>CM063736.1:7994612-10884419 GCA_032441825.1 Chaetogeoica ovagalla
ATAATACGATAGAATTGAGTTTCGCTAAACGCGTTATTCTCCTAATCCGTCGTTGCCTTCAGATTTCAATTAGAACTCTTAACAACGTCCAAGCACAGTGTTCGTTAAGTTTACGAGGAGAAAATGTGCTCTTGTTTTGTAATTTATCGAAGGAAAACGTCGATTTTTCGTTGAGACTTGTGCAGTGCATATATGCACAACGATAAAATAGGTATGTTTTGCCATGTCGTTACTGCGTGGCGTGGAGAGAAACGACACGGTGTAAACCACTTACGTTTAATTATTTATATTTTATGAACATTTATCGAATACTATAACTATATAATATCAAAAACCTATTAAATAACTATAAATAATTGAACGCAAGCGAAGCAATAGGAATGTGAAAATAATAACTCGTTAAACTGGGACGATTACGAAATTCATTATCGAAACGTAAACCAGATGGCGGCAGCGTAGACTCGCGGTGGGCGTGGTTTGTGGGGTGACGTCATCGGGGAGATATAAATTGTATATATATATGTATATATCAGCGGGTCGCCCCCCAAAACTGTGCACATTCCGGCAGCGCCGCGGCGACTCATAACGGATTGTTTATAATTTGTCGTAATTCTTGTTAATTTCAAATTGAACGTTATATAAATAAAAAGAAAAAAAAATTCCGTCTTTTAGAAATAGAAAATGGAAAATTTCAATTGTTTTCAGCGTTATCCGTGTAATGAATTTCAAACAGCCGCGTTCGTTTTGTTTTTCTTTCTCCCGTAATAAATTACGATTGCCGAGTGAATATTTTTCGTCACCGCACTCGCCAGTCCGGGGAACGTTCTGGTCGTCGCGCCCTTGACAAATGGACCACCGCGCAGCAGCAGACTCTCGCGAGAGCGTATACGAGACGCTGCTAGATCCGTGTTGCACGCGCGCACAGTTGTTTTACCGAAAACCGCGTTAACGGTTAATAATTATTTACGACGTAGTCGGCCGACCTGTCCACTCGGTTTTCCGGCGTCAAACGCTCCACGTCGCCGTCTGGCCCACCGCAGCCGTTCCCGCTCTGCACGAGTGGAGTGTCCCCTCCACTTGTCCCAGTCGCCGCCGCGGCGTTTTTTCGGGCGTCTCTGGCGGCCGGAAAACAAATCGCCGTCAATTAATTTACGCCCTACAGTAGATGGAAAATGTATCGTCGTCGCGCGCGTACCGCCCGCGATCATTGAATATTCGACAGGAGTCTCAAAGAACAATCGGATCGGCTTCGTATTATATTTCGGTTTTCCTCAAAACAGAAAAAATCCCGTTCGATTTTGCCTCCCGTATAATCCGGTATAAATCGCCGTATCGATCGGCGAACCCGTAGTGCATGTGTTCGCGGTATTTTACTCGGTAATTTCTTTTTCTTAATATATAATTTATATTAGAGGTCTCTATTTCACGTGTATTTAAAAACACGGATACCCGTGTTTTTAACAAAACGGTGTTAAAACCCGTGTAATTAAAATACACGTGTGTACACGTGTATTTAGAGTCCATGTACCCGTGTACCCGTGTATTGTAGAATCCGTGTGCTCGTAGCCCGTGTTTTTAATGTCCGTTTACCTGATCCAAAGAAGATCCAAAAGGGGGAGCCCAAAAGTTCGTGCCTACATTACCCCCCCCCCATGTTTAGCGTACAGCCACACCCAACTTTTACATTTATTACTCATTTTATAAATTAATGAAACAATTACAATAAATACATACGTGAACAAAAATTTCAATATAATTTTGTACAACACACAAATGAAATAAAAGTCACTCAAAATAATGTGCAATTTATATTTTATACGACGCGTACGTTACATAGGTACGGTACGGTTTTACTGCGATTAAACAACGGCCGATTGCCCGTCGTCGAGGACCGCTATATCAGACGTATCTTATCTGACATTACATTATATTACACTATACAGATAATAATCTTACAATATTTCCAAATTATAAATACAAAATATTATTTATTTTAAGTTTATAAAAACTACTGGACACACGGGTAATTTTAATACACGGGTAGATACAATTTTAATACACGTGTATCTTAATACACGTGTACACGAACTTCAAAAACACGTGTAATTAAATACACGGGTATTCATACATTTTACTATTTAAGGTACGGACTACGTGTACACGTGTATATCAATACACGTACCAGACCGAGAGCCCTAATTTATATATAGGTGTAAAGTTAGGTATAAAAATAAGGAAAAACTAACGGCGGGGAAAAAAAAGAGAAAATATCTCGAATAAAAATTTGTCAAAATATCGGATAGAATTCGCCGATAGCAAACATTTAAAAGAAATTCGGTCCGTGCTCTACAAACTACGATATATATAATATATATATTATACTTTAGGCTGAGTCTCTGCGGTTGTTTTCAAGTATGTCAAACTCGAACACTGTTTCGGACTCGGAAATACGTGACAGTTGATCTACGATCACTAGAATGTATATAGCCGTGTATTTTATATTCTTTTTTTTTCCCCCGTCGCTTAATTTGTTTCGGGCTATACACACGCATAATACGTCGTAACTAATTAACTTGACTCTTTAGATGCTTAAAAAAAGCTCATCTCGTCGCTGTATTGTGTACTTAATAAGTTTTTCGTAATTTACGCTAATTCGTTAAAAATATTATACGAGCGTTTGAAAAAAAACTTTCAAACATTTCAAACCACAACGGAAACGAAAACGCGTTTTCTAACGTGTACGCGTAAACATTCTCGTTGTAAATATAACTCGCTCGTAAATTCGTACTTTTTTTTTTGTTTTCGTTCTTACATTCGTTTAGCGGATGATATTACCTAAACACGAAATGTATATATGTAATATGCGTGTGACGAGAGAACAAATGACGCCGTTAAATGTATATCAATAAAATAACGGATTAATTAGTTTAATCCGCTATGTGATCCAATGAATGTAAAGAGAATTTGAAACGCGCGTGAAATGTACAAAACGGTCTGGGATTTTTTTTTTTGCAAAAGAAAAAAAAAGAAGAGCAACGACGTATATATATATATATATATATATATATATATATAAACACGCGTTTTGTTCTTTAATAAAAAATTCCCAAATGACGTTCGCCTTTTAATCCCACGTACGCGTGAATACATTAAAATCTAATGTACATTTATGTATTACGCGTATCGACATTTCGTTATAATGCCGTCGATAGATTACGTCTAATAATACGTTAACGCGCAGCTTCCTGGGGGATTGCGAGAACAAAATGTATACGCGTTATAATTATAACAATTAATCTACGTGCTATTCCGCCGCCGGTCCATATATACATATAAGCGTTTTTTCCGAAAGAGGAAGTAAAATTATTGCGTTAAAAAAAAAAAAAAACGTATTCTCCGAGTTGGCAAATATTTCAAATTCTAATTCGTACAATTATTTTATTTTACATAATATACGTCATTGATTATATCGTATAGAATAAATAGCTCGTTGCAATATAAAACGTGTTGCGCTAAATTCGACGTTTGCCGCTACGACGCGTTGTCGTCGCGGAGAGTAGTTGTGCCGGGCGTCGTTGGGAACGATAGTGTCGTTTTCTAGAGTGGGGAGATTGGTTTAAATTATTTTGCACGAAGACGAACTTTTCGAGTACGTTTCACAGCGCATGTCGTGAGCAAGATTTTCGTACTGTAATATTTTCCTATAGGTACAGGAACGACACACGTATATTTATATTATATTAGTATAATATTAAAATGTCTGGAGATAAGTAATGTGCCTTTTTTTAAATGTCCGACACACTCGAACACAATATTATTAACGAAAAAATATATAAAATTTTATTCGAGACGGTAGAAAACAGCAATCTCGTAAAGTACAATAAATTTGTTTAAAGCAATTTTTCGCCTTCCCAACGGACACTTGTCCATCTTTTACGTACGAATAAATCTATATTAAAATATTAAGTACCTATAACTGGCCGACCCGGAATTTTCCTAACAATTTCATTGTCATAATTCGTGATAAGATAATATCGATATCGAATATCGAAAGATGAAAACCGTTTCAAACAATAATGAAGAACGTTATTGTTATTCAGTGTTTGCGTTCATCGGTTAAATAAGCAGTTGTTGGCCGAGCGTTGTGGCTTTGGGGCCGTCGTCACACGTCGGTCGACGAAATCGGGGTAACCGGTGTGGTATCTGTTCCAAAACACAATAACATAATGAAATATTATTTTTCCCTTTTCTTGTTGTGTCGCCATCTATCGGCCGACATATTCTCGCGTATCGCGTTTTATATTGCACTTAGCTATCTCTATACAATATTATATAACCAACGGTATCATATAACTTAACGTCTTCGGATTGAAAAATATTCCCAGTCGTCGGTCAAATCCACTCTGATCGGATACGTATACAAATCAGTTTAGACTACGCACACACACATATTATTATTTAATTTATAATATATTTTATACACATATATTTATTCTCTTTTATAATTTTTATATTTTAAATCGAATGCGGTTTTAATTTACAATTAATAATAATAATAATAATAATAATAATAATAATAATAATAATAATAATAATAATAATAATAATAATAATAATAATAATAATAAAAATAATAATAATAATTAAAAAAATAACGAGACAATTATTTAACCGTATAATATATTTTTACATACATCGTGTATAATTAACGAAATAAAATAGAAAAAAAAAATTCGATTTAATAATTACGCGTAGGAGGTCTCTGATGTTATGAAACTGGTGTATAGTAAAAAAAAAAATTGATTGAAAACAATATTATATAACCGGTAAAAATCTTCGTTACTATTTAAATTGTATTTTATCACATTTATGAATTATTCTTGCAAATCAATTTAATCGAACAAATTGTCAATATGTGTGTGCGTACAATAATCCGCATTTAATTTTAATATTAAAAACAAATAGCTATCTTATTATTAATTAAGCGTTTTCGATCGCGGGGTAAAAATAGCGCGTTTGCCATTAAGTAAATTACTTTGAATTTTTATCGAGCGACTAAAATCTGGTAATGTCGTCCGGAAATATTTGCGTTAGAAATCGTACAGCGGTGTAGATACGGGGAAGGTGTAAGCGTTTTTCTACCTCCCTTAAAAAACACCAGAAAAAAAAAATTGTTCTTGCCATTTCAAATATTGAATTTTGTATTTCGTTAATTATTATGAAAGTGTAATAGCGAATTTCAGAGCATATTATACCAACGTTACTGTTGCAATTATAC
Organism: Chaetogeoica ovagalla; assembly: GCA_032441825.1. Taxonomy (NCBI): domain Eukaryota; kingdom Metazoa; phylum Arthropoda; class Insecta; order Hemiptera; family Aphididae; genus Chaetogeoica; species Chaetogeoica ovagalla. The sequence goes on from CM063736.1 coordinate 7,999,891, forward strand.
GAAATTAAAAAATCTTGAGCATTATTGCTCAATGATAAAATACGATGTGCGTAATAATATACGTTATGTGAACGTGATAAATGTTCTTAAACCGAGTCGGTGTATAAAATCGAGCTACACGCCGTCAGTTAAAGCCAAACGATTTAATTGAAAATAACGATAATAAATACGAATTAAGCGTATGAAATATTTTTATTTCGAAAGTTCGTTCTCAGAAAAAATAAATCGCATCTACGCCACTGAAATCATAATACATATCAACACAGATGTAAATTCCGAGAATTCACTCAGGTTTTTCTTTTTTTCGTACGTTTCGATGTTATTGAAAAGGCCAAAAACAGCGATATCACCATCACACCCTGCACAATGGCGGCACGTATAAGGCGACTTTTGCTATTGGGTTTGCCGGTCCGATCGCGCGGTAAATTCTCGTACGAGTACGAGACGAGATGACGACGACGACGACCGTCTGCGACGTCGCTGATGTTTTCCGCTATAATATACCCGTTTTGGCACGGCGACGGTGCGACACATTGTTCGATTGTGTAGAGGTGGAGGACGTCAGGATAAGACGTTAGGAGAGAGAGAGAGAAGGATATTGAAGGGTCGTGCGTTTCGGGGAGAAGTAGTGGTACGGCCAAGAAGCGTCTTGTGGTGGTAGTCCATATATATATATATATACGTTTATTTCGTCGTAACAACGGATGAAAAACACCTATTTGCATATACGCGTTATGCTAAAGATTTCGGTGAGCCGATGTGTGCGCTGGCAATAAATACCGTTCGGATTTTTGAATCCCGTCCAAGTGGACCAATTTACGTAGTCCTTAGCCGGGCAGCTCGAGAACGGGGCCCCGGCGGGTTGACATTGCGCGACCGAGAAGCGCACATCGGTGCCGCGTGGTGCAAAACGACCTCCTCAGCTCGTATCGCGGATAAGTGGAACGAGATACGGGGAGTGAGAAGAGAAAGAAAGAACGGGGGAAAAAAAAAAACGCTCAAACAGCAATCTTACTAATGCAATGCCCCGCTTTCTCGGCCCGTTTATACTTATACGCGTACGCCGCACAATGGCCGCGATTCGGTGTAAACTTTTCATTTGTACGCCACTCGTGTGTACGCGGTTTATTTTCGGATGGGCTTTTATAGTGTGTCGTTTTCGCGGCCCGACGCATTATGTGAAACTAATGCCGTTTCATCTGCGTGTGTTCAAATCGCGAGAATTATTAACGTCTCGTCGATTCTCCAATAGTCACCGGCTTATAATATGAGCTAATAAAATACAACAACAACAACGCGCGCAGTAACGATGATTTCACGATCATAAACCCTCCGTCTGACTTTGCAGTTAAACAAGTTATAGTGCAGAGAATATCATATAGACTACTTCTCGGGGCCCCCTAAAGAAAAATCGGCGTACCCCGCCGAATCGACTGTCTTGGTTATTTTTTTCACTACAATCCTTTCGAATATCGTTTTTAGACGGAGTCTGCGCATAATACAGATTTTGTCTGCGCTCGTTCAGGTCAGTGTCTACAATATTCCATCGCACGCAACGATTTGAGTCTTGGGATTTAATTTAATTGACTGAAAACAGCGAAAAAACGCGCGGATTTATGTTATACTGTAAATATCGCTTTTATGGAGAACTCTGCACACTTATCAGTAGAAATAAATGGATATAGACGGTTTTCTTGCGAGATTTGCAGTCGAAGCATATAAAAACCACGGCCTATACTAAAGAATGTAGTACCATTGTAGATGACGCGTTTATTTACTCTTTTCGTATAATTATGTATCATACATATACAAACACGGATGTTTTCATCTTTAAATTTAATGAAAAGTGTTTGAACTCTAAATTCGACCATTAATCTGGTTTATCTACGTGTAACTTAATATTACTATATGTAATTGCGCGTACCGAAAAATTGTTAAGATTGTTAGAAAATATGTTTGACACTCTTATGGAAAAAATATCCTGGTTACGTACCTGAACCGATCAATAATCATATTCCTTTAAAAAGAAACACGGTGTTCAGTGTTTTTAGACGTAGCACGCAGGCTTTCGATCGAGTGTGATGTTCAAACTATGTTTAAGTTATACGTATAATCTGATATGGAAGCTCATATTCGTGTATTAGAGTCGGTGTATCTCGAAGAAGTGATCTATCTTCAGATCTGTGTAGATGTACGTGTTCACGTAAATATTACACCTCTTCGTTACCAAGATAATACTTGCAATCTCAACTCGTTCTGAAGCCGAATTAAATCGGCATTACGATTGATAAAAGACTAGCACAGGGCTCTAGAACTTGAATAAAAAATGAAAATTCTCAACAATCGACTTGGAAAAAATCCAATTCATACCGAACGTAGAAGTTTCTTTTAAGACCCGGGTTGGTCATACGTACGCAACACGAATACTGCGCATCTTGTACGTTTATCAAACACCACACAGTCTTCAAAATCGAATCAGTCGGCCGATTAGTAATATAATAAAACGCTTTACACAAAACTGTCTACGAACTCATTTAAATTTCATCGAAAATCCTTCGTATATCAATCGACTATAGAAAATGAAAATCTACTACTACATTGAAATGATATATATATATATATATATATACGTATAAAAACATTCGCTCTTTGTGCGCTAACGCGACCACATAGTAAATATCCTTTTATTAAATAGAAAAAATATAGTACGAGTTGTTGTACGCGCGGTTTATTTTCTGGTTTTATAGTGTGTCGTTTTCGCGGCCCCCGAAACATTATGAAACTAATGCCATTTCGTGAGAGTGCGGGCGTGTTCACAGACAATCGAGTTAACGTTGATTCTCCAAAAGTTACTATAAACGTATATATATATAAGACACGAGGCAATAATTATTAACGTTTTCGATCCCTGTTTTACTGTATGGCGCGCCAAACTTCTCGGGACGTTCTCACGCCCGAAATTAACTGAAAAACTTATTTAACGAGACTTGAAAATGTACTTTTAAATTCTTCTCTCACCGTGTATATTATACATATACGCGTCGGATCAGATTTGTTTGTTTGTTTTTTTTTCTTCTCTCCAGTTCAAACTGAAATGCATTATCGCCGCGCAAATTTCATTACAACGTGTCTGGTGCCAAATTTATCGACTCGAAAAACGTTTTTGTAACGAGCGCCAATCATAAAAACCGAAGAAAAAAAAACACTTAACCGTATACTTACTGTAGTTTATATTCGCGTTTTCGAATGTATTTCCAACATCGTATTGAAATGTTTATGAGATTTTTTTCCACCGTATGAATTATTATTTACAATATAAAAACAAATCGATTTTAATCATCGTCTGCCGTCTAATTATCGGCCCTTCAACGCTGAACTCACAAAAACTTTTAAACCAAAATTCGTTTTACTTTCTGATAATGTATACGACTGTTTAAATAGAATTCCGAATTCCGCATTTCACACGCAGTAATTTCGAATTTTAATGCACTTCAAACGTTTCGTTTTATACGTTTTTTGTCTCTAGACAGTTTATTTCCACATAACACAATATAGATGAATGATAATCATACATTTCTCGTGCGGTTCGTGTCTTATGTTCTTTCAATACGTTTCTTAGTCTGTCGGCAAAACACTCCCGCGGAATTTCGATTTTCACGCTCGACTCGTATAATAATCGATTAAAAACGATAGGTGCGTTATAAAATCATCGTAAATAATAAATTTTGTTTTCCTTTCTTCAAAGCGAATCCGAAAGAAAACAAACGTAACGTTCGGCCCTGTGTTTTAAAGGCACCGAAGGGCGCAATGCGCGTTTGATGTGTATACGAGTTCACAGAATAAGGTAATTCGTTTAAGCGTTACACGGACCCTTCGCGAGCACATTCGAATAAAAGCACAAGTCTGTCCACACAAAATTCCGTCTGTTCGTGTTCTCGCACGCGAGCGTAAAATCGATATTATTGTTATTATTCGTTCGAAATATTGTGTCCTATATACGGAATTTGTATTTATTTATTTTTTGTTTTTGATTGGCTCATCATTTATAATATTTCCAAAAGACGAACAACATGAGGGTACTGTTGAGTAATAATAGTAAGCAAGTACGTACTACGTATACAGTAATACTTTTGATTGATGACGTGTGTGGCTAATTACATTAGTTCCTATAAATGTCAATCTCGACGATTACCATCGGAGTCACGACGCGTCTCATACGACGAGACCGATTCATCACAATTTCGTATATTACACTGCGCGTATACACACGAGAGTCGCATAACGTTTCGTAACACGTATTTGTAATATAACATATAATATTATAACGGCCGTCTCTCAACAAGACTGCCTGGCCAAGTATTTTTATTTCAAACTAGTTTTAGGTTAAGTTAGTGCAGGAGAAATAAAAATAACTTTGTCGAAGTGACTTTATAAACTTTGAGAAAATCACACTCGATTACGTTGCGAGTCAATTTGAACGTTTTTAAATAACTCCGGGTTACTACCCGTCGTCGTCGCCATTTAAAATACGGTATTCGACACACGTTATTGAGTAGTTGTTAAAATTTAAATAGCTTAACAGACATCCGGAATAGAAATGGGGGCGTTGTAATTCCGACAAAAAATATTGAATTTTTGTCGGAAAATCAAAATCGAAATAACATGTCAACTAAATATTTTATACGAGATGTGTTCCCACGCGTATTTTAATAACGTTGAAACGTATTATACAAAAAACGTTCGTCCTTGGCGTGTTTTAATGTAATAACCAGTTTTTCGTGTGTAGTACGGCGTATATAATCCGCGGTGTTCGAATAAAGAGCTGGTACGTACGTATATCGTTCAAATACGTTAATTATTTAATATTATGCACACACGAATTTCCTTTAAAATTTAATCATACGCGTATTACTCTTTTATAAATATATCTGTGTATAAACGATTCGAAAATCCTATGTACCGCCACGATTATTATACATTTTTTTTTCACAAGTCATTTCGATAATTTTTATTTCCTATCAAAAAAAGAAAATGTTAGCCATCCGATCATTTTTTTTTTTTGATGTACGTTATGATTTAAATTGAATACTCGGTGTGTTTAATTTATGTATTCTAACACTACGTTTTGTATACATGTCCTAAGGGGAACGGTCGTTGATCACAAAATATATCTCCATATAAACTATTGGAAATAAATTATAGTTGAAAAAAATTAAATTCTTCACACACACACACATATATGTGGGTATGTTTAGAAAAAAAAATTACACGTGAGTAGGTTTAGATGACTTAAAAAAAAAATCAAAGTAAATTTAATTTACGGGAATGAATTATATTATAACTATTATATTATTACGATATGGGTGTACGCTGCCAATGTGACGTTTATTATAGCGATACAAATTAGTGTAAAATTCGCCGGTTAAAAATATTCGAAAATTTTTAATATTTATTATAACGACTTATTTTAAATGTAGGTTTATACCGTTACGAATTTAAAATAATTTAATAAAAACGTTTAGAATAAAATCCAGTTGTATATAATATATATATATATATATATATATATATATATATATATTGTCTATACCTAATTTTATGTTTATAACATAAATATATAGATAAAATAATAAATATATAGAAAAAATTCACTCTTAAAATAAATTGTCTAGCCTGTTTTGTTTTTTTCTTTATTTTTTACCGTTTGCATTACAATATGATACTCGTTTAAACAATAATAGACAACGAATATATTACAATTACAAGAAAAAAAAACCTATGAAAATAATAATATGTAATCTGTATCGTCTTAAGATTTTCTGACGAACAACAGTATAATGATGACACGTGTAATATAATTCCCTTAGTACTATTGCGCACAGCTGCTTGTTTTAATATGTTTTTTTTTTAAAAGATTATCGAAAATTTGTTTGTTTTTCAATGAAATTACACAGCGGTAAATTAGTAATTTATCCGAAACGCACGTCGGAGAATACTGCGAATACTATTGACGTGTTCTCACTTCGCAGTATTTTACCAATATTGACTATATTTCGCAACGAATATTCTATTGTTGTTAGCATTTAAATAATATAATCGTTCGTCCGGTAAAATATTGTGTATTATACACGCGAACAATTTTAACGCGATGACAATAGCACAACGAAAAACGTATCCAAAATCAATAAGTTATTAATAATTTTCAATATATTTCACCGGCTATGAAATTCATAAACACTGACAGTATATTAAAAGGGAATAATAATGAAAATCCGAAAACTATGCGTAAACACAATCGATTTTTATTATATAAAATAATAATAATCATGAAAAATAAGGTAAAAATACGACGCGAAATATTGCGAATTAAAATTCGTTTAGAAAAGACAAGGGAGGAATTTGAAATAATTAATGCTGCGCCGACATGTCAGACACGACGTAACACTCGGATATTTCCCAAAAATATGAATTCAATATTTACATAAAAAACATATTTACTCGTTTAATATAATAATCAAATATTAATTACGGTGTTTAAAACATCGCAGTATAATATAATGATGTGTTGAAATAATATATTTAAAAAGAAAATTGTTTCATTTCTCAATAAACGTGATATTTGTTACTTCGATGAATCATTATAATAATCGATGAGTATAAATGTACGAGTATACACTCACGCGAAAAATTAAACACACTTTAAAACACGAATACATAATGGTGAATGAAATATATCACAGCCCGTTTTACGGATTCGGATGTATATTCTGTATACTGGAAGCTGTGGAAATCGGTACACAGAAAACAATACTGCGGATCTATAGATAGCGTGCATATATTATATATGTTTCACCGAAGTGATGATAATATTATGTAAAGTGTATATGGCTAATAAGTTATCTAAATAATTCGAACGAACACAAATCAAGTGTAAACAAACAAATTGCATTCGGTATAAATAATAATACGCGAGTAAATCGAGATACAATCGATTTTGCGCTTCGTTCGTAAAATTATTATTATTATTATTATTACCTCTAAAACGAATAAATAACGGCGAAAACGCCATTTTCCTTTCGCCGTTCCTTTCCTCGAAATGCGTACACATTTCTTTTCAACGATTCAGCAGATCGAAATACAATTATTGCAGTCCATTCGGAATATACATAGAAATATCCTTCTCGGATAAGTTGTACAGTTAAGTAGGTCATGCAACGGAGTTTGTGTTTTCTTAAAACAGTTTAAATGCCCGACGCGCGGCTGTAAATACAAAACCGGCTGTATTATTGTATTTCATCATCGTTATTTCTCGTTAGAAAAAGTAAAAACACACGAGAATTACGATGAAACGGATGGAAATTACAGGGTTTGCAAAATGCCAACTCATTGTAGAGTGATGCGGACCTTTTCGCGCAGTACAAATTCGCAATTCGTATAAGTGCGTGTGTACGGTTTCGTTGCGAAACGCTAAATTACGCAAAAGACATAGGGAGCGTACGCGCGAATAAGGTCTTTGGAAATGTCATGAAATTCTCTGCCGGAGTTTTACAAGTGTAAGATTTAAGATTTTGATTCTCGTCCTCTTGTCAATTCTCGGAGTTTCGAATTACAATTTGTTTATATTTCTATTGTACCGACACGTTTCAAACATTCGGGTGAAAACGGTATATTTTCGTTATGATGTTATCACGATGAGATCGATTTAGATTGAACACCTTCACATATACTAATACACCGCGCTGAAAAAGACCGTAAGATGTTTTATGAAAGAGCGGACGCCTTTGATATGTCCGCCAGAGCCTGACCTAAGTGCGTTTTGTCCATTTATCGTGAATCATCGAATACAGTTTTTCTATATTGATATTGTTAATTATACTATTATTTTTCGACATTGAATACCATTACCGGAGCGGACCGAATGAGAGAGAGACTGAATTAAAAGCGAATGGCGCACATCCTGCCGTCCCGCCGACCGAATGCGCGGCGGAGGAATGGAAAACACAGTAGTTTTCTCTATAAGCGAATATGTTATATAAAATACGAAAATAAATATTATTACTACATATATATATATATAAATAAAATAAAAATAAGAATAACGACGCTTTGCAGCGGGTGTGTGCACCGAGTATACGGTAAATTTATATATAATAATAATAATAATAATAATATATGCTCGGCGTGTTCGCGCCGTGTATTAATTTAGAGCCTGACACATCTCTTCCATTATCCCCGGCCGAGATACAGTTGCTCTCGCGGGCGCAAGCCGGCACAGCAGTGTGGCGTCGGCGGACGAAGTAAGAGAAGCAGAAGAATAAGAAGAATAAGAAGGAAAAGAAGAAAAAAAAATACAAATTCTCTATCCACTTTATATACACGCGCGCGTATATATTATTTCGACATCAGTCACTTATTATCCGAGTCAAGGTAAAGTGTGTGTGTGTGTTATAAAAGAAAAACCGGCGCGAACGGCGTTATTTATGAAAAACACGAGGGGAGAGGGGAATGGAGGTTAACAACAGTGTAGTGGAGTCTAGTGATAGTGAAGAAGAAAATAAATATGACGAGGGGGAGAGTCATAGAGAAAAATTTATAAAAGGCACGCGGCGTTGTGTATGCGATTTACAGATACGTCGTCGATCCATCAGACCTCGCGGGGCTTTTGAATAAAATCGTTTTCTTTCTCTTATATTATTATTATTATTATTATTATTATTATATACTAACATACACACACGCGAGCTTCTCATTCGGATGTCGACACGCTGTAGCTGCTGTCGATCGACAATTGTCGATTCGCGAGCGCGCGAAAATAAATCTGTTATCCCTAGGGGGGCTGCTACCCGAGAAACGTTGTTCGTCGTAAAGGATGAGGGGGTGATTTTCTATTTACTAAAAATCGGTTTTCTCACGTAGCGAGACGTGCGAGCGGTGCGATAAAAACAAGACGAATTATGTGTGTGTGTGTGTGTTTTTTTTTCTTCCTTATAGTAACGACGAAATAGCATTTTTTTTTTTTTTCATTATTTATATACGTTTACGAGAAAACGTATATTTCGATAAAATATACGATTTAAATCGCTTCACAATCTATATTATATATATGTGTGTGTGTTTTACTGTACGTCGTATAATTTTAATGTTTGTAAAGAAAAAAAACGCACTCGGACGAAATTGAGAAATATTCGAAATTTTCGTGATGAAATATGAAGAAAAATAATAAAATCGTATTTCTAAAAGAGTATACAGAGAATATTGTTCGACGTTCGTTTGGTGCGACCGTGGCTTCAAGCTGTGTATAACGAAACGCAAGGACACGACGGAAAAACACGATTGTTTCTCGTCGCCAGAACACATTTAATATATGTGTGTGTATAAAAAAAAAAATTAATGAGAATTAATAAGAATTCCACGAAATATAAATATAAACATAAATCAATATCTATTTATGTAATGTTCGTATCGGGAGATATCGTAATAACCGCTCTTATATTATATTTTAATATTAAACGCGTTTTTTACGGACCGGATCAAATAATAATTGGTATCATAAATCAATATAGGACGACCGGATTAATATTAGATGAACTAATGAGATCGGAAGGAATACGATTTGTATAAACGTTTTTAAATATACGTACGACTGGATTTTCGGAAAACGAAATAAATCATAAATTACGATATAATTTATGAACATATTACTACTATATACGTTCCGATTCAATTACTTTAAAACGTTTTTTTTTTTTAAACATAGCTCGTATTATGACGACGATGTCAAAAAAAAAAAAAAATAAATATCAAACATAGGTAGCACTGCGCAGCGTTATACAAATAATATCAATTCGGTATAATATTCGGAAGACACGACGGGAATCGTTTTTACAAATTTTTTTTATTTCGTCGTCAACTGTATAACATTGCTCCTGTGCCGGCGAATAACTAATAATTTTTTTCTCCATCGTTTTTCTAAAACTGTCATTCGGATAACTTTATGCGTATACGACCAATCGATCGATTTATTTTCATAATATAAAGTCGCCTTTTTTTTCCGTCTCCTCTATTTGGTACTAGGCTAATTGAAAAGAAAATAACGTTTTCAAAAGGCCGAATTTTCATCCGCACGTCACTCCCGGATTGTAGCTATTATTCGTAAATGTTTTGTAACCGCACACAGCTGTGTGTTTTCTCACCGAGTCCGTCGCGATATTTGGTCGCATCGTTCGACCAACACGGACCGCGTGAACTTCACACTTTGCTCGGACACAAAACGAGGAGTACAAACCAGTGGAAAACGAGTATAAAATATACACACACACACACACATTGCAGAGATGGACGTTTTTTTTTTTTTGTTACGGCGATTTGTTCGCGTTCGACAGTAAACGGCCGTGAGAAATAGTGAGAGCGAAATTGTTTTTTTTTTATTCTTTTTCTTCTTTGGATAAGACGAGAATTTGAATTGAAAAATTTGTGTGCGGATTTTTCGGCATGGAAAATGACCACCGACAACGCGTATAAATTTCCATTTGCCGGTGTTTCACCATCACCGTGTTAATAACACGTCTAATACGTTTTTTTTGCTGGCGACAACATCAGTTTATTTACCGGAATAAATATTCGTTTTTATTTTCTTCACGCAATGGTTTCAACTGTATCGGAAACACGTACTTTAACTATTAGTATTGCGAGACGCGCAATTTTCCGAATGTGCGTGAATAATTATATAATGCGCGCAGCACCGACAATTTCGATTTACAAACCGACCGATTTTGTACGGAACGAATTCTCTTCGGTCTTCGTTCCGAGTTATCCCGAGGAGTATCAATTTTTCGATTAAATATTTCACGTTTCACAAACCGTTTTAAAAAATTCAAAAATCAACGTCGTTTTCAATAAAAACATCGTAAATCCATTCTCATTAGAATTGGAGGGGAAAAACGAGTTCAAACATTTTCTTTTTTACACATTTTAATTCGGTTCAACTTGAGCGGTCGAATGATTTTTGCGCAGCGTTTAGATCTATAAAATTTGATAAACAAAACACACAGTTAACAAGATTTTTAAATTTAAAAAATTTTAAATTCATCTCGTGGAAATATTATTTAAAAATATTTTTTTCTCACGGGATGGGAGGAGAGACTTTTTACGCCGATTCAATTAAATAAATTGTGAATATTATATAATACACATATATGCGGCAGTAATGTGGTTGTGCACACCGTATGGCGTATACGCATTCTAAAATTACAATAATAGAGCACAATTGTTAAACTAAATACATAAAAGAACAAAATGGATACGCGAAAGAAAAAAAAAACTATAAATTTATGATATTTTAATTATCAAGCCCAAAAGTCAAAGACCCCAGAGATTTGTTTACTCGTTTGTGGATTTCCATCAACGGAAAAGAAAAATTATTGTTCGTTATTTTATTCCATTTTGAACATCACATTATAATATCGATCTCATATTGGACGTGCAAATAATTCAAAAACCGTAGTCACTGTAAAGAAAAAAAAGTTAATAATAATTACTATTGGTACGCTCTATGTAGATCGACGACATTATTCTCGGCCACTACAAATAAATACGAAATATATTTTCGCGAGAAAATACGTTTTTTTTTTTTTTTTTTTTTGAATCTTAAAATTAAATATTTTTTTTTTTTTATCGTATAAAAATGAATTGCAAATTGTCTAGTAATAATTTCACGTTGAAACGCACACAACTCCTTCTGGCCACGAGTCGCTCTTTAACCCGGTCTTGGGGACGTCTTCTTCTTCTTCATCTTACAGACGACGTCGGTCACTATTATTTGTGACACGAATATTTATGTACACATGTGTAATACGCGCGCGAGTGTTATCATAACGAACGGGTATATTTATCGAAATGTATTTTTCATTCGGACTATCCGGGCTCGTGTACGGACGTGAAACGACGTACAGATCGGTCAGATAGAGCGAAAATAAAAGAAAAAAATGTATATATAATAAACGTCCGTCTTCGTATAATATTTTATATATATATATATAAAAGCGTTGTCCGATACACGGATGTTACGTACAATACGATGCGTACAATTTCGAACAGATAACGATGATAACGTAATAATATATGCCGCGAGTTAAGAATAATAAAATCGGTACGCGTCACAGGACATGATATTACATATAGGTTTTCGTTCGTTCGTTTTTTTTTTTTTTTTTACTTCGTATTTATACATATATATATATATATTTTGTATATATTATAAAAGCGCACACGACAATAAAACCATCGAAACTCCGACGGAATACAGATGAGTATAATATAGAGTTTTCCCCGTTGGAAATATATACAAAACCAAAAAAAAAAACGAATGTATTCCGACTGACTGCAACAACGACTGTTCCGCGTGTTGTTGTTATACGATGGGAACGTGTCGTTTACAAAAATTATACATATCGCCGCGGCGCGTTCGTTTTTCGCATCGTTCTTTTACTCCGATCGAACGAAACGGCTGTATTTGAATCGCGAAAAAATATAGTTGAAAAAAAGAAAGAAATCGCTTATTTACGTTTTGTTTTTCTTCTTAGTCCCATAGATCCACAGAGTGGACCGGAGAAATTTCGAAAATCACGCTCCGCAGCCGTGCGTAGATTGAATATTTTGTTGTTGTTCCGAACTTGAGATTTTAGTGTTACGTCACCTTGAATGGCACGTAATGCACTTTACGTTTTTCACAATAAACGTTGAAATTAATTTTTCTAAACACTTGGTGAGCGTTATTTCCAATCGTCTCGTTTCTCTGGCCCACTCTGTACGTAATTTACGCTCCGATTGAACGTCTCGATTTTACCGTTTTCTTCTTCTTTTGTTCGTGCGATAAAACTGTGAAAAAGTTAAGTGAAAACAAAGTTTCGATCGACGCCGTTCCGTTTAGAAAAAAAGTAATGTTTTGTTTCAAAATCGAACACTGCGTATATACCGCAACACGCTCAAAAAAAAAAAAAAAAAATTCGAATATCACTCGTTCAACGTACACCTAATACGGCCGAACGATTGTTTTGAGAGTTCGGTGGGGTGAAGTTTATGAAATAAATAAAAAACAATTTTAGACGATACGTTCAAAAGTATATATTGTCATTTCGGTTTCTCCACACGAGTTTATTAATTTTTCTTTTCCCGCTAAATGCCCGTGGCGGCGGCGGCCGGTAATAACGTTTCGTCGGCGGTTTTTTCTTCTTTCGTCTTTTCGTTTTTCCCTCCGCGGCCGGTGGTCAAACGCGGGCTATGCGAACAAAATGTGTCTTTAAAAACGAAATCGGAAATTGAAATCGCAGCGCGTGTTTACACAATACACGTGTATTTATACATTGTTCGTGCCGTCGGCTGTCGTTAAATTCGCGTACGCGTTTTACTGTCCGCAGCCAGCGAGACCCGTTTCTCCGCTCCTCCGGTCGTCCACCGCCTATCCGTAATACATATAATATACGATATCGGATGATGATTGTACGCGACGAACACCGTATGAAGGACTCTTGATAAACATTTTTCGAAACACTTTTCGAACGTATTTTCGGAACACAATACATTTCGAACGATCCGAAAAAATTATGTTATTACAAATAATTCGAGAATATGCGTTTGATTCCGCGTTCGTCAAAATCCGTTATCGTAATAGGACTCTAAAACCACTGTTCGCGACCAACTCATTTTTCTACATCCAGAAACGCGTTTTTCATTCTCGTATAGGAAATACATAAACAATAATAACACGGATTTACGCGTGAAAAATTAAAAAAAAACTTTTTTTTCTTTTCGTATTCCAGAGACCTCGTGATTTCCCCCGATTCTCCGTAATTTTCGATAAGTGAACCCGTTTCGGCGAATTCGTTCGATTTAGGACAACGACAACAACAACAACAACGATTGAATGCCGCCGTTTTCACAGCGCTTTCTCGGAGATATTTTCAAAACGGCCGGTGGGGGAGTGTTAACGGTGAAACGTGCGAGACGGGAAACTATACGGCTCAAGTGATGGTTAACGATCCCGAATTCGGACCGATTCCCAAAACATTATAATAATATGTTAAGTACAACACAACAATGCTTCTTATCGTTATTAATCTTTGGCTTAGTCCGTTGCCACTATCATTCTACGTATGGTACATAATTTTCTTTTAGATATTTATATTTTCGATTCGTGTCATTTATTTTTCCCCTCGCCCACTCCACCGTTTGTCGTTCACAACGTCTCTTTCCATTATCGTTTTTAATAAGCCATCCTCTTATCTCTTCTATATCTCCGGATACTTTTCCATAACAATTGCTGCCGTTTCTCCTTTGTGTCACGTCCAATAACTCTTCGTCTGTCGTAACTCTCATAAATCCCATGAGCGTTTCACCGAACCTAATCACGTCTCCGCAGCAGCAGCAGCAGCAGCAGCAGCCAGCTAACATATTTTGTCTACCGGCCAGAGGTGATTTCGTCCGCGTGTTTCCGTGCCACACACGCCGTTTAACTAGGAATTTCGTCTTCATATCAATAGATCTATCATACGAACACGAACGATTATGGTCAATTTGAAAGTCGAGAACTATGCGCGTTCGAAAAATAGCCCGTTATTTCAAATATTCGGGAGTGACCATTGCCGGGAATAACGGTGTATTGGAACGAGCAGTCGTATCGGTTAAATATACTTCGCGTTAATTACTTTGATCAGAAGTTTTTTCTCTAGAGGAACGACAATAAATATTTACGGACGCAATGGAACGAGAAGAAAGAAAAAAAAACTAAGTAACATCGAGCATAACGGCGTTACGAAGCACTATGCGGGACCCGTTTGTCTGTTAATCATTAAGTTTGGTGGCGAAAAAGAAAATATAATATGAAAATAAGAGAAGTGACGGGGAAAAGAACTCTATAAAAAAAAAAAAAAAAAAACACTGAGATTTCACACGAAAAGAAATTGCGCAACAACGGAGCTGTATGTATGTATATATATAATTTTCCAGACGCGAATTGTATTAGTTTTTTACTTTATTTTATGTCTAAATTGCAGAGTCCTTTCGAGCAATTGTTTTTGATAAAAATCACAGGTGCACTGTGTAACGTCTCTGAACGAAACGTAATTTATTCAATTTTCAGCTACTCAAGTAGCGGCGGCGGCGGCGTTTTTTTAGTCGACGCGCACACGATGAAAAACAACGGCGTACACACGGACTGCCCCGTAGCGGTTTTTCGTGTGCACAATTATACGCTCTCGTTTGTGCGGAAAAATAAAAAACACGAGCGCAATGATGCGCCGTTTATTAATAATAATAATTGATTGATTGATTGGGCGGTGTACACGCGCGTTTTAATATATTATTATAAATGTGTATATATATACATACGCGTCGACGAATATTATTATTTTCGTTTTCTTTTCTTCTTCTTCTTCTCTTTCCTCGGATATAAACACTTATAACACCACGCTATACTATACTATTATACGCCGTAAAACCGAGCGCTAATGGTACGGGCGATTGCAGTATATACGCCACGACGACCGGTCTCGCGCCTACGCGCGTTATTTCTATTATAATATCGTATTATATTGAAATTTATATATATATATAAGTTATTACGAGAAGAGGGCAAGGGGTGTTTACGTGTATATTATTATTATTATTATTATTTTATATCGTATAGAAAACCGTCACGACACGGTAACGGTGTATAAAAATCGGTAGGCCGACTCCGTTCCGACGGCATTCTTTCCATACACCAGATATTTAAACGCACATTTGTATAGAGAAAGAGAAAAAAAAAATTATAAACATGTTACGCGCGTATAGTGAAACCAACGAGTACTATGGGAAACAAAAAAAAAAAAATATATATATATATATATGTATATCACGTCTATCAGCAATAATGATTCGGAAATTTTTAATTTACAATGTAAATTCGGTTTTCCGTAGAATATATTATATATGCACTTTTATTGTATGTAATACATTTGAAAACAGATTTCAAACGTATACAAACGGATTGAGGAAAAAAAAAATTAAGTGTATATATAAACGATAATAATTAGCAGTTTAATTTGATTGTGTGTACGCAATTTCTTCGTCGTTTTTATTTTATTATTAAAACTCTAAAGACTTTTCATTTTTAATATTCACAAATTTCTCTGCGTATAATTTCCTACGGTTTTCCTTTCTTTCTGTCCTTGTAATTTTCTTGTTCACTCAAAACAGTTATTTTCTTTCTAAGAATTTTTTTTCTATCCTTTCACACGTACACACACACAACACACACGATAAACATAATGAAGCAAACGTTTCTCGTTCCCAACGTACGTTGTGATGCGATGAGGTTTTTGAAAACGGATTTCGTTTCAATTATACTTCTTCTTTTAGTTTAAATTTGTTCGATTAATTTTGTCAGAAATTCGTGTGGAATAATAATAATAATAATAATAATAATAATAATAATAATAATGATTTTTATACCGAATAGCGCCGTCGAGGATCGCGTTTTTATCGAATGGCAATGATTCATTTGCACATAGCTTTCAAATTTATGTACGAGTAATAATAATAAAAAAACTAATTCGTAAAACTGTTTTATCCGTGAGTAATTCACTTAAACGACATCCCGTTACTTTTTTGTTTTTCGTTTTTTACGCGTAGATTATATCATTTTTTTTTTTTTTGTGTTTTTACTATTTTATAATATAATGCACGTTGGACGGGCTCGTGCTCAAAGTATTTTATACCGCGGTTTGCGTACGCCGTACGAGTAATCATTATCATTTACATAATAATACAACAGCGTGTTTTGTGAAAAATCCCCCGTGAAAACGTATTTGTATAGTGTAAAGTTTAACGGGTTTCGCGTTATGGGAACGTTATTGAGGACGTGTAGTCCGTATTTATAACTCGAGGGCGCGTATAATTGCGGTAACGAGAATATGAACGTTTAAAACCGATTTTCAAAGAACACAATCCCCAGTCGTTTTCCACGGCAATATAATAATTACAAGCCGCAGCAACGGTACAAACCGCACATAATACACGGTTACACTCGATATTTTTCGTAAAAAAAAAGAAAAAAACATTAAACGGATACATTTATGAATATTATTAAAAGGGATATTATTACCTTTAAGTTAATAATAACCTGTAAATATTTTTATTCTTAATATAAAAATCGTACGTCGAGTTACGTTCGTTCACGCCATACGCGCGTTCGTGCTGCGTTCTAAAGTCAAAATTACGTCATGTCGGCCACGTTATTCTCTCGCCCTCAAATACATACATATATATATATAAATAATTATTAATTATGTTTAGAAATTTATTGTCGTTAAACTACTCGTATATACGCATGCACGCCTTATATGTTTTTTTCGGAATCTCATTCGTCAGTTTAGAAATTTCGCTTACGCTGTTTTGCAAATAGTTTGATCTTTAGTCAAATAGTTTTAACTTCGGTTGACCCTGGCATGTAAAATTCCCCCCATTCGCACACGCACCCAATCTATTAGAGCATAAACTACTCGTCGATCACGACGACCTGCTCCGCATCATCGGTGGTCTCTTCCCTGTTCATTTCTTAGGACATGATCTCTTTGACCGTGTCACACGCCATTGAACATTCTGTCTTTTTATGAAGCTTTTGACATATTATAACAGCAATTACATAATAATTTCTTTAATCGCTATAATCTGTACACTTATATTTCTATACATGTAGAAAAACGATTTCTGAAGATTTTTTTTCAGGCTTATAGCGATAACCTCGATACGTTAAATACAATATTTGAAAATTAAATCCCGGGCGTTTATGGACAGCCGAATTCTCTTCGTGTTCGCCGAGGAAAATTTCAGCTCGTCTTACCGGTCAAAGACACCGGTCGGTATCCTTAACGTGTCCAAAAGAAAACATTTTCGTGCACTACACGTTATTCGACTACGCCCGCGCGTTCAAAACACAATCAATAATGACGATTTTCGTCCTCGTACATTGAATTGTAATGTATTCTGAATCGATTACGCGGTCAAGTACAAATTAGTGTTATTGTTAATGGAACACATTGGTGAATTACGCAATAAAATTTTATTAGTTAAACATTATCGGTGATTTCTCGTTTTTTTGTTTTTTTTTTTTTTCAATAAAATCGAATCAACCCAATAACTTTTAATATTCGTCGTTCACTCACTCTCTCTGTGGATCAATAACACGCAATGTATAGTATAATTCAATACGGAAATATAAATATTTCTCGCGGCCAACGTGTCGCCGAACGTTAACGGATTTTTTTTCCTAATTTGTTTTCGGAATTTTAACCCTTCTATATTTAAAGATACGTAAACGACTGACTCAATATCACGTCATGTTAACCGGCGCGGCCGTCTCTCCGAGTTCTTTGATCCGCTCCAGAGGACGACTATGGCGTATTGTAATAATAATAAAAAAAGAAACTGTACACTTGACGCGAGTTCCCGAAATACCCGAAACGGAACGTCCATTTGCTTAACAAGTTTATGTACACATTAAACATAATTACCGGAGATGTCTGGCTTATATAACGTCTGTTAGATAAAACGTTCAATTCCAACAGCCCTCTCATTATTCCGTCGCCTATAAAATTGAAATTTACGTTCGTAAATCGTATTATAATATTACCGTCGTACCATATAGAGGTGGGTTATACCTATAACGGATTTTTCAGCCGGTTTTCAAATACGAAATTCTTTAAAAGGTGTTAAAAAAAAAAAAAAAACGATATCGTTATAAATATTTAAAAAAAAACACTCGCGATCTGACAGCACTAATTACAATATAACATCCATATATTTTACGTGTATGTTATTTATCAATAACAATATAATAGTGGGCCGCGCCGAATCGTGTAATAATAATTTAAATTGTTATTAACGGTTGTTTTAAATAACACGTGATTATTACAATAGCCGACTGGTAATCGATAATTCTGACGTCTTAATCGAACAATTTTAATTGACTGTGTGGAACGAGAACTAACCTAACACTTGTATGTTAATGGGATACGATCACTAGAATTGGATAGGAATTAATTGTGTCCGTGATTTACGCTAATGTAGCTGTTCAACGATTTCAATTCTTTTTTCTCGGTGATATTACCACATAATACGTCAGGGGCGCATTTACTTCATCCCCTAGAAGGGGGGGGGGAGGGCGAATAGAAAAACGGCCCGTCGAATCTGTTGTCAACTTAAAATTATCGAAAAATTATATGAAAATAATAAGTTTTAAATAAAAAAATGTTTTATTACATTTTAGTTTTGATTCGATTAATTTTAGTTGTCAGTAGATATAGGTACATACACAAGTATCTAGGGGGGGCGATCGCCTTTATCGTTCCCCCTTGTATACGCCCCTGTAATACGTTAATAGTCAGCGTCGAGTTTAAACGATTTTTTTTTTATTATTATTATTTCATATTATTATTACGACGATATAATAAATACGTTCGTAACGATCAGTAGTTTTTTACGATATATTCGAATATTGTACTAAGAGTACGTGGATGATTAAACACCGCAGTACGTTAAAAGCGTAACGGTAATATCGAAAAATATATGGTAAATAAAATTGAGATTTTCGTGTGAGCGAGAAAAAATCATTGGGATCGGTATAGTGTAATCGATTAGAATTTATTAAATCTGACAACTTTAAAATTGTGTATTTATTTTATAATTTATAACACAGCGACGAATCACGTCTCAAAACAATAATTTAAATTTGTTAAAAACAAAAAATTGGTTTTTTTTATAGCGACATAATTGATTATAACTGATCGTTGTCGATCAACGTACTTATATAAAATAAATAAAAACAAAAAAATTGTTGACGAGATGACACGATGAGATTGTCGACGGAGTTGGAGTGTTAATGCACAGATGACGGCCACGAACGAAGAAGTGTTTTTTTTCCTCAGATGAGTAACGATGGATTTTCGAAATCATGACGTTATCTTTTTAAATATATTATTTTGTTTTTTTTTACTCTGATAGAAATTTCAGGTGTTCGAGGAAACGATATTTTTCAACCGACTCGAGGTTTTCTTACGCTACGAGCTTATATGCTCATACGCGGAGTATAAATTGAATACACTAAAACCGGTAAAAAAATCATATGATTTTTTTTTTCAAGTAATGATTTCCACACAATTATTGAATTGGTTATTTTTGAAGTTAGAAAACAAGTTTTAATCGCTTCTTTTTAAAACTTATTTTAATACGATTCTAAAGAGAAAAAAATTTACGGTAATAAATTGTCTTAAAATTTAATGTTTTATTTGTTACGATTTCTTTTTTTTTATTTATTTAATTCAAATTGATGAAATGGCTATTTTCGAATTATGTGAAAAAACGACGAATTATTTTAAAAATTATGTAAAAAAACAAAATAAATAAACGTATTATTTTATTTAAATGAATGTATTAATCCAACGCTATAAATGTTTAGAAATTGTTGTCTAGAGTCAAAGTCATGAAGAAAAAAAAAACAAGTTTTTGCGGATATCTGATAAAACGAACTGAGGCCATTAGCGAATTGTAAACATTTAAAAAATGGCGGGAAAAAATGTGTTTGTTAAGAACGAGTGTTAGGACGATACGACTCGGACATTTCAATGGTATATTTGCGTATTCGTTTTTTCTTTCACCTGTTTCCAGGCTTCGACGATGTTCGATGACCAAAATATATATATATAGTTTCAATTTCGTATAATATTGTATATAAATACAACGATAGCGTACGATTCGATTTGAATAAATCAGTTTTGGATAAATGAACTCGTTCGATTTATAAAAATAAAATAACGGATGGAAACAAAGTGTAAATGATATTTTTCTTTATCGGAATTTATTTTCGCTGTATTTTAAGATCATAAACGTATTTGTTCTTTTTTTTTTTTAAATATTTTTAGGCCGTTTTTTGTTGCGTTTTTTTCTTAAAAAAAAAAAAAGCCATTAAAATCATATAAGTCTAAAACACAACGGTATATAAGTGTTTAATAATAACACCGTATTAACGGTCACTATTGCATTGTACGTACGCGCGCACATAAAATCATAAAACAATGTTTCGGAGTAATGAAACGACCGCGCGTGAATGTAATGCGTGCAGCCACTACTGCTATAAAGAAGAGACGGAGCAGAGATTTACAACGAGATAGAACAGACATTTATTGGCCCTAAAACTTGAATTATTCCATGTGGATTGCCAACACACCACCAACATCCCTCCGGTATATATATATATATATTTATACGTGTAGTATAACATATAAATATATATAAATAATACGAGCACAATACGTATTATAACGAGAAATGTTACGTTGTGTTCCTCAGATAACGCGGCCTAAGAATGCAAATCTATCCCGATGGGGATTTTTCTCCGAAAACCGTATCGCATAAGTATATTTATTTATATTTTTATAGAAGTCGCGCGTTACATCGCCGCGGATGCCGTTCAATCGCAGTATCGATTAAAAATGTTCTTTTCTTTTTCTTTTTCTTTTTTTCGTCGACGCACTACCGGAGGTGATTTTTTTTTTCGTTTTTTTCATAATAATAATAATAATCCGATTTCGCCGAACACATATTATTTTATCGAACGGCCGCGAGTTAAGAATTTAATTTACCACAAAAAAAAAAAAAAAAAAAACGTATTCTTATACGGAATCACGCGTGTGCGCGTTACACCCGATACCGTTGAAAATCTGTTGACCGTAAATTAAAATTGTAATTTAAAGACAAAAAAAAAAATAATAATACCATCCGAACAATAAATTGTAATGACGAGACAAGTAATTTACGCGAATTTTATCATTTCGTTGTCATTAGTCGACGCGTTGTGAAGCCGTCCAACAGTGTACTCGTCAGAGACTATTTAATTTAATTTCAATTAATGGCTTACGGCGTTGTGTGTTAATTATTGTTTTGGGTGAATGCTATATCGTGCACATCGATCGTCTAATAAATATATTATTTACGTATATATAATATAGAAATTATTTAAGAATTGGGGGGGGGGTTTATTTCAATCACATTTGAACGATGTCGTGTAATCGACGAGTTAGGAAATATTAAATTTTACACTCGATAAACACGTAGGTTACGACGTAGTGTAGAAAAATGAAAATTACTATTTTTTTTTCAATATTTCAAGTCTGATTATAAAAGCGCAGGCAGGGGAAAAAAATTCAATTGATTAAAAAACCGCATGGCTAAAGTGTTTTACCTTCGTTGTTGATAAGTAATATCCGTCTATAGCAGAGGTACTCGAAAAAGGAAAGAGAAAAAAAGTTCATTATATATTTTAATCGAAAACCATAATTGTTTTTTTTTTTCAACGGGAAAGTCGTATTTCACGTACATTACATAAAGCCGCAGAAACATTTCGTGTTTTTATCGCGTTTCATTAAACTAATAGTTCGCTAAAAATATTAAATAAACCGTAAAAAAAAAAAAAAAGAACACAACGTTTGAGAACGAAATTCTAAACGAACATAAAAACCGTATGTACACTATTATAGGCATTAGTCAACGTTATAAATATGACAACAGAGTTTTACGTTTATTGCGATACACTATAACTCGTGTGTAAAACGTGTTAAATAAATATGAACGTGTTTTAATGGTTTTCGTTAAACCATTTTATATATATATAAAAAAAATACTATATAACTTTTTAACATATTATTAATAAACGCGTATTTAATAATAACAATATACTCGTATATATATATATTACAACATGAATGTTTAATATATTATATAAATATTGTGACGTACGAGAAAGAAATTCGTGCACCGATTATATTATATTCTGATTGTGTGTGTGTGAGAGAGAAAGATAAATAAGTTACGGATTTGCATTTTTAAACGTTTTCGATGTTCTCATAAATATTTATTCCCCCAAAAAAAACACAAAATGACTAATTTAAAAACAACGTTTGCTGCGGGCTATTACAAAATAATATATTTTATATTTACTATAATCTGTAAAAATCGAAATCGAACCGGGAATTTCGCCGGCAAATATAATATTATAAAACTTTATAATATCGATTTTACGTCGCCTTCCTTTCCATTGATTCGAAATGTCTGAATAAATTATATATTTTTTTTCCTCGTCATAATCCTATCGTTGCAGTAAACGCCAAAATGTTGAAAACCGAAAACATTCCTGGTAAATTCCGCGATATTATTAATTATATATATACACACAAATCTGTGTGTTACTTGAGATAGATTTAGAATTACATTTCCCGGCGAATGGATTCGAGAATATTTATCGAATCGTTTAAATACGTGTCGCGGAGGTTTAAAGAAAATTCAAAAATTATTCGGCGGCGCACATAATATAAATGCGAACATTAAACGATTCGGATAATAATTTTCGGTGTATATTATTGCGATCACAAACAATATTGGTCGTATGATATAAATCAGACGTTGGTGAACTTTTATTTCCCCGTACAAGTGCCGGGCTATTTGCTCCGTCCAGCTTTTCAAATATGTTCACGTGCCAAAAAAAAAAAAACAATATTTATTAAAGACAACAAAAAAAAAAAAAAAAAATTAGCGTTTAAAAATATGTATTCGAATTATTTTTAATAAATTAAATCATATTAATAATTCGTGGTTTTTTTTTTAAATATAATTCTTATCATTGTCATTTTTTATATAAATATTTTAATAAGTTTTAATTTTTTTTCGCGTGCCATAGATTCGCCTGAACTCTCGATATATTGTGAATATATCACATAAACAAACTGTTTTTCGTGAAAGTGCCAAATCTACAGCCGCGATCTTCGTCCAATACGCGAATTTTGATAATTCAAATAAATTCGTTAATAATAGTGACCGAATAAACGTTAAACGTATTATAAAATACGCGTTCGCTCTTGTCGCTATTAATATTTTTTTTTACGAAAAGTTCGCACAAAATTCTAACCGACAAATAATAATCACGAAAACGTATTTCTGTTTTGTTTTTCATACGAATCCCGAGCAAAACCGGGTAAGTTTAGAATTGGTATTTCTAGATAAATTCAACGGCTCGTGGGACGCGGTTTTTTTCCCCCTTATTCGAATAGCTATTTAATCTCCTCTGCAATTGTTTTCTCACTCCAAAACTCCGGATTTACGTTAATATATTTAAAAAAAAAAATAAATAAATAAAAACAGAATTTTCGAAAGCGTCCGAGCACTGAACACCGTGCAAACGCGATCGTCAGCTGTTACAGACGAGGTTGCAGCAACAACAGCAACAGCGGTCAGTGGTCGATATGATTATAATACATTATTCTACATAAAATTGAACGAGTAACACGTAATATATTATATTCGTATAGTATAGTGTAATAATATTATTACAATCGTATATTATATTATAATAATTATTACGCGTCGTCGTTGTCGGTGCGCCCGTCGGCCATGTGTGTCTGACCGCCGCCGCCACAGAACGATGACGATGCCGCTGCGGTGGTGCTGTCGACGAGATCTAGTTTTCTGTTAAAATAATATATTATAACGTATTTTGTATAATAATAATAATAATAATAATACTACGAAATCGTATTATATTAAATGTCACACGCAGTGTATGGTAATATTATGTGGTCCGCGTGCGAACATAACGATATTACTGCGCATGCACACAAAATATAACATTAATCGTTTGTATAGTAGTAGCAGCCGCCGTTTTTCCTCCGTATCCTGGACCACCCTCATTGCACGCGCGCATCGCTCAAAATTATTCCTCGTAAATCATACACGAATTATGCGTGTAAATATTATATGTGTACGCGTGTACATTTTTTTTTTTTTTTTTAAGCCGCAATGTCGATGAGTGATTGATGTCGGAGGCTTTAGAAAAAAAATAAAAATCAGAATCGTAAAAAGAGAAAACGCACTCAAACACGTATATATATATATATATTATGGACGATCCGCATCGAACACTGCAGGCATCGTCTCGTCGATGAGATACATTTATCTTAATAATATGATATATATATATATATATATATATATATATATATAGGACTACAACCCGAACGAATATATAGTAAATTTACCGTTAAAAATTTTTTTTTCAAACCGCTTTCTCTACGATCTATTTTTTCATATCCCACGGTTTGCAATATATATATATATATAATGCCTTGTAAATTATTTAATATCAAATATCGTAACATTTGCAATAATTCACTTCTTCTCTAAAATTCAATAAACAAAACGTTAGAGAGTTTCTGTGACTCGCCAAAAATTACGAGAACGAGAACGACAAACTTGTCGTAAATCGTTTCATGTATACGATAAACGTAACGTGAAAAAACTAGTTTCTGCGATCCGTGTACGAGCAACTTATAGTCAAACAATCATATTGAACTATATTGTAAAGTTTTTGTAGGTAACAAATTTCCCCGAAATAATTTATTAATATAACATTTATAACAAGCAAATTTGTCTTTTTCGTATATGGGAAATTACTCGTTGTCGTATGCGCGAGAACGATAAACGAAACCTGAGAATACTGCGCAATGCACACTCCAACGGTCACGTGATTCTCTCGTATACGGGAAAGAAAATTACGAGTCGTAAAAACTCCCTGTTATTTCGATACGCGAATAAAAATAAGATTAGCACTATCGACTTCATACTAGCCCAAATCTGTTCTCTAAATGATATCTCGAATAGGAGAAAAATATCGAAACACAAGCAAAGGAGTCAGACACACATGGACACTGACACTAAACACGCAGAAAAAAAATTTGAACAACGGTTGACCAACACTCCGCCGCGTAAAAAGACGTCTTCACGTGCTAAATCAATAGGCTCAGAACGGTACGTACGTATGGTTAGACACCGGATAAGTACGAGAATAAGAGTAGGTTAGGGTTAGGGTTAGGTTAGGTACTAATGCCTATTGTATGGTCGTCTGCAATCTCGTTCATAATCTTCCACCAGTTCGGAACGATAGAACACTTTAACGTTTTAGAGTGTTCGAATTTACACATCCAATATAATATGTACGCGTGACCAATTGTCCCGTCGATACGCAACTTTTCGTTTTAAGATCACAACAGTGCGTCATCGAATAAAGAAAAAAATCAGTAATAGGAGAAGAAGCAGGTGGAGGAGGCAGAAACGAGACGATACGAACGAGATTACCTCGAGGGGATGTGCGAGCACGTGTGATTTTGAATAATTATGTTATACAATACGAATCGGTGTAACAATATAGTATTTATAACGTTAATATGTCGTAATAAAATATTATTACGACATATTAACGTTAATGTTCACATAATAAGGTTCTGTAAATCTCAGTGAACACAATTACGGAAAAACGAAATTAGTAAAATATCGTAAGACAAAAAAAAAGTTACAATTATATTTAATATACGTTTAAACAAAAAAAAAAAAATTCCACGCGATCTTCTTTATTAAGTGATATTGAAATAAGAAATGACTTATTAAGATTTGTTTTTTGCCTTTTGACATTTGACGCTAATTTTACTTTAAACACTGAATTTTATCTCTCGTCGTATAATCGTAGCGGATGGTTTTTGTTCTGCGTAGCGTTAATTTTCTACACCGATGGTTCGGTACATACAATTACTATAACCGACTAGAAAAGTGAATATAAATTTTATTCGAATAACTTTCAATCGATTGTTTTTTTTTCGTATTTTAATTGAATCGAATAGAACGAATTTTACTCGAAACGCGGTACCGTCTCTGACATCGACTTCGTTATGAAGACGAATTTTAGTATTAGACATTCCATTCTTGAACAATCATGTTAATGCATTATAAAAACGCATTATGTAAAATCCTAATCACTCGCTACGTATAATTAAATCAATTAAATATTACTGTGTTCATATTTTTTTGCGTGCAATCGAAAGAGGGCGAAAAAAGAAAATAATTAAATAATAAAAATACACTCTAACATATTGATTAAATAATTAATAATTAATGACCGCTTTTAAGTTAGTTAAAAAGCGATGTATACATTCGGATAATAACGGCTATTTTACGACGGCGCGTGAGCACTATTCACGTGTTTAATTTAATTATTTCGTTACACCAACGGAGATATAATTACGTGGCGAACGACGGTAAAGCCAAATGTTATTTTACAGGTATAATATGCGTATAAATATTTTAATACGACAAAACGGTTTTCCGGATTTTCTCGTACAACACGACAACATGGTAAAAACGCACGCGTCTTGTTGCGCGCATAAACAAAACGAATTTCAAAACTTTGTTTTTCTTTTGGAACCGATTCAAAACGTATATTTTATAATAATTCTAATAATAGGTTTTTCGGAAAATTTCAAACATTACTTGTATAACGATATAGTGTCGTATCGCGTTCGCTCACTCGTTTATCTAAAAAAAAAAGCACTCTCCGAACGTATAAATGAAGCAAAAAATAATTAACAATTAACAAATTTAAAAAAAAAAATCGAAATCGTCGTTCGAAAATATAACGTTTATGCGCTTATTAAAATATACGAGAAATGGTTCATTAGTAATTTGAAACGTGTTTAAATGCCGACCTTAATACAATGCTCTTCTCTCGAAAAATTTAAAACAAAAAAAATGTAATACGTAAACGACGCAATCCGCTTTGTGTTGTTATTTACAATCGAATCAATTAAAACTGCTTATAATTTAATAACATTATAGACGAGACGATCTTTTTTTTTACATTTTACGCTCAGGTTTTTTTTAAAATTATTTCATCATTATTTATGTATGCGTTGTACGTTTGTGGTTAAATCCGACTCCATACGCGTAAGGCGTAGATAATCGGTAGAATATTAAGATACGATAATATTTGTCGTCGTAGATCTAAGACGATATAATATGGTCTCTCTTGATTTTCTTGGGACCATTAAAAACCTCTTTTTCCAGCAGTGTTTTAAAAGCTGGATAAAGTTTAAAAACACGTTGACGCATTGCTATATACGTATTGACATAATGCATGAATATAATTCGCGTTTCTACACCTATTGAATCATAAGTTTGTATTAAAAACGTTCATCCGGAACGATAACGCATTAACACAACGGATCATTGAGCGAAATTTTAAATTTTAAAACCCGGAATTTAATTTTTTTAAATCCGGAAGGATTTTTAAAACAATAACGCGTATAACGATAAAGGGATGTTAATTGTTTCGCATTAAAAATGTAACGTACGCCTTATTTGAACGTAAAACTTTCTCGTTTGTAATTCGTGGACGCGACGCGTCCCGGAGCTCTCCGTACGCTTTCGCGCTAACGTGTTGTGATGATATATTTAAACATCAAGAAGAAGACACCGTTTTTTCGGAACGAGGAGACTTTGTACATATAATTGTCTAGTTTTTTTTTCCCCCCATTAACGTCATTAAAACGCTCGACCGATTCATATGGTAATCGACGTGAATTATATATAAACAAAAAACGCATAAAAGCATTGGCGGCGAGAAAACCGTTTTCCATTTTGACGTGCCGTAAGTAATGCCCGCCGCAGTCGTGATAGACGGCGACGACGATCAAAATATTTTAATTTTTTTTCCGTTATTATGACGAGCGAACGCGTCGAGCGCAGCCAACCAACCGCCTACCCGTCGTATTGTCCGACCGGCTGTACCGCAGTATATAATGTACACGTTGCGGTACAATATACGTAAAAAAAAAAAAAAAAAAACCCACCTATAGTTACAGCAGTGAACGAGGAGAAGAAGTATAAAGGGAAAAAAAACGGCTATTGAAAAAAAAATATCATTTGATTTCCGATTGTGACGTCGCGTCGGCTACTGCGATACCTAGCCGCGGTTAGTGTAAATTATTATTATAAATATTACGAGTCCGGGACGCGGTCGTTTTTTTTCCGTTTCTTTTTAAACGCGATGGAGGGGAAAGAGGACAAAAAAAAACCATTGCCAGACCGTCGCGACGAGACGACAGACATCTATCGACGACTGCTGCTGCAGATCTCCCGGAGCGCAGTGCACCTCCTCGGCACGTGACCGCGACGCGGCCGGACACATATTTTATAATAATAGAATAAAATATTATTTTTTCACAAACTCGTCTCAACCGCAAAACACTGCGCGTGCAGTTGTTAAAATTTCGATTGTATGTCTCCATCCGTCCGAGAAAGGGCGGACGAATTCTCCTTTTGTCGTCCCACATACGATTAACGAGAGAAATAACGTTTTATTTTTTTTTCTTCCGCTTACGAATCGCACGCTTTATCGAAGAGAGTAGCCAGAATTTAGAAAAGAGAAAAAAACAATCGCCGCGGTCGACCGATTCGCGCGGAGTTCGGAAGATTTTAGACACAATCGTAAAACGGATACGATTTACGAATTTCGGGCTTACGAGTGATTTACAAAAAAAATTAACGACCGAATTACTACAAGTCAGCCCCGTCCGTGTGACGTTTGGGGCCGGCCGACTTCACGAACACATAAAATTCGCTTTTAACACTCGTAAAAAAAAAAAACTAAAAAAATCCGGGTGTTTAGGACATATACCGCGCGAGGAAATGTTTAAACGTTTACATTTTTTTTTTTTGTTCTACCCGTTTCCAAATCGTATGTAAAAAAAAAAAAAAAAATAAATTCTTAAATATAAATTACAAGTTATTATCGCACGGGTTTATGCGCAATAATTTAACTGAAAAATATCCGTCTCGGATTTCCGTGGTTCATCCTCACTGCATATACTATATATATATTGCGTACTTACGAAGCGATTTTTTATTATTATTATTATTATTTATTTTGAATCGCCGTCAAAACAACCGCCGCGACTGCCCTGCGCTGTATACGTATATTTATACATTCACCGCTCCTCCGCGCACGTCATACGGAGATATTCGAAAAGAACGAGAATACACCCCCAGACATTAACAACAGCCGCACGGCGTCCCTCCAACAACAATATACGTATAATCGACACGTCTTCGCGCCATAAACGGGTCTGTGTGCGCAGACTTTGAAAATAATTCTCTCCAATAAATACGCCGCGTTTGTATTAATAATAATAATAATAATAATAATAATAATAATAATAATAATAATAATAATAATAATAATAATAATAATAATAATACAGAGAGAAAGGTGCGCACCTTGTAAAACGGAAAAGTATTCGTATAATATTATATATGTTCTTTGTTACGCAGACGATGATATTATAAAATACTCGACAGCAGTTATATATAGAAAACATGTAATCGTTCGATGTTCCTAACCTGCTGTTCCTCCGCGTTCGGATATTATTTTATAAATTTTTTCAAAAAAAAAAAAGAAAAAAAATCATATTCTGTATTAAGCGCGTTGATATTAGAAACACTTTACATACCGACGAACGCGGATTTTTTTATATTTAAATTCAACTCTTTTTTTCTTTTTTTTTCCTACCCGATATTAAAAGAATTCCACTACGTTTTTTGTTTTACGTCATTTCATTTCTCACGCAACAACGAGAAAGAAAAAATACGTGATTGGTTTCGCGCGTATGCGCCAAAAAAAAAAAAAAAAAAAAAATTATTAGGTGCCAAC
Organism: Chaetogeoica ovagalla; assembly: GCA_032441825.1. Classification (NCBI taxonomy): domain Eukaryota; kingdom Metazoa; phylum Arthropoda; class Insecta; order Hemiptera; family Aphididae; genus Chaetogeoica; species Chaetogeoica ovagalla. Next base: position 8,030,507 of record CM063736.1, read on the forward strand.
CTAAATAAATTTCGATCAATTATATCGGCAACGGAATCGCGTTGATCATTTTCTTTTCTTATAAACCGTTGTCTTAAACGCACGATTCGTCCGAATTGGAACCGTTTTAAATTTTCGAACAATCGATAATTTCAAATTTCAAAAGAATGTTTGAACGAGATCAGCGTTTTATAATTTAAGAAGATGAGTTTTAAAATTTTCGCCGCGAAAACAAAAATTAGTCATCGAAAACAGAAGATGCCGTTAGGAAAAAAACAAATTCGTTATTAAATCTAATGATAAATAGTCTAATTATTATTTTAATGAGTGCGCATAATTAATAAATGTGTTGGATTGACCGAGAAAACAGAATTATAAAATACCATTCGCAGTGTTACATATATAGAGTGTTTTCAATTAACGATTACACATTATTTTATGGAAAGAGAAAAAAATCGTTTAAAATCGCCTATTATTATTACTATTATTATTATTATTATTATTATTATTATTATTATTATTATTATTATTATTATTATTATTATTATTATTATTATTATTATTATTATTATTATTATTATTATTATTATTATTGCTATTGTTATTGTAATAAATCGTTTTAGATCGTAAGAACGTGTTCGACAATATAAATTATAATGCGTACCTATACCTACGCAGCAATAACGTATGGCCAATTGTTGGGATAAATGTAATATACAGAACATAAGAAGTAACTCTTACCCCTGAATAATTATAATCCGAAAAAAAAATAAATAAAAGAAATCTCGCAAAAACGCTCATATTATTCGGTTATATATATAATAAATTACGATATATGCATTATCAAAAGGAATTATATTAGGCGTTTTGCGTGAAAATTTTCTCTTACAGTTAAAAAAAAATAAAAAAAATTCGTAAAACGTGTTACCGACACATACGCTGCGTTTATTGAAAACACGTTCAATAAAAATGTTAATAATACGTTTATTATATTATCGCATCATATAATACTACTACACATATATTAATATTAATATTATTATTATTATTAATATAGTTAAATAGTTTTTGAGCAAACGCTAAATATGGTTAATTAAATTAGAATTTTAGCTAGTTCGCGTAATAAATTATAAACTTAAAACAATATACCGAACACAATGTGTGTATAACCTCGTTTAACTTTATTGTTATTTTTGAGTTCATCACATGCGTGAAATATTTTTATTTTTTTTTAAATAACGTAAGTATATCGAATATTAAATGGACGCCTTAAAAAAGCAAAAAAAAAAAAATAGAAAATAAAACGAGTTGTAAGTACACGAATTTTGACCGACGACGTGAACTTCGGAGTTAAACAAAATATTATATTGACAGCTGATAATTCACACACCCACACGGGAATTTATTAGCATATAACGCAATTATTTTAATTCGTCAAATTTTTAATAATAACAAATAATTATTATTAACGACATAACAAAAAAAAAAAAAAAAAAAATTCCTAATAGAAATTATTATAGAAATATCTAAAATATTCCCGACAATATATTATTTCACCCAGTTTATTTTCATTTCTAAATTTCTTTCATTGAAATTTGTTACAAACATTTAAACAACGTGAAAGGGAACTATTCGATCGTTTCGCCATTTATATTTCATAAGGTGGGGTATTTTTTTTATTATTATATAACCCGTTTCAGTTTACGCAAAAAAAAAAAAATCTATAAGATTTGTTAAATATTTATTTTGGCGCTCTTAGGTTTTACGACGAATTCGTGGTGACAAATCGATTATTCCGAAAACGAAATAATTTTTTATTATAATTTTATTCTTTATTATAATTATTATAAAGTATTTTATAATAGTTTTTATTATAATAATTATTAACCGGGAATTCGTATTCAATTTAGATCTCTTAAATACAACAATTTTCCCGAAACATACAGACAAAAATGTTCGACTAATTTTTCCCTCACGCTCGGATAAAACTGTTCACGGACATAATAAGATTTAACACTTCAACGACGGCCGAAATCCGCCGTTGAATAAGACTCGTCGTATACAATGTATAAATAATGAATTTTCTTCAAACGCGCTGATTTCTGTGCGTCTTTCAGAAGATTGTAATCGCGTGTATTTATAGTTTACACCCAATATCGGTACATTATTATTATTATTAATATTATTATTATTGTACAGTTTGCGAATAAAATAAAGGTTGAAACAGCGTGTTAGTGTGATTTTATTTTGCACGTCGTATTTATTACGCGTTAACCGTATAGCAACTGTGTGTCTTAAAACGTTTTAAACAACGCGTTTTACGAACTAGTGTATTTTCGTTGTAATTTAAGAGTAAAGTTTTGTGAACACGTTGTTATTATTATTATTTCATTATCACACGCACACACGACGAACGACGCCAAAATCCAAGGGATAAAAACGGCGAAATAAGTTTTTAAATAATAATAATAAAAAAAAATCAACTTTATACGAGAATAATTATTTACTCTAATTGAATTATTAAGCGCGAGACGCGCATTTGGTTCTTTTTTTTTTTATTACATTAAACGATATACTTTTCAGGAGTGTGATAAGCGTTACGTTTGTCATATATAGTATGTATATCAAATCATTTGCCAACGGGATACGCGGACGGCGCATGGCGAAATCCACCACACCTAATTATATATTTTATTTACGTGGGATATTACAACAATTTTACTTCGCGCACGCCACAATAACAGAAGTTTTCGGATTGGAAATTATCCGTGGAGACATCCCCGTATTATTATTATTATTATTATTATTATTACATTTTATATTATAACGAGATATTCTCGCTGCGAATGCGCTCGCCGATTTGTGAATTTACGCGTTACGAAAATTCGAATAACGACTATTTACATATACATAAATTTATTTCTACGTTTATATACATATATATATATTTAGTATTGAAAACGAACTGTAATGTACCGAAATCGTTAAAAAAAACTTTTCCGTTTTTATTACGGTACATTCGCTGAAGGGATGGTGTGGTGGTGAAGTCAACGACGTTTGTCGTGCGTTATACGTCGTTTTACTTTTATAATCCATTTAGGATTATGTTTTCGGGGCCGTTAAGTGACTTTGAATGTCTTCCGGCCGATAGAATTTAAACGGGATGTCGAGTTGTTTTCTCCGGGCGTAAGGAGAAAGACGAAAATAATAAGGTGTGTAGAGGGTCATACTAAAGAATGTCAAATAAACTCTAAAGCGATTTAAATAAAAAGAAAAACACCGTCTTATAAAGACTGTGTTACATCGGCGAATAATTCCGAAAGTTTCTCATGTTCTCCACCGTTGTGCGAATAGAATTTTTTCTTTTTGTTCACGAAATTTCATTCTTGTGAGTAGATCTCATCGTTCAATAATAATTTGTCCTCTTTCGTTTTCATTTAACGTACTAATAAAACTATTCGTAAAAAACCGTGATATCTGTGCGGTAACGGAGAGGAAATCGTGGAGAAAAAAAGACCATATTACGTATTATAGGCGAGTATGCGAAAATTTTCGAATTTCAAGCGCAGATAGAACAAAAAATATATGCGACGACAAACGGTGTACGTATAATATTATCGTAAATTTTTTTACAATAAGAACTTTTTGTCGCAAATAAAGTGTATGGCGTAAATTTTTATTCATTCTCCAGCGATTTGAAAACCCATCGGACAATTTTAGTCGGAGGCGTTTTACACAAAACCTACTCGCCTTTAATACTGTATTATATTTTATATATATAAATTCTAAAAACTCGTTGAAACATTAGTTATAAAATATATTTTATAACAATGCCGTCTTTGGAATTATTTATATATATATATATATATTTTTTTTTTTTTTTTTTTTAATATACGTTTATAAACCAGAGTATAATAATACAAAAAAAGAAAAAAAAATGTTATTTATGTGTACTGTCGTTTTATTATTATTATCGTCGCCCGGTGGATTACAGCAGAGTTGACAGTAAATCAATTATTCGGTCACCTTCTCTTTATTACATTATTATATCGCGTTTATTATCCCGTCTGCTTTCGTATTATATTATTATTATTATTATTATTATACGCCTCCGATATAATACGTTAACACGATCACGGGCGACTGTTATTATTAGTACTTTATACGCGTATAAAATATATAAATATAACTCGTCAACTATTCGATAACCCGAAATAGACACCATATAACTTTCAGTTATAATATGCGTGTGTGTATCGTAGCAGGTGTCAAAATTGACACGATATTGAAGAAATCAACCGGCGATATTAAGCTGTTAAAACCGTCGTCGATCCGTTTATTTTCGATAATAATAATAATAATAATTATAATATATTTTCGTTAATTATTATTTTTATTAACTTTATATTACATACTCTCTGCTCGACAATAACATTTGCTAAATATTTTTACGAATAAAATATAATTTTTTTTTTGCCACGTCACAATAATAATTTCTCTATGAGGATGATACAAATGAAACAATTCTGTTCCCTTATAAACGATATTTATACGATATTTCGAATTATAATTTATTTGAAATTATAATAAATACGTTTATTTATATTTGAAGAGTTCAAACCTCTTCAGGTGTTCATTCCACCAATTGCGAAGAAAATAAATTTATGTTTAATTGAATTTCTTTTTTTTTGTTTTTAAACAGAGAATTGGAGTGTGTTCGTTGTCGACAATATTGTTGAACTCGTCAATTGATAAATTGACCAGTGCGCAATAAAATAGTTTTAATCGACTTTTCGGTTCGGGGCGTGGGAGTTTTAATAATCGCCTTCCCTTGTAAATACGCCACCGCTCGTTGAATAATAATTAATAATTCTTAACAATTCGTAGCCAACAGTCGATAAATCAATAAACACCGATTTATTTGAATTATTAAGTAGGAAATTTTGAAAAAAATCGATGTGTTAACATAATCGTAACACACTCGTAGGTATACTCGCAGCAAACGACAAATTTTCACCAACAATTGTTTAAAACGACGTTTTCGCATAATAATTACACTTTATGGGCGCGAAATATCGCGATTTATTTGCACAAATAAAATAATTTCTATAACGTTACATTTCGTGAAATCCTTTGACTTTAATTTTCCGTAAACCATATAATATATGTGTAATGCGGAGCGTAAGTTGACAGGTGCTATTAACGATATTGATTATTATTTACAGACACGCACATTGCGAGTCTATATCCGATCTTCGGTTTTGTTTTAACGGTATACACAGTGCTTCTTCACAGTACGATTTTGTCCACAACTTTCTCAAACTGAATTCTATATAATATGTAATAAAGAAAAAAATATATAAACGTAAAGTTTAGAAAACGATGAATTTTTAAATGTTTAAATATTATATATATTTAAAAAATCAAACGAGATTTTATTAAGTCAGTATATAATATTAAAATATAATTTTCAAGCGCGTATATGATTGGTATTATTTTCTTAAAACCTTTTATAGCCGTATTGCGAAATAAATAATTTTTTTTTTATATAATTCCTACGTGAAATAATTGGTTCCTTTGATAAAAACGAAAACGGCGCTTATATTATGATGACGCGATATTCGGCAGTGTAATCGGAAAATTTTAATGTTTTTCGTATTTATCAGTAACGTTTGTCATTGAAAACAATTACACGATTATTATCGATTTCTGTGAATTATTATTATTATTATTATTATATTTTATTACATATACACCGTGACAAATAAACCAAAAATATTTCCACTGGAACCGATAATTAGCGTAAAAAAATATATTTATATATAATTCCGATTATTATCGAATTACACTGAATAATATTTGTTACTGTACATCATCGTAAAATTTTAATTACACACGTTTTAGGTATATTTTAATGAAATTCGTCGTATAAATATGAAGTCGCATAAACCTTTTAGTTATACGATTGAGTTCTGATGTGCCGGAAAAAATGCGTTCTCCGTAATATTTATATAGTGATAAAAACCATTTTATTTTACATAAAAAAAAAAAATAGAAATATTTACAACTAAATGAGTACGCGTGTTTATGGTGTACAGTGAAAAATAACAAAAACACGTCTGTATACGAATTAGAGGAAAAATTTGTCATATTTCTTGTAAATTTGAATAACACTAAATTATACTCGTGTATAAATACTGCAGTGTATAGTGTTTAACCTAAGTCAGTTTCATAAAACACGACGAACCGTCCGTGACGGTGAACACACTCGTACTTTTCGCAATAGTGTAAAATTTTATAATAATTAAAAACAAAAATTCTATCGCGAAGATGCTGTTCACAAAAATCTTTTGTATGATTTTTACCGCACTGGCCGGTTCAATTGTCGCTTACCCGTCAGAACGTAAGTGAAAATCATATTTCATATAACTAAATAAAGACGAGTACTCCGAAGAATTCCATCTATTTTTTCTTCTTCAATTTTATTTCATAAACATAACATATATATATTATATGACTTGCTTATATTACAGACGGGCGCGTTTATATGCGTTTACTTCAAATGAATTTTAATCGCTTGTATCGAGAAAAGCGCTCACGATTAAATATTTCGAATATTTAATAAACCGCATCCGTTTCACCGGGGCATTATTATAACAGCTTTAAAGCGATTTAACTATAACGAGACATGCTATTCGCGGATAAACACGCGTGTGCGTATACTCGTATATTTGTACCCTTCAGTATTATATAAACGCGTTTTTTTTTTTTTATTCTCTTAAAATAACGTTTTCTTATAAAATACACGCGCGTCTTCCATTAATCTAAAACATTTCGGTTGTATCGGTATTTATCCATATATATATATACATACATAGATATTCTGATTTATTTAATTAACACGCGTGTGTTACTGGAATAAAAAAAAATAAAACAGTACGTGTTTATAGTCATTATAATATCGTATAATCCATAAGATTTCGAGTCGATTTTAATTTAATAAGATACATAATATAGACGGCGAGCTAATTTATAAAAAGATTATTCTTTTTTTCTTTACACATTTCATGTAAACCGTACGCATTATTTTGACGGAGATACGGAAAACTAAATATAATAAACGGTAAATTTTTTTGCGTTTCAAAATATTTTTGAATAATTTTACTCAAATAATTTTTTTTCTCTTAACTGTAAGACGTTATGGGAATTACAATGACTTATACTCGTCAATTTGATTCTCAAATTTCTAAATTACGAGTATGCTACAGTTTTCAAATCGATTTTTCAATAAATAATTTTCCTACGTGACTGTGTAATAACAGTATTTAAACATATAAATTTTACTAATAACGTCGGCATTCGTAATATTTTGTTTCGATCAAATATATATTTTCACTAAAAATACTTAAAAATCTTTTTTTTTCTTTTTACAAGAAATACATTAAACGTTTTAACGTTAAAATACGTGTTCTGATTTTACTTGCCAGTATTGTTTAGAGTAGCGAGTCGTGTATTGATTAAGATTCGTGAAGACGTTTTCTTAATAAAAACACAATCAATTCTTTATATTTTAACGTATATTAAATTTGTGGAAATTAAATTTATAAAATTTAAAAGTTCTTAATAAAAAAAAAGAACAATACAATCAGGTATCTGTTCGAATAGGTAAATTTAATAATAATAATAATAATAATAATAATAATAATAAATATTATGGCATATAACTTAAAAAGTAATATAATACTGATGATTAGTTACATTGCGTTTTGATGAAATATTGTATTTCACTTTTCGAACGCTAAACAAAGAATCGTCAGAAACGACGACCAACACTGGAGTAAACGATCGTTCGACTACGGAACCGTCGACTACTGAAACGGATTCAAGTTCTCCTACGTTACCAAATGTTACAGAAATACCGAATACTTCGGCAGAGCCATCCATTACACCGGACTCTACGATAAATCCACCGATACCGACAACTGTAGACAATTCAAACATTTCTCCATTCACCGAAGGACTTGAAACTACGTCTCCACAAATCGTAACTACGGAAATTCAAAGCATTCCGCCTATATACTACACAACTTGGTTCCCGGACGTTAATTTGTGTTACCAATTAGCACAGTATTTATATTATTGTCCGACCGCAAACGGTATATATATAGTAAATTTACAACAGAATTATCCTGTCGGCTATTAAATATTATTTTACAATATATAGTCTTCTATTACTTGGCGGCGAGGGACTTTATAAATATCATATCGATATAAACAAGCGAGTTTAAAAAAATTCTTATTTAAGCGTTTAAAAAAAAAAATTCATACAAATTAATATTTTTATTAATTTAGGCGTTCGAACAACATATACTGTACACTTTTGTTCTAAATACACTGCGCCGTCATTACCCAATCGAACGTTCAAAGAATTCAAAAATAATTTTATTGTATTTTCTATATGCATATATCATATCGTTATTTTTTTAAGTTTGTCGTCTACTCGTAAAAAACTCGAAAAAAAACGGCATTAAACTATTATGTACTTTTACACTACGTATTATACGCATATTCACAGTGTTTTGATATTTCGTATATGAAACCAGAACGCAATCGAACGGAAAAATACGCTTTTTTCCCTTCTCGTTTGCAGGATACGACAAAAAGGAGCTCACAGATCGACCAAAAATCGAATGGGATAAATCATATTTTAGGAAACATAAACAATATTTATCTTACCTCCCCGTTCGCGCGCCAGGTCGTGTCCGTGCTCTTGTAGTACTACCCCGTATAATAATAATATTGTGATAAACAGTACGGTTTCTCCATAATCATTTTCCAACAAATAAAATACGTATTATAATTCCGTTATTATAATAACGCGTCGTGCTATATGCATATATATATATATATATACGCATTCTATTTAAAAGTCTTTACTGTTATAATAATAATATCGAGTGTACACTTATCAAAATGTTAAAAATGTCGCTATACGCGCAGCTATTAGTTCTGGAATACGTACCGTGGTTGATTTATACACGTTTTCCGCTCTTAAACATCGAGACGGTTTAATGGCGATAAACAATATAATAAAAACGTCTTCTTCGAACTTTTTCACATATATAATACATGTAAAATGCGCATAATGAACGGGTCATATTTCCTGCAGTGTCTGGTGTATATAACGCGCTCGCACACATATATATATATATATATAAAAAAATAAATATTATACGGTTTTTTGCGCGTGCGTAAGTAAACAGAACATCGTGTACGGTACACTATTTCACAATTATTTGGCATGCCGCTCCGACTGGATAAACAGAAAATAGAATAATATATACATATTTTTTGTGACATAATTCAATTGGACAATTGAAAACAAACGATCCAAATCACGTAATATTTATTATTTTTATTATATTATTTTATTCGCGTCTAACAATATTTCTTACTATATGTGAAACCGTAGTATTTATAATTAATATGTTTAAATTATCGAAATCCATTGTATTGTATAACGTAATGCTTTTTTTTTTTTAAATATTACTAAAATATTTTATACGCGTTATAGAACGTTTAGACGTTCAAAAATCAAATTTTTATTGGTTTAGGACACGTTAGGTCATTGTTTTGTTTTCTCTGTAATATATTATGGCTTTTCGAATAATAAAATTTTACTATAATACTGGTCAAATGCGTCTTTTAAATTGCATATAACTAATAATTCACGTTCAAATGGGTTTGCAAATACGCACTGTCAATCACAAATATCCAATGATTATATATATATGTATATAGTTTGGAGTTGGATTTCTTCATTCATGTGCATAATTTAATTGTTCTATTCGTTTTTGTCAATAATTCCTGTATTAACGTCTCGGTCGATATATTGAATATTTCATTCGATTTTCAATAAAAAAAATTTTTATTTTTTAATTCTAAACAATACTGTATCATTTTATGTTGCTATCTTTCGAGTTTACTGTTATGAATATATTCTATTTCATATTTTAAAAATGTCACGATAATAGTTTTATAAAATAACGTAATATATATATATATATATATAAACGGTGAAAATAATATAACAATTATTATTACTAATAAGAAACAACACATCACATATATACTATGTGTGGTGATTTTTTTATTTTTTAACAAAATTTTGTTTAAATGTTTTTTTTTTATTAAATCATTCGAGGATTATTATACCCATAATATAAATAATAATAAATAATTAATTTAGATAATAAATATAATGATATTATACGCATAATTTTAAAAATTATTTCATCACTTGTCATTAAACAAATATAATAACTTTTGATTTTCAAACTTTTATATATTTATTTTTTAATACTCCTATATATTATGACGTATACAGAATAAAAATAACTAGATGAGAATGCTTTTCCTTGTTCTATTTTCAATATTGTTTTTATTTATAGAATTTGGTCATAGAAGTGGCTTTGACCACCGTGTCTTCAACTTTATATTGCCTGCAGGAAAACATTCGTCGGAATTTGAAAATCAACGCGTAAAAATATTTATGAATATTCATAACGATAAAATCGGTAGGTTTTCGTATATTAACATTTATATAAAAAAAAAAGTTTTAAATTTATTATAAAAAAAATAAATAAAAAATAAAATAATAATAAAACGGTACGGACAATGTAAGTATTAGCTACAAAATCAACATTTCACACTAAATATTATATCTGCTCCGATTGACGAGACGACGAATCACTCGTCTTTACCGAATACTACTGGTTATAATGCGTGTTATTTACTCTTAAACTCAAAGGTATACTTCTAAGTCTACGTAAATCGAATATTGTGATGATTGTAAAGCCACGGCGACATTGTCGTTCGGTTCAAAAACATTGTGTACAAATAATACAGAACACGGATGAAAAAAACGAGACTTTAAACGAATTGAGCAATATAATACCGGTTTCGGATATCCCATACCGTAAATCATTTTTTTTTTCTGTTTCTTTGTAAAACTTTTACGTGATAAATGGTCGCTTCGATCTATTATTATTATTATTATTATTATACTTTACTGCGTGTGCCCAAAACAATTTCACCGAAACCGCGTTCATTGCAACGTTATTCGAATAATATATTAAATATTATTATTATTATATATCGTTTTTGTTTTCCATTTGCAGGCGATAAACACACGATTTGCAAAACGTTTCGTAACACGCGAAATCCGTTATCGCGAACAAACGAAATATTATTATAAAAATACTAACGAAATATTCTGTTTTTTAACCGTCACGACGTGATTCGTGTGGATATTAGTCGAAGTCAGAGGCGCGATGTGATTTGCACTAGTGTCTATTTCTTATACTGTTTTAAATTTAAATAGCAATACCGTAATCGACAATATTATTTTATATCATCGAGGAGAAAAATATTCGATTTTTATAATTCGTACACAATTTCTAATAATTCTTTGTATAATTCGTATAGATATTCCTTTTTTTTTTTTTTTTACAATACGCGTTTAAATTGTTTGTATTTCGTTATTTTATCTCGTAAATTCCTGTTCCGAAACCACTAAGAGGACACTATTGCATTAACACTTTATACTATAACGTATTCATTAATCGTTTTTTTTTCTTTTGTAATTTCCTACTCGTCGCATATGCTGCGAATAATAATATCGAATTTCGTATTCCGTTTTTACGCTATTATCAATGTAATCGTGTGTAACAATTGTCGTTTTAACGTACGCGATTCGGTATTTATTTTTTTTTTTTTAATTATGTATATTATCCCTCCGGATGATATTCGTCGGTTTAGTTTCAATAATTATTCGCTACCTGATCGCGTTCATGATCTATATAGATCGTTTAAAGCACTCGGAATCGATCATACGTAAATATTTACGATCTCGTTCTTATCGTCCACGAGTACACACGCAGTTCACCGAGGCGGGCGAAATCCTCCAGCCGTAATTATCGTTCGAATAATTCAACAACGATCGATTCGTCACTGTATATACAATTGTTATTAAGTAATTTAGTCCAGCATAACCCCGCGTTATCCGAACCAAAATCACACAACAAACTGACCGCGTGACATTGGCATAACGATACGATATTTAATTATGATTTATTTGCCCGTTAAATTAACGAATAATTATACGATATACTACGACAATGAGTTTATTTAATCAAACCTAACATGTAATACGTACACGCGATATATTCAATTTAGTTTTGTTGTACGCACAGATTCTTCTCGTTTACAGGTACGTATTTTCTCACCGGAGAAAGGATACGCGGTTTTTTTTTCTTTTTTTTTTTTACTCGCGTCTAATAAGCACGCGCACACCAATAATTATAATAACGACGATTTATTCAAATTTCACATCAACTCGGTAATTTACATTACTGATTAAGGCCTCGTGGCGAAATCATAAATCTTAAAATTATTCAAACGCACCTGACGCATTAAAAGTACTTACTGCGTAATGATATTTAGAACAAAAAAAAAAGAACCACGAAGAGAATTTCGAATCGCTTCATCATCGGGGGTAACCGTACAAAAGAAAAAAGTATATACGTATATTAAAATTCTAATTTAATTAATAAGATAATAATTGTGCAGTCGTATACCAGCACGTCTCGCGGTATAGTATCGTTAAAAAAAATATAATAAAAACTAAAAGAGCCACGGGCATTTCGAGTTTTCACGAATCCGTGTGCCGACGAGACGACGAGAAGCCGTTCGTACGGCATTATAATAAATGTTTAAACTGTATATAATACGAATAAATATTCATGAAGCTCGTGTGGTGGTCGGATTACAGAAAAAAGAAAAAAAAAATTAATTCGGCGGAGAAGAAAAACGGAAGTGGCGACAAAACGGCAAAATGTGACTGAATATAGTAAATTAAATATTCTCCACCGACTTTAAAATAATAATACTATTTACACGAATAATCGAATTTCTGTCTAATTTCTGTATAATGTGTGTGTGTGTGTGTTAAAATCCGCTTTTTAACTCATTCGTCTCGTGCTCTCGACTCGATCTCAACACTTGCTCGTACATTTTGTTTTGTAAATAATTCCTATTTTACGCGCAGTGTATGAATGAGTACATTATAAATACTCCGAGAGTAACTGCGGTAACGTCTCGTTAAATAATACACGCTGCACTCGCATTACTTGAGAGAATTATTTACAGAACTCGAACGAACAATAAAAAAAAATAAAAAAAAAATAGCGTATAAAATTGGGGTTTTCACTTTATTCGTTTTTGTTTTCACTTCGTCGTGTTAAGGATTTTCAGTGTTTTAAAGTATTCGAGTAAAAGTGTTTTTGACAATCCGAGTTACTTCGAATACTTTTCGAATTATATTTTTTTCAAGACTTTTTTACAAGTCGCTTACGGAATAAACTTGACCGACCAAAGTGTCGTATTTCAATTGGATTTCTTTAATTTCTATACTGTTCGCAACACAAAAAAAACCCATCTTAATTTCACAATAATATTGTGCTGTGAGTAACGATTAATTTCAACAATCACCGTACAACACTATAACGATATGATGAGTATTGTCAATTGCAGCGGGATTAACCATATTTATATTTATTTAAATACCCTAAAATAGTTTGAATTAATATTTTTAGTATTGTTTTGATTAATATTGACGGAGATAATTTTTTTACGAACACTTTAACGTACACGATATTATTGTATGACGAATCGTTGAATATGGAAGAAAGAGAAAATCGGTTTAATTCAACATTATACAATAAAATAATATATTGTGATTGGAAACTTCATAGTGGGCAAGGATTTATATGAATAGTGTAGTGGTGTGCGCCGCAGTCTTTTGTAATTCGGTCGGGCGATTTTTGTCGCGATGACAATATATATATATATATAAAACAGTTTTTATAAAAAAAGTTTCTTTTCCAATAAAAATATATTATTAGTGTATTGATAAAAAGAATAAAAATAAATAAATAACGTGAAGATATCTCGATATGTCGACAGAAACGGACAGAAAGTTTATCGGCCAAATATATTTCAAAACGTTTTATAATAACGACGACGATGAATTCGACGAACGGATTCGCCGAGGATATTTCTACTGATTATTTATTTTCTTTTTACGTCTGTAGAGATAGACGGATTGTGTTTCCGAGAGAAAACCTTTAACGGTACCACACACACACACACACACACACGTTCAACAAAAATAATATTATTATTATAATCGGCGTTTGAATTGAAAAAAAAAAAAATTAAAAAGAGATTGGAAAAGTAAGTAAAAATAAAACGTGCGTCCCTGAAAAATTCAAATAGTCTTGAAAATCCGTGGGGAACTCGCTCCCTCGCTCCATCCCTCAATTGTATTTAATTAAACGTATCGAATTCGTGATATACAAACGTCATATCATTATTATTCCGGCGTTGATAATAACATTTAAAGACGTTTTTATTATTTCCATTAATTCGACAAAAAGAGTCGCCGATTACGAAAAAAATTAGAAGGGATACGCTAAAATATTTAAAAAAAAAACAAAAAAAGTGCGAACTACTCCTCTAATTACTCTATTGATTATTATAAGTAGTGAACGTGAACGTTTTATAAACGCGTATAGTATTTAAAAACCCCGCGCGCATTGAGTGTATAAAAATGTTTAATTTTTTTACACGAGCCGCTCACTACAGGCGTTTTGTCCGTTATCGTTTAAATCTCAGACATCAAACGTTTCACAGTCGATTAAACACAATTATTCAGTTTATGTCGAAAACGAATTTTTTGTTTTTTTTTGTTTTTATTCGTTTATCGACGACCCCGTCGAAATAGTAATTTGAGGTATTTTTATTTTTTTTTTTTTTAAACGTTCTTTTACGAGTTATTTTTCCACATATTCGTCCGCCGCAATTTTCGCTGTACAATCGATAATAATCGACGCGAACACGCCAATTGAAAACGCGTTTTCGGAACGGTTAAACGAATTCGATTTCTTTTCTTTTCGTTTCGAAAAAACTATTATCGTTTGCAACGCGTGTACTTACATGTCAAGATGACGGGAAAAAGATCGCTCGTTACGGTCCACGTGGAAACGGATGCCGGGCGATCACGGACGGACCGCTAGGATGTGATCCCGCCGGTCGACGGGATGGACGTAATCGGAAATTCGAACGCGACGCGGCGTCTTGTAGTTGGCAGCGCGGCGTGCGTGTGCCGGGAAAACGCGCGACGGTATCTACTGACGCGCGGTGGTGCGTCGTCGGTGGCGCCGGTGTCGAGTGTGTCGGCCGTTCCGCCGCCGCCGGACGCTCGTCGTTCTCTCTCTGGCCGGCGTCCCCCGCCGCCACCGCCCGCGTTTCGCACCGCCCACCCGCGCGCGGGACGCCGTCACAGCCGTAGCGGCGGTGGTGTGTGCTGTATACACACACACGCGCGCGCGCGCGCGCGCACACGTCCGTTGCGCGCGCCCCGAACACGCGGGACAGGGTGCGCGGCGTCCAACCGTCGATGGCGCGCGCCGCGCTCGTCGTACCCCGTCACGCCGTCGACGACGGTCCGTCCACGACGTGCGTCCACTCTGTCCGGTGGACGACGAACGCCCGGTGCGCACTTCACAAATATTTCGGATTTTTTTTTCTCCGGTACGCGTATGAGACTTTTAGTGGATTCTGAGCGGAGCGATGCGCCTATCGCGTGCCGGTTTTACAACGACGACGGGGGGTTTTTTTTCTCCGAAAATTCTACCGGAATAAACGATCCGCCGGATCTTTATACAGTCAATACCATCCGGTTTCCGGTGAATAGTCGCGCGAGGTACTTTAATACAAAGACGATTTTTTAACGATTTTCTCCGACGCGTCTAGAACAAAAAAAAAAAAAAAAAAACTTAAAAACCATCGAAAAATTAAATTATTATTATCCACTAGTCCTTGTCGGGATTAACGGAAAGCGATGATTAAAAACGCTTATCGTGTGTAAAATGATACGAATAATAAAGATTGGTTAACCGCCATTATAAATCGGTCATAAGTCGGTGAAACGAACGACGGGATTTTCGGAATAGACGTGGTACGAACGTTCGGAAACATTGGAAAGCCTCGGGTTCGATTCCGAAATTCATAGCCCTCTCCCTATTTCAGTCATTTAAAATACACTTCTACACTCGGGTCATTTTCAACGATCATTGTTCGTTTCGTGAACGCTCACTGAACCGTATTAATCTGCGTGTTTTTTTTTTGTAAAATTAAATCTATTCTCTTCTCCGTTCATCGACTTTGGTTTCCGTTCTTCTCGAATCTTTCTTTTACACCGTTTTGCGCGCTTTAAATTTCTTTCTTTTTTCTTTTTCGAATTCGCTTATAAAATAAATATACACGCGAGCGTTAAGAAAACCGACGTGCGCGGATACGGTTTCTGTTTTCTGGTATTTGTTCGGTAAATATTTTCAATTAAATCGCGTTGTTTTGAACGATTTTTTCCAATACGAATTATTATGAGTAGAAATTAAGCCGTGTAAATAATCAGTTTTATTGGCGCGTATCGACCTTCAGTTCCAGATTTAACTTAACTACTTTTGTCTTAATAAAGAGTTCGACGCGAACAATTGACGACGGATCAGAATCTGAAGTTCTGATGCGAGTTCTAAAGAGATTTAAAGTTAAAACTTTTTTCGATGCGATATTGAAATAAATATCGACGAATTTCCACGAAAAATTTCCCTTCGTGGCTGACGAGTGTTTACTTTCTTTATATTTTACGTTAATTAATAATTACAAAATAGAACAACGAACTGAACTAGTAAAAGTTTTCTTTTTCTGAGAACCCTATCGTTAAATTCGTAATGTTCTATAGAAGACAACCAAAAGTGATGAAAAACGCAATAGACTTTGTATTGATATAAATCCATACCGCAACGAAGAAGAAATATACTTATATGTATGTTATAATGTTGTAATTTAGGAGAATTTATTTAATTTTTATACGACTATGTATGTATTACGTGGAAAATTTGCAAATCAAAGCGAAACGTGAAATTGTAGACAGTAACGAATATTGTTTAATCCATTGCTACAATATAATTTATGTATTCAATTTCGTGTTCGAGTATGTTTTAAGTACATTACGGAATTGTATTTAACTCGTGTCTCTTACAACATAATTTTAAATCACAACACATTCCTTTGTAGTCCACAAAAAAAAAAAAAGTAGTTATAAAAATCGCAGTATTTTCTCGCCGATCGGACCGTTTCATGTACGTTTTACACGAGTTTAAAAACGGAGGGAAAAAAATAGAATAAAACTTCTACGTCGGTCGTGTTATCGGCCCCACTAGAACAATCCTTAATTGTTTACGAGGGTCGCCGTTGTTAAATCATTTTTTCTTCGATTTCGTCTCGGAAGTTTGATCGTGTGGCGGACTCCCCTTCTTGTGTTTATATGCTGCGCGCTGCCTCTCCACTATAGCCGTATACGTACCGAGGCTAACTGCTGTTTGTCGACGACTGTATACGACGCAGGGTTACAGTACGGATTACACGGGGATCGATGTCGATAGCGTAAAACCGCGACAAGAAGGCACCGACCACAATTACATCCCTTTGACGGGACGTGGAGAGGGACCGGAGAAGTTAAGTTTTTATATTATAACTATTTATTCGCGCACACGTCTCCTCCGTCCGCCGTCTGTATATATCTGTCTATTTATCTATATGACGTATCCTAAAACGATTTCTTCGAATATCGTATTATTGCGGTTTGTCTATAAAAGAACGTTTCGCGTTTTCGAAATAACACTTTTCATATAGAAAAACAAACTTATCCTACGCGTTTCCGCAAACTTAGAATATCAAAAAACAACATTTTTTTTTAACATCTCAAACCATTTGGAATTATAGTTTTACAACTGACTATCTGTAAAAATATATAATTTTTTACTTTAATATTTTATAAAAGTTATTGTTTTCTAGCCGAGTAATTTATCTGCACGTTAAATTCGAATCTGCTTTCTGGGACAGATTTGTAAAATAAAAATTTGTGAATTTACACATGATAATCTTGTGATCTTGTAATCTACTATCTTGTACGATTACTTTGTCGAACGCGAGAAATTTTTTACGGTAATTTATTCGCATGACAATAATAATTAATTTTATCGAATTTTCGAATAAGTGTGAATTTAATTTTCAATGTTTGCGCACTTTTGGTCTGTAATATAATTAAAATACCAAACCGTATACGCGACACTTCTTAGAGATCATTTTATATATTTCCGTTTAATTTTAGAAAAATAAAAAAGTAAAATTGAATGCGACATATTTTAAAATTTACATATTCATAGCTTAAGTTGTCAACGTTGTGAAAGAAGTGAAAGAGGGAAAAAATACATTTTTATAAATTATAATACGTATATCAATATCACACATCTATTCTGGTGGTACGGCGATAAAAGTAGGCAATATTGACACGTTCCGGTGTAGTTTATCAATCTTTAATGTTATAAATATTTAATTTTAACCGTCGTAAAACTTATATTATATTATTATGTACCATAAAGTTAATAAAAATGTTTATGAAAAAGAATTTTTTTTTATTTCCCGGAATATTAAACGGATATTATAACGTTTTTCAAATACGTTTTATCTTATATCTATCGAAAATTATTCATAATTTATATTACTTATAATATATATATATATCTATTTTTTTTTTCAAAGTCAATCTGTCTGTTCAAACAAATCAAAAACGATAATAATTACCAAAAAGAAAAGCATTCGTATATACAGATAAGACATATCCAAGAAAAATATTCAAATAGATAATATATTATTATATTATAATAAAATCTCCGCGCTGAAAATTAAGCCAATGAGACTGTATCAATAGCTCCTCTTCCTGCGATGAATAGATTAGAATTTATCACTGTTGAAATACTTGAAAATTCTAATTAATATCAAACATATTGTATGATCTATAGAATAAATGAGGTTTCTTTTTAACAATATTAATGTTATAATATATTTAACTTGATACAAATATAATAAAATAAAATTTGATCGTATATGCATCTATATATTTGACTAGTTATGATTGTTCAACTAATATGTCTTAAGAAAATATTTTAAATTATTATAAAAACAAAAAAAAAACTACGTAGTAATACAAAAGTAATATAATAGACTATATTTTATGGTTTAATAAATAAATACACATCATTTTGCATTGTATATATGGTTGATATCATAGAGTCGTTTCGAAAATATAAATCAAATTCTATGATGTGTTATGTTTTTATCCCCTTAAAAACTTTAATAATTCAATTTTATTACGCTTAACTATGTAATACGATTTAGAACAAAATAAAAAAAAAAAAATGCTTAAAAGCCAAACGTAATAGGGGCAGAAGAAAAATGTGAATATATTTTATAACACACATTTCTTTTTTTAAGCCTAAAGTTATAAGCAAAATTTATATCAGTCCATTAAAAACGAGAAAATTCTTTGTAATCGTAAAATCTATTTTGTTTGAAAATAACTTTTCAAAAGAAAAAAAAATCGTTCGCTCTTTACGGTGAATATTAAATCAAAAACGGTAAAAAATTAAAATCCGTATATTACAATAAATACGTTTATTGAATTGCTACGAATACAAAAAAAAAAAAACATAAAAAAACGATATCGAACCGTGAACGCTGTGTTACGCGCGGTTTCGATTGGATCACATTTCAAATTGAAAGCAACGAAATATTCGAAATTCCGTTTGTGTTATCTCGTTCTTTTGTTGTAGTTTTTTTTGGAAATTTAAAATTCGAGCACAAAAAAAAATTAATGTAATTAATGTTCCCTGTGAACTTGAATAGGAGAAAAAAATCGCACGTTATATATATTATGTATATACCGAATATACCACAAAACGATTCTCCTCCGGTGAAATGTGGTGACAAGTGTAAAGATCACAATTTACAGTTTAAAAAAAAAAAACAAAATAAAACGCGCGTCGTCGTACTAAAACAATAAGTTTTCCCCACTCCGACAGGGAATAAGGTGAATTTAAAAAAATTCCGCGGGAATACGTTTATGTGTTTATATAAATAATAATCATCGCATAATCCCCCGGGCCAGTGACGACGACGACGGAGACTTTGATAGCTGTCAGTGTGTTCACTGCGTGTACGTGGTGGGAAAAGAAACGCCAACTAAAAAAAAAATATATATATATATATAAAAAATTCCTCATCACCAGTCCTCCCCGACGATTTTATACGACCGAGGGAAAAAAATAAATAAATAAAATAGCGGGCGACGAACGTGTGTAATGGGGAGGGGAGTTGCGGTTTGTGAACCACCCGGCACCGCCGCCAGGACCGTCACGTGCGATTATTGTAGCGCCTGGTCAGGCTTCGGACGACGCGTCGAGTAGACGGAAAAATGGGCTTTAGTCGGCGGCGGGCGTTTGGCACAGATGCAAACGCACACAGGCGCCAGTCCGTACTCCCGAACGGATACGGCGTAGTAATAACGCTGTGCGGGCAGAGCGTTTCCGTCTGGAGGACGCAGAGAGACTGAGAGAGAGAGAGTGGGAGTGAGAGGACGCGAAACGAAACCTCCAGGCGGCGGCACGCCCTCTCCGCAGTGTGTGTGTGTGTTACGACGAGACCGACGACGATCGGGCTATCGAAACGTACAATTATTTATACGACGACGTTGCGCCCGTTCGCGTGTATTTCGCGTGTGCGCCGGACACGAGTCTGTAAACCCGTGTGTGTGTGTGTGTGATAATTTCGTCATTCTCTCAGACGCTCGACGGGAATTCTTTTTACGCCTATTAGACCGGGGGGAGAGGAGGGAAACAAGAACCGTTTGCCGGCGGTTGAGTCCGGGGCGAAGGGCGTTCCGTTTAACGGAATCCCGTCAACACAACGATCGAGACGAGAAAAATAACGCGCGAGTCCCGAAATAATAATAATAATACGAGAAGTAGGCTCAAGGACTTCATTTGTGTAATGACGCGAGTTCGGTTTCTCGAATTGGAGAAACTTTTTATATAGAACACGGTCTTCGGTAAACGTATAAAAAAAAAAAAAAAAAAAAAACGAAGATGACGTTTTCTCTAAATAAAAATCTAATACGCGTAGTATATTAAAACTCTCGGACCGGTATTGAACCAGAAATCTCAGTAATTGCCGTGCGAAAAGTCGGCTGCGCATGATTTATATGAAATTTTCAAAAAGACTTTCTACTGCAAACAACGTGTTCAAAGTCGAGGTCTTTGCTTCTTTTTTTTTTGTGTGCGTGATACGCGTAACAACGCGATAAACGGAGTCGCTCGTCAAACGACGACGGATACCAGCGCGAACGAATTTCATCTATAGAAACGTGTGCGGCGCGCGTTTGAATGCATCGACTAAAATAATATTAATCGTTGTAATATATTTTACAACAACGATAATTTCCCGCGTTTACAACAATAACGTTTCCGGCACGTGTACAACGTTGTCGCCGTCGAACACGTTATAAGTTATATTTGTCTATAATAACCGGGCCGGTAGGCTTCGGTCGGAAAAACGGGTAAGTCACTCATTATTCATCGTTACACGTCGACCCCGAGTATTCATTACGCGTATACAGCGTACGGGATAATATCCTACGCTCGTCCGTCTCTATAATTACTATTGTGAGCCTAAACGGGGGCGCCGCGCATTTCGTTCTAAGAACTATACACGTCTACCACATACATCTAAGGAATCATTCGCTCGCGCCACCGCATTTTCAATATTAAACACACGTGGTATTTTCTATAAAATTATACGTAGGCCGTTCAAAAAGTAATGATAAAAACGCTTTACAGAAAAAAATATTTATTTAATCTTCTAAATCTACATGCTCTTTTTCGAAATAACCGCCCTCGATTTTAATACACTTTTCCCAACGTTCCTGCCATTTTTCAAACACGAAAGTTAGACCATCTTTCTCGAGCTCCTTGCAGCGCGCCTCCACAGCTCTGATGACCTCGTGATTGGTCTTAAATTTCCGTCCTCTGAGCGGAAACTTGATTTCAGGGAACAGCCAGAAGTCACAAGGGGCCAAATCTGGACTATACGGTGGATGGGGTATAGTTTCGATGCCGTGAACCTCCAAAAATTCCACTACAGTTTTGGCTACGTGAGGCCGCGCATTGTCATGATGCAGTAGAATTTCGTTAATGTTCATGCGCGGCCGTTTTTTCTTAAAATGACGTAACATCGTTATCAAAACCGATTTGTAATAATCGGTACCCATCGACAAGACACGCGTCGCATGACCAAATCATCGTGCAAAATCGAAAATGCACTGCCAATTGAAATGTTTAGACATGTGGCAAGCTGCCTTATGGTAATTCGTCGTTCTTCGCGGACGATAGCGGCAGCTGTATTCGTTACAACTTCGGTGCGAGACGTTGAAGGGCGTCCTTCACGCGGCTCGTCAGCAATGCTCTCTCTACCTTCCTCGAATGCTTTATACCACTTGTAAAAGGTCACCTGGTTCATAACATCTTCACCATATACCGTAGTTAATAATTCGTATGCGTCTTTTCGATTTTTCCCGAGTTTCACTGAAAACTTTACGTTACAATGTTGCTCTAACTTTATATCTATGCTGCACATGGTAGGCGATTATCTGAAACACGTTACGCGAATTGTTATATACGGACACTCACTGCACCGATCGACTTCAAATTGGATGTTAAAGATAACTAAACGAATGGACTACAGCAGGGATGGCCAAACTGCGGCACGCGTGCCATTTGTGGCACATTTGTTGTTATTGAATGGCACACTAGAGTCAGATAAAATAATATATAATTTTCAAATATTTCTAAAAATAAGTATTATTAAATTAGATTATATTATCGCAGTGGAATTTCCGATTATTATTCCGATACGAGAATTGTTACGGTATGTGTGTACTAGAATACTACAATAAAGTTAGTCGTATTAAAAATTCCGTGCCCGTGCGTTACTGAGTAGTTTGTGTCGTTTGTGTGTGTGATCGTGAAATGGCATCTAATAAACCAGGAACTTCAGGTTTAGGCGTAAAACGAAGTTATAAAGATGATATTTCTTCGCGAAATTTTAATACAGAATGGATAGAAAAATTTTTATGTATAGAAGGGAAAAAATCTAGACCGACATGTTTAGTATGTAACTCTGTAATTGCAGTTCCAAAAAAGTTCAATGTTCAACGGCACTATAATAATCACAATGATATTATTGAAAAATACCCCGAGGGTTCTGTAAAGAGGACAGAATATATTAAAACGAAGACTAATTCATTGTTAACTCAGCAATCAATTTTTACTAAACAATCAAATGAAAAAAAAGACATGGTGTTAACGTCTTATGAAATCGCATATTTGCTAGCCAAGTGTGGAAAACCTTATTATATGGAGAAATCATTAAAAAAAGTTTCGATATTTTTGCAAAAAATGCAAATGATTCAAAAATTTCTACGTACGTAAATGACATTTCTTTATCACGTAATACAATTATGAGAAGAATTGACGAAATTTCCTCAGATATTTCATAACAAATTTCGTGTAGTACTACTAATTCTAAATATTTTTCTTTTGCGCTTGATGAGAGCTGTGATATTACGCACAATCCGCAATTAAATATATTTATTCGAAGTGTGAATTCTAAGTTTGAAGTGACGGAAGAATTTTTAGGACTTGAAGTACTTGAAACATCGACAAAAGGTACAGATATATTTAATAAACTAAAATGTTGTGTTGAAACTTTGTAGTTAAAAAGTGACGATTTAATCTGGTCAAAACTTGAAAGTGTATGCACAGACGGTGCTCCATGTATGATAGGTAAAAATATTGGTTGTGTAACACTATTGGAGGAGTTTTTGAATAGAAATTTAAATAAATATCACTGTATTATACATCTAGAAGCCTTATGTGTCAAAATTTTAAAATTTGATCATGTATTAAAACCAGTATCTCAATGTATAAACAAAATAAAAGCTCGGCCTTAAAATCATCGATTATTCAGAACTCTTTTTAAAGACGCCATTAACGAATCTAGTGAACTATTATTATTTTGTGAATTAAGATGGCTTGCAAAAGGAAAAGCATTAGAAAGATTTTGGAATCTAAAAGACGAAGTTATTGAATTTTTAGAAAAAAATAATGAATTGCCTGATGAATGTGAACTACTGAGAGATAAAAATTGGTTAATCAACCTTGCATTTTTAACTGATATTCTCGGACATTCAAATATTCTCAATAAACGACTCCAAGGTGAAGGAAATTTATTTCCAGCCCTTGTAGGTTCTATAAATTCTTTCATGTCTCGACTTCGTCTCTTCGAAAGTAATTTAGGAATGGGAAATTTAGATCACTTTGTACGATTAAGATCTATTTATCTACCGACAGATATTCCATTGACGATTTAAAAAAATCCTATTTCATCACTATATGATAATTTTCAAGAAAGATTCAGTAAATTTAAAGAAGAAGAAGATTTAAATAACTTATTTATTAATCCATTTATCATAGCGACACACGATCTCCAAAAATATAACCCCAATATGCAATTGGAAATTATTGAACTTCAAAGTTCAACTGTTTTAAAATGCAAACATAAAAAGAGTCATCTGAGATTATAGAATTTTGGAAATGCCTACTCGAAGAAGATTTTCCAGAACTACATAATGTAGCGTTGAAATTAGTTTGTAGATTCGGCTCTACATATATATGTGAGAAAAGTTTTTCACGGATGACTTTCATTAAAAATAAGTATAGAACCAAACTAACAAATTCTCACTTGAAAAATTTAATGCTTCTATCTTCAACTAAACTTAAACCAAATTATGAAGAGATAATATCCATCAAGCAAATTCAACATACCTAACCATTAAAAAAAACAATGCAATTGAACTGTCATTAAAATAGTACCTATGAAAAAAATCTAAAATTTATATTTATGTAAACTGTAAAGAAATAAATATTTTTTAAGGCACATTCTTAATTTTGTATACATTATTTGGCACAATATAAAAAAAGGTTGGCCACTCCTGGACTACAGGATGGTATACAGTGTTACCAATTTTCGCAACACATTTTCCCTTAAAGTCATTATTATCATTACTTTTTGAACGGCCTACGTATAATACGTTGAAATATAAACGCGGTGTTTAGACGCATGGACCTTAATAATTGATGTTTAAATGAAAATTTTGGATTTGACACAGCACGTCATTCGGGTCCATCGCATGGTGCCAGTGTACACTGCCGTGTTAACGGTTCCGCCCATCCGTGGAATAAGTACTTGCTATTAGTGCTTAATATACGTCAAAGATGTTTTTATTCCGACCGAATAAAGCAAAAAATGCATATCTAAAGCGAAATATACAAAATAAATAAACGGTTTGCCGACCAGTTGCGCGAGAACTGTGAATGTCGTTCAGGCGTCCCACACCATGGGATCTTATATTGTTTTGAATATGAAAATATTACGGATAGATATTGTATTAAAAAACGAAACTTCCGACCGATGCGCAAAAGTATTTTTTATATAATTATTAACTAATAACACGATTAATAATATCGATATAGTATTTATGACGATTAGATCGCATTCAAAAAAATGTTCGAAATACAAAATAAAATGAACGTTTAATATTCGACTCGACGAGTTATTTGCAATTCTCTTGTTCTCGGCAATTGCGCTCGATTCGTAGATATTGAGGAAAATCGAAAAATAAAGTGTCAATACGAGTAACAACAATATGCGATTTGTTAACCGAAACGTACGCGTGTCAAAAACACGGGAGACTTTTTTGTACACAAAGGTGAATTTCACAGAATAAATGATTTCTTTCTTAAAAACAAATCGTAGTTATAAAAACAATACATTGTTCGCTTCCC
Source organism: Chaetogeoica ovagalla (assembly GCA_032441825.1). Lineage (NCBI taxonomy): Eukaryota > Metazoa > Arthropoda > Insecta > Hemiptera > Aphididae > Chaetogeoica > Chaetogeoica ovagalla. The sequence goes on from CM063736.1 coordinate 8,056,408, forward strand.
TCGAAATGTAATATGATAAAATTAATTAATTATTTTATTAAAGCAATATACAATGTACATAATGAAATTAACACGAGTACACAGCGCAATAAAATGTTAAGTTTGGTTCTGCACACTGCTATCTCGTACATATGTGTTTAAATACAACATTTTATATTTTATATATCAAGTTCGTAATTTGAATAGTTGTTTTAAAAAGGAAAATATGATGCCATATAATGTAGTTTAATTAATATTTTGGGGAATAAGTTTTAAAGTATTTATTATACACAAAATTCAACAAAGCATTTAGTATTTTATTCAAGAAACAACTATATATAGCAGCGGTTCCCAAACTTTTTCGTCTTACGACGCCCTTTTGGAACTCAATTTTTCTCATGGCGCCCCTGATAAAACCGATGACCATTTTTTTTTTAGATAAAATAAAGAATAAAACATTTTAAGGATAATAAAAAAACTATTATTTAATTATTACATTTTTATTTTATTATGATCAAAGAAATTATTTTACAAATTTGATTTCATTAAGATTTTATAAAGTTTTAGAAAATATTAAATTAATGGGATCCAGCCATATATCATAATCGGCATATTCTTAATTCATTATCGTTATTTTATCGTAAGTAACTTATTTTTGGACCACATTACGATTAGCGTCGCGGCGTCCTAGTAAAAACACACTTTGGGAACCGCTGATATATAGTATAATATTACAATATTATGGTACAAACGATGTCGTGTCCATTTTACAACCCGTAAAAATCGGGTTTGTTCTCAAATCGTATTAAATATTTTTCCGATCGTTTTTCGAAAGAAGTTGGTTTCTTATAACAATATGTAGTTCGCACAAATACATAAATGATAAACATTTCAAGTTCATTTTTTAACGTTCAATTCATGTAACAACGGTTGATTGAAAGCGCAAAAAAATGACGGTGTTAACGAACATCCAATTATCGTGACGATTTCAAATTTGTCGGCCAAAAATGATCAAAATTTTAAATAATAATGACACACGAATATTCGTTCAAATTCTGCCATTACATTGCTCTGGTAAAACATATCAATTGGGTTTTCCATCTACAACACAAACATCGAATATTAAATAGCATCATTATATGAAATTAAATACAAATGTAAATTCATTCAGGACATACAAATGTTGGCTTAATGAAATAACAAATAATAATTAATTCCTGTCTCGTATTAAATAACATTTAAAAATACTGAAATATCCAAAATTACAAGAGAAACGTAAAAAGTTATTTAATAAATTGCATAAAAATTCATTGATCTTACAACTTCTCGGCGTCTCCGCTCTTGCGCCTCTATTTTTTGCCTTTGACGATTAGCAATACTACGGTTTTTATTCAAATATATACTATCATACGTATTGTACCATAATGATTGTTCAAATTCCGCCATCACTGTACTCTGGTGATACATATCAACCGGGTTTAACATCTACAACGCAAATACCGAACATTTAACCTCATCGTTCTCTCGAATACGTTATTTAATTTCATTTTGAAAAAATAATAAAACATACAACTTCTTGGCGTCTTTTCTCTTGTGCCCGTAGTTTCTGTTTTTTGCGTTCAGCAGTAACACGTCTCATATGACTGGCTATAGAATTATCGTACTTTTTACAAGATGCTCTATCAACATGGAATCTTGACGATTTTTGTGTAGAAACAATATTTATAAACATTATATAAGATAACTTTAATTTTAAATGTAAAATATTCAACCGAGATTGAATTTTACTTATTTTTTCCACGCGCTTCTTCGTTCTTTCTTCTCCTTTCTTCACTTCGTATGGGAATACGTTCTAACACTGCTGGCGTGTTTTTAGGCTCTCTTATTTTTTGTTCTTTAATGAGGGCATATCGCTATGAAGAATAATTTAATTTATATCATCTAAAATATAATATTAATTACTAAATAAATTGTTTGTTATAAACCTTATTATTTTCGTTTTCTTTTATAAACTTTCTTTTAGGCATAGCCTTTACACTCTCAACTACTTCCGGTTTGATTACAGAATTAGCTGCCCGATTATTTCCAGGATTTTTAGACTGTTGTGCTAATTCACTCGAAACACACGTAGCAGTATTCATCGCAACTCCTTTATCCGATAGCTATTATTTAAAAAGAATTGATATTTAAACTTGATTGTCAATAATCGAATAACAATTAAATGTCAAAATTTTATAGATGTCAAGATACACTGCTATTTAAAGACAGAAATCTTAAAACACAATTTCTTAATGAAACGACATTGTAGAAAAAGCTTATGAGATGAAATTTATTTACTCAATATTAATGGTCTTTTCGAAACCTTATTATAAATCGTAAAAATTAATATAAATTTACTTTTCCTTGAAATACTTTCAATTTTTTAGACTGTTCAAGATTCTCAGATTTATCGAAATCTTTTAAAGAAACAGAAATTCTTCCGTTACTGCCTTGTTCCATATTTGGCGATCTTTTAAATGATAAAAAGAATGTTTATTAAAAATATAATTCGAATAATATATCATTTGATGTCAAATGTACTTGGTCTCAAATCCATTTCGTGACCTTTTCGTTTGTTGGCTAGAATATTGTGACAGTTCTTTTGACATAATAGAATCTATCAAATCCATTATGTCGTACTCGGCTTTCCTTTTATCTCCGATCCTATCCATTGTTTTAATTCCTAAATTATACACAAAAATAAAATAAAATTATTATTTTTTAATAAACATGATTTGTTTGACGTAAAATTGTTTAAATTGTATAAATGTATTTGTTAAAATGTATGCATATAACATTGTTTCTGCTTATGGAATAACGTTAAAATAAAATCCATATAATTAGTTATCGACTTGTAAGTAGCTATGCCTTTTTTTGGCTCCATATAACAACGGACCTTATAGATATTGACACGGTGTTGTACAAGTCGTGCCTTATTAATATATACAAACGTTTAGTATAGTCTGTGCAAAGAGCAAGGAAAAAGTAAAGAAAAATTTACATGTACTCGTGTAAAAAGAAATACTTAAATATACGTGAGTTCAGTATACATTAGCTCACTAAACCTACTGAATTGTCTAACGTTTGGTACAATTTATTTATTGTAAGATACTACTAACCTATATTCTTCAAACGTTCAGTGTCTGCTCGGACAACGATTGAACGGTAGATGTAGCGTACGTTTCACGTCACTCCTCTTCAAATATCTTATCACAGCTGTAATTCGCTATTTGGTAAACGTGACACAAATTCAAACTAGTGCGCTGTAAAGTATACGTATTAATATCGTACAGTACTGGATTCTCAAATGAAACAATTTGATGAGAATTGTATATATATATATATAGGCAAAGATTGATTTCGTATAAATATTACGACAATAATAGGTAACTAGGTAACCAAATCTTATTTCTTATTATTAATAATTTTCTTTACTCGGGGTTGATTGTATTACTAGCCAACATATTTTATTCACAACAGTAGATAACATTTGTTCAAAAATGAGTTTATATTGAAAACAAATATGTCATTCATTAGTCCTATATGATTTTGCAACAGAGATGATATACTCATTTGTCCTGAACGTCTTGTCTGTTTTTTTTTTAGATTGTCATCATACCCAATTCCCTCCTTTCATATTCGTGTATAAAGAAAACAAAAACATAATTAAAGACTACAGTATCGAATTTTTTTTTTATTTATGCCTGAGTAACTTGTCTTAAAAACGAAAACGGTGATTGACTTGAAATGTATATGTTCATAGAGCGTAGAACCGAAACGTTCTAAAAGCACATAAAAATGTAATGTGTCTGTGAGACAATATGACAAAATTATACTGCACGGATTGTGGAACGTCGTGCGTCGTTTTTCTCGCGACTCTTCATCGTATATAACGGTCGTAAAACGAAAATTTCAGAGTGATTTTAAGAAATTATCAACTTTTATTTCGAGTGTCACATTTTTTTCTCAATTCCCTGCATATTATGTTGTACATTGCATTTAGGTCACCCACATTATTTTATTATTATTATTATTAAACATACATTTTATAAAAACCATCGTTAAACGAAATTTGACGTTCATACGAAATATACTTTTACTCGTTGTTCTGTATAGAAAAAAAAGGTATATTAAATAAAAAACATTGTTATTTTCATAGTTTCTTTTTATTTTTGGAATAAAATTTATGTATTTGATTATGATTTTTACGTGTATAATTACACGCACATACATTTTACCAAGAAACCGACAACTCTGATAGTTTCATCGTATTCGGTAATTTTATATTATAATAAAATATATACGTGTAAAAATTATATAAATATTCTTACAGCGGGTAAATAAATAATAAATATAAATATATATATATATATATACATTTAGTATTTGAATTTGATTTTTATTGAAAACATTATTTGTGAATATTACAGGGAATATTACGTTTAATCCGCTCCCCGAACAAACAAGCAGCTCTGCACGTTATTCGTCCTTCGAAGTATATATTACTTGAACGTCTGACTTAATGCGTTTTAAGGCGATGAAATGTTTAATTTGTTTTGACATGCGAACTCCCGTTTTAAGTCGCTATAGGGTTTTTCGAGGCACCTTACTGGCAAACTTTCGCGAGTTTTCGCACAAAACTTTGAAACTGCTATCGGAATTTTTGGGCGAGACTCTACCTTGTAGGGCGATACCATAATACCACTGTATATAATATAATCCACTAATCCAAAGCCGACACATAAACCGATGGAAATTAAATTTAAAAACTATTCGTCTATGACATTTTCTTTTTCTTCATCTTGTGTAATTCACTATGGTATACGAAAATAAAAATCTGCACGTCTAACTCTTAACATATATAATACGTTATAATAGTCCTAACTGTATTCTATAGAAGGAAAACAATTAGATTTATAAGATTATTATTATTTTTTTCTAATAAAATTATTTTAATTAATTATTTATTTAAAAGGAATAAAAACAAAAAGAAATGAACGCAAATGAGTTGGGCGCGATACAAAGGAATTGTTTGATTTTATGTAAATTAAAAATACCTTTATTTTCGAACATTTCACAATAAAAATTATAATAATAACATTCACATTATTCTACATATTACATAATAATTGCATTTGTTTGTTCTTGACACGAAATTTTCTATACAATATAAAGTATAATATAATATTTGTAGAATTCAATGTGTCGACAATTATTTACGTAGATCTTTAGCCCATTTTTTTCGTTATTATCTCCTTAAAGAAAATTGTTATGAGAGAATTGAGAAGAAAAATTATGTCAAAATTGACCATATGCCCACGATTTGATTTTAAAATAGGCAAATTGGCAAATTAATGAACTAATAGAAAAAAGCACCACTTTACATTCAAATTGAAAAAATGTCATTTCTTCGTACGGAATCTGAAATAAAATAAATAAAAAATAATTAATAGGTTCATTTCTATGCCAACATTTTTTACCAAAATTCATTAATAAAATAAAGAACAAATATGTAGTATCCTATAAACGAGAATCTTGTATTTATGCTAAGATTTTCATTTATTATATATATATACTTTGAGAATATTTATGATTACTGGTTACCACTCAATTTGATAGATTGGTACCAGGATTTGTGGGGCAATATCAATTCATTTCTGTCAACCAAAAACTTTGTAAGTTACCAAGTGTAAAACTGAGGGTGACAAAAAAAAACCATTTTGCATCTGTACGCGCCTCAGTCAGAGACGAATAAGTTAAATAATTTATTTAACTTTTTCGGAACGTTAAATCACATGTACTTTAATTTTATTCCTTTTCTCGTTAAAATGTAAAACTAAAGGTTTTACGTTTAAAAAATTATTATAACTGCAATTTAGTTTCGTATATGACTTCTAATCGATCCGCCGATTCATTAGATCCTATAAAACATGTGATTACGAACTTTTTAACATCATATAAAATAAATAATAAATTTATATTCTAAAACAAAAAAAAGTTATAAAATTACAATAATAAGTAAATTTTAGGTTACAATTTTGTTATTTGGTAATTCCTATAATTACGCATTACTCATTTTAATATAATTTATCGGTAACAAGTTTTAACTACTTTTCTTTGGATTTCACAAAGATGTTTATATGTATGTAAGTTTATTTCAAATGGAAATATTATTCCTATTAAATTCCAACAAATATTTTATATAGACATTGAAATAAATAAATATTAAATTATAAATTAATTATATTTATAAAAATTACAATTTATGTTAGTTATAAAATATAAAGTAATTATTATTTAGATCAATTAGGCTGTAACGATAATTGACATTTTTTTATTTCAAACGTACACTATATAAAATAATGTGACAAAAACATGAAAAATAATTCCCAAACTAAACTAGTTTTTTCTATGAATAAACAAATTAATTAACTAGTTACATTTTTCTGTAGGATCTTGTAACCTATAACATAAATATCAAATAAAAGAGAGTAAATATAACTCGCTCGGTTACTAAAATTGAATAATGTCCGCTGCTTTGTAAATTACATAAATTCCTTACATTTAGGAAGTACTTTAATGCGTAAACTGTAAAATGTTTATACAAATGTCACAATGAATACACGCGTTTAATATATTATATATATATATATATATATATATATATATATATATATATAACCTGTAGATGAATATAATAAAGGAGTATCAAAGGAATTTTCGTTAACAAACGTTTATGAAAACGTTGTGTGTTGTATTTCACGTTTGGGAACTATTTTAATACAAGAGTACAGTTTATAATTTTGTTGGTGAAATTGTGTTTGTAACATATAACGCGGCTATATTGTATTATATATTATAACCCTGAAGAGAATTAATATTATTTTTATTATTTACAAGTTCATAATTATCGTAGTGTACTTAAAATATATTATTTGTGTTATTATAAATAAATTTACAACATAATTTTGTTTTGAAAAATACAAAAAAGAGTGTTAGAAAAAAATGCTTAACTCTCTTACTTTTTGGAAAGGAGTGGGACTGCAATGTATGTCCAACCAATCGAGAAAATATTATCAGTTATATGATTTTAAAAGATTATCTTAATTCAAACTCGAAACGTTTGTAAAACATACTAATAGGTTAGAAATACATACACATATATATTTTTTTTGTGGCTAAAATTCAATGAAACCAACATTTTTAAAACTTCAAAGAAATTATGTATTTAAAATTAAATAAATATTATATTAAAAAATTCATTTTCACGTATTTTTTACATTTTGGAAGATATATATGTACAGTATTTGTATAGAATATTATATTGAAATTTCGAATTATGATAGGACACAACGAAATAAGAACAATCAGTATATATATATACTTTTTTTTTAAATCTGATATGCCATAAATTGTTTCGGTTTTTCACAATATACAATAAATTATGCGTAAAAATCAATTGAAAAAAAAATGACATTTATACAAATACTATTTTTTAGAATTTCTGATCAATAAACGTGGCTGGATGAAACTTTTAAAGCATTTCTATGACCCCAAACTTTTGGATTACAATAAAATACATATACGTTTAAAAGAAAAACCATTGTATATGATTTACACACTACTCGCTTCTTATCTATGAATTTAGAATAAAATAGAAAAATTAGTCTCAAAATTAAATTTAATTAAAAATAATTCTTAATGTTCAAATACAAATATTATTATAATTGTGAATGGTAAATTAATGTTATAATAGTAATAAAAACGTTTAATGGACGATCGGACGATCGATTTTAAAAATCGTGCGTGACATCTATAGTTATAGTGTTTTGTTTTCTGCGTGTAATCGACTGTGGTATACCCAACGAAATTTTCTATAAAATTAAAACATTTTTTTTCTCTTCTATCATTTTTATCATTCGTATATAATAGTATTACAGTAAAATACGGACGGTTACGATATATAATATTGTAGTACATAAACAATATATGAAGTATCGCATTCGTATACATTTTATTAAATATAAACATTTTTCTAAACAATTTAATAAATATTTATATATTTATTTTTAATTTCTATTACAATTCATCTTTTTTTCTACGGGTACAACTTTAGTAAAAATATTATTTTATTACAATTTAAAAAAGTTCGACGCGAAAAAAAATTAATTAATCGATTTCGATTTAATCCCCGTGTTCAATTCATGTATAAATCGAATTCACGTCGTGTACGAAACTCAAGGTAAATTTAAGACATACGAGTGTGTATTTAATAATAATTACATAGGTTAACGTAGGTTAACATTTATACAGTTTATAATATTATTTTCATGTCAAACGTAGATTTTATAGACAACGACGTACATATTATGTAGAACAAGAGATGTTTCGTACAACGGCCTCTCAATGTGTGTTCATGTGGTGCGATCTGGCAAGAAATGAAATGTAAAACACATGAACGGTCTCGTTCGATAATCATACGACTCTACACCGCGAGTGCGCCACAGTAATGTTGTTTAGCACTGCGACAATAAATTTAATAAGAAAAAGAAAAAGAAATTGTTTTAAGATTTGTTTATTACGCGTAAGTGTAATAAACACATGCTCACGCGTATGTGAGCACGGTCATATATAAATTATCCGTTAATTTTTAATGAAACTACGGTTATTTTAATAGAGAATTTTTTTTTCTTTTTGACGTTTATTGTTTTTGTGCAACTTAAAGTTTACGTGTTTCACTAGTAATTTTAAATTTCCGACATTTATCGGCCGTATTCGTTTTTATAAAACAAAATAAAGTGTCCAGTGTAAGATGTGAAATACTAATCGAGCGATGAATTTCTGTCGCGATTAAAGTATTATTTAATTTTTTTTTTTTATTCATTCATTCGTTACAACGAACTCTTTATAGTTAACGCGCATACAGAATTCATCGATTTTTGTTTTTTTGTTTTTTGAGCTCGTGGCTTTAAATCGAATCAAAAAGTGCGAGGCCCAGGGCTCGGATCTTGCTTGTGTCCACCGTACGCATATATAAATATATATAATTCGCGTGGCCAACGATACGGCGGCGAGACAGATCGAAATAATAAAATATATAACTGGCGTTTTTTTTTTTTTTATTATTTTAACATTTATCCCGCGGGGACGGAGTACCCGATGATTGAATCGTTACACACGCCGAGAAAACCGAGAAAAATCCGTGTTACGCAATTATTATTCGTTTTGTACACGAACAATATAATAATGATAATAACGATTTACGTAATTCCGTAGTCGTCAATTAGAAAGAAGAATAACAGTATGTCGGGGGGAAAGTTGTGATTACTGCAGAAAGAAAACAAAAAAAAAAGTCGAAATCCGGCCGAGATACGAACGAATTAAAATAATTATTGTCGTTACACACACACGTTGTATTTATAACGCGTGTGTGTGTGTGTACAAAAAGAAAAACAATGCGACGGTCGTTGTGAAATCTGTCGACGCTCGCGCGAAACGATGACACGCGCGCGCTCGTTGAACGACGTGTAAATACACAATGCGCTGCGCGGAACGGTCGCCGAACCGAAACGGTTTCGGTACGACTCCACGGCCGGTTTTTTTCCCCGTCGTTTTACCACGTGCCCGCGGTCGTCCGCGCATTCCCGTCTCGTCTCCGTAGTCGTCCGCAACTGACCGGACGCCATGGCACGCCGATTGACTTCACCCGCGCGTCACCGGGCCGTCGCCGGGCTGTGGTGGTGCGCGGCGGCGTTTTGCGGATCGTTCGTCGCCGGCGCGGTCGTCGTGTCCAAACCCACGAACGATTCGTCGCTGGTGAACCGCGCGAACGGAGTCGGCCGGCCGCCGCAACGGGACGGTCTGGAAACCAGCCAGTCCCGCGGCGTCGACCAAGTGAATCTACGAGGGCTGTCGGACCGCGACTACAAGGGTTCCGCCGAGATGCGAAATAAAGGCGAGTATCGTTACGTTCCGACGCTTAAACCGTACAAATCCCGAAAGATTCGCGGGATTTCAGTAGGAATTTTTTTTTCGAACGTCATATTTTTATCAGAACGCGTTCCACGCGTCCGTGTGCGTGAAAACAAACGAGTTTAGATTTTACGCGTGAACTGTTGAAAAATTCGTATGTCCGTAGAGAAATTAACGGTTTAATCTGTCGTACAAAATATAACGTATTCATACAAATTGTACGAGGGAGTTTTTTTTTTTTAACGTTTCGATTCAATATAAATCTCGTACGAATGAGAAAAAAAACTTGTTCGAGTTGTCGTTTTACATTTATACGGTTCATTCTCTTTGCAAAAAATTTACAAAAAAAAAAATATGTGAAATTTCAACTATATACGTTATGGACAAGGGAAAGTATTGTATTTAAGAACTCAAATCTTGAAACATAACACTCATTGTATTCATTTGTTATTGTAAATTACTATAGCGTAGCTCGTTTTTCTAGTATAATGATTTATCGTTGTTTTACAAACTCAGAATGACCAGATTTTAAAATCTCTTTTTATTTATAAATTGTAATTCAATTGAGTCGATATCCTGCACGGACGAGCTATTTTCCCGTCTCGGTTGAATTTTCCGAAATTCAATTATGTCTGATTCACTTTTTCCGGCAATTTTTTTCGCAATTATTTTACAAAATTTTCGACATTAATTTCTCTTTTTTTTTTTATACATATATAATTTATTTTTAATTCGCGTATTTTAATGTCGCGGCGATTTTTCGATTTGTGTCGAATTTTTGATATTCAACAAAGAACGCAAGTACTGTCAATAAGCCTCGGATATCAAAGGCAATAAAAAAAAAATATATATATATATATTTATAGTTTAAAACGACAACAGTCGTACGAAGACTAAATAAAAATAAGTGTACCTATTTTCGTTTTTTTTCTTCGTTATTCTATACATGTCTGAACAGTACGTGGGCAGTGGGCACAAATTGGTTTATTAATAATGAAATTTATTTTAGAAAAGATGATTTTTTTTGACAAAAAAAAAAAAAAAAAAAACGATATTGCGTGCGCCCGTATCCACGCCGCGCCTCTGGGCTGGTCAATTTTTAAAATTTTATAATTTGAATTGTGGAATAAATTCACCCGAAACAGTAACGATTTATACGCGGGCAATATTTTTCCAGCAGATTACGGTGACGGCGAAGACGGCGGTTACACACCGACGACGCGAAACACTTACGGTCCTCCGAAAGATTATTATTACGACGAACCGTCCGAGTATCAGTTCGACGGCCATCATCAGATACACGGTGCTGAAAGACCAGCCAATGCGATCTATCACCAACAAAAATACCCTTCAGTACATCATTCGGAACACGTGCAGCCGCACTATTATCAGAACCACTACGACGGTGGATACGATGACCATCGTCAACACCGTCCCGGCGAGTTGAACATACAGCCTTTGCTGTTGCCTTTGGCCGGTATCACACTGCTCGGTGTGTTGTCCGCCTTGGTCAAAACGCCGTTGCTGTTGCACTTGGGCAACGTGGGCCGCCGCCGGAGGAGGGACGCGGTGGTCGATCGGCCGCGGGATGCGATAACCGCGGATACGATAACGTCGCTTTTGAACGAGGTATAAAAACAATATTAGTTATTATTAGGGCTGTGAATTTAATGCACTTAAAAACTATTAAATACGCATGCATATATGCACTAAAATCTGACAAAATATGCTCTAAAAATTCTTAAAATATGCAAAAAAAAAGTACGAAAATTGAACTTTTATTTTTATTTTTTTCATTAGTATAATTTTTTTATTAATTTTAGTTTAAATGTTAGTATTTTTACTTCTTGGTATAAGTATATGAGTTATTGATTTTGACTAGTCTTGGTCTCCGTCGTATACAAGATCTATAAAAGAAATATAAATTATATAAGTAATATAATTAAAATTATATATTTTACCTTTAAAGTAGTTATTGCATTGAACAACCGATGATTTCTTCGGGTTTTCGAACTTAATGGATCGCACCAGACTAAAATATTACGATTTACGATTGTCAAATGATTATTGTCATATGTGTTACATAACTTATGTACGAGTTGATATCAGTAAATTAATTTAATCTCGACTTCAATAGTACGATAGTCAATAATAATACACGTTAAATACCCGAGTAAAAATAGAATAATTTCGATAAAACTATAAAAGTTATAGTTTATACTATAAGATTGACCGAAAAAATGTAAATATTACGAAAAAAAAGCATTTAAACAAAAAAATTATTAAAACATGCATTTATATGCCCTAACCCATGAAATATGCAAAATAAAATTTGGTATTTGAACTACAAATAAGTCAAAACAAATTTTGGCCGAATCCATTTTTTTTATAAAGTGTAGCAAAAAAAAAACATGCAAATGCATTAAATTCACAGCCCTAGTTATTATACTTCCTACGTGGGCGATGCAGGAATTCGGAGCGCGGCTATTAGAGATCGAGATTGTCGATTTTGAGTTCCGAAAGTAAAAAAAAAACCTTTTCCAATTGTCACAAATGTAATATTTAATCCCCACGATTTAATAAGTCCGTTCGGATATTGTCTTCTATTGCGGTAGATGTCAAACAAATTTTCAATCGGCACGGCGTGTTCAAAGTTGGACGAGAGGATTGCGTATTCTGATACGCTGGACCATCGGAATCCGCGGTCACTTAAGAGAACATCGTCGGGGCCGACAAAATCGTCCGCAGCGATCGTGTCGTTCGAGTGTCCGTGTGATCTGTGAAATGTAAAAAATCAATAAATTCCACGAATTTTACACAATCGTTAGGGAACGAGCACGGTGTATAAATACTTAACGGTGGCAGGTTTTTGCGAAAAAACGGATTCCTCCCCCCCCCCTTCTATTCGCCAAATTTCGCTCTTATGATTTTTTTTTCCTGTTCATGAAAATAAAAAGTCATCTAAAAGCGTACGTCGTTTTCTGGGAAGGAAACGCAATGAACAAGGCTTTTGAACAAGTATACTTCAAATGAGAAATTCCGACATTATTTCGCACAATGGAAAATGCGAATAGAGCGTAATATATCAAAAGGGTTGGAGTATATATCATTAACGGGCGAAAATATTGAGTATATTATTTAATATTGGAATAAAAAAAGACTTTTTACAAAATCTCGTTTTCTATAATTTCTGCTTCGTATATTATCCGCAGTAAAGACAGTTTAAATAGAAACTTACATAATTAAAAAAAAAAAAAACTCTAATTCATCCTGTTTTGAGCATACTTTGAACAGTTATATTATAACGATATATTTGTCGAATGTGCGTATTTATAAACTAAACTATATGTAAGTATACGTATTATACACACGCCTATATAGCCGAAGGAGAACGCGTCTATTAGGTATCTTACAAATATTACATGTATTTCGTATTTATATATTTTTTTCTTTTTCGTACGTCATGTTTAGAAATGTATAGGTATGCCCGACAGACATAATATAATATAACGCACATAAATAAAAACCGATAGACACTCGCATTCGTCACGGTAAAAAAAGAACTATTTATTCAAATGACAACGTTTATAGAGCGAGGCCCAAACGATTTATTTATTTATATTTTTTTAATACTTATAATTTCCTGCGAAAAAAATTGTTACTCTAAAGTGATAAATAGCGTTCACGAAATTCACGATTATATCCATAAATAATAGGCGTTGACTAAACGTACTTACGAGTCGTGCTTATTTATCTATACAATTAGTATAATTTTTCTATTATATAATCAAGTGAAATCTAAAAGATAATAAATAATAATTTACAATATAGGCGCAATAAATTGTAACAATTAATATTTCTGAATAAATAGGCGTATTCGATATTTCTAAACGACGCGTCGTAGAATGAGTAATGTATATTTTTATACTTAATGCGTCATGGAGAAATTTTAAGGCATCACCGTGAATTATAGATTTTTTAAATTGCCAATTAAATATTCTCGAATCGTGAACATTGGCCGATGTTTAAGCATATATATATATATATCGTAAAACATTTAAATTTAATATTTAATTTATTTTCTTATAAAATTTAATCCAAACCGATTTATAAAATTATACACTTGAATTGGTTCATATAATAATCTGGAATTATACATTACGTGTTGTGACATTGAATTAAGAAAATTAAGAAAAAAAAGTATATAATAATTGATATTTCTTTATCATTTTCGTATAAAATTTAATGAGTATATCGATTTGTATACGATTCATAAAGTGGTTTTTTTTTTGTTACATAATTAACACGAATATAACGAGGACGTGTTTTTCCAATAGGTTGTTTTGAATAATTCTAGTTATTCAATAGGAATAAGATAATATACAATACGAATATATATTTATATTATTTTTACTAAATTATTTCTTTTTTTTTTGTCTTTCTACGAATAATATAATATATATATATATATATATATGTTTACAGAATACGATTATAAGACATTTGTATCATGGTTTAAAAACAACGTGGTTGTCGTTATTATATGATATTGTTAGTTGAGAAAATTTGACCTTTTAAATTTGTCCTTTGATGCGTATAAATTGGGCGTTGGACGCTTTTTCGCTAATAAAAAGTGGATTTATTTCGTGTCTCGTAACCTTAAGGAAAAATACTCACATATCCGTTTCCATTTGTATTGCCGTTTTTTTTTTTTTGTCGCTATTTTTCCTGTTTTAAGGGCATGTTTTTAGATTATTTTATTTGTGTCAATTTAATGAAGCATGCACTTTAATAGTAATGTTTTAAGTGCTATGAAATCATTGAACTCTCGTCATGGTGGTCAGGCGGGAAAAAACGAAACTACTATTATCCGTGTCTAATGATTACAGTATAACTTTTGGACAGAAATAGTCGCGTAGCGTCCGAATGCGCGATAAAGGTGTGAGTATTATTTTATATTATTAAACAATTTATTTTCCACGCAGTTTGACGACAATAATGGACAAAGGCTGCAGCAATTCAATCCGCGTTCGTGTTTGGTGTGCGACGTGGTGGCGAGTATTTACGACCAAAAGTCCTTCTGCGTCGAGAGGTCCGTGTGCGAAGTCACGTCTCGGAACGAAGCCGACGGAGTCATAACGGACAAACGATTATTGACCGCGTAGGTTTCGTATTATACAACACGTTTAATATTACTTTGTTTATACGTGTAATTTCTCAGCACGGACAGTATATTTCTGCCATTATTCGTATTTAATCGAATATATCGTTGTACTCGCAGTACTCGGAAATTATTTACCAGCGAAACGCGTAGTTGTTTTTGAAATGATCTAGTTTATAAGTGAACACGTTTAGTCGTATTAATAAACGCTCACGAATAACGTAAAAACATAATTTTCCAATAACGCGTTTAATGACAGTTTTATGACAATTTTTTTTTATACACACGTTCCGAAAAGGAATTTCACATAGGAATAATTTCCAACCGTTTAGTTTAATACGTATTCTTGTTTTAATGAATAGTTTTAAAATCTCAAAAATTTGAGAAGACGGAAATCAATAAACGTCATGAAATGTGTAGAAGTTTTTTTTTTTTTTTAAAAATCGCAAAATTTGTTTAAAAATTGTAATAAATATTGTTATAGTAGGACGTTAAATTTCGTTTTGTGCTTCGTTCGGACCATTTTCAGCGGAACGATGCAAAAAAAGTGTCGTTATCCAAATAACGAATTTCGTGTGCGAATTGTGTTTTCGAAATGGTTCGAAGAATTGAACGCCACGAAATAGAAAACGATTCCTTCTTTTCTGTGTTTTTAATTTTACAGAATAATCGAGAGAGTGGTGAAAAGCAATGAGGTTCCGGAAGAATTCAAGAAACGTTTGGAGACGGCCGTTACGAGCGGCAGGATCGGAGGAAATTGCGGAAAGCTGTATCCATGCGGTGACAAAGCCGCTGCGGAAACGGTTAATAATTAACGGGAATGAATCGAAAACAACAACAAATTATTATTTTGTATACGCTTAAATATTATAACACAGTATAATCATCAATTTCGAATTGTACATAATTTTTACGAAATACACATTGCACATTGAAAAATTCGTCAACACATCCAATTAATTTTGACTACTTAATAAAAACATAGAGTATAATCATTTAAAAATATATTATTTTCGTCGGTTATGGTTTTCGATTTGTGTGTATATATATATATATATATTAATTATACATAAATGCACACACATTTATATGTCTAAAATATTTAAATGATAATAAATAAAATATTTTATATATACGTGTACGATTTTATTTTATAACTTAATTATACAATTTTTTTTTCATGTAGCTACAATGTATGTATAATAAACACAATTTTTATAATTTTTTTTTTTCGTTTTTTAAATAGCAAATAATATTTTATTTTAACGCATTCGTTAATAATTATTGCAGAATCAATAGCTATTTGAGGTAGATGGATTATATTTTTTGTAAAAAAAAAAAAAAAGATTAAATCATTAAAATAATAATAATAATAATCATAATAATAAAGATAGATATTATAGAATTACATAAAAAAACATTTTATGATTGTACTTAATTTTCGTTCTATATATATATACCTTAAACGTAATACGATACCGTTATAAATATTATTATTTTGTTGTATATATATATATTTTTTTTTACTGGAAAATAATTATATTTTCATACTAAAATAAACAAGATATTACAAATAATAACTGAATAAACGTTTTAAAATAAATCGTGTATTTTGTTTTTGTGCTTGTATAATAATTAACGACATGTGGAAGTATAACGGGGTTGGATTCATATAAAGAAAATTGCATGGGTAATAATAAATAAAATTTAACTATTAGCGATTATGTCGTTAAATAATTCGATATAATATTGTATCGTAAAGATCTTTTTCTTTTTTTGTATAGTAAAAACTCTTGTGCAACAAGTTTAAGAACTAAAAAAAAAACAGACATATAGTTCGGTACATTCATTGTTCTTATTATTGTTATTATTATTATTATTATTATTATTATTATTATTATTATTATTATTATTATTATTATTATTATTTACGGTAATATAAAATCATAAATATCGGTAAACATTTAACACGTATTCGACACGATCGTCTCGCGATGCGATACATATTATTGGAAAACAGTATACATACAATAAATATTTATATATATATATAGTATAATATTATAATAATCGTATTGTTAACATTATTGTTTAAATATTAATAATTGGTACTGTGTAGCACAATAAAATAAAATCATTATTTTTATACACTTTATGGTCTATATTTTTTTATTTTTATTATTTTTTTAATATTCACCCTGATAAAAAATTGATACTAGGTAGAGGTAATACGATAAAAAAAATAATAGTTGGTAATCAATAGAGTAATAATGATAATTATTTTGATCTGCAGGCGACAAAGAAACAGATCTCTGGTATAAATGATTAAAACGGTTGTCAATTCTCTATAATGCCCATGTATATATATATACTCTGTAAAATTAAAATCTATTGTATAAAATCGAATTTATGTATAACACGTAATTTCATGCGTTAAAGACAAAAATATATAGAACAATAAGTAATAACAGTAAAGAGAGAAAATTAAAACCAAAAGAATTACAAATATTCACGGGGAAAAATACTACCTATATTATATTTATTATGTTTCGAGAGATTATACGGATTCGTTTAAGACTGCTGTTAAACACGGCCGTCTCTAAACCATTTGAGCAATAAGTTTGACTATTCTTTTTCTTTTTTTTTTTCGAAAATTTCTAGTTATTTTTTTTCTTTTGTACTGAATTTTGATTTCTTACTTTCTATTCCACACGTAAAAACACTGGATCTTTATTAATTTTTTTATTAATTTTCTTTTTAAAAAGGCCAAATGAAAGAAATGCCACTAAAATTCTCATTTATATATGTATATATACATATATAAATCGTGTGTGCGCGCTACCTTCTTATATCATAAACGAATATATACTTACACATTATACATACGTAATACTGTAGTAATCATTAAATCTTAACCGTATATCTACAAACATAAGAATATCAATTTATCGCGTACATACAATATAATAATTATACAGAAAAGAAGTCGAAAATTATATTATATTCATAAAAAAAAAATTTTTTTTTTTTTATACACTTATTCATAAAAAATAATATCATCGTAAATTGGCACAATATCTACCCTCTTACACACTGTATACTTGTACTAAGTTTATGTAATTATAATATTAACAATTATATAATGATGGTAATACAGGGTCACAGAAAAAAATCATGAGATAATTAAATAAACTTTAAAAAAAAATTGACAAAAAAAGAAATGAAATTAAAATACTGTGAAAGTAACCATTTGAAACTAACAAGTGTTCCCTTAACAAATAGATATAATGGACGAACACTATATATATATTAATTTTTTTCTCCCTTTCAATTTTTTTATCGAATAACTTATTAGGTAATATTATATTTACACGGGTTTTTCTTTAATTGTATAAAATAAATAACATATTATCGGTATCGGAATGTACATCATTGACGAAATAAAAATAATTAAATATAATATGTTTAGTAATATATTTATATATAGGTAGTAATAAAAAAAATGTGATCACATATGGCAGCGGTTAGGTTAGTGTGAGAAATGTACTATTTTATTTTGAATTTTTATTTATAGTATTTATATAATAATAATAATAATCATATTTCAACGGATTAACAACGGTAATATAGTATAATAGTAAAATCGTATTATATATATATTATATAATATTTAATAAACAGAATGTGTGTATGACGTGTGCGTTTTTAAAACATTTTAATTACTAAATAATGAAATATAATACCCAATGTTTCTGTCAGTCTGTTACATTATATATCATTTGTAAGAACCTATTTATTTATTTATATGTATATATATATATATATATTATGTAATGTGTAACAATAAATATTATCAACTGTAAAAAAAAAAAACAAAAAAAAAAAAAAAATTGAAAATAATGAAAAAACGAAAAAAAAAAACATAATATGATATACAATAATAACAGTAGAAAATGTATCTGCCAATAATTATAAATACATTTATATTTAATGCGATTCGAGTAATAATAATAATAATAATAATATATAATATATCCTGTAAGGTTTTTTTATATGCAGTAAAATTAAGGCCCTTCGTTATTATAATAAAATAAATCGTTAATGATAATAATACGACCGCGATCACTTGTACTAATAAAAATAATAATAATGTATTTAAAAAAAAAAGACACGATATACACCTACGTTATGTTTTGAATAACGAAATGGATAGTCTGTTTACTGTAGTTCGAGTGTATTAGTTTCGTATTTGTGTGTGTAATATTATTATTATTATTATTTTTCTTTTTTATGTTAGTTTCTCATCAAAGAAGTATATTATGTACCCAGTCAAACACGCACACAAAAAAAAAAAGACTTATATTCGAAAAAAAAAAGACTAGTGTTCCATCGATATTTTATATATAAATAAACAAACAAAACACATTCATCAAACCATATTATATTGTGGATAATAATAATAATAATAATAATACGTTTGCTGATCGTGCCACATCGGTATGTGTGTGTTCGTATATACTAGTTATATGCTTATAAATTATAATACAAATATATATGGACGAAAAAAATCGCGTATGAACGTTTATAATGTTTTTCTCTTTCAGACTCTCACGCGTATTCCTCCGTCCGATCCATATCCCCCCCTAACGAAAAAAAAATTCTCGTTGCGAGAAACGAGCGAATAATAATAATAATTGTTGCTTTTTTTTTCTTTTCTTTTTTCTTTTTTTTTAATGATATGTCCTTACAAGTAATTAGATTCGTTAAATTTAAAATAATAATAATAAAAAATATATATGTAGATCAATCATATCAGTCAAATTGCAATACGCAAAAAGTAAATATAAGATAACATAAAAAAAAAAAATGTTTTATGGTTTTTATTTTATTTATTTTTTTAATTTTTGATTAACACCGGAAATTATATATGACAAATATGTATTATAGTTATCTATTTTTCTGTTTATATATATATATATTTATTTATTTAAAAGACGCTAGATGAAGAAAAAAGAAAGGGGGAAAAACAAGAAAACAAGAAATTTTCGTGTTTTTTTTTTGGAAAAAAAATTAATTTTGAATTCGAAAAAAAAAATTTAATGAGAAAAGGAAAAAAAAATTTGTTAAACCAACATTTTGCCGCTGCTAGTACTCGCTATGTTTTGAATTTAATTTAAACACACGTTTCTTAAAATATTAAACGACCACCGCTTGTCCATGACTCCCCCACCCAGCATCCACGCGTTATCGGACCGGAAACGTGCGGTGAAACTCGAAGACAAAAAAACGAGAAAATTGCGCTGTTTCTCATGCGTCACATATCCGCGGTCGCTTCGGGCGCGACGAATAACTTCTAACCGAAACCCATTCTAACCTCGATTAACTTCTAAGCTACGCATTTATTACGATTACAACATATTGTGTACGATAACTCCAGATGATTGCGAAGAAGAACACACCCGGCGGCGGTGGTGGTGACGATAATGATGATGATGATGATGATGATTCCCGGACTGATTTCCGCGGTTACACGTGTATTGAACGAAGTTGGTAATCATCGTGCCGCCGCGGTGACGGGAGGAGAACAGTCGCCGCAGCAACTGCAGTCCTCCGAACTCGAAGACGACGAAGTGGGCGGAGGAGACGGAAGCGAATGTGGAGGAAATGACGGCGGAGAAGTTAACGGAGTCGGAGGAGGCGATGACGGCAGTGGCGGCGGCGGTGGGACAGACGCCGACGAAGCGGTGGCCGCGGCGGTCGTCACGGTTTTTATCAGACGCTTGAGCGCGAACGCCGAGCCCCTGTGCTGCAGGCTCTTGTGCGTCGTCAGACTGTTTTTGGTCCGATACCGCCGCCGGCAGAACTCGCACGCGTACAACGTGTCGGACCGCTCGTGCTTGTCCTGGAAGTGTCTCTTTAGCGAGTAATAGCAGCTGAACGTCCGCCGGCAGTACGGACAGTCTTGTGGCTCGTTGATGCCGCCGTTGGCTGGCGGCGGTAGTATCTGATACCCTGTCCAACGCAAAAACGGACACGTTTAGCGACAAAAACGAAAATTAATAATAATAATAATAATAATAATAATAATAATAATAATAACAAAAATTATATGAAAATTTTCTCGCAAAAACCGTAAAATTTTCGTTTGGCTTAGGTTAAAACGATCCATTTCCCCTCCCCTTACTTTACCGTGTGAACGAAACTGTGCGGTTTTCGCGCCGAAATAAAATCGACATTTTAAGTTTAGATCAGGAAAAAAAAATTACCAAAAGTATAAGTAAGAGAATACGTATGTTTTCGAGTATTTATTGATTGATCGGTTTAAAAACGATTGTTATAAATATCGGCGCGGAAAAATGGGAGAAAACGGACGTTACGCCGTCGAAAAGTATCAAAGTAAACGTGATTCGCGTACGAAGTGATTTTTGAACGTAATGTACGATTTTTGATCGAGCGCCAGATTGCATGTTTCGTGCACATATTTTGTATTTGCGTTTACTCGTTTAGCACTATCGGAAAACCAGAAAATACGGTTCAAAAGTCTGTTATGCTTAATAAAAAAAAAAAAATCGTTTTCTCATCCGAAAATGAGGGAAAAGAAAACACGAGAACGGTCGAGCTGCAGATTAGCAAAATTACAACTGGGAAAAAATGCATTTACATTTTCCGAGTCGCCGATACGATTGTCAATTAAATTCGTTTGTAATAAGAGACGACCGACGACGACTCGGTTTGAATCAAAACAACAGTTTACAAAACATTAAATTCTCAACGTTTTTTTTTTTTTTTTGCGGCGATCGCGGTGATATGTGAAAACAACCTTTTTACTTAAAACGTTCTAATTTTTTTTCTATATTTACGTAAAAACGAGTTTAGGTAAAAGTAAGTTAATATTATCGGGAAGTTGAAGTGTATTTTACTATTAAATATCGTGCTTTGCTAACGTCAGAAATTGAGACAGCAAATTCACTCCTTATTGTGCGACGAGAAATACGTAATGAAAATAAAAAAATAAAACTTCAACGCGAAAAAAGTCGAAGACTTAACTCTTTTAGTTTTATTTTTTTATCTCTATACACACTACAAACACCCATTTCCATTGAAAATCGCTGGGTACGCCATCGTATAATATACGATTTAAAATAATAATAAAATATATATTTTATTATATAAATATATAATAAAAGATGAAAAAAAATGAGCTGTCGAACGGTTAATCGTTTATGCTGCAATAATTCACTCATAATATATTTTTATAATTTTATATTACATTATTTAGACTATAAATGCCGCGATCGGATCTTGTATTTTTCTTCCCTTTCGCGGTGCTTTCATATCGCTATTGCGCCAAGACCGAAAAAAATCTCCCAATAAAGAAATACTTTGAATGTCAAAGAAATTTTAGAGTATAATATATTACGCGTGTTATGTACAGTAAAAATTATAGAATACATTAGTGTCCAATTAATATATAGTCGTAGGGTATAAATATTTATGTATTTAAATCAATTCCAATTATTTAAGCTCATTTACATTTGCACTCGATTTTAAATACAAATCTGTTATTAAAACGCGGATAGGCGCATACACGGACGACAAGTTTTACAGTGTTTTAATTTTTTTAAATTTGGTTTAATAATTCCGTTATTTTTTTTTATACACACGTGCCCGTACGTGCAGTTGCAAACTTTGATGAGATGTTTTTAATGAGAATACTAATGGGCATTACAGTCGATCAGATCTGATTGAAGCAAAAAAAAACGTTTTGGTTTTTAAAATGATGTTTTTTTTTCAGTATTTTTTTTTATGTCCGTGAAACACTTCCCGATAGAAAATACAGTATATGTATTTTTTATATTACACGTTTTTTCAGTTTCTTCAATCATTTTTTTCCAAGTATAATTCGTAAAAATAATTCGTAAAACACTTGAAATTTTTAAAAGAGTATTTTATTTCAATAGCGTGTACATAAACAAATTTCGTGATTTTTTTATTTTTTATTTTTTAGACAACGAACAACGAATTTTTTTTCCCAGTTAAAACCGCAGACAATATGAATATTTTATAATGAAAATTTTAGCTACGGCGAACAATTTTAAAACACGCATAAATGCCATAGAAAAGCGCGTATTATTATTTTGATGTAATTCACATTACTAGTGATTCTCTCGTTATATTCCGCATTTGCGTACGTGCGTTGAAAAGCGGAAAACAATTTATTTTACGGAGTGTACACGTGCGGCCTATGTTCGTCATTTCGCGTGATTTTTATATCCGAACTACGCTGCGGTGGTGGCAACGCGGACGAGGCAATGGGCGTTTATTGATTCCGACGATTGGAACATTTGACGCGGACTCATCAATATAAATTTGCAAAGAGCGAAGGGATGAAAAAATACAATAAAAAAACAATTCTGAAACGATCCGTTTAGATAAATGGTATACGTGTGTGTGGCGTATAATATTGCAGTTAATAAAACGCCGAGCGCGAATGTCTAAAATTGAAGTATAAAACGTTTATTTTTTTTTTTTTTATAATAATAATGTCGAATATTATTTAAACGCATGTCATTGATAATATTGTAGAGTAAATGATCGAAAAATTATTTTATTTTTTTTTTTTTTTACTTAATCCTTTTTAGAAACCTATAGAGAAAAAAGTGAGGATAGTTTAGCGATCCGCGGATGCCCCGGATGTCGTGAATTACTCAAAGTTCTTAGAGTAGTAAAACACTGGTTCCAAGGTCATTGAAATTTACATCGAATACGAAAATTCGTATTATACGAATATGTAGATAAAAAAAAAAAAATTCTTTCAGTTTTCTGCCATTTATAATAATTATTAGATAAAAGTGGTAATTTTTGGTTTCGAAGAATAAAAACATTATGCTTTCCGCGTTACTAACCGACTGGTTTTGGAAAAAAAAATCTTGAAAATCCCGCGAATCGTTATTTATTACGGTTTTTCGTAATCTGTCAACAAAGCGTATTAGACAATCCCGTTTCTCCACCTTAGAATCGTTTTATCGAATGCAACGGATTTACCATCGGTTTCAAGTTTACAGTATAAAAACGAAACTCTAAAATTTTATTTTAGTAATTCGCTTAAACAACGTTCACAGCGTCCAAGGCTTTTTATTCTCCCCCCCCCCCGCCCCTATTGATTTCGAAGATTTTGTTGAAGACACGGCGTCTAATAAACATCTCTAAATACCAGTGAAGAAACATCATAAGAATTATGAACGCACACGTCGTTTTTCTTTTCGCAGCAGAGGGAGAAAGAAAGAAAAGGAAACTCGTTTCCAATGTGCACTCCGCGTGTTCGCGCGAATCTCAAAAGAAAATGAGATTTAATTACAACAACAACAATAATAATAATAATAATAATAATAATAATAATAATAATAATAATAATAATAATAGTAATAATAGTAATAATAATAATAGTAATAATAATAATGATAATAATAATAATAATGATAATAATAATAATAGTAATAATAATGATAATAATAATAATATGTACTCGATTACTGCAACGGTAACAGACTTACCTTTGAATATCGAATACTAGAACTTGACGTCGGAGTGTGTGGTGGGCGGCGGGGGCGCGTGATGAGGCGGCGGCGGCAACAGCATCGTGGGCCGCGTCTTGTGGTACGTGTAGATGTGCGTCATCAGCGAGTTTCGCGAACAGTACACCCGTTCGCATATGGCGCACCGGTACTCCTCCTGTCTGGACGCGTGCTTGTCGGCCACGTG
Organism: Chaetogeoica ovagalla; assembly: GCA_032441825.1. NCBI lineage: Eukaryota > Metazoa > Arthropoda > Insecta > Hemiptera > Aphididae > Chaetogeoica > Chaetogeoica ovagalla. The sequence continues at coordinate 8,081,321 of CM063736.1, forward strand.
CCTCTTCAGGCTCGCCTTCGAGCACAGCACTTTGCCGCAAGCCAAGCACGGGAACACCTTTTTCAGTCCTGCGCGACACGCGAAAACGTTAATCGGTTATTGGTGTGTATCTATTATATAACACGCGGCTCGCCGCCGTCACCGCGATTTGTAGCGGACGACACTTTCGTATAGCCGTCACAGATCCGTCTTTACTGCGGCACGCTTTAATGGCAAAGAGAGGAGAAATAAAAAAAAAAAACACTTTTCGCCATTCGGTCGGGTAAAAAATATAATTTTTTTTTTTTTTCATCGTCCGCGCGCAATTTTTCATATAAAATCGATAATAATACCGTTAATTTTGTTGACAAACGTCGCGTAGGTACGGGCGTTTTTTTTTTTTTTTCAATAACGAGCAATACTTATTGCTGCGGTCCCGTGGGTGTCCCGCGTCCGCCATTCGTACAACCATTGCGTTGCGCGTATTTATAAATAAATCAAAATCGGTTGTTTTTTTTTTTTTTTTAACGAAATCCCGGCAGTATTGCGGCGGTCGCCGTAGAAGAAAAAAATCTACGGGAATATTCTAAAGGCCTCGTACCGATTTCGTCCGCTTTCGCGTATTTCGCAGAAAATTCCGTCCTAGTTTTTTATAAATATTTTTAAGACAACGCTACGGAAATATCCGGTTTTTCTTCCGAAAAATAATGAAAATATTTTTATTTTTTTTTTAAGAAAGTACCGGTTAATACACATATATAACAATAATAATAATAAAAAATCCACACGCGCCGATTTAACGCGTAATAATATATATTGTATTTGTATTAAAATGAAAATATTAAAACAATTTCCTAGTCGCCCCGTTTCGTATAGACTTTTACCATTTATACCGAGGTAAACTATTACTAGTGCCACACATTTCTAACCGCGCGTCTTGTCGAATTTTATTACATAACACGTATAGAATTCCACGTATGTCGCGAATTCGTCACCTACGAAAACGACTTTTTTTCTCTATTCCCTTCGTGCGTGTGTGTGTGTGTGTGTTTACACGTAAAGAGAAAAGAACTTTACGTACCGTTTTTCCAATGGATCACGTCGATCTACTTGTTTTCGTTGTAGTAAAACGCTTTACAAAAAAAAAAAAAAAACCACACAAAGAAAATACGAACGTAGTTTTTTTTTTTTAAATAACACATGTTTTAGTCACAACAATTTCGTATTTCTCTTTTATTCTATTTATTTACTTTTATTTTATTTTTTTTTTTTGAAACGTTTACTCGCAAAACAAAATGTAATAGTACCCGTGGCTAATGCCCGCAATTTTTACTTTCGTCAATCGTATTTTTTCATACGCGTTTCGGCGGTCAATCGACTTCAAAGACCGTGGTCGTCGTAACGGACAATGTTATTAACCGATTAAAACAGCATACGATGGTGTAGACACGTTAATCGATTTTCGAAATAAAAGTAAAATCGTTTCTAAACGCGTTTTCCGAAATGCATGTACCAAAAATCGTTTTCTCCACATTGTGAGTCGAGTTCTAACCGACACTATGTACACGCATTAGTTCCAAAACGAATCTCGAAACCGGTTTAAGAAGAAAAAAAAAAAAGAGTACACTGGAGGAGTATGAAATAAAGTGGCCGAAAATATGTAATCACGAAACGCTCTTGGTTTTCCGTTTTAAAAACCGAATCTCGGGTCAGTCGTTCCGGCAAATCGGAGTGCCGATAAAATGTGTGTGCACGTTTCGTGACGTTTCGGAACAGTTAATACGGACGAAATAAAAAAAAAAAAAAAAATCCAAAATTCGTAATAGGATTCATAGTATTCGGAAAACGTAAGTATGACCGAAAAACTATCGTGTTAGAAATTAAAAAAAAAAGAAAAGACCGCAATTCAAAAATATTAAGTGTGTAGGCGATTTTGTTCTCTGCGCACGCACTTCAAAGTATAAACCGTACTTTATTCCCAAGGGTCGCTACGTTAAAATTGTTATACACAAGATACGCGCGCGCACGTTACATATATTTTTCGAGTTTTCGAATAAATTTGATTTTCAATCAATCGATTAATTCAATAACGAAAAAACTTAATGGATTTATCAGAAAAAAAATTAACAAATCAATTTCATATAATATAGTAAGTAAACACGACAATTATAATAATTATAAAACGTTTAAGCTCCTATAAAGTGCACGAGTTTTCTTTTCTTTTTTTTTTCCAAATATTGAGTCCGCACACAAACGGTTTACAGAAATGAAAATTATCTAAGAAATATTCGATTTTTTTTTTTTTTTTGTTTCTGGAAAAACGTCTTCGGCGTCTATTCAAGACATTCGGGGATTCGGATAAATGCGAGTGTTTCGAAATTCATAATTTTTTTTTGAGCCCACACATCTCGAAAACGCATTGTTGTCGTCGTCGTCGAGAAAAACGAATCGATTTTCGGAACTGGTCGAATATATGAACTATTATTGAATTTCACTTATCAACAAACGTTTTTCGTGTACCACGTGTGACCTACGAAAACAAAAAAATAACCCATATAACCTTATTCGTTTCTAAATCCGACAATAATTTTGCTTAGATGATGATTCGGCCACATTGACTTCAATATTACAATGCCATTTGATAATTTTCTACGATGGCTCTCCGAGTGTAAGCTTCAATTTGTGTGTCAATATCTTCTTTTTTTTTATTAATCTACTGATTTGCAACGCGAATATCATTAATTCCTATAGGTAAAACGATTTAGCGGTAGGTCATACGTATTGAACTGGTCCGCGGTTTTCGAACAGGACGAATATTAAAGAAAAAAAAAACAGGTTGGTTTATAAATAATTTTTAGAAACTCGAAATCTCGTTATTATTTTTTACAAATACACACACGCACTATAAATAACTGAATTTCCAGGTTTCGTCCGCAAACATTAACCTGTTTAATTTATATTTTTACATTATTATTGCGGAACATTTTGCATTTATTAATAACTGCTGTTCGGTACCCGTCGATGACCAGATTAATATGCTTATACAGTACATTTCTTGTAACCGACGGATGAATCTTAAAAATTTGGTTTTGGAAAATAAATATAGCCAATTTCAAAAACAAAATCAGACAGTAATCAATCGGGTTAATTGCAAGTAATTCTCCATAGCCACCAGGTGACAGCAAACTTTTCCTCGCAAATTTGTGCCCCCACTTGCTTTCGTTCAGATACATTTTGTGCACGTGTTAAAATTGTTAACATTTGAAAATAATTTAAAGAAAATGTTTGCCCGCATTGTAATCGGAAAGTGTATTTTTTTAAGAGTTCGTCATCAACCGGGTGGATATTTTTCAAACTACACACAAAACGAGCAGCGTAAATTACTCTATGAATAAAAAAGAAACAAACATCCAATTATTTTCCAAAAATTATCAATAATTATTGGATGATTAACAAATTATTCAATAATCGAAAATAACGACACCAACAGTGTTTTTACACGATTCGCGACTTGCGATTTTATTTATAATATTAGTTCCTTTGCTTTGTGTAAGCAGCAACATTTTTTTTCGCTCTACTCCCAGAGAATGCCGTTGTAATAATATTATTTTACACTTTTCACTTACTATTGACTTTTTGTTGGAAACGTACAATAAAACACAAGACCACGCCGTGTCAGTTGAATGAACACTGTTGCACGTATTATCACTATATATTTACTCGTATATCAATATATTTTGAAACGGCGAAATTATTTTTCCCCGTAACAATAATAAATCCAAAAGTGTTTTATAAATTGAGTAGGAAAAATATAAGTTCCCTTAAACCTTACACGTCCAAAACCGACTAGATTGTTGTTTGTTTTTGACAAAAATAACCTAACAAGCGTCCGAACTTGTGTATTATTTAATATTTAGGTCGAGATAAAATATTTATAGTAAATCCCGTTTATTTAGGGCTAGTTATATTATGTGTGCACTAAAAAAAAAAAAAAAAACTATCTCGCGCTGAAAGCACAAAAATTAAAATATCAACAAAAAAAAAAACACGTTTGCATTGAGACGAGACCTAACCAACGGAAAATACGATTTATTTAACGGATAAATAAAACGATTTTGAAAAGAAAAAAATGGATTATTAGCAACTTTTCTTCTCTTAGTCATCGAAATAGTATCCGCGCCACGTTATTGTAACCGATCTATCAAAACGACGTCTATATGATTATTATTATTATTATTATTATTATTATTATTATTATTATTATTATTATTATTATTATTATTATCATAACGATCGCGTTAATCAAAAATTTTCGCGCAATAATAAAATAATAATATACTGTGGACGAGTGTGTACACGATGACAAAAAGAAAATGTCGAACATTGTTTACACTTGTTTGTGCGTATTTGTGTATGGCTCACAAAAGCCATCGGAATATTTTATACGTATATTGTACATTGTATGCACATTAGACGCATATGTATATTTTTAGTTAGTCGCCCTGTATAAACAACGCGTGTAGTAATAGGGAAAAAGAAAATATATAAATATAAGGCGGTTTAATCCAAATTTAATAGGGTTTTTTTTTCTTTTTTCTTTCTCTTCACTAAACGCCACTAACATAATATTATCGTATTGTACGCGCATACGGAACGATTTAATAATGTCCGCGCTCGTATCAGCTGTGCTACGTTAAAAAGAAAAAAAAACCTCCGAATAAGTAATAGAAAACACAACCGAACGCGGACTTTCTTTTGGGGGCGGTATTTTTTCAATATTATTATTTATTACTAATAATATTATCGAAAATACGCGCAAGAGTCCATGTAAACTTATAGAAACAAATAATAGAATAAAAAAATATAGAAATCGTGTTCGTTTCATCTAATAAAACGTACCAGAAAACCTTTTCTTTCGGAGTTCACGTGCCAAATACATTGCAATCGATATTTTTAAAAACGTTCGCGTGCGACACAAAAAAAAATGTCTATTTTTTTGATAAAAAAAAAGAAACTTATCCATTATTTCTCTAAATAATTTTATCGTTATTACAAATTTATGTACAGTTATTTCTCTTCGAATTTCTTATACAGAAAATGTCCATGTAAATTCAATTTTTCTTTTTTTGCGTGCCACGTGAAATATTTGTCTAACATGTCTCACGTGTTCGCCCGTCCCTTATGTTCGGGTACTATACACATTATAAAAAGTTCGATTATAAAATACACATTTGGAGGAAAATTAAGACGATATTTAAATAAAAACACTAGGCGGGACCACAATATTGCATTAACGCAGCAATGTATTTTTAATTCCTTTTTTTTTTTTTAAATCGATTTGATCCGTCAACACACAATGAACGAACAACCGATTCGTAAATACATTAATATATTATTGATATAATTCTATACGTAAGACGGCTGATGAGATTTAAAAAAAAAAACGAAATTAAGTATTTGTTATATATATTTTTTTCTTTTAATTTATATATATTTATATATATATATATATATATTTATTTATTTAGTATAAAAATTAATACTAAATCGTTGTTGTCTTTATATATGTGTCTACAAGCTATATAAATATATATTTATATAAGTCGGGTTCGTATATTATTGTAATTCTATTATTGTTATTATTTATTATAATACTTATTTATTAACACTTCGCACGAGGAGATAAACAAACACGATACACAATTCGTATATGAAGATTTACACAAAACAAATCCGTAGTAGTTATTTTATATTTCAGAGATTCTCGACCTGTTCTTAGTACGTCTAAGAAAATTTGTTTTTTTTTCTTTTTTTTGTCAATTAATAATAATCGGAAACTCAAATTATTTGCTCCGATTAAAATCGACATTGAATACGTTATCAATACAATTTTAAGTTATTTTTTTTTCAAAAAAAAAAAAAAACTCCGTTGTTCATTGAGTTTAAAACGGATTTAAAATCAGTCGAACGCGTTGAATGGGTGTGTGACATGCGGAGAAAATTGATTCCCTTTCATCATATACTATATATAGATTAAAAAAGCGTCGAGAATCCCTGTCCCATATATTATATTAATTTAATACTTATATATATTTTATATTATTCTGGTATTCTAAACGCACAAAAAAATAATGTACTGTATAATATTTTACCGTATAATCGTAATGAATTGTAATAACTACAATAACACGGTAGGTAGTATAATATTTCGTTTATAACAACACTATAATACATTATAAACCTCGTACGAACACAGTCTAAAACGTGGAAGAAAAAAAACATTTTACACGATATAATAATATTAAACACAACGCGCTATTTCTAATACGATACATTATTATTATTATTATTATATATTCGAACCGATTTCGCTTAATAAATGATTATAATATAATCAATAAATAATTGAACGGGGAGGGAAAAAAGAACCTAACGATAATGTTAATAATAATTCGTCGTTAATTTATACAACACAGATCTCTGTTCTCGGTGTGAATGAAAAAAAAAAAAAATAACAATCAAAATTCTACTACAAAACTTACAGACTATTCGAACTTGTGTTTGTGTTTTTCTCTCTACTTGTACGCGAACTAAATAATAATAATAATAATAATAATAATAATAATAATAATGACGTAACATTATATTATAAATACTTATAATATTCTTATTGCACTTTACAGTCGTCTCGTCGTTTCGGGGCTTTTCAAATAATACATGACGTTCATTGTAATACTGTTTGTTTGTTTTTGTCTTCTGTGCGACGGCCAACAGCGGAGGCGGCGTACGCACAGACGACGACCGACCCGGAGGGATTTCGGTGTGAGAAAGGAACGCCGTTTTCGGTCAATATTTTTAGACGCTCCTCTGCAACTTGTGTCAGTTGTTGTTGTACCACGTGGTCAACGGCGGTAAGTTCTTGGTGGCGGCGACGGTGGCGGACACGCCGTTATTGTTACCGTTGTTGTTGGGTGACGTGGACGATACCGCCGCCGCCGCCGCGGTCGTCGTCGTCGTCGTCGTCGTCATCGTCGTCGTTGTGGTCGCAGCGGCGGCGGCGGCGGCAGCGGCAGCGGCGGCGCTCACCGACACCGTCGTACCGCCTGCCGACTTGTACGCTTTGGGCTTCCTGTGGTAAATGCTCTTGTGGTTGTTGAGGCTGTTGAGCGTGCGGAACACTTTGTTGCACACGTTGCAGACGGCCGAGTGCAGAGGCTGGTTGTGCTGTTGTTCGATGTGCCGCTTCAACGTCAACCTGGTGCTCAAGCGCTTGCCGCATACGAAACAGGACAGCGTCTCCGCGCCCCCGCCGCCGACTCCTCCACCAGCCTCTGACCAGTCTGCAGCACAATAATATAACAGCCGGTCACTCCTTTTGTTTTTTTTTCTCCATATATATGTTTTATTTTTTTAATAGTATTTATATAGATATATATGTGTGTGTGTGTGTGTTTGTATATTTCAGTGGCGCGTATTATATATAATTGTCGCACACCCCTTGCCCATCGTATTCACCCCGACCATAAAACAAAAAACTTTTTTAAAGATCACGGGAGAGAGAAAATTTCGTGGGAGGTGTGTGTGCTCGAAAGGACTGTAGAAAATATTTGGATTTATTGAAATTTATATTTTTCTACACCCTCCTCTCCCTTGCGGATGATTTGAAATCAAAGGGATCATTTGCGAGGGATGGGGGGGGGAGGTGGGACAGGATGTGCGGTGGCGGCACCCCTACATTTAACATAGTCCCCAATCGGCTTGCTTTGATAGTGGTACTATAAATGTTGAAAAATAATAGTTAAAAATGTCGATGTTAGAAAAAACTGCGTAGACGTGTATGCTAGACATGAAAATCGCCGGTATCCGCTTATATAAAATATAATTTTTTTTTACAGTTTGTATTAATGTTTTAAATATAAAATATAAATGTAAGCGTTTTACGCATTACTCGTTGGTAAGGGAAGCAATTATTTATTAGCTTGTAAATTGCTATTATTACTATTATATCATGTTGATTGCGAGTCGTGATCTACGGAAAAGTCAAATGGAACATAATGTAAACGAGTACCTCTACATCTATTTCTATAAGGTCCGGTGAAATTTCAAAATGGCCTGCTTGATACTTTGTGTACCGGGGAAAAAAAATACTGAAACGACGCCCTTGTTTGAAGTCTGCCACATTGCTCAGGAGTCTTACAAGTCTCCAGCAAAGTCTTTAGCTAGGTATCAAACAAGTCGTAATAAAATATGTGCACAACACGGCGAATTCATATTGCAGGTGACCTTTACTTTTAAACGGGTCGTTGAAGTATTTTTCTTGTATGCGACTAATACGAAATTGGCTGGCTCCGGACTTATTGTAGACAAGAAAGATTACACATCTTGTCACTGTTATGAATTTTCGAAAAAAAATAATAAACATAAAAGTGAAAACATTTTAAAATAGCAGATGACGACAAGCGAATTGTTTCAATATCGTTTCGGGAATCCTTAAATGTTTGCATTATTATTTGTAGATTTTACGTTATTTCATTTATTATATGTTTTGACATTTAAGATTTGATTTTAAAAGGGGCAGGTATTTCCCCTCTCCTCCCCCCCCCAGTAAAAATTTCGCGTGTAATGAGCATTTGCCGGCATTTATAATTCGTTCGTCTACTGATCCGATTTTTATGAAAATTATTGGTGGATGTATAGAGGGCAAGGCTATGTGAACGTTACATAATTTCAGTATCCCCAATATCTCAGCACTAATATATTATAAAAAATTTAAATATATAATATATTATATATACGCCACTGATACATACAATATATTCTGATGAACGTCGACTTATAAATAATAAATATATAGACATTTCGTCGTAGTTTTCGAACGTATTTCTCGCTGTTTATTTTTCATTTACGTTCCGTGGACGGTGAGAGGGTAAGAAAGACTATATTATAAAAAATATATATATATATATATATATTTAGAGAGAGAGAGAACTTTTTTTTACGTATACGAAGTATATATATATATATAAGTTATATATACTTTGATAAAAAAAAATAACAACAACATAAATAAATAAGTTTTCTTAACAGATCACAGCAGTAACTATATTTGTATCGTCATTATTATTATTATGTAAAAATACACAAATGGTAAAAAATCATAAAATATATATATATAGAGCAGATCAGTATAGCGATCTGAATCGGACAAGTATATAAAAACAATAACAACAACAGCCCGAGGTTGCCTTTTCTGTTTTATAGACATATTATTATACATTTTATAAAATAATTTGTTTTTAAATTCCTTTTCGTTTTCACAGAATACACGCACGTATTGGTACATTATATTAAAATTCGAATTTATATAACAAAACGTACAAGAAAATTTTATATATTCATATACAGGAGTGTGTGTGTGTGTGTATGTGTATATGTAGTTGTCGACGTATAGTGAGAATATCTGTAAAATTATTCTTTAAAAAAAAAAAAAAAAAAAACCAATGGCACCTTACAAAAAAAATTCTTATTTATTATATATATAAATATATATTTCAGAACGTTTTCTCTCGTATATTATGTTAATTGCACTCAAAAATCATAGCTATGTATATATATATAGTATTATAATACGCATTTTTAAAAAATTTATTTATATTCGTTTTTTTTTTTTGCGAGACTAGTTGTAGGTCAACGATCTGTTTTTTATTTTTACTCATTTATAATATATGCGCGCCTGTCTACCAGTCTGCTGCCAATATATCGTCGCGGTCGGCAATGATAACATATTATAAACGAAAATATAATACCGGAATAGCCACTATATTATATATAAAATATTAGTAAATGAAAATCCGTCACTACAATGTTCATGAACAAATTTTTTTTTCTTAATTCATTCGTAAAACGGTTATTTTGTTATTAGCAATTAAAATTTTTTTTTTTTATTTTTAATCATGAAACTACTCGCGTACGTTGATTAGAAGACAATTTAAATTGTATTTGTCAGAATTCTGCGTATCCATATTATTACAATAAGTCCATCACTTTATAATATATAAAGACTGCACACGAGGTTTTAAGTAGGTGAATATTATGGGCAGCACGGTCTACCTATTTATATTTTATTATTGTTTTAAGGAGGCCCACTTTTATTTCAAATATCCAATATCAGATTTCATTTGAGTAAGAAAACTATTATGTGTATACTAAAAAAAAAAAAAAACAGGTTTTCGTCATTTCTCTTGTAACGTTTAAAAAAATTATACAAATTTATCGTTAGAACGGAGATGAAAAAGGGAAAAAACCATCCGAACATCGTCTTTGCGTTTTAAAACGCGTTTCGAATCTCGGAAATTAACGAATATGTTGACGAACTATTAAAATCGGAAACGACGGAATTGGATTTGAAAACGAAGAATTAAATATTTTGTCGATCGACCAGTTGTACTCGTATATTATTTTATTTCGTTTCGAGAACAGCAGTTTTTGTAAGACAAAAATAAAAATAAATAACGATAATCTTTATCCGTTGGAATATTTATACATTCGTCACGCGCACGTCACAGCAAAGTTACGATTCGTCGTCGGCACAAAGTTCTTCTCTTCTCCAGTCGACATACAAAATAGACGTCGATTTATCATAAAACGGAATGAACGGGATTCGAGAATAATATATTATGTGGACGGAACGGAGCGAATTTATATTTTAAAGTCAAAAAAAAAAAAAATATATATATATATTATTATAATTTATTTGGAAAACGTGTCAGTACACGTTTTCCATTACGTTTGCTTATAAACGTTAAATCCCTCGACGTGTTTTTGATTCGAATGCCATTTGTGAACCGCGTGTAAGATTATTTATTTACGATATCCACGAAATTGCACGAATTTCTTTTTTTCAAATTTTAATGTTCAAGTAACGTTGAATTTTTGTAATTTTGATGATATACTTCCAAAGTAATCGACGAATAACAAACATACTCGTATTTTCAAAGTAATATATTCTTTTTTTTTTTAAACAAAATTAAATAAATATACGAGTAGGTTGTGTTTTCACGAATAAAGTGGACGAGAAAAAATATTCAACGTCGTCCCTTATTTAAATTTATCGAAAAAATTCAAAAGTCGACGGAACGAAAACAGCTTTCACTCGAGTACAGTTATGATTTTTCTCCTCGTCTCATTCTATATAATATTGTAACACGTGGTATTTTATAATATTTTTATTGTATCTAAAAAAAAAAACCGATGTATACAAATTGTTCTGATTTCGTAATATCGAGTAATTTAACGTAAAACCGAAAAAAAAACGGAGCACTGTGGTCCACCGGGTATCTGTGATACGTAACTCGACAGTTTTTTTAGCCATAGCGTGACGAACGGTATTTGGATTGCGGGCAAATACATATTTTTAGACCACATTTCTCCATTATTTCAAAATTAATGTGTAGGCAAGAATCCAAATTTAGGATTCCAAAAGTTGTAGAGCGTACCAGAAAATTTTCAAGTCAAAGCCACGGACATTTGCCGGTTTTAGACCGTGTTCTTTACCGGTTCTTGAACATCATACAAGTGTTTTTATAATAGCAGTCAATGATTTCGACGTGGGATTTAGAGCTGTACAAAATGTATATCATTCATATCAATACATATTTACTTTTAGACAATACGAAGTCTGTATCGAAATAAAATTCAATGTTGAATGTTTAGTTTTTAATTGATTCGTGAAAATAAAGAAGCCTGTTTGCTTAACGCCCCCCCGGGTGATTGTCTTTCTTTTTTTCTTTTTTTTTTTTTTTACTGAAATTGCGCCTCTAAAAGGTGAATAAATAACCACTACGCGAAATAAAATTTGTTATTATTCAAACGTGGTGAATTTTATTGATTTATATATAATTATCGAGTAGTTTTTTTTCTTTAACTCTCGTACACAACTCAAATAGCATTTATATAATAATATATAAACGAGCGAGACATTACAGCGTCCTACAGATAGATCCCAGACACGCCTCTGTTGCGGACGATATCAAAATCTTAATAACGCCCTTAAAATCCAATACCAATATAACAAAACATCACACCGACATATTTTATAATAATATATAAAAGCGTTGGCGTTTAAGAACGTTTATGTGCAATACACCGATTTTCAGAGGAAGCTGCAGGAAAGCGTTATACAACGTGCCAGAACGATACGATACCCGATTATTATGAGATACGAAATAATAATGTCCGACCGGACATTATCGACGCGATCTGAACGAGTGTATAACGTATTATAACGAGAACATATGTTGTATACCCAATGAAAATAAATCGTTTTCATTTCAAGCGTCGTTTACACGTAAACGGATTAATATAATAATATAACAACCCGACAAATGCAAATATATTGTAATAATAATAATAACGAACCGATTAAAAATTATATTTTATGCATAGATATTTCGTCTTACCTTGAGAACTGGAGCCTCCTAGAGCCTCCATCACGTTGGTATGATTATGATTGTTAAGACCTGTAAACAGACACGGAACGAGAACGTTAAACAGGAACGGTTAAAAAACAAAATCCGTTTTGAAAACGAATAAGAAAGATTAAAAGTTTTTTTTTTTATATAATTTAGGACGACTGCAGCTTTTTCAAATCCGATCCGGGGTTAATTGAAACGCCTAAATTTTCATGTCGAATATCGTGACCTCAATAACTATACGAAAAATTACGTCGTTATTAATTTTTTTCCGCTTTTTGACTATTTCTAGTATATTTATTAAAACTAGTGATTGAAAAGAAATTAAAAAAAAAAAAAAACACAAAATTTACCATATTTTATTTCATAAACGTTAATGATATATTTTTTGGAACATAACGTAAGCTAGAGTGTATTAAAAATCTCGACGATGTTCATATACACACATACTGTTTTCAGTGCTCAAATTGTTAAGGAACGCAGTGCCTCTTCCTTTTATAAAATAATCCAAAGTCCTTCTTGTAATTTTTACAAAATATTGAGTGCTGGTCAGAGACTAATCGCTACACTTTTATGTTTGTACGGTTTTAGCGAAAAAAAAAAAAAAAAATTTCGACTCGTGTTATTAGAGCGAAAATTATATTTATTTCGTGTTTTGTAATCTGTAATCACGTATAAACAAAATGCTCCGACTTCCGATCATACGTTAATTGTGTACAAAAAAAAAAAAATCAAAAATACGATTATGTCGAGACGCTGCACAAATTATTTACATTAATATATTCACTTACGGACATCTGGCACGAATTTCAATATAATATATGCGCGTGTATTTTAATAAAGAATTATTTTTGGTCGTGTTATGAAAATTACGACTTCGCGGCTGAAGTATCAGTGTGATGAAGGGAAGGGAGGGAAAAAGCTTTCGAAGATTTATTTAATAAGACATTTCTATAGTCTTTTGGAACGCAACATTTTAATATACTTTTTACGTCCCTCTACTAATTATTTCCCAATTCAAGCGCCGACTTTTATTTGATTATTAATGATAAATATATCTATTCGTCAATAAATAAATTAAAAAAGAAAATTTCTCTACACACACACACACACACACACCCATTGTTATACACACAGCCGCTTGCAGTGACAAAAAGGAAAAATAAATAAATAATAATAATAATAATACGATTTATTTGCTATTATATTTTAAATACGACGACGAGTTTATATTGTATACGAGTATAAAATTACGGCGCGTGCAGACGAGTGAAAAAAAAAACGCGAATCCGGTTCTAAAAACGATAGAAACGAAAATAATATTAATATATACAAAACTTATATTATTCTTTAAATAAATTATTGTCGTCTGTCCGCAAGAGATCACGCTACACGCGTAATATAGGCATTACTTTAGTAAATATATATATATATTTTTTTTTTCAAACGAACCGCCGTGTCCCCGAGCCCACACGAAAAAAGTAACGCTACAAACATAGTAGTACAAAAAAAAAAAAAACGAAAAAAAAAATGTGTGCATACGCGAACATTAAAATTCGTGGCAACTGTCCGCGTGCCGTCCACTACTCACTGTATTTTTAAACGAGCAAATTTTCACCTACGGAATTCCTGTATCACACATACAGCTACAATGTACTATAAAAACCGGTCCGGCGCGCGCGCGCGCGCCATCGAGTTAAGGAGAAATAAAAATCAATTTAATTTTAAACGCTGCGCACACGTCCGTATCATAAATAATAATCCGTCGCAATAATCCCTTTGCCCCGCGTTTACCCTTTAATTGTCTCCTGTACAATAATACGGTCTTTATACCGCCGGAATCGTAACAATGCCGGCACGGAAAAATCGTGAAATTTTCGAAAACAGAAATATTCTAAAACTGTGCGCCGTTTAAAACCGAACGGAACACAAATGTAGGAGAAAAAAATTCATTAGCCCCTTTTCCACCGCGATTATTTCATATTTTGTTAAACGTTTTTTTTTTTTTTTTCTAACGTTTGTTCCGGTCGAAAATCCGTACTTTCATTACGCGTTTTGCAGAACGGTCTGTTGACGACCGGTCTTACATTAGCTTTTACACGATGCAATTGAAAAATTTTCCCGATCCTTTTCGAAAATTTATGATTATTATTTTTCACGCGAACCGTATTAGAATTATAACAATAAAAAAAAAAATGTCACCCGAACGCTTCAAACGTTCATTATTATATTGACATCGATATAAATTATATTAAATAATGTGACTTGCCTGCTAACGAGTCGGCCGCAATGGCGGCGGCCATGCTGAAGTTGAACGTGGCACCGGCGGCCGCGAAGAACTTGCTGTCCAGGTACGAGTGATGGCTCTGATAGGACGTGTCGTCCGGTTCGGACATGCCGATGGCCGGATGGACGCCGGTGAAGTCCGCGGCCGAGTCGTTGCTGTCGTCCGCGTATGCGCTGCCGCTGTTCACGGCCGCCACGGTGTCCATCGGCTCGCACTTGACTTCGGTGGGCGACTTTCGCGATATCATCAGATTCTGCGCGGTGTCCTGCTGCTGCTGCTGCTGCTGCTGCTGCTGCTGCTGTTGATGGTGGTGATGGTGCAGATGCTGTTGGTGTAATGCGGCGGCGGTGGTTTGCTGTTGCTGTAGGTGATGCGTCAACGAATAGTCCATCGGCGGTTCGTCCTGCACGTGCAAGTGTCCGTTGCTGTGTCCGTTGCCGCCGCCGCCGCCGCCGCCGCCACCGCCACCGTCGGAACGTTCGCCCGCGTCGTCGTCGTCGTTACAGTTGGGACGACTGCCCGCCGAACTGGGACTGTGCTGGGACGTTCTCTCGGACAAGTCCATACCACCACCGCCCGAAGACGGTGTCGACGAAGTCTTGTTATTGTTGCGCTTCAACGGTATCGGAGAGTTTTCCTGAGTGGGACAAATGCAAAGAAAAAAACTGCGTTTTAATATTTATTTTTTT
Organism: Chaetogeoica ovagalla; assembly: GCA_032441825.1. Taxonomy (NCBI): domain Eukaryota; kingdom Metazoa; phylum Arthropoda; class Insecta; order Hemiptera; family Aphididae; genus Chaetogeoica; species Chaetogeoica ovagalla. Next base: position 8,096,746 of record CM063736.1, read on the forward strand.
TTTTTTTTTGACAACGAAAATCCGAAATATCGCGTCATATAATATTGCACACACGCGGGATAAATTTTGGGAGAAAGGGACGTAGTTTTCCATCTAAATAATAATAATAATAATATTGAGACACGAGATAAATATATATATATCGATTTTGACTTGTCTCTCGAAAATTTCATATTCGAACATTATTACGACGGGAGTTCGTCTAAAATAATAATTTTAATGATTTTACACGAAAGAAAATATATCTCGTCCATTTTTAAAGAAAAAAACTATTGACGAATATTTATTTAACTGCGATGAGCGTACGTCACGATTTGCCAATGCCTTAACCCGAAAGGTGATCGATCAATGAACGGACGGAGTTCCAATCGTATTAATCGTAACATATGCTTTTATTTCGACCAAAAATTTATAACGCAAAAATGTATTTATTACAATATGAATATAAATATATATTTTGTCGTTTTCACGACGAAATGAGACTACGCAACGGGTGTGTTAATATTTTTTTAATTATATACTAATATAAACCGGGCAATGTGCTGCAGTAATTATATTGAAAGTGTTATGGAATAATACAATATTACCAAACGATACGCAATTTACAAATTTAAATAGTTACATAACATTATAACGGTAGAGTATGTATAACGGCGTGGTAAATCCATCTAAGTAAACCTCTTGGTGGGGGATCCTGTGCTCGTTGATTAATTTACAATCCCCATCACTTATACTATTGCCAACTAGCGCCATACGAAAACGCACATAAATATAAGCGTATAAAGAGAATTTCACGTCTTGTGCGTATATAAATTGTCCAGAATAAATTTTGTTGTCTAGACTACTTTCGCCAGCATTTTTTTTTTTTCGGACGCGTATTATGTATACGAGCGTTTCCCAATGAATACTATTCGCCGCTGTACGTTCGCGGCGCATATAATATTTAAGAAATACTTAAAATTCTACTATAATATTTTCGAGGCTGGGCGCGAGTTAATGATTTTAACTTGTTAACATTTTAACTCCATCGAAAATTCATTAACCGAGCGTTAACAATTCAAATATACCAGTTGAAACAAAACACTGTTTTAATTTACATTTTTTTTTAGTTTAAATTTTCCGACAAATTTATATTTGAAATCTAAATTCATTTGCCTCGATTCATTCAGTCGGGTATTCTATAAATTCGTCTCGAATTTGCGTGAACGAACTGACAAACAATTAACGCCCGGACAATAATAAAATAATAAATAATAAAATTCGAAATTAAAATATAATATCGTCGAAAGCAAAAAAAAATAAATAAATAAATAAAAAAAAATACGTTAAATAGACGTCAATGCGAGAGAAAATAAGACAAATCAATTTTAAATGTTTACCTTACTAACTCCTTAGCGCCTCCTGTAGTCTTCAATATTATTATTATTATTATTATAATTATTCGGATTTGTTTTGTAAATGTATAACAGAAATATGTACGGATGGACATAATATACTACTGTAGTAACGTTATGCGTAATAATATAATATTTAATGTTAATTAGAATTTTAGTTTAATAAATTTATCTCCCGGCACAACGTAAGTACGACAAAAAAAAAGACGTTCAAACTTATAGGTACGCATTTTGGTAAAATCCTAACGGCAAATTATAATAACGATTTTTTCGGAATAAAAATTATAAAATACATTATAAAACGGCTGAATAATCGGTTTAAATGGCCTTTACGTCAAAATCATTATACCGATGCGAGTATATTCACACGAGTCTTTTATCACTACAACACGACATTTTATAATATAAAAAATATTGCAGCAGAGGTGGCGAAACTTTTTCGAGTCGTGTGTCAACATTTTTCAATTAAGATTTTTAAAACTTTTCGCACACGGCGCAAAAAAAAAAAATGTGTCAGTTTATCGAGCGCAAAAAAGTAATACATTATATTTCTATAGGAATTTCTTGTCTCTTCGAATTTCTTAAAGTAAAATTTTTAAATAAAATAAATACCTATTTTTGATATAAAATTTTTTTTAGTAAATTAAATTTTATCGATTTATTATCCCCGATGGATATTGTGGGCTGATATACCCGCAGGGCCGTGGGATTGGAAATGTAACGTGGCCGTTATAAGACATTTTAGCCAATCGTGTTCAAATCGGCCTCGTATAACTAAATTCTTCCTTCGTCGCCATAAAAATAAAAGTACAATTTTCAACCGCTTTATTAAACGTATAAAATCATTCAATATTATTTTATCATTGATATTATTATAACGCAATTTTTACGGGTTTTTTTTTAAATATAATTAATATATCGAAAAGTATTTATAACGTAAATATGTTTTAAAAAAAAGTTTACTTTTCTTTTAAATCGTTACTCTATTCCACATAAATGTGGCCAAAACGTCTTTCTCGACGTACCTCTATATAGTTTTTGACGAGACGATAGCAATAATCTATTAAATAAGGGTTGTAATTTTAAAAACGAATTTCGAGAGCGTCCTGATTGACGAGTGTCAATGAAATACGCATGTACCATATAGAACGTCAATTATATATTTTAACTTTCAAACGACATAAAAAACATTTTTTTTTACAGACTTAATTTTCAGCAGCCCGATTCGACGTTTTTTAGATTCTAAAAATCACACTTTCCTTCTGCTGTTGGTGGTACGACTCGGCAATAATTTTGACGATTACCGTTTATTTTATTTTAGTTTTCAGCCAATTATCTTATTTAAACGACACGAAATCGACGACAAGTCAGCGGCTCTTCGGGCTGAGCAATACAGTGCGCGCGCGCGCTCGTGCCGCGTTTTGTTTTTGTTTACTCGGGTCGTTTCCGCGTTCGGGGTGGAAACTTTTACGCGTTTGTACATAATATTCCGGTCGCAAGTAAAAATACTTTTTTTTTTTTTGGTGTGTGTGTGTGTGTGTAAACGAGAAAACGCCGGTGTAATTCGCACTGTATACAATATAAATATAAACTCTGGTGGAAATATCACACGGGGAGAGAGAGAGAGAGACACTTTGAAAATCGAAATACAATGTTAAATAATCGAACGAAAGAGGAGGAGTTACGAATGAAATAAAAAAAAAAAAAGAGAGAACTTCGCTGGTTCACACCGCGGAAATCCAGAATAAAAATAGGTCAACTCGCGTATTAATCATACGTTATACTGTGTACGAGTCGTGTACTCGAAACGCTTTGAAGTTTGATGGTCGTTTGACAAATATTTTATTATCGAATCGATTAAAAAGAGAGAAAAAAAAACGTATATTATAAGAGTTTTCAGTAACAAAAAAAAATAAATAAATAAATAAACAAATAAACGCAATAAAATACTACGAGATTCCGGTAACAGCTTAGATTTTTTTTCGAAACGACCGAGAACGAGCGGCGGGTGGAAAATAATTAAGAAGTTTCGTCGTTTTGGTTTTACTAAGATTTCCGTTAAAGAGTTCTTCTGGAAAAACACGTCGTAAAAAAAATATATATACTCACGACGGAATGGACGGGCAGGGAGGGGGAAAAGAGGGGAAAAAAAAGAAAACGTCTGCGCTGGTGTATACGCGATTTCGAACGTTTTCTCGCGGCATAAATACGTTGGCCGCAATGAAATTCTCTTTAGAATTCATTTTTTCTTCTTTTACCTTCTCCGCCCCCGCCCCCCCACTTGTTGTCGGTGTTGTTCACCTTTCGGCGGCTTTTGTTTCTCCTCTCTCTCCTCCGCCAAGCGATCGTCGCGTATGAGAACGTGCGATTTACACGCGATATATCGGTCCGCTCGGTTTTATTTTTTGATTTTTTTTGCGCATCACACATCCACGTGTGTGCCGTTACGTGCGAGGTTTTATTCTTATTATTATTCCCTAAACCGACAGCAAAGGCCAAGAAAAGAAAAAAAAAAGAAAAGGAAAAAAAAGTTTCCACGAGACGCGGCGTGACTTATACTCGTACAAACGCGATTCTTTTTTTTTTCCTCCTCCGCCCAAAAAATAAATAAATATATATATATATATCCAATTGATTTCTACAATCCGTTTTCACGCGGAAATCGTATGACCGTTTTTTTTTTTTTTTTTTAATTGCTAACGGGATTATTCGAAATGAAAATCGTTATTTTCAAAATATTATCGGCGATCGTACACGAGGGAATACGAATTGAAATCAACAATAACGTCAAAAAAATAAAAATAAACTAGAATTTGTCGAAACGCGAGTTTCAAACAGCGCACGTACTACGTTATAAAAAAAACCTTTCGCTTTTAACGCTTTCTAAACTGTCATAAGACGTTAAAAACAAATCTTGTTGGTCAAGTATTTTTTGGACTTACAATCAGAGTTCTATAGCACTACTATTAAAATGTGATCGAAAAATACGCACTTATATAACTGTGTGAATAGCAAAAAAAAAAAAAAATAGAAAATTTGTTTGATTTTTACAAATTACAGTAAATGTCCGCAGCGTATACACATACCGAGGTCTAGTGATAAATTCATACCAAAAATATGAAAAATCTAATGAAAGGACAATATACGGATAATTATTCTTATGCCTCCTTAAGGTTACGGGATTTATGAAAAATACAAAAAATAATTTTAATTCGACGCCGCGTATTGGCAAAAAAAAAAAAGTACCAAAACGCTTAAAATATGCGATATAAATATTGTTTTATAAATATTTAGAACCGTCTATGAGTAAAACAAACTTATAATGTTTTCTCCGATATATTTTTATTCCTATATACTCAATAACAATTAGGAAAACTATATTATAGAATCCGATGCCTGCTAAGAATACACCTGCCGAATATAGTAATTATTTTTCTAACTAATAACTAATAATTTTCATTGAATTTCATTCTTAATTTTCGTTCTAACAGCACACGTTTGAGCTGTGATCAAATATAATAGTGATTTTTCTGTTATTTCTTTTAAATTACAGTTGTTTTCCGTTATCGTCCGCGGATTTTTTTTTTTTTATTGCTGCGGCGGTCGCAAGAATGTTTTCGAAAATATCCCTTTCGTAAAATTCGCAGGTCTATCGGACTAAGTCCTGCGCGGTGGCGCTGCATGAAAATTTGACCACAGAACATTTAATAGTGGTTTTGTAGGTCTACGGTGCTACTATATAGGCTGAGACAACAAAATAATTATAAAAACGGCGTGTAAACGCCAAGGAAGAAACGAGGAATGCGATTGTAATGGCGCACTGTTCGTTTTTTACCGCGCGTTTAATAAAAATTGGAATTTTAATGAATTTTTTCGTGATTATTTTATTGTTTGTGTGTGTGTGTGTGTGTGTGTATCGGTTTTTGTGTTTCTGATCAATTGAATATTCGTGACAAGTTTGCGTATAAAGCGGGGACGATTGACACCGTTCCATTTTCTCGGCACAACGACCGCAGCAACAGCTGTGTACTCAACATTTACTGCAGCTTTAACGCGAGATTTTTTCTCTTCTTCTTTTTTTGCCAAATTCTCCGACGTTTTATCCCTTATGCGCGCACATATTCGATGTCCGAACGAGCAGTAGGCGGATCTCATTGTCGAAACGGTTATTTTGGCGACCTCGTCGTTCCTTTGAAACCATAAACCCCGTCTTGTAATTGCTCGTGTTTATCTCGTGTAACTCGCGTGCGTGTGTGTGTGTGTGTACAAACGCACTGAAGTACCCACGTGTATAAAGGATCGTCCCTTTGCAGCGGGAAGCCGGAAACCCTTCCGGCGACAACTACTTCACCATTCTCGGCGCACGTTTTACACACATCAAAAAACAATTACACGGGCTACGAAATGTCGAACAACGGACGTCACGCATCGACCGACGTATTTGTGTAATATAGACGGAACGAGAAGATTGCAATACAATCGTCGTTATAATATACGGAAATTTTTATCGATTTCTTCGGCAAAACTAAAAAACAACCGAACGACTGCGTTTTGAAAAAAACAAACGATTTATACACTCATACAAATTTTATTCAAATATACTGTATAACGTATACTTTTATATATATACTGACTGGTCAACACACTGACTTAATACAATTTAAAATTAAAAACTTAATCTAAAATGCCAACAATATTCCGTTTAAACAAATATGTACGGGTGTACCGAAAATTGGTACCGCTTAATGGTCCGCCTACAAACTTACTTATCGTAATTTGTGTTTATTTTTTATTTAATATTAAATACTCAATTGGTAAAATTATTTTTTGCATAGCATTAAAGTGAATTACCATAATACAGAATTGTAATCGTATTTTTTTTTTCATATTTATCGTTTGGCTTGTCTTGTAATAAAATTGTCTAGTTTCCCGTGTGTTTATAATAATCTAAAGTGAAAGAGAGAGAGAGATAGAGAGCAAAGCGTATACGTTTTTCTGTACGCGGAAATGTAAAGAAACAACGCGCCGCGAAAACGTCGAGGGAAGTAGTTTATTTTACGTTAAACTACGCGTTTTCAATATCGTTTTGATAATGATGTAGGAGAAGAAAAAAATAGTCAAAATAAAAACGTTTTAAAAACTCCGTGTACACACACGAGAAAAACTGTTGCGGATTTCAACCGTAATAATTATAAATTTACACAAAATAAGTTACCCGAATACGTATTGACGTGCGTATTATTCAAGTACGAAGTGGAGAAAAAGAAATTGGTTGTGAAAAAAGAAGAAATTTGGTTTTTTTACGAATAAGAGGGAAAATTTTACGAAATTATTATTTTTTTTTTTTACACGAAAATTTCTTTTTTTTTCATCCGTATACGGCGCCGAAACAGTAGAGTGGCGCGCGTTATTATTTTTGGATTGCGCGAATTTTTTTTTTTACCAATTTCCTCTGTTCAAAACTGAGGCATAAGAAGGGATTTCATCCAATGTTTTCACCGGGGGGGGGGGGAAATAATAATAAATTCGAATAAAAGCCCGTTTTAAACGGTATTTGCCACACCGCCACTGCGGGCGTCAAACAAACGAATTTCGCGAATATTCTCTACGTTTACCCCAACGGAATAACGTAGTTGGGCGAATAATAATAAAAGCGCATTTGAAAATGCGAAACGTATAAGTAACGGGTGTATTTACCTTCGACCGCGGCGAAGGTATGGACGACGGCGATTGTTGCGGAAATCCTTTCCTCTGTCTGACCTGCGGCGACACTCTGTCCTCGGCGGCCTGCGTGGCGAGCGACAGGAACGAGTTTTCCGCCGGCGGCGTCTCGGATGACTCGCGTCTAGCGGAATGCTGGAAAAAAAAGAAACACACGCACGCGCGTGGAACCGCGACAATAATAATAATTGGCGTTATTATAATATTGAATCGCTCGCCGTAATTAAACAACAACTAATATCGTTCTCACGTCATTGTTGCCGGTGGACGAATCGGATGGCTGCGTGAGACCGCTGACCCTGAGCACCTCGGCGGTTTTCAAGAACGAGCTCAAGTTCCTCTGGTGCACGTTCACCTCGCCGTGGTAAATGAACTCGACGAGCGCCTGTAAATCGTCGAACACGACGTCTTGCAACACGATCACCGGGTGTTTGCACGGCGTGCTCTGCGCAAATGAAAAACACAAGCGCGTGCCCAGTATAGAAAGCGATTTATCTCGCGGTGTGTTTAAACGGACGGAAATTAACGGATTTAACGGAGAACACGTGTAAAAGAAGTGTTAACGGAAAATACAGTTGCAGGAGGTGTTAGAGAGGATGAGGGATGAAAATTCGCGCGACGGATCCGAAAACCCGCCGCGGACCACCCTCGGACTCACTTTCAACAGTTCCCTGAAGTACGGGCTGCACGCGGACAACACGACGCGGTGGGCCTTCAGGCTCTTCCCGTCGCACGCCAACGTCACGTCGATAAAGTCCTCGTCGTCCCGCAAGTTCTCGAACGCTGTGGTAATGCTGTTCTGATAGTTGTTCCAGCGCAGACAGAAATGCTGTAAGTCGCCCATCACGCGGCGGGCTTCGGCTGACACTGTGCCGCCTGCACGGAAACACAAAAACGAACGGATTTAAAATAATATTACTACAGACGTAACAATAATAATAATAATAATAATAATAAAATTATTATTATTATTATCGATCGTTTTGTGAGGCGTAAGAAAGTAGAAAAAAAAAGCGCCCTCTTAATTGTTTTTAATTAATTGAACGTGGGGGAGGGTGCGTGTGTTGGTGTGTGTACCGTTGACATATCCGTTGAAAACTCCGTGTCGATTATTTCTCTCTCTCTCTCTCTCTCTCTCCCTCTCTATCCCTCTTTCGCTTTCTCTTTAGAAAACGCTTGTATAAAAAAAAAACCAACACTTTTTAGAAGAAGCGACACAATAATAATAATATATAATATTAATAAACCAAACGGAAATATAATAAATATAAATAGAGGAAAACCGTGACGGTTTTTTTTATTTTCCCGCGCGTTTTCTCTCGTCTTTTTCCCCGATCGTCCCGCGCGTCGACGACGAGGGAAAAAAAAAATAAAAATAATAACAATAAGACGGCGGTGCCGAGCTCGTACAACACACACTGCAGTAAACACGCAACACGCGCTCGGTCGAAGGGATGAGCGCCGTTCGCGGGTGGCGTGTCGCAGTGAGGTGGCGGGCGGCCGGGTGGCAGCAAGGAATTATACGCGCGGCGTGTTGATGGCACGCGCTAGAGGAACCGACTCGCACGCGGTGTCGGTCGCGGGGGATAATCGCGCGGGGTCATCGTTGAGACGGCCGTCGTCGTCGTCACAGGCTCGACGAGTGGGTCGGGGACGGTCGTCTGTGGGAAAAGTGTGTGTGTGTGTGTGTGTGTACGGGGAAATCGCCCTCTTATCGCGCGCGTTGTCCGTCGTCGTCGTCGTCGTCGTCGCCGCCGCCGCCGCGGAACACGCCGCACACATAAAACCGCGTGACGAACAGGTGGGCAGGCGGCGTACCGAAATACGCGTATTACACACACGAGCAAACGGTAGGGGCGGCGGCGTGCACAGGACAGGGGCGGCCCATTCATACGACCGGCGGACCACGGCCGTGTTCGGCCACACGCACACACGGGCGCGTACACGCGCGCGGCTCGCGGCAAGCGTGCGGTGCACGCGTTGTTACTCGACTCGGCCAACGCGGCGTCGGCGGTATAAGCGCGAATGTGTGTGTGTGTGTGATGTGATAACACGCGATTTTCGCCGTCACCGCGGCATTCCATACGGCGGAATCCGTTATTTTTACGATTTTCCGTAATACTATTTAATCGCTTAACGCGTGAAAAGTACGCGTTTCTTCGTTACGGGACGCGACAAATAAGGAAAGCGACGTATTGAAAATCTTTTAATTATTTGTATATATATATATATAAAATACGTTTAATAATAATAATAATAATAATAATAATAAATTATGAAAATGAAAATGTAATTCGTTTTCGTAAAAGACGCGGATTTGTTTTTTTTTTTTGCGATTGTGAAATGAGCGGGTTTTTTTTTTTTTTATCATTTCCGTGTTACGTACGTGTTACGACTTACCCTATTGCCGTCCGGCGATGGTCGAGTGAAATGATCGCGTCATAAGTGACCAACAGCAGTGCACGGTCGCTACAAGCGTGCAAACCGAAAACGACATTATTGTAACGCGCTTATAATGACTGGCGAGCGACAAGGATTAACGCCAGGACAATATTAATTTAGGTTAATTAAAAATTAAACGATAATTAATTAATTAAAAACATCGGGATTTTTTTTTTAATTATACGCGATTTTTTTTTTCAAAAATATTTTCTACTACTAGGGTTTATTTATTATTTTCTTTAAATTAAAAAACTAATCACAACGAAAAGTAAATAATAATAATAATAATTTTCGTCGTCGTCGTCGTCGTCGTTGTTGTGTTCGTCGCGTGCAGGTCAATGTGGCGTCGGTAGTGTGTGTATGTATGTATATTAGTGGCGAGTCGCGTGTATTTTAGGTAAAATAATAATAATAATAATAATAACAACAACAATAATAATAATAATAATAATAATATAATGCGTGCGATTCGCGTGCGTGCCCGCGGCGGTTACGACGGAGATGATGCGGTTGACGAGAGCCCGCGCGGCGGAACTATAGACAACTCAAAAACATGACTAGCAATAAACTACTAGGGGGTAAAAACCGAGAAAGTAAAATTGCATATTCGTACAGTTTAATGAGAGAGAGTGGGTCCCCCTGCCCCGCACGCCCGGCCTACCCGGCCCGGTCCGCCCACCCGCTCCTCCGCCGTCACCCGGCCCGGCACTCCGCGCGCCGCGACGGCGTTTGTAACCGGAATTCGCACCGCGCGCGCTCTTCCGCCGCCACAGCCGCCGCTGCCGTCGACGCCGCCGATGCCGCCACCGCCACCGCCGCGGCGACGGTGGCGGCGGAGTCCCTTCCGCGGACGACGACGACGGAGAGTAGACGGGCAACCCCTTGATAAGGGAGCAGAGCGCGCCGGCGACGGAGAGTGAGTGTGTACACGAGGCGGCGCGGCACAGCGAGAGAGAGAGAGAGAGAGAGAACGCCCGAGCGAGTGAGCGCGTGCAGGGGAGGGGATAAAAGCAAAAGAGAAAAAAATCATTAAATTCGTCCGCGCGCCCTCCGCGCGAAAGCGGCCGCCCTCCCCCGTGCCGTTGCCGCCGCGCCGCCACCCGGCCCGCTTAGGCCGCCGCGCATGTGCCGCCGCTAAAAAATTTAATTCGTTTTAACACACTACTATAAATAGTGAACATTGTTATTCAACTTTCATTCCGTTTTGGTCCCCACTCGCACAGGATCCCCGGGAATCCCTGCCCTCTCCACCGTCACCGCCATCGCCCTTCTCACGCATACATTTCGCGTCGCCTACACCGCCTCCACCGCCGATGCCGCCTACTCCTTCTCATCATACCGACGACGTGCCGCGCGCCGCCGCCGCCGCCTACTCCTCTTTCGCGCCGCGGCACACCTTACCGTCTCCCTGCACGGGGTGCGTATCGAGCACTTTGGCGTTTTTCGTCCCCTTCGCGCGCCACATATACATACGCCACCCGTCCCTCCACCGCGTGTACACACTGTGCGTGTGTACACGCGGTGGAATACGGAGGTTCGTTCACCGTCCGCCGGGCCTACTACGCGCGTACCGCCACCACCGCCACAGCAGCAGCCGGCAGCACTACTGCCGCGTGCCGCGCACCGCTTCCTTCTTCGTCGCGGCCGCCGCCGTACCTTCCACCCCGCGTCCTACAACACGCGACCAATGACAGAGCGGTGGCGCGGCGGTGTCGTTCTCTCATTTTACTAGGCAAATGTAATTTATGAGCGCCGAATCAATACCGAACGCGGGTCGGAAGCTGAGGGCCCACGCGCCTCGTGATCAGGACGGAATGAGAGCGAGCGCGGTTCACGGTGGCGGAAGAGAAAAGTGCCGGGCGGACGCCGCGAGGGAGCGGGGAACGAGGAAGAGAAAACGGCGGCGACGAGGCTGTATAAAAAATAAAAATAAAAAAAAAACCGTAAACCTACCCAGATTTTCTGTAGAAAAACCGCCGCATCGCGAGCGCGCTCTCCGCGCCTCCGACCCTGCTGCTGCACGTTTCCTCGCCCAGCCTCTGCGGCTGCGGTGATACAGGTACGGTGCGGCAGGCAGGACGCGGGGGGGGGGTTATATATAGGAAGCCTTTGACGCTACCGTTTTTCTCTCTGTTTTACCACCCGCGCTGCGGACGCTTAAAATATTATTCCGTAAATCCTCGATCGGTACATAACCGCCGCAGCCCGTACTATGATTTATCGCCCTTGTCTCGCGTTATTATAAAATACATATTACACGTGTAACGCAGCACCGTCCCCGCGCGTATTTTATTCTCTTAAGCGTTGCATCCGAATCGCAATACACTGAAACGAGCGCGTTTTCGGCAATCGCAATATAATATACTCTTGCCGCTTAGGTTTTTGAAAAAGAAAACAACGCGTTTGGATGAATTTTTCTTCAAATACCCGGATATTATTATCCGCGAATATTATTCGGTGAAAAAAAAATAACAACGACGTAGAAACGTTCGCGCGACGGTCTCTCCTCGTCATCGTATATAATATGTACAGACAACACGGAAATGCGTCGGTCGGTGGTGGTGAGGGGACGGTGGCGGCAACGACGGCGGAGTTCGACGTTTTTCCGGGCGGAAAATTCCTTTTGCATCGCAGCCGAAGTGATTTCTCCGCGCGATAACGTAACGGAGAGACGAGCGCGCGCGTGGAAATATTCTTTACGTTCGTATTTATTTTATATTGTACAAAATATTAAGTCCCGAAAAATCGTCGGGACCCGAGGCGGATAACATTTTATTTATTCCCCGCCCCCTCTTTCTCCCGTAGAAATTCGCAAAGAAAAAAAAAAAAAAAGACAAATAATATCGCGGCGTTATTGAGTTCGATGACTTAGAGAGGAAAAAACAAACGACCGATCATTTTTTTTCCTTTATGTATAAAAAGAATATTCGCATACCGCGTTCTAAAAAAAGTTTGACGTTTCGAATACGCGCGCGGAGAAATCTGTGAGAGACATTGTCAAGAGACGATTGCAACGTGGTCGAGTTTAAATTTCAAATAAACGCGTCGTCGTGATACTCGACTTGTATAAACAGCGTGTTTTATACAAAAAAAAAAAAATTCGAAAAATATCGGCAAAAAAATAAACACAAACAATTACGCTCGATTAACGACACGTTTTTAAAGGCTGCATAAGCGCCAAAGACATTAAAAAAACAAAAAAACCTGTTGTTAAATCGATAGGACATGGGCGCCAAAAAGTTAAAAATCCTTTTATAAATTTTAAAATAAACGATAAAATCGTCGTAATGCAAGTTAAAAAACGTTCCACTTAAACAATCGAAACATTTAATATCGTTTATATAATATTATAATCAATACAAAACCGGTCGATTTTTTTAATCTTATAATTTTTTCAAATATCTTGTTTTTTAATGTTCTTGGTTTTGAGATTGAAACAAGACAATATGTATACGTTTCACTTTGCGATATTTCAGTGTAACACGTCAATTCACTACTATACGTAAACCGAACGATAATAAGAAACAAAAAATTTATCTTTTAAATGGCCGACGATTTCCGAAACAAATCTACTGGAATCGACGTATGCCTCCTAAAGTGTAATCCTTAAATTGTTCGGACGCGAGTGACATTTTTTTGCCTGCAAAAGAATCGAATGGTTTGGTGCACGAGTGGCGGGGGAGGGCAAACCAAACCGAAAATGTGCATATATAATTGGTTTTATACAATTATACATTTGTATATACAATTGGCAATTGGTTTTCGTGCTTTTTTTATCGATACGATTCGTTCAATTTTTGTCTCGTTTTGGCGCTTGTGTCTTCCGTCGTTTTAAAAGCGGTCGACGAGGCGTCGGAATGTGACGAAGGTGAACCGAACATTTGCAGACTCGGTCGAAGAAGACGAGAGGAGAAAAAAAAATTGTGTTTATTTACAGTTAATGCGTACACACAGCAGCAGCAGATGGTCTTAAACGTTTTGAAAAATACGAAACGGTCCCGAGAAATCCGGAAGACAATAACGCTTAACAAATACGTTTGTTTTTTTTTGTTTAATAATTGCGAATTTAAATATTTCCTGTTGTTATTAAAATGTATATTATTAATTTATATTTCAATAATATTATCGAGTATATATATATATATATATTATATATAATAATTATTAAAACGGGACAATTATATATATACGACGTAATATTCGTTGAAAATAATTCCACTTCGGTATTCATTCAATTATAAACAAACTTCGAATATATACACTTATTTTGTTTTCGTCATTTAAATTCAAAATATTCCTTACTTTTGACTTAAATAATAATAATAATAATAACAACAACAATAATACGCGTTAGCGAATTCGTCAAATAAAAATATTATAATTTATAAAAATATTACCTAACGCGCATATTATAATGCCCGTACAATTGCAGTGATATAAATATAATCAAAAAAAAATCACTCTGTTAAATATAAGATTTTTGATATATTATATATTGTTATTATGTGTGTATTACAACAAAATTGTTGTACAGAGGTACTCGCGGTATATTTGAAACAAGAAGGGTGTGGAAAAAATCAATAATTAGAGAAAAACTTTCGAGCTGCATATAATAATAAAAATAATAATATAATAATAATAATAATGATAATAATGATAATAATAATAATGATAATAATGATAATAATAATAATAATAATAATAATAATAATAATAATAATAATAATAATAATAATGATAATAATGATAATAATAAGACTCACGGATAAATTATTATTATTATTTTGTGAATTGTATTTATTCCAACTCTTCACGAATTAAAAAAAAAAAAATATGCGCATATCATTTCAATCTCTAGTTACGATTAAACAAAACGTATATGTAATGAAAAAAAAATTTATTATAATAAGTACGAATTTAAAAAAAAAAATTGTTTTCAATCAATATAGAAAATATAGTATACATATCTTCGTTAAATTTTTATGTTTTTCTTTTTACACGCGAAAATAACAAAAATTCCTAAACGACAATTTAAGAAAAAGAAAACCCGTCTCTAATAACGTTTTCCTTTGGCGAAGTACCAAAGTTTTCGAGCTTTTTCTTTTTTTTTTTTTTACTTTCAAGTAATATTCTATAGTTTCGGAATAATATTTTTTTTTAATAAAAAAAAATATTAAAAATTAAAAAATAAACACGTCGTTTTCATTTTAAGAACGATTTATTCTCGTTAATCGACGCTGCAAATAGTACGATGTATATAATAATTTATCGATTTTTATTTTTTTACCGAAATGTTCGAAACGTACAAATTTTGACACTCATTAAAATATACACGTGTACACGTGTGTTCAACTGCTGCACAACGCGTTTTCGTGTAAACGCTTAAAGTCGCTTACGTTTATACGTGAGAGATTTTTTTTTTTAATGCGAGTCGACGGAGGAAAAAGAAATACTCGAAAATTATACGAGGGACGTTTTTTTTTATTCTTTCACCGCCGACGACAACGAGCGTATTTCATTCTTTGCTTTATAATTTTTTTTTTTTTCAAGCTTTTTAACGTTCCGGATTATATTATGATATTAGTGCAGGTGTACGCCGCGCACGCAGTCCCACGTTATATTTGTCATATATACATGTATGTGTGTTCAACAACAACAACAAAAAAAAAAAAAATAGTTTTACATTAATCCGCGGTGTATACGCATTAGGAAATTTATCAAAGGGAAGGCGGAGTGGAGACATAATGAAATCAAACGTAGAAATTGTATGTAAAATACCACGTCTACTATATATTCGATAAATGTCTTGCGGTAAACGCAAACCAGTTGACGAATTCCTCTGTCTCGATTGTTATTTTTTTTTTCAACCTATTGTAAATCGTATGGTTACGGAGACGTTTTCCCGGTAAATTTCAAATTCCATACGGAAATTTCATTGAAACGTTTATTTAAACAACAATAATAATAATATAGTAGTCGCCATTTTCAAAATCTTATACGTATTTACGGTATTTTATCAAGAAACAGTTCCTTCTGGAATTCAATTGGATGGTGGACGATGGATTTGAAAGTCGTGTAAAAAAAAAAAAAAAAAATCAAGTCACTAATTAGTATCGATGAGAAAATTTTTTATTATTTCCCGATTTCGCTCTTTTTCCCCGGTCTATATTTTTAGTTATTCTCGATTTTGTACAACAAAATTGTTGTTTCGGTCCCCTTTGCATTTACTGATGCGTATACAGATCATTTGAAAACGGATGTACTCGTAAAAATCGGAGCACTTTTTCCACACGAAAAATTGTGTGCGCGGAAGAAGAACTTTATTATAAAACCGATGGGGTTATTAGCACATAGTTCGCTTCTTCGGTTTTTTTTTGAGTCCACCACGCTATTTATAAACGCATTGAAATCAAACGCAAGACGGAGACAAATTATTAGACTATCTGCGCGCGCACTACGCGACGCGTATTACACACGCACAAATAATAACGTCGATGGCGAGTCGAAACTGGAAATTTACAAGTTTAGAGAGTTGCAGACAATAATATTAGTAAAAAAAAAAAAACGGGTCAGTGCAGATTTTTATTAATCCCGCACAGATATATAAGTTATTCACGTGTATAAATAGCATTCGCTATATACACAAGACAAATTTATAGCACACATGTGCACACTGCGTGAATAGACGAAAGTAAGAGAGAAAAAAAATAATAATAAATTGTATATAAAATATTTCGTCGAGTCGGTTTTAACATTAAAAATTTCCATACTAGTCTCGTTATGCGTGTCTTTACGGCGCGGATTTCAAATCTGTTACCCGCTCTATGACAACCATTAGCGTACACAAGCGCGAATTGGCGAATCGTGAAAATAAGCGCAGACATACTAGTAGAAGAAATGAAAAAACAATGCCTCCCATCCGCGCGTTTGTGTGTTTAAATCAATAATAATTACGTTTTTTTTCTTTCTAATCCGTAAAAAAACGATGATAATTTTGTAGAAAAAAAAGTATCCATAAATTAAACACTTATAAGAACGAGAAAATAATCTAACAGAAATAGCATAGTGAATCGATAGCGGAAATTTTCTTTATGATAATCAAAGTTTACTTGAAAACTAAACGCTATATATATAATGTAATTTATACTTATTCAATACAGTTTTCGTGGTGTCTATTACACAAAATGTTTTCAAGTGTCCCCCAACTCGCAATATATTTGAATACTTGTCAATTTTCCGAACCACTCTATTGCTCGAAAATTACTCGACAAATATAATTTAATAATAAATCGTAGAACCGCGCGCGTCAGTAAAAAATAATAAAACTCGACCGCTGTGAAAATTCTAATTGATCCCACGAAATCTTCGCAATGTTTCTTCCACCGTCGTGATCGTTACAGACTTATTTGTACTCATTTGTTGGCGATAAATTTTTTTTTCCTTCTTTTGTGATTTTCTTTTCCGGAAACATGTACTGTTCTATTTCGATACGATTGATGTTTTCTTCCTATTTTAAAGCTTCGACGAAACGCCGCGCAGTCGGCGGCCGTCTGCCGCTCGAAACGCGCGATTACTTTTAGATTAACTTTTTATTATTATTATTATTACGCAGTGTTAGGTAAAACATACCGAAATCCACATGACTTTCGCATCGTAGTAATAAAACAGTTTTTGTCAGGCGCAGTGCAGAAAACCTGTGTAGACGATGATCCGGCTATCGTCGTTGCGTAATTAAATTACCGAATAGATTATATGCTCAGTGTATAGGCATCGATTTTTTTTTTCCAATAGACGTTATCTCACTGTCTTATAATTTTTGTTATCACAAGAGAAAAATCTATGGACTTGTATATTACGATCAAGATATGCAAGTATGGAGGTATAGTAGATACGATCGAGAAGTGAAATATATTCAAAAGACCAAAGACGGGATTAAACGAAGTGAGTTAGAATGGGCAGGCCGCGCGTGTAACAAAAGGAGTTCTATGACACAAAGAGCGCTTCAAGAAGCGAAAGGCCGCTAGGTAGGCGTTCGGACGACGATGGCGTTAGAAAAGATTTCCCGGATGACACAGGAGAAAATTATGGAGACCGAGAATGAAAGGAGATAACGGAGAATAAAGAAGAATGGACGAGGACTTGTATAGTAGTATGGCAAAATTATCGCTGTGTAGCGGATTTTTTGAAATTTCGTTTTCTTTTTAATGGTGTGCGGCGCGGACGTAATAATACAAAATTCGATCGTTTTTTTCCCAAATACAAAAATTAAAAAAAAAAAAATTCTTACTACAAAAATGCTCGTCGTTAATCCATCATTAAACGAACGCACGGCGTATTTAACGGTGAAATTGCGAACGGAGTAATACGCGTGTCGCGGTATAATAACAATGATGATGATGATAATAATAATGATGATGATGATAATAATAATCGCGCGGTACAACAGGTCACCGGGAATTGTTTGTGTTGCGCGCGTTAAAGGAAAAACAACCCCCCGGGCGTCTTTAAGGTGTCCGGTCGGCGGGAAAAAGGGTGCAAATATACCATCTCATCCGCCTCCCTCCTCCACCCACCCCCCCGTCCCCCCGGGAAAATCACTGTCCCGTTTACACGGTCTGTGTTACACCACATCTCGAATCCGCGTTTTTTTTTTACTCCTCAGCCAACGCCGCCGCCGTGGTTTTTATAACGCGAACCGCAAAATACGATTAGCCGGTTTGTCGTCGGGGGGGGGGGGGAAAGGGGGTTTGTAACATTTTTTTTTTTTTTTGTTTATACGTTAAAAAAAATTCCGCTCGGGAAATTATTAAACCGTTTATTTACATATATTATATAATAACGTGGAACAAAAACGGGAATAATAATAATAATAATTACATGAAGCGCGCGGCGTTCCGTGAAAATCGACTTAACTACTTCTTTGATATAATAATTTTTTTTATATTCGAACAGTTTCTATGTAAAACCGAGTAAACGAGCGAGAATTTGTGTAGATTATAAGGAACGCGCTGCTGCAGAACGTTTAACGTCCTATTATGATATATTTATAATTATCGCAATTATAATAATATATATTTATACGATACGCCGTGTATGTAATACTTACGAAGCAGTCCTGCTCGCATAACGCGTACTGCGCCACACACGCGCACCCAAGTGTTCATATTTATACGTCGTATAAATAATATTGCGCGTACGACGAACGGGGTAAAAATGTAAATTTATTATGTTTTCAAATCGGCAATAATAATAATAATAAAAGTGTGCATTATACTAAAGATCGCCGCCGTCGGATTAAAAACAATCGCCGCGACAGAAAAAGAAAAAACAAAAAAAAAAAAAAAAAAAAAAATGAATATTGAAATTTCTCATTACGGGGGAAATGGAAAAAATTATAAAGTGAAATGAATTCGGAGTTGCACGCGGTTTTTTCTTCTTTATATGTGTATATATATATATATAACAATTGATTATTATGATTAATTCTGGTGGATAAAAAAAAAAAATAAATAAAAGAATATCCGGCCACTGTATGAAACGCCTATATAAACGCGGTATTATTTATATAATATAACGAGTCGCAGGTGCGCGGGAATCGAATATTCAATCGCGTTATAATATTTAACAATTTTTATAATACCGAATAACGAAAACGAGACATTTTTACTTTATCTAGAAATACATATATATTTTATGCGATTTTTTTTTTTCAATACTCGTTGACTTTGTTTAGTATTATATATATATATATACGTTATTTATTTATAAAAATGAATATTTTGTTCCCCCTTGTCCGAATACATCGTTACTTATATTATATACACCAGTGTAATAAACTTATACAATTTACTTTGTATTACATAACACCGACTAACAGTATTTCAGTACAAATTATTACAAATATATATATATATATATATAATTAAACTGCGGGGAAAAAAATTTTCTTTATTGATTATTATTTCCCTTTATAAGCGATGAAAAAAATTTATAATCTATTATTTTGATAACACATATATTTTAGTAACATATATAATAGGTTATACATATATCAATAATAATTTTTACGGATTATTGTCTGTTTTGATAGATAAAAACGTGTATTATAATATGAATTATATGTAGGTACAATGACCGTTATAATATTATTTATAATAATAATATACAGAACAATCGAAATAAGAACACGGTAAATATTATATTAAAATATACTAATATGTAATTACATTCTATATATATATATATATATATATATATATATATATATATATATATATATATTTAATCATTTGAATAAAAGAAAAAAAAATATTTTTTTCCCCAAAAAGTAAAAATCAATCAACACATACGTATTACACGTATAAAATAATATTAAATATTAAAATAATATTAAATTCATATTAATTAGTGTCTTTTCTTTATTTTTGGTAACTTAATGTTACGTCGTTTTTTTTTTGTAGTCGATATACGTTTATATTGAAGATTAAACATGACAATATATTAATCATATGTAAATACCTTTTTTTTTTAACAAAGCCAACACATCGTGATTAAAAATTTATATATATATATAAAACATTTTTTTATTTTTAAATATTTGAATCAATAACTCATTGTGCGATTTCCATAATATAAATATTCGATGGGAGAAAATTTCAAAAAAAAAAAGCGTACGTTGTTTTAATTTATTTATTAATTTTTTTTTTTTGTTTTTGATAGAATGAAATCGTCTAATTCTAACAGTTTCAA
Organism: Chaetogeoica ovagalla; assembly: GCA_032441825.1. Lineage (NCBI taxonomy): Eukaryota > Metazoa > Arthropoda > Insecta > Hemiptera > Aphididae > Chaetogeoica > Chaetogeoica ovagalla. The sequence continues at coordinate 8,117,052 of CM063736.1, forward strand.
TAAACGCTTATTTCATAAAAAAAAAAAGAAAAATAATAACGCGCACTGAAAAATGAAATATCGCATGAATTATCATCGTCGGGGAATAAAACGTCATATATCATTTGTAATAAATAATAATATAAATATATAATTGCGATTCAGTGTATATTATAACGTGCATGGCAATTATGTGCTCGCGGACTGCTCAAATAATATAATATTATGTTACATAATAAATTGACTGCGAATAAATTGTGTATGTGTTCAATCTAATCGCACGAATCAAAAGTTCATTTACACAGTAAGAATAAATTAACAACGCACGTATCGCTGTATAATACTTGTAACAGAAAAGAAATCGCTTCACAAACGATTTGTTTCTTATACGATAAATCTTAAAAACTCGCACGTTAAGTCGATTACACCTCCTTATTTTTTTATCCGTTAAAACGATTTTTTTTAATTTGTTTGATATAAACAAAAAAATCTGCAAAATACCTGCGATGGCGTCTGTACCATATGACGAGGGTGGTACGCACTGATATTTAGCCTTCTTCGAATTCCACATTGGTTTTGGCGATAAATCAATGCTGTAAGTATCCGACTAAAATAGTAATACAAAAAAAAAAAATCAATCCACAAAAAAGTGGTTTTTAGACTTAATGACGCGTCAAGACGTTTTTTATTCTTGTTTAAAGAGATTCAATACTTGTACTTTTCAACCAAATCCATACATACATGTGTGTGTGTGTATTACTAAAACTATACAACATCGTATATAAATAAATCTTTGATTACGACTTAGTGTCGGTTGATCGGTATTTTTCTTATTAAAAAAAAGGAAAAAAACTGGAGGTAGAGTAAAAAAAAAAAAAAAAATCATGATTTCAATTCATTACAACTATAAGTACACACTGTTGTAGTACACTACAAAAATGTATACCGGTATGTATATAATAATTGTATAAAATAATATTTTTAAACGAAAAAGAAAAATCATTATAAATGTGAATATATTTTATTTATTGTGTATTGAAAAGAAAAACACTACGGACGAAAATAAGAAACAATAAATTCTAAAGGCAATTTTCGTTTGCCTCCAAAGACATTTGCTAACTATAACTCGGCGGATTACCGTTTCAAAAGTCGATCGGTGCAGACAAGTGTGTTTGTAGAAACGATCATCGCGAATAATTGTTTTTCTTCTTTTCTTTTTTTTTAAACGCCTTAAACGAGAAAACGATCTTTCGCGGGATTTGTACGTAGTATATACGCCAATAATATTCGGTCACGTCGCGACTTCAAACGAGAAAATACATTTCCGATTGTAATATCGTTTTTACTGGACGATTTATGCCGTCCACAGAAAATACCCGAAGATTAGAAAGAGGGAGGGCGAGAAGTAACTTCGTCCCTTTCTATAAAATTTCAAGGGGACGAGTGCCGTAATCCCTTGTCCTTCCACAATTACGCCACTGCCACACTCCGTGTGTCTCACCGGCTGTCGGTCGTCGTGTCACGCCTACGCGTCGCGTTACGCGTTGCAGGTTCGTTCGCGTGCCGACGACGTTTGTAATCGCGACACATCGGCGTCCCGGAATTCGGTGCGTTACGAATTTAAACGACACGCGCCACCCCGCGCCGTTACAACAGCAACAAGTGCCGCTGTATTTATATGTATAGTATACTCGTTTTATAATATAATATATATATATATTCGAAAACGAAATTTTATTTATATATTATTATTATATAATAAATCCCTGTATTTATACGCTTTTGTACACGTTAAGCACGCGGTCGGCGTTAGAATTTGAATAAAAAATGTTCACTAGAATACCAGGCAGCCCACGCGCGATTAATCCGACGAATACTATTATTGTGTTTTTGTGTGAGTACGCAGGATCTGTACATAGTCGTAGACTTTACGTTTATAATAATAATAATAATAATATATCGTCATCGAGAGCAGAATTTACGATTTTTTATTTTTAGAAATTTAACCACAACGACATTATTCTCTCTCTCTCTTTCTATATATATATATATATATATATACACACTCGTATACAGTTTGCAGCTCCGGCAGGCGATTTTATGACTTTTCTTCTTCTCTTTTTTTTTCCAACCGCGTATAATTTTTAAAGCCATAAACGATTATGTAGTTATAGTTTTTTCTGGTCAGACTTACAAAGTTTCGACCGTTTGAAGTTTGGCGTTTCTTTTTTCTGTATACCCGTTTAAAATATCGTTTTCACTCCCCGGTGCAACCTATAACGCAACAAAGCGACGTGTTGAAGCAATTTTCACACGGTTTTTTTTTTTTTTTTTTGTACATTTTTAAAGGCGTTTGTCGTTACACTTTACTCGTAACTTTTGGATCTGTGAGACGTATCCGAAACGGATGTTTTCAACAATAACAATAATAATAAAAATAATAATAATAATAATAAATAAAAAAACGGCGGAAATTTTTCGATTCCAGTTCGGGGATACGCAGTTAATAACGCTGCAAATATTAATTTGTATTTTAAAGAATCCGTAAATGTTAATTGCTTTAAAATTATTTCCGATTTTTTCGTACGCGAAATTGTCTAGAGTAATAATAATGCAAAAAAAAAAAAGAAAACAATCAAACGAATAAAATTCCGAGTGTGTAATATTTGTACGTGGAACCTGTTGGCGAGAGACTATATTACCGTATTGTATTATGTAATAACGGGTAAAGCCAAATTCCAAACGGTTACGAATATCCAAAAATAAATTGGACCGGAGTTTTTTTCGAATCCAGTGAAAAAAAATGTGTTTAAAAAAACTGATAAAAAAAAAATTTGTTTTTTAATAAACGTTTGATAATTAAAATGCGCCGCGATCATAACGTGTGGACTTAAGTGCTTTTACAATACGATTACGTTATAAGTCGGCGTACATGCCACCGGCAACTATAATGTACTGCTGCACGTGGCGTTTAAGAGATCTACGCGCGCTCGTTCGAGAAAACGCTGATGTCGAAAATCTGACAGAGGCTTTTGTGGCGTGTAAGTATTATTGTCGGCCGACGATGATTATTATCGAGAACAGAACGGGAGCAAAGAAAAAAACCGACAATATATATTTCAACGAGTTCAATCCGCCGCGCCGTCGTCTGAAGTGTACGTTTGATGATTATTATTATTATTATTATATACGGTGTGTGTTTTACGAGTGATAAAAAAAAAAAAAAACGCGAAATTCGGTATTTTATCGTTTGTTTATACGTTTATATTATGTATATACGACCTTTTGTCGTCTCGTACCGATTCACTAGACAGGAGGAATGCGCGCATTGTGCCACAGAGTGATTGAACACAATATATGTATGTATATGTGCGTATATACAGTCGATCGAGTTAAAAATCGATAATACGATATTGCGTTAGACGTTAATAAATTATTGAAAACTCGTCGATACGAACACAGAAAAATAAATCGTTCGCGAATACATTTTTACAATGTACGCATTATTCGTCGCATCCGCAGCCGCAGTGGAATCCAATGTTTTCGAGAACGAGACCACGTATTAACAATTCTACGAGCGAAATGCATGTAGTTAAAACGACGATTTTATTGAAAATTTAAAAAAATTAATAAATCGACTTTGCACCATAAAATAATATAATTATAGAACATAATTAAACTGCGCGCCGTACAAAAGGGGGTAATAAAAGGAGTTTTTTCTCGGTTCGTCGAAGAATTTTTCACTCGTTTCTAGAAATATTGCCGCAGCAGGGTCTTCGGGGATAAACGGGAAAAATTCCGGTAAGCGTCTGCTGACGAGTGGGCTGCAGAATTTCGCTTACGGTATTCGACTGGCCGTCTTGTAATCACCACGAGCCTGTGGACCGGTGAACAGCGCTCGTTTTACAAAAAAAAAGAAAAGAAAATAAACCACGACGAATATGTCGACGAAATCGACGAATTACATCCCGCAAGACGCAGTTCTCTTCGCGTTTGGCGCGACATTTATCGGACCCCCTCGAAATCGCCAGCAATCGGTATATGAAAACGTGCGAATTGGAAAACTGACGTATCGGCCCGTATGTTATTATATACGGCGCATAATTCACTTTTTAATTTTCATCAATAAAAAGACGTAATTCTGAGGAGTTGTTTCCCCGTAACCGTGAACAACTGTATATACCCGACATAACGTACGGTTTTTTTTTTCTTCTTTTTTTACGATAATACTCAAAGCGGCATTAGGAATTTATGAATGGCATTAAAAAACCCGAGCTCGGTCTAAACACAACGCGCATAAATAATATATAGACTATTCGGCGGAAATCGTAATCGGGAAATTTAAAACGACGCGGTACAGCGGTTGTAAAACGTCGTCGGAGAGAAGAGTGCGCGGATCGTTTTCATATTGTAATTTCGTCGGTCGAGTTTCTTAAACGATTTCTCCTCTCCCGATGGCGGGAAAACGGCGGGAACGGGTATATTATATACGATGTATCGGCCCCGTTTTGCGCATCTCCGAAATCCCTGTCGGACCGACAAGATCTTTATATTATAAGGACATAATATAATATATTGTAAAATGTGCGCGCGTGTGTGTGTGTATTGCGAACGAAGCGTAACTCGATACGCGACGAGAAAATATCCTCTTGTAATATTTTTTAACCGACGTCGTTCTTTTTTTTTCTACCAAAGTAATATATTTATGCGCGTCGTGTGGGAACGGCTTATTAAATGTGCGCGCATACCGTCGCGTTGTGTATTCGCAATAACTAAATGCGTACATACACGAAATCGTTCGCGAATCTATAGAAAATCGCATTTAGAATAATAAAAAAAAAAAAAATGTATACATTATGTTAGTAGTGTCGCGGTAAAAAGGCGAGTAACCAAAAAAAAACAGGTAATGAGCCCCGGGGTGTTGTGGCTTGAGTGAATCGCTCAAAAGATTTCTAGACTGTATATATTGTTATAGATTTGAAAACGATGGCGAATCCGTTGCGTTAGATCGTGAGCTTCGGTGTAATATTTTAATAACAGAAACATGTCTTTATCAATTAAATAACTAAAATTACCACGACGAATAGTCCGAAATTAAAAGGCGATTTTCGAAAATTATTTTTTTCCCCTTTGATACAGAGTTGTTTGTTACCACATTTGATGAATATTTCGGGTTTCTAAAATAACGGCAATTCAAATCGCGTTTATGTCTCGGTAGCTTTTGAGTTATATTTTTATAGGCGCTTTTGGGAAAATCGAAAAACAATCCTATCAAAAGTAATAATTACACGCGATTCGCTGCCGGGGGAAACAAACTGTTAATGTAGAGGTCTTCGGAGCGTGTTCCGCTCAGAGTCTAAAAGGTAAAGTGTGACGATGGAGTTGTTAACGTGTCGCTTTAATTTAATTACATGCAAGTAAATATTTAAGCATTTTGTTATTAATATATACGGTTTTGAAAGCAATGATGATCGTTGAATTCGACAAAACGATTCTGAATATAATATTACATTTATTGTTATTATCATCAAACGAAATAATGCGCAGCTTTTCATAAAAGAAGGAAATACGCTTTGTCCAAAACGCTTAAGACGTTTGTAAAAGAAAACTGTGACAAACGATTTTCAAGACTATTTTTTTTTTTTTTTTTTTTTTAATACAGTTGAAATTATATACGTTAGTCTGGCATTGCATTAAATTGTTAAGTCTTAAATCCAAAAGAAAAAAAATTACCTTCTCTTTTACGAATTAATAACCACAAAGTTGTAAGTAACTTTTTTCCCTTAATACGTATATAAAACTGGGTATTCGATTAATATTTCTATAACCACATTAGTTTAGCAAATTATACGATGAAATAATGTGAAAAAAAAATGTGATTTTTCGATTGTTTTTTTGATGCTTGAAAAAAATATTGAGAAAATTTGATAAATTTACGTTTCTAAAACACCGTAACCAGATGTAATTTGCTACACCGGAAACAAATTGCGACTGAAAAGATCGGCGGAGCATTCCTCCCGGTAGAATTTTCCGATTTTTTTTTTCTTTATTTACTTCTTTTATTTATTTTCTTTCACTTCACGTGTTATTCAAAACAAAATTCAAAAACTTTTGTACATAATTATCGTATTTACGAAGACTCATTCGGAGTCCAGCGCTCCGCCTCGCCACCCCGTAATTACACCACTGTAACTAATACGACTATTCATATATTTTAATATACGCGAATGAGTTGTCCGTCCGACACGTACGCATCGTTTCTATATATATATATATAAATAATAAACGCGTATAAAAATATGTATTCCAATCATTTTTAACGCTTTTAACGGAGGGATTTGGTTGTCTTTTTAAAACTGCAAAACTATGTGTCAACACACGAATAAATTTACATCCCGGTTCTGTCGGATACGGCCCGAGTGATTTTATAAAATACGCATATATTATATAATCGCTTTTCGATCCGTGGAAAATACGATGTGAGTGTATGCATACACGCATTCAGCTGTTCGTTTTGTAAAAACATTCCTCCGAAAAATACGAGTTTTTTTTTTTTTTTTTGACGTTTCTGAACATATATTTATTTTTTTTTTTTAAGGGTAACGATACGCTACAGATGCATTACATTTGATAAAGACTTTAGAGTTTTGTTTGGTTGTCAATATGAATTCGATTAAAAACAATAAAACAATTGTGATCGGAGCTTCGGCGCAATACGCAAATTGTCGATAAAATCAAAATAATAATAAAAATGGAATTGTCACTTAAGATTGTCGAGATTTTTTGTCGTGAACACTAGTCGAAATAAAATCGTATGGAATTTTCAGACCTTAAAAGCGAAAATAATCCCTTTTATTTCTTTGAAAATTATTTTAACATTTACATAAGTAACAAAAAAAAAAATAAAAAAATTGGAAAAAATTGGAAAAAATTTGTCGAATATTGTTGCAAACGTCACATATTCGGTAAACAAATTCCAAGACACCTTAGGATTATTGTTTTGATGGCTTCCTTTTTTTTTTTTTTTTTTAATATCGTTTTTAAAAAACTGTCGAGAAAACGGAGTTATTTTTTCTTCGTGTTTTTTTTTTCGAGTACTGAGAAAATGAAAAAGACCGTTCCTGAATAAAGTGTACTACCCAGAGACTACGTAATATTACGATATCTGTTTCCGGAAGGCGGAGATCATCCGAACATTATTCCTTTTTAGTGGCAAATTTGAACACAGAAAAAAAAAACGTCATTGTAAAACAATTTGTTTTCGCTCGGAATAAGAACATTGTACGATATTCCTGCGATATAACGACATCGACGATTAATAATTAAGATTATAAATTTTCGAAATAACAAAATTATCGTAGCGCGTCAATATGATACATATATGCGAAAACACAAGACGGATTTTGTTTCTTTGCTCGCCGCAAACTACCTACGCCTTATTATTACAGTGTGTGTATAGGTACCGTTCTTTTGACTAGTTAAACTCGTTTTACTACTACTCTATTAACGATATTTCTTCATTTTTTTTCTCTTCTTTCTTTCTGCCACATAAAAGGAAAAAAATAAAATAAATAAATAGCCAAATCGCTCACCGTAAAACCCAAGTCGCGCCGTTTTCGTCACGTCAATATTTCTTTGTGAATTATTAAAATAACGCGCGCGCCCGTGCGTATTTATTTGGAGACGATCAACCGACATTTACTGTTCGAACGGATTAGACGAAAAATCGTATATAACGCGCACGACATAATACACGAATTTATCGGAAACGATTAGATTTTAAACGGTTTTCTTTTTTCGAACACTTTACAAACGCGCGGAGGTTTTAATTTTTCTTATCGATAATAATGTATCGTAATAATACGCACGTGTGTGTGTGTGTGTGCGCGCGCGCGCGTTTGACTGTGAGAATATTTATTTTGTAAATAGCGAATTGCGCTGAGATATTCTTATCGACGTAACAATAATAATAATAATAATAATAATTATAATAACAATAATAATAATAATAAACGATTGTAATAACGCGCTAAATTCTCTGACGACGTCGACGCGGTATTCGCGCGAAACGGACACATTATTCACGTGTACAGGGCCAAAATTATTTCCAAAACAGCAGAGAAAAACAGAAAAGTGCGTGTCAGACAAAAACCAAGAAGAAAATATTGCGTTGCGCGGTTATTAGCCAGTGTGGGTATTTATAATAATAGCGGGTCGTTTTGTTTTTTTTTTTTTATTTTTCCGATTTTTCGAAATCGACGACGAATGCACTCGTGAGAGGTGCAGCGGTGGCGGTGCAAAGAAAAATACAAAATCTCGTCGCGTTGGCTCTTACCCGTCGGTGGTAGAAGATGTGGCCGGACGGGAAACCGGCAGGTCATGGCACGCGGCGGATACGCGACTGCCGCCGTCTTGGCGGTGGTGATCGGTCGATCGGTCGGCCGGTCTGTCGATCGATTTTGGAGAAAATCGCGGGGTCGTACCTACCGATGTGAAACGAAACGTTTATTATTATTTATTTTTTTTTTTTTTATGTACGCGCGTCGAGAAAAAACGCGATTTCGTCTCGAAATAACGGATGAAAATCGCCTCCTCGGACAATTTAATAAATAACGGAAATAATATTATAATGTATTTCGCGCGGCGACGACGACGACGACGACGACGACGACAATAACGGCGACGGCGACGACGTAGATATTTCGTGACCGCACGCGCGCACACTCGCGGGCGACGAGCGGACGACCAAAACTAAACGCTATTTAAAAATATATAAATAAATAAATAAATAAGTAATATTTGCGAACTGGTTGTACTTGCGTTGCATCGAAACGCAAACTGTCATGTAGACGGTGTTTATATTTTTTTTCGTCGGTGCAACGAAATCTTGAACCAGTTCCCTTCTCGCAGATCGCGCGCGCGACGCGCCGCGCCTCGCCACCGCCCCTACCGCCGCCGACTCGTCCGCACACACGCACACACACACACACCCAATATGACCGAAGCGCGCGCGCCACTGCACACACGCACAACGATTGCCGGGCGCGCCACTGCAGACGAAATTCTCGTGTGTGTGTGTGTGTGTGTGTGTGTCCCGAATATCGTTTCACGTTTATTTTTCGCGAATTTCATTTCTCCCCCAACGGACGACGGCCGCGATCGCGCCAGCACACACGGTCGCCTTTTGTAAAATCTTCTCGACGCGGTTTATTGAACAAATGGAAGAAAAACCACAAGAACGTTTCGCAGTTCCATCCCGCCCCTGACGCGTTACCGGATTTTTTTTTTTTACATATTTTTTTCAAAAATTCCACGCGAGCCACGTTCATTTCCGCGAAAGCGATTGGCGAAGAAAACACGACCGGCCGTTTTCGCCGAGACATTTGTAATCTACGACCGTAGAACGGTGAGGTAAAAAAGAAAAAACAACGTCGATTAATTACACGAATATAATTAATTTATAATATCATATTAAATATATTATAAACGTCCTATCCGTAAAGAATTCATCGCCGATTTAGTAAAAAAAAAAAAAACTTTATCCCCCGTTCCCGCGCGTTCGTACCAAAAGATTAGAGAACGCATTTTTCTTCTTGTCGTCGGCCGTGGGGCATTACGTAGTTTTCAACCGTTATTACGTTCGGTAGATTTTTAAATTCCCCCGTCAAATCCGTTAAAGCGTAATTTTACAAAAAAAAAAAAAAATAATAATCCATTTTAGCGCGTTTCAAGTGGCCCGGGATCAACGATCCCTCGATTTGTCGTCATAATTAATAACCACCTCGAGTCTCAAAATCTATACAGTAATTTTCCGAGTCGTCGCTATATATTGTAATTCGTGTGCGTGTGTGCGTAAAATGGTAAAAACGGTTTACGGACACAAATGTTCAGCGATCGCACGTTTCGAGTAAATCGCGTAAAAATCATAATATGTATTTAATGCACTAGGACCAAACGGTGTATTTATGAACGGTCCCTGCAGAACGCCAAAACGAGGGATAGAGAACACGCGCAAAAAAAAAAAAAACAGAAACAGAAACGGAATCTATTTATTTTTTTTTTTTTTTGTATTTTCGTCGCGGATATTATTGGTAAATACCAACAGCGTCCGTGTTTCAGGCCAAAATAATAACGATAATATTATACGCATATAAAATTAACGATAAACTCGTTATTGTTCGTATGACATTATTATTATTATTATTATAATTATTTGTACGCGCGAATAAACATTCGGTGACGAGTCTATTGTGATTTCCGACAAACGATTCTATTTTATTATACTCTAAATATATTAGCGGCCGTGGTATATTATATTGTGTACGCGATAAACGCGACCGATTAATAATAATTTATTAATATAATAATAATAACAATAATAATAATAATAATAATAATAATAATAATAATAATAATAATGCGCGTGTTTTAATCCGCGACGATTGATGTGTGCGTACGGATTACATCGGCTGATCAGCGGCGGCCAAAGTCGTCGTCGTAAACAACGGCAAATATAATGTAATGGCGGGGAATAAAATTTCTACCATTTTTTTTTTTTTTCTAAACTAAATTGGAAAGTATTTGGACTTTGGTTTGGAGCTCGGGATACAGCCTCAGGATTCTTAAAATCATACAACTACGCTACTGATAATCTTGTCAAAACATGCCTATCTATTTTAAAAGACTCGGTATACATTATAGATTACCATTTGTACTCATAGTAATAAGTTTTAACAATAATAATAATAATAATAATAATAATAATAATAATAATAATAATAATAATAATAATAATAATGTTTTCTCTGTTTTTCTACTACAAATATCCACTTATATTGTAAATTCTATATACTTATATTGTGACTCGTTTTGTATACTTATATTATAACTCATATTATACTTATATTTTGTGACTTATATTGTAATGTTTATTTGTATTGTAAACTTAAAATTTTCTTATTTACTTTAATATTGATTAGTATGCTGTGTCTTTTGGCAACCCGCTTGGTGGGCAGCTCACTTTAAATAAGAGTTGTTTCTCTCTAAATTTCGACGTATAAATATTATAAATTTGTTGTTCCCGGTTGTGACGTACAATTTAATAACGGTAAAACGTGTGTGCGTGTACATAACTAATAATAGATTACCTATAAAGCGCGTAGAAAATACTTTTAATATTTTATTATACACGCGGTTTGGTAAACGAGTTTATGGAGTTTTATTTATGCGAACCGCTTGTGTGTGTGTGTGTGTGTGTAACGATATGATAACAATTTTTTGTTTTAAAAAGTTCGTAATATATATTATTTCAGAAATTTCTCAGCGATGTCGACAAAACGAGACGATAATTATTTTAATAAAAAACCCACGGATTTCCGGAAGATCGTAACAAATATTATGTAAATTAATCGTTTAATTGAACCTGTATAAAAAAATAATAATAATACGAGAAACGCGTATAAAATTTAAAGAAAACAAAAAATTACCGATAAAAACATCTACACGTCGTGTATGTTAATGATATTGTGTAGTCGTATAGTAGAAGAAAAGATTTTAATTCCGTTTTGTAAAAACGAACAGTGATCAAATTATAAGTTTGGTATTTTTTTTTCAAGTAAATATAAATGGTCAAAGACACCTCGCAACACCAACGAATCTATACTTCATTTCGACAACTATACTTCTTTAACACGTGTATACACGACTTCGAAACGTGTACAATTTCAATTTTCCTTTTTCTTTTAGTTATATTAAAATAGTAAATATTCATCAAGCTATACATAAAATTTGAAAAAAATGAACGATGTTAAAATCCTGAAAATCGAGTAAATTTATATGGTACGAAGGGGGAAAAAATGATACGAGCAGTGTCACGTTGAATTTTCGATAGTGACATTGTGTTTTTAGTAGAAAACCCGTCACAATAATATTTACGAGTTTATTTCTTCGGAAAATCATTTATTTGTTTAATTCGTAAAATAAATAATAATACATTAATATAGTGTCTTTTGTACGACAAAATATTTTATTTTATTTTTTATTTAAAAATCATTCCGTTTATACGGAATATTATAATACAGAAATGTATTAATTATATAATTATATATGTAATAATAATTTTTTTTTTTTTTTGTAACATTTTAACTCGCGTGGTTGTTGCGCACATTGCAGCTACTACCGCATAGGCAAAACTACGGGTCAGACCAGTCAGGCCACGGCCTGACCTAATACCGATTGGATAACATACTGACTTAATCGAATTAAAAATTTAAAACATAATTTCCGCATCTGAAATCAACCTACAACGTTTTGGTAAAAAAAAAAAAATATATATATATACGTAATAACCATTCGTACCGAAAATCGTTATTGTCGTCTATTATAATACCGTTATTATTATTATTATTATCATTATTATTATTATTATTATTATCATTATTATTATTATTATTATTATTATTATTATTATTATTATTATTATTATTATTATTATTATTATAAACTTACTTGTTATTGAAATTTGTTTTTGTTTCATTATTAAATTTAATAATAATAATTTTTTTTTTTTTTTATTTGGAACTTTGTAAAAACAAATAGTTACAACATAAATTTAATATTAAAGATTTAAATTGTAGAAAAAAAAAAGCGTTCGAGTTACGTTGAAGTAAATTACCGCGCACGGGAGTGGTAATTAGAATTTTCATATTTACCTTTCGGCCTGTCCTATAGTAAAGCTATTTGTTGTCCGTTATTTATACGTACAATACACATTATAATATAGGAGAATACAAGAGAGTTAAACGACGACGATTTGATAATAATTGTGCCGCGGTGTATTGAATTATATAATATATGAGGTGCGCGTAATACGACAAAAATTCCGGTGATTTTTTGGTCGGGCGGTTCATTCAAAACACTATCCGTTTCGGCGCGTAGACGACGCAACGCGTGTACATCCAATATAGCGCGTCTGAAAAAAGCACCGACGGATTTTAATCTCCTATAATTCAAATTTATTCCCGTAAAATAATAATACGTACGGTTTGAATTTTAGATTCGAATATGTGAAAAAACAATATCGGACGTACGATCTCCCTAACCTAACCTAATCTCCCCCCCCCCAATCCCCGGGACAACAATTGATTGATCTCGTTGCGATGAGACCGATCATCGATCTCGCGACTTGACGCCGTGCGATGTTTTCTCTTTTTTTTATCTTTTGAAAATCCACGTGTCCTCGCTTGAAGGCAATGCGCGATAGTGAATTTTGTACGGACACGGTTTTTTTCCACACATTCATTTCTAAACTTCTTCTCCCCGAAGAGAGAACGGTAAATATATATAAAAAAAATATATATATTTTTTTTTTTTTACAAAAATAAATTCGATTTATCACCGAGTGAAATCCGTTCGAGACACACCCTGTACATTTCATTATTTCGCTGTAACTTTTACGGTTAATCGAATTTCATCATTACTGCGGAAACCCGGTAAGAAGGAACAATTTGATTTCCGCGTGGTAATTTATTTAGTTTTTCGCCGTACAATCGATCGGGGAGGGAAATAATCGATAACAAAAAAAAAAAAAAACAATTGACATAATATGTCACTCTTTTAACACGGCATCGAAAACTGCAAGGCGAATAATTTTCCGAACGATCGTTTTTGTACAATTTATTATTATTTAAAAATCTCGATACGCCCATATTATTATATCGAATGAATATTTTAATCGTTTATACAAAAACTCGACGAGCCGTGATGTTTAAAATCAAAATTATTTTACGTGTATTGTAATAATTTCGCGCGATTCGCGGAATACACCACGAGACGAGCATATTAATTTTGTGATATCAAATATAGAATGTAAACGATATAGAAATATCACGTTGATTGGTATATAATATTATAAATATAAACGGTGTAAATAATAATAATAAAAATAATAATAATAATAATAATAATGTGTAATTTTCGCGTGTACTGCAGCAGATAAACCGTCTATTGTGTCTATAATAATAATAATAATAATAATAATAATAATATTATTATTATTATTATTATTATTATTATTATTATTGTCAATAACTGTATATCGTATATAAATATCCATAGTACACCGCGCGTTTTTAACATTTCGACGGGGATTATTACGGTGGGGAAAAATAATCATCCAAGCTGCGTATACACCACTACCAAACGCTACGTGTCAAAAAAAAAAAAAAAACCGTAACTCTTTAGGATATACAAAACCAATAATAAACGAATAGTCAAAGCTAATAAACTTGTGGAATGACTTGTTTTTGGAAAAGAAAAAAAAAATCGTCGTCTCACGTGTTAAAAATCGAGCGTTAATGATTTTCCGAAACAAAATATTTCTTAAACGCGTCACGCAATCTCCCCTTCTTCCCTCCACCGCGTATACGAGTAAAAGAAGAACGCGTTACAGTGTGAGAGGGGGAAAGTCGTCGTCGACCGCATAGCATTCTCGATATATTATTATTATAATAATAATAATAATATTACAATATCGAAGCGAAGATTATTATTAGTTAATAATATATTTGAAATTACGTCATACGTAGTTATGTAACACATTAGACAAAGCGGTCGAAAAAATGTAATATTGAAAAACAAAAAAAATTATTTACAAAGTGTTATATCGAAAAACGATATTTCATTTGTTTAGCATACGGATTAACCGAATTTTCCGTATGCTATTATTTACGCGCGTTTTAATCTAAACTAATATATCGCGTGAAATTAATTATTATTATTATTATTGTTGTAATTTCTTTAATGCGGTGTAATGTAATGACAATTATTGTCTGTACAGTACAGTACTCGTTATAATTTCTACGTAATTTATATTATTGGAAATGTTATTTGCGTCGGCAGACAGTAGAGTCGCAAGGCCGCGAGGGTATTATACACTGGAATCGTTGTAAAACTAAAAGCGAGACGACGCGCATGCGGCGGATGAGACGCCGAGAATTTACAATATTGTTCTAAATGTCGTAAACGGTTTACAATGTGTAAACGAAAAACGATTACTTTTGTTATTTAATTCGAGATAATATTTTTGATGTCTTAAAATTAATTACTTTAAATTGTATGTTATTGAATAATAATAAAATCAAAACACCGCGCTCACGACCGTATATTGACCGAAAACGATTACAAGAACGGCTGGACGACGATATCATTTTCTCGCCTTGTTATACGAGATAAGTCGTCGAATTGGGACGAGGAGAGCATGGCGGCCATCGCTCGACCCATTTTCCTCCCGCATTTTCATTTCGTTTAAAACTTATTCGTTCCTGTTGGATTTTTAATCCAATCAATTTTTTTCATACATATAATTATTATAGTTGACGGCCGCCGATTTTCTTACAAGAACCGTTTATCTTTTTTTCTAAAACGTTAACGGTATCAGTAGTTTTAAACTTAATCACAAACATTAGAACGTTTTGTTGAAAAAAAAATAAAAGACTTTTTTTTTTTTTTTTGTTTCGACAATTAATACCGTCCACAGATTTCCTCCCACCCCCCCAGTCCACCTTTCAGAAATCGAAATGACGACACTGTTTCACATTTCCCCCCTACCCGCCGCCACAACAGTTATTTTGACCGACTTCGATTACCGGCTATAGTCGTACTGTAATATTATAAAATACATTTAAAACCGCACGATTTTGGGCGGGATAATATTTTTTCCCCTTTTTCTAAACCTCCCCCGCCACCGTATACCGGTTTCTTTTCCGAACGACTGTTTTCGTTTATCCCCTCGGACGGTCTGTTTTTTTCGCGCGCACGCGGTCGAGAGAGAGAGAGACGAGCGCCGCGGACGTTGCACCGGTCCGCACCGGAAAACGGGCTGTTATTATTGTTTTCTTTTCAATGTTACTATATTTTTCGCGACGCGGCCAAAATTATAGATACGCGCATATATATATATTTTTTTTAAGAGAATTCTCGAAAGTGTGTCGATTGGCCTGGTGGGGCGGGGAGGTGGTTTGGAGAGAAATCAAACCCCGGAGCAGCGGCCTATACGCACCGCCGTCGCAACGTTATACGCACACTACGCGCACCACCGCCCCCCTCCCCAAGACCGCGCCGCACCGCGCGACCGACTCCAACGACGGCCGCCACCCTTTTACGCAGCATTAAAAGTTTCATGCAGAGCGCGAATATCGTCGTCGTCGTCGTCGTCCTCATCGTCGTCGTCGTCGTCGTCGTCGTCGGCTGTGTTGCCATAGGGATAATCGCATTAAAATCTAAAATGGTCTCCCGTTACACCTTGTTCGTTATTAAAATCCTCTGCGCGCGCGTATACATATATACACGTTCAAAAATTATTTCGCGGTTTATATTATTATACGGAGAAACGACAACGGGGGCGGAGGCGGGCGTCGCGCGGGGCCCCGCGAGCGTTGCGCTCAACAACAACGCACGGCGGCGGCGGCGGCACTGGGTGTTTCGCTGGTATACGCGCGCAGGCGGCACCGGAAGCAAAGTTATATGCGGCCATTTTTGTTGTTATTTGTGTGTGCGCGCGCGTGTGTGTGTGTGTGTGTGTACATACGGTCGTGCGGTGCGGCGCGGTGCGGTGCGGTGCAGTGCGCGCGCGCGCGAGTGTGTGTGTTTTTCAAAGGCTCTCTTTAGAGCGGGTGGTTTTCAGGAAAGGTTGCCAATAACGATTAGTGTTTTACACACTATTCGCTGTTGCCGCGCGCGCACCGTAAAAACGAATTCGATAATAAATAAATGAAATAAAAAAAAAATGAACGCTCGCGGAAATCGCAACGGCCATGTTTTTTTTTTTTCTTTTCCCTCATTCTCTCTCTGTAACTCTGTACTACTCCGATTTATTAACCAGCGCGGGACGCTCGCATCTCAATCGACGAATTTCTTTTCTTCTCGTCCTGCGGCGAATCGTCGCGTCGTATTCGAAAAATACAAAAAAAAAAAAAAAATTACGCGTGTCGGTGTGCCGTTTGTTTTTTTTTTTTTCTCGAAAAAATCCGAAATCATATCGTTATAACTACGGGCGCGTTGCGCGAAATCTGCACGGGCGTTATAGTATAGAAATTTTCTGTAAACGTTTTTGAACCATTGGGAAGGAGGTGCCCCGGTGACGACGTGTTTTTGCGTCAACCGACTGCAGGTGTAGTCCCATTCTAAAATAAAAACGACAGTTCTTTGTTATTATTACCACGTTCCTCGTCCCGTCCGCTGCAGGCCTACCAGAACATTGTGCGATTTACGGTCCAGAGCTTCTCACACGAGACGACTGCAAGCGCGATAAAGTGTACGAATTCCAAAGTGGTTATTTTATACGTAAAATTCAACAACAAAAAAAAAAAAAAAAAAAACGGAATTTTTCTCCTTTAACTGACCACATCTCCAGGAATTGTTGCAGGCGTCCTACAGAAGTCCTCTTGAAGACCCCGTCGAAAAGTTCATTCGATTTTGACGGGGGAGAAAAGACCGCGGGTTCCGATGTTATTTTTGTGAGAATAGACAATTTGAAAAATGTCCGAATTTTTATTCTACTTAACGATTCTTTTTTTATCACCAGACACTCTGTATAATATTACCGAAGAAAACGCGATAACCATAAACGGTAATTTTCAATCGGTACAATCGCTCGTATATTTACAACGACTCGCGCGCGACTGGATTTTCGCAGAACTCGTGTGTGTGTGCGCGCCAAAACGGTCGTCGGTTTTTGTCACTGACGTAATATTATATCGCCGCCACATCGTGTATTTCGCCGTACGGCGTTCATTTTTGAAATAAAAATCGAATAACGAATTCATTGGAGTGTGACGTGGAGATGACGAAAAAAATCGTCATGAAGTGTACGCTGCACGAAACGCAACTCTCCTTAAAACGATACTTTGGGAATTATCATATTTGTACTCTGATTTCTCCTGATTCGAAATCTTTCGTTTTCGAATAATCGCATTAAGCGGCCTTCTTATTGTACATTCGAGATCATTCTTACTGAACAGTAACTTAAAAAAGTATTTTCAATCTCATCGTTTCGAAAAATTGTTTATTACGATTTCTCTTTTCTCCTGTTCATTTTATAGTACAAGAACAAAAAATAAAAACAAACATTATTACAATCATAAAATTTAACAATTTTTTTTTAAAAATAATTTTACAGTTCGAGAAGACGCCACATACACCCCGCTCCTATGATTTTCATGGAAAACAATTGCATTTAAATGTTTTTAAAAAAAAGTGATACGCATTTTAAAAATACAATTTTTTATTTTTAAATCTCATACATTCTTTAGCGGATATTTAAAAAAAACAGTTCTGTTATTGTGTAGACATAATATTGTTATTTATTTTGTGACCTCCGGGATTGTTTCCACCGGGGTGCAGAAAAAAACGGTTTTTTCGTCGTGAACGTGTTTCAATTATTTTTTTTTCACTTTTTCTGTGTTCTCGTGGTAATTGTATAACTGCAGTGCTTTCTCTCGGACATTGAAAACGCCGTTTCGTTTGTCTCTTATCGATTTTTATCAATTTCACGTCGATCGAATCGGTAAAACGGTTAGCAAAAGAAAACTATTGAAAATTCTGGAAATGGATGAGGTTTTCGTATACGTTTCATATATTTTATCGGTTAGGTGTAGGTCAGGCGATTACAAGAAGAACATGTCGAATACGAAAATATTGTCACATATGTATAAATTAAATCGCAACGCAACGTGTAATATCTCAACGTAACAATTTATTCTCTTGTGCCATACAAACCGAGAACTTTACGACAAAATATATTTCGTATAATTTTACTCCCCCCCCCCCAATCACATTATATTGAAAGATGAATCGATGTTTAACGCACACTTTGGCGACCTCATTCAATACGTTTCATCGTGATTTTCTCAATCGATGTCACGTGAAATTATTTGAAAAAAATGAAAAAAAATAAATAGCGTCGTTGAATTTAGCCAAAAATTTAGATATAGACGCAGGCGTTCGAACAAGTGGAGTCGTTGCGCGCTGAGACGTCGTTTACGTAGACGGAATATCGTTTGGTTATTTTATAGTAAACATTGTACACAGCTGTGTCACCCAAATAGAAGTGTAAAACAGTGCGTCATAAATGAAAAAAAATAAGCCGTCTTAGACGTTTTAAATATAAGGGGATTCGTTTTTTTTTTTGATTAATTCTTGAAAACGTCTTACACAATTCGCCGTACGTTTTTGAAAATAAAATAACTTTAATTCGTTCGAAATTCTACGTATTTGGAAATTGCATAACCGTTGAACGACACTGTACTAAACGGCGATTTTCGAAAAGTTTTTCGTGTATCGAAAGAAAAACATGAGCGTGAGTGAATAATGTATAGTGCGCGGTTATTCGGAAAACCGTATTAACGTATCCGGGAGGGGGGCGCCGATAATTTTTCTCCCTTACCCACTGTCCCCCGTCCCTCTCACATGGAAATTCGTATAAACATTTCGATAATAACGGGACGAACGTGTTTGTATAGTGGGATTTCGCGAGACGAGTGAAAAAAAAAAAAAGAAACGAAATAGGCGAGACAAAAAAAAAAAAAAATTACACATTCGGTACTCGGATTCGGCGCACTTATCCCTATAAAAACATAATAAAATCCCCTTTCACCCATCCGCGTCAAGACAAGTGTAGCGCGACGTCTCCGGCGGCCGATTATCACGCGGGAGTTTTTTTCTTCTCTCTCCCTCGTCCCCGCACACACGAGATTTTTCGACAGGGATAAAAAAAATTTCCGCCGTACGTACAACGACCGTCCCGTGCGTATTCCGTCATTCGTTTTTACACGCTCGACATTGTCCAATGTACAGAAAAATGTCTACGACAGAGCGCATTGACAAGGCGGGATTCGCTGCAATCCTTCCGTCCGTCGCGTTGTGCACGGGTCGGTCGGAGCGATCGAACGGTATACGTCGTACGTAAGAACGGAGCGAGAAGACCTTACCGTAGGAATCCCGCCGCCGCCGCCGAGATTCACTATTTTCCGACACCGAAACGAGTGCAAAAAAGATCGCCGGGATCGTTGAAACGGGTTTTGGGAAACTCGGGCGATTGATAATCGCAAACGGCATAATCGATAACGACAAAGCTTCTCATTTTCCGACTCTTTCGGAATGGGACCGAAACGGAATGGAGTATTCGCGGTCATGTCCCCACGGGACAGACCTGTGTCCCGCAACCGATCCGCCGACAGAGAACGATAAATATTTAAGACGATAATACCGAAAGACGTCGGTTCAAAGGACCCTCTAACGGTTTCGAGGTTTTGCGCCGAAATTCGAGCACGATTGAAATCCAAACGGGAGGTAAAAAAAAAATATACAAATATTAAATTTGTCGATATTTAATATTTATCTTTTTTCTCTCTCCGGACTGTGACGACGCGTGTGTTATGTACGAGCGTACGTCGGTGGTATTAAAAAAAAAAAAAAAAAAAAGAAAAAAAAGAAGAAGAAAAAACCGATCGCGTATTTCCTTCTTTTATTTTATTCTTTTTTTAAACCAAATCGGTTGGTACGAGTGGCTGCTGCAGAAGGGATGTGTGCCGCCGCGGCGGATCGAAACTTTAAATTCGCAGTTTAACTCGAGGGATTTGTAACATCGCATCGAGGGAGGAGTTCAATTTATCCTTCTAATTCTGATTAGTCATGCGGGAAATAAAATCAATACTGGCAATAAAAATAAAAATAATAAAAAAAAAAACCGCCGCCGCCGCCGCCGCCGTTGCCGCCGCGGAGAGGATGTAAATGAATGCCGCCGCCGCCCGCGATGTTTGCCCAAATATTACCGTCATCCTTTCCCCGACGTACACGCGCGCGTGCCATCCCTTCTTCTCGCCGTCCCGTTGTGCGTATGCGCATTTTAAAACGAGGGCAAAATAATAATAATAATAATAAAAGGAATATTTACGATTAAAAAAACACCGCGGAGTCCACGTGTAAACGCGACGACGACACAGAGAAAACATAAACTGCTGCAGAATCATCGCGATGAAAAAATAATACACACACGACCGCCGCCGCCACCGCGATTTTATATAATACGTAACGGGAAATATATACGTATATATATATAAAAAAACCCGAGGGATTTTTCGTGTTTTTTATTTCATTTTTTTTTTTTTTTTAACCGCGCTTTATTATATTATACGCGTTTAATATTGTACCGAAATATTCCGAAGAACGGATTTTTTTTTACCGTTTTTCCTCGGTAATAAAAAGAAAAAAGAAAAAAACGTAAATTTCGATTCGTTGTTGTTCGTCGTCGAGAGATATTATTTTCGAATAAAATCACCGTTTCCATTTGGCGTTCGCTAGGACTGTTTACACGGATATTTATACGTTATTATCGCACGAACAGCTCATTTTTCTCCGACTCCTAATAACTGAGCGTTTCATAACATTTTTTTTTTTTATATCGTACATAATCGACCGCATTTCTCTTATATAAATCCGAATGTCTAAAAGAAGAAAAAAACATTTAAATAAATTATATATAATTTTTTTTTTTTGTCGATATAGATAACTAATATATATATATATTTTTTCCGTCGATTAGTAATTAGAAGTTTTTTTTTTTGACATTATTCTCTTAATCACAACATAATATTAATAATGTTACTCATTAGCGATTGCGTTATACGAATATACACGAATATTAATTGTACAAAACGAACACTGGCGATCGTTCGTCGTACACAATATATTTAATAAATATTGAAAATTCCTTCGAAAACAATTTCGATTCAGTTATAAATCGTAGAATTAGTTGAATCGCGTGCGTGTGTGTGTTGTAGTCGCGCGATAAAGTGCATAATATATGAAAAATAACGACAAATTTTTCTATTAATAATCGGACGAATATAATTGAAAAATTATGTGAAATAAATTCGATGTGTTACACAATCTTATTATTATTATTATTATTATCAAAAACTAAAAATCGTTTTACAAACTGAAACATCGTTGAAAACATTACGTTTATTAAAACAAATGAGTGTGTGTGTATACGAACAAGCCGGCTGAGGCCGATAATTAATTAATCTGTATGTTAATTATTAATATGGTATAGACGGTATCAACTAAACAACTGATTTTTTATTCATTTCGCGGGTGGAAGGCGGCTGCAGTCCACCTGACTACGCCACTGGTATATAAGCGATTGTTTATCGCGTTCATTTCTATATATTTAATAATTGTCTTATAAACCAGTGTAGTTTAAGAGGAGTTAAACCACCCTTCCACCACACACCAAAAAAAAAAAAACCGTTTGTAATAAAAGTAAATCCGAGAAAAATGTTCGAACCGTTGTGGAAATCGCGACCGAGTTTTACTTTTTCAACACATACCGATCGATAAGAATCCGCACGAATTTATATTTCTCGATGATATCACAAAATATCGGTCGTTCAATTCAACGCGAAAACACGGAACCAGAGTACGGATGTACCTCGCACAGATCGCACGTGGTGGGTAACAGAACGGAATTCGCGCGGAGTTCTTAACATCGCCACTATACGGTGTACGTATATAAGTTCGTTTGTGAGTCAAACGGCGGCAAAAACACTTGACCGCGCGATATATTATTGTTATCATCCGTTATGGAATACGACGACGATTCCCCGGTTCCTTTTTTTTCTTCCGATTTTCTAGAAAAATCTTAAAAACATATATATTTTTTTTTTCAATCGCGTGTATTCGCCGCGAGTTTTATCTACAGCGATGTGGTAAAACGAATTTAACGCGACAATAACGCCCAAACGTTTATTTTTTTTATAGCGCATTAATAGTTTTTTTTTTTTTTTTTAAAGTAATATTATTATAAATTCATAGCCACACACACACACACAATTTAAATTATTGAAAAAACTCGAAATGCGCCTGTCGAAAGCGGAATTTTCCGACGTTTTAACCGTCGTAAATCGCGTCGTCACCGTGTCGGGTGCAAATAAAAAAAAAAGAAAAAAAAGATTTGCATCGACAATCACGTTTTTATGCGCACAACAAGTACAACAACAACAACGCGGAGATTATTTCTACATCCATTACGTCCATTATTATTATTATTATTATTATTATTATCATTATTATTATTATTATTATTATTATTATTATTATTATTATTATTATTATTATTATTATTATTATTATTATCATTATTATTATTATTATTATTATTATTATCATTATTATTATTATTATTATTATTATTATTATTATTATTATTATTATTATTATTATTATTATTATTATTATTATAATAATAATAATAATAATAATATTATTACAACGCCGCCGCCGCGAATAGACGCACGGCGTCGTTGTATCGTATACATACGCACGACACGACCGATTTATGACGACGACGAACGCGGCGCGATGACGCCGACACCAACAACCGATCTCCATAACCTAACCCAACCTCGGCACGGTTGATTAATAATAATAATAATAATAATAATAATAATAATAATAATATGCGTACAATGTAACGAGTCAATGATTATGTATATTTATTCTAGTCGTAACCGGGAGTGTGTGCTTTTTTTTTCTTCTTTTTAATCGCATCATTTATTTTGACATGCGTCCAGAAACTCTCCGTCTCGTCTCTCTATCTCTCTTTCTCTCTAGCGCACAGGTATTTTTTATTAATCGTGTAATAATCATAATAATAAAAATAATGCATGTACTTATATAGGTGCGGCAGACACCATTACACTGCTGGTCTCCCACATTATAATATTGTCGATGACGCGCACAACGAATTCTCGTATATTATTTGTGCACGACGAGATTTCCGTGCCTCAGAACCAGGCGAGCGTAACGTTAAAATGTAACGATTTTCAGATTGTTACATTTTTCGGCACGCGTAATCGGTTTTCCGTCGAACCATAGTGACGGAAGTCCGTTAAAAATTCTTCTTTTATCGTTTTACTAGTGCTAAATGAACGCGAGTCCGACGTAGCGTAAGCAACACGTTCCTAATTTTTAGTCAATACGCTTTTGTGAAATGTAAGCTCGATGTGACTTTACGTTCGTTCGGTTCTGATATACAGATTTTTCCAATAATAATAATAATATACCAAATAAATATATTATCGGATTTGGATGAGATACTTTTTAAAAAGTATTTGGAAAACATATTTCGAATTCTTCGAAAAGAAAAAAAATTAATACGTATTCGATTAGTTCGTCGCCTAAATATTTTGAATACTTCGAGAAAAATTATTTCATATACATTTAGAATATTTTTTTGTTCACTAGTTTTCTGCAACAATACGAATATCAAATATAGCAAATTATATTATATTATTTAATCGTATATAAAAATGTTATCGAAATCATATGGATATAGTGGAATTTAATCTATAGATTTTTGTATTTTTCTTTTTTTTGTGTTTATAAATAAACACAATAAATAATAAATATATCAATAATACCAATTAGTTATAATACGTAACATAATGCGTAATCAAATATAATCGGTTATTCGAATAAGGCTGGATACGAACACCGAGTATAGCAAGATTTTTTTTTATCAATTAATTAATGTCGTTTGAAATACCAGCTTCTGCTGCTCGTAATTTTTTTCTGAAATAATATTACTTTTTACGTTTCACTTAATGAGTTGACATTTCTATTATGTATAGGTTCTATTTTGAAATAGAATTTAGTTAAAAACTACTCCCAAGTGGCCAAGTCCGTTTAATATGAACCTAACCGCGACAAGGAATTTAATAACTGTATAGCGTACGCGATATAATGACCGGGGGAATTTATGCGTTAAAATAATAAAAATCATACTTTTCGTATATTAGTGGGATGAACGAATAGAAATTTAAAGATTGTTCCAGCAGCTCGGGGCGATATCAATCGACGATTCGTTGCGAACAACAGTGGTAATTCTAAAACGGACTAACGCAATAAATGTTTCTTCGTTACCGCTGCAGTGTTGTCGCGTGTCCGAGCACGAGTAAACAAAGTGTACAATATATTTATAATAAAAATCATACATATTACCGCATTCGAGAGTTTTTTTCCCTCTCGTAAATAATTGTAAAACTGTTTAAGAAACAAATACCTCAGGGATACGATAAAAAAAAAACCGAAAACTCTTCAGGATAATTTGTATAGAGAAATATTGTAAAATACGCGCCGGAACATTTTTTTTTTTTTTAATTTCAAGTCGAGACTTTGTAATAATAAAATGTATATCGAATCAGATTTCTATTGCGGAACGAACAAGCGAATGCGTATTATAATATAAAGTCTTTGATACACAGTGGTGCATTAACGATTTATAATACTGGAGACTGACAAAAAACAAAAACGTTTGTGATGGGAGCGTCCGTATTTATAAGTAAAAAACAAATTTTCACACAGGGTCACGATCGTCAAAAAGAGATCCAGACGAGGATGAAAACATAATGTCGCGATTATAATATTTTACCGCGTATTTTAATCTTTATTCTTGTATAATATGACTTGACACAATGTGCACTCAATGTCTCTCAGAAATCCTATCGAAATATATTTCGAACAATGTTGTCCAGTTAAACGCGATATCTTCAAAACGAGACTGTGATTATTTATGAGTGGCGTACATCGAAAATTATTATTATTTTCATTAGTAATATTACGTATGTGGTAAATCGAATTACGGTATTATTAGTGAACGCGTTGTTCCGGCGAGGTTTTCGTGCAGACGCGTTACACAATATCTTTTATAATTGTTAACGTCGAATAATATTCGGGGATATATTTGAAAACGCTTCTCTAAAAGGCGACCGCGGTTGATACGATTGAATATTTATACCGTACGACGACGTTAAAAAATACGTACTCAGGATGTATTCTCGAAAGAGGATATTTCCGACCTCCCCCGCCCCTTCGTTGGAATTTTAACGTTTGAAAAGTGTTTTTTATATCGTTAAAATTTAATCGAATAAAACGATGTCGCGTTAATATTATGCGCGTAACATAATTATTATAACCGATGTTTAAATAAACATTTTCGCGTTTTCCTTTAATCGAAACCACTATGCGTTTGGACAAGTACGGGCCCTTTGAAAAAAAAAAACTCCGCTGGTGTGCAGTGCAAGGGAGGCCGCGATAACCTTTTTGAAAAGAAAGAAATGTATTCGTAGACGATATTTTTTTCTATAACGTTTGTGAGAATTCAAAAACACATTTGTATTACCGGGTTAAAATAAAAATTGTATTAAAAAAAAAAAAAAAAAAAAAATGAAAGCTTTTTAGACGCCGGACGGACGGCGGGTGACATTAGCGTAGAAACCATTTTATAATTCCGCGCCGTACTCGTGGAAATCGGATGTCGAGAGGATCGGGTGAAAAATACGTACGACCGCCGCTACTGCCCACAACACATTTTTCCTACGCCGATAAAATGCGTTCCACAGGAGGTAACCTCCTGACATACCACAGTCCCCGACCACCGGCCACCGCACCGACATTACAACAGTATTAAACCACGTGCAGCGCTTACCCGAAACACCGTTTTCGCATTCGTCGTGAACGTCTCGTGTAAAAAAAAAAAAAAAAAAAAAAATAAAAAACGGCCAAAGTGCACGGAAACTCGTGCGGAATAGCTCGCGCGCCGCGCGCGCGTCAAACGAACGACACTGTTGCACACGAGTGTACAACGTGTGTGTGTGTGTGTGTGTACACGGAAACAACCGAGGACGACGGAATATTAATAATCGAGAGGAAAAAAAAAAGTATATATATATATATATGGCGATGGTAATAATTAAAACACTAGTTTATTAACGTGTGTGAAAAACTTGTAAAAAAAATTTAATATTTTTAACGTTTAAGAAATTGTAAAAAAAAAAAAAAATAATAATAATAAATCGCGAACGCGTCGAATTTCAGACGGGAGAACACACGACCTATGAACGAGATTGCGTCTCTCCACCACACTCTCTCTCTCGCACGTAAACGTTAACACGCGTCCGTAGTGTGTGTGTGTGCGTTTGTTCGCGCGTGCGCGTACGCGTACGAGGAGTTGCAGGAGACGATCGGCTGCACAGACGTCTAGCCGGCATAGACGCGGCCCGAGAAACTAGTTCTGGTTTTCTTTTTTCTCTTTTTTTTTTTTTTTTTCGTATTTATTTATTATTATTACTTTTATTATTACTCGTTATTACGCTATTCATTCTGTTCCGTCTGGATCCTACGCGACGACGCAGACGCACACACACGCGCGCGCGCTTAGGCGCGCACGCGCACACACACAAGACCTAGACGTCTGGCGTTCTAGTAAAAAAAAAAAAAAAAAAAAAAAAACACTAATAATAATAATAATGGTGTGGGTTCCGGGCTCTCGAAAGTGAATGCGACGGTTCGGTTGTTGCATCGGCGCGCCAGACGTTTCAAGCAGTTCTCAAAATGTATAATATACCGCGCGCGCGCCCCGAACGCCGGTCGCCGTCACACGTGTGTGTGCGTACAATAAATCGAACCGAAAAATGTTTAAAGAAATCCTCGGCGCAAACACACGGGGAACCGATCGAATTACTCTCCGTAAACGGAATAAACTCTTGGGGGGAATAAACGGGAACAAAAACAAAAACGCTCGTTACGCGCACGTATTTCATTATCGATTTGTTTCATCACCATTCGACGACGCCGCGGGTTCGGAGATTGCGATTATTTTTTTTTTGGACTTAAGAGAGTTATTCGAAACGAACGTGTGATATCGGTTTCGTTAACCGTTTCACCCCCCCCCCCCCTCGCCCCGTCAAAGAATTTTTACTACAATTTTCCGCCGTTTATTGAATTTTTATTTCGTAAAAAAATACCCCGAGACTAATCGTGAATTATACTTCTGAAAAAAAAACACATTATTAATAATAATAATAAAAAACCAATGACAAAAATCTTTTTTGCAATCGACTCGCCGAAAACGAATCAACCATAAGCGCGATATAACCAGTAATAAACATTTATACGCGGTGTAAACATTTTTTTTTTCAAAAAATATTACGTTTATCGTGTCTCTCCCTCTTCCACCCCCCAAATGTAATGTGTGTTTCCGAGTTGTGTAATTTTGGAGGTCGTTTTCTTCCCATACGTATACGAAACACCACTACCGACTACGACGCGTTCTCATATTAATTCATTATTATACGTATACGGACTATTTATATTATATTTATTTACGATATTATCTTTCGGCGATTCCGCCTATAATGATTTATATACACGAGCACCAGTACAACAAAAATACAATATATACTCGTATATATATATATTATATTAAATAATATTACAATATTAAAAAAAAAAAAACGTGTATCAGACGTACCAGATAAGAAATTATATAAATGTCGATAATGTTTTCTTTTAATAATTTATTTACTAATTAATTATAATGTCTATTATTGATAATTATTTTTTTTAAAATTTTAATTGGAATCACCGTCGCGAGTTGTATACGGAGATAAAAAAAATTTTCGCCATCCTGTTGTAATAAAAATTAAAACGCAAATCGTATTATTATTATTATTATTATTATTATTATTATTGTTACGTTATTTGAAAGAAGAAAAGAAGCGGCCTAGTCGAAAATTCGGTGCATTTACCGAGGTTTTTTCGCGTGTATATAATAATGTGTAATCAAACGAGTTAGATTTGTACACGATCCATAAGGATATATTTTATTTTTTTCTTTTCTATAATACGTTATTTCGTTTTATTAGTTTTATATTTTATGGCGTCGTGTGAATTCGTAAATGAATAATTTTACCATAACGAATTAATATGCGTAGTCTACGTCTAGCGCGGTTGAGTTTTTTTTTTATTCTTTTCATTTACCTATTATATACCAGTTTTACGTTGAAACCATTCGCTATTTAAATATACAAAAACGAAAACTAGTCGGAAACACATTTTTTTTTTCCGTCGTCGATTTTTCCCATTACAAACCTTAACGAGTGTTATACGCCTAAAATATATACGCACGTACCACTAGATCCTATTTTATTACAATATTAATCAAGTGACATTTTTTTTTTTATATATATAAAATTGCAATGAATATTAACAACTTAAACGTCTGTTTTTTTTTTCAATTATAATAATATATTATAATTAATCTAATCTATAATATCTCAATTTTAATTCCGATTCGTAAAAAAAAAAATATTGACTATTGGCTTTAAACTTGTTCTATTAACATAATTAATTAAAAAGAAAAAAAATCGTTAACTCGTCTAGCATTGAAAAAAATGTGCTCGCGTAATTAAACGAGTGCATTATCAACGCAGTTTCAGTACACGAGAACTCAAATATTTGTTTTAAATATTTCAGTACAAGTTTTTGCTAATACATTTTTTTATTCTTTTTTATAATATTTATGATCATACGTACTGTTTTTCTTTTGATACACCGAAATACGATTATTGGCGAACAATTGTTTTCACTAGAAAGAAAAAGGAGGAAGGCCGTGGAAATTTCATCGCGATCGTAATGACGATATTGCATATGGTCTGTAATGTTATTTATTTTACAAATTATAAAAGATTTTGTTTATATTTATAGGCTTACTGATGGATATAATCGAAAATGACATCTCCGAGAACGAATCTGCTTTCGGACAGAGGTTATTATTAAAAAAAAATCTCTTTTCGCCAACCGAAAAAAAAAATGTATGTATACACACACGTTAAACGTATTGAACTGTCCCAAATACGATCGCCTGCCGTATTTTGTTAGTCTCTGTTGTTTCGCTCTCTGTCGCGGACTCGTGGCGTGTTCGATGTATCGTCGAAGCGCTCTGCACAGATTATTTTCCCCGCTGCTGCGTGCAACAGACGGTTTTTAAAAAAAGGAAATTTCAATAACTGCGGCGTGCGCAGAAAATATCTGCCCAATAACAACGATAATAAAATAACAAGTACGACGTGTGTATTATCGTTGTGTACACGGATCGGAAGAGGAGAAAGAGAAGAGACCAAAAAAAAAAAAAAAAAAAAGGAAAGAAAGATTCGGCTGTATGATGGTGGTAAGCTCGAAAAAGAGTAAAATCAATATATTCCGTAAAGAAGTATATTCCGCCGCGGGGACACCGCGGTTAATTCCGAATTATATGAGTGTATTGTTCGCCTATCGTATCTTAAAAATCGAAATAATAATAATAATAATAATAATGAAAAAGAACACTCGAGATCGCACGCGGTGCGCGTAAAGTATTTCCCGTACGGTGGTGGTCGTGTTGCTTTTTTTATTATTATTATTATTATTTTACGAGGGTTTGAAATATTAACCGCCGTTCGCCGGTTTGACAAATTCGGCTCGTACATCAAAATGTTCGAAAAGAGAGAGGTCCTCTCGAGATCCGTCCGGCGCGTCGGTTGACCGGGGTGAGGCGGATCGGGCGAGAAACCCGGACCGGAAAGGGATGAAAAACCCCTGTAATTTATGTCCATTTTGGAATTCGTTTTACTATCATTATACGTTATATTGTGCGTATGGTGGACGCGGGGACACACACGCAACGCGCGCGCGCGCAGGGACGTCGAGGAGGAATGCCGCGCGCGTGTCTCTTTACATATATATATATACACATAATATCGAAAACGTTCTCCCCCCCCCCCCCCGTTTTCGTTTATTCACAAAAATATATTTTCCGTTTTCGTAAAAAAAAAAAAAAAAAAACAGATCGATATCGTTTGCGCGTAACAATAATATTGTACCGCTGGTTTTCATCGCGCGCGCGGTGCACGAGAAGAGCGCATAAAAATAAAAATTACTAACACGGCGTGAAACGTCCGAATAAAACGGACGACACTATCTCCGTGTTCAGAAATGTCGTCCGCTGTTCAGTGGGAATCGATTTGTTGCGAAGGTGTACAACATCATTCGGCGATTTTCGATTCTTATTCGCGTACAAGTTAATACTATATATGTATATACGCGTATTCATAATGTCGTATTCATAATAACGAAATATTTTATTCTTGTACCCGTTCGTTGTTTAACATTTGCGATAAAGTGAAATAGAAATAATTGTTCGGGGTGAAAACTAACGTTTATTGAAAGGAATCAGTCGTTTCAGCTGGTCTTGAAGGACTGCGCGCGCCTAGCCATTAATTATATTATAATACGGTAAAAATATGTACGTACTGTACTATTTGCAAAATCACGATAAAAATCTAATCATAAAAAAAATAAATGTTCGTTATTTACGGTGTTTAGAAATTTTCCCAATAGACAAGTGGAGAAAAAACTTCACCGTTTCCCGACGAAAGACGATTCCGAGCCGAGTTTCGGTCTGACAATATTATTTATCGTCGCGTGTATGGATAATATACATTTTCAGGTCGTACACAATTCAACGGATTGACCTCACGTTACTTTTACGTGTATTAATGTCAGAATCCCATATAAACGGCTGTCGAAAATTGAAAAACCAAAAACTATTTTTTATTAAATATTCTTAAGAAAATCGAAAAATTACACGCCTACAGTATACCCAAGCGAAATTCTCTAGCGGAAAACGCGCGGGTACGACGATCGGGGCATTTTTACTGGGCAATCGAAAAATGCCGCGCACACGGAAAACAGCAGCAAAATAAATGAGCAAAACCAATACGACGACTACTTCGTTTCGCTCAGAATCTCTAAAAGTCATAATACTGCGTGCATAAAAAACGAGATCCCGTGCGATGTCGCGGCGAGTGGGGACGGAAAACCGGATTAAAACGAATGTACAGAAGAACGTATATTATTAATAATATAATTGTGGAAAAAAAATATAAATAAATATTTAATCGTTTTATACGCGCGTTCTGCCGTGTAATTTACGCGTTACGTGTATATATATATATATATATTGTATATAAGAAAATATGTTAAAATAAAATCTGGCAACATTGAACTCGTACCACCGATATTCGAACGATGATGATAAAAAGCTAGCGTTGACCTTTCAGCGTCTAGACGGTTAATCTAAACGCGCGTCTATGTTTATTTTAATTTATAGAAGCAATAAAAAAATAATAATAATAAAAAAATAAAAACGTCTGCGCTATCACGTCGTCGTCCAATGTTTATAATATTATATGTATTGACTGTATAATATAATAATATAAACCGTTGTACCAACGCCCGTCGATTGAAAATATATTCATGACGGCCGACCGAGAGGCGATGGAATATTCAAATGTTTTCGGCGGCAAACACATAATATGTAATAAGGCGGATAATCGCCAGACGCGTATTGCGTAAGACGTTACGTAATAATAATAAAAATTTTTTTTTCATTTTTCGTAGTAAATATTACTCGATATTTTTTCTTATTTTTTTTTTTAGATTCATAAATTATATTAATCGCGGTTACAATAATAAATATATATTCGGATTTAATAAGACGAAGGTCATCACTATACTAATAATAATAATATTAATAATAATAATATTCGCGTACGACCGTTGCTGTTACGGATATACACATGAATTCGACAATAAATTCGTCAATATTATTACATTTACCTACGTGTATACGCATGGTTGATTGATTGATTTTTTCCGCGACATTATTATTAATTATTATATTATAATAGAAATTAGTGACTTATTATTATACGTAGGAATATCGTGTTACGTTAGTAAATCGGAAATTACTCCCAAGTAAAATGATCGAAAGAAGATAAAAAAAAAATTATTATTATTATTATTATTATTAAACGAAAATCGAAACATTTCAACAGTCTTTTCGGTAATTTAATGATAAATTGTATTTTCAATACGAAATTTTTCGATCTTGCGAACTTTTCGATTTATCGTCGTCATTGTAAATAATAAATTTAAATACCGCGTTATAAACTTATGAGCAGCTTATGATTTTATTCATTTATTTATTTATTTTTTTTTTTTTTACAAAACGGATACACTCGGACGGAACAGTGACGACTTGAACGATTATGATAAAATACCGGAATTAATTAAATTGTTTCGCTATGTGGGGGGGGGTTTTTTTTCATATGTGTTAAAACGATTTAGAATTTCGTCAAATCCGGGCTGTTCGCCAGACGAACTTCCAGTAACGCTTAATAACCACCTGCAAATGCGTACACCTGTTAATTTCCGTAAAATATAGAAAAAAAAAAATTAAAAACTGTTAAAATATCGGTAATGTATTTTTTTTTTCTGTTTAACGTTATCGTCAAATTTTTATTCGAAATTCGTATCTACGCCTACGTCGTGACTAGAAATATACGAAGTTTTTCGAAAAAAGAAAAATGTAATGTATTCAAATCGACGCACGGGTTAAATTACAATATCATATTGTAATACGTTCGGCGCGTTCGAAATGTACGCGACATTATTATAATTATACGATTTATTATATATATATAAAAAAAAAAAAAATACTTGTAAACGTTAAATCTTTCCGTGTCATAAATACGCTCGTTCCGCCACCACCGTCGACGCCCGTCTCGTCTCGTCCCCAGACGGTGAAACTGGTCGGAGTGCAAAGATTTTTCGATCTCGTTCGAATCGCACACACAAACATAATAATATTTTGCACCACTCAGCGCCATCGTCGTGTACACGCAACCACCACCTGCCTACACAACACAATTCTGCGCGTCCATTTTCGATTCCATTTTGCATTTCATATATTTTAAAATATATGTGTATTCTACGCGATTTGGTAACCATTAAAGTCCTCCGGTAGATTTAAATTCGCCGATGTTTCCTGAAAATCCCCGTCGTTGACCGAAAAGGAGATACGGTGCAGAGAGAACTATTGCATTGAACATTATCGATTTTTTTCTAAATTTTACTAAGTATGGTATGACTCCTTTATCTAACTGTCGATTTTTTTTCTCTTCTAACATGTCTTCTACTTGTTGTGCTATTCCGTATAGGTTATATATTTGCCTAAAATCAAAATAACATTAACGATGGCTCGGATTGTAATGGCTTGAAAATATCAAAAAATTCTCCGATAAAATTTCACGTGAAAAAATCCCATTTCAAACAATTAAATGTTTTAATTTTCCCAATACGACCACGCACGCCATCGAAATATGATGCACGACGAGAAAACGAATTTATGTAATTGACTGAGTTTGAAAATCGTTTTACTTATAAACCAAATACAGCTAATAGGTCGTCCGACGTCGTAATGGTCAGTACATTGGGTGAATGTCTATTTCTTTCCCCGTAATATTTTACTGAGAACAGGTTGAGAACGACTTGAATGAATATATATTTTTAACGTCCGAAAAACGTTTTAAATCGTCAAAAGCCTCGGGAAATGACACAGAAAAAAAAAAATAAAAAAAATTCCTTTATTCCGAATGACAACGTGGACTTAAAATACATTCGCGTCTCTCGGAAAGCACCATCGCGTCCCCAGCGTTTATCAAGCATAAATTACAACGCACGCGTGTATCAAACCAATAATGGACATCTCAAGTAAAGTGTTATAACCCGTGCCGGCCGTCGGTATTCTCAGAGGTCACATTCGTTTTTTATAATACGCAAATGCGTAATATCTCGTACACGGTGACGTGCATATTCATTGAACCGGTTTTTTTTTTTTTGTTTCGTTTCTTTTCGTTTTCGGCACAACGACGAACCCGGGCAAACGCTTTTTTTTCGTATGTATATATATGACACGCTTCTCAATCGGGGATTATTCCATAAGGATTTTTTCCAATTGCCCGAGGGACGAATAAATTTCGTTGAGAGTTGTTTTGGATCGTAATATCCTACCCACCCTAAAAGAAAAAAAAATGTTTGTTTTCTAATTCTGATTTTACTCCGTTATTCTTCTGAAGATTAAGTTAGCAATCGTACAATTAAAAATATTGATAACGCAACGCGAGAAATATTAATAAATTTCAATCCCATTAGAAATACGAAATGAGTTTAAAAATAATATTTCGCTATAAAATTAAGTTTTCAGTTTTTTTAACGCATTCCCCGTGTGTTCAGCAAGAATTCGCGGAGCCAACTGCCCGTTTGACGGAACCCGATCAAAACCCGATTTGTGTTTTACCACCGGTTACAATGCATGGCCCGCTCATTATGCGTCCTTTGGACAGTTTGTCCCGTCTGCGGGATATACGAGCAGATCGGTTATTAATTTATTATTATTATTATTTTCAGCGTGTGTGCGTGTAACGAAAAAAACCCTTGCAGATCATAGGCGTAAACCCGTTGGGAGAAAAAAAGTTGTTGAGGGCTATTATATTATTATTAATACACAACCCCCCGTATTTTATCTCTTAACGATTTTTTTTTTTTTTTGTTTAATTCAGCGCGCAAATACGATTGCATTGCGCACGGGATATTTCAAATCGATGTATAGACAGTGCAGACAGTTTTCCGAAAGAAAACGAAATGATAAATGTATAAAGAAAAAAACCGCGCGCACGCGTGTTTTATACGTACGTTACGCCGGTAACGTCGAAATTACCGTATTTTTCTTTTTTTTTGTGCAAGCCGCGAGTGAGTGTCTCCTCGCGTTTATTCTACAATTCGGTTCTAAATAAAATATTTATAAATGTTTTTGTTTTTTTTCTACATTTCTTCCGTAGTCCGTTCGGGAGATAGACGGGGGAAAAAAAGCCGAACAAACACCGCGAAAACGTCGAACCGAAATGAGGGGAAAAAAAAAAAACCTCGGTCACCGCAGCCAGCCGCCGCTTAAACGGCGCATTATACACGTAAGTAAAACTTATATCTCTCGGGGGTGCGAAACAGTTTTATTCCACGCCAACCCTTTACGGTAAACAGGTCGTTTCCTTCTCGTTTTTTTTTCTCTCTCTTCCACCCATAAACGGTCGAATTTACGAGCCGTTTCCCCGGTCGTTTTTTTTTTTCTCTCCTTCCCCGACGCCCTTCGCCCTTCGCCCGCGCCGACTTGCAGTGTCGACAAAACGACGACAGCGGTGACGGCGACGCCACCGGCACCGTTATACGCGCGTTATATACAAAATAATAATAATAATAATAAAAACGTATATTTTCGCGATACGCGTGCAATTTGGACGTTCAACAGGCAAATTCACCGACACGCGTCGCAACAAACAAACGGGGGTATTCAAACGCGGTCGCCGGCACACGGCGCAGATTCAGTTTTCGTTTTTTTTTTTTTTTTCATTTACGATACACGGCGTACGGTCAGGGAAATCGATCGGATTAAAAAAATAAATAAAATACATTTATTGTTATTATTCTCAGTTTTAACGTGTTTCGTTTTATAATCGTTTCGGCTCCGTATAATAAATATAATTTGGTTTTTTTTTATTCGTAGAATAAATAATAAAACGAAACCCGACGAGTAGAAAGAAAAAACCCGCATTACTTTAAGGATAACTGAAGGACATTGAAATCATTTAGAGAATACTGCGATATTTTTATCTATAGACGGAAACCTATCTCGTTTGGATAAAAAAAATGTAGACAAAAAAAAAAAAAAACGATTTACAGATAAAAATAAACTCTAATTTTTAGTTCCAATGCCTATAAAGTTCGTTTGTGATAACAGTGTTGAAACACGAAATTTTAGGGGGAAAAAATCTCGGCGAAAAACCGTATCGGATCAGTAGTACGATCGGAAAACGCGAGTGAATCCCTTTCGACTGTACAATAACAATAATAATAATAATAATAATAATAATAATAACAATAATAATAATAACAATAATAATAATAATAACAATAATAATAATACGTAATAATAATAAGACACGGTTTTAGTGATAGCTCTGCCCAATAATTTTATCGAGAGACATTTAACGCAACGCCGTCCTTTCTCTCGGTTATTAAATATATTTTACATTGGTATGTATAAGAAAAAAAAAATCCGTTTTTTTTTCTTCCTCTCGTATATTATAATAAAGATTAAAAGTTATCCGTTATTCCGTATAGACGGGAATAAGAAAAAAAAAAAGCGATTGCTACACTCACTACTATCTAGATAAATTTTAAAAATCGTCTTTGCGTATTATTTATTATAAACATATAATACACAGCGTGCGAACACATGCGTATATTATTATTATATATTTTGTTGTATGTATATAATGTGTGTGTGTATGACCATGGGAGTTGCATTTTGTAAATTATGTAAGCTAGACAGTAGACAGACACTATATATATATATATATATATATTTATATATATATATATTTATATATATATATATATATTGTATATATTATAATGCACGGGCTGTTGACCTTGGGATACTTTACTAGTCTGCCGGGCAAAATTAATATGTGCATGATAAATTCTATATAAAAAAAAATAAAATAAAATAACGTGGACAGGTGAGGCACCACTAACGGGTGGCGCAAACAGCGTAGTAGTAATGCCTGGCGACGATGGTATTTTTTATTTTTTTTTAATTTATTTATTTTTACATATTATACTCGTACGCGTTGTATAATAATAATAATAATAATAATATACACAAAACGCTACACTGTATACACTGGGCTACGGTTGCGTCTCGTGGTCTCTGCGTCGAAGGGCTCTTACAAATTTATGAACTAGTTATACACGTACAGTGTGGTGGTCACTCGTAAAGATTATTATTATACGATTCGTTCAGATGGACTCGAATTTAATTTTTCTCTTTATTTATAATATTATTATGCTTGTACCTATGGATGGCTCGCGAAACGATGTTACGCCGTATGTATTTTTTTTTTCTGATTGTGCGCGTTATACAAACGAGTAGAAGAATATAAAACGTCGCTGTAGAAACAGTGTAACGCCGTTTTACGGAAATATTCAATAAAATATAAACGCGTTTATAATATTTTATAAAATAATAATATTATTAAATACGTACCTGCAGGAATCGAATAAATATCGTTTTTTTTTTTTTTCTTAACTTACTTTATGTTCCGGCGAAACGTCGAAAATATTCGTCATCGTAATAAGACCGAATACAGGAATACAAACAAAATTCTTCTTCGAGAAGCTTTCCGTACGGAAACGTAATACAAAACGCTAATAATATTTATTTAAACGGACACAGTCGTCCATAATATAGTTGAGAATATTGCGATTATTTGTACATAAGATTAGTGCAAACGGTTTGAAGAAGTAAACTATACGCGTTGAAAACGGAAAAAATCGAACACACTAGCAAATCGATCGATTTTGATATTTTAAATACGTACCACGTATTTGTAATAACACTTAAACCGTAGTTTGTACACCTGAAAGAGCATATAAAAAGTATATTTGCTCTTTCTGGTGTTATTGGTACTAGGAATTAAGAAATTTATAATAGCTGAATATTAGACGATTAAATTATTATTATTTTATTTAACGGTACGTTTTATTTATTTATTTATTTTTGTCTAATCGGATTAACGGTTAGGTTACTTTAAATATTGTCTTATTACGCGAAAAAAAAACTCCCGTCGTATTAACATTAGTTGTTCGACTTTAAAATCGTATAAACGATGCAATATAACGATAAGATAATAAGAAAAGTCAACGGTGTATTCAAAATAATTATTGCTCGTACGATATACGAGTGGGCATTTTTTTTTTTTTTGATTTCGTATTATCATACAAAAATATATTACGTTTGATGACAAGTAGAAATGTATACTCATAAGTTACGAACTCTTCAACGGTCGATCGAAATGTTTCTATTAATCGAATACGTACTCATGACATTCTTTTGCTTTTGAAAATAAAAAAAAATTTAAGAAAAAAAAACACGTTTATTTCTTTTTTTTATTAAAAAATCGCGAAATCCCAATTAATACGGTGGAAATGTGCGCTACAAGTTTTTAGGTTTCCGTACATAGAATTTTTGGCGTGCTTTGAACGATATAAACAAAATACCGTTCCGTATTATTTGAAATAAAAAAATGTGCGCGCGCGCGTGTTTTAACACGGACTATCGAGAAAAAAAAACAAATATTTTCAAAACTCATTTATTGTTATTTAATTGAAATAACTTTTCAAATGATTATCGAGCTTGGAGAGGGGGAGGGAGTGGATTATTAGCGTATATTTTTTTCTCGTATACACGATACAC
The DNA here is from genome assembly GCA_032441825.1 of Chaetogeoica ovagalla. Lineage (NCBI taxonomy): Eukaryota > Metazoa > Arthropoda > Insecta > Hemiptera > Aphididae > Chaetogeoica > Chaetogeoica ovagalla. The sequence goes on from CM063736.1 coordinate 8,156,122, forward strand.
CGAAACATTCTTTACCGAAATAAAATAACTTATATATTATTATTAATTATTTTTATATTATACAAATAAAATGCGAAAATTTCCTTCTCTGCCCACCGTCCAATCGCGACCACGTCTGTCGCGTACATATCATTATAATACACGATATAAAAACGACTTGAAACGATGATTTTTATTTTTTTCACTACGCATGTAATAATAATAATAATAAGATCGAGATGGTCCCGCGAGTGATAAACCGGTTTCGTTGATAACACGATCCAGTGAGATCACGTAATAAAAACGATCGTTTAATAGGTAAAAAGAAAAATAAACCGAATACCTATTCGGTTTATTTTTCTTTGGTATACTTTGTCCGGGAATATGAAATATAATATACTGGCTGATATCACACACACACATGCCCGTTCGTATAAATTCGTACTCATAATATTTTAGATAATTTATCCGGCGAGAAAGACATACTATTTTTTTATTATTATTATTATTATTAAAATATTAGACGATTTTTTTTTGTTTTTTAATTTCGTCTTTCGTAATATTTAAAAAAAAATAGTGAATTCTCTACGAATATCTATCGTGCGATCTATACCGCCGATTGTAAATCGTCACCCGATAAAATCTCTACAATATTCGATAATTCGGTTATATCGGCTATATATTTCCGACGTATTCAAACCAGTTCCGTACGGAAACATTTATCGTTATCGTTACGCCGGTCGTTCTTGGATGTAACAGAGAGGAATTCGTCCGATTCGCTGCCATTTAAACTGCAATGGCGACGTTTAAAATAAAATATGTTGGCGACAAAATTGTGACGTGTGCGCAATCATCATGATTTTACAATCGAATTCGTTTAATTTATTTTGCGACCTTTAACGCCATACACTTTTTTTTCCCCACTAAGCATTCCGTTGTTTACAGAACACAGGCCTCATTCTAACGAACGGGAGAACGCAAGAATCGGTTTTTTTTTTTTTTTTTTTTTTTTGAGGAAATATCGAACGGCTTCGTCGATTCGCGGATACCCTAAAACAGTGCACGTAACGTGTTGAAAAATATACACAAAATATCTCGTTGAAACAGAAAACGAATGTTTACTTAACGTTCACTTTAACGTCGTTGGTTAACACGTTGTTACGGGTAAAAATCGTCGATCCAATGGAACTCCCCTAATGCACGCGCGAACGAGATTTGTTTGTAGGATATTTTCGAAAATTCGATTGTACTTAAAAAAAAAATAAAACAGAAAAGAAGAGGAAGGAAAATTCTAAACGTTAATTACAATCCCGAGTAAATCAATACGATTTCTCGTTTCGCGCTGTCAGTATTTTAATTACACGACTATTTTATACGAAAAATATGTTTTTTTTTTTTTTAAGATCGCTACGATACTGTGATCCGTTTTAATCGTGACGAAATTCATTTGGCTTTTGATCAATAGGAAAAAATCGTTATAACATAAGCTCCGGTACGAAGCGCACGTACGGTATACATTGTCGGTTGGAGTTTCGAAAGATTTTCATGCGTATGCAAACGGAATGAATTCGCGTGGATATCGATCAAATAATCGATGGATTGTAAGGTAAATACGCATTAAACGGTTTGAAAGAGTCGTCGCGAACGGTATACCGCGTACTATAAATTGCGTGGCCAAAAGGAAGCGATTTATTACGTAAATGTGATATAATTTTCTGTAGAATAACGAACGCACAACACGATGCATTGACAAGACGGAAAACAATCGAAATACGATCTCGATTTATGGCAGACCGAAGTACAAATCCGTTCCGTTCGTAAAAAAAAAAAAAAAAAAAAACTAAAATTTAAAACGCGCATTTTAGGAAAAATCTGCGTAAATTCATAAGTTTTTTTTGGTAAAAAATTACGTTGTTTTTTTTTGTACCGTTATATCGAAGATAATATTTAATTCGAAGACGAATAAAAAATGTTCAGTAGAATATCTTATACGAATCTATTAATGAGTTCTATTTTGTCGCGCGCGCGAGCGTTATTAACGAGTACCGGAACTAAAATTTTATTAATTGACTGTAAAAAAAGTGAAAAAAATTCCCGTTTCAATTGTACGGAAAACGGTAATCGACAAACAATTATTATAACTATTATTAACTTATAAAACAATAATAAAATTCGGCGGGGTATAAATAATAATAATGGTAAAATTATTTATTATTATATAAAATCGCGTCTGATATTTGGAAACCACTATTTCCTAGTGAATAATAATAATAATGATAATAATAATAATAATAATAATGATGATGATGATGATGATGATGATGATGATGATGATGATGAGAAAAAGAGATAAAAACAACAAAAAAACTGCGAAATTATATAATTTTATATTATTATAACGCGTACAACACGCGTTAGTTTCGTCGGCGCGGTTGCAACGCCCGGTAATATGCGCGCTATCGTCGTCGTCGTCGTCCCGTGACCGGATTTAACCTCCGTCGCCAAATGACCGTCTGCGCTGGCCCGCGGTTAGGCGAGGCACGAGTGGGAGGAAGGACATAGGGGAGGGAAAACTGCATATTTCGGCGGTCCAGACGATCTCGCCCGCGCCCGCTCGTTCTGCGTATAACGACGCCGTGCACTGTTGTCTGTTGCAGACGCCTGTTACAAGGTTACACACACACACACGCACACAAAAGTATACGTAACCCGACGCGTCGGACGAGAATCGAGATGCGCGCCGCACCACAATTTTGTCTGTGGCCACGCGACGGCGGCGGACATAACGACCTGCGTTCGTGTGTGTGTGTGTGTGTGTCGACGGCGGTTACGACTCGCCGTAAGAAAGATGACGTACGGTGCGTGTGGCAGTGTGCGTGCGCGCCGCGTACAAAATAATAATAAATGTATGGCGGCGACCGCCTGTTTACGTATATAATAGCGCCGTCCGTCCCGCACCCGAATATTATTATTATAATGCGTACGTCGTTGGCCCAGGTCGTCGCTATACTATATATTATATACTACGTATTAACGTTTCGCGTCCCATTGTGTGTGTGTGTGTGTGCATCGTACGCTATTTAATAGGATACTACTATTATGTAAAAAAAAAAAAAAAAAATTGCGCTCTAAAGACGACATGAGCGCGCCGTGACCGGGTCGTAACAATACTATAAACGTTGGATAGGCGAAACTCGACGGCGGCTCTACTGCACAGTAGACGGGTTTTTTTATTATTATTATTATTACACCGGGTCAGTCTTCTTTTTTCTCTCTCTCTCTCTCTCTCTCTCTCTCACACACGCCCGTTGTCCGGTCGGCGAGAGACGAGACAACCGCTTTTTGAATTTCGGCCGAACGCGCATTTGAAGACGCGCGGTTGACGGGACCAAAACAATGCGAGCGACGCACAGACGCGAAACTAGGGAATCCGGACGGTATTGCGGTGGACGGGAAACGAAACGGGATTTCGTTGCGCGCGCGTAGACGACCAAGGTCGACGGGATGTGAGTCTGTAGACAGAGAATCTAGCACGCTAGTCGCGGTCGGGCCGAACGACCGGCGTGCCCGATGCAGACGCGCGGCTATTCCCGCACGCAGCTGCTGACCTACCGTCGTTAGGATTTCCGACAGTGTAATTCTTAAAACGGACGGCCTACGGACCGAAATTGTGCAATGTACGAATACGTCTCGGTAAGGCGCTACTGCGCGCCCTCGCGCGAATACAAGTAGCCGAAAAAAAAAAGAAAGAGAAACGAATTACGGTAGGACGAAAGCGATTTTTAGTTGGCAAAAAAAACCGGACCGGTCAAAACGCGCGTTTTGGAACAATAACGCGGGGGCAAACGTCTTCGAAATGCCCGACGGGAAGCGTCACGACGCGGAACGATTGCGGAGGGCTAAAGGAAACGAAACCGCAGGACGCCCTCCCAGCGCGCCCCCGCACACGTACGCGGGGACAATAAATGTGTATTTGTATCGAATGAAGGAGTGAAAATCACGAGAAAAAGAAAAAACGAGTCCGGAAATCGAATAGTCTTTTTCGGTGAAACCGAGTTGTGTAGACCGGGTTGAAAAAAAAATAAATAAAAATATACTTCGTTTAATACACAGCTGTCGTGCCGTATACAACGTCGTACGCGTTACCGGATTTCAAGAGAAGCGTATTCCAAGGCGATAGAATGTTTTGTGTAAAATGCGATTTACGTTTTGGGAATACATTGAATATTTCGCAGACGGAAAACAAAAAACAAAAAAAAAGAATATTGCGACCTCATCCGTATCAGTTTCTTTCTGTCACACGAACCCGGGGACGCCGTGCGGATTGTATCGCGTTAAGTTTATACTCGAACGCGATATTATTTTTAGTAAATTAATATTTTTATTTTTTTTTTTTTAACGCGTTATTATTGTTATTATTTTCAGTTTATATAATTAACGAATATTACTTTTATCGCGTAACGTGAACACAATTTATTATACACACATCGCCAAATCATAGATTTAAATATGACCGTTTAAACGATTTCATTACAAATTATATAATCATTATAACTATCTCGTAATACTTATATTTATTAATTTTTCCGGTATTTAATACGTTTTTTTACGAAATATTTAAAAAAAAAAAAATAAACCAATATTTTCGCGTGTAAATTCATTTCGAATGAAATTATATAACGCGTAAAAACGTGTTTATTATTTTTTTTTTTTTTTTTTTACGATATTAAACGCGATATAAAATACCCGGTCTTTATAATGTTACTATGGCCAATGACTTTTCGTCAATAAGAACAGTAATTAGTGTTATTATCGACGAATATATTATTAAAATCGCATGCCGTCGAGTGTAATATATTATAATAAAGCGAGTATACACACACACACAAAGAAGACAATATTCCGTGTGGTTTTTCAAAATAAAAATATCATTTCGCGTTTGCAAATACACTCGTATTATAAATATATATATATATACATCGTTAGAGTATACAATATTTATAAATCACGTGCGTCGAAAACTCCGAAGGTGTGGGAATAATGTTTTTTATTTTCTTTTTTTCTCTTTTAGATAATATATAAGTACATACCTATACGTAAATAATATACTGGAATAGAATAGAATTATTGAAGAGAAGTGGTTTGGAATCACGCCAGAATCGGAATTTATAATGTAAAAAATGTGTACACCTATATATAATAATAATAATAATATGTGGAAAGCGTCAAAAGAGTTTAAAAATAAGAATAGTTGTTATAGGTGAGAACGCTGCGAGTGGTTTATTCTTTTATTTTTCATAATATTATGAATATATATATATATAACTAATAAGAATATTATTATAAGAGCCGTGAATATATTTAGGTAGAAAAATAAATACGAAATAAACGGTAGTTCAAATATTGGGGTTGGAATGTGTGCATGTACGACGTATACGTCGTATATAATAATATAGTGGAGGTATTGGTTCAAAGATAATATTCTGTTTTTTCTTTTTTGTTATATACTCGTACACGTACACACTGTTGTAAGTAGTTTATGATAATCGTCGTAAAGAATTATTATGACTTCGGAGAGTTGCGTATTGGTGGGTACGATGTGTTTTTTAAACGTTTTACATGTTTAAGTATTGAAAATTATCGTATACATTACGAGAACTTAATTATATAATACAATATAAATCGTATTACTCGATAAAAATTGAGTTGATATTAATATTATTGAATTTACGCTTTCGCGGGTTTTCGGTGTCTAAAAATATAAAACAATATATTTATATATATACGATTTTAAAATTTCTATGTTATCTAACGTATGCGCAAAAAATAATTTTAATTTCACCGAATTAACACAAAAAAAAAAAAAAAATTAAAATACGATCGTTATTAAAACTAACAATATACGAGCGTTTCATATCTTTATAGATTTCAAAAAGAAAAATGTTATAACCGGCGAATAATATTTTCGAATTTACGTTTTTCTAATTCTTTTATACAAATTGCGTTATATATATATAATGGTATTTATTTTAAAAGGATTATTTTATTGCGAAAAGAAAAACGAAAACGCGAGTATTATGCGATTCCGAGAAGACGAGTATAAAAGTATACAATTTTAATGAGTTATATTTGCTAACGAAAATATTACTTTATACCTACTCATCAATACGGCTTATGATCGCGTTTGTTATGCTCGTATATACGACGCCCAGTTTCTCGAGAACAGAATTTTCGTTAAATTTAATATTTGGCTAAAAATAAAAACCTAATCGTATCGATCGCGTTTGGAGGGAGGTGGTGGAAAGTCTTACCGTAATAAATATAGAAAATATTAAACTAAATACATATAATTTTATTTTAATGTATATATAAAAAAAAAAACTTTAACGTTTGTATTATAATTTCGGGTTTATAAAATAATAAATAATATTTGATTTTTTATTCGGATATTATGTATAATATTAATATTTTTTATTCGTTATATTTGTTTGTAAACTCCTATACTTATATTTATTGGTAATATATACACGCGTATATACATTTTTTTTTGCAACCGAAGTAAATAAAAAACCATTTAAACGAACAATGTGAAATATTAGTTATATGTTCTGTTGTATACGCAGTTTTAATAATCTCGGTGTTTTCAAAGTTCTTCCGTCCTATAAAATTAACTAAAAAAATAACAATAAATAAATAAAGAACGAAATATTTCTATTATATAATCGTGTTTTGAAATTAAACTCACAAATATTTTGCATTTCATCATCAGCGTTTATTGGCAGGAGGTATTCAAATATTCATATAATAACGCATGAAGGATATTATATATATTATATTGAAGTTGTAACGTTTTTCTTGTTCCGTGGCCAGAACAACGAGTACTGCAGTCTCCTCCTCCCGAGCGTTATATAATATAATATTCTCAAGACGGTATTACAATATATGTTTTGTAGCTGTTTGGATCTATACCCGAGTCTTACAATAAAATTCTATTCCGATTGAATTCGAGTATAGCTGGCGGGACGAGGTTATTATATATTATATATATATGCTCCACTGCAAATGACGAAGAATAGACGGAATGGACATAAGGGATTATCGGTCGTTTTTTTTTTCCAAAATATTTTCAATATATAAGCGCGACGCGATGTGAATGCCGAGACCACGTCAATCACGAAATAAAAGAAAAATTCTTTTTTTCGATCCATATTCTCCCCCCCCCCCTCGCAGTTTTAAAACGATTATTTTACGCGCCGTAAATTGTAACGATTATTATTAGCTCTATGCGTGTATATAGAGGTACATCATATGTATGTCCGATATGCAGTGTATGCGGAAAAACGGATTTTTGAGCCGATTAAAGTAAAAACAAAATACTTTGATTTATTCCTCGCTCCTCCACCAATAATTTACGTATCGTTTGATATAAAAATTTGTTTTTTCGCTTAAATCGTTTAAAAAAAAAAAAATTTGTTTCAACGAATTGTAACGAATATTTAATGAAAATATGTTACCGGAGTATATATTTCCGGGATTTAAATTGAACGTCATCGTTTCTATTCTTATTTCGATTCCCAAATCTCTTTCGAGTGTCTCGTGGAGAGAATACGACAGAATTTATCGATTTTTTTCACCGCTAACGGTTATCAGCAGCTATACTCTCTTGGTGAGGGGCTCGTGTCGGATTATCAGACGATGTTGGCCGGAGGTTTTTGTTCTGTACAAATTACTTTCTAAACGAGTGTTTATATATATAAATAATAATACCGACATAGTATTTTTATCCGACTAAAAGATAACGCGTGCAGGTTTTGTTTTGCGAGAGAGAGAGAGAGAGAGAAAGAGAAAATTTCAAAATCTTACATAATCATGATGAATCAAATATGATTGAGTTAAAGAAAAAGAAAAACACAAAGAACTAAAATTGTTTAGTAGATATTATAATATACCTATACAAATTATTTATAATGATATATGCAGTGCTGAATCGTATAAGTGTATAACGCATTTTTTTTTTTTTTTATTGTTATCGCGCGCGTAATATTACACTGGACGTTACATTTATTATACTAAATATACTGCGGACACATACGCGTGTAAATTATACCGAGTACATACTGAGAAATTGTTTGAAAAAAAAAAAACGTTGATAACATGTAGGAAAAGGGGTGGTCTAGCGGTTTTTTTTATTATTTATTTGCTTTTGACAGTGCGCAAACGGTAAAAAACAAAAAAATAAAAATAACTCTCTCAGTGTTCGATATAAAAACGCGCTATATCGCGTTTGCTTGATTCGTTTATGGAAAGCGTTAGGAAAAAAAAACAGCCTATTGCAGGAAATTTGTCCGACTCGCTTTGCGATATTCTATTTTCGAAAACGAAACGATTTCAAAGAGACATTTGTGCGTATTCGTGTGTGTTTTAACCGAAAATTCAGTTCGACCGTGTAGAGGTGTATTAACCGTCGCATACGTGTCGGGCGCTCGAAACAGATAGCGATTCGTTGGAAAGCGTAATTATATTATAATCATTAAAAAATTCAATACTATACGTATAAAATGCATACATATTGTAATGTTAATAGTACATTGTAATAGATCGGTTTTTCGGCAAACGTCTTGGAAAACGAGAAGTTTTATATATAATTATAGTCGCGTAACACGCAAAATCGATTATCCAATAGATTTGCAAACGACGCCAATAATAATCGAGAAATGAAACTTGCAGGACACGTTTACGTGGAGAAATATTAAGATTATTGTGTATGTGTGTGTGTTATATCGCAGCATCTCGGTATACGTGTACGTAAACAGTAAGTGTACAAAGTCGATCGAATAAAATGGTAAAAAAAGAAAAAAAAATCGTACGCGACGGAAACGTTGAAAATCTCAAATTAATTTACGCGTGCAATCGTCAAAAACAAAGCGTGTTATTAGAGTACGAATTTCTTTTTTGTCTCTCTTAATACTGTCGATTTTTGCAAACACGAGTGTTACCATATTTCCGTTTGGTATAGTAAAAAAAAAACGATAAATTCGTTTGTATAGTAATAATAAAAAGGTCGACGAGCCGCGTGTGTCGTGTACACCTCTTAAGTGGATCATACAAATATACATAGGGTTTTAGAGTTTTGTTATTATTATGGTGCGGGTTTAAATGCGTTTGGATTCGAGATTTCTCGGTGAAATACACGATATTTGTCGGAAAATTTCAAACGGAAATAAAAGATGGTCACTCAATAAAATACGACTGAAGGAATCTTTTTTTTTTTTAATTTTCAATCCTTAAAACAAACAAAAATTACCCTTCGTACGACTCGATACGTTTAATAAATCCCTATGAATAGTACCGAAAATTGTAAGAAATTTATTTTTACGTATTCGGTGTACATTTCAAAATTCTACGACAATTGTTTTTTTTTTCGCGCTGCGTAGTTTTTCTTTCAATTTTACACGTATAAAGTGTTGGGGAAAAAAACGTTTTAAATAAAGTAACCATCTCTGATTACAGAGAGAGAGAGAGTATGGTGACCGGAGATCATAAATAATAATAATTATAATAATAATAATAATAATAATAATAATAATAATAATAATAATAATAATAATAATAATAGTAATTATATATAATAATAATAATAATAATAATAATATTCTTTCTAGTCGAGAATTCGTTACAAAAGAATAACATCGTTTGCAAATGGCTTCCAAACGTTTCGTTCGGAATCTAATCGTTTAAAGAGAGAGAAAAACGCCATAGTTATTCGGCTTCGGCGGCGGCGGTTGGAGGAGGGTTATGGAGGACGACGACAATATTTCTCGGTATATTCCGTATTTGTACGCGCCGCGGGTTGGATTAACCATATACGGACGACTGCGGAGGAACACACGAATTTCTGTCGAAGCGTGAAAAGGACAACGCGCGGAATGCGTTTTGTGCTACGGTGGCCCTAATACCGGATCCCACCACCCCGTCACCGCCGCCGATACGAGCGCGCGGGATCGACTCGGAATGGGTAAATAGAAGATAAATGGGATTGAAACGCCCCTGTACATATAGAAAAAGAATAAGAGAGAGAGAGAGAGAGAGACGGGATGCCGATAGCGTACATTGTACGTGTGGTGTATAAATGCACGACGCAAAGCAACAGTGTGCGTGTAAACCACCTACGACGGAACAGGTGCGTTTGCCGTTGCGCCGCGTTGGATTTTCAGGTAAAAACCTGCGCGGCCATTATTATTATTATTATTATTTTATTTGTATTCTACGCGAACGCGTTTTATATAATATTATTGTGCGTATTGGCGCATAATAGGAACGCGCGCCCGTGATACACGGCCGAATCCGCCGATCACAAACTGCACCGGTCGAAACGGTGACGACGACGACGACGACGACGCCGTCGTAGCCGGCGAACGCGTTACAATGAAAATTATGTCCCTATCCCTTCCACACACGTCTCGCTGCTGGTTTTCATAATATTTTATATTGTATTTTTTTTCACGGTAACCCGCGCGCAAAAATAGCGAGTCCGACACAACGTCGTCGTGTGTCGCCGCGGGACGCCCGCCGTTCGGCCGCGTTGCAAGAATATATTCGTAATAATGGAAAACGAAAACGTATTTCGGGAATCGGTTCGACGGGGTCGCGAGTGCGCGCGCGTACGTTTTCCACTACGAATACCCTCGCGGCTCTGTTTGCAAGAAGAAAAAAAAAAACGACGACTTGGCCAAACGATTATTCTCAAATTTTCATCGAACCGTTGTACGCCACCATTTTTCCCGCCCACCGTTCCAATAGCGCCGAATACGTTTTCTGGACGACGTCTATTCGAATATCCCTTACTGCCGTAAAGAGAAGACGAAGAAGGCAAAAAAAAAAAAAGGAAAAAAGAACTTCGTGGATCTTTTGATTTTGTTCATTAATTGTTCTTGAAACGAACTCGCGATTACACGGTACGATATTGTGAAATACCGGTAACGCGATACGTGAAATCTTATCGATTTTATTCAATCGCTCGTCGTAGTTAACATTTAAATCTTTCTTCCCTTCTCACCCGCCACACGAACGATTACAGAACGTCTCGTTTCAGAACGTCTCTCTTTTTTTATTATTAGAAACCGTGACGGATATGATATAGGCGATGGCATATACGTACGCGCAATACACGGGGGGAAAACAAATTGTAATTACTATAGAAAGTAGTAACTAAAAACAGTGAATCGAATGAGCTGACACGCGATTAATGACGATTTTATAGCAATAATAATAATCACAGCGTCCGAAATGTGAGGTAAATATTATTGTAAAACGACGAATTTTCTGTCGCTAAAAAAAAAAACCCTTCGTATGAAAATATGCGCGCTGTTAATATACGACCTGACAAAAACGAAAACGATAAAATAGCTAAATACATTTTTCGCGCGCACGAATTAATTATATATATATATATATATATATATATATATATATATATATACTGTAGTAGGTTATAATTAACAACTAAAATACATTATATTTTAAAGATATGTGCGCAATGGCAATGTCGGTGGATTTTTCTCGTACTTTCTAAAAGCGTATTACGAGGTTTACAGAAAACAAAATCTGACGAGAAAACAAATCGATCCAAAACACATGTAAAGCGATGAAAATGAAGAGAGAAAAAAAAAGTTTAAAATACGCCGATGTGGACTTTTCTTTTTTTCGTACAATCTGTGAACAAATTTTTAATCGTTTTTTTTTTTTTATCCGTATGTTCAATTAGAATCGACAACTGTTACAGAGAATTCTCGAACCCCCCCCTAATGATAAAAGTGAACGTCGCGAATCTGTTCGAGTATATAACATTGTGCCTTCGGTATTTTTTTTTTATAAGAAAACAGGAAAAATACGTACAACGGAACAACGCGGAATTCGTGTAATTATTATTACCGTTGTAAATTTTCTCCTTTATATATATATATATTATTACATACGTATCAGACGATTTCGTTAAAAAAAAAAAATATATACACATATATAGGCAGAATTCCGTTATAACTCTTAAGATTACGTATAAAAACACAACGTCGTCTTATATACGTCGGGTATTAAAATTTACGAAATTATAATGATCTTTGATATTACGAATATTTCCATTTCGCGTATTACTATTATTCGACGTTATTAATGCCATTAACAACGTACAAATATATCGTACGCGAAACACGACGTTTCGCATGTGTGTATTCCTCCGCTCGTAATACCATCCGAAACGTTCCCTGCGCCCTTACATAGCGCAATTATCGTTTTTGAAAGCCGGTTTTCCAACGAAAATTCTATTTCATTTATCTTACTCGAAAAAATAATAACAATAACAATGTGAAAAATTAAAGCATAACGAATACGATATTTATGTTTAAATACTACGCGTATTACAGTGAGAAATCAACGACACGACGACAATATACCGTACGAGAAACGTATAAAATAGTACGATAAAAAAAAAAAAAACTCGTTCGACTTATTTCGGCGTTAAATCATTCAAAATTTACCAATTACGGTAATCGTGTGTATATTTATGTACGCATGTTATGTGTACATGCGCTTTAGTTACATATAATAAGTATATATTAATAAATATTATATATGTGTGTGTGTGTAATAATATTCTTTTTTGACACAGCATTATAATATTCCTTTGTTGGACCGTTTTTTCAATACAAAAGATAAAAGTACATATTGTAATAATAACAACAACGGGGGAGAAAATGATAATTTATCGCTAATTTATGCTCATGTTTTGAAATATATTTTTCTTTTTTTCAAAAACTAAAAAACGGGTTGAGCAAAAACGTATATATATATAGTAGTAGTAGTAATAATAATAATAATAATAAGCGTGCGTGTTACTTTTAATAAATATTCCGGGATATAATAATTATTTTTCGCGTGTCAATATACGCATGTATTGCAGTGTATTTTTTTTTTTTTTTAGAATTTTGTATTTGACATTTATAATATATATATATATATATAAATATATTTATGATAACGGGCTTACATATAATAATGTAATATTAATTTGTATAATGTGTGGAGCGTGAAGCGAAAACCGCAGCAGCAGACGGTTTGTGAAAAATTCCGACGAATTTTTGAGAAAACTGTGTGCAAGTACTCGGCAACACGCGCAATATAAATAATATTGTTGTATTTGAATTATTTTTATATTATGTTTTCTTAACGAACATTACCGCGAACAGTAATGCGTACACACAAGAATTTACGTTTTTCAAAAAAAAAAAAGAATTCGGAAAAAAAAAGTAAAATAATGAAAAGCCATTGGCTTTGATGTGAATTTTTTTTTTTGCTCCTGAACGCGATAAATTTCTCGTCGTTAAAAACTATCGGTTATAGTTTTATTCGTATTATCATACAGTGTATCGCGCAGCTGAAGCTTTTGATTACGTTTTTCTCTTGTTCCGTGAATAATCGTTCGTTTAATAATAGTTAAACGTATAAACGTTAGAGCACGAGTATCAAAAGGAAAATACTGCGGATTTTTTAACAAACGTTTTTCGTTATCGATATAAACGAACGGGATATCATGCGCTTCGTAATAGAGAAATATTATAATATTTAATTATTTTGATTAACGAAGAAAATTCTCTGCGTAAAGCGTTTGAACACACTCGTTTTAAAATGAATAAGATTTTCGAGATATTTTTTTTTTTTAACGCAGCAACGTTTGTATAATTTATTTAACTCCGCGGTATATTCGCACTTATGTCCTGTTTAGACTAGATGGATATATAAAATACATAAAAGCCGAGAGGAATACATATACGAACGCAGTGTAAAATGGAATTATTCTTTTGACGCGTTGTAGGTAAAAAAAAAAAAAAAAATGTTTTTTCCCCCCTACACTAATACGTGTGAATTTTCTCGCGCGTGCGTTAATTCTATTCAGAAAGATAATGATTAACAATGAGAATTTTTACGATTTGACGTTGAGCCTCGTTAACGAATCGCACTTTACAATACGCGCACGAGGACTACAATATTTACTCGATTTGTCTTTTTACTAAAAAATATTATCGAATAACGGAACAGTTGTAGTGATAGATATATGAGAGAAGAAAACTCGACACACACACACTTCGATAACGCGTATTGAAGTCGCACGCTACGTAATATATCCCGTCGAACAGCCGTGACCATGATACGCGGTAAATAAATATTTTTTCTTTTTAACCGGAGCACTACAGAGAAACTATAAACGACGAAACTGTATAAATGCGTTAAACTTTTCGTCGTTATTGTTGTCGTTAAGAAAAATCGTGCATCGAGTTTTGTGCGATTATTTCTATTCTCGGTTTCCGAAACCGATAACACGAAATTTGTCATTCGCCGGTTTCATCGTATCACTTGCGTAAACCCTTTCGCGCGGTTATGATTTACACTAATAGAATAATATTGTGTTCAATTACTCGTTTCGTTTTCGAATTTTATGTCGTTATTCGAATAAAATGTTTTTTTTTAAACTAATATCGATAATAAAATGTATACTCAGCACATTTTATTAAAAATATTTCAAAAAAAAAAAAAGGATCTCATATTTAATACACTATCGGCTGAAGCAGTGGAAACATTTCTCTTTCGGACGACATTTCGAAAACCGATCGCGTTTGATTATTTTTAAAATTATATTGCCCGAGTTTCTTCCAATACGCAGATCAACGCGAAACAAATTGAATAAAAAGAGTTTATTCGTGTTATACACGTCTCAAGTGTGCGGCTCGCCATAAATCACGACAGAATGTACAGCACGCGTATCGCTTGTTCTTATCAAAAAAAAAAAAATGAAATTCGATAATAGTTTCGAATGTAATAATTGGATTTCGATCGCTGTAAATATTTTAGATGGTTTTTGGATGTTAACGAAATGCTAAGTATATTATAAAGTAGAGGATTCGCGCGTAAACGGAAAATTACAAGCAAAAAAAAATAAAAAATAATATAATATTATTAATGTTCTTCGAATGTTTTACCGAATAATAATATAAGTAGATTATAAACGCACATTTCGTTTACGGGATTAAACCGAGTGTATATAACTCTTTTCTATATTGACATTCTAAAAAAAAAAAAAAACGGGTTTGGAATTGAATTATTTGAGTGGACGAAACCAAATATTTATCTCGTATAACTGATATCGTAATACTACCGTACACTAGTACAACGCATATGCATTTGAAGAATAAAAAAAACAAAAACAAAAAAAATGTACAAATATTCGAATACGTTATTATACGTTATTCGTAATTAGGGAGGACAAAAAACTGTCAGTTATTATGAAAATTCAATTTTTCCCGTACTAGAACATTATACGTTTTTCCTCTTGTCGTTAAATTTTCTACGCATTTTATACATTTTCGAATCGTTCATCTTGCGTATAATATTATTCTGCTGTGTTAAAACGCCCAGCGTTGTATTTGGCATAAGTGAAGAGTCATCAATAATTATATAAAAAAAAAATAAAAAAATAAAAAATTACACACTTTTTTAATCAGTCTGCAATTTTTCTCCGTAACACTCGCGACATTAGTAGTAATGATTATTTATTTATTATTTTTTTTTTTCTTTCTTTTTTTTATTTTTTTTATATATATAGAAAACGAATATTGTGTATAATATATTACAGTCGCGCGCGCGCGCGTGTGTGTGTGTGTGTATTTATCGAATATAATAATATTATATTGATAAGCATCCGCGTGTGAACGGGTATACACGCGTTATTATTAATATATATATATACATATTGAACACGTGTAAAACTCTTATGAATTCAGTGCTCGGATTTTGTAGCGACAAAAAATGAATACTGAAATATAATACGATCGAAAAAAATCTGAAAACGTGCGCTAAAAAAAAAAAAAAAAAAAACAGTAAAAATAAAAATGTGTTTTATTTATGAATCCGAAATACGTGTGGGTCGTCTCACGCGCGCACTGCCAAAACGATCTAAACGTAGAGAGTAAACCATGATCCGAAACAAAACGGCGAATTTCTCGACTCCTCATCGAGTTCACCGCGAAACGCCCCACGCGTGGTTTACAAAATTCTACACTATTCCGCTCCGTTCTCGTCGTCCGCAGCGCAACGATTCAATCGAACGCGTTTTCGGATAATCTTCGCGAGTCCCATCCCGGCTCGTCGAAATCCAATCGCACGGGCCGAAAACTCGAAATATAACTAATATAATAACAATAATAACAATAATAATAATAATAATAAGCGCGGCGTTTTTTTTCGGCGCGGAGTCTGCGCAGTGTACGCGCCACAGAAACAGAGGAAAGAAAAAACAAAATGATACGAAGAACGCGCGAGGTCGAATATTTCGTATGTAATAATTCCGAGCCGGCCAATTGTTTGAAACGTAGACGCGCGCATTTATAATTCGACTGTATACGCAGCATCAGCAGGAGAACAGCAGTCATCGCACCCCATTTTCGTTCGAAGGGTTATAGAAAATACCACCCTTGCGTGTCGCGTGATATATACGTACGCACACCGTGTGCAGGGGGATACGTTTCCACGGGACATGTATTGCGACGAACAAAGTGCGCGTTAGATAAAAACCGTTCACGACACGCTCGCTGTAGTCGTCCTGTGGCGTTCGCGCGGAATTTATTCATTTATATATTATATTGCGCACACGATCATCGGCATACGATGAAGAGGGGGGGGGGAGGAAAAGGAAGCCGACGTTTGAAACTCTTCTAACTCGCGCGCGTTCCGGATGCGATGTCTTTAAAAGCCCGCGGTAACATTTTACATTCCGCGAGACGTTTGTGAAAATTCTTGCGAAAACGAACAGAAAAAAAGCATAATACATAGCATCAATCTTTAGAAGAGAAAGAAACGCGAGGAATTGGAATTTCGAACGAATTCAAAACGTACGAATTGTGTATTTTTCGAAACGCTATTGATTTATTATAATTTATATATAAAATTATAATAAATCAATAGCGTTTCGAAAAATACACAATTCGTATGTATGTATGTATGTATTTTTTTTTTTTTTAAACGCCCGAGAATTCTATAGTTACTGGCACACGGGTGTTTTAACAACGGTAGACGAGTTTTTACGTATTTCACGCGCGTATTTTTTTTTTTGTTTATAAAAAAAAAAACGCGCATTTCGATTTCGAAGTTTGTGTGTTGTCGAAAACACGCGAGTATGTATGTATAATAATAATTTTTGTTTTAAACGCGCTACTAAATCGACCTACGATTATCGTAGCGTTCGAAAAACAATTAAACGTTTTATTATTCATCGTAATATATCGCCGTGTTATTCATACAATTATTACGGTGTGTAACGGAAGGAAATCACGCCGATATTTCTTATACGCGGTATACGGGACGATTGCACCGAATCCACAAATCCGCGAAAATCCGTTAGTTTTATTTATTTATTTATATATTTTTAAACCGCGTCATTATCGTCATTATTATGCGCTCGCGATTGTCGCAGGTTTCGCGAGTTCGTCGCGACGATTCTTCTTCTTCAAAAAAAAATAAAATAAAGAAATTTGCCAATTGTCTGTAACAACGCGACAAACATTGTGTAGTAGTGTGTACGCGTATACGAAAATATGTTCAATGAAGAAGCGGTCGAATCGGGCGGAAAAAAAAAACGTTTTCCCCTCTCTGGACGTCGTCGTAAAAGAAAAAAACGAGTGTCTCGTCGTATAAATAACTTAACTGCGTTTTTTTTTTTTTGCTTTTGTGATCGGCGCAAGAGATTTCTATCGACGATTTTCGGCGAACGTGTCTCGTTATTATGGGTACCGCAAAACGTCGACGACCTACGGTAAAACGCATTTAACCGGCTCCGTTCTACAATAATAACAATAACAATAATAATAATAATAATAACAATCGTAGACCTTCGTGGCAGGAGGGGGTTGCAAGCGAATATTCAAATTCACGGACGTGCCGCCTATTGTCACAGCCTCACACACTAATCCATTATTACTATAAACAATATATGACAAGAGTTTTTTTTTTTGTTTCTAGGCTATATTATACAGTTACACTGCAGAACAGACGAAATCGAATCACTGAACGTAAGAAGAAGAAATTGTCTCTCGAACCGTTTTGTTCGTTAATGAAAATTTAAATTATTAAAGAAAAAGAACAAATACGTTTAATTTAACCATTTTATGTACGTATAAAAATGTTCGATATAAGGACGCGAAAAAATAATTTTATGACATTATATAAAATGATTATTATGTTATAATAATTTTATACAACGAATAATAGAAAACGTTATGCAACGTTACGGGGGCAATCGTTAATATTAACGATAATAACGTTTATAATATTAACGTTTGGGGGGGGGGGGCAATCGTTGGCGCGCGCGTTTGCGGCACTAGCGAAATCCGGCAAATTATCGTCACGGAACACGAGCGCAGATCGCATCGATTAAACGGGATAACACGATATTAATGTTCTACGGTGCATTCGAACTGAATTCAAATCTTTCGAACATTGATTCGAACTTGAATTCCAAAAACGGCTATTGTGAAAAAAACGAGTTGGAAATTTATAGCGGTAGGGCGAGAATCCGCAGAGAGCGGGGAAGGGGAGTGGGAAAGCTGCGCAATCTACCTCAGCACCGTTTACGGTAATAATAACAAATAAATAATAAATAAATAAATAATAACAAATAAATAATACAGTCTCGTTCATTTCCATAATGTGGTTACAACAACACGCCCCCCCTCCCCCAACTCGTCTGCGCCACGTTTCTTCGCGAAAGCAAATCGCGCGTCCCGCCGGACGCGTCGTTAAAACGTTATTTTTTCACGTGCACAAACGTCGTCGGTAATGGTGACCGTCGTAGAAAACCTACGGGCGCAGCACAATCGTCGTAGACCGGTCGTCTCTACGTGCGCCATTGCACCGTGTGTGTGATCGGTCACACGGACACGATCAGCGGTAAGACGATTGCGGTGGGAGGGGATACGAATGACACAGAACGATAGAGCTTGACGGCGAAGTGTGTGTGTGTGTGTGAGTGGTACGGGCCAGACGTCGAAAAATTGGTCGACGGCCAAATATACACACACACACATAGGAGAGAACACCGCGAGTATTAGGACTACGACGACTTATCGCGGGACTGGTTTCCCCCGTCGCCGCCGCCTCCGCATCGCACGGTCGCGTCTCGGTCGTCGCCAGACGGTTTTTTTTTTTTTTTTTTCAAACGATTGTATACAATAAATGTGCATACGCGCGCGCGCGCGCAAGTAGAGTTAGTGGTACCTAAAACGCGATTGCGCCGTTCTACGTATATTTTAGTAGGAAATTTTTTTTATTTTCACTCCGTTACTAAACGGAACGATTTTACTACGACCGTATATTTTTTTTTTTTTTTTTATCACGGACTTTCTCGTACTGTCATTCCACTGTCTTTTTGACGAAATCCTTCGGAATTCAATATCGTTTTTGCGATATTCGTTGCGTTGTGTTTGTTTGTTTGTTTTTTTTTCGAATTTCATACGTTTGTATAAACGATGAGCTGGACGTCCCGTTTTTAGCCGGTAATTTATATACGATAGTCGCCGCCCCAGACGTGTACGCCGCCGCCGGCAACACGTACGTGGAACAACGGACCGTGCGCGAGCGACGGAGGGAAACGCGTAAATAATACGTGCGCACTGGTCTAGGGGGTTCGGGAAACGGCCCGAGGCCGTGTCTGGCCGCGTTTATGCGGCGCGGCGTACCGACCGAAAGACGCGGCGTGTACGACGTGTGTGATACGCGTGTGTGTACGCTAAATAAAACGAAGGTAATCGATTCGTATAGTCCGACGCAGACTTTGTACAAAGACAGAGAGAGAGAAAACAAACATTTTTTTTTTTTGTTTTCTACGCGCGTATAATAAAAGGTTTTTTATTATTATTATTCTACACTAATACGACGCGTTTTATTTGTTATAGTTTTTCAATTACATACAATATATGTAATAATTAATATCACGCACGGCCGCTGTGGTGGTCACCCGTCCGAAACGACGACCGCCATAACAATATAATAACTCAATTACCACCGCGTGCAATACACGCGCTTATAAGTGTACACTATTTTTATTATATTTTTTTTTTTCCTCCCCCGATTCCATTTTTCGTGTTGATAAAAAACACGGCGCGCACGCGATCCACCGAATACCCCCCCCCCCATCCCACTTCAGTGACTACACGCGCCGCGGACCGCCGCCGATTGATTTCCGACCGACCGTATAACGAGACGGCCGTTACGATATAATGGTTACGACACACCTATTCTCGGTTCCCGGTGTTTTCGTCGTTCGGTCACAGGACTTCCGATTCCGCGCGCACCTGTTGGTGTATTCGTTCGCGTCCCCAAGGTCGACCGCGGCAAGTACGCCGTGACGACGACGAGCGATCGTTTTCCGGTTCATCAATAATCGCCGCGGCGTTTGCCGTGCGGCTTTCAACGGGGAAAAAAATTGCCCGCGCGTTTATTTCATACAATTAATTTGTCGACTTTTCGCGACAACGGCCGGGGCTAATGTGGCGGCGCGGCCACTGCAACGGCCGCCGTGTCGCCCGTGCCGCGTACGTACCGCCGCCGATTCCTCGGAGCGTTTATCAGGCGTGGCCCGCCCGGCCACCCGGGGCGTCCGTCGTCAAACGCCAAATCGAAAACGCGTCGTTTACACGGTGAAAACGACGGAGCACAATCGTTTTTTTGGACGCGGGAAAACGCAGAAATCGTCAAAAAGTATCCGCTGTGTGTGTGTGTATAAAACTGTGTTTCATAACGTACAATATTACGTTCATAATAATCATTCCAAACGTTTGTTTTCATATATAAAATATATATTACGTATAAATAATACGAGAATTTCGATTTTTTTTTTCTTCCCGTCACCCCTTACACACAATACGGATTAAACAAATAATAATTTCGGCCATCGAACGTGCTCGTTGCGATTTCCGCGCAGCCTTTACCACTCGATTATTGCATATACGGCGAATAAATTTTTTTCTTTTTTTTTGTTGCTTTTAACGAGAAATGTATTAAACGGTCGATGACGCGTTTCAACCGAGTTCGCATGGCAAAACATTTATTAAATCGAATAACAATAACGAAATTCAGCAAATTTCAGAAGAAAAAATAATAATAATAACCGCGTAATGTAATTTAAAATAAAAAACGTTTTTTTTTCCTTTTCTCTCGCCAATAATATAATAATAATAATAATTCGTTCGTTTGATTCGTATACAATATTTTACACAACACATAACATTATACGTATGGGCCATAGTGTAATGCGCACATAATGACTTGACGGACACGTATAACGTATACGTTAAACCGTTAAATCACAGACGTATAGTATAAGAGGCACACATAATATACGTATAGACGACTGACTGGTATAAGTCACAGACTGTAATAATAATAATAATAATATAAAATACGTTAATGTAGTTAATAGGTTTTACGGCACATTCCTGTCTGCATTAGGCGTACCACCAAACGAGTTGTTCAAAAGGAAAAAAAAAACGGGTTTGTGTTCCCGAATAGCGCGTACGATAATACCGAATACACCGTACCTACTGCTGTTGTGCTGTTGCTGCCGCACAATCGCGCGATATCGTTTAACACTTAAAGACATAGCCGGAATTATGACGAAACGCATTTATTTATCCGAATCGCGTGCGCGATATTATCGTTTATTCGACTAACATGTTCAGAGGACGCTTAGTGCTGAAAATATTAGACCGAAAAAAAGTGACTCTGTACTTACACTCGATTCGAGGGGATAAAAACGATTTGAAAGATTCGACAAAAAAAAAAAATAAAAATAAACATTTGGCGGGAGTAGATTTTTTTTTAATCTTACGCAAAAAAAAAAAAACCGATACAACTTATTCGATTTTAGTAAAAGTACGATTTATTTATTTATTCGTCTGTTTATATCGAAAAAAAAAGTGACAAGACTTCCGAAATTTTCTGTAGATTTCTTTTTTAAATCGTATAAATGCCTAAGACGCGCGTAACAACGGACGTTGCAGCGTTATCGCAGTGAAAACAACACGTTTCGATGATTTAAGTGTTTTAATCGATTAATTTCGATAGTTTTTAGAACGAAAGGACATTCGTGAAACGAATCAACTGCGAAACGTGTACCGCGAGTGTGTCCCCCCGCAATGGCGAAGAAAACGTTATCGAAATTATTATTATTTCTTTTTTTTTAAATATAATTATAAACGAATTCATTACATGACCGTGTACTTTCGCGCACGTTCTGACGTGTTTATTACGTTGAAATCGATATAAGTAGAAAAATAAAACGAGACTTTAAATCGTATTACGAGAAAGATGCGTTTTCATTTTTGATGCGATGAACGGCGAGAGTGGCGAGTGAGACAGGTGTGAAAACGCACTGGACAACGTAAAACTTAAACAAGCAGAACACAATGTGTACAAATCGTTTCATTGAGAAAAAAAAATAAGAAAAAAAGGTAATAGCTCGTAAAAAAAACATCGGAGGAACTAATTTTTTTTATATATTTTCGGACTTGCGTTTTCTTTTTTTTTTTATTAGAAATATAATGCGAGAAATAAGCGAGTGAATTTTTTTTTTTGTTTTTGGCGGCCATTGAAATATCGTTTATAAAGACTCAACATATGATTTACGAAAACGCGATTCAACTTAACGCCGAAATCGTTTAGTTCGATAGTGAAAATGTCAATATAAACGCGAGCGTAATATTATTCCAAGTCGTATACCATGCCGAGGACTTCGATAGTCGTCATAACGCGTTGCGGATAAGGCCGAGAAAAAGAACTCGGTCGTTGTAAAAAAAAAAAAAAAAAAATAAAAATAACGCGCACGAATTAAAATTAATCATTTTCTCGGTTATATCGCGCGTTTTTTTTTTTTTTTTTTATCACATTCCAGAACCGGCGCTTGTGTTAGGAGTTTCTTTAGGAATTAGACTTAGAACGCTCTGTTCCCATTAATCCCTTCGTCACAATCATTTCTCTTCTTATTATATGCCTAATCCGTCTTCTCCAATCCGCGAACAGAGGGACAGTGACAATTCAGACTGATATTCAAAACACGGACAGATGAGAAATTTGTTAACGGATCGGAAGAAAAAGAGTCAAATGGGAATTGTTAAAAATTACCGTGTTCCCGAACAAATCGATTAATAACGAATAGTTTTGGATAATGAAAATTTACAACAACGCATTACGCGAATTCGCGCATTTTCCACTCGGAATTACGCGCGGAATCGCGTCCGAACGCGCGTTGAAACAAGCACAGCCGCCCTCCAGCGATTCGAACGTGTCACGACGACACACGTGTATTACTAGTAATTTATTGATAAACGCGCGGACGCAATCGCAACACGATTCGTATGAAACACGCAGATTGTTGATTGGATTCAATAAGAAGAATTATACACACAGTTGGTGTTTCTCGTTTTTCTTTTTAAAAAGTTCATAATATTAAGTATACAAATTATCGTGTACCGAGTTGAAACGTTCACGACTGATGTACACTATACGGGTATCATAAATTTCGGACCCATTGTCCGTTACATTTTATAAGAGCATAAGAACAAAGTGAAAGAAAGGTGACGGGGGCTCTTTTGAACGTCTCGCACACCCCCGGGGAATGCGCACCGACACCGACAGGGATAAGGATCCAAGGAAGGCGCCGCCCCCCCCCTTCTAATAGCACTTTTTAACGTATAAAATTACAATCGTCGTCAACAAAAATGTAAAAAATAATCGATTAGAAAAATACGTTCGCCCCGCCCCTCCACTTGAAAGCTGTCCAGGGACGCGGCCCTGGTCGGAAAGGCGAATACGCGATATTATTATGTATGTATAAGGTGTTTTTTTTTTTTTTTTTTTTTAAACGTACCAGGTGTCCGTGGACGGGATAGAATATCACGAGTCGGATTTCGCGTGCAGGGTCCGACGACGGCGACGGTCCCGTTGTTACGTCACTGCACTATAAAATATAACGCGTACACAATACTTCACTGTACCACTAACGCGACTACGACTGAATCTGTACTATACTGCACACGGCGTGTTGTCGGACGACCGAAGACCACCATTCAACAGACGACCCGTACCTTTGTGTAGTACGGGTGGTGGTAGTAGTGGTAATATAGTAGTAGTAGTAGTAGTGGCAGTTGGGGTGGTGGTGGTGGTAGTGGACCGGTGGTAAGGGCGGCGGTGACGGTGCGCGCATAGTGCAACAATGGGGACGACGAAGAAAAATAAAAATCTCTTGTTGCGCCCGCTAAGGGGCAGCTGCAAATCGGTCGATGGAATTCCGGGTGAGGTCGCCGCGGCGGCGTCGACGGCGGCGGCGGACTAGACGTGAAATAGTCCCGAAACCGATAATGGTGCGCGCACTGCACTGTGCGGCGGCGGGGCTCCTCTGCACGGGGGTGCGCAAACGGAGAAAAACTAGTTTTTGTGTGTGAAAGGGGAACAAATACGGGTATTCGGTCGTCCTTCTTCGTGTATTATAAATACAATATAACACAACAGACACTCGCCTCTATAGAACACATAATGCGCACTGTTATATTATACAAAAAAAAAAAAAAAAAGGGACCGGACCGCATTATCTCGTTTTTGTGTATTTCCATCGTCGCGTCCTTGTCGCGGCACTACGACTATTTCTACTGCTATTGACTGCTCGTATTTATACCCGTACACACTCGCGTTATGTCGTGTTTTTATTATTATTATTATTGTATATCGCGTACGGTCTTCATACAGTACGGGGTCTCGTGCAGCAAAGACGCCGTAGTTATAGCACACGCACCGCACATTCTTGGCTTCGGTGTGTTTTCAGGTATATTTCATCCGTGTGTGGGGTTGATTTCGTGCGCGCGCGTACTGCAGGGAGACCACGTGCGGCGTACGGTATAATACGTACGTACCCGTGTGTGTCCGTCGGACGATTATTATTATACGTATATTATAGTCTCTAGTCCGTTGCAATGCGCCCTTGAACGAGCCGACGCGCGTCCGTACAAACGGGATCGGATGGTTAGAGGGAACGGAATACATTACCGCGCGCGCGGCTCTTGTCCGACGTCGTCTGGTTAAAGCGAATTATTATTATTATTATTATTATGATTATTATTATTATTATAATTATTATTATTATTATTATTATTATTATTATTATTATTATTATTATTATATTTTTCCTCCTGCTCCTATAATATTATATCGCCGGCTCCGGTGTCGCGGGTATAAATTCCGCGTGTCGATGACACACGCGAATATCGAGTATTAAAGAGAAGAAACGTTGTATTGTTTTTTTTTTTTTTAAAAAATTTATTTCATTTTCTCCTCTATCAATTATTGAACCGAGCATCATTTCTCTCTATACGAAGACAATTCTTTAGGACGTATAAATGACGTAGCAGGTGTGCTAGTTTCGCGTACAAAAAAAAAAAAAAAATGAAATAAATTCGTTGTTTCTTTCGGCGTTAAACGCGTACACGTCTTGAATGTAAAAAAAAAAAAAAAAAAAAATCGAATATTTTATAAATTAAAAAAAAGAAAAAACCCGGCGACGTTCGTCTCTGCAAACGAAGGTTTCTTCGAAATATTCTTCGAGTGTTTATTCTGTTGCGCCAGATTTTAAATTCTTTAAATTCCAAGCGTTTCCCTCGGATTATTTTTATTTAAAAAAAAAAAAAAAAAAAAAAAAAACGAAATTCGATTTTGCGAAAATCCGATCTCGTGTGCCAATAGTTAATAATTCCTATACGATAATTTGTCCCGGCAGTGTATAGTTTTATTCTTGAAACAAGTCGAAAAAACCGGAGAGGGGGACAAAACACCTGTTAAATATCCGTGTTTACGATTTTTTTTTTTTGTGTGCGTGTTTTATCACAAGTCCGCACTTTTATTATTTTATTACATTCATCGTCGCCACTCGAATCTTAGACGAATCTAAAATTTATTCGCATAAAATCGCGAAATCAAGTTTAAGGAACGATTTGTCGTTGTGGAATATATCGCGCCGGGGTCCGCTGCCGTATTTAATAAAAAGAATGTTTCGCGCGCTCGGGAGACAGTGGAAAAAAAAAAACGTTGTTTTCAAACGCGTTTCAGTGTGCATATTATAAATTGCGATATTTTATTTTACACAACAGTTGAGACGTACACGGAGGTTTTTCTACTTTTCAGAGTCTCAATGTTACGATTTACGTAAACGTTTTAATTTTTTTTTTTTTATATATAGACATATACATTTTCGATAATATTAATAATCCGATAAATACATGTTAGACGAAAATTAAATAAAAAAAAAAATGTCAAGTAAGAATGTAATTATTATTTCGTTTTGTTATTTACGAGTTGTTGAATAATTTTTTTTATATAAAAAAAAAGACACTTGTACTGATTGGCTATAACAAAAATTTACCTAAACATATTATAATTTAAAACAAATTATTAATTTATTATATAATACGTGAATAAATGAGATTTCTTAATGTTAAAAAA
Organism: Chaetogeoica ovagalla; assembly: GCA_032441825.1. Taxonomy (NCBI): domain Eukaryota; kingdom Metazoa; phylum Arthropoda; class Insecta; order Hemiptera; family Aphididae; genus Chaetogeoica; species Chaetogeoica ovagalla. The sequence continues at coordinate 8,182,687 of CM063736.1, forward strand.
AAACAACGATATTTTAACGATTTATGTTATCGAAATACAATATAACGCCGTACGCTGTGCAATGAAACACGCGACGAGTACGGGAATGTTGACAAATTTTTGGCATGCCAAAATTTTGTTGTTGTTTTTCTTTTTACCAATACATCACTGATGCCGCACAATATACGAACAAATGATTAACGAGAAATAGTGAACTTTTGATTATTATTCGTATAAAAAACACGTCTGTTACAAGGGAAGCGGAGAACTGTTTGTAGCTTTTATTTTCCTCGAATAATTGCCACGCGAAATATAAACTACGCGCACGCGGTTAATAGCTAATGAATATATATATATACAGCGAGCGAAAATCAAAATAACAATTATATTAAAAATTCGCGGTATTCCATTAGGACGTAACATATTATTATTATTATTATTACGAATTTCAGGTCTCGCAGTCGAATTAACGAATCCTTTCCTCCATCCGCCACGTTTCAGACGCGAGGGGCAGGACACGTACGGTTTTTCTGAAATAAAGATTGACGTGTTTTCGCGTAATTTGACGGCAACAAAACACGGGGAATAGTATCGCGATACAGCCGATGTTATTCGAGAAAATATGTGAATTAATATTTCTGGTAGAAAATATGTCCATGTATGTACCTATGTAATTATCTAAGGACTCGCGCGATTGATCAGCCGTGTATTTAATGCAATTAATTACAAAATTAAATAGTAGTAGTAGTAATAATAATAATTGAAAAACGAAAAACTATTTCCCTAATTAAGGATTGTTAATTACGCGTGGATTTTATTAATCGATTGTATCAATACAAAACACACGAGTATGTTAACGAAACTCGACACGGATCAATGAAATTTATTATCGTTTCGACGAGTGTAAAAATAATGTATATATTTGAATCGTAATAAAATAGGTTTTTTTTTTTATTTTCTAATTTAATAAAACCCAATGTACGTTTAATTGTTATCGTGGGGGGGGGAACTATATGAAAAATTTCCTTATAAAATAAAAAATTAAAGAAATTTTATTTCAACGAACAAAAAACAAAAAAAAAAAAAAATAATACAATTACATGCGATAATATTGTAATAATCTCGTAGTTTCCTACGCGCGCGCGACGATTATGTGTTGGAAAATAATCGCCCGGTAATGTCGAAAAATAAATTTTTATAAAATAATAATAATAACACATTGGAAACGTCCGAGGACGACCGAGAATTGTGATAAATAAATTTTAACACGCGACGTAAACGAATAATTTCGCGATACAAGTGGTTCCAAAAATTTATGTTATTCGTATCTGAGATTCTAAAGGTATAAACGACGTAGACGCGACTATATATACGATCTAAGAGCTTTTTTTTTTTAATTTACAATATCGAATCTCTCGATGACGGACAAAACGTCGGGTATTTTTTGTAAAAATAAAAACGATGTTAAATTTTTTATCAGGTATCTCTGTATAATAATTACGAATTCGATTGGAGAGAATACAGAGAGAATTATTGTGATTAAGCCAACGTTTTAGACTTTACTTCGTGTATAATAATTACTCGTTGGATCTCACGAGGAATCGCGAAAATTCAAAACATGAAAATTTCGGTAAAAAGAAAATTATAAAGAATAAACTGTGTATGGTCGATAATGTACTTCGAATAAACGCAAACGAACGAACACAGTTGAAAACGTCGAAAACAGTGTATGTTGTTTTTTGTTGAAAATAAAACGTATTCGAGGCCAGATTTAAGTGTCTAAAGGCCCCTGAGCGGAAAATTTGGTGGAAACATCAAATAAATAAGTGAGGCATGTATATATATATATATTAATAATTCATTACATTGTCATAGTTTTAGTATTTATATTTTATTTAATTAGCAAATTTATAAAACGAAGTTTAAAATAACTTAAAATAAAAAATATAATGTTAAAAATGTTAATTATAAACCTGTGGAATCAAAAGAAAAAACAATCATCTATTAAATGTTGAAAATCGAGTTTTCTTAAAATATCACACACCGGAGATCATTCTAGCAAGTTGGTCGAGTCCATTGATAACGAAAATTTGAAAAAACGTTTTTTCGCTGCTGCGATTTAATTAGCACAATTGCGAAATTGTAGAAGTACACTCTACTCTCACTCTCTCTCTCTCTCTCTCTTAGCTCCTGCATTCTCCGTTTAATGGAAATCGATGAAACGTTTTGCAAATTACGAAGACGAACAATACATTTTATTTTGATTCCACTCGTATAGTCGTTCGACTATATATAAAAATTTATATTTACGCGCTGCGGAGGCGTATGCGGTACTTCAAATGATCTCTTTAATAACGAACAGAGATATTTTATATAGTTTGCAATGGCGAACACACGATAAGACAATAATAGTTATGTCAGCAATTTTTTGCCACCTCCCTTGCCACGACTATTACGTATAATTCTTCACTGCTCATTGGTCGTTTATTCGCAACCACATACCAAACATCTGATAAGTACAGTTGACGTAGTATAGTATACATCTTTATTATTATTATTATTATAATAAAACGCGAATTAACGGTTAACCGACTTCAATCACCGACTTGAACTGAACATCATAATCGTTTACGTGCTTCTTTTTTCTACAACCACTTAAACACAATCGCTTAGAATACGCACTAGAATTTTGAAAATTTGTCGATCGCGAAAGTATAACTTTCTTTTAAGAGGCAAAAAAAAACGTCTGACGAGCAATAAACCGTGAATAAAACCATATGTTATTCATTTTAAATGGTTTTATAATATAATAAAACGTTTTGAACTTTTATTTATACTCATTTTGTTTTTATATTTTTTAGTGTATGATTTTGTAGAAAAAAAGAAAATTCAGGTAAATGCAGGAATATGTATGTTGTAATCTATGAACGCTGAAAATTGAATATTAAAAAGTGAGCGTGCCCCGAAATCGGATATATATATCGGGCCCCAGAAACTACTTGATTATGTGTAAATTATGCGCTGTGTGTGACAACGCGAGTGTACCCAGTTTTTGTTCTGGATTATAACGATACATATAAACATAATGTAATATTATGACATAGAGCAGAGATAAACAAACAACAACAAGTTACGTGATTTCGTTAAAACGTTTAATTTGATGTAAGAGCACGGAAACATTACCCAATCAACAACAACAACAATACCGATATTATATAGTAGACAGTTATACGTATAAATCTAAATATTAGTGTGTTTATAATGTACGCGAATTGAAAGTATATATACGTTTTCATAGGGAAATGAAAGCATCCAAACACATACTCGAACATAGTCTTTCAGAAAAAAAAAAGATCATTTTAAAATAATGCTCACGAGAATACGTGTAAAGTAAAAAGTAATTCTATTATCAAATTTTCGCTAAAAAAAAGTAAATTGAACACCGTCAAAAGTCTCCAGATAAGAACATCTCTGCTCGGCGTCACGCATATCATTCTTGAACATTGTACGTTGCAACGCCTCCGTGACCTAACTCGACGATTATCGCATTGCGAATGGTGTACACCATCCGCAGTTTATAACGTGGCCATCACAAGAAAAACAAGCACATCTTTAAGTCAGGCGATATTGGAGGCCAAGACAGATGTCGCCAAACCGCTAGATAACAGTAATTGGTCGACACGACCTAGTGGTTACTTTTTGAGAGCTGGCCCCGCCGTCTGTTCCAATCGCGATCATGACGTCCTACGAAGCATTTTAGTGACGTCGAAATTCCCGGCTAACAGCTGGCCACTTTTCGCAAAACGTTTCTCCACGGCAATTAATTGCGCGTTGTCCACTTGGCCGAGATTTTTAAATATGATAAGCAGTTGTGTGCACGAAATAATAAGCCGTTCCCGACATTATTCTGTCAGCTCATCGACTCCTATACAAGCGCTACGTTTTCCCCCGTTTTTCTGGCAGACCCTTTAGCAATGATAAAATGTAATCGAATTTCGTTCAATGATATCGTCGAAATATAAAACAACGTCGAGTGACGTTTCCATCGGACGTTTAAAATTAAAACGAAAATAAATCGCAAACGGTGTGTTAAAGAATTGTTGTTAAAACAAATTAAATTGTAATTGTACCGTCTCTTAAACTATACAGACACTTCGTTTAAAAAGTAAAAAAAAATTATTCGCTTAGAGTCTTATTAATAGAAACATGTTAACTCTTTTAATTATCATTTTGCAAATAATATTAATCGTGGAATGACAAACGCGTTGTGTTCGCGCCACTTGCCATCCTCGCCGTTATTATATTCCATAGACGTTCCAAAGTCGAATATTTTTATTGCAATTATTTAAGAATGTAAATTCGCCTTGAATTTCGTAACGAGTTTTCTTCGGTTTATTTTGAACGCAATACGACGACGATGATGACGGTAATACGATTTTACGAGATAAAATTAAAATAACGTCTGCTAAAAATGTAAACACTTTTTGTATACGCGTTCGCGTTTGCTATAAAATTATTAATAAACTCGGCGTTTCGATTATTCGATTTAGATTCGTGACTTTATACAACCCGCGCGCGGACGATCGATTTAAAATGTCACGTACAAATTTTTTTTAATTTTTACAATTTCTTGGAGAGTTCAATCGAAATGTGAATATTAATCGTTGTACTTCACGTCGTAACCAGGGCTCGTAGCCAGGGAGACGTTTAGGATTCAGACTCTCGCGACATTTTTTTCTTGATATAAAATTTAATATTCTACTATTATTTTATTTATTTATATTTTATTTCATATTTATACTCACTCAGATAACTTAAAAAAAATTTTTTTTGCTAACTACGGCCTTGGTTAGGTCAGGTTAACCGGGTACCCCCTGGTAGTTGACATTCAAACCAGTGCCAAATAATTGCGTACAGTAAAGAGGTAACACTTATATAAGTTAACCGCGACACCTTTTCTTTTTTGCTTGTATTTAAGTAAATAAAACGTTTCGGAACTCTTAACGAGTGCGTATTCGTCGTACACAACACGACCGTTTATACGAAAAGAACAAAAAAAAAAAAAACCCGTAAAGTTACTCAGTATTATTAAGTGTTTAATGCGATGTCTACGTTTGTCGCCCGCGAGGACGATAAAAAGAGATTTTTTTTCTATTTTGTCGTTAAAAAAGAAATTCGTAAAAGATAATGGAAAAAGAAACTCTGAAAACGCAAAAACACCAAATACAGCAAGGGGCTGGGTATGAACTCGTTGACGGCTATATCGGTATGGACGTTATCCCGGTTTTCCGACAGGTATCACGAAAAAAAATCATTCGGCGGGATTTGAAACGTTAAATAAGCGGAATTCAATTTCCGTTTTGAACTCGATTATTCGTAAGTAAATAATTGTGGATAATTAAACGATTTAAACGTTGTTTTACATTTTTTTTTTCTACACGCTCTCACGCCGCATTGACGGGATATAACCGAAACGATAAAGATTATATAGATCGTGACCGGCGATCAGTCCTCCCCCATTCAATTTCACTAATATTGCAATAAGGTGATGTTATATTAATATTTTTTTAAATTAGTATCGTTAACGTGGGATTCCAGTTTGCAACGACAACATTTAATATACTTATAAAAAAAAAAAAAAAAAACGTTTTTTTTCTCCGAAGGAAATCCGCAGTGCGAAAAAAATAAATACCGGATGACGGAAGAAATTATATATATATAAAGAAAAAAAATAATAAATTCGATACGTTTTTTTTACTTTTATAGTCAGAACTCGATGGTTACGAGTAACCCGGAATGCGATGCTCCTCACGCGGTGTAAAAACGATAGCGTTTTTTTTATTGTATTGTCACGGATCTCTTAACATCGGTTTTGGTCTGCTTTTTTACATTTTTTCGAGGGGAAAAAAAATTGTAAACAGAAATACTAGAAATGACGATGATGGGCAATGGCCGAGATTTTTTTTTGAATATATCGGTCCGGCGACTTAAACAAAAAAAAAAAAAAAAAACTATAAAATTGACCAACTATCGCGCGACCATTGAGAAAACGCTCGCCTACGAAGAAAAATTATTATCGTACGCGTAATGTAATAAGCAATGCGTTTATAAATCGTTATTTCGATCCCGTTATTTATATTATTCATAAATAATACGTTTGTTTACGGCGTACTCGTGAATTTTCGCGTTATTTCATTAATGCGATTGTCGAAAACTCGGACAAGTAAATGGTAACGATACGTTGAAAACGAACCGGGAAGTCAATTTAATGATATGAATAATAAAAATAAACGTGTATTTATTATTGAAATGAAAAAATAATAGTAAGTAACGTTTTCGTTTTACTCTGCAATTGCGCACAAGGGCCGTTTACGAATACGAGTATATTATTGCAGCCGGACAGAATTCTTTTGAGAATTTTTTAAAAAAAAGTTTTTTTTTTATAAATATTGTACATTATAAAAATGAAAAATTATACGTAATAATTTTTATGTATTTTCTCTGAACGTTTTTTTCTATCGATTTCAATGGAAGTGCTGCTCAACGAAGTTGAGTAACTTTATTACATATTTAAACCGAAAAGATAAATATTAGAGAGAAAGATATTTTTTTTTCAAAACAGATTATTATTTTATAGATAGAGAGTTGATGCGCGAGACGGGCTGAGAATAAAAATCACGAACATTTGAATATTATTTTTTTCCCCCCTTAAATGGATTTAATATTCTACAATAAAATTATTGAATACGCATGAAATATATATATATATATAATATTTTTATAACTCGCGAGTAAAAAGATATATACATATTTCGATGTCCCTTTGGGACTAACTTTTCAGATGATCACTTGTTTCTCTTAACACGGACAAAACATAAAGCTCCGCAATTCTTTATTGACGAACACTATTTTTTTATTTTTAAAAACGTATCAAAAAAATATTATTTAAGAAGATTTTTTTTTTCTAGCCGCATTAATATAAGGCCAGTCATACCCTTAAATGTTAATTTAATAAGTTTAATAATTACTTCAATATATTATATTACGTTCTTTCTTTTTTTTTTTTTTTTGCGGAATAAATTTCTCTACTGTGTAATATTATATTCTGCAAAGGGACTTTTTGATTAAGTTGTTTCTAAGGTACACATAATTATTATATATATATATATATTAATAAGTAGTTTTCCAATATACTCCGACTGAGTAAATTTACTTTAGAGAAATCGATATTTTTCTGTTACGTGGTGTAGTGAAATGTTTTCCTACGGAATTTTTAAAAGACGTTTTTAATATATACACACGCGTATATATGTATATTATATAGATGGGAGAAAAGTAGTTTGATATTTTTCAAGGCGAAACGAGTTTTTTTCGGGTACTGCCGTTTTAAGTCTAAAAAAAAACTGAATTTAAAACTATTTGGAATAGACCGTGTCTAATTCAAAAAAACAAAAATTATTAAATAATTATTAGACCAATCCTTTATTACGGAAATTCGACAATTGGATATTTATTGTGAAATAATTATGGGGGGGGGAGGAGGACAATGAAATATTTAATCTTAAAGATCTCCCACGATAATACAGGAAAAATGGTGACGAGTTTTCAAAATCAAATTCTTTTATTTCGATGTCCACGAATAGTCGAATCTAGTTTTTACGTTCAATTCGATAGTGTTTTTTTATTACGAGCGTAAAATATTTATTATTATTATTATTATTATTATTGACATTTGCAAGGGCGTGCGAGCTCTAATAAATTGAATATTTAATGAGGTATTTTCCATTAATGTAAGCGATGGATAGCTGCTGCTGCATTAGTTGCTCCACACTAATGCATTAAAATAATATTAACTGTAATATTAAATTACTACTCATACAACACGCGTGCACGAAAATTCCCGAAAATTGCCTATCGAATACGCCTTAGAATCAGTGCGAATAAATTTGTAATATAACCTGAGAACAATATTTTATCAGCATTAAAAAACAAAAATATTCAATTATATATGCGCTAATTTGTAAATGAGCAGTCGTGTAAGGTGTAGAGTATTCAGAATACGTATTTGAACAAGTCATAGAGAAAAAATATTTAGAATATACATTTTTTTTTGGTAAAACTGTCGAAAAATTCTATTTTCTAAATTGGTGTTATTCGACAATCGACTACCAAATACGAGGGAGTAATAAAGAACGGACCTAAATAGTATACACATAAAAAGAACACTGAATATGTTGTAAACACAAAATCGTCTTTTATATACGTATATTAACTAAGCCATTTTAAAAATATAACGAAGACTAACGACGTCGAGCTAACACAGTCTTTCACAATATACTCTCACATTTACTTTTAGATTTACAAACCGATTTGTAGTTAATATAATATTTATTATATATAAATGAACAAATGACAATTCGCCGTGAAATGGGTTTTATTTTATATATATATACCGTTTTATAATAATAAAAATAATATTCATATTATATTGCGTTATTTTACCGTGTTCCCATATAAGTACGTATATATAAAGATACGTAACTGTAATAATATCGTATTTATATACTTTAAGGTACACGATTAATTTTGTTATATGAAATCGCGTGAATACAGAGATGGTAAAACAATAATTTAAATTAATATTAAAATTTTTTTTTTTTTGTTATTATTAAAAGTAGTCTAATTATATTAAACACCAATGTAGTAGTCAATTCAGTTCCCAGATATTATATATTTATATAATATAGATGTACAATTTACATATCATAAAACTATTAGAAACAAAATAATTCAGGATTTTGATGGAGTGTTAAATGCACTCTTTTTTTTTAAAAAGTAATTTTGAAACGTTTTTTGTACTGACAAAAAGGTAAAAAAAAAAAAAAATTATATAAAATCACAGTTTTGAATTTTATCTTTATTGTACGCACAAATGAATTGATATCATTTTTATTTTTACAGTCTACAAGTATAATAACAAAATGACGATTCATTACATTTAATAATATCTCGCTCTCTCTCTTTTGTTATTAATCCTCACATTGGGTTGCAACTTCATTCGCTTTCCTTTTTAGTTTTAAATACAAATTTTTATTTACATTTTACAATTATGGATTTAAATCAAAGTATTTTATACGCGCTCGTAATATTATGTTTTATACACAACATTAATATATCGTGTTGATAAAATTCATACATTTATATAGTTATTATCTAATATTATAAACAACAAAAACGACTAAAATATAAATACACGGGATAATTGATTAAATATTAACGAATATATATATATATATATACTCGTATATTTAAATATTGTAATATCTTAAGTATACTAACCATTTATTATTATAAATTTAAATTTTGTATAATAAATTAAATAAATATGTTTTAAATGATTTGAGGTAAAAAAAAAAATTGTAGTTCAATTAGATTTACATGGTTATAGCATTAAAGAAATTATAATTTTAAAAATATTATAAAGTTTCAAAAATGTATTATTATTTTTTTAATAATGCATTGCGTGAAAAGATTATAGCGGAGGGAAATACTTTAAAGAAAATTCGTATTATATGTATTTATATAAATATACACGAAAATCAAAATAAATAAATACGAATAAGTACCTCTAAGTATCGTTAAATACTGTTTAAGTACAGGAAATAATGTTAAGTACTTAGGTATATAAAACACATATTTCAATTTCACTAGAGTCTTCCATTAAAAAACAGAAATACCGTAGGTATATTTATATATTAATGGTCATTATTGCCACGGAACGATGTATAATCCTTTTTAATGCGTTTCATAAATTTACCACTAAAAAAAAAAATTAAAAATCAAATAAAAAATTATGTATTTAAAAAAACATATATGTCGTACAACTTCATTAATTTTATACGTATATATATATATTTATTTTTTTGCATTTCATATTGATAAATGATGTAATTTTTTTGATTTAAAGAATAAAAAATTTAATACAATGACGTTTCTTTAACTATGTCGAAAAAATTCATGAAAATCGTTCGTCACAATTTTGAAATTCTTCGACAATGTGTATTTGTAGATAATAATGCTATATTTTTTATTACAAATAAATTTACTGGTTCTCATAAATATAACGTTGTTGTGAGCGCTTTCTCGCGTTCCTTCGAACACGCGGTGCAGCACTACGGAGGGACGCTAATTATTTTAAAAGGATTACAAGAGTTCCTTTCCCCCTCTCCCTATGCGATTAGAGGAGTACTGTTCATTGTCGTATACGAGATATCCAAAAGACATGGGAAATAAGTTACGTACGCGTTTAAAACGTCGTATACACGTTATTGTGATGATGATGATGATGATAATACGCGTATCGAAAGCAATAATCGCGACCTAAACACAACTAAACATCAATAAACGTATAATATATAATACAAAATCGACTTGTACTCATTCGCGTATGCGCGCACGTCGAATGGAATTGAAAAAAAAACACGGGGTTAATGTCATATACTCGTATTAGTAAGTTTATTTATATATATATAGGTACGGGGCTCCTTCGAGATAATGATTATTATATGCAAATAATAAATTAATCTCCGCCGATGTGTATATATATATACATATACATATGTATTTTAATAGACGCTGTGTGTAAACGAGAGAATTCGACCGTGGTTTGCGTATAGGTATGTTTTGTCGTGTACAAAACACAATCGCACACGGCCGTGTATGACAGCGTTCATTATCAATATCAACGATCCGTATACATCAAGGACGGACGTAATACGTCTATGTATTTATATTTTTCATTATTTTAAATAAAATTGATATTGCACTGAATGAAACATGCGAGTGTCATTGGTGGTGATTGACCTGTTTGAGAGGGGCATTAAAGTCGAGAGAGAATATTTTTTAGTTGCCATCGCGTCACACACTTGCAATCGGAAGATCTGCTTTGCAATCGGATCGGGAGAGGACGAACGTAGCGAAAGACACGATAACAGCGACGTACTGCAATGTACGCAGGCTAAAACGGTCTTTTTAAGACAGCGGTAACGGGAAAAAGTCATGAAAACAGGAGTCCGGACGTGCCATGGACAATCTTAATAAAAGGAGATTACTCCGAGACATCGTACAACGTTCAAACGTGCCCCCCATACTCGTGTACGCGCGCAAAAGTATGTTTTAATAGAAAACGACATAATGCCTGTTCTGGGGCCGAGGCCATTATTTTAATCGACGTTATCAAATTTGTAACTGTATGATGTTTTACTGTTTTTATGTGTTTTGTACCTGACGCGGCGAGAGAGAAAACAAAAATTATTGTTTCCCCCGGACCGACGTTTATCAAAATATTATTTCCATCTCTTGCAGTTAAGTCCATCGCGCTGATCGACAGATGTGACGTTTTAATTAAAACGAAAACACTCTGCAAGAATTCCAATCCCTTCTACCCCTTAAAAAAAACATATCGTTTGTTATTATTGTGATTATTCATTCGGTGTTGTTTTTTCGTTTTTCATTTTTACAAAAACTCGAGTGCGTAGGTGTATGACGTACCGTGGATATAATACGTGTGCACGAGTAAAATTAATTCTCGCGCGTGTTTACCATACACACACACACACAATCCCTCGTCAATATTATTGACGTGAAATGGATTACATCATTTTAGAGAATCGTCAATAAAACATTTTGAATAATATAATATAAAATAATAACCATGTATATATGTATATATATAGTATTATTTAACCCATTAGTGTGCGACGCATAAAAATCCTATGACATCGTATTTATACGTGTGTACGGGAACGAATGATAAACGGATACTGTTTGTGTTGTAAGTGCAGGTGTGCGGGAAGCATTAAATGTAAAATAAAACAATATTCTTTTTCTCGTCGGAAACACCAATTTAAACCGGCGTTTTATGAGTTATGACTGCAAACACACACACACGCACACGCATGTCACATATTATTATTATATAAAAAAGAAAAGGGCGAAAATAAAAAGTAGTCTAACGTTTAAATGGATGCTAAGGCATAATTCGGAATATTACATGTGATAGTTTGGGAATTACAATACAAACGAATACACCATTAGTTGGAAAAATGAGAGATAATACAATAAAGTTTTGGAGCACGCGGAGAAAATGAAGGGCGAGAAAATAAGCGAATTTGAAAAAAAGAAACTCCTATCATTGCAAGAGTAGATCAAAGTAAATAATATGGTTAGTGGTTGTTGACGAAGATACGGCCAGGTTTTTAGAGTATAAATAAATCGATGGTTATGGTGTGCAGGGAATCGAATGTAAAGTAAAACGATATTATCGTGTTTTATGAGCCACGATTGCAAGTACGCACATTCGCACATATTATTAACGTATGTAATTAAAAGTGACGACGGAAAAAAAAGTAAAAGCAAAAGTAACGGCAAAAATCAGAATGTTTAGAGACGTTAGACGATATATTATAAAAATTCAAAACGTTTGTGGTAATCGGTTTAGTTGAATATCTTTAATTGGAAAAAGTAGAAATGGTTTGGGGCAAAAGAAAGGACGATCGAATTACTTTCGCGGACATCGCCGTGAAATATAATCTATTTTATAGAAATATACGTAAATGTACGGTAAAAATTTACTTTATACAACCGAAAAACCAGTTCGTTTGTGTTTTAATGAATCGCAATCGTACAATTATTATCAATATTTCGTATTATTTTAATTTATTAATTTATTTATTTTTCTTCTGAATCGTACATAACATTACATCGGTCGTCGAAATGTACTTTTTCGTTTCGCCGTCCTTTGCGAACGATTGTAGTATTTTGTACTACAACTGCGGCGTTCATTTCCGATTCTTGGCACTGAGAAACAATAACACTTTGGTTATATGTATATAGTTGGCGAATTACACGAATTTAGTTTAAACCGCCGCAATAATATAACGTACAACAGTGCATACCTCTATTAACGAGTAAAAGTAATAATAATACACGATAAACGTATAAACTACAAGGAGATTACGCTTTTTACGAAATTAATGTTTAATCGTCGTATAGTTATGACTTATGACATTCAAAACGAACGCATTATCGCGTAGTGTTATTGCTAAAAACTGAATCGTTCAACGAACCGGATTATCCTGATAAGTTTATGGTTAGGATGAAAAATTGTGAAGTTTTTGTTAACCGACCGATTCAATAAAGTAGACGACTTTCACTGTCCCGATACCTAGTTAGAATGATAATTAATTTAGTCTTTTCAATTATTGGAAATTTGTTATACAAAAACTTTTAGAAACTATGTAGTAATAGCAACTTTTTCTTTTAAGTTTATATACTCGTTTTAATATCGAGCAGAGCTAATCATGTGTTTATATATATATATATATATATACTAGCTGTCCTGCCCGGCGTTGCCCGTGCCAAAGATTTGTATTTTTTATTACAGCTGAATTACCCGGCTTCGCCCGTGTACAGTTTTGAACGAACTTGCATCATTTATTAAACTTTAAAATTTTAATTCAATACACATGCTCTTCTTCTCCCTCGCCTCTAACCCAGCCAGTAGCGTATTTTCAAATTTTTTCTCGGGGGTCTAGTAATTTACATTACCTATAACTATTATATAAAAAATATATATTTTTAATTCCGCCTAAAATAGCTGACCCGACAGACTTCGTCCTGTCAAAAAGATTTGTAATGTGGCAGTTTTTGTGCCTACGTATTTTAAAAATATTCTCCTGAACAGAACCGTCAACCTGGTGATAGGGCGTTGTGAATAAAAAACATATATAATGATTTAAAAGTAAGTAATCGCTTTATTGTTAATCATGTGAATCATAATTATTATTATTATCATTGTAGTGCTTTGTTTTTTGTTTTTTGTTTGATTACGGCTTTTGCCCGCGACTTCGTCTGCGTGTAATTCGAATAAAAGCAAGGTCTTTATGTATCAATAACTGGTGCCCGCGACTTCGTGTGCGCAGTATTAGTATTTCGAGTAGCTTATATTAGCGTGAAAAGAACTAACATTATGACATTAAAATTATAACATACATAATTTTTGGGTCGTATTTGAAAAATATAACAGTCTGACAATATTGAGATGTTACATTCGCACTGTAATAACGTAACAATATTGTCAACATAAGAAATACAGTAATTAAGCACTGCAAACCCCTAATCATAGGCCTATAGGTAGCTACTGCAGTATGCTTCTATAAACTATATTTAGCGATTTTTTTCCTTCAGCATAAACATGCAGATTTTTCGCTTTGGAAACACGTGAGCAAGCCACATAGAGCTGACCGTGAGAAAAACATGGCGTGCCCAAATGTATGCCTGCTACCTTTAAGGTTTGACCCTGCGATTTGTTGATCGTCATTGAAAATGCGACTTTCAATGGGAACTGCAGGCGTTTAAATTGAATAGCAAGTTGTTGGGTATGATTGGGATGCGCGGTATAAGAACATTGTCTCCTTGGCTTCTCCAGTTAAAATTGTGGCCTTCACAATGTGCCTCCCTAGTTCGTTAACTTGCAACCGAGTGCCGTTGCATAATCTTGGCGCGTCCAGGTTACGCATTAACAAAACAGGTACACCTACCTTTAATTCCAACTTGTGTGATGGCACCCCGGACAACTCTAAAGAGTTTAGGAACTCTACGGGATAACTTGTAGTGTCATCGGATGACATAACTGTGTCGATGGAGTTATACACGAATATTTCGCTAGTTATTTTGTCCAAGATTTTTTTATTTACTTTCGAAACAGTCTCATTTTTTGGAGCCAGTATGGTTCTTTCACACAACCAATTTTCGTTATAAAATTGTTGCAGATTCGGAAAAACTTGATCAATTAGTTCGTCTTCCGACTCCACAACATGACAAAATTGGTGTGTGAAAAGAACCATACCTTCTGGGTCGGTGTCCAGGCGGCCTTCACCAATTTCTAGGAGTTTTTGAGCATATGCTCCTGACTCGACATCGTGGAATAATTGAACTCGCATGTTAGTGGTAAGATAAAGCTTTTCAACTTTGGTCCACAGATATGATGTTTTTAGACATGCGCTAATTTCGTCTGCTGCAGTGCCTCTCTCGATAACAGGTAAAGTCTGTCTAAAATCCTGCCAATAAAACTACCATACCACCCATCAACTTTCGATTGCTTTGAATGTCTTGTAGACAGCGATCAAGCGCCTCGATGGCGCGTTTGTGTGACATAGTGCACTCGTCCCACACGATTAGCTTACATTGTTGCAACAGGGCACCGCGGGCACTGCTCTTACTGATGTTGCACATTGGGGTTTCTTCACTTGCCAGATTAAGAGGTAATTTAAAAACCGAGTGTGCCGTCCTTCCACCACTTAGTAATGTTGCAGCGATCCCAGAGGATGCCACAGCTAATGCCACATTACGGTCCTTACGAATTTTCGCTAGAAGCAAATTAAGCAAAAAAGTTTTACCTGTACCGCCCGGAGCATCAAGAAAAAAAAGGCCGCCTTCACCAAGCTCAACTCGTTGTGATATTTTGTCATAAATTTCTTTTTGCTCTGGCAGCAGGCGTGGCTCAGTTTCGCTGACCTGGGCATCTAATAAAGCGGTATTGTAGCTTAGTTCTTTAATCAAATCGGTCGACAGCTCTCCTCGTCGCTGTGGTGTGGGCATACCGAAATCGGACAATTTCTTTCCGGAAATCGTTATTATTTTGAATAGCTCGCAGATTGCAGAATTTTTTCAGACTTAAATGACATTTATCGTTATATTTTGGACAATTCACACAATATCTTTATAAATTATAGCCTATGTGTTATTCTGATCTATAAGCTACATTACTGTAAAGTTTCATTAAAATCCGTTTAGTAGTTTTTGCGTGAAAGAGGAACAAACATCCATACATCCATCCGTTTCATCCATTCATCGTTATATTTTGGACAATTCACACAATATCTTTATAAATTATAGCCTATGTGTTCTTCTGATCTATAAGCTACATTACTGTAAAGTTTCATTAAAATCCGTTTAGTAGTTTTTGCGTGAAAGAGGAACAAACATCCTACATCCATCCAAACAAACTTTCGCCTTTATAATATTAGTAAGGATATATATATATCTGAAACGCTTGTTTTTTTCCAATTACTATAATGAAACCTTTATATACGTCCAAGTCACGCTTATTAAATAATAATAACAATAAATATCCGAAAATAATAATTATATAAACTGTAAAATTAAGTTTTATTATAAGTAGTCGTTATCTGAGTATTTATATGAGTGAAATTTAAAATTTGCCCTAACCAGTCATTATACTTATTAAATTATAAATATAGTTTATTTATTTATGTTTTACGTGTAGAAAAAAAAGAAATAGATTTCTTTAATATTATATGATCGATGCTTTATAATAACGTGGAAATCTATATTATTACAACTATCAACATTATACACATTGTTCGTGTGCATAATATTTCTATTGTATTTAATTTTTGTGCTTTTTTTTTAATGGGAAACTGTTTAATTCTAGTCTCTCTTTTTTATGGATATCTTTTAAATTCGTATCGTTTTTTTACGAGTTATGGTTTTTTTTTTTAATACATTTTTTTATGTGTTAATATTATTATTTCTTATATTTGTTCTTGTTTTTATTACGCTATCTGTCATCACTGCCGCGTGATATATACATATATTATTATAATAGTTTCTACGTCGCGAATCAGCAAGCGTTCCTCTTCCTACACTCTTATATTGTCAGCAGTCATTACGACTTCGAATGGTTAAAATTTTTGAAAAAAAAAACAAAATATCGCGTCGCCGATAAATAAATATCTATTGACGATTCAAAAATGAATATATACCGCTATATCATTATGATAAGACGATTAATTTAAACGAGATAATTACCTACGCGTTAGTGAGGCAATTGATTTTTTTTTCGTAACAAAGTCTGTCATGAACGAATTCCGACACCGCCGTACCGTGCATTTCTCCATTAACTGAGAAACTTTAGTTCACATTATCATATTATTTAATATTCAATTAACACAACGTATTACCGCGATATTGTGAATAAAACTGTGTACGCATAATATGTGTACTATATATTATTTATTTATCCGCATATTTTCAAAATTCGTCGAACTAGATTTACGTTATTCATCTTACTTTTAATAATAATAATAATAATAATAATAATAATAATAATAATAATAATAATAATAATAATAATAATAATAAAACTTGTCGTAATCGTCGAACTTAAAAATCAATTAATACGAGTAACCATTGCATTTGAACTATTTAGGAAACAGTGGAGCTGGTCTATGCTAAACCGCGGGCGAAATTTCGTTAGAAATTCGTATCGGACACATCGTTGCATGATTCGACCGAATGATTAGTTTTAAAACTTTTATCGACATCATTATTTTTAAAAATGTTCTAATTATTATTAAAACGTTTTATCTTGCGCATTCATACGAAGTTTTATAAATTAAAACTAATTAATTATTAAAAATAATTTTGAAATTTGTTTTGTTGACTTAACGTATGATCTAAATATAAAAAAAATTTGTTTGTTTTTTTTTTTAAATTACTTCTGCTTAAAAGCTTCGCTGCATCGGAAAGCAGCAAAAAATAGTTTACAACAAAAGAAACAGGCTAGTTCCTTTCAAACGATTAAAAAAAAAAAATTATTATTATACGAAACATTTATCGTTATAACATTGAAATGTGTTAATTTGTTTTTAGAATAATTCGCATTATGCAAAAAAAAAACACGCACGCATAGTACAAGCGACGTCTATAAAATGAAAAAAAATTTATTCTTTCTCAAATAATACAAAAAAGTTCCGGTAACACATTGTATAATATACGTAGTTACGAAGAAAACTAACAATAATTTATAATCTATTTTTCATTTAAAATTTATCCAGAATAATTTAAATAGTTTAATTTATATGAAAATAGAGATAAGCGGCATTTTAAAAGTCCCTTCTTCGCGTGGTTAATTTAAAAAAAAAATGCATTTTTTCCCCTTCAAAATTCCAAGCTTTTGACATTTCTATAACAACATAATTATTGTTCCGTGATTAAAAACTATAAATTAATAGGACGACAAGTGTACCTATTACATACGTCTCGTTTTTGATTTCGTCAAAAATAATTACTACTGATGACGACAATAAACTGGTCGACAGTCGTATTTAAATTTAATACAAGGATTTTTGGATGATAATAATTAACGAAGAAAAAGGATTTGCCGAGAGATTTGAATTTCTAACATAATACACTCAAAATTCATTACGCAGTAATTATTTATAATTGTCGAAATTCCTGCAAAGAAATAATCCGTTCGATCGTTTTCCATGCAAAATGTTAGCAATTACATGAAAAATATATATATCATACGCTAAAATTTCCACGTTTAAATTCGTATTAGGACATTGAATCATTGCAGCTCACGATATTAAAATAACCAACGATAATGTAATCTAAAACATAATTGTTTTTCTATATGTTCATGGTGTTATATTATATTCGATAATATAATATAACGTATGTAATATTTTATGTATTACAGATTTATGAATTCGAATACAGTAAATCATTATACCGGTTTAAACTTATTCCTTGCCAACGTTCGTTCGTTTTTTTTTTTTATAATTTATTACTATCAAACACATGTTTACGAATCGTTTATAATTGAAACCATACAATGGCATAATTAAAAACGAAAGGTATTTTATTGGCACCTTTATAAAAATACACCCCGTACGTGTTATAAATAAATATATTGTACATCTCTAAGCGCACTAAAACAATAATAATAATAATAATAATAATAATAATAATAATAATAATAATAATAATAATAATAATAATAATAATAATAATAGTAATAATAATAATTTATAATTATGCGATAGGTGCGAAATACGAATATTTGAAAAATCATAAACGTTTCAAGTTTATAATACCGGTATAAGTCGCATAAAAATCAGTATACATATTATTCGCTAGTCATTCCGCATTCGGCTTGATATATTATATGAAATATGTTTTGTCATTAAACAATTTACGTCACAGAATTAAATATGAAATAAAATTAAGGATTAAACTTGATGTATATATTATAATAAATTAAAAATCGTTTTAAACATTTTTTTCATATCAACTGAATTACACACACACACACATATATATATATATATGTTATAAAAGATAAACAATATTAATATTATCGCGTGTAAAAGAATCAATTCGTAAAAAAGAACACAAATTGTTTTAAAAATATTACAGGAAAAATAATAACAAATATGGTATGTACAAAATGGAATTAAATCGTACGTTGGTACCCACCCCGTGGAAAAATTAACCAATAATACGTGTTTGTGAGGGAAGAAAAATGTCACGGGTTAATAGTAGTTATTTACTAAAATGAAGACTTAATGCGCCGTGTCAATTATACGCGGTGTAAAGTATTATTTAGGCCGACGATCAAATTCAAAATGAAATTGGACAATTTTGAATTATATATATATATATATATATATATATATATATATATAATACATATTATAATAATATGAATATTAAAACATACACTCGTTTATTTTCAACGTATTTATTATTCCGCGCGCGCCACGTGGTTCAATAATAATCCACAAATTGTTATTTTGACACGAAACACCTATTAAACCGTATAATATAATATAGTGTATATTATAATATATACATTCGTATTAATGTTTTATTTCGTGTCAATACATATCCAAATCTACCTATTGAAATACGAACGAAATACAACAGAACGTTCATGGTTGCGTTTATATTCTGTTAGGTGTGTAATATTTAAATTCACCGCCTAACACGTTATTTGCGTATAGCTTATACGTTGTTTCCATTTAATAATGCACTATATTTAAAATGATATTATTTATATAACATCGAATCATCGATATCTACACGCTATCTAAATGGCTTCACAGCGTGCAACGATATATATATATTTTTTTTTACAAATACACACAGCAGATAAACTAAAACATCGTATCAAAAATGCCATACAAGTTTTATTTTATTATTAATTAAAAATAACAATTAATATTCGTACGAAATATTATATTAAACGTATGTTGAGATTACAAACGTTTTGTAATAATGATAAAAGGTGTATTATAAATATAATAATATAATATAATTATAATATGTATTACAATATTATTTGTATATTATACAAATCAATTATTATTATTATTATTAGTGTTATTTTTCAAAAAATTAGAATAAAAAAAAAAAAAATTGGAATTTCTTCGAATAATATAACAACGTCAGAAATTGTGAAACGAGTTTGTTTGCATTCGTTTTTTAAATATAATATAATAAAGTATTCTTCACATGACGTATAGTTCTTTTCGAGTTTCACATTGCAACCCACTCTATAAAAATTCTGTAAAAAAAATCATTACATATATATATATATATATATATACATTTGAATTACGTACAAATCATGTGGCAGAGTTGTAAGAATATATTCAATTTTACAACATAATACGTTTATTATAAGATTTCAAAAAAAAAAAAATTGTCCTAACAATAATTTAAAATTATTATTCGTGTGCGTGGGATATATCATCTGAAAATAAATGAATCGTTTTGTTATTAATAAATAAATAAATTTTATAAATAATATATTTATATAATATAATACTGTAAAGTTATATTAGGTCCAGATACGATTAGAATCTATATAAAGACGTGTGCGTACAATGAATAGGAATACACACGGTGTTGCCGTATTCAGAGGAGAGCAATGCTGTTCAAGATTACCCGCCCCGTGTGTGGTGTAGTAACTGGTAACTAATAACTGGTAAGTGATGTGTGTGTGTGTGGTTGTGGTAACTGGTAACTGGTAAGTGGTAAGTGGTGTGTGTGTGTGTGGTGTTTTTGCTGCGGGCAGAAGCTAACAACGGTGTTCATATCTAACCGCGGTAAACACACCGTGTGTGTACATCACACATATACACACGCAGTGGCGTAACCAGGACTATGCAATGGCGGATGGGTTTTGGGTATGAATGAATCTCTATAGGTTTTTACATTTTTTGTTAGGTTTGTTGCTCGATGGATCATACAAGGACTCACTTCATTAAAAACGTCAAAAAAAAAAGCAATGGGGGGGTTTAACCACCCAGTAAGTTGGCTTCACCCCACTGGATAGGATATTATATAAATGTAAACGAATTCACGCAAGAAGCGAAAAATAAGCGCGAACGTTTTCAAACGTCTGTTGCAGGATACAAAACATACGCGTTTTAAACGGCGTTCAGATCAGTACTTGAAATATCGCAAATTATTATTATTATTATCATCATCAAAGCGGTGGTGTGATTACCAATAAAAATAATAATAATAATAATATGCATCTAAAACAAATTGTTTATTTCAAAAATAACGAAAACCCTCTCGTAGATAAAATTATTTCGCGTAGGACAATTAATAATAATCCGTTTGAGATTCTCGCATTACCGGCGAGCGAACGCGCAATGAATACATAGAAAAAAAGCTCCTATACGGTCCCCCGCACATAACGACGTCTGCTGTACCTGTAAACACTACGAGAAAGAAGTAAATATGTAATTTGTATATTAATAAGACGTATATTTTCTCGACGTAAACAAACAGAATTGCGTTTATTTATTATTTCATTTTTTATACATTGTTATTTTTAGCTTACACGCATAATAATATCGCGTACAACGTTATTCAAACAATACCTACACCTATAGTGCAAATGTACAAAAACTCTTGTATTATGCTATTTGTAAAAAAAAAAAAAAAACATTTCGACTTCTATATAAATAGTATAGTTTTAACGCAGTTCGCGGTTATTCAATAGAACAAAATAATTGAAAATCGTTAAAAAAAAAAACAATTAATTTCCATCGAACATATTTAAACATTTTGACGCGTCGTTTATATAAATAGCTGCCGACGTAGGTCGTATGATATATTATGTACGCGCGGTGTTTTTAACACAAAAAAAAAACGATTTTATCTTTTTATATTCTATTTAAAACAGTCGTGAATCGGTTAAAAAAAAAAAAAAAAAAGGCGTGAAAAAATCGAATATAATATTGTATTCGCGTATTCGTCAACGGTCGGTTCGCAAGCAACGGTTAAGCACACGCGTTTATTCCCAAAACGAAATACTTGTTGTTTTAACGTGCAACCGAGGTGGTATTCATAGTTTATTTAAAAAGCGCGTTTTATATTGTTCGACGTGTCCCCTGTTTTAGTGAACTATTACAATTTCAATACTTCAACGCGCGCACGACAAATATTATTTACGAATTATTATTATAACGTGTACCAATAATTTATTTTACGTAGCGCGCGCCGCGGCGGAAGAAGGATAGCGCCCTGCGCGCGCGTCTAACCTAATCTAACCGTCGACAAAACTCGCTTACGCGTAACGGAACTCGAAAAAAAAAAGTCTATTATGTATTATGTATACATAAAATACATACTACACCACATACGTATTATATATTATAATAATAAATAATATGTTATATATATATAATAAAACATAAGTAGTATATTATATAACGTATTATTATAATTTATTACATAATGTAAGGGGCAAGGAGACACGACACCGCGGCTCGCGCACTCTGACAACAACTCGTCGTCGGCGGCCTTAGCTCCTTGCTCCTTTTCCTGGTAGTGGCCTTGCTCGGCCGTCCAGCTCCTTCGGCGGCCGACCGAGCTGGACCAGAGGTTCCCAAACTTTTTATGCTACGACCCATTTTGGAAATTATTTAGATTTCGGCGACCCGCAATAATGTGTATGACTTTTTTTTTTTGCTATTTCTTGTAGATCAGTTGTTTACGATAGAAAAATAACAGTTTATTTTTCAATCCTTTTATCGAAGGATTATTTTTAATTATATATTTGAATAGTAAAAAAAAATAATCATGTATGTTATAAAAGTATGATTTTAACGTGAAGGATGTAACATCGACGGGTGGCGACGGAAACACGGAATTATAGCGACATGTGTCTAAAAAAAAAAACGTATTATTTAAAAATATAACGCGACCCACGTTTGGGAACATCTGAACTAGACAAGCTCGGAGCAATTGCGGCCCGTGCGACGACGCGTGACTTTTAAAATTTTTGGCGCAGGGGACAGTTATGGCCAGTGTCCCCCCATAGATATGGCAGTTTTCAATTATCGCAGAGTCAAATAATGATAATAATAATAATCTGTTTATTATTAATATACCGTACAATATTGTTTTACACGCGTTGTAAACCAATGGTCGCAGCGGCTTAAACTTAAAAGAACAAAAAAAAAAAAATTGAAAATTATTCGATAATTTAATATTTTAAAACAATAATATTACTATAGTACACGTCGTCGTATATTATACGGTGTACGCGCGCGTATTCAATACGTCGTCTTACAATAACGACATTAATAATAATAATAATAATAATAATAATAATAATAATAATAATAATAATAATAATAATAATAATAATAATAATAATTTATTTGTTCGAAATGAGACAGGCGCGACAACGCGAAATAATAAAAACTGGTTATTTATATTATTATTACTACAACTACTGTTATTATTGTATTGGAGTTGTAACGTTGCGAATACGACGGCGGTAATAATTCATTTGTGATTTTTATTGATTTTTTTTTCTTTTAATAAAACATAATACGCGAACGTCTCGAAATAATTGTCTTTATTTTAAAGTTTATGGATATTACGCCGTGTTGACGCGCGAATAATTTTAAAACGATTATATATTGTAATATAAATAAAACGTAGACGCGTTTGAATACGTTTGCGATATGATCTTTTAATCCAGAAAATTCTAATTAAAAACAAAAAAAAAAAAAAACGTCAGGCGAGAGTGTGTAACTTAAAATAGTTACGCCGCGAAAATCCGTCGATCATAAAAACAATTTACAACGGAACGAGTAATTATATAAGAAAGAAAAAAAAT
Organism: Chaetogeoica ovagalla; assembly: GCA_032441825.1. Lineage (NCBI taxonomy): Eukaryota > Metazoa > Arthropoda > Insecta > Hemiptera > Aphididae > Chaetogeoica > Chaetogeoica ovagalla. The sequence continues at coordinate 8,206,685 of CM063736.1, forward strand.
TATCATTATTAATAAAATATAATAAGTATTTATATAATTGAACAGTTCGTGTATAACAGGGTGTTTCGCAGAAATATACATACAAATTCAATATATTTTGTTCAGTAATTTCTTTTTTTTTTCTCGCAATTATTATTGTCTATAAGTGATAACAAGGTAAAATATCATTTAATACGAAAAATATTTGAATTAAAAAAAAATACTTAAAAAATTAATGACGTAAACTTCTATTCGCCAATATTTTTCTGAAATTTATATCTCTTCCCATCTCGAATATTATTATTATTTGTTTTTCTTTTACAAATTGAATGAATCCTTTACAATTAAAAATATGTTATTATAATATTATAGCGTAGAAGTATTACAATAATAATTATTCACAACGAGAACTAACGGACACCTCTGTCAGACACAGTGTACACTGTGTATATATATGTCACATTTTTATGAGTCAATATTTAAACCATAATATTGTCTTATTAGTGTATACGGTAATTGTAAACGTCATCATCTCTAGTCTCTATCATTCTAACGCAATTACGTCAAAGAAGTGGAGAAGAATATGTGCCTATCTGCAGCGTCCGTCGAACACGTAGGAGGGCAATATATGCAAAACTTTTGCGCTCGTTGAACGCGAAAAATCACGTATCACGTGTGAAATTGTAAAATTATTATTTCTTAACAAAAAAAGAAAAAAGAAAAAAGCTCACGGGCATGTGTCCTTCCCGTTTCACGTGTCTTTTAAATTAGAAAAAAAAGTTTATGGGCGAATTAAATTTACTCCGTTATAGGAGAAAAATCAAAACGCGGTGACTCGTAATTCGATTTTTTTTTTTAAACGTACATTATTTTATCGATAAATTTAAATAAAATTATAAAACTATATTTCGTGAGAAGTTCAAGTTCGCGTCACGCGAGGTTGGTTTTCGAATACTTCTGTAATAATAATAATTTTATCGACGTCGATTTTCGTATGCGAATCGGAACGTCGTTCTCGTGTCATTTTCCTATTAAATGGTCACAAATGTGACAGGTTCAGAATTCACAGCGGTTAGTTTAGAGGGGAAAAAAACCGGCTCCCAACAGTGATAATTCGTCGCGTGAATCGTATTCGCACACTTTTATTAATATATCGTGAGAATTCGCTCAAAACATTGCAGTACGTGTGTGTGTGTGTGTCGGTATGGCCAAACAAAAAAAATAAATAATACGAATATTATTTAGTGTACACAGCCGAGCTCAAAGTCGTCACAATGATTATAATAGTTTTTTAGTACTAACGGACGTTTTTGAACATTTTGCATTTTTTAAACAGTCGTTTCCTCTTAAGATATCGTAAATACGCCACTGTTCTATAAAATAAAACGTGTGTATACCGCGTTCTATCGCCGGCCATCGTTTTTTTTTTTTTTTTTTCAATCGCTAATTCGTACGACGACAACGACAACGTCAGCTCTCTCTCTCTCTCTCTCTCTCTCTCGTTCATCGCGAATACGATTTCGACATTTCCTCCTCACCCCATCCACCAGCATATTATCGCGACGGGCGCATATTATTAACGATGACGTACAGGAAAAACGCTCTCTCTCTCTCTCTCTCTCTCTCTCTCTTTCTCCGTACGCTTATTTTTTTATTATTATTATTTTTACGTATAAGCCGGGACGTTTGAGGGGAAGGTATGGACGACGGTTGAGGAGAGGGTGTTTTAGAACAAAAAGTATAGGACCGCGGCGGTGAGACGTACATAATAATAATAATAATAATAATAATACGCGTATATATATATATATATAGAAAGGGACGTGTAATACTGGGTTGTAAACACACGCGCGCGCATACACACACACACACACACACACACACACACACACACACACACACTGTGCAGGGTAAAATCGAGCGCGTGCGCGGCAAAAAGAACTCGTCGGGAGAAAGGGTGGAAAGAGGAGAACGATAAAGGCTCAAACGTATAATAATAATAATATATGTGTAGTGATGACGATGATGATGATGACGAGGGGAAACGGTGCAAAGGCTCGGGATAGGTTATACAAGGGGTGAATGCGTAGACGTGGGCGGTGGTGGTGGTGGTGGTGGTGTGCATACGTATACGAATCTCGTCGTGCTCTCTTAAAATTTCCCATCCATTCCTCTCCTCTCGACTGCCCGGGGTATACCGCCCCGCCGGAACATCCGTCATAAACACACACACACACACACACACGCACGCGCGCGCGCGGGCAAAAGTGCTATGACGACGACGACGACGAACGCGCGCACGCGCGCACGCGGAACGAGAAAACGAGATCGGGTTGTGCCGGAGGCGGTGCGGGTGATAGGCGGCGGCGGAGGCTGGGGAGATGGGAATCATTAAAAAATATGCGAGCGTATAAAATACGGAAGAGTGAGGAAGCGGAAGATGGGAGGGGTGGGGGGAAGAATTATAATAAAAAAAAAAAAAAAACCGTAGGCGTAGTACTGGAGGAATAATGTATCGATCGGGTATGTTTTATATTTTTTTACTTTTATATACGTATATTATTATTATTTCTTGTTTTTTTTTTTTTTTTTTTTTTTTACACGGAAGCGACCAATGGGGTGTTGCTGCGCGCGCGCGCGCTCGAGAGAGAGAGAGAGAGAGAGAGAAGCTGCTGAACTATGATGAGGAACAGCGGCCCTCCTCCCCCCCCCCCGCCCACTCTTCCGTGACAAAACCGTAGAGAAGGATGGGAGGGAAGTAAAAAAGCACCCTACGCCCTGAGTTTACTACTTATACTACCGCGTATTACTACTACCACCCCACCACCACCACCACCACCACCACTACTACTACTACTACTACACCTGCAACAGCAGCGACCCCGTATTGAACACGCGCACACGCCGACGTCGTCGTGGCCGCGGCTAAGGTTTTAATTGCGAATACGGTGAACGGACGGGGTGAGACTGCGGCGGCGACGGCGACGAGTGAGTGAGTGAGTGAGTGACGCTCACCAGGCAGGGTGAACGGTAGTGGGTGGGGGGGGGGGTGATAAAAAATACGCGCGCAGCCTCGTGTCGTCGACGTGGCGTATTCATCCCACCCCACTACTTCCGCCACCGCCGCCGGCTCTACGATCTCATAACCGCGCGCGTGTTTCCACCCCTTTTTTTTTTTTTCGTACACGACATGACGACTGCCGACGCTTTTTGACACGGCGGCGGCAGCGTCGACCCGCCGCCCGCGCGGTTTTCCCCTTTCGCCCCCCCCCCACTCACAACCCCCACCCCCGCACGACAACTACGTGCGCGCGTATAGTTTCTCCGATTATCGCTCTGCCACAACCACACCGCACCGCGCGCCCTATCCGTCACACCGCGGCCCAAAGTCTTCCCCATCAGCATCGCGCGCGCGCGCGCGCGCGTGTTGTGTGTAAGAGGGGCGTAGGGTGGTGGGGGTGTTGTTGTTGTCGACTTTGTCGCCGCCGCCGCCGCCGTCCTCGCGTAAAACAATATACGCGCGCGCGCAAAAAAATAATTCGTAAACGCGCGAAAATATCGTTCTCTCTACGAGTTCGGTTAAATACGGTTTATTCTCCGGTCCAGTTTGGGCGGATGAGCAAAAAACAAAAAAAAAAAAAAACGGTCGCGCGAAAGAAATCAACGATGCGTTATAAGATTATACGAACGCGTGTAATCGTTCCGTTAAACCAGTGGTTATCGATTTTTTTTTCTTTTTTTTTGAAATCTGAAAGATTTCTCGACGAACCGCCGTGGGAATCCACTGCGATCGGAGGTGCGGGGGGAAAGACGAGGCGGTTGAATTTGAAACGATCGATAGGAAAATGGTATGGTCGAAAAGCGTATTGCGAAATAAATAAAAAAAATTATAAATTAAGAAGACGACGTAATAAGTACTAAAAAAAAAAAAAAATTCACTACCAAACGGTTCGGTGGTTCAGCGACGTAGTGATCTTTACACCACGTCGAGTCCGTTTCGCCTTTTACGAACATTTCTAGACGACAGTCCGGCTGACTGAAACCCAATCCGGAACCGGAATTCCGTCACCGTATTTTGATGTATACATTGGTTATAAAAAGTTCGATCGACTCGTTTTGAATCATCCGAAACCTCCGTGTTCGATCGGTGAACGTTTCGCGGTTTGGTTTTCAGACCGGACCGCGCAGAGCTCTAATGGGAAAAAAAAAACTTGTACTCGCAGAGCTTTATCGTTCTCGTTCAGCAACCGTGCGTTAGACTTTCACGATTCGCGTGGATGCTGCCTGTCCGGCCGGGTCACGAGCGTGTTGTCGAAAAGTGCTGATGTAAATAAAACAAAAAGGAAATGCGAAAAACGTGCGTGTCGCGCAGCCGGCAGAACGTGTGGTTTTCTAATTGTCACCGGCATACGTAGTGTCAATGAAATTCATTTAAAACGCTGTCATTAGTAAAAGAAAATCTCTGGCGGTAAACGCTTTCCGTAGAAATATCCGGACATTTACGTTTATGGTAAAATCTTAATTGTTTTTCAAAGTCGCATAATATAGCCCAATGGATGACGACGACAACGCGTTTTCCTTTCTTACAATTCAACACCTCCCCCGTCGTTCCGACAATTCGCTGTTTTTGCTGCAGTGTAATCCCGGAATTTCGCGATACCGTTTTCAATGAAACGCATTTGTCGATTTCGAACTCTGTTTTACAATTTTTTTGCGAGCTCGTGTTTCATAGAATTGTATCATAGCTTACATCGGCTATACACATACATAGATGGTATTAGATCAAAGTCATCTGAATGACATCGGCCGTACACGAAGCTCTGGACTGATTTATTTATCGATATGACGTGAGCGAGGAAAATAAATTAACGTCTATATATTGTATATACGTTTTCCCGAATAGACGGTGTTGTGGAGCAATGATAAACGATGGAAGAGAGACAGAGAGAGAGAAACATTGTGCATCGGCAAAAGAATGGGAAATGAATAATAATATTTGCGAACCGGAGAAATGTTTAAGGTGACGCGTAAGTGTAAAACAAAATACGCTGATCGATCGAATACGATGGCACATACGTCGTAATAATATTAATAGAATCGAATTAAACGGAAAAATCGGTCTCACACTCCGATGAGAAATTATTTATTACGCTGTAACAAAAAAAAAAAAAACACGAATGCATTCGTATAATTTCTAAAGGTTATAACGCCAAATTTCTACGGAATTCTTTTCTCTATGACTTTTGTTTCAAACGTTTTATTGTACGACCAATAACCATCGAAATGTCTACGAAAAGGTCATTTGTTTTAATATTGAAAAAAAAAAAAAAATCTTATTTCCTTTAACATTACATATTATTATTATTATTATTATTATTATTATTATTATTATTACGGGCTTTACAGCGCGAAAACAACAATTCGTTCATAAAAAAATACTTGTTTTCCGTTGATAATATTATAATATATTTCATCTGAAACGTCCGCATAAAACCACTTGTAGATAATAACTGGAGATATTTACGGAAAAATGATTGTTTTCGTGACCGTATTTGATTTCCAAATAACCTTTGAAGCTAACGCGATGTCGTCGGGGACTTTGCGCGACTTGTTCGCAACGGCGTATGTAAACATTCGTCTTGTCACTAATTTCTCTCCTAAGGTAAATTTCTAATTTATATTATTGCACGGAGGTGATTATTATTATATTTATTGTTGAATGTGGAAAATCGAACGCAAGTCTGTGTATTGAAAACAAATTGTGATCGACACGGTTCAACGAATAGAATCGAAATGAAAAGAATATATATATATATATATTTTTTTTTTAAAGATCTGATATACTCATAAAATAAAAAAGAAAGATTCTTAAAAAACGAAATACTTTTCCGTAGTAAATAAATTCTTTCATTTAATAAAATCTATTCTTATATTTTTCCTAATCATATTCTTCGACTTGATTGCGTATCTATTCACATATTATATATATATATATATATATATATATATACGTATACAAGTTTATTATTTAAAATTAAAAATTTTTATTCATTTAATCGTTTCAATTATTTTATTAGACAATATAGCATACGCTCGGTCAGCGTCAAACCAAACACCCGCGTATACCGACAGAGCGCGCCCGTCGAACGCGATAAAACCAAAGTAGTTACCGGATAGCACTACGACAAAACATGGAGGGGGGTGGCAGCAAGACGCATATAAATAACGGTCCGAAACCAGCGGATCGTTCAGTCTAGCCGTTAACAACCTTGTTCGCGTTTGCCATGTGTGTGTGTGTGTGGCAGTCATCAAGTTAGTAGTAAACACGAAATTTCCATTTTTCTAACAAACGAACAAAATGTATTTCTTTTCTTTTTAGCGTAGTAGAACACGCCGGTATGTTTTATATCTCATCAAAACAACCCAAATAACCGTATTAAAAATATAATATGTAGCTTAGTGCTGATTTTTAATGGAGTTTCAAATGTAGTAAAACGCCGTGCAGAATCAGCCAGTATAATAACATATATATATATAGGTGTTCAAAACGAGTGATGATATAATAATTATTGTACACAATTTTTTTGTACTTAAATCACGTCAATAAAATCGTATAAGAAATATTCTAACGGCAACGACAAAATGTCTACAGCCCGGGCGCCGAGAATGTCAATCGAACCAGGAATTCCTATTCAACGATTGCGTTTTGTATGTCGATCGAAACGTCGAGCCGAACAAACCGAGAATTGGTTGCCCTCCTGTTGTAATACGCGCGGTTGAAGAAAACGTCGTGTAAAACATTTTAAACGTATACGGACGTGCGATGTAATGTGCGTTGAAAAATAACTAATAAACAACGAAGATGGATGGGGGGGGGGGAGAAGGAAATATTTCGAATTGTGAATTATCTTAAATATTATACGGGCGTGGCTATACGTATCGAAATCCACAACGAATAAAAAAAAAAAAAATGTTGAACGACCGGGTAAAAATTAAAAACGCCGCCGAGTTCGCTGTTGAGCACGCGAGAATACGACTATTTTTATGAAGGGTGGTTGTGAAGAGAAAGGGAGAATATTACAGATAACGGTACAGCGGAACGAAGCACTTTCGCAAAACTGTTACGATCAATAATTAAAGGTCTAAAACATTTACGAACGGTTACATAAAACTTCGGGGTTTTATCGCTCACACGCGTATATACGACTGAAAAGGGAGAAACGGAACTTCCTGAAGTATAAACCCTTGCCAAACACACACACACGTGCAATGATAAAACGCATTTGTAAAATAAATTATATTTTCTTTTTGCATATAGGTAAATATATACACTTATACACGTACCTACGTCATCGCGCGGAATATAACGGAAAATTATAATATTATCTCTTTGTTGATTGACGCGTTGTACAGCTATAGAAAATAATAGAAAAACAATTTCTTGTTTTTTTTTTTTTTTGTGTCGAAAAATTATGCGTTAAAAATTTCGCGACGAACGAAATTCTCCGGAATGACGTCCGAGGAAAACTAAAGACGTTCTTATCGTAGACCAGTTATTGACGACACGCAGTGTGTTCATTGGAACACACGGTCCATCACAAAAATATTGTGAAAGCCGCTAAAATACCTTCAAAAATAATACGTTTAAATGGCTGTTTGTCGCGGACGGCGAATAATATTCAACACGATACCGCGACAATCATAATACGCGTAACGTATAACAACAACAACAAAATAAAAAAACGCGATAATTTTACGGATAATAATCGAAATAATGTGTAATGTGCGTTTCGAACTTACTGCAATTGAACGAGCAACATATTATCACGGCGTATAGACGGTAAAAAATAACGTTTCATTAGACCTAAAAAAATATACATACATACTTTTTATTTCGGATTACTTCTATTGGGACTTTTAAAAATGTATAAATAAAAACGCGTTGTTATTAATCGGCCACTACATATCGCGTACAGGTAACTGGTAAAAAAATAAAATAAATCAACACACTTATTCGCGCGTTTTGCGTTCGACAATTCACATATTTTCGTCCGAAACGAAATTACTATTATCGTTTAATAAAACAAAGAAAACAAAATAAATAAAAACGACGCGTTAAAGCAGCGGTTTTCACAATATTATGACAACACTCTAATTTAGATCCGTAAAAACGGCACTTTTAATATCATTAAGCGATTTTTTTTTTACTTCCTATTTCGAAAATGCCGATTCGCGCGTGTATGAAGTTGAAAAAAGAAGCGAAATTTTCAACAATTTTTGTTGCTCAATCCGAAGCATTCGTTTTGCAAAGAAATCCAAAACGAATCGATTTAAGACGTATATAATATAAGTCGTTATATCAAATAATTTTGTTTAAAATAAAATTATTTTTTTTTTTTTTTTAATATTTGTTTATATGTTAATATAAATTATACGCGCGTATACATTTATTTATTTATTATTTCTATTTCTTTTTCGTAGAAAAGAGGAATTATTTATACATTTTAGTTATTGCACGAAATTAATAATAATCGTTCCGTTCAAATGTGTTACACTGCGGTGTGTATGAAGAAATAACGTTTTTCTTATGTTTTTCTGTACGTTATCGTAAAGGCGTAAAAGTGTTTTTTTTCTGTTTCCAATAAAGTCATTTGAACGCACCTATTCGTGTAATTCGCGAACAAACTGGTTTTATATAAAAAAAAATTCCGGACTACTACACGTAGAAGAAACGAAAAATCTCCGTAATTAATACTGTGTATTTTTCGCCGTTTCTTTTTCTCTCTCATTTTTTTTCTACCCTAAAACGCGAGCAAAACCGTACGGGCCGTGCCCAGAACGCGACGACGATCAAACGCGTTTTCATTGCTCTCGTTAATTTCACCATCACCGCCGTCTAAACGATCATTTTATTTCGTCTTTGCAGTAAACGCCACACAATATTATTATTATTATTATTATTATTATATACCTCGGACGCAGTTATCCGGGATGAATTAATCTAAACGAATTATTTATCTTTTTATCTTGTCCGGATAATATATCATGTCGTAGTACCGCGTAAGATAAATATTTGTGTTCGTACGGATGACTTGTTTTCTTTCCTTTCTTTCAGATTTCGAATTTCGAATTTATTATCGTTTTTTTATTTGCAATCTAATATTGTAGTATTATAATGATTAGAACAATCGAGAAAACGTTTGAACGTATCGTCGTCGTCGCGGTTTTACGTCGTCACGATAAATATAATAATGTTTTAATGTATATAATATTCAGGAAAAGAAATCGTTTTACCGTTCTCGTTTGCAGAGGTGTGCAACTTGTATAATAAACGTTCCGACTGGAATTTGTGTGGAATGACTGCAGGAAAAAGTGTCGCGTCATTTCGGAGCCTGCAAGTATGGCTTTATTTCTTCTCGCTCATAATAACTGCGCGTATACACTTTATTACAATAATATTATACGGAATTCCGAATGATTATTATTACTATTACTATGAAATTGTGATCTGTAAATCTGTATTTGTAATTTTTGGAAAATACCGGTGCCATTAAAATATATATATATATATATATATTCGAAATATTTATTTTTTTTTATATAATTTCTCTCATTCCGCAAAGTCCGTTGCACCGGTCTTTTCATATTCTCAAACGTTATTGGCACTAAACTCACCAAAGAAATCAAAAAAATTTAAGAAATGTATCTTTTTTTTTTCTTTTTACCTAAAGAAAAAAGACCTTTATCTTATATCTTTTTTTTTATTCTTATGTAGATCGATTTCAAAAAAAACCTCCCATCTCGGCTCAACACTTCTGGACGGCGGGAGCATTCGAGGTTATGTGCTGCGACGGGATTAAGAAAAAAAAATGAAATAAAGTCATCAGAAATTTTCGACTCGTGTTATCAATGTGACGTATTCATTTGATCGTGAAGTTCGAAATTCGATTTTAAAATTCAAATAATAAACAAATTTTGAACATTGCTAGAACACTTTTGCATCACGTTGCACGCGTCACGTTTTTTTTTTCACCGAAGTCGCTGTCTGAAATATCCACGTGAATCGGACCGTTCTATAATTTAACTATATAAATGAATACGACAACCTATGGCTCGTCACAAAAAAACAAAAAAGAAAAAACAACGAAAACAAACGTTTTATTTCAATTCCTACGGATTTTCGACGATTACGCGAATGTCGAGTACAGTTTTTATTCTTTAAACGTGCACGTTCCGCGACGCACGCTGCAGATCTTATATCGAATAATACCAATCAACGGTTATTTTAACACAAAAAAAATACGTATTCGTTCGAAATTTACTTTACAAAAAAATAGCTCCCGATAAAAAATCGTATAAAAAAAATAAAAACGTTTATTAACATACATTCGAAATTATTAGGGTGGTTTTTCTTTTAACATAAAATGAACAAAAAATATATTTTAACGCGCTTTTTTTTTTTACAACGAGAAAAAAAAGTGTTTTGTTGTGAATATTTTCGTTTGTTTTACTTTATTTCGTAAAAAAATAAAAATGTAATCTTTACATCGCAAATACACGAGAAACCCGTCCGAAATACGCATCTGGTGACCAGTGAATAACATTACTCGGTCAAATTTATTACAGCTTTATTAATTATTACGAACAATCCGCTCGATCCATTAACAATAATAACGGAATAAAAAAAATTATTGTACTGTACCATAATATAAAATATGGTCTAAAGAATATGACAGAACAAATCGTTTATGTGTTGTTATTATTACGTATCAGAAAACTTCTCCGCGTTCATTACTCGTATTATAATTCCGGACGAACGAATCGTAACAATCCATACGCACCTATCCAGTTAGGTTACAAGTTAATTCACAAAACTTTTAGCAACAATAACTATATGCGCCCGCAATCCATTACAAAATTGCATGGAAAAAACTGTACGACGAAGATTGAAACACCCAGCATCCCTATTAAACAGATTACTATATCACAGAATTTTCAAAATGAATAACCTATAATACGTATTATATTAATTTATATTGTATACATTTATCCGTCTATAAAATGTTTGTATTAAAAGCGAATACGAGTTAAACGAATAGAGAGAGAGAGTGAGAAAACATTACGATTTATCGTAATTAATTTTTATAATATTATCAGCAAAAGTACAAAAAAAAAATTCGTATAATCCGCCTTTTAAACGAAACGTTTATCATACGCAATGGAATATTTTCATTCGTATTTCAATGATGTCGTCTAACATAAATTAAATTCAAAATAACGAAACCCGTAGGTTAATAACTGGATGCCTCAAAGCTACGCCATTGAAATATATCTATCCTTTAGCGGGGATTGCTCCGCCATAAATACGGAGATATGTGGTCACGTGTAATGAAAGAACAAAACAAACCATCGACCAAAGGCATCCCATGTATGGTTATTTAGAATCCCGAAGAAGACTTAAATCAAGAAGAAGTTTTATCGCCAATACAAATGTGATCCAGGACCCCTCCCCCGACCAGCTTCGACTACGTAAATGGAGAGAAAAATTACGAGCTGAAGAAACACCTGTCCCGCCTGATTGAACGTTAACCTCCAAGCGGAAACTTGCCATGGCCCGTATGGAAAACGATAAATAGGCTAAGATCCGGAGTAACTAAGACAAGAGTCAACGTGGTGAAATGGGGATATCGAGAAGAATATCTGACACATGTGAATGCGATGAGAGACAACACCTAATAAAATGCCCCCTTGCCTCGCCAGGATGCACAACTGACGACTTGGCGCTTGCCAATGAAAATGCTATATCAATAGCCACTCCTCACTGGCTGAAACAGAATATTTAACACATTTAACATATTCTAACTTAATTTCAAAGACCACTCAATGTATATTTATACGTTAAAGTATAAATACCGTACGGTATTACGTACCGGTTCCACCGTCGTGTTGTCGCAATCACGTGAAATTACTATCAGCGGCCGTCGGATTATATTTCGCCGTCTCGAATTTTTTCCAAAAGTTTATTATTTATAATACCGAGTTGGCGAACGAACGTGCGGTGGTGTTAAATTACGACCAACTACTTTTCAATTCAAAACGCAATAAGAAATATTATTTTCCAAGTCAATCGAACAAGAGCTCACCGACTCCGTGCACTGTTCATTTATCCGTGGGTCAATAAAAAAAAAAAAACTTTACTTTACACGAGTTTCCACTGGATTTCGATCAAGTTTAAAATTCGAATTGAAATCCGTTCGTATTGTATATGGACGCGTGAAAAACGAATCGTCGGGACTCGAAACAGCGAAACGGAGGAATTATCCGATGCGCCGCCAACTGTTCGACAGAAGGCGCCACGGATCGTAACGACGACGCAGGATTTGGTTTGAATTTTTGACACTGATGCAATGGAAACGTCGCGTCACTTCCAAATCGTTGTTGGTATAGAGTTTCATTTTTCGTTTTGAGGCGCAATCGAAACGAAAATTCGAATAGATTTCGCGACGGCCGCCGCCACGTGTCGATTTTATTTATTTTCCCGTTTCTCCCCACGGTTTACACCGCGGCCGAAATAAAACCTCGAAATATTTACACAATATTACGAGTATGATATTAATATGTTGATACGCGCGTTATTCGTCTGAAATTATACGTTTGTACACGTATTTGTTCATCGGGAAAGTTTCCGTTTTACTTTTTATTTGCTTTAACCTCCGCGCGCGCGAGCGTATATATATACATAATATATACGGCGGCTTTTTAAGGGTTGCGGTTGTGCAAAGTTATTTTCACATACCCCGCAGAACTTAATATTTTAGAATATAATTCAGTGACTTTTCTCTTATGTATAAACGTGCAGTGTACACCCCATCCGAAAGCAATAATGTATTCTCCGACGCCTGTTATAATTAAAACGAACGTAACTCGTCAGCGTGCGCGCGCGTGCGCAAAGATATATAAGTTTCATGCATAATTCCGTATGACATTTACAAGACCTTTACACGTCTTTCTATTGTGTGTGTGTGTGTGTGTATGATATAGAAATTCAAGTGGTTTTTTTTCTTTTTATCCTCGTCGTCGTCGTATTCCGCGGCGCTCGTCTCCTTATACACGCACACGCATTTATTATATATCATATATTTGAGGATTCGAATTCGGCGGGAGTTCGCGTTTTTCGTTGGAACAATATTTGTCTGTGTGTGTGTAAGTTATGTTTGCAGATGATGCAGACTAAGTGCGTGTATAGCTTAAGTAGTTTTCTTGTTTGATTGATATTGTTTGTCATATATTATAGTTATGAGTGTGTCCTCTCCGCGCTTCGCATTCCTCGCTTTACACTATTATTAATGTTTCTCAAAGTGCGTATATAAAATATATAGTGTATTGTGTGTACGTGTTATTATAATAACTAATTAGATCGGTTAGTCAAATACGGTTAAAGACTTCAATACACACGCCGCGAGAAACGTTTACAATTATTAGTATAATAACGTTATATTTTTTGTATCGATTTATCGGATTAATAATATAGGTCATTTTGAATGATATACCGTGTTCGGTGTTATAATAGTTGTTAAATTATTATTATCATTATTCGACAATTTATCAAACATTTATCGTTATAAGCGTTTAGTCGCTCGTTTTTATTCATTTCTATAACTGCAGATTTTTAAAAACGCGATGATTATAATGCTTTTTTTTTTTATAAAAGTACAAACAACGCTCAAAACGATTCTCATATATTCTCTTACAGACATTATTTACATCATGCACAAATAGTATTGGTTTGATAATTTACAACAAAAAAAAAAAAAAACCTGTACGTCGCCGTCCGACAGTTTGTTTCGATTTTTTACAATAAATCACGAAAAAAACACTGGGGATTTGTTTTTTTTTACCGATTATATATTTTGCTTTAAGTAAATTACAGAACGAATTTAAAAAATAAAAATTTTTTTTTATCAATCTCCATAATATAAAACCTATTTATCGTGTGCAGGAATCCTTGTCAACGTATTACTTTCGAGTAGCTCGCAGAGTACGAACGCGCAGCGTTTAAATGTTTATTATTCGGTTTTTATTTTCAAAAATAAACACTTTTCGCTATGTGCGTACCTATTGTTTCTACACGGGCTTGTTGAAGAAGTGCGCATAGGAACGCTTTTTACGCCATCCATTCTCGTATCGTTAGTGCGTTTTATATCTACGTAATATTTTTAGACAATGCGAACGTGTGAAAAATAATGTGAAGTAGAGTAGAACGATTATATCTCAAAAAGGCTCGCTCATTATTTTCCATCAGTGGTGTTACAATGTTCGACGGCTAAAAGGATAGGAACGTTTTTTCAAAAGAAATCCATTTGTTTGGAGAGTATACAGACACACAATTGATATACAAAAGTATATTTATAAATACTTGGGAAAAAATCGTGTCAGTATATAAATTATATACAAAAGTACGCAGCATTACGTCGCCGGACAATATTTTAATAGCAATTAACTAAAGCGCGAAAACGTTCTTATTTCCCTCCCCCCTCACACCTTCCGTTATTTTTTCGTGATTTTCAGTGTAACGCGGTGAGAAAAAAAAAACTTGAAATATTCACCAAATTTATGTGACCATTTATATCAGGAAAAAAAATTTCTTTTCACAAAAAAATGTAATATTCAATTTTTTTTTTTTTTTTTTTTTTTTTGGCTGTTTATAGCAATTATTATAGATTTCGATAGGTGTTGAATTCAATTTTTTGTTTCTAACGCTTCAAAACTTACATACAAAACGTCAGACGCGTACACATACGTTCAGAGAACTCTTGTAATAATCGTTAGTCACACTGCAATTTTTTTCAATATCGAGAAATCGGACATGGTGCGCGTTTTATTTTCCGTGGAAAATTACGCGTTTGGTACATGAAATTTTCTGTATTCCGAAACGATTCGTCGTTTTCGAATTTATATTAGGCGTGACGAGGTTCTATAACCGCTTTGCCGGCGAGTAATTCGCTCATGCGACGTCCACGACAACGGCTCGTTTACATTTTCCTACACAAAAAAAAAAAACGATCGTTTAATCGGCGTATAATATATTATATTTACACGTCGATACACCGTATGAATCGATAAAATAGTCTGCGACTCGAATGCGAATGAAGTTTTAAAAAAAATTAACGAATCTCTGTCTCTCATTGCCACAACAGCAGTGCTGCACGCGCGACGCGGGGGGGGGGGGTTTACGGAGACCCGAACTGATTTGTATTCGCGATGACGGCACTCCGGCGATTTTTCAAGGGAACGCTTGTGCGGGAAAAACTTTTTAGAGCCTGTAAAACCGTTGGCTGACTTTGAACGAAGCCGAAATCGAAATTCGTCGAAATAACGGGGTGTAAATCGTCAGGGGACCGCGGAGAAAAGGCAAAAAAAAAACACGAGAGTTTTATTATCTCACGCGCGACCGGGGATTGATTTACCGAAGTGCCGTCCACCTCGCGCGACGCGTTCATTACATTACAATATTGTACGGCGGTGCGACCATGAGATTTACAGGTACAAGTGGCGGTGGCATTTTCTTCGCGGCCGAACGATAAAATTCTATTGAAAATCTAATCTATCGTATATAAATAATACCGAGCTGCTGCGCGTATATTTCCCATATAATTCCGAATTATATCGAATGTATATTTATTAAAAAAAAAACATCTGAGAAGCGGGTGTATGCGCGGGGTATGAGACGCGCGCGCACAGAAAAACGAGTATTTTATTTTTATAACGAAATCACTGCAAACGATTATTCATTTCAGTTCAAACGCGTTATAATAAACGTACGATATCGTTCGTAGATATATATTATAATCATTAGGGTTAGAGGATTCTTTTCTTTTTTTTTTACCATCACTGAGACAGAGATCCATCGATCGACCTTTCGCGCGCACCACTAATTCATAATATTCAAAATCCCGCAAACCACTCGTATCGAATTTAAACATTTTATTAATATATATATTTTTTTTTCCAATTTACGTATGAATTACACAATCCATACAATATTATTATTATTGCAAATAAGTGTAGATGACCGCGTAGAAGTAGCGTCGGCAGTAAAATAACACGAAAAATGCTGCTTTGTCACATATCATTTCGGGTTTACGGCTATCCGAGAACCCGTAAAAAAAAAAAACCTGATTGATTTTCAATATTTAACCGTAGTACTGTTATAATATAATCGCATTCAAACCAACGGTGTAAGAGAATCCGCATAAAATATCGAAAACAATCGAACGAACCGAATCAGACACGATCGGATTTCTTGATAATAATTTCAACACACAGAGACGATTCGCGAAAATATCGAGGAAAAAAAATAAAATAACAATTATCATAATAATGCATTTTATACGCGCTTTATGTGCTAAAGAGAGAGAGAAAATTGTCGCACTCGTCATTTTTACGCGCGCGGGATACGGAAATATTCTTTTATCTTTTGAAATTTGAGTTACTGTTGCGAAACAGAAAAACAAATGTTTTCGATATCTGTTTTTCTATGGAAATTTAACGATTTCTTTTGTGGAGAATTCTTTAAAATATAATATAATGAATCGAATTCAACGGAAAAGACCGGGACGATATTCGAAATTTCTTTTCTATAATAATATTGTAGTTGCCAGCTGCCAGTTTACATTATTGATTCGCCTGTTAGATTTTCACACGGCATAAATATTTCGTCGTATTTTAATAGTCGCGAATTTTTCTTGCGAATTGAATTATATACTTGACAATTTCGCATTCACATTTTGTCGGGTTAGTTAAGTAACAAAAAAAAAAAAAAAAACTGCAACGCAACTCGCTTTATTTGGTGTTGATAAAAACGTATAAGAGTATTACGAATACGTTAAAGAAATATTAAAAATACGTATAGAATAACGAACAATATTCGGCATGTAAATGACATTTTATTTTTATTTTTAATTCAATCGCGTTTACCGAGAACTGTATAAATATTAAATTCTATACTTATGTAACTTTAATACCTACTTTACGAAATTCGTAATTCTCATACAGTTGACACACGAGGTTTTGTCTAGATTATGTGTCCCGTCCGTCATTACTCTCTCCTCTCTCTCTCTCTCTTTCTCTGATAAGTTTTCTTTGCACGCGAATCCGTAAAAGCACACGATTTAAATAAAGTTTCATAATTTATACAGTATATTATAAAGTATTGTAACTCATAAACAAAAAAAATTTGTTAAAAAAACAGATTACATATAAATATTATGTACTTTGGTCCAGACGTCCGCTTCCCGTTTTCGTTACCCGAACTATTATAACGAACGATTCAATTATAGTAAAAAAAAAAAACAACTAAATTAAATTAATAATACCGTTTTCAGATACGCGCCGTAATGCGTATTGTGTACAATAGATATAGTTTCAGACTTTTATCGAGTAAAAAAAAAAAAAAATGTTAATTTATTTTTTAATAATAATGAATTTGTATACGTATATAAGAATATATATATATATATATATATATATATATATATATACATATATATATATATGTATACACGTGAATATATATATAATCAAACCATCGATTATATTATGAAAAATGAAGAAATATAAATGAGTTGTTGAATATTGAATTCGTTTGTTTACTATCGAAGTTTCTATAAAACGTCGATCATCAACTACTGCAAATGTATATTTTAAGTGAATAATAAAAGCACATCAAGAAGAATAAATAATAAAAACGAACGAAATTACATTAAAAATAATACTACAATAAAAAGAGTTTGAATTTATATAGATATTGTGTTTTATTTTTTAAATTTCTAAATCGTTATCTATATCAAGTTACAATATGATTATCTTTCTTTTTTTCAAACGAGTTCCGTAAAATTTGAATTCGTATTGATTCTGTTAAATTCCATTTCAGAGAGAGACGTGTTCTTTATAACTCGTTATCAAATTTCTATTCGTTCGAATATTACGTTTAAATTTGTTCAATTTACGATTAATTACATTTTTTTTTTTTAAATATTATTTGGAAATTATTTTAATTATTAATGTATTTGTTTAATTAAATTATTAGCAGTAATTGTAATATTAAAAAAAAAAAATTAGGCGAATTTCAATAGTAACAATTTATTATTTAATGGTATTAATTTGTAGTTTTTTTCACATATCCTTGTTACTTGTTCTAACTACAAAATTTAATTTTTTACATAATATATATATATATATATTATATATTAAATTTTAATTAGACGGCAAATAATTTGTACTCGATTGGTGAAACGCGTAATTTCTATTGTAAAATTACATTTTTTTTCCCCCCGTAACATGTTCAACACTAATTTAACGTATTATTCACGAGATATTACTTAAAATTTTTTTTGATAATTTATAATAAAGTGTCTTCAATTAACCCCGTGTTTTAAAAACACGATTATTTTTTCCTAAACCAATCGTATACGATACGGAAATATGTTTTCGGTTTGACTACTGCAGTATATTATAAGTTATAACGTTGTGAAAGTGATCGCGACATATCACGTTATACAGCTGCAGACTGTAATTATAAATTTATTTTGCAATTGATTAACCGTTTGTCGATATAAAACGGAATATCGTCTTCGCCGTCGCTGGTGACAAAATTGAAAATTTCAATTACTCATTTTATTTTAACGAACACGTAGACAATAAAATTATATAGTTTTAATTATTATTATTATTATTATTATTATTTTGTTTTCGCGTTTAATATTTACGTAGTTTTTTTTTAAATTTTTTTATGTATACTATCATGCTCTTAACCGTCTATTTGCACATGTTAAACGATTCGTATTTTTTTTTTAAACGATCGCTATTAAAATAATGGACGAAAAAGAAGCGATTAATTTAAATTTACGCGACATTTTATTATAAACGATAAGTTTATAATATAAGTTAGGTTATAACGGTTATTATAACCTAACAGTTAGCGACGTTTTCACCGCGCTGAGAACTATTTCATAGGTTGTGAGTACGTCGCGTGTATGTTATACGCAATAAAACGCACATGCAACACATTATTATTATTATTATTATTATTATTATTATTATTATTATTATTATTATTATTATTATTATTATTATTATTATTATTGTTGTTGTTGTTGTTGTTGTTATTGTTATTGTTATTATTATTATTATTAATTATTATTATTATTATTATTATTATTATTATTATTATTATTATTATTATTATTATTATTATTATTATTATTATTATTATTATTATTATTATCTGATCACAGTGGGAGTTAACTAACTGTGAGAAAATTTAACGCAAATTAAAAATTGAATTTTTTATTATTTTCACGTACTTTTGTGTACTTCTATACTCGGCATTTACACAGAGAGGCACGAAATCGTGTTATTGCTCATAATGCATACATTATATTTATACTTATGCGTATTGAATAAAATATTAAACGATTTGATTACATTAAAAACATTACGTAATTTTACAAAATATAAAACAATATTATGCGATGTTGGCGTTGAGAATGAACACGCGCGGCGTTACCGGTGAAAATGTGATTATTATTATTATTATTATCATCATCATCATCGTCATCGTTGTCGTCGTCGTGTACGAATGTAAATCATTATAAAAACGTTTTAATTATAAACAGTTCGTGAAAAAAAAAAAGAAACCGACAAAAACGAACTGGAAACTCGATAATTACACAGACGTATATAATATTATAAGTGGCTGTAGTTATTGATTGTACTCGTATATACCAACACAAGAGGAAAGAGCTCGTTGCAGCCGATGTCGTTTTTAACGGAATTACTATTAGACGAAAAAAAATTTTTTAGAGCTTTGTTTATTACCGTAAATTTAAAATATATCATTGCATTTAATAATAATAATAATAATAATAATAATAATAATAATAATAAAACGATTCTGACCTCAAAGTTTCCGTATGTAATATAAAAATAAATAAATATATTTCGTAAATAATTTACGATTAACTTTATATTTTCGCGTAATAAATCCTAAAATTATATCGCTTTTATTGAATATCGAAATCTATAACTTATAAAAACATCTTAAAATTTAAAAAATTATTTGAAAAAAATAATAATTTTACAACGTTTGTAATATGCGAGTAATAAAAAATATATATTTTGATGTAATTATAGTCTCTAAAAAATAGAAAACTCAAATTTCAATGAAATTAATTCGATAAAAAGTTGTACACAGAATCGTATCGATGTAAATGTGCGTTAATTTAATCGTCATCATTTTCCAACAAAATAATAGGCACACACTGTGTCTATACAAATTTTAAATGGTAATGAAACAAAAAAATAACATTTGATTAAAGTTTTTCCACATTTTTTAAACACAATTAGGACACCTGTTGTAAAAAAAAATTGTCAGCTCTTAAAAAAAACCAAATATTACCGTTGTCATTACATCAATCATCATTACATATAATTGCCATAAATAGTCAAAAATCGGAAGAGATTTTTTTTCATATACATTATGCAAAATGAGAAGCAAGTTCGATGTACATTTCAAGGCTCTGTGGCAGTGATTTTTTCTCGAAATGTCGTGGAAAATATACAATAGCTGTGGAAATTCTAACGAAATCACGTCGTTGGGAAAAAAACGTTTATGAAGGCTGCTGCGTTGAAAAAATCATGACGAGAAAATCGAATAAATCATCTCGCTATAAAGTGCCGGCTAATCTCGGAAAAAAATCGGCACCGGGAGACGGGGTAAGTGTGTGTGTTGTAATGATCTGAATTGACTATATAGTCGAGAAGTGATAGACAGAAAAAAATTATAAACATCGTTGTGTATAAAACCAAAATGGTTTCACTCAGAATCTTTGAACGAACGCCATTATTAAGTTTCACATAAATTCTCTCCGTCGTCTCTTCAAAATACTCGAGGTAAAACGTGAATTTACACGCGCTTAAATGTTTTATACTCGAATACCGACCTAATATATTTGTATATGTATTTATATTATTATTATTATACGAATCCTCTCGAGACCCACTCGCTTTTATATATATATATATATATATATATATATAATATATAGCGAGGAATCTAACGCGAGAACAAATAGAACGAGTACTGCCGAATAATTGGAATAATATAATATGAATAACTCGCGTTTACAGTGCATCGTAAACGCGCAAAGTTAATTATAAACTCGGATAATTCTAAGGTATAATAATAATATTTATATATTATGTATTAATGTAAAATTCGTATAGGTGCGTGACGTTTTAGTAAAAGTAGTAATATTTAATGCTGAAACCACGCGCGCAAACTTTCTATATGCATAATTTTATATAAATAATAATAATAATAATTACGAAAACCAAATTTTGAGACTCATCAATACATATTGTATTAATAACACATATTATTATTATACGTTTTGATACACTTTGATCGCGCGAATAAAATATTTAGTTCCGGATCATCATCAGTTTATTAAAATAATTTATAGGGGATAAATGAAACTAAAAACCCAAACGAAATAATTGAAATGTTACGGGGACGACGGTGCGACTTAATAATATAAAAAACAGAAAAAAAACCTCCGAGTAAACCGAAAAGAAAACGAGAGACGAACGGGCGAATTAATCTGTGTTTCGTCGTAGCGTTAGAAGACGAATAATAATAATAATAAATTCTATAATTGCTGTTTTATAATAAAATACGTCCAATGCGCGTTTAATACAAGTGTACACTGGACGAAAGCTTCGAATACGTCACCTGTCGCGGTTTGTAAACCACGAATTAAGAAAAGGAAAAAAACAATTATAATATATCTACCCGATAATAAATAAAAAAGTCTTTCAACACGAACACGGGATTTTCGTTATATAATTTTTTTTTCTAACCTATTGTACATTCCATTCGATACTATTTTTCTTTTCCATATAATTTCAATATTTTCATCGTCCCACGTGTTTTATTTCAGGAATGGACAACCAAAATGATCTTGTGGACCACTTTGGAAATACATTATAACCTCACGGGACGCATACTAAACTACATATTTTAGATTTGAACAAAACAAAATAAGTTTCGGTGTATTTATTAATTAAAATAACAGAATGAATTATTATTGTATTTATTATGACTCATAATTTATAAACATAGATAATATATTATATAATAGTATTCATAGTTTTAATTTATTTATTTAGTGAGAGATTTGTTTCTCAAATCGTTCACTGAGCTTTTGCAAATCCACTGTAATGCTTGTGTTTGCACATCGTAATTGATGTTGCAAGAGGTTGCAATAACAGTTATGGACTGGCTTGCGCATTGTCCGGACTTGAATCCTATTGAGCACTTGTGGAATGAACTCAAAAAAAAAGTTCGATATAGGAATCCTGCACCAGCAACGAGAACTGAACTTCAAAAAGCCCTAACTGAAGAATGAGACGCCATACTGCAAGCTTGAGTAAAAGAACTTATTTGCTCCATGAAGAACCGTTTACAAGCAATAATTAGGGCCAGGACGTATAACTAAATATTGATATATCTTTTTTTTTATACCAAATAAAAATTTAATTGATACAACTCTGCCTAATCTCTTAATTTCTCCTCGTCATTTTTAAGTCCTAGCACCCTAAAATATATCCTTATTTTTAAAAAATGAATAAAAATTATAATTTTAAAGAATGACAATTCTAGATCCTAGATTTTAAAGCTAAAGCTTTGAACTTACGAATATTAAAAATAAATATGGTAATAAAGATTAAGTTTTTGTGCCAGAGATATTTAAAAGCGAGTATGTGGTATGAGTCCATTTTTTTGCTCACGAGTAAACAAAAAACAATGTTAAATTATTACACTGTTTCAAATAGATGAGTAGTTTTTGACGGTACTCCCATATGGATATCCTCCAGTGATATTGCCATAATTTTGACTAATGAGAGAAACTCTCACTGAAGAATTGAATGAGTGAGCTCCGGTCTATAGTCGCTAAACGGCTCACAGGCGAAACAATTTACTAAAACGCATTACATAATATAATAAGAAAATACATTTTCCAGCGTTATAAATTCTATTCGTGACTCACTTGGATACTGGACGGATATATTATGTCAACGCGCCATTTATTTTTACGTTACGATATTTGACAACAGAAATATAATTTATACTAGAAGAAGGAAATTTAATATTTATAAAAAAAAACGGGTTGAATCACTCGCATATTATGTACGCCGTACGGCCGATATACCAATTGTATCATTGTTAATACGATTAATATTCTTATTTTTAAAAGTTTCTTTGAAACCTCCCAACTAGGAAAAAATCGCGTCTACGGCACTGACGGTTTCAGTGCCCGGTGTGTTACGTGAACAAAGCGAGTCTGCACGCGGTGTTTCCATACGACAAAACGGAATAAAAAAAAAAAATGCGGGAAATTCGACAGGAAAGTGAAATAAATTAAAACCGATCCGATGATTGATTATATTATAACGGAATAAAAATTATATTAAAACGCTGTTAATGGCCGGAGGAGTTATGCATATTCTTTCCGACGCGCGGCCGTCGTCAACTGGGTACGCATTTTTTTTTTTTTACCTCGTACGTTTTTATTTCAGTTTGTAATATTTTTTCCCCTTATACGCGTTCGTCCTGTCGGACAGCGATTCGTTACACAAATGAATAATAATAATAATAACATTATTATTATTATTATTTTATACAAACGAATGAGGAGACATTGAGATTCGAAATCATCGTCCGCCGCAGTACAATGGCAGCGTGCTGTTGGCACTTTAGATAATGGAGAAATATATAACAGAAAAACAAAAATTAAAATTAAAAACAAATATATGTATATATATATATATTTACATATATCAAACGGAATTATAATGAAAATATTACAGTCCGGACGTTAAAAGTGAAAAACAATATACCTTCGTCACACGTCCCCATATATATATATCTCTTTTCAGTAATTTTTTTTTCCAATCAACACACTCCTAACGTCAATATAAATTATACGCACATATATTTTTAATAATATTCTGGCGGCAATAACGGATCATCAGTGTGCGCAGAGATGGATATTATGTACAAGTGTGTGTGTGTGTGTGTGTGTGTATTCAGACTTTACCGCCCAGTCAAATATGTAAATATTCCACGAGCATTAACATAACAAAGTACATCGTTTCGTCGTGTATATTAAATTTTTTTTTTTTAATTCCGTTTCGTTATTTTGTTTGTGGAATATTTATTTGCTCGACCAACGTCGATATCCGCACCACACACACACAC
Source organism: Chaetogeoica ovagalla (assembly GCA_032441825.1). Taxonomy (NCBI): domain Eukaryota; kingdom Metazoa; phylum Arthropoda; class Insecta; order Hemiptera; family Aphididae; genus Chaetogeoica; species Chaetogeoica ovagalla. The sequence continues at coordinate 8,230,986 of CM063736.1, forward strand.
ACAATCGAATCATTCGATGATATTCTTGAAGATAAAGGAAAACCGGTGTAAATAAATCGTATATTAAATATTGTACGCGTCGTATTCAGTGGCGCCTAGAGGTAGTTTTTTTTTTCCTATAGATTCATTCAGCCACCACACCGGATTTATTTTATATTAAATCATTATATGCACTATTACAAATTATATTCATCATCGGGATTAATAATCGCCGTTGTTACATCCATCTATTTCAAGAATAAATAATGTTTATTTTTTTTTTTTTTATTCCGTTTAGTCGTTTGGAAACACCGCGTGTAGACTCGCTCTGTTCACGTAACACACCGGGCACTGAAACCGTCAATGCCGTAGATACGATTTTTTCCGAGTGAGATGGGGGGAAGAGGTTTCAAAGAAATTTTTAAAAATAAGAATATTAATTGTATTAACAATGATACAATTGGTATACCGGCCGTACGGCGTACATAATATGCGAGTGATTCAACCTGTTCTTTATTAATACAGCGTTCAGATATTAAATTTCCTTCGTGTGCACAATCAATAAATGTTGAAAATGAAAGAAAAAAATAAATTTTTTTATTTATAGTTTACTAGATTGCTGATCAGAAAGAACGTAGAACAGTACAATGCACTGTGTGTGTGTGTGTGTACGAGTATATGCCAAATTTAGCTTTGAGTACGTATTCGCATAAGACGACGAGGACGTAATCGTTATTCTTCGATAACGCCGTTAATACGCAAAGAAAAAAAACAAATTCTCTATCAGTAGTTTATAAGACAAAATTAATTTTTTTCACAACCTTTTAACGAAATATTTCAACGATTAACGAACACGATACGCATGGTTAAAATCGGTAACTTTTTGAAAACACAATATTTCCAATGGCTACATCTGCAAAGTCCTGCGTCGTCGTCAAAATCCGTGGCGCCTTCTACCGAACAGTTGGCGCACCGATAATTCCTCCGTTTAGCTCGCTGAGTTCAAGGATTCATTTTCCATGTGTTCTGTATGCGAACAGATTTAAATTCGAATTTTAAAAATTGATCGATATCCAGTCGAAACTCCTATAAAGTATTTTTTTTTATTGACCTACGATAAATGAACATAGAACGATCACGCAGTGAGGCAGAGCTGTTGTTCGATTGACTTAGAAAATAATATTCCTACGAGCTTTGAAAAGGTAACGAGTATGTCGCGGACGTCACTTATGTGAATTACGTGTATTCGGATTTAAGAGTTTTATTAACAACTCTACCGTCGTTTCTTATTATTATGAATTTGAAAGCTACGATAAATAATAATTTCAGGTATTGAAAAAACGCTTCTGAGCAAAACTTCGATGTAATTTCAACAAAACCAATATTGGCTGTTGGCTGTCGGATTAATGTATTAGAGCTCAGTGATATATCAGTCGGTTATGTATGCAATATTATTTTCGAGAAACAGCGAACATATTATGTGACTATACTTATGTGATTTTGACGAAATCGCATTTTTATATATAATTTTTCTATGAAGCGTAAATATACTGTAATTAGACAAGAGAAAAAAAATCTTTCTAAACGGCTGAAATCATTTTTTTCGCACGAAGTCTACGTTTCGTCGATATATTAGCTGAAAAGAAAATATAAATAAGCCGTAACAGCGTTACTAGGCGATTTCCGAAGTCAATATTTATTACAATATTTTATAAAAATATATACGTATATATTCCCAATTCTTATAAATTATTTTACAAGGATTGAGTTGCTGACTAAAAAATAATTTTCTAATTAAAAATTTATATTAAAAATAATGGCAAACATTCCAAAACCTTCCAAATGTTTTCCGATGGGCTCGTGTTTGTCCAAAACTAAGAATCTCGGATTGTTCGCACGGTTCAAACGGTGTGGTATATGTCAACAGATAAATCCGATGAAAAAAATTGTCAAGTGTTCCGGTAATATACACATAAAACGCGTTGAATATTAGATAATTTTAAAATTTTACAATTTTTTTTTTTTTGTATTTAGAATGCAATTTGATTTTCCATCGTCGATGTGGAAAAAAACTTATAAATAAGATACTCAGCGTTAAGGTAGATGATTTTCGCTTACCGATTACAGTGAACTGGAACCAAACGCTCCTGCTAAACATTATATGTCTTAGATCGTCGTTAAATTGCGCCATTTGTTTAATTTATTGTTCCTTATTTTTCGTTTATTTCAATGGTTTGCTTTGCAAAAATTACAAGTAAACATTTTATACATGTTAAGTATATACAAGCCGGGATGTACTTTTGTGCTACCGAGAAAAAATCTCGGTAGACGTGAAAGAAAATTCTACTTCTGTTATTAACAATCTCACAATATCAAATATCGTAACGTAAAAATAAATGGCGCATTGACATATATCCGTCCAGTAGCAAGTGAGTCACGAATAAAATTTATAACATTGGAAAATGTATTTTCTGATTATATTATGTAATGCGTTTTAGTAAATTGTTTCGCTAGTGAGCCGTATGGCGACTATAGACCGAAGTTCAGTCAAGAACCGTTCGTGTGCTGGAGACGATTTTTCATGGCTTCAATTCTTGAATGAGAGTTTCTCTCCTTAGTCAAAACTATGGCAATACCACTGGATATCCATATGGGATTATCGTCAAAAACTACTCTTCTGTTTGAAACAAAGTAATAACTTAAAATTGTTTTGTGTTTAACGCAGTATTGTACGAAATTCATGTAAATTACATGTATTTTTAGATGGCAATTAAACCATGTAGACAAAGGGTAATATCCGTTTCGAAAAATGGTGAACATTATCGGTAAGTAGTTTCCGTTATTGTTTGATAGATTTATCATTTATTTCTTGTGATTAATTTTTTGTTTTATAAAACGTAATTTGATTTTTCACGGTCGATGCGGTGAATAAATTTCTAGAGGATACGGCGACGAGAACCCGTTACAATTTATTGCCATTCTTGTGGACACGATGACAGAAGAGGCAATGAAGTGGAGCTAAACGCTTAGGCATATAATTAGCATATATCAGATCTTAGCATAATTTCACCGTTTGTTTAATTTATTGTTTCTTGTATTATGTGTTTATATCGACGATTTGTATTGTAAAAAACAAATATTACTGTATTTTCTATTGCAATTAATTATATTACGTTATCATTACATTGACTTTTAAGGTCTACACAATTTGTTGAAAATCCTGTCGGTTACATATTCTCAGGTAAATTGTCAAACGTTGCCACTTCCCAACACACAAGTCGATATGTTTGTCAATAAACTGATAGTGTACATAACCATCTCGTAGACGACTTCTAATTTAACAAGTAAAAAATTGGCTGAGAACAAGTAAGTGTTATTTATTTAACAGAGATTTGCACAAGCGTTTATGATTGTTTTTCATAGACCAGTTCGAGATTCAATATTGCTTAAGGGAACGATAAAAAATGTCACGTCTTATTTCCTCTGTATTCTGAAATAAAACCACAACATTTTCTATATATACGTATATACTTGTATGTTTAATGATCTTACAAATATTTTAATACCAAATTTCAAAACGGATTATTAAAATAGTAATAATTTTAAATTTACTAATATTATAGTCATTTTAAGATGTAAGTATAAGGGTTTTATAAAAAAAATTAAAAAATGTATTACATTCGTCGGTATAGAAGGTGTTGTTGATACGGATTCACACGTTTTCGACAACTTCAGCACTCCCAAAAATGTATTTTTATATGTACGCATTTGAAATAAATAAAGCATACAAGTTATTATTCATAATATGTTCACGTTTCGTCGATATAATGATTGAAAATAAAATAAGAGTAACAGCGTTACTAGGTCAGTCCCGTGATCAATATTTATTGTTATTTTTATTTATATTTTCAAATTATATAAATTATTTTACACATTTTTAGTTATCGAATCAGAAATGATTTCCGAATCAAAATTTTTTATATAAATATGGCGCTCTTTGTAGAATTCTCCAACTGTTTTCCGACGGGTTCGTGTTTGTCCAGGACTAGGAATCTCGGATTATTTGCGCGTTTCAGACGGTGTGGTTTATGCCGGTTGATAAAACTAATGAAAATAATTGCCAAGTGTTCCGGTAATATTTATGTTCAAAACAGCGTTGAACACTTGTTTATTTTAAAATTTCACCTTATTATTTACACGTAGAATGCAATTTGATTTATCACCTTCGATGCGGGAGACTAATTTTGAACAGGAGATACGGCAGTGAGAGGCCATTACAATTCATCGGTGACCATATGGACACGATGACGGAAGAGTTCCGCCAACCGATTTTGAACTGGAGACAAGCGTTTTTTATCGACCCATCATGAATCCGTCGTATTACCACGCTGATCGTGCGTGCGATGACGAAGTTTCGCAGTCAAGAATTAGACGAGAGTGTATGCCGCTGAATGCGTTTTAAAAGATCCATCGTCCTCCGTATTTCAAATGCCAAACAAATAATTAGCCACGCTGTTAGGTTAGGTTCCATTCTTATCAGGATTATTTTATTGCTTTGGCTTTGCATTGCGTTCAACAGTTTTTATTTTTTTTATTTTTTATTGAATCTTTGTTAAACAAATAGTCTCGACAATTATATACTACAGAGCGACTCTATATAAGCGGCCCAGAATTTAAAAAGAAGGCAATAGTTGTAGTGATGGCACGAGGTGATTGAGAAGAAAGTATGTGCTGGCGGGGGGGTTCAACAGTTTATTATCTGAAATGGTAAATGAAGACACGCAGAAACGATTTCTAAGGAGCTCTGAAGAGTTAATTTTTATGGGATTTTTAAGAGAAAGAAAAACTTAATAATTTAAAAGTAAAGTTAATGATAAATTGTCCTGTTTCAGTATCATATTTTAATTTGTTGTAATCATTATATTTATAAAAAAAAAACTGTTTCTGCGATCGACAAGATTTATCGAATACTATATTTATAGCAGGATTTTCAATTTATTTACCGCAATTTATCGCACTGAAACGATTTTCAATTGAAGATGATCTATAATAACCTTCATTTCGTATTAAAGAACTCGAATTTTATTTATTTTTTTAATTTATACATTTAATTCGATAATTGGCAAAATTGTTTGTTTTAATATCAGATAACATTAAGAAAACCGAATAAAATTCATAAATTTCCATCTCTCTAACTATAACTACATTATCAGAGATATAAAATACGTAAAAACGAATAAGGTCATTTATAAATACTTCGATCTTTTTTCTCTCCTTTAATCAACTATATAGTAATTTAATCATTCAAAAAAATAAATATAATAAAAGATTATAATTTTTCAGACCTAAATTAAAAAAAATTGATTCTTATAATATTCGCAAACCGTATCTAAATAACAATTATATCGGTATTATGTAATAAAAGTTAAAAGAAAATATTATATAATCACGTAATTATTTTAAAAATTTAATATTATATAAATATACACGCGAAATTCGTATGGATTCGCCTTCACAATATAATATTATTGTTACAATAGCTATTGAAAAGAAAAATGTGCCCATTTGAAAGTAAAAATTAACTATAATATCGATACACGTTTTCTTCTATGCAGAAAATTTAATTCAAATAAATGTTTTGAAATGCATTCAACGCGATGTACTTAACCGAAAAATTAAAAATATTAAAAATTATAAGTAATAAATAATTTAAAATTTAAAAATATACAATTAAATCAAATAAATTCAACGCGTTGTATTTAAAAATTAAAAACGCTCTAACAGCGAATGAAATTGAATATATAATGTGTCGTTGAAAAATCGAAGGACAACTTACCCGCACTATTTATCATAATTTTATTGTTATAAATATAAAAAAAAAATATATTTTCAATTGAATCACCTCTTTTTATTGAACTCTGCGCCACTGTTTAAACGTATAATTGAACACAATATCATTCGTTACGTCCGAAGAAAAATAGTCTGAGACATTTTCGTACTGCGTAAGAGATTATACACGTATTTATTTTATCAGGTAGTTTATATTGTAATAAATGTTTCTTGTACAATTTTTACAATTTGTTTGTTTGGAAGTACATAGATCTACGAGAAGGGGAGGGAATATTAAATAATAATTATAATATCTATACAATAATACAAAGCGGTCGTCACACGAATGCCAAAGAGTATTCTGATGAGTATTATCAGCTCATACAACAGATTTACAGTATAATATTATTATAAACGATTGGACGGATATACTTATTAAGACGGACGACATGTGATTTGTGTGTGTTTGTGTAGTACAACACCTGATTGCAGTGAATCACTATAAGTGAAGCAGCCAAACAATAGTAAAACGTCACTTTCTACGTAAATATAATCACAAAATAGTTACTTGGACTTTACATATCGGTAAAACGTAAAACTTAATAGATATTCGACACTTTGACAATGTATAAAACTTAAAATATATAAAAATCAAAAAAAATCACACGATCTTATATTAATGCGCGTACAACGATATTAATGTTATTTAAAATAATTAATTTACTAATTATAAAAACGATCGTGTGATAAGTTAATACAAACCAGCTATAGGATGAACTTATAACGATCTCGTATATAAATGTAGGAAGACCCCATCTCAAGTTTCTGAGAGAAGAACGAGTGAAATAATAATACAGTATAACAATAATCGTCGTATTTTACAAATTCTAAATAAAACATAATACATATATGACGTATACAGATTTAATACATTTCAGAACCACAATATGTGAGGTACTTTACATAATACATCTATCAAATCGGTACCGGATAATGTATATACAAGAAATTCACTTAAAATCTATATTAATGAAATTCAAATTTCTATATAAGTACGCAATATGTTTAAAAAAAAAATCACAATTTGTTATAGAAAAAAAATCGATATTTTTGTTCGCACAAAAAGTGTCATTTACTTTATATAATATATACGCTACAAAATATAAAAGTAATAATTTCCTCCCGCCGCCGCACAAACGTCGTTTAAATAGTTGTGGTAAATAATAACATATTATTATTGTTCGTAATGAAAATCGAAATGTGTCGTTATGAAATACGTTCGACAAAGCGAATGCCAGCGATTCACGAACAGGATGTGTATGGAAAATGAGGTCAATGATATGCCAAGGTATTTTTTAAAATACATACTAAATTCTAGTAAATATAATTAAAAAAGAATCGAGCGGATTATATTGAATAAATCGTTAGAAAAAAAAAATTCCGTTTATATAAACGCATCGTTCTTAATTTGATTAAAAATTTCGCTTCCTCCTGAATTCGACATTTCTAAGGAAATAAAATAATAAATTACGATACTCCAATACTTCGCAATATATATATATATTCACAACCGAAATCACAACCGACTGTATTTTATTATTATTATTATTAGGTTTCGGCAAAGGAATCGATCGACTCGAAGCGAAAATTCATATTTTTCTTTCGACAACGATTTCTCGACACATTTGGTATAACGTCGAGAAGTTACTCGTCGATTATAAAATGAATAAATAAAAATTTCAGAAAATCCGGGTACACCACCGTAAATGCGAAGCGATACGTAAACGATCGTCGAGAGTAACGCGTTTGTCCATCGAGATAAACGTACACAGAGGTATGAAAACGGATTGCGACGCTGTACAAATTATAATGTACGAAATAAAATGTGTTTGGCCGCGTCCAAGAGGGACGCCAGCGGAAAATTAGCTGAGTGGATGCGAAATTATTCGCACCATACATTTACATAAAAATTCCGAACATCGAAATATGTAATAAAGAGAAAATAAACAGTTTAATTAATTTACATTGCCGTAAGTGAAACGTATTGTGTAAACGGAACGTTGAATAAATATTTTATTTTATTTATTAATTATTATAATCGTTTTAAAACGATGCTTAGGCGACGTCTGACCAAAAAAAAAAAAATAATAAATTTAATTTCTTTATAAATAACACATTCGTAATACACGCAGGACACTGCGGAGGACGTTTTTGCATTTATTCGGTTAGATTTTGTGGACTAGACAAACGGAAAATATTCGAAAAACTAGAAGAAAAATATACGGACGAAAATAACGTAAGAACACGCGCGTTTTCGTCAATATCGCCGGAATTTCGGAACGAATACCGTGTAAATTCCTTACTAGCTGGTTATTACACTTTTTTTTTTTATTCTAAACACAACCGATTAATTTTGGTGTTTTCTCGTTTTTTTTTTTTTTTTTTTTTAGAAAAAAAAAAGTTTATAGATTTCCATCGAAAATCGAAAGACATTCGCTCGCCCGATTTTTTAAATTTTCTCCGGACGGTACGACATCCATATTGGATAAACGATTTTTGACGAATAAATAATAACATTTAGATCGACGTGCATACGAGTGAAAATATGTTCACGTTAGAAATCGCGCGTTTCGTATCATTGCGAATTGCTAAAACCCTGGAATTCTGATACGGAATATTAAGAAACAACCCAGCAAAATGTAATACGCTATTAATATGTCCGATAATTATTATGGAACAAATTTATACGTTTCGATATCGGTCACTCACTCGCGATTTGCAATTTTCTTTTTTCTTTTTTTTAAAACACTTGTACCGTTAATCGTTTCGATTGTTATTGAAAATTACGATATAGAAAAAAAAATTGCCTATTCGTTCATTACATTCGATTAATACATCCCCGGGTGTACACTTTAGCGATTTCTCGCACGATTTAAGAGAATCCGCGTGAAACGTTCGATCACAAGTGTGTCGGACGAAATGTTACGAATCGTTTTTCCCAAAACAATTGCGCCAGTAATTTTTCAACGCGAAAAATTCTAATCCGTTACCATCACCGATCGTTTCGATCCCGATCGCGTTTTTCTTCTCGTGTTTCACGCGAAAACAACTCGCCCGCAGTCTTTATCGAATCCATTATTTAACGCTATTTTTTCGCGCGACGGACATCTGTGTCGTGTTCGCAACAGCAGTAGCCGTACAATTACTATTAATTATAATATAGTCCATTCGGTTTTTAGATCATAAGACCGGACGAAAATCGATTCGCATACCGATTGTTCCGACGTGTTATTATAACGTGTTAAACCGAATAGAGAGAGTAAAGAGCACGTAAAAAAAAAAAAAATGTATTAATCAGTTTGGTAGAAATCGTTAAAATCGACTTCTATATATATATATATATTATATACGTATAATTTGTATGAATTGTATTTTTTATTATTTGTGCGCCGCGTTATTATTGCGCGACGGCGGCTGCGGCTGCGGCGCGACGACCGCCGTCCGGTGATGAGCAATTATTGAAGTCGCCCGCGTCGATGGCGGCCGCGGTATTGCCGTCCGCGCCGTTGCCCAACAACCGCTGTTCGACCAGATACTCGTCGTCGTTGTTGTTGTTGGCGGCGGCGGCGAACGACGTGGACTTGACCGCCGCGGTTTTGTAGTTTGCGTGTTTGCAGCAGCCGTCATCGGCCGTGTACTCGGACTGATTGCCGTACGCGTACGCCGTTTCGACGACACGCGAGTCGGCGGACGACGAGCCGCCGCTCGAGTGGTCCGCCGCGGTCTGCAACCGGTGCGCCGGCAACGCGACGGTTCCGTGCCGACGGCGGTCCGCCGCGGTCAAGTCCACTTGCGGCGCGTGACTGCCGTTCGATTCGAGTGCGACCGCCGGAACGCCGACGCCGCCGCCGCCGCCGCCGTTGGCCAACAGTGACGCCTCCCGGAATTCGCGACGCAACATTTCGGCTTCCATGTCGAACTCGTCGTCGTCGTCGTCGTCGTCGTCGTCACCGCCGCCGCCGCCGCCGCCGCCGCCGTACTCGACCGATTTGTCCGTCGCTCCACCGGTCGTAGCCGCCGTTTCGTCCGCCGCGGATTCTGCAACGGTGCATCCGCCCTACGCAAAACAACAATAGTTTATTCATAAATTCTCCGGTTCCGGGTACGTTTTTACCCCGAGAGTCTTTTCAAAAAACTTTCGACAGTATACGTAATGTAAGACCCGATAACCACACACTCGGATCCCAGTGCAGTGCAGACATTTAAACCGATTGAGAATAATCGGGGATGAAAAAACGTTCACAAAAAAATTTCTTTCAATTTTCCTCTATTCATATAGAATATTGTCGATTTCGAGTTAATATTAATTCGCGTAATATATACCCGGTAACTCGTTTCGGTTTTAAGGCTTAACGATTTTTTATGCAATGTCAAACGCACGCGTCCAATTCAATTAGACTTCAATTCGATTAACGTTGAAAAAAGTGACAATTTCCTTTTACAGACATTTCGAGACAATGTGTATTTCATTAATTTTATCGAAAATTTGAAGCGTTTGTTCAAAACTAATTGTCCCGAAGTGTTTCGAATTTTGAAATGATTCGTTTATTGCCTTCAAATGTATAGTAACAACAAAACTCTCATGTCCGTGTCCGAATAATTCACTCGAGCGACATACACGAATGCACAAAACACGTATTAAATATATTTGTAAGAAAAAAATTTGAACAAGATATTCGTTGTTATGATAGCACACAGAAAACGGTTGGAAGTCTGTGAGAATGCGAATTCGAGCTGAGTGTTAATTCAAACGTCCTCTTTATCGTTTTGTGATGGCTATTATTGATAATAACCAGTAAATACAAATTTTACACGTCCCCCCCTCACCCGTGTGCGAATTACTTTTGGATGACCGTTAGATTCGGTTAATAAAACAATAAAACGCTCCGGTTTATTGATTATTAGTTTAAATGAAAAAGTCATCGTACGAAACGCGCGCGATATTACTCATCTCTATTATCGCGTGTAACGAAATAATTATTAAAATACAATCGAAAATAAACGTAAAAATAATAAAAAAAAAAATGGCAAACGTTTTGAAAAATATTGTAAACATATTTTTCTACGCCTCATACAAAAACATTAACGCGGTTAACATTAAGTGTAACAGTGGAAATATTTACTTATGGAAATTGTTTCCAAACAATTTCACCTCAATTTTCCATCCATTATAATTTTAATCAACTTATTTTATATAACAAAATAATTAAACTTAATTTTAAATAACGAATAATTATATCGGAATTTCTTTTTTTCCTTGCCTTAATATCAGCGAAATCGTGAATTATTATTTTTTTTTCAATACCCCCTAATTGCTTTTGTACGATTTCTTTCGAAATTTAAAACATTCTGTTATTGATAGAAAAGTGTGCGACGTGGAGTTTTTTTTTTTTTTTTTTGTAAAATAGTTTTGATTTATTTTTAGTTTGAACAGAGAACGTTCGTTTTCTAGAATATTTTAAATTTCGCCGCTCTTCATTTTTCTTTCAATTCAATACGTCGCGTTTTACCGGAAATTTTGTCGTGACGTTCGCGTACGGCGTATACGAAATGAATAATAAAATGAGATTTTCCCGCATTCTTCTCTCGTCAATGTACCACAATAACGCGCGATCTCTGTGCAAAGCGGAGAGCGTGTGGATAACACGTTTATTAAAAATTCGTTTTGGTTTTCTCGTCCGTCGACGGCATTTTGCAGCGTCAAGCGCTTTTATATTGTTCTTTTTTTCATACTATACACACGCGTATACGCTTTACGATATGTAAACCTTTGGTATGTATCACGCTTATGAATACCACTCGGCTAACACGTTTTGGCGTTGTACACAATCAACAAACAATTTATTTAATAAAATAATTATCCTTACTCAACATCTAAAATCTCATACGTCGTTTTCAATAAAACGACGACAAGACAATATATGATTATAGTACACCCGAATAGGCTATATAAATCAGATATTCGATAATTTTTTTTAAGTCGAAAATTGATTGAAACCTATACATAAATAATCCAAAAATCATCTTTGAACAATGACTAATAGATTACTGGAACTCAAAGAAAACAACCTATTCCGTTTAGTCGTTTGGAAACACCGCGTGTAGACTCGCTCTGTTCACGTAACACACCGGGCACTGAAACCGTCAATGCCGTAGATACGATTTTTTCCGAGTGAGATGGGGGGAAGAGGTTTCAAAGAAATTTTTAAAAATAAGAATATTAATTGTATTAACAATGATACAATTGGTATACCGGCCGTACGGCGTACATAATATGCGAGTGATTCAACCTGTTCTTTATTAATACAGCGTTCAGATATTAAATTTCCTTCGTGTGCACAATCAATAAATGTTGAAAATGAAAGAAAAAAATAAATTTTTTTATTTATAGTTTACTAGATTGCTGATCAGAAAGAACGTAGAACAGTACAATGCACTGTGTGTGTGTGTGTGTACGAGTATATGCCAAATTTAGCTTTGAGTACGTATTCGCATAAGACGACGAGGACGTAATCGTTATTCTTCGATAACGCCGTTAATACGCAAAGAAAAAAAACAAATTCTCTATCAGTAGTTTATAAGACAAAATTAATTTTTTTCACAACCTTTTAACGAAATATTTCAACGATTAACGAACACGATACGCATGGTTAAAATCGGTAACTTTTTGAAAACACAATATTTCCAATGGCTACATCTGCAAAGTCCTGCGTCGTCGTCAAAATCCGTGGCGCCTTCTACCGAACAGTTGGCGCACCGATAATTCCTCCGTTTAGCTCGCTGAGTTCAAGGATTCATTTTCCATGTGTTCTGTATGCGAACAGATTTAAATTCGAATTTTAAAAATTGATCGATATCCAGTCGAAACTCCTATAAAGTATTTTTTTTATTGACCTACGATAAATGAACATAGAACGATCACGCAGTGAGGCCGAGCTGTTGTTCGATTGACTTAGAAAATAATATTCCTACGAGCTTTGAAAAGGTAACGAGTATGTCGCGGACGTCACTTATGTGAATTACGTGTATTCGGATTTAAGAGTTTTATTAACAACTCTACCGTCGTTTCTTATTATTATGAATTTGAAAGCTACGATAAATAATAATTTCAGGTATTGAAAAAACGCTTCTGAGCAAAACTTCGATGTAATTTCAACAAAACCAATATTGGCTGTTGGCTGTCGGATTTATGTATTAGAGCTCAGTGATATATCAGTCGGTTATGTATGCAATATTATTTTCGAGAAACAGCGAACATATTATGTGACTATACTTATGTGATTTTGACGAAATCGCATTTTTATATATAATTTTTCTATGAAGCGTAAATATACTGTAATTAGACAAGAGAAAAAAAATCTTTCTAAACGGCTGAAATCATTTTTTTCGCAAGAAGTCTACGTTTCGTCGATATATTAGCTGAAAAGAAAATATAAATAAGCCGTAACAGCGTTACTAGGCGATTTCCGAAGTCAATATTTATTACAATATTTTATAAAAATATATACGTATATATTCCCAATTCTTATAAATTATTTTACAAGGATTGAGTTGCTGACTAAAAAATAATTTTCTAATTAAAAATTTATATTAAAAATAATGGCAAACATTCCAAAACCTTCCAAATGTTTTCCGATGGGCTCGTGTTTGTCCAAAACTAAGAATCTCGGATTGTTCGCACGGTTCAAACGGTGTGGTATATGTCGACAGATAAATCCGATGAAAAAAATTGTCAAGTGTTCCGGTAATATACACATAAAACGCGTTGAATATTAGATAATTTTAAAATTTTACAATTTTTTTTTTTTTTGTATTTAGAATGCAATTTGATTTTCCATCGTCGATGTGGAAAAAAACTTATAAATAAGATACTCAGCGTTAAGGTAGATGATTTTCGCTTACCGATTACAGTGAACTGGAACTAAACGCTCCTGCTAAACATTATATGTCTTAGATCGTCGTTAAATTGCGCCATTTGTTTAATTTATTGTTCCTTATTTTTCGTTTATTTCAATGGTTTGCTTTGCAAAAATTACAAGTAAACATTTTATACATGTTAAGTATATACAAGCCGGGATGTACTTTTGTGCTACCGAGAAAAAATCTCGGTAGACGTGAAAGAAAATTCTACTTCTGTTATTAACAATCTCACAATATCAAATATCGTAACGTAAAAATAAATGGCGCATTGACATATATCCGTCCAGTAGCAAGTGAGTCACGAATAAAATTTATAACATTGGAAAATGTATTTTCTGATTATATTATGTAATGCGTTTTAGTAAATTGTTTCGCTAGTGAGCCGTATGGCGACTATAGACCGAAGTTCAGTCAAGAACCGTTCGTGTGCTGGAGACGATTTTTCATGGCTTCAATTCTTGAATGAGAGTTTCTCTCCTTAGTCAAAACTATGGCAATACCACTGGATATCCATATGGGATTATCGTCAAAAACTACTCTTCTGTTTGAAACAAAGTAATAACTTAAAATTGTTTTGTGTTTAACGCAGTATTGTACGAAATTCATGTAAATTACATGTATTTTTAGATGGCAATTAAACCATGTAGACAAAGGGTAATATCCGTTTCGAAAAATGGTGAACATTATCGGTAAGTAGTTTCCGTTATTGTTTGATAGATTTATCATTTATTTCTTGTGATTAATTTTTTGTTTTATAAAACGTAATTTGATTTTTCACGGTCGATGCGGTGAATACATTTCTAGAGGATACGGCGACGAGAACCCGTTACAATTTATTGCCATTCTTGTGGACACGATGACAGAAGAGGCAATGAAGTGGAGCTAAACGCTTAGGCATATAATTAGCATATATCAGATCTTAGCTTAATTTCACCGTTTGTTTAATTTATTGTTTCTTGTATTATGTGTTTATATCGACGATTTGTATTGTAAAAAACAAATATTACTGTATTTTCTATTGCAATTAATTATATTACGTTATCATTACATTGACTTTTAAGGTCTACAAAATTTGTTGAAAATCCTGTCGGTTACATATTCTCAGGTAAATTGTCAAACGTTGCCACTTCCCAACACACAAGTCGATATGTATGTCAATAAACTGATAGTGTACATAACCATCTCGTAGACGACTTCTAATTTAACAAGTAAAAAATTGGCTGAAAACAAGTAAGTGTTATTTATTTAACAGAGATTTGCACAAGCGTTTATGATTGTTTTTCATAGACCAGTTCGAGATTCAATGTTGCTTAAGGGAACAATAAAAAATGTCACGTCTTATTTCCTCTGTATTCTGAAATAAAACCACAACATTTTCTATATTTACGTATATACTTGTATGTTTAATGATCTTACAAATATTTTAATACCAAATTTCAAAACGGATTATTAAAATAGTAATAATTTTAAATTTACTAATATTATAGTCATTTTAAGATGTAAGTATAATAATCCAAAAATCATCTTTGAACAATGACTAATAGATTACTGGAACTCAAAGAAAACTACCTATTCCGTACTAGGTTCGTTTCAGCAAAAAACGGATTAGACCCCAAGTGTAGCCTTCGAACACGTTCCTAGTAAATGTAGCCCATAGATCATCAGATTATTCTTTTACGATATTCCTACTAGACCGGCACTTTAAATAGTATTTTTTCTTTTTTAATACTCAAACCGTACCCGTAAGGTAAACGGTAGTGTTAATTTTCATACCAAATTAACACGTTCATTTATTTTGTGCAATACAAATCTATGGAATATTAATGTTTAATAATAAATCGTGATAATTATTCGATTACTAGAATACTCGTGAATAACACGACTATGCAAATAATCGGTTAATTTGGCAATTAATAATGGATTAATCGTCAATTGATTAATAATCGTGCACTTACCTAGATTTTTCGATTAATCGACTGTAAATCGGTTTTTCACTTCTTATAAATTAATTTATTATCGGAGAAAAGAAAACATTCACGTAACCCCTTTTACCGGGGAAACGTTCGCCACAGTAGCAGAGTGATTTAGAATTAAATGCACTAAACGTAGTGAATATACATCAATTAATTTTAACCGTAAAAATAAATTACTGTTCTTTTCTTTCTGCTTTGTGTAATTTTCCGCTCCGAAATTAATTGAAACGATAATATAAAATAAAAAAAAAAGACTCGTCACGACGATTGTATAATTATTGGACGACATCGTACACGCGTTTATAGAATTAAATTATGAAGACGTGTTTGCAGGAACGAGCGAAAAACGTATTACAAAAAAAAAAAAGTGGACGAATAGTACAAAAAAAAAAAAAAATACCGCGATAGCAAAAAATTACGAATGTTATAGATGGAGCAGCACGTGGTCGACAAGAAAACGAACCGAACGGTAATGGAATATTGTCCCGGGGGTAAAACAGAAAAACAAAATACCTCATAATATGATTTAAAAGATGAAAAACTATTGGTGTAAGATAGACAAAAAAAAAAGAAAAGAAAAACGCATATATTGAGACACTTTTTAACTCATTTTCATAATAAGTGTTTTGTCTTTCAAATAATTCTAAAAAGTACTATCTTTCTGTTTTGCGTGGACATGTTTTATTTTATCAATGAAAATCATCGGTGAAACGTCTTCTTAAAATAATATATAAATTATTGCTGTTATTTTACGTGCGTCGTAATTATTTATTATATAAATTATTAATTTATTTAATAATTATATATTTTATATTTAATTATATAAAAGTTTATAAATTTTTTTCATGCAATAATTACTACGTAAATTTATACATTATATGCCAATAAGCAACTATAAAGTTTAATAATAAACTACGTGTTATAACAGTGACGGATTTGAGGGGAGAGGCGATAGGACGATCGCCCCCCTCCCTCCGAGTCGTTTGTGCTCGAAGCATATTTTTCACCATACCTCGCCGCGTCGATTTATCACAGATATAATAGTTTTTAAGTTTTAATAATTATACAAATAATAATAATAATAATAACACAACAACGAAAATACGTATAGCTAATAATGTTTAACATATTTTCGAATATGGACAAATATTATAATAATATAGGTTATGTGATATACTGCGCACGGCCATGCATCGAGAACAATGTTTATCAAATAGATTAATAGTAAATGTTAACATTTCAATAATTTCACGATAGAAACGTTAGGGAGAAATATTCGCATAATTAAAAATCGATTAATTGAATATTGTAAAGCTGCGGATTAATAATAAATTTATCCATCCAATATCTCGTAATACGCGAATATTAATATTAAATCATATGACGTCGACTTCGCGTTAAAAACTATGAAGTTCATAGCTACTAATACTATAATATAGAAATAAAACTGAAAAATAGTATTTTATACGCGACTTAATTAACACGAAATAATATGACGGTTGTAAATCGTCGAATCCTATTAATAAGACACTGGAGTTCACGACGCGCTTTATTTAATAACATTGGACGAAAGAAAAAAGAAATTTAAAAAAAAGATTTTAGAACGTTTTCGATACGCAATTTATTGTTGGACGCAGTGTCGGTTATACGTGATGTTCAAGGGAGGGCAAAAATGAAAACAATCCCTCTGTCGATAAAATATTCACATCGTGGAACATTAAACGAGAACAAAGATCTATGCAGATGTGGAAAAAGGAAAACCGAAGTACGTGAAACGTAAACGAAATAACAATAAAACGGGGACTAGAAAGTAATCGAATTCGAAAGCAGTGTATCGCATAGTGTAATTGTGGCAGTCCCAACAGTGTGTTTGCCCACAGGGGGCTACACTGAGCGGTCCGTTGTTTACTATTTTGTTTTTCTGTTTAATCGCGTTCAACGGGCAAAAACGCGCGAATAACGAATTCCGTTAGTATTGATATGATAAATGAAAAAAAATATATAAGTAAAAATGAAAAACTCTTTTAAAATACTTATTAAAAAAATTTTTTTTAAATTCGCTTGCCCCCTTACATGACATTCGGATTCGCCACTGTATTGCATACAAACTCGAAGCATACGCGTGAAATTAATAAGAAAATAAAAAAGATAGTTAACATCTCCAGATTACTACGCGATGTAGCACGCTATTGCCTCGAGAAAATAAATCGGAACGATATAAAATGCGAGTTTTCTTTTCTTTTTCTTTTTCTTTTTTTTTTTTTTGTAACGTAATAAAGTCAGCCGTTGTTGAAACCGTTCGGAACGTTCTTTTTAATATACGCGATGTTATTCACTATGCGTAATATACGTATTGAATGTATTTACTACGGAGAGAAAGATATACAAATACGTGCGTCGTATAAAAAAAAGAAAAAAAAACATCCTTCCGTAGGGTTTTCTTCCGTTTTATTATTGGTTTACAACGCGACTACGTTTGTATATTATCGAGAAAATAATACAATATTTCTACGAGAGACCGTGCAAAGAAAAAGAAAAAGAAAAAGATCGTCGTCTAACGCACATTTATTCCGACACCGACGCGGATTGTATTTACGCGACGTGTCCATTTCTGTTTCGTCGACCGTTCAATTTCCAATTCGTTGTAATGACGAGCGCGTCGCGTATTTAACGATCTTATGTAATAACTTTCGACTCCGTCGTGACAATGTTAATAATTAGTGAACTGCGGCGGTACGATTTGCGTCGTTATATAACATTAAAAATGTTAAATACAATAATTTATTATAGTTATCGTCGTTTTAACGAGAAGCAGAAATCGTCTAATAATAAAACGCAACGTACATCAACGCGTGTAAATTCGGTGATTTTCCGAGTTATCACAACGTCGAATCCGTCGCCGCTATTCATTTGTGTAGCAGATTTTTTTTTTTTTTTTTAAGAAAACAAGCAAAAAAGAAAATCGGCGTTTAAATATCGCCGCGGTACGAGCGATTTGATTACCGGCACTCTTTCCTCGGTCTCCACGATCAGATGGTTGTTTTTCATCGTCAACGTGATAATGCTTCCGTTCAGGTTCGTTTTGTTCGTGTCGCCGAAACGATTATTCGGCGGGCTGTTGTACAACAACGGCGGCAACGTCGACGCGTCCGCCCCGTGACAACACACAACGTCGTCCGGCATCAGCACTGAATACTGCGATTCGCTCGCCTTCAGCTATAGGTGAACAAAAAAAAAAAAGAAAAAAAGAAAAAAGAAACCGCTGTACGTCTTAAGCACATTATGTCGGCACTATTGGAAAAACAAAAAAAAAAATTCAGCCACACGGTGCGGATGAGGCTTTAGAGGCCTCGGAGGCCTTAGAGCATTCTTTCTCAAAGTGGGCGATAACGTCCCCTTGTGGGCGTTAGTGGCCTTCAGGGGGGCAGTAAAAGGCCCAAAGAAGTTTGGGGGGCGTTGAAGCGGTCTGGGGGGCGATAGCTGATTAAAAAAAGCGAAAAATTATGTAATCCCGCAACTTTACCCTGGATTATGGTCGATTGTTCAAAGATATCTAATAGCATTTCCATCATCGTATCTGTCCGAACGTGGCTATTTAGTGCTGTAACAACACTAATAACTAAAAAAAGAAATCTGCTGCTTGTTACCGAACGTGGGGACTTACGACTGTATTTAAGTAAATTCGAGCCTGATATAAAAAAAACTGGTTAAACTACATCAGATTCATCCATCACATTAAGTAAGCTCGATAAATTTAAATTCAAAGATTTGTTTAAATTTTAATAAAAATACATTAAAATTCGATTAAGTATGCGTTTTAATTGCTCTTATTAAAAATGCTTCTTTAAAATGTAAGTTTGAACTCTAAAATAGAATATGGCGTGTTTAAATATAATAATTGTAATAACTGTTTAAAGATAAACAACAATTGGTAAGTTTAAAAATTTTGGGGGGCATTAAAAAAATTTTGATCGTCAAAGTGGGTGGTGTATGAAATATGTTTGAGAACCTATGCCTTAGAGACATCGCGTTGTTTTAAAAAAAAATCTGTTCGTATTTTTTAAATCGCGCGAAAAATACTGGGCTATCTATTATATTTTATAGATATCATATTTTTCGTTGACCATAAAATAATAATTGATAATATTTAAAAAAAAAAAATGTTTTTTTTTTTTTTGTGTATGCTTAACCGTTACGTTTTAATTGACTGTTGCGGATATTGAGATACGCGCACGTAGAATGTGGATGATCGTCCATTATTGATCATGATTACCTAACGGAAAAATATTCTCATAAGGCGCAATTGAAACTGAAAAGTGTTTTGAACATTTTTATTCGAGAAACGAACGGAAATCGAATATACGAGTAATACGGGAATCCGTATTGATTCGCCGAATTAAAAATAAAAAGGAAACAAAATAAGAATAGTGGAAAATAGTCCGAGAAATTAAGATAACTCTTTGGAAACATCCGTGCGCCTCGGATCACCGGCCGACAACGCTGTTTAACGGATGACATACGAAACAAAAATATTCAAAGACGGACAATGAAAACGTGTCCGAAACGTCAATTTTTTTTTTTTACATAAACAAAAGGGAGTATAAGCAAATAATAATAATAAATTTACTTTTATAGATCAATAATAACAGTACTATAATATATCTAAAATAATAATTAAATCTTTTAATAAAATTCCGTTCGTCGACAATATATTATTACAATATACGTAAGACACAATAGAATCGCACAATTTAGCGCAATATTACGACGATGTAAATTATATTTTTCGAATTTTATATTAACATTTTTTTCGTTATAGATATCGCCACTACATAATATATAGAGTGTTATTTAAATGAAACTTGAGTAACGGCAGATTTTTACAGTAAAGATTTATTATCATAATATATATATATATATGCGATTAACAAATATGGAATACATTTATAATGTGGCACGTGGCAAGTTAAAGTGAAAAACTTTTCACTCGGTTTGTATGAAAATTATTAAAAAAGATGCATAGCGATCACTGCAGCAAATTGGATTAGATATATAGTATATGTTTGTAGGATCAGCCGTCTATTGAAATCGCATGCACTGTAAAACCGGCCAATCCTATACAGAAAGATGGCATTCATAGACGATCTTAAATAGTATATATATCGCTGTTTATTTTTCAAAATCAAAAGATTTAAATATATATATATATACAGAATAAGTGAAAATCATAAAGCACATAATCCCGTTCCCCCTTTTTTTTTCTTACATAAACATATTCAGACTTTTTTCGTTTTATACATATAAAACTGCAGCTACAGTTAAACAAAGAACTTTAAAAGAAGTTTACAATATAACTTCATTACTACGTGCATATAATAATGTAATTGAGTTTTAAAATATATTGTTGAAAATGTGCCTTTTCTTATATATATATATAATATACAAATATAATATATTATACTGACGGTTTCGTCTTAAGCCATTATATTTTAAATGGTTTAAATTTCTTACAAGAAATATGTTGCGAAAAAAGAAAAAAGAAATTAGAGTTTAAAAAAATATAAACTCGATACGCGATTTTTTTTATTTTTTTTTATGTAATTCGTTTAAAACCGTTATTTGTCTGAAATAATAATTACATTAAACATTTTCATTTAATTTAACGCGAGTGGAATTACAGCGTATTATTAATGTAATAAATTTCATTTTTTTGTTTTCTAAGTCGAGAGAAAAATAATTTTTTTATTACGTTACACGGGGTAATTGGTCAAAATGTATTTCGAGAGACGGAAAAAACGAATAATGATTGCTCAGAGTCTATTCAATCAACGCTGTTTTTTTTTTTTTAAATTTTATTACGCAGACGCTCATTTTCCGTCAAACACACGGAGCCATCCCCGATTTACCTATACGGACCGCCGTTTCACTTTTTTATTTTACTATCCACATCGCGTTGCGTATAACGGCACTCGCGAATACACTGCCGAATGGACGTAAACACTTCGGGGCGGGGGGAAATCTACTAAAATTACCTCTTCGGCGCTTTGCATGAAACTCGAACTCTTGACAGCATCGCAACTGTCTTCGCGACGCATCCCGTCGTTGTCGTACCCGCTGTTGGTGCTGTGATTTTTGTATTTTTTCCACACCATCCTGTAAACATGACGGGGAGAGAGAGAAAATAACGGCGAGTTAACAATCGGCCAAAAGCGCAATATTATTGTACGGACTCACCTCACACCGAGAATGAGCAAAAGCCCCAAGAACAATGGTATGAACGTAGCAACGCATGCTAAGATCAGTGTTTGTATTTCGGTCAGTCCTGAAAATACGAACGCGAAATTATTGAATTATCGTTTACATAGGGAAAAAAGTCGATCGTCATTATTTCCTCTCGTCAATAATCCGAATTTAATTGGTTTACATATTATAATAATGTCTTATATACATATACGAATCGATTAGGTCGAGTGTTTAAATTACGTATATTAGTTTTTGCTTAAAACCGACCTGATGATAAACTATTAGTTTTTCTTTTCGATTAATGACATTTAAAAAACGGTAAAATATTAAAAATTCTTTTTACGTGGCTTAAAGTATTTATTTTCTTAGCGCTTTTAAACTCATAATAAACTTTCCCCCTATAGAAGTGTCGTGAAGTCTTACCGTATATTTTAAAGTAATAGGATAAAAGAGTTTCCATTTCGTTGCTCACACAAATACTCAGTCTGAATCTAAATCGAATGAAATAATAGTGTCCGCGTGTGATTTCAAATTATTTCCAAAATTTACGCAAAGGTAGTAAGTGTTAAAAAAAAAAAATAGAATAAAATGATCATTACGTTTCATTATTGCGATTACTTCATATCATATTTATTACGGTGTTATTAAATACGAGGAATATCGAGAAAACCGAATTGATTACAATTTTTAAGTTATCGATTATCGGATACATCGTACTTTAACGGCCTATTTAAAAAAAAAAATATCACTTTTCTCAATAACGCAAAATCGGCTTTCTAATCCGTATTGGGTGTGTTAATAAATTTAATGTTTGCGATTTACGACGATTTACGCGATTTTTCTTTTTTCGAAGGAAAAAAATCACTTAACGTATTTATTTGATTTCTTTAATGTGACTTTAAAAAAGTTAAATTACATTTAAAAAAAAAAAAACAAAATTTTTGATTTGCGTAAAACGCGTATACGTTAATATAACTAGGTAATATATTTGCGAAAAATTTCAACAATTTTGTTAGAATATATTTTTATTTCAAAACAGTACATTCTTTGAATTTTCGATTCGAAGGGCTAAACTTATGGATTGATTAATTTTCGTTAATTAAACTGAATTAAGTTCTCTCTCGTTACATATTATACAGATTGCATACAAGATCCATTTGATTAACTGAGAACATTAATTTTGTTTTTTTCTTTTTTTTAATCTTTGGCTTAGAAAATACACAGATTCATATGAAACTTTTATGGCAAGGAAGTATTTTAAATTATATTTCATTGCTACATGAAGTGAATTAAATAATATAGACTTTGTAATTAATTCATACGATACGCTGGAAATACTTCAGGTTAAATTTATTTCTAATATTATATTCGTCTAACTCTTCTTCTGTGTCTAAAAACGATTCTACTTCATTATTTTCGTTGTTTTTCTCGTGTACGTATTTTAATTATATATATATATATAAAATTCACGATTCTCTATCAAGTCCAAGTCAATAATAATAATAATAATAATAGTCGCTATACCGCTACACTCATAATTTTTATATAAAATACATATGTAATTATACGGACAAATGCGAATCGATATTACCGGTCATTTCTTTGTCGCAATTACATCACACGGTCAACTACGTCCTCTATACATAAAACGATTTCCACGTCCGTTATAATTTCCTCTCCCTCCCTCCCCCATTATTTTTTTTTTTTTTTTTGTTACCGATTTTAATGGGAAAAATAGAGCGATTTCACGGTTTTTAACGGAGATTTTTTTTTATATTTCAAATATCGTACGGTATGAAAATATAAAAACAAAAATCGGATAAAACGCAGCGTCCACTGTGCACGTATACGGCTGTAAGAGATTATTGTCGGTGTCTCTTTTCGGGAAATTTCAAAAAAATCCTTATTTTTTTAACATAGTGTACCCGCGTTTTATATTTAAAAAAAAAACGCCTTTCGGTTTTCTCTCCCTCGTAAAAAAAAAAACACACACACAAAATTCTTATAACGATTCCACGACTCGTAGGTACATTATTATACCTCCATACTCTTCCAAGTCTTCGGCTAAAAGTCCGGTGGCGTTTACGCCGTCCGTGATGCCGGCAAGAGCCCAGTCCGCCTCGTTCGGTATTTCCGTGTGTTCAAGCGCCGTCGTTTGCTGCGTGCCGTTCATTTTTCTTTTTCACCGCTTGCGAAAACAAAAAACAAAAAACAAAAAAATATATTGTACGACTCGTAAAATAACGCGTTATTACGGAGGTGTAATTTTTTTTTTTTTTTTTTTTAATGTCTTTCAAACGATTTTTTTCGCGATGGGGGGGGGGGGTGAAGAGGAGGGAAAAACTGTTTTTTTTCCCCCAAATAAATCTTAAATAACGATAAATCGCGCGAATACGTACCCGGTGCTTTTGTGAAACGTGCAAGCCGGTGTCGGTCGAACACCATAACAGTGACGCGGATCGCGTGTATCCGTTCGTCGGGGTTCACAATGTTCCCGGACGACCGGTGACCGACAGCGATCGTGTTCGCGTCGCAACCACGCGACAGTGAGGGGGGGGGCGGTCGGTCAAATAGCCGAGGACGAGTAACCGAAATCGCAAAGCACGCGTCCGGCGTCTGTGTTCATAACAACGCGTCGGTTTTTTTTGCTTTTTCGAAAAAAAAAAAAAAATAACAAATAATATTTCGGGACGGACCTTGTGGACTACTACTACTACGACGACGACGACGAATACGCACCACCGTGCGCGCGTGCGATTATTATCGGTCGGTTTGACGGCGGCGACGGCGGTGAAAAGTTCCTGGGCATACCGTCGCGCGGCTATACAGATCGGTACGAAGTCTGTTTCATTGATTATGATGCCCCTCCGTCGGCGGCGGCGGCGGCAGCGCCCGGGGTCGCTGATCGGGCGACTTCGGCTCCGGACGGAATCTCGTGAAAAAGCGCGGCGCCCGCGGCGGACTACTGCGTACGGTACGCGACGCGCGCGCCTCCCCCGTCGCGCCGTTCGCCCGGCGTACACCGCGGCCCCGCGCAGCGCGACGCGTGACCGGCCGAGGATCCGACGGCGGTTACGACGCAATCCAAGGTGTCCCCTACCGATTATTACTTACGATGATTTTAAATCTAAAAAAAACACACAAAACTCGCCATAGGTCGGAGAAGACGTTTTTGTTTCTCCTGAACCGTACGCGCATAGCGTTTCTTTTTTTTTTTTTTTTTATTCTTTTATGCGATTTTCCAAAGAAAATCCACTGTAAATACACAAGGGCGATTTCCGTAAAGTTTAGTTACGGGTGATGAGTCACGCGTTAGCAGATCGGTCTGGTGTCTAGAATTTTCATAGCCGATAAACGATAGAAATATATATTTGAAAAATAAATGACTAAAGTGAAACGATCGCTAACGGATATCTGTTGTTCAAGCGAGAGATAAATACGTGTGCGCCACCTATATATTGTGAATCAAATATCAGCTTGTCGTACTCGTAAATTTGTTTTGTAAAATAATTTTAAAATTCAGTGTAGTTAATATGTATTCGCATAATCCGTTATGTAATATCTCTATATCATTGTGAAATCGACGACTCGTATTCGATAATGAGTGAGGGGTCTTCACGACCCCCTAAATCCCCCGTTCTCACCGACCCTGCCCGCAGGGAGTCAATTAGGTCGAGATCGGTTTGACAATATTATTTTATACGTTTCTAGGAATAAATAACACATTATATTCAATTCCTTTTTTTTTTTTTTTTTTTTTTTGAACATAAAATATTTTAATAAACGTATATTTCGATTATTGAACACTATCCATAATTATTATATGTATAACTCGAGAAAAACGCTCTACGTTTAACGGTTTATAAGTTTTTGGATTATACTGTCCAAATCGTGGCTACGCGATTGATCCCAAATTACATATTGAACAATAGGTCAGGCCACTATTTTGCCTCCAATTCATTGAGAATGGCTCGCGTCACTGCCCGGAGCTAAACCATCGAACTATTGCAATTCAATACAAATCGATTTATACATTTTTTAGACGGGTCCCGCGGTTAAACGAAAGCCAAATCGAAAAACAAAAACACGTATGCTCCGTGTCATTCGTTATAAACGGTAACGAATTTCGAAATCCTTCCAATGCGCTAGCCCCAACTCATTTCTGAGATCCCCTCCCCCCCCCACACTATCCCGTGTGGTAAACGTTGGTCAGACGACGTTCAAATGCTCGTGACCGAGATGACACGACTGTTCATTTTAGCGTTTCGAATATTTTGTAACAAAATAATCCTAAATAATAACTAAAATGTGTTTTAATATTTCGGCAAAGTATTTGCGTAGTGTACTTTGAATGCAGTTTATTTTTTAAAATTAATCCAATGTTCGTACAAATATAATTTTGTACGAAACGCGAGAAACAACGTGGGTTGTCTGTATATTAAACACGCGTTTTCGTCGCTCAGAACACGGAATCAGGGCCGTTCAGAGAGGGGGGCAACGGGACCGTTTTGCCCCAGGCCCCAATTTAGGAATATTTTTAGGGGGCGCCCAAAAGACCCGACAAAATACTAAAATGTCCCGATAACAAATATTATTTTCGTTGCGTCAGTCACATATATGTAATACTCCTGTAATTTATATTATATTGCGATAACGAGGCTCGTTTTGCTACGGTAGGCGATGTGCAGACGATATTTTTAGACCAAATTAATAGCCGATACGTTGATAACCGATACACGTAGAATAGTCAACTACAGCCCGCACATCCGCACGCCCGCTCCATTCAGTAACTTTAATTATTAATCGACAGTTGACGGTATAGTGTCACCGATAAAATTGATAGATCATAGATGACAATTACCGTAGGTACCTACTGTAGATATAGTCAGTGGTGTTCCCATAGGGTATACTCCATATACGCCGTATACTCTCATGATTTTTTTGAAAAATCATGGGTATACTGCGTATACTCTCATGATTTTTTGAAAATCATGGGTATACTGCGTATATTTTCAAATCTCAAGTTATATGCAACGGAAAAAGAAACATAATTACTGAAGCATTGATTAAATATTATTAATGATAATACATATACGAACACTGTTATAGTTTTTCGTCGGCTTTCCCATTTTTACATAGCACAACCAGCACACCGCACAGTCAATCGAACATTTATATTTACGTATCTACACACACTAAACACTAAATACTACTCATACAAATGCACTGCGTAACGCGAATAAATCATAAAATTGCCTATACACAACCCCCTTAATAGATGACCGCTTCCAATCCCCTTAATAGGTACTATCATCCCAAGTGTAATATCATTGAGCATAGATTATACCATATATTATAATTTATAATCAATGGTAATATTAGGGTAAATGAATAAAGAAGTGCCGGACACGTTGATTTAAAAAAATTATTTTTCACACTATATACATTTTACGTGATTTCTTTAAATAATTATTATGATGGTCGAAGGGCCACCAAATTAATTTGCCCCAGGCCCCGAAAAACCTCGGGACGGCCCTGCACGGAACGATATATAAAATATAAATGGACAGTCGTAGTATAAAAACAACGGGGTGGCGTGTGCAGAACGGTTGTAATGGTACGCGATAACGCACACGTCATAAAGGCAAACGTATTTTCGGATTTAATCGGATTCGTTTGTACGTAAAACCGTGTTTTTTTTAGCGTGTTAATCGCGTTGTCGTACGATCAGTCGTCCGGTGTACGGGAATTCGGGAAACGGCCAAATCGAACCGCGGCCTTTGTTGTCGTTGTGCAAGGCACAAAACATTCGCTCGCGCGCATTGCATGTATCGGTCGTCAACCGGTTAGGCGCTTAGACTTTTCCATCGTACACTGCATTATTATTAGAAACGAATTCGAAATATTCTGCGCACAAATAGTATATTTATACGTTTTTTTTTTCCCCCGTCCGCGCAAGGCGTATTCGAAAAAAACGGTTTTTATTCAAATAGTTAACGAATGAGAAATTACGGACAGCAACGACAGTGTGCGGTTCGAACCGAAAGGTTTTTATTTCTATTCGTATCGGACAAATAGCTGTGGATCGCGTGTCACGCGGTATTATTCCTTTTTTTTTTCTTTTTCAATACCATAAACTAAAAAATTTTAAAAGCGAGAGTTTCCAAATACATACACATTTATTTGGGTATTCGATTTACGTTTCTCGACAGCAATGATTTTATATAACACTCTCATATAATAACACACATGAAATACTGTTGTGCGGCGTGTGAATAAATACACGACGTACTTTTAACGTTCGGTGTACTAGATTTCAGCGTTCAAGCTTAAAATCTCAATAAAGTTCGTCGTTTATTTAATTTAAAAAGTGTTTTTTTTTTTGTGTGTGCGTGTGTGTTAACCCCGCCGAGTAATCGATTGTGCAATCGCGGATTAAACAGAAATAGTTTTTTAAACGTATTCTCAATTCACATCGGAATTGAAGTTAAAAATCGTGTAATCGTTTTAATATTATAATACCCGGGAGCAAAACTACATATTATACCGTCACGTGTAGTCGATAATTATTTATTATACCGACACATATGCGAAATTATACGAGTATAACAGATAACCGTACAGTAAAACCTCGATAAGACGGAACTTCGGTTAAACGGTAACTCCCCCCCTCCGGTAATACGGAAAATTTTTTCGGTCCTTTTTTTCAAATACATATAAATTTATCCCGCCAAGACGGAAACGGACGCGTTTCTGTATTGAAATTGAACGAAAACTCTCGCTAAGACGGAAATATAACATGAAAAAAAAAACATTTTCCGATACCCATAGATAATCGTTACAAGCGCTCTTTGAAGAACCAGAAAATTTGGTAAAAGATTACAAAATTGCTATCTGCAACCTCGAGAAACTACAAATGTTTTCCCTCACAGTGTCCAATAGTGAGCTTTTGGATTTGGCTTCAAGAGCCAAAGAGCGTATGGAACGTCGCGACGCCTTACGGAACAACGAGGGAAAAATCAATAATCGATTTTTTTTTTTTCAAAAAAATATAATTATTATTAATGTACGCCGGCTAAAAATAAATAATATAATATAAATATAAAATTTAATTGAAAATATATATTTAATTTAATTCAATTTTAATTTTTTTGAACTCCGTCAAGACGGAGACCCCGTTAACATGGAGAAATAGCATGGTGGTCCCAAGCGATTCCGTCTTATCGAGGTTTTACTGTATATGTTAAAAAAAATACACACACGCATAAACGCGCGTGTTGTAGACTAATTTTTTTTTCTACAGCATTCACGAAATTGCTCGTAAAAATTGTACTGACGGGAACAATAAAAGTACGGGAAAGAGTAAAAATCAATAATAGAAGTGTATATAATATGCGTCGCATATGTACACTTACTATTATTACTAGTATATTTCCGTCGTAAACATAATATTCGGTCACGTGAGCACGCCAAATCCTCGTGGTCCGTAGATGTTTTAAATTAGCCATATTTGTTTAGCTTATATCGCTGTAGATCCGTACGCATATATCGATAATCAAAATTACATCGATCATTTTCATTCCGCGCTGTAGTAAATTATAATTTTTATTGAACTCAAAAAAAAAAATCAAAAGACTCGTTATTTTTCGGCAGTTTTTGTTTTTATCGCTATATATATATAGTCAAGACAATTTCAAAAAGTTTTTTTTTATTAATAACAATACGCGGTAAACTCACTCGCTTTTTTTTATTTTCTACGGCGAGTACAATTTTCTAACTTCGTTTATTAAATACAACGGAAAACAAATACGAGCACAATACACTGTCATAACCTACAGTTGAAAATCAAGACGAACAAAAAAAATTCTTTCCTTAAAAAAAAACCTCACGTCGTCGTTTGAACCATTTTAAATAATGAAAGTATAAAAAAAAAAAAATTTTACTCGGACACGAATTCAAAGATCTTGTTCATTTTATACGCCTTTTTAAAAACATACATACACGCGCGCAGTACAGTGTCCAAAATTATTTATACGTCTGTCTAATCAAATTTATAATAATATACTTATTGGTTACACGAATTGTAAAAAACACAGTAAAAAAAAACAAAAAAGACTAGACAAATTTTATTAAAATCGTTAGTTTACTGAAGACATATATGATAGGTATGTGTATTATATCAGTACAACAATTTGCGTTCGATACAATTATGTACACATAAAAACGTATATAATATTAATAAACCGCGTATAGAATAAAACAATTTATATATATATTAATTCTATTCAATTATAAGTCATACGTATTTTATCGGTGGTTTTGATAATTAATTATCCAATAATTATATACATAAATAAGTTTTACACGCCATTATAATAATAAATTTATTATCACAAGACCGAGCTCTCGGTAAATCATTCGGTACGCGTGTGCTGAAAGGTCGATGTAGTCGAAGTGGCATTCGAAACTTACACAAAGTTTGGTAGGTTAAACGATCCGCTGTATGCACGTGTAAGCTGATATTCTAACGTTATACGTC
Organism: Chaetogeoica ovagalla; assembly: GCA_032441825.1. Lineage (NCBI taxonomy): Eukaryota > Metazoa > Arthropoda > Insecta > Hemiptera > Aphididae > Chaetogeoica > Chaetogeoica ovagalla. The sequence continues at coordinate 8,261,529 of CM063736.1, forward strand.
TCCGATAAAATCGTGTAGGCCTGCACGTGAGACGATATATAATATTTTATTTTATTGAATGAACGTAATGTGAGAGAGAGAGAGCTATTATAAAGAACGTTCCATTTTATTATAATTTTATTTTTTTTTCTCGTATTTTCTAACGTAATGCATGTATTAATAAATACTTATAATAGAATGACTTGACCTGAACTGTTTCCATTCTGGAGACGCTACATTTCTGTATACGAAACAAATAGTTCGTATATTATTCACTGTAAACGTCGCGCGATGTCGTGACAACGGCGGAGATATCTCTCGGAGACATCATAAAAATAAATCTATAACCTAAATAGTGTGATGTTACACTATGACAACAATTTTTGTGTTCTGACTCTGTTCGTATTTACTTTTCGCGTTCGGTTGCTAAAGAAAACAATTGGCAAAACACGCGAACAACGAGACGTAAACGTAATGTATTTTATTATACAAACAAAATCTTTCTAAGTCAATCATTGGTATACTTTCAATAATTTTTCTTTGATGACAGGGGGGGGGGTTTAAAATAAAACATAGAAAACTCTCGTCCTATACAACAGCTGTAAACGATTTTTTTTCAATAATATTTTGAATTAAAAATTTTGTTTCCTTAGTAATTATGTACAAAACAAATAGTAATAAATTGTGTTCGTTGAATAACGAGGATTTTGTTATTTTAATATATATTTAATATATCTTGAAAACAGAAAATTATAATAGAAATTCTAAACTTTAATTTTTATTGAAGAGTTCAGTGAGAGCTACTTAAATAGTTTTATTGTGCCAATTATGAGCATAGTTAAAGCCTTCCAAATTAAAAATAATAAATAATTTTATATTAATGTTTTTTATAGAAAAAAAAATTCAAAAATAATAACTATATGACTAATGACTCTGATGACTCTGATTTAGGAGTTTTCCTCACATAATAATCATTCCGATTTCTTGCAAATCTTCATAGTACACTCTCTTGTATGAGATCGATAAAATCTATTTTATATATATATATATATATATAAATGTGTATGTTGTCTACTATGAGCGTCGACAATAGCGTAATTAGACGTAATATAAATAATACGCAATTATATTTTTAATGAAAATATCATAGGAAATTTGACAATTTCTTTTACAATGAACAACGAATAACGAAATCGATATTTTCACGGAACGAAGTTTTCATCGGTTATATGGTGATGAGAATTCAGCAATCATTGTTAGGTGTCCTCGAAACGAGTTATCGCGTTTCGGAAATAAACGCGGAATATTGTAACAGACTGTTATATATGCAACTGTTTCGAATTCACCGAGTGTTTAATTGTCCAATTAAATTCCATACGTATACACGAATTTATTTGAAAATATCGATATTATTTAGACAAATATACGTACGTGTAGAAATAATAATAATAATAATAATAATAATAACAATAACAATAATCGATACGTTCGCAGGACATATTATACAAGAATCATAAATGCGTGCAGTAAGACGTGTATATGTGTATATATAGACTCAGAGAAATGTGTAATAAATAGAATTTGTTATATTCCTAACTCGTTTTTATAAAAATATGCGCATAATTCCAATTTACGTAGATCGTTACGCAAGATAATAAACATATATTGCTGTAAGAATTTTTCATAAATGTACAGGCACTTAAAAGAAGAAGAAAAAATAGCGACGAGTCATAATAAAATAACAACGTCGTTCCGATATACGTATCAGTCCCGTTAAAATAAAATATTCCATTTTTTTTTTTTTTTTATAATATGTCCTACATTTCATATACAAGTCACATACGCTACGACAAACTATTATTTAATTGTTAATCTCGTATAAACGACGCACATATTAAATTTAATCGAACGTAATAATTTTTCGTCTTAAAACACAAGATAAAAATAAATAAAATAATATATAAATTTTTTTAAATGTTTTTTATAGTAACGGTACGTAGTAAAAAAAATTCGTTATTTGTATATATATATTCAAAATATATTATTATATGAGTTTGTTCGAAACTGTTTTTAAATAATTTGATCTAATTGAACGTATTTTGCGTATTCCGCTGCAAAATTTGTTTTAAATAATTTACATATGTAATTGGTAAAAGTCAACATATTATTATTATAAATATGTACCGCACACACAGTAAATAACGTTTGTTCCGAAAACAGTTGTATATAAATGCACAGCAAATACCTGTAATTAATTTTACACATGCAGACTATAATTCACCGACAAATCCCTCCCTCCGCCATTTCCCTCTAATCTATTTCCCTCTTTCCACCGCGTTTCTTATGTTTAAAACGTAATTTACGTTTAAATATATACGTGTAATTTGCGATTTTCAAATGACCGAGACACAATACGTTTTTATACACAATTTTATTTTTGGGACTCACGAACGTTTAAAACACACGCGCCACGTATTAAAATGATGATGATTATTATTATTATTATTGTAATAACGTTTAAAAATTCGTCTGTAATTCATTTACATTTTTCATCGCCTACGCACCCCCTCCCCCTGACATTCACATTCGATACGTAATCGTAAATCATTATATTATTTTTAAATTTTCTAGAAAACCAAAAAAAAAAAAAATCGATTGTAAATCCTGTATACCCCGTGTAAACAACTTGCGATTTTCGTATGTTTGTGGCCCATAGTTACGAAAAAAAAAAACGATCGTTGAAAATGTGACGATTTTTTTGCATATATTAGTGCCGAATGTACGAGTATTTAAAGAGTGGATTGAGTGAAAAGAAAAACAGGTGCGTTTGTATTTAAAAAAAAAAACCACGAAAACTTTCAAGTGTATAAAATGTATTGTTAAACAATGACTTTACTATCGGTTACTATAATACGGTGCTGAAATGTGACAATTTTACATGTTTAACGTCTGCTCAGACAAATATATACGTTATTTGCAATCTACGCGTTCAGCGTTAAATCCAAAGGAGTTATCGGATCAGATATTATATACGTATTAGACGTTTATACTGATTTTGATTGACGACAAATTCTCGACAATAATTTCAATATCGCGGTTAATAAAATGTCATGGTAGCGCAATAACTACGACCGTCGTGTCAGTCCTAAATCAGTTGGTAAATTGCAAATATTTGACAGATAACTTCAGCGCGAACAAAGCTTCAAATCGAATATATTCAACAATTATTTATTATTAATTGTTAATGGCACGACGATAAACGATCAAAATGATATATTCATAGCTGGTAGAACAGTAAGAAACGTTTCTCAATTCATTGTTATTGCAGGCAACCATACGATAAAAAAAACTAATTTTTACAACATCTGGCATCACCTGGAATTGCTGTAAATTTTTCCGGAAAAAATTCGAGTTCGAACTCCAATAACGTTTTAGTATACATTTACTCAAATTTAGCATTTGTTAAATAATAATATAATATTATTAATTTACAACGGTAAACCCGTTTACTTGGGCGGCAACAAAAAAACGTTTCACGCGGAATTTTCAACGACAAGAAAATTATTGTTTACACGAGTAAAAGACGATACGCTTAATGCGCACGTGTGCTTTACGTTGTAAATTAAAATATATATATATATATATACAAGTATATATCGTCAAGTAGTGACGATATATAAAATATAATTTCGCTCGTTTTTTTTTTTTTTTGAAATTTAAATTTCTTCATTCGCGGACCACTTGAGACGATTACGCGAACCACCAGTTGGGAACAACTGCTGTACACGGTGTTTATAATATTTTTGATAATATACCACGCGCGTACACCACGAGTGTTTTACAAATTATCGTTTTCAAACGTTTTCGATTAATCATTCGTCGTAAAGCGTGTCAGTGTAATGATATCAAGATGTCTTTGCCGGTGAACATTTACCACGGCCGCCACCCGTAAAAAGTCTATATATGCACCTGGTGGAAAACTAACACATTTTTGAAACCTTGACGTATAAATGCTCATTGAAAGTGATTTATCGCGTGTGTTACGCTATTTAAGCGTGCACGCGTTCTCGGACGGTTAAAACCTATTCTAGTCTGTTAGCGCGCGGCGTAAATAGTTCATTTCGTTTTGTAATTCGATGCGGTTTTCTTTATAAAATACACACACACACATACGCCAATTCGCAATAAATATATATTACTTAAACGAGTCAGACTCATCGTATACACGCGTTGTTCGTTGCAATTATTCCTGTAATTAGTATTGGTGCGATGTGTATACGTTTTTTTTTATAAATACTAAAATACAAAATATTATTATAATAATAATATTTATTATTTTGTACTCGTACAAAATATTATTTTCGGCATTGACTGTTTTTCAGGATAAAAAACAAATAAATCTATATTTTTATGGCAGTTTTTCAATAATCACGACGTGTCTCAGAGGCGTATTTATAGGCGACGATTCAGCCTCATCTCGAAATTTCGAAAAAAAAAAAATAATGTGTTTTTTATGTATGCCCCGCAGAATGTGACATTTGTGTTATAAATATTATTACAGTAACGTTTTTATCGTTTACACGACGACGTAATAATTCCTAATAGTCGTTTTTGATAAGTCGAAAATTTGATAATTTTTTTCTAATTCAAAACGTTTAGACTCGGATCACAATTTAGAAATTACTCAACGATGATATTACTCAGTGCCTTAAATCCCCCTCTCCCCCACCCACCCCGCGAAAAAAAAAAAAATAAATGCAACTTTTGTTTTGAACGACAGCAAGCTCCACGGAATTTCATCTGAAACCTAATATCGTTTATTTATCCGTTTATCGAAATATTATTTAAGCGAAGACTATTATTTTTTTTTTCACTCTCTCTCTCTCTTCCTCTCTCCGTAATAGCCATATATAAATGTTTCGACATGTTCAAAACCGTATGACTGCGCGCGTATTTTATGATATTATTATAAACTATGTAAAATACGAGTGGTTTAGAACGAAGTACTTGGGGTCCACACACGCGGAAAATAATCGATAGGCCACATCATACATACCACGCACGGTATTGAAAAGCGCTGCGTGCCAGGGTCGAGACGATTTCGAAAGAGACTTATTTTACTTTCGGCGTTTATTCGGCGGCGGTGCGCTCGCAATATTTAACGTTTCTTCACAAATCCGCACAGTACAAAATAAAAAAAAAAAACAATTTTTTTATATACTCGTATATACTGTAATGTATCGATAACACTGTCGGTACAATGATTAATCATCGATGAAATTTGTTTTATTCATTTTTATTTCCCCCCCCCCCCCCGTTTTAACACTATTCGACAATGATATTAGAATTCTTGACAAACACTGCGCGACGATCTTTTACGGTATCCACTGTAGGGAATAAGAATTTAATAAGACTCCTCCAAAGGGTTTTTCAGTGTGAATATCGCGTGACACAGGTGCAGTGTCGGTCCGTTGTTTTATTATTAATTAATTAACCATTATTATTAACTCGACACTCCCTTTAAACACATATAATCGTATAATGTTTCCACATAATATGTTTATAAATGTATATTGTGATTTACGAGGAAAAGCAATCCGTGAAAACCGTTTGTTGCGTACGCCGGCAGCAACAGTACAATTAAATTTCGTCATGAAATCGTCGTGTACCTATTTCCTTTTCCCCTCCGTTTTTATTTCCTTACCGGAATTCGCATAACGAGAAAGGACGACTGAGTATGTTTTAAAAACGCGTTAACAATATTACGAAAAATCAATTTTTGAATTTTCGTTTGTTCGTCTAACGCACTGTACGAATCACAATATCGTGTACCGCCTGTACGCGTTGCCTTTGGCGAGAAGGCGGACAACTCATCCCGGCTTTACATTTTTTTTTTTTTTTTTTTTTTTTTTGTAACCGATTTCGGATTTCTTTTTTTAACTGTTAAATACATATTATATTTATTTACTATCGGTTTCGACGAAAAGTGATCGTTATCGAGTAATATTAAGCAAAAATAAAATTACAACGACTCAATAATTTTTTTATTTTTATAATAAAACAGTAATTATGTTTCATTAAAAATGTATAGGATAAAAATATGCGTCTTCATCGATTGCGACGACCAATTTGCTACGTAAATAGAGTTCTGGAATTTCGCGAATTCCAAAATGCCCTTGGGACGTGATGCGTTACGCGGATACGTGTAACACTGTGTACTCGCAGTGAGTTTACACGTGTAACGACGCAATGTAATAATGACGACGATGATGTTGTGTGTGGGGACCAGCAGCGGTAGTGCGACGGGCCGGACGCGGAAAAACGTGGGCTCAGCGCACCGGAATTCCTGTGTGTGTGGGGACACTGCAGCGGACCGGAAGAGTGTCGTTCCGCGACCGGTTTTCCATCGCCGACCGCCCCGCCAGACGCGTGCACATCAGTCGATTTTCGGTCATCTCGCGCGCTCGCGAAGAGTCCACTCGCGTCGTCGTTCACATATGGGTTGCGGGTCATCGAGCGGTACGGCCGGCGGCGGCGGCGGCGGCGACGGCGGCGGCCGTCTTCGTGGCCACGACGTTAAGGAACTGTACTTGCCGTCGACGGAACTGCGTTTCAACGCCGGTCAGATGCAACGGCTCAACGATAATTTCCTACACGGCTACGAGAACTCGGGTACGTACGTGCTGCGGGACATTATGCGCGAAAAACGTGGCCAAACGTCTCATTCCATCCTGGAATGGTTCACCAGGATTGACTTGTGTAGAAAAAAAATATATATATATAATTTCTATTGCCCACTGATAAATTGATTAAAGGAAAATACAACCATAACCACACACATATTATATTTGAAGAAAAAAATTCAAGGCGGAAATACATCTCCCTAATCTGTCCCTAATAAATACGCTATTTATTTGACGAATACGCATGTGCGATTGTGTAGCTCTTAACTAAAGGCCCGTAAAGAGCTTGAGTCCTTTGGCGATCTGAAGTACAATAGGATTACAAATTAAAACTTCACGATCGAGTGGAAAATACTTGAGGAAATCGGTTTAAAAACAGAGGCATAAGAGGCATTCGGAATTTTTCCACCCACAATTTATTATTAAATCGACGGTAAAGAGGAATCAGATCGGTGACCAGAGTAGAGCGAACATACTGATATAGGTGCACGTTAAAATCCCTACAACAATAATAATAATAATGAAAATTGACTCGTTATAAAATTCTATATAACTTATTCATTTATCTCGTATTTCGTGTACAGATGACTTGCCGTCTATTTCGACGTCGTTAAACGTCGAAGCCATCGTTCATCGTATTGTGCAACGTTTGTTGTGCGGTATTGGAAAATTGGACAGACGATTCGCTAGCAAATTTTTGATCACCGCAGAACCCATGTCGTCGTCAATAAAGGTCTGCAAACAAAATACTATTTAAGTCGAATTTATAGTGATCAGACATCGCGAATATTCGTTACAATATTACAATAGGAAACACTAAGTTCCAAGCGTCGTAATTTTTTATTTTTTTTATAAATTAAACAAATTTGATTTCAGTTATCCAAAAGTTTCAATTACTACGTACGACTCGACGTGTTATCAGAGCCAAAAATGTACGAGGACGATTTCGAATATCAAGTCAGATGCGTAATGGAAGAGGAGAATGGCTTACCGCAAGGTTTTGGTAAAATCCGAATTATCACCGACGAACCGGAGAAATGGGTAGATTTAATCGACAGCGATGGATATCTCAGACGGTAAAACGTTTAAATAATAATAATAATAACGATTCGTATTTGCTGAAATCGCGTGATGGAACGTTTTGAAACGTCACTTTCAAAACAGCCACTTTTTTCACGAATACATCGTATTTCGTTATTCTTGCAAAATAAATTTTCGTCCAGTTTCACGACCAAACGAATTCCGCGATTTAATTTATCACTGTGTATAAATAGCGGAGAAAAATTAACGTTTGTGTAAATCATTCGCGTCCGTTTACAATTCGATAAAAATGTCTTGTAAAAAAAATTACAATTCAATCGTTTATGAAATATAACGTTCTAATCGTTTTCCGTATTCGATTATCCGTATTCGGACACTGTTCGTTCTCACATTACGTTTGATATTACTGGACAATATTATTTATCGGAATTTAGTTTTACTATATTTTGTGTAAAAGTTACATCGCGTTCGTTGTGATTTCTGTTAATGGAATTTAAATTTATATACGTATAAAATTTACAGTACCTTATATAAAAACTCTAATAAATTCAAAACGATTTGTATAACGAAATGTACTAAATTCTACATATATATATATATATAATACAGCTCGATAAGTTATATAATTATTTTCAAAAAGTACACGCGCTACTGCACATAAAATATGTATATCGACTATTAAAAAGTATTCAAACCTAATGGAAAAAAAATATATGTATACAATACGGCGTCCTCTAATACCCCGGTTCATATTGAAATGTTATAGTTGTTGTTAAACGCGTCGCAAGGTAATATTTTCCAATTTATACGAAATAACGTCATCGGGAAGGGAACACGAAACGTACTCGGTGAAATCGTAGCGTAATAAATTGTTTCGTATGTGAGCGTATTGAGAAAACGGTACGGATCGATTATTTATAGAGTATTTCGAGTGAATAATACAAACGGGTTTGTTTCGAAATTTGCGTTGTTTAGTAGAGGACGCCTTTTTCTTTTTTTAATCAAAAACGACTTTATAGTTCCAATACTACGTCCAATGTAGAATATACGATTACATGTACAATATGAGAAATTCCGCAAATATTTTGGCGAAAGTAAATTTTTATACATATATTGTTAAAAGTGCGATTCTTTGACTGTGACTACTGATAATTTTCACCATTGTACGATGACATAAGAAAGATACGGTGTTCGTGAGATTAGTTATGATCGAGTGTCGTCTGCAGTCGAGGATTCAGGTTATGTTGAACGTTGTATGTCAACAAGTTTTCGTGAAACGTCCTCTTAGATCAAATATTGAGACGACGACTAAACTATGTTTTGAACGAGCAGCAAAACGGGAAGGATGTTTGTATTTCCATCGGATACATGTAAAGACGGACGGGTAAACAAGTACGGATAAAAGGATCGTCTTAAGGGATAATTAAATGTAAATCTCCGTCGTGTACTATAATTTTACATTTCCCATATTACGCTAACTATTATTGTACCGCGATGTATTTTTTTATTTACACTGCAAATGTATACCGTACACCACTCGGTCAACGCGAACAAAAAAAAATAAATATATATATTACCCTTTTGTAATATTATACAATTATGTCGTACAATTAAGTCATTTTATACTTTATACGTATACGTGTTTTGTCATTCGGGTATTCGTAATAAATACGATGTAAAATGATTTAGAATTTCGTTATTTTATATCCTTTGCTCGAAATAATATTATCATCGTCGCGTCAATTTTAATAATAAACGCTTACTATTCAACTAAAGAACGTACGCCGATATTCTCTTCTACTATAATATACGATATATACCGGAAGAATTCCCCCAATCCGAGATCATTAATCAAATTCGAAAACGTACACGTCACATATTTTGATAACCACACGTTAATATATTGATAAACGTTGTACGTGGGAATCTGACGCGAATTCGACGAATTTTCGCGTTATACGAAAATGAAACACTAGAGAACACTAAATTTTTCTAATTTATTTTTTTTTAACTTGAAATGTTTAAACGTCAAATACGGCCACGCGATTTCGCATTAAACAATACCGAGATGGTCGTTTATATTTAATAACGTTTAGTGACAAATTGAAATTGCGCTTCGTCGAGTTGTTGGCAACGTCCGCGTCCAAGAGCGATTTGATCGGCCGGCCCGAAGACGTGGACGAGACCTACTTGTGCGGATGTCCCGGAAAAATCGTCGACGCGGAATTGCTGCACGAAATCCTCAAGAGCCCCGCCGACGAACACGTGTTTTTCGGGATGGGTAAGTGTACGCACGCACACAACGTGTTACGTACGAAACCGAATTTTTTTTTATTTAACTGTTGTGCAGGCAGTACCGGTTCCAGTAAATTCCCGGATCCCAGAGACCTGCGAATCGCAGTGGTCGAAGACGCGCAATGCGTCAGGTTACGCGTGTCCGTTCCGAAGACTACCGGTGACATCGCCGTCGTTCTAATGCCGGCCATCGAGTTCTCCGGTTGGCCGAAACACACGGACATCCTGTCCAGAATTCCGGTCACACATCCCGACGTTCTCATACACCAACAGGCCGCGACAATGGTATTTCATTGGATTTTTTTTCACTACGCTAAAACAAAGAAAGGAAAAAAACGGCGGTTGTCGCATTGAAAATCGATTTTTTACAATCTACTCGTCCCGGACTGACGGGCTACAGAGGAATGTATTTCAAAACTATCGTCAAAATAAAATATTTTTATTGTCTTGGGCACAAAAATCTTTTTGAATTTTCCATTCGGCGCTAATAATAATAATAATAATAATAATAATAATAACAATCATTCGAGTTGGAACCTAACCCGATACGTTTTAGAAAACGTGCTGCGTTTTTCTCGATAATCAGGTACGAGTGAAATATACACGAAATACATCATTCACAAGATTCGCGAGCTCTTAAAACAACGGCACAATGATAGCGTAATTATAACTGCGAATAATGTAACAAAAGTTTTTCGGACGCGCTTTATCCAAATAACGTTAAAATCAATGCGTTTTTCCAAAATCCAGTAGTTGGATATAGACTTGAAAAATGCCTACGCTGAAGTATAACCGTGTCCCCGCTATCTGATCCGACGCGACTTGTTCATTTTCAAACGAAAACACGTCATGTTATACCTACAGTGAAATAGTTGGTGTTCTTTTTAGGAAAATCGAAGGAATACGTACAGATAACAGTGTGCATTTAGTCGTTTGATTTCTAAGTGCGATTTATATTATTGATATGGTGTAGGGATATTACGCGGTACCAGTGGCGCCGCACCGGACGATTCGGTGCGGCTGCGACCGTCAGCTCGTGTGGCAGACGAGGTTCCCGGCGGCCGAGTGCATGTACCAGACGCGTTACTCGGAGCGCAGCGTGGTCAACAACATCTATCACTTTCTCCGGACCAAAGTGCCGAAATTGCGGAAGGGCGACAACGGCGTGTGCGTGGTGAGCGGTTACATGCTGAAGACGTTGCTGTGGTTCCGGCTAGAGGCTCGGGACCGCGTCGAGGACTGGGACCACACGCGGGTGGCCGAGCACGTGCTGTCGATGCTCGACGCGCTGGTGGCCGCGCTCAAGAGCCAACACCACCGGTCGTACTTCTATCCGCACGCCAACGTCGTGCTGAACGCGCCCCGCGCCTGCCGGACGACCGTGTCCGAGGACGATTATCAGAACGACGTGGAAATCCTGGAGTCCTATCTGTACGCGCTGTTCGAGAAATCAATGGGCAGCGATTCCATCGTCACCGGACAGGCGTTCCAGAACGCGGACGCCGACTACTGGCACAACTTGGAGTCGGTCATGTTGCACAAATGGTCGCGGGTGCTGGACACCATGGACCCGAGACCCCGGACGTTCGACTATACGAGAAAACAGGTGGAATACGTCGGCGAGGTGTTCGACGGAATGTTGGCCACCAGACACTACTGCGTAAGAACGTCGTTGGTTTTTTTTTCTCCGTCCGAAATCATAAAGAAAAAAAAACTCTACTCTATTTAAAGTAATCGCCTAAATTTCCAAAATAAAAAAAATAATATTAATTATCGACCGTTTTTTTATTCACACGTCGATCCGTTATAATCTACAGTGCCTTAGTGTATCGGAATTATCGAAAACACTCGGACCAATAATAATCGTCATTTTGCCCGGTTATTTCTGGAGGGGGTGGGGGGGGGAGTAGAAGTTTTATATTATTTATGTAAAGATATACTATTATCACAATCGTGTTTCAAAACTCGTATTTTAACACAGCGAATAACAGTTAATGGTGCGTACATTACGTATATGTATAATGTTGGTATAGGTGTGGCGGCGTCCGGATTTAAAAAACGCAATAGAAAAATAATAATATTATTATTTCATCGTAATGCGTGAAATTACACGCGATGTTCCCATTGAGTACACAATACGAGTTGTGTGTGTGTGATTTTTTTAATACATTTTTACTATGCGGTATAGGAAAAAAAAAACTTCGCGCGGGCAGAGCTGCTGCGCTGTAACGTCATAAATCTCTTAACCGTGACACCTAAATTTCACGTCCCGAATATTCAAACTGAATTTATATTTATAAAACTAATGACATTACGCGCGTGTTTATCGCTTGCTGCGGACTGGCCTGCGCGAAACGTTGAACGCACACGACGCACATAAATGGAAACTTCTGTATGCTTCCCCTATTTCTGTGCGAATCACAACAAACTGCAATGTCCCGCCGTATAGTAATAGCGAACTACCGACGACCCGTACATTCAAATAGGCACTCTAAATGATATTCACCACAACTAACTAGTGAAAACGCATAATAAATAAAAAAAAACCCCCGATGTAGTCGTTGACACTGCCGATAAAAACCACGCTTCAGCCCTACGTGTTTTCTCCTATTAAATTATAAATTATAGATATATTATGAACTAATCGTAACGATTAATTTAATAAGTCGATTGAAATGATTACCACGAATTCCATGAATTGTTCTGTCATTTTGCACGATTCTAGTCCATGCGAATTTATTTAATTTTTATCCACAAATGAAAGACATTCATTGTTACTTCGTTACTTGTTACTCGTAATACAATCGACATAATTATGGTTTGTGATCTCAAACCTCGCGCTATTTAATTGTAATACTATATAGATAAACGAATACGGTACCGGATGAAAATCAAATCATTTCGTGCTTTATGCGAAAAACTATTCGAAATTCGTGTAATTTATTGTTTTTCGTCACGCGCAGGTCGCGTCTGGGATTCGGGAAGATTCGTCGTCGGCGTGGCACTTGCTGTCAGAAGAAAAACTTCCGTGGAACGGTAACGGCCTGCAATTGGCGGGAGAAGAGGTCGGTCTGGACGCGGCGTATTTGGTGTCAGTAGTCGTGGAACAAGCACTGACGGTTTACGGAGGAGCGACGTCGGCGGCCGTCGGCAACCGTCACGGTCGTTGTCCCGGCAGATGCCGACGACGGCCCGCACGGGCCACCGCCGCCGCCGGCGCCGATGACGATCCGGAAACGATGCGCCGGCTGTTGCGTGACGTTTACGCGGACGCCGCGACGGCCAACATCGCCGGCGACTCTGACCTGGTGCGATTCGTGTTGAGCCGCCTACACGCAGCCGCTACCATCACCACCACGTCCACCGCCGTCGATTTTCAGCCGTTCCGGTGTTGTCAACGTGCAAGTGGCGGTGACGGTGATGGTGGCGGCGGCGGTGGTCGTCGTCGTCGTCGTCGTCGTCATCGTCATGACCACCGCCGCGGCCTGGGCCCGTCGCTGTCGCTATTCCTGCGTCAGCTGTACGACGTCTCGCACTCGAATTGTTGGCACTTGGACGAGTGGCGTCGCCGTCGGGACCGGGACGAGTTGCGTTCGCTGGGAGCTTTCGCCAAACTCCTGTGCCGCGACGCCGTGCGACCTACCGAAGCACTGTTGGACGCCGTGAACAAGGGTAAATCGCTGGATTTGGATATTCAAAATTGTGTGTTTTGTCTTATAAAACCCGAGAAAATTCACTCAATGTGTGTACGAATAACAAATGAGGAAGGGACGCGCACACGACACAGAAAATATATTTTACTTTTTGGGGAATAATGTATGCGGAAACAAATTACGCAGGGAATGTATAAACCGTATGGTTTTTTTATTTTGCACAAAGGTTTTATTAAAACGTCGGACCTTGTATGATAATTTCTGAAAATTTACCATTCCTAACACAATTATGTTAGGTCGATCCGAATAAATATTTCCCAGCAATCCCGATTTCGTATATATGGAACGCTATTAAGCTTGAAAATTGATTGCACAGATTTTTCGCACCATCTATTCTTACATACATCTATCGATTATTATTATCAGACTCGGCCGGTAAAATACTTCACAAAAGTATTTGGAATATTAGTGTTCCGAATTCTTCGAAAAAAAAGTATATATTCCAGAGAAGTTAGAGAGTAGGAAAATTATTGTTTTCTTTTTTTTAAACACATTTTATTGGGAATAGAAATTTAATTTTACTGGATTGGTATTAATCCGGACGATATTTACGCAGAACTTTCCGTACTTTTCGGTGCGGATAATCATGGAACGGATGTTATCGAAAAAATGTTATATTGATAATGTCTACATTTAGTTATTATATATCTGGCTACGCTGATATGATATTTGATTAACACGGTTCCGCGCAAAACGCAATATTATTCCGTACAAATAATTTCCCGATAAAAATGTTCAAAGTGTTAATGTGAATAAAATCATTCTTAAAATTATGGATTTTTATCATAATATATATCTCAAATAACGTTCTTGAAATAGTTTTTCCTATTTATTACAGCCCCCCTCCCCTCCCCAAGTCGACTATTCACGCACATTTCAATAAAAACGTCATTGTTGTTTTCTTCTCCTTCTTCTTGTACTCTATTAAATCCACGACTATATTCATAAATATACGCATGTTTTCGTTGAATTTAAATAGTATATACGTTTCGCGCGACCCTCGACGGTTATGTATTCTGTCTCTGTTCCAGGATGGACGTGGGCCGAAAAATTGCTGTTGTCCGTCGCGGAGCTCCGGGACGGCGTGGACATCGTTTGCACGCCAAGACCGGGGGACGTGCGCCGTTTCAGTATAACAGCGCCGAAATCCGAACGGGAATTAATGTTCGCGTCCCGCAGCCTGGGCCGGGCGGCGGACATACATTATTCTACCCGGGCCGACACGGTGTCCAATAAATTCAAAACGGTTAGAGGTACGTGGCACCGGTGAACACGACAGTACCTACTATATAATAATAAATACGTGTGCTTTTTGCGGTTTTACGAAATCCCGTCGCGCTCCTATAGGGCGCGTGCGCTTTATCGCTTCACTCGACGTTATTGCGGCCGACGACGACGACCTCTTTGCCGCTCCGAAAATAAATAAATAAAATGTTCGAATTTATCCGACGTCGTCTTGTCTTTTGCAGCCTCTGCGCAAAACGTCCCTAAACCATCACACACACACACGTGCATTTGACAAAACGTCTCTAAATAGTCTTTCGCTTTTTTGTTTTTTTTTTTGTTTTTTTTTTTTTTTTGTATCGGCATTCAGTGGCGTAACGAGTGTTTGAATCGCGGGCAAAAACTGCACATTTTTACATCACTCTAAATTCGAGATTGAGGTGTAGAAATAAGAGCCGGTGTTCAAGTTATACAGCTTAACGGGGAGATGAGCAGATATGGTACGATAAGAGTAATTACACAATAGAAAAAGTAAAAAAAATTTAGCCGTTCAAAAAAATTACAAATCTTAAATTCATCTACCGTAGTTAGATACTTCAAATACGTCGGATTAACTTATTTGGGCAATCTTTTAAAAATTGTCGTATTTGATTTTTTGCATTTAAAATCAAACATCACTGAGCAATATAATGATGATTCACTGAAATTCGATTTGCAACACAATCGTATTTTTGTAGACTCCGAAAACGAAGATTATTATTATTATTTTGTTTTTTTAATACGATATATAATTCAGTTATACGTTGTTTACATAACATTTTACACTCGAGCTGGGTTTTAAATATTTTTCTTCAAAACCGCCGGACATTTGACCGTATAAAATAGACCACGTTCACCATAACACTGTGACGATAATAATAATAATAATTCTTTGTATCTCCGCGCAGGCATGTCGTTTTTGGACGCGGATAATTCGCTGAACGACGATAAGAAAAACGCGACGAACGCTGCAGCCGTCACGTCGTATGCGCGCCTGCAGCACCAAAGCCCAATGACCTTGGTGATAGCGTCCAACAGACACAGGAGTAACCACAGGGTCCTGGGAAACATCGTCAACGCTCTAATAGACTTACAGAAGTACACGGTGAGTGTGTGTGTGTAAAACAATCGAGTAAACCAATAAATTCGGTGTAGTAACGAGTTTTGGCGGCCCTCGTTTCGTGCTCCCGACACTAGTGGATTCATGTAAAACAAAAATTTTATTCTCTTGTATGTCGCGTTAATATACGCAAAAGGAATATTTTTTATTTATTTATCTCTTCTACACTTTGATTAACGCGATAGAACCTATACAGATTTCATCGTAATACATAAAACCGTTTTCTTTTTTTAGTCGTACCTATATTATCTCTATATGATATATAGATCATATTACGAGTATATCTCTATATGATATTATATGTCCATCTATATCCATTTTGAACATAGGAAACTTGTGTGTACTGCAAACTTAATGACAATATATGATATATAAATAATATTTAAAAATAATTTTTTTTTTAAAAAATCGTTTTTATTAATGACACGTTTCAAAACAATCATTTTTTTTCTCTCGAAAATACGACGATTTCGAATTCGATATAATAATACGAACTCCGAAAGACTCGAGCCGAAGTCCGTAGTGGCCATTTTTCCTATTATTTAAAAAAAAATTAATCGAATTCGTTTCGACTTTACGGGCATCAAATAAAAACTACAATTTATAAATATTAAACTGTTGATTGACCCCTGTTAATAAATAATAATATGACGCTGTGTTGTAATTGCAAGAGTAACACGTTATGTAAGACACTGACTTTAATTTTGCGACGCTAGAAATAATAATAATAATAATCTAATCGGCCCATTTTAATGAATTTAATGGGTAAATGATGAATAATACACTGCGGGGAAATAATGAAAATTTTAATATTACATTATACACCCACACACACTCTGTACCTCTGTTTATAAAATATTAATTGAAAATTTAATCCTAACGACTATCGCGGGTGTTTAATTATTATTATTTGTGTGTATCAGCTTATAAGTACACATTTGTGAATCGAAGTAATATTTTTGTAACGATAAATCTAAATCCTCTTACTATTATTATCATAATATTACACCGATACGTCTGTCGCGTTCAAAAACGAACGGATTACTACGTCATATAGTATACGAATAATCATATACAACGAATAGATTTACATAGACTCTCGGAGTTGTCTTTTTAGTTGGGATTAACTTTATAAACGCAGTCGACTACGTATGCATATGTGCTCGAAGTGCATACACAACATATAAAACCAAAGTGCTTCCTGAGGATTTTTGATTTCGTAATGAAAAAATAAAAACGGGGCTTAAGGGAAGGGGATAAAGTAGTGGTTTTGCGCAAAACTCGCGTAATTCATAAATATCGTGTCCGTCTTATTTATACAGAACATAAAATTTCGATCGCGGACAACAACCGCGAGTCGAACAAACGAAATTAAGATATAAATAAGATATAGGCTCTCTCCTGCGGTTGTTGTAAACGAATTTCGTATTAAATTACTCGTGTATTAGATAAAACGTTTACTTTTTTAAATTCCGTTTCTTGACGGTTTTGAGATGAACAAAATACGCGATAAATGCTTTTTTTCCTTTGGAAAATATTGTAAAAAAATAAAAATAATAATAAAACGGACTATAACATCATATCGTGTCGTTTGACGACCTGGCAGGTGTTGCAGGAAATGTGTTCGATACTGCCGGAAGACAAACGAGGAGCGGTGCTGGACGACATCCGCAAGATCAGCAAGGAGAGACGGCGTCGACGGGTGTGCTGCGCGGCGCAGATCATGGCAGCCACCGTCTGTCCGTCGGCGTCCGACGGGCTGACCGGCGTGTACAGGTCCACGTCCGAACTGTCTGCCGTCCCCGAGGCCTACAGCAATACCGCCGCCGCAGTGGACGAGACGGCCGATCGCCTGCACGGTCGCAACTTCCACTGGACAGACACGTGCACTACCGGTGGCAGTCTGATGGCCACCGTGCGAGTGGCCAGGCGCAAACAGTCCATGTCCGCCTGCACCGTTGTGTACAACCCGGCGTTCTACGACGCGTCCGTCCCCCCGTACGTCTCGTCCAAGCGACCGTCTGCCGCAACCGCAGCCAACAACCCGGCGTGTCAACCGTACTTGCGCATGACGCCCGAAAACGGGTTCAGCCTGCACCAACAACAATCGAACGCCTGCGCCGATTCCACCGCCACTACTACCACCACTCAATTGTGATGATCATAACGCGGTAACGGCCATTTTTCATTTTTACAATGCCAACAACCCGGCGTGTCAACCGTACTTGCGCATGACGCCCGAAAACGGGTTCAGCCTGCACCAACAACAATCGAACGCCTGCGCCGATTCCACCGCCACTACTACCACCACTCAATTGTGATGATCATAACGCGGTAACGGCCATTTTTCATTTTTACAATGAAATGCGGTATGTAATAATGTCATTACGATTCGTCACAACTTTAAATTTTCTACAGCTCTTTATGACGAATAGAATCCCTACGATCCCTACGGTGTTAGAGGGTGCAGAAGCGGAAAGAATACATCAAATCATTAAAACGAAATCTACATTCAGATAAGTATCGCAACTTAAGTTCATCTTATGAATTAATCAAATCCAAATTTTAACGACGGTACCGTAATCGTTTAAACGTAACTACAATAATTTCTTTCCCTGCCGAAAGTGTCGCAAATGAGTGACTTCATTCTCGTGCAATTTATAGCCAACATTACTCTCATCACATTTGCTTATTCTATTATTATTATTATTATTATTATTATTATTATCATTATTAGCATTATTATTATTATTATTATTATTATTATTATTATTATTATTATTATTGTTATTAACTATCACTGTAATAATTTTACCATTAAAATTACTATTAAACCAATTAATTTATTAACGTTAAATTTCAACAATAAGCACTAGGGTCATATGAGTTTTGTTTCGATTATCTTTGTTTTGGAAACGTGTTATTAATTAGCTATTATTAGGTAATAATACGCACAAATGAATAATTCATCCAAGTATCACTTGTTAATATAAATATGTCTAATTACATTTTGTATAAGCTATAAGTGTGTATGTCTTATAAAACAAAAATGCAATTAAACGTTCAATATTTACATTTCTCTTATCTTTGTGTATTCGTTTATAAACCTAATTCCATTTGAATTAAACATGTCGAAAATATCGAATAAAAACTGTCTGTAAATGTCGAGTGCGAAATTACAAAAAAATATCCATTGACGGTCGCATCTCGTTCCAAATGTAATCCGAACACATATCCGAATATCGCACGAATCAAATGTTTCCAAAAATCGTATTATTAGAAAATCAATAATAGATACTACCTTTTTGAAAAAGCATATATTGTGTATTCAACGATCAAAATTTTAAAATTTTCACAATATTATCATTTTTTGTATTGAACGCGGACGTTTAAAGTAATATTATAATAAACATGGGAAGGACGTAAGGGTTTTGACGAGTACGGGATTTGTTGAAAAATATTTTCTGGCCGATAATCTAATAAATAATTCGCGTCACAAAACAAGTGAGTAGAACATTCTTTAATCTAAACGACACACGTTCACCATACAAATCCGATTCGCCACTCAGTGGTGTATTTGTGGTGAGGGTGGAGCGATCAGATCGAGCATTTTGGTATTCCTGGATTTACAAAATCTCGGCAAAAATTTGAAATAATACATAAATGCCATTTGTTACATAAAGATGGTAATATGAATAAAAATTGTAATAATATTAACACATTGATGGACACTACTGCTATAGCAGTAATATGATGTTTTGATATAAGGTGACACTACTGCTATAGCAGTAATGTGAAAAAATTCACATTATGGCATTACTGCTACAGCAGTGATATTTTCTATGGTACCAAATGATAGAGGACATTTGACTGCCATATTGCATTACTTTAAATATTGGGGCACTGATATTTTTCTTAAGAAAATATATCAATTAATAAAACTATTTCTATTTTTAGTATTATGAATTTTTTTGTATATGTCATTCATTTTATTGACGCTGATAAGTTGTTTGCAGTACGTAATAAATAATAATGTGTTGTGTCATATCATTTATAAATATTAGTCGTGTTTGTGCGTTGTTACGTTGTTGGTCTCGTTTTTACTACGAACCACAAAGAGGTTAATAAAATTCAAAGATATTTAGATGAGCGAGACAGTGATTCGAATTCGTTTTCGATCGACGATTTGGATAACGATCCAGATTATGGGTTTGGACAACCTGGTCCATCCCAATCTCGTTCTTTGCCACCTGTAAGTTGTTCGTTTGATTCAGATAAAGATCATGTGCCTGCCTCATTTGGAACATCTGATTCTCATATTTTGCTCTCTATAAATACTATATTAGGTTCAGATGACAACATTTCAGTTGATGAAACATCAAGTGAGTCAAGTGATAATAATTCAGATACGGATAGTTGGGTTGAAGACTGGACTAATATTAGAGACTTTGAATTTGACGATAGTTCTTCTGGTATAAAATTAAATATTTCTAAAAATGCTCGAGAATTACCACTTGAAATTTTTACAAAATTTTGGACGGTTATTGTTCGTTTTGAGATACTTATAATAAAACACAAATTTCTTTGATTTAGTTTAAGAAATAATTTATAATTTTGGTTTATATTATCCAAAAAAATGATTACTGCTATGGCAGTAATGTCAACTTACATAGATTTTTCGACGTACGTGTAGTACAACTGTTATATCAGTAACGATATCATTACTGCTATAGCAGTAATAGAAAAGTGCGTTCTTTTAGGTGGTATTAGAAGTTTAGAAAAATTATAAGTGTCCGTCAATGTGTTAATCCTCAAATATAATAAAACGTTAAGAAATATTCCCCCCCCCCATTATCACAGTCCGTATTGCCCGTTTATTCGACGACCGTTTTCACGTCTCATTTTCCCGATTCAAACAGATGAGTACTCAAAAATAGGACTTTAGGAACCGCGCAGATTGAGATCGGTTTTCGGTGAGCCCACCACCGTCGTATTTTCGAAATTCTTATCGTTTCAAATCGTCTTTACCCGCACCGAACCCCGAATTATATTATTGACAGGTTTGCCAAAGAAAAAAAAAGACATATTGATTTAATTGTATAAAAATAAAGAAATAATAACAATTTTGAAACGGTAAAAAATATATTTATTGTTTATATTTTTTCCATCTTTTATGATGAAATTATTATTATTACTGTTAACATTTCTGCGAAAGACCGTGAAAATATTGTGTTAAACCCGAGCAACGCGGACTGACATAATTGCACAGTTTGTAATTATTATGCGAAAATTATTCAAACTCCGACAAAATTATTCAAACTGTTGTACCCGCAATTTTTTGCCCTCATATCTTTTGTTTCCTTTATATGCCACAAATGGTTTATGTCAAAATGTCTAAAACTAATTACAACCGACAATAATTGTATTGCGCGGTAAATTACAAACTATTCATCCGACGCGTCTATATATAATAAACAATACGCTTTATAGACGATTAGTACACTTTGCGTATCTGTTATACACATGCGTTAGTCAATCATTCAATATGTGGTATCTAAAAATGTCTTCGAGTATACTCATAGCGGTGTCGTTAATCTACTGCATGATACAGGCAAGTGACTTTGTTTTAATATAGAATATTAGATTTGATAAATTCTAGTCATACTGATAATAATACGGATTTTATACGAGTTTTCGAATTGGTCAGTGGCAAGACAGAATTATATAACACGTATAGGATCATTTATTATATACAGGGTAGCGAATTATACATAATGCGGTCAATGTTCTCGTATTTTTTATCATCTCTGTGTTTGAAATCAAACAACCATGCCAATCTGAATTTCCAAGTTCAAATTGATGACCGTATTTAAAGTTTACTAATTTCACCTAAATTTGTTGTTTAATGAAACATTTATTTGTTTACAAAGTAGGTATTGCGAACAAAGCCGGTAACGAATTAAAACTATTAAGTATGTAAGTCCAGTGGAGTACGTAGGATTTTTTCAAGGGCGCGAGGGTGTCATTCATAATATACGCGAATTGATGAACTTTTTTTTTCTTATTTATTCATCACTCTAAAAATCTCCTCCTTCCACTATGTTATAATAGTATAATCAATAAAAAAATAATGATAAAGATTTATCAAGAAAATTTCCTTTTTTTTATTCATTGTTTAATAATTTGAAAAGATAATTTAAACTATTTAAAGGTGGTATGTCATATCTCATTGATACCCCCTTGCGTATGCCACTACATAAGTCTAAAGATTTTGGTTAAAATATCAGAATAAATCAAAAGAAAATAATTTAAACAATAAAGAAACCAGCGTAAACGATACAATATTATTAGTGGACAACTTTTTTTTTTTACAATTCGAATACATATCTAGTACAGGTGTACTAGATACGATATCTGAGGATTAAATATGAATTTCCAATCAAACTAACTTGTTTTAGAAACACATTCTTAGAGGAATATATTTTAAATGAAATATAGTAGATTAGGTAGTAGTTAGTACCATCTACTAAAGTTCTTAGAATTACAAATTTTACAATTTTATTTATTTATTACAAATGCTGTCAAATTATGTGTATATTTTAACGATTTAAAAGTATTTAATAATGTTTCATTTATGCGTATTATAGTACATAAATAATAATATTTTAATTTTAAATAATGTACATATATAATATATAGTATTAATAGAAATATTAAAATAGTTCATCTGCTAAAATATATATAACAATAGATTTAAAAACAGACGTAAATATTGTATTAATGTTCAGAAATAATATCCAATTAGGAAAAAGATATTCGATTTGAAGTAAACTTTATTATTAAAATAAAGTCTTTGGATAATAATGTATTCGGAAGAATACAAAGTCACACGTCACATTTTGTGATAAAGCATTAATAATAATAATAAACAAAAATATTTCGGTTGAAACTTGTTAAAAATATGTATTGAAATATTTAAAACCTTAATTATACCATGCATGTTATGGGTATAACAGAAATACTATATTGTTATTTGATACTCACATAATTAAAGATATTTAAAATCTAATCATTTCTCCTACAAAACTCTGTAAAATAATTTAAACTATTATTAAACATTTCAATTACCTTTCTTTAATGTATTCAATTTTTATTATATATAAAATAAATTAAACTGCTTTTTTAAAATGTGTAACTTTACATATGTACCTTAAAATTAAAAATTATAATTATATCAAACTCACCATGTCGGTTAAACGTGTACTACTTACAAAGGTTATTATAACATTTTCAAACTATCAATAGTAAAATTAGTAAATAGTAATCAATGAACGAATATTTGATATTCAAGACGAATGTACAAGTTAAGTTGAATAATATTAGGCATTTGATAAAAGAAACAAACTAAAATAATAATTATTACAGATAAGTTATTATCGACGTTTTATCACTAGGTATTAGGTTTACATTGAAATTAATTTTATATAATAAAATAAAATATATTAAATCTTTTTTAAAAAAGTATAATTTATTTATGTTCAAATATGTTTTAGAATGTGATTTCGCTTGACATACATTCTAATGATATTCAGAATCAATGGCAACGTCTCACTAAATCTATAACTCAAAATGATATTAAAAAAACTTCAGAATTGTACGTAAAATATATTATGACATATAACAATAAATTAAAAAACACAAAAGATTTAGCAAACACGAAATTATCCGAACCTAATAAAACAACAACAGATATAGTTAATTTAGCAATTGAAATAAAAAAAAAAGTGAATAAAGATTCTACTGAAATGATTGTGTATGTAAGAGAGAAAGTACAAAAACTAGCCATGCGATTCAGAGACACATTTAAATCGCTTGAGTCATTCGCTGAAATGAAATATGAACCTGAAGATGATGAATTATTAAAATTATTAAACAATATTAAAAGTCTAACAGTTGATAATTCAAAACCATTGGTGAAACGTGTAATAATATCATTTGGTAGAAAGTATGAGCTCAATGACTGGATTAATATGATCCTTAAAACATCTTCAAACGATAAGATGTTCAATGATAATTATGATAATAAACAAAGAGAAGCCATAAGAGAATTTTCTTCACTGTGGAAAATGTTGAATGTTCGTTTAAACTGTATAAATAACGATACTTTAATGGCTTTTACAACTTTCATTAAAGGTATAGAAGCAATAAAATCCGTAAGAAAGAAAATAAAAACTTCTGGAGAAAATGCACTAGGTAAAATAACAGAAAAAGATATAGCAAACATTAAAAATGCAGTTGAATTGGCGAAAGCGCTAAACCTAAAATTCGAGGACGAGTTGACACTTATTTCTGGTGAACTAAGCTATAATGAAGAACAGGAAGAATTTGATAAAAACACAAACGATGATAATAAACAGTCTGAACCACAAATAATTAATAATCTAGAAACAGTTAACAATGATAAACCAGATACAATAAAAAGAAAAATTAAAAAATTAACAGATTCTACAAATAATAGTTCAAATAATATAAATAACAATCCTCCAATCGAAGAAAATCTGTTATTCCCACAAGACAAAGATAATAAAGCTCAAACTGATATTATACAACCGGAAACATCAGTTCAATTACCAAGTTTCACAGACAATAGTTCACATTTTGATAAACTTCAACCAAAAATTGAAAAAACATTAACAACTGCCGAGAAAAAAAATAATGAACAAATAACTACGCCAGTTGAAAATACAATAAACACTAAAGATAAAAAAAAAAAAAAAAGACGAACATTACAATGGGAAGACCTGATTAAACAGCAAAATCCACAAATTAGCCAAGAATCTAACAATAGTGTAAATACATTGAAAACGACCATGATAGATCTTGATAATACAAAATCAGTGGCGAAAAAATCAATACAAGCATTAAATAATTGCACTGATATACAAAACAGAGAGAATGACCTAATAAAACAAATTAGTAAAAAAATGATAGACACAAACAGAAAATTAGCCAATAGTTTAGTAAATGCAGCAGATGATATTTGTACTAACGTAACACCAATAAGTAACCCCTATTTAACGAAATTCGAAAATGATGGAAACTTAAAACGGGTAAAATATTTATTGAATAAAAATTATGACCCTAATAAGTATATTACAAAAATTTTAAATACTGTAAAAACCAATAATACATTTAATAGCATGAAGAAAACATCATATTACACAATATTAACAGTAATTTATAATATAAAAATAGAAACTGAAGAAATGGACGGAGCTGCATTGTACGCAATAAATAAAATACACGAAGGAAAATTAGCTGCACTACAATTAAACAAAAGATTAAACAAGGAAAAGGCATCAAAAGCATGTTATATTAAAAGTATATTATTAAAAGAAGAAAACGAAGACAACAAAAAAACTAAAATAGAAAATGAAGAAAGAGTAAAGGAAATTATAACTGAAAACATTAGGGAAAAACTGTTAAATCAAGGTGAAAAATTGGATTCAGTTGAAGACGTAAAACCACTATTAATAATTGACGATAACATACCAAAAATCAATGATAATGATATTGAAAGTGAACCGTCGAAAAACAATGAAAAACCGTCAAAAATTCTTGAACCAATAGAAAAAAAAATTAGTAATATAAAACCCAGTAAAAACGAGTTCCGCGACCTAAGTAAAAATTTACCAAAAATTGCTAACGAAGCGGATCATACTACAACAAATGTTGAAGAACAGACGAAAATTCCGGGACCAACAGGCACACAAAATATTAATATAAATCATAATAAAAACGAATTCAGTAAGTTAAAGGAAAGTGAACCCAATGGTGTAATTGATAAGGATTACAAAATTGAGTATAACCCCAAGAAAAAAAAAGAACGATATGCGATTAAGTCAAAGAACGGAATTAAAAGAGACAATGACTCTGAACAGTTTGATGGTAATGATGAATATAAAATTAATTCTACAGAAAATCATGATACAATTAAACAAGGCATCCCAAGAGTAAATTATGGTGTTCACGATAATTATAACAGTAATAAAGATATGCAAGTTCCCACTATTGATAACATATCACACAATAAAGATACATCAGTAACGGAAAATTTTGATAATTTAGACAGCGTCGAAGGTACTGAACAAAGAATTTTAAATGATGATATTCATCCAGCAACTGACAGTTATGAAGAAGAATCATCGTCCCATCAACAAAATGATGATAATGAAGAAATTAAAATAAAGGGAAATGGAGAACCAATTAAATCAAAAGTATCCCCGAGAAACAATTTTACCAATTCAGAAAACTACAACCATCCAAACAATATACCTGGATATAAAAAAAGTAGAGACGAAAGTGAAACGCCAAAAGATATTGGAAAACAGATGAAATGTTCAAAACGGATAAACCCACGGAAAAATAAAATTGAACCCAATGAAACCAAATCCCGCGACCTAAGTGAAAATGTACCAAATATTGCGAATGGAGCGGATCATACTGCCAATCGTAAAAAAAAACAACAAATTCCAAAGAGGCAAAGCGGTGATAATGATTATGATGATAACACAGAAGGCGATTATGAGGATGATCAACTTCAGGATTCTTCATCAAATAATCACAATCTCGAGGAAAGTGTACCCATACATAAGAATGACGTTGATGAAAACCAATCGCCAACAAATGTTGAAGAACAGACGAAAATTCCGGGACCAACAGACACACAAAATATTAATATACATCCCAATGAAAACGATTTAAGTAATTTAAGTAAAAATGAACAGGATATTCCGTCTGATAGAGATGGTAAAGACTTGACAGTTTCATTTAGCGATGGCGAAATGAAGTACCCTATGAGTAAAAAGCGTATTATAAAAAGAAAAATCGAGACTCCAAAGAAACCCAATGAGAAAACTTCAACTAAAAAAAACAATTCTCACGATATAGAAAATAATTATAATACTGATGTTGATGGAAATAATTTTTCTGGAATAACTGATGATCATTTATTTGACTCCAACCCAAAATCAAAAAGAATAATACGTGTAAGACGTGTAAAGCGTGTTGGAACTAAAATGCCAAACAATGAAATAAATGAAGAATTTATCAAGGATGGAAATAAGTCTAGTGTATCAAATTTTGATGAATCTCATATTAGTAAAAATAACAGTGCTTATTTTTCGTTTCCGGTAAGTTTAACAATTGTAACATTATTCGGTACCTACGCCTAATAAATTACTATGGACTATAATTTTTTGTTGCAGTTTAAGAACTACAATTTAGATCAGTGTCGTAACTTGTCATACAGAAAATTTGAACATTTATCAAAAAATGGTGCCACGAGTATTAGTTATCTTTGCCTTTTAAGTACAAGTGAATTTCGTAGTAATATTTCAAAAACAATACCTAAAGCTATAAATAACGTGAAGGGTTCCAATACATTAAATGATGTAGATCAATACATGAAAACAGTCCGTGACACTCTGAAAATTGGTTTGAAACAAACATTCGATACGGTGATAACCAACATTCTTCCGTTGGCAAAAAAAATCATGGATACAACGGAAAACCTTTATAAATTCGATCAACGCGGTCCACATCCCATTCGAAACATGTTAAATACCGTCATGGAAAGTAAACCGTCAGTTCCAGAATTAACACAAGACGCGCTTAATATCTTTAGTCCAGAATTTAACATTGATGAAATGATAAATTCCATCTTTGATACGTCTTACAATAAGACGACATCTTTAAAAGAGAAAAAAACCGATGCTAAAAATAAATTACGCGATCTCTCCACGCACATGAACACAGCTATTGATAATATCGACTGTTTTGTATTGTCCATTGTGTCTATCCTTTACAGTGGACTGAAAAATCTGAAATCTCATGATAGTATAATGCGTGATGAACATGATATACAAAAAGCACTGTATGTTATAGGAATTATTAATAAAATCAACAAAAACAAGAACGAGCGACATGCGAAATTGGGGGTTATCATTATACATCCTAACAAGCGGATCCAGTACATGAAAATGACCGATGAGTCGGAGTACAAACAATTTGCCATGGAAATTACAAATAAGTTTAAAAATGTACCAAAAGATCAACGTCCTATATGTTTGAAAGTGTACAGCAAGCAATCAATTGACGCTAAGGTTAAAGATATTGAGATAACTATTGATAAAGATGAAATGAACGTAGAAGAAATAAAAAATGAAATAATTGCAAAATTGAATAATAATTAAGTGGTATGATTATATTTTTATTAACAGTGCATTATTTGGATTATTTATAGGTAACCTTAATAATTATACATGATAAAAATTCACAACTATTTAATGTATATTTCAAATGTAATAATTGTATTCAATATGAATTATTGATATTTTGTCAAAAAAAAAAAATCGTGTTATAATATATTATTTTAATCCGTATTAAAGTTTACAATTAAATCAGTTTAGTTAACATTAATTTTAGATTCTAGTAAAGAATGTATTTGTTTTACATTGTATTGGTCATTTTTTTTTTATCTGTGAATATTTGTTCGTATAGCGCAAAATAATGATTTGTTTTAACCCAATTTTCTGGTAGCGAATATTAGTAGAAATACGCGTATTTCTAGTCGGTACGTATATTTCACACGTCGTTCGATAGTCTCAATAATTTCCTTAGACGCACGGTAAAAACAACTAGGGAATTTTAAAAATTTTAAAAACATAATTTTCACGAAACCGTATTATAATTTATTTTTTTCCATATTATTATATGTACACACTTGTATATATTTTCAAAAACAATATTTCGTAACAAACATTTTACCAATTATAATATTTATCCGAATACAATGTACTTTATGGGTACATTAAACGTTTTACACACATTTTAAATGAGTGGGGGGTGGGGGGGAGAAGAGGAGAGGAAAACGTATATTTCGCACGTTGTAGTTACCATATAGTATATTATTTTAATATATAAACTGCAATAATTTATACCGACTACACCAAGTGTTGTGTATTCTGCACGTGTTGTATAACGTACGCGATACCAAAAATACATTGAACAAAATGATGACGCCCGGCACGTGCCGGCATATCGAACATCGGTGGGGGGGGGCCCGGCACTCAAGTACATTTGGGCTGAGAGTTTTTTCTGCTTTTTGAACTTTTGAACGCGGTTTTCAAAATGCTGAGATCGAAGTGGTTCGGTTGCGAGGTATCCGCCGCGGCGACGGTTGCAGTTCGTTCGTCGTCGTCGTCGTCGTCGTTGCCGCCGTCATTGTCGTCGTCCAACCGGCCAACACGTTCGGTCACGTTCAAATGCGGAGCCACCAGGTTTATGAAAAACTATACGGAAATCGAACACGACGTACAATGTTATTTCAGTCCGTACTTAATTTTTGTTTTCACTATACACAATATAATATATTATTTATATAAGTAATGAACGAGATTGTATACAAAACAGAATATGTTTAGTATGTTCGCATTATATATTTATGTAGGTTACTGTATAATAAGGTTAGAAAGAATTCGGAATGAACAAACGAGGCCGGATTTAAAGAACATTGAACCATGTGAGCGGGGGGGGGGCATGTAGTGAAAACGAGCCTCACCACAAAGAAAATATTATATATATATATATAACATTAAAGTTCTGAAATACAAAATAATAAGGAACTCATCAATAAATCCCAACACGGGTTGCATCGTACGGAAATTATGGAAAAGTAGGAGTGACGTCATCCGTAGGTGACATTATTTATAACAACGATACAACAGGAAACATATAGTTTTCAAACGCTTTTTTACATATTACATATCAGGACCGGACGGAGTAACAGTAGCGCTCCTGACAAGATAACAATTTCACTAACCCTAACCAAAAATGTTTACTCGTTATGACTATAAATTTTTTTGTCATGATAACGACAAAATTTCTATGGTTAATCGTTTAAAAAGTGAAATTACACATTTTTTTAAACAAATGTGTCCGGGCGACAATTTACAAAATTATTTCTACCGGTAATAATTATTCCGCTCAATTACTGACGCCGGACATTGATGACTTTTGAGTACATATTTGATAAGTACATCAAATATTGCGCCCAGACTTGTGATTACTTGTTAAAACTCGAAAGTAATTAATTTGAATCCGAATTACAATTACATACTTGGTTATAGTATCAAAATCTGATAATAGGATAAAAAGTTTAAAAAAAAAAACTGGGTTTTCTTCTTGAAAGAATTATTTTTCTGTTTTCCCTAAACAGAATTAATAAAACACCAATTCACATAAATTAATTAACTGATACACAGTAATTAGTACAACAATGAGTGTATGTGTGCCGGATGCACATGTCGCACACATCATAACATTATATGGCGACGCCGCGGAGTCACCTACGGATGATGTCACGATCACTATAGAACGCTACGGGGGGGTTTCCAATGTTTACATGATCATGGAGCCACCTCTGTTATCTACGTGCCTTGGATAAACACGAGTATAGGTATTGTGATAACTGAAGAGTGATAAGGTAATAGGGTTGAAAATTTCAAACGAGGAGCTCGAAAGATTCGAAGTCAAACCCCTCCCCGGACAAGAGTACATTGTTGCAGATATGTATCTTATTTACCTCGCCAATCGAAGTCAGTCCCGTGTCGGTGAACTTGAGTTGCCAATGCGGCAGGCCCATGTGCACCAACGACTTTCTAAAGTAATTGCTAAAGTTCGGAGCGAGAAAGTGCCAGCGGTACGACGTGTCCAGTAGCCAGACGGACGCCCGGCTGGGTTCTTCGTGCAAATGAATACCGGGTGGATCGACAGCCGCCGCCCGGTCGTCTAAGTACACCAGACACACGTGGCCCACGTCCGAGCTGGAGTCCATTTCGAATATTTTCGAGCTGTCCATGAAGTTCGGCGCGTTGTTGTCCGACAGCCGGTCCAGTATTTGCAGGTCGCGCATCACGTCCATGTTAACCGAGTCCGATTTGACGTCGCACAGCCGGATCAGATCGGACAGTGGGTTGATGGTGATGTTGCCGATAGGCAGACCGAACGTCGCCCCACTGTCGGCCGTCACGCCTGTGTACAAATCGGTTACGTGTTACGTACGTTCGATGAGTTTTGGCGACCGCCGCGCACTATCAACTCGCCTTCGACTTTGTACGACCAGGTCAACTTGAATCCGTCACACGACATGTAAAACGCCCTGACGTCGTCTGGTAGCAGACACGCATTCCGCTGTTCCCACAGACTTATTTTTGCTTTATCGCACGGTAAACTCGGTTTCACTATCAGGTTCCTCACGCCGGGCGTATTTCCTGAAGAAAAAATATTAGAATTTAACCACAGACCCACGATGAAACACCAATGAAAGCACAAAGGCGAACGATTTGAAGTTGAATGTCCGAGAACAATTAGTAAAGAAAAAAGAAATCCAATCTCGGTCGTGTAACTTTGTCCAGCTTTTCGGCCTGTCCTTGTTTGACTGTACACACATATATAATATATTACAGATACTCACTGAGCACGGTCAACAAACCCAGAGTGACTTGGTCATTGAACAAATTTAACTTGGACAAATCTAGATTATTAGATGCCATGTTGTGTTTAACGATCCCAATGAAAACGGTCAATTATTGCGTTATCGATTTATTGTTGTCATAGCAACTGCTGTATATAAAATAACAACAGGCGAAAAAACAAACCAATAATAATAATCGAGAATTTTACATACATACAATTACACAATTCTAGGTTTTTTTTTTCAGATTATATTATCATGTTTATTTTTATATAATCGCATATCAAATTAATAACAATAACATATTATGATCTAAAATATAATATCATTTAATCATATAAGCTAGTTTATTAATTTACTAATTTTCGGTATATTACATACAAGTCAATGGTGATTCATATAATATTTGTAATATATATTTTAGACAGTATAAATATAAAAATGAACAAAAATTAAAATAAAATAAGCTAAAAACAATAATATTCAGTCCTATAAACTATAATTTTCTCCATTTACATTATCATTGTAGCAAATAAATATAAACTATAAATATATTAAAAAAAAAAAACCCGATTAAATCTATATAGCATTTTCAAAATTTTAAATTAACTAAACAATTATGTTTTTAAGATTAAATAAATTTTTTTAAACCACAACAAATTGTTACAAAAGTTTATATAATTATGTAGTTCATTTGATTATAATATAGAATATATTATACAGTAGAAATAGGATAACAAATGAAATTTACAATGAGACCGTGAATTTTATAGTGTATTCAATGTTTTGTATCAGACGATTTTCACTATATTATGTAAAAACACACATATTAAGATGTAAAAGATTAGCAAATGTATGGTAAAAAAAATTACAGACAATAAAATAGAAAAATTAGGTACTTATACACAATTGTCTTCAAAGTTTTATTGGCAAGTTTTTCGTTTTTTCCAATACATAAGCAGTGAAACGTTTTAAAAATTTAGGATACTCTCGTTTATATACAGCCCTGAGGACAGAAGATGGCGCCCAACCGCCTGGATTCACTGTAAACAAAGAAATCACAATGTCAAAAATTTAACAATTTAATTAAATTACAATAACTATTGTAAAAATATAATATGTACAAACTACATAATGTGATGAAAGAGTATGATTAAAAAAAAGTAAAAACCAAACACCGGTAAGACTGAAGAAAACCTATATTTATGCACACCACGTCTTTTTAAATTTTCATTTTTTTTTTATCCATTGCAAAGACATGACCAAATGAATACAATGATGCGAGTATCCAATTTCGTAAAAGATACTTGGTTTATATGGTTTTAGATTTACACACGGATAGAAAATTACAAAAATTATTTTACACAACATGTACTCTTGGGCACTATACTTTATGCAAGTTCTTTATAGCCCATAATAATCTGTACATATTTATTGATCACAATATATTATGTTTTAAACATATATATTTTATAAATAAACCCATCATCATATGATACCATACAGTATTCCATAAATTGTCATGTAACAGGGAAAAGTAACAGAATATTTTTATATTTGTACGAATTATATTTGAAAAAAATCCTATTTTTTTTCCATATATTCTAATGTAACTTCGAAATATTCTACATACATCAAGAATATAATAATTATTATATATATATATATCGAAGAAAGCTTTTACTTCACAATGCTCATCCTACAGGTTGTCAAAAGTATTAGTGGTAATTTATTTTATCATTTTAGAAAATCGTATACGTAAGATGTAAATGCTTGATTTACATTAAAATTTCCTTTTTAATGTCGATAATTTGACAGTTATCGTAAAAATTTAATTATGAAAAATGTCTTCTTACCAACAGCACAGTATGTTATTTTACATGTAATGTCATCTCGTTTTAAATCACGACCTTTTGCTGCAGGAGATATTATTGTTTGACCCATAAGAATAATAGTCAGATAAATACGAACTTGTTTACCTCCATTAGGCTGAAAATAAATAAATGAAAGGATATTAAGTAATAAAAAAAGAATAAAAATATGCCAGAGTAGAACCAGAGAGAGAGTGAAAAAAAATTTGATAAATGCTAAACATTTTTTTAATTTTTTTATTCTTCACTAATTCTTAAATGTATCATATGATTTTAACAAATCTTAATCATATAGTTAACGTAAACCAGTTTTGAAAATATCTTGCATAATTTCTGGACACTGTGTTTCTTCAACTATACTAGACTATAATAATCATGAAAGTTGTAATATAAAATTAACAACAACTAAGTAAAATATTATTTTAATTTATTTATTATTAAACCATCTACTCTGGTGCATCTTTTTAGTAATATTAGTATAAATGTTTACATAAAATTGAAAAAATTTAATATTTAAAAAAAAAATACCAAACAAGGGAAATTATTCTAATAGTTTAATAACATACAGGATGAGATGGTATGTCCACTGAATTGTTGACAGTAGCCCATATGTGTGGGCTATCTTCAGACTTCTCCTCTTCATCAGGAACATGTGTGAGATGAGACCAAAATGTAGCATCACGTTGTGCTGCAGGCCAAATGCGCTTATGTATCTGATGGAATAATATTGTGTCTTCAGCAATTTTATCGATAATATTCATTGTTTCTAATGTGCCTAGAGAACGAGATCAAATATTTCAGTCATATAAACTAATTAGATTATTTATAACTTTATAATATATTAATAAAATGTTTCTACCTTCCCAATCATATCTATATTCGGGATAAAAAAAATAATGACATAATTCTCGACCTGTGATGCCTTTCACTTGATGTGTAGCTTTTAGAGGGTCGACGACTAATCCATCTTCTTCAACTTCTCTTCGGTACATCTTCATTTCTCCATCCTCGACAAATAACTGCCAAGCTCCTTTACCAAGACCCATGCGAGCAGATCGAATTTGATCAGCAACAACACGTTCAATCTTAATAATAAAAACAATACAATTTTAAATTTATTTAAACAATACATAACTATTGATTTTATAATTAAATACAATAAAGAGATTAATACAATGTTAGCAAACAAATTTCAATATTATTATAAAATCTAAGTAATAGTATTACTTCTGGCCAGTATGTATGTTTCAAAGAAGCGTTTGTAGCAGCACATCTTATCAATTCAGCCCAATTTGTTTCACTAGTTTGAACATTATTTTTAGTACATTGTAATAATTGATCTTTTATTTGTTTAGCATCCTCAACAGTATTATCGTTAGATAATTCAACAGCATCGTAAAATTCATCTTCAGTCAAAGTGGAATGTTCCTATAAAAATAAATAACAAATTATTCATTACTGAATATTTTAGAAAACAATGACTGCAAAAAATTTTTTGTACAAATAAGCCATTTGAATAAAACAACAGGACATAAATTTTAAAAATAATAAAAAAATATGTAACATGCATTATTGTGCATTTATAACAAATTAATTTGATATTTTTTTACATCTAAAATCATAGTTGTATTATATTTAAATTTTATTTTACTCAATATATTTTCAACTTTTTTAACTCATACTGCTGTTTTATAATATATTTCAACGAATGTCTTTAATAATACGATAATTTTTGATTTTTTTTTTAAATAATTATTTACTAAATGTGTAATTAAAATTAAACTGAAACAATAAAATAAATATTAAAATAGTAAAATATACATTTTATCACTTCTTGTAAATGATTATATTAGTTAATATTATCAGCTTAATTTGTAAAATAATTTAAGTTTTGTTTATATTTTCATACTAATTAATTAAATTATTATTTATCCTTTAATTCTTCAAACAAGTTTCATTTACATTAATTATTAAAAAATTAAAATATATGAAATTTGATATTGAAATTGAAATTAATATTTATTTTTGAAAATTAATATAATTTCAGTAAATCATTTTATTATAACAGAATAATTAATAAATAAATTAAAAATATTAACAAAATATCCCAATTAAACTAATCTGTGAAGTAATGTTATATTATCTCATAAATTATAAACAACTTTTATAAAATTAATATATTTTATATATAAAATATATTAATATAATATATACTAAGTACCAATTTAAAATATATGGCTATATATAAACACATAAATAATGTACACATACATATTCAAAAATATAATTTGTGTCAAAAACTTATTAAAATTTATAAAATAATTTTTTTTCATCAGAAATTAAAAATATGTTTAAAACAAAATTAATATACATTTTTTTTAAAAAGTTTATTTATTTATCATTAATATGATAAAAAAATATATTTATCAACAATGAAATATTTAAAAAATAATTAAATTATATATTACCTTTTTCGAAATAAAATTCATTATGATCTTTTAATAAAAATTAGTGACGTAAAATAATTTAATGACTGTACTATGTCTACAATGTCTAATACTAAGTAAATGATAGTTACACTGAACTGATTATTAGTAATATTTTATAACTAAAATGTATATGATAAAATAGTAGTCATATAAGGCTTTTTATCTGAATACCTATTATGTAGTTTTATCATTAATTGATAATATAATATTTGGACTACGACCAGTTCAGTAAATATGACCTCATTAAAACACAAGTACTTCAAAAATATATAACAATATAATTTCTTTTAAATGAATGAGTAATATTTTTATTTTAATACCACTTTAAATGTGTTGATAGTGAATTATTATTTAATATATGTGTAATTATGTATATTCCACATTCTTACTTGTACAATTTATTTAATTAATGGGAAAAAAAATCTAATTAAAATGTAATACATACAGTCAAATCGGCTCCAGCAAGTACTTGGGCTCTTTCTTGGTCAGTGAGCCCATCGACCAGAGATAACGTTCGTACTACTTCTTCCAAATCTTTCCGATTGTTTATTTCTTTTTCCAACATTGATTTCCAAGCTGTTTCTCTTTGATTCATTACCTAAAAAAAATCATTTAGTTAGGAAAAAATCTTACATAGTTCATGTTCATGACGTACTTCAATACAGTGCTTTAAGATTTCTAGAATTCCCGATGATGTCGCTTTAAATGCTACAGCTTCACCTTTGAAATCTAAAGCTTCACATGTATATTTTTGGTAAGCTTCATTCTTTGATAAGTCTTCTAAATAAATGTAATATGTATTAATGAAAAATAAATTATCCTGTGAATACTACAAATTAAATGTTTCCGAAACATAATTATTATTCTCATATACATATAGTAATATTATGTCAAACTAACAAATGTTATTGTATAATAAAGATTAAGTGCAAAAAATAAAATATAATAGGTAGCCAGCGTAATGAATACACTTAATCAAATAAATTTTAAACATTTTATGATTATATTCATGTCATAAAAATAATTATTGCCATATAAAAATGGTAAAATAAATTATTTAAAATTCAATTTCAATATGTTGATACTGTTTATTTAAATGCAGCAATTCTAGAAAATATCATTACAATTTTTTTTATGACATTATATAACGTGTGAATTTCAAGATTATTATTCAAAGTCTTATCAACATGCCTTATTGTCATAAACCTAGCAATTATCAAAGAAACGGAAACAAAATAATTGAACAATACAAACACACATATATTACTTTAGTAACTAACGAGTAAACTAGGAAAATTCTTTTACTGGAATCATTAATTTGTACACCATTGATCAATGACCCACATTATTTCTGATAATGTATTTTTTACATAATAAAAATTAAACTTATCACTATTATTATATATTTATCTTTACATAATAATAACTAATTAGGTTTTCAACAATATCCAATGTTATATATTATATATAAGAAGAAAATATAAAGATAAATAAGAAATTTACTTGCTTAAAGTAAAAATTTTTAAAATAGAAATAGCAGTGGCGCATCCAAGGGGATGGACTCCGGGTCCGGACCCCCCCCTTGACTAGTTCAATAGTATTACATTTATAGATGAAAATCCAAATTCTGATACAACTTTCATATTTTTCTGTTAAAATTTCGCATACGATATAGATAACACCAGGTGTTAACAATTTATTGATTATATTATATTATTATAATATATAATCTATTTTTATTATCTATTAAAAGTTTTGTTTTTCATAATGTAGTTTTTTAGACCTGCCCCTTGAAAAAATCCTGGGTGCGTTACTGAGAAATAGTAAATTTTATGTAAAAACAGTTCATTTTGGTTTATTTAATCTTAGGTTTTTCGAAAAAAAAGACTGATAACTAAATACAATTTGCTCTCGGAAATGTAACATATGATGTTAAAAGAACATTTAACATTCCTACATAAAAAAAAAGTTCACGCAGACAAAAAGAAAACACATCATTATAAAACCAATAAATTAATCACTCAGAATCTAAAATTATACATAGAATATTGATCATTTATTTACAACATTATGGCTAACTAAAATGTGTGTGATAATCATTATTCATTAATTAACAGGTACCGCATGTACGTATTTATATAACCTATTATAAACTCAATATGTATATAAAATATGAAATTATTATGTATGTGTTTTTGGATGAATAAAAAATAAAAAAACCCTACAAATGAAATAACACTTTATTAATATCGATGTTATAATTATTACAATTATTATAAAGTAATTTTATTACTTTTAATTACTATACATAGTACACCTATGTATAATTTTATATTTGTCAACAATAAAAACATATTATTTAGATATAACAATAATTTTAAGACAGTATATTTAATTATTCACTTGTAATATTGAAAACATTACCAACTGAAAATGTATAGTAACAATTAGTTAAACCATAAAAGGTTAGAAATAAGTGAATAAAATTAGGTTTCCATTTTAAAAACTAAATAAAAATAATAAAGAACAGTTATATACTCAGGGACAAAGAATTGAAAACTTTCTAAAAATTGTTTATTCAAAAAATGTTAATAATAAATATTAATTATAATTTGAGTATTCAATATATATATATATATTTTTTTTTTAATTATTAATTGTTAGTTCTAAACATATTAACTTGCATTCTCTATTTCTTTTTTAATGTTTTAGTGAATGTTATAATAATTTTGTTATACACTAAATTTACTCGTTAATTATCACAAAATGAATATGTGTATGTTAATTATGTATATTTATTGCAATTTCTACTAAATTTAAATGAAGCAAACATTGATATTATTATGACGACAACAATCAGCTAAAAATATTTTAGCCTTTCTAATTTCATTAATTCACAAATTCGTCATAAAATTATTCAACTTTTTAAAATGAAAAAATATAATTTTAATTTCAAAATAAAAATGAAAATAAACTTTATAAGAAAAAATAAATAAATATATTTTACAATAGATAAAATATAAAATAAACTTTTGTACAAACTTTATATGAAACTGAAAGTAATACTGAGCTGTATTTTTTTGGCAACAGTACAATATTTTATTTATATAAATGTACGTCATCAAAAAAAAAATTAAAAAATAGCGTATGTACATATTTCACACTATTCACTGTATGCCCACTTTTAGTTCGTTATATGGTGAATACTACTGTGTTTAAGCTCAGTATTTCTAACTTAAAGCAGTCATAAATTAATATTTCAACTCACATATACCATTTAGAAATAACTATTGTTCATTTAAACAATTCAGTATTTTAAAATTTAACACAAAATTAAATAATAGTAATATAATTAATGATATATCTTCAAGCTAACTTCTAATATGAGAATTGAAAAAATATATAGAACTATCTTAATTATATTTTGTTTAAAGTATTACAAATTATAATGCATTAATTAATCTATCTTAAAAGTATTTATAATTTAATGTTCGCGATTAATTTAATTTATTATAGGTATACAAAAATTATTTATAATCTTTTATACTTTATTAAATATTATTTTAATTAATACTTTTTCCACTAAAAAATCTATCACACTATTGAGTACAATTTTTGATTCAACTTTGATGATTTTAAAAAAATTATTATTTTTATTTTTCTTAAACACAAATATTCCATCACATTTGAATTGAAATAATTTTTTAATAATATATTTATTTTAGCATGTGTTGTATACAACAAATGGATATACATTCATATGAAAAACCATAAGTGTTAAAAATTATATTTTCCTCAAATAACATAACTTATTACTTAAATTGGCGTTTTTGTTAAAATACAAAAAATACTTCATTTTAATCGTTATATCGTGAAACAGAACTCAGTAATAGTGATTTATCAACAAGTATGAAGTAATTGTGTGAAAAAATATAATATGACTGTTCAATAATTGCCTTCTAATAAAATTAAATCAAAAATAAAATGGTTGAATAAAGGGCAAAAGAAAAATAAATTTCAATTGTTATGTAATTTCAATGATGTTGGAATAATGATTTTTGTTAAAAGTTTTGGTGATTTACAAACTGGAGCCTATGACTAAAACTCAAAAATATTTAATGATTAGTTTAATATAATAAAAACATAACCTTCTTTGTTCTCACTATAATACAAGTACACTTTAATTGTTAATAATTGATCACAAAGAATTTACATATGATACCACTCGCAGGTTAAACACGTTGTTTAATTTACAATAAATCTAATAAACAAAAACAACACGTCCATAAACAATAATTACGAAATATTGTTTAAAAAAATTTAAAGGTTTTACAAAATTATTGATTCATTCGAAAATATAAAACCACTTCTTAGTTGAAAATAAACTGTCTTGGTCAATTCATTAAATAGGCATTAATCATCGTACAAGACTATAACGAATGATAACACTAAGGCGGACAGTTTAAGTATAATTGCTGGCATAATTAATTATTGTTTTTAATGGTATTTTATTATAAAAAAAAAAAAAAAAAAAACAATCATTATCTGATGTAACAACTATTATATTTATTACATTTGATAAATATAAAAACGTAATAAGAAAAAAGAAAATTACCGTTTGAAGAGGCAAAGTCTGCTAAAGATGAATCGAAATACATTTGAAGTCGATCAATCTGATTGATCAAAATGCTTCTGAACGCTACCAACTCGCTGAGTTTGTCTTGCAGGCCTTTGTTTTTTTTAAACACTGGCGACATGTTGGACAAATTACTAGATAATATGGAAAGCGAGCTGCCATTGCGTTTCAGATTGTTTTCGCTGCCGTACCCAGACTCAGCTTTAAACGAGTCTATGACATCGATCCAATGGTTTTTCGTAGTCGGCGAGTTGGCTCGCAGATACCAGGCGCAGTCGTTCAGCGACACATCAAAACGGCAATCGTCCACTTCATGCACCTATTAGAAAATCAATTCACACTACTGTAAGTACGAAAATACGCAGACGTCGCTGCGCCACACCACCTTGACAGTCGCTTTCAGCAGGCTTATCGCACCGCGGCAACCGCACTCGGTTTCCGTATGAGATTTGAAATACAACAATGTGCCGTTTTTCAACACGAAATACCGCTTTTGCCAGCCGTGTAAGAAATTGGTCCACTTGTTCAGGTACCCTTGCACTTCGACTGTTCCGCGGTCTTGGGTGTCGTCGTCGTCTTCGCTGATATGGGCTATCGGACACTCTGCCATCACACTGACTGGGACTGGGTTCGGAACGCGGCCTATATAATATCAAACATTTTTTTTTTTCTTTCTTCGTGGGCAGTGGTAGTACATTCGTTCGGCCGGACGAACGGACAACAGTCGTTCAATAAAAATGCATTGTGAAACCACGCCTACAGACAATTATCTAGCGCGACAATCATTACTAAATCAATGTCGTACGTCAACAATACACAGACACACGCACACACACACACACATATACAAACGATATAATAATATAATAGAATTTATTTTATTATTTTTTTTTCGTTAATTGAATTTTGTTATTATCCGTTTCTTTTATTTTCGTTATCACGACTTCGGCGGCACCTTATACGTCGTGAGTCTCGTACAGTGCACAATTTTCTGAACGGACGTTCGTTCTGATCAAAAGCGATTCGCGCGGCCGCGATACGACAGTGCGTCCACAACAACCGGCGGAATATTATCGACGACACAACGCTCGTATCCCGGCACTGTGCTCGTATGCCGATCGTACGACGAGCGTTTACAAAAGAGCCGATAAAGCACATTTCTTACCTACCAATTATCCAATTATCGTAAATCTTTAAATTCAGTAGAATAATGGGGAAAGAAAGAAGAACGGCATGAGCATTTGCAAGCAAAAAGTTACTGTCCTTTTGGAGAAATATAATATAATAGTCTTACCGTGGATCGTAGGTAGTTTCCATTGGATCATTGGCGGAAATCGGGAGGGAGGACTTAGTCCCCTCGAAAATTTATTATAATAAACTTAGTCCCCCCCTCCCTAAAAATAGAGTATTATACTTCATAAGTAAAATTATTAAATGTTTTTAACAAATTATTGTTATATCTTATTTTATAAGAAAAAACAATTAAACATTTGTGTTCACGCACAAAATAATAATATATAAATGTGTTTCATAAAGTAAGTGCCAAGCAATATTATTTATGTGCATTGTGTGAATTAATCAATTAATTTTAAATTATAATTAATTCAATAATGGTTAAAACAGTGTTTGATATCTTTAATGTTAAAAAATAAAAATTAGTTGTTACTGATTCCTCGTCAACAACAAACACTAGAACGTGCAAATGGACAATTAAATATTGGTACAGATACCTACACAAAAAAGTATTGAAAATACTATAGATGAAAAATCATTTCTGATTTAGGAACTTTTTTAACGACCAATTTTAACAGTAAGTACAAATGTACGCAAACAGAGTTTGAGTTACTAAGTTATATTTAAATTATGTAGTTATATCTATGTGAAATAAACGAGTAAATGTGTAAACGAGTGTAGAACGGGGAAAAAATATTATATTGGTATTTAAATTTTTTACTTTTCAAAAAACAAGTAAAAATGAATGGTGCGAGTAACTAAAAATTTAAAAAAGAGGGTACATAGAAAATATCTTTCTTTAAATTGTAGAACAAATTTCATGGAAATTTGATGAGTCGTTTTTTCACAAACAGCTTTTTCCCGGGACACTTTTTTGGTTACAAATTTGTGGATTAGACATCCCCCTTAATATGTATATATATTTTCATTATTCCTACAGAGACATATAGACAGTAGAAGCGTACGATAACTAGCAGTAGTACATGAGTCCCTGGTATCGATTTTCTCAGATTAGTCGCAGTGCAACGCTTAAGCAACGTTCGGAACGCAACGCCGCCGCGTTGAACGCGTTTGAATCAAACTCGTGAAATTTACGTAGTCACCGGGTCATGAGCCCCTGGTATCGATTCCGTCAAACGTTTACGAAACGTTTCCCTGTAACGTGCCTGCGAAGTCTTCGCTGAGAACCGCGGCTTAACGTAACCTACTAAACGTTCTCTACTAAAGTACCCGAAAACAGTGTAATTTCAAAATCATAATCAAATGAAATAAAATTATTAAAATTACATCCAAATGGAGCGGAGACATTTTTGTTTAGGAATCATGAAAACAATTTCGGAAACTCAGAATTTCCTAATTTCGAAAAATTAGAAAACAATTTCGTTTAGAAACGATTAAAATTATTTGAAAAAAAATAAATATCCGCATGTGATGCTAACAATAAATTCCACATTCCAAAATTGTTTCCCTTCTCCACGAAAACAACAAAATTACAAACTCTCGAACGAGATACACGCAATTCGGTGCAATTCGAAATATTCCGTTACAAACGTACTCTTTTTTTTTTCTCCTACTGAAATCACAGCAAATTAACTTTTATTACTTAAATAAAGAATAAAAATAATATGCGGGGAGCATTTATGAATAAATATCTGCCTTAATTTATAACCAAGCGATTATTGTGACTCGGCATTAAAAATTAATTTATGGATCCCGATTTCGTAACATGTTATCAGCCGGAATTATTTTTATTTGTCATCCGCCTCGAATGCATAATACATTAAATACATTATAATATTATATTATAGAGGTTGCAGTCTTTTAATTTTCTGTTATTTCCTGTCGCAAGTTATACCATTCATTCCCTACAGGCAACAAATTCTCATTAATACACAAGAAATAATATTGTATTTATATAATATAGAGTGTAACTATATGAGTACACGTCAAATAAAATGCAATCATTTTCGTAATTTCTATTAAATATATCACGATGTTTTATATTATTTTTGTACAGTATATTATAATAATATTATGTAAAATTTACGGATACGATTAAAGTCCGATTCACATTCGTACAACACGACACGACAAACAAAAATCACTTCCAATTCCACATACGACCGACAAGAAACTCGACAAA
Source organism: Chaetogeoica ovagalla (assembly GCA_032441825.1). Lineage (NCBI taxonomy): Eukaryota > Metazoa > Arthropoda > Insecta > Hemiptera > Aphididae > Chaetogeoica > Chaetogeoica ovagalla. The sequence continues at coordinate 8,305,530 of CM063736.1, forward strand.
ACACGCACTCAGTTCAGTTGATTCCAATTTTCGTTTCGAACGGTCGGGGAAAATTGTCAATTCCCAACATGTTTCGGAATTTAAAATTTGAAGATTTGGCCGTGATAGTAGTAATATATATTTTATGGCCCAATATAAAGACTGTATTTATGCACTATGCCTATAATTATATTATTATTATTATTATTATTATATAAATAATATAATAATAATTAGGCTTGTTGTAATCGGTGCAAAAACGTTCGTTTACATTATGTAATTTAGAAATTAATTTAAATATACGAGTATATAAAAATATTGTGTATATTTTAAATAAATTGATTCCGATAAGCACCGCCGAGAGACTGACAAAAACATTCTTTGCTCGAATGTTTTGTCGTGTCGTGTCGTGTTGTACGAGTGTGAGTCGGATTAATCAATAGACCTAGTAGGCTACAGCCTAGGGCGAGAATCGATTAATTGATTTCTCTTAGTTTATTGACTGTGATATTTCGTCATTCGAAGTTCCGTCAATATAGGTTTATGTCAGTGGCGTAGACATAGTTTATGAAAGGGTAGGGGAATAAAAAAAAATTGCTCTCATTCGCTACAAATTGCATGACATTTTTTTTGTTTTAGGTCACATTTTCTAAAAATCGCATGACCGATGGGAGGGGGGGGGAGGATCTAACCTCCACGTTCCCCCTTGTGTACGGCCCTGATTTCCTATATAACAATTTACGGTGATTCTTTTGGAAATAATGAAATATATAAAAAATTTATAATGATATTATAAAAATATATAAGACGCAAAAAACGTTCGTAAAACGTTTGTCTGTCTATCGTGACCGTTTTATTAGAACGAAAAAAAGATGATTGTACAAAAATGCCATAGTCACGCAAACGATACTTTCCCACAATGGCGTAGACATGTTTATGAAAGGGAGTGGAATCATTCACTACAAATCGCATGACCTTTTTTTGTTTTAGGTTACAATTTCTAAAAATCGCATGGCCGATGGGGGATCTGACCCCCATGTTCCCCCTTCCTTGTATGCGCTCCTAGTTTATGTTATTTAACATGTGTCCGAGAGTTAAAAAAATTAAGCGTTCTTATGTCTGCAGCATTTATTGTTGTCAACTGTCTCCTCGTTACTTTCTATTCCGCGCAATGTCCCGAAAACCAAATAAACTCTACGGGTTTTCGTCAGATAAATTTTACAATATGAGACAACGCATTTAATGCGATGATAGGTCGTCTATGCATTATGCGACTAGTATTTGTGTACTTACTGTGATACTAGAGGCCACGTATATTCCGACGCAGTGTATAATTACGCTGCTATGTCTTGGAGTAGTTTGAAGTTGTTACACATTATAAGATTGTTACACCTACTTGATTTTTTGATGTATTTCACGAAAATTTGAGTAGTGTTTGTTTGAATTAATTGCCACTAAATGATCTCGTTCTAAAATTAAAATATTGAAAACAAAATCGACGATTGATAAAGTCGTATATATATATATAGATAACGCGTCTAAAACAAAAATGTCATTGTACGTTGTATATATAAATTTCAAAAATATTATATCCACGAATAAATCATACTGCGTATAATACTCGTAATAATAATAATAATAATAATAATATATTGTCGGTAAATGTTTATTTGTAACTACCATTGATTATTATTTTTATTATTATTATTATTATATAAACGCTATATTTTGCCAAATTCGTGGCAAAAGCTTACGCGAACACGATGGTTGTACCACACGCACTCCGCGCGCTGTTTTTGGGCGTATTACCAATAAATATATTTTATAATAATCAATGCATAAACGGGAGGACTCGCCGAAGAGCGATAATCGACAGTAATATTGACAAATAAAATATTAATATGTTATTTTAATTTCAGAGGCTGTAAAAGCCGTACCGGCAGCCAAACAAATCAGTTTAAACGAGGTCGAATATACGAGTATATATATATATATATTATTGTATATTCTATATTTGGCCGGTATACAACGGTTTAATTTTCCACGGATTTCTCCGGTGTGCTGTTGCTGCAAAGGTCCGAAGTGACGGAAATTGGAATCGTTCGGATTAATTCGTAACGAATCGAGGAAATTACTATTTTTTTTTTTTAACCTGCAGGCACTTATAACGATTTTTTTTTGTTAATATTATTAAAAAAAATTTTTTTTATGTACAGAAACGGTTTTATACGAATACGAAAAATCTATTTATGAAATCCTCGATTAGTTTCCAACGGCAGTCGATTTACAAAAAAAAAATACGTCAAATATAAATAAATTTTAACGTAATTTACGAAATGTTATTCCGTATATATTTACCCTCGCGTGTACGTAATCCTGCGAAATTTATTCAAAAACATGTTTCCGTAATTCCAATAATATAACGTTTTTTTACTATGGAAATAATCGAAAATCACAAATCCGATAGTATTGATTGAAAAATAAACACACTTTCGTATTGCTATCATATATGCACGTTTGACAAAATAACAATTTCCCATTAAAAATTAACATATTTCGTAACAAATATTTAAAAATTTATACGTATATCTGATAAGTGACAAAACACAGTTTTTTTTTTAATTTTAGTTTTCGAGAAATGATAGGTAATACTATTAACTGATATTTTTTGCTTTCTTGAACGCGTATAAGTGTTTGAAAAAAAACCCCCTTGAGATTATCAATTATGTCTATATAATATGAAGACCATATCATTATATAATTAATTATTTTCAATTATGAGTGATTACTTTATTTACAATATTAAACAAATTATTTATTTGAAAAAAAAATAAGATTTATAGGTAATAATAAAATTATAATGAAAAATTGTATATAAATAAAATAATAATAAGGTAGTTTATGTCCGTATTTTTAAACTCCAAGTAAGTATACCGAAACAACAACTTATTTTTTACGTATTTAAAAAAAAATTTCAACGCGAAATTCTTTTAAATTACAATGACATGTTCGTTGCGCATGCTAGTTATTTTGTATTATTTTATATAATATATACGAGTTATAATACTGTTCTTTTATTAACTACTGCATTTGAGATACTTTTGTCTTTATTAGTACACCGCAAGTTTGGAGAAATCATTATTTAATAGAATAAATTAAAAATGAACAAAACAATTGCATTATAAATTAAAATGTCCATTACGATATACGAGTATTCCTGTAGTTTTAGTTATTTATTTCGCTCATACGAATTAAAATACGGATTGCGAGTTTTGCAGACGGCCGCGGCCGACGTGAATTATAATAATAATAATTTATATATATATATATATATACATAATTAATTATTATTGTATATAAAATTGTAGGAGTTACGTGATATAATTATTATAACGTTCCGGAAAAATTTAATATTTAAATTCGTTTAAGGTGTCACACGAAAAATTATACGTTTATCATTTTTAATAAAAACATAAATTACACTATTGTCTGTACGCTCAAAGTGTACGAGTAGGTATATTGATTAAATATTTTATAGGCTTCTTATATTTTATTATTATTATTATTATTATTATATTATAATCATTATCGGGGATCGAATTTTGTGATAAAAATAGCAGAGTACATTATAAATTTGTTTTTTTTTTTACATCAAGTTGATATTATATATAAAATTATTGATTTTGCATATTTTTTCAATATATTAATCGTTTTAGATTTTTAATGTCATTTTCCCAGTTTTGACGCTATGTTTTAATTATTTTTACTTACATCCAATCGAATTAAATTATTATGTAATTCATAGATATCGTATAACACATTTCCATTTCAATTGGATATTTCGCGTATTATGTGTAATATATTTTTAGGTATTAAATTATCGCGGTACCCGGCGGCATAGTGGTACACGAGGACCTTTACTTAGATAAATTAAATTATTTTTTGTTACTTTTCACTGTTTTTAGGGCGTATTTTTGTGAAAAAAATATATATATACACACACACACACACACAATAGTGTGTATAGATTGAATAAACTCAATGTCATATGACGCGTTTGTATATGATACAATGCACATACGATAGCGACGGTCGGTGTTTTCGACGGAAAAAAAAATTGTTTAGGACATATTATATCGTATTGTTATGTACGTATATACGTTTCGTCGTTTCCATGGTCACTGTTATATTATTATACAGGACGAATGGCGGAATTCGCGATAATATTATTACCGAGGAAACGGTGATGACAGTAGGTATAGGCGCTGGGGATCGTTGTCAACTCATCGTGTCCGTGCGCAGTATGACTGTAGACGACAGAAATGTTATATTTTGATTGCGAAGTGAATTGAAAATACGATGATGTCCGCAGCTGTAATACGCGTAGTGTCACGTAAGCGATATTGTCGCACCCGCCAGACTTTTGTTTCTTGTAAAATGGTTTTAATTATTGTTATGATGTGTGAGTTTTAAAAATGTCATGATCGCGGGGAGGTGACGGACTTGGAGTATTTAAAAGCAGGCCCGTGGAAACGGGGAAAATGGAATTTTTCCATTTTCAAGTCATAGACTATATAATTACGGGTAATTTAAATTATCACACACACATACACAATAATATATGATTCAGATTAATAAATACTGGGTGAAAAAAAAACTAACATTTTTTTTATTGATATATGTACAAATAAATTAACATACCAGATTTTGTAAAATGGCAAAACATTTCATAATTATTTTTCGTACATACGTTTTAGATTATAAAAAAATATTATAAACGGACAATATGAGGAATTATGTTTGCGCGAATATAACATGGGTCCACTTATGTCAGTTTTCGTCAACCGCAAATGTATTATATTTATCTGTCTAGTAAATACGTTGGCCATTTCGTCAATAGTAAGTGTAAAGTTTTTATGAACACGTATAAAAATAAATTACGATATTATTTTATTTCGTTCGATTCATTGTTGACATAAAAAAAAAAAAAAAATTAAGGTGTCTTAGGAGGAAAAAAGAGTGTTTCGCCGTGTTCGATAACTATGGTATAATCAACTCGATCATTTGAACCAGATTTACTATTTATAATAATAAGTCTTTCAAAAAATTATAATTTCTTTTTCTAAAATGAAATAATATATCCGAAATCGACGAAATAAAAACAGTTTTTCTTTATTTTTTTGCTCTATCTATACAAGATGAACAGACACTAGGACGACGACATTATGATTCGTCAACATCAAAATCAAATCCTTTAAAGTCATTAAAAAGAAAAAAAAATTAACGACTTTTGAATGTAAAAACGGATACGTATATACGAGTATATATAGTATAATTCAACGGTTTCGCGTATTACTTTCGTTAAATACATATGTACTTTTATTTTCCCTATACATTTTGTTTCTTGCAATTATTATCGCTATTCCGCTATAAATTATTTCGAAAAACATTCCTCCCGGATATTACGGTCTCCGCGACGTGTGTGTTATACGTCCGACTAATATGCCGCCGTCGCGTCTTGTCGTTCGGTCAATCTGCCAAGACTAAAATATAATCGACAAAACGATCATCCACAATAAATAACCGCGGTTCAATTTGAACATGAAAAAAAAAATTAAAAAAAAATGTAATTACCTGCAACAGTGATTCCGTCTGTGACACGATCGATTTGTTCCAGACGGATTTTTTTGGTAACCCGCGCGCTACGGACGATGCGCGTATAAATTTTATATTATGTACACGTCGGGGCGGTTTATAAATTCGGTACTTTCGACCGGATATTTCTTTTTCTTTTTTTTTTTATATATATATATACTCAGCTTTTATTCTCCTTTTCAGGACGTAACGTCTTATACACAAGTGCGTCCTCTAACTCGGCGGAGGGACACACACGTTCTCGAATAATATAATATAGCCGTGTTGTACACAACACTTCTCTTACTTTCTCCTCAAACACCGCACCTATGCGACACGTTGGCGTATTGTGTAAAATTTCAAAAGCAAACCGTCTCGCGCATTTCGCCACCTCGTCCTCCCCAAAAGCTTTTCTCCTTAAACACACACTATATATACGGTACGACAACAATAGTACAATCCGCCGTCGAACAAAGTTGTCATCACGATTCCACACTGCAGTAATAATAATAATAATAATAATAATAATTACTTAACGTCGGAACCGAATTTATACGTATTTATAAGACGTCATAGCGCCGTATATAGCAATTTAACCGGCGGTGTTGATTAATGGCGATTTCTTCTCGGCTCCATATATCATATATACACGCGTATAGGCCGCTTTTATGCGCAGCAGCGTCCGAAGTTACTGTACACGTTGGACATGCGCGCGCGAGAAATGTATTAATTAAAACGCGTGTCGTCCGACCGTCGGAGCGTCTGTCCGCGGCCGAACGCGAGCAAAACGTTTCTGGCCGGGGAGACGAAAGGGATTTTTCTCATTTCTGATGACAGCAGTGTTTATATAAACCGAGGCGTATAAAACGTTCGAGTGCGTTATTTAGACGTTTATCACCTTTTTTTTCTCCCTATATTCTTATCGCACGATCAATTCAATCTGCATCGCCGGTCCGGTAGTTATTTATTTATTTTTTTTTTCAATCGCGTTGATCGCATTAAAAATTTAACTGTAAACCGTCGACATTCTATAGATGCCAGAATTCAAATTCAAATTTGATCATCATGTAGAAAACCACTGAGTTCGTTTAATATACTTACCGTTGCAGAAAGTATATTCTACAAAATCCAAAATACGACCAACGGTCGATTACTACACGTTACGTATTATATATGTTATAGAAATAAATAATGAAAGAAAATTCCTAAAAAATACAATTCACGTCTACTCGTATAATAGTCGGTTATTGTTGTTTTCGAACGGCCTTTGAGTAAAATATGTGTTATTTTTAATTTGAAAGCGATTAGCATCCCTATAGGGATATAGGGATTAAGTGTAATCGTTTACATTTCGCAATAATGGTTTTATATCAATTTTATATCAAAAATCTAAGAAGTTTTACGAGAATTTTTTTTTTTTTAAAGAGACGGATACTTATTTAATTTCTCAGTCTCTGATAGTATAATGTCGAACTATAAATTAAAAATAAGCGTTTTATTATTTAACAATCTAAAACCGCGCGTACATTTGGAGAGCGTCGAGCGTCGAGCGGCGGGAGTTGCTCGGTCGAGCGTCAAGGCGCGCATATTTGCAGAGCGTTACTTTTGAAGAGTGTGGTTTATTAAATATCAAGAATATAAGCATTTTTAAACAGTATTCATCATGACGTCGTTCATTACGGTAGATCGTCTTGCGATTCTTTTAGACAATCCAATTTTACGCAAAAAAGTTATGGAGAAGAAAAGGGTTAAAATTACCTAGAATCTAAATAAGAAATAAGATCTAAAAATACCCATGATGATGGTAAAACCATATAATCAGTATATTTCATGAGCGTCGAGCGTCAAAATTCGAACATGTTTGATTTGTGTCGCGCCGCGACGCTGACGCTCGCCGCTCGTAGTCCAATATACGCTTTCTGATTCAAATTATATGGGTTTCATTTTTTTTCACAACTTGACGCTCGACGCTCAACGCTCTCCAATATACGCGCAGCCTAAGAATATAGTTAAATTAATAAGTAATTTATATCTTATTAGGTTTCTTTTTATATATATCCCTGAGTTGAATGTAATTCAAACGATATATATTAATATATATATATTTTTTTTTCATTTATTAATACGTTATTTATATATATATATATATATACATTGTATATAAATTCAAACGAATTGTTTCGATATTTTATTATACAATAAACAGTAAGTTATTTGAAACCAGTTATTGTATTGTCATTCAAAACAATTCCATATATCTATGAATATATAATTATGTGTTAAGTTTTTGAAATTTTCAATTATCCCTTATCGGTTGTCTCGATTAAAATTTTAATACGTTAAACCATTTTTTTTTTTTTTTTTTTACTGTACGGTTATTATATTTTCCGGGCGGAGCAACAATAAAAATTAATTTTCAATAATTACTTGAATTTTACATTAATGAACTACATATTGTATTGTGAATAATAAAGCGATTATAATAATAATAATAATAATAATAATAATAATAATAATAATAATAAAAATAATAATAATAATAATAAATTATTTTCTGAATAAAATTAAAACGATTTAATCCCGGGAAACAGAAAATTGCAAATTTTATATATATATATATATTTTTTTTTTTTTCAGTGTTGTGGTTAATAATAATATAATTTATAAAATACAAATATAGAATTTCGTAACGCACGGATATATATAAATAATCGAATAATATTTTATTGACGCATATTTTGCATCGCACAGCGTACTTCTCTGTAGATTTATTTTGATTTCATCATTAAATACATACGATTACTGGAATTTTCGACACGAGTAGTATAAAATTAAAATACGAACTGTATTTACATTTTTGTCCCACGTTCGATGCGCCATAACGGCACTGTCACTATTCACTCGGATTATTGTCATGCAAAATAAACACGAATTCGTTACGTACCATCATCATGGCACGCAATGCGAGATCGTTAGAAATTTATACTGTATACGGCGAGTTAAAATGACGTTTTCGGAACGCTCTTCGCAACTACCGCTCATCCACCTCCCTCCCATTAACCTTTTCTCAATCATATGCAATTTATAGACTATAATAATACATGGAACCACTTCAATAACGGTTTGACAATGGCACGTTTATAATATTGCGGTTTAAGTACTTTCGACACGCTAAACTCTCAATAGGTCCAAAAATATTCCGTCGCGAAATTCGTTCATATATATATATATATATATGTATATATTATTGATTTTAATCGTAGGCCCGAGGTTTCTTAAAACTCATTCGTTGTATATGGATACAAATGAGACTTGTGGAGCTAATAAGCCCCTACGGATGAAATCGTCCGGCGTGGAAAAAACGTGCCGCTCCTATTCCTCGGATAGCGGGCTGCGGGCTGCGGCGACGATCTCCATCGGTCCGTGCGAACTTCCGATGGTAGACGATCTCCGCGACAAAAGCGACGCCGCTGGCGATCAATCCGATCACGAGGCATATGAACGCGATCACCACGTTTTTCATGGTGTACACTTTGTGCGAGTTTTTCGGCTGATGGTAATCGGATATCGGCCGGAACGGTTTGGCGTGCATGAACCAACTGTTGACGATACCGCTCTCCACGAATATGGTGATTATGCGGTTGATGTTGTTCATGAACGGCACGTCCCGGCGCACCAAGTAAACGATGTGAAACGATCGCGGACATTGGTTGACGATGTGCAACAGCGCCTCGTTGTTCTTCACGTACGACCTAGCGATTTTCTCCATCACGTCGTTCTTCCTTCCTATGGCCGCCGACGACTTATTTTGTGCATTGTTCGCAACATAAAACAAAACGATTGATCGACAATTATTATTATTATTATTATTATTATTACGATTAGGTTAACCTAATCTAACAACTCGAGTACATACACTACGTTCGAGCGGTTAAAAAATAATTGTACTTATATATTTTATTTACGCGTGTGTCGGTGCCGTTTTCACGGGCGCCTGAAGAGCACCCCGCCGACATTCTAAGGGCCCACAATTTCTTTTACGAAATATCGTATATTAATTTTTTTTTTTTTTTTATATATTTTGAAATAATCATAACAAACAATAAAAGTAACAGAGATTCCAATAAAAATTGCCATTTTAGTTTCTATTAATTAATCATAATTTTTAATTGATAATATATTATTACGCGTTAAATCAATAAATAAATATATATATACATATATAGGTACTAGTGCTAAGCATCGTGTAAATCAGGCCTAACCATCGCGCGCACGCAATTATCCGATTCCATTGGTGTAGTAATTCACTAACAACGCACTCCGTATGAGTTATACAATAATGTCGGGAAATGCGTCTACGGTACCGTAGCTAAAAATAGCTATGCCTTTTGCACTCGTGTGAAATGACGACAAGAACGCACGTTATAATACGCTTTTAATAATTATTGAAATAATTCCTAAGAGAAAAACGAAGAACTTAACTTCGATTTTTAACGGCACTTGTATAATACGCACGACATCTCAACGGCGATTCGCTAACGATCGAAATTTGTGACGCGTCGTATGTCACGTCTTTTTTCCCGTTCTCGCAACGAAATCACACTTCTGAATCTATAAACGTTTATAGGGTTAATTGCCCGCGGGTTGCGAGATTTTACAGAAAGGGGAAAAAAAACTTACAACTGGTTTTTATATTCTGCTGATTCTGAAAATATATTATAATAATAATAATAATAATAAACAATAAGAATATTTCCAAGACATTTCCCCGGAACACGTGCACCAAACGTTACAATTATTGATACAAAGGCAGTCAAGGATAGATAATAATAATAATAATAATAATAATATCATTGTTTTCATCGTCTAATGGAACGTTTTTTGTAATAGTAACAACATCACAAATTTTAATTCGGTTTTTTTTTTAGTACAATTTACACCCAACGTTTGTTTTTTGCCCATTTCAATCCCTTAAAATCAAAATTTTTGAAAATCCTTTCTTAATACACGGTGAAATTATAATATTAATCTACCCTCAACATTTCAAATCGATAGCTCAAATAGGTTCGGATCTGCGTTGATTATGAATCATTCCCTCAGGACAATTTCGTTTATATATATAATATATATATATATATATATATATATGTATATCTTAATTTAAGTATTTGAAAGCCGTCCAAATATTTTGGGCTGCTGGGCTTGACATAACCTTAAGACGGCTTTGCGCATATTATATAAAGCAACACGTCGAGACTCGGTAGGTTTAACTATATACATTTTGGGCAATATCGAGTTTTGTTCCTTCGTCTGTTCACGCTACGAAAACTCATCAATTTTAATCTACAAATTGTGTGTTCTATTATATTTACATTGATAAATAGGTACTCATTTAATTTTTGTTTTTAAAACGTTAGTCATCTATAACGGTACGACGTAAATTTCAAAATGAAATTTAACATTTTTTTTTTATACACAAATTTTAATTATAAAGATCTTTTTGAGACCCTACAGCGGCCCTTGTCACCTCGTAATCACATCACTGCGCCGAGTCAAAATACTCTAGTTACAAATTATTAATAAATAATGAAATTATTTCGATAAATTACTCATCTCAAAACATATAAAAAAATAACGTGTTGATAATACGTAACGAAAAATTGTATTTTTTTTTCTAACGTAAAATTTCATTTCGTTTCTAAAAAGCCAATCAAAAAGTATACAAGCGGATTTTTTTTTTTTAATTTCGTTATAATCGACAACAAGTATAGAATTTTTTTTTTGTAATATCGTACATATATTAGGAAAAAACAAATTTAGAATTGTATACAATATTACTGTTCTATATATAGAAAAATGTAGGTCATCCGATCGCATAACGTCACGCGAAATATTTTTACTGCAGAACGTCAGTTCACTTAAATTTTTATTAGCGAGCATTGCCTCTTAATATCGCACGCTAAAGTCATTTGTAAAAATAAAAAAATATCGTAACGACGTTCATTTGGAAAACACGTACGTACACGCGCATACGATTATCGTGAAATATTATTATGGAAATATTATTTTCAGATTAAAAAAGTTATATGAGTTATATGATATGGAGCACGTCGATTTGTTTTGTAACATGCGTCCAACGGGTGTATACTCACGACATAATATGTATCCGAAAATTTTATATACTTTAGTAACATTTACATAAAAACACACAATAATAAAGTAATGTGCTCGGTGTAGTTATGTTTTTTAACTAGGTCGAAAAGTTTACAGAGGACAAAAGCATTGTACTTATTCACCGTTCATGAACTTTTGCCGGTTTTGAAAACGTAATTATTCTATCAAATCGTCATTAAATTGAATAAATTTTGTATGTTTACAGTCAGTATAGGTAATCGTTTTCGTTTTAATAATGACAAATAATAAACGACCATTCGCGTTTTCCTGACGGACAGCAATGAAGTTCGCTGACGTCCTGGGCAGTCAATCTCTGCTATTCATTGAAATTTGGATTTCTGTTTTCAATTCCTGAACGTTTGCAAGTTTATTACTTGTAATAGACCTCCGACTCTACGTGAAAAATTCTCAAGAGGTTATGAGATCGCGTGGTATACACTCAACGTGTGGTAACCGAAGTTACTGACGGTGACGTACGTAGTGAACGAGTGATTTCGAACTGCAGAATCATTGGTTGGTATTCGTCAGAAAAACGGAGAAAGTGACATTAAAAACATTGGATTTATGAAGATTCTGTGAAAATTTCAGAGTGAGCCTACCGAAATTATCGATACACAACACATAATATTACAGAATTTTATTTAATTCGGGTTTTCATCCGACACGGAATATTAAGGATTTTTTTTTGGGGTTCTGAGTGGAGTGAGAAATCTATTATATATACGACATCGCTTCACAAATGCTTCTAGTACAATTTTTGGGTATAGACATAAAAAAAAAAATTATTATTATTGTAAATCCAACTCACTTTCGCTCAGACTCGTAACATGTTTTAATACATTTCCATCGATTCGAAACACTAACAGTCGTACAATTATAATTTTCAAAACGGATACGGTTTTTTCTTCTCGTTCTATTCGAAAAACGACTGCGTATCAGCCGCTGCCGATTCAACGTGTCAATAATAATAATAATAATAATAATAATAATAATAATAAATATATCTCGTTACCCGTTTGCTGGCCACTTCGCCCAATATGTCCAGCGACTTGTTTTTGATAATCACGAACCGATCGGACATTTTCACGAATAACGGATTGTCGTCGGACTCGAACAACAGTATGAGATTAGTGGACGCCGACAGTACCGGCATACCGGTGTCGTACAGTTCCTGCACGGTGGCCACGTTTGGTTCGTACTTGGGATAGCTGAGGTATTTGACCATGACCGCCTGGAGACTGGTAGCCGTGATGAATCCGAACAGGACGGCGGACACGACCAACAAGCGTTCGGGAACGTTGTCGGACACCCGGTTCAGCGGTCCCATCAGGAACACGCGGAACAAGTTGACGGCCAGCAGGGTGAACGTGTACGGCGTGTTTGTCGTGCGCTTTATGAGCGTCCACGCGCTCAGCGCCGCGACAAAAGTGGCGGCTAAGAAGTACCAGAGGCGCACGTCGAACGCGGTGAACACGGCTCGCCACTGACTCATTTGTTCCGCCTTGGGCACGACGAAACACAGCTCGTCGAACATCACCGGAGCCGTGTAACGGATCGAGTTGTTCGAGTGATACGCCTTAAAAATATTTGATAAAATTGTTAATAGTTTTTTTTTTTATAGTAATTGTTACTGTTTATTATTATTATTATTATTATTGAAATTGTGTCACGATACAGTATTGAAGCTCGGCAATTACGTCGAGAAAATATAAAAAATATTAAAAATACGAATTCAGACTGATTGACGAAGAAAAGGAACAGAAAAGATAGAAAAATGGATGAGAAAATTGAAAATTCGCAGTTAAAATGAATACGTCGAGTGAAATGAAAAAAAATGTGAGATTGACGTTGCAAAAATTAGAATGGAATATATTAAATACTAACGAATTTATTTCGTTTATATGTTGTTATTATTATTATTATTATTATTATTATTATTATTATTATTATTATTATTATTTTAAACGTTTTCTGTTATCAAACGGAAAATAAGTACTTGTAATTACCTATTTGGTACATTTTAACAATATTATTTCATAAAAATTATTATATTTACACGGAATACACGATTAAATATCGGTTTTAAATCGTTTTTGACAACACGTGTTTACCACGTAGGTGTATTAAATGATGTAAAGTAAAGCTAGGCGAGTTAACGAATTTTTTTTTTTAATTTGCCAGAAATAATTTAATCTTTTTTTTTTTTAAAAAACCGAGTTTCGAGTTAAATTTATTTAAAAATACATATATATATATATATATATATATATATATATATATATATGTATATATATATCGATTTAGTAAATAATAATACTATTAACTTTGGTTAAATTTTTTTTTTTTAATCTTTCGTTTGGGGTTTTTTGTATTAAAAAAAAAATAAAAAAAATTAATCATTAATATATACAAAAACATTTTTCGACAATTTATACGAACAATTTTAATGATTTCGTTCGCTATTTGTAAAAATAAAAAATAAAACACTCGACGAAATAAGTTTTGATTGTAAAACTGTATAAAATCATAATATTTCGAAAAATAAATAATTGGTTTATTTCAACGAGTACAATTTTTCTCAGTCAAATTTTGAAGTTTCTCACAAATATGTTTTTAACTGCTGTCCAATGGATGCCCGTCCGAGTTATTTCTCTCTCTTTCTCTCTCTCTTGTAACTCCGCCACCGCAATTCCAATCTGTAAACAACGATCGCGCATACACTGCTCGCTCGAGGTGATTATTTCTCGTTTTCCTACCTTCGAACTTTTTTCTTAAAAAATACTTTGGAAAATAAAGTTACAATATTCAGAAAAATTTTGATTGTTTTCTTTTGTTTAAAAAAACAAAAACACGGTAAGTATTTTGTCAGACGATGTTTTACGAAATGGTCAAGAAGCGCGTTGGAAGAAGCGCATTTCGTTAATTTTTTTTTAATTTTGGTATTACCAGTGTGTTTAAATTCTGAATTCAACTTAAACACCTCATTTTTTTTTTGCCATGCGGTTCATTAGATAGACGGAGAAAACAAATGCGGAATTTGTGTAAATAATATGTGGGGGACGGAATATCTATACACATTCCTTTACTTATTTTTACGTTTTATTTTTAAAGAAAACCTTGTCTTTTTTTTTATTCGACAATATAGTTGTTAAAGTTACATTAATATTCGTTATGATATTGTAGACAAGAAGGTTTATTATTATTATTATTATTATTATTATTATTATTATTATTATTATTATAATTATTATTATTATTAAAATCACTTTACTGAAGCCAAATTGTGGACTATAAATTCAATCAATCTGTACACACTACACTCACACACATATTTATTGCAGTGCGCGTCTATGTTAAACGTCCATCGAAAACACGTCCCAATAAGCCTACAAAATAATAAGTGGTCGCCTAGTAATTTACTTATTATTAAGGGAATTTAGATCGTTGGCGTATTTTTCGTATCCATTTTAGACGTAAAGCTCGCCGAAAAATCAACTACTCTATGTGAACCGAATTTAATTCGAATAAAACAATTTGACTTCGTCATAGTATCTTTTTTAGATTATTGTAGTAACGGATTTTCGATATTTCGATTAAAATTCTACGATAAAAAAAAACGATATTAATTTAAAATTTTTTTAAACATTTATTTCGAGTACGGTAGACAGAGAAAAAAGAAAAATATATTTAATCAAAAATCAATCCGCACACGGACCAGAAAATAAACAGATTAGTTCAAATATTTTTTCAAAATCCAATTCCGTTCATTTTTCGTCCAAATCATCTTGTGGATTAAACATTTTTCGAACTATTGACATGTGTGTAGCAGTAAGGGTCTATACGCGTCAACATGAATTCAGTAAGTTGTCCATGTAATAGTGATCAGTATAATATTCTGTATCCGGTGTCTTACTAACCAATTAGAAATAAGTTCATTTTGAGGTATTATTAACGCGATAATATTTAAAAAATAATAAAAAAAACATCACTTTTAACTTAATTATACTGTTTTTTTTTAAATTTTTAAATTTTTGTAACTTCTACTTTTACAAAACTGTCTGAA
Source organism: Chaetogeoica ovagalla (assembly GCA_032441825.1). Taxonomy (NCBI): domain Eukaryota; kingdom Metazoa; phylum Arthropoda; class Insecta; order Hemiptera; family Aphididae; genus Chaetogeoica; species Chaetogeoica ovagalla. Next base: position 8,321,380 of record CM063736.1, read on the forward strand.
TCGCGTTAAACACTATAAAGTATTCTAGCGTTTGGTAACGTAATATACAAGACCTGGGAAGATATTGCCTTAAATTCTAGTTAGTAAATTTCAAACTTTAACTAAGTAAATAAAATTAATTTTTATTGTTAAAAAAAAACAACTGATTTTTTTATTTATATTTGTTTGAGTTAAAAGAAAAATAAAAAAAAAAAATATCAACCAGCGGCTTCGAACTTTGGATTTTATGAAATATCAGGAGTAATGACGAATTAAAGTGATTTTATGGTTTTTTTTTTTCTAAACGGTTGGTGTTCATAAATAATGAAGGCACGACCACAAGAAAATGACGCGATTGAAATATTTCCCCCGTCCCCGTTCGGGAATAGCGTCATGCAGAGACGGCCGAGAAATCATTACGTTAAGGAAAGCCCCGTTGAACGCCATGTCCACTCTGTTGTGTACCAAATCGCCCAGCAGCCCGGTGTACGTGAAGTTCGTCTTGGATATGGGCTCGGCCCAGCCGTACTTTTTACCGTCGCTGGGCAAGCTGTACACGGGCGTGAAGTTCATGTGCTTGGCCAACGTGGACACGACCATGCCGTCCGTGCCCTTGTACGTGCCGTCCGGTTGTACGACCGCGTTGAGCCGGGTGGGAAACATGCACACGCGGACCGCGTGCCCGTTCAGGTCGGTCATCTTGTGCCGGGCCACGGCGCGCAACGCGTCCGCGTCGACGGGATGGTGTCGCGCTAACGCGTCCCTGAACGGGTTGTACGTGTACGCGGCCGCGGACCGGTTGGCCTGCACGATCACCGCGTTGACGACATTGCGTCGTCGCCACGCGGCCCGGAACAACGTTTTGGCCTTGGCGCGGCCGACCGCCGCCGCCGGCATCAGCCACACGTAATGCGACATCGGGTCCCACACGGCGTTCGGCCCGCGGTCGATAGCGTTCAGCAACGCGTCCGGCCCGTCCGCCACCATCAGCGCCGCCTGACCGTCCAACTTCGGCTCGCCGCCGCCATTGTCGGCCGATTGCAGTACTACCGACGTGCCGACCGTGTCGTGCACGAGTCTCAGCAACCCGCCGTCGTCGCGCCCTGTGCCGCGCAACAGGTACACGACAAACACGAACGGTTGCACGTCTCGGACGATGGTCCGGCACACGTCCAATACCGGCACGCGCCAATCGTTGTCGTCGTCGTCGTCGTCCCGTCGTACCGGAGGCGACAGGCCGAGACCGTGGGCGGCCGTGATCGCGGCGCACGTCACGAGAAACAGCCGAAGACGACGAGCTTCGCGGGCGGCCATGAAGCGAACGTGCGCGCGGTCCAAGTTCCGTACAGACACTACGCGAAGTTTTTTGCGCATTCGCCTATTACCGCTGCAGTAACAAGGTCGCGCCTTTGTCTTATCGGCACGTCGCTCGTTAACTTCAAGTGGTTTCGTTTATTTTTGCCGGTTTTTTTTTTTTTTGTCGGAAAATCAACGCGTTTATCTGCAGCCGATCAACGAAATATACGCGTTGTACACACTTACGCATGTTTTAATATTATACAGACACCACGACGGCGACGACATCGTTATAAAGATTATATCGACGTTTCGAAACGTTTTATTCGAAAAAAAAAGTACTACGTTCAGAAACTTTTTTGACGTTTTTCAGTTATATATATATAATATTATATATGTGCGAAAACCTAGTTGGTATTGAAATTTATTTTAATTGCTCGGAAAATTCTATTATTTTATATATTATACGAGGTATTGATATTGAGCATATTTCTTTTTACCGTGTTTGTATATTAAAACTACTCACTCCATACACAGACGTCAATAACAACGCGGTGTTTCGACTAAAAATATTAATTAATAAAATAGTAAAAAAAAAAAATGTGTGAAATATTTTGATTCTGATAAATAGCAACTCCAGCTGCTCTAACATTCTCCCGTTTGAATTTAACTACACAATTGAAATTAGGAATACGAACGTCCTCTTCGTCAAGAAGCCATGTTTCTGATAATAATAAAATATAAATTATAAATTTTATATATAATATAATTTTATTTGTAATATAATATACGCAGCGCTCACCGATAGGTGGGGAGCGTGATGACGAAAACTGTGACGGCACTACAGCCGGCCTTACACCCGTGCCAAAAGATGTTTCACATCAAAAAAAAAAAGAAAATTTACAAATTATGTATGGAGTAAATTATGAGTGTTAATATAATAAAAAATTCGTAAATAAATAAGAAAAACAGCGAAAAAATTGTACATGCATATTAAAATTGAATTGTTAAAATCCAACTGTGGCGCGTTATTAATATTATTTATAATATTTATGTATTTTATTTCAAAATCCAATTTATATAAATATTTTGGATTCTACATTTAAAATTATTAAGCGGTTATATTAAAAGTAAGATTATTTTCTAAAACACATTTTGTAAAATTCGAATTCGGATTAGCTTGTTTTGTTTTAAATTTTATTTCAGAGACGTGTGAACTTTTACCGATATAAAATTATTGTAAACTAAAAAAAAAAGTATTATATGTCAAAAATGATATATTTCAACGAAATTATTAATTATAATGTCGCTTCTTATGCATTTATTTTTTTTACAATACTATGTAATTTCTTCACTCTCGCGAATCGTGTGCTATCAATTTTGATTTTACTTTTGATTATAAAATCGCGTAATACGTTTTTACAACCACCGAAATATTATATAATATGTGTGTGTGCAGTTTTTGTTAGACATAAATCAGATAAATCGAATTGAAAGTAACGAGTATCGAAGGCGATGTGCTTGTACACATACACACACATACGTAGTTTATACACGAAAAGAAATAATTACTTTTCGCGTATGACGTTTTATGAAATAAAAATCACTGGGTTGTCGTAAATTTTTATAACGATTGTAAACGTCGGACAGAAACGAACGAATCAATGGCGAGACGTTCGATATTATTAAAATATAAAATCGTATTTATTAGAAAGAAAAAAAATGTTTACCTAGTGAAATGAAAGCGAAACTTTTATTAAAAAAAAAAAATTTCGAAATTCAGCAAATGTACCGAAACTTTTTAATAATAATCCTGTGCGAGAAGTATAGGTGTATGAATAATACCCAACGCTTTCTAAATAATAAATGTGCGCACGAATTATTATAATATAAAACGGATTAACATTTTTAATTAATGATATCGTTTGACAAGCGAATGTGTCGTTTTAAATTGCAATACTCGCGCGTGTAGCTTTATAAATGTCAACCATACTACATATTATTATTATTATTATTATTGAGTGGAAATTATGTACACAATTAGTGCGGTGTTACCGTATAAATTATGCTTCCTTTAATTAAAGAAAAATAATATATATATGAATTTATTTTTTCTACGATTTTATATTAATTCATTAAGAGAAATAAAGACGCGTTTATTTCGTGTTTATACGCGTTGGAACAGTAATTCTAGCGAAAATAATTCGATTTCCACGCGATTTTCGCGGTACGTTTTGAAACAATAACCCTTCAAACAATTCGTTTTGTAGACATTTTAAGTACGATTATTAAATTGTCGTTCTGAGACTGTCCGACCGGTGCTTGCTTGGATGAAGAAAACGGCAATATGTATACAGGCGTATAACTTTTTCCAGAATATAAATATTCTATTTCGTAACAAATATACAATAAGGAATACGATACAGTATTGAAAAACGATTTATTGGTATTTAACATACCAATACATAACAAATAAAATTGTTTACAATATTTATTTATTGTACGTATTGCACGTAACGACGGGTCAATTAAAAATGAAAATTTGTAATTTTATAATGAGTACCTTATTATTATTTGGTAATTGATATAAAACGAAAAAATAAACAATATTTGTTTCATAACGCGATTATTTATGAAATTTTCAAATTCAAGCCGATAAAAAAAATCTTTTTTTTTTATTATTTGTTATACTCGTAAATGAAAGAGGTATGCACACTTAAATTTAATTTGTATATCGTTGGTTCAATAATTTCTTAATAAATGCGTTTCATCTATTACATTTATTTAGATATATGCGAGTGTGTGTATCTATAGGATAGAAAAACAGATGAAAAAAAAAAAATATATATATATATATTTTTTTTAAATTCGAACTAAAAATTACCAGTAGAAAAAAAAGTAATCGCGTTTGTAGGAATTTAGTTTCTTTTTACAACGATCGACTGACAAATAATAATAATAATAATAATTGTTTTTATTTCGGGATTAGTTTATCTACGCGAACGACTAAAAACGCGCCACAACGGTTTTAGGGTTTTTCGAGTAAAAATTATATACTGTTTATGCAGTGTGTTTGTAGTTATCAATTCATATCGAAGTATTCATAACGAATTCGCATAAACAAATAAAATATAGCAAACGAGTATAACTGTACGTACTAAACGTACAACACAAACATTTCAATGATATTAAATTGTCCCGATTTTATACATTATAACGAGAATTATATTAAACATATAAAAACAATACCGAAATTGAAACAGCGAACAGTTTATAGAAATAAAAACACAGCGAGGTCGTATTGATATTAACTGAATTTTATCCGAATTTCGATGCCGGAGAGCAAAAAAAAAACAATGTCCAAGTGGAAACGATAAAAATTATTCTCGGATTTACGTACACGCGTCGTACAAGCATTTATGGTGTCGGCAACTGAGCGTGACTAATTAAAACAACTTTTTTACGAACACTGTAGTTTTTTTTTTTTTTTACCAGCTTCCATAATGCATAATTAGTAATTTTTCCATAATATTTTTAACTGATTTTGGATTTTTATCGTAACGTCGTTATTATTTATACACTACGACGTCGTAATACACGAAACGAGACGAGTGTGTTTAATTAAGTAAAAAGGTTTGATATTTAATCGCTTCAAACGCAATATGGTATACATATTATTATTATTATTATATTGTTTTCGCAATTAATCTAGCGTGTTGGATTATATTAATTTAATTAGTTCTCTGGCATATATTTTAGTAATTTGTCGCATTTTTTTTATACATATATATATATATAAATGCTCATATCGTACACAAGTATAGAGGATAAATACTCGTAAACACGCCCGGATTAATAGCGAAATGGACCTAAAAGGCTTTTAAAAAGGCCTACTCTCGAAATAATCACATTTTTTTCTTCAGCGTTCAAAAAACAAAAACATATACGCGTAACATATTACACATGTGCAAAATACAAAGCTCGCTTTGATACGGCAAACGGATAAAATTACAAACCTTTTAAACACACGCTGTAGAAGTATACTATATTGTCTTGTGTAACTGCACTGGAACATTTCGTTGTTCCGGTGTAATGACATTTGATATAATTTATCGGCGTCGCCGCCAAGCGATTGGCTCTGAATAGGTCCCTTCGACAGCTAAAGGTTGGTAATAATCTGTCAGTCGTACGATTTAAAAGATTCTTCCCGCCGCTTTCAGGGACATCATTTGGGGACGTCGCTCCGATGGAAGGTTTCGGGAAAAAGTTTGCCATCTGAGAGTCGAAATGGGAATGAGAAGGGGATGAGCAGCGGGTAATGTGAATGATGACGAGAACCAATGTGAAGACGCATCTTTCCACGCGTCCACTAGTGTCGATTATGCGCGGGAAAAAAAATACAAATATATTTTTTTTAAATATTTTGTTTACGACAATCGGGAAACGGAGGAAGTTCGGAGCCGAAAACCGACGCGCAAGAAGACAAGAATATTTCTAACTGTCGTATTACGCATACGAGATGATGACGATTTTTTTCGATTTTCCCGACGTGGTGTATTGTGTACAAGTACACAAACATTTCTAAAAATTCTTTATTTTTTTCTGCTTTTACAAGAGTACGGAGGGGATAATTTTAGACCCGAAAACTCTCCCCGTCGTTACGCACCTAACCGTAAAGATAAAATGACTGCAAAGGTCGTACCAAACGCGGCACAGCGCGAAATGATATTTCTTTTACCGGTCTCGAACGATTGCCATCTACGTGACCGGTGGAAAATGCGAAACGCTGGTGGATTGTTGAAATTTTTTTTCGGAGGTTGACAGGCGTGACGTGCGCCTGATACAGTCTACGGACGCTTTAGATTTCGAAAGCTGTTGTTGTGATAAAAAAAAACAAAAAAAAAATATATATATTTATATTAAATTTGATTGTAAAATTTCGCTGAGAAAAAAATCGCAAAAATTGCACTTAAAAAAAAAAAAAGGTCTATAAATACTCAAACAAATTAAATACGCCGTATGCGTTTACTCCAGTAAAAAATATTTTATTACTTAAATGTTTTAAATAAGTTATTATTTATCAATATATTATTTATATATATATATATATATATAGAATTTTTTTGGAAAACGTAAAATGCCTTTAGGTACAACACTGAAAAATCCGGAAAAATCACGAAAATTGGACTAGATTTTTTTGTTATACATTTCTGCTCGTAATCGCGTATGAAGTGGATTTTGAAATTTACTCAGTGACAAATCCAAGAGAAAACGATATTATAATAAATAAAATGCCGAAAAGAAAACGTAACGTTACATTCGGTTTCTTTTTTAAGTCGGACAATTTGAAAGTTAATTATCGTGTTACTTAAAAAAAAAAAAAAAATGCTTGTACGAAAGATTAATTTTATGCGGGTGTTTCTATTTATTTAAACGAAAACTGCCGTCTTTTATGACACAATATTGTAGACTTTTGACAGGCACATACGGATAGCGTTATTCGGAGAAGTTAATTTATTTGACCCTATTTATAATAATTTAATATCTATTCTATATAATATACGTATACGATGTACGATAATATATTTTAAAGACACGAATGGATTAATTAATGCGTGTTGACACGTCTTGTATCGAACGGATCTTCACAATCTTTGAAAAACATAATCCCCAGGCAACGCGTGGCCAACAGTTTCCACTGAGACTTTAAACGCTCCTATACACATTTTAAATATTCCTGTAAGCGAAATTCGATCAAAATAATATTATACTCGGTGGGTATTGTGATATTTCGATCAAATCGATTATTTATCGTATATTTAATGTAATATCGGTTTTAAATAAATTATACTCTTTTTCCGTATCCATACACGATTTGTCGATTTAGATTTTTTTTTTTTCTTTGTTTCGAAAGAGGAAAAAAATCGTCGCTCTTTCTCACCTATGTGCGTCGCGATAACCAAAGGCTATTCACAAAATATATTATACTCAAGAATTTTTATGAAAATAATCAAGCAAAATCGTAATAATTAAAAAAATATATATATAAATATAGTTTTTTACGTGCTATATACTGCGTATATATTGCGTAACATAGGTTTCAATGCGAGATGAGATTTAATCGTTCGTTTTGAAAATAGCAGTGTATAATAACGCGCGCGTGTAATACGATCCGATCCGACGTTTTAAGTTATTTAAACAGCACAAATCAAATCATTAATGATTTCGCAACCAAGTCAGCCGTGGTGTTCAGATATCCGATACGATTATTGTAGTCATTATAATTTTTCGATTTACATTATAATATAATTATTTAAATAAATTATTCGTAAATATAAAGTATCCGTGGAAATTCTTTCAGGGTGTCCTATCCACATTTAAGATCGAATTGACATTATATTGTGTTTATTACTGCAGATATGTGTACTTCCAGCTATATGGAAATTTAAATTATCTTTTTATATATATATATATATATATATATATATAATATTTTTTTTTTTTAAATAAACGTACGTTAATATTTTGTTGTAAACTAATGTTTATTCAAAATCATTTTTCTTGGACGTAATCGTAATCCGTGTCATCGCTTTCAGTTTTAAAATCATAATAAGACACTAATGTAAAGTATTACGAGACGAATGTGAAAAAACATCGTTTCACCGTTTTTTTATTTCAATTTTAAACACCTGCTTGTATACCAAAATATTATTTAGCAAACGGACCGTTAATGTTTTTTTTTCGTTAAACACAACGTGCACGTTATTATTCGATTCAGAAAATTCAATATTAAACTTTTCTAGTGGAAAAAATCGTTCTTTGTCGATACGTAAATCCTGTTCGACGTTTCGTTTGAATTTTTGTGGAATAATTTTCGTATTCCAATACACAATACGCGTTTATAAACTATATGTATTATTTAAACTTTTAAGGTTTTTTTTTTTAAGCAGATTACGATACGCTACGTGTTGTCTGTTTTAGTTGTCAGGGCGGAGACACTGAATAGACAGCTATTATTTTACGGGGAAAAATACTGTAATAATAAATATACATATTGTGCGTGTTTTTAGAACATTCGAAAAACGTAAAGACGTATAAGAGTCTAAATCATTTTACAATACGAAAAATTATATTACTTTTTACGGACAAAATAAAATATACAATTAAAACCAGCAAATCGAAATTATTATTCGAGTCAATTTATTTATTTGATTATTGAACGAAAATTACATTACTTTTAAATACAAAAAAATATTAAATTTAAACGAAATCGAACGAAATTCCGTATAGAGAATGTCCGACAACAACGAGAAATTTTTATTTCCTTCTAAACGCGTCTAAATCATATATTTAATACTCCGTAGTTTTTTTTGTCGAGTATATATAATTTATTATTCACGTGTATATTTATAGGACTATATTAATTTATATATTATTCGATAATTGTATCGTTATTGATCGTCAAGTAATATACATATATATATATATACATTATTTATATTTGTACAAAATGGAACGAATATAAATTAAAGCTGAGATTTTTACAAAATATATTATAGCTATATAAAGTATACATTTGTTTCTCTGCGATATTTTAATTTCAAAACACATAATGGCATGTTTCATAATTATTACATTTAAAAAAGCGTTTTATTAGTTCTTATTTTTTTTTTAAATTAAAAGGCGCGAGAATTATTAAAAACAAATGTAAAACAAAATATCGCGAAAGTGCTCTGAGATTGTGGACCAAAGACTACGTGTGTACACGTACTTAATATAATAATTATTCTGTATATTGTCCGGAGCATTATAAAAATATAAAATTAATAATTGCACGTATATTTTTAATCTGAAATATTACAAATTCGAAATATGGTAATAACCTACATAAATATCTATGTATACTTACATATTACACAGCTCTTTTCCCTCCGGCTCTCCCTCCGAAATTTATAATTTCATCGATTCATAATGAACGCACTTACGTACAAATATCTGTACTGCGCAATACGAGTAGGAAAGAAAAAAAATGCGCAAAAAGAAACCTCATCATCATACGTGCGCATTTATTAAATACTCGATATTGTATACAAGGAAAAAAGATTTTTGAATTTTAATAAGAAATTATATAAATAAAACGCAGCACAATATACCTATACTCTTATATATGTATATATACAGTATACATCACGATTTAATACACTTCTAATTATTTATTAAGACAATTAATATTATTTAAATATATTTCTTTTTGGAAATAAAACATTGATACGTTTTATACAGTGTACGGATTATGGCTTCTGTGTATGCGTGCACGACCACATCCATTTTCTTTGACATCTAATCGACTGACCACTGTTTAATAAATAATAATAATAATAATAATAATAATAATAATAATAATAATAATAATAAATTCGCAGTGTATTTGAACAACGAAGTGATTCCCAGAATCATTTCAAAATATATACGTATTGATTACATTATTATGACGCAACAAACCGGAATTTTTTTTTACTCGTAGACTTGTTTTTTTCTATACAGAACTTGCTTTTGTATACACAATAATATATCGGGTGATTTTTTTTTTTTTTAACACGGAGGTATCTCGGGAAATATAATAAAAAATGTCATGCATTTTTTTTCAGAAAGGCACATTTCATTCATATTTTTCCCATAATTTTAATATTTCTACGATTAATCTATGATTTAAATTCTTAAGGAATATAATATTTCAACGATATTGGTTTTTAAAATGCGACGGGAATTTATTATTGCTAATAATAAGCGTCGGAGTTTAATGCTGGACGGAGTGGATATAGAGAATTTATCCGTTTAGCGTTTTTAAACAATATAATTCTGTATTCACGAATGAGATCTATCGATTAAATAAAAACGGAAAAAACGTTTTTACATATTTATTTTAGTTCTTTAGAATAGGAGAAAAACCTTTAACGGTTAATATAATAAATAGAAAGAACAGCGAAATACAATCCGTTCACAGTCTTGGCAAACATACGCGTTGGCTCGTGATAAAAAAAAAAAATTATTCTATATTGTGTGTGATGAGTTGGGGGTGGGACATTGGCATTATATAAATCGAACAATCGACTAATTACGTATTCGGGGAACAAATTTTATTTTGCATATTAATCCGTATTCGGAGGGGTTGAAGCAAACATTTTTTGTTCTTATTGTCAAAGCGTACAATTAGCATATTTTTTAATAAACAATCGTAGTGTTTTATTAAATATTTACGATGATAATGGATTTATTTAAGCGAAAATAACGAGAATTTTTATTTTTTATAATACATTTGGAGAATTTAATTTCGTATGAAACATGTAACTCTAATAATATGTGCGTGTTATTAAAATAATGTGATGAAATGCAACGTATATGTGTTATAACGTAAGCGTGTCTATACACACATTAAGAAAGCGCTTGGGAAAACCATACGGTTCTATTGTCCATCATTCGTTTGAATTTGTTTAACTCGACGCATTTGCATGATTATTTATATAATATATTATATATATATATATATAAACTTAATTACTCGTAAATTCACGTAAGGCTTTTATTTTTGAGATATTTGTCAATTAGTGAATTAATTACTGAATATTTGTTACAATATAGGCGTATGTTATAACTCGCGTATTGGTCACTCGTTTATAGATTGTGAAACCCGACGTCGCGTTCTCGTTTTGTTGAACTAATTGGAAATTCGACTGACATCTGGAGTAATAATATAAATTCGGATATGTATGTTTTTGAAGAAAAAAAAATTATTCCATAGCGAACACAGCATATTCGACTGTGTTCGCTATGGAATAATTTTTTTTTCTTCAAAAACATACATATCCGAATTTATATTATTATAACGCATATTCGACGTTGTTTCAAATCGAATTAAAAAATACTTAATTTAAATTCCGGAAAAACACTGGGATTTTCTAAAAACTATTATCGTCAAAATAGGTGTTAATACATTCCTATGCCCGATCAATGAATTATCCAACGAATATTGTAATAATCCGATTTAATTGTATCCGACGACTTATATATCATGCGAAAAAACTAAAATCGATTACGTACGAATTGAAAAGTAATATTTCTTTTATATTAACATCGACTTAACGTGTGAATATTCTGATGCTAAGATATACTGGATGATTTCGTTCAAACACGTTTAAAATAAGGTATTATTTGTTTGTTTCGATAAAAAAAAAAAACACTGTGTTTTCAAATCTCGGAAATTCATTATAAACGGCTTATACACCGCGTGTAAGGCGTATTACGAATATGAAAAAAAAAATTATGGAGAAAAAATTCGTTTCGATAAAGTTGTCGGATCCTTGAAATTTCTGCGCAACGTCTCCTCTTTTTCGACCCTTCTTCTCATTTTCCGCTATAAATGCGCTTCTGTTCTTTTTTTGACATTTTTCGACATCGTATTAAATATAAATTGGAAAATTTGATTCGAAATAGCAAAATACACATAGTTACGTAATATATACATAGGAGGTATGCGAACAGTGTGGAAAAAATAAGTATACATCAACTACCGTTGATTGTTGCAAAATGATAATATAACTACTAGTTTTGGAAAATATAAGACAATGATTAATGAACTAGCCGGTGTATTCGTATAATAATTATAATAGATAATACACACGAACACCTTGATAATTTACATAGTTAACTACTCGTAATATTATGTTTGAACATATAACACGATGTGATAATATTAAAATCATTATTATATCTTTTGACTTTCACACTTCACGGTGATTAATTAAATATAATATTATTCAGAAGAACCCTAACCGAGTTATTTCAAATTTGTCAAAAACGACAGAATTATTTTCCACGAATGTTTCACAAATCATTATTATAAGGGAATAAAAAAATATTAATAATAACCGCTACACTTCCTAACTTCTACGCCGCTATGCATGTGTATACCCACGATAAACATAAAAATCATTTAAAAATTGTACTTTTTAAACGGGCAGTATACGAATAATTAAATATATAAATAACGCGTAAAATGTGCGTTTAAATTTTTATTAAAACTATATATTTTAACTGTAAACTCATAAATGCCATGTTTAGCGGCGTGTTTAAATTTCCCTCTCCGCAGGAGTTAAAAACAATGCATAAAATATTACGAGGAGACTTACACTTTACGTATTAGCGATTTTAACGAAACCGTGTTTGTTGTAAAATATTTCGAACAAACCTCGTAATTTATTGTAAAACTGTAAAAAATTTCGAGATGTTTTAAATTAGTAATTTGAGAATATAATAAATCAATATTCTGTGTTATGTATTATTAAAACTAAATGTTACCAAAATTAAAAAATTTCGCAACAACGAACATTTTTATCGTATGAACATATTTAGGTTGACCCCTTATTACAAAAATAAAAAATATCGTTTTTAAAATCACTCTTAAATCCTTTAATCACTGACTCGAATCGTCCAATAATCTATTAGAAAATCCTTTTCTGCACTGTTTGCCATTTCAAACAGAAATAATATTCTTTCGTAATAAACAAAAACATTAATTAAATTGTGTCAACAAAGGTTCTGTTAATTTGTCGCGTTCCTCGTCCTACAAAAGCAGACGGCTCTTAAAATATTTTTCTAATAAGAATAATTTTATTTATAATTAATAAAAGTCTTTTTATTCAATAAATTAGAAATAATTCGATATTTCGGTTAAAATTTAATTTTTATTTTGTTAAGACGAGTTTAAAAATGTTTACTTTCCGACGAAAATTTTCGTTATAAAATTCTTTTTTCTCATAATATAAGTATTTTTATTAACTGATTTTTGTCCGAAAATTAATATTAAAATTACGCAATTTTTTTTTGCAATTTGCAATTTGCAATTTGAATGTGAACATTAATTAATTTGTTATGGTATTGTATCACATGCGTATGTATAATATAAAATTACAATGTTTTTACATTAATTTAATATACTGTTTAATTATGCATTTTTTATGGTTTAAAACTGGTAAAGTTAAAGTATATCTTTTTTTCTTACTTATTTTATACCTATAAGTTATAGTTAGGTACATCGTATTTTATACCTTTTAAATATTATTATGCAAACACATCGTATGTATATTATACGTAATATTGCATTGAACAAAATCAATTTTAAATTCCGAGTGAAACGAGAAATGTATTACGTTTAAAACATTTTCTTCTTCTTCTTCTTCTTCTTCTTCATCTACTTCTTTAATCCTTCTAAGTATTTTCTTGGTAGCGTTTCAAAGTGTTATACACGTATCCCTTATAAGGTTAACTTGTCAATTATATTTGTTGGTAAAAAAAAAAGAAGGAAAAAAAAGACTTGCTTCACATGATTAATAAACACCTCGCGTCCGTTATCGGAATTCCAGTGATCAGTTTAAGTTATAAATTCCCTGTACCGTTTTCGTTGTAATAACACTATAATAATCCAAGAAAAAACTAATAAAAGCCAAAAACAATAATTATTTTTGGCCATTATTTGATTTTTTTAAATAATATATAATCGATAGACACAAGGCCACAGCTGTCAGAATAAGAAAGGCCGCAACGGTGAACATTTCTAAAAAGTCTTTGCGAAAAACAGTTCAAGAGGGCCAAGAAGCTGTTATTTCGTCATAAAAAATTCAATATGAACGCGGACTACAGAGATGTGAAAGGTGTGGGAGACATATGCGATTTGATTATTGCCGAGAAAAGAGATTTCAATGTCAAACACGACGGCTTCAATATTACACGAGAAGCCCTTGGTACGGATTTGCGCGTGTCTCAAGTTCAAGCCATTCAGTAGCGTGGCCGAGCAATTTCCATGTTCGGAATAATTTTTTATCGCATAATGCGAGGCCTTGAGCAGTTTTTTTTTTCATTCTCCTCTTACGTTTGCCTATTTCATTATTTCTCGTCATTTTTGTACGAAGATTATCAAATAATATTACGAATTCGAAAAACGAAAATTGAGCTATACAATTTTACAGAATAATCGGAGCATTTTGCGCATTTCCCCCCCTCCCCCCGTTTCGTCCAAAACAGTAATAACGGAATAGAAATCTGTTTCGCCAGCTGGCGGTGATTAAACATTCGCTATTTTCTTGTTAAAAAAAAAATGGCGCGTATAATGGAAAATGGAAAGTACACGAGCGGATATATATTCTTAAAATTACTATAAGCACTTGCAATACTGAAATACGTTAAACTTTATTTTTTATTAAATAAGTTTCAAATGCATTTCAAAAAAAAAAAAAAAAAAAAGACAATTTCATTTGACAATCTCCATTTTAATATCGATAAAAGGAAAAAAAAAACCGAAAAACATGTGTACAGTGTACGTATGTAAGTACTTTGGATGAAAACAAAAAAAGAGCTCTTATTGCTCTACATTTCCTGTAGGTAATCAGCAAAGACATTAAGGAGAGAACGTCGTATTTGTATGGAGACGAAACTGAACTGTGGGGGCGTACATTTCACGCACGTTTCTATATTATAATAAAATTTAATAAATAATATTAGATTCTGAGCGATGGGAAAAATGTATTGATTTCTCACGACGATGCGTTTATTTAAATTTAATATACGCGACACGTGTGCAGGTTTACACATAATATATGGAACGGTATTCGAGGATTTCGAACAAACCACATTATTATCAAAACATAACGTCGCCGTTTCCGTCATTAACGCCGTTTTCGTTCAGTTATTTATTTAGCCATATACAACAATACGCGGATCGTTGAAAACGTTCATCAAAATAGAACCGCGGCATACACGGAAAAAACTGTGTCGATTACGTATGAGTTGTGCCGAGTGGTTTATAGAAAACTGATAAATATATTTATGTTCGCGATCAGTTCGCCGCGTAAGAAAATCGTACTAAGACTGTTGTATTGTATTGATATTTCCAATCATTTCCGTGATAATATTAAATCAATTATGAAAAAATGATTGGTTTATAAATCCACGTTTGACCGTCAATAAATATTTTAATAGAAAACGTATATAAAGCCCGTCGAAACGAATGGGGCGGGGGGGGAGGGGGTGACGTATGTATTATTAGGTAACCGAAATGATTATATTTGGCATTAAGACGATTATCGAAGGGAAAGTCGCGTTATTTCACGATTTGTTCTTCTTCGCATTGTATGAAAACCTACCGCAATACACGCACACCCACTCGTCAATTGTCCACGTATCCTGTAACTTCTCGCAATAATCCCTGTATCGTAGACTGGAAATAAAGTGTCGTGACGTTTTAATTCAATACAAGCCAATCCGAGTGTTACTTTGATGGATGACGGCTTTTTCATCATGCAGATCCGTTATTTCGTTCTCTATCTCGTGATGCCGTGACTCGTCGTGCATTAAGTGGTACGAATTAAACGCGAACCTCATAAAACCATTGGTACTGAAATCGAAAAACATTTATAGTTTTTATCCAAATTCTAATACGTAATTTGATGAGTAATAAATAATATAAGAGTATTTTGGATGTCGAACGCATATATTATTACGTAGTGTATTACAATAATTTGAATTTTCCTGTAGTTAAAGAAAAAAAAACCGATGGAAAAAAGCGCGTACAAAAAATAAAAAAATCTACAATCCACGGAGCGTACGCTCTTTCTCTTTCTCTCTCTCTCTCTCTCTCTCTCTCTCTCCCCTCGTGTTATAAACGAAATCGATTTTAGTTGAAATACACTTTTTTTTTAATTTCGCTGTAAATTACAATTCAGAAAATATTATTTATATATATATATAGACATGACGTTTGGGGTATTCGGTTATGCAGATGAAACGATATTATTTATTATTTTATACGTCATTATATTTCGTTTTAATTAACTTTTTGTATTCTCCTCGACGTTATAATTTCGATTTTATAAAATACTATCTCGGATAACTAATAGTGTGTGACACAATACGTGTTCGGCTGGCGTAATGAGATTGATTCCGACGACATCGGTGATGAGAAACGCACCGTATAATAATAATAATAATAATAATAATAATAATTTTTATTATTATTTACCAACGTCGTTGTGTCGGTTCGCAGATAAGATTATTTTTGAAAAAAAAAAGGAAACACTTTTTTTCTCTTTCTTTTACGGGCGATTCGGTTCAGTTGACCGATGGCGTTGTGCAAATTTTTCAACGCCTTATTCCGAATTGTTTAATAAAAACAATACTTTAACGTAATATATTTTACAATATTTTAGTTACTGAGCGGTGCGAGGAATGTATTGGATTTACAATGATGTCTGTATTCAAATGTTCTACCAAAAGTACTCCGATCTTTACAGTCATACCTGGTTTCCGGTGGCGAATTGCACTCAGTTTAAGTACTTCGAACAGGCCGTTTTTCGATTTTCCTCAATATACTACTTTCAAACGTCAGATAAGAAATTATCGAAAAATTTACATAAAAAAACAAAAAAAAAAAAACACGGTAAAAATCCGACTTTTTCGAATTCGATTATCGTTATTATTTCTTCGTCATTTCGATACTAATATAGTTATAGAAGCTCGAATCGTTCACCATTTATATATGTTAAGGGAAATAGAAATCTTTCTTTTAATTTTGGACGTACTCGCAATTATTACAAGTTTTGAAGTGTTTAATTCTTATAAAGGGATTTCTGATATTCTCCCAAAATATTACACCGAAGCTTCGCTCGCAATCGAATTCATCGAATGCAATGATTGATCATCGCTACGAAAATGTATAGTGATAAAAATACACTCTACAATCGTTATTCGGATGATTCTCACTCAAGCCCCGCGGCTCGTCGTTACACTTTTTCTTATTGATTCCACAAAATATACACTGAAATTACTCTCTATTTATACACACGAACGATATAAACTGACGTGATGTTGTTATAATTTTTAATTTCTACAACTTTACTTTTTCACAAGTCATGAATGCAGTTAAATTCTAATTCGGAGTCGTAAAACGTTAAATATTATTTTAGTTTCGATTGTTGACCCACATTTGTCGTGTATATCGTGCGCGGTTAACGATTGACACACACACGACGTATACGTAAATATCGTCGTGTGTGTGTGTGTTATGAATTATATTATAATCGATTTTATATAATACAATGTCTGTGTGAAACGCGTGGTAATTTTTATTTTTTTTTATTTTTACACGTTTTCCTTATATCCAATCGAGTTTGCTCAAAAATTAAATTTATTGAAAACAACACATTACATACTTCCGTATTCGGGCGAACACGACGAAAACAAACGGAAATTTATCCGTTAAAACAATAAACTCGTTTTCGAAAATTATTATTTTTTTTATACGGTAAAGCACACCGGAGCGTGTTTAAAACGAGCCACGAGGGACTAGGTTTTTTTTAGTTTTAAATCTCATGTAACTCGATTCGTAACGCTTGAATTTTAATAATAATAAAAAAAAATTGGTAAAAAAAAAATACGACGTCCATAAACTATACCCGAGCCATTTATATATAATTTTAATGGAGTTGTAAGCGTTTTTTTTTTGTTCAAAATGTCCATATACGCGTTTGTAAAAAATATTAAAAACGGTGTTAAAACGTTTAAATTATTGACTATTTGTGTTACGCCAACGTATATAATATGTATACACTGTCAACAAGGGTTATTTTATTCCGATTTATTAGACATCGACAAAATCGTGACAACCAGGTCCGGTATGGATTTTAGTTGCGTAAAAAAAAAATATTCAAATATTCACCTCGTGCGTCTTTTAGAGCAGTGCTGAACACAATCGGTGGTCCAACTGGTTCCGGATTCGCGAGAGAATTTTAGCGATCCGCAGAAGAATTCGAACGTTATTTGCAATTTTATTTCGCTGTGAGCGAGTCGTTTAATCTCCGTGTATATAAAAGAAAACCGATTGAATTAGCCGTTTTACAAATTTATTGCACTCGTGTGTATTATTATATCAATAAAACGGAAGTCCTTTGATCGTTGTTTTCTAAACGTAATTTTCTTATTGATTCGGTATAAGTGAAATTTTAAATTATGTATATAGTTCAGACCGCGAAAGTTTGACGATCGCTGTTCTAGATGACACAACGGAGACGTTATTTCTTTTTAGTCTGAAAATAAAATTCAACCTCCGTGCACAGCTGGATACGCGCATACGCATTAGTCTCACTGGTGTGAAAAATGTTTGAAATTGGAAAACTCTAATGTGTGTCATTACTATACTGTCGTTATAATTCGAAAAAAAAACGATTTGGACAGAACAAGAGAGAGAGAGAGAGAGAGAGAGAGTGAGAGTTATTCCAATTCAAAAGCAGATGGTTTTTCTTCGTCACTTTAGATGAGCCGTTCCGATGATAATAAACGTTATGAAGATCGTATGATGTGTGTGTGTGTGTGTGTGCCGTGTAGTGGCATAAGGAGGAATTTCGTATGAGAGATACCAATATTACATTAATAAAGAAAAAAATTGTCTTAAAAGTGTTGAAAAAGTATATCGGTGTATAATGTTGTATATTATAATACAATAACAATCAGGAATATATTTTAATTTATATGTATTATAAAAATAACAATATATATCCTTACTAATATTATAAAGGCGAAAGTTTGTTTGGAAGGATGTATGGATGTTTGTTCCTCTTTCACGCAAAAACTACTAAACGGATTTTAATGAAACTTTACAGTAATGTAGCTTATAGATCAGAATAACACATAGGCTATAATTTATAAAGATATTGTGTGAATTGTCCAAAATATAACGATGAATGGATGAAACGGATGGATGTATGGATGTTTGTTCCTCTTTCACGCAAAAACTACTAAACGGATTTTAATGAAACTTTACAGTAATGTAGCTTATAGATCAGAATAACACATAGGCTATAATTTATAAAGATATTGTGAGAATTGTCCAAAATATAACGATGAATGGATGAAACGGATGGATGTATGGATGTTTGTTCCTCTTTCACGCAAAAACTACTAAACGGATTTTAATGAAACTTTACAGTAATGTAGCTTATAGATCAGAATAACACATAGGCTATAATTTATAAAGATATTGTGTGAATTGTCCAAAATATAACGATAAATGTCATTTAAGTCTGAAAAAATTCTGCAATCAATTTATTTCTAATGCACATTTGGTAGTAATAAATGGATCCTTATCAAAATGAATACTTTTATCGCTTTTGGTATTTAAAGGAGATAAATTTTGTCCTTCACAATACATCATTTGGACAAATATTTTAATAGTTACGACGATGACAAACCGAACGCGCGATACTATGGTATCTATGGTAATAATAATACAACGAAAGCTTGATTTTGTTTTTCAATCAGCAAATTACAATTATTTTTTATAAAAATATCGTAGAAAAAGTACCTCCTAAGAAATAATTATGCCGCGAAAGCGTAAGTCTAATCTTTCCCAAAGCTCTAATAAAGCTCGATCTATGAAAGTAGCTAGACTTAACGAGACGTTTCCACAAGCCGAACTGCGAAGGCTTGAACAGGCGGAGCGTGAGGTAGCTCACAGAGCTGCTCAGACACCAGAGCAGTCCCAGGATCGGCGTCGACAGCACGCTGAGTATCTAGCATCTCGATGGGCTGCCGAGACACCAGAACAGTCCCAAGCTCGACGTCAACAGAACGCTGAATATCTGGCATCTCAACGAGCTGATGAGACACCAGAACAGTCTCAAAACCGCCTTCGACAGCATGCTGAGTATCTAGCATCTCAACGGGCTGCTGAGACACCTGAACAGTCCCAAGCTCGACGTCAACACCACGCTGAATATCTGGCATCTCAACGGGCTGCTGAGACACCTGAACAGTCCCACGCTCGGCTTCTTCAGCAGGCAACTTACATAGCGTCACAAAGAGCTACAGAAACCGTTGAAGAAGCTGAATCTCGCAGACGCGCTGTTGCTGAAAGGGCACAACAGCGACGTCTAATATTCAGAAGAAACACGTGGGGGGTATTCGACAAAGCTGCATTTGAGTACGACGAGACACTTGATTACGGAAGCCACAATCTTATAAAAATAGAACCTATGAACAAAGAATGTAGATTTTGCGGTGCTCTTAAGTGGAAAGAAGAAGCTGCGGGCATGTGTTGTTCAGGAGGAAAAGTAGCTCTTGCTTCAATAGATGAGCCAGTTGAGCCGCTTAAAGAACTTTTCTCTCATGAAACAGATGAGTCTCGCCGTTTCCTAAAAAACATAAGAAAATACAACACGTGCTTCCACATGACATCTTTTGGGGCGGATAATATTGTTTCTATGCCAGGATTTTGTCCGACTTTTACAATACAAGGGCAAGTATACCACACAATTGGATCTTTGCTTCCTGCTACCAATACGCAACCAAAATTTTTGCAAGTTTATTTCATGGGCGATGAGGAAGCACAAGTTAATAGGCGTTCTGAGTACGTGCAAGGTTTGGATAGAAACACGGTTCAAAAAATACAACAAGTTCTACATAATCACAACATTTTAGTACATGAATTTAAAATGGCTAAAGATAGAGTGACTAGCGATAATTACAAGGTTGTAATACACCCAGATCGTGTACCACGTGGTGAACATGAAAGAAGATTCAATGCCCCGACCACAAATGAAATAGCTGCCTTAGTAGTTAGTAGTGAACAAACTGCTTCTCGGGATATCGTTATTCAGGCGCATGATGACCGGCTCACTAGAGTTCCGGACACTCATAGATTTTATGACGCTCTCGAGTACCCGATAATTTTTTGGAAAGGACAAGAGGGGTACAGTTTTGATATTCCTCAGACAAACCCAGTTACAAAACAACCCATACCAAATAAAAAAGTGTCCTGTAAAGACTTTTATGCGTGTCATATGATGGTACGTCGCAACGATTTTAATTTATTACTTCGATGTAGACTTCTCCTTCTTCAGTTTTTGGTGGACATGTATGTCAAAGTGGAGAGTGAGCGCTTAAGGTTTATTGCCTTGAACCAAACAAAACTGCGAGCAGAAAATTATATACATTATATAAATTATATACAAGCCGGGTAATTCAGCTGTAATAAAAAATACAAATCTTTGGCACGGGCAACGCCGGGCAGGACAGCTAGTATATATATAATACAAAATTAATATTATAAAAAAAACGAAATATTTCTAGATTGTTCGCAAAATGTTTATAAAAGTAATAACAAATATTTTTGACGACAAGTCGCCGTCTGCAGGTGTTACAATCTGATACATTGAGATGATGATGATGATGATGATGAACCTTCATGATTGATTCGTAATCGAAAGTACTTTTCTAAAAGTAATCGCCGAGCAACTGCAATCAATTTAGTATAAATAACTAAAAAAAAAAATAATAACCACGGCCAATGGGAAGGGGTAGGGGAGTTATAGACCTCGTAGACACCTCCCCGTCACTGGCTACGCCCTTGTGTATGTGTTTGACGAACATATTTTTGTCGGACGCATTCCTCGGCGCATCGTCGCACCGGCCGGGGCAGGACGACCGTTCGGTTACGTCACGTCACCTCGTATAATGTTTTAATAAACTCCCATCGTCAAAATGGTTTTCCACCGCGCCAACCTCTCCTCGCCCGTCCGGCGCGACGGTCCGGTCGGTCGTTATCCGCAATTTTCTAATTACAGTTACGCACTGGGGCACTGCATGCGTACGCAATATTGTTATTACTATTTATTTATTATTATTATTATTATCGTCATCGTCATCGTCATAATCGAGTCCGACGCGCGAATGGTAATTATTGGAATATTGATGAGCCCGGGAAAACGAAATAATGCGATGACGTCATTTCGGTTTTCGAAAGGAGGTAGGGTAAGGGGAGGCTAAAGATAATATGATAATCGGTCCGTTTAATTATTTCACGTTATTCAGCTCGACACGATCGGAAAATATTTATCCGAATGAGATATGAAATTATTATAATCGTTCAATCGATAACCCTCTCGTAGTTGCGATTACGAGAAAGATGGCTGGGAATCGATTGATATCACATAACCTACTTTTTTTTTCTTTTCCTCGCTCTTGTTGAAAACGTTTACAGCGGGGCAATTAAAAGAGTGGGGGGGGGGAGGAAGGAAGGAAGGAAGAACAATTTATACATGCATAAATTATACGAAGCCAGCGTTATAAAATAAAACTAATAATATTAAACGTTATAACAGTGCACGGGAGGGGGAGGGGAGTTAAAGAGAAGATTCGAATCTGAAGAAATTTAGCGTATATAAAAAGGGTATAAGAGCGAAAGGAGAAGACGTCTGTCAGTTAAAGATGACGTGATTAAAGTCACAGATTATCTTTTCTTGGCGTAAGGCGCAAAAGACGAATTTAGGGGAAAAAAAGGCGGAAAGGATGTGGTGTGCGGGAAAGGAGGCTGCGGCCGATCCGGAGACGGGAAAAGGTCTTGACAAGCCGTTCGGGAAGTATATTTTTGAAAAAAATTATAACGAAAATAAAGGAAATAATAATAAAATAAAAATACGTTTAAAACGCGCTCGCAGATCGGTCACCGTATTAACACGCGATTAACATTCTATCGCGAGTAGTAAAATAATTTTTATTTTTTTTAAATTAAAAAAAAAAAAACGAAAAATCTACACGGGAAACGATTACGTCACACTGGAAATCCTTGGTCGACAAATACTCGGTCAATAAATTTAAATAGATCCTATTATGAATGTAAAAAGGCATTGATATGTTATAGCGTATTATAGAACTCTGTTGCCATCTGGTTTAGGAAATTGTGTACTCGGATCGCGAATTTATCCGCGTTACACGCTTTTATGGAAATGAATCGACAAGGAAATACGTATACGTCATTTACTATCGTACATTCGAGCATAGATCTCTATAACGATATTTTTTTCTATTCTAATTAAATCGTAAATAAATATTAAATATTTATTAATTTCTTTTTTTTTTTTTTTTTTTGCGAGATTCAACGGTGTTTGACAATGATTACTCAGAATTAACCATAATAATATAAAAACGCATTTGAGCTATGGAATAATCGCCGTTTATTCGTCTTCTCGTTGTTTTTTCTTCTTTCATCGACATAATATATCGCGGTCATTACAATATATCGTGTATTCAAATTGAAATAAAAACCGGTTAACGCAAACAATTATCATACATTTAAATGGTGTCCGATGTTCTTGGGAATTGTTAATTCATCTTTTTTTTACTTTTCAGGTATTTATATTTTAATTTAAAAGAAAAAAATAGTCAATAAATTATAAAAGTGAAATAGTCGGAGAATAATTTAATTATAGTATGTATGTATAAAAATCCCCGTATAAAATAAATATGTAATAATTATTTACAAGTTAAAAACGAATACATCTATAAATGGGACACAAGAATTCGGTTATATTGTTCTCGCGGATCGGGAGATCGAACATTGAAACAATATAAAGTGTATACAATTTGGTATACATAAAATTGTATAAAGAATTTTTTCTTCTTCTTGTTAGCATTTTATTACTTTTGAATACGATCGTGCGCATTGTTCAATATAACAAATAAAATATTTCATTATGTTTTATGAAAAACGTATACGATTTCTCATAAACAAATCTCATTAGACTTATTTAAATAAAATATACTTCAATTGAAATGCCGAGTTATATAAAATTACTACGTTTGGTAAAACGCGAAAAGTTTTATATGTACGTTAATTAAATAAATTAATTGCGTGTTATATTTATTTCTTGCGCCTTGTACACCTCGATTTATTTCTGAAATTTATTACATAAATTAAAAAGCCAACGTCTGTATTAGTAAGTAATATAATAATTTATAATGTACGGAATGTCGATAAAAAAAAAAAATTATACTAATAAAATTAAAAAATGTATATTTTAACTTGTGCTTTAACGTTATTATTATTATTATTATTATTACAAAGCTACGTAAAAAGTATATAGACGAAGTTTTAAATTAAATTATTTACTTTTTAAATATTTATTTTTTTTTTTTTGTAATAAAATAAACTTGAACGTACAGATATTCTGTAATAACATTATTGAATTAGAGTACAGCGTTTAACAGGTATTATATAACATTGTTTGCGGAAAATAAAATAAATAATGACAGTTTTTCCCACGTCTATACGAGAGCCGAGTTCAAACGGTCGAGCTAAAAAGAAGAACAGAAGAAAAAAAAAAAAACGGATTCGAATATAGAATATCATATAAAACGGCGGTTATGGGTCGGAAAATAAACAAATCAGATGCGGAAACGAATAATCAATACGTGTTCTCGCCTCAACAGAGAATACGTTTGCAATATGCGATAATAAAACGACAAGAACTGAACGTATACGATTCCGTTGATCGGATGTTTTCCGAGACGTTTTTCGTCGCACGTATTTGTTTCGTACGCCTCTCTCGCTATGATACCCGTCGAAATCGAATTTGGGTATTGTAAATAAAAAAAACATGCGGCAGAGACGCTTCGGCACGAATCGCGGCGGTAATAGGGCGAGTGTGTTGGGGTACAAGTGAAAAGCAAGTACGACGCGTCGTGTTATTTTACTAGCAGTATCGTACGCGAGTTTCAATAAACGTATTCTCAATGCGGCCGTTAACGGAGTGTAGAGAGAGAGAGATAGCGCGATAAAGCGTATTTTACGGTACGAGCGACGCGAATGAATTAGCAGATTTTTTCGTCTGTCGTAACATTACACGAAACCCCGTGCGTGCACGCCGGTGCGCTACGGCCGCGAAAGGCTCTCTCGAGAAGTACAGACGTATAAATAACGCGTCGTATCTAAGCGATATTACGTTCACGTGCGTTGTGTGCTTTTCGATTGTCGTGTAACAAGAAACCAAAAAAAGCAAAACACAAAACGAAAAACAACGCGTTTTGTCACGGCTGACGCGCTGCCTGAAGTTCCATCCATGGAAACGCGGGCGCGGGGGTGTTTTGTGTGGAGGAAACGGGGGACAATTGAATTTCGATTGAGAGAATAAATAATTATCGTAACCGCGTTCGGAACAATTAAACGTAACGTTTTTATTAGCCGATTCGCGCGAGTCTTATTTAATTTTCCACTCGCACTTGCATAAGTCCCGTTTGTCTGAGTTGGAATAGGACGAGACACGCATTGAAACGTGTACGGTTTTTTTTTTTTTTTTTTTGTCGAAGAAGTCGGATACTTTGTTTCGCATCCGTGACACACGCGCGTGGTAAAGATCGTCGTCGGTCGCGGGGATTCAATAATGTTTAAAAACAATATCACATTTAACCGACTACTACTAAACCGTTTAATCGTTCGCTGCCGATTTATTTTGTTGTTTGAAAACCGTCGTTTTCGTCTTTCTTTGCGCGTCGCGAACCGGCAAATGTCTGGCGATAAAATTGAAATCTGCGTACGCGTATTGTTATGTAGAAAACGCTATGAATTATTACGTATGTAATATTATTTCGAATATTTATCCGAACCATTCCAATATGGAGATTATTAAAATAAGTTCTACGGCCCAACCATACTCGTTACATTCTCGTTCGTCGTTATTTAACGAGAAATAGCGGGGAATCGCCATCCGGGAGTTAAAAAAAAAAAAAAAAAAAAACGTTATTCTTGATATTTTCGGTGGGGGAAAGTAAGTTTGAGAATTTCACTCACGCCGTCCGGTACCACCGGGCACGTTGAAAGTACAAAACCGTTTTTGGTATTTTCATATCGAAATGAACAACGTGCTATACCGTTAAAACGTAATACCAGTAAATCGTCGTCGGCGCGTTCTATTCGGTTTTCTCAAAAAAAAAAAAAAAAAAAAATACTAAATGACGTTCCCGTTAGGGTCTATTATTTAAAAAGGATTTTTTTACAAAAAAAAAACCGGTTCTTTTCCGTTCGGCTGCAACAGAAGTCGTCACGTTACACGAACATTGTTCGTATAAAGCGAAAGAAAAAAAAAAAACGAAATCCAAACGTACGACGATAGATTAAAAAAAAAAAATGTATATATATATAAATTAACGGTAATTCGTCGACTGGACCGCGCGCGCGCGCGCGTGTGTGTGTGGGGCTTATTTGACATTTTTCGAAGAATTTCAAAAAAAAAAAAAAAAATTCTAGTTTTTCCCCTATGTTAACTAGATTCTAGTGCGTTTTTTTTTTTTTCATTTACACGCCGACCTCGGTGATAAGCGCGTGTTTTATTATTGTGTGTGTACCGCCGCCGTCCCGTACGCCCCTGCAAAGCTACTATCCCTTTTTTAACGGCCTTGTGCGGCCGGACGGGCGGTCGGGGAAGCGCGGGAGTGCGCTGCACTGTGTCCCTGCTGCAGGCGCGCGTATGTCGCACCCGTGGGCACGGGCCCGACGATACGCGCCGCGGCCGCCGCCGCCGCCGCCGCCGACGAGCGCGTCGTCGACACGCATTAAATAATATAACCGCCGGCAGTAGCACATTGGCCGGCCGGCCGTACGTCGCGTCGTTCGTGTCACAGCGGTTTCTATTTTTCCTCGTCCCTCCGCCGCCGCGGTACGTGCACGTCGTGTTATTCCGCGTTTTTATGTTGTTTTTTTAAAAAAAAAAAAAAATCTTTTTCTTTTCTTATTAACCCGTCGGCGTCGTTAGTGTTTCGATTATATTTTTTTTCTCTCGAGTGGTTTTTTTTTTTTTTTTCCTATAAAAAAACCTAACCGCCGCCTCGCAAAACGTTTCCGAAAATCCGGATAATCCGTTTTATCGACATGGAGCGCTTTAAAGTGATGAAAGCGTCCGGGTCGAAACACAGTCTTAACAAATATTACGGCGCCACCGCCGAGGACGTGGAGAACACGGCCGGGTTGCTGGAGATGACGAACGTGCTGGACAGTTCGCAAAACGACGAGAACGTTTCGGGTAACACTAACACTAACGCGTTTACCCGACGGCGCGCGGTCCGAGCTGGCGCGACGTATGACTTTTATCGCGTGTACAAGTCGCGGAGTTGTATCCGTCGTCCAGCGTTTTAATTCGAAAGAATTTATAACACCAACACCTCCGTACGACTCGACTCGTCGAGAACGCGTGTAAAACGAGTATCGATCGCGTTATACGTATGTTGTCATAATACGCGGCGGTCGAAACGTTCCGGACACGATTGCGTTGTATAAGTGTCGGTCGAGATATGTTCGTCGTTTAAAACTCAAAATTTATACATTTGGACCCAATTGGATTCTGAGCGCAAACGAGGAACGTACTGGTTTTACAGCGATGCGTGTTTTTCTCTCCTTATTATTTTTCTGTACGCAGAAATCTTGCCCGGAAACAATGCTCGCCACCGCCGATCCTTACAGTCGCGCCACAGTTGGTTTCCGACGATAAACTGCGTCGTCTATAGTCCGGTATACCGTAGACACGTCGTTTTTCGAATTTCTCAAAAAGCGCGTAAAAATATAATCGAAAAACTATAGAAAAACGCGATCTCGTCGATCGCGTCGTTTCTCCGTAATCTCGAAACTAACGGGGATATGAGAAACTTGAAATATCCCATTGAATACGTGTCTTTACATTTAGGGGGAAAAAAAGTTTTCAAACGTTTTCTTTTAATTTTTGACCATTTATAGCGATTGTAAATTATAAGGCACCTGTATTCAATTCGTACGAAGGCTCGGTTTTTGTTACGTAACAAAAATGTCAACACCGAAGTTTCGCTCGGAATCGTTTTATCGAACGCCAATCATCTATCATTGCTTCCAAAATTTCTAATGACAACGACATACACTCTAATATCACTCAAGCGATATTCGCCCTCTTTTTTTTTCTTCATCGCCAACTTAAATCACAATGACTTTATTACTCCCGTAACTCGTCGTCAATAATATTAGAGTGTAAAATTGTGTAATTGTTACTCGACTCGCTATCGCGGGTTTCGCATATTGTCCTATACAATAATCGAGACTTTGACGGCGGTGTTTCGTTTGCTTGGGCGACGACGTGTCTTGTCGAGTGTTTGCGATGCATTTTTTTTTTTAATTACGTACAGAAAACCGCTGGAGAAAAAGACTGGTGTTTTTTTTCCATAAACGTTTCGTAAACATTTCTTCTATTTTTTCGATCGGTTCTCATCTTTTGTGTGTGCGGTAAACAATATAAAAAAATAAATATATTTATGTATTTCTACGACATATATTCGTTTTTGTTCGTGTGTTTTATCCCCGCATTATACGCATCGTAAAAATATCAACCACGCGGCTTTCAGTCGCATCATTTGACGCGCTCCGCGTTTCAACGACAACGAAATCGTCACAATACATTTTTGTACAATAAATACCGAGCGATTACTTCTGTACAGGCGCGTGTCGTTATCGATTTCGCGAGCGGTTCACATAAAAACAATCGTCATCTGCGGTATAACCGTTTTAACGGTATCGTTAACGCAAATCTCACGCGCCTTTGACCGAAAAGAAAAACGAATGAATGACGTAAAAATGACATTTTGTTTCGCGGCGTTTAAATAGCCAATAACGTTGCGCACAGCGAGCAGCAGCACTCGTGACGAGACGTTCTCGCGCGGTCTTCTTTTCGCAAGAGCGGCTCACACACACACACACACACATGCGTGCACATACACACCGCGCACAGGAATGGCTAAAAAAAAAATCCGCCGTTTCGGTTTAGCTGCGGGGCACGTGACTCATTTGCAGATGGTTTTATAAGAATCATGGTAATTGTATATTGTCCAAGCGTTATAATAATATTGCATATATACGGACCACACCCCGTGTCCCCGTATAAAAGAAAATAAACGTAAATGCCGCGGTTGCGTATAGATAACGCGCGTGCGAAATTATTATAATTCTTTCGGATTACGACGGGGCGCGTGTGTAGGAAAAATGGCGATTTTTTTTAATGTGGATTTTTTTGAAATTATTACTCTTCCGTTTATTTTAAAGAAAATTAAAAACACTATTAGATTTCCAGCGGCGGAGTACGATAACGGTCGTGCGGCGCGGCGAGACGTACGTGGGGAGGGGGGGGGTAGGGCCCATCAACAGGTCGTCACCGTCATCTCTCGTCACGTCACAGTCCTCGAGTTTTTGTCCTCCTGTTTTCAATTTAATTTCGATCTCCGCTAAGGGTTTTATTATTGTTCGAAGAACTTTTGAACGGCAAAACGTCCTTATCGCAATCATTGAACAGGGCGCTGGATAACGTCCCGGCGGTGTGAAATGAGTGAGCGATACGCGTCTCGTCCCGTACTTGCCCGGAGTGTGACGCGCGGTAATTTTTCTGGTGTGGATTTTATAAATATTATATAGTAACGGAAAAGTATAAAGTTTATTTATATATTATGTTTCAAAAATTACACGAGTAGTATTAACTCTTATACAACACAATATAAAGTTTTCAACGGCGATTTAGTTGATTGAAAAAAGGTTTTCTGTTTTCTGTTTTCTGTTTTCTGTTTTTTTTTTGATGTGTAGAGAGAATACGAATACGAAGAGGGGACTTATCAATATAATATGCGCGTTTAGTTGTTTTGTCGTTTCATCGTCATCATCGTTTTTATAAACAAAAATTATTTCATTCGAATTTTTTTTATTTATATTTTGTTTGTAAAACATATTAAAAAAAAAAAAATGGAGGTAATAATAAAAATAATATTTATACACCGGGGTGACAGTGTCCGCGGGAAAGGTAAAATGTCTGTTCGTCGTCGAGCGTGTGCCCGTCTAATAATTGTTTTTAACAGAACGTACATCATTTCGAAAAATGTCTTCTGTAATGTATCGAATTGAAGAAAAAAAAAAAAACAATCGTATAATGTATTCATTGATTTCTCGAGGTTTTGCGAAAGTATTGAGAAAATTTCGAAAAAATAATGTCGATTTTCGTACATATGGTCCAAACTAACCACACCAAACGATATTGGGTTTACAACGTTAAAATGTGTGATTTTACTCACTTGATAAATATGTCGAGAATAAATCAGGTATGCGGTGTGCGTACTCCACCACTCGCACGTTACATTAAACGTGAAGTATACTTTTCAGGGAACGTTTTTCTTTTTCCAGCCTGCTTCGTCTATAATTCTTCAGTCCCGGGCGTTGGATACGTTTAAAATGTTTTTTTTTTTTTTTTTTTTTTTTTAGCACTTAAGCGTATAAAGTAAATACAACCGTATTTAAAATATCCGGCAACGTTATTCGAGTTAAAGTTGAATTAACAAATAAACCATAACGAAAACATGGATAACAATAATAAATCTTAAAACGAAGAATTAATTGGCGTGCATGCGAGAAATGTATACGTGCAGTGTGCTCGTAAATGGTATAAAATACGTCGCGATCAATAAACAATAAATGAAACAATTTATTAGCAGTTGGTAATCAATTAATTGAAAGCAATTTTCGTCATTTTCTTTTCTAATACGGTTATACGTGCACGGTCGCGTATTGGTAAATAATAATTCCGAGTTGTTGTGAGCAATGACTTTAGTTTGTTACGCGATGTCCGCGGTGGTGTAAACGGAAAATAGAATGTATTATTATTATTATTATAATTATTATTATTATTATAATTATTATTATTATTATTACAATAACAATAGCGCACAATGCAAGAGAAGAATTGGTTCCTTTTTTTTCCAACACTCGTTGTTATTGTTGCGTTTTTGTCTCCCTGCCCGCCGTCAACAATAAAAACCACGATTTATGTGCAAACGGATTTAAATGCGTGTCGTCCACCCTCAAAAGTTTTGTTATTATTTCGAGATAATCGGTAGACTTATACGTGTAAATATGGAATACGGAATTAACGTTTGCGCGTTTTAAAAATTTATATCCGACATTCAAATCCGGCATATATTATTATTGTATAAACGATTCGAAAATATCGAGTGAGTTATGAAACACAATCTCGAAAAATATTACACCGCACCTGCAACACGTGACCGCTTATTCATATCGGTACGAAAACGAGAAACATACGTGATTCAATAGCGTGCGTACGTTTTCCGTAGAATTAAAAAATAAATAAATAAATAAATAGGAATTTGTGGACGATTATTGTGTATTCAAAAACACGATCGTATTTTCAGTTGATTAAATCAAACGGAAAACACACAAATATATACGATATTATAGAACAGATTTTAAACGCAGGCCGTACTCTTTACAGAATCAATGAAAAACTATATTAAAACCCGACAAGGACAACTGCCGGAATCCAAAGAAGTGTCCACTATCATCTGCGTTTCTCAATTTATACATCAAGAAGGCCGTATATTTTCGATTGGAAAAGGAAAAAGGAATTGGAATAAAAATCGTCGTAATGCTACGAACACTAGTATAGATATTGTAGTAGTCATCATGACTTCAGAAAAGAATTTATAAGCGACGTCGAATGAAATGAATAAAATCCTAACGGAGTATATTATAAGAATAAATGCAACCGAGACAAAAACCTAACAAGAAAAATATTGCAACCATAAATAAAAAGACTAGGTTAGGTTGGCTTAATTATATTGGGAAAATGAATGCTAGGAAAAGCGGAAAAATTTCTCTCGAAAACAATGAATAATTGACAGAAAAAAATATGAACACGAGTGTCAAAAAGCGGCTAAATTATCTAGAATTATGGTGTTGGATAAAGACGTAGAAAATAGTTTGGACTGAAAGAAGAAGAAACGTGGGTATCTTAAAATTCAATAGAAGAAAAACGAACATTAATAGTTTAGTATACCCTTTAAATAAAAGGATGTCAGGGCACGCATTACATGATCACGGTGACGAATAATTACGCAATATTTAATTGAACTGAAGGAATGGCGGAGTGAACGAGATCGAGGGAGGAATGCCTAGAAAGAAAACGAGAATCATTCTCTATAAAGAGCACAAGAATGTGGCAAAACACGGGAAAATACGGAGAAAATGTTTGTTGTAAACGAATTTGTTATAAACCAATTTTCCGATTAAAAAAAAATATATACATATAAATCTTTGTGATTTTTCGTAATTCATGTCCAACTGTTTACATATTTTCCAAATAGTCATTATATAGTGATATTTCTACGAAATTCCATTAACTTATAATCTGCTGGCCGTTTTAAAATTCGAATTGATTTTTTTTTTTTTATTCACTTTTATCGACGTGGAGATGTAGAAGAGTTTTTCATAATCTGAAATCGTTCCCCCGTAAGTATCACACTTCATTATAAGTACAGTGATTTATATATATATATATATATATATATGAGTATAATTATACTCATACTTAACCGACGACAACGTTTAAAATGAAAACATAAACATAAAAAAAAACAATATCAAAACTAAAAAAAAAAATGGTAACGTCGCTATGCGTGTGATGTGTCCATCAATAAAATATGCCCGCGCATAAAGTATTGAAAGAATTTTCGAGATTTCTCGCGTTTAATAATAACACTGTTATAACAAAAAAAAAAAAAATTCTGTGATTACTAAATAATGTTATTTCTATTTCTTTAGAGAACCTAACCTTCTCCGTATAAATCACCCATCAGTGCTACTCGTACGTATAAAATTGTGTATAATATAGACGTCAATCAAGATTTACTAAACTCTTAAAACATTTAATCCGTGCGTCTTTTCCAATAAATCCAACCCATTCGTAAATAATTAAATTACAATATTATTTTTTCCCGCATCCACGTCAATACTACATATGAATACATAAAGTATAATATTGACGCTCAATTATGCATTTGCGTATAACGAAATATTTTATATGTTATAGTGTCACTCTTCGGCTAAATAAAATTAACCGTGGGGTATTTATTATTCAAAATGACGTACAATTTCATATTTTTATTATTAGGTAATATATATATATATAGGTAAATAGTAAAAAAAAAAGTGTTTGTTCATATTTAATTTATATATTTACACGTTCACATAGGTATGTAATATTTTTAGATAACCATAAAACTTTTCACAGTTTTCTACGTATGAAATGAAATAAAACAGTGATAGTAATGTACGTAGGTATAATGCCTTTGATTTTGCGGCTTTGTTTTTAGAGTGGCGTTCAAGTTTTTAATTTTAGTTTTAAAAGTCATTAAAGAGTTTAGAAGAAAAAAAATAATAATAGGAATCCGATGAAATCACATTTTATTTTTATCCTCGCTTTTACATAAACTTTAGCGCTTTAATATATTTTCATATTAATTAATCGTGATTAATTTTATAAATAATCGTATTAACATTATCATAATTGTTTTTTTTTCGTTCATTTTGTAGTATAAAGATTTAAAGATAATGGTTTATTTGTTTATTTTGTTAAAAAGAACATAAAATTAACGACTTTTATAAGGTTCGTTAAAATTTATAGAGAATTTCAACAAATTATACGACGTATCAATCAATATATTTCTAAAGTAATTTTAAAAATATTATTGATTATATCACGTAATTAATTTACTATATGAGTAAGTCGTGTTTACTTGTTTTTTATAGTACATAATATATGAATATCTTTACCTGGAAACTTGTAGAAAAAATTAGTTTTGTGTTGTTTTTTTAATACTTTGTACTTCGAATATCAAGGAACATTCGATACGCGTTTTTCGTTTTTTTGTATACATTTTAAATGTGTGAATAGCTCCAGGTGATAAGTTCACGTTAAATTTTTTTTTTAAATAGTTTTCAACATTATTTTCGTGAAAAAATCGTACAACTTTTCACCAGAATATTTTCGGAAACGAATTTCTCGTATTCGGTCAGAGTAGATGTATCGAAAATTAAAACGAACACATTAAACGCATTACCGCAGGACTCGAACTGACGGTTATGCTTCAAAGGTGTACGTTTGATCGGTACCTGACCGTCATCGCGGTCTTTCCATTTAATTTCGATACATTCTTATAGTTCTGAGTGAGGTCAGTTTCCGCGTTATATATAAGTGCACGGTCGAAGAGATAAACGACAACCTGCAGGACAGTGAAAGTGGGCACAATACGTTTTTGTAGTTGTCCCTTAAATTTGAGGAGGATTTCTGGTGAAGAGAATGGTTTATTTTTTTTTAAATCGTATTTTGTCTATGAACATTTTTATTCGCGTATAGAAAGAATGGTCGGATTAAAACCCGATTGTTATTTACATGTATCCGGGAATTTTTTTTTTTTTGGCACGTTTTTCAATTTTCTCAGTAGTCAATTGAATTAGTGTGATTAAAAAATAACCCGGTAAAATTTTCGACCGATACTAATATGCATTAGTTTCGGACATGGACAATAATGTGTGTATTTCTCCCAAAACTCGAAATGTAATACAACCTCAGACATATATTACATCAGGTTAGGAAAAATATTCGTTATATTTGCTACAATAATTATTATATATGTATATAATAGACTTAATTTAGCGTCGCTCAGAATCGCATTGTCTTAAGATGATTTTTAAACGTTTGGTTGTATATTTTTTTAAAACTAACTTTAAACTGTTATGGATGAGTATAAAACGTACTGAAATAAATATCACTTTGGAGTGTTGGAAAACTACTCGGTGGTGTGTTATTGAAATATTGTTCATACGCGTCCGAGTACGTGCGCGGACCGCGCAGTGTCTCTCAACGAGATAACGCACCAGCGAGACGGTGGGTGGAGTGTTTTTGAATGGCCGATGAACGTTGATCGCATATTTTCGCATTACAGCTCTGCATGATTACGGTGGCAAAAATAAACGCGGATATTGAATTATCCGTCTGTCGATCGCGGAGGTTAATTAATTAATTCAGAAAGGACTATTGACTACAATGAGACGTCGAACGCAAGGATGATGGTGATGGGGGCTGACAGACTTTTGGCTTCAAGATCAACATCGATCAATCACTGCGGTCGAAAATTGCCCTCCTATCCTGTCGAATGATACTTCAAGTATTACTATGGCGGACAAAAAGAAAAGAAAAAGAAAAAACGAGTAATCATACGAAAAGAGGAAACCTCCTGCGCCTTCGTCTCGCAATGACAACGAACGCCGCCGTTAATAAACCGAACCACGAAGCCGCAATCACATCTCACTGATAGGTTTGTGTAAGATTAAGTTCTTTTTATGTAATATTTATATTTATATATATAAAACTACAGTACGTCTTTTCAAGCGTGCCATTTTTTTTTTACTTTTTCATTAGTCGTTTCGTTATTATTATTATTATTATTTTAATATCACAATACTCAGCGCTAACTCCCGTGTTTTCCGCATCATCGATTTTTCACGTGGGCCCCCGAGAGGGAAGAGCGGCGACGAGAAACGTTTTTGTTTCTCAATTCTCTCGCGTCAGCTTAATAAAATATTGAGTATCACTGGACTATAGACCGACGCGTATTATAAATGGCTGTGGCCCGTAAAAAAAATGCGTATTTTTCACCAATATTTACTAATGCGCGCGGGGCAAAGCACGTGTGTATTAGTTACGTTCGAGTGGGTCGACGACGAGGGTGGCGTGTGTGTGTGTGTGTGTGTGTGTGAGCGAACAACTCACCCTCGTCGTCTAACGGGTATTAATACGGACGCGGTACGCACATTCGCGCTGTCACACGAGGATGTTTCGATAGAGTTTCCCGTTTGGAAAATAACGAATTCGCCGTGGTGGCGGTGGTGGTAGAAAATAAATTATTCGCGACCGCGCGGAACGTGTTAGCAGATGCGCGTCGCACTCTCTCATATCTCGAACGTGTCCGGTCGCGATACTCGTCGTGTTAAGTCTCGACGTCAACGCGTTTCGTTTCACGTGACCCATTATACGCTATTATCGATTACGTTTCAACCGAACGAGTGTGAATCGAGTAATTTTTGATCCGAAAAAAAAAAAAATTTTTTTTTAAAGTCTATAGATACACAATAATATTATACAGACATTGTATTGCGCCCGCGCGCGCGTGCCGGCTTTTGGACGTTTTCGCGTTATGACAGTTGACCATTTTTTTCCATTGCCTCCTCATCCCCACCCGTCGAACTTTGTAAGCCGATATTTTCGGGGACAAAAAGTACATTTGCGTTCCCTACCCCGTTTTACGTTGTTTTAAAGCGTAAAAATAAATAATATTTCCGAATATTGTTTTAATAATTTTCGCGTTTTATAACACGTGTTAGAAAATGGCGTTCGATTATTATCAAAAAGCGTCGTACGCGCATAAAATCGATATAAAAAAATATAATCGCGTCGATTTTAATATTGGAATTAGCGGTTTGCGTACGTTCAAATTAAGAAAAAAAACCAATCCTCGAAAACGTTTTCGCCGTCCCGCGCACCCCGTTTATCGAAACATTATAATTTTTTTTTTTTAATACCCACGCAATATCGTAACACATTAAATATTCACAAGAACATTTATTATTTCGCGCACACTCTGGGTCACGACGATACGTCCGTCACAAAACGTTATCGATAGCCGCTAGAAATGTGTGAGCGAACTGATATAAATAATAATAATAATAATAATAATATCATTATATCATTTATTGAATTTTTCTATTCGCCAACAGTCAACGATATTATTAATACTGGGGAATAGGCAAAGCGACCACCAGCATTCTCGTCGTGTGTGATTTGATTTTTATTTATTATTTTTCTTCTTTTTTTTTTTGCGATATACGTTTTATTTTATTAATCATTTCCTTGGAGTCAGGCTGAATAACGCATAGCGAAACCGCCACACCGCCGAGGATAGCTGGTTCCCGGTAACACGTTATCGGGATACAAAAAGAAGAAAAAAAAACCTGGCCGTCACTCGGTGAACATTATAATATGTACATTGTACGATGAATTTTTTATTATCAAAAGACTTAATATTGTTCTAACGAAAGCAACGATTTGCGTTTGCGCCCCCGGACACACTTTATTATGTTACGGAGACAATGTTTCCCGAGACTGATACGCGTGTTTAATTTTTATGTAGACATGACGTATATTTTACTAATCATAGAACGTCGCATAATAATAAATGACGCGTTGTATACAGAATAGAATAATATTTTTATTTTCAAAAAATTATTTACGATTTATAATGATAATTTTTTTTTTATTATTATTATTTTGTAAATTATCGAGTTAATTTTCTAGTTGGGCGTAAATCACCGTTTAAAAGCGACTGAAATGTTTGTTACAAATAAATCTATTGGTATCCGTTCGAATAGCAATTTTTTTTTTTAAATTATTCCATTGTATTCGGAAAACTGCGTTATTGTATAATTTATTATAAAATATTAACGAATATGATAAATTTCGTTAAAAACTTATCTTGAGCTCTTTATAAAATTCACGAAAATTGTTGAGGAGTTTTTTTTTTTTATTATTCACGTTTCAGGAAACCACTAGTGAAAATCGAAAAGCGTGTCAAATAAAGTTTAAACGCGAATAACCAACAGGGAAAAAACATAACGCGAGTCGGGATTATCTGAACACTGTTTACAGCTAAAAAAAAACCCCCATTATTGTAGAAATAATGTTCGGAATGAAAATATTTTATCGGAAATATATTTATTACATAACGTATTATTAATATTACATAATAATAATAACAACAAATAAATTCTTCTGTAAGCTACAGCTATATCCCATCGTATATATCGTTTAAAAAGCGTTTCCTGTAAACTGTCGTTCTCGTTTTCTCCCACAATAGTACAGTCACGTTTCTTTACCCGATTGTCACCGCGTTTCTCTATTTCCAAAAAAAAAAAAAAACTGTCACGACATTTGATATCGAAATACCAATCACTCGGGCGAGTTCTCGAGACGATCTTCTTGCATTATTGCTAAAATGACGTGTCCAGGAGTCCCGAGACTGAACTCTACACAAAATCGTAAACAGCGCATGAAATTTTCGAGTGCGAAAACGAGTGAATTATGTGCACGTGTGTTGGTAATTTCATACCATCGCAATAAGTTTCACGTGTCGAAATCTGTTTTTTGTC
Source organism: Chaetogeoica ovagalla (assembly GCA_032441825.1). Classification (NCBI taxonomy): domain Eukaryota; kingdom Metazoa; phylum Arthropoda; class Insecta; order Hemiptera; family Aphididae; genus Chaetogeoica; species Chaetogeoica ovagalla. The sequence continues at coordinate 8,359,583 of CM063736.1, forward strand.
GCTATACACATTGAAAATTCTGTGAAAAGAGTTTAAGCATTTGTGAAATTTTCAATGCCTCGTCGGATTTAGATTCTGAAAAATGTTCTAATCTTATCAATACCTCTTCGGTGTTACAGAAATACATTTTCAGGGATTTTGTTTTCCTCTCAGATTACCCTAGAAATAGTTTTAAAACGTATTATTTTTTTTTTTAAAAAAAAAAAATTCGTACCGTAAGACATTGGAAGAGATAATGACAAAACTGTAATTTTTTCAAAACATAAATCAAAATATATGCGGCTTCTAAGTGTGAGAAATTCTGAACCTTTTTTTTTTTACATATATTTCAACGTATAGTCTTGGGAGACCGTTTAGAACGTGATTCGTGAGACGCCGTAACTGCAGCTGGTCTCCTCACAATCGCGCAGGTTCCATTTCGCAGCCGACAAACGACACTTGTTTCACACTCGCTGTACTGTGAGACATATGGTCGGATCGGACAAACGATCTCAGTTGTTCATCATTTCTGCTCGTTTCATTAGCCATACGGTCGAGACGATGGCAACAACGAACCGCGGGTGTACAGCTCATTTCGTGTGTCGAAGGGGTATGTGATGAAATCGTTTTTTTTCTAACGTTTCGCTCCTACGACGACTAACAGCAGTTACCTTGCCGAATTCGTTATATAGAACAGATGATTTTCTGGTCAAATACATTAATTGTGTAGATGTATGGTCGCTGATGATTATAGTCGTTCGGTGTAAGCCGATCGATTTATCAAAATTATTTAACGCGCACAACCGTAAACGCGTCAATGTCAAAAAGTTGCCCTGTGATATTTCTAAATGAACGTTGAACGCGGCGTATGATGTGTAAATGTTCCGAAAACTTCACAGCAACAGCAGCCGTCTTCGTTTGCGGCTGACGATGGAAAAAATCGACTGACGAATTCTAGAGTGAAGCAAAAGTTGATTTAAACATTAACTCGGACAGTGATGGTGCAAGTATATATAACGTGAAAGTATGTAACGAATGTCCGTCCAGCTCGAACCCATTTGGTTAAACGAATAACTGGAGTAATCATTCGTGCGTGCGTAAAACCGTATTATTTCGAAGTCGACTTTTCCACGTGTATGTATACAACGGTCCTGTGGCGTAATCATGAGGCAACGCGTTTAAATAACATGTTTTCTTTTGAATTTTTATAAAGTGGCTCATTTCTTGAATTTGTCGAACAAACAGTCTGAAATGAGTTTGATGTAATCATTTTAGGATTTCTCGAAAGAACGTAAACTTCTGGAAACTCTGTAGAACTCTACATTAAGTCGTCTAGAAGAAAACTCGCCTTGGTATATATATCGCTACATCATCTGACTCGTCACAATCGCGAAAAATTAAATAAATATTGTATTTAAAACTTCAAATTTCTATAGTAATATAAATTTCGGATTGTTTTTCACGTGTCTTGTATGTAAATCGGGAAACTCGGGTTACATCTTATATGCAAGTAAAAATGGCGGGAAAAAAAATTGAATAATTTATTGACGAATATATTTGATTCATTGTGACGTAAGGTGCACGATTTTTCGCGCGGTTGTCGCTCGTGTTATCGATTGATTATTTTTCTTCGTCAAAAAAAAAAAAACAAAAACAAAAAGCTTCTAAACGATTACGTTGTTTTGAAAATAAATCGATGCGAATGAGTTTTGTTTGTGTTATATACTGTGTATCGTATCTTACCACATTAATAAATTATTGTGTTACAATCCGCACATCATTGCGTTTTTCATCAGTTACCTTGGCGTGTTTGAGTTTAAGTATTGATAATAATATTATGTATATCGAGAAGTCGTGAAACTTGATATTATCGGAGATACAAGGTGATTTAAATATATTGATGATTACTCAACAGTTTCATATAGAAATTACACAGTGTTGTTGATTTTTTTTCTTCCGATTATATACATATATATATATGTACACGTATTCAAAAACAATATGTGTACAGATTTATAGTTTTTTTTTTTTTTTTTTTTTTTGTTACGTTTATGGGTAATATGTATATTATTATTTACAATAATAAAAATATTATTGTAAAAAATATATATATATATATTTATTTTCAATATGATACGGACTGCTGCATTCATTCGTGCGTTTGATTAATTTTTGTGAGTTTTTTTTGTTCTTTTTTCATTTATTCTCGGTATAAAGCAATGAAATGCTTTTTGTTTTGACGTAATCATATCATAATCATTCTGTCAACAGAAACTGGATCGTATTGAATTGTATAAAAACACACACACACACACACGCACAAAAATGTCGTAGAGACAAATTTCTCACCTACGTCGATTGCCATCAATTTGCGACGACGTCAATTAGCGTTTGTTTTCCGTGTATAATAATTATTTAAAATGAACACATATATTTTATTGAAGCTATTGGGGAGGGGGGGGAAACTGCGTTGTATATGCACGTTATATTACACCCACGTGGTAAAAAAAAAAAAAAATAAGTGTCTTTATTTCGTATTAGACATTTAACAAATTAATTTTAAAAGTCTTCTAATCTTTTTTTTTCAATATGTAACAAAACAAGAACATCGTTTTCGAATCATATCCGTTTTAAACGCGTGTAAATAGGAACCACTCTTTATTTTCTACGGTTTTAAACGAACTATAAAATTTTTGATTACAAAAATATTCTGTCGCTGATATTGTATTATATAATGCGTATGCTGCGGGGATTTGCATAAAGTTCCACGCATTAATTCGGCAACACTCAACTCATGCCCCGAAACTTTCCATCGACCTTTTCATCGGGCGTCAGATTTTATAAGTCAAGTTTAATACACACAATACATAAATTAACGGGAAAAAATAAATAAAAATATTTTACCACTCGCGTAATATTCTAATTTTCAGGTAGGTCAGATTATGTTCGTTGTACGTGTCATTCTATATTGTAGAATATGATGTGTATACCATCTGCACTTTATGTTTGATTTCGTGCGAACGCATAATACATTTTATACAAATTATTATTATTATTATTATTATTGTTAACGGCGACAAATTTTCGTTCTTTTTTTTTTAATTTCATCACTATATACGTATAATAATATATTTACTTAAATGTGTAACGCGATAATAGTTATTTTCGAAATTCACTCGACGAATTATCACTACAGACACCAAAATTCGATCGCTGTATTTTCTCCGCGTTGATATTTTTAATTTTTTTATTTTCGAAGTGTGCAAAATATATACCGCTTAAAAAAATATTTTTAAACCATTTCATGAAATTGCGTCGAAAACGGATTCGTTTCATAAACGGACGTCGGCAGAATATTTATGAATGAATGGGACGAAAAAATAAAAACAATTTAAAATCGGAAATACATCACGAACAAATTATTTTCAAACATTTTTCATTATAAGATTTTTTTTTTTTTATTTATTATTTTAAAATGTGTCAGCGCGCTAGTGCTATTACAAGTTTCATTATAAGATAAAATAATAAATAATGAATGTAAACTATCGTTTCGTTTAACAAATCGTTTTGGTTTTCATATTCGCATATGAGTGTATTACGGTTTCGGAAAATACAGGGTTTCTCAGTTACGCGAGAGATATTATTAACAACGATGCGCAATCATTTGTACGTTCACGCATTTTATAATGATAATCGAATATTAGCAGTCGACTTATATAGATATGATATTAACTAGAGACAATTAAAGTATGAATTCAGGATAACAAAAGTTTTCACTCGGGGCCGGTTCGATTTCACATTAAATAGTAAACCGGAATTATTAGAGTAAACTGTTTATACGATCAAATCGAAATAATATCGATATTCGTTCGATGTAATATTTATTTCGGTCCAAACGATTTTAGAATTCTACGTGAAAAATATCGGATAAATATTATATATATATATATATTTGAACGTGTACGCGATTTATAAAAATAAAGAGCATAGCGATCAGTAGGGACTTACACGTAAAATGCAAAAAGAGCGTGCAATAGAACTCCAGACGTGTTGACAAGAAAATCCTGAAACTGTTTTTTTTGAAATTTGTAAAACAAAAAAAAAGTACCTTATCCCCCGTTTGACGCGTTATTAGAGAAAACAACGGTGGTATTGGGGATGTATAAAAAAAAAATACGTTTTCATACAATACGAATATTTGGATTGTTATTTTTGTTTGTTTATTTAATATATGATTTTATTTTTTTATGGCGGGAAAAAATCGAGTTAAATTTTAAACGGACGAACAAAATGTAGAAATCCTGAAAAAGGAATGCCTTATAATAAAGCTGCTTTTTTTTTTTATGTCGTGACTGCTAAGGGATTTTGATGAGTGAAACAAAGCGACGGAAATGAACGTTCGCGATTCAAATGAACGCCGAATTTCATTGAATACATTATCCGTTTCACATATTCGTTATAACGTTTATTTTCTAATCGTTTCGCGAGTAATTTTCCATCGAAAAAATATAAAATATGACGTTTAAAAGTAAATTGAAATTATAATAATAAGTCGTGTCCAAAGACATTGTTCGAATTTGTTATTCATCGATTTTCAATCATAAAATCTATTACGAAAAACGATATACAATTTACTAATATATTTTTATCGCAGATTCGCTGGATTTTAAAATCATCATCATAAAACCAAAATTCGTATTATTTCTAATATTTCTCGTGTCAACTAAAATACACGTGCAAAATTGTTTGTGTATTTATTTTGCAATAATGTTTTGTGTATAACTTTTCTTTTTCTTTTTCCATCACACGTTTTATATTATGTCGATCCTTATACAAATAATTATACTTTTATATTTCGTACTTTGATTTCTATTATATAGGTGTTTATTTTTGTCAATCGTATATCGATTAAAACCATTTATATAGGACTGAAAATTTTATCGAATTTTTTCCCATTCTTTCTTTCACTTTTCAAATATCTATTTGATAACAAAAACAAATTATTACCATATTTCAGTGCGGCGTGAAAAAGAGTTTTGTATCGTTGCTTACCATACGCATTTATATATTATTTATTACAGCTTATAAAACTTCACGGCAATTCCCTTGCGCATTGAATTCTATAAAATCAATACCATACGGTCTTAAAATCTACCGTGTAACGGGAAATTTTTTATTTTATTTTTACAAAATTGTACAATACGATTTTCTAATGTTTAAAAATATCAAAACAATGTTTACCTCTCTCTATTTCATTGTAAAGTGTACAGAAGACCATAGGTTTATCGTGAATTTTATAAGAATAAAATACTTTAAACGCTACGAAGCAAATAATAATAATAATAATAAGCGTATCATTAATTATAATAATAATAATTGTACGCTTAAATTCGGTTTATACGAAATATCGCGTTCGTTTTGTAGATTTTCAGCAATCAAACGCTCCGTATATAATATCTCTAAACCTTCCAGTCCATAACTCTGAGAATGATTACTACGCGGTGCGCCGCATTCCCTCCATATTATCTATCCATAACCGCACGTACACCGTTACACGTTCATCAGACACCTACACATAAAACACCGTTCTCCGGTACCACCACACTAATCACTTTGTAATAACGATTTCGCATAATCGTCTTTCTATAATCGTCTCAGCCTCGTGGCCGGCATTAAAACGATTAGAAATCGTCTGAACGCGATCGTCGAACATTCTATTTAAAAAAAAATAAAAATAACAATCGATATTTCCGTTTGGCTAATAACAATAATATTAATAATAATCAATAATGTGCGGAGGGAAAAAAATGACGAAATACGCGCAAAAAAACGTCTATTGTAGTCGAATAAAATACAGCGGCATATACGCTAACAACCACTCGAGCACACACCGTTAATCGTTTAGTGAACACTTCACAATATTGTGTTGTATATTCATTATTCTCGTATTCATTAATCGCAATATAATTATTAATTACAAATCAACTGTGGCCAATACTCTAACGGTGTTATTGGGTTTTACATAAACGATTTGTATGAGTTACGGATTAAACCATATTACAACACTGTGCACGTTGTTTGTGTACTCCGCGAATTAGTATACGAGCTACTCAGAACTCGTAATTATTTATGTGATGCGTATTTTTTATGATTACGATAATTAAAAAGGCTCTTAATTCGATTAGTCCACAACAAATCGACTAGTCGAGCCAATAGCTTTACATCGTTTTAAACGTTTAATTAGTCTCAATGGCCTGCGTAATTGTGTACGTTCGTAAAAATAAAATTACTGTCTTGTGTATGACACTGTTTCCGCAGTTATTCCGATCTAGGACGTAACTGTGCATTGCAGAATGAAATTGATTTGTTGTACACCGTTACAATATAAGTCGAGTTGGATGGAAAATTTCGTTACTGTTGTTTGGTGGTATTTGCATCTTATTCTTTTTTTTTCCCCCCCGTTCTAACTTTTACGATCATATCTGATCTTAAAATAACTCAATAGCCCGCGGCTACTCCTTTATTTTATTAAACGATGCCAATGTGCGAGCACGACTTTATGCATTATAGTACGTGTCTGGAAATTGGACGTCTTCCAAAAACCCGTTGAATTTGTTTTTTTTTCGCGCGCATAATTATTATTATTGTTATTACATTTTCATCGATCATTTCTTATTCATTTAATTTACAGCGTGGAATTTACCGCAAGAATGAAATAATTATCGACATTCATTATGCTTTAATGATAATGTCCGTATTACAATGACATCAAATCACCTTCATTAGCCGCGAATTCTGTGTTCGCAATATGATTAATGAAGAATAATGAAAAGGGATTTCGTTCAGCGCCGCACGTTTCTAAGGATCTTCCGGTGAGACTACCGGCTGTGAATTATCAGCTAAAACTTTGCATCGAACGAACGAATCGTATAATTAATTCGGATACGACCGATGAGCCACGTGATATGAAAATAAAACTCTACGTACTGTTATTGATAACACAGCCGTGAATCGATTTATTTGTGCGAATCCAACGAGTCTAATTGAAACGAATGATTTTTTTATTTTTATATTCTAATGAAATGCCGAATTAATCCGCAATCTTTGACATAATATTATTATTGTTTAACAAAGACGGTACTGACGCGGTATGGCAGATAATTCTATTTTTTTTTTCAATTTTTCTATTTTACAAGAAGGATCGAAGTCATTCCACCTCCTCCCCCGATCTTCAAATTTAATAACGTAGGTGTATACGAGTATACAAACTAAATTCAACATAAACGCTGAACGCTATGGGTTCTACGCGATGCGATTTTATAACAATAATTGCCGTCTGGAATGATTGACGGACGCGACGTCCTCTCGAATTGCGGAATAACTCAAAAATTGTAATTTTCAAAACGTATTACCCGAACGAGGTCTTCTTTAATTCGATTCCGAGTGCTCTACATCGATCCGTGTGCTTTCCATTTCTTCATATTACGTTTTTTTATTCGACGAAAGAGAAATTTGCGTAAACCACGTCTTTCACGATTATCTGTATGTGACGACGAAAGGTTTGAGATTTATCCTTTACGTCACGATCTACGTGACGAATTCATGACTTATTTGCGCATGTTGTCTTGACAGCCAATAATAAAGTAAGACGTTTACGAAAATTGGCTATCCGAATGTACCTCGTGCAGCAGACTGGTATCTATTAGAATTATTTCACTCGGTTAGGACCACTCAGAATGTGTTCCTGCACGTGTAAATAGTTAGTAATTATTATTATTATTATTATACTTTTTAAACGATCATTTTTATATATACGTTAATGTATAATAACTGCAGATTTATTAATTTTTTTTTTTTACCATAACAATCCGCACTAAAGTTTTATCCCACCTGCACGATTCCATATATTTGGGTATCGCTTATATAGTTTTTCAACTTGTATTTAAATAAAACGAAAACTTTCGGTATATTTAAAGTTTACCACAAGTTATTCTCAATTTGTATCAAAAAAATAAAATAAAAATCTTTATTAAAATAAAATAATAATTTTTTTCTTATATTTATAAATCATTATTATTATTATTATTTATATAGAAAATCGCGTGAAATTAACTTTGTAAATATATAGCGTTTTTGAATATGGAGTATTTGTAAATGTATTATTATTATTATCCACTTATCCACTTGGATTCGAAACAAATTTAGTTTTTTTGGTTGCGTTTTTGGTTACTACATATCGATTATAAAATTATTGCTAATTAAATTAATCCTGCTAAACCTTCTGAGACTTTTAAATTGTATAACGCGGTTAAACCCGTAAAATTGAAATATTAACGTAACGTCGCGAATAACGAAAACTTCATTACTTCATATACAAAGTTATAAATAATAAAAAATTTATCAAATAACGAAACAATTTCTAGAGTTTTTTAATTTAATTTCGCGTCGTAACATTGCATTTTTAGCGAACGTTAAATATCAATTAAAGCGTTTAATAACGTTGATTTATAAACGGCAACTAAAATTGTTTCCTACGCCACAACTAAATAAAAATGCTATTTCCCGATTACGAATAATTATGACATCGTTTTATAAATATTCGGTGATAGGATTCACCACCGATTCGATGGAAATGGCAATTACACGTGGATATTTCAAAAGTCCAATCAATTTCAGTACTGTATTGACTTTTTTTCCGACACTACGCTTTAACGAAAATAATTAAATTTTTTTTTTTTTTTTTTAAATGATGATCAGACACACAATATTTTATTTATTTTTTTGTTTTGTTTTAACGTAACTATATAGTACAAGCCGTATTAACGTTTCGAAGTGCCTATTATGAACTGTTCTGGTGTTCAGGTAAATTATCGTGTAAAAAGAAAACGTAATTGAACGGCCTGGTGCATATTCATTATGGACGAGACGGCGGCCGACGTTGAAAAATCGCGGAAAAACGGATCCGTTTAAAAACGCGCGAAATTCGGCGAGCGCTCGCGAGTATAATTTATATTATATGTTTTTCGCAATACCGCGGTTAGGTATTGACGGAGAGAGAAACGTATACGACGGAAAAACAGAGCGTAAATATTTGAAAAACATTCGCGTATAGAAAACGCGTTGTTGATTTCGGGGCTAATTTTTTTTTTTTCGTCGAGTTCGATTAATAAATAACGACGATGTTGTATACACGCGGAAACCAAGGACCGATCAATTTTATTATATTCATAATGAGTGTATAAGTCCTATAGAGTCGATAGAATAATAATCGATCACTGCAACGCGCGTCGTATATTCGGCGCACTTTAATTAATAATTAAGTATCGTTAAATATTTGTCAGAATCCAAACGTTGTTTTAATTTTTTTTTTTTGATTTCTATACGGACAGACAGTAAAGCCGGATTTACACTATGATGGCGTTACAACGAGCGGCTAAATATTTTTTTTTATTTTACTTGAAAAACGTGAGTAATAATTATAGTATTGGTGTAAAGATTTTTGTCGGGCGACAAGAAGAAAACAATATTACAAATTGTCCACCGAATATAAGACGTACACTCGCGCTTATCTAGCGACGTAGACGCCATTGGCGCGTGTGATTCTTATGTATCCCGAGACACGGGATAAATACGCGAGTTCATTGAAAAGTATATATGAATATCAGTAGTACGCTGCTCACGTTATTTCTCTATTCACGTCCAAATCGTTTTCCAGTATATCCCGTTTTATCCATTAACAATCATTTCTCGCCGATGATATCGTTTATTTTCTTTTTATATCGACCCTTACCCAGGGGCGTATTTACTTCATCCCTTAGGGGGGGGCGAATAGAAAAAAGGGCCCGTCGAATCTGTTGCCAACTTAGAATTATCGAAAAATAATATAAAAATAATAAGTTCTAAATAAAAAAATGTTTTATGACATTTTTGTTTTAGTTCGATTAATTTTAGTTGTCAGTAGATATAGGTACATACACAAGTATCTAGGGGGGGCGATCGCCCCATCGCCTCGCCCCTTGTATACGCCCCTGCCCTTACCGTTTCTGATTAGTTGTTAGCATAATAAAACCGATTCCGACGCTTGGAGCTATACTTTAACGTGGCCGCCCGATCCGGAGCCTAATATTATAAGGCGACCGTGTCGTGGAATAGCTCCGGTTGTGGTATAGATCCGGTGTCAGAATCGGTTTTATTTTAAAATTTTAATATATATATATTATTAAAATTTATATTGTATTGAATTTTAATAATATATATATTAAGATTTTATCGCGTAAACGTATTTGGACGACTACATTGCGGTCTTCAGTGCGAACCAACTAGTACTACTGCCAAACCGTTGGACGCTGTACCATACCCTCTCTTTATATAGTTTCCGATGACGTCACCACAAAACGGCCGCGTCGATTGGTCGGCGAGTCATCGACCACGCCTACTGGGGGTCTACACTACCGCTATTCGCTCACGGTTCAATTAATATGTTTTATTAACGGAATCGAGTCAAAGTCTAACGGGTTATTTTTTGATATTTCTATCGTTTCTCCTCCTCATCCTACTCTCGTATCCAATTCTTTACAATATTATTTACATTTCTTAAAGACATTTTACCCAGTCAATATTACGGTTGGCATTCAATAAGTGGACAGAAGATTTTTCGTCTTATCGTTTTTTTTCATTTAACTTATCAAATATTCTTCGCGCCCAATATCGATGATATACGAGTATATACATTTTTCTGTTCGGCCTACCAGAGGCATTTCTTACATTGAATTCTATAAGTATCCCACTTATTTTCGTAAGTATACGTTACGCACTGCGATAAAGTATATACGCACTTCAGTACATTCGAATAGCGTAAAACAGAGGTTTCCGAACTTTTTATGGTACGACTCATTTTGGAAATCATTTAAATTTCGGCGACCCGCAATAATATCTATGACATTTTTTTGTTCGCCGTTCCGCGTAGATCAGTCGCTTACAAAAACATTTTCACACGGCAGACGGCTGTTGTTATTCAAGTCATTTAAATTTGAAAATACGAAATTCTAGGCATTTGACTCAGTGGAAGGCGCAGCTGGGCCCTGGACAACTGCACTCCTGTCCTGCCCTACAATTTAGGGCGCAGAAATGAACACACAATTATAATATATATATATACGCCCGGTACGGACAGTCATTAAACACGATTAATGCAATGGACTTGCCGGCGGCCCGAGCACTGTCTTCTATTCCTCCGCAGTATAACGAACGTGTGTGTAAAAATGAAATTTCGTTGTATCGACCGAAAATACGCGAGTGTGTGTGTGTGTGTGTGTGTGTGTAGCAGCAGCGTGAGCTTATCGCTTCACGCGAAAACCCGTTTAATTTACGACGTAATTTACTTTGAAAATTCGTTTTTAAAAAAAAAAATAAATATTATATGAAAAAATATATTGTGATAACCCGTTTGAGTATATACGTGAGCCGAGGTGATAAAATATATTTGAGCGTACACACACACACACCCGCGAAGGCCGCTCGCTAATAATACGTTTTTATGTTACGCGCTCACGCGCGGCGATGTAATATTCCTCGTTTCGTATTATTGTTAACAAGTTCACAAAACAACATTGTGTGCGATTACGTTCCGGGTAAATAATTCGTTGTTAATTATCCGAATCCCTGGGAAAAGAACGCGAACCCCAGTGAAAATCATATGAGTGTATTCGTTTCGAATTGTATGAAATATATTTTATCGGCCGGCCGAATCCGATTCCGGTATATAGACTAGTCGTTCTTAGCCCCAGTTAGTTTATGCCGAAATTGAAATGCACGTTTTGAAACGTAGCGGTATACAGCAATAACGTCGAGACTATCAAAAAAATAAAATGTATATGCACAAAAAATATTAATGTTACTAGTTACGCACTTGCGTATATTTCATTAGACGGCATGCGCTGGTATAATTGTTACAACCAACGCGCGATATAACGCAGTTCAAGGAACCTAGGCAGGGCCGGATTTAGGGGGTGGGGGCCAGGGGGACCCCGGGCCTCCACAAAATGAGGGCCTCCACTTAATGGGATTTTTTCGCATCCAAGTATAAAACACAATATAATATTTGCAAAATAAATTTATAATTTCTAGTAAAATGTTATTTTGCGGTAAATGTCAATATATTATTAAATTAAATTCACTTATAATAATATATTAAATATATGTTATCGAAATATAATACGTATATAGTTTTAAGGTGGGCCCAGGGCCCCCACATTCCTAAATCCGGCCCTGGACCGAGGAAAAAGTTCGGTATATCGAAAGTCCGTTATATCGAAAAAATAATTCGATAAAATTCATTTTAACAAGATTTAAAAAAAAATTAACACTTCATTAGATTACATATTATAATTACGTACATACATATTTATTTTTTTAAAAAATCGGTTATTTTTTTTTTGTGTACGGCCACTTGCGCTTACTTGGTCAATTGTATTGTCTAATTTTAAAATGTGACCAAATCTATCACTATCGTCTATGTTATGATTTTGCAAATATGTATTAACAATTTTTTTTCTTACACCAATATATTGTTCTATTTGTTGAACAACTTTTTAATACATTTAGAACACAATATTTTACCCGTCAAATACGATTTCAGGATAAACCAGATTAGCCTAGGCTATATCGATTCGTCCTAAAATGTAATTTTAATTTCGGAATTAACTAGTTTATCCTAACGTGCTTAGATCAAATTGGTTAGATGACGCGAACACGAAACCACACAAAGGTGCGTAAATTCAAAACGACGTCGTAAGGGAATCTCTATTCGATTTTTTTTTTTTTGCTATATATACTAATAATAATATTGCGCTACAATTTTTGTATTTTATATATATTTTTTTTTTAACTAAGAATAAATAATTTTTTTAGATTTTAAGGGTTTTTTTTGTAAAGTCCGAAATAGACGAATCTTACAAAAAAATGTTCAGAATTCTTTTTATAAAACATGTGTCTTTGATTTTCTACAATTTTTTTAATATTATAAAAACGTCAATTTTATCTGATCAACGATCCCTCCGATATTCTATGGCTCAAATGAGACTGCTCGCCCGTACTGCAGACACTCGCGGTTCCGTTCCTCCATGACCCGGCCGTTATTGATAAACAACATATAATTTTTGAAAAGTATTTAGATCTAGAGAAATTTGAAAAAATTGTATTTTTTTTTTTTTTTTTTAAAAATATTAAACGGCAGTTTATTATAATTAAATAACGCGCGTTTTTTACATTTTTGATGTTCTCGAGAAGTACGAAAATTATCGAATTTCGCCGGAATTTTTCCGATGGTTTTTAACTATCACGCTGAATAGATCTATACTGGGAGAAATGTGCAAAACGTGTAAAGCGCCTATATTCTCTACCGAGATTTTGTAACGTGTGTAGATATTAACGATTCGCCCGGAATCTGTAAAATTACGTTTAAAGCGTATAATAACAGTGTTACTTGAACGGGGAGTGGAAACAAAACTCCGAGATACTGCGAACAGAACAAAATTTTTGCATTTTTCTGTATAAATGCCCGCGCGAAACACCCTGTACGCACAATACCCGTGTATCGTTTACGATATAGACGCACAAGGATAATATTTCAACGAGGGCGGTGACGTACCGTATCCTGTGCTGGTCGTTTTGCCTGATTGTCTGACACTTTGGGTGTTCTGCGTCATGTCCGTATATATATATATATATTAGCGGGCATTACTGGGGACTGGGTCAAATCACCAGTCGTCGCCCAGCACTCAAACGAAAACGCTGCGTACATTAACAAAACGATTCGACACACGAGTCCAGCGGCCGGGGGTGGAATATAATGCGAATTCGTTTGCAATATCTATACAGGAAAATAGTCTTTCCGAACTCTCGAGAAATGCTTTTGCTGTATACGAATATCAGAGCACTGGGACATTACGACTCCGAGAAAACGTTGAAATGTTTGTGTGATTACAAAAACAATAATTCTGGATGGTATCCGAAAGAAGGCGAAAAGTCAACAGGAGACAGGAGTATGAAAAAACGGTTGTATGAGGTACGTTCGAAACGATTGAGAAGAAAAAATATCATTGGAAATTAATAATTATTGTTTAAATAATAAAATACACGTAGATCGTAGATGAATATATATATATATAATATATAAATAAATTTGTGTGTTTGGAATTTTTTTTTTTTTTGTTTTTGCCTCGTAAACGATTTATATCGTTTTGGAGTGGAAAAAAAAGCGATTTGAATATGTCTGGATATTTCTAAGACGCGTTTAACACGATTATATAACCGAATTGATTTTTTACAATTAAATTAACGTACGTCGAATGTCGTCGATTAGATTCCTTGACAACAGCGTTTTATCGAAATTCTAAACGAATATTTCGAATTGTTTAGGTCAAGGGTTCTCAATGTGCGGGACGCTATAAAATTATTTTTAACGAATAACGAAAAACGTTCACGCGATTGAATATGAGCTGAATGAGAATTATTAACGAACAGTTTGAAGGGAACTCGTAAGAGATGAGTTCATCTTATACGTTTTTAACGGAGCTCCAGTTACTTTTGTTCAAAACACCCGAGAAACGCGTCCCGCCAAAACCGTGTTGAACAAATGGATTGCATAAATGTTTTTTTATTATTATTGATTAATGCACGACATTATTCGATTACGTAAATACGTTTAATATCGCTTATTATTAGGGCCCGGATTTTTATGCAAAAATTATTGTTAAATATGCACGTATTTATGTACTCAAAAATTCAAAAGTATGCATGAAATATGCAAAAATATGCGATAAAATTCTTTATTGTGTGTTGAAAAAAAAAAAACTGAACACCTTAAAACAATTACAAAATATATTATGTGAAAAAAATACAATTTAAATACGAATGTACTTCTGCTTACAAACGTGTACAAACTATACATTCATACCTATTGCCCAATTAATTAATTACTTAATTAAATATTAATTTCGGAACGAGTACCAACATTATACAGTTACGAAATACGATTTTATATTTTCGAATTCGAAATTTCTACGGTTGTCGCGTAGCACGTATTTGTATTTTGAAATACTTCATTCTACGTCGCAAGACACGATAGGTGCGCATACCTCCTACATTAAACAATAAATGTTTTGGATACACCGCCGATTTCCCATTTAGTGTTTAAAATAAGACGCAGGTTATCTGAGATTGCACGAATCCGCAGACCGTCGATAAAAATCGGCAACGACAATTTCCCAATTAGTGTTTGAAATAACGTACAAATACAACTTTTATGCAACGGTATAGAAATATGCACAATTAATATGCATTTTTATTCGAATATGCAAAAAAAAAAAAATGATCAACCATAGACTCTACATAACCACGATATGTCGAGATTTTTAATCAAAATTATTCTAGGACAATTGTAGAAGAATATATATGCATTTGCGTAAAAATTATACACGTTTTAATGACAAATAAACACAAGCGTGCCGGCTTTACGTGTCAAAAACGAATTATTTCATTACATCTCGCGGACAGATACGGAGCGACTACGATCGAGAGTATTGGCCATTCGCCGCGACACATAACCCACTCTCGTCCAACCGCCTTTTATCGAATTCAACTTTATCGCCGACGAGCTGTACAAGCTACATTACTACTTACAATCAGATTTCTCGACGCGAACAATAATACCGTGAGATGATCGCGTTTCGTTTACACGGTCGCCACGGAAAACCCGAATGTTCGAACGTGGACGGACGTCGACCGTCAAACTCTTTCGTAACTCGGAATCGATAATAATAATTCACACCGACGCAATCGACCGAGAATAATGGAAAACGCTTTATTTAACTTTTTCAATCCGTTTCCACTGCGCGGATCGTAATCGTGACCACCCCGTCCGTGGTGGTGCACGTGTTAAATCGTATCGCGTGTATACATCGGAGAGCGATTATTATCTTTTTATTTCGATTCGTCCGCCGCGCAATAAACGTTCGTCGTCTCTCTTTCTCAATAATAATAATAATAATAATCAATATCCGTCGGTTTTTTTAATCGTATTACGTAAAAGTCAGTACGTGCGGAAAATTCACACATCGTTTCGTCGGAATGTCAAACAGCCCTCCCCGCGTATGTACATAATATACGCAATGGCCGCTAAATCCTGGCGAGCGATCCGCGGCACAGAAGTAGTCGCCGCGCGTTTCGTCGTCATAAATCATTTATGGGTTTTGCGCGCGCGATTGGGGGCACACGGGGGGGGGGCGGCGGCGGTAAAAAGAGCGAACGAGTGGATGGCGAGGCTAAACGGGAGCTCCCCCCCCCCGATTGGAAAACCGCGGGGCTCCAATTAAAAAGCCATTATAAACGTGGCCAATTTCGTCATACCGGGCGGGGGGAAATTGAGAATCGCCGGGGGACGAAATTTACGCGCGTCGTGATAACACAATACCGGCGCCGTTTGTTGACGAATTCGAAATTCTAATTTAGATTTTCCGCATCGTTGGGTCGTGCAGCGGCACCGCGGGGGGAAAAACATTGTTTTTAACCGCGCACCGAAAACACGAAATGTGAGCGGCACTTTTTATTCGTTATGCGAAGTCCGTAAGGCTCTCGACCCGAGAGAACTCGATCGAACTCGATTTTGTGTGTGTGTGTGCGTTGACTTTGACTCGTACTCGACGGTAATAAACGATATGCCTTTACGATATCATAATAAACACCGTTCACGTGTCCAAATCGGAACGAGACGACAACGCGGGAATTATTATGAATTCTTTTTTTCTTTTTTTTTTAATTAAAATCAACGGATCGGTTCGGCCGAGTTCGTAAAACGATTGTGTTCGATGCGAAAAATACGAGTTTCCCGCGTAAACGTTTTGTTTTCGTTCGCGAATCACACCGCGCGGAAACTTCTTCGGAAAACGAGAAGCGAATGAAAACTAAACGGTTTTTGTTTTCCAATCCTACAACGAGACGTGGTCTTAATCCACAAGAGCGAAATGTTTTAATCGTGTAAAATACGGAGAAACGTTTTTTTTAAAAAAAAAAAAAAATAATCACGTAAATTTTAATTTCTCTGCGAGCGCGCAAAAACTAAACACTATATTCATAAACGCTTGGCGTTCGGTCGGTATTACGTATTCCGTAAAACGCGTGCACGTATACCTCGTGTATTAAACCCGTTAGACACTTATTGAAAAAAAAAAAAACTGCCGGACTTAAAAGACCAAAAAAAAAAAAAACCGCTCAAATTAAATCATTTCAAACGTTATTCGCGTATATATATTTTTATTTTTTTAATATTCCGCTCCGTTGCACCGACGCGAATACCCGAAAATTTATTATTACTCTTTGTGAAGAGCGCGAAAAAGTGTTTTATTAAAACACTCCTAGTTTGATATCCAAAGTTTTTAATTAATTACGGTGTAGTTCAAAAGACGAGTTTACAATTGATACGAGCGAGAATTGAAAACGCGCGTAGTAACGCCAAATATCGCGTTCTCGTTTGATATCGAATGAACCGTACGGATGAATAATACGCGTATACTCCGCGAGTAGTCCAATTTTAATTTCGATAAATGACTCGAATTCTCCGGTATGTTTTTCCGTTTAAAACGAAATTTTCTTTCATACATTTTGATTCGGTTCGTTCAGTACGAATTCGTACATTTAATTTTTTTCGTTCAAAACGCTCCGAAAAAATGAAAATCAATTACACAAAGACCGTTGGGAAACGGGCGTAGGAGGCGCGTGGAAAACGGATTTTTTTTTTTGGAAATGAAAACGTTTATAACGTCGTTTTAGCTACAATTATTTGTCACGTGATGTAACTAAAACCATTATTTTTGTTATTCCGACGACGACGACGACGATAACGAAACGGGAATATATTCGCGAAGACAATAAGCAAAACGTCCGTGAAAATGCCGTTACTAATACTTTTCGAGTTTTGCCGTTACCAACGTCGGTAACCGTATCTCTTTATAATGCATAATTCGTACAAGTTATTTACGCTCGCTGCGAACGCAATAATGTATTACGAATTATGTTCAAAAACGGAAGAATAGTATATACATATATTTTTTGTTTTTATGTGCGTAAATCAGAGATGTTACAAGAGCACAAAATTACCTCAAACACAACTACATATAATAAATAATTCACTATATTATATAATATATAATCGTATTTTATTATTACAGCGGCGATGTAATGAAGTCTTCTGCCAGCAATACGTACTTATCAACTACTATTCTATTGCCAAAACATTGGTGGACGACGTATTTTTTTTAAATTAAAAAATTAAATATCGCAAACATGACGAATATTCGTTTCCCACTCACCGTGAATGGGATGTGTACGCACGTTAATGACAATGAGAGTTATTTCAAGTGTACACTGCATAAACATATTACGGCGTGTTTTAAATAAAAAATTTCTCGTTTTCATTTTCGTATTTTCGCGTTGATTATACGCGATTTTCATACGCGAATGGTTACCGGGAATATAGAGCAACCGAAATGAATAATCAGAAGGGGAAATTGTTCGACATCCCCGGTAACATAAATACGCTGTTCGGTCACAAAATAATATACACGTCGACATGTTGGCGAACACCACGCGTAATGTGTGTAAAATATTTTATTAATTGAAAATATTTCGAACGCGTTGCGACACTACTGCCCCCCAGCTACTGTATTATTTAATTTTATACGTATTATTATTATTATTATTATTATTATTATTGTTATTATTATTATTATTGTTATTATTATTAATGCTCCGGTGGTATTTGTTTTAAATAAATGGGTCTGCCGCCATGACGCCGCGGTTAATACTCAGAAATTATGTATTCACATTTGTAAAACGACTATGATTTGTTTTGCTATATTACATACATCTTTTTTTCTCTTCTTTAATTTTACCACGGCGTTTGTGTTGTATTACGCGTGTTATAATTGCGCGTCTGACGTGTTGAATCTCGGGGGATATATACGTATATATTTTTAATTTTGAAAATCTCCAGAAGTGCTTGCGAATCGTAAGGTGAGGAACGAAATTTATTATCACCCGTTGTTCTCGTAGGATTTTCAATTAGTTGGCGCGCGAAACGAGTCGGCAGCGACAATATTTTATCGTGTATTCCGTGTCTTAAATATTTAATTTCTCTTATCCCGTTGCGGACAAAAAAAAAAACCTTCCGTCGATTATTATTGAACACTTCTCTTGCCTTCGGATCCCGTTAAAATGTGACGAAATATTCGGCGCGTATATTATACAGGAACGCGCATGATGGCGTGTACACGAGGACTGCGCGAGTATTCGATACGAAGGGCATGACGACGAGCTCGTAAGTCCGTGACTGTGTGTATCCAAAATGACGGGATGAAATCTTCGATGCAATCCCTCTGAAGGGGGGAGGGTTAGTAATCGGTTGATAATAATCCAATCGATCGCTTCGCTCAAACGAAACGTCAGATAATTGACTCTCGATCTTCACAAACCCGATATATTTGTTATTAGAACGAAATCACACCAATGAATTCGTCTCCGACGTCATTTCAATCGATTGACGACGTATTTTATAATTATGGTTTTTTTTTTTCTAAATTTCTTCCGTTATTATTCCGAAATGTCGTTTGAGTCTATTTTTTTAGTTGTCTGCACTTTTATAATAATATAAGGGAAGGAAAAAGCGTAAGTGCAACGAATCGGTTTAAGATACGCGGCTCGAAGTCTTGTCAACGATTGTTTTTCGATCCTGCGATAATTTAGATTCACACGAATCGCCTAATAATCCAAGTGATCCGTTCGAATCCACTCTGTATTGAACAGCGATCGTACACACAAAGCGGAGTATTCAAAATTTAATTTTCCTATTTAAACCGGCCATTCGATCGTACTACTAACTTTTCGTACGCATATTTTGTTTATTTTTATTATATTATTTTTATAAGGGGAAAAAGATCGAGGGGAGGGCGAAAGTTGTTTGAAAAAAAGAATGTTTACACAGAGTATATAATGTTTGACGGCGAGTCGTCGTCGTCAGGATCGCGTAATGATTATATAATTCTTTTATACTTTTCATTCCGGCAACATGAAATTTTCATTGAGTTTTTGAAAAACTTTTTAACAAATAATAGCCAACGCTCGAGTTCGCGACATTTTTCTTTTTTACAACTACCGGAATATACGTGTTGACTCAAGCAACTTTTATTATACAACGCAATTTTTATTTTTTTTCATGTCAAATTTATATATGGTTTTAAAACTCAATTTATTATGACCCCGTTGATTCGGTCAAATCGAGATGATTAAATTCGTAGTACCGACACGGTTATAACGCGCGAAAACGATCTACTCTGACGAATACGCGCGTTCTGTTACAAGTCTTGTAATTGATTTTAATTGAAAAAAAAGAAAAAAACGTTGCACAATATTCATTATCCCGACGTCTCTAAGCCCTCTTGGGACAATCTTTTATTACGGTTATCAATTTTGATTATATTTTTATTTTATCGCCATTTTACTATATTATAATACCATTAAATAATATCGAATGACAAATCGAGCGATTCTCGTAATAATAATAATAATAATAATAATAATAATAATAATAATAATAATAATAATAATAATAATAATAATAATAATAATAATAATAATAATACATAGGGTACAATAAAGTTATTGTATAAATAATATAATGCTAATATATTTCACTACATTTTTCAATCCTTCGACAGTTCAATTATTTAGCGCTCACATTCTTATTACTAAATCTAATTGATATGAAGTACGTTTTTTTTTTTTTGTCAATGTTTAAAAATATATCCGACGATTTTTCTTCGTAAAAAATTATTCGAAAAAATATCTCTCCTTTGGTTTTTATGGTATTTTTTCCAAAACTTAAAAATCGGTTTTGAAATTCAATTTTCAATACCGATATTGAAAATCATAAAACTGAATTTCAGAAACTTAATTACAGTAACCGGATAGTTGAAATCGAAAAATGGGTTCTTACGTTCATTTTAGCGAAATGTCCATTATATACGTACGTGCATGCAAAATCAAAATAATTCACTTTCTATTAATACGAATAATCGTTAAACACAATTGGTATATTGTAGAGATTTAATTAAAACACAAAATGTTACACGCTTTTATTGGCTCTTGAACTTTAAGAAAAAAAAATTGCCACGTATGGTACATTTTAATTGAACGCGATATAACGACATAATACGTTATTTTCATCATATTCGAGTCGACCAGCCGTCGCAAAACATAAATTGTGCCTTTCAGTCTTTTACAATCAAACGACGAAATATTAATCCGAGTATGAATTATATGATTACAATTATTAGTTATTTATTTTTATATAATAATAATATATAGCAGTTTAACTGCGAAATCGAGAGTTAATAATGTGCCCGAACAACGGGCTTCGATCGTAACGTATATATATAGAGAGAAAAATCATGAAAAACTTAACGGTTTATTATAAATTTGATTGCGATACACGAAAACGTGTTAGAATGTTAATTAATAATTTCAAGTATCGAGAAATTTTCTCGGATTTTTTTTTCTTTTTTGTACTTACAATAAAAAGAAATATATTAAACGAATGAAAATAAAGAAGAAATAAAAAGGGGATTTTTTTTTGTATACGCACATATACTACTATACGCCCTTTCATGAAGCCTTTTTTTCCATTTACTTTTTCTTATATTGTTTTCTATTCTTTCAACACAGCAATTCAGCAAACGTCGATTGATTTATTATTTCGCCGTATTTTTAACATATTCGTTCTGCCTCGGTTTTGTAAGTGAAAATAAAAACTTTCGCTGTAGTTCAGCCGATACGTTAAATGCAATCGCTTTAAATCACATGACCTAATCAGTTTTGAATCTAAAAATCTGCCCGCAAAAGAAAAAAAAAGAAGGTAAAACAACTATTGAAACTTTTTATATATACTTCCAGATTATATAATCAATATAAATATTTTGCTTGATATTATACGCGCCGTTTAGGTGTATTTTATAATTTATTCGGACGATGTCGCGCCATGAATGCGAATGTTATATTGAATAATATATTATTCCATTGAAATGAAATATGATTTTATATCATATAGTGCTCTACGAATCAGTAGTTAGAATTAATTTTTTTTTTTTTTACCGCGACTTACAGATGCCGAAAATTTAATATTGCGTTAAAACAAAAAAAAACAAAATTTTGTAATGTTTTATTAACTAAAAGTTTAAAAACGTTTAAATGAATTATACGTCGCACGTACCGTTAGTACGATTATTTAATTAATTACTATTTGTTAAGCATTAAAACGTAAAATTTCGTGAAAAACATTGAACAATAGCAACAATTGTGTTATTAACGTGAAATACCGATAGAATGGAAGTGAAATTGAAGAAAAATATGAAAACTTTCAAAAAATTACATTAAATATTTTTTAATTTCAACTCGCACTTGCATGGAATTAATTTTAAACTTACTTTCAAATTAAATACACCAATTTCAAATAACGGGAAAGACATATTAGCGAATGTCATCATCGTCCGAGTTAGACCTATGATCAAAAAACATACTATATAGGTTAAATATTTTTATTTATCAATTCATTTGTCATAATATCGTGTGTATAAATCGAAATGTCGAAATGGTTATTTAAAACTGCGATTCGACATTGAACTGCTCAGCAAAGACTTTTCCAAAGTTCTGGTACAAAGTTTTTACTTCAATTAGAACTCTGAATAAATTTTCAACACGATTTGCATAAAACCCTGGATAATTAATATTTATTTTTTTTTTTGCAATCCATAAATTGGAGCATTTCGAGTCTTCCATTTTGAACGCGATTTTAATAAAATAATTTTATGTTTATTTAATATAATTTCAATATACAAACGTCGAAAAAAAAATATTATTTTAGTCAAATATATCGCGTGATTTTCACGTTGTTTCGTAAGTACAGAGCGTTTATTTTTTAAAACTAATCATATTAAATATATAAAATGTGTATTGTTGACATTTGCGTCCGAGAAAAGTTTTTTCCTTCTTTTTCGGCCCATTAAATAATCCGGCTTAATTTGTGGTTACATAATTTTTTAGACGGAAACTTAATATTCAGAGTGTATAATGAAGTAAAAAAAAAAAAATCAAGGATTAAAACGTCGTTTTTACTTCGCACGTAAAAATCAGAAATAGTTTTAGCAGAGAATCAAATTTTAACATTTCTCATTTACGTGTATATTATTACTTGTTTAAATGTAAAATTATTGTAAAAAAATGTCACACCAACGGTGCAATACTCAAAGATAATCAGATAACTCAGAAATACATTCCAATAAAGTCTAAGCTACAAAATTTATAAGCTACTATTTTTAGGTGTTACATTATTATTATTATTATTATTATTATTATTATTATTATTATTATTATTATTATTATTATTATAGGGGGATTGTTCGGGGAATTAAACGACTCGCGTTTAATTTCAAAACATTTTCGAAAGTTATTGTAATTGGGATTGAAATGCCGCTTTAAGCATTAAGACGATTTTTACGTTTTAATATAATTCATATTTTACTTTCTTTTTTTCCCGCAACAAAATATAATATTTTTCTAAGCTATTAATTCGATGGTACTCGAAATAAATTTCCTCAGAAACATTTTTTTTTTTTTTTTTTTTTTTTATTAAAATTATCAAGCGTTTTCGTTTACTGCATAATACACAATTATTTGCATACTATTGAAGTACGCGTAAATTGACTCAAATATTAGTCATTTACGTGACGTTATTACATAATGAATGTATGAGACATAATAATAATTATTATTATTATTATTATTGCGGCTATATTAAGGGAAGCATAATAATTATATACTTGTGTACGTCAATAATACGAGACACGGCCGTCAAAGGCGTGCAATTTAGCTACTTCCTTATGTAATTAAATAATTGACGAGTACAAAACATTCGAAATTTGGTAATTATCACGGGGGCGCATAAGAAATCCAGAATATTGTGAAAATTGATTTTCTGTATTGTTTAATTAAAACTGTTTGTTAAAAACGATAATATTATTCAAAAGATTTCCTGAACACTCTGTTCCAATAAGAAAAGAAAAACACATAATAACTTTTAAAAATAGCCTGCGAGGCGCGCTCGAACATTTTGTTGGAATTGAATTCTAAGCGGCGAAATTGTTGTCTAACATTTGCGTCTAACTAAATCATTCGAATTATGCGTACGAGAGCGCAGAAGTTATTAGCGCACATTAATTAACTTTTCTTGCATATGAAGAGCACGTGTCCCCCCCCCGCACGCATTCCGCAAATCGCCAATGCGATTTTCGTGTTTCGCAAAGAACGCTTTTGAAAACCATTCACAATATTACATTACAACAGACGGAAGGATAAAAAATCGTATTTTTAACACGTACACGTACAAATGTATTGAAATATATTTACAATAATATTTTAATAATAAAAAAAGGTAAATTTGATACTTTCATTTGAGTAAAATTATTCGAATACAAAACTGTCAAGGAAAAACCGCCGTTCCGATCATCTAATAAATTATGCCGTAATCAATTGTTGCATTTTGTCTCGTCTTCGATATTTATAAACAATAGAGATTCGTTTTACATTATCGGTTCAAAATAACACATGTAACCATAACTAATTGGCTACGCTATGAAATAACTATGATTTTTATATGAATAATGAGATATGCTAAACGATAGTTTTTTTATTTTTTTTATTACGAACTAGCCATTACTATTATATGCTTATTACTTGAAAAATATTCACCGACATATTTTTAAACCCAAACACGAGTAAATCGTCATAAAAATGTATTCCTTAAAAAAGTCATAGTTAAAATTCTCGATTAGTAATATTTAAGAATCAAAAGTCGATGTATTTATAACAACGAAATAGGGACGGGGATAGAAATATGGAAATTATCTGAGAATGTTCAATGAAATGTTGGGAAAAAAAAGTTCTAAAACTTATAAACCTATAATAAAAAAAAATTATTTTTATTTCCCTAGAATATAACACGACACGCGATAAACGCTGCATAGTACGACGATTGTTTGTTTTTCATTGTACGCGCGTGTATTACGAATTTAATTTAGTACGTCCAACCACTAGATTTAAATAATTAACCATGCGCGATGTTCCATTTACTTTTCTCCAAAAGTCGACCGCGGATAATGTACCTATATATAAGAATTGTTTGATCTGGTAAGTGAGTATCCGAGAGAATTCTAAGCAGCGTTTCTGAATTAAAAACCGCCACTTTCACACGATCGTTTCGAATTCGTGTTTCGTTAATTCATTACTGTTTTTCGTATTATTGATAAAATATTTGTTTTATTATTTTTTTTTTTTTTTTTTGTACTGACAAAAAACCGGCCGATGTGAATGATTAGAAAATTATCGAATATCGTGTATTTTAAATGGTCAAACTCACTTTTCAATGAAATCAATCGAACACGTTATTAGATAGTTTGATGCGATTTGAGCAATAAGGGCTAATGTCGGTTTAACAAATTCATAATCAATTCATATTTCTATATAACGACCGAACGGACTCCGACAATACGCTGATGCGAGCACGGGCGTTCATATTATACGATTTTAAGTTATTTAATGCGTATAGTAAAACTAGTTCAAAAGATAAATTTGGTACACTGAGTATTACAATCATTGCTCGACCTTTTGAAAAATCAACGCAATTATTCATTATTTCCGAAAGTCGTTGTAAAATTGAAATTGGCCATTTTAGACGCGAGTCACAGAAACACAATATCACTGTCGCGCGTTTAAACAATTTACACATACACAATTTCTTTATCGTGTAATATTATTTCAATCAATAGAAAATTAATATTTTCAACACAGTTCTCATATATCTCTGTAACCGAATTGTAATCGTTCATTTTCATTTCATTCGTGAAAGTTATAAAGGCGAAAAATATTCGAAAATTTCATCTTAAACGGGCTATGTTACATAATACTACTAGTACCATTAGTCACAATCGTAACGGGCTTTTCTGCCGTTCGGAATGTTTTTCCGTGGATTTTCTGCCACTTCCTTATGGCCGAATAAACGTTACAATACACGATTTCTTTTTTTTCCCTATTAAACGACCGATTCCTTTTGAAACCCTATGGAGTTAAGAATTTTCAGAATTAAGGGCGGTTATATTTTTGCAAAGATCCCCGGTCACAATCGATTCGATAGAAGGCGTTAGCATCGGATACGAAATAACGCCTTAGGACACTGTCTTGTAACGCGTATACAAATTCCAATAAAGTTTATACGTGTGCACTGGTTCTGTTTGCAAATAATATACCGAGTTTTTATAAAATAAAAACAAACCCATACGTAATCTGCAAGCAAGTAAATAAATTCGAAATTCAATTGTTTTATGAAAAAAAAAAATGCATACGAACTGTTTTTGTTGATACAATTTCTGTTTGTTTGGTTTTTTTCCAATGATAATACGAAAATATCAATTTCGTTACACAATTATGTATTCTAATACGAGAACAATTCTATAGTAAAAAATTTTTCAATATTATAATTAATATTTGTCAGTCAAATTGATATAATTTCATTGGGGTCGTGTAATTTTTACGCGAATTTATAAATACAAAAAATAATTTTAAAATATAAACTAATATTAATCCGTTCGCTGGATATCTGAGTGATTGACATATTTTTGTATTCGCTCGACGCTTCCATACTTTCTTGTAAATCAAAAATATCTCATTATTTTGCTGTAAATATCTCGTTACAGAATGAAAAATCATATTTTGTATATATATTTATTATAAATCAATATATATATATACATTGCTGTCTTTTATAACTTTAGTCGATTGCGTTTAGGCTAATTATGGGGTCATTACACTTTTAGATTTTTTTTTACTTTGAAAATTCGTTATTTGATACACTTTTAAGTAGTTTTCTCTTATGTAAATTCGTCTTTAAACTTATATATATATATATATATATATTTATTTAATGGAGATAATCAAATTATTCAAAATAAGATATTTAAATTTTTTTTTTTTTTTTTGAAACAAGTCGATTAACTTTACTAGTCGATGTATTTCACTTTAATTCTGAAGAACAAAATTGAATTTTCTCAGCAACGTATTAAAGAGTGTGTATACGACAGTAAAATTAAATTAATATTCAATTAACCTTTTAGAAATGAGAATTTTCATATTTGCAGAAATTAGACAGATTGCTTTTTTGATTATAACTGAAACGGGATAATCATCGGGTTACTGCCGAGGTAGCCGTCAATAATATTACGATCAATTAGTCTATGTATTTTATTTGTAATTTGTTTTTTTTTTTCGTACGACTGCTCAACTTTTAAATGTTTTAACGTGAAACTATTGTATTTAAGGCATCGTACCAACAACCATTTTAACATTCTAACAAGAATCACGAAAACACAGCTATTAGCCCATTAGAGTTTTGTGGCTTGCAAGTCTCGAATCTTACGTGCGGAATCTAATTCTGGACCGAACAACTTTTCCATCACGTTAAAGACCCGTCTTGGACAGATATGGTTTCGACTACAATAATAATAATAATAATTATTTATTTAAATTCAAAATTATTTCACGTCGCACAATTGTATTAATTAATTTATGTAAATTGCGTGCGTTATTATTAAAATATAATATTACGTCTCCATTTATTTCGATTATAACTCAAGTTAATTATATTGTGGTGTGAATGAGAAATTCGAACGGCCGAATTCCTATTTCTCCTTAAAATATATAAATACAGATAAATAATACAGAATTTCGAATCTAAAAACTCACGATTATTAAAATGGCACATCCAACGTTCAACGAAATCGTTTTGACGTCGAAATATCCAAACGACTATTTAAACGACTTTCTTTTCTTATTCTTCTTCTTTTTTTTTTTTACATATATGTAATAACAATTTCGTATATTTATATACATATATTACGCGGGGTACGGCGGCGTGTGTCGTCGGTACTCGTCACTATCGCGTGACCCAGTTGGAGTGAAGCCGATTCAATGCCGTTACCCCTTTAAAACACTTATCGAACAAGTTCACCGCCATTTACCCTCGTTTTCTCTCTCTCTCTCTCTCTCTCACCCTGTCTCAGCACTCTTCCGTAATTCGTCGCTCGGTACCTACGAAACACACGTACATGTATTACATTTCGTACGTTTTGAACGGCTGACGAACAGGAGACCTAAACCACTGTGTGTGCCGGTCGTTTCGACGTGTACATAACATACGTACAGACCCGAAGAGCGATTAAAACGAAAAAGAATACCTCGTATTAAACTGGTTAAGAGTTATTCGATTGGCATTATTCACGTCAGGCCACGGCGGTTAGCCGATATTGATAGTAGTAACGATGGGGAATCATTCGAAACAAACGCACGTGCGGAACGTTTGAAATGTTACAAAAAAAAAAAAAAAAAAAAAATGTTTAACGAGTATTTACTAAGAGTGAGTATATTATAATAATTACAAAAAGTGAAATTACAACGTGTAAAAATGTTACGTTTATAAGTATTATTAAATCGTCGTATTTTTTGGAAATTTCTTCAAATCCACTATAACGTTGTTTACCATTTATATTATAATTATACGCGTTCTTCCCTTGTTCTGAATAAAATGACGAATTAGAAAAAACCGTTATAATTGTTATCATTATTAACGGATCATGAAAACGGTAATTTTTCAATAATTAATAGTCGCCGAGGCCCGATGAAATATTGCGCGAGACGTTGTGCGGTACACGTTAAAGAGATAACACGTCCCCTTTCCTGGTACGATTCTTTTCAGATGATAATGAGGAGGAGTTCCTCGTCGCATCCTTTAGGGATTTAATGGGTTTCCGTGTGCGTAACAACGAATAACACGTGCGGCAAAACGTTTACGCTTTAATTTTTATAAAAGATGTGAATGTGAAAAAAACAGTCATGACATGTTATTTTAACGATCGCGATATTATATTCGTGAAGAAGGAATCGAAAACGACTCGTTCATTGGGAAATAGTCGGAGAAATTTATCGCTGTGTAGTTTTTTTTCTAATTATTATTTGTCACATTTTTTTTTTTGTTTTATTGCTTTCAAGAAATAAGTTCCGATGGAGAAGAAAAAAAAACTCATTTAAATATCGTACACCGTTTCCAAGTATAATCCGATTCTTACGGGATTTTTTTTTTTATTATAATTTATGAAAGAGATAAAAACTTAATAAGTCGAAAAAGTTGTACGATGAAAATAATAATAATAATATTAATTTCGTTTACCAAGAATAAAAAAACAAATTCGACATTACTTTTTCGTCTACGACGTTACAATAATTTGTTCTTTTTTTTATTATTATTATTATTACTAATGAATACATATTTACTCTGTTGTGTAATATTATTTTCTGTATGTCGTGTTTAAGTGACGCGTTTTATTAAACCGTACATGCACATCTATAATAAAGTGTATAAACATTCCTGCATGATTTAGAGCGAAAGAAAAAAAAAAGTCATATTATTATTTATACGAGTCAAATATTGATCAAATACGTCGTTCTAGCTACTTGGAATGTACAGACTGCCGTCGTAAGCCGAATAATATATTTATCGTATTTTTTTTTTTACCGACTTATTTCGTTTATTTATTTATTTTTAAAGCACATACAACAAACCGAAGGAAAAAATGATATACTCGATTCTATTATAGTTATAGTATTGTTATGAACAATACATTAATATTTTTTTCTAATTATTCCTACGGGTTTGTTAGGTTTTTTCGAATACATTCCAGCGGATAACATTACGTAATAGGAGTTTTGTAATATTATTAACATGGTAATTTTTATTTCTTGGATTCGTATTGAGAAATCTAAACAGAAGTCACGGGTGTCGTGGATTGAAAAGTGAGTTATAAAGAAAAAAGATTTTAGAGTTTTATTATTACTACGAATTTGATGAATAGTTGTATTCGAAAAATGATTTTGAGCGGAGTTTCGGTGTAATTAAAAAAAAAAACCTAACCGCAATCGTCATAATACCGCAGCCGAATATTGGAAGAAAATCGAAAAATGTATGTTTTCTGTAATACAGTACAATGATGATTCATATAACAATGTACGACAATGTTCGTTGAAAATTTTCAAAACTCTTGGATTATTATTTTCGAAATCTTTCACCGACGCGTTAAAATACTATTGAAAAAAAAAAAAAATCGAAAAACGAACCGTCTAAAGTGTATGTCGACTAGACAGAATTTACTACTGAATTATTATCGAGGTCATAACGATCGGAATACTCCTAGTCGGAAAAATTGTATAATAAAATAATAAATAAAAATCATTATAAAAACTCGTGACCAAAAATAATAACGTGTCTATATAGTTTTTATATGCATTTTCACTAATTGTATGTGAAGCGATTGCCTTTAAAGCATTCGTTTCATATTATACCGGTTGATGAAAGACATACATTAAAGAGGAGGAGAGAGGAAATCTTTAAGGATTTCCGTATAATTTAGAAAAGTTTCCATTGGGTTTGTTGTAGATGATAAAACGAAGTGACTTCAAAGGGCTAACCCGCAGAGTGTCTTCGTCGTGTACACACACACATATATATATATATTATGTGTGCAAAAATTATATTTTCCCATTATCGTCTTTTTATAAAAAAAAACGTTGTACAGTGTTGTAGTGGTGAGTTCTCCTTATAAAGTGTCGTCTGTGTAACCGTTATTAACGAGCGACGTGGAAAAAAAAGACAGAGGAAAAAAAATAGGAAATCGATATTTTGTAAAACAAACGAAAGGATAACAAAAGATTTAAAAAAGAAAAAAATGACACAAAAAATTATTTCGTAAAGCTTTGGACAGTATTTGAAATGATTGTGTTCTCAAGATTCCAATAGAATTTCCTAATTATAAAATAACGCGAAAACGTTGAAACGTTGCACGCGAACACAATTATTGTTACGAGTTTCAATTTTAAAACATTGAAGTTTGTGAAAATGTTAAAAAAAAATATTAATTTATATATTACGCGTACGGTTACAATATAATAACACGGAATGTTAAAAATTGAAATTATATTTTCCCGATAGTTTTTTTTTTGATACAAAAGTTGTGTTAACTGATCAAAACTTTTAAAATTGTGTTCGATTTTTTTTTGTCCTCCTCGTAGTTGTAACGTATTATATATATATATATATATATATATATATATATATAAATTATTATAAACAATTTTCCAAAAAAAAAAAAAAAACGATAAATAATTATATAAATATTCCTTTAACTGTGAAACCGTCCGGATATAAATAAAAAAAAACCCATTTTTAATCGCAACTCGTGTATAAATGTATTCGAAAATTGAATTTAAAAAAAATAATTCTGTATAAATATAATTAGGTTTTAAAATAAAAGTCAAAAAAGAACCGAGGGAGGATATATTATAATACGTTGTCTATTGAAACGCGTTTCTTATTCATTTTTTGAATAATTTACAGTTACCACCTCGTTTGACTATCGATTTAAAACATATTTGGATATTTAATACTGCTATAATAATTGATTTATTTATATAATAGGTGTCTCTCTACCAGTTTCATTTAAGTCTGTTATACACCATGGAGCCGTCATCGATTTCTGTCGTATGAAACATTAAATATGCCCTATACAGTTACAAATAATTAACGTAACGAACTATTCAAAGAATTCTTCTCGTTGCTTTAAAAACCAATCGATTAATAACATATATATTTTTTAACTCGAACGCGTATATTTTTAGTGTTTAAATTCACGTTTATCGTCTTATTTTCAAAATTTTCGAGATAATATTCGTATAAGGATAGCCTTCAAGACACATAGTGACAGAATGATAGTTTGGTTCGTCGCCTCAGGCGCTTTTAAGGTGTCAAATGAGTTTTTATATATATATTTTTTTCTGCGTCTTGGACCTTTCGGATAGCAAAATAATCATTTTTTACCACCTGATCCAAAGCGACATTTTCAATATGACGTGGTAATATATTACATACATTTTGTAATTTTTTTTTCGCTTTTGTTTTTCGTGTTTATCATAAACATTATAATTTTTATGAAATCCGATATGAGACAATTTTTATAATCTCACATCGTCTAGTGTTTACGATTTCTGATTTTTTTCTTTTGCAAGAAATTTAAGATATATACACGTATTCACTACTTATCGTATTTAAGTCCTCCCAGTTTTTACGTCAGTTCGACTCCGTATTAATTTAAAAAATATATAAATTACATAATTGTAGTTCGTCATGCACGACAAGTGTATCAGGGGAGCTTCGTGTTTTTAGTCAAAATATTTTCGTGAAAATTTCTTTACGAACAAATCAAATGGAACGATTTATTTCTCTAGACGTATATAAATATTTTACTTTATACACAATAATAAATTCGTGATTATTATACAGTCGTTCATTTTCATCGGTCTATGAATTTCGTGGCAATTTTCTTGTATTTCTCAATCCACATATTTACGTCATTGTTACTGATTTCCTCGATATCTTCTTGCGTGCACGCGTAAATTGTGATTATTTTTCTCGCGCACAATTACAAGTACATACATATTATTATTCAGTAACGCTTGAGAAATGATTTCGTGCGATTAATTTGGGAATATTTACGAAACTGAGAATTCGGTAATTATTCGTAGAAAAAGTATCGCACTTTTTGTATCTTATGAAAATAAACGAAAGAACGTTATTGAACGCGCGGCAGACGAATTAAAATCCCGCGACATAAATCTATACTCAAAATATTATAAAATACATATTTTATTTTCGTCAACGAAGTGTCATTTATATAACGTAGGAAATAAATCAATTTTAAAAATGTTATATTTTTACAATCTACGTTTCATATATACGAGTATATAAAAAAAACCCAGTGTCTCGAGCACACCGGAACACCTAACAGACGCGACTATATACACGAATAGCCAATCAACGGAGCAAGAAAAAAAAAGAAAAAAGAATAATATACAAAGCTAGGACACGATAAGAATAAATATATATATGTATTTTTTTAATTTTGTATTTGTCAATATTCGGTACCGGATTCGTAGTGCGTTCTTTTTTCCGATATTGTCGCGTCTTTCGATGTATTATAAATATATATTATTATTATTTTTTTTTACCATAATATTTTCTTCGCGTACAAAAAAAACCCCCCCGTTTAATTTTTCGCTGAATCGCGCGTATGTACACATACGTATACCGTCGTGCCAGACGACTTGCTGCTATACGTATATTATAATATATTAGCTGGAAAATCTATATCCTATGTACTGAAACAACTAACGCGGACAGTAACGATGATAGACGCGTGTATGCGTAAAAAAAAAAAAAAAGAAGCCGTTCGATATACTCTGCCACAGTTGGGTCTCATCGATCTTCACCCGCGGCCGAACCTTTCAAGTACAGAATACCATACTTTCCTCCTGTATATTACGGCTATCGCGCGCGTATGTTTCGTTTAATTCTCAGTTCATTCAGTCGATTTGCTTATCTAAAAGTCTACGATACATTATAGGTACGTTTAGAATTACAAAATATGAATATATTATATGGATTCGTGTAAAATTCCGTTAAAATTGTCTAATCGGATTTCGGTCACTCAAAACGAGAAATAAACGCTTTTTTTTTTTTTTTAATACAAAATTAGATAATTAAAAAAATAAAAGCATTTATGACGAAAAAGTACACTGAACTAAAATTATATACATATATTACGTATATTCAAACGTGAGTTTTTGACGAAACGGATTGAAATGTTGAAAATCCACGACAAATAAAAATACGTATAAAAAAAAATCGTACTCAAATATACTTGAAACACATAACTTGCGACTATGAAAATATCGCGTCAATCTTTCAAAAAAAAACGCATAAACGTTACACATTTATTTATTAATATTTGTGTGTGTGTGTGTGTGTGCAAACGATTTTACTTTTTGATTTATTTCGCAGTTGTTATTATTTTTATTTCTAAATTAAAATTAACTTACATCGAACAAAAACAGAACGTTCGTGTTTTGATCACATTTAAAAAATTAATACATTATATTTTAGTGTTATATATATATATATATTGTAAAAGTTTGATGTCACTTATAGCCGAGATTCAATGAATATTATATTATTCGGACAATTTTTTCCTCTTCCCCCTCAAAAAAACCATAAGGTTTTATTTTTCGTATATATCTAATTTATGTTTTACGCGTTATTTTATTATAATACAATATATATATATATATATATATAACCGTGTAGTCCATACAGGCGTTTTGGCAAATAAACTGACTCTTTGAATAAATCAATGCGGTTACCGTTCAAATATATCCGGCTGTCTTATATTATATTATTCATTATTGTTATTATTAATAATAAATTATTGGCCATTACCATACGAGAATCTAATCCAAGTGAAACGAAATCAAATTAATTATATCGTTATAATAGAAAATACTAGTATATACAACAAAAAAAAAACGCGGGACTACATTATAGCACATTCTAATCGATCCTGATCGTGCGTTTGTTTTCCGATCGATTAATATAAAAACAGTACGTTTCGCTGTTGTTAAAAACATTGGAAAAGCCAAAGAAAAAGGACAAACTGTACGTTTCTATATGATATATCGTTGTAAAATCAATATCGTATACCTACGCTCTAAATCTACAATTAGTTAAGAAAAGAAGAATAAAGAGCGCGCGCGCATACACAGTTTTCCCGCGAGTTATGTTGTCAGTAATTTTTAACTCTTACTGTAAATATCAGAAATAAAAATGTATTTTTTTCTTCTTTTCTTTTCTTAACAAACAATCGTTCATATTTATTTTCAGAATTAAACTTAAAGAACATATTTGTCAGGTGTGCGTGTTATCGATTCCGCAAATACGCGCGCGTTCAATACAAGAAGAAACGTTACGTTTATATTCCGAATACACACTTACTATTGTTTTAAAAAAAAGAAAACAAAACGTTTCGTTGTCAAAAGGGTTCGCGAACGATGCTTTATTTCCGAGTTTCAATAGCATTCGATTATTATCGATATAACGAGTATTTTCGATCTCCATGGGAATATATGCGTCGTCGCCACCACATTAACGCTCGTGTTTATTGATAAATAAAACATAACGGAAAAATGATTCCGAGTATACAAACACACACACACATATTTATAATTTGCATTTTTCGAATTTAATTTTTTCATCATAAAAAAAATGATATACGCTCTTTGCTCCAATGTTTTTACGCTCGAAATGTCTCGGTTCACTAAAGCGTCTGGTAACACAGTCTGCCAGTCGAATCGAAACCATTTAAATTTTTTTTCCACCCATCCAATAAATAAATAATTGTATTTTTCTTTTTTTTTTTTTTTTTTTTTTACTAAGAAAATAAATATATTTCGCGATTTACTTGAAAACATTATATGAAGTCTAAAAAAAAAAAAGTAATAACAATATCGTACTCGATTATTATTATTCTTTAATATGACAAAATATGTAAATCGTTTTCACTTGGATAACGATATTTCGAATTTGTTACAGTTACACGCGCCATGTGTCAGTATCGTATTAAATTTAAAAGAGATTATTTGCCCTGTACGTTAAGGAGGCGATTTTGAACGAAAATAAATTTTTTTTTTTTATACAGTAATCTTTTATTAATATAGTTTTTTTTATCGTTAAAAGAATTTTTCGGCAAATACTCTGTACATATACGTTATTTACTATATATTAGAAAAGTCATTGAGTACTATCAACTAAATATTTTTGAATCCAATTTTAAATTCTTATTACGGATAAAACGTTCGAATCGCAAACATAATAAATAATATTATTAAATTATAATATACACGTCGAA
Source organism: Chaetogeoica ovagalla (assembly GCA_032441825.1). NCBI lineage: Eukaryota > Metazoa > Arthropoda > Insecta > Hemiptera > Aphididae > Chaetogeoica > Chaetogeoica ovagalla. The sequence goes on from CM063736.1 coordinate 8,395,558, forward strand.
TGCATAACGCCTTCAATGTGATTCGAAATTTTCGAATGTTTTTTATAAAACACACACACACACACACATATTTACGATTATATTCTTGCAATGTTACAATCGAAAACAGATTGTATGGATCTTTTGTAATACGTTTTTTACTGTCTTAAAAATTGAATTCAAAACACTGTAAAGTGATTGCTTTCATCGACCTTCTAGCACGGCTATGAAATTTAATTTAAAAATAAATATTGTTATAATACGAAAACGACGCGCAGAATGTTTGAATTAAAAACGTAGTAAACGCATTTCACGGCGTTCATCCGATTAAAAAATAACAATTATGTGTTTACGAAAATTTTAATTCGTCGTCTGAAGATATAAATAATATTTTCAATTTTTTTTTTTTTAAACATACAAAGTACTCTCCTTCCTATTTCTCGCGTGCTAAAGTTAATATCAATGTTTTCAAATCGGTTCGTTACCATCGATAACCTAAACGCATTTTATTTTGCTTACTTTGTACTTACTGTACTGTTATTTCGACGACGACTGTTGTTATAATATATATTAATACAATCTTAATAAATCGATGTTTTTTTTTTTTTTTTTTTTAAAAATGTCGTACGATTGACTCAGCAATAGTGTGTATTTATATATATATATATATATACACAGTGTAGTGGTTTTAACGAACGTAGAAGATTTAAATCGTTTTAAAAATATAAACACAACGACGGAACAAACGCGATGAATATTACTAGTGGAAAATCGCTAGACTAGAAAAATAAAAGAATAATCCGTCGTATACGTGCATTAAGCACACGATTTTCTTTACCACGTCCTTTAAACACATAATACAAAAACTGCCGTATATATATATATATGTGCGAATTCGTGTATTACGAAAGCGTGGTAAAAATGTTATTTCGATTGACAGTCAATATAGAGGAATGCGAAGGAAACGATTTATTTACTTCCAGCGGCTCTCCATATTTCATTTCTTTATATATATATATATATCGTTGGCGAGTGGATAACGAGGTACTTATCATAGGTAAGATACTTGGAAAAAACGAGTATCTATAATGTGTAATACAGTTTTAGTGGGTGTAATGCCAAAAGTCCAAACGCGGTTTCGTTCAAAAACTTTTTCAATCGTGTCCAATTAATTTCGGTCCGTTATGGAATTGTGTCCAAACACACCGTGCGTTTTCATAGCCGTTGTCGGGATATTGTGAAAACGTTAATTGTTTTCGTTTTACACATAAACACGTCACGTTTCAGTTTATTGAACGTTATTTGTAAATCGGTTTTGTATATTGAACATATTATAGAAAAGCGTATCTATTACGAGGTACCGTGGTGGATTCGAAATGGTCATCTCCGTCCGTCAACTGTACGTTACAATAACTTAAAGAACAAAAACTAATCTAACATCATTGACCTCCTGTGTGTGGACCCAATATGTGTGGACACGACGAGTGGGATATTCGAAATTATTGTGTCAAAATATTCGTAAAATATTAATCGGACAATGATTATAATGTTCTCGTTGCGTTAAACGAGTGTGTTACAGGGCAAAATGACAACGGGATGAAACTGACGATTAAACCCGATTCATCAACCAAAGCGTCTGTCTATCGAGATAAAAGTTATTTTAAGCACGCTACGTCCAGCAACCGTCATTAGCTGTTCCCCGTTTATAAAAAAAATGAGAAAAAATAACAATTGCACTATTCGACGAAAGTGTACGTAAAGTCTCGATGGTATTCTACTTAATCGGATTTATACGTATATATAAAAAAAAAATGAAGTTTACAGTTTTCCGTCGACAACTCATCACAAGTTGTCGAGTTAACAAATTATAAAAGTCATAATAAAATATATTATGGAAAAAAAAACGAATATAATAGTCGGACACGAATTATTATTCCGTCGCGAATCCGTTCTCATTTTACGTTAAAACAATATATGAAAATAAAAAAAAAAAAACGCTGTGCGATAGGAGTTCTAAGACGATTTAGTTTGAGATACGAGAAATTCAATTAAATACGATTTATAAGTCTTCATTATAGAACCCATTGTATCTCGAGATTTACGCGAAATAGATTGGATTTATTTTTATTATTATTATTATTATTATATTACTATTTGGCGGAAGACTGTTTATCTTATTTCAGTCGTATTATTATTATTATTTATGTTTAACGTTTGTTATAAAACGTAACTATGATGAGAACCGTTTATGTTTTTAATTAAATATTATCCTACGCATTAACGGTGTGTCACATAATAACCCAATAATTCTAAAATGTTATCATAATCGAGTCTAAAATTATTTCATTATTTGAATTTACGCATAACCGTAGGATACGTTTAAGACGTCTCTCCGAAATATAAAACCGTTTTCAACTGTAAGACTGTAGTAATCTTTCGTTAACGAATCACACGAAATTTTGGAATGTATTATGAAATGTTCAGCGTACGATGATAATATGTTTATGGCTCTCTAGGCTCGTTTTTGTATAATACAAAAAAAAAAATTCAAAAACCTAACTTTTTTTTACTTTTTTCTTTTAACGGAATGAGCCGCATATATTATTCTTGCGCCGTCGTTGTTATTTTTACAAGCACATGAATACACGTAAATCATTGTTCAATCGTCCAGTACCACGAGTAAGTAATTTCGTTTAAATTCGTCACGATGAAAATATTTTCTAGTGTTTCGAGTGACATAAAAAAAAAAAAAAAAACGAATAATTAACAAAGTGTATTTTCTATGATTTCTCTCGGATCTGATTCGAAATATTTGGCACTTGGCTTAAAAACGTATGGGAGAATTTAATTGTTTCGTCTCGTAACAAACGTTCTAATTACAAATTTTCGTAATTCATTTAAATTTCAATCGGAGAAATAATAGTAAGAGACAAAATATTTAATTTACTCGGAGAGAAATAGATATTCTTATGGTTATTTAATATTTTTCAATAATTCCGGTCCAACAAATTTCTTGATCATTTGTTAAATATTTTTGGATAAGCATCATAGTGAATGTTTTACAAATTTTTTTTTATTTTATCCTTTGCGACCAAGTTAACTACGTAACAGCGCAAACGACCAAAAAATGAAAAATTAATCGCTAACGACTTAAATAATGACAATTGTTTTATAATTTTTTTTTTTTACGCTTGTAATATTCATTAAATTAAATGTTAATAATTATTAAAGAAATAAATCAATAGGTTTTTGGACTCTAAGTGACCTTATCGCGAGATTTCGAGAAAATTAATTTTACTAACGTAGTTTCTGAATGATGCTTTTGAATGGTACTCTGTTCACATTTGATTACATTGTGAACATCTGAAGTGTTTGCGTAGGTCCGTTGTTAATTTTGCACGTTTGAGGGTTGTACGGCGGACGATTTTATTCTGTAGAACGTCAAAAGAGGTCATCGTTTAACTACTGTTAATGTGGAAGGCGGAACTTTACTAAAAATAAATATACAAAAAAAAAAAAAAATGTCTATACGCTATTTTTATTTTAAAACCCAATGGGTGACTTGTGCGTTTATAATAATGTTACACGAGAACGTAATAGAGTATATTTGAAATCTTGACTGTAAAACTCAATGAAAAAAATTACACGCGTCTCTCTTTCAGGGTACTCTTCATGCGATTATACGCATCGATTTCATCTATACTCGAATACATTTTCCAAATTACTCTTATTCTACGCTCTTTTATACGAGTAAGTGAAAAAATTGAGTTCCTATCATGACTTTCTTCTACAACACGTTGTAAAAGTACACGGACAGTTTCGCGATTGAGTTTTTGAACGTCAGCGGCGTGCAAGTGAATTAGAAATTTTGCTGCTGCTATGCGTGTTATTTTGGATAATAATTTGGGACGAGATGTGTGAACGCCGCAATTTCATAGACGAGATTTTCAACAATCATTCCTTGAATTTTCTCCGAGTTTATAACCGTTTCTAAGGGAGTTCGGAATATTTCTTAGATGGAAATATATTTTTCTAATAGAGCGTTTTGCACGTTATTTCAAATTTCTCTCTTATCGCAATAATTAACGTTTGTCGTGACAGAGACTCGAGCAAAATATGACTGCGTATAAATATGATAATACCCCCTCCCCCAACCTAAAGAAAACGAATACTAACTTTTTTTCTAAATTTTTAATTCGGATAAAATTCGTCGATAATAGTCGGAAAACGAGCGGGAAATATTATCGACACTTGTTCTTATTGCTTTTGACTTTCAAATAATTATAATATTGTATGGGTGTGTAATATAGCTAATATATTTTATATCGTAAATAGCAAACATCGGTCCAAATTTGATTCTGTAGCCAGCAGATTAATTGAGAGTGATTGCGAAAGTTTTGCCTTATTGAGAAAAATGCATTTAGGGATCACTGTTAGGTTAAGAGTTTGCGTGCCGCTGATTTAGACGATGCGATTAATCTTTTATCTATATAGAAACGGATTTATTTCGTATATAAAACGTCAGACCGAACTCGGCAGTTTTCGAGTAAACCTGAGGAGGAGATTTTTTTTTTATGCATTCAACTAACACTTTTAATTCGAATTCATCATCAGACTGTATTATATCGTTATTTAAATTTTAGAATACAATATAGAATTTGTTCGAAAATATGATTATGAGAATAAAACCATCGTCGTATTTTTGTTTTTCTTCATTACCAAATTATTTCGGCCGAAACGTAACGAAAAAAAAATTATTATATAAAAATTTTAGAAATCGTATTATTATTTTGAATTGAAAAACGACGGATAAATCATTGAATTTAAAAAGAAAACGTTCCTGAGCGACGCAAGTAAGTTATTATAATAATTGATGAATATGACGAGTATTGTTGAAATATGTCTAGGGCCATAGAACGGTATTCAACCATTTCAACCAAAAATACAAATATAATAATGATTTTTCACGAGTTTTCAAATCGTTATGAACGTAACGCTCTGCTGGGAAACAAATCATAAAAAATTGAAAAACGTGTTAAAAAAAAATACAGTCAAGTGGTTATACCGAAACGTTTTGTAGGTAAAAATCATCTAAAGGAAATCCCTTTCCGTATCTACGCCATTGACCCTAACGTAATCTAAGGATATAAGTATTAAATAAGAGAATTTGCATTACCATAGTCCACTTGAAACCCCAGAGTATCCAGCTCTTAGTGTAATGAAATACCATCCAGTTGTATATTTCGTCCGTAATCTTCAGACATTTATACTATCCGTAATATTGAATAAAAAAATGAGTTCAGAAGCCGAAAGCTCCAAGCCCGAAAACTACGAACGACAGTGATAAATATTGTTTTAAACAGTCGAGATAAATGAAAGTCAAAATTAAAATGTCGTATCGGCTATATAACGCAGAAAATGATTTGTTTCTCTTCTTAAACGGCAGAACCAGATTCTTGGCAAAACGTGTAAAAAACGCGCCCGCGTTCAAAAACGAAAAAAAAAAGATTCGTATAAAAATGTAAAACTTAACGCGTCGCTGTAAAAACAATAATGCTCGTATATTATTCGGCCGTCGGTTGTTTCGCTCGAAATAACGCAAAAAAAAAATAAAAAAAATAAACAACAGCAAAAGATACACACACGGACACGAGAAATTGATATAATATTTCGCGAACATTATACATTCGTAGGAGATTTGTGACCGAATCCTACGCACGTTAGAGATTCCGGTTAAGTATTCCGGTAGCGAATTGGATTCGCATATAAAAATAAAGAGAAAAGAGGAGAAAAAAAAGAGGCAGCAAAACTAAATAAGTTTAAAGCGCAATAAAAACCGCAAAAACCACCTATAAACGGTATAAAGCCCTGGGGGACAATATCCTACGTGTATATATATATATATATATATATACACGTGTATATATGTATATATATATACGTACGTGTGGAAGCGAAAGAAAATTTTCTTCCTCTCTCTCTCTCTCTCTCTCTCTGGTTTTCTATAGGTAAAAAAAAAGTCATTAGATTTACATAAAGTTTCCGGTCGCAGGGTAAACGTATTTACATTATATCCGGCATCGAAACCGTCTTTTTCCCCCGGTTCGAAATATTATTTCGGTTGGCGTTCGACGCCCAGACTTCCGTGATGGATATTCAATATAAACATATATTTACTCCGAAAATCGACACTCTCCGGGAGAGGATGAGAGCCGCGTATCGTCGCTCTCACAATAAATAAGAATAAAAGTAAATTATCTTGTATTAAAAAGCCGATTTTCTGACTTGTGCAATGGCGATATCGTAACCGTTCTGAAATCAGAGTGTGCTGGCCACGATTGTAGTAACATTGCCAGTTGAAAACTCTAATCCGGCGTTTCCCCCTCGACGTTCTTTTGACGTCGCGATTGCCAATATCCAACCCACGACACGACACTGAGTATAATATTTGTTTATATTTCAACTAATTATCATAAAACCATACACGAATCGCGGGTGATTGATAAAAGAACCGTGAAACGTTTCGACTCTAACGGTCTAACCGATATCCCGTCCGAATGCGCACATGAGACACTAACTGCAAGAAATCGAACGGGTAATGGATGTTGAACAAGCGTTTTCTCAAACCGCCAATACCTTGGTCAATAATATTAAGTATTAAAATGCAATTATCGTGTATGGACAAGCTGGCCGATGACTGTCCTACTGGTTTTATTCATTGAAATAAACCATAGCAGCAATAGCTGAGTAACACGAGATGTCTGACGATTACTGACGATCTGAGAAATTAAAGCGAAAAAAAATAAAATACAACAAAATCAAAGTGAACAAATTTACGTAGAAAAGAAATGACGAATATTACAATGAAAATGTTTAAAAAAAAAAAAAAAAAATAACAAATTGTACGTGTGAATTAAATTTGAAAAAACGAACAACTTATAGCGCGTTATAAATATTATTCTATGTATCGAAATATTATTTTTTTAATTCCGTCTGTTAAAATATTTTTAAATTAATTACGTTTATATACGCTCGAAATTCGTTTAAAACTGAATTTATTTAAATATTACGTTGTACGTAGACGATTTGTACACAATACTGTGTACGAAATTTCTTCTCCGGTTGTTTTTTTTATCTTTATTATTGTAATATTCAAAATTTCCTCTGTATAATTTTGTTCGTATTTAAAAATCTTTTTTTTCCGTTGTCGTATTTTTCATTTTCTCTTAGCCTACCGCGAACGATGGCTTTTCGTCACAAACGTAGTAAAAAAAATCCCAATTTTACACAAAGACATCCATATAAATATAATATATTATTATTCATATAATTGGTACTTTCACACGCATATTTATTTATAGTTTTTAGACAAATTTTTATTAATTTACGGTTTTCATTTTTTTTTTTTTCATTTCTTTCGCATATTTCCCTTTTATTCCAACGTTTGTTTTCTGATTGTTTTTTTCTGCTAGTTTAATTGATATTGATATTCGTATTTGGAAACGAGCGTACATACTACAATCGATAATCAACGTATAGCGTGTTTTAATTACACATATACGCGCGCACACATAATATAAGCGCAATTTAATTGGCAAATAATAATAACAATAATAATTTAATTCGACGAAATAACGGGTATAAGAAAATCGAACATTAATTACAACGTTCCGGAGTAGGTTTACTTTACCATCGTATGGATTTTTTTGTTCCAAATAAATATCTCTGACTTGATATCGCGATTTCCAAGGAAAATAAGATCGCAGTATTTCGGCGACGTCACTATATATATGTGTGTGTGTGTAAATATAAAAATATCTCCTCGTCTCGCAATCCAAAAACAATATCACAAAAGTTGCGAATATTTATAATAAAATAAAATTACTTTTCAAATCGATTTAAGTTCGCGAGAAATAACAAGGTAACGGATAATATTACGAAAATCCTACGAGTCTCTCTCTCTCTCTCTCTCTCTCTTCGACTACCGTTACGGCCTATATTAATTCATTTAGAACGGGGTTTTTCGTTCATTTACAATATAAACACACACACACACACACGCACACACGAATTTAACCGATTTAAAATTTCAAATCGTTTTCACGAATAAAATGCGTACATTTATATATGCGTGCACGCGTTTCAATCGTGTAACTTTTTACCACTTCATTAGTCGAAATTGTCCAAAATTTTCACTTAACTTATATAAATTGTAGTTTGCCAACTCATTTAACTACGATGAAGTATTTACAGACAGTTCGGTCTTTGGTTAAAGTTTTAAAAGCGAAATACTTAGTATCCTTTTGTGCGTATTACACTATAAACATATTTGGAGAGAGAGAGAGAGGACACGCGCGTATGAATCATATTGTAATACTCGTACAATAGCACCGCTGCGTATAATTATGCGTGGTTTTAGGATTAATTACGAAATAGAAAATTCTATACAAACAACAACTCGTTACGTAATAATGTAAACGAATTTATTTTTCTTCCATTGATATGGACACGGGCAACGAGAAAAATTTTCATTTTATTAATATAACAATACGATCGTGTCAATTATTGAAATAAACGCCAGTTGTTTAGACAATGCGAATAAAACGCGTATGGATTTAATTTCAAACGTACACGTCTTGTGAATCAGTTTTAGTCGCAACGAGAATTCGTTTACGTCGTATTTATAATGAATAATACGTAATTATCGTAAAACACACTAAAATATGCTTACGAACGTAGTGGAAACGAAAGAAAAAAACCCCCCCGTGTAGGTTTACACCTAACCGCGTAACCGATTTTTTCGATAATTTTTTTTTTTTAATTATTACGGAGAAATTCGAAAACCGTGTCGGAGTGCAAAGTACCGGTCTAAGATAAATAATTCGAAACGTATAACGCATTTCGGAGATCGTTTGGACAAGCTTTGTTTACAACTAAAAAAAAAAAAAAATAAATAGATAATATTCAATGACGAAATAAACGTTTCACAACACCCTTCGAGATCTTTAACGAAATTTCAAAAAAAAAAAAAAAAAGAAAAAAATGTTTATAGTTTTAATTTAACGCCGTATATATCGAGCTATTATTTTCGCTAAAAAATTATTTCTTATAAGAAAACGTCGACGTAAAACGTTATAAAAAATAAATATATGTATATTATACGCATTTCTGTGTTATTATAATACACCACAGCAAATTTTAATAACTAACTACGTATTGGTTGGTGGTCGCGAGTCGTGTGAGTATTTCGATATGGAAATACGCGTGCGTATTTTAATAATTGTTATTCAATTCGTCAACGCGTCGTCGAATCGTTTATTTTCGTAACGCGCGCCGCACACCATTTTTGTGTTTTTTTCCCCCTCTCCTTATAATTATATTATATTACGCGAAATAAAAAGCGTTTACGACGACGTATCCCAATGGATTGAACGGTATCGATACATATATATAATAAATATCAACGCTTTTTATAAATTCGTATTCTCCGAAAAACTGTTTTCTACTCCTCGTATCGTCGGTACGAATATTTTTATTTATTTTTTCTTTGTTCACGCAACGTTAAAAGCTTTAAACGCTTAGGCGATAAGAGCGAGGAAATATCTGTGAATTTTTATATAATATACACACACACACACACATTATACAAAATTCCGATTTCGAATACGGTTTTTTTTTTTTTTTTTTATTATTATTATTATTATTTCATCGCCGGAATATTTAAAAATCGATTGAAATGTTATACGCGCCCCGGTCAATTCGCCGCGGCAATCGCGTGGGAACGAACGGCGATTTTAAAACACCGTCTGTCTGCGACTCGTACGTAAATATGGCTACGGCGATCATTGCAGCGTTTACGAGACAATTAAAACGTATAATAATAATTGTTGGCCAATCGTCGCCGCGCGTACGACGAAACACGCGCAATTCAAATAGGATTATTTAGGATTAACAGGAGCACGTTGTGCGCGAAATTCGAAACGACAAACCGAAGTGAAACGACGGTACAACGGACAATATGCGGATACCGTGTGTTTTTTAATGGGAAAAATAGCGGTTTTTTTTTTCGTTTTGTTAATCGCAAAACACTGTCCGTTTTTTTATTTTTTTTTTTTTTTTTAAATCGAACGGCGTGCGAACGTCGTTCGTAATTGTCGCTTTCAAACGCGGAATTCACGTTCGTCTATATATTACAAAACGTATTTCTCGTTTAATTGTTTTTTTTTTTTTTTTTTTGTTGAAAATACACGACGACGTCCAGAACCGGAGAGACATTTTATTTTGAAACAAACACACGACTGCCACCTAGTGGATTACACGGTCGCGAGCCGACGAAAGTGTAAATCGTTTCGTAGCGATCTCTCACGGAATCGACGAAACGACGAGGCGCCCGTCCGCGGAAATCGGGAAGATGGCGTTGCGTGTATGACACGTTTTTTCCGTCTGAATTGAACTATTTTTTTGCAAAAAAATTTACCACCATAAATACTTTCTTACGAATTATTCGACAATTCGTTTATACGTATTTGTCACTGCATTGATTATCAATCGCGTGTTATTGTTAAGAACTTATAACCGAACGAACTGGCTGAGAATTGTTTACTTATTCGACGAAATAAGTGGTGTAATATATTATGGTTTTCGCTTTGGAAAATTCGAATCGCGAGTACCGCCGGTACGCGCAGGACGTAGTAACAGTGTGAGAGCAGCTCAGACGAAGATGATTATTATTATTTTTAATTCGAAAGCAACGGTGAAATATTGTATTCGGCAAGCGATTCAATGTGTGACGCCAATTTATATTAAAAACCAACGAACGTGATCGATATTATGTGTACCTAAATGCCTTGGTTTTATATATTTTTTTTTCTCGCTGTTTGCCATCCGTTTTTCGACATTACCCTGAGAAACCGCAGATTAACGTGCGGAATAAAATGAAATACCATCTAAAAGCGATGATTTGATACCGAAACGCAGCGCAACGCGTAAGATCATTCGACGAGTACTGCTCGTAGAAGTATTCAAAGACAAGAATATATCTATGTACATAATTTCAAAAACAATACATTCGTCGCTTTTAAAATCACGAACGGTTAATTACCATTAAAAACAAAAAAAAAAATAATCTCCGGACCGTAAAATGTTGTAAAGAATCGCCACTGTATATAACTCCGTTAACGAAAAATCGTATAAAAAAACGTTCATATCCGTTCTCGTATAAAAATTACACAGTTTGCGTAGAAAAAAACACACACACACTAAATATTTTCACGACGAAATTAAATTATTTAATATTTATATATATTATGAGAAGAGGGAATAATTACTATTATAACTTCATATTATATACTTACATTAAATATACGATAAATCGTTTAGGGAAAAATTGTTTTCCAAATTAATTTATACGAAGAGCTTTTTACCATTTTCTTTAGATATAAATACGCATTTTTCTCTCCTCTAATATATATATATATATTTTATATAATCATTAATTTCTATTCGTGACGATAACCGCATTAGATTTTGATTATTTTCACCGACATATTTACATATATTATCTATACATAATAATATATATATATATATATATTACGCTATGAAATGTTTTAATAATATATAAACTCGTCTCCTCATAACCTCATTTAATTATTGTGTTATATTGGCCATTAACAACGGCGTTTTGTTGAAATTTTAATACTAGGTATTTAAATTTTCAATGGTTTAATGCGTTCCTCTAATGTAAAGCACGAGGAAAAAATAAAACAATCGAATATTATTATTTTTCTCCTTGGACATTATTTCGATTTTAATATTTTCAATTTCAAGTAATCCGAATAATAAATAGTGGACAAAATTTTTAATTTTATCAATTAATTAATTTTTTTTTTTTTGTAACTCGTCAAAAGAGTTCTTACGTTATTTTATTATATTTACGCGATTACGTAAATTTTTTTTTTTTTTTTGTTTTTCTAAATGAAAAATGATTTTTAATAACAGTTTTCTAATTTTCTATACAATTGATTATATTTACACTTACTGGTTTATTTTTTCTTTTACTTTCATTATATTTATTTAATTTCGTAATTAATGTGATTTTTCTTTTTTTTTTTCAGGTAAGAGAATAATGCATATCTGTGTTTTGATTTCGAAAAAAATGGAATATTTCAGGTAAAATATTTTGATTATATTTCGTTTTTTTTTTTTGGAACGTGTAAAAGCGTTTAAAATTAAGCGCGCGTTTACAATCAAAATGGTATGTGGAACTTATTAAGTATTAGGTTATAACGATAAATATTTTCCGCGCAAACGATTAACTCGAATTGAAGTTCTTTTTTTCATTTTATGAAAAACGTATACCGATATAAGGAGTTTTTTTACTCTTCATAGAGATATTATTACACGTAAGTAACTATTTATATATATATATATATAAAAGTAAATCGTCATAATAATAATAATAATAATAACAACACGTTTATTATTGTTAATTTTTTTTTTATGATAAACGATTTCACGAATGTTTGTTTCGCACATATCATTGTCGTATATTATTATTATTATTATTATTATCATTATCATTATTATCATTATTATTATTATTATTATTATTATTATTATTAATATTATTATTATTACGATATGGTCTCGGGAAGAATTCTGGATCGTGCGTTTCTGTAGAAAACTGTAGGAAAGAGAAAATTAAAAAAAAAATTGTTTCGTTCAATACAAAGCCTCACCGAGCGCGTCATTTACGTTTTCGATACACTACGCCCAATGGCGTTTCTCGTTTATTTTCTCCGCAACCAACCACGCGGCGTTACACCTCTGAATTTCGCGTTAATATATGTTTTACGTGACTCTCCGCGATGGCGAAAACTAGCGAAATCGAGTTCCGTTTCAATGGAAACTTCACGTCTTTATTATTATTTATATAAATAAAGTATATTAAAAAAAAAAGAACAAATCCGTTTCGTGCGCTGCGGTGTTATGAGGATTAACGATACAATACCGCCGTTAATGAAATGTCGTATTTGCACGTTATTGGTTTACGAATTGTACGCGAATCCGATAGTGTTTTTCTCTTCTATTTTGTGTTTACACCGGCTGAATTCAAAGAGGGATGGATATTAATCGTCGATCTAGGAAATGGCACTTACGGTTTTTCGTTCGGAGGCGAGAACAGTTTTGCTCCCAACACGCAAGAACGAAAAATAAATTCTTCGTTTTCGTGTTCGTATAAAATAAAAAAAAAATATATATGTATATAATTTTTTTTCTATTTTACTAAATGTCTGTTGTACGATCTGTACGTTTTCATCGTGTCATAACGCGGTTGAATTACGGCCACTGTTGACAAATTATTATTTTGTACGGTGTACAAAATATTTTAACAACATAATATACCAATATAACACATATATAACATTATATTATATCACAAGCGGTTTAATGAATCGAGTGCCCAATAGCGTCACTGTTTTCTCCGTATTATAGTTTAAGCGAAATGCCGTAGAATTTCAACGTCATCAAAGTTCGTACGTCAGAGAAACATGAGTCGATCGAGTTATGGTTTGCAAGTGTCTTAAAAACACAAGATTTGACGAATGCCTACGGGGGACGTTTATCGAAATCAGAAGAACACCGCGCGCGCGTTTCTTTGAACAAAATTACCGCGTGTATAATAATACGGAAATATTTCGTTTTGTTAATTTGTCCTTATATTTATATGTATAAATAAATATCGTAATAGTCTACAAGACTCGTAAAGTTTTCCCACTCCCCTTTGAATGCGTCGACTCAAAACTTACGTGTTGCGTATTATCACATCTTCAAAGCAGACTGGGGATTGGGGGACATTCAATCGGCGTGTGCGCTCAACGATTGGACGAATATTTTCATTTATGTAACGGGTCGACGCCAAGGGATATGGTGGTCTCGTAACAGACACACTAATATTTGCGAGTCTGTCACTTCCCCGAATCCGTGTAGAATTTCAAAACGCGCTCGTAACCGAATAATTCGCCGCTCATCAATCGAACTGCAGTACAGGGTCGTTCGCCAGTTTTTGACGAGTTTTCGAATTAAATATATATATATATATATTGCGAAAGTCGGCAGTTTTTGACAGTTTCACGCGGGATGACAGCTGGACCTGAATTCACCTGGGACCATACAAAACTTACACCGAGTATTATTTAGTCGTCGACACGTTGAAACGGCGGATGCGCTTTATAAAACAGTTACAGTAAATGGATAGAGTTGTAATTTCGGATAAAAAACTCGTATACGAAATAATACTAATTACAACGAAACGGCGCTGCGGCACTCTGCAAAAACAACAATATTCGAAACAACAGTGTTCGGAAACCTTTTGGAACGTTTGGAAATGTTCATTTTTTTTTTTTTAATCGTATTTACGAATCGCGTTTATTCGGAAATCCGTAACAATTTTTACTCATTAATCGATTATTATTATTATTATTATCGTCTTGTGTGCGTAACAAAAAAACAAAACAAACGCGTACTTACAATCGTCAACGTACGGATCCCCGGTAAAAGCGCACGTCAAGTTTATAATAAAATGAAACTCCAATTCGAACGGTTTTCTGACGAGTTTCAATCGATCGAAACGCGTATAAAATTTGTAACGATTTTTTTTTTCTTTTTCTATCAACACAACGGAACGGTCTCCCTAACGCTTAGTGTTTATAACGAGAAGAGAATTTCTTTTACAAAATAACGCCGGGGGAACTTTCTCGAACACACGCGCCATCGTATCGGCGCCGCGTTTCTGCGGGAGTGGAATTTTTCCGGAAAAAAAAATTATGTAGCTGCTCCGCTTTTAAAAATTTTCCGCGATAATAGGCGAAAAAAAAAAGGAAAAAAATCTATTTCATCCGAGTAAGTGTCCGCTCGAGCGTTTAACTCCCGGCGGCTAATTTATTCTTCTTCTGTATTACGAAGGAACAGTAATGGACGTTTTCAATACGATCGCGAGCAAAATCATTCGGCGGATGTGAAAATAATAATAATAATAATAATAATAATCGGCGCATACTAGTTGGGTCCCATGATTCAGATTGTTCACCAATTGGGTCCCGTGTAAAATAGCCTACTGTACGAGTTGGATCCTATAAAAAACATTTTCCTTCCTATTTTTACAGACTTAGTCTGTAATAACATTTATAGTTACTACCGGTATGGTTAAAAATATTTATTTTTTTTCTAATTTTTTCCTGATTTACAATCGTTCGTCATTCATCTGATTTTCAATGATTAATAATATTTTAATTTAAGGATTGAAATTTATAAGACATAGTTCTTACGAATTCGTAGCAATTAATTTTTTCTGTCATTTTTTCTTTTACGAAATATTCCTTAGATATTATACGCTTGCCTTTTTCACTAAACGTAATCTTTCGAGATTTATCCAATATGTACGGAATGCGAACGCACGTATTATAGTGTGGTGTAATCAGTGATCAGTGATCGTCGATTATTTCAACGCCGGAAAGTACCTGATCTAAAATATTATTTTCGTCTACGATAGGAGGCCCAAGTGGACCACCCAACGCATCATCTGATACGCCCGCCGGACACAATTCAGACAAAACATTTTATTCGCACGGGCCCGATTCGTACGACGTTTAAAACTAGTATTATTTTCGGACCCGACTCCAGGGGCAGCATGAGATTAATCCGGCCCATATTCCAATTTTCCCATTAAGCCCGGCCCATTATGTCACCTGTAGGTACATTATTTTGGGTATCAATTATATTGAGGTATATTTTTTGTATGGGTTAGTAGTCAGGTTGTCAGGAAAATACGTTGTTTTCAGTAAGACGAACTTTTATCATATTAATAAAATAAAGATAAACGAATAATAATATTAATACAAAAAAAAAAAATTACTTAAAATTTGAAAATTATACACACACACACTTATATTTGTAATTTATAGAGTTTGTATTTTCAACTCGTGTAGGTACACGATATTTTACGGTAGTATCATAATTTTATATTTACCGAAATAAAATTTACAGCGGCCCGTAATTCAATAAACGGGGCGGCCCACGAAGCGCGAAAAAAGATTCCGGGGGCAGCATATGCTGCCTCTGCTGCCACCGTGCGCACGCCTATGACAATAATAATAATAATAACAATAATAATAATAACAATAATAATAATAACAATAATAATAATAATAATAATAATAATAACAATAATAATTTCTTAGTTGAAACGGCGCCGTATCAAACGCGCGCGTGTTCCCCCGCGGAGGGCAACGACGACGACGACAAAGGCGCCGCCACGGACGGGTTAGGCGGCGCCAGTGAATATATACGTCGTGTGTATAGATTTGCGTGTCGAAGCCAACAAAACTCGTCGGCGGACGGTGTTTTTAAAACGTACCACCCCAACCACGCGCTTTTAACTCCCTCGACATTACATTTTCGTCCCCCGTGACACGCGGTTTGTAATCGTTTCGAGAGTTGTTCGCGGTTTATGATTTTGATTTGTTTTTTACCCTTCTCTTCGGCGTTTCCTCTCTCTCTCTCTCTCTGGAATATTTCGCGGTTCTTTTTTACATTTTTTTTTTTTGAAAACGCGAAAATTGCGTTCGAATCTCGTTTTTGTTTCTCTTTGTGCAGTTTACCGCCGCGTTTTTCCGTCTGGTAATAATCGAAAATGTAGTACGCGTCGTGAATCGCCGAGCGAAATAACATTTTTCCCTCTTCTCCCCCGGCCGGAGTTTGCAACGCGTATCGTATTTCGTAAGTATTATAATAATGTATTGTGTTACAGGGAAAATCGATTGAATTCCGTAAGTCGATTAGAGGGGGGGGGGGAGAGACCGTTTAAAATCGACACGCCGCGTTAATAAAAGTATATTTCAATATCGGAGAACAATATATATTTATGTAAACGGACATGGGAATTATTATTGTTATTACTATTAATATTGATCGCGCAGTTTGCATAAATTTTAAACGCTCCGCATTGACGCGCGCGCACATAAACGCGCGTTATTGCATAATCTTCTTCCGGCCAGCCTCCGCGAGAAACGGAAACCGTTCGTCTGACAATAAGAAAATATCCGCGCGCGCACTGAGATTACCTCTGATTTTTTTTTTTTTTTTTTTATCAAACACTTTAAACGCGGTACATTTACTTCGAAGCACACGAGAACTTATTATCAAATCGTATGGGACGCGTTAAAAATTTACACACAAAAAAAAATCCATTCTCGTATACGTTTAAAAAATTAAAATATATATATATACTCGTCCGCGATAAATTGCAGAATTTTGTTACGAAAACAATTTTATAAATCGCATTGCGTTCGAATTGAAAAATCATTTATGAAACATTATGTTCAGAGCACGTGATTTTATTGCAATAGCCTATCATTTTTATAGAATTTCTCGAGATGAACACTGATTATGGGTAGCTAAAGAAAAACATTTCAAAAATCGTTCTATTTAATATGTTGTAGAAATTCACGTGGGGTTTTTTTTTTTTTTTTTTTTTTATAAATACGTCAAGACTCTTAAGGACGATTAGTTTTGAGCAAACGTAAATTTTCCATAAAAAAAAAAAACAATCAATACGCTTTGTCGGAAAATTTGAAATATTTTTTTTCCCCCTCGTATGGTTGAATAATAACGTACGCGTCCGACATTATACTGTAAATGTTTAAAATCTTAAAACAAATATTCCTCGCTCCGTTCAGAATCTAAAAAAAAATAAAAAAATTTTACCTCTCTTATACGAATTCAATTGACTCAACATTTATAATCGATACGAATAGGCTGCAATAATCGACAGGAAATCTGTGTGATGTTTTCGTCCGGTATGATAGAAAGAGTTACACGTTTGGTGAATATTTCTATAACCGCATTAGTCGATGTAAATTTTCTGTCGTTTTTTTTCGTCTACTTTTTTTCCCCCAGACACTTTTGATAAAATCGAAAAACGATCTCTTTTAAAATACCAACTAAATTCGCAATTCGCTACCGGAAACAAACTATGACTGCGTAAAGAGAACAATCCTTCCGATAGAATTTTCTTTGATACCGGCATGAAATAAAACACACTCGTTGTAAAATCAATACATCTCTCGCTCCACCCAGAATCTGAAAAACAAAAATTCGCATGATAATATGTTTAAAATAATAATAAACAAAAAAAAAAGTCGACGTATTATCTCATTGATTCTTAATATACGTATGATTGAGACAATTTGTGGTTATTACGTGTGTTCATTAAAATAATGAATTATATTATATTAAAGAAAATATTTAGGCGCGTAATGCATTAAATAATATACGAGATAACTGCCAATCAATAGAGTTTGAATTTTTAATTATTTTTATTACGTGTTATAATAATAAAATAATTTAAGAAAAATAAATACTACTTTTGTTACCGATGAAAAAAGAAAGAAAAAGAAAAAGAAAAGTGCTTCAACAGTCTCTCGAATTAATGAATAAAGTCGATGATTATTACAATAACGTATAAAATATCAAATGTTTTCGATACGTTGCGATGCGAAAATGTTATCGTGTATCGTATACACGATTCAGAAGAAGATATAAGACGCATTTAGTGCGTGAATAATGACACAAATTCCATACTTTATTAGCTTTTAAAGTGCGTATCAATAATATTATTAACATAATATTATATCGTCGTTGCGCCGAAAGATCAATAATAACTACTACAGGTTGGTTCGGTGCAAAAACGATGCGCGCGTTCACAGAAGTTCGTCTGGACGTGTTTGCGACGAACAGAAATGTCATAAAAAAAAAAAAAAAAAAATCAACGTTTTCTGTAATTATATCTTCGATACATATTTGACTTATTTGTGTGCAATCGGCAGAGAATTTTTCTTTTCCTCGACATTTGAACACGATTTTTCGAAAATTCGGACGAACCCGACCCCCGGTCGCTCAAAAACCAACAACAATAACAATAAAATTATTATTTATAACGAGAAATTAATTAAACTTTTTTTTCCGACTCGTTTAAATTGAATTATATGAAGAAGAAAAAATTCACGTTCGATAAAGTTAAATCGTACTATTTGCAAAAGAGAACACGACGCTTGTAAAAGTTATTCAATGCTAACGAATTTCTATGTCGTATCAAACACCACAGTGTTTACACGTATCGTTAAAAACTCGCGAAGACTTTTGTAAAAAAAAAAAAAACCAATATAAGTTAAATAAATGGATTTTTTGACGACTTTTAATTCGTACCCATATTAATGCCACGAATATATATATATATGTATATGATAATATAAACCGCAAAACAGTAACATTCGAGTAATATTATACAACTTATATTATTATTATTATTATTATTTATATCCTTTGTGACGTACGCGCGAATTTCGCTCGTCTCCAATATTAAAGCGTTTATTATAAATACACACACACACACACACACACACATATATATATATGTACACGTGATTTCGTTCGAATTTTATTAAAAATCGTTACGTCGTCTTACGGTGTAATTATTCTGTACAGAAACGAAACGAATAAACGTCAAGCGGTTATTACCGTACGAGTCCTCCACAGAATTTGTCGACATTCGTTACAGTTTATGATATGTCAATTAATTCGCAGCATTATCGCAATATTATAGCGTACACACACAGAGAGCGAGAGAGAAGTGTAACAATATCATTAAAAAATAGAAGCGGACATATAAAGTGACTGACAATTTTTAATAAAACACCGTCTTATTTCGTTCAGACGCAACAGCCGGATGTGCTGCACGTGTCAGTTGTATGCTATTATCATAAGTTCTTCTCCGCAATGATATAAAATAATACGCGCGATTTCTCTGATCTGGGTGACGCGTATTTTATTTTATTCGAATCGTTTTCCCAGAGCGGTTTATTTAAATGTCGCGAGTGCTCGTAAAACGAAAATAATAACAACGCGACGTAACTTTGATGATAGTCGTCGCGCACGAATTGTTACGTTTTAACGTATTTATTTATTTTTTTTTTTTTGTTTTTTTTTTTATAGTGGTTGTCTAAAATCACACGCGTTTCATCAAAAAAAAAAAAAAAACAGACAATACGGAAATGATTTTTTTTTTGTTTCGCCGGCGATATTTAAATCGCATTCAACGGTCGTACCGTGCTGTGGTTTTAATCGCTCTTTTTGTTTTTTTTTTTTTTTTGCTGATTTCATATTATTACGAACTGTAATTATATAATGCGTATCGGCTCACGAAGTATTTTAACGAATAAAACGAAGAACAGGCCTTGAACTCTAAGTATATCGGTTATCGTAAATGAGGCTATAACACTTATATACATATAACGGTTAGTCGATATATTTTGACCCTGAGTTAAAAAAATATATACAACAATAGATAAAAGCGAGTTGCCATTTTTACAACCGCGCCTTAATGATAATTATTTCAAATGTTTCAAACGGTTTTTTTCGATCAACTCTACCGTACAACCGTAATAAATAAAAATAATAATAAAAATTCGTGTACAAGTACGAAAACTATAAATATTAATATAATAATTATACAACAGTATACGTGTCATTGCAGACGCCGTTCTACTTCATTTCTAGTCGTTTGATGCGCAAAACGATTTTCAAAAATCATATATGTCCATCGCATTTTTCCGTTACTTTTTTTTTTTTGTTTCTAAATTAAACGTCGTCATATTTTATACGATTATGCGTTTGTTTTTTAAGTCTTGTTCCGCATTATTAAAATGGTAAATCTCGCGCACATTCAATGCCGATTTCAAAACGTCCAAATAATCTAATACGGGTTTTTTTCCTCCCCGATTTTCAATTGCCGTTACAGCACGGGATTGCTCCCTTCCCCCCCCTCCCCCCCCGGTCACTTGATTTCGATAATCCCCGCTTTGGCTCTCCATCCGACGACGTCCCAGTCACATGGCAACTAGGTCGGTTCTCTCTCGTAAAAATGAGAAAATGGATTTGACGTTAAAAACGAACGCGGTAATAACTTATCGGTATTTCGTTATTGTACTGTTATAGCCAACGCAGTCGTATAGTCCGCAATTACTTAATGGACGAACGTACATAATATCGTATTATCATTTGCCCGAGAACAATACGGTGATTCGGGAAACGAGTGTTTCTCCTCCTGCAATAGCCGTTGTCACGTCGAGCATAATACGGGGAATATCGATTTCGCGTCCGTTTTATAGCGGTAGGCACGACATTTTTTTTTTTTTTTTTACTGTTATCACCCGCGCGTAGACAAACGATCGGACACTTTTTTTTTTATTATTGTTATCGTTCAATCGCTCTTTTGACGTATGAGTACATCGCGTATACGGTAGTTTTGGCCGGTCGACCACGTTTAAACTTGTCGTCTAAAACGATTTTATAAAAAAAAATTACAAGAGAATCGATTACGACTTTCCGAGAAGCCGCTGCGGCCGAACACGCAAATATCGACCAATACACCGATAGGACCTCATGGTAAATGAACGTGTCCGTTCGATGTGGCTCCCAGACAGAAGTCGAGATTTCCTCTACAAATGTGTCCTCCTGGTCTGGTCCGGTTCACGTTGTCACGCGTTTTTCAATCGCACTTCAAACAAAAGACCGCCTGTTCTTACGGCGGATTCGCGCACGAGACGAGAGCGTCTAAATTGTAAATCGGCTTTCGAGGAGGAGCCAACTAAGAATATCGAACGGCGAGGATTTCCCGTTGTGATAAAAATTCGCCACACGTTTGTTTTACAGACACAACGGAAGGGCGAGTTCCGAAAGAGATAAACTCATTTTCCCTTTGTTCGCGTACAGAGATCGTTTGATAAACCGTTTGGATTCTGCGAATATCGCCGACTACAGTGCGAACGTTATAATTTTGTAATCTCTGCGAACTTTCCAATATTGTATCCTCGAACTCCACATCCCGCAGACTCGTGTGTCCGTTATAACCGATTATCATTAGTTATTATCATCATCATCATCGGAAAAGTCGAAGTGTCTCTTGTGTGCCGCCGAGTACGAGAAATTCCTCCTCTCGTCTAAATCCACCTTTAAACCGCCGCGACCGAACCCCGTTTGTTCACCGGCTATTTTACGTAAAATAATACTTTATTTTTATTTTCCACGAATAAAACACAACGGGTAATGTGCGACGAGAGTGATTTCGTGTAATCACTACGACCACAGACGAAGCAATTCTAGCGCGATTGGATGATTTTTTTTTGTTTTTTGTTAATATTAACGGAAAATTTGATTCGGCGATATGTGATATGAAAAACGTTATTTTAATCTGACGCGTTTACAAAAAAAAAAAAAAAAAAACAAATTAATCGGACAAAATTATTTAACAATAATCGAGAAGAATTCGCCGAAACCGGTTGTGAAAAGATTGTGATAAACGTCGTGGCGCTAGAAGAGAGCCGGTAAGAGAACTCGGTTTGAAGATCACGAAAATCGTAGATGAAGAAAATCGTAAATGTACACAAAACAATAAGATTACAAAAAACCGGTGGGAAATAATCGAAAACTAAAAATGTACAAAAAAAAAAATAGAGAAAACCCCCGCCGGAACGAAATTTGTTCAACGACTTAGCGGGGGATTCGCGCGATAATAAAAAAAAAAAACGTTCGATAGTATTTTACCGCTTTCGTGAAAATAAAATATTATGTTCCGAGTATAATTATTACGAGGCGATCAAAATAAATATCGAACGCATTACAAAACGCTCGTCATTCCGCCGCGGTGAATTTCTCTCGAAAATATCTAAAACGTACACCACGCCGTACGTGGTGTATCGGTATAAACGCCACCAACATGAGACATAACGTATAAACGCGTTCGAAATAATAATAATAAAAAAAAAATACGTTTACGATAAAAAGAAGAAAAAAACCTTCAACGGCACCCGCACGGAATACGCGCGTTCAATAAATATGCGTTTTTAAAATGAGTTTTCTCCCCGTGCAAATGCACGTTATTAGTGTGTAAATAAAAATTCACCGCAATTGTTACCGAAATACAAATTGTACGAAAGCGATTCTGATAACGTTTAACACGCGCATATCTCATATAATATATTATATAAACGCACGAGCACGTTTTTTTTCTTCGTGTAAAATGTCAACGGCATTTCAACAAACCAAACACTCCATCTCTTTTAACATACCGTATATTTTTTTTACTAAAATAGAGGCGTACGAAAGTTTTTGCGAGAATTTACCGTTACGTTCAATATGCGCACACGTTTTAAATATTAAATTTATAATAATAAAAACTCCGTAATGTTCGTAATTTTGGCGAACAAACCGTCTAACCGAGAGTCACTACTCGCCGAGGTTCGTAATCGAATGAGATTTTTATATATATATATATATATATGTATACATCACGCGCTACGCTATAATGATATACACGTACAGTTACGTGTATATTACGGCCTTTACGATAAATTCAAATTTATTTTTTAACATCGACGACGCGTGTTTTACGGACGGTAAAAAAAAACATTAAAAAAACGTTCCCATATTCGAAAATACGAGAAGAGAAAAATGGCCAATTAATATTCGACCGCACAACCGATATATATTAAACGACGTTGTACGTACTGCGAGCACATGTTGGGCGCCATAAAACAACAACAACAAAATCGATAACGTTTCAACGAGAAAAGTTAAAACCCGCAGGCAATGACGTCAACGAATTGATTACACTTTCGAATGGCAGTTGAATTACATTTTATTTTCAATCCGTGTTTTTATGTCGTTTAAAAACGTCGGTTTTCGTATATTGTTAGAATTTTCCGTTGCGCGCGTTTTCTGTAAAACAGATGTTCGGAATCTGTAGTGTACTAAGTGTTTGGAAAACGGATTCTATTATCTTATTTTTCCCTCGAGCGCGTCAAAGTGCGATTTTCTTTTACACGATCGATTACATACACGCGGATAATTTCAATAATCCGAAATTCCTAATATATTATTATACTTTTTAAAAAAAACTTTTTTCGTGCAACCAATTCGATATATTAAAAAACGTTTAAAATAATAAGAAGAAGAAGAAGAAGAAAAAAAACCTCTTGTACCAAAAATAGTTATATAAACTCTCGTCGATAAATTTATCACGGACACGTCCATCGTATATTATATATCCATTACGTTTTCGTAAATAATTATAGTTATACAATTATTCCGGATTGGGAGACGATATAACCTAATTTGAATTTATTTAGTTTAAAGCGTTTTCGGCTATAGACGAATAGTCGTCAATCGCGGACACAATACACTCTCCTTGTTTATCGTTGTGTTATACGCGTGACGTAACTGACGGACACGTAATAATACGTGTATATAAGGAGAGATTTTTACTATATTCCATTCTATTATTATTATTATTATTATTATTATGCGTATATATATATATATATTTTTTTTTTTTATGGGTCAATCGTTTACCATTCCGTTATTCGGAAGTCGAAAGTCCTAAGGGACGTCAATACAAAATACAATTCTATTGACATAACAATATATTGAGGGGGGGCGAGGGGAAGAGGAAAAAATATGTGAAGTTCCGAAAATTTTTTTTTATTATTATTATTATTATAATCGAAATAATAATTTATTTTTTATCGAATTATACTTTTCAAACGTCTTCTTTACGAGATTAAATAATAATAATAATAATAATAATAATCATGTTTGCTTAGGTACACTTTCGCGTATTTCAACGTATACGACGTTACCGTTTTGTTAACATAAAACGTTCCATTAATTTCATAATAATTCATAAAATTATATAATAAACCCCCCCCCCACACACACACACACACACTTTGTTAATTTCAATAGACGAAACGCATTGACGTGGGAGGGAGGAGGAAGTATAATGGGTTATACGTATACATTATACGCGTATATAACTGAATATCAAAATTTCTATATCATACGGGGGCGAGCCAAGGAGGGAAAAATAGCGTCGTGTACGACGTGTGCATGATTTATCATGTGCATGATATTATGATAAATCGAGAAGGACTCGAGGGGAAGTGTCTCGTGATTTGGAGGAGAGAGAAAAAGAAGGAACGTCTACGTATGCGTATACGTACGCACACAGGCGCATTTTTCTTTTTTTTCGAAAAAATTAATTTAGAAAGAAAAAAAACGTAGTTTTAAAATTTGCGGGTTTTTCGTTCGTTTTTCAACGACGCTTGACTTTCGAATTAGTGTTACACACTAATATATTTATACGATTCCCATTGGTCTGAAACATTTCGACGATTCTCTCAGTCATCCGTCCGCGCGCACAAGAGACCGCACGTTCTACGCTCGCAGTTCACTCTCGCGTTGTGTAAATTATAGAAAAAGTTACTGTAAATTTTCTGTAAAAAAAAAAAAAAAAACGACGCGTTCCTAAACGCGTAAAGGAATTAAAGACGACTTTTACCATCGCGTGCAAACGCGATTTTCGGAAAAACAAAAAAAAAAAAACAAAAAACGACGCCACGCGCGAATATATCTCTTAAACGTAAATCGTCGTGGAGTCTAGAAGTATTTTTATTTTTTTTTGTTCGCTCTGCTTTATCCGTTTCAACGGTACACGGGAGTAGTGGTTACACCGAGATTTTCGTCGATATAAAAACGACGTTGTCAATCCGGGGGACGTCGTGATAATATTATTGAAAAATAATTCCGTTACCGTCGCCAACGATAATTGTGCGGCGGTATAGCCAGTGTTCACCACGAACGTTGAATTCTCTCGGTCTTCGACACTGGCCACTCGTCGTTGTACAAATGTGCGTGTGCGTGTATAAGCAGTATAATGACGTCCAAGTATTACTACTACTACTACTACTGTTGCGACGGATCGATAAGAGGTTGAAATCGCGTGACCGCGTTTTCAAAATAGTCGTCGAATACACCACGCGCATTAAAATGGGTGGCCGGGCGAGTAGTTTTACGCGTATTTATATAATAATAATAATAATAATAATAATAATAATAATAACAATAATAATAATTACAATAATAATAATAATAATAATAATACATAATAATAACAATAATACATAATAATAACAATAATAATAATAATAATAATAACAACGTCCGACTGTGTGTTAACGACGCCGCGGGAGAGGACAACGTTTGGAAAAAATAAATCAAAAGCGCTTCCCGGCGGTACGTTTTTTTTGTTTTTGTTTCTACGTTGAAAATATTATGAAACGATGACGACGAGACCACCGTTTTCAATTGTTCTCCGGTGTGAGGAGAGAGTTGCGGCGAATGAAACGCGAAAAGTTCGCCGCCGATTTTATATACTCGTGTATATATATAATATATTATATGTATACGTAATTGAAAATCTTTTTTTTTATTATTATTATTATTAAACGGATAATCTTTTCGCTAATGTCGAATGGTAATAGTGATAAAACGTTACTCGTCAACAACTATGACGGCCATTTCGAAAAATTAGAATTTTAGAAAACGATATTGAAAAAAAAAAAAAAACGATAAATTTCATTGGAAAGTTGAAGGTTTTTTTTTTCTTTTTTAGGTTCTATCGTGTAACTTTCCTCTAACCGCACGTGACGGAATTTATCGTCGAGCGTTCCGCGTTAAAAAACGTTACACCGAATTTTAAACCGACGCTTTGTTTAACGCGAACGAAAAAATATTTTTACCATATTTTTGATAACATCTGCAAGCGGTAGAATTTCTCGAATTCTTTTCGAATCTCTTCTCTTTACTATATACTCGTATATTTATTTTTTTTTCGCGAGATTCGTATAAATCTTCGTCGTATCGTTTTTCATCGAAGAAAACGACATTTTACTCGCCTCCCGTACTCACCGCGTACACCGTCATACGCGCATACCGTACCAGTGGGTTTTAAATAATAATTTGTATATATATATATATTGGCTTTTTAGAAAAATACGCAAAAGTCAATTTGACCTTTATCGAATATCGCGATTTTGTACGGGAAATATTGGCTGATATATGCGTGTAATTAAACGTTCGTGCAGCAGAGCAAAAAAAAAAAAAAAAAATGTGGCGAGTAAAATACTAAGCAATTGATTTTGTTAACATATGAAATTAAATGCAGATATTCAAATTTATAAATTCGATTCGTTGACTTAAAGATTGTACGATTTATTCGTGACAATACTCTATGCTTACATAGAAATTTATAGGTAACTAAACGTATTTAAAATTATAGATTTTTTTTTTCAATATATTAACAACACACAATATATCGGTGCTTGAAATGCATCGTGTTAAACCCGTAATTGTGTCTAATGCAGATAAAAAAATACAATTTTTTTTTTGTTCAAAATCAAGTTTCAAGTGTTTTTATATACCAAAAACGTCTACGAATACGACTCGAAAATACACGAAAAAATATACGAGAATTCCAATTATATTAATTTAAACGTAGTTTATTTTACATCGTAATTATAAGACAAAAAAATATTTGAAAGTGAATAATGATAATAATTTAACGTGTGCAAATTTATAATTGAAATTAATAGTTTACGAAGAAAAAGTGAAACGTAACGCGAATATTATTATGAATACGCTATGACAGTACTACTTAAAAACAACTTTCTTTGAACGAATTTTTATAATTACTGATTTTCTTTTTTTTTACAGTTTTTCAACCCAATTAAACGTGCGTTGTGTTGCGTGCCAAAACCGTATTGAATAGTTTGAAATTATATCGAAACCGACTGGGAGTATTAAAAATTAAATATTTTATTTTTACGAATAAAGTCGGATATTCGTATTCACGGGTACCTACAGAAATAATATCAATCGATACGAATGTATTATTAT
Source organism: Chaetogeoica ovagalla (assembly GCA_032441825.1). Lineage (NCBI taxonomy): Eukaryota > Metazoa > Arthropoda > Insecta > Hemiptera > Aphididae > Chaetogeoica > Chaetogeoica ovagalla. The sequence goes on from CM063736.1 coordinate 8,423,389, forward strand.
AATGTAAATCAATCGAACGAGACGCACTAATTGTTCAAACGTTACGTAAATAAATATGAAAATATATGAATTCCACGATTTTTCTTTTCTTTTATTTTAAGTGTATTTTTATAAGATTCTTTGATCACCGCCGTGAAACGACCTAATTATAACACGTATTATAATACATCGTATTGATTTTGACAGGTCCGTTACTCGATATAATGAACGCGTTTGAACTGATACCGCGTTTATACCGGGCGAGTCGTTCGATTCCGAAACGTCCGATGATTATTATTATTATTATTATTCGTCATACTCTATTTAAGAAATATTATGAAACCGTTATTTGATTCGATTTTTACAGCGATTTCTTCGCTATTTAGTATCATACACACACGCACATTTTATAAACGTGCTTATAAGAACGTTTTCCACAACGCACACACGTGAATATAAGATGAGGAAAAGTCTACGAATTTTTTCGTTAACCCATAGACTATTATCAAAAAACAGAAAACCTATAAATCGAAACAAATATCGAACAGCAAAAAAAATGTCGAGAGAAACTTTTCAACGTTTATTAACGTATAAACGCGCGTTATTTTAAACAATAATCGTGTACATGATAACGTTTCAATATGTGTTAAAAGTATAACAGATTTAGAGTTGACGAAACGTAATTGAACTTTGTCGTCGACCGTATCGACAAATCGAAAATCAATTATAACACGCTCGTACAATTGAATAATTTTGGAAATTGATTTTCGGTCTAACAATATTTTTATTACGTGTTAGTACGCGTTAACTACAACGAACTATATTTTGAAATATGCAAACTGCGCGAATTATTATTATTATTATTATAATTATTATTTATTTTTTTTATTTATCTCCTTTTGTACACTTATTAACTACTTAAAAATAACAGCTGTTCTGTTATGTATTTATATACGCAGTGTTCGTAGCGTCGAAAATGTCGTCGAACGTTGGTGGGAAGAGGTCGAAAACTCAAGGAGCCACGCCACTAATACTGTCCCCGGCCGATATCGAAATCAAAGGTAAAACTAGGGCATTTTATCGTATAGTAATTATTAGCTGGAAACAATGCAAACGGCTTTTCAATAAATGCTGGAAATTTATACGCGAAGACTACTTTTTTTTTCTTCTTTATTTTATCACAGGTAGGTCCTGACAGTGGTCGAAAAGTTTCCTCCCGCCACAAATCGTCGGCGTGATTTAAATCCAAAAAATAAAAAAAAAAACAAAAACGTCAATCGCGAACGAATAGACCATTAAAATATTTCAGTTGTCGTGATGGAAATACAGAATAGTGTTATAAAAGAAGCATAGTAAAATACGTGTGCAATTACGAAAAATAGTTTTGTTTTTTTTTTGTCGCTGAAATTGGTTTACACGAGAAATCGGCGATTTACACGGCGCGCGACGATAACAAACGAGTGAAACTCGCCGAGACACAACAATAAGCTTTTGATTAATAAATGGGAAAATGTGACAAAAGACTCTCTCGTAACGATTAATGCCGACCTCCTTACGACGACGTGCAATTGAATATATTTAATTGCGAATTAATCGTAAGCCAGCCTATGCGGATCGCCGTTAATTGCACGTACGTCAATCGAAATCTTAAAAAAAAAAAATCACCGATTTACGTTCGGTTTTTTCTAAATCCCTCGTGAATTTTCGATCGTCGAATTCATTGAACCATACGAGTGTGTAAACTCGTCGAATTTACGTTATCGAAACGATACGAAACGGCGTTTGGGCCGGTAACATTGGCGCGATTCGCGTCACTCGTGCGTGCGTGAACACGGGATGAGACTGCAACAGTAAATCCCCGGTTGTGTCCCCTGTATTGCGGGACGCGTATACGCATATTTCCATTCGGTGACGATTCCCGTTTTCCACCTGTGCGTTCCAAAGGACCACGGCGACGCCAAGTCGACTGTCTAAAACGTGATTGTAACGTACAGTCGCGTAGCGGACCACCGTCTTTACGCTCATCCCGATGCACGGCTTTCCGGTGAGTGAATGGGCGATGGGGAGATGCAATAGACGCCTGGCGCGAACGGCCGTGAGACGAGCTTTGTGTTAGACTCGACTAACGATATTGTGCGATAAGGGACGGTTCACTCGCTTCTTCTCTGCCCGAGTGTATACAATACGTTCGGATCCCGTTTTCGCCGTTAGTTTCGCCCCGGTCCCCGTCTATTTCCACGACTGTGAGTGCGCAATTGACGATCGCCTACCGACCGATCAAGAACAGACCGAGACCGCCGTCGTCGCGTTTTGAAATCTATATTTCGTACTCGTTTTCCGATTGTAATGTTTACAACTGATCGTAGTACAAACCGTTACATAAAATACGCGTTGTTATACCAAGTTGTTCGACACCCGTTCGTGACGACGGTACGGTATGAAATATTTGTATTAAACGTTCACCCGTCTTATTTTTTTTCTTCTCCTTCTTCTTCTTCTTCTTCTTCTTGTCGATGTTACGTCGGCAACTGAATCCGATCGACACGAAAGAGAGAGGGCGAGGGGAAACGAGTCCGGTTTCGATTCAATTCATTTTGCGTACTGAACACGTGTGAAACATACGGGGGGGGGGTGGGAGTCAAAAGAAAAAAGTCTTACGATATTTTACGGATTTCGCGGGTCAGGAAACTCTTTTTGGGATTCCAATAGCAAACGGTGTTCTATGGAAAACGTATTTATCCCCGGGTCTAATGAAATTGCGACGAGAACGATTTCTCGCACATGATTCACGCGAGTATAATTTACGTACAATAAGGCTCTTCCACACCGGATCCATTTCGTTACGATCCGCGATTCGGCAGACGATCGTGCCGAGGACAACCGGTACGAACCGATGTAAATCGATGTCGTGTCGATTAAATGCGATTAAATCGCAACTGAAATCGTTTTACCGAAGGCAGTGCGAGTGCGGGGGGAGATGGGTCAAAAAGTATGTTGAGAAACAGGGATACAGTGATAAAAGAAAAAATTTAAAACACAAACGAATAAACGGGGAAATATTACATTATTGTAGTAATGTACAAATGACGAAACACACGATTGCTGCGAGTGTTGAATTGAAGAGCGAGAGAATTATTTTTGTACGACCGATTTTGTGGCGCGCCACAGCGTATTGTATTGTATTTGGCGCACGGCCGACTTTTCATAATTTCGTGGAATAACAATTTCTCGATAATTTTTTTCCACGACCCGCGCGAAATTCACCGATATAAGGTGGGAGTCGTTGCCGTGCCTAATTTTTTTTTCAATCACGGTCTTAATATTATTGTATTCGAAGGAGAGCGAAGAGAACGTTTAAAAAACGAATAGTTAATAACAATAACAAAACCGAAATCCTATGACATCTTCGAAGTGCAATTTTTCCATTTATAAATCGCTTCGAATTAATACGAATCGTATTCGAAAACCGCGAAAACATTTTTAATTCGATTTCAAGGCGGGGACACGTTTAACATTTCCTACGCGTTTTTTCCCAACACACTGCGCTCCTCACTCGTATAGACATCGTGCATTTTGCGTAGAAAACGCGTTTATGTATGTAGTTATTTGACTCGGACGGTTTGAAAATACAACACAGGCATATTTCAATCGGACACAATTGAACCGGTGGTGAATTTCGCATCGGCATGTACTTTCCACAATCCGTTGAGTTTGTCGCGATTTTGTACGATATTGTTTCATTGGGCGTTATACGACGTTATACGTTATACAGGAATCCTCGGAATATCGTAATAAATAAAAATTAGGTCATGTCCGTATAATATGATTGAAATCGACACATTTCGAAAATCGTTAATAACATAAATCTCGAACCGATATACGTCATGGAATTTATTTTCGATTTTTCCTCGTCGTTTTCAAAACGTAAAAAAAACGACGTACACCGTTTGCGCATACGGAAAGCCGCTCGTGTCCGAGAGACGGTCGATCAAAAGGTAGTAAATCCAATAATCTAATTTTTGTTACGAATCGCAATAATTGAATTATAGAAAAAAAAAATATGTATATAACGACAAGTTTTTTTTTAGATTCTTAATACTAAAATCGGCGCCGTGTTCTGTCGATACGCGTTTTATTCACGTGTTTTTCGAATGAAGGCGTAGAAAAAAAGAACAAAATTCCAAACCGCAATTGCCGTTTTAATATAGATATTTCGTATTATATATATAATTTTAATTATCGAATTGGTTTAATTGTAATTTTTCGCTATTTCTACAGTTGTTTTTAGGGCGTATTTTAAGTTTTTTTTTTTTTTTTTTTTCTAATCGTATAAAACGTTTCACTACTTAACTTTTGCGATACAAAAAAAAAAATCAATACGTCGACTAATATTAAAAACGAGTTAATTATTGCCGTATACGCGCGATATCGCGTCGTTGTTGCGCGATACCGTCTCGCAAGGTGCTTCTTTAAAAGCAATTTTATTCATTCATTCTCACGCGTCCGCGTCACGTATCGCCGCCACGTACGTAATTTGCGTTTCGTCCGTCTGTGCATTTGTCCATTGATTATTGCGCGCGTCGAAATTTTATGTAACAAATCTACACGAATATAAGTTGCGGTAGCCATCGTACGATTTCGATATTTTCGATATTAAATCGTGTAAAACATATTTATAAAAATTTTTACTTAAATTTTTAGATAAAGGCGGCCTCTCGATAAGCGCACGGGGCCGATATTTCCTCGAATCGGCGGGTCCCCGTGTGATCATCGTATAACGGAAATAAAATTCGCCGTTTCGATTTACACAACTCGCGTATATAATATTATAATTATTATTATTTTTTAATCGATTCGAATGCGATATTATAATTTATAATTTTTCTCGCCTCGCCAAATCGCATATCAGTAAGGCAGCGAGTTTATTTTTCTTTTCTTTTTTCAACACCTATTCGTAAATACTCGGAATTCGCGAATGTCCGTAAATATCGTTATTTTATTTTACGCGTTATCCGCGCGATGGAAATCAACGTCGTACCGGTGCCACCGCCGGATAGAACGGGGTTAGCACACGGTGTAGGGCGTTGTGTGGTAAAGCCAATCGATAAAACACCACTGGGTTCACAGGTGTACGTTACTTATATAGCCAATACGGCCACGACGACGAAGACATAATTTTAGAAGAAGAAGACAAAAATATTATTTCAATAAACACGAGACCAAAAGGCGATAAATAATATACGAGTATATAATATGAATATATATATAAAAAACCTCGCGGAAAAAAATCTATCGAAAATAACGTTTTACAGAACATTTCCGATTGGATTTTCGTCCGTTATTGTATATAAGACGATTGTTGTTAGTATACGAATATTATATGTCAATCACGGGCTGACGAAACCACCTTTGGCTACCATCGCATAATGCGAATCGGGTGTGATTTCCACAAACTTATTGAAACACCCGTTTAACTCCGTTTGCCTAACACGCTTCAAAATCGTCTAAACCGGCCGTACAAAACGGACGCGGTGTACGGGGATTGAATAAAATTGAATAATAAACGCAGAGTGAACAAATATGTCAAGACTTCATTTCGACAATAATAATTAACCGAATCCGCGTAGAATCGTCACGCGCCACTTCACTTGGACAAAACGTAATACATAATAATAATAATAATCGTAATAACAATTGCCGTTTATTTTGCCGAGTTTTCAGTATAATTTTAACTTTTCCGAAATCAGTTTTAAATAAATAATATTCCTCCCCTGGCCCCAACGAATTATCGAACCGAAATTGCATACTATATTATAAACGTTCGTCCGTTTTAAAAGAATTAAATACTACAGTCTGAAATTTCGTTTTCGAATATTTTCATTACCTTTCAAATTCGTAAAAATCACACGCGGCCTACGAAAATCATTATTATTTACTACGTTTTCGACAAACGTTTGAATTAAACGGATTTCATCGGTTTTTTTTTTCTTCTTTTTTTTTCGCGTATCCGTAATTATATTATATTATATCCGTAATTATATAATAATTATTGTAACCGTGTTTTTACACCTTTTCAACGTGTAATCGTACATTTTTCGCGTACTCAAAAGCATAAAAATCCGTTCCCTCTATATATATATATATATATATATTATTCAACTACATACATTTTGCGTTTCGTTAAAACAATTAAAGAGCGTATATATATAAAAACCAAAAAAAAAAAAAAAAAAATGTTCTCCGACGAAATATGTTAAACCCTTTTTCATTTATAAATACGGTACGAGTTGAAAACCCCGAGTATTGTTGGCTTCAAATGCATAACGAGAATCTCCGAAACGAGCGCGCAAAAAACAAAAAGGATTTCCGTTCTCGTTTTGAATTCAACGACACGGGTACGTTTATACGTAGGAAAAGAGTAAAGTTTTCTAGCCGAGTGGGAAATATATAATTTCATTTAACGTGGTAAAAATGTCTTTTTTCACGCGTATACGTTACTCTCGCAACGGATAAAATGATAATCATACGTACACACACACACACACACACACTACGATGAAACCGTATACACCAAATAAATATAAAAACGGAACGGTAATCACTCGGAAATATTTCATACGAGTTCGTTTTAATTTTCGTTTATTCATTCAAGTATTATTAATATTATTTGTAGCTGACGGTGGTCGCGTCATAATATGTTTAATGGGTTTATTAGCGCACGCGTTATAGGTACATCATTAATACTCGTTGACGTACGAAAAACCGTCAGAAATTGTTCTAGCGACGAACACGCGTTTTGCGTTCAAAATCGGATAACGTTTATAATTGATTTGTGTAAAATATACGATTATTATAAGAGCGCTGAGAAAAACTTCTCTTTTTCTTCCTCGTCCCGGCACTCGCGCAATCATGACGTTGCTTTTATGCTGCTTTTTCGCGTATTATTAGTTTTTTATGTTTACACGTGTGTGTAGTGCGCGAGTGTCCCTTTTTTTCGATAGACGTGTGACAAATGCGTAAAGAACTTTTGTACCCTTTTTTTTTTTAATTCAATTATTTTAAAGACTTTTTACTGTTTTTCGAATAAAATATCGTCCGCGCGTATATATTATATATATATACTTTTGCGCCATTTCTAATTCAATTTCAACAAAATAATAAAAACGAAAAATGTTTTTTCATACGAATTGTTACGAAAGTCCGAGCAACGACGGCCATTAGGTGTTGAGGAAACATTTTTCCACCTGTAATTGATTTTTACGCGATTATTTTTTCAATAATTTTTTTCGTGTGCGTGTCACTTGATTCGTATAGACGCGCGAATATATATCTACTGTACGAAAAAAAAAAAACATTTACCAATCGTACAAACAGAACGAGTCGAAAAATTATAATATATCGTTTGAAATCGATAATTGCGGCGCCCTGAGAGATGGATAACCGAAATCGAAACGGACGAATTTGGGTGTCGGAACCGTTTGAAATATCGTTTAAACTCTCGATTAAAACTTCCACTCGTCCCTATGTTGCTAAGGTAGAATCGACGGGATTAATTATTATCGACCGGCCAATTTTTTCTTCGATTTCAATGGAAAACAAAAAAAAATTAATAAATGTATAATCAAAAAACCGAAAATTCGCGGGGAGCGTTCGACGTTTTTTTTCCCCCGACGCTGTGAAAAAGCGAACCGATCACACAGTTTTCGCCGCCCATTCCGAATATTGTACAATACATTATATTATATTACGTACAGTAATCCTTTCCAAAAAACTCGAACCTGCAACGATAAAAATATCACTCTCTCTCTTAAACGACAACAATTATTGCTATTGGATAACGATAAATCGCTCGCTAGTGTTATTATCGCGATTCGACGTTCAATATATTATATTGTATACACGATTTATAATTTAAACCGACATAAATTACGATTTGCATTTGATTTCGTCTTATTCGAATTCGCAATATATATATATATATATATATATATATATAATTCGCACACGTGAGTAGCGAAGGTACTAAATTTAATGATTCTTATCCAAAGAAATTTCCGTTTTCCTCGTGGAAATATGCGTATAAATGGAGAAAAGAAAACCGCTAGCGAGCCGCGGATTATACTGTTGTGGATGTTACTGTATAGAGAATTACTCGCGGATAAATTGCGATTTTTACAGTTTTGTTTATTATACTGTATGAATTTCAGTGATTTTAATGAAAACGCTTTTTCAAGAAAATCGAAAATTCACCTCTCTAAAGTATCGCAACTAGACGAAATTCTCTATCTGACTGTAGAGAATCGCGACTGTAGGGATCGGAGCGTTCCTTCTGATAAAATTTTTGTGTGAGGATATAAAAAAAAACACACACACACACAACATTGTAATCCAATACGTTTCTCGCTCCCATCAGAGTCTAAAAAAAAGAAAAAAACCAATATCGTCAATTTTCGTCTAAATTCGCTTAGTTATTATTCCTGCAGTGTAAAAATCGATTTGCTCAATTCCAAAACAGATCGTTTTCATTTTCTGCGAAACGCGCGCACCATTATCCACGTAATAATATATAACGTTTTTTTTTTTTCTACGGAACTTTCGGAACGGTTCAAAGCGATTTTCGTTATCGTAAAATGTAACGTAGTTTTTCAGAAAGGAAAAAAATTCGCCTTTACCCCGAAGAGAGTCTTTAAACTCCTACAGTAGGTAAAAACCGCTGGCTTCGGTCAAGAGTCATGCAAAATCGTTATAACGTACTACGAAATTTTCACGTGTTAAGAGAGAAGCGGTTTTCGAAACCGTCGTTGGCCCTTTTACGGCTCTAAACGATATTGTAATAATAATAAAATTGCCGAAATATTCGAAATTACGCTACACAGTATTACGGAGAAGAAATTAAAAAAAAAAAAATTCTCAAATTTGTGCGCACACGTATATATATAATTTAAATCTTTTATATTTATCGTTTATAAAATCCGCGAAGACGTGCAATTTACTAACAGCAATATCTGGTAAATGATAATAGCGACTAAATATAACGTCGTTAGAGCTGCTACTACTACTACTACTACAACTACTGGGGCAATATAACAGTACACGCACAGTTACTCTTTTCTCTTTGCTGAAAGTCCGTCCCCATCCCTCCGGAGGGAATTTAATCGGCGTTTAAGCCTCGTTTAGCTCGGTTCGTCTACGCTTGTGATAAATGGACCCGGTCTAATGTACTGCCGCGGGCGAAAAATACGGCCCCTTCGGATATTAATTTCATCGAATAAATAAAATAAGTGAAAAATATTGTTTCGTCGCCTTATAAATAATAATAATAATAATACGTTGGAGCGTGCACACTGTTGTACGTACACGTTATAAATATAAAATGCGGTAGAAACAATATCTCAATAGATCAAAATTTCGTTTTGTAAAAATAAATAATTTTCGTCTTATATTCTGTATAAAGTATGTCGGATATATATTTTTTATATGAAATATGTAATGTGTTCAACGCAACAGCTGATACAGGTTGTCCCGGAGCCTGCAGAACGCATAATAAATTATATGGCGCGTTAAGATTGAATACGGTGTATACGTCTGATTGACATTGATTTTCATTTCTGGTCAACGCGGAAAAAAAAATGTCTCTGATTTGATCGTGTACTCTGTCCTCGATAAAATTATTTACCGACAGAATATTATTATGCAGTTAATAACACGCGATACTCGGCTGCTGTTAACAACGTTGAACGCCTAATTTTGTGGTTTTTATTTTGATAGACGACAACGGATTTTCTTCATACGTTTGGTAAAATATAATTGTAGTACATACTTCAGATAATAATCAATCGACCAACTGTTGTTACTGTTTATAAATATAATTTTGAAAATCGATATTTTTTGAACATTTATATATACTATGAGCTATTTTTACATATATAACTGTACTTAAATTCTCATTTTAATCCGTGTACACTAATCTGCATTTAGGCAATAAATCAAGACGGATTGTTACGCATTTTTTAATATCGGAATTTACAAATACGACATTCCTGTTTAAAAAAAAATTGTGTCCATTAATTTAACATCACCTTGATGACGATCCATTGGCTAACGTTCTATCGATGGAATAAAATGTCGACATAAAAATTATAACGCGCAGCAAATGAATAAAAATTGATAAACGTTCGAAATGCGCGCGATGAATAATTCAAACGGTTGTTGAATTACGTAAATTGTACGGTTTTTTTTTTCACACGGCTCATTCGAATACAACACCATAACGATATAGGGATTTTTGACTTCGTCGTTCTCACTTTTGTTTATAATGCGTATTTAACCCCGTCGTTCATAACTGTAAACGCGAACGCTTAAAATACAACCAAATATTGACCAAACGGTTTGTTATGAATTACAATCATTTTTAAAGCTTATGACGAACGGATTACAGAAGGCGAGGATTCATCTTATCCCCGAAGCACAAATATTTAACACCTCCGTCTTCTAAACTTTAAAGGATTTTATAGTATATGACTGGGCTATATAAACGATTAACGGACGCGCGTCCACATCGCGATTATAAATTTTTTACAAGCATCGTATTTAAAGTCGAAATTTGAATTGATTTATTCCATACGGCATTCACATATACTATATATTTTTTTCTATAGTTAGAAGAGAATATTAAAAGTTTACGTACACGTTGTGATTGTCAAAGAGTCACAAACGGAAACTAAAAATTCCCGCGAAACCGAATGAAACCGTAATTCGTAATAAATTCGTTCGAGTAAATTGTTTGTTGTATATAAAATTTAGTCAATTCAACTTTTAAATCATTTATTAAAAATTCACTCGTTGACGATTTCACACCGAATTTATACGTATATATACGTTCATTCGCATCTGGGGCGTAATCCGAACGAGTTTGTCTACTAATCGACTAATTAGGTCCATAATTGTACCTCCTTGTGTTCTCTTATATCGTTTACGATTACTTCAGTATAATTTTTTTTCATAATAAAATATTACTTTTTCTTTGTCCTTTATAATTTGTATATAGAAATATAAAATAACTGCGGCGGTGACGTCGATCCAGATAAACGCAAAACGATATGTTGACGTTTACTTTTTCACGAGTTTTCGAGAATAACTCATCTGTAAATTTCTTGATGCGAACCTGACAACACGCCTTTACGTCGTGCATTTAACAAAAGGAGGAAATGGTGATGAGTTGAACTAAAAATTGTATATATTCGCTTTTCATGCGAAAATCTCAGAAGACATTATTCATTAAACGCGTACGTTTATTAAAATTACGTGTTCTAAATTGAAAACGAACGTATAATGTATTGAATAATTTGCAAGTGTTTATGCCGATTTGAGAAAAACACTGCTCTCAAATAAATAGAAACTCCCCCCCTAACGCCGTTGGGATTCCGATTAACGATATAAAAGACGATATACATTTTTTAAATACATCGAAATTTCGGAATAATTCAGGGGTTTGTAAAACGTTTTTCGATGTTAGAAATTTAATGAAATCACATTAGTCAACCGTAGAAACCCCGTCTTCGTCTTATACAGGAATAAATAAATAAAAATCTAATCAAAATCTAAGCGACGTGTACGTGTGATTTCTAACGCACATCTGTATATCTAAAATCTTTCCGTTTCTTCATAAAATTAATCCGTCTGATTTTCCGAGATCTCGTCGTAGCACCCGAGGAATTCTATCACTCTCGTCCCACCGCAGTTCTAATAACTCAAATCGATCGATATACGATAATAATGTACGCGAGGTATATATTTTCCTTATTATTATTGTTTTTAATCACTTAAAGTGAAACTGTACGTGTGTACTAATAAATCGTAATTTTCCCGATGGTACCGGATACACAACGTACATTTATCCGAATGCGCGCTATATTATGTCTCCCGATCATTCCGGTAATGAATCCAATATCCGAAAGCCCGGTGTACCAATTCTATACAGTATAAACGCACAAACACACCCGGACGACAAACGGTTATGTGTTAGGCTTAACGTTGAAATGGCCGAGAAAAAGAAACGAAAAGAACAGCATTGTGGATTAATGTGTATCAAGAAACGAACAGAATCGAAATTCGCATTATTTTCTGTTTGTATTCGGTCGGTTATTCAGTACGCGCGCGTTCAGTCAAAATACGAAATACTCGTATTGGACTCAATAATATTATAATTCATTTCGTGTAAGATAATTTTACTTCAATTCAAACTAAATACAATAATGTTAATATATCGCAAAACGTCACAGTGGCGGATCCGAATGTCATGTAATGGGGGGGGGAGCGAATATTTAAAAAATTTTTATTAGGTATTCTAAAAGAGTATCCATTTTTACTTATATTTTTTCGTTTATCAAGACTATATAAATATACTAACAAAATTTGTTATTTGTGTATTTTTAATAATAATAATAATAAACTCTAATCATTGTGAATACATTAACTGAATTCTTGTATTTGATTAAACAATAAATTTGTTAAAATATTTTAAGTGAAATAACTGCGTATGACTATACTGTATTAACTTATTAATATACTATCAAGTTACGAAAACAAAAATTCTACACACTTTTTTTTGTATATTAATTTGAAATAACGACTCACACTATGATACAAATTTGGAATTTAACATTTCTGTTTGTCATACTGCAGAACACGTATTTAAGTATTGGATGCATCGAAAATAACCAAAACGAGCATATTGGGGTTTGCCAGTCAAGAGTTTTTGACACAAATCGTTTCGGATAGTTGGAACCGAACGCAATATAGTAATAATATGACTTTGGGTGTTTGATCGTTTCCATATTGTACATAACTCCACAAGAAATTCCGCTCGTTTTTTCCCCCCGGACATTGAGCGATTTCGGTGTTGAGTATAACATATATAAAACAAGCGTATAGTAATCGAGTGGATATACGAGAAAGAAGTGAAGAAATCTCTTTAAAACTTCGTATGAATTGTTGAAAAATATATATGTTGTGTTTGCAATTAATGTTGAATTTTTTCATATAGATACGAAAATCGGAGAAAAAAAATTAAACTTAAATTAACATTATCCAATTCGGTGATTTATATTTTCAACTGATTTTGATTTTTATTTCGGTTAGAAAAGAAAAATTAATTCGAGCGAGTTAAAAGAAAAAATTATTATTATTATTATTATTTATTTATTTATTTGCCTAGCGCCTTGTGCCAATGTGTACTCGTAAATAAACGTGTGCAAAGCCATCGTGCAACTCACACCAGTGTAAGTTATACTTTAACGAAGCGGTGGAGCTTAAATTCCGTAGCACGTGTGATTAAGGAAAAATTACGAATACGCAATGTGTTTCCGGAATATGTGTACCGAAAACAAAAACGGTACATGCCGTTTATGATATCCACGTGCTGCTGTGTATCATAATGAAACTCTCGTTCGGAATTACGAGAATGCCGTCACACGCAGTATGTGTGTCTATATACGGTTACTAACTGGAAACGGTCGCACCTGTGCCGTCTAAATATCAACTGCGCGCATATTTGCCCGAGAGAAAGTCAATAAAAAACATAGTAAAAAGTACAAAAAAAAAAAAAAGCCACACGAGCTCCTTTTAATTTTTGAAAGGCGTTCGAAATGGACGCAACAATCTGTTAACCTCCTTCGTGGAGGTCCCTAAAAACACGTTGAATTCCTTCTTTTGAAAAATCGTCGACGATTTCTCGAGAGGCTTTTTCTCGTAAGACTTGTAATCTATCGGAATCTCGGCGAGGAAAAGAATCGACTTCGCGCAGGTTAACAAGTTGGATTTCAAGTGAACCGCCCTTTATTTCTCCGAACACCCTGTGTGTGCGCGCAAATACGTCGGCCGCGGTCGTGCGTTGCGCGTATTTATTCCGTTTGGCAACGTAATCGAGCGTGGCGTTTTTTTTTTTTTTTGGCATGGGAGGCAGCGGCGAACTTTAAAACTTTTTTTACTCGCACGAAATTACGCACAAAACGATTTAAGACCATATTTCCATACTCCGAATTTCCTCGGGTTGAGGACGGGGCAGGGGGAAAATGGTCGTCACTTTTCCGTTTAAGAAAATACAAAAAAGGCGTGTTCAATGACGCTAGTAATTGATGTAAGCAAATACACGTATTTAAAAGGCCACGTGACCTTTTCAACACGATTCTATACTGATGCTACTTGATCAAACTGACCGGATAGTCAGTATGAATAGTAACAAGAGTCACGCACGTGTTCCTAACCCGATCTCTCCTTTCCATTGCGCAATAACACCTACTCGTTGTGTACTATTGGTAAACTCTAATTAACGCGTTGAACGCTGATGTCGACCGCGCACGACTTGCGCGTTTTTATTTTCAAACGTCTCCCAAAAATCACTAGCCAACAACGAGATTACATTTTCGTTCTAACGCCTCATATGATGATGTCACGGAATTCGCCGCCGCCTGAAATTCCCTTAGATTGTCACCTGTCATCGAAATTATATTACTATTTATATTCTACAACGTACGAGCACGGCGTGCTCAGTAATTTCGTCAAATGTACGAGTATATTTTTATTATTATTATTGTTGTTTTTTTTTTTTTTTTACTACCGACTTGGTGTTATATATACGCAAAAAAATTATACGAGTTTTTAATTGCATTTTTACACAAAAAAAAAAAATAAAGATTTATCCCCGAATAAAACAAACGCATATTTTTGTAAATCTTCACGCCCGGGGGAGGGAGATTTTCTCGGTTCAACCCGTGCCGCAATCAACGTGTTAAGTTAATATATTATGTTAAAATAATATTTATAGCGTCGTAAGTAAATCTAAAAAAATTAATTAAGTAACACGCTGAAAGGTGATTATTTCTATCGTTCCGACGTCGCGTCTTTCGATGTGTACTAAAGTGTCTTAAAAACTTCGTCGTAATAAATCATAAATATAACGAACCGCATACACTCGTTACTTATCAACTCGCCAAAACACAAAATATAGCACATATTTACGTACGTGACATAGTGATCGACTATATATAATAATAATAATAATAATGATAATGATAATCACTTTAGTCATTGTAAATTGATTAATGACTTGAATAATAAAAAAAGATTCGGTTTCCCTATATTTGTCCACATCTATATTATATTATATAGGAGGGATATGTGTGTGTGTGCCGAACCGATTCATTTTAAAAAAATCCATATTTTATTTTTTCAAACTGTTAGAAAAGTATATGACGTAACTTCGTGGACTTAAGAAGTTAAATTTTACAAAACATTAACAGAGATATCGGTGAAACACTTTGAACGTTAGTACACGGTTTTGAAAAAACGAAAAGAAATGTATTAATAATGGCAAGTCGCGTTTTGTATTAAAAGCTATGCTACACATTTATTATGTCTAATGTAACTGATAAAACAGTTTCTAATTGTATATATATATATAAAAAAAAACAATTTTCAAATAAAATAATATTTCGGTACATTTTTATAATAAAAATATATATATATATATATATATATATTGTCGCATATTCGTATTACAAAGCAGCACGCGTATGTATACACCGCGAGTATATTTTTTATATATTACTGTAATAAAAATGTCAAATTGGCCAAAAAAAAAAAAGATAGAGATAGAGAAAGAGAGAGAGGCAAATATAATTCATTTTCGTTTTAAAACGAGTGTGATTTCTATACGCGTTTTATGTAATTATTTTTGTAAATCACGTTTTATATATATATAAAAATCCGGTTCAATTAAAATAATCGCTTTTTGCACAAAAGAATATATATTTAATAAAAATTTTCAACTTTATAAATATATTATATTGTGTGTTTACGCGCGAGGATACGTAAAAAAAAAAAAGAATATTGTTCGCATTAGTAAAATATTTGAAAAAAAAAAACTATTATTTTCGTTCAAATAATATTACAATATATATATATATATATAAGCTCAGCGCGTTTGCGTTTTTATTATTCGTTTGTTATAACCGCGTATACCGTTAAGTCCTTAACGAAATATGTTTACTGTGACAATTTCAATCTCGAATAACGCGTAATCATGACCAGCTGTCGTATCTTCGCCCGGCTTTTGCGTTAGATTATTATTATTATTATTATTATTATTATTATTTATTATTATTATTATTATTATTATTATTATTATTATTATTATTATTATTATTATTATTATTATTATTATTATTATTATTATTATTATTATTATAATTATTATTATTATTATTATTATTATTATTATTATTATTATTATTATTATTATTATTATTATTATTATTATTATTATTATTATTTGGTTATTACGATTCGGATGTTTGAAATACGCGGTGGCGGTGTTCTTTCATCGTGTTCACGCGCAACGTAAAAGAGGCCTTCGGCTTTCTTGATGACACTCGTGTAAGTTGTGCTATGCTTCTCTTAGGATTTCCCTATTGTTCACCTGTTCAATTGTCGCACTACAACATTTCACCACACACGCTCGCGTTGATTTTCTTTCTTTTAATAATAGAAAAACTATACTCTTTTTCTTTCTTTTATACGTTTAAGAATACGTTTCGTTGCGAACGTTGAGCGTCGTACACAATGTTTCTTTTTTCCGTTTTGTCCGTCAGCGTCGTCCCGTAGTTCGGTAGTTGTTTTTCTTTTTCTTTTTTTTAACCGCATTCATTTTTTGTGCTAAATATCCGTTATTTATTCTTCGACGGCCAGTTGGTTTGAATAGAGTTGGTTCGAGACGGCACAACAGTAGTAATTCGCGTAACAGTAGAAAAACTCGTTTTCAAATTTCAATATAAGTTTTCGTCGTTCTGGATTTTATAGATGGACTTTAGAAGCGCGTGGATATATATATATATAGAGAGAGAGAGAAAAGACAATCTAAGAAACGCGAGCAAAAATAATTTCTCTTGCGAGTTGTTTCGCGCATTCGGGTGTACGTACAATAATTACCGAGGAAATTCGATTATCCCGACGAGCGACACAATGATTCGCCGCAGTCGTCCCGTTACCCGAAGGATTTTCGTTCGGACTCCGTTGGCAATTCAAATAATTTCCGAAATTGAAATTTCGTTTCGTAATTCGTCCGGCAGGTGCTGTACGCGAGAAGTGCGCGTTACTTTATAGGGAATATGGTATGTCACAAAGGGATTTCAATAAAGCAATATACACCTATTAATAATAATATTATACGCACTAGTTTGTATTAACGTTGGAAGAGCTCTGGCGTAGGTTAGACATTTGAATTCCCGATCGAACGATACGTTTCACGAAGACGCGGGTTTTCTTTTCTTTTTTTCCCCCGGATAATTAATCAAAAGTTGAAAATTCTTAACGGTTTTCGACGAAAAGAGAAATGTAGCGCACCACGTCAATGGAACGATATTAAAAAAAAACGTCGACCGTCAGTGAAATGCACAAAACACGAATTCGATTTGATCGTGCAATTATAATAAGGTCGAGTGGTAAATCAAACACACGGGAATAAATACATTTATACACACGAAACGACCGTTAAATTATAATTTATGCACTATACGAGCTAATTTTTTAAATATAAAATTTAAGATTTTGGACGTCGTGAAAACTGTCGTTTTTTTGTTTTTTTTTTTTTTTGTTTTAGAAACGGGTAAAAAAATGTTCGCATAATAAATACGTTTGTGTTTGTAAACCGAATTTATTTTTGAAAAAAAATTGTTTTTTTGTTTTTAATCATTCATTACGCAGTTTTTTTTCGTCGTAATTTACTGTACACAAATCGATTTACAAATTGACGTTTTAATCGAAACCGTGTCGAAAAAGAAAAAAAAAATTTAATGAAAATAGTTGTAACTTGACAATATTTCGAACATTGTTAACCGGCGTATAAATTGAAAAGAAAAAAATGACACGTTTGATTTCCCACGAAAAATCTTTTGTTGGTGGTATATTAAACCGTTTCAATCGTTTCTCGAGTGAAATTAAAGTTTTGTTTGGTTTTTTAGACTAAAAAAAATGAAAGTCGTCGCGCGCGGTTTGCAGTGTATAACATAAAAAAAAAAAAAACTCTTTAAAATTATTAACGCGCGCACGCGGGACAGCTATTCAAAATCTACAACACGCACTCATCGTTTATTTATATGGAAAAAAAATTGCTTGTCCTCGATTGTTCCCATTGGAAAAATCGCGTTTCTCCCAGTATTTTTCCCAAGTCATTTTGAACGCGAATTATTATTAGCGCGTACTGTTTAATAAAATAAACTGTTCGTCGTCAACCGTGCGAATAATTTCGCGCGCACGAATACGTAAAATGTCAACAAATAAACGGACGATAAAATCGATACTGGCCATTTAACGTGTAATAACGTTATTTGTGTTATTCGAAAACGACGACCTCAGTCGTCGCGGTGACATTGCGTCACATAATTAATATACAATTGACCCCGGCGTAATAACTGAAAAAGTGTTGGGGTAGTAAACACTGCAATTGGCCTCAGTCTATACAAAATTCGTCCGTGCGGTTTTTGTTCATTATCGTTGCGCGTTCTTATGGGAAATGATGACGATTTTTTTTCTTTTTTTTACTTTTATTCGGCGGTTACACGCGACGAAGTAATTTCTTAGGTGTTGTTTTGCGAGAAAACGTACAGGTCTGGCAGACGACAAATCGGTGTTACGAAACGTTTATTGTACCCGTGAAAACGCGTAGAAAATACGGGAAATCTATCGCGTGAGTTAATGTATAAAAAAACAAACATTCCTAACACGATGGAAAAGAAGACTTTGAAAAAAAAAAATACGATAATGGACCGTCCCTCTTCCTCGCGAAATTTCAAATTAACCGCCCCGGTCCAGGTGAGAGCTCTCTGGACCACACAGCTGATCACGGCGCACGGCGGCAACACCGCACACGCCCGTTACGCCACAGACGCCGACGTCGCTCTCTTCCCGAACGCTCTCGAGTCCGCTCGCGCTCCGTGCTCGCTCGTACACCGTATCCGCTCGCCCGTCTTAAATGTTATAATTAGGGCTCGGATTTAAATGCCCTAGAAAAAACAATCAAAATATGCCCTTTCAAAAAATGCATTTATGACATAAATTTATATTAAATCATTTTACTTTTGTGTTAATGAAATAAATAAATGTTAAAATTCAGAAAAAAATAATGTTTGTTTAACACGAGAAATTACAAAAAAAAGTATATAATATTATGAGTAAAACACAAAAAGAAGTATATAAAAAATTTAATTTGACAAATTTGCATTTGTACAATAAAAGCTTCTTAATATTTTAAAATATAAACGATCGACGGTTGTCTGCCAACAAATCTTTGTACACCGAGAATGACCTCTCTCTACGTGTTATACAGTTCAAAATGAAAATGATTAATATTACGCAACGCTGTGTTTATATTTCAACGAAGTCATTTTTTTTTTTTTAGTCGTAATACGTGAAACACGTCAAAAATGTCTTAAAAAAAAAAATGAAAAAATGCTTTACGAACGTCGAAAATGCCCCAGAAAGTATAAAATCCGCGAAAAATGCCCCCCCCCAAAAAAAAACTCGTAATCACAACACGAAGTACATTTGTAGCTTGGAAGGCACGGTGTAAGACGTTCTAAAAAAAAAAAGACACAAAAGCATTGAAATCCGAGCCCTAGTTATAATAATTCAATTGCTCTAAAACCGGTGAAATAAACCACCCGGTCGTTCCGATGGACGCACGGAGACCCCGTGCCTTCGTCGATCCACGTGGATCGTGCGGCGAACGTGATCTACACAGCCGTTCGTGCTGACGACTACTATAATCAATACGATTACCACCGCTCGCATCGTGTTCGCACGACCGGCTTCCGACTTTCCACTGCGCTGCTCAGTCCGCTCCCACTGCTCAGTCCGCTCCAGCTGCTCAGTCCGCTCCAGCAGCATCGATCCGACGCAAGCCGGTTCTACTGCGGTGTCCCACATCGTTCCTCCCGATTGTATTGTTTTCACCCCGAGACCATTTGCGTAAGTCATCGGGGAAAGAACCGCCGTGTCGGCGCAACGACGGATTTTGACCGATTCAAATCGGAAAATCGTGGACGTTCCTCGACTGGATTATTGAAAACACGTTTTCGCCATTATGTGTGATAACCGTTATCGCGATAATATTATCCAGTTGAGGATTCGTACGATGATTATAACTCCGAGCGTGATGATTTCTATCGTCGCGCGTACGCTTCCATCGATAGACATTTGTGGTGTCCATCACAGTCGGAAGAGCGTATTCACGATTTGTTCTCGGACGGAGCGATCGGTCTGTGCCATTGGCTGCACCGTATCTTCACAGTACGTCGCCAGTGCGGCCGGGTTGAAAAAATAAATAAATACATATCTATCGTATGCGGGGAATTGTAATACATTTAAAAATAAAAAAATATTTTACCGTCACGGATTCTTCGTGTACGTTATTCATTTAATATTTCGATCGGGGCACGAGAAGAGGCGCGGTGAAATGTGTTTACATTACGGTACACGATATTTTTATATAGAAAAAAAGAATAATTATTATTTTAAAACTGCATTCCGAATGTTTTTTTTCTATTATTGTTATTGTAAAAATTCAAAAATAAAATTTACAGAAAATATCCAAAGAAATATATATATATATATAAAGTCATTATGTCCGTAATCTGTATGACTTGTTAGAATGAAATAAGACGTGTAATACATTTAAATCTTACACGCGGATCATCCGATGTTCACGAAAACGGGGATACACCACGTTTTTTTTTTATGATATCTGTCTTCGCTGTTTTCATTTTCGCACTATACACATGGGGAGGGAGGGAACGCGCACCGAGATCAAATATTCCGCGTATGAAATGTATCGTTCGTTTGTTATCGGGAAGAAACGATCAATTCGTTTTGTTCTATTCGTTCGGGGGGAAGTCGTCGTTGTTTTTTTTTCTATTATTATTATTATTATTATTATTATTATTGTTTAAAAGCGTCTAAACTTACGTGTAACATTTACCACCTTCGATCCAAACCGTTTTTCTTTTACGATTCGAATTCGGTATTTTTTCGTTTTCATCGCAAATTCCATTTAAATAGTCTTACCCGCAATACCGCGGCGAACAAATAACACTGAACACGTGATATTTTATATTCACAAAACGATAATCTCTCAAAAGCGTTTGATGAATAGAAAACGTTCGCAGTGGTCGATATTCGTTTAAACGTACGAATGATATTCTATTGAGAAAAAAAAATATATTTATATATATATATACGCGTATGTCGTTTAATCCCCTTGGTGCGTACAACAATATCGTAAATATTCGTTAATATATTTCCAAAAACACGCGTTGGATATATTCTTATGATTATGATATCTGTCGCCATTTCGAATTCGATTTTTCGCGATTTTGTCCTTTTTCGCACGAATAATAATAATAATAATAAATAACGGTTTTATTATTTCCCGTCACGCGTGTATCGTCGAAACGTTTTTTTTTTTTTTTTTTTTTTTAGCTTTATCGTGTCGCTAATAACGCACAAGACGTAATACCGTTGAAAATTAAATAATTTATTAGGTATCGTTGACCGCGTACATGTTACGATCGATAATATTTAACTGCATGTAAATAATTTATTGGCGTTCTCTTTTTTTTTCTTATATTTTTCGTTATAGTTGAAAACACGTTTGAAACACTTCGTACTTTCATATACCGAAAGCAAATACGCGACAATCTAATTTATTAACCAGAAGTAAGTATATATAAAAAACTTTAACCATAAAATTACAAGTAAATATACTAAAAAGACTTAATCGTATAATTGGAACGGGTTTTTTTTTTTTTTTTTTTTTTAATTTATCGCTTACAACATTTTACGTGCAGATAAATTAGTGAACTGCGTTCATCTCATACTACTAATATAGCTGAGACGGATAGTTAAAATTTCAAAACAATTATTTTTAAACTCCGTCGATTGTAATACAATTATAATATATAAAAAAAATCGTTTTTTTTTTTTGTGTGTGTATTTTTCTACACAAATACTATTCCGCGTATTGACGTTAAGACGTTTTTTCCCCTTTTTTTCACAAATTTAAATTTACAAAAAATCATTCGGTTCAAACAAATACGTTTTTCAGCAACAACGTTATAATGAAAATAAGCGGTTTCGTGTTTTATTCGTGTTACTTTGGTCTCGAAGGGTTTTTTTTCTTTTTTATTAACGTTCAACAATAAAAATTCAAAACAAAACTCATTTGTCAAAAAGTAAATAAAAATTAATATATAAACGATAAATTGTAAAGTTATTTTTAACTTTTCGATTCATATTTCGACTCGTTATAACGGACAGCGTGTATATATTATTATTTCGCTATTATTATTCTAAAATTTATACCGTCGTTTATGAATTATTCATCACGTATACAGCTTAAAAACGATAATTATGTCGAATATTCTCTTCTCCGCCGCGAATTCGATTAATTGAGAATGAAAAAAAAATAATAATAATAATTAGGTCAAATTTTTACAGACAACTTTTATTTTCGAATTTGAGTATAATATTTTTTATAATATCTGTTCATTTTGTACATTAAATGTACTCTTGAAATTCGTATATTTATTACGATATATAAAACGCAATGTTATTTAATGTACGAGCGCCAAATCCTTAATATATCTCCCAACGATGATCATTATAAAAACACGTGAATGTTAAATATGACTTTTGTGATTCTTATATTATATATATATTGCATTTATTTTCATTATAATATTGTCGTGCCCACAAATTGAACGATTCACTTATATATATATTATTTGTGTGTGTGAGTAAAAAATTTAAAAGTTTTTATACCAAAACGCTTTAGTATATAGTTTTCTTCTTTTATTCGTATAAACGAGTATATAAACATAAAATAAATCTCGTGTCAAATCGAGTATAGTAAATAATGACAAAACACTGTTCCGCAACACGTAATGGAAATACTCGTATATATTTCTATATTTCATTATTATTACTATTATTAAATAATGGGAACGAAGTTTTTTCCAATTCGTATCGTTATAATAATAAAAAATAATTTTTTTTCCGTATAATACCGATCGGCG
The DNA here is from genome assembly GCA_032441825.1 of Chaetogeoica ovagalla. Classification (NCBI taxonomy): domain Eukaryota; kingdom Metazoa; phylum Arthropoda; class Insecta; order Hemiptera; family Aphididae; genus Chaetogeoica; species Chaetogeoica ovagalla. Next base: position 8,446,494 of record CM063736.1, read on the forward strand.
ACGTTCCTCATCACTACAATGACTAAAAAAAAATTACAACTATTTGTATTGAAGTGATTAGTGAAACATTCAAATATAAAAATACGCGTAAATTGGTTTCTTACGTATATATAAAAAAAATTCATAATTTGCGCGAAACGAATTTCAACTGGAAGGATACAGTTTCAAGTTTGATATCAGTGACGAGGTCTTTCGCCAAGACAATATGAAAACGACCGGTTTTTCAAACGCATTATTAATTATAATACATAAATATAAATTGATCAGACGTATATAATATAACCACACGTTTGCGTATTTCATATTTTAGAGTAATTTCTCGTGACATCTGGACGCGAACTGCATTACGCTCACTTATACGTAGTGAATATTACTACCTACAGCGTTAAACTGGAGGCAATTTATTTTCGAATTTACGTGTATAATTTACAATTCTAAGCTTTTTTCCTTTTTTTTTTTCAATTTGCATAATTGCGCGACATGAAACTATATATATATATATATATATATATACGCATTGTTTCTGAAACCTGCAGCAGTCGAGTAGATGAGAAAGTGATGATAATAATATGAAAATAAAAACGTTGCTAAGATAAATCCGACGGGAAGAGTCTTATATATATATATATATATATAATTTAAGATAAAAACTTTTGAAGAGTCGGGGGGAAAAGTTAGTTTAAATTTAAGTGCAATGCCGGCTTTAGACAACCGGTGAAATATAATTCACTATGATCAATAGGATAAAAATGTTGAGATTTCGTATAATGTAGTTGTTTTGTGTAATGAATAAAGAATAATAAAAATAACGAGAAAAAAAAAGACGGAGAGAAAACAATAAATTATTTTCTCGAAACAAAAACTACTCTTTATTATTAATATTATATAATATGCGTATTATTAATATTATCATCATTTTTAGAGTGTTCGCGTTCAATTGTTTTTCCAATACAGTGTTTATGCGTGAAATAATTGTTATTATGTTTTATCGCGAACAAAAAATATATATGAACAATATTATATTCACGTAAATTAATTCCAAATTGATAACGGAAAAACATTTATTCCGTATGATTGTATTATTATTATTATTGCACGTGCAATCGACAAGCCAATTAAAATATCCTCGACGCATTTCAATTGGCGTCGTTGTCATTCGTCGTACATAAACAAAAAGAAATATGAAAAAACGGATTATTTTCATAAGAAATAAAAAATAGAACAAGAAATGAATACGTCAGTGTAAGAGTGCGCAAGCATTTATTGTGAAGAAAATGATGGATAAGTATAGTTGCGTTACGGTTCGGACCTTTTTTCACGGCGACACGATTCGACGGAGGCTGGGAGAAGTGTTATGGAGATCAATGAAGGAAAAAGAAAAGAACAGAAAGTGATATGGTAGCTGGTGTGAGCGTACACGCGGCTCTAGAGGTGTAAGACTGGGATGACCACTGACATCATGTACTTGAGAATGTTAAACGAAGAAGAGAATTTCTTTCAGAAAAAAATTTTTAAAAACAGATTATGTATTGTTATAAGTATAGAGTATTTCATTTCGATTTTGCGTTAAAATCATTTAAATAATCCGCTCAGAATCTAAAAAGAAAACAAAAATTAAAAACTGATGAGACTTATTAGTTATTACCGATTGTGACTGGACTATGAACGTTTTTTTAACGCTTTGAGTTAAAAAATATCTTCTAATATTTAAGAACCGATGAAGAGCGGATTTAGAGAACGACGACGACGATGGACCATGATCGGATCGTATTTGAAAACGTATAGTGTGTATTAAAGTAATCCGTGACACGACCTTTTACATTTATTTACGCAAAAAAAAAAAATTGTATACTTTCTTTGAGAATACTCGTATGAAATTATTCCGTATACGCTTTATTTGCATTTTCACAATACATTTTATATATAATAATTGTACGTTATGATTAGAAATTATTTTGTCATTTATGGCAAAAAAAAAATAATAGAAAATTAACTTATCCCACACGGAATTAATCGTTTTTCTAATTCGATTTATATTCAATACGAGAAATAAAACGAACTGAGTCCTCTAAGTTATCCGTAAAAGTGTATTATAATGAATGCAAATCTTTAAATATAAATCATATATTTATATATGTATTTATATACATCGAACATTATAGTCGTAACAAAATATATTTGCTCTTCGTCTGCAGGTTGAGTATAAATTAAAGTCATAATATGAATTCTTCGTCGCGAATAATAAACATTTGAATTTAAAACGCGGTGTAGTGTAAATATTTAAAAATGTGTTCTCTTTAACACGCTCTAGCAGACATTTTTAAGATGGGTTACACAGTCACACTTTGTATCAATGCATTTATATATTATATATATATATATATATATATATATATAACCATTACTTTATATGAATAAAAATAAATTCATTATTGCGAAACGGATGCGATAATTATGTACTGCAGCCGTTTTCATCGGACTACATGAAAATCTCTACTACTACTACGATCACGATTTAAATGGTACGGAATTATATTATTCCCGATCGAACGTCGAAAATGTTTACTTTTTTTTTTTTTTTTTGCGAAGATATGATTTTAAAAATATTACGAAAGTAATTAATTAATTTAACAATAAATTAAAAAACAAGGAAATAACATTTGTTTGTAAAAAAAAAAAAAAAAAAATGGCGCGTAAGTCCGCGTTTATTTCGATCGATTTGATTTAATATTACGATTTTTTTTTAGTTTTTATATAATTTATCATAAATAAATTTTTTTTTTTTTTGCCGCGTAACGCACGTTGTTGAACGCGCGTGTGTAATATTTTGTTTGCCGCAATCAAAATTATGTATTTATTATTATTATTTTTTTTTTGATGATTTCCCCGCGGAGTTACGTAGCACAGTGTGTACGTGTTGTTGGCCCCGTTGGTTATTAAAATATTATTAAAAAAAATTTCCTCCCCTTTTCGAAAAAAATCATATTTTGTTTTTAATAATGTATTATAAAATATAATATTCGTAAAGTATCCGGGTCAAAAGTGAAAATGATAAAAGGTTTGAGCGCATTACACAGCTATATAGATATTGTTATACAACAAATTTTGTGTATATGACATCAATTGGAAATGATTGATTGCTCCGCAATATTATATAGTGGTGAGTTTGATTTCTCCTATATTGTGCACTATAATAACATTCGATATGGTTTCCATTAAAATATCGTATTTTTTTTTAAGGTGAGGGGAAGAAATTATAATAATACATCATGTTTCGAATTCTTTTTTTTTGACCAATATATTCAAAGCACATTATAAACGATTTATTATTATTATTATTATTATTATTATTATAATAAATTTATTACTTTTATTATTATGATATTGCCGACGAATTACAAATAATTATTTGTTAGCCCCGTGTTCGTTATTTATATTTACGTGTTCGTTTTCTACGATTACTCGCGCCGCGTAAAACGGTTTTGGCGTCATTATCGATTGATATTGTACGATTTTACGAAGGAGACAAAAATTGGACACCGAATTTATAATATTTTGAAAAATGTCCCTGAAATCTTTTCCACGGACTAATGGAAAAAAAATTCGATTTTTTTTTTAATTAAAACATCGTCAAAGGCGATGTATTAATTTCGATAATAATTTATTCCGATATGTAATCGCGAAAACAAAATGTGTTTAATCAAAAATGTTTACAATGGCGGACTGAATTATAAAAAAAAAACCTACAAATGTTACGGTGCTTTTAATTTTGGAATATATTTTTATTTTTTATATATATATATAAAAAATATATATATATAATATATATATATATATATATATATATATATATATAAACGATTGTTTCGTTACGTTAATTGTGTATGCGCACATCGATATTTTATTTAACAAAAACAAAAAATCCGTGACATTACAGTGGATACCGTTAACGGAAAAGTGATATGGAATAATCGTAGCTGTTCTACGTTAATTTTAACACAAACGATATATTTTCATAGTGAAATTTATCAAATCAGATTTTATTATTATTATTATTATTATTATTATTATTATTATTATTATTATTATTATTATTATTATTATTATTATTATTATTATTATTATTATTATTATTATTATTATTATTTGTAGTTAATCAAATACATTACGTTTTATTATATATAAAAACATAAAAAATTATTAAGCACATTCTGCGTAAGCAAAAAAAAAAAAATCTGTACAATAACAATCGACAATCAAATTTAATATATAACAACACAAATTGTGTTGTTTATTTATGTAAACTTTAACGTTTAGAAATTAAAATTGTTCGCGTAACTAATTGATATTAATAAATATTTGCGAAATATTATACGAATACTGTACGGGAAAAGTTCTCGAAATTTTTTTTTGTCTTTCAATATAAAAATTATACACAATTCTAATGAAGCGTGTCCGAGATATATGCATAAGTATTTTTGTTTTCAAACTGCTTTCATTCTTATATAATGTTTTAATAGTTATAATTTTTCCTGTCTTTTTATATAAAATATTATATTCTTACTGCAATCCTTCAATAACGAGACGATCCTTTTTACTCGTATACACACATTATGTTATGTAACTAGCTACGTCCTACACTGGTTGTTATATAAAACGATCGAATTTATTGAATGGAATATAATGATGATATATACTCGTAAATAAAACGACGTACCGAAGCCGGTACTTCGAATTTTCCGCTCGTACACACTGTGAAATAAGCGCACATTTCCAAAGAGACAGATTTGGACAAAATGAAATTTGATTGACACACTGGAAAATTGAAAACTATCTCCTACCGAAATTATCGTCCGAAGTTGGTGAAATATAATAATTTATAACTCCTAAAAACCACAATCGTTTTCCGGTTCCGTTAAAACACGACAATATATTATACAATAAATCTAATAACGGAGAAGGGGAACAAACCCAACTGTCATATTTCAAAAATGAAAATGCTATTCTTCACGATTGAACTTTTTGCTTGTACACGAGTGTATTATTCCCTGTTATGTAGTCAAAATGTTTTTTTCGCCATAAATCCGTGACGAGTGTTAAAACTACACGAAAATTAATTGAACATTTTCAGTTATTTTTCAAGAATTATTTTTGGTACAAATTGACGATAATATTTTTCGTTTAAATCCCGACGTATGAGAAGTGATTTCGATCGAAAAATATCAACAAACAGTTGTGTTGAGTAGAAAATTTTCGCGTCCCACAGACACATAATTGAATTTACCGAGAGAATTGATATATTTATTTTTATTTATATATAAATAATGTGTGTTTTCGATTATAATTTCAAAATTGATATCCAACATTAAACAATCGTTTTCGACGATTCATTTTTTTGCGCTCATTCTTATGAAATATAAAATTTATAATACATTTTTTTTAATAACACATATAATACGATTTTATTTGAGAAATCGTATAAAAACAACTGTTTCGGCGATTTATATAACAAATCTCTCGGCCGCTACGACCTATTGCCAATTAAAACCGAGTACGATACCCTCAACAATAAAATATTTGCCAACCGAGTGTGTACAACATACGTTCCACTACGCACCTGTCCCTGATGTGACGCCGCGTCCGTTATTCGCGATTTCGGTTTCAGGAAACGTTCCCAATTATTTATGGTTAATTATACGTAAGCATTTTCAATTTAATTGAAAAACTTATTTGAAATTATCGTAAGAAACAGGACAAGTAGAAACGTCGACGGGGAAACGTCTCTAATTGTTATTGAATGCACGTTTACGGTAGACAGATTAAATTGATACGCACGTTGTTCAACTCATCCGCGGATGTGTACGCGCGTACAGTGTTGTAAATATTTAATAAAAATCGGTCGTTTTATAATAATACATACCGTTAATGAATAAGAAGAAAAATTATTGGAAAAGTGCTCGGAACAGAGAGATTTTTTTTAATGGACGAATGCGTATTGTGTTAATATTCGTAAGAATTGTAAGATATTAAAAAAACCAACGGTCAAAGACGACGACGTAAAAGGACAAGTGAACCAATACGGTTTCGCGTGTAAATCGTTTTCTGCGTAACAACCGTTATAATTCTCACGGTTTACTAATTAAATTACATCCGTAATTACATACGTCTCGATTCGAATTGGAAAAAAAATCAATTTGAGTTTTCGCCAACAGGTAGAATACCATTCGGAAAATATTTCGTTTGACGTTCCCGTGTCAAAATCCAAATCGAGAAAAAATTGAATCTGACCGTCGTCTCTCAAAACACCCACAAGAGAATTCTGGCCTGGTGAATATAAAGGCGCTTCGTTTGAAAACAAATATAATTATTGGCTCACGTTTTGCGCGGTTTCATCAGAGTTTGGCAAGGAAATGAGACTAAGGAAATAATATTGTGCGACACAACAGTCGCGTAGTGCTTTTTAATAAACTTCAACTCTTTCCGCGTACACGAGACTGAGCGAAGGCGTTCGAAGCAAAAAAAAAAAAACTGTCACGAACCAGCGTCGTATTAAACAATAATTTCAATTTAAATGGTCATTATATGGACAGCTCCCGGCGATTAGTCCAACGATTAAAATCTCTCGTATGCTATTTGGCCCTACGACGAATTAAACAACGCGTAAACCTTCTGTCCGAGTAGTGGTTCCCTCTTCATTCTGTCTGCTACAGTATATCGAATAACATCCATACAGCGCTTTTCAAGCACACACAGAGTGCCCCACGACTATTGCGTGCGCATTGCACACAAATCGCAACGGCCTCCGAATCGAAATTCGTGTTATTACGAATAGTATAGTGCCACGTATTATGTAATAATACGACTTGTAATAATGAGACTTACAAAAACCCCGGGATTTATAAATTTGCCGGGGGAAAATATTTTTTTCTTCGAAAATTTCTAATTAACTAACCGCGGTGTGAAATAAAATCAATTGCGAAATTTCGTATTCGATTTATTTTTCAAATTATTTAAAGTTTCACGCAATTTTACGAATATCTATAAGTATAGTTAAAAAAAAAAAATTATTATTATATATTATTTAAAAAGTACACATTCAATGTCCGTCTTAAATATGAAAAAGAAAAGTGCATAGAAATTAAATTCATACATTTTACAGCGTATAGAAACTCTGCAATATTGCTTTATGCCCTCTGTGATATATCCGTGCGTTAAAATAATAATAATAATAATAATAATAATAATAATAATAATAATAATAATAATAATGTATCGTTACAAACGAAAACCGCAGCTCGAAACGAGCGTTCGAATGACGCGGATTCGTGTACCACAATTCAAACCCCGTGTGTTAACGCTTTCCGCGTGGTCGGCGTAATTTGTTCGACGCTGTAGAATTTGTAAATGCGGAGGAGAAAAAGAAAAAGAAAAAATACGTACGAGGTAATATTATATGCGCGGTAGACGAAAAACGTAATAAAACACACGAAATTTCATAACGTCGCGTACTACTGCGAAGCACATAATATTTCCGTTTTATGTGTACCGTATTTATATAATATTATTTCGTATAGTTCTTTGAAACAATTTGTAATTCGACGACTGAACTCCCCATCCCGCAGTCTTATGTGACACAAAAAAAAAAAAAAAATGCGTATATCATACTACGTATTATACTGTCGTCGACGACGTAGTAATATGATTACTTTCTCTCTCTCTCTCTCTCTCTCTCACTTTCGTATTATTGCGTTTTATGTCTCGTGTGAATTCGTACACACCGTGTATAATATTCACTTTATAAGTAAATATTCGTATATTACTTTAAAGTAAAAACTTATCAACCGTCTTACAACACCTGCGATGGACAACGGATATTTTCCAGTCTCGTTGTCCTCTACTTGGTGTTTCTTGTTGTCCACATCGTCCGCGGCAAAATGTATATACGAAAATCGAGGGGATTTTCACATACTCTGAAAAGATTGATTTAATACGTAAATCAATCGAAAATTTTGGGACTTTAAATATTATGTGAATAACAACAACAACTTCGTCCTATCGAGTTTTAAATATAATTGTATGTTCCACCTGTATTTAATATAATAAATAATATTCCATCTCAACCGTTAAATATTTACACTGGAACATTATAATATCTATTGTTCAAACGAATATTGAATTGATTTGAATTAAACGATAATACTTGTATGCGGATGGGAAAACGAAAGCAGAGTAAAAATTGAGCAATATAGAACGTAGTAGACGAATTTTTATGCCTAATCAGCAATGGACGGAAGAAATAGGAGAGAAATAATAAAACGTATTTGTCGAGCCAAAATTAAACAATAAAAAAACTGTATCGACGTAAAAAAATCGTTGTAAAGTCGAATCTATTGAAGACGTATGTCTAGAGTAATGTTTTATATCGGTGCGAAGTGCTGGAAAGGATATCGGGAACAAAGCAATTATGGAAAAATTCAGTTGAAAAGACCGAATAGTGTCTTTAGTAACGACACGAGGAACTTTTAAAACCGATTGACGCACGGAAGGAAAGGATCACAGAGGAAGATCTTGAATACATCCAACATACGATAAAACACTTGCAAACGAAAGTGAAAGCGGACGATAGAGAATAGCAGAAAGTGGCTGCGAAACGATCAACGGATTGACAACCCGTAGAGGGATTAAAATGATTGTAATTTATTTCAATTCGCTTATTATATAAACGCCGCGTATTAAATTCTTACGTTCCCAAAATACGTTTTAGGCGGAAAATTCAACGATCAGCTGCTGCGATATATTTCTGGTACAACGGTATATTGACAACGACCATAACGGGTATATTACTTGAATTAAAACGCGATAAAACGTTTTTGAAAAATTGTTGAAAGAAAAAAAAATGACACCGCAGTCTCCGGACGTCATGTAGTCGAATTACGTTGTAAACTGCGAAACGATTTGCAAAATAAATATTTTCGTAAAAACGATTGTTTTTTTTTTTTTTTTTTGTAACAGAATGCAACAGAGAAAAAAAATCGAAAACGACGTTTATAAAAACGGTTTCGAGATTTCGGCGGTTACGTACGGAATATTATTTTACTCTGCGCGTCCGCCGCAGGCGGTATATAAAATATTTAAATTCGAATATAATGTAATAAAATTATTATTCTCGCGGTAATCTTAAACCAGTGAAATAATACACGTTTATATATATATATATATATATATATATATATAAACAGAATGATAAAATGATGAATACGAAAGACCAGATTATATAGGTGTGTTTAAACACACTGTATATAGTCCGTCAGATCAATTGTATTTTTCAATAGGGCGAATTCGTTTCTCTCTATACCGAAGTTAATAACAGAAAAAAAAATATAACATACGAAAAACGATCAAACAAAGTGTAATAATAGTAATAATAATAATAATAATAATAATAATAATAATAATAATAATTAATAGGACCGCCGTCGGTGCACTTCGGATTGAGATGTTTGCTTTCCGCCACGGCCGATGGCCAAATCAATAAGCGTACACGCATTGCAATATTTAAAGTCCGTTGTAAAAGCATTTCTCGCGCGAGACACGTCGAGTTTAAACACACACCGACGTCTATCAGTCGCGTTCGGTATATTATGTTGTTGTTATTATTACTGTCTATATAATTGCAAAAGTAGTTTCAAAACTCCACACTCTGAGGCATTCATTCGTTCAAAGTCTATAGAAAACACAAACGTATTTATATCAGTGTCGGTGTTTTCGATTTCTCTCCGGGGACAGTTTCTCAAATGAAAAGCGAGAAATTTCATTCCTCCGGTACGATTTTATAAAATAAATAAATATATATATATATATATATATAATAATCCGATTAATATATAAATAAAATACCGTATATATTATTACGCTCTCATCGTGCAATCGAATTCGGTTATTTCGATATGTTTAATAAAAAAAAATATTTAGAAAACATAACGCGAATTCCATAACGTCCGTTCTCGTTGAATTGTTCGCCGGGAACTCGTTTTATTATTGCGTTCTTTGCGCCAATCGTTAGCGCGCCGCCGTCAACTCAATTCCCAATTATTTTTAAAAAAAAATAATACAAAACCGATTTTAAATTATAATATTTCATGTGAAATACGAATATTTTAAATAATATCGACGTTACCGAGCTGACCACCACAAATAATAATAATAATCGTTCCAAATCACTTTACGTCGCTTTTAGCCTTTCGTGAGGATCTTTTCGTCGTAACCGTTTTCTTCAATAATATTAAAGAGAATCGGCGTAACGAAATTTTTCGTGCCGGCAAACGCGTCAATAGAAAATCGACCAATACGCAATATAATTTTTTAATCGAAAAACGATTTTAGATATTTTTTTTTTGTTTTTTAACACCACCACAACTTCGATAGACGACGGATCCGACGACGAGACAATAAAAACTCCGGTCATTTGAATTCGTTCTCGCGTTTTTATATGTGTTTTTAAACGTATAAATTTCTTCTTTTTTTGTTTTTTTATCTCCTCCGTGCGTCTTAAACGGATGACGTAAATCTTCCGTTACCCCGTATAATATGTACACGGGCACCGATGCGCACTGTATTCGCGATTATATAAATTGTTTCGCGCGCTGTGAATTACGGTTTAACGGCCCGCAGTTTCTCGCGTTTATAAATTAGCGAATTGTCTTTTTTTCCTCCCCCGTTCTAATTTATAAAAACCGTAAAGTTGTTATGCGCGTTTTGTTGTTCGTCGTGGAACGTGACACACGCGTGCGGTGAATTTTAAAGTTGCTTTTGAGAATCGTAACGAGAACGCGATAAAATTAAAAAAAAAAAAAAAGAAAAAAAAATTAACGTCAGTTTTACGCGTTTCCAAAAATAAGAGTTCTTGCGTTTAAAATACAGCGCGTAACGTATTACCTATTCTGCAATGTAATAAACAACGGAAAATACGTAATTATTATTATTATTATTATTTGTTTGCGAATGTATATTATAATAACTACAATGCATAATGAGCGCAAACTTCGGAACAATGAACAATTAAATACGATATTTAAATTTCACATAAATCGAAAAGGTTAAATTTTAGAGTTTCTCAGGAGAAAAGAAAACTTTTTTCTTGAAATTATTATTATTATTATAATGTTCAAAGTTGGATTTTCTAAACAAAAATACATTTCGAAAACAGTTAAACGTTTTTTATTTCGAATAATTATAATAGCGACTATACACAATGTACAAGTGAATGCGGACGACAGAGGTCCATATCAGCTGTTTTCACACGAAAATTTCACAATATTAATTCGTGCATTTTAACGGTAATAAACATTTGACCGAACCGAGTCGGATTCTTTTCGGGTTGACTTTTAATTTCTTAACTTTTTCAATATTGAAAATGTTAAAAATAAAAAAATCGTATAAGCGAATTTCAACTCGATTAAAAGAATTAAAAAAAAAAAAAAAATTCTTCAACTCGCTCGTGCTTAAATATTATGTGCGACGTAATTGCGCACATTGTGTATACGCGTTTATAAAAACCGTTATAAAACGACAAGCGATTCGTAATACGTGATATGATTGATAATTTCGACAGACCTCAAGTATACACTGCACGGTGTGCTATACTCGATTAAATAAATACCAGCCGTTAATAATTTCGTGTTCCTTGTATCATTTTCAATATGAAATCACGACGTATTTAACGGCCGCGTGTATACGTTTGAATTCGGATTAAAATAAAACGATATTATGGTTTGCGTGTGTTTTTCAGAATCACTTTTTCTTTTACATTCCAAAAATAAAAATTTGTTATTTCCTCCGCGGCCGTTTTTCGCGGGAAAAACTGTAATCCTTTTATGCTTACTGTTTAAAATAGTAGAAAATTAAAAAAAAAAAAATTGTGTCGTGATCAAATGAAATGTTTCAATATCCGAATCGCGCGTGTGTGATATAACGCGTAAAACTTACTATTTTTTTTTTGAAATTCGAAATCGCAAATTATAAGAAAACGTAATTTCATTAGTGCTGTGGATTTAATAATACCATAAATAAATATGAAAAACTTTAAAAACTTAATGAAATTTAAAATTTTGAAAATTTAAAAAACTGTCGAGTGTTATTAAAAAATTATAACCCTATTTTAATTTCGTACAACAATATTTAATCATTTTTCCCCATAGTTATCATAAATTGTTACAAACGTTTTTCAATTAGAGGTTTATAAAAAATTGTTTAGATCCGTTCCAATATAATATTAGTTTGTTATTTCCTTGAAAATCATATGCCAAAAATACATTATATATATATATATATATATATATATATATATATATATATTAAATATCTTATTTGCTGACCTATCATTCGTCTCGATATTACGTAACGACTACCGTACACAATGGTGTCTCTTTTGATGTTTTCTAATAAAATTATGCGCTACGAAACTTTTATACGATGAAAAGCCCCTTTCGAGACGTCTAATGACGTATTAGGAGCACGCAACATAATATTATCTGTGCCGTCAAAGCTATTTGAATTGATAAGAATTTATAAAAAAAAAGAAATACCGCGAGACAAAATGAATAAGGAAAATATGACAAAATGACAAAAAACTAATAAAAATAAAAAAAAAAGAACAATGTCTAAACTTAAAAAGAAAAGTTTTTTAGTAAAGTATAAAACTACATTTTACAATGATCTAAAAAAAAATGCGCAAAATTTGCTACAAAATCTTAGCCCCCTAGTAATTATCAGTAATCGGATTTCGATGTATTTCTATCCTATTTTTCTAAAATGCTTGACACGATGCGTTTCAAGACCTAAACGTGTTTCGAGTGAGTACACGTCATTCTAACAAAGAACTTTTTTTTTCTTTTATTGGATCATTTTTCATTTTCTTTTTGACATTACGAAGTGATGAATAAAAAATGCATCAGATTTATAAATATAATTTTGAATTAATTCAACACCAGATTATTATTAAAAGTTGGTTTTTAAATTACGATTTTCAAACTTGTCTAACCTGTCGATTAGAAACATCTTTCGGGACAATCTGTTTTCGCGACGATTTCGCGTCGCCGTATCAAATTGTAAAAATAAAATGAATTTCATTTAAAAAAAAAAATTGTCTTTAGAGCTTTTTTTTCCCCCAGAGACGTTTTTTTTCTTATTTGGATTTAAAAAAAATATCGTAAATGCCAATTATTTTTCAAAGTGCATTTAAAAAATCCCAGTCGTATTAATTTTTAACGGCGTTGATCGTTGCGGCAACGGGAAAACGTCATAGCGAATAATAATAATCATAATCGGACGTAATGTAATAACACATTATGTAGAGAGACGACAATTTAATCGCGCGGTCCGTGTCGAATAATCTCCTCCACGGTAACCCGTAGAAAATGATTTTTCACTTTTCTTTTCGATCATAATACGTGCTCATCGTATGTGTGTGTCCACTGATGGCTGTCTTGACGTGGCATTAATCCCAAGAGGGCACACATATAATATAATATAATACAGTCATGAGGCTGGGAGACATTAAATATTATATATATATACGTATAAAATATAGCGCGTATCGTCGTATAGTTCGCGTATAATAATACGAGTGTGTCAAGTCAACAGAAAATTATTGCGATGAAATACCACTTAACGATTTCAACAATGCGCAAACTATATATTATATAACACATATCGTACTTATAAATACTTATATGTATATATTGTATTCGAATATGATTTATCCGATATTAATACGCGAGGTCAGGAACACTTGACCAAGTTTAAATAATAATAAAAATAATTATCGTTGTTACGAGTAAAATATAGATATATATATATATAAAAGAAAATTCTCTATATACGAATACTTGTAGCAAAAAAATAAATAAATAAATATTTGTACATGTTATTCGAGCCAAGGAATATTGAAAAAAAAAAAATATATATATATAGCGAGTCGTTGTTTTATTTTTGTTTACTACAGCGGTAATTCGTATTAAGCGAAAAACATTACTACAAAATTACGTAGAAAAATAAAAAATACCAGTATTATAGTATAAAAAAGAAGAAGAAAACTCGTCGATTTAAACGAAACGAAAAAATCGTGTACACGCGGTGAATTGAATATCATCGTTATGGCGTGTTATTATTATTATTATTATTATTATTTTCTGTATAATTCGTTAATATATTTAAAACACTTCAATGTAAATTATTCGTATTGTCCCGTAACAATTCGCCGATTTCATTTCAATTGTAATTTATAGATAATCTAGACTTTAAAATAACGTCCATATTGTTATTTTGTTTTATCAATCGAATCGATTAATCAATCGGGTAGACACACATTATAAACACATATTTATCGTAAGACTTTTATTTTTCACGGCGACGTTAAAAACCGTATTCCACAGGACGTTAATAATATACACAATTATTACTGGTAACATTTTTGCCGTTCAATGTCGGTTTAACACGATTCATGAACCGTTGTAGTTCGATTTAAGTGTTTTGGTTCAAATTTCAACTCGATATTTCAAAAAAATATATTTTATAGTTTTGAGTCGGTGCTGCTTCCGACGCCGAACCGCGTTGAAAACGTGTGATGATCGCACCGACGGAAATTAAACGGTCCAGACGAAATATCTGAGTACCGTGTTCAGCTCAGAGCAGTGGCGATTATAAATGATAGTCAAGATGGAGGAAGGGGGCGAAAATGAAGTCAACTCCCTGTGTCAATGAAATATTCACTTTACATAAATATGTGTATATATATATATAATATAAACCGGCATTGTTTTTTTTTAAATTAGATGTTTGCGCAGAAAAAGTTTAATTTTTGTATTTTACACGTACTGATTTCGAGCAAAATCACCGTTCTATTGTAATAAATATTTTAAATAGGTTTTATGTTTTTGAGTACATTTTTGACTTTATCTCGTTCAAATAAAATGTAATTAAAACTTTATTATTATTATTATTATTGTTTCAGGTAACTATATGAAAAAAGTCTATAATATACTAAGGCGCGCATCTTAAATTCTAAAGGAAAAAATCTCGAAATATATACGGTAAGTAAAAAGTTTAATATATATATATATATATCGAAATTGTTAGAGTAAATGTAATATCGCGATGAACTCATCGCCATTGTCACACACACACACACACACGTACGTATATATTATCGTTAAACACACGCTATATTGTATATAAATTATTATATTATATGAAAATATTTTTGAAATGAGATTCGACGATTTTTCCGTATTGATCGCGATCCGAAAACGTAATTGTATAAATTTTGTGAAATTATGTTTTTAATACGACGCGTATTGAATGCGGGTTATTTTAAAATTATAACTGCAAAACAAGACAAATTTTTTTCAACTTCTTAGCGTCATAAACTTTGCGTACGAACACGAATAAAACCAAACCGTAGATATAATGTTGGGAAAAAAAATAATTATTTTTTTAAATCCCTCGAAAAACGAGTGAATGCCGCGATTTCTCCGCGGCACACGTCGTCAAATTAATAATAAATTTCGGACTGTAACTTTAAAAAAAAAAAAAAAAAACACTAGAAACCTGCATTTTAACGTGGGTGTGTGTGTTCTATAGGCACTATAGAAAACTCGTATTTAATTATTAATATTGTATTATTATTATTATTATTTATTATTATTACGATTATTATTCCTATACGGCGTGAACAAATTATTGATAATTTTTCGCGTTTAAACGCTCTTCGTAATTTTTTTTGTAGTGTGTTATTAGGTGTATATATTTACGTTAAGGGTTATACGATCGCATATCCGTTACTGTTGACAGTCACCGCGATGATTGTTGACACATTTTACCAGTAATTTCGGTGACGTGCACAATTGCAGGTATTTGATACGTAAAATATTGATATTTCGATACGATAATACCATATTATGTGTGCGATGTTATACACGCTATTAAAATATCAATATATTATTATTCTCTATTGCTATATAATTTTACGTTCACTGCGATAATATTAAATGTATAACATTGTTTTTACAATAACGTTATTATACGTAATTTTTATTCCGTCCGTGAACGCTTGTTCGCATTGACACGACTTTTTCTTTTTTTTTTTGCTCTTTTTCCCGTCGTAGTTTCCCGAAACGTAATCAATAATACAATCCGGAAACGGTGTAATAATAATAATAATAATAATAATAATAATAATATTAATAATAATAATATTACGAGCGCTCCGGACACCGCGAATCCTTTACACTTGTCAATGTCGAGGAAACAGTTGGACAGTACTCAAAATTGTACAAAAAAAAAAAAATTGATACGCTATTTTGATAACGGTTATACGCTTGTCAAATATTTCACAAATAACGAGAGAAACATTTACTATGCGGAAATACGTAAAAAAAAATATATATCTATATATTTATATATATACGTACATTGTTTAACATTCGCGCAGTGATAGACGATGTGCAGAATTCCGTCTAGAACCGCCTAGAAGTTATTAATTTAAAATTCTACACGGACTCGCGTCGATGCGAAAGAAAAAGAAAGAAAGAATGAAAAACATTCGACGGACACGTGTACGGTAAAAAATCGTTTGCAATAAAATGAGCGCAAAAAACTGTACTGTACTCGTTTACATGCCAGAGAAATTTCGAAAGGAAGACACTTTGAAGGATATCCGCACATAACTCTATCGGTACCGTTGCGGTACGCGTGTTACGTTCGTTTTAGAAAGGGATACATTTTCATAAAACGTGTGTGTTATAATATAACGGATGTTGAATAAATTATTGGCGCAATGACGACGTCGCATCGTGACGCATTTTTCTACGACGAAATTCTAAGGATGCGCACGACGAAGAGTCGTGCGTAGTAATAATAATAATAATAATAGACACGTCGACGTAGAAGTTTTGTAAAGGAATTTTGTGTTTTTCAACTACTCAAAATGTAGTACACACACAAATAGGCGTAACTTAATAGTTTAACATTATTTTATTATAGTTTACCCCGTGAACTACAATAGTGTGCCGGTGTAGCTCGGAATTGGTTTTCGAACACAACAATTATTATTTATCGCAAAGCTTTCGAAATCAAAAACAATTATAAATACTCCGAGTAGTTCACTCCTGTGAAACAATTATACAATTCTTTTCTAGAATTGTATTTTTTTTTTTTTTAGAAATAGAAGGTGGAAAAACGTAATCCAATCTTTTCGGAAATTTTTAACAGAGAAGACGGATGGAAAATTAGTTGGACACTTGGAAACCAATAATGCTTCGAGTGGAAAAAAAAAGAAAAACGGCGAGAGGGAAAACGAACACGAACACCCGGAATTAAAATTAATTTAAATTAAAAGCCACACCGACAATTGATAAAAACCGCGAAGAAAAAATTGCCAATGATCCCGTGACATGCTTAAATGTAAGAAAAGGAAGAATAGCTTGCGCGTGGAACGTAAATATAAAAATTAGTCACCAGACAGCGCTGCGGCACAACATAGAGGCCGCGGCCGGTGCGCGCGTATAAATACCCGTAGAAACGAGCGGACCTTTTAGTGTAGTCATGATAGCGTTGTCAGACTCGTGTACTTCGTTCTCTGAAGACGGAACCAACTAATTATTATTATTATTATTATTATTATTGTTGTTGTTGTTGTTATTATTATTATTATTATTATTATTATTATTATTATTATTATTATTATTATTATTATTATTATTATTATTATTATTATTATTATTATTATTATTATTATTATTATTATTATTATTATTATTATTATTATTATTATTATTATTATTATTATTATTATTATTATTATTATTATTATTATTATTATTATTATTATTATTATTATTATTATTATTATTATTATTATTATTATTATTATAGCACAAACGTAAAAGTATTATTATTATTAATATTATTATTATTATTATTATTATGTTCGAATAATATATTATATATATATATATATATATATTATTATTATTATTTTCAAATATTGATATCCGTCTGTCGTAGGAAAATGAGAAAAAAACTCGTCTTTAATTCATACACGTACATATATTTATATAGCACAAACGTAAAAGTCACGAAATAACGCATACATTATTAATACGTAATATAATTTCGAGAAATGTTCGAATAAGCGTATAATATATATATATATATATATATATATGACAACGGTAGAGATAAAATTTTCAAATATTCTTGGCAACGTTTTCGAAACCGTCGTAACGTTGTTATGTCTATCCGAGCGAAAGCTCTCTCTCTCTCTCTCTCTTTCTCTAAATATATCGTACAGTTATGTACAGGAATGCGCTTTCGATTACGCGCGGACGTATATCGGAGTAAAACCGATATCGGGAATAATAATATTATATAAAATGTATGATCAGTGGCGACTTTGAAACTGTGACTGCCCTTAAAAAAAAATACCAGCTACTTATTAAATAATTATTAATTAAAAATAAATATTTATAGAAGTATTTTTTCATCCAAATTGAAAAATATATCGTTTTCTTTGTCTGTTATTATTATTATTATTATTATTATTATTAAAGGCTACACACTGTAAAATCTATAAATAGTTAGTTCGATGTAAATATTATTTTGGTCACTCGGATGACGGTCGCCGGATTCAGTGAAACTGAATGTGTAATGTTATTGCTCGTTGGGCGCAGAGACAGGGGAGACGTATAAACCGCGTATTATAGACTGGGTTCAAGACACTACAGGCCATATATAATATTGTAAGCCGTTATAATTTATTACATTTAATAATTATATACATTTGTGTGCTACGTGATCACTTATTATTTTCGACATTTTAATAATTTACTTAAAAGTTATTTGTGAAATGCAAAAAAAAAAAAAAAAAAAAAATAGCGGGTAATAGCGGGACTTTTAATTAATCAAAAGCTATATTTTATTCTCAAGTCGCTAAACTTTGTCAATTAGTGAATTAACTATTCCGGTTACGACGGCTTCCAAATGAACGGCCGGTCTATGCGTCTACATTCAACGTAGAATTTATCATCTGTGGCGATTGAAAAAAACCTGGGTGATATGACCAAAAGGATCCAACTCTTCTACGCATAGTGTTACACTACATCGCGACGACGACGATGATAATAATAATAATTATTATTATTATTATTATTATTATTATTATTATTATTATTATTATTATTATTATTATTATTATTATTATTATTATTATTATTATTATTGTTTTATTATTATTGTTGTTATGTTATTCAAATAAATTGTACAATAATATCGTATAATGTCTGCACAATAATTTCGTATCGTTGTGCGCGCCCGCGTTGATTGGTAAGAGCGAATCCCCCCCGGTAGAGCGTATTCGTCCGTCTAATAGCGCGACACATTCGTCTAATCTGGTCGAACGCGCGCACATTTCGACGGCGGCCGTGATGAACTTTTTCAAAAAGAGAAATTTTTCAAAAAAAAAAAAAAAAATCTTTTTTTTCTTCTTCTTCTTCTTCTTCTTTAAACACTCCCCCCCCCCCATGTCGTGTGTTGTTATTATTATTTTTTTTTTTTATCAATAACGCGCGTGTGCGTGTGTCATTTTGTAAACCGCCGCCGCGCGTACTTTCGCCTATTTGTGTACGTATAAAACATATGAACGCGCGCGCGCGTGTGTGTGTGGCTCGGAGGGTTTATTGATCGCGGCGGCCAAGCCGAAGGGAGCGCTTTACGGTGGCGCTGCGGTGCGCCGGCTATGCGGGCGTGAGAGAAGAGGAGCGCGCGCACGCCCGCTCGCGATCGAGTGATGAGGGAGGGGAGTTACACTAAGAAGAACCGCCGCCGCCTCCGCCGTTCGAAGTGAGAAGCGGAGGTGAGCGAGTGTATACACACGACGGCGGCAAAAGTTTCGGCGTTGTGAAGTGACGAGTACGATGTACGAAGCGAACGGCTGTGGCGGCGGCGGCGGCGGGAGCGGAAAAACCGCGCGGCGCTGACTAAAGGTTAATACACGGCCGCGATGGCGGTTTGGGCCGTACGACATCGCGGCAATTGACCCAAACCGCGTGGCGCGCGCGGATACAACCGCCGCCGGCCGGACACCGTTGCCGCGGCCCGTGTCACCGCATAAATTCCCGAATACATTTTTCACTTTTTTTTTTTGTCCAAATAAAACATTTCGAAATAGTCATACGGCGGCGTGCGCGTCGTTTATCATTTTTTTTTTTTCACTGCGCGTGTACGAAGAAAAAATTCTTCCCGTTCAATAGCAATTATCATAAAACGTCGTTGCGAGAGCTGCGTTTAAGTTTTCGACTTTTTAACGCCTAACTGTACGTTCGACAAAAAAAAAAAAATCCAAAGTCAGAATATTTTTTTTTGCGATAAAATGTATTTTACACGGTCCCGCGCTAAGGTCCGTTCGGAATCGTCTCGTCCGACGCAATTACAATGGTAGTCTGGAATTTTTTTCTTATTTAGCAAATCGTTATAAAATAAGCCGTTTTTTTTTTTCAAACAGACATTTATAACCGATTCCAAACAAGATAAATGCTCGTGCACAAAAAAATGTAAATGACAAACGAAACGATTTTACGCCACTGACGCGCACAATACATAACGGATAGTATTTGGTTGATCAAATGTTGAAAAAACAAACTCCAACGAAATATTTATTGTGCAAACGACTTCTAGAAACTAACGGAGGCGGTTTTTTTTCTCTGAATTTAGAATCCGTTCTGTGTATAGAAAACCAGACTCCGTTATTCTCTAGACATGAGTATGATATCTGTTCACACAGATTCGTCGCAGAACCGAAATATCGTCAATTCTTTTGTACAAGTGTGTCCAAACGTTGCATTCGTCTGAAATGTAATAAGTGGGAAATCGGTATGGAAATCCGTCTACGAATCGAACGAAAATACAAATTTGTTTGAAATCTTTGGATATAACCTGTGGCTCGTGATAAAAAAAAAAGAACAATCTGTACAATATTTCGTTTTATTATATATATATATATAAAGAAAACACTCGTTCGAAACGACCGCTGCAGGTTGTTATTTGAATTTCGGAAGTTTAACGATAAATAAATATTACTCGTTATTATTATTACGTTATAAAAAAAGGAAAAAATCGCGTTCTTTTTTGTTTGTTTGTTATATTTTTTTGCTACTAACGCGCAATTAAATCGGACTATTATTTTTTAACCGACCCACAAAATCCATTACGTTTCTCAACAACGTCGTACAATATACTCCGTTTACGAATAAAATACGTACATAATTTTTGTATTTTTTTTTTTCATACGTTTATTTTATTCATTTTGTATAATTTTGCATATCCGACGTAGTCAACGACGAATAAGACTAATGAAATGTGATTATGTGACCGCTTCAAAGACTTCGGTGGAATGTCCTCTATTGAAAAACCGACCATTATTTATTTTTTTTTAAAAGTCCGACAAACTTAACGTAACGTGTTATAAGAGATTTTTAACGATACGAGTGAGGGGAAAAATCAAAATAAAATATCGATATATCGATTCCAAGACGTTTCTAATACGTAATAATAATAATAATTCTATACAGTATACGGTATTTAATAAATATGATTGAAGAAAACTACGATATTTTATTGAACGATTTCGGATATTAAAACACGTATTTCTCTCTCCGTTTCTGGAATAAGAGCGGAGAATCGAATATTATATCACATCGGGAGTCGGGTTGAATTCGAAACTGTCGTTATTAAAAAAAAAAAAAATTAGAAAAATATTAAAACACATTGTTTTCGTTGCGTGAGATCCGGGGGTTGAACGAACGACGACGGTTGTTATTGTTGTTAGCCGCGGGAAAAAAAAATTCAAAAAATATTACAATAATAACGAAAATTTCTGCGGACGGAGCCCGCGCAACTACTCCACTCCTCGGATCGGCTGCCAAAATCACTTTATGGCCCCGTGGCCGCGAAGTGTATACAGCGGCGACGGCGGCGGAGAATTAATTAAAAACCGCGTCGGCGGTCCCGCGCGGGAGAGAAACAAACGCAATCGAACGATTTCGAATAATTTCGTTAGAAAAAAAAAAATAAAAATAATATATATATTAATAAATACGAAACATGGCAACAACAACGGCAAACTTTTCTGTTGTACGCGCAATGCGAAGAGTTTACCGTACGGTTAAATTTTTGGCGACAACCTTTCGCGATTTTTTATATAATATTGTTTTATACGTCATAGTATATATATATTTTCTTTTTTCTAACGAGAACCGATTTTTATGCGTATTCGACAACGTTTCGAAAACCGCGCGTTTACTCGCGTACGCGAATTTCTTAACATATATATATTTATTTATTATTTTTTTTTCCTAAAAACAAATTTCGTTTACTATACAAGCGAGTCGAGCGAATAAATTAATGTATATATATATGTTATTCGCATAAAATATCTACTGTTACAGCCGAATACGGTTGTGGTACGTTTTGCGGAGTGTGTGTGTGTGTGTATACAGTTGGAAATTGAAAATTACGCCTCATTATTATTTAACATAGGTCTTGAGTTTAATTATTCATAGTGTTGTGCTTTGCCGGAACGCCGTTCCGCGACGAAAACGATTCGTTTAAAGAGCCCGAAATTTACGAAAAAACGACTGTTGTATTCCCCTAAACAAAAAACAAAAAAATGGAATTTTAAATTCGTTTCGTTCGCGGCACGTCAATAAAACATACAGAGAGAGAGAGAGAGAGGGAGGGGGGGTAAGTAGGCACAACAACGAAAAACGGAATAATAATAATAATAATTTTTTTTACAAAATTAGTATTTTACCGATTTGGGAAAGAGTAGGAGGTTCTCAATTATTCCGAAACTATACACTTGGACCGATTTGGATGAATCTGTTTTCACGTGAAAACTTCCTGTGGTTCCGTTTTGATTCTAATAACGATCGACTTGTTCGACGAATTCGGCCAGGAAAATTTTTTCTCCGCCTCGTCGATTAATAAATCGTCGCGCAGCTTTTCGCTAATTTTGCGTTTTAATGATATTAAAAAAATATAATAATAATAACCCAGGAGTCACCACCGCGTGGAAATGGCTGCGCTACGAGTTCCGGCCAGCTCTTATCCAACCACCCTCTAGCCAAATGTAAGGAACACGTCTACTACAATCACTAAAAACAGGTGAAATAAGAATATTTTTTTTTAGAAGAAAAAAAACTCGACTTCGGAGAGCGCATTAAAAAAAAAAAAGTACGAAATTATCAAAAATAAACCTTTACGAAATCGGCGCCGGATTTCAAACAACCATTACGGGAACGCGTTTGTCACACATATTATATTAATTTATTGCGAAAAACTGTGAAAATTAGATTAATGAAAAGCGTTTCTGCGACGCGATTTCGTTTGAAATCCGTCGCCGGTTTCGAAACGTTTCCAGTTTCGATTATTTCATACTCTTTTTCTAGTGCGTTTTCGAAGTCGGTTTTTTTCTCAATCGGTGCTTTTTACGATGTTATAAAAAAAAAAAAACTAAATACATACGAGTATGTATTATCATTTTATTATTCCATCGCCGCATCATGCTGAAGGATTGTGGCGGACGGAGCGAAATTGATGTGTTGTACATAAATAAATGTACGTGAAAAATGGCGTATCGTATATAATATTAAGTACATTGTTCCGCATTTCGCGGTGGTTTTGATAGAGTAAAACGAAAATTTGACGTGATATTTCTTTACGTGAACGTCGCACAAAGCCGTTGTCACGCGGTGTAAGCGCGTACGTGTATAATGGTTATCGATCCAAAAGTACTTGAATTCCTCGTGACGTCACGTAAAATTGAGATTTCTTTCTTTTTCTATATATATATATAAATAATTTTAAAATACGAGTATATTATTCCGTATAAAGGCAAATCAGAAAGAAAAAAAAACTACCGATCGGTAGACTCTCCTCCCAATTACACGTTTATACACTCCACTCGGTATATAAATAATAATTTATAATGCAACGAGCGTACGGTTTTTCTGAAAAAAAAAATATATATATGTATAAATAATATTATCGGATTTATTCTTATTTGAAACGTCTTTAGAAAAAAAAGAAATGCCGATATTTTTTTTTCTCCCTAACGAAAACACAATAATCGCGTTATGATTATTATTATTATTTTTTTTTTTTTTTAAGTTTTTTCCGCCAATCGCGAGAGCGTGTATATAGCCATAATAAATCGCATTAAAAGTCTTTTACGCGTCAAAAAAAAAAAATAAATAATTTTTAATTCATGTTTTATTTCAAATAAAAATGAATGCGCGGACGAATTGCTTTTTTATGAAATCGATAAAATTTTCGCCCCAACTATTTATTAGTTTTTATTAGTATTATTAGAAAATCAAATTAGCGTGCTGTTACACTACGGTGTCGTCAAGATAAATTGACTGCTGCGAAATAATATATAGTGACAAATAAACCGCATATATTAACTCGGAGTTAGCTGAATCGCTGCTGTAGTCCAAACAACATACGCGATAAATCTCGTAGGTTTTACAATCCGGTGTCCCACGAAGATCCGACAAACGCAATAACTTTTGTTCTAAAGTTTTGTTTTATCTTTAAATAATTGTTATACGGGCTACGGATAAACATTTTTTTTTTCAATTCGTTTTCATGACACGAGAAAGTCGTGTCGAAAATTTATTTTATTTTTTTTTTTCAATCAATACACAACGGTCGCCGTCTTG
Source organism: Chaetogeoica ovagalla (assembly GCA_032441825.1). Taxonomy (NCBI): domain Eukaryota; kingdom Metazoa; phylum Arthropoda; class Insecta; order Hemiptera; family Aphididae; genus Chaetogeoica; species Chaetogeoica ovagalla. The sequence continues at coordinate 8,471,270 of CM063736.1, forward strand.
TCGTAAATACTTACAACAATAATAACTTTTAGACGCAATTTTAACGCGTTAAAACGTATATAATTTGTTTAGGTCATTAATTTTCAAAACAATCTTCAAAGTCTGTTTGAATTCGATTAATTTACACGAGCAATAATTATTTTATAGCGGCAGCCGCCGCGAGAGAACGCGGCAAAGTAAAACGGACGTTGCGACCGACTACTACTACTATTCGCAATCTGTTGGATGTTAACGAGCGAAATCGACATTTTTATAAACATCGAAAAAAAAAAGAAAAGAAAAGAAACTGCAAATAACCTAATACCATTGACTTAAATAAAAAAAAAATTTTTTTAAAAGTCGTTTAGTTTTTTTTTTTTTTCCAGTGATAAATTCCTCTTAAACGATTATATCGGATTATGCGAAAAAGTATGAAATACAATTATTCGACTTTTATAATTGTAAATGTATAACCTAAAACGCAATAATTACAGTTTGGGATTAGTTTCGATATATGGCTAACTAAAGTAAATTCGGTTTGTCAGACGTCCGTGCACATAATTCAAATGCTACCGAATTCCAAATTGGCCATTTAATCCTGGCAGGAGGAATTAACCCTATCGCCCACCCACTGTATATATACATTATGACGACGTTTCTTATATATTACAATAACCTGATCATAATATAACCCGTTGAGAGGTTATTATTTCGGGCAATATTGTAATAACAATAATAACAATAATAATAATAATAATAATAATAATAATAATAGTCGAAGACAAACGCGCGGCTGCTAATATTTATGAACTGGTGTACCCGTCCAAAGTTTCTTGCGCGTATAATTTATGCGGTCGATCCTGAACATTATAGTGTATCGAAAATATTTGCGTACATACCTATCTCGTTTGCGATTAATATATACGCTGTATCCAAAAATTCTCACGTTATTCGATGTTCGAAAACAAAACGCATACCTACACGTTTATATTTTCACTAGTTTACGCGAAACTTAACCTAACCCGAATGATATCATTCGAAATATCGTTTTTCAACTCAAAATATTTTTAATCGTATTAATCCTAACGTAACGCGCGCGCGATACAACAGTAGCATTACAACCTCGTCTTCGCGCTGTATTTTAATAAGATTTTTTTCTATTTTCATTTTAACGATTGTATGCGCCTTCTCTGTGACGAATTGAAAAAATAGTCCGCGTCCATTGGGCTGTTCCAAAAATAGTAAAAACGGTTTTCTTTTGCTCCTTTTCAGCTTCTTGTAATTTGATTGTTTGATATTGTTCCGTTGTAAAAAAAGTTTTCCCCCTTAAATCTAACCGTTCGATATCATCAGCAACTTCACTGTCCTTCCTGCGATTCAAAAATGGACTCCGTGCTGCTTCCTATACGCTTTATACGTATTATTAAATTAACGAGACGAGTTCGTCTTGAGATGCGTAACCAGCCAACGATGATCAATGCGGAGGAAAAAATAGAAAGAAATAGCGAGGAAATTTTGAAAAAGGACAATTTTTGTAACGACTTTGTTACAAAAAAAAAAAACTATTCGTTCTCGCAGTAAAACACGTATTTGGTTATGTTCTGTGTAAGTTTTTTACGTGACCGTATCGCTAAAATTATTTCTTCGGTTTAATTACTATATTTAAACACCGCAAATCTTGAACTGGCGTAGTTTCTGTTCGTTGGATAGAAACAAATGGCGTCCTATGAAACAATTTACAAACGAGAACGGAGGTTCATAAAACAAATCTTAAACCCACTTTTTTTTTTTGTTGAGTTATGTCAGAATAATTAATTTTGTTTTCTAATAAAAAGAAAAAAAAACATCACGAAACATTTCATATTTATATACGCGTGAATTAAAACGCAGCTAATAATTATAATTTCTTTTTATTCGAAACTATTCTCTTTTTTTTAACGTACATACGTACACATGATATACGTAAATTATCGTTAAAAAATAAACGAACGTTTGAATTCTTTTCATTTCACGGAAACACGCATTTCACGAATAATAATGTGTTATTATGTTGTTTCCGATCATACGCGCGTGTGTATTACAGTATTCAATAAACTACGAAAAATCATTATTATTATTTTTTGTTTTTTAATATTTATATACAACGAATAAAATCAATAATAGCCCGTAATTTATATAATATCGTTATATATATGCGAGTGTGTTTTTTTTATGTTTATAAATTTAAAAATAAATAACGTTCGACGAGGGACCATTCTATCACTATTTCCAACATTTATCAGAGGACAGTATGTGTACTCTAAATAACTTTCTATATTTTATCCCTGCAATGGACGTATCACCCATTAAATATATTTTTTTATAACTCTCACAACTATTTACTTCTCTCGTTTTATCATTCGTTAACGTTCAAAGTTCTGATGATTTTTTTTACGTATACGAACTAATTAACTACCATATTTTAATTTGTGAGACTTTAAAACGTTGTGAATCTAAAAAATACTGTAGTGCGTGTCAGTGATAGGTTTAAAATCAAACTGAAAGATCGGTTACGGTGATAACCAGCTGCAGATTGGCCATGAAGAAATACGTGATGGAGTGCGAAAGCGAGAACGTGACAATAGGAACGATGTCGAAGATGAAACGAGACCTGATATAGGTAGTGGTCCATGTACGCTTCGAGATTTTGAATTATTCTAGATCACGCGAAACGATTTAATTTTGACGGAGTTTCCGGGTGACAAATTTGTAAACGACACGTAATAATTGATAATCGTCAATAATAATAATAATAATAAGAAATAAATCGAAAACCATTCGCCAATATATTTCTTGAGCACAAAACACAACGCGGGCTGTACGAGAAAATATCGTATGTAACAGTACATATATGTTCATGCAATACGTTTAATATTTACATATATGTATTACAATGTCTAATCGATAAAGTGTGTAATTTGAAAACTGAGCGAAGGAAATGCGTATTATATAGAAATGTAATGTCGGATTAGAGTTGCCGCGATATCGTTGCCAATTTATTTAATATCCGTTCCGATCCGGTATTCAAATATTTTTTGATTTAACCGAAAAAAATACGACTTACATAATAATAATAATAATAATAATGATCGAAATATTGTTTTTTTTTTCATTATTATTCGAAACTTTCGAAGGATAAAAAAAAGTAAATGAAAATTATAATTTATTTCACGCGCATTGCGTTTCTTACATTTTTATATTAATCGTTTAGATTAAGTCAAAAAAATATTTATCTCGGTTTTGAATAATAAAATATCATTTATTTATGAAATAAATCAACTGTAGACTTAAATTGACGCTAAAATTATGGATAACTCGTAAACCAGCAAGAGGCTGCTGCAGGTGTACGTGTAGAAAAGTTGCGTTTAAATGTATCTTATTGGATTTCTAGCTGAAGTGACTCTTGCGCGTTAAATTATCGTGTATGGAGATTTTCTGTTTAAACGAAAAAACAAATCTCAATGCAATAATTACCGCACAACGGACCGATATTGTTTCAAATAAAAAAAACGATTAAACTATGAAAACGATTTTTATTCTTAGACAAACAACTTCCGTGAGGTGCTCGAATTTGCCTCTACCAATCGCGCGCGCCTGTATTGATTTATATATATATACGAGTATAAATATATAAAAAAAAGAAAACAATATTAAACGAAGTATCGTCGTGAAATAAACGCGAATTCATGTTACCGTGTCGCGAATAAAATACAGTTGAAATAATCAATTCAAAATCATAATCTTTAATAAAATATTATATTTCATCGTGTATCTTACGTCCCTACATTTTGTTATTAAATGCGTATTACGAACATTTTTGTTTTCGTATTTTTTTTTTTTCATTTCGCGTTCCATGTCCTTAGCACGTTTAAACCTTCCGATGGTGTCACCTGGATTTATACCGCGATGAACAATTTATGTAATTTATATTAATATAATATAACGCGCACTTCGTATTACAATAATTTCAAAAGTAATATTCCTACTGCGGTACTCGTAAATTTTCTGTGAAAACACCGTATAAAGATATTAAAAAAAAAATGTTTAGTTTTAAAATGTGCAATTTTATTTTAATTTTTAACGAGACTTTGGATTTAATATTTCATACGAGAACATCACGGATAATTTTCTATAAAATTCAACCACAGTAGGCTGTCGAAACGTCATATTACACTAAACCGGGGAAAAAAATTAAACCTATTTTAAATCGACAACGAATTGTTGTTGATTTGTCGCCGGAGACGATTGAATTGGTGTTTTTCTTGTTCAGGAACAATCTCCCAGCGGTCATGGACTTTTCCAGAGAGTTACCGCATTATAAATATACCGTTGTCGAAACGTGGCTCGTGGAGACCAGCAGCAAGTAATTTTGAATAGAACATTGGAATCATTACAAACATAACCGAGCGATTTCGTCGCTCTGATATCGAAATTTTGGTAATGATTTTTTGAGAACAAACCGCGTATCGCGTGATTTCATAAATCAATTCGGACGAGCTACGCGATATGCTTTTATGAACAACCATGTCGTAGATGTATACTATAATTTTCATGTGTACGTTATTGATTCGTCCTGACTGTATCCGCGATCGTGTATACTTTTCGTCTCGTTCGAACGTTTAAATAATCCAAATTATAGGATTTACGTTTTTCTAGTTTAAATATTCTACTTTTCAATTTTTATCTAGTAAAACTGTCCTCCAATCTATGCGTGGTTTTTCAAACGCCATTCGTGCACCGTCGAGCAACATAATATCGTCCGGGAAAATGAGTTTTTTTCTTTTGTTCTTTTAAAAATGTCATCGCTTCGACGCTGTAATTATTTCGATGGTGAACGATTGTTTCGTTGACTATTCACTGGATAAAAGCCGTGAAAATGCAATACGATCGACACGAGTTTGACGAATATACTACGCGGATCAACCGTACGACGACGCGATTTCCACTTGAAAATATCGTTGCTCACCGAGTCAGAACTTCACTTCGACGAACGTCGAGGAAAATATCGCGACAGTGTCATACTGAATTTTGCGTTCCGATAAACGAAGAGTATTTTTTAAAAAAAAAAAAAAACGTATTTCGTTACTTTGTAATTGCCGATAACACTGAACTTTCTGAACGTGTTTCGTGCATGTGTGACACTGTACAGTAAGCACGTGAGAATAAAAACACGGTTTTATTCGTTCGGTCGACGAGCGCGTAAGAAGAAGTCCCGACTATTATACAATTTTTATTCATTTTATACGAATATATTTTATATGAACGTCGTCGTAAAACTCTCAAATCGACGTTTTGTGCCGCCGGCAGTCGGCGGTTTTGTACTTTATCGCCTTTTTGGATTTCAATAAAACACGCGGCGCCGTAAACGGCAGACGTTTGTGTCCGTACGATCGACGACTGCAGACGTTTTACAACGCACCGCACCGCCAACGGACAGTATAACTTTTAACGTTGACGCGCTGGAAACGTCTTCTTTTCTTTTTTTTTTGCTAAACACGGACACGCGCGGTCCGTACTCTTTTCCCCATTTTCTCGGCGTCAAATCGTACTTTTTTTAACACGTTTATTACGAAATAATAAGTTCGTTCGTTTTTTTCCCCCCCCCAAAGTAACACTGTTCATTATTACTGACGTTTCTCGAATTCAAAACGCCTTATACACGCAGACCTCGAATAAAACCTTGCACTGTCCTCGTTACCAGCTCACGTTATAATACGTACATACAATCTAATCGTTATATTTTTTCTCGACTCGGGTACATCCGTAAATATATTAACCGTTTATTTTATTTTTTTTTCTGAGTTTATGAAAAACAAAAAATCGACTGAAATCGACTGTCAGACTTGTGTGTGTGTGTTTGTGTATATACGCTGTTCAATTTGAGTTGACTCGTCTCACTCGTCAGACGAAAACCGGTCGCTTTCGGCGGCATGCGCGTAAGCGAGTCCGACTGAAGCCCGATTCACACTCGTACAACACGGACGCGACAGACAAAAATCACGTCCGATTCACATACTCAGAGACACGCACTCAGTTGAGATTCCAAATTTTCGTTACGAACGGTCGGAAATTCTTAATTCCCGTTCCCCCACCCCCCCCCCCCACAACGTGATTCGGAATTTTAAATTTGAAGATTCGACCGTGATGGTAATAAAATATATATTTTATGGTCCAATATAATATAGAACGACCGCGTCTAATGTCTATAATTATAATATTATTATTATCATTATTGTATAAACAATATTTGTTGCAATCGACGCGAAAAATGTCCGTATACACAAATTTAATTTATAGATTAATTTTAAATCATACGAGCGCATAAAAATATTACGTATATTTTAAATAAGTCTATTCCGACAAGCACCGCCGCGACAGACCGACAAAACATTCTTTGCTCGAATGTCTTGTCCGTGTCGTATTGTACGAGTGTGAGTCGGACTTTAAACTGAACAGACCATAACATGTTCGGCCGGGCAACGGTTGCGTGTATTAAACAAATCGTCTGCGTTTCGTATACTTCACGCGCGTTGTACGTATAAAATAGAAATGACCGGGTAGAAACTGACATTAAACGTTTGTCACATCGACAGTAGGGCTTGCGCGCTTTTAACTCCGGGCATACTCTATTTCTGAAAATGTAGGCAACGTTTATTTATAAATGTTCCGTTCCATAATTTTATTGCTCGTTGTTATTCTCAATCTTATTAATAAATAACTCCTTTTTGATCCGGTAGCGAAATATGGACTGGGAAATGAGTCCTGCACGATTATTGGGGGCCCTGTGCTTCTCGACGAAGTCGTATGCGCCAAGTACGAATAATGTTTGGATTAATGGAATAATAATAATAAAAAGTACGCGCACAAATATTATAATTCGTTGAGTATTGTCTCCGCTACAATTTATTTATTCTTATTTTTTTTTTTTTTTTTTTACTATTTATATGTTTACGGATTACGGGAATGGGGAGAAAAACTCGTCCGTTTCCATTTTTTTTTTTCTTTTTATCATTTTTTTTTATTTGACACATTTATTTATCGCCTTTGGTTCCGGGGTACTTTTTTTTTTACAACGCGATTTGTTTGTGTGTATGAGTTGCCGTCCAGAAAGAGAGAAAAAAAAAACGTGACACTATTTACCCGACTTTGTCCAATGAATATTTTCCTATATTATACAATACGTATATTTTTTTTTCTCCGGCCTGTATAGTAGTCGATAAATCATGACGCGCACACCACCTGCCTTTCAGCTTTCGGATTTATAATCGTTTTTTTTCTCCCCCGTCTCCGACCGAAAAAAACTACCGTTTCTGTATAATATTACGTATTACGGCGGTGCGGGCACACACCGGACATAACGTATATATTTATATGTGTTTTATTTAATTCTGTCGTCAGTTACATTATAAAACATTTTGTCCAAACAATTTCTCTCATCGTGTGTTTTTCCACGCGTACGTTTATCAAGATAAAATAACCGTTCAGCGTTGTTTGTGCGAATATCGAAGACGACATTTCGTTCATATATATTTATGTTGTTCGGGGAGGGAAAAAAAACAAAACGTCTTTAAAAAAAAAAAAAAAAAAACGATTCGATGAAATACGAAACGGGAGAATATTATTGTGCAATCACTTCGTGTACGCGATTAAACGCGCGTGCAATTCCTATTTTACAAAATTATATTCGTTTCGTTCGCCGATTGATTCGGTGCCTGAACGTTTTAAAGGTATATATATATATATTTTTTTTAAATTTCCCCCAAAAGAACGCGTTCAATTTTTATAAGTATTTATATATATATATACACGCTCTGGTAAAGAATTTTATCGGGACTCGTTTTGAAATGAAAACATTTTCCATTGCTTTTCAAAAAAAAAAAAAAAAACACGTATAAAACACATTATTCATTATTTATTTATGAAAAATCTGACGTTCGTATTTATATATTATTTACGGGCGCGCGCGTATCCATACAACCGCGCGATATAAAAAATATATTTATATATATATATATGAATTTATGTGCTGAATTAAAATACTGGAAGTATTCTAACGTGCACGTAAAACATACTTCGCCTGTACACACTAATAAGTTTCTTTTTTTTTTTTTTTTTAAATATTACGAACTTGTGTAACGCCGCCCATCACCACCAAACCATCCGTTTTTAATCGATACTTATTTTCATTGGGTGAATAAACGTCTAAAAAAAAAAAAAAAACGTAAGTCTACAAATTTATAACTGCATTTAATTATTGTTATCGGCGTACTTTTTAGTTTTTTGTATGGGAGAAAAGAGGAATTCTATTTTTCGCGTCTGTATAGAACCGGCGTGACTTATTATATCATCCGCGTAAGTCTCATTGCATCAAATGCTCACACCCCGGTATACGGTGCCATATAAGTTCACGCGTTAGGCAACAGAAATTATTGCTTAACCGTTTTCAGACGAAAATTTTCTATAACATTATTATTATTATTATTAAACTATCAAATTTTATTAATTTGATTATTAAACGAAAATCTGTATACTTACACTACTTACATTTGAACCGTAACCGTCACCGTCAACAATTTCTGGTCGTATACTCGTATATATATATAATAAATTAACTAATTTATATTATACGAGAATATTTATTCGGTCCTAAAGAAAACATTATCAGTATAATATTATTCATATACGGACAGTGGAGTTTGAATGAACACGAGTTTTTCTCAAAAAAAAAAAAGCAAACAATTACGGATTTATTTTATTTTCTCTGCATTCGATCATACAAAATATGACGATTTTATACAATATTTTCTTTTGTATTTACGATTGTTGTGTTATTTATTTATTTTAATCACAATAGAACATATTATATAATGTCATCGACATGTCGATAATACAGGTGGTGGCTATTTGCAGACTAATCGGTGGTTTTTGTTTAGAAAACGAATTAGGAAAAAATTGTTATTTTTAAGAAAAAAAAATCTATTACGAGTATAATATCTCTCGTAATATTTCATTCACCGCTCTGTAAAATCGATTTAACTGTCAATCAATTTCATAAGATTGCCTCTAATCGAATAAAAGTGTTTTTAAATTATATCCAATAACGGTTTTAAAATATATATATAAACATAATCGCTTTTTTTTTATTATATAAAATCTATAAAATCGGTTGAAAAGCATAAGTATATATTGGCGATAGTTGTTGTCTGTATCGTTATTTGATGGCCATCGGCTTAATATGTAACGTATAAGAGACGATTTTTAGTTTTACTATATTGCTACATCGCGAAAACGTGATTGTTTGGCTTTGCCGAAAGATACAATCGTAAATAGAAATATATTATTATAAAAATAATGGAACACATTTCGAGAAGCCCAATTTTTTCGCAATAAATATAAAATATAATAATAAAAAGGTATAACGAACCGTCGCGAGTCAACTAAAGTCACTTTTAATTTTTGAAATCTTACAGTTGTATATTATTACTTGTAATTCGAAAACAATTGTAAAAAAAAATCTTTTAACGAATATGATAAATAATTTCATCATTGGGGATGCCCCGAGTGACGCTAATCGACCGACCACCACATTATACAATATATTTTATAACGATTTCAAATAAGTAGTTTCGGATTTATGAGTGGAACGAAATTAGACTTTGTAAAAAATCATAAATTACTATACGGGATGGTGCACGGCTGCATGAAATTCCGAAAACCGGTAAAAGATCATAAAACAACAACCGAGGCCCGGGCATTATTCGTTTCGAAAACCGAAAGAAAACCGTAACGTATTATTACACTTTTTTTTCTGTGCTCGCGAAACGCCAAAGTTATATTGTGTGTGTTTTCCAATAACGGGCAAAAGAGTTCAAAAACTAAGAGCGGAATCAATTTTTCGTTTTAATAACTGTGTACGTATACATTTATAAAATATATATAAACGCTGAATGTGACAGTTTTGGGAAAAATACGACTTACGCTCGATATTATTATTATAACCGTTAAACCGAATTGGCGATATAAAGTGTGTCACCGATTCAAAATCATTCGCGTAATATATTATATATATATATATATATATATATATATATATATATATATATATATATATATATATATATATATATATATATATATATATATATATATATATATCATACAGAGCGTTGCAAACAAATACAATAATTCTTATTTTATTTCAATGTGATTTTTTTTTTTCTGATGATGATTACTAGACCGTTGCGGTTAAAAGACTTCAATTTAGATTCGTTTAAGAAACAAAATTTGTAACGATTTCGTGTATACGGTTTTCACTAATGGTTTTTTCGTGATGACAATATTGTCTTTGGTTTTTGAAAATGTCAATTACACCTTTCATGAGTATATACGAGCGAATAATTTTGCCGAACGAAGTCGACTTTTTGCACGACCTTCAAAGAATTGTGCAAAAATCGACGAATGGTCTTAAAAAAAAAAAAGAAATGTCGTTTAACGCCAACATTTAGTTAAAAATAGTTTCTCGCAACATGATTGTTTTGGGTTGTGCAGAAAAAAAAATAAAATTTTAATAAAAAAACTAAAATAGTCGAATTGGTCATGTTTCCTGCAAGAAAACCGTTGTTGTATCGATTGTTTTTTTTGTTTGCTATTTTATACAAAAATATTATTAGATTCAATTTATAAACGGCAGACGTTGGTTTTCAATGTTATAAATTCTTAATGAACGTATTTTTATGAAAATCGGACACGTGTCGATATTCAAAATCCAATTGATTTCATATTCTATCTATCCCGAGTAATTTTAAACGAATAGGTTAGATTGTGTATTATGCCCTTTTTTGGACATTCCGAAAACCGGTAATTATTAAATTTCTCTTTAACAAATAATACATAAATTGTTTAATAAATACCGTTTCCGTTGAACCGCGCTGAAACCGCGACTCGATACGACCGAATATTTTAAATAACAAAGTAGTAAAAACAAACAGGAATTTAGAAAATTAAAAATAAAAATCAAAAGGATTTGTAAAAATAAATAATCAAAAAGATAGAAATAAAAAATTATAAGTTAATACTCGTGATAATAAATAAAAAATATATATATATATATATATATATATCAAAATGTATAATTAAATATACAATAAAAGCCAAAGAGTATTAAATAAAATAAAAATATTAAAATAAATATATATTTTTTTTTATAATAAATATATTATAAAATATATACGAATATTTTACGTAAAAATTATTATCGATAAAAACGGTAAATTAAAAATGAATGTCGTCGTCAATTCAATTATTGATTTTTTCGTTCTAGAAAATAGTGTAGACGAAAAAATATAGGTTTTTTAAATCATATAAACATTTACGTTTGTTCGTGGTAAAACGAATGTGGAGGGAGTATAGGTGTTTTCGTAACGGCCCATAATAAAATAATGTTCAAACGGTTAAACAACGAAAGAAAAAAACAATTCGTTTAAAATTTTTGGCAGATAATCGCCCAGTGTTTGTGTGTAGCGACACATTATAAGAAAAGAACGGTTCGTTCGACGTTTCCGTAATATTTATTGTTTCGGTTGAAAATTATTCTACGGTGCGCATATTAAAATTAAACAAAGCGAACGATATGCGACGATATGTCTTAATAGCTGGCGGTAAAATATAACTCGTACTATACAAAATAACGTTCTTTTTAATCGTTTCGGTTGTATACTTTACGGTTTCTCGGTTTTTCATCCGACTAAAAACGTCGCGTTTCGAATCGTAATAAAACGACGTTATTATTAATATTTTTTTTTTCATAATATATTTCATAACGCGATATTATATATATATATCTTAAACCGGGGCAGAAAAAACCGAACAAAGTTTGTCAAAAAAAAAAAAAAGAAAAACCTATCAACGCCATAATAATAATAATAATATAATTATGTATATATATCGTTTCTCGGGATCATGCGAATGTACCGCGATAGGAACAAAAACCTACAGGTTAGATGTAATGTACATAATACTGTATTATGTGCAATCATTAATCTTGTTAAAGTTTGAACCGTTTAACACGAATGTCAAATTCACCAGAATTGTTATCGAATTTCTTTTTATTCCCCATACAGATTAAACGATAATTTGGTGGTGTAAAAAAAAAAAAAAAACTCGATGTATTTCTTTTTTTTTTTTTTTAATTAATTTTTTAAACGGGCCGGACGGGATATCAATCGGAGTTACGAATCGTACGAATTAAAATCGTAAAAGAGTGACGAAAATTCGAAAAATAATTAAAATATCATCAACCAGATCGTTGATTTTTTCCCCCGATTCAATTCCATCTCTCGTACAAAATATTACGTTCTTACGTTTATCTTACTCCGCAGTACACACGTGTGCGGTCCATTCCTCTTTATATTTATATACATATATAATGCGTCTGTGCAGTATTTTTCCATTCTTGAACGAAATCGATATTTCGCCATATATATATATATTTTAATGTTTCATCTTTCTGTTATTGGAGAAAAGTCTTGAGTTTCAAAACTTATATTCGAGTATATAATGTACGTTCTATTTAATTTTTAATTTAAAAATAACGCGTTATATCCAAAAGGGACGGGGGGGGGGGGGTAAAGTACAGAAGTTGTTTACTTTCATTGCGAAAACTTTTGTTTGTTCCGACGAGATGTATATAATTTTCAAAAACTATGTGTATATAAGATTACGTCGTTTAGAAACGATATTATATTATGTTGTGGTATTAAAATATTATTATTATTATTTTTTTTTACTTGCGCTTTTCGAATTCAAAAACTGATTCTATAGACGCCGTTTAGCTGGTCGCGAATCGAACGAAAATTACGAGAGTTCTTAAAATATTACAAATCGAATACGTATGTTGTATTTTAATAGTCACTCATATAACCACTTTTGATTAATTGAATACCGAGGAGCTACGACCAATTGTGCGGCAAAACGTAATTTATATTTTAATATTTCTCGTGGTGACGTCGTCTGAAAGGGCTCTTAAGACAAAACGCGGACAAATCGTGACAAACGACACCTGACGAAAGATCACTTTACCTCCATCACATCGCGTTTGTCCTGGAGACGTGCAGCGGTTCATAAACCTTGCGGCGAGCCATCCTTAACCGCTTAACAGTGGTGGACCGGGAGTAACGTAATAATTAAATTATTGGATAATATCGAACAATCGACGAATAATCAAGTACCGGATTCTGAATTATGAGTCATTTCGTAGAGCAAAAAGAAAAAATGGAATTATTGGATTGAAAACCCATCTATTGCGGAGGTAAACGATCATAAAATCTTACAACGAAACCGTTAGTGTAGAGGATTTTTTTTTTCATTTTTCGTCGTACCCCCCGCGCGGTATTTCAATACCTGTGCGCGCGTTTCGCGCCGCGTGCAATGCAAATAATTTCCTTCGTCGTAAATATACGGATATTTTGTATCCGAAAACCCCGGTGTAAAATATCGTTTTCTCCGGTATTAAATCGTAAATTATATTTATATAATATAACATCTTAAAACAATGTGTTATTAATCATATTTTTATGCGTATATATATATATGCAGAAATAAATTGCTATCGCCGTCACCGACGATAAAATGATATTATTGAAACGCTTTTAAAATTGTGTTATTAAAAAATGCGCGTAACACGGCAAATAAGACCGCGGAATTTTTATTTAATCAAATGTATATTATAATACGCGTATTATAAATAACAATAATAATAATAATAATAATATGTGTGCACGATATAAACGCGGTAACAAATAATTATAAGCGATTTTACGAAAAATAAATTTCCAAAGGTTATCAAATTTTCAACGTTTTTTTCTTTCTCTTTTTTTTTGGTCTACGATTTTCAAATTTACCATAATATATTTTTGGTAAAAATAAATTTATAAATGTATTAACAACAAATAATTAACAAGTGACTTATAAGAAATCTGCCACTCGAAAAACGCTCGTTTTCACGAAGACAAGTTTTTATAAATTTCTAAACCTACTCGATTTATTTACAAAATGAATATCACTGCCACATGCGTCGATTCACTGCAAATGGAGAAGAGTTTACTGAAGGAAAAAAGAAAAAGTTGTCTTCATATTAACATAAGTGGCCACAAAACGAAATAATGTACGTAATAGTATCGCATAAAAACCTAATCACTTGGCCAATATTTATTTTATTTTTTTTTGTGAGAAAATAATATGTATATTCGTCGTTATACGGCCAAAGCTTGTGTGTAATGACCATAAACGCATAGTGAAATAAACGAAAACTTTCGGGAACAACACTCGTGTGTTATGTAATACACCGCAAAACCCCTATCGAACAAAGTGGATTAGACTTTCTCGGACGAACAGAAAATTCGATTCGAACGAAAACAATACGTCATATACGCATGTACTTATGTATATTTCATCCATATCGTGTCATGTACGTCATTTTTATCTTGCAAAACCTGCGATGCACGTAACAAAACGATTTGTAAAAAAAAGGAAATTTTTATTTTCAACTTACATTTCTCACATCGACGTGCGCACGAAATATTTTTTATGTACACAACAATATATATTCATCGTAATTTTTTCTTTCCGGGAGTTGCTATTTTCCCGAAATAATTCCAATATTTTCTTTTTAAATGTCGTTTTTATAATCTGATCATAAAAAAATGTTCAAAATCTCCATTACAATATTTAAACTGACCACGGCTGTGACAACGAGCCGTATGAATAATATTATTTTCGTTAATATTGTTTTCGGTTTGGCCGAAAAATTTTAACGTGTTATACCAACACATATTTCCGAACTATTCTCTCGTGACAAATTGCCAGTGTAAACGGAATTTATTTTTTTTTTAATTCATCGTCGCGAAATCGTTTAAGCTCGAGCACAAGAAAGTTTAATACCGCTTATGCACTGTTTCACTGAATGAAAAGTTGGCCTTTTATTGGAAAAATTCAAAACTCTCGTGCTGCCAATAAAGAGAAGGCGAATTAAACATTTATTTCTTACAAATGGTATTGTATTTCAGTGCGTTTTAGATTCTGAGTGATGCGCAAAAAGCTATTGGTTTTACGTAATTGATTTTCCCCAAATAGTTTCCGTAAACGTAATATTAGAAACAACAATAATCCGAAAATTGCACTAAGAAAACGAACCGATGAAAATAACGACGTTTTGCTATTGAACGCGGGAAAATTGGTGAATTTTTTCTTAAAAAGTTTAGACTTATTAAATTTACTAATACTTATCATATTCATTAAATTCGTGTAAACAACAAAAAGGCGACGCAGAAGCGGTTTTCGAATGAAATGATTTTTCGTTCAAAACTGTAACTGTATACAACGCTAAATTCACTGTCTGACTGTGAGTTACTTAAGGGCCAAAATCCACAGCACTAGGAGGTGTTTTTTTTTAATAAAAAAAAAAACAGGGAGCAGAGTAATAATTAAGGGGTTATCAATTTTTCATATTGTATAAGCTACGACGACAAAGTCGGCGTAAACGCCAACGATTTTCCGACAAAGGACGTCACGTGCACAGTTTTGCAGACTAAGCTCGCTTAAGTCATGAAAATATTCACGATTCCACGCGGTCCCTCGTAATACGTGGCAAATACGCGTAATAAATTGCTGCTGTATATTACTCGTAAGCCGGTATTATCATAAAACTACAAAAACCTACAATGTTTCACCGAAATATAAAGGTAATAAAAACAAAAAAACAAAAAACCGTAATACTTTCTATATTATTATGTCAACCACGCCCGAAAACGGAATATCGTTTTGTATTAAAAGGCGGTGGAATAATTTTTTTCCCATAAAAAAAATAACTTTCATTCTCGACCCTTCGAAAAATATTTGTAGCGTAAAAAGACATTTGACTGTAAAAAAAAAAGAAATTATTCTCTTTCTATACATATCTGTACAGATCAGGCACGTACACAAGGGGTGCATTGGATGTTCAAACACCCTACGAAATGTTACTAAATTCAGGTGTAGAAAAAGTAAAAACAAAGTGCACGGAACGTAAACGAATTAGCGATAAAACGGGAAACGAAAGTAGTCGCACATAAATAACGGTTCGAAATCAGTGGATCGCATAGTAACACACACACACACAGAAACAAGATTGTTCGCGTTTGCCCGCCGTGGCAAGACTGAACGGTCCGTTGGTTTCGGACCGCTATTTATACGTGTTTTTCTACCCCCTCTTTGTTGTATTGTAGCGCTATCTGGCGACTACTTTCTTTTCCGGTTTTGTTGCGGTCAACTGACGCGCTATGTCGGTATACGCGAGTGTTACGCTGTCTGACGCTGATCGAGCGATCAATCGTATACGCGTGTGCTACATTTCTTATTTTCATTATTATTATTATAATTATTATTTTCATTATTATTATAATTATTATTATTATCATCATCATCATCATCATCATCATCATCAATTCAATAACTGATTTTCAAAGACCCTCCCAAGACTTTTTGCTCGGTACGTTCCTGGTACAGATTTATATTGTGAAATATGTATTTTCAATAAATAATAATTCGACGAATGTTAATTGTAACGAGCCGGACTATTTTTTTTTTTTATCTTGTTGAATATATACGTAGTCAAAAGCATAGAATTTTTGAATGAAGCAAAATAAACACCTATCCGGTACTAAGTGTATAACAATTTTTAAATGATTATAATGAATAAATTGAATTAAATAAATTAAAAATCGAAGACGCATTTCTATATACGTTACGTATGCATTATTATAAAATGGAAGTAATATTACTAAAAAAATCAGTGGAATAGTATTTATTTTATAATATTTGTTAATTAACGAATTCAAACATTATTTCGTCATTATAGAGAAGAAGAAAAATAATCAAAATCTGAAGATTTATTATTGACACAAACGATATTGAATTTCTAATGGAAATTATATAAGTTCGCCTCGAGTTTGAAGTATTTCTCTTCTTCTTTTATAACTATTTATCCACCGTTAACGCATAATCGCTTTTTTATACTTTATAAGTAGTTACCTACTTTAATTACCCTCATGATATTAAGTTCGTCATTATATTTTTATTTATCAACTCTAAACTTTATAAATTATACATATAATATACGTTTTCACTATCATACAGCGTTTTACTCTAATGGAACGATGAAACTTTTTTTTTTTTTAAAAACATTTCGTAATTGTGCAGATCATTCATTTTGCAAATTTTAATCGTCATTACGTTCGTTGTTGGAAGTATATTATTAATGGCATAATTAGCTTTAATTGGTAATTTACTACTTCCTTTTCTTATTACACTTGCAGAGAAAAAAAAATTCGAGTTCCACTTGTTCTATACATCACAAAACGTGTACAACGTAAAAAAAATATATATGTATTTTACAAATATTTGAAATTGTATAGCTAATGTGTATTTAAAATATAGAAAAATCAACGCGTCGTTACGGTCGTTGAAAACAAAGAAAACAATAACGCGGCTCTTTAAAATTTCACGTCATAGTCGCGTAAAGCTTATTTAAATTTGAGCACAATAAAGTTAACGGAACATTTGAATAATCCGTCTAAACAACGATATAAACTTACGTTTATGTAAAATTCCTCTATTGAGTATAGAATTTAAGCGCTCAACAGTTAACGTGTTGAATGCAATCGTATGATAAATATTTAATTTTAAAGTTTACAAAGGCGTGGATGTGTAAATACAAAAATTATTCACTAGTCTGACTCTCGATGTCAGTGGAACAAAGAAAAACTTCTCTATTACGCAAAACAACGAGTTAAGTCGTATAATTATTCTACACGATAAGAACGGCGATTAATACATTCTAATCGTTTTTGCTAGTGTTTGTGACTTATGGAAAATGCGATTTCTCCCGCCACCGGCACGGTGTACAAACGAGTCGTATACTTTCAATAAATGAACATTTTATTTTATTTTATTTATTTTTTACAGGTATGTTTTTTCTGAACGTCGTCTATATTTTATCGAAATATTTATTACACGTAAGTAGAAACAATTTTATATTATTGTCCATCATTTATAAACACGATTAAAGTTTAGAAAGATAGTTAAACAAATTTTTTTTATATATTTTATACGAGATATAGTGAACGTGATGCAATTTTTTTGATTTCTTGTCCTCCTTGAAAACCGGTGAACAATCTAAACTTCATTGCGCGAACCAACTGTAGATACTACTAAATCGTAAACGAAGCGAGTAAGAGCAGCAAACATGACATTATGACCGTGTGTAAGAAAAAAAATATATATACCGTACAAATCGTTTCCTATTGCTCTCTGTTTGTACCTAAATGCAATTCCAGACCCAATAACAATTATTAATCAACGACAACGCGAACTCGTCCGCAAAATATTCAAAACAAATAAATAATAATTGTACAAATCGTTTCCTATTGCTCTCTGTTTGTACCTAAATGCAATTCCAGACCCAATAACAATTATTAATCAACGACAACGCGAACTCGTCCGCAAAATATTCAAAACAAATAAATAATAATTGATTAAAAAAAAATAAAAAATACTACATAAAAATCGGCGGAATTTCTAACTGGCGATATTTTTTACTCTCCCCGTGATAACGCGATCCGCACGGCATTTCGCTTGCATGCGTACAAGTGATACGCGCGGGCATCTCCATGATATTACTCTGAACTGCGAGCCGAGAAGGACGGAATAAAAGATAATTTATTAAGCTCGGGGGCTCGCGTCCATTACGGAATTCATTAATCACAACGAAAATTGAAGCTATCGATTTTGACGTAAACCAGATGGCGCGGCGTTGACTCGCGGTGGGCGCGGTCGTTGAGACGGTTTTGTGATGACATCATCGGATATCATTGAACTGTGTGAATACGCGGGTTTAACAGTGGTGTTGGTCCGCGTCCATAACGACAGCGTTTCATTTCAATACCAGTTTATGATTTCGATTGCCGCTGTCGCTTTATCACGCGGTATTCGAACTCCGGAACACATGATATAATACGCGGGCCGGTTTCTCCGATTTCGTCGGCCGACGGACGAAAATCATTCACGCCATGTGCTCTATGATGAAACGTATTCCACACGTCGATCGCCGCGCGCCCATGCGAAATGGTTTTTAAACTAATCCTAAAAACTATCCTTTAAACTAATCATCCAACACCGAACGAGACACCGCTCTAGGAAAACGACACTGTCGATCCTAGCGACATCCGATCACGACTACAACGATGCCGTAACGGCATCCGCGAATATTTAGCGTAGCGCTTTTTATATTGTAACGAGCAATCAAATTTACTCTATTACAATCAATGGTAATATTACGTAATACAGTAGTATAATACAGGGCCGGATTTAGGAATGTGGAGGCCCTGGGCCCACCTTAAAAGTATATATTATATTTCGATAACATATATTTAATATATTATTATAAGTGAATTTAATTTAATAATATATTAACATTTGCCGCAAAACAATATTTTACTAGAAATTTCGGTTTAAAAATATTTATATTAAAATACCAAAATAATAATAATAATAAAAAAATGTGGTACAATAAAAGTAGATAGTAAATTATGTTTATTAGATATATACTGTCATTATATCGTATATATACACAGTCTATAATAATAATAATAATAATAATAATAATAATAATAATAATAATAATAATAATAATAATAATAATAATAATAATAATAATAATAATAATAATAATAATAATAATAATAATAACAATAATAATAATAATATTAATATAATACTATACTTAATAATAATTTTTATTATATTACAACTTTGCGAGATTTCGTTGCCGCGAATTTTTCAACTACTTGAGAAAAATCTAATGTTCTAAGTATATCACTTTCTATACTTAACAGTGCAAGTCCCCTGATAGATCGCTTATCCTACTCTACAAGTCATAATAATCGATTTTAAATTACTTTGATTTTACTATATAAATTATTGAACAATTTTATTCAATTTGTGATTTAAATTTATTTTGCAAATATTATATTGTGTTTTATACTTGGATGCAAAAAAATCCCATTTAGTGGAGGCCCTCATTTTGTGGAGGCCCGGGGCCCTGGGCTCCCCCCTAAATCCAGCCCTGAATATATATATATAAACCGCGGCCGTCACGTTTTCGGAAAAGAAAAAAAAAATCGTCCGCCAACACGATTTATACGTTTTAAACCGTACGAATACGAACACTGCGTGTTCTTTTTTACACGCTCCGTTTATATATATTTTTTTTTTGTCGAATTTATTTCATATAAGTCCGTTTATGACTTTAAAAAAATATATATATTTTTTTTATCACGTCTGTCTTGTACGTATATAGCGTCAGAGTTAACATAAGGCGAAAGTCACGGACGTAAACAAGGGGAAAAAATAAAGATATGTATTCTCTATTATATAACCACACGGAGGGTATAGACAAGAAAAGAAAAAAAAGAGAAGAAATCAAATAAATATATCCGTAAGAGCCGGATGGAATTGGATAGATGACAGACGACGGCTTTATTATAAATATATAGAGATTCGAAATAATTCTCGAATCGGCTAAAAATATTTCTCGTTCGTGTTTTTTCCTTCTCTCTCTCTCTCTTTCTCCAAAAAAAAATAATACGCTATTCGATTTTTAAAAACGACATAAATAAATAGTATATTTGACCGTGAGCAATTGCCGGTGGAATGGATTTTGTACACATTGTTCTGTTGGCAAAAATCTATATTTTTTGTTTGTTTTTTTTTTAGAATTTTAACGTTCCAATTGTGCACGGGCCAATTGTTTTCATAACGGTTCTTCTTTTTTTTCTGCAAACACTTAATTTAATAACTATGTTTGGTACTTTATTCGACACTTTGTTCGATTATCCCTAAAAAACTAGTAGTTTTCATAATGGAAAAACAAGTCGGAAAAATGCAAGGAAAAAAGAAAAAACTGAAATGGACACATTCGTTTTAAACATGGACGATTTTTCTATTTTTTTTTTTTTAAAATAAATACGAATTACAAACTTATATATATATAATATGTTAACAATTTCTATTTTTACATCGCTCAGAATCGTTTACCCGATACAACTATTAAAAGTCTCCAACAACATTAATACGGTTATTACAGAAATTCGGATATACAATTCCATTTTTTTCTTCGAATAACAGAGATTTTGACACTCATTTCTCCTCGTATGTTCTAAATTAGTTCCTATACAATTTGTTTTCTTCGAGAAAATTTGATATTTCACGGTCGTATCATTAATGGTACACTATACCGTTCTCATCTCCGAAGCGGAGACGCGAAAACAATGAGATGGACGCGTGTGAATAGTAACTACAGAGAGGATAGAAGGAATGAAGTCAAACGAATAGACATGGGATGATAGTGCGTCTGTCGTTGAGTGAGACTATTCAGCAGAGTCCGTGGTGGTGTTATGGGGAATGCAAGAGGGGAAAAAGTAAAAGGAGAAATTCAAAAGGATAAATGGAATTGTTCGCGATACAAAGATGGAACCGGTGTAGAGATGAAAAATGTGGGATATGGTGATTTATGGAGGTGTAGGACTTGTGAGTAGTGTGCAAGGCGAAGAAGGAGATAGGTATATTAAGTGTACGTTGTTTTACTGTAAATAAACGAAAGGAATATAACAATTTTTTTTCTCCGTTTTCTCGTATTCTGACGCGAGTCATACACGCGCAATACACAAAATGTTATATTTCATACGGGAAAAAAAAGAAAAAAGAAATCGATCTTTTTTTCACATATTTTATACATACACACACACACACATATATATATATATATATATATATAAGCCGGGTGACATATACGTGTGTATGACGTATGTGTTTAAGAAACCCTTTTGGAAAAAAAAAATGTTCTTCGTGGCGGTGATGGAGGTTTTTGTGGACAAAACACGCGGAATGGAGAGTGGCGAACTGTCGTATTCTCCGCGTATATTTTAATCCTCGTCGTTTGCACTCGAATTAACGAGAACGCGGTTGTACGCGCGTTTCCCGTTTGCTGAACTTTCGAAAAGGATTTACGAGGCGAAATATCGCGAAAAAATAAAAATAAATTACGTATTACACGTATTCATTTATTTATTCTGTGCGCACGATTTATGTACGTGACACTCATACGTGCAGTACGCGAATGACGTGGGGAAAAAAAAATAATTTATAAAAAAAAAAAAAATAATAATAATAAGTATCCCGAAAAAATTCGTTTTCTTAAAAAATACATATTATAGCTCTGTATACATATTTTTTTCACTAATCGAATTTCATTTAAGACGTGCGTATATATTAAAGACTTTAATAGTTGACCAGAATAAAACAAATTATATATCAGAACGATGCTCATTTATCCCGCAATTTGTTTTTCTGCAGCCACCTCCTTCGCACAACGATCTTCTTAAAATTTTACAAATTCTGTGTACGTACACCGAAGAGTGCTTATATATTAATGCCTAATGATTTACACTAAGTGGCTTTAAACCAAAATCGATTTCAATTATTAATATTCACTCAACAACTTGTATGAACATAACTTATAAACTAAACGTATTGTGAAAATCTCTATAGAAATAAATTCACATTTATCGCGATATAAATAGTCAAATTGAAACGTAAATCAACAAAATCCGGTATTCGAAAACGAAATTTAAAACAAATTAACCAAATTTCTGGTTAAGTATATTATAATACAATAAACGGCGATGATAAATTGAGGTAATCAACTTTTACCTCGGCGACAATAATATCAATTCTTTCTCAAATTACGTTTCGCGTAATGTTCAATATACCCTCGTATATTGCTTTCTTTTTACGCTTTTACTGAAGTGGGCTCTCGTATGGTTCGTTAAGAATATGAGCATTGAGCAAAAAACCTAACAAAAAATGTATAAACCTATAGTTTCATTCATACTTAAAACTCCCACCATTGCATAAACCTGGCTACGCCACTGCTCTACACTAAGTATATATTGTCGAATTTCATTAAAAACAAATATTATAACGTCGCACTAAAAATCTACAATTGTCGGAAAAGAAAATCAGTAAGAAAATAAACTTAGAAATAGAATAATAATCGAAATCGAAAACCAAACGACAATAAGAGCGTTAAGAATGAAAATTAATTTAAAAAAAAAAAAAATCGGAGAAAAAACCCGGCCCAGTGTTAAATATCGAGATCGTGATAAATTTAAAATAAACTCTTAAGCTCTACGGAATTTGTAAAAATGTAGGAGAAATTCAATTCGGTTTCGAGTCCCTCTTAAAATAAACGCGTTTAGATTACATGGGATGTTTTTCATCGACAATATAGACATATAAATAAATAGTACACGTCATAATGTTATATGCGCGTGTCTCATTGGAGTTATTTTTTTTTTCAAATTCCAATTGAAATATAATTGTTTTCGAATAATTTTATATATAGCCCGAAGTATTGAAATGTTCACTGTATACGGATATAAAATGATTTGCAATCGCCGTCATTTATTTTATATAACGAGAATAAGTTTTGAAACTCATTAAAAACGCTTGAATACACAAATGGTAAAAAAAAAGCACCTACTGAAAAGTAATTAAATAAGTTTGATGAATAAATAAAATAATATAAACGATAAATGTTCGATAATACGTATTTAGATATCTTTTTTTTTCGTATTATAAATATAACCAACTTGCAAGAATACCTGTTACTTTTGTATGTTTTTATTTTTTTCCTCCCTGCTCGCTTATACGATGGCGTTCCTCGAGTTTCGATTTATCGATTACACCAATAATAATAATAATAATAATATGCAATGTATTTTCGTTTAATAGTTTGGCCGAAATTTAATTCAATGCAAACAACCGAACGGACGATGTGCGTAAAAAAAAAAATATATATATATATATATATTTATTTTCCGCCGAAATCAATGAAAAATAAAACGAGAAGGCAATTTTCATGCGAAATTCCCAAACATATATAAAATTACAAAATACGGGGGGGGGGCGAAAAATGTGTAAAATTATATTTACGCTCGTGGATATCACGGTAATATTTATTATATATACATAGTACAACTAATGGTTCTCTTTTAAGTCACAATACGCATTATTTTCAACACATAATCGGATTAAAACGAAACCATATAATAATAGTTCGATTGTTTTAAACTCGTAAAATGTACAAAAACGTATACGTAAAAGGTTGGCGATAAATAATAGTTAACAAAAAGTTTATACACCGCGATGGTCCAATAAACACACACTTTTTCTCTTTTGGTTTTACGAAATTATAAGTAACGCGTTATCGATTTTTTTTTTTTTTTAATTATCATAAAATAAACTTTATTTGTTTTTATTTTAATTTGCGAATATTGTATAATTTATCGAAAATTAACGATAATTCAACATTTCCGGTATAAAACTTGTGTTGAATTAAATAAGAAAAATCGAAAAGTATGTGATTGATGTTCTATAGTTATGGAGAATAGGCGATGAAAGTGGATAGAGTGTTTTTGATTTATTTGCGTGTATGCTGACCAATGTCAATGCAATACTAAACATGCATATCATGTGTACAAATTTTATGAATTTTAACGCATACATTCGAAAAACCGCATACACATAATAATAATAATAATAATAATAATAATAATAATAATAATAATAATAATAAGAGACGCAGAAGCAATAGCTGAGAATGGAGATGACTTAAAATAAGATTTTGAAAACTATGGAAAAAACGATGTTAGACGAACTAAATATATTAAAATAAACGCGAAAAAGACTAAATAAATGTTCTTGTGTGTATCAGGGAGATAGCAAATATCAAATATCTATTTATATAGCAAATAGAAGCAATAACGCTAAAGTCCACGTCTGTGAATGGTGGCCGCCATACATATGCAATTTGTTTTGGGGGGGAGGTCCTTCTGAATATATAATAATTATTTTTCCATTAATTATAATTAATGGTAATAATTTGATAAGTGGTAACAAATAACGTTATACTTTTACCACGGACGAGCATAGTATTTATGCAAGCAGTCTATGATATTACAACACATATTTTTTCTAAATTTCATAAAAATTTCCTCCCATAAAAATAATCCTATAAAAAGTGAATATGTGGGGTCCTCTTAAAGCGATTTCTCGATTTTTTGGTAAAAAATGAAAATGGTACGTGAATGTTTTTTTTTTTTATGCTTATCTACTTGTATTGATTTTCGATACGTAAAAAATGTAAAAGTATGGCTGGAGCGTGAGTGGATGATCATTAGATCCATCACACGTTATTTCGGACTACGGCGCCGCTGAATGAAAGAAGCGTTCACATATACTCGAAGAGTGTCATAATAGTGACGACTGAAGAGACGTGAAAAGGAAACGATAAAACGGGCGTGTCAAGTCGAAAATCGTCTAAAAACGTATGGAATGCGTAGGCAGTAAAACGTGGACGATTGCTGGAGAGAACAGAGGAAAACCAAAAGTGTTTAGGTTGACATGTTACGGGAGAATGCTGAAGACTGTAGTTGGACGGACATGCGGTTATGGTATAACGAAGAAGTATTGAGAACGATGTTGAGAGAGCAACAACTCTACGGAAAAAATATAATGAAAAAAAAAAAAAAAAGGAGAAACGAACGGATTGGACGTGTGTACACTATGAGGACGTGCGAGGTTCGGGATTATAGAAGGGTACGTAAAAACTGCAGGAGAAGACCGCGGCCGGAATAAGCATACGAGACAAATAGTGATGGACCAATGAATATATGCGTAGCTCGTACGAAGGAACTGTAAGAGCGGCTATTGCAAGGAAGAGTGGTGAGGATTGTTGCAAACCGATCGTCGATCGCAGGAAGAGAGAGGGACGGAGAGATTAAACACGATTTGTACGGAATTAAACGCACCGATTACGTCGTATATTATTGATTAATGATACGGTTTTATTTGAAGTAATAATAATAATAATAATAATCGAATTCGAGTTAATGGCCGCCCTCGAATCGTTTGAGGGAGACCGAGAAACCGTCGCCGACCCGGCTCGGTTATGGGGTGCGAAACGCAGTGGCTTTGGCTCGCGGGCGCGCCGAGTTGACGACGTGAATATAATAATGCGCGCGCGTTGTTCCTCTCGGTGTACACACCTAATTAATAACTGCTTTTAAAGTACTCGTCGACGTTGGCCGTAAGCCTATTCGCTCAAAAACCACACACTTAACCGTCGTCTCCTTTTAGACTCGCGTATTATATTAATACAATAAAACGCTTACGCTTTGCGCACTGGGTTTTCGGCGAATAAAAACGGCGAATTCCGCCGTTCGTTCCGGCACAGCGCAGTGGAAAGAAACGTAAAAAAAAAAAAACACTCGTGTACGTACGAATAAATTAGAAAATCAGTTTTTCCCGATCACACTGACAGGTCTCCGACGTGGAGACGCCGCCACTCGATTTCGCGCGCGGCGACAAATATAATAATAACGAATACTGTGGTTTTTCGGCGTACACGTCTCGTTATCGCGCGTAATTCTCTCGTCTGCGTCGAACTCGATCAAAAAAATAACGGGAACGAAATACGCGCGGAGAAACGGTGACAAATATATTATACACTTATCGCGTGTGACGCATGGCCAAATAAGTAAACGTTTTCACGGAAAAAATCATTCTTTTTTTTTTTTTTACGCGTACTTCTTCTTCGTCAATAACAATAACATATAATTGTATTTCAGATTTTAATGGTACGTAAAAAAAAAAAAAAAAAAAAAAACACTATTTTTTTTTTCTTAAAATGTAAAATATATTTTTGATTTCACTCAAAATACATTTTTCCCATCTCCGAATATCACTTTTCAATAACATTTTATACATCGACATTGAAATTCGTTCGATGATTAATGTACAAAACATACACGACAAAAACGAAAAAAATAATAATAATAATAATCTACCGCCATTTCGTGTTTTCATCGGCTGGTGAAATTATTCGTGGTCGTAATACCGTTGGTTTTATTAAACCACGGCGTGGAAATTATTCGATTCCGTGTTTAAAACTCGCGTATATTCCGGACTAGAAATTTTATTTCAGCAATGAAAATCTCTTTTCCGCGCTCATATTAAACTCGTATACTCGTATACGCGGCCGTACGTCTCGAGGACATCTGACAAATGCGCGCAATAACTTTTTTGTTCCATTCGAAAAAAAAAAAAAGAAATTGTCAAACCGCTGCGCTATATAAATAAATTTGTATTTTTTATTATTATTATTACATATTTCAATCTAGCAAGCGTCGAACAAAAAAAAAATGAATAAATCGGTAATTTTTAATCGCGCGTTACTTCGTTAATGTTTAAACAATTTTATCGAAGAAAAACTCCATCGATTACAGCTGAAAGAACGGTTTTCTTGTTTTTAATAATTCGTTTTCGACCATACACTACGCTTGTAACACAACTCTCATCCGTTCTTATATATAAATTTTTTTAAATATATTATAATATTTCGGATTTTTTTTTCCAAAAACTTATATATTAAAAGGTATATAAAAACTCGTAGAAAATGTATTCAAATATCATAATTTAATTCTATACACGAAACCGCGCGTTTTTTTTTTTTTTTTACTATACAAAAAAAAAACTCGGGTAACATTTAAATGGTAAAATTTAAAAGCGAAATACATAATTTCTTTTTCCTCTTTTTTTTTTTTTTATTCACTAGCAAAACTTGTTGTGATATATACACGTAAATATATGTATAAAAATCGCATATCACGTCTTTGGTTACGTATGTTTTACAGTAAAACGCGTTATATTATTATTTATATAAACACTTGACTCGTGATCGTGAATCATAAAATATCATAAGTATATATATATATACGTACAATATAATATACAGTATACACTTCACATAAAACGCTCGTTTTTCAGTAAATCGAGTAATATTGTTTAGAAGTTCATAAAGAAAATATACTTGTACTGTATATGATACAAACCCACACGGCCGTAAACCATTTATCGAATGTCGCGGACACGCGTTTAATTTTTTCTTCAAAACTTTATTCCACACATACAAACATATTTCGATAATGTATACGAAACGTCGGGGTATTCTATGAGCTATACTTAACTGATGACACTGTTGATCTCAGATCGAACTCATTCTACAAAGTGTGTGGGAAACGATATTTCTACGACGAGTGAAAAAAATAAAACTGTGTAGAACGCATTAAAGATAATAATCAGCGTTTAATATAGTAATTTTTTAATTAATAATAAAAAAAAAAATACGAAAATTTCGTTTTTTTTTTTTTTCTTAATCAACTCCCTTGAAGCTCTCTTCTCAATCACCTTGTAAATACGGATCTATTAGATATCAAACGCGACATTCAATTCGAAAATGTGTAAAAAAAATAAAATCAAATACTCGTAAATATAGACGAAATATTATAAAATTCGTATTAAAGCGCGGTTTTTTTTTTTTGAGTAATCGTGTCAATTGTTTTTTTTTTATCGTAAATCTCGTTGCTCTTAATTCTCCGGTGTTATCTTTGCACACGAACTCGAAATCCACACGAGTGGCTATTATATAATTCAGCTCGTGTGATTTTTTTTTTCAAGTGATTTCATTTTTTTTTTTTTTGTTTTTTGCAGAATGACTACTTTTAAGTAGGTGTACGCTGCTATAATATTTCATATTTGAAGATCGAGCGAGCTGGCCGCTAGCTCAATGGCACGCGCGTGAATAGGGTAATTTAAAAAATCAAATATTAATTTAACCCGACGTAAACGTTTAGACGAAAAACAGAAAAACGCGAAAAATTATTAAAACCAAAAAAAAAAAAAATCGTATTCATTTCAAATGAAAACCGATTATTAGTCTTCGATATATCGACGATATCGTTTATTTCGCTTTTCGACTACGGAATTATTAATTACATAATATCGAAACACACACGCAACGCGCGCGATTATGATAATTTGCAGTGTTTCTTCCGTTAATTTTTCTTTCTCCTGACCAAAACAACGCGAAAGGCTAAAAACACGCGTTTAAAATATTATAAATAAAAAAATATATATAAAATATATAAATATATATATATATATATATATATATCAAAATGTATACTTAAATATACAATAAAAGCCAAAGCGTATTAAATAAAATAAAATAAAAGAATTAATTATATTTTTCTGTTGTTGTATTTTTTAAATTACCTGATGATGACTTTTTGTCGAAACCGGTAGTAATAAAATAATTTATACAACAACCTTCTTTTATTTTATTTTATTTAATACTCTTTGGCTTTTATTATATATTTAAGTATACATTTTGATATATATATATATATATATATATATATATTTATATATTTTATATATATTTTTTTTTATTTATTATCACGAGAATTAACTTGTAATTTTTTTATTTCTATCTTTTTAATTATTTATTTTTACATATCCTTTTGATTTTTGTTTTTATTTTTGATTTAAATTTCTTTTTGTTTTCACTACTTTGTTATTTAAAATATTATATTTTCCCGCGTATTGTATAAACGACGTCACAGTTGTGAAATATTTCCCGTCTCGCAAATTCGCCCGGTTCATTGTTTCCGAACAAATACTTATTATTATTGTACGATGTCTCTCCCCTATGTTAGCCGTTTCACGCCAGACATGCACGCTTATTCGCAGCGCGTATACATTATTAATAATAATAATAATAATAGTCGTTTTTTTTTTTTTATTTATTTATTATGTATATAATAAACGTCATTAGCATCGTGTGCCGGAAAACTCGTTTATACGATTCCGAACCGAGAGTACGGTAAATACACCGAGTATATGTATAAATAATATACCGCGGTTGCGTGCTTGCACACGGTGGTGAAGTGCTTGGCGGCGAAGTACTTCGCGAACGCGAAATCCGGAGAGCAGAAAAAAAAATAAATACGTATAATAATCGCGGTTTTTCAACGATTCGTACGCGAAAATACGAGAGTTTCGTATATTTTTTTGCACACAAAAGGGGACCCGTGCCATATTAAATTCGTGTTTTTATTTATTTATTTGAAAATAGCTCGGATAACAGAAAATAAAAAAAAAATGTAACTCTTAGCATATTTCCACGTCGTCGATTCGCGTTCTATTTTGAATGTCCCGTTGCCTAAAACGAATAGTTGGTCACCGTTCGCGCGTAAGGCAATGATACGCACAGTTTTGACGTGAAGGTTTTCTCTACCCATACAGTGTGTGTGTGTATATAAATTTCCCGCGAGAAAAACATCTTTTTTTTCTTTTTACTAAACACACAATTACAACTCTCGTCGTCAACAGCAGCGTTTTGAATCGACAAATCAGTCGGTATTACGCGGAATTAAAACGCGTTCTACACCATCTTCTTTTCAACGCTCACTATGATCTCTTTTCACGAAATCTTTTCGTCTTACATATGGAATCTATAACCGCGGTCACGCGTTCTTCGATCATAACGGCAACGAGAGTAATTTAAACACGTAAGAATTGGTCATGGCGCACACAAAAATCGAACGTTCTTAAAATAATAGTAATTATGACTTGTGATTTACACGAGGTGATCTTTCATTAAAAAAAAAAAAAACCTTTCCCCCGAAGACGCTCTCTAATCGTTTGCATACGAGTAATAACAATGATTACTCGCCACCACTTGCACATAAACAGATAAAAGCGGGGAAACAATAATTTCGAAACAATCGGAACCGTAGAGTAAATTTAAATATTTCACACGTTGATTTAATCGATGACGCACTGGTCGAACGCCTCGGGATTGCGCTCCTCGGATCCTACGGAATCCGCGCATTGACGTTCAGATTCCGTTCGATATCAAATCTGTATACTTGATGTATACCGACTTCTCGGCGTGTGAAACCTACGTTATAAAACAGTATAAAATTCCCGTAGACGGCGTATATTCATTTAACAGTAAATATACGTCACGGTTAAAAAAAAGAACATCTCGAGTAAGCCCATACGAGATCGATATTGATGAAAATTTATTTATTATTTCGGTACATTCGGGGCGACCGTATATGCGACAAAAAATATATATTATTTCACAATATCTCTTGTATAACACAACATACAATTACAGAGGACAAAAACAATTCTTTTTTCTTTTTTGCGAAACGCTCGTGGGCGTTTATCGAGCGTTATAATAATAACTGAGAGAAATTGCAATACGTTTATGTGTCATTACTGTATGTATAAGTAACGACTCGGTTACGAGTGCTGGTTTTTTTCTTGTTCTTAATTAATTAAAAATTACCAAAGCGATGTAATACATAATTTGTACGAATTTCAGTAAAAATCGCATTGGTGGACTTAATAATGGAAAAGGCACAAACGTTACGATATTATTTTTTTAATTTCGGAATATATATTTTGTTTTTAAACTCGCGTTTCGAGCACGCCGTTCGATTTCAGAGTGATCTGTATTGTTTATTCAGATTTTTAGATGAAAACCCCATTTTGTTCGCCAATCGAAAGTTTTCGTCGGTTCGGAAACGTCTCCCGTGGACCGTTTAATCATTTATAATAATGTCGTCCTTCATTTTAACTGACGATTTACTCGCTTTCTACGTATTCACTTAACTCCCATCCGTCTTCTCTGTTAAAACTCTTTTGCAATATCGATTGCTTCATTCACACAGCATTCTCCTGGAGTAAAACCGCGATTCTCTATCCAGGAATATTTATATAATTACAATTTTTTTTTTTTTCATATTAAACACATTACACGATTTGGCAATGCGAGTGCATAAACGATTTATACAAATTACAACTAAAACGTATGCCGTGTATACAAGACCCAACGGATTGTTTGAATTGAAATCAAACGTTCATCATCTCTCTCATCGGTGGAAAATGAAAAATTTTCAAAGTCTAAATACTTTTAATGGTCCGAAAACGATTTTAAAAAAAACTTCACGCTCGTGAAATTGACGTTTACTCTGAAACGGATTTAATATATAAAAGAAGAAAACAGGAAAAGTAGAGTTTAACCCGCGTTATTATTATATTTGACAAGAGTATAAGAAGTATAAGAAAATATTAAAAAAAAAATTTTTTCAAATCTTATATACGTATACGAGTCATTTCGTGTTGAATTATTCATTTTCTCGGCTTTGTTGTGAGCGCGCTTGATACAACGTTTCCGAATTAAAATGACAACCGTCACCAAATGTAATCGTGAAATATTAACATTATTCCCCATATGTTTGTATGATGAGAGAATATTTTTGTAATTCCTCGACACAAGTCAATATTTTTTTTCTAACGTAAATCGATAACTTAAACAATTTTAAGATTTCAACCATTCCGATAATCAAATATCTCACAATTGTTTGCGAAACAAATCGCCATAAAATTACTGTGAGAAAAAAACTTTTTTTTTTAATAATAATAATAATAATAATAAATTGAAATGTTTTTAGACTTTAAGACATTTTACACAAGTTCGGAAAACAATTAATAAAGCGCGAATTCAGTTTTTAATCGGCTAAATATTAGGTGTGTTTCAAAAAACATTGGAAAAACTTTCACCGTAAACAATGCTTTTCAGTAAAAAAATATACGTCAGAATGAAATAAATATTTACTTATAGCATTTGCTGCGTATTGTTTCGTTAAAAATTGAAAAATATTAATATTTGGGATCAACCTAAATAAATATAAAATTCGAGTGAATATAAAGTTTTTTTTTCAAAAAAAAAAAACGACGTTTCGTCAAACAAAAATTCAATGCGAAAAATAAGTCGGTAAATTAAAAAAATAAAAGAGATTCTTTCGATTGAATAGTTTCCCGAAACTAAAGAGTGTTCTGATTATTATGCTCTGTATACAATCATTTCGCAAATTCTGACTGTACATTTAAGTTCTATTCAAAAACTTTCACGTCTTTACTATATTATGTATATACGAGTACATAATAATAATAATAATAATAATAATAATAATAATAATATATTATCCCGGAGTTCATTCTGCGCGTTCGAAATGAAACTGCGCGAATAATTCGAATATATTTAAAAGTATCAAACGTGAACAAAAAGCAAGAACAGTTTCGACTAATAACGAGTACAATATATTTACCCGATGATAGCTATTATTATTATTATTATTATTATTATTAACTTTTCGAATTTACACATGTACGGCCGCGTTAAGGCTTCCGCATATCGATACTCCACCTCTCGTCCCCCGGCCGCAACGAGTTCGAAGTAATTTCAAATTCATTCGAAGCAAACTTGTATACGACATTCATGCATATCTACTCGATAAATATGAAATCACGTATAGATTGTTTTGTTCGTTCGAAAAATGAACTCGATACGAGTTCTGCGAGCTAGAAAATTAATGTCTTGTCTAAATAAATGGAATCAAGTGTTTAAACGAATTTTTATCTGACTTTCAATTTATATCTGTTATCGATTTCACAGTATGCGTTTTACATTTATTATTATTGTTATTATTATTATTATTATTATTATTATTATTATTATTATTATTATTATTATTATTATTATTATTATTATTATTATTATTATTATTGATAATCAATTTTTTTTGAACCTAAACTCCAACAACAAAGATCAAGACATTATACTGTATTCAGTTTAAGATATTATATTAGGCCGCGGACGAAAATTGGTCCATCGGT
Source organism: Chaetogeoica ovagalla (assembly GCA_032441825.1). Classification (NCBI taxonomy): domain Eukaryota; kingdom Metazoa; phylum Arthropoda; class Insecta; order Hemiptera; family Aphididae; genus Chaetogeoica; species Chaetogeoica ovagalla. Next base: position 8,505,032 of record CM063736.1, read on the forward strand.
ATTCTGATTGTCGAAAACCGTCATGGCAGCTACTTGCCTGGTGGGATGGTCGGGTCTGGATCATCGCTCCGGTGTTCATTCAACGTGCGCATTCCGATATGATCTTAAACCGAATAGAGTATAATCATTTACAATTTATTATTATTATTATTATTATAGTACATCTTATAATATCTAAACGTAATTTTTTCTATTATTGAACACAATCAACGTGTGCGAGTAACGAATTCCCCCTCTCCCCCGCGTACAGTATTCCGATGTAAACTTATTTTGTCCGAAACTCGTCAGAAATATTGTTTTACGCATGTAAAAGTGTGAAATTCGTTTTACATTAAATTGTAAGCGAAATATGTCATCCAAGAAAATTGACCCAAATCTATATATATATATATATACACACACACATTATTTTATACTTTTCTCGAGAAAACGTTTCGTTTTGTATCTCTCTGCTGGAAATGGCCGGTCAATACAGGAAAATAACGAGGATAATGACGAACAGTGTGGCCTTAACTAAACTCGTTTACGAGAAAATGAGAATGGAAATTGGATTGCTGGAAATTCGCTCGACCCAAAAGCGATTATATATATACAGTGCGGCGTATTATACACGAGTTACGTGGTAGAAAACGCGAAGGCGGACCGGCGTCATGTTAAAATTTTCGAAAAAGCTTTTAAGAAAAAGCAGTTAAGACGCGATGTTAAACGAAAATAAAACGTAATTATTGTGAACAACAGAGGGAATTAGCTGGTTTTGGATATCGTCATTATATGTGTTGTACTGTTTTACTATATATATATGTACATATACAGAATGTCTTCGAAGGCCGCGGCTAAACGCAATTACCGTAGAGAAAAATTAAATCAAATTATCGTGTAATTTATTTGATTTTATTATTATTATTATTATTATTATTTTAAATATTCAAATTGGTTATACATTTTTGTTTTTCGATGATTCTGAACGAAACAGAAAATGTACTGGTTTTACAATGACGTGTTCGTTAAAAATATCTGCTTACGTAGTACTCCTAAAAGAGACTGTACAATTTTTCTTTGTGTTCTTTTGTGACGACGAATTACGACGTATAGAGCGATTTTTTTTCTCGTTTTACGAATTATTATTATTATTATCGGTTGTATAAATTACATTTTTTTTTAATTCGAAATGTTTTTTTTCTTTAAAAATGAAGTTTCGACTTTGAACCGTTAAAAATAATTTTCGGTTGTGCCGTCGTCGACATTCTGAATTTTATTTGATGTGATAAAATCAATAAACGTACTCGACTACTAAATATTCCAATTTGAGCTGACTGTAAAAAAAAAAAATATATTAAATATTTTATTTATAACTTTATAAATAATTCAAAATTTTGTCAAGACATTTCTACGAAAAGTTATTATAAATTGTTTAGTAACATAATTTTTTGTTTTGTGTGTGTGTGTGTGTTTTGTGTTTGAATTTAAGATTTGATAATTCGTGAGTATAAAAAAAAAAATTGAAATGTTTAAAAAAATATATATATTTATATATACGCAGTCTGTGTCCGACGATATTCAAACGATCGATGATGAGACAACGCATTTCCCCAGATTTCCCACTGTCGAAAACAAAACTGTTGGAAAAAAATATATTCCCTGTACAAAAAAAAAAAAACGACTTTTTCTTTTCCCCGGAAATTCTTTTTTTACATTATTAAAAATAAAAATATAAACCGCTTCAATAACTGTCTGCAAATACTATTATATTTTATTTCTATATAGGTTCGTAGAAATGTACGACAGATATAATTTATAAACGAGAACGCGTATTATAAATATATCATATGTATTGCGGTTAGAATACGCGTTAGATGGATGTCGGTCTAATTTAATGAATTTTCTAAGTACGTACATACATTTGACTATTCGAAATTAGAAGGATATGTGAACGCTGCAAACGGAAATAACATCGAAAAACGACGAGTGTATAATAATAATAATAATAATAATAATAATAATAATAATAATAATAATAATAATAATAATAATAATAATAATTATAATAATAATAATAATAATAATAATAATAATAATAATAATAATATGCTCGCTGGTAAACTTTCGTCGCGTTTTAATTTTATAGCGCTCCTCTTTTCTCATTTTACATGTCGAACGAACGATAACAATTAGAATTTTTTCTACAAAACGGACGAGTTGATAAATTCCATAGGAAAAAAAAGTAAAAATACTGCGCGCGTTTAAATCGAAAAATCATCTCTATAAGCAACGGAGAGATTATTTGTATAACGAATGCTGCGGCAACAGCAGCAGATAATCACCGTTTTGCGTAAACCATTTCGGCTGTTTTAAACCGATATTGTTTTTTTTCTTCTTTTTCTTTTTTTAATCCTGATGGTGCATTTTAACTTCGATAACGCAAACAACGAATCGTCCGTATTTCAATACGAGAAAACCGTCAAAAGCTCGAAAACAATGTCCATTGTGTTGTCTATTGTGCAATTTAAATATTATCTCGTTATCCTTGAATATTATATTGAAAAGTAAACATAATTTTAAAAACAGTTGAATTTATGGTAAAAAAAAAAAAAAATTAATCCATATAAATTTGTAATACATTCGAATTTCTTATGTAAACTTCTTTTCGTTTCTTCTCAAAAAGAAAAAGACTAAACGGACTATTATATTATAATGATGATAATATCCGCGTTTTAATCGCAATATTTCCATTTTCTCGCCGATTTGTTCGAATTTTACTATTACTACGATATTTCCTTTCCGTTCGACATGAAATACACTGCGCGCGGAAATTTAAATGAAAAATATATTGGAATTGATTTAAAAAAAAACCGCACATTTCAAATTGTATACGAGATTTATTATACAGTCGCGTGTGCGTGAAGTGAATTTATTTTAGGGGCAAAAAAAAATGAAAAAATGAAATTCTACACATCTCGAAAGCAATATTATATGCGTATATAGAAAAAAACATATGTACGCGCTACACGAATGATATAAAAGAAAAACAATAAAATATTATATATTTTAAATAATACTCGTATAACGATTAATTTTAAATGATTTAGACAAAAAAAAAAAAACAACAAAATTGTTTTCAATCATTCTTATTAAATTCAATCTTATTTTCAATTCGATTGTTGGCGCGGAAACACGTTACGAAAGAAAGAAAAATTATTTACATTTTTTCTTAAACGTCTTTTATAAAACGGACGGATTGGACACCGAATACTACAAGTGTTTCTTTATTTTCGACGGTAAAACGTTTTTTTTTTTTTTTAAATATTAATTAAAATATGAAAATTTCAAAAATCATCCAACCCTGTATACTGAGTAAAATAATTAACTCTTTTCCAGCTCTTATAAATGCACAGTCTTTCGAATATTTGAAATTATAAATAAACAAAATTACGGTTTTAAATAAAATAACAACGCTCGGTAGTAAACGTAATTTGCCAAAACGATTTTTGTTGTTTTTTTTTTTTCACTATTCGCGTCGTTTAATATCGGTAATTTTATTAAACATAAATCGATAACAATTAGACGTTTATTATACGGTCGTTATAACTAAAACGATCGTGTTATTTATTAAATGTTTGCTGTTCCAAGAGGTCATTATGGGCTCTGTATATACTACAGTAGTGATGAAACGAATGTTTAATATTTCGATTACTAGATTTTTCGGAAAAAAACAAACACTGTTGGTTTTATTGTTGGCGCACCTGGCGGCGCGCGCTCATCATTTTCTTCGAGAATTTAAAATTCTCCGTAAAAATACGCAGATACGCGCGCGTTCGTTATTTTTTCTTTTTTTTTATTTTGTTTTAATTCCATTTTATCATTTTTCTTTCGGCAAAAAAAAACCTCGCATCATACGACTACGGTACCGCACTCTGTATAAATTAAAAACGTATTTAATCGTTTTGTCGGAACATAGAGTACGCGGTGTATAACAACCACCCGAAATCGTGTATAATAAAGAGCGCGGAGAAAATTATAATAATAATAATATATAATATATATATATATTTTTTTTTACGAATATCACGATTTGTTTACAAAGGAATACGAGAAATACAATTCAGAATACAAAATTGTAAACAAAAAAAAAAAAAATAAAAAATGCTAAGTACCTAATAAAATCACACACCGCTGAGTCGAAAAATAACATCGGATCGTCATTTTTTTTTTTTTTTTTTTTATGTAACTATTAATCGGCGGCGCTATGTTTTTAAAAAACGCTGATTTTCGCTGTTCACGAGAAAAATGAGTAGAATTATCCGTGTCCTTATAATAATTGCTCAGTTATTGATTTTCGTAATACAAAAACCCCGTGTGCGCATAAGTTTTCACCACTTCAATTCGCCATCAATTGTGTGTAATATCGCGAGATTTTTAATATCCGCATATAAATAATCGTCGGTATAGAAATTAAAATATTTACCGACTAAATAAAAAAAAGTATTATTATTATTATTATTAATAACCGGTATACTACTGTACATTTTTTTATATTAATATTTTAATCGATTGGCTTTAAACTAACGCGATTCTTATTATAAATATATATATATATATATATATACATAAATGGTATTTCGATCCCGTAACGTTTAAACGTATCAAGTCGATTTTTTCTCCTCCAATTTTCCCGAGTGTATTACCCGTGAGTGCAAAGTAAATTCAGTGAAAATAATGTTCAAAAAAAAAAGAAAAAACTACTAAAACATTGTGTCAACACATCCGTTTTGGAAATGTATAAGATTTCCGTATTCGAGACGCGAAAAAATATCATAAACTCGTGTTTTTAAAACAAAAAACAACAAAAAAATGTTTTTTTTTTAATTCTGCGTAATTTCGAGAAAAACTACAAAGAACAAAATATGATGTCGCCGTTCAGAATGCGGTTTCAGTCGACTGAAAACAAGAAGAGCTCGCGCGAGAACGGCGAGTGATCCATTATAAGAATACACGAGACACCGGCGACTTTTTCTTTTCTTTTTTTCCCATTCTTTCATTTCGACAAAACGATTTTTTTTATGTTTTCTATTATTATGCATTAACATGACGGGGAAAAAATCCGGTAAAATTCCGTCTTTCGAAAGATATCACTTTCGCGGCTACTAGTGTGCCATATTATTATTATTATTATTATTATTATTATTATTATTATTATTATTATTATTATTATTATTATTATTATTATTATTATTATCAGCTGTTAGGACGACTACGTTTTCGAACTATGCAGTTACATTTAGTAGTTATTTAGATTTATATGGAAACAATATCGGCAGCGCGATGGAACAATAAATTTTGGCTCGCGTTATAAACGATATAATTATAATTTATCGACTCCGGCGATGACCACACAACACATTGTGACCGGGAAAACTTTTCCCGAACGTCCGACAATATATTTTTTTATGAGTTTCTACCTTCAGCGGTTCACCGATATTATTATTACTATTTGAATATATAATAACGCATAAATACATTACGATATCATTGAATTCCGTGGTATTTCTGTTTGAGATCTTGAGTGGTTTATTAAAATTAACTATGTTGCGATTGTGAGTTATATCTATAATTTGAGTAAAAAAAAAAAATAATAATAAACACTTTCACGTTATAACTGGTGGTGGTAATTTATAAGATCAAAGGAATAGGATTCGAATGGCTGTCAAAGCCGATAAAACGGTTTTTTCCTTCCCTTTCGGCGTGCGGCTTATTTGAAAAAGTCAAATTTTTATGTTTTACCGTGCAGACGATGAAGAAAAATTGGACTTGACTACACGTTTGTAGATTTAAAAATAAAAAAAATGTGTACATTGTGTCCGTCAACATTTTAAATTTATATATAGCTGTCTAATCAAACAACAGTAGAGTGAGTGCGGACGCAACGGTGTGTTTTCGAAGAGGTCTGTGTAACAATTGTTATAGAAAAAGTCGTTGCTGGTTTAAAATAAGAAACTTAATCAATTTTAACTTATTCAACGCGATTGAGTTTTAATTTTTTTTTCTTTTTAAACGTTTAACTCAATAAGTATTTAAAAAGAAATGTTAATTTCAAATAAATTCCTTTACAAAGAGCGATGCAAATTTTTTTAAATGCGGTTTTCACGAAATACCACTCGTACAAGCGTAGGCAACGCATTTATTTATACATAGTTTTTACTCTCTTCTCGAGATTTTTTCACTTACAAAACCGTTCTATAATACGCATTTCAACTGGATATAAATTCTTTATATATATATATATAAATACAAATGTATAATAATAGTAACAATAAAATTCAATTTAATTTCGAAATATTAATAAAAACTACGACATCCCCAGGTTTTTGTTAAACGTTTTCTTGTTGTTCGCCATCGTTTAAACGGAACGCGCGCATCAATCGCATCAATAACATAAAATTTAATTACGATTTAAACGAATTGTTTGACAATCCGTATATTTCTTCCGAAAAAAAAAAAGGAAAAAATTCTATAAACAAATACGATTTATATAATATTAATAATAATTCCTCCGAATCGGCGTTTTGCTAGAAGCGTTTCTACGCTATTACGTGGGGTGTGTTTTGGAGGAGAAATCTGACCGACTATTCGCATACGCTCTACAGGGGAATTTTCGAAATTTTCTCCTTTAGTTTTTCTTTTTTTTTTTTTTGTTTTGTAATAAAGTCCGTTTGAAAATTCGCACAATACGTGTAGTATGTCAGTAGTTTCGAAAAGTAACACTAATTAACAATAACAATAAAAACGTAATGGAAAAAAAAAGAAACAAATTTACAAATTACGTTTTATTCGAACCGGAATTTATAATATTTCCGTCGTCCTGGAAAATTCGAATTGCGAACAAATAAAACGCTAACCGGGGGGATCGTCTCGAAAAGCGTCGGTTTTTTTTTTTTTTGTTTTCCTTTAAATTCGAATCGCTGTCGTCTGGTAACGGTTGACGCGCGGGTAGACTGTGCCGGCGATGTGGTGACGACAACGACGACGGTCTAAGATTATAATTTATATTATAAAATATTACAGTCGGTGACGGGACACCGCAATTGGTGTTGAAATTCGCGGTGTGCGTGTTACACGTTTGCGCGAGGGTTTGCCCGACCGCAGCAGTTAAAACGGGACGAAATCGTTTTCGCGCGTGTCAATTTCCATAATTTATAAATTTGGCGAAAAAACATCGTTTGAAATAAAACGATTTGACTAATGGCGGGGGGAACTCTATACGCGCGTTCGGCGAACGGCGGCGTCGAGAAATTCAATAATACTGAAAAATTGAAAATAAATCTCCGAAGGGAAAGAACAGAACCGATCGGTTGTATTCAATTACGAGTGTCGGATCACCCACTCTTTTTGCCGGATTGATATTTATTTTTATTTTTTTTTGTTACAAAATATAAGTGTTTCCGGATCGAATTCGTGCGATCAGACGATGGAAGATCATCGGCGACGCTGTGCATTAGAAATTGACGACGACAACACAGAGCCATAGTGTAAACCAAATTATGTGTTCACGTAATGTTCTCCGATCGGATTAGGTCTGCGTTTAGGAGTTCATAAAAAAAAGTATGTGCCGCCGATACGTCTCGAAAAAGCGCTCGACGAAATGGTCCTGAAGCCAAAACTTCAGACATCTGAACTACGATTTTTTTTTATATATATATCTATTAATTACGTCTTATTTAAATGAACACAAATTTGCTTGAGAAATGTATTTTGTTCTTAGCAAAAAAGAACAAACCCCCCCCCCCACACACACACATGAATTGACTCTACGGAACGATAGGATTTCTCCCTCCCCCCTCCGTTTGCTACCACTCGGACACATCATAATATCGTTTCGAATCCGGTTTAGACGTTTCATTATGAACGGATTGACGAGAATTCCGAACTCGATAATAATAATTTAACGGACAATAGACGCGTACGAAATGGAACGCATTGTTAAAGGGCGCGTGTGTGTGTGTGTGTGTTTTTTTTTTTAAAGTCGCGTTACGCTTTATGAATCGGAAAAATGTTTCAGAGCTTTACAATTCATATAAAATCAACGTTGTGTTTTATAAAAGAAAAAAAAATAAATTAAATAAACCCGTTCTCTAATGCCTACGTGGAAAAAAACCGGCATTTCAATAATAATAGTATCTCGTGGCTGGACCAGGTTCCCTGCACCACTGCTCCGTCACGTGACGTCTGCGAATAACACGACCTCGATCATGATTTTGGTGTACAATGCAGGTTACCACGAAATATTATTACGTGTTTACAACCGTAATACCGGTTAAAATCACGAATTAAAATAGAGTGGCCAATTTTTATTTTCATCGTTGGGATGTGTGAATATGTATTCAATGACACATTTCCGCGTTGTTCTCGTCTCCGAGGTTTTAACCGACATATAAACGACGAAAGGAATCGGAGGCGTAGCAGACACGACGGTTAGGTTAGGTCGTCTCTGTTATTAATTATCCGCCGGAGGATTTATAACGTAAAATCTAGGGATAGGGGAGAAAAAATTTAAAAAAAAAAAAAAAAACGAATTAAAAATATTATTTCGGAACGAAAAATGTTGTGGGGAACAAAAGGTAACGAAAACGAAAAATTCGTTTGTTACGTAAAAATCGAAAATTTACCTACACGGGGGGTGGGGGAATCGGTTGTTTCTTCGAAACGGATCGTTTCGATTTTGTACAACGCGCGCCGTACACCAACGGGCAGTGGCGCAATCAAAATTTTTTCAAGGTCCCCACGCTCCTCGTTTAAACATAGACTTTTCGATTAGAACGAAAATAAAATCCGGTATACTCGCGTACTATAAATTTAATATGCGTTTTAATACGTTCAATCAATGTTTTCTCGTCGATCATAATATTGTACAACAGATACGATATTTAATAATTTCCATTAATGTTTCATTAAATTCTAATGGTACTATGAAAACGTTTTGAAAACTTTGAAATTTCAATGGAAACCATCCTTTGGGCACGCCCCTGATACCGAGTGTATACGGTAGTAAAATCCGACCGCTTACCGCGCGACCTCCTGATACCTGTCCCATACGTCCCGGGACGCGCGCACAATAGGTGGTAAGAAAAAAGAAATCCATTTCTCTCGCCGTCTTCTTTGTCGCCGCGGCTCGCGCGGCAACAACAAACGCGTGGACGACGTGGGTCAGTCTCGGGGCCGACCCTCGCCACCACGGTCCGAGACCGGTATAAGTCGCGCGTATTTACCGTCCGCGGTGGTATATATAATATGTGTGTGTGTGTACGTGCACACAGGAGGACGGAATGCTGTGTGAGTGTGTGACGCGCGAGAGCGGGCGTGGTGCGTCGTCCTGGTACACACCGCCGCGGTGCAAAAGGTCGCCTTCCCGCACCACTCGTATAGCCGGATCGGCGGCGGCGGCAGTGTCCGGGAACCGACGACGACGGCGATGGTGACGGTAACGGTGACGGTGGTGGTGGTGGTGGTGGTGGTGGTGGTGGTTGGGGGATAAGGAGGAGTGCTCGGAATTATCGAACAGCGGCCCCGAAACCTTTATGACGTGGGGGGCGCATCGCGCGTTTTCCGCTCATTCCGCAGCCTCGCCTGGGCCCGTCAGAGAACCGAAAGCGAACGAGAGAGCGCGCGAGGCGTCTGCGGCGGCGGCGGCGGCGGCTGCTGCTGCTGCTGCTGCTGTTGCGGGGGTGGGAGCGGGGGCGGAGCGGCTCAGAACGGGAGAGCGTCGCGGCGGCGGATCGCGCCGGGCGCGATGACGAAGGGACCGGCGACGACGGGATGACGGTCGGCGGAGGGATGAGGCAAGCAGCAGCGCGTGCTGTGCGCGGCGCTCCTCCACAGCGTCCGCTGCCACCGCCGCCGCCGCCGCTGCCGCCGCGCGTGGTGTTGATAATAAACGAATACGCAGTCTGGCCGTGCGGTGCGCGACACACAGACGCCCGCGTACCATCGACGCCGCCGCGCGCACGCCGAGACGTCAATTCGAATTATTATTGGACGAAAAAATCGTTTTTTTAAGAGAGAGAGAGAGAGGCAGAAAGAAAAAACGAAAAAACGTCGTCGTCGTTTCGCAATTGAATCGCGTTTTCAAACATTTGCCGGCGTCGCCGTCGTCGTTGCGGGTACAGTGCGCGCGCGACATGTCCGATCCGCCGGGTGCTGCTGCACGGGATCCGAACTGCACTGCCGCCGTAGCAGCAGCCGCACGGGATCCGTCGTCGTCGTCGTCGTCAGCGGTGCAGCAGCAGCAGCAGCAGGTCGACGACGCGCCGCCCCGGTCGTCGCCGGCCAGACAACACCAGAACGGCGGTTCGCCGGCCGCAATGGCCGCGGCCGCTGCTGCAATCACCGCGTCGCCGGATACGCCGCGAAAAAGAGGTACTGCACGCCGCTCGGGGATCCATCCTAGCCACTCGGTGGCGGCTAGGTCCCCCGGCCGCACATTGCGGATACCACGCGGTCACTAAAATGTTTAGACGTAAAAAAAAAGCAAACGGCCAGCTTTGAGTAAAACCGGTCCGCCGGGGCCGTAAAAAAGTAATATCGGGGCGCGCGTATAGTGGAAACGGGCTCTCACCAAACGCACATGACTTTAGAGTTCTGTGTAATGACAGTAGAAATCATCAGTAATTAATTAACTGTTATAAAAATAACCGGATTAAAAATTACATATCGTTGGGTGGGGTGGTACGTGTTTTGTTTGTTGAAATTGAAATCGCGTGCATTGAAATTTCAAAACTTTACGTAATTGAGTAATTTTACTTAAAAAAAAAAAAAAATTTTTTACGCAATATTATATTAATTATTATAATATTTATACGCAGTGTTATTTAAAAAAAAAAAAAAAAAAAAAAACATTTTTTCCTTGCTCTCTATCTTTGACGAATGCCCGATACGCGCCGTTTGATATCCCGTCGGATCCGCCACCGATTTATAGCCGCGCGCGTGCTGCTGCACGAGTTCGGATATTTTCGTCGCGACCTTCTTTTGCTACAGACGAAACCTTTTGTCGTACGGCGAAAACAGGCACTTTCCACACATCTCTCCTCGACGCTAAATCAAACGTGAACGCTCGCTGCGTGTCCAATGACTTCTCTCCTACGAAAGTCTTCCTCTTCATTTGATTCCTCCTTCCGTTATAAACGGATCGTATTAACCGGCCCATAAGTTTTTTAATACTCCTTGTTCTGATAATACTCACTCCTCTCCTATTACTCGGAGAATTCTCGCGTTTTCCTTTCGGTCCGACCAATACGAAGTAATCTTCTCCTGCAGGTGTCCTCCGATTGATTCTTGTTTTATTTTGTACTGTTAACGTCCAATTCTCACAACGGCACGCATAAACTAAAACTTTCGTCCATCTAACGTGCGTTCATTTCTGGTTTTGACGTGTTCGAACGAGTGAAAAAGATAATCTCACCCGAAACCGCGAACGGATATATCAGTGGCGTGTTTAGAAAATGTTCAAGACCCGGTAACAAAGTGTTTTACATTAAAAACGGATTTTGGGACGTGAGAAGTTATTGGGCAGAAATATAGTTATTAAAGTAAAAAGAAATAAACGAAGTCTTAGGTGAACACGAGACGTAGTTTAAATGTTGTTAACCGCACTTTATTATTATTATTATTATTATAATAATAAATACGTTCACCAACTCGTCATCACGGCAATATTAATTTACGAGTGCTGCGATCAGTAACGGTTTTAACAAAATTTCTAGGGGGGGGGCGATTATATTATTATTAACAGGACACAAAAAATATTTTTTTCTCTTATCTGATAATCCGTTTATATACATTTATATATTTAAAAAAAAAAATGAATCAAATACAGCCCAAGGGGGGGGGCGATCGTCCCTATCGCCCCCCCCCCTCAAAACCGCTACTGGCTGCGATCGAGCAGTGGACAAAAAAGTAATAAAAAAATTAATAAATTTTAAACGGGATTCATTCGAAAGAAAGAAAATTATCGAAGATTCGTTGAACGACATGCAAACGGATAAAATAAAAAAAAAATTACTGGAATTAATAGTATAAGAATCGCATTTAAAAAGTCAACGAAACGTTCGTAGAGTCAATTTATTGCCACATTATACATAGGCGTTATGATAAAATGGCTATTCGAATGATAGATTTTATAAATAAACAGATTTCGAACAAATTTACTACAAAACATTAAATTCTTATTATGAAATATGCGTTAAAACGGATATTGGTTTTGTTTTTCCAATTAAATTCCGTACACCGAACACTTGTAATAAGTTTCAAGTATACCCAGAGCACATACATTTGACTTGCCTTTTTGATATTGTCATCGTTTAAACTTTATTAGATATATTCAATAGCGTGTGATATAATGTACACCGCCATGATATTATGCAAACGACGATGGTAATAACAATAATAATAATAACAGTCGACAGCGCACAGATCCGTTTGTTTTACTTGCGAAATTAAACCGATATAAACGGTATAATAACATTCCGTTTGTAATAATCCACGGATGATTGCGTCTAAATAATATAATTTATTAATATACGATCGTCGCTTATAAAATGTATTATATTCGTATAGGACTCGGATTTCGTTTGCATCTTTTTTTTTCCCAAAATGCTCGACACGAAATTTTTTCAAGACACAAACGTGTTTTGAATTTTAACAACGGATTTTTTTTTTTGCCAGGACATATTTCGCATTTTTTCGATATTCTAACGGGTTTTTCACGTTTATTTTTTTAATCTATTTTCCGAGTATTATTTACGAAATAGAAATAAAAATTCACTCGAGATCGAAAATCGAATGTATAATTCTATTACTTAATCACACGGCATCGGTTACATTAGTAGCTCGAATTGGATTTTAAATAAAACTCATCACACCTGCTGCGGTGGTACGCGTGGCCGTGCCAACTGTCAAAAATTTAATTATTTAAAGTGAATTTTTATTTATACATTTTGCCAGAGCGTTTTGTTTTTTTAGGAAATTATTTGGCAATTTTTATGTCATAAACATCCATATTTATATGGATATATATATATGTATATAAAGAATTTTTATTTTTAGCGCATTAAAATCCGAAACCTAATTATTATTATACGATATTGGTCCGTCGAAAAAGTTTAAAAGCGATACTCGCAGCTCATTTCCCAAACGGTTTGTTCCGAAATGAACAACGGAAAACAAATTATATAAAACAAGTGGACTTCGAAATGTTTACTTTTGAATAAATTTCATCGAACTCGACTTGGTCTCTAAAAAGAATATTGAAGTACCTGAATCCCCGTTTTTTTCGCATTCGATTAGTTTACGTCCAAATTACAATCGTTAAAATATAGCGTTATACATTTATTTGTCGTTGCGAATGAGACAAATACAATTTTTTTTTTTCGTTTTTTTTTGAGGTCGATGAGTTTACGAATGCAGTTCAATATTCATTTTCCATCGACTTCATCCGATCGCTTTACGTGCTCGGTTAGATTTAATTAGGCCAATTATATTATTTATTCATTTGGCGAGTGTTTCTCTCGGATTTTTTTTTCCTCCCCATCGTACGCTTACATTAGCCCCGACGCGCATGCGAATCGTGCAGAGCTCTTAACAATTGAAAATTTTCGGTTTTCTTGCGCGTGCCGAGTCAAAATTAACGTCTCCCCCGGAGGCACTTTACACCGTTCATTAATTACACCGTTACAGTCTAATACAGTTCAGTCATTTCGGGGACGCGTTGCACAACAACGTTTAATTCTGTTACCAACGCGGTTTGTTGTGTCGTCGTTTCCACACAAATTTTTAATTTATATCAGTCGCGTTGTAAACTCATATCGCTGCACATCGCTTTGCTAACTCCGAGTTTTTCGGTCAAATCGTTAAGCGGGCCAATATAAGATGCCAATTTTCTCTCTGAAATCCCTTTCAAAATTCTCGCGCGTTTTTTTTCTCCCCCACGGTACCTAATGCCATTTTCGTTTTCTACACGTCATCCTTCTCGTAATACTTATCGATTTGCACGTTGTTTTAAATATCAACGTTACGTTTTCATCGACGGTTTTATTATTATTATTATTATTATTATTATTATTATTATTATTATTATTATTATTATTATTATTATTATTATTAATGAATTATATTTTGTCCGGCAAATAACTCATATTGATCAAACTCAAATGACTGTTTACGACTTTGGCTGTAACCGAAATCTGGCATTACTGAACACTTGTTTTTCGTTTGTGACATACAAATTCAAAACGTGTGAGATAATACGAGTGCGTCATAGACACAACGATTGTTATCGCTATCGTGTAAAACACAACAACGCGCTTACGAAATTATTATAATTATTACCGAATCACACTATTATATTAATGACAACGGTAATTATTTTGAAACGTGCGCGTTAAGTAGTCACGCGATGCGTACAGATATTGAAATGATTTTGAAAATTTACGTGTATAAAGTGTATAAAAAGTGATATAATAATAATAATAATAATTTTATAACGGGACAAACGGAAACGACGTCGAGAGAGGAGTAATACGAACAAAGAATAAAAAAATTAAAACGTTGTACTATTATTCCCGACCGTATCCCCCCGCGCTTTCTCGAAAATCGTGTTTTGTAAGGTTTTACATTATTTCTGATAATTTTTCCGAGTACTCGTTGGCCATTTTTGTTTATATTTCACTTCGAACGTTTTCACTTGCATTCATTAACCTTTCTCAGCGCTTTAACGACTCTAACGAGTCGATTCCAGTGTACGCACATTAATAGTGTACCGTGTTCAAGTGTCGTTGAAAATAATTCGATTTAAAATTGACCGGTCGCTGTGTTTTATAACGGCGGTGTGCGTTATGACGAAACAAAAAACAACACTCGTTTCGTAAAAAACAACGAAAAACAATTACGAATTGTTTGCCCATTTTTGACTTTAGATCACGTGTACACGAGTACGATTGCGTGGCATTTTTCGATTTCTAACTGTAACGACGTGAAAATTTTATATGCAAATAAAAATTAGCGTTGTAAAACCTACACGCATTTAAAATGTTTACTCGATAATAAAAAGTTTATTCGAAATAATATTTAACACGGTATTCGAACGTACGGAATTTTTTTTTTTATTAGCAAAGAACTGAGCACGTAAAACGACTAAAAACCAAAATAATAATAATAATAATTATATCATTTTATGATTAAAAAACCGCTTTCGGAATAATGAAATTTTTTCCAACGGTATAACTCCGAAACATTTGTCGAAATTCAATCGAATGAGGTCTTTCAACAGTTTTAAAACGTGAAAATTGTTTAGGTTGGCTTCAGTGAGAATATAATAATAATATTTATGGTTTTGATTCATTTTTTTTTAAGCTTGTGATTTTCTAAAAAAAATTAACCATTTCGAAACTATTTGTTTTGGCGCGAAATCAAATGTGTTTTACCGATAACCGGGTATGACAGGTTACCGGTAGAAGAGATACCACCATAGAAAATAATCAATAGTAAATCGAACTTCATGAAATTATCAATCTCAGATCCGTTATAAATGTGCGAAATTCAAATAACCGGGTACAGCTCGTCGGCACGAATGAAAATCAATTATTCATAAATGCCAATGTTTTCCGATTCCATTGGAAAATATCATTAAAAAGGATAAAAAACTAAAATAAATATCATTAAATTTTAATTTTCAAAACCCACGAATAAATGTGCACGTCAAAAAGTTTAAACACTTTAACACAATAACCGTTTATGCGCTTTGTTTGCGATTATTTATTAAACGTACGAACGACCATTTTTCGGTACGAATTGAAATATATTATCACATGTTGAAATAAAAATTCCATCGATTCGCTTATTTCGCGAGTTCACGTGTACTAAACGCCCGCGCCGCAGATACGATTTATAAAATCATTTTTGAAAAAAAAAAATTAATAATGATTTACCATCCAGTACACGTGTACGTTTCAGTAATGACGACTGAAATAAAATTTATAAACATTTAATTGACACGTCTGTACGAATTAATTTTAATTATACGTATATATAATATCCGAAATATATCAGAAAATGTAAATATTTTAATAGAAAAGCATCGAAATCATATATACGACGATATTTGTATAAAATCTCACAGCGAAAATATTAATTTTGTTTAAAAATCGAACCGAAATCGTCACGTTGTTTTTTTTTTTTATTATTATTCGATCATTTCGCTCGTTGTTTCGCCCGATCAATTGATCAAATAATGTTTCAATTAAACAGAAATACCAATTATTTACACATATTATTATAATAAATATACTGGCCGCGTCTCCTAAACTTCTGTTCAAGTATACAGTACAATTTCCGAACGAAAATTGTGACTCACGACGAATAACAATAATAATATTGTTCAACAGTGAGCAGCGTTTTGATTCCTGTTAATATATTCATATGATTTTATAATGTTTTCCGAAAAATAGTAGTAATTATTTAAAATCGATAATAATCAGTCTGGCCGTTAGTCGTTTCTACATAATGTATAACGAACGAATTATTGAGAACCGGATCGTAATTTTTTTTTTTCCAATAATCATTCGTGTATTACATAATTTTTCTTCTGATCCGCGTATACTCGTCGTCTATAAAGAAAAAATAAGAAGATAACGTACGTATTACATATATAAAAAAATAATAATACGCACGCGTGTTTGATGTAACCAAACGCGTATTACGATGAAAACGTCGTTTAGAAAATCGATAATATATTTTTCTCAATGACCGTGTGAGATTTTTTCGAAAGAAAACCAAAAATAACACCGGTAGATTATTTATGGAAATTATCGAATCGCACGTGTAAATTACAATGAGAAAATGTGTGCTTAAAATAATACATCAATCGTCGTACAATACGAATAACGAGAACTCGGTGCGAACTCAGAATGGAGAATTGCAAAAAAACAAATCATATTTCGATATTAGAGAAATAATGAAACTTAGGTCTCGATCGACACCGGCAAAGTCGACAGGTTTTTTTTTTAAAGCAAAAA
Source organism: Chaetogeoica ovagalla (assembly GCA_032441825.1). Classification (NCBI taxonomy): domain Eukaryota; kingdom Metazoa; phylum Arthropoda; class Insecta; order Hemiptera; family Aphididae; genus Chaetogeoica; species Chaetogeoica ovagalla. The sequence goes on from CM063736.1 coordinate 8,522,089, forward strand.
AAAGAAGAAAAAAAAACCACGTTTTGGCGTAATGACGGCGAATCACCGGCTAGTTACAGCCAACGACGAATGGGAGAATGTTATTATTTTCTTTTTTTTCAGCCATCCGATCGACTCGTATAGGATTATTAAGTTTTAGCCGGTGATCGTGCGAACAAATGTAAGAAGAAAAAAAACGTTTTTGAATTTTTACCCGGAAACACAATAAAAGATTGTGAATTGGCAAACGCGACTTTTTAGCCACGAAACGCTCTCGGAACACGTCGATTATCGAATCCGTTTCACTTTTTACATTAGAAACGTATTAAAAGACCTTCGGGCCAATTATTGAGAAATAGCGCTGCGACGAACATTTTTAACTTAACCATCGCGGTGCTTATGCTGTCACGAATTTGTTTTTCGTTCTAGTAAATTAAAGATCGTAAAAAAAAAAAAAAAAAACGAAAGAGTGGGACGGCTGCAGAATTTTGCTCGGAGAATATCGGTTCGGTCTCATTGTCGACTACGATAATAACATTTCGCGCACACAAATAAAACCGGACATTTTTCACGGTCAACGATCATCGCGGCAACGAAATTTTTAACCGATACGAAATATTCAATTTTTTAGTCTTTTTTTTTTTTCTTTTTAACAATTACGTGTTTTCTGTACGATGAGGAATTTTCTTCTTTTTTTTTTTTGTAATTAATTCAATTTTGGGAGCCGTTGAAATATCGCGCGAAGAGACGAAAAGAAGCCGCGCGGGTGGGAAAACGTTTGAATACTACACTCTGCTCGTGTTGAAAATCGATCCTCGAACTCGAATTTACACGTGAGACCGGGGGAATATTCGAACTGATTTTCAAACCGCAAAACGAACGCGTACGTTCCTCACAGCATCCAACCGATCGAGTAGCGACGGTACGAGAAATTTTATCGGATCATAAAAAATAGTAAAAAAAAAAAAAACCTCGCCGACTAAAAACCGCCGGGCGCGCGCGTCGGTCTTATCGCGCGTTTTCCGCGCGAACAGACGCACGAGCGGTTTCGTCGTCAATACAAAGGGAGGGAGTTGGCAGAGTGTTCGCGAGTGTATATTAAACGAGTTAATACTCGAAAACTGAATTGTTTCGTAAATTTTTTTTGTTTTTTTAATAATAATAATTTTTTGTTGTTTTTTTTTGTTTTTTTTTTGCGTATCGTAACGCGTTTAAGACGAATCGAACGAGAGATAAAATTGCCAACAACCCTTCTCCTCCCTCCGCCCCCTTGGTCCCTTGAACGTTCGCGGATAACGGCTGCCGGGTCCGCGGCAGAGGAGATTTTCACGGGATTTCACTGGGTCTTGGCCAACGCACGACCGGCCGTGTGCGCTGGGGATGGAAGGGACACGACGCGGTCGGGAAAACAACGGCGTGCTTAACGGGCGGGAAAAAAAACGGGAGGAGACCAGAACCGTAGTACAGCCGGTTGTGTGTGTGTGTGTGTGTGTGTATGAACGTTTTGGAAGCAAATTGAAAGCGAAATCTGCAGTGAACTGACAAACGTAGGCACCGGTCCAACAGAAAAAAAAAAACACCTATTCTCCTGCGCAGGTTTAAAGGGTATAGGGAAAGAGAGAAAAAGGTAGGGGGGAATTTATCTGGTATTCGCCGCGGGAAAGGAGAGAAAAAAAAAATGTAAATTATCTATGTTTTAACCGTTTAATGCGCAGCATATATCCGTCCGTCCCTAGGTTTCCTCCGGGGATTGCCTGAGCGCCGGCGATTAACATAAACGCAGGATCATAATAAAAATGTACCTGCGCGCGTACCAATAGGCGCGCCGACATTAACGTGTGGTATTCTCTTTTTCACGAAAACCCCAAAGCCGCAGTTTATCGCCGCGGACGCGCTCGTTAAAACGCCGCGCGCACGCGTTTTAAACGGACGCGGTAAAAAAAATTACAGAGACGGAACAAATTTTCATTATTTATTCATTTTTTTTTTCCCCGAGCGGAGCTGTTACATTTATGATTCTGCGTGCTCAAAAATTCTACTACCACAACGAGTGTTCGGTGCCGATCTTCTGCACACACCCGGTTTCTAGTACGGAGAACAAACTCAAAAATTACACGTGGAAAAACGATACGAATATCGGATACACGCGTTATTCCTTCTGTGATTTCGAAACTAATGACGCTTATAGAAACTTGCCAAATATTTGTAAATATTAAAATCACATTAGACAAAAAAGAAAAGAAAAAAAAGAAAAAAAACGTGTAAGCAAAAAAATTCTCTTCATTTCGTGCTATTTATAAATCATTTCAAATATTTAAAGGATAAAAGGTCGTCACGCGAAATATTTCAATTTTTGTATTTTTACACAAAAACGTTATATCTTAAACAATCAGTACGGGGGTCACAGTGCGAAAAAAACAATCAATTATTATAATCTAACTAAATGTGTTCAAATATTACAAATCGTTATGTCGTAAAACGTTCTCGTTCGTTCTGTACAACATTATATTAAAAATAATTGGATAATACCTACGAAGTTCGAAAACCCGTGTAATAAGATCATTAAAACCAATATTAACAATAATTATTATTATTATAAAACAAATTACGAGACGTTAAATAATAATTAAACACGTCAATTTAACGCGCTGTTAATAATTTAACACGAAATATAACAACTCGAAACTTGTCTAATAGATGGGAAAATACACGTGTAAACGATTTAGAGTTTACAAAAAAAAACAAAAAAAAATCGAGTATAAGCGTAGATGAGTAAAACTAGAGATACTATAACAAATATAATTTAAGTTTTTTTCAAATGTTTCAAGGAACGATTCTATACTCGTAGGTCTTAAGAGATGGTTTCCGCTTATAGGCATATCGTTGTCGATCGTTTTCCTAGTCCCCGTGAAAAACTTGACAATATTACGTTTTAATGGAGTAAGAAAGGGGGAGGTGGTCCACAGGTTAAAAGCGTTGGTTGCTATATCTTTGCCATTAATATGTAACAGCCGCTGAGTTTGATCCACGATTGACAATAATCGATTTAAAATGATTTTTTTTCATCTATAAAACGGGGTAAAGGCCGTGGAAATATTGTAATTTTAATTGGATTAATTTTTGTGTTCCGACTACGGGACCGGTATATCCTGTGTGTTAATTAATTTTTTTGTATGTCATATAATGGAATCGTGCGTTGATTTGGTTTTTTTTCCGTTCCTATAAATATTAAATTCCGTATTTAAACATCCGAAAATTTGCCGTTCAACGACGAATCGAATATTTCAATATTTAAAAAACGACAGTAATTATTATTATTATTATTATTATTAGACTCATATGAACGCGATATTTGTACGTCCGGACGAAGACCGTCGAGATATTTGCTGCAGCGCATACATTTTATTTATACGACAACCCGAAGGATTAAAAATTCGTAATACGATTCAGAGTTCCTCCTCGTGTTGTTCGCGGTCCGCATAAAATCCGAAAACTTTCTCGCCTCCGCAATATTCTCCTGTTTTTCTGTACGTTTTCGTCGCATTCTCCACACACCCCGTACGTTTATTTTTATGGAAAAGTTCGTCGCGAACTCGTGCACGCGGGACCAGAGCAATAGCGAAATTTATAATAATTTATACACACAAAACCGGCTGCCAATTACTTCTATTCGTCGGTGTGCGTAAAAAGGAAAAAAAACCACCAAGACGCCATAGGGAATACACAGCGTACACGATTACGAAATTATAATAAACAACCGTGTCTCGTGTATAAAATATTCCTAGAACTTTATTTCACGTATATAGTTACAAGCGTTTTTCAGATGCGCGTTACGGGTTTTCGACGAAACTATGGAATCATTTTTTTCCCCGCAAACTTGTTCCGAATACTTGCTAGACATTTACCCCCCACTCTCTCCTATTTGAGTAGGTGTATAACAAATAAAATAATAATAAAAACGGCGTAATCGTAAACTCGGGCGACGAAGCCGAATAATTCGGACGATAATACGACGAGAGATGTTATTTATTTATTTTTTTTTTAACGTCTAAAGAACGAAAAGTTCGCACGACACGCCACGATGCTATAAAGACCATATTGAGAAGAAGAAGAAGAAGAGGGCCTGGAGCCAAGGGCGCGCAAATAGTAGAATTCAAAAATACCGAGTGCCCATCACTGTCGTCAACTAATTGTTTAAAATACGAATTTGACGACACGGCATTACAAAACACAGCTCGACCAGATGCGTACTCTAATGCGTACTTGTCGGTACCCTTCGCATGATCCGTACGCTAATTTAGAACTAAAATCAACAAACGGTGCCAGAAACCGTCTCGCTAGCCGTCATGGCCGCTTTACGCGTATTGAAAAACAAATTTCGTTCGACAACATCGTTTGGATGAGTTTTTCTCTGTATATACGTATAAAAGCGAGAAGATTGCATTATTGTAACGGAATTCTATTGAAAATACCCGTTGATACTTTTTATCGAAAATTGTTTTTCAATAAAAATATATTAACGCACGAAGATCGAGTTAAAAAAAAAATCAAATACAGTTATCGCGTTAAATTCCAGTGGTAAATTCTGCGCGTTTTCGACGATTTGCCAATGAAGGAATTAGACCATTAAACCTAAATACAGTCCCGACGACGGTCCATATTAAACGTGGCGATTATTAAATAATACATATTTTATCGTTCGCGTCTATCAGCGAGCAATACCACAAGAACAATAATAATAATAATAGTTTAATGGTCCAATAATGCTGGACGAAAGCCAATAGATGTGGTAACGGACAACAATTATTTTTATTTCAAAACTGTCCCGTACGAATATATTTTGTATATTTGTGTGTGTGTGTGTGTATATGGAAAGCACCATAACCAATCAAAATATTGTATTCTGCCATCTGCAGCATATTCACTCCCTCCTCCAACTTCCGTTTTATTACTCCGGACCCGTATTCGCAGCAATTCGAAATCATTTAAACAACGATTAATTATATAAAAAATGTATAAAAAAAAAAATTAATTTTAATATTTGTACAATTTCGAATTAATAAATATAGTTAAAAAATATATAAATAATATTGAATATATAAATTAATATTAAATATTAATAATATATAAATATATTAATAAATAATATTAAAAAATATAGTTCAATTTCGAAAGAATGACCAGAATTACAATTGGAAATGTGTGTGTGTGTATAAAAAAAGCGTGATAAATTTAAAAAATATTCGAAATATAAAAAAGAGATTTAAAAAATAATATTTTACGTCTATGTATGCACAGTAATGTTGTTTTTTTCTTAACAATTTAATTCACTACGCACACGACTCTTTTACTTTTTCGTTTTCTTATTATTCTAATTATTTATTTTGTAATATTCATAATAATTTTCTACGTAATTTCGTTCATTTTTTATTATTATTTTTTTTCATTCTGTTAATGTATTTTTCGCTTAATATCAAATTAATAACGAAAATTTGTCGGAAACGGTAGTACAGATAATAAACGAACTCCATACGACAACTTCTATATATTTCTTTAATTTTTTTCTTTTTTTTTTTTAAATACTCTTCGATTTATTGATTTATATACGAATTTGTTATTTACGAGTATTTATTAATAATTATTTATTTTCTTTCCGTTTATCTCGCGCAATAAACTATTTTTCTTCTATTATTTGTTTGATTTTCGTTTTGTTTTCGAGTAACGGCATTTTGAGTAACGGCGAACTAACATACACCGCGGCATTATAACATCGGCGTATATTTTATACGCGCATGATGTGTCGAATTTCATCGATTCCACTCTCGAGATCGATACAATATTATCGTATCACACTGAGGCCACACAGAACGCTACGCTACGCATGCTATTTATACTATGTTTGCTTTTTACGCTATGTTCACTATACGGTGCGGCAACACAGAACACGCTACGTATACTACGTACGATATTTACTACTAGTCACACTGAACAGTCATGTTATCAGTCATGTTCAAGATGTTGTCAGGTAGGTTGCCTTGGGAATGTGATTGTAGTGACGATGAAGCTTTGTTATTATTTTCGTTAAATAATAATAATAATAAACAAAAAATGAAATGGGTCCATGAAGTAAACACGGAACGTAAAAAGTTTGGTGAATTTCGTCATATTTTACTGCTCGTTGTTCGTATAACCACAGGACACGCTGTATTCAATTTCCGATATCGGTACTACCAATGAACATGCCTGTCGAAACCAACACGTTGCACGTCGCGATACATTGCTCAAAAATATAGCCACAAATCAAACACTCGGCGACGCGTCGCAACGTAGCTAAAAGAACAAAACGTAACGTACACTATTCTGTGTGGCCGTTTACGTCTTCAAGATAGAAAACTATTTTTTTATTCATATATCGAACATCGCGAACATAGCGCGCGTAGCGTTCTGTGTGGCCTCACATTCAGACGTATATTATAACATATACGTACAAACGATACCGTGTTTACGGAAAATTTTCGAGATATTTTATAATAACGCCGAATTCGTAATAATTCGGCGATTTCCCACGACGATTATTTGTTTTTTTTTTTTTTACCGTACGCGTGTACTGCGTAATGATTTCGCGTATATTATACATACAGAAAAAATAATAATAATATTATTATTATTGTTATTAGTATTGCCTTGTAATATTTTATAATTTCGTGGAAAATTATCTCTGCAATTTAAAACAAAAAACATTAAAAAAACTTAATTATATTAAAAAAAAAAAAAAAAGAATATAAAAATCGTTTTAATATCGTCGTGCGTTGTTACGTAACGTTAAAATCGCATTCAATTCGAACGAAACGTTTATAGGAATAAAACGAAATTCGCTTTATTCGATTTAATTGTTCGTATAATCGTGTTCAGTATGATTTTTTAAACCCCACATATATATATCTATACGAAAATCGTGTATTATTTTTTTAAATATTATAGTAAAACACCGGGCCGTACGCCAATAGACAATAAATCGAAACGTCACAATGCATGATTATTACGTCAAATCGTCATTGAATTCGAACGGAAATGATCGAACAAATGTTTATTTTTTTCTTACCGGTAGGTAAAAGTCCGTGTACGTGTATGAATAAAAAGATGACGAGTTCTCTGGTTGTTTTCTTACAAGACGAAAAGACAACTACTACACAACGCTTTTACGATTGTGTAGTTTTGAAAATAATTTGCCAACAAATTTGATAATATCCCGCGATGTTGAAAACGAAAATAAATGTTCTAAATTTCAAATTATGGACACGTCGCCGCTGTTCGCAGCGAAATATCCGAAATACAGTCCCGTCCGTAAAATAAAACACAAATATTTAATATTGTAATATTTGTTCGCGAATTTCATACGGCGAGAAAAAATATATTGTTTTATATCTCAATAAAATCGATATTGACCGTAGTAGAAATATAAAAAAAAAAAAAACACTTGTGGAACACGTGCTCGTAATAATCCGAACGGTCGATTATTAGACACTAAAATAACGTTTTTTTTTTCCACATCCAGACATGTGATGAAAACCTCTCCGGAACAACCTGCATTGCTGTTATTTCCGTGTACTATTTTTTTAATCGCGTCGCATTTACGTCCTTTACGCAGTAAACTCACACGCGCACACGTGTTTACAATGCACACAGAGACGGTAAAATCAAAATTTTCGACAATTGACTCGTGTCCCCCCCGCTTTCCGTAACTCTTCAGACCACTCGTTTTGTACCCAACCCCGCCGTATAAATGATACTTTGAATCGATGAAAATCAAATAATAATAATAACATCTGCGCGCGTCGGTCAACCGAATTATTTTAAATATAAAAAACTCCGTAAATACACGTTCGGATTATCGTAGCAAACGTGCGATGATTGTCGTGATCCGCGGTTAGGTACATTCGAGAAACTGAATCGGTGTTCGTTATAATGCTAAAAAAGAAGAAACACTCGCGTGTTGGTGTAATAAGCTCTCAAAAGCGCGAATGACGTACCCGACGTCGCGTTTTCGGTGTTTTTTTTAGTTTGGCGCCGGATGACGAGCGGTCTGCAGAAGCTCTCCAATAATTATACGGTGTGACGTGCACGAGGAGTTCTTAATGAAAAAAGAAAAAAATAATAAAGAAAATAACAGTTTTCCTAATTCTTATTGCAGCAGTGGTAACGGCGGAGAGATCGGTTAGAAAAAAAAAATCACGTGAAAAACAAACCCTCTTTTAATTATTTACTGACTGACCCAGTTTCGACTCGCTGGCGCCACGGTTTGATTTTCTTCTCATCTCTTGTTTTTTTTTCTCCGTTTTTTGTTCTCCGTTGTTCCCGCAACTCGGTGAATTAATAAACATGTCACACTAGTCGTATTCTTAATAAAGTTTTGAAGACAAGGAATAAAATAGTTGAAAACTTGTAGAGCCACCGCCAAATATATACGAATATATTTTTATGTTTTTTCTTTTGTTACGTACTTCGTCACAATGCGCATACGGGAATATCAGACATTATTGATTTCGGTATTTCATTCGAATCGTATATATATTATACGAGTATAAATATTTTTGAACGCACTATATAAACTCTACTGGGAATATAAAAATGTACGGACGTCAAAACACACTGTCGATCGTCCGATACGTATCGATATAAATAACGAGGTAAACATTTTTTTTACTAAGATTTCCAAACGAATGTTCGCGAATAAATCGAATTATACTTTTCATACCGTATTTCGTGTCGAACGACATTTACCATTTTTATACATTCACAAATCGACTGACCGTATCGTAATGAAACTATTATTCTGTACATAACGAGTAAGGTGCGTCAGAACGATAATAGTCTTTTATTGCGTAATAGTTCTCAATATTTAATTTTCTAGCCGTCATTCGCTCCTTATATACATTATAAACATGCTTTTAAAAATACCTCACATACGCGTCTTATTAAAATCTCTCAAAAGTTATATTAATTGCAATTCGTCCGAATCGTCACCATTATTCGATATTACGTATAATTTACTGATATAAAATAAAATTAATCGACCTCAGTCTCATAAAGAACATTTTTCCTAAAATTCATTTAAATTGTTTCGTTCGAATAATGCAACAAAAAAACATTCGAACACTTCACGTTTTATTTTTCTAATAAAAAAAAAATGTATTTTATAGAAGTTTGACTTACGACTTCGGAATATAAACGAGTTAAGCCATTATAAAACGGATAACGCGGACGACTATGAAATATCGGCGTCTATCGATAAACCGTATATTCTTTTTAGATTTTTAACCAGTTTGTAATTTATATTTTATTTTAATAATTAGACGCCAATGACTATTTTCTTAGATTTTATTTTACAAAAAGCCTATCGCGACGAGAATAATAAAAAAAAAAATGTTAAAAATGAAGTACATATTTAAAATACGTACTGTAGTCAATGTTTTTTTAAAAAAAACCAATAGTATTCGAATAACAAAAAAAAAATTGAAATGAATTTTAAACGTATTTAAATATTTTTATTCGAGTGTATGATGTGCACACGGATTACAAAATATTATTATCGATGAATTACAGTGTTGTGTTCGTATAATCCATTTCTCCTAAACGCGTGTAAGCCTTTCGTCTGAACGGACAGTTCAATCCATTTTTTTTTTTTTTTTTACTTCGTTTTCGATCATTTATAATAATGTAATGTATAAGTAAAATAAAAAAAAAATAAATGTGTTTTTTTTTCTTCTAAAATTCCGTCAAGACGAATTATCCAACATAATCCATAGACTCCGGAATCTCGTTTCTCGCGATTTCTTATAATTTTTTTTTTTTTTTTCAATCAGTCGTTATTTGCTCCCGAAAACGCTATTCGCATTTACACGTGTGATGATAAAAGTATTATTTTTATAAAACGGATAACATTTATTTTCTCACAATCGCCTAACGACAAGTACATGTCGAGATATCGTATTATTATTAATAATATTATTAATAATATTAGTTATACTTTAAAACATAAACAGTCTCTCACTCTCATTCTCTCTCTGTTTCCCTACGGAGTTATAAACAAATATTCTGAAGCCGTTGTGGATTATATTACGCATAATATAAGTGTGTTTATCTCGGGCAACAACCGTCCTCGTATTTTTCTACGCGTTAACAGCGAATATTTTTCGGCGTTCGCATACGTCTCGGTATGAGTAAGTGTATAATATAATACGTACGAGAAGAGCTCCTATAAACGAATACGTTCTCAAACGTGCTTTCGTCCGACGGACGAGTACTGTTCGACGAGACGCCCGACTCGATGAAGTTTCGGGACAGCGTAAGATAAATATAACGCGTTTTAATCCCACCGTATACAATACAATACAGAGCAAAACAAACGTTCAACCCTTTTTTTTATAAACGCTATAAATACACGGTAAATTCATTATGGGGATACCGGAGAGTATCGTCGGATTTTATATATATATATATAAAAAAAAAATTAAAATAATTGCGCAGATTCGACTTTTACGTCTTTATAAAAACACAATTCGTGACAATTGCAGCCACGAATTCGCAAAGTGCATGTATTATAACCGTTTTTTTTTTTTTTTAAATTAAACGTAAAGTCGTCAGAGGAACGAGTGACGTTTTTGTCTTATTCGTCGTACAGACATCGATCCCACTGTTCGTTTCTCTCTCGATATAACTGAGGAACAGTTATTACGTTTTTCCCGTCCGTAATCCGTCGACGGCGCGGCGACGGGAGAAAAAAAATGTCACAAACCACGTTTGAATGGGGTTTCGAACAGATGAAACACTAGTGTAACACTAGTTGCTAATCGACAAACAATTAAGAAACGGGTTGGAAATAGTGTTGTGCGTGTACAATAACATGTAATAACATGCCGTTTTCTCACCTCCGAGAAACAGCGCTCGTAAACCCCTTGACGACGGCGGTGGAGAATAACTCGGAGGGAGGGAGTAAATATATATATTTCGGGGAGGAGAGCGGCGATAGGTGGACCGTTCCCTCACCCCAGTGGCGTATCCAGGAATTTTTTTTGGGGGGGGCTGATCATTTACAAAAAAAAAAACATAACAACTGCAAAATAAGTGATTAAAAAAACTATATTTAAAATTTTTAAACAAAAAATTATTATTTACATCATATTGTTAATTTTAGTCGTCTAGCTTTTCCACAGCTTTTGATACCGATAGACATGATGTTGTATATGTTTTCTGTCTTTGTGATATTATAGTTTGGTAATGGAAACAACGTACTATGTCGTATTGCAGTATGGTGCCTATGTATATTATATTATTTAATTAATTAAATAATAATTTAAGATTTCCTGAAATTTCGGGGGGGGCTGCAGCCCCCTCAGCCCCCTCCCTGGATACGCCACTGCCTCACCCCTTGGAGTTTTCGTCGCTCTTAGCCGTGCTGAGGACCGCGAAGCAATGTGACAGGAAAGAGAATATCAGTTGGAAAAAGCCGACCGAAACGATGTCGTTGGGAGGCAAGCAAGGATTTAACGAGTGAATAGGAATGGGGAAAAACTCCGAGGTAGAAAGCGTTGACGACGGCTTGTATCACTTTTAGAACATAATTGTATGATTCCAGAGAAGATATTTTTACAAATAAAACACACATTTGAATTTCGCAAAACCTTCAAACGGCTATTTTCAATACGGATCTGCGTCCGAATGTTTTCAAATATCACGGTAAATGAATGTCTAAAACGAACGATTTCGTATGACCGCTGAATACGTCTATGGCGAACCGCGTCGATTTATCGTACGCGGCCAAATAATATTAAAGTCGGGTAATTAATTCTCGGTATCGCGTGATTTGCGCGCGATTTACGATCGAGTTTTTTTTTTTTTTTATTTTTTAGTCGTGCGCAGAACAGGTGTCGGGCGCGTAGCCAAAATAGGAAATCGGCATCGACGCATCGTTATTTGTCCCCCGTCGATTAATAATCGCGCGTGAAATATATATTCGATTAAACCCGACAACGAGATCGATTTAATTGGTTCGGGGAAGAATTTGGCAATAATTCTCGCGCGCAGTTTGAAATAAAAAAATAATTTTTAAACGCGGGGAAGGAGGAGATGGATTATTATTCGCTATTTCTGTTTGTAATTCATGTGTGTTACCAATAGTAAATTTATACACACACACACACACACACAGCGAAAATTTTTTCGGGTTTCTATTTTTTTTTCGCCGTTTTTTTTTTTAACTCTATAGGGGGGATCCAAATAGAGTCCCGTTGTTTCCATTAAAATTCCGAACGCGCGACACCTGAGAACTGTCCCCCGGAGAGACTTGACTCGGACTCGCCGCTGCGGCCAAACGTATTATTATGTTTTAGCATTCGCGCGTATAACTCAGCCCCGGCATTATCGATTTCCCCCGCGGTAAAAAAAAAAACGGAATAACGCGTTAATATTTATTCCTGTTTTAACGCAATGTCGTATTGATTTCACAATACACAGAGATGAGCCATTAAAATGTTATCGAAATAGCGGCGACCGACCGCCGTTAGCGCTGCGGTAGAGACGCCCGTCGTCAACAGAAGGGTGGGTGGTACACCCATTGAATACATCGATAGACGGATGGTGGTAATGGTAGCGAAGTCCAAGAGATGACGTGAAATTTCCGATTTGTTATCTACGAAGAAAACCAAATTTATCTCGGACGTAACATATATATATTTTTTTTTTTTTTACTCTTCTCGGTTTTAACCGACGACAACACCGCGCGTCTCCTCCAATAACATTATATTTCGTTTCCGTAACGGCGAATTATTAAAATACGGGAGAGAAAATAATTCGTAGAATTAATACGATATTATAAATAAGTATCTTTTCGTTTGTTTCATTGAGATTCCCAAAAAAAACCTCTCGTCGGCGCTGAATTTAGAAAAGTGTACAGAGGGGAAAGCACTGCAAACCCATTTCACCACACACACGATAGGTTCACACTGGACGACTGTTACTTGGCCTCCCCCGCTTGGCTTTTTTTTTTAAACGTACGCGTTCTATTTTCCTTTTATCACTTCGTCGGTGCACGTAATAAAACGATAATATTTTTATTGGAGAAAAACACGCAAAGGACGAGATTCGTAACTCCCGAAAACACATTTTCACGTTCTAAAAGATTATTAAAAAAACACGTATAAGAAACTCTACGAAGGAGGTGTTTGGATATTTGAAATATATTTTTTTTAATTATAATAATAATTGATGTGAATTTCAGAGTAAGCGACAATGCTACTATTTCCGTCCGTACGTAACGAGTTTTAAACAACCGTTAAGGAAATAATCGACGAAATCTAAGAGTTCGGTTCGTAAATGATATTTTATTGTGAAACATGTTTAAAATGTAATACCATCCACCTACGTATTCCGAGTGGTAAAAGGGGATTATTTTTTTTTTTAATAATCTCCCGCCTTAAAACGAAAAAAAATGCGCTAAAAACGGCCACTGGTCGTTACGTGTACGTATCGTTTTTTTTAAGTTATTTTAAGAGTTTCGTCGTATGCGCGGGACAATTAAATGAAACCGAGACGATTATAAATTTTCGTGTACGCGAGTGTATAGAAAACAAAAAAAAATCACTTATTTATTCGAGCCAAATTTTTCCCGCGACCACACGAGTTACACAAAAATGTACTCGCGACAGATTTTCAATATTCTTAACGAATACGCGTTATTGATTTAATAATAACAACGATTTGACGTCGCCGTTGTATCTCGGGTGACTGCAGATGAGGACAATACGAGTGAAATGTATTCTTGGACGCGTTTGAAAATTTTTCGGGCCAAATAATAATTCACGCACACAACAAAAAAACCGCTAATTTTTTTTTTTTTTTTGTCATTAAAAGTCCCGTTTTCGCCGTGTTTTTCTTATTATTCTTTACGGGTTTTCTGACAAACGAAAGTTTCTCGTTGCGTCGAACACGCCGTCGTTTCGTTACACCTGCTGCTGGGTGATTTCGTAATAAATATTTTATTTTTTTTTCTTCTTCTCGTTTCTTGGCAAACCGAAGAGTCGTCGTCATCAACGGACGGACTACGATTATTATGCAAACTCCCCGTAGCGAAATTTCGATCTAAAAATAATATATTGCCGACGGGCTTGCAAACTATTTCACGTTTCGTTCATCCCGCCGCCACCGCCGCCGACACGGCTAAAATTAACTGTCATTGGAAAACAAGAAAGCGGAAAATTACTGTCACCGCGGCCGCGCGCTGTGTTTATAATAATAATTTATATGCGCGCGGACGCGATTTTATTATATATATATTATATTGTTTTTCTCGCTTTTCCCGCGGTCGACGCGTTTTACAATATCGAAATTCCGGGTCCCGCCGCCGTCGCTTATCGCAAACTGCTAATAAGTAGCGGTCAGCTGAAGGGAAAAAATAACCGGACGGCCAAAAATATTTCTTTAACGCTCATTTTTCGCACATAACGGAACATAAAATTGATAAATAACGTATTTTTATAAAAAAAAAAACAAATACATATTTTATATTGACTAATATTTTCGAGTCTTAATACAGTCGTAATGATATAGACTCGGCGGTGCGGGTTTAGCGTTTTTTTTTTTTTTTTTTTTTCCTAAAGATACAGACAACGTTATAATATGCGCAACAAACACTGTTTACGGTTATTACATTGATCTCGTGTATGAAGGTGTACAATACTCGTGTAAAACTAACGGCCATTTGTCAAATAAAATTAAAACGTTGAAGTGCGCGTCATAGGCGTGTCTACGGGGGAGGCAGAGTGGGCACCGGCCTCCCAAGTGACTTAATTCTTGGCCTATTGGCTTATAATCTACCACTGGTCGAAACTATAAATGTTAAACAGCTATCGGTTTGTTTTAATGTTTTATTCACGATTATATAGACATAATCGTGATACACAGATATCAATACTATACAGTAGTATATATATATATATATGTCGTGATAACTAGTTTCAAAATTTTCAGTATCAATTCGTTAAACATTATATCACAGATAACATAAAATCTTTACATATTTATATAATTCGTGTAATAAGATGTGTAGAGAAGGTTGATGCTTAGTTGATAAAATATTTATAAAATTAACTAAGTAGCACATTAATTGATTGGCCTTATTTATTAGTTGTATCGGAAACCAATTTTAAGATCAAGACAATCTTTAATTTTGCGGGGTGAAAAAATTCCGGGTGCTATATAATTGCCATAAAAAAAAAAAAATGTCACACATATAGATATAGAATATAAATCGCTGTGGTAAGTGAAAAATTTTAATTTTATAACTGGCCTCCCCAGTCATGTAGGTCTGGACACGCTCATGGTGCGCGTACGAAATAGTTATCACAGCACCACCCGTCTCCTCAACATGCGCTTTATCAAGGACCCCGTCCACTCGGGTGTACGCGTCGGATTGTGACCGAATCGCCGAACTGGCACGCGGCGCACAACAAATCTAATATTATAATATAGACAAGATATGCGGCGGAGTCATAGAGAAAGTAATCTAAGCCGTATTAATTTTTTTGACATTACAAAATCCCTTTTGTTTACACTCTCCCACCACTAGGATCGTCCGTATAAAAGTTACCAACAAAAGGAATATTATTTATACTTCAACACACGGTCGTTACAATGTGTCAATCAATAAATTCACGAATCAATAACGGCGTGTGGGGTCATATAATAATAACAATAATAATAATAATAATAATAATAATAATAATAATAATAATAATAATAATAATAATAATAATAATAATAATAATAATAATAATAATAATAATAGTAATAATAATAATAATAATAATAATAATAATAATAATAATAATAATAATAATAATAATAATAATAATAATAATAATAATAATAGTAATAATAATAATAATAATAGTAATAATAATAATAATAAAATATAGCCGGGAAACCGGTTGGAAATGTAATATTTCAATAATCGGTTTATACATTTGCTTGACTGTTTTAATATACGAGACGTAAAAAAATCAAGAAAATCAGGACTTGTAACTCTATGTACGCACATATATTGGACGTTAAAAAAAAGGAGTCCGTGTTACGCCGGAGTTTTAAACTATCATGAAAAAAGTAAAAAAAAAAATGAATGTTCAATGACCTAGGACGAAATTATTAAGAAGATAATTATGAGATATAATTATAAGGTCTTTTAAAGCTTTCTGACGGATTAAAAGTGCTTTTAAAGTTGCATTGCCATCAACCCGGCATTTTTTTCTACTCTCGGTCGGCCAACGATGGACCGACAATTTTTCAGACGCTTCAAACACACAATGTGCACGTACATTGTACCAATCGTGCGTGTATTATACGTGACGTTCCTTTTGAAACCGAACGTATGAAAAGCTTCTTAAAAGCGTTTCAATGACATACTCCTGCGGCGGATCATCCGCCGATAACTACTATGTACGAAATAAGCGGCTGGAACGGTCACGAAAAACGGGAAGATAGTCAAAAAAAAAAAAATCCGTACGCGTTTTCGCAACGATATTTTTAGTTATCCCAGTCACGGGTTGTTTCTAATTAATGCGAAAAAAAAACTCCGTAGAACAATGTGACGAAAATAGACTTGAAACCATACACTATTGACGTTGAGAATCATTACGATAACTATATATTATCGAAATTTAAATGCACAAATTTCTCGTGATAGACGTTTAATGTTATATATGTATAAATCCGTTTGTTTTCTACTGCGCGCGCATTCGGGCTGCAAGAAAGAAAGAAGAAAAGTGTTATTATTTATTATCAAACTTAGGTAGCCAATTAAACATGTTACAAATTAAAAAGTGAAGAAAAAAATTAATTTTTTTTTTCATTATTATTATTATTATCGATATGCTTAGTTTGTTTTCTTTCTTTGTTAATTATTACATTTCTGTTTTTCGTTTAAACCAATAACTCAAAAGTAAGTAAAACACTTTAGAGTTTATATATATTCGTTGAAAATTAAACATCACTTCGACGCAGTATAATATCATAATATAATGAAGCTATAATTTTGAATACTTAATATCCTTTCGTGATAATAATTAAACGTCTCCTCTAAACCTTTCGCCCTTGCGATTTTTAATTGCGTTTACTTTTTATCTGCGAGCAGATAGTTCAATCCTGTTAACAGTTAGCAATAACACTTAACTTTTTAATATTAACTCATTAAATAAAATATGCAGTTGAGGCAACAAATTGTCTAATAATAATTTTTCACAAAGGTTTTATTTTTAATAAATCGGTGTTTATTAACGGAACACCCGCAGCCATTACTTCTATAACCGAGAGAAAAAAATCGTATTGATAAATCGGGATTTACAAATAGATTTACCTATTTGTTGCTCTATTATAAATAACTCTTTCGTAATTTCAAATTAAAATGTATTTATATATATATATATGAAATTAGAAATTTATAAAAAAAAAAAAACCTTTTTCCCATTAACTGTGATAATAAATTAACTAAACAAACTAAAAAAACTCGTAAAATTTTATTATTGACATTGCGGCTTGTACGTATATAACAACTTAGGTTTTTTTCAATCAATCCGAAAACGAATATACCGCGGATTGAATCCGTCGTAACACCACACCGTTGTACCGATTCGATAACAACCGATGCCACGAATGTCAATCGAATTGTTATTCGAAAAACTTCATCTTTTCTCCGAATAACTAACGGTTATGTTTTCTACGGACCAGCGATTAATTAGATCGTAAACATAATATATTGTAACGATAAAAGTCTACGTTTTACACGCTTCAAATATCGTCAAAAATCGCATAAAACATATTTCAACGGGACGATAACAGTCGGATATCGCATGTCCTATTAGAAATTTAAATTTCCGAACGATATTTTATTTCAAACAAAAACTCGCCGCAGCAACGTATCGTCTTTCGTTACGCACTGCTGTACGTCTTGACTTTTGACAATATTTACGTTTCCAAAAACTTTTGTGTCGCTTGTTGTTATTACGTTTTTATAATGAGACATCGGAAAAGAAAAAATCGGTCCGATTAACACAACAATACACCCGATTGTTGAACACACGAAATTACGGTGTTGTATTCCTGATTTTTTTTTTTTTGGTCCAAAAAGCGAGAAACGTCTCGCGATTCTTCGACGCTCTGAAAATCTTTTCGGTAACCGTAAACCCGTAAAAAGCGAGTGTAGCCTAAACAACGAGATAATTGAAATATTGTACTCGATTTTTTCACCGCGTTTGTCAGTTACGCCGCGCGGAAGAAAAATTCATTAACAATCAAGGCGTTTTTCGTTTATTCGATTCGATTATAATTCTTTTCGTTGATCTTTTCGTACGCATTTACGTATAATAAATATACCTAACCGCCTTATTTATACAATACACACACGTTAAATGAACCTACTCCCGATCGTCATAATACGATTTTACATTGTA
Source organism: Chaetogeoica ovagalla (assembly GCA_032441825.1). Classification (NCBI taxonomy): domain Eukaryota; kingdom Metazoa; phylum Arthropoda; class Insecta; order Hemiptera; family Aphididae; genus Chaetogeoica; species Chaetogeoica ovagalla. The sequence goes on from CM063736.1 coordinate 8,540,565, forward strand.
CGCGTGTACACCGAAACGTTGACTAAGTACACTAAAATAGCTCTTGTTAATGGACGCGTTGCACGTTTTAAGACACTATGAAAACTTAGACCGTTCATTTTGAGATCGGCGAAACTTTCGGGAAGTTTGTTTCCGCTTTTATCGGCATTATTACATATATATATACACACACACGGGTTTTGTCTGTCCAGAACACGCGTTCCGGAATCTTCCAAGGTTATTGTGTATTGGAAAGTGAAACGAGCGAAATGTATATACGATAAAAGGGATACAGAATTCCGAAAACAAGAGACCCGGTAATTTATTGTGCCGGAGAATATATTATAATAATAATAATTTTACAACGCCCAAGCATCGTTTACAGCAAATGAAATCTCGCCGCGGCGTTATAAAGTAAAAATTCGACGGTCCATTAGAAATCAGCCCGAAATATCATATTTGATTATTATTATTATTATTATATTTCTATGATTCAAAAGCCAGGTAACGCATTACTCGATTTTAGTGGATGACCTCACGCACGTAACAACAAGTAAATTATATATAAAAAAAAAAGTATAAAGGAAGTGAAGTTATAATAATATTATGACGCGCGAACGCGTCATTTTGTATATTACGAAAATATTATTGAATTTCAATCGTATGCTCGCGAGATGAAAACTATATTTACCGTTTTATTCGTTTGGTATTGTCTTTTAATTCGTTACAGGGGAAAAAAAAAAAGTAACGAATTTACACTCGTTAGTTCTTACATACATTTATGTGACGGTATGATTAATTTAGAAAATTTAATGAGAAGAACGGATAAAAGCCGTAAGGTAAATAGTTTTCGCGAAATCAATCACTGCGGTCTGTTAAGCAAATAATATTATTGCTTTTACTCCGCAGCTTTCTATACGCAGTTATTAAAAACACGTATAAAATGTTTAAAATTAATTTAATTTGAAGTGAAATATCGATTTTCTTTTTTATATATATACACATGTTTCTCGCGCGCGTTCGAAACGTTTCGAATGTAATAAATTTCTCTATAACGTTATATTATATCGCATGGAATTGAAATGTACGAAAACATTCCCGGCGATTCGACGCAATCAATATTTCCCCACCCTCTCTACCCGGTGCACGATCGCCGGCGCAGAAGAATTCCTCTCTCTCTCTCTCTCTAAATGTAATACGTTTTTTTTTTTTTACTTTTCTCGCACAGTCTCGAGTTGACGCGACGTACGCGAAATGTAGACGTAACCTGATCACTTATATGTTTACATTAGACGTCGGATAACATTTCCCGTTTGAACGTTTTTAACGCGTTCCGATCGGGCGCGAACGAAATCGTTTTCAATTGTCCCCGCCGCGGCGAGACCAGTGTAAGCTGCGAAGTGGTTCTCACTTATTTATCATTCCCTCTCTCGTGCTCCTCGTCAAAATTCTTTGTTTTTATTTTTTTTTTTTTCTTTTCTTTTGGACTACCGCCGCGTCATAGTGCGGAAAACCAACTGTATAACGCGCAATATCGTTACGGGTTCCCAGCCCCGTGTTCTCATTTAGCCGTCGTTTAAAACATCCAACTTCCATCACAAGCTCTCCTACATCGTACACAAAACCAAACGGTCCCCCTTCCGATTACGCCTCCCGGCGTAAAAACATTTGTCCCATCATCCCTCTCCGTCCTATTGGGGGGTTCACGCAGGTCTCCTCAAACGACTTCGGATCCGGTGCAACTATCTTAACATCGGCGGCTTCTTCGAATTCATCGCCTCCGTGTCCACTACGTTCAAGAGCGGTCCGTCGCTCCTCTGACAGTTACTTTTTCTCTTTTAGACACAAATCTTCGCTTTTGACTCCCGCTTTCCTACACTGTTAGTCCGTAGTGAACGGGAGGGGTGATTGGGGTTCAGACCATCCCGTCCCCGGAAATTTCGTCTTAAAATGAAATTTTATTCCGCCTACTCGTGTGTTCTATATTATTTGTATTTTATTTCGTATTCATGTTCTCAGCCGTCTCCCCACCAGGCCTTACGCTCGGTTCCTTCGGTTAATCATTAATTTCATTTCGCCCAATATTTATATAAATAAATATGAATTGTTCTTTTTTATTATTATTATTATTGCCCCTTACAATCGATCATTCGCCGTTGTAGTTTTTTTTTTTTTAACAAATTCGAAATAAACCCCCCTCCCCCGAATAAGACGGAGAAAACGTTTCGAGAGATTTTTTTTTCCTGTTTCTCAAACGTACGGGTTATGTGGGGGGGGGGGAATCGTCGTCGCCCGCAGTCATTGGCGGACGACCCGTCTGCGGCTGCAGCAGGTGGACCCGCGGAGAGAGAGCAACGCCTCACCAGTCACATCGCACCGTGTCCGACCGTGCACCGTGTTCGGCCATCTCGTAACGCGCGCACGTCTCGCCAGCGCGCAGTACAAGCAATACCGGCGGGGACAGCGTGTTGGGCGAACGATCGTTTCCGCGGGATACGCTCTCGAATCGGAAATTTTCTGGACGAAAATCGAATGAAATCCATTTCGACGTGTTCGGAACGCGTAGAAAACAAAACGTCAAATACGATTAAACGGTTTAAAGTCGTTTTAAACGAATATACGTTCTTTTTGTTATTCAATCGGAAAATTTCTTTTCTTCTTTTTTTTTATTCGTAACCTAACCGAATTCACCACACGTTTTACGCGTCCGCACACTCGCGTGATTCTCCTGCAGACGACTCCGGCGCGTAATTGATTCCCCCCGGCACTCGGTTTGTGCGCAACGCGTTACGGCTACGCGCACGCCGTGTCCGTCGGGTGTCCGGTTCGATGGGATCGCCGAGGCCGATAAACATCGATTTTTTTTTTTTTTTTTTATAGAAAACGCGTAACTCGCCAACGGCAAACGTACGCGGAAAGTGGAAAGAAATGCTTTTTTTTTTTTTATCCCCGCGACGAAATTTCCATTTATTCGTTCGTTTTTCATTTTTTTTTTTTCCCCCCTCGTTTTCCTTTTTAGTTTTTTCGTACAAACGACGACGGTCATATCAATTAACGGCCGTCGTATAACACTGGTCGTCGTCGTCGTATTGTTATAATACAAACACGCATTTACTCGAAAATCTGTCGGCCGAACACTACGACAACTGACCCGGAACGACCGGTCGACACTGCTTACAGATTACTTTATATACAACATTGTACGACGGGAACGGAATTTCAATTGGAATATTTGACGATTTTTAGTCCAATTTATAATAAGTTTCCCGGTATTACCGTTGGACATTTGCCCGGGTACTTTTGCCGTCGAGGAAAATACACTTTTTTTTTTTTTTTTTTGTAAATTATTCAAATCTTAAAAATTTAAAAAAAAAAAAAAACGAAGAAAACTGATGATCGAACAGAATGAATTCGCGCCGTTAACAAAATACAGTGTTTTTCGTAAAAAATAAATTGAATCGTAATGAAAAATAAAAAATCATATTGATTTCTTACGTTGTTCTATTTTGAACGATTGAAAACATTTGTTTGTTTTCTCGACGCAAGTGCTCACGAAACACTCGCACTACTGTCGTCCGCTTCTACGCGCTAGTGGAAAGCCAGTTTAGTATAAAACGCTCTTGCGGCGGACAATTTTTCGAAGAAGCTTCGAACGGATAGTTCTCCACTACTGAAGTTCGTAACCGCATTATAGACGAACGAAAATCCGTTACCAACAACGTTAGGGGTTTCAACATTCTATTGAAGTCTATTACGTGTACGCATCGATGACGCGAACAAATTTCTGGAGCGAAATTCGATGTAATTTTCGCAAAACCGTTTTGAGCTGTCCGAAATTCGGTCAATTACAATAATTGATACATATAACCGGATTAGAGTTTTTTCGAAAATAATAATATTTTCGTCAATATCGATAAAATGATATTGACAACGACCTCACTAGTCCGATTTTTTTTTTTTTAACCATTTTTCGAAAATTTTTAATAACGTTTTTTTTTTTTGTAGCTAATAATGTGTCAAGAACAAGTTCCGAGTGTTATTTGTATAGAGTAAACTCCTGGTCTGATATTTTCTGAACAACAAACCAGACAGACTTAGCCTGTTTTTATATATACATTAAAGTACGGATATTGTAATTATGTATATATATATATATAACGAAAATTATATCGGAAAAAGCATCTTACACATTAATTTTAGTATATTGAAATATATCGATTTGTAGTATAAAACGCGAAAAACAATATTATAAGTACTTGCAAAAATATTATGAGCAAAAATAAAAAAAAAAAACGGGGCAAATCCATTATGCGTTTTTTAACGCAACGTTTGCGGGTGGTGTAAAATATAATATATATAAAACGAAATTGACCGAAATATTAGTGTGAATTGAAAGAAATGTTTTTTTGGAGAAATTTCAATATAAAATTTACATTTTTTTTTTTTTTTTTAAGTTTCGTTCGGTTTAAATGTCTGTGCTAAAAAAAATTGCAAAAAGTCCGACTTGTCCGCGATCGTTTGCACTGAGCCTTTCAAATACTATTGGAAAAAAAACGAACCGTCCTATACCGACTATACGAGCAATTTTCTACGGGATTTTTACGAAGCCGATCGGAGAGGAACTCTTTTTGTACCATTCGAAAAGTGCGAATAGTCGAAAATAAAAATTCTCTCCTTTCCCGAGAGAGAGAGAGAGAGAGACAATGTACACGGCACCACGTGTCATATTCGTCGCATTCGAACAATAATGATCGTGCGGGCGACACGACGATATTTCGAGGCACTAAATATGTCAAAATATTTAAATAAATATTCGTGATCGAATGATATAATAAAAAATATTCAGTTCGGACGAAGGAGCTAACGTTCCTCGGCTGTTTACTTCGAAGATATGATATGATATACGGCAGGGGAGGACTTCCGGCGGAACTTCAATCCTCACCCCTTTCTCTTGACGGTGATATTAATCGTTTTACTCGTTTCCGAATAAAAGAAAAAACGGTATTGAGATATAGAGGAGGATACGTCGTTTTAAATAATTTCAGATACTTACGTTTCCGTTCACATCTCCCACTCATCTCCTCCCTTCGTTGCGATTGGTTTGTTTTTTTTTTTTTATCACTTCGATTTCACTTTTAACGCAGACTCGAATTAAACTTCTCCCCAGTTAAACATTTGAAAAACTCAATCGCTTATTATTTATTCAAAAACAGTATTCCTGGGTTCGTATGATTACGACGAATTCTGTAACGTTTGTGTGTATCGAAAATTGAAAAAAAATTATTCCATTTCAATCGATTGTTTTTTTTTTCTTTTAAACTGCCGAATGTCCGAATAACGAATGAAAAATATTATCGTTTTAAACGTTTAATTTCGATAAATGTAAATATTTTTGTCGTGAAATATAGAATTTTCTTACAAACGCTCGATCAAAATATATTCACGCGCACGCACACGATTTCCGACACTGATCATTTGTTATATTTTTAACGTTTTTTTTTCTTTTAATCAATCGCATGTTAAGCGTTAGAAAATTTAATCGTTTTACTTCGTTATAATATATAATATTCGTCGGTTTGTCAAGTGTCCTCGAGGGTTAATAGTTTAATACACTTTTTTTTTTTTACATTTCTTCAGTGAAAAAAATACATAGCTAACCCCGAATATGAAAATTTACGGAAATCAAACGGTTTTCATTTGTGTTAATACGGATGTGAGGTTCTAATTTTCTCTCTCTCTCTCTCTCTCTCTAAAACATCTCCTCGTTATTATACTCTTTTAACCGTTCAACGCTAAAAAGGTCGAGCGTCTAAACGTGAAAAAATATCATTTCAGAATGTTGACCTCGGAACATTGCCAACGACGAGCGTATACTCGTTATATATATATATGTATTACCGAATGCGTATAATAAAAATAAAAATACACACTGACAATGAACTACATATTGTAAAAATATATGTTTATAATTATATGCCGAAACGTACACACACACAGGACGTTGTGTTAATCGAACGACATCGAATTAGTATTGTAATAATAAACGTTAATAATTTCTCGTATATAAATATATGTATATGATTTCGCGTACTGGAATTATTTTCTCGTATGGGAGTTGGAACAATTCAACAGATTCGTGAACGCGATATAAACGATAAAACACTGTCATATAGTATGACATTGAAACTCGATTATTTTTAACCATCACCGCGCAACATTTTAGTGGAAATAATTATTAGGAGGGAAACGTCTTATATTGCACGATAAATTATGCAGCAAACTGTACGTATACCGAAACGCTTGTTTCGCGTTAATAATGCGCTATTTTTTTGTTACAATTAAAGTATAAATGTACTGACGTTGTTTTATACTATTGCGTGTTTTCCTAACAGGCGTATACACATATATACACCGGCGTTATTGTAACTGTCAGATACAAACGAACTCTTTCCTTTTTTGCTCACATGACTGCAATTTGATTTCTCGGTCTTGTTAAAATAATAAGCTCCGTAATTTCGTACTTGTACGCGACCTTAATGAAATGTTTCCGTTGCGTTTTCGATTGGATTATATACTCCTCGAATATTATTAATAAGAAGACGTTACGATAGCGTATCCTCTCCAATACACATTATTTAAAATAAACGAATCAATTTTTGTGTATTCGTCGATAACGAGTAAAAATGCGGAATAATTGAAATTACATAAAACAAATATGTAAATATATTATATATTATATTTCAATAATATTAATTGACTATTTAAAATATGTATTCGATAAAGTTTTTCGTCGATATCCGTGAAATTAATTTCCACGGAAAACTATTTAATTATAATAAACGTTTAATGTAAAAAGGTTTTTTTTTAAAAAAAAAGTTTTAAAGAGTCGTGTTCGTGGACATTTTTTAGAAAATAATTAGAGATTTTTCGAGAAAATATCCACTGCTGCACGTAAAATCTATCGTGGTAAGAATAAATTTCGGAAAACGTTTTATACATTTTTCGTTTTAAATCGAAGCCATAAATGAAATAATCGAGCACTACACCATTGTCGTATTGAAAAAAGAAAAATTGTATATATATTTTTTTTATTAATTAAAAACTATCTCTACCGGTACACGGTATTATTATTAATATTATTATTATTAAATCACGACTTGCAAATACAATTGTATATATCTAATTATCATTGTACAGTGACGACGAGATTCGCCAGTTTTCGTGCAACAATATAAAGAAGAAAAAAACGTAAGAGAGACAATAGAGAATAATTAATTTTTACACTTTTTTTTTCTGCCCGTCAAAGTTATACACAACGCGAAGAAAAGAAACCTGCGAGCGCACTTTGACGACGAACAAATACAGCAGTCGTCGCGTGTCGCTATTATGTTACTGTACAGTATTATTATGTGTATACATCATAACGATCGTTGAAATAATTCGTTAGACGTACGAGAAGACGGGCGAATTTAAGAAATAATTAAGGGCTCGATAAAAAAAAAAAGAAAAAGAAAATGGAAAAAGGAAAGAATTTTTTTTCTTTTTTCGTTCCGTTTTGTGTACATATAGTACATAATATAATATTGTATCATAAAGGGACTCGTAAAGTACGAGTGTGTGTGTGTGTATACGAAGAGACGACAGTGTAAAATATTCATAATGTTATAGCTGAGTACGTGTGTTTGTCTTAAACGCCGAAGAAATAAACCGACCGACATTTTACGCGTACCACACGTAGAGAACAAAGGCCAGTACAATTGTAAACGGGTTGTGTTCGCTTAACACGAGCACTCTGCGTATATTTTGATTTTTTTATTATTTTGTTTTTTTTATTATTATTATTTTGTTTTCGTTTTCTCGAAAATCGATGTTTGTTCACACGCGTGTTATTTTAAAAGTTAGCCCGAAGCGCCATTTGGAACGTACACCGTACAGACGCGGGAATAAACGTTCCGCTTTTATCTTTTCTGTATAATAAACAAAAAAAAAAAAAATAATAAATGTATATTCGTTCTGAGAAAAGTATTATTTTTATATTGTTTGTAGAATAATTCTGTTTTAACCGTATCGATTCGGTCGCGGAATAAAATAATTGAAATTCGTTATATATATATATATATATATTAGATTTCGACGCATTCAAATCTGTTTTGATTGAATACTTTAGAAACTAGTAATACATCGAGTACATATATCGTTTCGTCCGCCGTTCTATCCCGCTTATTTTGCCACTCGAACGCATTTCAAAGAGATCCAATCACGCGCGTTTTTTTTTCTATTGGATACAAAAAACGAATCCGTTGTAAACGAAAAACTTCGAAGAACACGCGCACACACAAACTTTCAAAAGGATAACCCGTTTCGCGCGGCGTTTGACACAAGTCAATGAATTAATACAAATCGGATTCGGAAAAGTGACTGTAAGGGCGTGACACGCCCAGACGGGAGAGTACGGTAGGAAAAAGAGGATGTCGAAGGATTTTATGAGAAATGTCAGGGGAAGAGATTGACGGGCGTGGAGGTAGCGCGCGTAGGTGGTCATCGGTAAACCTACGACAGTCGAGCAATTAAACGTGACTTGTGATGAAAAAAATTGAAAGTGATTTGCGAAGCGGATGCTGTGGATGGGGAAAAATGGCGAGAAAAATCCGTAATGGTCGATCGAATTGTCGCGATGACCGCGGGAATCCAAAGAAATGAAATCAAACGGATCTTTGCGAAAGAACCGAAACTGATCGCGAGAATTGAAATCGGTACCGTCTACGTGTGCGGCGAGACTTCTTATCCGAGTATCGATGACGAACCTCGCGGTGTTCGTGTCCAGAGCTCTCTCTCTCTCTCTCTCTCTCGTAAAACACAACAACGACCAAGAGCACGTTTGTCCCGGCAGTCGTCTGTTAGACCTTTTCGTATTTTTTTTTTCTTTTCCTTTTAATGGAACGCAAAAAAAGTGAAAGTCATAAATCCATTTTCGCGATAGCCGAGGGCGGGCTATGGCTGACTCCGGGGACGTGTTTAAACGCAATATGAAAGTGGTTTGAAAGGGACGCGCGCGCGTACAGGAAAGCTAACGTCATGTACGATAGCTAGACCCCCGATGGATTTCCAGAGGAGGATGAGGGGAAAAAATACCGTTTTTATTTCAGGAGGGAGGGAAAAATAAGTCGAAAAACTCCCCTTAAAACGCATAACTCATGTGGCCCGATCCCCGGACGAACGCACCCCGGAGTGTGGGAGGTTACAACTATTGAAATAAAAGGGCTGTAAAAAAAAAAATAATAACAATAATAAGTTTCGAAAATTAAATATATTTCAAATATTATTTTAACGATATCGTTTGTGTAATCACGCGCAACACTCGTCGTTAATATCGTTTCGTATTTTCGTATTTTCTTTCGATAGTATAAAATAAAATATATTTCATGAAACGGTAATTTTTTTTTTGTACTATAACAAGTTTAAAAAAAAACGTATAGATTTTATAAAAAGGGAAGAGAAAAAAAATTGGTCTCTCTCTCTCTCTAATAGTGTTTTTTCTCGTATACTGTGTACGTAAAAAAAAAAAAAAAACTTTATCGATTTGCCATTCCAAATATATACAAAACCTGAAACAGATATATCACCGCGTGCGCATTGAAAAACAAAAAAAGGCGATCTAATTACGTATTGAAATTACGTGCAAAAAGAAGAAAAAAAAAGGAAAATAATAATAATAAAAGTTTTTGTAATGAAATTTAAAATAAAACAACGGTCGTATTGGTGCTTCACGGTTATGGAAAAGAGAAAAAAAAACTGTTCCAAACAAATGACAATTACGTGTAATTTAAATTTTAAACTTTATTTTTTTTTTTTTTTTGGTTCGTAAATTACGGTATTGTGCGCATATATTGAATGTAATTTTTTTTTTCAGTACACACAGTCGTTAACATCCACTCTGAAACGTTGTTATAAAATTTAAACACAATTTATTACGAGACAAGGATTTTAATACGTCCGTTTAAAACGGTGTTTATTTCGTTTCGTTTTTTAATTTCCACGAAATTTTTAAAAAAATAAAAAACAACAACGAAACGAAACGTACGAATTTAAACCGTACAAAAAATAATAATAGTTTTTCGAATCGAATACGATAAACGTGTTAGAAATTTTAGTCGAAAACGATTAAAATACAATTTAATAATTTTGTTTTGTGTCGTTGACAATTTTTACGTTACAGCTCTAATACAATAGTACGAAATATTGAAATCCGAAGAAATTTTGTGTTTTTGATACTCAATTACTTTTTTCTTCCTAATCAATTGACTTTGATAGTCGTAACATGTTTCTTAAATTCAAATGGCCATTTTCAATTCGCGTATAGGAGACTTTTTTAACGGGTCATTGAAACGACTTAAATTAAAATGGCAATTATTTAAAATTGTTTTTTTTTTTTTTTGTAAATTACGCGTAACGTTCGTATTTACAATACACTGACGCGTTACGCTATAACAATTACAACCGTAAATTCAATAATTGCTCTGTCGCACAAACGAATCGTTGAAATTCATTGGAAATATTTAGACCGTAGGCGAATATTAAAAAAAAAATACACACACACACACATAATATATAGGTTTTCTAAAATTATTGGTAAAAATTTAATTCTTTCGATTTATGAAAAGACAAATATAGATAACGCGAATCCATCGAGCCGTTATATGCGATCGCAAAAAGTCTTCACAAAACGATTTCAATATTTCACCGGGGTGAATTTATGTTATTTCGACTTTGTAAAGAGCTACCAGACACTACTGTGTACAAACGAGCGCGCGAATAGAATAAAAATATAATAAAAACGCCCAAAACTATAACCGCGGTTTTTATGGCACACTTACACTTACGTCCCATCAAATCGTCTTGGTCGTCGTCAAATGTCTCTGCGTTTGTTTTTCGCGCGTGCAAGTGCGTACAAAAAAAACCCCCGCGAAAAGGAATTTAACTGTAACGGTATAAAACATTAGACTGAAAATTCGGCATTTATTTTCGATGGTAAACGTTATTGAGAAAACCGAAAATCACGGCGAGTATTAAAATACGAAGCTGTTTTCGTTGGTGGTGGATGAGGGAAAATTGTATTTATTTTATTATCGAACAATCCGATAAATCCGCCGAAGGAAATATTTTACGCGCGGGGAAAACAAAGTATAATAATAATATAAAACGGTTGAATTCCCGAGGAATTTTCAAAAATAATTCTCCTCCGATTTTTTTGAATTCCTGTCAGATATAATTGTACGGCCGGCGCAAAAAGCGGGTCCGTGGTCACGACTGGACAGCAGAGCACGGATTTCCGCGTGAACCACGAGTCCCCTCCGGAGGGAGGAATGATGCTCACTCATTTCGTTTTCGTTCTTGGGCCCTGGACAAAAGAAATTCCGCGCGAACCCTTCCCACCGATGATGGCACCCTGCAAGCAGCCGATCCCGAGGTGTTTTTGTTTTTTTTCTTTTAATACTTTCACTCGTCCTTCCCACGCTATTCGTTTCCACGCAATACTCTTCGCAAAAACAAAACAAACACATTACTGCGTCGTAAACACTCGTCGTCGGTTACGGACAGGTGAAATAATTTACTCGTTATTTTCTTTTTATTATCGAACGGCGGAACAAGTCGAAAAACCGGAGCCGCGTCTCGCCGATCTCGAATTACCGCCCGGGAGACATTGTCGGAGTGATTTATTTCGTTCCTCCCCTGCCACCCCCCCCCCCCACACACACACACACACAAACGTTTGTTTTCGTGACCTACATACGAGTATTACACGTGCGAAAACGATTTCTGAAAATTCCGCACTCGATAATAATAATAATAATAATAATAATTAACCAGCGCCCTTCCCCTGATTACGTGAGTCGTGTTGTCGTATGACGACATTCTTTCCTCAAAAAAAAAAAATTTTTTCGAATGTTAATTATTCGACAAAAAAAAAAAACAAATATATCGTTGAATCGGCTAAACTATTTAGAGTTTTAAACCAACCCTTCCAACTGTCGTTTTAGCCTTTAAAAATACGTTTGTAAATTTTCTATCACAAATATAAAACGTATGATAATTTTTGAGCCGTGTAATTGTCTTAAACTAAAAAGCCGATAAAAACGAAAAAGAAATTTAAACGAACCAAATACAATCGTATACATTATTATTTTATAACCGCGCGCGTGCATTAAATCTGATTGTATTCAACTGGCGATTCAATTATTATGACAAATCAAATACGAATTTTATATGAAAAAGCGAATATTTCCTGCGAAGGAGCACCTTCTTAAAACGACGCCTTCGACGCTTTATTGAGAGAAAAAGTGTCGATATTGGGAAGAATTTCTCGGGGAGGGGGGGGGGGAAAGAGGGACCGCCGCGTATACACGTATTTCGGGCCTAACCCGTTAGTTAGAACCGTTCGAAAAGTGTTTTTGAAAATGTTCGCTCGCAACGAACCGTCTGAAAGCCTTGAATGACTTTTTTTTCTTCTTGTACGAATTTCCATCTGCTGCTTCTCCTCTCGTACTTCGTATGAGTCCGTACGTGACCAAATCCAATACGTATTGTGCGAATCCTTTCGATATGGAGCGAGGAAAAACAGTATGGAAAAGTGGAGTACTGGCTAAATCATACGGATTCGTTCGGCATTTTTTTTTTTTTTTTACGATAATGTCGTCGACGATAATAAATTTTGAAAAACGCGCCAAACGTCCTTTTGCGAATTGTTTTTTTTTTTTTTTTTTGTGTGTGTATTTTAAAGATTTTTTTTTCTTTTGCTCCCGTATAATAATTCACTCTCTAACCTACGGACGACGGAATTTTTTATTTTTTGCCCGGGTACACAACGACGTGTTCAACTCCCTCAAGTCACAAATATTTTAAAAGCTTTTTCTGGTACACATACGCGTATATACAACACGGTCAATACCATCGCCTTTTTTCTTCCATCTCGTACCCGTCGAACGTATAATTATTACCTACAACGAAACCGTATATTATTATACTATATTCGGACGACGTATAGTATAGTATACGTCATATTGAATCATATTTTCCAGTAAAACGGAAAACCGTGTGCGAGCGCGCGCTTTGCTCCATTGGATTCTGAATTACTTTCGTTTCTTATACTGATTTCGAACCGTTCAATAATCGTATTGAGAAAATCAACGATTATTATTTTCACTCCAATCGTAAAATACGCATAAAACGATTGAATCGTCTCGCGACGATTCGTCGTGTATTTTGCGCGGTAGTATTTTAAAGTGCTCAAAGACTAAACGAAACGTGTTTAGAGTGGAAAAAAATAAAACGTTTTAACTGAAACGTCAAAAATATCGAATAAACATATTATTTAAATATTGCGCACACGCAATGAGTTCAATACGAACCTCTAATTATTTGTAAACTGTACGACTACTCGTTCGTTATATGCGTTTATTATTAAAATATATATATATATATATATAATACAAGCTTATATTGCAGTGATTATTATCGTATAAAATACGGCCGCTACTCTACTGAAATATTTTATTGGACCATTATTTCGGTATGATTTTTTTTTTTTAATAAGAATGTTTTTATTACGTACAAAATGTTTGAATCAATTATGCTTTTTTGCAAGAATTACAAACGCGCGTGTATTATTTCTCTCATAAAGACCAAACTTTCGGCAAAATGTATTTTGTTTATAAGTTTCACAAACTGCTTTTTCATTTTTCTCCGAACCCAAATAGTTTTTTGGTGATTTATTATATTTAGTACACTTATAACTCTCGCTAGTAATGAGAATTTAATGTGTTTATTTTGCATATTTAATTCTCTTATACTTATATATATATATATATATATTTATTTATTTATTTATTTACAAAATAAACTTAATTCACACTCCGTGTTTATATTATTACTCGTTTAGTTATTTCCATGACTTTTGTGGGAGTTTCAAATAATTATAATAAATGACTAAACGATTTCATAATTAATAAAATATATATATATATATATTTATATCTACATATTTTCTACATTTAACCGCGTTGTGTTTTTCTATAATTCAAAAATTTTTAATTATATTTTTTTTAAATTAAAATTTGATTTAGCCACCAGTGGCCAAAAATCAAATATAAATATAACCTAACCTAACACGTGTGCTCCATTATCCCACGAACGAGGTAAAATAACGCGTGTGATAAACAAATTATTAATATATTATAAGTAATTTAAAAATATGTATTTTAGAAAATAAAAAAAAAAATTGCGCATTTTTGTGCGAAGATTTTATATTACCGTGCTTTTTTAACACGGCGCATAAAAATCGCGTAAGAATATATTATTTTGCCTTGTGTATATTGACAGAAAAACTCGACGATCGAACAAAGAAAAGAAAAATTTCCTTCGTCCGCGTTCCGATACGATAAGATAATAATCTATAAAAAAAACTACGCTAACAAATCGACCAAAAAATGAAATAACAATTCATTATAAAAGTCCAATGTAATTCATCGGATCCGTAAAATAAATATTCTTTTACATTAATAACGATAAAAAAAAATTATTCGCGCGCAGTACGTCGAAACGGTTTTCTACGAACTTTTACATTTAACCCATTGGCAGTGGACTATTGCGACAATAGATAATTTTATGATTTAACGAGAACGCGTTTGTCGCTATACGAGCGAATCCCACGTAATATAATAAAATATTTTATTGCTCCAATATTTTTTATATCTCGTTTTACTTTATCGCTGATTTTTTTTATTATTATTATTCGTTGGTAATCAACTGACAGTAATCGGTGCGCAGTTGTTATGAATATATATATATATATATATATATATATAGTTATAAATATACTATATATATAAATGAGCGATTAAAGGGAAAAGTTATAAAAAAAAAGAAAATAAATGTTAATAAAAAGAATGTAAAAACTGTTTTTTTTTATCTTTTTAGTGTTTGTCTCTAGTTTAAAAAATGTTCGTTATACTACGTTGAAGTGCAAATCAATAGAACCGCGACGCTCCTCCACTACTCTCTCCACTCAAATACGTAACCGCAGACGAAACAAAAAAAAAAATGGGTCAGGGCGAAAACGATGATTTCCCCCAGCATTCGGGCTGATTGAAAATTTAAATCGTCGGCGAATATTGTATGTTTTTAATTAAACGTTTTTCAAACGAAAAAAACAATCGTTTGCTACCGATAATAATTCCGTCAAAATAGTTTATGTACGGTTTTAGACGTTCACACGTAAATTTCTTTCGCGATATTCGCTAAAATCGATATTTTCAGAATATCGACGCGTTCGTTATATTACGAACTTTCCCCCTTTATATACCGGTGTAAAAATCTAAATTTATTTCTAGGAGAAAAAAAAACGATATTAGAATTAGTCAAGAAAAAAAAATGGGATATTTTAAGAAAAACGATACGATCACGGTTTGTTGAAAGTCAATTAAAAATTCGATTTCGCATTTATTAAAATACACTAAACTTTAATATTTAATTACATACATTTTTCATTTATAAATATATTTTTTTATGTACGCGTATCGTATTTTATTTCAAACTCTACTGTTTACTAATTGACTATAATTGTGTTTTCAGGTGACATCAAAGATGAAACATACACTTCCGAGAAGAACAGAAACTCAGGATACGAAACGAATTTATACCTCTACTCTGTGAGTACTGCGTGTAACGAAATTTGTTTTAAAAAATAAATAATTGATATAAAAACTTGTTAAACAGATTTTTTTTTTAAAGATCTCTTTTTTCAGATTTTTTTAATTTTATAACAGGAGACAAAGTGAGTAGGAGAGATATAACTGTGTCGAAGAATAATTATTAGCGCCGATAAAAAGAATTGTTGAAATTGTACGTCCAAAAATGAATTAATTAGTTTTTAAACGAAAAAAATTTTTTAACGTCAGTTGAAAGTTGAAACACAGTGTAAGCAAGCATTTTGGTATAAAATCACGAAAAAATTATTACAAACTAAATAATTACACATTTTCCAGCGGGGAAAGCTTAAATTTATTAATCAGCCAAATTGTGATTTTTGTATTATATTCTCGTTAAATTCTACTGAGCGTCGAAAAAAAAACTAAGTATATCGATTGTACATAATCTCTTAGTCTTCAAACTTTTATTATTTTATATTTGTTGAACGTTTTTATTCCTACTCAGATATACACGTTATCTGATTATAAATGAAATTGTATTCTACACGAAAAACCGAGTGTAATAATGCCGAGAAACAAATCAAACCTTAATATTTATTTTAGATTTCGTTTTTTTTATTTTTCTGACATTTTGATTTAAAGTATTCTCGGCGTCATTCTGTATATTTCCCTCCGAATTATTGTCCTTATTTTATTAATAATAATAAACCATCGACAATATTGTAAAGAACAACGTTACGTTATGTTTTTGTTAAAAAGAAAAATGTAACTATTGCCAAAAATCTAAATAAACCAACGTTTAAAAATCATATTTCAAGACTGAGTCACGCACATTAATATTGTCTTTATTTTATTCTATTTTTAAAATTTATTTGACACTTCGAGTGCTATAACTAGATCGTTTTTACAACAACAACAAAAAAAAAAATCGTCTCGCGCATCTTACGAGTAGCAGTTATGACTAGCAGAAATATTATAATACACACTTATATATTAAAATTATTCGTTTAATACGTTTTTCGATTGTACATGTTACGCATTGTTTACAGTACTGTATTAATTATTATAACGTTAATTATTACCAATTTGAAAAAAAAAGTCATTTTTATTTCCCCAAGTATTTAATATTTTAAACTTATTTCATAAATCCATACTGCCTACTCGTATACGTTATGTGTACGCAACAAAACGCGTGTTTTTCAAATAACAGTGTGACAATTACGTTACGACAATTGACGTTCTCTCCGTACTCATCGACGAATAATGTAATAAAAATTCGGTTAATTCGTGCATTTCAAAAATAGTTGTCCAGTTCGTGTGCGACACTATTTGTATAATGATATCTTGTAAAATTAGCGAAACTTCTACTGTAAACTGGGCAACTTTACGCGTAAAACGTAAAATTTAAGGTGATACTACCATAAATAATAGTGCCACAACGTGCTTAAAATTTTAACTGTCGAAAAATGTTAAACCTCGTATATAACGATAATACGTTATTATTGGAGGACGTTATACCTACATAACATCCCACCCTCGTCGTCATCGTTGAAATAGGTTAAGAGACAAATATGTTTTATTAATTCTCTCGAAAAAAAATATTACTTCTAAAAATGACATATTCACGAATTATTGCATAATCCGTCTTTTTTTTTTTTTACATTCCGACGTTGAAACGTTTATGTCGTTTCGTCGTGTAATCTACTTAATGTACGACGCATTTTGTTCGATAATAAATACCCAGAAAAAAATAAATATATTATAAATTAATATATTAATTTTACATTTTTTTTTTTTTCAATCGGCTTCAAAGAGCGGTCCTTTAACACCCCAATACGACGTACACAACGGTCTTAACGATTTTTTTTTTTTTTTTTTTTTAAGACCTCCAAAGCTCTTTAGTCGCTTTTCGAATAGTCCTCGAACATCTCTGGCCTTTGACTGGAGTTTTGAGTGTATGGGGAAAATAAAAATGAAATTCACAAAAGGACGCCGAGTCAGGTGAATGCGATGGATGCGGCGGTGTGCTTTAAGACGCCAAAAACGCTCGTATAGAATATTGGACAATAAGCGCATTGAAAAGAAAAATCTGAATTTCTCGCGGAATATGTGGTTATACCGATCGATTTACAATCGATTATTGCGCGATGTTGCTTGTACCACAGGATTTTTGGACCCCGAAAAAATCCTCGTTTCTATATCGATGGCGTAATTTGTTTTTTTTTTTTTTTTTTAGTTGGTTGATGTATACATTACGTTATTTGATGTACGTTCACAAACGAAAACCTCTGTTTTTTTTTTTTTTTTTTACACAATCCGTTGTAGATCACATAGATCGCGAACAATTAATATATCGCGATCCGTATTGAAACAACGAATCGAACATATATATATATATTAATTTCAATTTTGCTTATAAAGTGACAAAAATTAAAATGAATGACTGTGACTGTGAGTTTTTTTTTTTAAAAAAAAACCGTATTATACACGCGCTGAGTGAGCGAAAATGTGATAAAAACAGGTTTATATAAAATACAATTAAATCGGTACGTAATTATGACGAAGCGAATATCTTATTTTTTTTTTTTTTTTTGGGTCATATACACTATACGAACGCGAAAACGAAACTAACGGGAATCATTTAAACGGACGCGTCTAATATTTGAGCATAGAAAAAAGCGTATGGGGGGGGAGAGCGAATTTTAAGCGATGTTCGTTACTCATTGCGTTTTCTCAGGACGAAATGGAGGACCGACCTCGGGTGGCCACGTTTCTCAACTCGATCGCCGATTACTCGAACACGATCCCGAGCATGGCGGACGCGGACTCCAAGTCGACCACCGCCAACGTGTCGTCGTCCCGGATGGGCACGCTGGTCGGCGTGTACTTGCCGTGCGTGCAGAACATCTTCGGCGTCATACTGTTCATCCGACTGTCGTGGGTGGTCGGCACGGCCGGCGTTATCTACGGTTTCGGAATCGTGTTCACCTGTTGCTGCGTGGTAAGGCGTGATAACGCGTAAACGTGCGCGTTTACGCAAAACGTTGGCACGAAACCGTTCACATACAAAGCGTACGTGATACGAAAATCGAATGTTCTGTTAAAAACATTAAAACTCTTTTGTATGTGTACCAACTTAAAAAAATTATTATTCAAATAGTATTCTATTTAAAAGATATCAAATGATTGATGACAGCAAAATACAAATGTTCTATCAGGATTTTCATCGATAAATTTTGCACTAGTCAAGGAGGGGGGGGAGGGGTCCGGACCCGGAGTCCAACCCCTTGGGTGCGCCACTGTATTAATTTATTATATATTTTAAAAAATATAAATACAACTAAAACAAATAGAACTTACAGGGATTATTTCCTATTGCCCGAAAGCTAAATAAATATTTCGTTGAGATTTATTATTCGTATCGTAATAATATTTATCCTAGCTTAAGAGAAATGTGATATAAAAACAGTGTGTGTGTGTGTTTTTTTTTTTATTTTACACTCCTCGTTTTACTTATTCTTCGAAAAATAACGATAACACGATACGAGAAATCTTATTGATTTTAATTGCTTAGGTAAATATTACGGTTAACATTATTTTCTTTTTTTCCCTCCGAACGATTAGTTTCTTCTTCCACTACGTCTCTTTTCGGGCTTTCAGATGTAATTGGATCCACAAAAAAAAAAAAAAGAAGATTTTAAACCCAATCGTGTTCACGCGCATTAGGAATTTCTTTCAATCGACGATTTGACGCGAATTTATCCGTAACAACTCTAATAAGGTCCCTGTACAGTGTTTAAGGTGTGACATCTTAAGGTGGACCAACAAATATTTATTTTCTATTTCAACGAGATGTCTTATATCTATTTTTCAAATTTTTAAACACATTACGTGTACTGTTGTTGGGTGCACAAAATCACGGACAGCCAATTGTGTCCCCATTTGGCATTATCTGTCACCCAATTCGAGTTCTACTTCTCGTTAGAACAAGGCTTATTCCTTTACTTACACGCGAACCAGATGGAATCTGTAACGGTTTCAATACGTTAGAACGAAATTGGCCACGTGGATATTTCCGAAAAGTACACCGACAACAGTAGTTTAATTCATAAAAGTTTTAATAAATTCAGAGAAGAATATGTTTTATGAACGCGTATAACCTTACAACCGTAGTGTGGTATATCGATAAATAAATATACGCAGAATAATATTTTATATTGAATGGGGAACTGTGAAGTTAAAAGTCTTTCCAACCCAAAAAGGAAAAAAAAATTATATACCTAACATATTTTCGAAATATTTACATGAAAACTTGAATTGGACTATATTTCTTTTGCTCGAATCAACCGCCTGCGGATTTCTATAATTTCCTAAATAGTTACGCGCGTATCTGCATAACGTGCAAGTAAATATATATATATATATATTTTACATGCTGTAAAACTGAAAACATTTTGGCTGTACATAGTGTCTCGCGGAAATCTGACAAACGAATTTTGTTCTATTCAGTAAAATTCTTAAATTTTTTTTAACAGGTTATTGGAAAAAAATCGATTCCGAATATTTATTATTACTGTAAAATACCGCGAGAGAAATATTTTAAAGACTTTAAAAATTGATGGACGTAATATGATTAATACATTTAAAAAACGCCCGACATTTTTCTAAAATGTATATATTTTTTTAATTGTTTATCATAATTATTTTTTCATTTAATAGAAGAAAATTTAATGGTTTTAAAATGTTAAGTGTTTTATGATTAAAATCAAATTAAAAATATGTTTATTGTAATAACGTCAGAAGTAAAGTATTAAAAAAAAAAAAAAAAACACTTTGAAATTTGAAACGCAGAACAACAATATTATAGAATTTTTCATACGCTCGGTATAGCGAATAATTTCATACGTATTTTTAAATGAATATTTTCTGCATTTTTCACACCACAGATATAAGCGACGAAGATTCGCTCATATATTATATAATATATAATGAGTTTTATACACGCGAACACATCGAATATATTATAACATCAGTTTCGATTGGATACGGGCAAAACGAAAAAAAATTATCACGGCCTTTAACTTATAATACGTGGTAAATCGTTTTCGGGCCGTAAAGATAGAGCCGTATATTAAAAATTATTTCGTTCGTCCCAAACGGTAAACGAATAACGTGTATGAAAACGCTTGCGAGTTTATTTCAATCAAAAGTTTTCTTCGCGAATAATTATGGAAAACGCGGAACGTCGTCGTCGTCGACCACTTTTTTCTTTTCAAATATTACTTCAACTCCGGACGGATGTTTTCCATCGGTTCGCAAATCGTACGTGTGCATTGCACAAAAAGAAACTTTTTTACTACGCACCGTGAATATTACTATACCAATACGAGTTTCCGTCGTTTTATTCGTATGCGCGCGCGCGTGAACGGAATACGCAGACGGGCTCTCGTGTGGATTCCATTGAGAAAATACACGTCTCGGATAAAATATTAATAATTACGTACGTGTAGAACAACGCGTGCGTACGGAAAACGGTAAGAAATAGGAGATCTAACCTGACCTATAACGTGTATATTATCTTGTAACGGAATAACGTTTTATGGAGAAAAACATTTGCGATTGTCGTTTACAACCGACGCTGGTTTTTTGTAACAAAATTTTCTAGTTCACATTTACTACTACATGTTTCAATATTATCGTATCCCTCCTCCCCGGTATTATACGCGGTAACTCGCTCGCAGTACATTTTTGACCGAATCCGTCTTAACGCGATCCCTATTGTCTTGAAAAATTTTAAGAAAAAAAAAATCGTTTTCTCGCGGAAATCGAAATTCAACGCGTTGCGCGCGACTATAACTATAGCGACTAGCGAAGTGAAGAGAAAAAAAAATCAAACGCGTGTTCCTCTCTTGAATATAATACGTTTTTGTCAACGTTTTTCCATCTACTCGTTTTTAATGATTTCTTTTTTTTTCGCCCCCGCTCTACCTAGACAATGTTGACCGCCATCTCGATGAGTGCCATCGCCACGAACGGCGTGGTGCCGGCCGGCGGCCCGTACTTTTTGATATCCAGATCGTTGGGTCCCGAGTGCGGAGGAGCTGTCGGCATGCTCTTCTACACCGGCATAACACTCGCCGCGTCCATGTACATTATCGGAGCCGTCGAAATCATTTTGGTGAGTGAGAATACGCCTTATTCCACTCGAAAACCGTAATATCGCGGGAAAAGTCGAAAGAACTTTTTTTTTTTTTTTTTTTTTTTTTTTTTTAAAAACGGTAATCACAAAATTACAATCGACGGCTTTTTTGAGAGACCGTTGTTGGAGTTTTTTTTTTCCTTTTTTTTGTCATCGCGTGTTTTCCGACAGACGTACATGGCGCCGAGCCTATCGATTTTCGGCGACTTCTCCAAAGACAGCAGCATAATGTACAACAATTTCCGCGTGTACGGCACGATATTGCTGATGATCATGAGCTCCATCGTGTACGTGGGCGTGCGGTTCGTCAACAAATTCGCGTCGGTAGCGCTGGCTTGCGTGTTGCTGTCCATACTGTCCGTGTACGTGGGCATTTTTTATAACTTCCATGGCAGCGACAAACTGTCGTAAGTAGTAACTAATACTTCGCTAAAACGTATGCGTCTCCGAAATCCGGACGGCGGTTACGATTATTATTGTTATTGTTTTCATAGCATGTGCTCGCTGGGAAATCGACTGCTGAAGGACATGGACATGAATAATTGTAACAAACAACCGGGCGGCTATTTATACAATTCGTACTGCGCAAACGGTACATGCAACAGCTACTTCGAGAACCATAACACGAGTGTTGTAAAAGGTATTCGGGGCATCAGCAGCGGCGTTTTCTTCGGTCAGTATTTTTTTATTTTTTTTTTTTACGTCGTTATTATTATTATTATTATTATCGTTACGAAATTTCACTTCGAAACACACTTATTTTCCCCGACATTCGGTACTTAATATATTTATTTATTTATAACACGACGTTAAAAAAAAAAAGGCTCCCTGCACACTTTGGTAACATTCCCAATAGTTTTTAAATACACCCGATCGTATTTTTTATTGTACTTATGCCTATGCATTGAAACGTAACGACTTTAAGTGAAAAAAGTAATTTAAAAAAAAAAACACTTATTAGTCATTGTGTTAATTTCTTTAAACGCAGAGAATTTAAAAACGAAAATTATTCAACACCCTGAGTACATATCGACGACTGTTTTTCTATTCAATTAATTAATAATAATAATAATAATATATTTGATATTCGTATTACTGAAAACTACAGTAAAATAACGTGCACGCGTTTACGATTGGAGAAACTTTAGATGTGCGAAAACAGTCTGTAATTCGACCCAATTATATAACCACAAAAAAAATAAATAAATAAAATAATGAGAACATCGCCGATTATAATAATTACGATAACGATAATAATACGAGTTCACGGGTACCAGAAGAAAAACTTTTCGTCGAACTACTAACGAATTTCCTTCCCTTACGAATATAAATAATAAGACATTCGGCACTCAGAAGTTTTCGCTTGTACGAAATTACTACACTCTCTCTTTTACTTTTCTTTTTTTGTAAATGTCTGTTTTTGTACGTACGAATAGGATCGAATTCGATAGCGTCGCATTAGCGATCATCTGCTGCGCACTCGCGAGACAAAACTATAGTATACAAAAACGCACATAGCGTATCGTGTTGCGTCTGAGAATATAATTTTATTTAACGTACCCCTCGTATTATATATTTTTTAATTGTAGAAAAACGATCGAACGGTGCCCGAACTAAAAATCCTAAACCATTTTATGATTTGTCACAGAAAATATCCTTGGGAACTTTTTGGAAGCCGGCCAGTACATAGCAAGAGGCCATAAAGTGGAAGACATTCAACCGTTGGACAAGAACACGTACAATATGATAATGGTAGACATCACCACGTCGTTTACCATACTCATTGGCATATTCTTCCCGTCCGTTACCGGTTAGTAAACGGTTTTTTTTTTTTTCTGTATTTCTTTTAAGGCTGTCGGAACAGAAACTTTTCGTTAAAGGAGGGGTGGGAGAATGAACTCTGATGCACGAGAGTTTTTTTTTTTTATCATTAAACTCGTGTTATTGTGTGATCCGTGATAAAAATCACGTATTCCTTAACGACGAATGGTCAGCAGCTCCGACATCGTGAATTAAAAATGTGCGCCGAAAAAAAAAAAAACAAGAAAAAAATCGGTAATTCGCAACGGGGTTTTTATAACTTTTCTTGCTTACAGGGATAATGGCTGGTTCGAACAGATCCGGAGATCTCGCGGACGCGCAAAAATCAATTCCCATCGGTACGATATTGGCTATATTGAGTACGTCCTCGGTTTACTTGTCTGCCGTGTTGTTGTTCGGAGCCACCGTGGACAATTTACTTCTCAGGGACAAGTACGTAACAACAACGAAATATCGCTTCTATTTTTTTTTTTTTATTATTAGTATTACCTCGTTTATCATTTTGTGATTCGTTCGATGCGAATGGTAGAACGACGTCCTTGTTTTAAAGTGCGCATATTCAAATTGAATTAAATAAAATTGAATACGTAAATAAAATGGAATTTATCGACGAAAACAACGGGCACGGCGCGTGTGCAATACAACGACAGCTAAATTTCAGCTGAATTAAAACGTTAGGGAAAAGGGTTAAACTAGTTGTTATCCTCATTTTCATGCGTGTGTACGTTGTTTTTCACGTAGTCTGAAAAAACAGATATTTTATCTCGCAAAGGGAATGTGATATTTTACAGCATCGCCGTACGTCCCGCGAATACTTTATTATTATTCTTTCGTTCGCTTTGTAGTTCGTATTTTATACAATTTTTCGATTCGATAACGCGTCGGACATGGAATTACAGTGTTTATCGCGCGCGTCGCTTCGAATAATATCACATAATACGCACTATACATCCCAAGCACTCTTTTTTTCCTTTTTTTTTTTTACATTTAATAAAGTGCGTCGCCTTACGGCTTATGTTATTATTGTAATATAAAAAGAATCCGTCTCGTTCTCGCACCGTTTCCACGTCGCATACGAGATTCTGTTGGATTTTCGGTTTTTTCCGCGTTTTATCGTTTTGTGTTATTGTGATCAATAAATGTCCAAGTCGAATCGAGAAATTACAAATCGATTCGTTCTCTCGCACTTGATTCCAATCAAGTTCAAGTGGATTGGTAGCGAGTATTGCACACACGAATCATAGTAAAATAAACGTTTCGTACTTCCAACGTACCGATCGATCTAGTGATGCGATAAAGATTCTGAAAACAGATTTGAATGCATCGTGAATTGTACTATAGAATGACTTACCCAATTTTCTCGTGTTTTTTTTTTTTTTAATTTGTTCGAGTCATTGTTTAAGGATTTATAAAAAAAAAAAAACAAAAACAAAAATTAGAAATATATGATTTTATAGTAAAATTTACGACGAATTCAAATCTGTTTTCAGAATCTTTATCGCATATCTTGGAAATACGAAACGTTTATTTTACTATGATTTGTGTATGTGTGTGTGTGTGTGTGTGTGTGTGTGTGTGTGTAAGATAAAGAGAGAAAATACTCGTTTCCAATTATAAGAACGTGTCGGTGTCGTAAAGAATATGCGTTTATAAAAAAACTGTGCCCAACGAGGCGACAGTCGACAGAAGTTGTTTTCGAAACTATCTCGAGTTTCCGTTGTTTTATTAATGCGGATAAGCCTGTACGTCTTATTTCTCTCCGGAAATAAACGAGTAAATCAAATCATAAAATAGTATCCGTATGACAGTTTTTTTTTTTATTATTATTATTATTATTATTATTCCAACCAAAGACAAAAATGATGAAATAAATTCGTCGTTAGTAAACCACTGCACGCGGTTTTCCGAATTTTACAGTCCTAAGCAATACACGCTTAATTAATTGATAATAATATATCTAACGAAGGTTCGGTCAGAGTATCGGAGGACGTCTGGTCGTGGCCAATATAGCGTGGCCTAACGAATGGGTGATATTGGTCGGTGCGACACTGTCCACGCTGGGAGCTGGACTCCAGAGTCTTACGGGAGCGCCGAGATTGTTACAAGTGAGTGCAGAAATCCACATTACCGTTTCTTTTTTTCTTTTTCATAAAACAAATAAATGATCCATTCTCCAATGGGAGTTTTAATCCGTCTTCCGTTGTTTTTTTTTCATTCGCCAGGCCATAGCTAAAGACGACATCATACCGTTCCTTCAACCGTTCGCCAAGTCTTCGGCATCTGGCGAACCCACCAGAGCACTGATCATCACCGTAATCGTATGCCAGTGCGGTATACTGATCGGAAACATCGACAATCTCGCTCCGCTTTTGGCCATGTTTCTGCTGATGTGTTACGCGTTCGTCAATTTGGCGTGCGTCTTGCAAACGTTATTGCGCACGCCAAACTGGAGGCCTCGATTCAAATATTATCACTGGTACGTCGTACGCTTTATCGATTCCGTATAATATAGTCCATAGTCAATAATCGACGAGATTTTAATCAATTCGTTTAACTCGTTAAAACAAGTCAATACAAAAGGAGATATGTATATATAACTCGACTTATAGAATTTAAAAGCGAAAATTTTACAAACGTTTAATAAAAACAAAATTACTTAAAAAGTTACGGATTACTTTTTTTTATGTAAACTTTAAAACAAACATTCCTCTGTTATTACGTCTTTTATACAAAAATGTTAAGAAACTAAAACGAAATACATTTTCTTATATTCTATATATCGCGATATTAAAATATACGCGAGTGATTTTTTTTTCATAATCTGGCGCCTATAAAAATTAACTTCACTGAAAATCATTCAGAAAAATTGCATTGCTTTTTGAATAAAGTTAAAGTTTAAAAATAGCTATTTATTAAGTGAAAAATTAATTATTTTCTTTAATTTAACGCCTTAAATAAATTGATTAAAACCTACTTTATTTTTTCAAATAATTTTAACCACCGCGTTAACACCTGCAGCATTGGAAGTAATCAATATCAACATGATATATATATATATATATACCTAAATTTCATATATATTAATAATGTTCACTTTATACGACGTTCTGCCAGGACTCTGTCGTTCACCGGACTCGCGTTATGCATTGCCGTCATGTTTATGTCAAGTTGGTATTTCGCGCTGTTGGCACTGGGCATGGCTGGAGTGATTTATAAGTACATCGAATATCGAGGGTGAGTATGTATGGAAAACAATTCCGTTATACGGTTTTAATCTGTTTGAAATTGATATTTATTATATTAACCGGGATCGGTAATGACTCGAATGAAATAAAATAGCACACAGAGTTCGATATTTAATCGCTCACACGTGTCTCATACGCATGGCGCGCATCTAAATAAAGTGAATTTTTACTATCGAAAAAACGCATCCGATATTCTCCAGAAGACATTAAAATTTTTACAAAATTAAAAAAAAAAATGTGTTTAGAATGAAAATTCTGTATCGTAAATAATTTATACGCTTTGCCACTTCCCCAAATTGTTCCAATGGTAAGTTAATGTAGAAAGTATGTATAATTCAGTGTTTTGAAAATTGTTTTTTGTGTGACAGAGCGGAAAAAGAATGGGGAGACGGTATGCGCGGTTTAGCATTGTCGGCTGCGCGATACAGTTTGCTGCGATTAGAAGACGCGCCGCCGCACACCAAGAACTGGCGTCCACAGATACTCATGTTGGTCAATTTCAACGGAGAACTGCCCAAATATCGTAAAATATTCTCGCTGGTGTCTCAACTGAAAGCGGGCAAAGGACTTACGGTGAGCGCGACCGTAATCGAGGGCGATTACATCAAGAAAACCGGCCACGACGTGCAATCGACCAAAAAGGAACTAGTGCGATTGATGGACGAAGAAAAAGTCAAAGGATTCGCCGACGTTTTGGTCGCCAAAGACACGTCAGAGGGTTTGAGCCATTTGTGAGTCATTCCGCCTCGGTTTGGAGTCACATGTTTTGGAGTTTGGAATTTTATCAAACGCTGTTTTTAAGGATACAAATCGCTGGACTCGGAGGACTGAAACCCAACACCGTCATTCTGGGATGGCCGAACAGCTGGCAGCAATCCGAGAATGACCGATCGTGGCAAGTGTTCTTGCAAACCATCCGTATCGTCACTGCCGCTAAGATGGCGCTAATCGTACCCAAAGGCATCAGATCGTTTCCAGATTCGGCAACCAAGGTAAAAATAAATAAAAACAGAGAAACGGTCTACGTCCGTCTCTATCGAGAGAACGGCAAATAACCGTGATTGTTGTTATTGTTCTCGTACACACGCATACAGCTGTCGGGCACAATCGATATTTGGTGGATCGTACACGACGGTGGAATTCTGATGCTCATACCGTTCTTGCTGAAACAACACCGCACCTGGAAAAATTGCAAGTTGAGAATATTCACGGTTGCACAAACCGACGACAATTCCATTCAGATGAAAAAAGATCTCAAGACATTCTTGTACCAGCTCAGAATACCGGCGGAAGTCGAAGTGGTCGAAATGGTAAGCAACAAATTTCGTAATTAGATTTAAACCGAAATGCGCGCATATTAAAACGAATAAGCAACCCCAATCCGTGTTCCAGACAAATAACGACATTTCAGCTTACACGTATGAAAGAACACTCATGATGGAACAACGAAATCAAATGTTAAGGGAACTCAGACTGAATAAGAAAGAAAGCTTTGGAATGGTGAGTAAAAAACAAAACGTTTTCGACGGGTTTTTGTTTTTTGATTTTCCTTAAATCTGTTGTAAACTAATAATTAATATTAATATTAAGTCGAACTAATAATTAGTTTAATAAAAATAACATCGTTATTTCTTCATTTTACTATCTTTAAACACGGCTTGTGGTTTGTTGTTTTCTCTTTTTCGGCTTACAAAAGATGCGTAATATCATAGATTTCAATCGAGAAACACCGACTGGAGAGAACACGCCACTGGTTTGTTTCAGTTTAATTAACTTTTAGGAATGCTTTAGAGTGATTACCTATATATGTCTTAGTTGGTGTTTGAAAATTCGTAGATAAACATTAGAACCGCATATTGAATTTAATGTAGAAAGTGATGAACACAAAATTATTACCTAATAAAAGATGTTATGCTTTCCCATGTAGAACTTAATATTAATCCCTTATGGTACGCATTTTTAATTTACTTCGCTTCTCATTGGAATATTCGATGAATTTAAGTTTAAAAACATTATTATTATTGTCATCACAATCACCATCATCATCATCACCATCATCATTTTTATTATTATTATTACTATTATTATTATTACTATTATTAATATTACTATTATTATTATTATTATTATTATTATTATTATTATTATTATTATTATTATTATTATTATTATTATTATTATTATTATTATTATTATTATTATTATTATTATAAATTTACATTTTACATTTTGTATATCACAAAACACTTACATTTGTAATATGTCTGGACAAATCAATTTTGAGAATCTATGTTTTAATTCGTTAGTCATTAATATTAAAACATTTTTTTTACTCTTTACAGCTTCTTATCTACCTATAACGATAAATATACGATATCGTAAGAATATTTTTTTTTTTTTTATAATATTCTATGTCTTTTTTTTATGTTTTGTCATGCAAGTGTAGTTGAAGCTTGATACTTTTTGCAATTTTTTTTTTCAAAACTATATGTTACAGTAATTCTGTCATTAAACGGAATTCAATATAATTAATCTATTTATCAACATAGATGTGTATTTGTGAAATGGGCATTTGTAATACACTAAATGTGTAAAACGTGTCGTTCGTAACGCCACGCGTTTAAAACGTTATTGCTTCGACGAATTCCGTATTAATCGTTTTGTTTGGAACGACAATACAGGTACAATCCATAATTGATCAGCATCACAGGAAGGATCCGTCTGAAGGAAGATCAGCGACTAAGGTGCGTTTCCAGGAAGAACCCAACGGCGGCGCGAACGACGAAGCGAAAAAATCGAAATCCGTAAGCTCTCGAATAACTATGCAATGAAATAGAATAGGCGAAATAATACGGAACCTTTGAACGAACAGGCGGAGAGCGCGTTCGACGTGGACGACAAGCGTACGGCAGTAGCCGGCAGTGGAGAAAAACCGGGTGTGTTAAAAGATCCGATGCCAAAAGAGACGACGGACTCGTCTACGTCGACACTAAGACCGTAAATGTCATTAAACCTATACAGACACTATTATGTCGTTGTTGTTGTTGTTGTTATCATAATTCAGTTCACAAAATACGATCGTAAATTTCTAACAGAGACGAGGATAACGTGAGGAGAATGCACACTGCTGTAAAACTGAACGAAGTCATAGTCAGTAGATCGAGAGACGCCCAATTGGTTATATTCAACTTACCAGGACCGCCCAAAGACACTAAACTAGAAAGAGAATCGAACTGTATCCTTTTTCATTTTGCGTTCCAACGCTGTTCGCGGGATTTTTTTTTTTTTTTTAAATACCGCAGGCCGCATTTATTTCAAACGGGTTTTCATCATTTCTAATATATATTATATTTGTGAAAAATACCCTGCTAAAATGCATTTTTGTTAATTTCAAATATACCGAAATTTTATTGGGCAAAATAACTTGGTTTTATATTTCACATCGTTAGAAAAAATATTCCTGGAAATTTTAACTTGATCTAATAATAATAATAATAATAATAAAAAAAACAAAATTATTAACTGAAAAAGTTTACACATTTTTTTTTTCTTTAACAAACACTCGTCGCTTTTAAAGAACATGTAAATACACTTGTGATTTGATTATAAATGTTGTAAAAATAATAAACCCCGGGGATCTGTTTAAAATTGTCTTTTAGACGTAATGAAAATCGGAGTTGAAACGAATTTCGGTGTGTGTGTGTGTGTGTGTATATGATTGTCCTTAATCGAATCGTTTTCTAGACATGGAATTTTTAGAAGTAATGACCGAAGGCCTCGACAAAGTGTTGATGGTGAGAGGCGGTGGTCGCGAAGTGATCACGATTTATTCATAAGTAACCTGAAGCTCACGCGTCTCGTCCGTCAGGTACGAATTTTTTTTATACTGTTTACACTGCTCTGATTTTACGTTGGCCGGCGACTTTCTCAACACGCCAGCCATCTCTCTCTCTATATATATATATATCGAATGATTTCGTTTTTTTTTTTTAAAAAAAAAATTTCAAACGTTTCGTTCGGTTTTAGTGTTATTATTATTATTATTATTATTATTATTATTATTATTATTATTATTATTATTATTATTATTATTTACTACGTTAAACAAATTGTTGCACATAATATTAAAATTGTTCTTATTGTATTCGGTAATAAAAAAAAAAAAAATCATATTACTATCACTGTTTTCTAAAATTACGGTTATATATATATATATATAACATATTGTTATAATTTACTCGTATCGTCTCGTATGCGGCGGCCCTTGTGTAGCTTAAGCTTAAAATTCTATACGTATACGCGTTTTTGTATATAATGACACGTATGACCTTTTTAAAAATCAATGAAAATACCGACTATATATAATATATATATATATATATACTACTTTTGTCGAACACTTTTTTTTTTTACATTAATTTATAAAAAAAATAAATCGACTTTAATACTTAGTTTTTAAATCGAGGTGGACAAATATCGAGAGGGCGACAAAAACAAAAAAAAACAAAATGCTTTAGAAAAAAAAAACATAATTCCTGTATCCGTTCCCTCGAACAGAGTTTTATAACAGTGTGACACGTAGCGTTATTTTATTATTATTATTATTATTATTATTCGCTGTACATATTTTATAGCAATCGGTCACATTATATATATATATATATATATATATAGTGTAATATTTGGCGAACATCCTAAAAACGATTCATCAGCTCTTCATATACACGATATGTGTTTAATTTCGCAAATATCTTTCCTCCTTCCCGATACGCGTTCTGCGCGTTTTCACTTAAATTATTTTACTCGATACGTTTTTTTTATTTTATGGAAACCTACAGACCAGCCTGTATCTACTTAAAGTCTTAAAATATTCGACGACCCGAAAAATTTTATAATCGAACAAATAATACCGAATAGCGTTATACGTCATATACCTATTATATATGCCTAAAATAAAAACACGAAATTTACACTGCCAATTCAAATTGTGTTTAATCACTCGCGGAATATTGTAAATTACACTAATATTATAAATAATACTTACAATAGTACTTAAAAAAAAAAAATTTAACGCGCGTTAAGATTACATATATATATATTATATGTAATGTATTGATCAAATCCACAACGTTAAACTTCACTGAAAATCTAATATGATGATTTAAAGCTCCGATATTAAAAATGCACTGAAAAAATCAAAAAAACAATTCCCTTTAAAAAAAAAAAATGAGAATTAATAAAAAGACCTAAAAACTCAAAAAAAATAAATAAATAAAAACGTCGTGAAAAAATTGTATAGAAAAATGAATTATTCGTTTTTACTATATAATATCTGATTTTTGTGTTAGTACAAAATTACATCGTATTTCGATTTCGAGCGAATTTTTACTTTTTTTTTCGTCCACAACATTACTCTAGAAACGGGTTGAAAACGACCGAAAAAAGAAAAATCGTTAAAAATACCCGAAAACAAAGTTCGTTTGTTAGAATACAGTGATGAGGGCACTCAAAACACGTATTTTGTGTCTCTCGAACGTCTCACAAACAAACAAAAAAGATGCAAATACACGGAAATACGCGAGCCCTACCGTAAAAGATTTAATTTTACACTGATATGCCGCCCGCGGACACACAGAAATGATTCCCTCCCTATATAAGAGACGCCTCGTCGATTCCCGTGTGTTTCGTCGAATGAAATTTCACTCGGAGAAAACACAATAGTTATCCGATTATCAACCACAAACTGTTTAAAATCAAATATAAAATATACGAAAAAAAAAATGATTATTAACATTACATTAAATACAACGAATGTTTCGATTTTTTAATTTAATTTAATATTAATATTTTTCTCTCTGTTCGCGCGGCGAACGTTTTTCATCTCCCAATATTATATAACACCACAATTATTCATTTTTTCTTTTTTTTATGTTTTTTTTTTTCTACAATATGTTAATAATAAATATGTTTATATTATTGTTTCGTTGTTTCTTTTTGTTAATTATATAAAAAAAAAAAAAAAACAATAGTTTAAAGCCCGTGTTAACTAACGAAATATGATTATGTAATTGGTTTGTTATATATACAGGTATATATATATATATACATTTATTATAAAACGCTGAACTATTTCCCACGTTATTAAAATAATATCAATAAAATAACGCGCAAGTTCTCGCGATGTTTAAAATTACAATTATTTAGTTATAACATTAAAATGTGTCTATATATATATACGTTGTTTTTGTTTTATATATAAAATTATAGTTATATAGTTAGTGTTAAAAGCTAACGAAATTCGTTGTGTCCTTTTTGTTAATTTTTCGTTTTGTGTATTCGACGTCTATGCGAATTACACCCGCGGACGGATTTAACTATATATATATATATATATTGCAATAACATAATATTATCATAACAACTCGAAAATTGTATTTTATTTATTTATTATTATTATTATTATTTCTTACGTTGACATTAAGTCCGAATGGGAGAACACATATTATTATATTAATTTCGTTTTCCCGTTAAAAGGTTTTCTTTTTGCGTGTCTTCAAAAAAAAAAAAAAAAATTACCAAATATTAATATTTTCATTCTATCTGGACCGGCGCGAGTCTACAAAAGCCATTTTAAAACTTATAAAAAAAAAGAAAACCTCAATACAACCAAAACATATTATTCAAACACGGGTATTATATAATGTATAATCGTAATAATTTTCAATCGATAAATCGCGAATGTTCGCATTGTACGATAATATATTAATATACATTATATATTTGTATATTTAACGTAATATTATTATATTATATTATTGTGAAAGATTTTAGTGAAATCGTATACATATATATATATATAAATATGATATACGCAATTATTATTATATATTATTATGTATATTTAAACAGACTCGGCCGTCCCAGGCTCTCGTCTGTTCATATTATTATGTCTATGTGTGTACATACGTTCGTATTGTTGCTTAGGCTTATAAATTCGTTTTCGTTATTATTATTTTTTTTTTTCTACAATTTTCAATTGAACAAATTAATTAATTATTTCGGATAAAAAAAACGGTTATTGATCGTATAGATAGACGTGTTCAGTCTTGTTATATTATACAATATAATTAATACCGTTTCAATTATATAATTCGCAACGTTTCTGTGTAATGATTATATATTATTAATATGTACACATTCACACACAATTTTACATATTGATGCGCGATGATAACGCAAGACTATATTATAAATACGGTAGTTATGTTATGTATAGATATAATAGTAAATCATTTTTTCTTTTGAAAAAAAAATATATATTAAATAATCATTTGTTATACGATAATATTAATAATATTATTATTTATTTATTTATTTATTAAACGCTATAACGACGTAGACGCGCGTGTAATCGTCAAAAAATAGTTGATACAAACATATTATTATAGATTTTAAAATATTTTTATTTTTTTTTTTTTTTATAAGTCAATTATTAATTTATCATCGACGTTTGTTACGTTCGTGTACATTATTATTATTATCATTTTTATTATTATTAATATTATTATTATTATTATTAATATTATTATTATTACTATTATTATTATTATTATTATTATTATTATTATTATTATTATTATTATTATTATTATTATTATTATTATTATTATTATTATTATTATTATTAATATTATATTGTTCAATAATAATGCATAATTATATTTCTTATCGAATTGAAAATAATTTAAAAAGTCCTGTTATATTATATAATATGTATTTATAGTTTAAAAAGAAATAATAACGATCTACATTCGATATGGCGTGATAAAAAAAACACCCGCGTTTGAATAAAACGTTCTCGAAAAGAACAATTTGTTGCTAACCATACTGTACATAAAATATATATTACGCGAAAAAGAGTACCTAAACCAAATTATATAATAATGATGTACATAGGTATTTAGTTCCCATTATTATTATTTTTTTTTTTTCTCTAATAGACTTTAGTTTTAATCATTTAAAATTATAAATATTATCGTTAACATTTTATAATACAAGTTATTTGTTAGCTTATCAAAATTAAATTTATATTTAATATAAATATAAGGTAATTAGACGATCTGATTTAGATTTATAAATTTCGATATTCTATATAAATATATATGTTGGTTTACGAATTTTACATTAAAATTCCACGAGTACGTATATTATTACGTAGGCTATATTTATATTCTAAGGTGTTTAATAAATTTGATATTTAATTTAATAATAATAATAATTATTATTATTATTATTATTTTATTATTATTATTTTATTATTATTATTATTATTATTATATTATTATTATTATTATTATTATTATTATTATTATTATTATTATTATTATTATTATTATTATTATTATTATTATTATTATTATTATTAATGTCGATATGACTACTCGCCAAACGTGCAATAGGTTACCTTATTGCATTGAATCGCGACGGAAATATTATAATTTTTATTTTTATTATCTATTAATCTAATATTTTTGTTGTTTTTCTATTCGCATCTGAATAAACATCAAATATAACTCTGTCCCTAGTCTATTATACATTTTACTATCATTAATATTTATTACGTGTTATCGAATATTATGACTTATACGTTATGAAGTCATATTACGAGTTTAATAAATAAATAAAAGATTTAAAAGAATTAAAAAGAAAATAAAACAGCGAATGAAATTGTGTTTGGGTTGTTTTACTATATTATAACGTTAATATGTAATAATAATAATAAAAAAAAAGCCCCGCTCAATGAATTTTAGATTATATACGAAATATATAATTATAAAAAAAAAACAGTAATTTTCCGTTTTATATAAGAATATTATTGGCGGATGTCGCGAAATAAAATCTTTTTTTTCTTTTTTTCAATGTATAATAAACGAATAGATTGTTATGAATTGTCTAATTGCCTAATTTGGATACAAAATTTAATTTAGGTAAATCTAAATATGCCTACTTTTAATATTATGTGCCAACTTGCTTAGTCATTTTAGTGTACTTACATGCATATAAAAAAAATATATATATATATTTCCCCCTATGTGAAATTCTGTAATCAATAGTATACTACTAATGAAATTATTATGTATCATATATATATATATAATATTATTATTATATTATAACATAATAATAATATATATTCGAAGTTACGAATAATAATAATATATATATATATTATATTATATACAAATTATACGTGTCAATGCACTTATGTTAGTAGTTGACGCACTGTTGTAAGTTGTTAAAAAATTTAATATTCTGTTCCTATGTATGAATTTTTGAAAATGTAAAAACACAAAAAAAAAATGTAAAATTAGTGATTATGACTATTCGTTTGTTATTTTCAAAAAGAAAAGAAAAAACTTTGTTTTTATTTTCCTCTTCCGCCACATCTTTCCTGTATCGAATTCTTCTACTGCGTTACTTAATTGAAAACGTGTTGAATGTAATATTGTACGTATTATTGTAGCGTATATAAGTTATACCAATTATATATATATATATATGCGTGCAATGTATAGGAGTTGAAAATTAAAAGGATATTTTGAATAACTCGATATTATAGTATTGAAATGAATTCGATTTTATTTAAAACATTAATTTTTTTTTTTAATAAATGTGTTTTAAAATTCTTAAAACGAGGAAATTTGGAATTATGAATGCGATGAAAATTATGAGAGTTAAAAATATTGAATGAAAAACGGAAATCAAATAGATCACGAAAATTAAATATGACGTTCTGCTGTTAATATTATATAGAAATAGGGCTAAAAATGATGTGTGTGAGAAATCTCCGATTTCATTTTCAATCATCTTATAAGTATTATTACTTATACATATAAGTACGCGGCAACGGGTGAAGATTATCATGTCCGAAATGATTGGGGCTTCTACAAGCAAAACAAAGTAGCTCAAGTCCCGTTCTCTGAACGCGAAATGGACTTTCTAGCTCGTCGTATGATTTTACAATTAATTCTCGGACGATAAAATTTCGTGATGATATTTAGAGTGTCGTCTGTCATCGGGATCCACCGCTGCAAAACGCTTGGTAACTGCGATTAATTAATAATAATAAGAGACACTGCGGGGACTGTGTCGTTTTAGTTAGTCGTTATATATTTGCAAAACGACGGACAACAAATAAGTAATATATACGTATTTACATGCGCACAATATTAAGTACTTACAAAAAAAAAAAATAATAATAAAGAAATATATTACAATATATATATATATGTATATATTTTTAAATTTCAAAAAACAACAATAACTATTTCTTCTTTTTATTTATACGAAAAAAAAAAAATTTTTTTTTCTTATATGACTAAATTTATTATAGATAATATGTTGTGGATAAATCCAAGAAGAAAAAATATATGAAAGAAATTCGGAATCGTATTACTTTTTATAAAACTTTTCTTTTTATTATTATGTGTACTTGTTATTTTCATTATTACTGTGACTGTATGAGGAGGAGGGGGGGAAACAAATAACCTTTTTAAACGAGAATAATGTTATTTTATTTAAAATGTTTTATAAATATATTTCAATACAATAATATGTAACAATAATATTCAATATAAATAATACAATTTTCAATAACATATATAAATCAATAAATCAAATACAGTTTGAAATTTAAAATTTAATTAAACGTACAGCGATAAAAATAT
This sequence comes from Chaetogeoica ovagalla, assembly GCA_032441825.1. Taxonomy (NCBI): domain Eukaryota; kingdom Metazoa; phylum Arthropoda; class Insecta; order Hemiptera; family Aphididae; genus Chaetogeoica; species Chaetogeoica ovagalla. The sequence goes on from CM063736.1 coordinate 8,578,240, forward strand.
TTATCCGATAAACTTGTTATTAGTACATTTAAAAACTTATTTTCAAGTTTACCTTATCGTTCGAAAATGAATAACAATAATAATAATATTATAATTATAATTTTGAGTACAAAGATAGTGCTTAATATTAGTATTGGTCTTTATTACAATAAAAAAAAAAAGTAAAATTAACAAATAACACGTAATACTCCAAATAAATCGTATCGACTATTGTATATCGATTTTCATCAATACACTGTCGACCTGTTGAATAGAATTAGTATTTTTTCGGTAATTTCTGTGTTTTTCTTGTAAGGTGGTAAAATGATTTAACATAGTACTCGTATCAAAAACTTTGTTGAAATCCTTTTCGACTTTCTGACTAATCAGCCTATAAAAACCAACTTGAAATTTTAAAACTGACCAAAAAGTTATGTTGAACATAATTTAAACAACCGTTCATTTGTTAGAAGAAAAAAAATTAAATACACATTACATACTTCTCTGATTCTAATCTTGAATGAGGAACACATTTTAACCTGTGTCTCAATAAATGAAATGCATCCGATTGCGGCATTATCATTAGGAGTCCGTAAAGTGCTTGAATCAAATACTGATTCACTGGTTCCTCCAGAAGTTCCATTCTCAAGTCTACAGAAACACCAATAATACACACGAGCAATATTAATAAGGTTTTCATTCTTTTTGTTTTTGTACTTACATATAAATATTGGCGATTCCAATAGCTGAATTAGTTTATCTACTTCGACCAGTAAATCAACAGTGACATCCATCGACGCGCTAATAATAAAATAACCATTAAGAACAATTTCGAACAAGACGAGTTTTTGATTTATTATAACGATATTATGCTACAACAGTGAGTGAAATGTAATTATACAATATTGAAAAAGGATACAATGTTTGTAATAGCTTACAAACAAGGAAATAATTTTGAGTTAACAAACACAGTGCTACAGCAGCTACTGGATTATGACACCATGTTCGAAATAAACACAAAAATAATTCACGGTTTTCCTGAAATAAATCCGATTGTTTTGGAATGAATAAAATTGTTTTATAAATGTTCCAAACTTTGTACATAATATACATTTAAATGTGTTACTTGTTTTTCAACATCTCGCAACTGGGTTCGAAGATCATACAGTTCAGGAGACGTCAACAATATTATATTCAACGTTCCTATCATCACAGATGCGAATTTCATGTTCTCTTCCTCCAAAAGGAATGTAGATAATGTACGGTAAATATCATTGGAGTTTAATAAACCGCATATTTGTCTAAAAGAAAAAGAAAACAAATTTTTAATTGTTTGCAGAATATGTTCAATCTCATTTAACACGATCCCTATGTTTAGACGTATAAACCCTTCATTAACACAAAGGTATTAATTCGTGACGTAAAAATCGAAAGACACTGGATAAGGACTACAAATACGGAGTGTGTATACCTTTTTTCCAAGCACGTTACCCAAGACGTATCTACTACCTAACATTTGTTTAATGAATTTACTCACAACTTTATGATCGATTGAAAACATAAATCAAATACAAACCGTATGATAAATTGGCCACGTTCTTTCAACAACGTCTTATCACTACTAAACTGTTTCAATAAACTTGTAATAAAGTTGTCGAAATATTGCATATTATTCGTTTGAGTCGCTGACGGGGATATTATTTGTGCAATAACTTTCAAATCGTTCTGTACGACTTCTTCGTTAGGATACGAAAGTGTTGTCAACAGCAAGGGAAATATCAATTCCGTATGTACCAGCATCTGTTTGAATAACCCGGGTAAAATTTATTAACAAAATTAAGTACTCGAATAGCTAATTTACAACAACCTATACCAGCTTACTTACTTACTCTGTTTGGTAAATGAATAAATAAATGGTAAATCCATTTTAAAACAGTTATTTTGGTCTCTATTGTCGGCCCACCTAATTCTTTGGTGAGCACAGTAATTACTGAGGCAAGATCTAGATTTTCACCCTAAATCACAGTTAAAATTTAATACATATAATTTATTTGTTTCGATATATATCTTATTACTTCTGGATCTTCCTTTGTTTCTTCAATATTATCTTCAACACCATTAATAAGCTCCATTAATGCTGAATTGATTACTTTAGCAGTTTGTCTGGTACCTGATAATTCAATAAACACAAATTATTAAACCAACATAATGCGTATTACTGTTAAACAAATTAATATTTTTATCAATTTTAAATTAAATTCAATATCGAAAACATTGTTTAACTTAAACTAAGTAAACATAATTATTATAAAATTAAAATAAATTGAAATTTTCACTATGGGAAAATAACCCAGAGCGTCACATTTGTAGATAAATAAGGGATGTGTTTACAGAAAGACGATAACAACTTTATATATGCATATTGTGCAAATTTTAAAAACATAAATATGATTTACAATAATTGGATGAAAGGAAAAAAAAGAAATAAAACAATACCAGAATTAATAATTTAATAATTTTTTTTACTATTAGAAATATTCGAAAAGAGTCCACTGTTATTTCCCGGATAAATATTTTTTTTATTTATCTCAAGTCGAACTTAATTTGTTAACGATAACTATACAATTCTGAATTACATCCTGCGCAAAACACAAAAAAATTCTTCCAACAAAAATAATAGCTATTATTTTCTTTGTCGATAATTAATTCCCATTAAAATTTTAATTTTATAAAAACCAAAATCAAATTCAATTCTATATAAATACTACTTATACGATAACAATTTTAAAAATATTTACGCATTTGTGACTCATTGTCGTGGTTTGTATTCGATGCTAATGAAGCTGTCAAAATACTAGACGTGAACAGTAAGATTTTCGAACCATACATGTCGATGAATTCTTTTATCCAACACATTGCAGTATACTATAAACAAAACAAAACAAAATAAAAAAACACATACAATTTTAAATAATTATCGAGTAAAAACGCAATTGTTATCTACCTGAACGAATTCGTCAGTAGAATACGAATACATAACAATAGTATTTATCATATCAGTGTACTTTACTTTCTCTGGATTTTTATGTAAATCTTCTAAAAATTTCTTTAATACAGCATCACACCTATAATATTGATTTTAAAAATATTTACTTACTAAAAATATATGTCAAAATAATCTCACCCGCTATCGTTGATATTAACAATGTATTAATAATATGTAAAAACTTGGTGATTAATTTCAAAGAAGGAAAGTAAAAAATTCTTTTAACATAATCCGATTCAAAAACAATAAGTAAAAGTAACAATATATTCTATGTAATATTCTTACATTTTTTTGATTTCAAACGTAGGATCAGATAACATTTTAAACAATCCGTCCAATATTTCTGGTAAATATATCACTAGATCGATTGAGGGTACATCGTCTAAAACAGTGATCCATGAAATTATGAACTGTTTTGCAAACGTATTATCCGTATATATGCGCTCTCGTAGCAACGGGATGAATCCGACAAGATCAAAAATGTTAGAATTGTCCATTGCAATGTCCTTTAAACACGAATGAATTGAATATGTATACGTAAATCAATAACGACTGTTGATAACATTCTTTTCTTATGATACCTTCATTAAACGATCGAGAAGCTCAGAAGCATTTTTAACGTTTTGATCAGGATCGGTGGCCAATTTGCTTAATGCTTTGAATATTTCAGGAAAATGCTTTAACACAGCACTGCGAGCCACTTTGGAAACGTTATATAATGATTCGCTGGCGTAATATCGGACTTTTAAATCGGAATCATTAAAATTTATCAATATAGGTATAATTAAATCGTCAATATAATTTTCCGATTCCTGAAATTCAAATTTGTTCGTAATTACAGAAATTCGTGGTAAAAACAAATAAATGAACGTATACTTTTCCAAGAGCAACGGCCATGGCAGCCAGCCCTATGAGACCACCTTTTTTAGTATTGGCGTTTTTAGACATAGCAAAATCTTGTCCCAAGACTTTCAACAGCCGTCGTATTTGCATGGAATTGTTAACGGCGGCAAATTCTTTGACCATTCTAAGACAAACAAAACGACTAGGTAAGATAATTCGCACACAGACTACGAAACGCTTACTTTTCAATTTCTAGCGCAGCCGCTTTTCTCTTATCGTACATTTTATCGTTCAGTGCACGGACGCACGCCGCACTCAATGGAGCGTAATCGCGTTCCATACTACCAATCCGTATTTCAATTCGACAGTTTACGTCTCGATAGAAGTGTTTACTGTTCGCTCGCAACGGATGACGGGATTTATCAAGAGATCATCAAAATATTATGGATTTAAATTTTATGAAACACGGGGATGCGAACGAGAAACATTTATACGTACAAATATGTATGTATTAATATGTGTGTGTGTATATATATATATATTATATATATAATAACTGTACGTAAACAAGAAAACTATTTATATTTTCTACAGAAATATAAGTTCAAAATTAAAACCGATTAATATTATTACACTATAATAAATCGTATTGTAGAAGCAACTATAAATATTTTTAAAACTATTACTGATAAGAACTATTATCAATCACTAAATGTAGAAACGATAACGATACAGGTGTGTGTGTGACGTGTTTTCGGCCTTCTGATAAAAGAAGGATGTGGAGGACAGTCTCGTAAAGGTTCTGACGCCTTATTGTCGACAAGGCTCGGCGGCAAGTCGAACGTTTTTTTTTTTTAAAACTCATTGAGTTAATTTAAAATCAGGCAATATATTTCTCGTTAACTTTATAAGTTTCAAAAAAAAAACTCGAAAAAAAAAAAGTAACTCGACTCAGTCAAATGTTATAACTATTGTTTTATGTTCAAATAAATATTACAGTTCAACAAAAACCCTAATAGCTGCGTACATGACACCCATATTGTATTGTTATACTTGCAGCATCATGCATAATAATCAAATACAATGTTTTGTCCGCGTCGTTGTTAGAAATGCAAACACAATCTTGTAAAAATATAAAATTATTTAAATACATTTTTCATATTGGAATACACTGTTTTAGAATAAGTATTTCAGAACGCTTATTGTTTTTGGTATATTTTTATTCTCGTCCTCCACTCGGAATTGTATGGGAGGGAAAAATGGAATCGAACAATTTTCACCATTCTAAATAAATTGAAAACTCGTTGATTAACTTGGAATAAAATTTACAAAAAAAAAAATATATAAATACGAGTGCGCAGAAATCGTTTTTACGTATTTTCATAACTAAATTTACTGTTCGAGGACTCTCTTCTTGAAACGGTTATTCGTTCGTTGTCAGTGCCACAACAGTTATTGAAACATCTCGACAATAATGACGAATTCAATACTTTTTTCAGTTTACACACTGTCAATTCGTCGTTTTCGAATATCTTCAGGTCCTGTTTTATGTTTTCCACCTCTCTGAACATGATTTCGAACTCTTTATCCTAAAACGATATATACAATGTAAATAAACCGAAACATTAATATTCAACGCGTAAGTTATTGTGAAATACTTGTACGTCCTGCACAAGTACTTACGTATTTACCAAATCTTTTTTGCCCGGAAACGTAAGCTCGCCGTTTTTTTCCACGGTATACGGACACTGTAATAATAATAATAATATACAGGACAATTTTATATAAATAATGACGTGTAAAAAAAAAAAGATAATTCTACTCAAACATGAAATTAATTTTATCGAAACAAATTGCTTAAAACTCGTTAACAATCAAACGTGTAGTGAATAGTATTCGAAATGTAATATAATATTATACATTATAATAGACAAAATTTGTAGTGTACGGCGCATTATTGTGTAAGAGACTGTTTAACGTGCAGACTATTATATAATTCATAACATTATTATACGTTTATACGAAACTTACGATAAGACATTCGTCCAACAACAGGTTATTTTTAATCTGAAATATAAAAAGTAAAAATTGTCAAATGCGATTATGTTGTAACAAAAAACTTGATTTTTGACGTACCGTTTTCTTGAGGTCGCGTCGAAGTTCATCGTTTACTTTCGACATACACTCCACTCTTTTTTTATACGCTTCTAATTTTCGTTTCATATTTTCAATTTCCTCACTATTATTTTCCGACATTTTAGAATAGATTTCATCACTCATGTGTTGTCTGCAAGTTCTAAAACGTCAAAAGTTTAAAGAAAAAGAAAACTATATGCGTAATTAACAAAATATTTTATTTCACATTGAATTATGAATGAGAACTGCAGCAGTTTGAATTAGGTTAGATAATACGAAACTCTGCGCTACTTCAAAACAGCATACAGTTGTAATGCGTCCCATACGCGATCACGGTAACATATTCATCAATACACATTGCTGCGTTTTGTTAAAAATGTCTAGCGAAGAGAAGGCGAATATTGCTATTGCTCCTGCCATGTTACTGGATGGAAAAAAAAACGTAAACAAAGAACTTGGGCAAAAGAGTGGTTGAAAATTAAACGACATTATACTCACGAGAAACTATTAACAACAGAGTTGCGAAATTTTGAAACAAATTATTTCAAAAACTTTTTTAAGTATCGATGAACAATGTTTCGATGAAATTTTAACTTTGGTTATTAATTCGTTTATTAAAAAAAAAAAAAACAAAACAAAACGCATCTATGCGAGAAGCTATACCAGCAAGTCAAAGGTTGTCTATTAATTTATATTATATTATATGGACTATATCCATAAATAGATATCAAAAATAATTTCGATTGTTTCAACACATTTTCAATACGCGACCGATACTCGGTCAATATATTGTCAATATTATTGAACGTAGTGTATGGGCCGCTCAAGTACAAAATCTTTATCCGTCGATATTTGAAATAAATTTTATTTCGGTGTTTTTTTTTCGTCTGTTATTAAATTATTTGAAGATTATTTACAGACCGTTTTCGAAATTATACACTATCGTACCTTAAATAAAATTTTAATTTTCAAATAGCAACGTACACATACGATATAATTTTCTATACACTATATATATATATATATAGAACTGAAAATTAATGAAAACGCTTTGATTTATTATTTTAAAATTTCTTCGTATCTAATAGGAGTATATATGTAAAAGTCTGCGTAGTAACTGCGGGAACAAAGATAATATATAATAGGTAATCTTTATTACAATAATAAATTTTATAATATTTGATAGATATTAGACGGTGATTTATAACCTCGATTAAAAGATATATATATATATATATATATATATATATATAAACTCTCCGCACTTCTCAAAACTTATATAAAATATGCTGATTTATTTTAGGTAAACATTCACGGGATTTAAAAAAAATCAACACGTGTAAATTTCCACAAATATATTATTCTCCGAAAATTTACTATATATTAAAAGCGTGGATTGTCATTTAAAAAAAAAAAATCGATACATATATTTTATAGTAGGTACAAAATATATGAAAAAAGACAGAGGAAATAATATTGAAAAAAAAACGCGTAATAAGCGACAAAACTTTGTGGTGAAAAATATGAAACAAAAATTATTTGTATTTCCCGCGGACGGAAATGGTTTGTGAAAAAAAATATCACTCCTCTCTAAATGTGCAGGGGTTGTTAGATATACATATAAAATAAATACGTTTTTTTTCTTTCGAATACGTGTATTACTACTTTTTTGACCATACATTCAAACGAAACAATTAAATTATTATAATTTTTTTTTATTATTATACGCTTACAAAAAATGTTGTGATTTGCTACTGTTTTTGACACAGCTGCTGTTAGCACTGTACAGGCTATCGTCTCTATCGGAGTAATTGTCGTCGCCAGTCAAATAATGCGACGAGGTAGCCTAAACACACATACATATTTATATACTGCGAGTATTAATAATAATAATAATAATAATAATAATGAGTGTGTGTGTAAAACATACATTATTATCCGCATTGCTGCTTATAACATAGATATATTAATATAATATAATAAAATTGCATTGCGGAGAAAAAATAAATGTATTAGGCACATAATATATAATGTATGCTGTGTGTTGGATTGAAAACAATGTCTATACGTTATTATATAAGAAGAAAACTACCGAAGAAAAATTACATAAAAACGGTAAAAATCCGATTCCTTCGAAATCGATTATCGGTTATTATTATTATTATTATTATTATTATTATTATTATTATTATTATTATTATTATTATTATTATTATTATTATTATTATTATTATTATTATTATTATTATTATTATTATTATTATTATTATTATTATTATTATTATTATTATTATTATTATTTCTTCGTTATTTTCAAACTAATGGTTATAGAAAATTGAAATGTTTACGAAATATTTCATTTTATATTACATGTTATAGAAAAAAACTTTCTTTTGAAATTCTCGACTATTTATAACGATACAATTGTAGGTTTTGAGGTATTTAATTCATAAAAAGGGTTAGTTTTTGTAATATACCCAAAATATTACGCCGAAGCTCCGCTCACAATCGTTTTATCGAACGCGCAATGATTTATCAAATTTATAGTGATATAATAAAACTAAAAATCTTGATCTAAATAATTCACTTAAGCGTCATCATTTATTTTTAATATGAAAGGTTTATAAGAAATTATAGGCGTACGTTAACTACTAATAATATTAAATCTAATAATTGGTTCTTTTTTTCATCTTTAACCGTTATTAAAACAATTTCCCCTTCCTTTAAGTAGAATTTTTTTATTATTAATATTATTATTATTATTATTATTCAATATTAATAATATACGCGATATAATCTCATATATTATAATATTAATCACTGACCAGTATATATATATATATATTATCTCAGTCCGTGATACTCACCGAAAATCGATCGTCTTCCAAATGCGGCGAACAATTATTGTCCGCAATGTTCACCACACTCGATTTGACAGCCCGTAGCGATGGTGAGATATTAAATGATGAGAAGCCCGATTGTACCTATTTCGATAAGGGGCAAAATATAAACAATTCGTAGGCTTGTCGTCGACGCTCCAGGACGGTATTTGCGTTAGTCGTACAAAATGATTAATTTTTTTCGATATAACAAAAAAAAAAAATACGAATATAACACAATCTGTATTGACGAGACTATTTTTCAAAAAAAATTCTTTTAATTTTCTGCTATTTATAGCAATAATTGTATTAAATACCTCATTTAAATTATAAAAAAAAGGATGTTTTAGTTATACATATATCTAAAATATTACATCGAAGCTCCGCTCAGAATCGTTATATCAAACATGCGCAGTGATTTATCATTGCTATCAAAATTTTTCATAATAATAAAACTCAACAAATCTTTAAGTAATTCACTTAAGCGTCATCATCCACAATACTCACACCCCGCGCCTCGTTATCTTCTATTTTTAAACTATTCGTTTTGAATATGAAAGGTTTATAAGAAATCATAGGCGTACCTTAACTACTAATAATATTAAATCCAATAATTGGTTTTTTTTTTTTTATCTTATTAAAACGATTTCCCCTTCCTTTAAGTGGACATTTTTTAATATTATTATTATTCGATATTAATATTATACGCGATATAATCTCATATATTATAATATTAGCCACTGACCAGTGTGTATATAAATATTATTATTATTATTATTATTATCTCAATCCGTGATATATTAACTCACCGAAAATCGATCTTCTTCCAAACGCGACGAATCATTGTTGTCCGCGATGGTCACCACACTCGATTTGACGGCCCGTAACGACGGTGAGATATTGAATGATGAGAACTCCGATTGTACCTATTTCAATAAGGGGCAAAATATAGACAATTCGTAAGCTTATTGTCCGCGTTCGAGGACGACATTTGCGTTGAACGTAAAATGATTTATTTTTTTTAAATATGAAAAAAAAAATACGAATATAACACACAATAAATTTCGACTGAAAATGTAAACACAAGTACTTATTATTTCCATACCGAACTCCCGTCAGACATTTTTAGTTATTCTGCATTTTATTAAAATATTTTATTTTATTACACGTTCCCGATTGTATAAATATTATTATAATAAAATACAATGTATTGCGATTATCGTGGCAACGGAGTCGAAAATTATTATTATTATTAAATACCGAATATTTTAAAATATTAAAAGTAATGACGTTTTTACGCTCTATACGATTTCATCATTACATGCGTACCTAAATATTCATTTTTTGGAAATACACGACGTCTCATAAAAATGTGTCGAATACTGAAAAAAAAAACAAACAAATAAAAGTGACAATTTATAATACGTATAATCAAATTGATCTTATATAGTGTTTAAAAAAAAAAAAAAAATTACTTCAACAGCTATAATTAATCTATACTGCATCGGGGGCATAGGTATTTATGATGGAGAGCTCCAGACCCTCCAGACCACCAATCAAAATTTCAGGAATTTTTTTTTTATATATATATATATACCCCGTTGGATGTTATGTTTTTGTTACAAAAATTATTACAACAAACGTTTTTATCGTTTACACGACGACGTGATTAAGGAAATATCGCCGAAATGTACACTAATAATTCCTATAATAGTCGTTTTCAATAGACTGAGAATTTGGTAATTTTTTTCTAATTTTAAGTTTTACTCTTGGATTAGAATTTATAAATTACTCGACGACGACTATTGCTCAGTGCCTCGATCGACAATACCTACGCTTCTGCGCGCGGTGACGTAAAACGTGTTCAAGTATAATCAGAGACGGAGATTTACACAATTGTCGCCCCTAGGCAAATTTTTTTTTTTTGGCCGCCCCATTAAACTTATCAACGAGAAAACATATTTTTAAATACTTATTTAACATAACTACTAAAAAAATAAATCATAAAGATTGATACTAAACAATAATTAATGGCGGTTATGTTAATAAACTAGAGTTAAAACTAGGTTAAAAAACCTAGAGTATTCTCAAATAAAATATTGGCCTAAATTTGCCGCCCTAGGCAAATGCCTACTTTGCCTGACGCTAAATCCGCCACTGAGTATAATTTACAATTTAATAAATTTTTTCGCAAAAAAAAAATATATATATATATTTATATATATACGAAACACAAAATGTATCCGACAATCCACATAGACTCATATCGCCCGACAAATTGTATTTATATAAAATGCCGGTTGACGACAATATTAAATACTATTACTACATGTGTACATATTGTTACGACGTTTACGCATTATAAATTATTTTACAGTTTTTCGTCGTATTTTCTTCGACGCGATTGTACAACACCGTAGAATTCAACAAAACAAAACGATCGCGTTCGTTCGCGTACAGTTTTCGTACACGAAAATAGTAATTTTTACAATCAAATTTTACTTATGGGCGGATTCTCCACCCATTTGGCGCGAGAAAAAAAAACTATTATCGATCCTCCACTACTGGTCACACTGTTTGCGATCATCGCGTTTCGTTTTATACGAGACTCGGTGACTCACTGCTGTTTTCATTCGATTTTTTTTTTTTTTTGCCCATTTCTAATCTTTTTTCGCGAGACGGCGGCGCCGCCGATTCCTTCCGTCGATGCGGCAGAGAAAAAGTTCGCGAGCCCCGTTTGCCGGACAGTCGGACACCACAACACCTACATTTAAATTACAAAAAGTTTTTCAAGTTTTTTCTCTTATGAGGTTCATCGCCGAGATTTAATGTCTCTTTCGGTCATCGTATCTTTATAAATGTAAGTAACAAATCGTATATTACACGCCTCCTACCTCTATTATAATGTGTTAATATGATTATCAAAAAAAACGTAGCACGTAGCGTCTTGTTCTTTATTTATTTATTTATTTCTAGTTAGCCCATAGTAATATCGTTTTGTTTTTTTTTTCTTTTTTTTTTTTTTTGTTACCGCGAACTGGCTTGGTTTTCGTACGTACCTAGTAGTGGCGTTGTTCAGGAGTGTTGTTGGCCGGCGCGAGAGTCCGGTAGGGTACGGGTTGATCGGTGCTTTGGGAGAGTCCTGTGTATAGTTTAGGACGCACACGCGTATCCATCCCGTCCGTAAATGTATAGGGGTAAGACTTTTGCGTGTTCGAAAAAGAAACCAGTTATGTTTTTGTTTTTGTGCTAGCTTGTTGTGTAGAAAACATGCAGAACCAAGAGCATTTGCTACAAGAAATTGAGAGCATCGATGATTACTGGGGCCCGACGTTCCGCGCCATATACGATCAGGACAATGACAGCCGCAAATTCATTGAAGTGTTGGACAACCGCATTAAGCAGTACGACAAAGAAATCGAACGTATGTGCAATTTCTATTACCAAGGGTTCATCGATTCCATTAGAGAATTACAGGAAGTTGAAAACCAAGCGTCCAAATTGAAAAAACAAGTGGTTCAGCTGAACTCCAATGTGAAAACTGTCGTTTCTGAAGTGACAAACGCCGGCGAAGAACTAGTGAAAGCTAGACAGGTGGAGAATAATATTCAAATGGCCATTGACAGTTTGTCTTTATGCTTGCCTGCACTTTCATCGTACAGTAAATTGCAAAAACAAATGGCCGACAAACGTTATTATCCCGCATTGAAAACGTTAGAACAACTCGAACAATTATATTTGCCTCAGGTATCGCATTATAAATTCTTCAGGCAAATAATTGAAAAAATTCCCAAGCTCAGAGAAAACATTAAAGAATCTTCCATGTCCGATTTAAATTCTTTTCTGGAAACCATAAGGAAATTCTCTTCCAAAGTCGGAGAAGCCGCAATGAAGCACAGTATCGAACAACAAAACTATGATTTCGGCTTGACTAGACTAAAGAAGAAAAACAATTCGCCCGAAGACAATTCTGATGACGAAGACTCATTGAGCGCCCAGGATCTCATCGATTTTTCACCCGTATATCGCTGTGTTCATATATGTACTGTATTGTCTTCGCGCGATACGTTTGACGCATATTACAGGCAACAAAGAAGAGAACAAGCCCTTTTGACTCTTCACCCTCCTAATAACATGCACGAGTCTATCGCCAGTTATTGTAATTATTTACAGAGTATTGTAGGATTTTTCGTTGTAGAAGATCATGTATTAAATACTGGAAACGGATTGTTGACACGGCCCTATTTGGAAGACTTGTGGAAAATGGCTTCTGACAAGGTGGTGAGCGTAATGAGAACAAATACAGCGTACTGTACCGATGCAAATTTACTCTTAAAAATCAAAGATTTGATTATGGTGTTTTGTTTGACTCTTAGAAGTTACGGATATCCAGTCAAGAATTATTTTGATCTTTTACACGAAATACAAGAACATTATAATGAAATACTTATGCAAAAATGGGTTCAAGTGTTCAGGGATATTTTGTACAAGGAAACGTTTTGTCATCTCGAGGTGGAAAACCAAGAACAATATGATAATGTTGTGCGTACATTTCCATACCAAGACGATCAGTTAGAGTCTTCGCCGTTTCCTAGAACGTTTCCGTTTTCTTCAATGGTGCCCAGTGTGTATGATCAAGTAAAACAGTTCATATATGCATGTCTAAAATTTTCCAATGACCTAAATTTTAGTGAAGGAGAAGTCGACGAAATGGTTCAAAAATCTACGAAATTATTATTGTCTCGAACTTTTAGCGGATGCTTATCGTCTGCCTTCCATCAGCCAAGACTTGGTCTTTTACAAGTCATTCAGATTATCGTTGACATGGGATATTTGGAAAAATCGTCAAAATCAATTCAACAATTTGTGTCTGAGGCTACTGGATCCACTGGTGGTACTGTTGGTGATGATGCAGGAATCACATTGGGTGCAGCCAGAAATGATGCTGAACACCACATGTATGATAAGATGAAATTAAAATTGAATGAATTTTTAGATTTAGAAGATTACGATTGGATGTTAGTCGAGCCAACTGGTCAAGCTTCGTCATTTGTTACAGATTTAATAAACTTTTTACGGGTAGTTTTTAACGCATTGAGAAATCTTACCAAAGAAGTATCCGTCCATGTTTGTCAAGTGGCATTTGAACACATTTCTAAATCTATATTACAATTATTACTCAGTGATGACATTAAACAGTTGTCTATGGGTGCATTGAATCAATTAAATCTAGATGTTATTCAATGTGAACTGTTCGCTGCATCAGAGCCCGTTGGGAAGACCGATGATCCAGATTATTCTCAACATTTTGCTCCATTGAGACAACTCTTGGATTTACTTCTCAGTTGGGACTGGTCAACGTACTTCCATGACTATGGTCAAGAAACATCAAAATATTCCCATGTTAAACCGTCTACAGCCATTATTGTTTTAGAGAAATTAAAAGAAGCCGATAAAAAAAGTGTGTTTTCAGTATTGAAAAAAAGTGAGAGGGATAAAAAGAAATTGTTAGAAACCGTTTTAAAACAATTGAAACAATTGGCAATAACTGTTCAACAATAGTGATTTAGTTTTAAATATAAGTATTATTTTGGTATAGTTATTTAACTAAACACGTATGTCAAAACCCCACCACATAAGGATTATTTATACAGTTTTTAGTTAACTAAAATCTGAATAAACACTTCATAATGTACACCTACTTATCTTGTAATTAATACTTGTTAATATATATATATATATATATATTAATATATTGTACCAATGATTAAACATTTTATATTATTGTTATTATTATTATTTATAGATTATAATTTTTATAAAATTGTTTTTTTTTTTTAATTTGAAGCTATTTGTTGTTTATTATTTTATTAATTACTTAATATAATTTGATATTAATTATTATGAAATACCTAGTCATTTTGAACTGAAACAATGACATTTTCTAGTATAGTTTGTTATTAAACACATTAATTCTAGTTCAGAATGGCAGTTTTTTCACCATTGTATGTTCATGAACAAACTGACATTTATGTTTAATTCATTAATATTATTAAATTTAACTAAACATCTATATTCGTTATTTAATCAACTATTAAAAATCAATTTTAGTATTTTGTTAGATGTATATTATTCAATTGATACCACCTACCACCTATCTAAAATAGCATTGAATTAAACAAATGGGTATTTTTTAAAAACAGTGTTAGAAAATTATTTATCAATTATCAGATTTATTACAATAGGTAGGTAAATTAATAATAATAATAATAATAAAAGTTAGAGTATTCATATAGTAGTGCCTACAATTTTTTTTTTTATATATAAAAAATTAATAAAGTGGAAAGTTTAATTGTATGCAATTATCTAACATAGTTTAGTTTTTCCATGTTATAATTTTGTTAAAGGTTATGATGTCAAGTAACGAAGACTACATTACACCAGATGAAATTAAGAATGCGTTGGAGTTGCTGGACAAAAACGAAATCGCTTCAAAGAAACGTTTGGCAGCATTCTCCGATCAGTGGCCCGTTGTCATTAATGAAATTGACTCTGTTATCAAACAGTTTAGTTCTTTAAATTTGATTAAAGAGAATTTATCTCAAATTCAAACGAGAATTCATGATTCTTCTAAACTTGCCGAGGACATATCATCTAAAGTCCGACAGTTGGATAAAATACGTGGGCGCGTATCAGAATGTCAGAAACGAGTACAAGATTTATTGGACCTTCAATTGTGCAGTGAAGGTGTTCAAATCGCAATGAAAAACGACGAATTAGAACAAGCCGCCGCACACATACATCGTTATCTGTCGATCGATCAAACGAAATTGCAGCGTACGGCAGACGATATGGCACAAGATTGTTCGATGATAACAAGCGCTTTAAAACACTTACAAGACGCTACAGAACTTCTTCAAGACACCGTGTCAAAAAGATTTGAAAAAGCCTCTTTAATGCAAGACTCTAAATCTATAGAGAGGTATTTTAAAATTTTCCCGTTGCTCGGAATGTATGACATCGGTCTGGAGAAGTTTGTAGATCATCTAGGACGCGTGTTGAAAGTTTCTGTGGATAATAGTTTGAAAAACGTCATGGACACGTCGTTATCAAGCAATCGTGCCAGTATAGTATTCGCCGACGGGTTGACATTTATTTTCGAGGAGGTGGCCAAAACGATAGAGGTCCAACAACCGTTAATAGAGACGCACTACGGTCCCGAGTACGTTTTCAAGTTTTTGTCGCGTTTACAAACGTATTGCGATACTTTCAGTGACGGGCTGTTGCAAGCGTTTCTTAAAACGCGGAAAATAAAAGAACTATTGAAAACCATGTGGGACGAATCCGACGCCGTCGCCAACGTAGAAAGGCCCGATGCAAAAGATATCGACTTGTTGATCGAAGAGATCGTATTGATTTTGGCGCGTTACGATCTGTACTCCAAGTTCGTGTGCAAACGCATTAACGCCGACCTGGAATCAAAAACGTCCAGCGCCAAGTCGATTCTGAACAACAGCAAGTTGTGTCGTTCCGTCCAAGAGCAGATGGGTAAATACCTGGAATTCGAGAGGTACTACATGGAAGAGAGCATTAAAAAAGCCATGACGATGGACACGATCGAAGGGGGCGACGATGACGAGCTCACTTCGAGCATGGTAGACGATGTGTTCTTCATCGTCCGCAAGTGCGTAATGCGCTCGCTGAGGTCGGGCAGTTTGGACGTACTGTGCGCCGTCATCAACAACGCCGTGAACGCACTGGAGTCGGATATGTGCACGTTTTTCGGGCAGATCTTGAGCGCCGGTTATCCGGGCTCCGGTTACTTCAACCGGTTCACCCCGGACTTGGAAAAGGTCAGACAGACGTTTCTGTCCTCGTTGAACAACACCGAGGTGGCCATCGAGTATTCCAAGTCGCTGTCGCAAACGTTTCGGGACGAGATACCGGCTAAGTTGCGCGACTGCAACACGGACATGTTGGACAGCTGCCTGCAAGACTTCTCTCGGGTGAACACGTCGTTGGTGGCTTCGAACAAGACCGGCTTCAGGCAGCTGCACGGTTCGTTGGTCGAGCCCAAGGTGCAGGCGTGGATGGAACCATTCTACGAGCAAAACTACAAGATGAACGAGGCCGAGTTCTCCCAGACGGAAGCGGACAACCCGTTCGTGCAAACGCTGATAGTGCACGTGGACAGCGCGTTCCGCGAGTTCAAGACGAAGCTGACGCCGAATAATTACGACATGTTCGTCGTGGCCATGGCCGCGGAGACTGCGGTCCAGCTGGAAAAGGCCGTGATGAAGACTGAGTTCAATCGGTTGGGTAGCATGGCGCTGGACAAGGTGGTGAGGACGCTCATCAATTATTTCAGCGGCGCCAGCGCGTGGCCGATCAGGGAGAAGTTTGCCCGGCTAGTGCAAGTCACCACGGTGCTCAACTTGGAACGCGTGTCGGACTTGAATGAGTTTTTAAGTCCGGACAGCGGTATACGGTTCTCGTGGAAACTGACGCCGGACAACATAAAACAGATATTGAAATTGCGTGCCGACTTCCGAGAAGACGATATCAGGAAAATTAAACTGTAGTTTTTTTTTTTTTTTTTTTTTACCGCCATTTTGTGTGTATCAAGTGAGTATATCGTTGTTTTACGCCTGTGGTTTTTATACTCGTACCTAATATATTATTAATTTACTAGTCGATGTGAAACGCGATCGAATATATTGTAATTGAATTCAAAATATATACTTATTTGTGTTTAGAAATTTTCATTATATATAATTTATTTATTTTTTATCACCTTTTATGTGTATATATTTCAGTGTTTTCGTTTGTTTTATTAAAATTGTTTTCTAATAAATAGTTTTTTTTATATATATACAATTAATACTTTCCACCGTTTCGTTTAATAAAATAGACAATACATCTCAAAAGAATCGTTTTTTTTTATGTTGATATAATATTAATAATTAGTAATTTTTTCATCAAAGTAATGTAAAAAAAAAAAAGGCACGTAGGCACACCGCAGTACTTATAATAATATAGTTTACATTCAACGCGAATTTTATTCAGTCTAATAATAATAATAATAATAATAATAATCGATTAGAAATGTGTTATATTATTTTTGCAAGTACGAAGTGTTCTCTCGGAGAAAGAAATTTAAAAAAAATACAAAAATAGATAATTGAGGTGACAATAAAACTTCTATTTCTATTTAAACGCCAATCTTTTTTTCTAGATATTGAAAATATATTTAAAAAAAAAAAAAAATCTCAATACTTCATCGAGTTAATAATAATTAATACTCGTACGTTGAAGAACAACACCTGCACACACGTCATATTTTATGTCGTTGCGTTTAAATATAGTCGACATGTATCCTCCGGTAATTGCCTGACAAGTGCGTACGATTTGCGCACTCATCCTCTTCCCCAAAGAAATTTATTATTCAAAAGGTACGACGACAACGGTTGGTTGAGCTAACAACCACCAACTCTTTTTTTCCTTTTATAATATAAAAACGTCGCGTTTGTTCCGTTATAGTTTACTCGCGGTACGACCCTTTTGCATTCAATAAAGGGACGCAAGGGTTGCGTGTAACAGCAAAATCATTTGGCAATACGAAAGTGATTGTAGAAAACGGTATAATCCGTCGTTTTAAGACCACAGAACGAAATTAAACGACTTTTAACGTTGCGTATACGGCGATGCGCGTTGTTTTTTTTTTTAATTTTGATCGTTTGATTTTGTTATTTGGCTTTTTTTCTATTTATTGTTTTTTTCTTCTCTCGCATGACGCATATTATATATTTTATCCACGTTGTGTATTTTTGAATTACAGTTGTTTTAGTATTTTTATTTTTTTTTTCTTCGTCTTATTGACAATACAAATACGCAGTTAAGATATTGTCATCAGCAATTATTATTATTATTATTATACTTACTATTTCACCTACTACACGGGAATGTATTGGACGATGGATGGACGGGGTGTGTGTGTGTGTGTATGTAATGTAAGTACAGGTGGTATACCGAGTGTCCGAACAGTAATGCAGCGGGGCCCGGCCCAGTTGAGTTCCGTGTCAGACCTGTACGTTAGCGACGAGATATCTGTGTTGCTGGAGGAGATACACGACTTGGAGCCGAAAGGTAACATCGCGCCCATCGACGACGAACAAGAGTTCGAAATCAACGGCAGTCAGACGGGTGGCTCGTGGCTAGAAGTGACTAACAGTATGGCCGGCACGCCGGGATCGTGGGATTCGCACGCCAACTACAAACATCAAGAAGCGTCCAGAGCCAGGTACAACGGAGTGGTATTGCATTACGACAAGAGGCCGATGAAGACACCGTCGGGTGTAATACGAGTTATGCTATTGGTGAGTACTACACGGACACCATTTACAAACCACGTTATTGTGTTATTATTATAACTAATAATTATTCGTACCTTATGACTAATGTTACGTTTGTTTCGGTGTTTTTTTTTTTTTTTTTTACTTTTTTAGGTCACTTGCATGCTGTGCATGTTGTGCCTGTGTTTGTCCGGCACGCCCAGACTGGCTCTGTTCATGTTGCCAATGTTGAATCGGATAAGGTTCCTACTGTTTGTCACGCTGTTCAATTTCCTAGTCACTGGAACTATACTTTTCCTCGACGTCACGCACACCGTGTACTTGTTTCCGTTCAATTGGGGTAAATTGGTAAGCAAAGCGATCGATCCTCCTACGCGTTTACAATAATTTTTGCATCGATATTAAAAATTTTTTCTTTTTCGACATCAGAACGTACTGTTCTACGTCATGATGACCATCCTGTGTCTTACGAGCTCTTCATTGGTCCTTCATCAAGTATACTCGTTTCACGAATTTTACACTTGGGTGCCACGTGCCACACGCCGTCAATTGCTCGCGGTTGTAGTAAGTGAAAAAGAGAACATAACGTAACATAACCGTAGAATACATTTTATTGACCTTTTAACCAGGCTTTAGGTTATTGTTGTGCTCTCGAGACGTTGCTGTTGGCTTTATTGAGCCGCTGCGATGGTTTAGGTGGTTTACACTATCGCCACGTCAAAGACGACATGACCAGTCCGCCTAATACATTAGCACTGCGCCAAAGAATTCCACCACCGCCTACAGTAGTATATTCACCGTCTCCTTCTCCATCGTTTTGCTTAAGATCCATCAACCCCAAGTCATAATCATCTCAAGTGTATAATAATAATAATAATAATATAGACTAATATTATGATGTTAATCACTTGCAAAACAAATATTTTACGCAGAAACTTTCACAGAAGTCGTAATTAGAAATCATTGTATTTTAACCCATAAGTTAAAATTAATTATTATTCATTTTTTTTTTTCATTTTGCTGTTTCATCTGTGTGTGTGTGTGAATTTGTGTGTATGTGTAATTATAACCAATTTGAAGTGATGAGTATGTACGATGCTCTCCAAAATTCTTCATATATATTTTTGTATTTGTGTCTTCTAATAGGTAAACTTTAATGTAATTTTAAGTTTATACAAGTGTTTTTTTGTTTCAATCACACGTATTTTTTAACAAAATTATCGGTATTTCATTATACATGACCAAATGAATAATTTAAAGACACTCGATTTGCAAAAAATGTGTGTATTTGTACTTCCTATTTGAACACTATTTCGTTTGCTATATTTATTGTATTCTTGTTTTAAGTACCTACCTATATTTGTGTATGTTTCAAGTATAAGTTTTAATTATTGGCCGTCCACTTGAAATAGATAATTTTGCGCTTTACACGGCTAATATGTCACTGCCGTGGCTTTATAACTTACGTTTTTTGTTTCTAGTAAATTTTCTTGTTCTATATTATCAAATTATTAACAATATTATATGCACTCAAACATAATTTTGTACACAATTGTTAGTGAAGTTAGTATGAAATGACACAAATAATTGATTGGTGTTTAAAAAGCACAATAATGAACTTGTATGGCGTATGCCCACAGTGATAATTTAGTTGAGGCATTTTAATGAAATCGTCATTTTATCAACCGGAAACAATAGTTCAACGTATTCTCATTACTTTTCTAGAAACTAAAGTTCCCGAAAGTCATATCATTGTATAATTGAAAATAAAACACTGTGGTCTGAAATATTCGAGTGAAGACAAATATGTTATATGTACACAGCGTGTTATAAGCGGCATATTATTTTTTTATCATTTTATTATATGACTACGGTATTAACGGTAGCCAGATATTCCGTTGTTTTTAAATGTTTAATTAATGAACATATGGGGAAAAAAATTATAGTCGGTGCTTACAGTATAATATTACTGATTCCCTGTTGTCGCTTCTTCACACTTTTGCTCAACAATTTGTTGTAAGAGCGCAAATAGATTTTCTTTGTTGTACAATAAGCGTATAGTACAAAATGTTTACTTAATTAATAACCATAATCGTTGCTCTATAGTATATTAGGTTTTAAAGTACAAAATTATGGTATACACATTAGTGTCCGATCGGCCACATAAAATAGCCTTGTTTACATTGCTGCATTCGATGTCAAATTTATTATAGTTTTCGGAAAAATATTAATCCACGTGCTCGGAGTGCAGTCGACTGCAATTCGAGTATGATATTACGATAATATTTATTGTAAGTAAATATCCTTGTGTATATTGAATGTACTGTCCAAAATTAATCTTATTTCTTTATATTACGTTCTATAAAAATATGTCTTTATTCTGTTTGTATGCATGTTTAAACTTTTATTACTTTTTTCTTTTCGACAAATATATAAATGGAATTTCATTTTGAAAACATCATTTAACCGCAAATTAAGTCGATGAGACATAATAATAAATCGATTTTGCTTGTTCTTATTGAACGGATAAATAATTTTTTTTTGTTGTAGTATAAACACGTCACCGGTGTTGCGTCTTTTGTATTATTAATTGTGTAATAATTGCGATATATTTGTCAATGTATTTTTCTATGATGGTTACTATATTGTATCTATGTTGGAAGTACAATCTATACTTCTGCCTTAAATAAGCGTAGTGATGATTGGTTGTGAATGAAATTTGATGTTAAAGGGGTAATTAATTAACTACCATATATTTATAAAGAGATATTAATTGTAATTTAAATAAAATGTATCTTAACAGGACGTCGCACTAAAACTTTCTATTTAACGCAAAATGTATAGCCACATTCAACATTGTTTGTGTTACAAGAAACTGGATTTTTACATGTATTTTTTTTTACTGCAGTTGGGGAGGGAAGTTGACTATGAACAAACACTAATATTATAAGTCAAGTAAATATCATCAGATTGTATTTGGACAGTAACAACACATTTTTTTTTTTTTGTTTTAGTGCGATGATCCTCTTATCTCATATAGTCTATATTTGTAACAATTTAAAAATAAGTTTTATCCCAAACTCTTTAACTATGTGTTATTACTAGTAATGTTATAAATAAATCTAAGTAATTTTAAGTTGCAATATCGCTTTGTTTACTATTCATTTTAAATTTCACATACAATCTTTACTATCCGTTTCACACTTTACACAATCATTCATCTTGTTTTGTGATTTTTTTTAATATTATTGTACCGATATAGATCTTGTCATATATATTATATATTTTATACACAATAACAGAAACTTTAGGCAATTAAAATATAAGTTTATTTATTTATATATGTAATAAAAAAACATCACAGATTTTAATAATTAATAAACTATTTAAAAAATTCGTGATACATTTATTAATTTATACACTTTTAATAATAAACATTTATATACATATAATATATGATGTATACAATGGCTTTATTAACAGCTTAAATTTCACAAATAAAAAAAAATGTATATCTGCTACTTAATGTTATTACTTTTATTTCGATTAGCTTTGAACCTACTTATTGGTCTTGTGTTTTCTTCTCTGTTGCAAGTATTATTTTCCAAACATGTTTCAGAAACTCTCTCCACTATATCACCAATTTCTGTTACAAGTATCTAGAAAATTTGAAAAAATGTATTAGTAAACATTGAAGTACATACAAACAAATATTTTTGAAAAAAAAAATTATAAATAATAAGTCAAAATAATATATATTATTCAAGAATTATTATTATTATTATTATTCAAGAATTAATTGTGATTTAAGATATGTCAGAATAAATATATTCTACTAATATAAATAATAATTTTATATGAAAAATCCATCGGATAATGAAGTAAGAATTCATTTAAATTTAAATCTAAAACCATATTGAAATCTGGAAGATAAATGTCAAATATATATTTTCTTTTTGAGTATTATGTAGGTTTCAAATATTTAGTAAATTATAAATATAAAATGCACTTATATTAATAATAATAATAATATATGTGTTTAACTTATACTTCGGAGTTTTCAGTTTGTTGTTTAGTTTCTTCTTTTCGACGTATGAAATGTTCTTCAGGTCTTGATTCAAATTCTTTAATCTGAACTTTGTTATTAAACGATACTTTCTTTTTAATTTTTTTTTTTAAATTGCCCGTGGTTTCAATAACATCATTACTAAAAACTATTTCTATTTTACTATCTTCGTCTTCATCTTCATCCTCATAATCATCATTATCATCGTCATCACTGTCATCATCATTGTTAATAAAGACATCGCTATCATCAGTGCTACTATCATCTTCAATAAAATTTAGACAAGAATTGCCACTAAAAAATTATTTTGATTAGATTAAAAAAGAATACAAAATAGTTAAGAAAAGAAAACAATACCCCAATGTCTCTGAATTACAATACGGTAAAAATGGTATAAATTTATATTCGATTTGTTGATCATCCTCCTCTGTTTTACAATTCTTATTTTGGACTTCTTCATACTTTAACCGTTGTTTATATTCTTTTACTTTTTGTCTATGTATTTCTGCATTAAATTTAATATAAAATTAGTTCTAGAAAACAAAAAAATTAATAAATAAAACTCACTCTTCCACGATTCGTGTTCCTCTTCATCATATGGCTCGATGATTTCCTGTAATTGATCGGAATCGGTAATAATTTCTTGTCTGGCGTAAACGTTTTTACTCAGTAATTGTTTTTCTCTGGTTAGATTTTCGAGCATACCATTGCACCCTAACGTAAATTATCTACTCGATTAAAGATATCATCATCGTTATCACAAACAAATACATACTTTCGATATTCCTATCGCAAACAGCTCTAGCCTCGTAAGCTGTCTGTTTGGTGAAAATGTCGTTGTATCTGATAAATACTTCGTTGGTGTTACATAACTGTGCGCGTACAAACACTTTTGATCCAATTGGCATCAGTATTGGAGCTGACAATTCTTTGGGAAAATTCTTCAAACACGTCTGTAATAACTCGTATTCTTGTTTGAACCCTTTCAATTTATCCTCCAATTCATTATTATATTTCAGGGCCTAAAACAACAATAATTGATAAATTATCATAATTGAAAAACTCGATAATAGTTCGAAACATTGATTTCATCAGAAAAAATATTAAAAAAAACACTAAAATGTATTATATTACTTAATACACATAAGCGATATATTTTGTTGCTGAACATTGTTCTATAACAGGGTACAATGTGTGTATGCGTACCTATTTAAATGCATTAACAATTACGGATTTTAATAGATTCGTGTAATCAAAGTACATTAACAATGACGTTTTTCCACACGCAAACAAATAAAAAAAGAATGCTGAAGCTATATTTAAAGTTCAATAAAACACTTATTTAAATATAGTTGACCTGACCTACTATTGTCTTATATAGATTTCAATTAACATTGTTATTGATTAAAATTATTAGTATCAAAGCGTGTGTACCCATTATAATAGAATGAAAGATATAAAAAAAAATATAATTAATCTCCTCGTAATAACACGATTATCACGAAAAACAAAAATGATGCAACAGTTTATGTGAGAAACGTAAACATCGTATTAGTCTAGTAGTGTGCGATGGGATACGAAGAACGTTGTTGTTTTATATCGCACGGTTTTACGAATCGGTCATTTCCACGGGTATCGTTGAGTGAAGTTTGTTTTTTTCTCTCGCGTAACAAACGTCCAAACACTATACGGCGATATTATATTCGTAAAAACGTGTGTGTGTGTGTCATAAGAACGAGATGACGCATTGCAACACGGTTAAAACGTCAAGGGGTCGAGAGAAATGTGCGACAGACGACGGCGGCAGTGGCGTGTACGGATATCGAAACTACTCACCTCGACGTCGAATTTCTGAACGAACATCTTGTCTTCGTGCTTTTCGTTGTCGGACGCCATCGCGTCGGTGAGCAAATTTTTTTTTATTATTATTATTATTATTTTTAAATCGAAAAAAAATCAACGCTACCGAACCGGCGTCGTGAGAAGAACGAAAGCGTTTCGACCGCGCGCGCACCGACTACGATGATCGCGCCGCTCGCCGTTTCGACGACACATGTGAGACGTGACTGTTAACGAATGATAATGCTCCGAGATAACGGTCGATGCGTGTGCGCGGGGGGGAAACCGCGGCTGGTACGGGTTGGACGAATAAAACGTTCGCCGGGAGCCCCCCCTTAGAAAAAAAAATCTGTTAAAGGTACAAAGAAAAATTCACGTTCGGGAATTACGGGGCAAAATAGAAGAAGACGACAGCGGGGACTGCAATGTTTCCACGATTGCTGCTCGTCGCCCGCGGAACGGGTAAAAAGCCGACGACGACACAAACACCGTCTCTGGGCGATCACCACACACACACACACACACGCCTAGAGAGTAGAGACCCGACGTCCGAACATCGTGTCCCCCGGCGATGTGTGAAAAAACGCGAATCGCGCGCGCCAAAAATTATACGCGTAAAAAAAAAAACAAAAGCCCGTCGTCTCGTACGCGCGTGTACCTAATGGTCGGTGTACGGTGTTGACCGTGCGCCGGACGACGTTAACGCGTTCGCTTTTCATTACTTTTTTTTTTTCTTTCTACATTTCTCGCATACCAGTGCTCCTCTCTTGTGTGTGTGTGTGTGTGTGTGTGTGTGCGCGGTGTGGGTCGTCGAGTCCGCCGCGCGCGCGCGCGTTCCACACGTACGCAGCAGCAGCACCACCACCACCGCCGCGCGGTTATTCCATTAATACCGAGTATTAATTATCAAAATATTATTGGTTTTGCTTTTCTACGTCTCCGCGCGTTATAATTTAATGGTGTTTTGCGCGCGGTCGCGTCGTATTTGACGAGAGAATTAATCGTCTCGCGTTTTAACGACGTCGTTGCGATTCGGTTTGTTGCGCCGGTGCCGTAACGCGGGAGGGATTTGTTTTTTTTCTCCCTACCACGTTTTTCGCGAGTGCCGTCGCCGCGGCGGCGTGTTCGTCGTTACGGGATTTTTCCGAAGAACGTTTTAAGAAATTATCGATTCCCCGTCCCCGTCCCCGGACCGGTTAGGTCTTTTGGCGCGCTACCCGTTATTGATTGTGTGCGCGTGTGCGTTTGTAGAAGCCGTATTATATTATCCGCAACGCGAGAGCCCGTTGTATTGCTGCCCGTTTTACGTTTCATTAGGTCTTGCGACGATCGCTACGAATATGGTCCGCCAAAATTCCAGACTGTTGTTGGTGTGCGGCCCGTCCGGTTCCGGCAAATCCACGCTTTTGCGCAAACTGTTCGACGAGTATCCGGACAAGTTCGGATTCTCCGTGTCGCACACCACCCGATCGCCCAGGCGTTTCGAGGTGGACGGTCAACATTACCATTTCGTCACCAAAGAACAAATGCAAGCGGCCATCGACCGCGGCGAATTCCTCGAGCACGCCGTGTTCTCCAACAACATGTATGGCACCAGGTAAAATGCACGTTTCATTATCGTATTTATTTCGCTCGCCGTTGTTGTAACCGACGACTGTTACGCGTTTAGTATGAAAGCCGTACAGAGCGTCCAAAAGGCAGGGAAGATATGCGTGCTCGACATAGACATGCAAGGAGTGATACAAATCAAAAAGGTACCTACCCTTAAACCGGTAGGTGTCTTTATTAAACCGCCCAGTATCGGCGAACTTGAAACGCGATTGCGCAGGCGAGCTTCAGAGTCCGAAGACAGTCTTTGTGCCAGATTGAACGCTGCCCAACAAGAAATCAACTACGGTTAGTATGTCTGATAATGAAATTTTCATAAACAATATTGTATCGAAAGCGACGTAATTCACTTTTGCTGTTTATTGTTATTATTATCTTTTATTTTTAGGAGAAACGCCTGGAAATTTCGATTGTATTATTGTAAACGAGTCTTTGGATAAAGCGTACAATTCGTTCAAAGAATTCATTTTTAAATCCTTTGAAAATATAGAGAATTGAAGGTAAACGGTTGTGTATATATTATATATATATACATAATACAACGATTATACAAGTATTCAGTATTCACAATTCAGTCAATAGAGTTTAATGTATTTTTTAAATGTTTAGGTTTACTTGGAATATTATTATGATATTTTTGATTAATATTAGGGTTTTTATAGTTTTTAAAAAGAAAATATTAATGTTATCCAAACGATAATGATTTAGTTATGCGGAATAATTTAATTTTTATTGATAACTATGGAATGTGTGTACATATAACATGCATATTTCTATATAAGTTATAAAAAAAAAAAATTTTACTTGATATTATCTATAATAAAACAATGTTCTTTCACACGTCTAGTAATAATTTTTACGATCCGTAACAAATATAACTCCCATATTGCATTTACTATTTCCTTTAAAGACTACCATTTAGACTTGGTACATTGTAAATATTTTTTTCTTTTAAGTGCAAATATTTTGATTCATTACACAATATTGTGTAATTATTAACAATTATTGTTATAATGTTTTAATTCAAATACGAATATTTAAAAAGTTAATAATAATTGATCGGTATGCGATTAGAGAAAAACTAAATGTTCAGTGGGCTTTATGAATTCTAAAATCCATAATCGCTTAACAACACACAAATGTCTTAATTTTGTACAATTGTTAATTACTGTTTATTAACATTCTGAAAAGAATTTAAATGTCAATCAATAATGTATTTTACTCAAATCTACGATTTGTTTTTTTATTATTATTAATTTTAACAAGTGTCAAAAAATATTTATATTAAAAATTAAATTAAATAAAGTTTTTGCATTTCAAAAAAGAAGGAAATTTAGTTCCAACGTATAAATTCAAAAATATGTCCGACTGCAAATATCTGATATCACCATTAATTCCCGGCATTAAAAAAATACATATTTTGAAAAAGAAGTTTAAGAGTTGGTATATACTCTGTTTAAGCCTTTTTTCCTCATTTACATATCGTATCATATATATTCATTTCAATTTCTGCCCAATTCGAATTTAATTTTGATGAAAACTACTTCCATTACTATGGTATCTTCACAATGGTCAATAATAATGTGCCAAATTAAAATTGTATGCCAGAAATTACTTACACTATCGAGTGTGCTTTATCCCTCATACCACTTGAACTGAAATATATTCCATTTATTTGGCTAATAGTGAGGAAACTAAAACAAGTTCAGCATTGGAAAAATTATAAATTAATTGTGGTTAAACTTAAAAATGAGACAGAGATGATCTAATTCAGCGTTCCATGAAGACTACTAGTAGTCCGCGGAAAAATGTGAACATTATTTGTAATTTTATTTTATTAATCTTCCTCTGGGTGCGTGGGTGCGTATATATAAAAATCATATAAATAACAAAAAAAAACCCCCCGATTGAATAAGTATTTATAATTTTATCATACATATTTGTATTTCGTAATTTGCATTAATAAAATGGAAATTATTTAATCATTTTAAAAATGACTTTTTTTTTTGATTTGGTATAAATGAATTGCGGAATTTTAAATTATAAATTTAATAGTCCGTGAGGTCTGAAAGGTTGGCAATCGCTGATCTAATTAATGTAGATTGGAATATGTTGATATAAAAAAATATGTGGACGTCTGAAATGAAAAAACTAGGGATCTAGAAAATTGAGACAATACCTATCAATTATTTATAATTTTAAAAGGAGACTGGTATAGTATTTATATGTTTTATCCAATCTGTGTTAATATAATGTGATGTATAAGCTGTATTTTATTTGTGATGATTAAACCCGTTGGAGACCAAATTTATAAAAAATAATATTGACTAATGACTTGTATACTTGTGATTTATTATTATATAGTTACCCAAATTTGTAACAAGGTTCTTCTTACTTGATGACATTGCTTGACTTATTATATATTTTTACTTTAATAGCTTATGTCACTGTTGGCTTTGTGTTATTTATGGTTAAAATATTCCATTTAAAATGTGTGTTATATACATATTAATGTATAAAAATATATATTTTTTACATTGTAAAGATTGCCCAGATGATGAAAATTTCACTATGTTTGAAGTTTAAAATAATATTAATTGTTACATTTAGTTGCTTAAATATATATTTTATTATATGGGCTTTAAAAGTTAAAAATAGTATACTGTACAGGTTTATTTATGTTTTTATTAATAGTTTATGTTAGCATTATTTTATTTTACTATTAGTTTGTTAGTATCGTAAGTACAATGTATTTTTTTTTTCATTGTAATGATTATGCATATACTATATTTCATTTGCTAATCCCCAGTATTGTGAGATAATTAAGCTTTATATTGTCTATTGATGTGAATAAAATAATTAAAGTTACAAATCGAGTTAATTGAAAAAGTGAAATGACCAAGCGATCGTAGGCATTTGCAAGAAAAACTGTATTATTTTTAAAAATTAATGAATTTGTTTCAGCATATTTAAAAAAAAAAAAACAACAAAGAAATGTGCGTTATAAATACTATTATTGAAGTATTATTGGTGTCGAATATTATTCTGTTTTAAAGTGGAATACTTAACGTACTCAAATTATAAAATATTTGTTTTAATTATACTGGCGATAATTTATTAAATTATAATAGCGGTGATAGTAACCCATAATGATATACAGACTAGTATCTATTCGCTTTTTCATATAAATAATAATATACAGTCGTCACCTTTGCTCACTCGTCACACTGGTCCTCCGATAACTAGATATTTTGTAAACAAAATTGAATACACGTATGTGTGACCTTTAAAATATTACGACAACGGGTTATAATTAGATTTATTGTGTGTGTGTGTAACATGACCGAGTACAAAAAGTAACAAAATCTTTTAATCAAATATTATATTTGAATTAAAACAAGAATTATGTGATTGCTGGGAAGAATGCTCTAATTTCAAATTTCCATACCTTATTGGAAATGTGTGTGAAACAATTATTTTCATAAAAACTATTTTGGGAAAAGTAACATAAAAATAATGTCATTGATTTTCTCTCAAAACTAACGCATTTGTATGACTTTTAAATGTTTTTATTTTTTCACACGATAATTGTCTCGTGAAAAACAAACGAGCTGCTCGTCCATTTTTTTCTGTAAAAAAAAAAAAAAAAATGGACGTTTACCGCGAATCGATTGAGATTATCCAAATTCTTTCGGCTTGGATCAAAAAAAAAAGTAGAGACGATTGAAGAACAAAACGACTGGTAGATTAACGTTTTTTTCTTTTCTAATTAAACTATTTTAAAATACAAGCGTGTGATTAGATGGACTTTTGTAAGTACGCAAAGTCTTCGACGGTCACGTATGCGATCCGTTTGTCACACTGGCTTGACCGGATTATCGACGACGAGCACGCTGTACAAATTGGACGGTCACGCGCGCCGCCCGTCCGTATTTGTACGCGTTCGGAGCCGGCACGTTTTCCGAATCATCCGGGGGAATCGCCTAAAAAGTGTGTGCGACAAACAAACAAAATGTAACGGTTGTGGATGTCGCTGAATTACTTGAGAGTTTTATTATCTACTAAAAATCTGAAAACAATTTAAAATAAATCGCATTGCATTCGATAATATTAGTACAAAGTTATATAATATATATACCAGTAAAAATTTGCAAAAACTCCCGACGCCGCTGGTTTTGTACAAACGTGGTTATCTGCAGAAAAAGAAAACTTTTAGAAAATTTAAAATGTTTATTAAAGAAGAAAATTGTGACTAACGATTAAAGATTTTTTTCAATGTATAGTTGAAGTAACGTACGTCTGACATTATATTGTAAATTTGTAACCACAAAAATTAGCTTTTTCAAAATCTATTATAAAATCAATATAAATAGTCCAAAATTAAAATAAATTTTTTCCCCTAATGTTATATAATAAGTTATATATTCGGTGCGTGAATTTTTCGAAGTTTCTATAGCTGTATTAGTTTCGAAATTGGGTCCGCGAATTAATAATCGATTTCGCCGAAATAACGTTTTTATATGAATTTTTCGGTAGTTTTTTTTTTAGCGTTTTTTTTTTTTTGAGAAAATCGAAAAATAATTTCTCTATAATATAGTACCAACTACCCGGGTAACATGTTTGCCGTTCAATGTCGGTTTATAATAATCGTGAAAGTCTATAAACTGTTAATTGAGAACCGACGTAGTTCAATTATTTAAGTGTTTCGGTTCGAATTTTAACTCAATGTTCAAAAAAAAAATATATTTTATAGTTCTAAGTCGGTGCTTCTGACATTGAACCGTGTCGAAAATGTGTGTGATCACACCGACGGAAATTAAACGGTTCAAACAAAATGTTTGAGTACTACGTTCAGTTCAGAGCAGCGACGGGATTACACGTGATGTGTTCAAGGGAGAGCGAAAATAGAGTCAACACCACCCCCTGCCAATGAAATGTGTCCACATCGAAGAATAATAACGGTAAAAAGAATTGTTTGAGAACGTATTAAGACGAAATGTGCAGACGTAGAGAAAAGAAAAACACAGTGCATGGAACGTAAACGAAATAACAATAAAACGGGAAAAGAAAATAGTGGATTATAAATATCGAACCGCTATTTATAATCCACTATTTCGAACCGCAACCCATTGGACTGCAACGTGAAGAAACACGCAACAACAAAGTCCTTCGCGTTCGCCCGTCACGATTAGACTGAGCGATCCGCCGGTTTTTTTTTTTTTGGGAAGTGGGAGGAGGAAATCTTCAAAAGACACCTCGAGAGGTAATGACGGATTCGCCACGGGACGCCTACCGTCTAAAACATTCTTTCTCAAAGTGGGCGATAACGCCCCCTTGTGGGCGTTAATGGCCTTCAAGGGGGCGGTAAAAGGCCCAAAGAAGTTTGGGGGGCAATAGCTGATTAAAAAAAGCGAAAAATTATGTAATCCCGCAACTTTTCCCTGGATTATGGTCGATTGTTCAGAGATATCTAATAGCGTTTCCATCATCGTATTTGTCCGAACGTGGCTATTTAGTGCTGTAACAACACTAATAACTAAAAACAGAAATCTGCTGCTTGTTACCGAACGTGGCGACTTACGACTGTATTTAAGTGAATTCGAGCCTGATATAAAAAAAAACTGGTTAAACTACATCAGATTCATCCATCACATTAAATAAGCTCGATAAATTTAAATTCAAAGATTTGTTTAAATTTTAATAAAAATACATGGAAATTCGATTAAGTATGCGCTATAATTGCTCTTATTAAAAATGCTCCTTTAAAATGTAAGTTTGAACTCCAAAATAGAATATGGTATGTTTAAATATAATAATTGTAATAACTGTTTAAAGATAAACAACAATTGGTAAGTTTAAAAATGTTGGGGGGCACTAAAAAAATTTTGATTGTCAAAGTGGGCGGTGTATGAAATATATTTGAGAACCTATGGTCTAAAATCTCGTCCCTGAGGAGCAACCGTAAGGTTATACGCCCCGGGAAGAAGGAAGTGGAAGAGGGAAGAGAACAGAGGATAGATTTTGCGGCGGAAGGTCGGTGGCCGCCACTGCTCTTAGAGCGGAGCAGCGGAGGCTCTCGCGTGCGTCACGAGGCTAGGGGTTCGGTGGGCCGAGGTTGTTGGGAGCTATCGTGTTGGCTGATCGGGGGGATGTTCCAGGAGGGAGCAGGGACGATGTGCCCAATCGTGGTTTTTGGGTGCGTAGTCTGCGATCGTGGGGTTCGGGTGGGATTTGACCGAAGCGCGGAGAGTCTAGTTGCGAAAATTGGGGCAGCTTGCAGGGGGGAGAGGATTGGGATTCCCTTTAGGATTTGGGCGTTCCTGAAGTACCACGGAATTTGAAGGACTGATCGTAGCAGTCTCGTGAAACAGCCTTGGAGGACCCTGAAGCGTTCGTTGTTCGCCGCACCCCAGATCGGAATGGCGTATAGGTGCAGATGCTTCTTACGATGGCGGAGAAGACGCGAAGTTTGGTCGTTGGGGCCACCCTTTTGTTGGTAAAAAAGGGCTGGAGTTCGATAAAGGCTCCGAAAGCCTTGCCCCGTGTGGATCTGATGTGTCTGCACCATGTGAGCCTCCGGTCTAGGGTGACGCCCAGGTATTTGGCGGGAGCGATCCGCCGGTTTCAGACCGCTATTTATATGCGTCTTGCTGCTACCCCCCCCCCAATCTATGTTGTGTCGTAGCGCTATCTGATGACCTACTTTCGTTTCCTGTTTGATCGCGATACGCGGCCGTTTAGTTTAACGCTGACCGAGCGAATAATCGTGTACGTGTTTGCCGCATTTATTATTTCGACGATTAATAATAATATTTCGCGTATTTCGATGAAATAAAGTTAACGTAATGAATCATCTTTTCTCGTCGTACACTCGTTTATTTCACACTTTTTACTATTTTATTAATTTCTACTGGTTTACTCACATTCACACACGTTTTTTCGACCGACCGAAAGTTTAGTGTTTAGTTAAACACTAAACGACCGATGATCCGGCGTGTATACCATGTGCGCTGATAATCGGTCGAACACTTATTCCAGCCTCATACATGATGTTCAAAGGGGTGGGGTGCTGTGAGAACCATAACTTCTTTGGACCAACCAAACGAATCGATATTTAACCGACAATTGTACTGTTAACGCGCACCGATTCGTGTGTCTAATATTGAACTATTGTGTTTGAATTGAAAATAACACTTTCATCGCGCGGTTAAACCCGCGTGAAAATTCGGTATTTATTTTTGGTCAAAAACGCGGTGCTATGAACCGCAAATCTGCACCGTACTTTGAACCGTCATTTATTGATGATTTTGGCGTCTGCGTCTAAAAATGTTACTCGGTTAGTCGTTGTTGCCGGAAGCAAACTGTAATGAACCGTAAGAAGATCGGCGGAGTACTCGTTCTGGTAAAATCGTTGGACACAGACATCGCCGTTGTAAAACCAAATACATTTCTCGCTCCGCTCTCGGAATCTTAACGAACGCGGAAGTTTACTGCATTCCCCTCCCCTGAAGCAAATTCGTTAATAAAACGGTCGTCGTAAATATTGTACGATGTCGGGTAGTATGGAAAAAAGAGAAAAATACGCGCGCACAATCATACGCGAATGATTTCGAAACGATTTTCGTACCATATTTTCCTCCCTATTCGATCGTAACGACGTAGACTCCCACGGAAAAACGTAAAACTTTTCACCGCGAATTTTTCAAAATTAAACGCTTCTAATAAACCTAACCAGCTGCTATAATAATAATAATAATAATAATAATAATTACGATTTGATGACTGGTCCGACCGGAGTGTGTTGTTTGCACAGACTTGAGCTCGTCCGGGCGACGACACCCGTTTCAACGTGTCCACGACGGTCGTCGTCCGGTGAAACTTGTCGTCGTGGCGACCCGCAATTCTTTAGAAGCTTCAAAATAATCGCGCGTTAACAATGTACACTTAATAAATATAAATAACAGCGAACGAACAAATATGACGAGCGCGCGTACGTTCGATATTCAGCGTTTTTTTTTATGTAACGATAAACAATAATATAAACTAATATAGTTAGTATAATTTATAAATTAAACTAGAAAAAAAAAAAATCTCCGTTTGTGGATTTTTCGGTGATTTCTCCCCCTCCCCTCGCCATATAAGTACGCGTAGTTTTTTATTGTAATTATAGCCAATCAATTTATTCAATGTTATTGCCTATACGACTCCAGACGTTTTCGGCCATTTCTACACTATACTACAGAGGTCACCAACTCATTTTTTACGAGAGTCCGTTTTGAAACTTACCAAACTTTCCGCGGTCTCGAACAGTTTAATGATTTTCACACACGTTAAACACATTTATTACTATTATTATTATTTTTTTTAATCTGTATTTGCGTGTTAATCGATTTATTTATTATGACGGTAATTGAAAAAAAAAGACGATTATACAAGAAAACATTTCATTTTTAATATGAAAAATTACATTTATTTGTTTATATTATAAAAATTTAAAAACTACACAGGATAAAAGGGATCCGTGAAAAACGGTGTTCGCTGTCCGCCAGTTGTGGTGACCACTGCTATATTGTGTTTGTTCGGTACTATTATAAAGGGATTTTTTTCTCTCAAATACCGTTTTGATTTCAAATCTCGCTATAAGAAAACGGCGGGGTGTCATTTGAACCGCGCAAAGTGTACATTTGTGGTATGTTTAAAATTAAATATTATAATAATTCGACACGTGTGTTATTATAAAATTTGTGATACACTGAACTCTGGGCGAGTTTTCAAATGAATATCATTTTCCCGCTATTGGCGCAACAGTGCGGTCATATGGAAAACGCTATAAGATATATGTCGTGGTCACACCGCGTTATCATATCGTCGTATCGTTTTCCGGCGTTTGCGAACAAATAACGTTAATCTGTTGGTTTTTTTTTTTCTCATATTTTTGAATGACGAACACAAATATTTTTGCAGTTTGTAACAAAATCATTGTGAAAACGTTTTGTACTCTTTGTGATAATTTGTTCTATTCGGTAAGACCTGTCGGAAGGATTTTATATTACGACGAGGTTTTCCGTTACACGCGAACGTCGCGGAAAAACGAGAAAATGTCTTCAAATTTTAGTCTGAACGACAGTAATGCCGCATCTATGGAAGACAGTTCGAAACGGCGGAGGCGAGTTATTTATAAAATAAATAATAGAAATTTAGTTCATTTCTAAAATTAATTTTAACGGTTTTTTTTTTTTTTTTGCCATATTTTCAGTTCTCGTTCGATAAAACGTCGAAAGTTCGATGACGAATTAGTCGAATCCAGTTTAGGTGCAGCTTTCGGTTCACCCATGCTGAAGACGCAACGCGTTCGTACTCAATCGTTGAACTTGACATCTACAAATTCAGGTACTTACCGATTTCAGTGACATCAGTTACACGTTATTTATATTCAGTGATAATAATGTAAAGTAATCGATATACTTATCCAAATTTGACATCCTTAGTTCTTATTATTATTTTTTTTTGTGTGTAGGTGTTATATGTACGTATTACATGCATATTTGTACATTAGTTAATAACCAATGTAAATAGTTTTAAATATGTTTTTGTTTCACAGAAATAGATAATGTCATGTCACCAGTTAATAGTGTTCCTGAATCGATAATTTCAAGTATAACACCGTCTACTTCAACTACTCAATCCCGAAAAATTCCATCTAATAGAATGTCTTTAAGTGCTAGTACACCAAATCCTATCACCGGTATACCATCTGTTCCAACAATTTCATTGTCGTCGTCATCGTCAAACAGAAATAGATCGAGAAAGCAAAAGAATTTAAATAAAGATTTGGGACGTTGGAAACCTACTGACGATATAATGCTTATACAAAGCGTGTTGCAAGTAAGATTCATTTCACTTGAGTAAATGCACAAAAAATATAATGTGAATTTAAGATAATAAACTTTTTGCAATTTAATTGCACTCAAATTTAACTTTTTTTTTTTTTTTACAAACATTTGCAGACAAATAACTTGGTTATGGTGCATAGAGGTGTTAAATTTAGCTGTAGATTTACACTTAAAGAGATTTCACAAAGGTGGTATGCTTTGTTGTATGATCCAACAATATCTAGACTTGCTATATCAGCAATGAACAATTTACATCCAGAATGCATTGCCCACATAGAATCAAAAGCTCTATATTCTATCGCAGAAGAAGAAATATTGGCTACTGTACAGTCTGTAAGATAGGAATTTCATTTTATATTATATATATATATATATTATTATTATTATTATTATTAATTGGTTTGTTATAGAATTCACAACCGACTTTAGAAACATTTCAAGAATTACTCACTAAAAATGTCAACAAATTCCATCGTAGACGAACAGCTAAAGCTCTTATGTGTCATTGGCAATTGTTGAAACAATATTCTTTACTGTCGGATCAATGTAGTAAGTGATAATATTAAAACAAAATATGTTTATAAATTGATATTTAATTATTTTTTTTTTTTTTTATGTAAAATATAAATTGTTTATTTGAAAAAGAAAGAAAAGAATGTTTATTGTTATATTACAGGTACTTTAGATAATCCTATACCCTTACCGCTGATGAGTTCTTTAGAAGAACGAAACATGCATATTCTAAATAACGAACAAGAAGGTAATGTGTAGTAATATATTATGCAACACATTAATAATATTTTTATATAATTTTTTTAGTTACTACGTTGACTTCAGAACACATCCCTACGTTTGCAGAATGTGAAGATTTACTGAATGATCAACATTTATTGATGGAAAGTCTGGATCCTGTACTTGAACATCATATTAATGTAACAAACAAGTAATAAACTCCAAATATTTTATTTTTTTTTTTTTAAAGAAATTACTGTTACAATACTAGTTTATGCATAAACAGTTCAACTAAATTATATATTCTTTCTGTTAATGAGTTTAAAACGTAATATATTGCAAACATATTTAATATAATTAATATTCGAATTAGTTTTTCAAAAAAATGTTTATAATATTTTTAGAAAAGTGAAAAAAGAAATCAAAGTCTTAGAAGACGAATTGCCTAGAGCTCAAGTACTGGTGTTTCCAATGACAGGTATCAATCCTGTTGAGTTTGAACCACAAACGTTGGCTGTTTTGCGCGGTCGATTGGTCAGATATTTGATGAGATCTAGAGAAGTGAGTACTCGAATATTTTATAAAAGCTCAAGTATTTGACAAATGTATGTTTCAGATAACCATTGGACGTACAACAAAGTATCAACAAGTCGATGTTGACTTAAAACTGGAAGGACCTGCCTGGAAAATTTCTAGACGACAAGCAACCATACGCTTGCGCAACAGTGGTGATTTCATAATATCTTGCGAAGGTAAAAAATGTTTGTTTGTTGATGGAAAGCCATTGACAGATGGTAGTCGCAGTCGTCTAAATCATAATTCTGTCTTGGAGGTAAGTGTAAAATTTGAAATTAGTAGATTTATGTTTGATGTGGTGTTTGTATGTTTTTAGATTGCAAGTTTAAAGTTTCTCTTCCTGATCAATCACCAACTGATAAATACGATTAAACAACAGGCTTTCCAACAAAACCAAGTACAGTTACCCGTTCAAATAGTAAACCAGACACCACAGAAACAACATGTTAATCAAAAGTCACAAAAGTCCACAGTGATAAAAGCCGAGAAATCTGTTCAGAGTATTGAACAGCAAGAACAGGAGCAACAAATGATGGAAGAACTACAAAAACAAAAGGTGGAAGAACAACAGAAGAAGTTATTGGAAAATCAGAGGCAAAAAATATTGCAACAACAACAAGACGAGCTGGAACAGCAATTAAAATTGTTGGAGGCTGAAGAGGAGGAGCACAATCAACGACAACAAAATATGCAGTAAACTATATATGTGCTTAAGTTAATATTATTTATATACAACATTTTTATTTATTAAATAATAATGGAAACATTTTTTTTTTTTTGTATTTTATAGAACTGTTATATTGTAAAAAAAAAATTGTAGGATTGTAATGTTAAGCAGCTTAAGTTACCGTTACCTGTGTAAAGTAGTGAGGATTCATGTATAGTATTTTACAGGGAAATAAAAGACAATCTCTATTTTATAATTTTATTGAAAACAATTTATTACACTAAATTATTGAATTAAAGAATTCAGTATTGAAGATTGTTATTAATATTTTAATTTTATATATATACATAATAGTGGTTCATAATGGTTTATGAATGGATATTAAAGTATATTAATTGTACCAATATCAAACAAATGTAAATGTCAAATAATTTGCATCTTACAATGTTGATGCCTTTCGAAAGGGACAATTTCCAAAACTTGTAAAACGTAAGTATCCTGTTTCTATGACTCTGTAGCTACTCTTTTCATTACTCAGTAACACACGTTTTGTTCGTCAACAAGTAATTTGAATTTAAAGGAAATTTCCTTTAAATTTAACATTACATCTAGGAGGAATTTAAATTATTATAACTGGTACTACTTATGTCGCATAAATTATATTTCTGAAACGAAAAATTGTTTATAGCGGTTTTTGGTTTTGAAATAACCACTGACATCAATGCTGATTAATTATAAAATATACAATACATAAATACTTCGATTTTTTTTTCAGTATTTGGTGTTTTTTTACACTATTGTAGTAAATAATAGTAATAATCATACAATATATATTTTCTTGAACAAAACAAACCAATTGCGAGGTGGTTTATGACAGGCAGGATGAAGCTCACATTTTTCATTATACATACACTGTTTGTATTTTTTTTCAATTATTGATATTGCAACAGTACCTGTTCTCATATTATTTCAAAATATTCATCATAATTGTACATTATAACAATCAGTGAGGCTATGTCAGTTTTAGGGTGTAAAACCGTCCTCTTCTTAACTCTGTCCTCTACACACATTTTCGCAATACACACCGAATCATGTTTTACTCTGTATAATTTGAAGTAAAGTGTCTTGGCGCCTTACCAGTGGTACGGCGAATCGTTCATAAAAGAGGAAAAAGCTTTGGAGATTTGATGGAGGGGAAAGGTTTTTTTAACGCTTTGTGGTATTGCAGGTGGATAAGTAAAAAATGGGTTTCGAATCTCGACAATTTCAAGTTCGCCTTGTTACCCAAGTCTCACTACAAAGTATAGTTCACATAACTATTAGCGCAATATTTAAGAAAACTCATTATCATAAATCATGGGATAAACTAACATTAATCAGTTAAAATAATATTAATGTTCGTGTGTTGTAGATGTGGAAAACGATCGCGGCACAATAAATATCGCGTTTAAAATGAATTGTAATAATCAATATGCATTGTAAAAGGACAAGTTTACTTTTTGTTTTTTAATGTACCTGACGGCGGCACTATTGAACATTTTTACGTTTTTTTCTTTTCGTTCACACGGAATTGTTACAATTTCCCCGGGAACGTATTCCATTATTAATCGTTACGTTAAGAAAAACGCGAAACCACCGCAGCATCATTATTGTTGTTCAATGTTCAAAGAAGCCGCGCAGTGTACTCGTTATTTATATGTAAATTGGTTAAAATTGCGCGCGGTTTCGTGGTACGGGCGGGCACACAAGGTTTTCCTTCCGCCGACAGTGCCGATATAACGACCGTGGGGACGTGTGCATAACGCGTTATGTTTTCCACAATAAAATAAAAAAAAAAGAGAACTTTCTACACGAATACTTTCCGACATTCATAATATTATACGCGTATAAGTAGGTAAAATACACTTCCCGCGGGCACGTGTCAATATCAAATGCGAGCCGTCGTATATAATATTATAAATAAATAATAATAATTATTATTATTATTAAAAGTCCTCGCCGAAGGTTTTACTAAAAACGCACCGCCAAACATGGACCGAACCGTTGTTGTATTTTTTACGAATAGCAGACGCGCAACGACGAGTAATGTTTATTTATTTATTACACATCGTGTGTCATTATTTCGCGAGATCTTTTTTAAACGATTCACGCGGAAATCCAGTGGTCTACTATAATTAGATCGTAATATAGCCGATCGCTAGCGTATACCTGCCACCGTAGACTCTCTACATTATTTACACACGACAATAATATTATAGCAGATTATTATTTGTATAATAATTATTATTATTATTATTATTATTATTATTAGTAAGTATACTTATTACACGACACACACGTACCGCGGACATTGTGTTACTATATTATATTATAATGTAATATACGGGATTTGTAGCCCGTAGGTTTGCTAAAAAATTACATCGGTTTAAATAGGTACCTATGTAAAACGTTTTGTCGCGACAACGATACCACACGCGCGTTTTTTTAAACGGATAATAGGGGAATTCAATTTCTTCGTCGGGTATGATTTAATACAGTAATAATTGTGACTTTTGCGTTCTTTTTTCCTTACTTTAGAACAGTGACGGGCAAAGTACGGCCCGCCGAGGGTCCATCGACATGGATAGTATATGGCCTTTTTTTTTATGCATTTTTTCTATAATTCTGGCACTCCTCTAAAATGTCTTAAACTTTGTGGTCCTCCATTAAAAAAGTTTGCCCACCACTGCTTTAGAACGTCTTAGGTGACGTTTTCCTACAGCTAAAGAAATACGATTCAATATACACACGGATCTAAATAACTAATTTTTCTTTTTCTTTGTAATTTTACATAATTTTTAAAAATATTTATCAATAACCGGAAAAAAAAATTACGAGTTTAGATAGTTTATATTACTAAACTAATCGTGATCAGGCCTTAATTCTAAAGATATTTACTGCGACCAATAGTGATTTTAAAGCCCAAAAAACGTTTATATAGAATGTATATAGAATTTTTCTGTACAATCGAGGTGAACAATACAAGCGTTTATAATAGCTATACAAAACGATTACTGTTACAAAAAAAAAAAAAAACACCGCGTTTTTTCCTATTTATTAGAACGCGCGCGATACGTTCCACTACGCACGAATTATTGTTACGGCCCGATTCGAACAACACGACGACATTATTATTTTCCTCACCGTGGTTGCAGAAATCACAACAACAACAATAATAATAATAATAATAATAATAATAATGATAATAATAATAATGATAATAATAAACGAACAATAAATCCACGTCGTACGCCTATAGTCATTTCAAAGTCGAATAACCCATATTCGTTTTGGAAGAGGTTAACGTGAGCACTAAAAAAAAATGCATGTTTTTTCTTTGTTTTTGCTCCAAGTGAGCAGAAATAGCTAACAGCTACGTAAGCACACGTAACAATGAACGACGATATTCTTACAAAACGTACATTTTTTTTTCTCTCTACTATATAACAAATAATTCCATTCGCACGTGTACGCATGTACTTTTACGTATTTATTATTTATTATTATCTGTCAGCAGAAACATCTTTTATGCGCACGTGTAATAGCATTCATTATCATACACACAAATTAAGATCACTTCTTACTTTATGAAAAGATTTCATCGGTACGCGACAGACAGTGTAATATTATACACACACACACACACATACGTTTTGAAAACCTTTTGACGATATTGGTATTGAACCAACAAGGGGTACAACGGTTAGCCAGTACTACATACCGAATTTCAATCATTTGGTAAAAACAGTTTTACGGCTTCATGGCAATTCGAATTCAAACGCAATTGAAATTTTATAATTTCACAATATTAATAAACTGTATAAAACAATAGTGTAGCGATCGAAATTGATTTAGTACAAAGACCGGTGGTGACGTGCGTGGAGTTTTTAACAAACTGGAAATATTGAAATATGAAACCACCACTATCATCGTCCTCGCGTTTAGTTGTCTGCCATCTATATATTATTTCAGCACCTTTTTATATAAATACATATACACAACTCAACCGTGTCGGCCTTGGGAGAAACACTATTAGATGTGACATTTTGACTGAAAACACTTTAGAAAACATAGGTATTGATTTACACCCACTCATCTCTGTTATCAAAAGCCACAATATATAATGGGTATAATATAACTTATAAGTGACTAGAAAAATATGGAGAATTGTTATTATGGAATACCAGTGAAATATTATAGTGTATTTTATGGAGATGATAACACTTACCACCGAGTAAACACAGCACATTAATTTTTACAATTGTTGTTTTTAAACACATGTGCGCACACACACACACGATTACACTTGTAATGTAAATAGGTCTTATACTCCATGGAGTACCAGAGAAACGACCTTAAACCATTAACAGTTCATAGATATGTCATCCTGTTAGAATTAATTATGTTTCTTCTATTTATAACAGTATGTTTGTGCACTTAATAAGGAAATTATAGTTTTTTTTTGTTTTAGTAAATTGTGAAATCTGAGTCATTATGATGTATCGCTCGTTCGGTACAGACCAATAACACAATACGTTCATAAAACCAACTATAATATTATTCTAATAGAATACAATATTAAAATTAGGTTTTTTTTTTTAAAAATCAACATTTCGATCTTGTATCATTTATGAATATTTTTTTTTAAACCAATTTTTAAGTATTCGCACCAAAACACATTTACA
The DNA here is from genome assembly GCA_032441825.1 of Chaetogeoica ovagalla. Taxonomy (NCBI): domain Eukaryota; kingdom Metazoa; phylum Arthropoda; class Insecta; order Hemiptera; family Aphididae; genus Chaetogeoica; species Chaetogeoica ovagalla. The sequence goes on from CM063736.1 coordinate 8,621,580, forward strand.
CAAATTTTCATAATTAATTTTCCATGAAATGGATTAATCGATTAAAATAATAATAATAGTAATAATAATAATAATAGTGCAATGAATCATCTTAGCAGTGTTATTATTTATAATATCCCTAATTATAAATATGAAACATATAAACACATAATTTTAGATATATTATTTTATACTATATATGTATATATATTAAACATTTTCATTTTAAATTTTATTTTTAAATGAACATTTTATGGTACCAAAGTAAATCAATATAAGTTAAATGGTTAGCAAACAAATAATATAATAAGAAAAATGAATTTTATTAAAAGGTTAATTTTTACTATAAGAGTTCATTTTTTATCACATGTAAGTCATAAATAAGTATGAAAAACAATAAACTTTTATCACCTATACACGTGTAAACCACAATAACTACCAAGTATACTTCACATTTACCAGACTATAAAAGAATTATAAAATAATTGGAAAGAAAAAGAACAAAATCCATTTGTAAGTACTTTTTTCTTTTTTTTTAGTAATTATTTATCATCAATGTACATAATTTACGCATCAAAATTTGGAGAAAGCAAAAATAAAATATATATGTATAGTATATATATAATATGAAAGTCTACCGTGTATAAGTGACTGCAAGATACAAGAACAATGTCACCGATTGCTTTTTCAATAATTAAGATCACATGCAAAAAGAGACCATTGACCCACAGCAACAGAACATTAAACCGAATAAGCTTAAATTATTTTGTTTGACACTGACAAACGTTTGTCAATATTTATTAGGTATGTTTTTTTAAATATTGTTTAATGTTTTGTAAATGCTTAATAGTCATTCGGTTTCACGATTCACCATTGCCACTATCAGTTGCATCTTCTTGATATTCATCTTCGGAATTTGCATCGGATTCTACATCTAAATCGTAGTCTTCCACATAAAAATCACTATCCATTGCAGCAGCTGAAGTTGACGAGCGAGCAGTTTGACTAACTTTACAATAGTCTTCTAATGTAAGTGGAACAATGACATTGTCTTTTTCAGCATCCAATCGGCCACTCACCACTTGTTTTCTGAAATAACATTAAATATTTGCTCAAAACTAAAATATATTTTTAATTAGAAATTAACAGTAAACAAAAAAAAAACAACTAACTTAATTATATTTTCGTATTCTTTATCTTTGCCTTTTGAATCTTTCCACCGCCTATACATGATGGAAGCATCAACATTAGCTGGACTGAATGTATTTGGTTCATTAAGAAGAGAAATTACAGAAAGTAATACTGTCCTAATAATGGAAAAAATATATATTATTTTATATTTTAATATTATTTTTTAAATAGACTAATATACACATAGTTGGTTTAATTTAAATTACATTTTACAATAGTTAAAATAATTAGATCGTAATAATAATAATAATAATAATAATAATAATAATAATAATAATAATAATAATAATAATAATGACATTGGCAAAATATTTATACATTTTAATTACTGACAAATGTAACAGGGAAGTAATTGTACTTGAGGTTAGAGTTACCTGACACTTTGTGTAGGATTCCACCTTTCACATGGTAACTCTCCAGATTGAGGATCATCTATTGGTGGGTGAAGAATAGAAATACATAGATCACCATTCTGCAAAAATACAATAATAATTGACGATAAAATCAAATTTATTATTTGAATGCACAGAGAGATTCATACACCTTGACCTAGATTAACTAATGTATAGGTATGTACCTGCATAATGATTATGTAATCATATTACCTTGTAAGTACTTATAATTTAAAATAGAATTACAATTGTTATTTATTTTATTACAAATAAAATAATTTTTTGATAAAATATTAACCATAAAACGTTGTAATTGTTTTAAATTCTGTTAATGGAATAGAAGTATATAAACTGATTGGTCAATTTCCTGGTCATTGAGTTGTTTGAAAATGTTACTGAGAAAGTAGAATTTCACGCTTTCATCATGCATTTTCTTTCAGTTTCTTCTTATTAACTTTAATATAGATAAATATATTTTATGAAATATTATTAGATATCTACTTAATTCAAATTTATTAAACTTTCTATTTAAACTCGTATTTTAGTTTACTTATCTACATATTATATCTTTGACACAAATTAAAATCATCAATATAATTAATTATTGGTCCAAACCTAAATAACAAGTAAACATAATTTAACTATTGAAATAGTTACATAAAAAAACATTAAATTAATAAAATATTAATTTATTTTATTAAATTATAACCATCTATATCAATAATAATAATAATTATTATTATAATAACATAAAAAATGAAAATGTGTATTGATTGCCATATAATGTGACCTTCTTAACAAATGAATAAATACTGAACTCTCTCGGGGCCACAAACAAAATTCTACTTATCATTTTAATATGATCACCTTGATGTTACAACTAAACAGGTATTATTATAGCACATAGTAGTAGTAATAGGCTTAATACGACTGATTTATTCTTAAAAGGACAAGAACTTGGCAGTGACCTCCTGTTTGCATAACTTTCCTTACATTTGTCCCTGACTCATGGAGCAACGAAATAACTTTATTATATCAAAAAATAAAAATAATATAATCATTATCTATTATTTTAGCTTAATTGTCCTGAACATTCTTAATTTTAAAACACTACGTAAGTAATATTGTAGAATGGGAAATTATTTAACATTTATTTACATCGAAATATTGAAAAAAAAAATGAATGGACATACCTTTTCAAAATACTTATTATTTGTTGACCAACTCCCAAAGCGTAATTAAAAATTATCATAACATATATTCTTTTACTATATTAATTAATTACAGTGTGGCATAAACTGATAATTAATCACCTTGTTTTTATATTTTCAAAATTATTTTTAATAATAAAATTTAGCACAATAATATAATACATTTGGATATAATAAAAACAAGACGTTGTGAATTAAACTATCGTAAATATTAATATTAAAATTATATACATATTATACAACAGTACTTTTATACGAAGAAGTTTTTGTTTTGTAATTTTAAGTACTTACTTTAAATAACTGATAAACTTTTTTTTAATCAGTTAATAATATTATATCATATTTAATACTAATTAATTTAACGTTTTATCAAAAATAAATTTCCATGAATCAATATCATAATAAATTTGTTAAATTGAAAATAACAAGTTTAAATTATTTGAATATTTTTAGACCTAATATGTAACTAGAGAGAAGACAGTACAGCAATTTGTTATTACCGTCTATAGAATATATAACAAATTTACATTCCTTATCAATTCAGTTTTATATTAGTCGATATTTTACATCAAATTGACCTTTTATTAAATTGCACACTTTGTAGCATACAATCTATAATTTACCTTGAATTTAATTTTTACATTTTATAATAATAATAAGTATTGAATAAAAATATCATACCTCATACACGTTAGGATGCCATACTTTTGTCAGAAACCTTATACTCGGTGGTGAATAAGGATAATCTGCAGGGAACTTCATATGTGCCTATAAAACAGAAATTTTTTATTAATGGTATATTAACACTAAAGTTTAGAGAACTCTAAACTCGAAATAGTCTGATGCCCAATAGTTCAATTCAATGTAGTTAAAATGGCATATTATACATTTCTTGTACAATTAAATATAATCTAAATAAAATGTATTTATTTTTAAAAATAACCAATAAATTTTCATATTCATGGATCGAGTTAACCTAAATTAATACAATACAGCGTATGATTTTCTATTAAATACCTAAGTAAATACTTTTATTGTGGCGGGTATTTGGAATAAATAAATATATATATATATAGATTAGGTATATATATATATATAATTAAAGGAAAAAAATAATAAAACCTAATATGGAATATGTGTTTCAAACAGTGGCAAATAGTATTAAATTATGAGTAAGTAGATTTGACCGATTTACAAAACACCTCACACGATAATAATATATCGAACAATTGCAGTTATAGTTATTGTATGAGATTGTGTTGTATAGACAAACAAAACAAAATAAAACTAGTCTTAATACTTATTTCGAGTTTGCTCAAATCACAAAAGTAATAATAGATACCGAAAAATGTCCATAGATATAGAAATTGTTTCATCTATTGTCGGCTAAACAAACCCGTACGATTATTTATTTTGTACTCATTTTCACTTTGTCGTTCAGAACTATTTATCATTACACCGTCCCCACTGACAGAGCGAGAGTCAATACGCAAATACAACATACAATAGGTACAGTCAAAGGTCTAACGTACAAGGCGTTATAGTAAACCATACAGAAAAAGGCAACTGAAACGTCAGTGACCTATATATATATATATATATATATACGTATGTGTACGAAAAATAACTCCGGACCACGTTTTGGTCCAACATAATAGACGTCTAACGTCAAACTTACACACCTTGAAATATCCTCCCTGGTACAGGGTTTCCGGCGGTCCAAATATGGCCACCTCCCATTCCCTGAGGTTGTCTTCGATCAGTTTTACCCTGAAACCCTCGACGGGTTCTTCTTGCAGACTTTTGTACTCGTGCGCCAGGGCTCTGTGGGCGCTCGTCGACAGATTCTGATTGTTAGCCATAAATGTGTGTCTGGGTCTCGAAACGCTGGCGCAATTATCGTGCGCGTGTGTTAATAACAAATCCGCCGTACGGTACGCGGAGGAAAAACGAAGACGTTTGCAATAAACTAATCACAACGAGACGAGCATAACGAATGCAAGAAGACGCGACGTTTCACGCGAACACACTGCGCATTATTATAAATCGTATTATTATTATTATTGTTGTTGATTCGTCGTACAGTGCGGAGTCGACGCGTATTACCCCCGTGGGCGTGCGGTGTGCGGCATACGGCGAATTCGTACGGGAAAATTTTCTCTTCGTTGTTTTCTTTCTTTTTTTTTTCCCCGAAACACGGTTCGCTAATAATTTTCTTCTTCTTCTTCTTCTTCTTCGATAACGGCGAACAGCGGCGAGAGTACGCGACACGCGGCGCACCGCTCGTTTCGATTACGTTGTTTTCGCCGCCGATCGTGTATTTCGTAAACTATAAAAATTGTACACCAAGCGCCTACGGCTGGTGGCGTTATACCAGCGCGTTAAGTGCAGCAGCGCGAACGACGACGAAAACCGAAAACGATTGGTTTTTTTTTTTTTTTTTAAATTTAATTCTTACAACACGTATGGGAAAAAAATCATTTTAATGCAGACCGAGAGAACGAACGATTTTCGAAGACGCGTTTACAATAATAATAACGAAAAAAAAAAAATCGTATTACGACTCGCTATGGCGCAACAGCAGCAGCAGCAGCGACGGTGGCGACCCGATACGTCGTGCGTGCGTCTCCAACGCGGACGGATTGATATTGTAATGAACGGAAAACGTGAAAAAAATAAACAGCATCGGAAGGCGAGCGGGACGGAAATAATGGAGTAGAAAAAAAAAACAAAGCAGCTTTTCAGTCTTTCACACGAAATGTAATTTTTTTCACATAGAGAGCACAACGTTCATTGTAACGTGACGTGAAACGACGTCCGACCGTGCGCGTGCCGCCGTGTCTGCGGAGTGGTGGGGCGGCGGCGGCGGCGGCGGTATGTTGAACGGAACGGGCGAAGGGGACCGTGTGAACGAACGGCCCTCGTCGAGTGGAAGGGATGGGCGGCGGCGGCGGCGGGCCGACGGACAATGGAACGAGGTTTGCGCCAAGCAGCAGCAGCAGTCGCTCGTCGGCGGCGGGGCCACACATCGTTTTCCAGCAAACAGCTGAGACGCGTCGCACGTGAACCGTAAACATGACGTGAACGCGGACGCGTCCCCGGATAATTCTGAATTCCAACCAATGCGGACGGACAGTGGTCTAATAATTTGAACAAAAATCATTATTGGGAGTGCGTAATACACGTAGTTTGGTTTTTATATGATTTGTATTTACAGTTTATCACATATATTTATGGTTCATGTCGTTTTTTTTTTTTTTTTAACTAATCGTAGTCCGTTATTCGTTAATATTTTTACAGTAAAAAAAACAACAACCGTTAATAATATATTACAATTGGAATTTAAACATCGGCGTACAAACGGAGTGTATATTTTTACGCAGTATTTTCGTATGCCCGGTTTTAGAAAATTTTTAAAAACGAATGTAAAATATATAAGTAAAAAACAAAAAAAAAATCCAATACAAATATTTACCGCGACAAATAATATATTATCTTCTGTACGCTTACATTAAATTCGAGTAATATTTTTTTGAAATAACTTTTCGATTCGTTCGTAATTTATACGCGTGTTGAGCTAAAAAAAAAAAAAGCACGTGCACAGGGGGCCGCCGTTTTCGGTGTACAAACACCATTCGAAACGTTCGATTATTTTCTTTTTTTTTTTTTTGCGGTTATTCACTTATTCGATTTTTAACGTTATATTTACACTTTAACGGTTTAATATAAACGGGTGTAATATTACATTATTTTTGTGGGACGTTGGCTACAGCAAAACAAAAATCTAATTCTAACAATTTTTTTATTTTAACTTAAAAGGAAAAAAAAAACGGAATTTATAAATAAAATACACCTATTGTATACTGCCGTGGGGGTATAAAAGAATTCTAATATGCATACACAGACACGGGATGTACCTAAGGCCTATACATGACGGAACGATTACTTACGCATCAGTTACACACGATGTTCAAGGGACGGGGAGGGGAGGCGAACATGAAACCCAAACACTGTCGATGAGACATCAACGTCGGAGAACGATGACCAAGAAGAAAGATCATTGGACGGAGACGAAACGCGGGTGTAGAAAACGAGAAAAGAAAGTGCATGGAACGTAAACAAAACAAGAATAAAACGAAAAAAGAAAGCAATAGTAGTGGCGCACGTAAAATGAACGACGGATGGAAACCGCGTGGTCGCGGGCGACCACTCCCCCAACACAAATACACGGTGTGGGAGGGGGCGAACGTGCACGACGTTCGCGCTGGCCCGCCGCGGCTACACTGAGCGGTCCACACGCGGACAATAAATCTATGGATAAGGAGTCGTTACTTCGCATCTTGCAATCTACGTATTATTTATGGGATATCTTATTCTGTCTTCCATTAGCAAGTTACTGTTTCTCCCGTGCCTAAAATCGTGGATTCAGTACAAAATATTAAATATGTGTGTAATCGTATAAAATTTCAATAGTAGACAAAAACCGCAAATAAGCTATGGCGTGTATTTTTTATATACGTATAAATATCAACATTTGAAAATAACGGTGTAACGTCCCCTCTCCCTTGTCCTCAGATCCAGGAGTTTTGGTTATTTTCACGTGGTCTTGGGGACTCGACCACGGTGTGTGACACTTATATCATAGGCAAGGCTACCTTGTGTGAAATAACAAGTATTAATATTATATAAATATTATTTATTCATACCAAGATATACATAAAGATATATGTAAGGCCTTCCAGAGAGGTAGTAATTGGTTCCTGGACGATGTTGGTAGCGTCTTCCTTCGCTGCTCCCAGACTACTACTGCTCCTAGACTACTACTGCTCCTACTCCCTTGATTTTATGCCACGCACCGAAAACCCTTATTCAACATTTCGCAAGCACCGCCATAAAATAATGAACGATGTCGCATATGCGAAAATGCATAATGTAATCGTTACAACGGTTATGGCCATACGCATGATTTCCGAAGAAAATAAATAAACATAATAATTTCATTGAAATAATGTACACCGTGCGTGAAAGAGAACCATTCTAATAGCGTTGATTTTATAACGTACAGATAGCCCACGGTATAGGAGAGACGTTTGGCGACAACAATTTTATTTATACGATTGTTGGTTCATCAATAGATATCGTTGTTGTAATTTAATTTAATTTTTCGTGTCTATTTTACAAGGGACAAAATACACTATAAATACAGACAATTCCCGTGGGTTTGTCGTCGTCGCTACTCTAAATCTTAGTATGTCGTAAATAATTATTATTAGTGCGAGTGTAATCGAACTGTGTACCGGCTTCCGCTCAATCGTTATGTTACTGGTTTCATCGTTATCCGCAAAATCATTTATAGATTTATTTCAGTTTGTATACCTTTAAGATTTTATTGTAGGTAAACACACGAGAAATCTGCTTTACACAATTCGTCGCATGAAGCATATTATATAGTCCAATACACACAGAACAAATATAATTTATAAACATTTCTTTTTCGCCTATACAATTCGTATTCGTTTTAGTCGATCTAAAGAATAAAGAATAAGGACCTGATATAAGGAATATGATAAAAACAAATACATAATACAATACTGTAAAGTTATTACAGAATTATGTATATAACTAGCTGTCCTGCCCGGCGTTGCCCGTGCCAAAGATTTGTATTTTTTATTACAGCTGAATTACCCGGCTTCGCCCGTGTACAGTTTTGAACGAACTTGCATCATTTATTAAACTTTAAAATTTTAATTCAATACACATGCTCTTCTTCTCCCTCGCCTCTAACCCAGCCAGTAGCGTATTTTCAAATTTTTTCTCGGGGGTTTAGTAATTTACATTACCTATAACTATTATATAAAAAATATATATTTTTAATTCCGCCTAAAATAGCTGACCCGACAGACTTCGTCCTGTCAAAATGATTTGTAATGTGGCAATTTTTGTGCCTACGTATTTTAAAAATATTCTCCTGAACAGAACCGTCAACCTGGTGATAGGGCGTTGTGAATAAAAAACATATATAATGATTTAAAAGTAAGTAATCGCTTTATTGTTAATCATGTGAATCATAATTATTATTATTATCATTGTATTTTCATTGTAGTGCTTTGTTTTTTGTTTTTGTTTGATTACATAGAACAATCCTCTAATGTTACTTATTATTAAGCAAGGTCTTTATGTATCAATAACTATCGATTGACTTCATTTGATGCGCAGTATTAGTATTTGGAGTAATTGTTTCTATTAAACTGAAAAGAACTAACATTATTATTATGTTCATTCTCTACACTATTATTTTGGGTCGTATTTGAAAAATATAACAGTCTGACAATATTGAGATGTTCACATTAGAACTGTAATAAGTAACAAATCAACATAATAAATACAGTAATTCTGCAAACCCCTAATGTTCATATTATAGGTAGCTACTGCAGTTTCTTTATAACTATATTTGTCGATTATTGAAAATAAATATTCAGCATAAACGTCAGATTTTTCGCTTTGGTCACGTGAGCAAGCCGATGTGACATCTCCAAAAAGTCTAATACATACATGGCGTGCCCAAATTGATAATGCCTGCTACCTTTAAGGTTTGACCCTGCGATTTGTTGATCGTCATTATTCGACTTTCAATGGAACTGCAGGCGTTTAAAATTGAATGGCAAGTTGTTGGGTACACAAATTATGCGCGGTATAAGAACATTGTCTCCTTTGGCTTCTCCAGTTAAAATTGTTTCGAGTTTGCCTCCCTAGTTCGTTAAATAATTGAAATATTTACGTACGCGAATTATTAAAACCTAGTCCAGCCATGATTAAATTAATATTTTTTAATATTAACTTATTTGATTATATTAAAAATCGACTATTGTATTAATATTATAATAAATCGTTCTGACCTGTATTGATGATCCAAGTTTCCAATCTTTTTTCATCTCGTGCAAACCAAAAGAATTTCAACATGGGAAAATTTTTTATTTACTTTCGAAACACGGTTCATTTTTTGAGCCAGTATGGTTCTTTCTCACAAGCAATTTTCGTTATAAAATTGTTGCAGATTAATGTAATTACGTATATTACATATTTCGATCGTAACGCAATCGTAAGTTACTTTATATATTTATATTTTTAATTGAAAAAAAAAAAAATTACATATTAATATACGTAATAGAATCAATATCTTTATAAATTATAGCCTATTCGTGTTCAATTCTATAATCTATAGACCATTATCAGTGTAAAGTTTCCATTATACGGCCAATATATGTTCTGTCAGAAACCAATTGGCCGCATTGTGAAAAGAGGAACAAACATCCATACATCCATCCGTTTCATCCATTCATCGTTATATTTTGGACAATTCACACAATATCTTTATTTTGTATTCGGTTTCAGCGTTATTCTGATCTATAAGCTACATTACTGTAAAGTTTCATTAAAATCCGTTTAGTAGTTTTTGCGTGAAAGAGGAACAAACATCCATACTTCCATCCAAACAAACTTTCGCCTTTATAATATTAGTAAGGATAAAACAAAAGAATAAGTAATTCAATTTAAAAATTAAATATGAGATACAATTTTTAATTTTGTTAATTTTGATTCACCTGATATAATTGAGTAATCGTTACATTTTTTAAATATTTCGCGTGTTAATAATAGGATAAAATATAAAATATTATGTAATATATAACATAATATTTTTTTATTATAGCCACAATTCTTTATTACGTTATGTTTTTTTCAGCCATGTCATAAATATTAATTTGATTTTTTTCTTATGTTGAACACTGTCAATTTTATCTTCAAAAATATTAAGCGCGCAATTAACTCACATCTACAAGTTTTTCGGATGGAGATTTTAGCCCATTTGTTTCAATGTTTTCTCAAGGGTAGAATAATTTTTGTGCCCAGCCCATATAAACAATTCTTCTTCTTTGAATTAATAATTGGTTATTAAATTAATTATATTTCCTCATTATTTTTCTAATTATATGTCTCGATTTTCATAGGTAACCAAAAAAAAAAAAAATATTCGAACAATCCTCTCGAAGATTAGTTACTTCTTCGTCTCGTCTTTTTCCTGGTCATTTTCTTTTAAACTATCGATTGAATCATTTGATGAAAATGAAAATTTGGAGTTAATTGTTTCTATTAAACTGTCTTAACAAATATTATTATGTTCATTCTCTACCACTATTATGTTGTCTGCTTCTTCTTCTTCTTCTTCTTCTTCTTCTTGATTTTTTTCACGATTAGAACCTTTTGAAGTACAAATCAATGAATAAATAGCAGTATTTCGAAATGATGTTCTTATTACACGCGCAATTGGGTTTCTATTATAACTTCCTTTTTGTCGAATTATTGAAAATAAATATTCTATAACGTCTTGATTTAAGCGGTTTTATTAGTAATAGCATATGTGATTTTTTCATCTCAAAAACTAAATATTCAATTCAATAATTGATAATTTAATTGTCTTGTTTTGCGAATATTTTATTCGAATTTTTATTTAACAACCGTGTGAAAATAGTTCTTGACATGCAAATATCGGTTGTATAATTGTCCGTTTTTTCGAGAGATAATAGTTTCGCTAGTTTCCGTTAAAATATTTGGTCCTAAATAATTCGAAATATTTACGTACCGAATTATTACCACCAACCAAGTCCATTAATTTGCAACTGTAGACACACACACACACTCGCAAATCCTCCCGTATAATTATCGTTTAACCTAGCGCTCCTGACGAGGCCCTTATAATAAATTTTCTATACCTTGTTGATGATAAGTATTGCCAATCTTTTTAATCTCGTAATAATAAAATAATTTCAACATGGGAAAATCGTTTTTGCATATCTAATCTATGCTAATAGTCAAATACTAAGGTATATTTCCCGACATTGTGAATTTAAAGTTCTTGAAATTAATGTAATTACGTATATTACACATTTCGATCGTAACGCAATCGTAAGTTACTTTATATATTTATATTTTTAATTGAAAAAAAAAAAATTACATATTAATATACGTAATAGAATCAATACTGCAGTATTATTCGGTGCGAATCAATTTATAATTAATAGACCATATCAGTCGTAATCCGTTCCACCTTAGTACGGCCAATATATGTTCTGTCAGAAACCAATTGGCCGCATTTAAAATATAGGAAGAGCGACATCTCCATCGGGTTGTCGTGTTCTCGTGAATAATTATTATAAATGTATTTTGTATTCGTTTCAGCGTTATATTATAAAAATTTAATAAAAATTCGTAAAATATATTTGAGCCATTATGTAATTTATATGAACGGTATGAAACATTTTTGTATATTTCAATGAAAAGACTTTATTGACCCCGCCCCCTCCCCTTAAAATTAATAGTGACTTGACTCTCACTTGAATATTGATAAATGTTAATATTAACCATATATTTCTTATATATATTGTCGTTCTATTGGTGGTTTCACTGTTATTCACGTTTGAGAGAATGACATTTGAAAATGTGATAATGATAGTTCTGTAAACGAAAAAAACCGGTGTATAGGAAAAATATAAAATATTATTAATATATAACATAATATTTTTTTTTATTTTTTTTTTTTAAGCTTTTATAGCCCATTAAGGGCCTTTGCTGCTTCCACTACTTCTCGAACAACAGCGGAATTTTGAAGTTTATTAACGGACTTTCTGTTGAGCTCTGTTCCTGGTAATAATGCCAGATCGTTTCAGAGTGTCCATCCATCTTTGCCTAGGGCGGCCTCTCAAACGTTCAATGTGACCAATTACATTTTGGTAATGACTCGTTTCCAGAGTACCAAAGAAGTGCCCGTGGAAATTAGACGTAATACTTCATTGTATTTTAGCTAAAAACAACAAATTGGTTTTATAGCTGGTATATTTCCTCATTTGTTCTAATATCAAATGTGCAACGTTAAATAGGACCATTTATTGGCGAAGTGTTCTTTTTTATTTTCCAAAGATCATAGCAATTATTGTTTCGTTCTTGTCACCGACCACGTTTCGCAACCATAAGCAAGGACTGGACGTAAATAACTCATATATAGGTTGATTTTTGATCTTTTAGAAAGGAGTTTAGATTTAAATAATTTTGCTAATGCAAAATAACCTTTATTGGCTGCTGAGATAACATAATATTATGTTTAAAATATATTTTCTCAATGACATTTTAACGACTCCCGGGAAATATGAAAAATAAGCATTTATTAGAAATAATTTGCTGCGTTTACAACACGTATTTCGTTTCATGTGTTGCGTATCAATAAATAACAGTTAAATGATTTATATCGTTGAATTTTTGACTATTTATTATTAGATTGACACGCCATCTATATTATCATTATTATTATTGACAAATATTCAAAATCAATGTATGTTTGTTTTACATCTATACTTGTTAGCGAATATTTATAACTTGTTGTCTGTTATTTAATTCTCTCCGTTTTGAAATAGTTTTGCATGCGGTCGCCGGCGTACCCCTGTCCGATTTTTTATATTCTTCGCTACCGTTAAAATATTTGATGAAAAAGAAATTTGATATTTATGGTACCGTTTTCTGTTCACTAACCATCCATTAATTTGCAACTGAATTCTTACACACACACTTTGAAGGTCTCCCGTATAATTATCGTTTAACCTAGCGCTCCTGACGAGGCCCTAGGGTACATGCTACATTTTCTGGGGTACACTTGTTGTTGATAAGTAGTTGCCGAATAATAGTTGTAATAGTAATAATAATAATAATAATAATAATAATAATAGTTGCCGACACGTCGTCCGTCGGCTTTCTATGCATATCTAATCTATGCTAATAGTCAGAGCCGTCTTAAGGTTATGTGAGGCCCTAGGGCCCAACATATTTTGGGGCCTTTAAATACATACATTTTGATATATAGGTGTATACATATATGAGTACTTGTATATATATATACATACATATATTTTTAATACATAATTTATTAGGTATTCTAATTTATTTTCTAAAATAAAATAAAATTAAAAAATTTCAAATTATAATAATAAATTACGATAACGTAGCTATACCATACATTAAAATAATGTACGTGTTACCGGGTCTTGATTTAAAATATACTGTTTGATTATTTGCTGATTCTTTTATTTTAAATTAAAATGTCTTAGAATTTGAAATTTTGAATACCAACTTTGAGTTTATATTATAAAAAAAAAAACAAAATGTAAAATATATTTTGTATATTATGTAATTTATATGAATTTTAGGTGTACAATAAATTAAGTAATACAATTCAGTAGTTCAATTATTTTGCCTTAATTTGAATATTATTTTAGTGACTTGACTCTCACTTGAAATGGAACTGACGCACGTTTAATATAGGCCCAACCATATATTTCTTATCTATTGTCGTTCTATTGGATTTTTCACGTTATCACGTTTGCCAAAAACATACGAAAATGTGATAATGATATTGTGTTACGAAGAATTTTCGTCGTGAGTGTCGAAATTGTACGATTTTGAAAATGGCCGTGCGGATAATTAACAAAATATTTCAACAGTCCAAGTTGTTGGGACTGCGTAAAGGTAATTTGTGAACAACAGCGGAAGTTTTGAAGTTTATTAAACGGATGCCCTTGAGTTTGTCTTCGTAATAATAACAAGTCGTTTGAATATGTCCTTTGCAAATTGCGACTTAAAAAAACAAACAAATAATGAAAGTAACCAATTACATTTTGTACTTATAATTCAAGTATTCCAGAGTACCAATAAATTATTATGTGGATACATATACTAAATTGTATTTTAGCTAAAATCAGACCCAAATTCAGTTTTATTTTTTTTATAAGGAACAAATTAAAATACTTAACGCTACTTAATTTACATTTTATTTTTATAAATTCAATTTGATATTAAATAAATCAAGACTTACTTACGGAAATTATTGTTTCGTTCTTTCAGCCACGGTTAAAACAACAAACGAATTGGTAAAACAGACTCTAACCGATTTCGGAAAATATGAAGTGTTTTGACGCTCACCAGATAGCCACTGGAGATATATATGTATATACTAATTGCGCCAGAAGGTGGTTACAACATATTATACAGTTCTTAAAAGATCATCATAATTGCCAGTTTTCTAATTTGTCAGATTTATGTGCTGTTGATGTTCCTCAACGTGCGAATAGATTCGAGGTAAATGATTTATATCGTTGAATTTTTGCTTATTTATTATGTAAAAGATTGACAATTTATATTATCATTATTATTATTAATAATTTTAAAATCAATTTTTTGTTTTACATGTATACGTTAGATCGTTTATAACTTGTTGTCTGTTCGATTCAATTCTCGCATACGTGTTAAAACATACACTGATGAGTTGACACCAATTGATTCATTGACATCTATTTTCGAAGCCGCAAATTGGTATGAAAGAGAAATTTGGGATAGCTATATGTTGCTTCTCTTTCTAATTCTACAAGCATTTAATATTTTGCCAAATAAAACGTAAAACATCAGTTTTATAAATAAATATTTTATAAACTAAGCGGTTATTGATATTTATTTTTTTTCTTTTTTTTTTTAGGTAAGGTATGATGATGATAAAAAGAGAGTTGTAGTGGAACCATTAGAAATGGCACAGGAATTCAGAAAGTTCGAGCTATCCGCTCCGTGGGAACAGTTTCCAAATTTTAAACATGGTCCTCCTCCCACTGAAGAAATACCAATAAACAAAGAGAAAAAATAAATACTTTTCGAGGTAATTGTATGTGTCTTCATACACATTACCCAACTGTTATTTTAGTTTAATAAAATGTATAACTATATAATATTGTGCTATTCGATGAGTCAGTTTTTTCTAAACTGACTAAAAATTAAATTTCAAATTATAAAATAAAAATATACCTTTACATATATTATATCAATGTAATATTCTGAAAATTGCAACATTTTCGTTATGTAGTACTACTGTTTGATATTTGCTGTTTTTATTTTAAATTAAAATAGTCTTAGAATTTGAAATTTCAGCTGAATACCAACTTTACAGTTTCCAATTAAAAAAAGAAAAAAAAACACAAATTATTTTTAAGTATATTAGTAATCTTTCGAGTTGTTTAGGTGTACAATAAATTAAGTAATACAATTCAGTAGTTCAATTATTTTATTTGAATATTATTTTACATAGAATTTCTATTCTGTATAAAATGAATGTATTATTAAATCAAATCAAAAATTTAAAAACATTCATTTCAAAATGTATATATATAAATAATATAATAACTATGATAAAATAAACAATACGTCAATAATTGATATACGACATAAATTGTGATTACTCTTAATATGAATAATAAAAGAGGGCAAGTTTTGAGCAATATACATTATTCGGTATAATGGGTAAATGGTGGTTGGCAAGGGTTGGCCTTGGAGCATAGATATTTTATATATCTCTTGTGTTCTGATTACATTAAAAAATATATTTAATCGTAATTTCAAATTGTTAAAAAAAAAAAACAAACAAATAATGAAAGTAACAATTCAGTTTGTACTTATAATTCAAGTATTGTCGTCAATAAATTATTATGTGGATACATATGCTAAATTATAGTGGATAAAATCAGACCCAACAGTTTTAATATTTTTATAAGGAACAAATTAAAATACTTAACGTCTACTTAATTTACATTTTTTTTTTTATAAATTCAACCTTGATATTAAATAAATCAAGACTTTTGAAAGTCGTAGAACATATCTAAAATATCTAATAAAGATTAGAATATTGTTAATATATACGATTGGGTCATGAAGTGTTTTGACACCATATTATATATATATGTATATAATATTGACATAAAAGATGGTTACAACATATTATAAGCTTCTAATATGTTTAGTACGTCTGACCAAAAGACAACATGAATTCAGATTGGCTCCTTCGCATTTTAATAGTTCGGAAATATCTGTCGATTGTCGATTTATGTCTGTTATTTTCTCTGCCAGAACCTAAGTTTGCATAATTTTTCAAATTGAAAGTATTTAAATTTGATTAAATACTTAAATAAAATAAATGTATATTACGTTGAATGATAGCGGTATTTCTTTGGCTGAACGATGCAACAGTGTACCATTAATGTACATAACGTTGGCGGCTTCGTCTTCGGGCAACGTGAGAATTTGATAGCTATATGTTGCTTCTCTTTCTAATCTCTACAAGCATTTAATATTTGCCAAATAAAACGTAAAACATCAGTAGTAATAATATTACGGCGGTTGATTACAATACCTTTAGAACGTTTTTTGAAGAATCGCTCGAACCGATGCACATAAGATCCGGTCCTGCCATAGATACAATCGTTTTCAGATGTTTGTTTTCCGTGACCTGTAAAATAAAAAATCACTTTATAAGTTCTTAGAGTGTGTAAATAATATTGTACAACAAAATATGTCGTGCAACAGAATAAAAATGTCTAACCTTGATCGGTGTACACGGATATTCTGGAAAAGCAGATGCGACTGCGCATGCTCCCGATTCGTTGGTCCATTTCGTTATTCCAATGAAAAATTCTCGACCTAGAAACAAACAATAATAACGTTATAATCGAACGGTGGCGGATGATAACCGTTTTAGCGCATTCAAACAAATGACCTCTCTTCAAATTATGTCTCTTAACGACATTATTTTGTCAATAAAACATTAAGTCAACAGATCAAGGTTGTTACAGCAATAAATTCAAATGACGCGCGTCGCGAATTTTTTTATCATTCATGACGATGAAATACAATAATTACTGGTATTGGGTGTATTTGAACGGTTTTATTGCGTTTCTTTTCTCTAATTATAGACTACTTATGGCGAATGTTTCGTAAAGAAACCGAATTGAAATATAATAACATTACGTGATATACCTGTGAACAATATGTCGCTTCCGTGTAATTTCGCAGATTCGTCAGAAACCTCAACAATAGGCAATCCGATTTCTTTCTTCAACACGGCTCTTATCGTTTCAACCTGAAGTATTTCAAACACTTATTGATTAAGGACAATGTTGGATTTATTTTATGTAGATACTCCCAATTCTAGACTCTAGAGTAGAATAAAAAAACCAACGCCATGATCAATTCTTAAAAATACGTGTTAATATTATATTTTAAGCTGGGAGGTTTTTTTTTTGTTTTTTTACTTCACTCTCTCTCTCTGTTTTCGGTTTTCGTTAAGCGGCACGTAAGAGTAGAAAATAAAAAATTCCACGCGTCGTCATATTACAAATATTTGAAATATCGTTTTAGTAAAATCGAACACTTCGAATGCAAGCAGGCGAGTATCTAATAAACAAGTGCCGGACGGAGAGGTACTGAACTTGCAGGGACGGAGACTCACTTCTTTGGCCCTGTCCGGCTCCGCGGGCTTCGTGATTATGGCCGTGCCGTTGCACACGAACGCCGTGTCGTCCACGAAAGCGCACCAGGGCGTCTCCTCGTCGGCCGGCATTTCGATCACGTCCAGGCCGATGTCGCGCAGCGCGCGCACGTAATTCTCGTGTTGTCGTTTCGCCCGGTCGTAGTCCAACGTCGGCTGCCGGTCGACCAGTGACCGCGGCAAACGGCACACGACAGCGTGCGTGTAACGGGTAGTCGGCATTTCAAACAAACGGGGGCCACTGTTAGCGACACGCCTGTTTTCAGGTGTCGTCCGCGCCGGTATTATAAAATGTTTTAAAAAATACGGTACGTACGCGACAATATTTTTCTTCTTCCGGCGTTTCACCGCGACACATGCGTATTCGTCGTTGGACGCTGGCGAGTGAGAGGCGAGCGCGCGCGCGACGCGCTCCAGCCCGGCGGAGCGACGACGTTTGGTCACGGGATATTACCGGCCGCCGTCCCGGTGTTGCCACAAACGTGACGCGAAATTGCGGCCCCAGTACCGTGCGTTAACGTCGTACGATGTACGTGACGACGAAATAGATGAAACGAACTAAAAAAAAGAAAAAGATTTTCTCTAGGTCGTTTCTCTCCTCCCCCCCCACCCACAATCCGTGTTAAACGTATTACGACGAATCTTTTATGGAAGAACTACGTGTATTTGCTGATTTGAAAATCGTACGCTGTTATAATAATGAAAATGAAAAGTAATCAGTTATGTATGATACACGGTGGCTGTGCGGTGAGAGCTGGTGTTGCGGAAACGAATGCGTATAAGGAGAAGTGTAGGATAGATGGAATTGATATGAAGACAGCCGGTATGAATGTACAAGATCTTGCTTTGTTATCGAGGTGTAAGACACGACAGTGACAGACTCCGCGTGTCGCGTTGGATGTATATAAAACGAAGAAGATTCAAATTTCCGTAATATACCTTAATCGATGGTACTTGCCATTGGCGTTCATAAGAAGTTTCTTTTTTTTTAAATTTATAATGAAATCATTAATGTCGACGAAATGTTTATTAAAACAATAATAAAACTTACGGTTTTCAAAAATTATTTTTCCAAAGTCCAGATGGGGGGGGGGGGCAAACGTCCGTGTTTCTCGCTCCTCATACCATCCGGACACTACCATCCCTCCCCCATGTCACTTACCGCAGAAATGGTTATAACTATTATATGCGTAATATAATATATATATATATATATATTATAATTCGTAAGTTACGACCACATGGCCTTTTATGGTATACGTCTTATTGCAATGGCGTGGTTACTGTAGGTGAAGGGGTTTTGTAGGAGCGGTCGTTGTCTCGAATCATGAGTGTGGGGTACTGATGGTTACTGATTAAGTCACGTTGAACATCAACTCTAAAAGTAATAAAGTACTAATATAATAATAATAATAATAATAACGATGTTATAACTGGTTACAAGATTTTTTGATAAACCATGTATATATTACGGTTTAGTATATTAAAATATTATACAAATGAGTCTAAAATAAATGTATGCAAAATCGTAACGCGTATAGTAAATAAGTATTTAGTTGTATAGCTTCTATATTTATCTCTCAGTAATTGATTGTCGAAAAAAATTGACGTAACAAATTATGAACAAACTGGATACCTATATTTCTGTGTAAAATATAAACGAATTTAACAATGCGCGTCGTTATTTAACCAAATTGTTGTCCTCTATGTTGTACGTTTAAAGAACTGTTGAATATTTAAAAAAAAAAAAAAAACTCTAACTAGCGTTTGTAAGAAAGAAAATAAAACCATAAAAATTAATTCTATAAAAACGGTTTCGTGAACAGAAATAACGGTGTGAAATGTAATGAAATATTTTACTGTTAATAATAATATATAAATAAATTCCCGTCGTATTGAACAAAAAAAAAAAAAAATGTCTGAAAACGTTGGAATGAAAAACGGCGTTTATATAGGTACAAAATATTATGTCCGAACGGAATATGTTCTAGAAAATTACACGTTTAAAATTACTTTCTTGATTTTACGACGTCTATTGTATTTAAATCGTTTAGAGATTTATACATTTCACTAGAGTTTTTGTCTGAACGCATAAATATTATAACAACGGTTACTGATCTCGGTTCGTGCGTAACACTCGCTCGAAACGTTTGAACGTATTATTATTATTATTATTATTATTATTATTATTATTATTATTATTATTATTATGTGTTCGGCTGTATAATACGCATAAATTAACTGCTATCGGTATACTTTATGTATGTAAACTAATTTTTTTTTTCGAATTTTTTTTTTTTTTTTTAAATGCGAGTGCGTGTGTGTTTTTTTTTTTACTTCTTAACAGTAGATACGGCTAATGGTTTCCATTGTAGTCCTTCCTGTCATACACTCCTCCTTGTACAACATGAATAATAGTATGAAACAAGGTCGACCTTTTGAGTTTCATGAGGTACCGTATGGGTAAGTCACCGTATACCGCAAGCTCGTTCCACGCGCAGTTTTTTTTTGCAATTTTTAATAAGTCAATTCCGTTCAATTATTATATTGCGCGCGTCTTTCTTTTCATTTTGTGACAATTTCTTGGTCACCGCCGAATTTGGGTCACGAAATAACTCGTCTTTTTTTTTTTTTTTGTTTTTTAGTCAAGTGCCGCCGAAACGTTTTTCCTATTAAAATGAGTATACATTTTTGTCATCCTATGTAGAAGAGTAATTTTTTTTTTGGGAGGAGAGGAGAGGATAAATGTCGTTTTTTCGTTTTGCTCCGTGTACTTAATCGACTTCTTAGAATCTCGTTAATAATAACGTGAAACGCAAATCGTGCGCCCGTATTTTGTCACACTATTGTTTATTAAACGCGCGTATAAGAATTTCTCACGATTTTTTTAATACACAATATATTATTACGAATTTACTGTTATACGGTTCGAAACAAATTCGATTGTTAATTTTAATGATAGGTAAGTGGTGCGTTTATTAAGAATATTGTTCGAATTATAAATTATAACGGCGTACGCATTTATATTATTGTACAAATATACGCGTACACGTATATATGTGATAATCTGTATGATGATGAAGTTTTTAAGATAAACTTTAAGCAAATATTCAAATACATAACACGGTAGTAAAGATAATAATTGTTTTTAACGTGTACCCGTTTATTATGGAAATGTTTGTGTTTTAAATAATTGCACGTAGTGTGCTTTATTAAAGTATAACCTACGGATTTACATGCGAAAACAATTTTTGACAAAATGATATTATTGTATTTTTTTTTTTTTGTTTTAGAAATAATAGCTATATTGTTTGAAGCTTAAAACGAGTCTGTTGGCTATTGATGTCAACTACGTGATGTTTATTTATCATATACATATATATATAAAATATGAGTACAATATAAATAATTTGTATCTACGTGTTTATTGGGACTCGCATCTGTTCTCCTACAATCAATATTTACTTCAATACAGTAATATCGTAAAAGATATTATCTGTTAAAAAATAAAAAACAAATTTTTTTTTAACTACATTAAAATAGTCTAAAAAGAAAAAATGTTCGCATTAGTCCGTAAATAATCCCTAACGTTCAGTATAGACACTGCGTTTTATAATATTTCATTTCGTTTATATTGTCGAAATCGTATAATAATAATAATAATAATATTACAAATCGAGTATCAACCGTGCAAATACCGTTTCTAATTCGTCATTTATACGCACTGTCAATTTGATTATAACATATTTTTAATATTTTATATATATATAACATCACTCTTTTTATTATTATTTTTGTTATTGTTGTTGTTGTTGTTGTTGTTATTATCGTTATATAAAATAGTAAAGGAAAAATATCCAAGTCGTGTATTCCATTAAGATAAATATATCGTGATTTTAAATTAACAAAATATAATTTTTGCAAATATTATCTTCCTAAAAAATAAATTACATATTTTATAGCATAAAAATAACAGTACACCATAGGCGAAATCATATGTAATACGGTTGTATGTAATAATATTGTATGAATTTCCTTACAAATAATATATATTATAATATTTAAAAAATCAACATGTCATATATGTGTATACGTATATGTAGTGACACTGTATATTATTGAAATGCAAAATTTGTTTATGGTCTTGAATTTAAAATTATATATATATATATGTATAAACAATAATAATATTATAATATCGTGTATGAAAGTGGATTTTTTTATTTATTTGTTTTTGAAAGGGTGACGAGAGAAATTAATATTCTTGTACAATATAATATATAATTAGAATATATATATATATCGTTATTTATCTTTCGCGTATGTATAAATATTATTATTCGTTTAGGCACACGGTGCGCACGATGACTTCAGACACTCTGTACGGATCGCAGTTAGACGACGGTCTGCGGTCTTCCAAGTAACCTTTCTTTTCTTCGGCACAACCGCGAGGAATACGAATGCTGGCCCCGCGATTAGCTACGCCTAAAAACGATAAAAATAATTTAAAAAAATAAAAAATAGTAATTACACGGAGTTTGGAATATTTTTATTTAAAGGAGGCAGTGTGTGTGTGTGCGTTTTTTTAATAACTGACCTGCTGAGAAATCGTGAATGGAAGATGTTTCGTGTTTTCCGGTCAAACGACGTTCGTTGTCTTTGCCTTCATTCGGATCGTACGCCTTGATGTGTCTCATGTGTTGCTTGGACAATTTGTCAATGGCTTTTTCGATTTCACTGTGGAACGAACGCGTTTAATTGGAATTAACAAAACGAAAATAATAATAATAATAATAAAAATGCAATTCGTCTCGAATATACACGTATGTATCGGCGGGGGTGGTGTACACGTTTGACATTTATTAAAACGAAACCAATTATTACATTATTCCGTTATTTTCTCTCATGAGTTGAGTGGAGAAGTTACAGTGGGCACCAGCGCCGTTCCAATCGCCCGGCACCGGTTTCGGATCGAGCGTTACGACAATACCAAACTCTTCGGCCACACGGTACAATATGAAACGAGCCATCCACAAATGGTCACCGATGGTGATGCCTTCGCACGGTCCGACTTGGAACTCCCACTGAAATAAACGATTTGTTTAATTCGCTTTGGGCCGGTTAGACAGATGGGGAAAATTTAAAACGCCTCGTAAGACGTCGCTCAGATGAAATTTTAGAATTTTATTACTACGTAAATGTGGCAACAACAACGATTCCCGAGTCAATGCGAAAAAGAATTCTGACCGGAGCTTCGGCGTGTACGCGTGTCGGAAAACTAATTAGTGATAGTTTTCAAACGGGAAAAAGACCAAAAGGAAGGCCTAGAAAACGATGGATGATGGATGTAATAAGAAAGGAGGATTTAGAAACACTCGAAGTAACGGATTGGGAAGATAGAGTCAAGAATCGTGATGATTGGTAATTTTCAGATTTTTTTTTTGTTGAAAATCGCGTATACGTACAGTTATTTGTTTTTCGGTGATTAAATTTCATTACTACTCTATAACGGATCATTAAATTTTTGGTAGATTTTATTATTTTTTTTTTTTTTTGTGCTTCATTTAAGAAAATAGTTTTTCTTCCAATTTTCTAATCATTTTTGCACAAGAAAACCACTGAGAAAATCGAAAAACGTTTCGAATAAAGTGTATGCCAATTACATAATACAGAGACAATTTGTTACCAACGGAACGTAACGCGCGTGACCAACCTACTTATTCACTGCAATTTTCAAACATTTTCATCCCACCGGATCTTTTATGTCTTCACGATATTTTCACAGCTCTCAAATTATTATTAACGACAAAAAAAAAAACCAAAAATATAATGTCAATTAATTAATTTATCGCGTATATATATATATATATATATATATATGTATATATATATATATGTATATATTTAAATGAAAAAAAATAAATAAAAAAATACTAAACGTTTTGTTCTTCGAATAAAATTGAATTAAAATTTCATCATCGCAATAGTACATTAATTTTGTCATACGGTTACTCCACTAGACCGACTCGTACGACGCGCCACCCGCAGAAGAAGTAGCAGCGACGCTGCGCAGTACGAGTCTGTTCAAGTCGAAAATTTACAAAATAAAATATAAAAATAAATATAATTGTGAAACCAACTCGCTCGCGTTTCCCTCAGAATCTAAAATATACAATTATATAAATCGGATTTTCATATTTGGCAGATATTGCAGTACCGGCTACATACACGGCATTAATGCGCGGGTCCGTTATATTGTTTTAACGGTTGAATCCGTGTAGCTGTGTGTATAACATAATAATGTCGTTATTACAAAAATCGAATTTGATATTAAACGCGAAACGAGAGAGAAAGAGGAATGAAAAAAAAATAAAAAAAACGTTGACTCTTCCGCTTGTATGTATTATACGAGTTGCAGTTCAACGATTTTGCCCAATAATTATCAAACTGAAGAAATTTGTTTGGACGGGACATTTTCCAACTATAGTATTAAAGCGTTGGCAAAAACGTATCACCGTAGAATGTATAGTTATGTCGAAAAATAATAGTACGTAAATAAAGCCTCGTTTCGTTCACTATACACGTGTGTTTTTTTTCAATTCATTATTCTATAATAGTTTTAAAGTTACACGTTCAAGAGTCATTATACTTAACAGCCCGCTCTCGTATATTGTAATATTATGTACCAGAGTAAAAAAAAAATAAATATCTGCACACGGTGCAAATTTCGCGAATATTATTATTATTATTATATCGCGGAAATTAATAATAATAATAATAATAATAATAATACCTGAGCTGGCATAACTTCGGCGTTCTCTCCGGATATGTTGATCCCGGCGTACAGACACGCGCGATAATGTGCCTCGACGACGTCACGTCCGTACACTTTATCGGCTCCCACGCCACAATAGTACGGGCCCTATAACAGTGAACGCGTAAAATACGAATAAATGAAATAAAATAATATTGGCCGAATCGATGATGACGACCCACCTGAGGACCCGGGAATCCAGTCTTCGGCCATCCGAACGGTTTGCCGTCAGTGTCCAACAGGGAATATTCTTGTTCAATACCGAACCACGGTTTTTGGTCCGCCGCTTTAGTCATCACTTCCAAAGCGGCTTTACGGTGATTTGTTTCTGTGCAGGAAAAAAAAAATTTTGTTTCTTTTACATTAAATATAAGTACCAATCGTTTTCTTTTTCTCTTCTTTTATCGGATACAATGAATATAAAAATATAAAATAGGCAAGAATGATTTATTTATTTTTTTGTTTATTGTAATAACTTGCTCGCGCATTATGTCGGGGGAAAAAACTGCAATATTATATAATATATTATATTTATGTACAAGTGGGCAATGTAATTGATTTTTTTCTTTTTACCGGTTGGAGTGTGGTCGTGTTTGTACGTTTCGCACATGACCAGTTTGTTCGGCGCCAATCTGAACGGATCGTTGAAAACCGCCACCGGATACAAAAACGTATCGGAATTTTCTCCCTGAGATTGGTACGTAGAGCTTCCATCGTAATTCCATATAGGAAGTTCTGCGACGATAACAGTAAATAAATACCGAAAATTATTTTAAAAAATAAATAAATAATAACTTAAAATTTAACGGTTGGAAAAAAAACTCTTTTTAAACATTTAAAAAGGGACCCGTGTAAACGTTATTCAATTTCCAATATGGGTTTTGTGGTTATTTTACGTTGCACGCGTATATTCCCACATTCCTAAATAATATCCGTTGAACTTTTCAAAAAGCGAAAAGTGTTCGGATTTGGCTTTGAAGAGTTACGCGCGGCGGTAACCAGCTATAATAATTATTATTAATATACAGGTGGTATCTCTTTTAATATATACAAAAGTTTTCAATCGATCAAATAACGTAATAACTTTATATATATATATTTAAACGGTGAAATCAGATGTCAAAATCTCGTCGTTGTATAGCAAGGCATTTTAATTTGCCAATAAAACAATTTATATTTGTATTCCATAAACGCGAATATTATTTCGTAATTCGTATTATTATATAGATTGCAGACGTTAAGAAAAAAACCTATTAATAATAATAATAATATAATATGATTAATAATATTAATAATCGACGAAATGAACTTTTCCCTATTATAATATTCATGTCCATGTATAATTTATTATGTTCTCTTACATATATATATATATATAATAAACAATATTATAGATACGCGTTATTATATTTTCTCGTTTCGTCTCTCCTTTTGTTTACAAATAATTTATACAATCAAGGCTACATCATCATAGTACGAACCATTTAGTCCTTGACTATGAATCAGTCACGCAATGAATTATTATTACTACTACTACGAACGACGCCAATTCATTCGTGTTAATATAATGTGTGAACACACGGTAGAAAGAGGCACTAGGGGAAAAAAAAATTTCAAACCGTCTGTATGCGGTTGAACGGGATATCCTAATTCCGCAGTGCCTGAGCTCCATTATAAATGCCTCGTATAGCAGTCATCTAAAATAATAACGACGTGTAGGAAATTTAAAAATGAAAATATTGTGTGTATATATATATATATATATACCTAAATACGATACTACGTGGCTATCATTTCGTTTACAAAACGTATATCTGTGTTATTATTATTATTATTATTATTCAAACGCTCCTCCTATAAGCGTCTCGGCTATGTAAGAAAATATTTTTTCCTCGACATCACGTACCTTCGGGTTTAGTTGGCACGAAGTCTAACGTCCTGGACTTGGCTCGGAGATTTTGACCGGTACCGTCAATCCATACGTACATGACTTGCACCTTCTCCTTGGGCTGTGGCAACTGTTGAAACCTGGCCGCGACCGCTTTGTTGATAACGTAGTTGGGAGAAGTCTCCAATAGTCCGTTTCCCGGCATTGTTGGAACTGTGTTGAAATGCACGATTTAAATATTTTAAATTCGGCGCGTATTATATTTGTCGGTTAAAATGGTGTTTAATAGGCTTTTTTTTTTTCTCCAATATACGCATTGAAAAAAAAAACCGATTAAAACGACATTAACATGCGGCGGGTGATAATTAATGAACGTATTAAAAATAAATTTCTAAAATAGAATTTAAAAAAAAAAAAAACTCCGGGTTATTTCATATTATAGTTTTTCGTAAGTAAATAAAAAAAAAAAAACCGTTATTTAACGTTTTATAAATTTGGAAATTTTTTTTATACAATACGCGTAGTTGTTCTTATTTTATACGAAGTGACATATGTTTATACAAATTCTCATTCATTCCACACATAGTATTACGCGAAACGCAATAATATTTTTATTTATTTTTTTCCGGTGGTATACCGCCCTGTGGTAATATCACACGATTTCCAAACGGCTTAGTCTTATAATAATAATATAACAGACACGATGATAAGCGTTATTGGCGATTGATAAAAAAAGTAAGAGCAAAAATATATGTGTTTAAATATGAATAATTTACAAAATAATAATATTATGTTAAAAGTAAGCGCGCAAAACGGCTGTTGAAAAACCTACGAATTTATATTACGCGCAGCTAGAGTGCAAGGCGGCGGTGACAGTGATCGTGATGTACACGTATGTGTGTATACACACTCACCTTAATTATTATAATGTACTCGCGTTAAGTGTATAATTAAATATTCCTTCTGACAGCGATTGTTATGAGATAATATGCGCGTAGGTAAACGTTATTTTGGAGTTTATAACGACGCGATGAAAAAAAAAAACAAACAAACGTACACACACACACACCCGGCGTATTGATTATTATTTATTACAATATATAAGAAATCGGAAAAAAATCGCACGTTCTTAAGAGGAATACATATATAATATTAAACGCGCGGAATACTGATATGTTTTACATTTGAAAAACGTCGGTGGTCGGGACGACGTTGTATTCTCTTTTTTTCTTTTTTTTTTTTTTTGAGAGGGGGTTGGGGACGAGTGTTGTAAAACTAGAACGCGAGGAGATATACTATAGTGGCGCCATTTATTGATTGAGGCACTTCAATGTACAGAGTCCACCAAAGCCCACCACCACCAGCACCGTCAAAAATGACAAGGGTGGAAATACTATATTATGCTCGTACGTTTTTTTTTTTTAAATTATTGTTTATTAATTTACAATAATTATGATAATAAATTATTATACACGACAGCGTAGAAGACGGCGTGTTTACGGCAAAAAAGAGGAGTGGACAAAATGATTGAATTTCAATAACACTTTCATTCCGAACGAATACACCGCGGGGCCATGTGAAACGCGAAATTTACCGAATAGAGATCGTTTAACACATTTGTACGCGCACGTATAATATCAAAATGCGCAATTTTCGTTTAAACGAGAAAAAGAAATCAAATTTCTCTCTCCGATGCCTCCCTACACGCGATTCGCCGGGAAAACTGGTCGTCGTCCCTGCGCGAAATAATTATTTTAACGAGGGACGAAATTTTTTAATTGGAAAATATTCGTTCGCAGGAAAGTACATAATAATATATGGCATTTGTGAGAAAGTCAACAACAACATAAATACACGACCGAGTAAAATTATTTGTTGCATATGACGAATTGAAAATCGAGGGAAATATTTGGTTTTTGAATTCCCAATCGTAGATATTTTCCTCGGTTTTCATCATCTAAATATTATTTTCCATATATAATAACCGTGATGCGTTCTTTCCCCTCTCCCCTCGCACCTTGATTATTCCTCCGATATTACGCTTTTCCCGACACACACATATATATATATGTACATTTTTTTCAATCACAAAACAAAAAGAAATACCACGCCAAATGTATTACAACACGTCGATTGTACTGATACGCACGCGTGTTTATGTATTTTAAACGCTGCGAATTTTAAAAAAAAATTATCTTTTTTTTTTTTTGTTCTTATTTGGCCGAAACGTATACAGTACGCTGTACAAAATACGTTTGTTATTCGTGAGAGCGTATATAGGAGCTCTGTGTGCGCGTAAGTAATTCGAATGTACCATATATATTCGATATTATGATTGCGAGTCGTTTAAACCGGTTTCGTTGTCTGCGCAACGAGATGGTTATTAAATAAGTAATACCGGTTTTACTATAGTGTGTTTTACTACAATGGGTGTATTACTCATGGGGGGGGGGGGGAAAAGTAAGACAAAAACCTTCTGTGAGAACGTACGAAAAATGTTAAGCTCTGCTGAGAACTGCACGCGATTTAAACAAAAAAAAAAAATTAAATTAAATTTCAAAATTGCTTTAAATATTAAATTTATATATATACATACATATTATAACGTTATTTTTTTATTCTTTCAAGTCCGTAAAATGTTTGTAATCGTCATGGCGATTACAATATAAAAAATAAAAATACGTACAGTAAATACACCGGCTATAGGTAGATTTATAACAAACGTATTATTATAAATTGTATATGGTGGATTCCATTCCTTCGTTATTATTCGCTATATTCAATTATATTACGTGTAAAAAAATATCGATTACGTTATTACAAACGTAATAAATAAATATGACGGGTATAAACTACTTTTCTGACTGCATATTGTATTATTGATTTATGTTACAATTATTATTAAATGGAAAAAAAATAAAAATATATTTCAATACGCGGAGTAAAGTCACATACGGTTATAATTAACTCGCGTAAGAGATCAACTATAAAATTACCAATCTTATTATGCATAGAAAAACATGTAATATTATTTAAGACAATTAAATAAAGAAAAAAAAACGTTACTAATATATATATAATTACTGCACGATATTTGCGCGCGTGCGTAAACAATATAATATATTATTATTATTATAAATAAAAAAACCACAGTAAATAATATTATATTATCGCAGCGTATTATCATCGTAATGTTAGATAGATCAGCTATTAATTTGCTTTTTATCTTTATATCAAATAAGAATAACGTTAATTTTCGCATAATTATCATAATATATTATGACGTCGATTTCGAATTTCTGTTTATTTTAAAATAACCGGCGTTATTATGGACTTTCGATAATTCAGATAAAACCGGTATATTATATATTTGCGTATATAATTTTATCATTTCTTTCGAATACAAACGTTTTTTCGTTTCGCTTAATAAACACATACACATACATATTATAATATAACGATTTTAATAGTAATTATTAATTAAGTTCAAAAGAACCGCCGCCGTTCTATAGATGAAGAAGAAGAGGAAAAAAAAATACATTTCTTCTTCTATTTATATTATAACGAACAATATGTATTATTAATTAAATTATATAATTCCGATAAGGTTCTTCTAATGAGTACGCGCGCCGCGTACCGATTTCTATTTATTTATTAAAATACGAGAATGTATATAAATTATAATGTTTTATAGATATTATTATAATATTCCAGTGTGTTTAATTATTATTATTATTATTATTATTTCGGTTCATGTGCATCGCACACATCCATAGTACGTATATGAAAATAAATTTTAAAACGAATTTCACTTTTTTTATAATGTCGCATTCCCTTTCTATAACGATGGACGGATGAATGATTAATTAATAGACGCCTTATAACAATAAAGTAATTTACACACGTATAGGCTGTTATTTTATCTGTAATATACACAACTATATATATTTAGACTATTTGCATATTAGTTCTCAGTATATTAAAGTATATAATATGTGCTTACATATTATTATTATTATATGTGTACTATCGTTGTAAATTATTATCATATTATCGCGCGAAGACTATATTATTTTATATATACCTCTTATAAAATAATTATTATATTTTGAATACATATATATATATATATACCGATAATATAAAGCACAGGTACTACATAATTCAGCTGATTAAAAAAAAAATACGCGTATCGTTTGAACAATAAATAGATACGAATTATACGCGTTGAATATTTTATAAAACAATAATATATATATAATTATTATATCTTTTCGCAACCTCCAAAGTTTATGTGAATATCTCATATATATACGGCATATATTATAAATGATTAATAATAAAATAAAAAAAAGAAGGGAAAACGCCCGTACAGTCACAGTTGAATCTGCGGTTTAACGTCAAAAAAAAAAAAATTACTTGAAAAAAATGAATTCACAACTACGATTTTATACTACTGCTGTAGGTATTAAATATTTAATATATAAACTGACGATTTTTTTCGTATATTATATTATAATATTAACGATAGAATTTTTTTTTAGTAAAAAAAAAAACAAAATTTTATTGAATTGTTATTAGTCGGTTGTTCGTACATTTGAAGTTTGTACGTTATATTTAATCTATACGTGACTCTATAAATATTTCGTGTATTATCTTATTGAGTAAAAATAATATTTATATAGTAATATGGTAACAAAGTTCGAAAAATATAAATGTTATATAATAAAAAAAATTGTGTTTTTTTCTTCCCCCTCCGTTTGTTTTTCGTATAATTATTACACACGTGTAATGTTTATACAATTATTATACTAAAAGTAAAATACCTGCTGGAGTAATAAACACATTTAACTTACTGTGAAAATAATAGATAATATAATATTTAAGAAGGTCGAATATTTATATATATATATATATATATATATATATATAGACATAAATAATATAAAAATATCGTTGAGATTTAAAAATTCGTTCGTTCGATATAGAAAAAAAACAGTTTATTTTTAAGAATTAATTTCTTAAACGCATACCTATTTAATATTTTTTTAACCTTTTAAATAAAATATTAAAAATAGTCTAAATTTTAAGTACATAATATTACAATGTTACGACTATTATGCAGATAATAAATATTAGTTGTAAAATCGCGAAATATACACTTTTTTTTTTAACCCGAAGAAATGAAATTGTATTCAAATATTTGACAGTTTTGACGATTTAAATAACTAAAATCATTTTTTTTTTTTATATCAAGAACATATTATAATATTATAACGGGCAATTAAAACTCGTTGATTTCTTTTGTAAACGATTGACGATTTCGATATTATACTTGTATTATATATATATATATATATATATATATATCGTGAAAACTAAATATTTTTAATTTCCAATCGAAAGAAAAGTAGACGAAAGCGTATTAAAAAAAAATGTGTGTGTGTGTGCACGTGTAAAAGTGTAATTGGAGCTGTGAGTATATATATATATATATATTTGTGTATTGAATTTCAGTGATAAAAAATAAATAAGTAATCTGTAAAATTACAAAACCAACAATAATCCCCGCATTGTTAACGCAATTATACAATTAAATACGTATGTGTAAACTCTGTAATAAAACTGAATAATTGCGCGGAAATAATATATATATATATACAATGGCGACAATATGTGGATAAAAGAAGAAAAAAAAACATTTTTTTTTTTACCGATTATTATATATTAATAAAAAAACGCGTAATTTTTGATTATGCGTACATATATATGAACTACGTGTAAAATGAACTATTACAAAATATCGTTTTTTTTTCCCGTGTACAATAATACAATAACAAGGGATTTCGGATATGATAATTTTGTGCGAGCGTGTATTTCGTATAGTGTAAATCGTCGGTTACCACTAGCAACCGGAATATAGATTTTTCGCCTCGAAATTATTGTACGTATATATACCTATAATAACGCGCGTTAAGACTACGACGTAGAGAGAGAGAGAGAGAGCTTTGTTTATAACAACGTCGTGTACTCACACACAATAATACGTTCAGAGCGTATTTTTCAACCTTTCTTTTATTTATTTATATATATATAAAATAATATTTTTACGAAATTTAAAGAAAAATATAATAATATATAAATACCCGTACGGATGATAAAAAATCGTTGTAAAAAAAAAAGGAAAAAAAATGTACTTGTAAAATCACCGCGTTACAACAATCGATATTGTGTTATTAATTATTTTCATTGTTTCGTCTCATCGCTGCGTGCGTATATACATATATAACTATTGTTTTAGTTATGACGATGAAATGAAGCAAAGCGGATGAAATGCAACGAGTTAAGCTACGAAAAAAAAAAAAAACGTACCTATTTATTAAAATATACTGACCACAGTTCAAATTAAAACGTTCAAATGTTTTTTTGTAACGAATTTTTATTTTTTTATTTTTTACGTTTAAATTGAGCAGAGAATAAGCGAAAACACGCGTACGTAATAAAATAATATTACGAAATTTTATTGTTTTCGGTTTCGCGCAACGACGTAATATTAATAATATTATGTTATCGTGTTATGACGCGCTCGGTGGGGAGTGGACACACAGCGTGTACAAATAATAAAACGTAAATATAACTCAATATTTATTATGTTTTTCTCGTTGAATATATTTTCAGATCAATCTAATTCGCGTCGTAATCATAATATGTGTGTGTGTGTGTGTGTGTGTGTGTTTTATAAGTGTATTAATAATAAACGATTTCAATAGTTTTAAACGAGCCGTACCACCAGAACGGGTTTTGTGTTGTAATTTCTCGCTATATGAACCGTGTATATTAAATCCCGCTTTAATACTTGGGGATATGTTATTATTATTATTTATTTATTTATTTTTTAAATACAAACGTTACATCTAACTCAATCGTCGCGCGAATATTTATAACAAAGGCGTATTTCAAATAGATATATAAGTATTTCGCTGATCAAACGATTGTGTATTAATTACACGCTATTATAAATGTCTAATTGGATTTTAATTGAAATTCGTATTTTAATTTATTATCGGATAAGTCATATTGTAAAATTATAAATTTCGTACGGAACTGATTTTGAATTTTGTCGTTTTATTCTATATTCGTATATATATATATTTACATATAAAAAAAACATCGTCGAATCGTATACGACGCGAGCGTTATATTTTGCGCGTGACAACAAAGAAACAAAAAAATATTAATAATATACGACGCGCTCTTGAACCGAATCGGCCTTAAAAAAAAAAAAAATAAATGTAAAACAATAATATACAGTGAATGATTCTACGGGATGAATTATCTGGTTATACGCCAAAATAAGACGATTCTATTTTTATCGTAGTACGAAAAAAAAATACGAATAGTATATAATATATAATTATTATTATTATAATAGAATTTGTGTTGATTTCTCCGGATATCGCGTATTTTATTTATTCCTAACTGAAAACGAAACTATATACCCCTCCGTTACATTTTCAAACGTTTTGCCAATACGTATAAAGTAATTTATATTACGTGACACGCGTAGTAATTATTATTTACAAGTAAGTGGAATATTATTATTAAAACATCGTTCAAAAATTATTTAACTATAAATGTGTAAAAAAAAAAAAAAAAAACTTACTTTTTTGTATAATATATATATATATTATCCACCAAAGGTAAAATTAATTTTTTAAATAAGAATTTTGCGAGTACTCACGAGCGTGTTTTGTCGTTGTCGTGTCGATGTGTAACTGCGTGAACGTGAAAACGCCGACTGTCAGGTATAATAGTCAGTGCGTCCTGCCAAG
Organism: Chaetogeoica ovagalla; assembly: GCA_032441825.1. NCBI lineage: Eukaryota > Metazoa > Arthropoda > Insecta > Hemiptera > Aphididae > Chaetogeoica > Chaetogeoica ovagalla. Next base: position 8,656,290 of record CM063736.1, read on the forward strand.
AGAAGAACCACTTGTAGATTAAATATTTCATTTTATAAAACAGAAGTGCAGGCGCAGAAGCGTGTGTTTATTACACACACGCACACACACACATTATACGACACAGTAATAATAAAAATACGGGGGATATATTGTGAATGGACAAGAGAGTATGGTTTACAATAACTCGCATAGTATAATATAATAATTTAATAATATAATAATTTTATATTTTTCTTTAAAACGTTTAAAAAAAAAAAAAAAAACTTATAATGGTCATTCCAATATACGTTTTAAATAATTTCTATAATTTTTACAATGTTATATTTATACTTTATAAAGACACGCGTGTGATGTCCGTTATTGGTTAAAATCGCAGCTCGGAAATATCTCGATTAAATCGAATACGTTATTTATATTTTACAAATCGTTAAAAAAAAAAATCTCATTTAACACGCTACAGAAAGTTTACCAATTTTATTTTATATACATATATATATATATATATACTATTTGCGTATATACACCGCAGAAATGTGTCGATAATATTATATATATATATATATTGTAATATGTTGGAAATTTATTATTTCATTTTATGAAATTAATTATGACGTGGGGTCCGTTTAGTAAATATTGATTTTACTATACCGGACAAATAATTGTAATTCGTTTTCAACGAAAAACTGTTTATAATTTCGAAAATAAGCGATTTCACTTAAATATCGTATAATTATTGTCGTCGTACGCGTTTTTTTCTTTTAGCGTAGGTTAATATTATTTTTATAAAAATATTTGGCACGACGATGCGCTTATTATTACATTAAAGCGTTTTATATGATCTGAAAATTAGAAAGTCTGTATTTTATATTATACAAATCCACGGGATTCGACCTAGAACCGTAAAATTTTGCACTGGGCCGCGATGACGTGGTAGGGAAAAGGTCGTGTGCAATGTTCTCCGATCGTTTATTACGACCAAAAAAAATAAATAAATAAATAAATAAATGGATTGTCAAAACAAAATACTTTGTTAGATCGAATACGAATTGGTTTTTATTATTTTTTTTTTTTTTTACTTCAACTTATAATATCGTTTATCGAAAATTCGAAGAATCGAGCGGTTTTTTTTTTATGGCTTATCGTCGTACTCGTTACACTCAAGTCAGCTCTCCACTTTTGATTTTTTGCGCAATTCCATCGATGAAAACAACGCGGGTATTATTGGGCGTAAAAAATCGTACGGCCAAAAGACCCGTTAAAAGTCGAAAACTGTAAATGAACAACGGGGACAAATGAATAACTTTCGCAATAAAAGATTTTTAATGTATATATAAAAAATGTATATAAAAAAAAAAAAGAAAAAACTGTTTGTTTTCTATGCGAAAATAATTCTACACAGTTATTAATACGAGCTCGGTAAAATCGTTTGCGATTAAACCAAAAACTATTGGGAAAATCGTGAAGACGTTTACACGATTGACAAGTGTGAAAATAAATGCGAAACCTCATCTCACTCCGCGTGCGAATGGTATAAACGCGATAAGTGAAACTTTAATAGAAGACCGCGTTTATGAGCAGACACCGTATCAAACATCGAATTACTTTATCGAAAATAATTATGTTATTAAATTACTCGTTCGTTGAAAATCGCTAGGAATGTATTTTAATTTAAGCACTGAGCACACAGTGAATACGCAGTGTGTTCATGTTAAATTATAGTTTTTTTTAAACAAACAATTCTATTGGATACTTCGATTTTTGCGAATAGCTGCTGTAGGGGGGGGGACATTTTGCGTTTACTTTAATCACAATTTGTAATATAAATTATACGTAATTACTAGCCGACTTAAAAATGAAACGTTTAATTAAATTTCGACCTTTAGCGAAATGACATAGACTTTCCGAAATGAGAGTACGTGTGATCCCCACGTTTATCGGACACAAAAATTATTATTCTATCGCATAAATAATAATTAAACCTGAATGTTTATAGCCTCTCAATCATAGGTTTTGTTTTTAATTATTTTTATAACTTTATGGTAATAATTAACTTTATTTAAAATTTCTATTTATCGAATATTTTCCAGTAAAAATTTAAAATACGAATTTATTTCCATTATTTAAGCTCGAATAATAATTAATGCAGCCGTAATACGCAATAACCTATAGAAATAAACGTATTTGTTTTATAATGGAGTCGCCGTAGAAGAAACTGTAATTTCAGTGGTTATTGCTTTAACAGCGTTATCATTTTCTCATAATATTACATAAATATAATTTACCTAATGCACGGTATAATTTTACACGAACAAACGATTTATTGTTACGCATATTTTTACAAACGGCTCCACTATAAACATTCAGTTTTTATGAATACATTATAACGGTTTCTGAAATTCGTTAAGATTATATAATAATAATATATACAGAGTAGATATACGTTACTATTTATACGCATGAAAATGAAATATAGGCGAAAGCTAAGTGCGAAAATAATAATAAATCGAGAATATTTTAAACATTTATAAAGATAGATTAGAATAATATACAAATATGTACGCGTTACGTGTAAAGCGGGGCTCATAGACGTTCGATAATATTTGATCAACACTATGTTGATAATGTTTATACATCTAGTAAATATTCAGTTTCGGCAGTAAAATACTAAGTCATATTGACTTGTTGCAGATTTGATAGCTTCGTAGACGCATTTTGTTTTTTTCATATCATAACTGGATTAACCGAAGTAAAAATTTCATCGAAATTCGTTCATCCTTAAAAATTTTATACCCTTCTCTCGTGAGTATAATATTGTCTACTTTTCGACCACTGTTTTGCCCAAATTGTTCGTTAACGTTTTTTTTTTCACACCAAGTAACACGACAATAGAGCAATAATAGCAGCAATAAATCGCGTTCTCTACGCAAGACATTTTTTTTTTTTTTTAAGAAAACTTTACAGCAATAGGTATATATTGATGAATACACTTGATCGTGTGTATGTGTGTGTGTGCCACAAAAATTGAAACATCTATTGATATTCGATATTATTGAACGTGTATGGACCGTTTGAATAAAATAATAACTATATAAGGTTAGATTAGATAAGTATTTTGCAATAATTAACCTGCCGCAGTTAAAGTACTCGTGGTGTAATAAAGATATTGTACGTGAAAATATTAGAAGTTTTAACCGGCTCGACCAGCCTATTATTAGGTAGTATTTTTTTTCTTTATTTATTTTACTTTCACGCAATCGACATAATCACTGTATAATTACTAACAATTTAATAATTACAATAATACCGATGTCTCATATTATACGTAATAACTGGAAAAACTTTTAGACATTATTCAATTTAAAAACATAGTTTTTTCACTATTCAAAAATAGTTATTTCTATATGAATCCCCCGGTGACTCCGCAAGTATTTTTTTTTTTTTTTTTTTTGATAATATTTTTCATTAACCACGAAACAATTATAAACAATTAAATTTCGATAACACGGTTATTTTTAATAAATAATTTCGAATTTTCCAACAGTTACTATATTATATTATATTTATTACTTAATTTACAATTGTTATAATTCGGCGATTTCGTATACAAAATTTCGACATTATTTTATTGTTAATTCCGGGGATTGGTAAATATTGTCAAATATCAATTATTACACGCGTATTATAGTAATAATTGAAGAATTCGAGAAAAAAAAAAATTATAAAACCCTCGAAAAGTTCAAATCGATGTTTATTAATAATTTTGTAAAAATGAATTCGATCGATCATTTTGTGTATTAGAATATATCTTTTGAGAAATTTAAATAAATATATATATATAAGTACACGTTTTTTTCTTTTTTTTTTTTTTTGTAATTCTCGCACAGTGGAACAACGCGTGTAAAAGAATAAAACAACCGCGTTCGAGCTGGTAACTCAACGTAACAAGAGCGCACATGACCCTGACATAGGGCAAACCAATATAAGCACTAAGAAAAAGAGAAAAAAACATCACGAAAACGAAACTGATAAGCGTGCGGAAGATTATTACTGAGATAATATTACAGTAAACGTTTCCGTAAAATTAATACATAATCTCTGTTCGTCGCTATTCCATTGGTGTGTACACACCAGTAGGAAAATTATTGCTTCTGATTATTGCAGACTTCGCTTTATGCGTAATTGCCTTCCGGCACATGCCTTTAAATTCAATCTGTCCTGGTTGTATTCTTCCTAATTGTGGTAATGGGCCGCAAGCACGTATTGCTATATACAAACGTCCAATTTATCCCTTAACGCAAGCCTTCTCTGTGTTCTTAGGCCTTCTATCTTCTAAACGCCCGATCATCATTAATAAAGCTGTCGTTGATTTTATCACCTATGGCAATGCAGACGGATCTACGGAGTGTGCCAAGACACACCCGAATACGACGCGAAAAAAAAAGTGCTAAAGAATACTTAAAATATTTTAATTTTAGTGCATTTTTGATACCGTGTTGTGGAAGAAAATTAAGAGTTAAAAAAAAAAAAAAGAAGAAAAACGCATAAAGCGAGTGAATTTGTTTATAGCCTCCTCTATACACTGTAGAAAATAACTAAAAAAAAAAAAGATCGGGCTCACTCAAATGTAAAACTCTGGATCCGTCTATGTATGGTACGCTTGCGCGTTTCTTGAAAAACTTTGGTCTTTATTTATTTTAATTAAATTATTGTTTTATTTTTGTCACTTTTTGTTCTACTATGGTGCCATATACGTGTATATATTAAGAAATTATTTTCCGTTATATTTTAAAATTAATTGTTGAGTTGTAATAACTACCGACTAATGACTATTAATAAAAATAATAATACAAAAATTAATAATAAATATAATCGCGTACATTATACATAGTCGGAATTCCGTCATACCGCGGTTTATATCGGAAAAATCACTGATCGAGCATCGTGTAAAAATAATTTTTTTTCCAAATACACCGTTCAAAATAATTATTAAAGAATTTTTATACATACAGTGTACTCTATATTAATACGCTTTTTTTTTTTAATTAATTCATTTATCGCCACCGCGCGCGCGCACCCGGTTATCTTATTATTATTATTATTATTATTATTATTATTATTATTATTATTATTATTATTATTATTATTATCATTATAACTGCACGACAATTTTGAATATTTACAATACGACGATAATTATAAAATATTATTGTAGGAGAGAACTGAAAAAAAAAACGTATACGCCACCGAAACATTTAAGTATCGTAATTAGTCATATCTATACATAAGCGTAGTAATTTCAATATATATTTTTTAATTTCTTTTAATCTGAGGGCCATACATTATTTGCGTGCGTGATGACCTATTTGTTCGACGTATTCGAAATTATTTATATATTTCTTTAACACATTATACTTTGATCTTTTTTAATCGTACGTTAAACCTATCGGAATAGTACAATGTATCCATCACATATTATTTATTATATATATATTTATTTATTCTCCGCGTACTGTACAACATAAAAAATACGATTTCGTTTCGTGTTATTAAAAAAAAAAAAATCAAAAACCAAAAATGAATTTAAAATCAATCAATAAATCCAATGAGATTCCTTCGTCGAAATATCTGTTTATAAAAATTATTATTATTATTATTATTATTTTACTCTTTGCGTATAAAACCGATTAAAGACACTCGAATATAATTAATAAAACAAAAAATGTATAAACCGATCTGCGCACCTTTTAAAAACCAATCCGCCATCATCAAGTGTGTTACAGCACGCCTACACGCAACCGATAAATATATAAGGAATTGTAATTACCTCGTAATATTTATTAGGCGAGTTTCGCTCAAATTAATACATTTTATAGTATATATATATACATTTTATAGTAGGTATAACATATAATATGTATGTCAACGAATAAATTTAAATGATTTTTTTTTATGTTTAATATTTATATGTTTAATAATGTATTTTATTATTTATCCGGAATTATTATTATTATTATTATTATTATTATTATTATTATTATTATTATTATAAAAAAAAACCGTATGGTAACCGCGTATATAATTATTAGCTGTTATCAGCTGTTATATTATTGTCGAGACGGGCGTGGTAATGAATATTACGGGAAAACATTATTGTTGTAATAACATTTAATTCGTTAAAATATATATATATATGTAAACGTCGTCGTTAGCTTTTTTTTTTTTTTTTGAAAATAAAAAACCAATGACATTCACGTGAAGTCGCATACGAAATACGAACGTGGAACGCAAAATCGTATCATTCTAAACATATAATAAGTTATTATATATGGGAGATAAATCCGATGGTTCAAAGAGTTATATATAAAAAAAAAACAGTACACGAAAAAACACTGCAGTGTTATTGTATTATTTTGTCATATAATTTGTCATTCGGCAAACTGCGCGTTATTATCTAAAAAAAAAAAAATTAACAATAATAATAATAATAATAATCGGTAGTTTGAAATATTATTCGTATATTATACTCGTATTATAGCATAGTGTTTGTATTTATATTTTGTATCTCGTTATTTTCCGCATATATTTGTACAAATAAGAGGCGTGGGGGAGGGAGGGAAATTATTATTTTTACATTATCCTCGTATATTACATTATGGTATTTTTAGATTCGGAAAAAAACGAGAAAACTGTTTATTAACGGTTTTAAAACGACGTTTTTTTTTTTTCTTCTTAATTCCTTTCTTTTCTGCGTACGAATTTTTCGCATAAAAGAAAACGAGCACACGAACGACAAAACACGATCTCATAACCGACACGACGTCGTTACGCATACAGCAAATTATTTTATACGTGTATGAGCTATTTATTTGAAACGTTTTTTTCTCCGCAACGGTTTGGTGGCGATTGTGCGCGTGTGTATTTTAAAAACAAAGCCGAAAAAAAAAAATCGAAAGAAAAAAAAACCGTTTTTCTCAATTATTATATAGTTTTTAATAACGCGGCGCGAAATGAAAACGAAACTACCCAAAATAACGACGTGGTCTCGCGCATAGAGCCATTGAAATGTACACACCGAATATTTCGCGATGCTGTATACACACACACGTTTTATATGTATATTTTTATATTTAATAAGATTTTTTCATTTTTGCTTGTAAAGGACTGAAAATTTTATACGAAAAAAAAATCACGATAATCCTAAAAACCATAATTTTTTTTTTATTACCACTTTAAATTTTCCGAAAAATTGCAGCTTTTAATATGTTACATCCGATGTTTTATCGCTCACAGAATCGTCGTGTATTATTGAACGAAACGATTTATCGTTTTAATTTCCTTTTTTTTTTTTTCCTATAGAAAGGACGTATTTACAATATTTATCGCAGAAGGGATTTAGACTTTTATCAATTTAAAAAAAAAAAAAAAAAGGAAAGTTTTTGGAATTTATTTTTAATTTCCTCTTCAAATACGACGTATGATATTTTTATATTGATCCGCCTGTATATATAATAGTGCGTACGTAATTGAATTATTTAATAGCGGCATAAGTGTAAAACAACAATCGACGTACGTGAGTACACTTTCATCTTAAGTACCTGTACCTACGTCACTATACTGTTAGATATACATTAGAACGTTTAATTAGTACAGTATACGATTTTATAACGGTTGTGTAAACGATAAAAACATTATACTGCAGCAGAACTTTTGACTTCCACAATCTGATAACCCGTTTTCTGTATCTGACCAAGACGAGCGTATAAAGATATGCGTAAACGTATATGTAAAAAAAAAAATGTGTACTAGTTTTTTTCTTTCTGTATTTTTGCCAACGTTTCGACGGTGAATTTTATAATTTCATACGACCGCGGCCGCAGTGGCGTAGATACGATGTTTTATTTCTTTTGTGGGGAAGAAACGAACTCTCTAAAAACACTAAAAATCATATTATTTATTAAGTAATATTTAATGAAAGAATCCCGGTAATTACAAAACAAAATCATTCGACAAGGATTGTAATATCCGTATAAAAGGATCGTACATCCGTATAAAACTTTTTTCCGAATTAATCGTTATTGCGTGTTTTTTTTTTTTTTTTTACGTAGAGTAGGTTTTTCGACATACGCGTAATATATATATATATCACCTACTGCACGACTCAGTTCAAGGAGTTATAATCGAATTTTCTCGTACAGAAGAATTTTGTCGCGTTTTCTATAAAAACCAATTATTATCAATTCTCATCAGTTATTATTTTACATCTTGTATACATTCACGCGCGTACGTATAGTATAGCGTAATATCATAATAATGTTCAAGATCCTAAACTTCGCGTACACCTTAATGTAACACGCATTGGAATTCGCTATTAGTAGTTTCAACATTTTAAAATATAGCATGAACAATATTTTGGAGGTATGGAAACTCTTTGCACCCTTCTCAGTATCTACGCCACTGCCGTGGAGAATCGTTTTTTTTTGGAATATTGTTGAAATCGACGTTTTCACGACCACACTTAACGAATATATATATAATAAATAAAATGTATTTGTACATGTACATGCGCGGTTAGTTATACGAAAAATTCGAATTGTTAACATTATAAGTTTGTACGATTTGTTTCGATAAGAATAACGTATACCTACCTAGTATAATTAGATAGTAGATAGGTACTTATTTGAAATTTTAATTCAAGGTTAACCACAACGTCATAATAATACTCCAAATCGAGAGAGTTTCTTCTTCCATTTCGCAAAAAAAAATCTTCAAAACTCGTTATATTTTATTGTGGACAATATATATTTCTATATTTAAGTTACAAAAATTAAAAAAACGACCTAATAACATGAGAATACGTTCAAATCCGTCTTTCAAACGCTTTATTAATAAAATTATTAAATGCAATTGTAATTTATGAAATTCAAATATACGATCGTCAATGTCCTAACCCAACCTACTACTACATTCGCCATGTATATAAATATAATCGATACCTGTTTGATTTTCAATACACATACTACGTGGTGCCAAGGATATCTGCTTTTTAATCGATTTAATACAGTTTCTTCAGTTGCTTAAAGACATTTTTTTTTCTTTCGAAATCACAAATTTACCATAATTATTTATTACGAGCGGAGAATTTTGTTGATTTGAAAACAAATCAAACATTTTTGCATATACCTAATACTAAAAGCATGTATTTATAACACACCTTATACAATATAAGCCGTTAATTATTTTTATTCGGTGTTGTCGTGTCTCCCATTTCTCGAGAATATTACATAAATAATTCAACATTAATCGAAAACCATTCCAGAAAGACAATATTAAAAAAAAAAAAAAAACACTAATATAAAAACAAGATTATAGCGTTTTTAATTGACTTTTATAAAACAAACTAATATTTGTTGTTTATAACTAATAATTTATTTTTTACTTTTAAATAAACTTGTCTCTTAAATATTATTCTTTTAACGTGATATCTACATTTGTTTTTATAAATAATACAAAATGATTAATTAACTTATTGCATTGTATACTGTTTAATATAATAAATTCTTTAAACAACCTTGCTGATAATATATAAATATAAATTTAAAAAATATTTATTATTTAAAGAACCTTATTTATAAAGAAAATTCAATTTATATTTGTTTTACCAAATGTTTTTATTTATAATTTTCGATGTTTTTCACATAATATACGTAGTATTTATAATAATTTCTATCAAATGACTCTGCACATTGAAATTTTTTATTATTTTTATTAATTATAAAATTTATTAAATTATATACAATATTGAAAATGTAAATGGTCTCAGTACATATAATAATAGTTCTTAATATTTAACTATAATTATTATAAGTCATAAATATCGCTATGTGCAAAATGTAAAAATATATTTTTTTTATATAATAAGAAAATTAATTACAATATCTTTTTTTGGAAAATATATTTTGTATATTAACAATTATACATTAATTGTTCAATGCAAACAAATAACATTTTTTTTTTCTAATCTAAAAACACAGTACCCAAGCGAATAATTGTATTCAGTAAATATAAGTTACTAAATTTATCTCGGACCAAGATGAAAACTTCTCCTGCGATGTGACTTACGCTCGCGTAATAAGATATATTCCTGTCTTCTAACACTACATCTGAGTTGTAATATATTATTAATTTTTTGTACAATGTCTAACGCCACTTTATGTTCTGCTTCAAAATCGTGATGTTTAAAATTACTCCACACAGCGGTTGATTGTTGGCTAGGGGCACTGTCTCCAGTACTAGAGCTTAATGCTGTACTGTCATATACAAGTCTCAATACAGCTCGATTGTTTGACTTTGTCTCTGTAAGGTCGCATGCTACCACACAGTCCATATCATATGTAGCTGGCTTTTGTTTGGTCCATGGAAATTTAGAAGTAGACCTTTGTTTCACAACAGGATCCAATTCTATTTTTTGACCAGATATACCTGGAAACATATTTAATACAACAATATTATACAAGTTGATTTTAAGTTAATACACTAAACAGAACACGCGTTTATGTTTTTTTATATTTAATTTGAGGATTAATATTCTATTATTTGATCGAAACAAATGATGCAAAATAAACAATAAGTACGACAATTAATAAACTGTTCAATGATTAAAACCTAATATACATATATTTTGAAAAAATAATTACTCGTACTAGATACTTGTTTTAATATAAAACAATATAAGATAATTAATGAAATTTCATATATTATGAAATATAAATTACGTCTCGAAATACTCGTGTAATTACTTTAGATAAAAAGTTTAAAATATGTCTAAAATACAATTTATCATTACAATGACAAAGTTCATTTTAAATTAATTTCATACGATTTTGCAGACAACTATAAAATAAAGAAGAAATTCTTATGAAAGTGATATTCATTAACTTACCTAAATGTATTTCTATTTTTGCTCTAACTTTATTCAAAATATTCACATTATACAATTGGTACAAAGGGGCTTCGATTGCAAGAAGTTTATTTAACTCTCCTTCTAATTGTTGTTGAGCTGAATAAAATAAAAAATATTTTATACATAATGGTAACATATATCGATACGGATTTGAACAAAATCGAAATATTCAACTTTTGCTTACCCTTTGTATTTACGTTTTCACATAAGACAGAATTTCCTTCTCTAGAAACAAAAATATGCATTTTAAATAACACTTACCAAAGTATACATAGATATAAATCTATTAATTACAAAAATGAATGCCCTTACTGTGATGTAGGAGAATGATTTGAAATAGCTGGTGCCAATTTACTATCACGTTCAACAATAGCTAAAAAACCAAATCCGAATTTAGCAACAGTTTCTCGCGAATCCAAACATGGAAAGTCAAAGTCAACTTCACCATCATCTTCGGCTATGTACAGTGCATAACAATCAACACTATCCCTAAATTATTAAATTACTCTATTTAATTTCTTTGACTTTTTTACAATTATGTAATATATACTTTAAAGTGCAATCCGGATATTCAATTGTACATTTCCAGCAAACCAATCCAATTAAATCATGTACTTTGGCTGTGGCTATAATAGAAACTTGCATAGGATAATTTCGACGTTCCAAGTTCAACATTGTTATAAATATGCCATACTTTCGTGTAGCTTCACCGAGTTGAGTCTAAAAATTATTTTACACTTGAAATATAATATTTAGTTAAAAATTGAAAACGTATATATATTTACATTTCCATCGTATTTAGAATATTCTCGAAATGGATTTAGCGGCAGATATGGGCAAGCTTTCAATAATTTAGACAGTTCAGAAACATAACTTTTTTTTTGATCACTGATATCTTTTTTGGGAAATAATTCGGCCTTTTCTTCATCTAAATGTTTTGAAATCATTAAATATTGCGAAAATATTACAAAACGCAGTTTTAGTAAGAAAATATAATTTTAAAAATTTCATATTAATAAAATAATATTAATTAAACAAATAATTAACTATTGTATGTTTATAATCAAAATAATGATTATCGAATTTATAAAATTTTGTTTTTAAGAGTAATACTAATTCAAATGATTGTATTTATTGGTTTTCTAGTGAATAAAATGTATAAAATTAAAAAATGCGTTTAGTGACGTATAAAATAACATTAAAATAATAAACAAAAATCTTATTTTTTTTTTTGTAAAGCAAATTATGTAAAATATATATATATTACGTTTCGTATAACGTTTGAATTTATGATTATTGCCGTTTTAAATACCTGTAAGGGAAACAGGTGTAAGTTCCCATTTTATATGGCGCACATTAGCCGATTTTATCATATTTCTTTGCAGACGTTCTAACTGAACAGATGTATGAGAACGTTGACGGCGAACTCCAAATTCTTTATATAAAAATACAAAATACATTCAAAATTATTCACAATTAATAAATAACAAAAAATATGGTTTTTACCAGTATGAATATCAAGTGATTCTGCCATTTCTTCTTCTTCCTCATTATCTTCAATTCCTGGATACGTGTCATATTTTGATGTGGATATTGTTTGAAGAACATTTTCACCACCCATAACCACCTCACTAATTCCTATAAATAACATTACATACATACATATATATATACAAGACAAATTAAGAACACTCATATTTTGTAAATGATAAATGTTTATATATATAAAAAAAGAACCTCGAATAGAACAACATTCAGCATACAATTACGATCGCCACCTCTTCACAGTATTGCACCTCCAAAACCATAAACTTCCATCACTTTGATTTCAAAATCTTTTCCTGGACAAAGCGGCGGATTATTGAACGTTGAGCAGCTATCAGATTTTCCAAATCTTATGTTCTCGTCCATCCAAATTGCTTGGCCATCACCACCGCCAATTGTTATCATTTTAGAATCAGCAGCCATAAAGAGTTCATTCGAATGGCAAACGTTATCGTTTTCCATACCCACCCATGGATATTTTGCTCTTTCCGGATACAAACTAAACAAAAATGTTTCTCCGGTTCCGAAATACGCAGTCCTGTTGCCTCTATCATCTTTTCTGTTCCTCTCCAGCCATTTCGTCGAACAATAAGCTCCGAATACATCGTCACTGCAAGTCTTAATGATCAATAATGTCGGTTCGTGCTGTTCAACTCTAAAATAAAATGTGGTCAAGCTGCATCCGTGTTCTTCCGTGGTGTACAATAGAATCGGTTGATACATTGTGATTCGCATTGGTAACCAGGACCATAGTGTGAAAAGTTCTCGTGTACTTAGCGTATGCGACATAAGCTGAATATTTACTTGAGACTGACTGGTAGGTAAATTTTCACTCGAGCGAGATCTGATCAGTTGATGTGAATTCGATACGACTGCTTTTGTCTTCATTGACATTTCGGTTTTGGTGAAAACTCTCTGCAAATATGCAGCGCTCAGTGCTCGTATGTTGAACGCTGTTTTCAATAATTTATTTGGACTTGCGGGCATTTGTCGACAAAATTTCAACAGCGTGGATTCCAATCCGTTGTTGAGAGCTTCCAGAGCCCAAGGAGAATTTCTTTTACTCGAATGCTTGTAAAAAAGTTTCAGTATTGCCATGGCGACTCTATACAACACTTTGATCCCTTCATGCAAGTAACAGTCCATCACTCTTACAATGTGATGAAAAGGAAGTCCTTGAAAAATCCACCACATCCAATCGGTGTACAGGTGTTCCAATTTGGTGGCCGAACAGAATTTCGTTAGATGAATCGAAGCGCTGCTGGCGTGTTTCCTTGTAACTCGCATCACCGTTCTCCACGTCACTTCGTACAGCGACTTTGTCTGGGTCATAAAGACTAATCGTTTAGACGACACCAGACTGGTCACACTGTTGTAGCATTCTTCTTCGGGCATGAAATGTAAGAACAAAGCCACCAGCGAATATATCGCCGGACTGTAAGTAATATCGGGACAGGCGAATCCCAGTACGCAAACGACCCGGTCGGCCACTTCTTTACCGGCCGCGCTCAAATGATAAATATGCCTGTGTTTTGAATCGACAAATGGTGGCAGCACGCTGGTCTTGTCGGGCAGATCTTTGGTGCCGAACAACTGTACAACTAAATCCCAATAGAAACCTTCGGTCATATTATTGTTGTTGTGCTGTTTGCACAGTGCTGACCATAGTTGAGATCGAATCATGTTATCGGTCGGCCAATGATGGTTGCGCAGTAATTTTTTAACTTCTTTGTGTCGGCCGTTAGTGATGAGATGCTGGATTTCACCGAACGTCTTGGTCGGCTGCTTTTTGGTAATTGTACATTCGGGAATGATAAACGGTATACTGTCGACATTGACTATCGGCTGGAATGGCTGGTATTCGATATCATTGAGAGTAACCATGATGTTTTTACTCGAATCGAACGGATTTATACGTTGGAAAACGGGAAAATTTAATAATACGCGTGTGTGTGTGTGTATGCGCGCGCGTTCCACTATTAAACAGACGAGGTGGTACAACACACAACTACAAATAATGGGAATAAAAATAATAATAATAAAAAAAAATACACGATAAAGTCAATAATATATTGCTTTTACAGCACTTGGTGGTCTAACGAACACACACTAAAAAACAATAATTCACGAGATAAGATTACGATATAAAATAACATTAAAACGCGTTTATTACAGAACGCCGCCGCCGCCGTCGTCGTCGTTGTTGTTGCTATACATAGATTGTTGTTTACTCGTTCCGATTGGATTCTGTACCTGGGCGGTCCAGATATTTAACAAAACGTACACAACTTTTGTTCCAAGTACAAGAAAGAAAAAAAAAAAAGTACGCGATTCGATCGCGAGAAATAATAAGTAAGTAAAACAGAAAAAAAAAAAAAAATTGTATATTTCTATAACGGGAGAAAAATAACGCGCACACGCAACGACGACGACGACGAAAAGTTCGTTGAAATAAAACGACGAATGGCACGAAAAAAAAAAAAAATATATTAATAATAATAATATGGCGTGAGAAACGGCGAACGCGGAACACGACGACGACGACGACGACTACGAGGAATTTCTAGGTAATTACATGGTTTTTTTTTTTTTATTTATTTATTTATTTAAACGCCAGAAAAAAACTTTCGTTGAAAAAAAAAAAATTTTTTCTCCAGATAACTATGCCCCACCCTAGAGACACCTTGATAGTACACACAGTGTTACCTGATGGAACGGTACGGTCACGGTGCGCGTGCGTACCTATGCGGTGTTTTTTTTTTTCCGCCGCCCCACCCGCCGCGTCGCACAAATCGTATTTATTGGATTTTTCGAAAAACGTCTCGCGCTAGATTATCGTTAGCAGCGTGTCATCGATACGGACGGAAAGAAAACAAAAACGTTTTTCTTTCTTTTTTTCACTCGACCGCGACGACGTACCGCACTGCTCGTACAGTATGCAACGCGGCCGGAATGGGAAAAAAAAATAAATAAAAATAATCTCCGTATTATTTACCCGTGTCGTCGGACGATATGAACGAGTTTCTGATGTGCGAGAGTAACCAATGTCTGCTGTCGTAGAGCGCCATTATTATGGTTCACCGTTCGCGCGTGTTGTGGTGGTGGTGGCGGCGGCTTATCACCTGCGGACCGTGTCAGACATTTGACCGCGGCGCGAAAGTATAACGCGAAATCCTTCAGCTATTACGTTCGTTTCGCGTATCTCACGGCGACATTATATTATCGTCATTCGATTCGTATATTATTACGAGAACGGTTTGCAAAACTGGAAAACCATCAGTTCTACTCCGCCTCGTCGTCGTTGTACGACACGACCGGCACACGCGCCGCGCGTCTCAGGTGATAAGCCCGTGATAAGAAAAAAATTTAACCGTGATAACGCGGGCGCACGCAAACCGCGACCCCGGTGGCAGAGACGTTCTCGTCGTCCGTTTTCCAATTCCGATTTCGCGTGTTCGTTTTGGGAGGAAAAAGAGTAGAAAAAGAAAAAAAAATGCCCGTTAATTATAAATAATAATTGTACGCGCGACGATGCGCACGAGTACGTCGCGCGATTTGGCCACGGTTAGAAAATCGTCGTAGTGAGAAAGAGAGGAGGAGGAGGAAACGCAGTTTTTCATCATTATTATTATTATTATTATATATAAAACGGGTCGCGCGCGCGCTGACATCGGTTTCTACACGGTTACGGTGTACAATAAGTAGGTTTATCGTAAATGTTCGGTGCCGAATCGCGGGAAAGCGGCAACGTGTTTATATTATATTCACTCGTTCACGCGGTATCCGGTCGATCGTATAACGGTGACTTTTAGAAACATCAGCCTACATTATAGGGGAAAAAGTGTCTTGTTAGAACACATGCGTATGCGATGCTTCTTCGCGTCAGTGAAACGTGAACGATCGCTGTTAAAAATAAAAATAAAAGCTTTCGAGGTGTGCACGTGCTGTTGTTAGGAGAACGACGCTCGAGTCATGACGGACATGGTTACTTAACACGAACAAGTGCTAGGAGGAAATATCCCGGAGAAATTAACTCTGCGGAAGTGTATAAAAGAAAAAGAGGAAACGAATGTACATGGACGTGTACTGAGATTGATTGTAGATAGGTGTGTGGAAGGTAAAAACGAAACGCTATAGAGTAAGACCGCGCGATTGGAATATACGGAACAAAATAGTGTTGGGACCAATTGTGTAATTCGTACGAGGAAACTGAGAGAAAAGTAAATGGAACAGTGGAGGATTGCTACGAACCAGTCTCATACAGGATTGATTACAGGAAAGGAGAAGAACGGTTATGAAATTGGCGAAACCTACTCTGGAAATTACATGTAAACGTTCAAAAGTCAAGACGACGCGTTGGGTTTCAGAATAAACACTGGCCTGTCGAAATCAGAACGTTATAAAAATGGTATACAGTACAGGACATGCACTTCGGCACTAGCCAAAGAAGAAGAAAAAAGAAACATTTTTTTTTTTTTTATACGCATTTTTAATTTTCAATCGTTTGCTCGAGAACGGCGGAGAGTTTCACACGTTTTTCCTTCTCCGTTATGCATCAACGCGAGACACACGGCCGTTCGATCTGCGTATTCAATACATAAATTATTAAGATAAAATTTTGTCAGCTCGGTTTACTTTTTATTTATCTATATAAATACCGTAAAATTCCAAAAAAAAAAAAAATACATACGGAGTAGCGAGGGGATATATTATATCTCTCTCGTTTCTGTATACACTACTACTTATTATATACATCACACTGCAGATTATTATCACGTTCGTATTAATCGTTTTATTTTTTTCACATTAAAATTGCGTACACCGACGATTTTACAAAATTGAAAAATAATTAATAATAATAATAATAATATGTGAGATCGAATTAGAATCGCACGACGTGTTTTATCACGAATAACATACAAAACGAATGAAATCGGATCCGGAGACTAATGAACGTGAATTCGCCGGAATTAAAATTTCAGTTACGACACGTACTTATTATTGTATATTTTTTTTTTTTAAGAATTCCCGAGCAGTTTCGCCGCCAATATTCCGTGGACATATGCTTATATAAAAATTATGACAAAAAATATTATAATTTTTTGCAGTAGCCAATAGTAGGTACTAGAAATAATGAAATACACAATAGTATAAATTATAAGACGTTTATAAGGTAAAAACGTAAAAAAAAGCAATGGGGGGGAGGGTTTAAACACCCAAAACCCCCCTGGCTACGCCACTGCATGTTACGGAGGATAGAGGATCAGTTAAATTGAATATGATTGAAGTCATATTCAATTTCGATTGAATTTAATATTTATATAACGAAGAAATCTGCACACAATACGATAAATATAGATTTTTTTTTTTTAGATCCAAAGACGAGTTTTTTCAACGTACGCATCTATTCCGCTGGTATCGAAAATAATTTAGAAATAGAAAAAAAAATTAACAAATGGACAAATATTAATTTATTGTCGTCTACGCCTTATGTCTTCGTCGGTAACGTACTTCAATTCCCATATATTTATTTATTTTTTTTTTCTAAATGGACAATTTTAAATAATTTTTCGATATATTATAGGGTATACCTATCAATATTTTCGCCGAATATATTCGTTAATTATCGTAATAATGTAGTGTTAGTGTTGGTAAATTAGAAAAAAACGTATTATCGTACGTCGTTTATGAAATATATTATTGTTAGTCATTAACTTTTCTTTTTTTTTTTACGCATTATCGAATATTGGCAAAAATAATAGGGTTTCTGTTTTTGTAGCCTTCAATCGTATTTATATATACATATATATAGTATAATAATGCGCTATTGCAAAATTATTATAATATATACATTAAAATTTACATTAATGCTTTAACTATTATATATATATATTGTTTCATAATGATTTTTAAAAAAATATAGAAAAATCGTTACCTAATAATTATCTATATATTATTATAACTGTTTAATAGATTTTGTTGAAAATAAAAAAATAAAATAAAACCTTGCGTTTAAGTAAATATACGACGGGAGAATACGCCGGTGTACGCACGCATATTATATCATCGTGTGAATCGTATAACACAGCCATCGCGATTGGAGCTATGGAAATGTAATTTCTAGGTCATATATTATAATACAGGGCTAATGTACTTTACGCGGCCGAAAAGTCCTTGAGACATGCGCGTACACCTCCCCGCAATAGGAAAATATTATTAACCTATATTTACGGTTAAAATATATTATTCGGCCTTATACGCGGACAACACCTATAAAAAAAAAAATATAATATTTGCGACTACTACTAATACGTGTAATTTTTTGACGAATGTTCAAAAAAAAAAAAAAAATTAGTGAGTGTTTTGGCAAGGTCGTGGCCGGTCGCTATAGTTACACGCGCGCGAGTACATTACAAATCAAAATAATTTCAGCGTACAATAATAATATTATATACACTCTACGAAACGTATTGCGGCTATAATCGTACGCTAACCGTATACGCGCGCGCGCGCGTTATTCCGTTGATCTCGTTACGTATTTTATACGTGTAATAATTATTTTTTAAACGGTACATTTTTCCTGGGGATTAGTTTTTAGGATTTTTTTTTTTTTTTTTTTACGCGAACATTACACTATAAACTGTTCTGCGCGTTTCAACGTTATTAAAAATAGTACATAGTGTATAATTCTCTTGATCGTTATATAGTGCGTATATATATATATATATATATATATACCAATAGGTAGTATCGAAATGGAGGATGGCTGTTGGAGAGGAGGGGACAACATCACGAGCGATATGGTAAATGAATTGCATAAAAAAATATGGGATGTGCCCCGAGCACTCAAAGAAGCTTAATTGTAAGTATTTTGTTATTCATTTTGTTATAACGGAAAAAGAATGTTATAAATATTTTTTAAAAAAAAAAAAAAAAATAATGTAACGTTGCGCACAATCGATTTTCGTTTATACATTTTTTATTCTCATTTAATTTCCCGGATAATTCGCGTATTATTTTAAAATCATAATAATTAAGAGGGAGTTATTATTTACCGTTTAGAACTTAAAGACAATAATTATTGCTAAGGAATAGAACCGTTAAAAAAAAAAAAGAAAAGTTTTTCTATTCTCAGATATATATATATATTACGTCCGTATTATTTATTGTATATCGTGCAATTTTTACAATATTTAGAAATTATTTGCAATACGTGAATACACTATTGCGTGCATACGGGATTGAATAAAACATTTCCAAACGCTTTAGATTTTCACGTATATATATATATGTATATAATTACTTTTTATTTTTCGGTGTGATTACATTGCAAATGTGTTTTCTACATTGTAATGCGATTAAAGGATAGTGTTAAAAATCTCTGTGTACATCAAAGAATATTAAAGTACTACTACTACTACTACTACTCGCCCATCCACTCGATCAGGGTGACTTTTCGCTTTTTCTTTTGCCGAATAAATAATGAAGAGTCTGTTTGCACGTGATTATTTCAAAAGACTTAACCATGTCACCATGAGATACATATACACCTATATAGATTTTTTTTTTCATGACCCATACTCCACCTGTTTACTATGTAGGTCAATTGTCAAACAACGAATACAGATTTCAGCACAGTACCGATTGTAAATACACGAGGACAATATTTAAATATCGTTATTAACATTTAAATTGTACGCGTTGAGAACGACAACCCCCTACCCCTCTGTCGCTAAGCAATGGATATCTGGTTTACATATTTAATAGTTAGAAAATTGCAGTGGACAATAATTTTTTAGGCATTTTAACGAATTCGTATATCTGATAATAATAATAATTCGCTTAATTAGACGTTTTGTTTGTTTATTCAGTACAATGGAAATTGTTGTTTTTTATCTAATTTTAAATAATTAACTGTTTTAAGTTACTGAAACATATGTCTACTACAAAAATTTAATGTACACGTTTTGTAATTTACACATACCAACATCAGTTACCTATAGGTATTTATTAGATAAATTACAATTGACGAGCCGCATTACAATACAAAACTCTCGATGAAGCCAACAAACTGTTAAAATTGTAATTATAATAAACACTTGCGTATTTGTATTTGGTTTGGTTTTTAATATAAAAAAAACTATTAAAATTCAAATAATTTAATACACATAATTCTATGTGATATAATTATTAGTAAATTGTTATAAATAATTTCAACTTCCCGGAAATTAATAATTTTTTTTACGTTTCCATTAAATATTTATAGAACTAGACGTATTTTTAAATTCTCAAATTATATCATCATTATCGATATATTTTTTGCTATTGTTTGCTCAATATAAAAAATTATTAAATCTTTCAAACGTCCTTGTGTCAAACGAAATTTGGTTTCAACATGTGTGAGCTTCAAAAATACTCTTTTTTACACGAAGCACTCGTAAATGGTATTGCGGAGAACTCTGAACACTTTCCCCTTTTGGCAAAAATATTATCACTTTGTCATGACTAATATATATATAACCAGAATGAAAAAAAATCTTCGTTATACCTTATACGGTTTATCACCGAAACTTTTATTACGAGTCTTTAAAAGTCGTATTTCACTTTCAAATTCATCGTTAAAAAGATCAAAATGATTTATAAATAAAATCTATGTCATCTTTATATTTAAATCAAATTTCAACATTTTCCCAACTCCTATTGTGATCATTATAACTTCTTGATGGGAACTTTTGTCCGTTCACGATAAAACACGTAAAACGTGATAAAATCTGCGTATACTTTACGAGTTACAAGCGAATCGTTACATTTTTTTAAAAATAAGTACTATTCAGATATTCGTCTCGGTGAAATAATAACTTTTATCCCTTGTTACTAGAAAGTAAATCGTAGAAATTATTTTCGAATATTTTACATAGTTTTTTTCCAAATACATCGTTTCGCTTTTATACAATATATTTTTTATGTTGTAAAAATATGTTCGTAATTAGAATATATAAGAACCTGCAGTTGGCTCAGTCCATTACAGTTCCTCCTGTGATGGCAACGTACAATTTCAATTGATGAATTTAATAATATTGGAATTCTATAAGTAGGATTTTATTTCCATGGCCAAAAAATGAAAATAAAAATAGTCTATCTACCTAAACAAATGTTGCTCTTATATTTAATAAATGGTTTAAAATTAATTACAACCATAGAAACATAAATATTGTCACCGTTAATTTCTCTCGCGCTTACGTACTACGACACGTATGAATTTAGTTACGTAAAATAAATGTACACGCACATACATATTAGTATATATAAATGAACACACGGGTTATTCACCTTGACTGTGTTCCCTGCCACTGGAAAATGTACTGAATAAAATTGAAAATCAATAAATGTTATTAGTTATTAATGTATATATTATTAATATCTACGGGAAAAAAATTATTCGATATGTTACCCAACATAAATTTTTCACAACTGATAAGTATTTGAAAATGAAAAATAAGTGCCAAACAGTACAACACTGCAATTCACATAAGTGGAAAAGTCTGAAAATGTAGTAGTTATATGCTATATGCATAGTAATTTTAGAAGCTGATAGATGATATAAGCTGAAAAAAAATGTATCCAATCTGAAACCATTCGTAATATTTGTAATGGAAACTGTAATTCAACGAAAAAAACAATTCAGAATATTACATTCTAAACACTCCTAATTAAACTATTCCGATAATCTTTTTAATTATCATTTTATTATATCATCGTTATATAACTTACTAAACGTATACCATAACAATTAAAATAAAATAATAATTCTGAAATTATGCAATACAATGAAAGGAGGAAGAAGGGGGTTTACTGATATTGATTCTATTAATTGTGTAAAGATTTAAAAAATAAATATATTTTTTGAAATGTTTATACGAGAGTATATTTAGAAGTTTGTGATGTCGTTTTAAAGGTGTATTTTTATGATGTTTAGATGTTCCCTAGCAACCGCACAGAAGTTTACTACTTAAACACATGAATTTATAACGAAACGGGTCGACGCACTCGACTACTAAAAAATATTTTTCATATACAAACTGTCAAGGCAAAATCAATCAAAAACACACAAATAACGTTTTAAAAATGTATAAAAATAAATGTTTTATAATTAAATAATTCAATGATTAGTGGAATATTGGACACAGTACTATTCCACCTTTTTTTTTACACTCTGAATAGATTATTTTCTCGAAGAAACTACACATTTTTATGTTGCCTAGTTGTGCAATTGTAATAATTATATACAATGTTGTATATTGTATACAATGCAATAATTGTATATTTGTTCAGGCGGGGAGTAATAAAGTATGATATGCTTATTATTATTAGAATTAAAGACTATAATAATAATCACACAAATAAACAAATAATTTGTTATTATCGTTTTTAATTTTTTTTCCCTATAAAAACTAAATTGCTATTACTATTATTTCACATTTCATTCGAGAACGTAATTATTGTATTAAAAAAAGCTTAAAACTGACACAATGTTTGTGTAAAATAAACGAAGCAACAAAATGTTGTTCACTCCACCTTGTTCATTTTATCTAGATTTAAAATAATTACGAGTACCTATCTAACTCATAAACCGTTAACTTATTTATTAGGCAAGTATTTGATTTTCAGCAAATTATTTTCTATTGAGTAGAATTGTAGGTTAGTATTGATACACCGTACCTGTCATATAGAAAAATGTATGTTTATGATTCAAAATCGGAAGTTAAAACTGTTTAATTTTTTTCGTATATAAAAGAATGGCAAAATATTATATTATATGATTTATTTGAGAGAAAATAGTCTTTCCCTTCAAAACTTACAAACCAATGATGAATAAAATTATGATTTAAATTATTTAATTAAGTACATTTAAGAAAAAAAAAATAAACAATAAACACGAAGACACGATAACTTATACATATCTTATTAGTTATTAGATAATTGAAAAATGTAAAGATTTAAGGTACATAGAAATGGTTTAGGGTACTCGGTTCAAGTTAAAATTCAAATTTCATTAAATTTTTAATTTATATAATTGAACTCTTAAAAGCAAATAATGGTATTGCGTGATAATTATTTGTACGTTTTATGTATTTAGGATAACGGAATGAGTTCCTCGAAAACCAATATCGAAGCATATCAAAAGATAGAGCGTGATATCGCTCGGGAAGAACAAGCTGCACCGGCTCCGTCTTTGGGTCACGAGATGGCAAAACTAGATCGATTTATCGCTGATATAGAAAATCTCATGAGTCAACTCAGTCAAGAACGTATGGCTGATGTCGAATTATCGGCAAACGATCGTTTTTCCCAAAAATATTTCAATCCTAGGTATTGGATGGTGACATAATAGGAACGTGTTTTATAACCGAATGGGTAATCATAAAGAAAACGCCTTGCTTATATATGTATTTAGGATTGTGGATGAAAGCGATAATGCGATCCGAACCGTCATGACGGAGTTACAAATAAATCTGAATCAAACGCTTGCAATCGAACACGAGGAGTTCATTGCCAACCTGAATAGAAAAGTACAGTACACGCATAAGTTCATTTAAAATATTTTTTTTAATATCATATAGTAGGTACCTATTAAGATACAAACGAAATTAAATAATTATTTATTTATCAAATTCGTATGGCATAATCGTATAACATACGATATTGTATTAGAATATTACCAATAATTTTTTTTCTTCATTTCCCATTTCATTTCAAATAATAATAATTATTATTGATTTATAGATGATTGTGAATAAATACGATGATAGTTTAGACAATATTGCAATATTAGTATACAAGTATTAGTCAATTGGTAATATTATTCCATGTATCTATATAAATTTATATTCTTTATTTATGAAATACGGCGAGCAATTATTTTAATAATATAGGCCAGCTATACAGCAGTTAAATGTTTTGAAATAAATACACGCCTATATGAGTGTAAGAGATATGAACAATTACAATAAAAAAAAAAATAATAATTCGTGTTAATTATAACGTTATTTACTTTTTGTAATACCAACACCTAATAATTAAAGCTTACTAATATTATATATATATATATATATGTGTGTGTGTGTGTGTGTGTGTATAGATTAAACGATGTATTTCAACATGTATAATTATGAATGCATGTCAATAATTTTTTTATTAGAGTTTTTTTCGTAATAATAATAAAAATAAAAATAAAATAGTCTGCTACTATTGTTCGAGGTACTTGTATAATAAATAATTATAATTCATTTCGCCCGCGAATTCTAATTTAAGTAGAAAAAATTTTTTAAAAAATACGCCATAGTGTGTATAATAATTGGACTTTAAATTTCAGTCTTTAAAACTTCACCATTTAAATTGGCTAAGTCAGATGAGAGCTAGAAGCGAAGAAGAAATATCAAAACTTAGCGAAAGAGTACAACATTTACAAAAACTTTATGAAAGTCAAGAACTAATAATAAGTAAGAATAATAAAAATTATTTTAATACGTATTATAATAATTATATATTATTATTATTATTATTATTATTATTATTACGTTGTCCTACTAAAATTGTATATTATAATAATACAATTCTCTCGGCTGCCGCTCATTCAGCGCGTATTTAAAAAAAAAGATTTGAAAATAAAATCCGAAAATTCGTTCTTATTAAAATGTATCGAAGTAATTAGAAGTTGATGTGAAATAGCATTATCATATAATAATATAGTATAGTGGTTATAATACGTATGTGAATGTATTGCTCAGAGGACTTGGCTGGGAGCAAATCTTCAAACACCGGCCAACTGGAACGGGAATTAGACAGAGTTCGCAGTTACCGCGACACGTTGGTCAGTGGCGAATTGTCGTGGAAAGACGCAACACTGTTTGCTCAAGATTCTGCGGATTACAGCCGTACGGCGTACAGGAGTTGGCATTCGTTGCGTGGCGAACAGTAAGGCGCGCGCGATAAACGTCAGAAATCGATTTTCTGATTAATATTGCATACGGTAATTTCGAATCATTTTATTTGCAGAGACGAGTCCATAAGGTTTCGGCAAGCGTTAAAAACCAGAGACTCGATACACCAAGCTGCTCTGTGCGTTCGAATGGCACAGACCATGTTGCCGGGTGTACAATTCCCGTATTGTACTTCGCGAGAAATATTCGCCATTTTACAAGTACAATTATAGTTTTCCTTATATTTTTATGATTATATTTTTCGTACGACAAAACAAATGAAAACTAATTCGATTGTCTTGTTTTTACATAGGTCATCGAATACTTATTTACCGATTTACAGCTTTCGGAAAGGTTTGGGCACGCTCTTGAAGTGTATAAAAGCTTTAACAAGAGGGCGACCGCGTTGACTCAATGGCTAAAACAGGTCCGAAACATTTTATTACTTTTTGAATTCACGAAGAAAAAATTATTTAGAAAAACTGTTATTTAAATTAAAAAAAAAAAAATCGCGTTTATACGTTTTCACTACGATCGCGCATAATTATTGCAATACGATAAGGCAACAAAATATTCATCTTTTTCGAAAAAAGCATCCACTTTCGCTCAGACCTAAACTGTACCTAATACAGATATAATCTGTAAAAAAAAATACTTATTATGTACAATGTACAAAAATAGTAAAATTAAACGATTATAATAAATTATTTATATATTCGGAAATTTTGCAAAAAAAAAAACGTAAATTATATTAATCGGATACATACGTTTTAAGATTATTAACGTTATGCCCACCAACACAATAGAAACTTATATATATATAATGACATATATTTAATACTTATTGTAATCCTTTTACAGTTGTTGGTCAAAAATTAAAAAAAAAACCCGTATACGTGTACTAACTCTCTTGCGTATTAATACTTAATAATATTATACCAAAATGGATTTATATTTGATTATTGTAGACTACAGATGAAACCATACACAAAGATGTTACAGAAGTCGATGAGCGTATCAATGATTTAACAAGTAGACTTAGTCAGGAAAGGATATCGTCAAGGGTGAAACAACGATTTTACGTGTTTTAAACATTTAATTTTTTTTTTAATTAAGAAATTTTGTTAGACAGAGTTTTGCGAGACCTATTCAGAACGGTATGGTCTAACACAATCACGGCAACGCATCGTCAATAAATGGCTAGAAAATTCCATTGTGCCCAAAAGAGAGTATATCGAGCTGAAATCAAGATTTAATTTATAACAACTATTATATGTTGAACAATTTTTCAAAATGTTAATTTTCAATTGTTCTTGTATATATTAATATTATTACTGTTATTTTTAAAGTAAAAATATATCCGGGTTTGGAAGTACAGGTGACCTAACTAGACAAAAAAAATATTATTACTTACCACGGGTGCTAAGTACAGTTGCGATCGGAGCACCTGATGAATGTGTTATGAGGAGCAAAGCAACACAATACATTTTTGTTTAAAAATAAACTTAACGAATGGATCAATAGATGTAAAAAATTATCTCACAACATTAACATCCATATTTCTAGATGAAATTCAAAAATATTTTTCAATCTAATGTTTTAAATCGTTTATAGCCATATGAAGTTATTGTATTTCATTGGTAAACGTAAAACGTTATTTTAATATTATATAATAATTATAACGATAAATTTAAAATAATTAAATACTGCAGCGCTCGGTAAATTTGACGAACAACTATTAATATATAATAGATACTTATAGGGTTTAAATAGAATGTTTAATAACACACTGCGTTTGTAATTTTATGTCTATATATAAGTGTTAATACTTAATACGGTCAGAAATTTATTTGAAATTTTAAGATTTTAAATCCAAATTGTTTTGCTCGCTCTCTCTCTCTCTCTCTCTTTCTATCATCCAACATTCATTCAAATGACCATTTCTCAGCAACCATGCTATCCGTGCCCTCATACTATATTATTAGACATTTATAGGTCACCACCGATAACAGTGAAAATATTATAATGTGCACCCTATACGTTCGGAAAACTCAGTACCTTTGTAAAATGGAAAATGTTTTAAAATATAACAGAAATTATTTTTATAATAAAATTAGAATTGTTATTGTATAATTAGAAATACATGACTAGAAAGTATTGATTTGTTATTGAATTGTACAAAAGCAGAAAAAAAAACGCAGATCTGAAACAATTATATAATAAACCAAATAGCAAAAATATGTTATATGCGAATAGGCTTGAGTGAGCTGGGCACAAGTGGCGAGCTAACGGAGAAATTATAAAGACTGTTGTGGTTAGGAACTTGTCTGGGAAAAAAAACGATCATATATAGAAGGCTCCGACAACGGTGTATGTTGGACAGAACAATACGAGATATAAGATCTGCTGATGACTCCCGTAGACGGAGAAAGCTGGAGACATTTAACAGAAGCTTGTAAAGCGAAGTAAAAAAACAATTGAATTGTTCGACTTGTATCACTAATTTATTATTAGAAAATTATTACCGTTCAATATTCAGTACCTGTTTAGTATTTATAAGTATCGCGATTTGTTGTGTAAATAACCATTATTGAATAAAAACTATAAGAAAATACATTGTAATAAAACTAACGCAATAAATAACATAATTTCATTAACGAGGCAAAACTAATTTTATTACACTTTATTTTTTAAATAAACACTCCGTATAACAGTTTTTTAAATAAATAAGTACAAAATAATAATAATAAGAGCCGAGATTACTTAAACTTAAAAAAATTATATACTATGAAAAAAATTGGGTGCTCGTTTATTTTCATTCAATTCATAATGAAGCTACAATTTTACATTTTACCATTCATTAATTGAAATACATTCCTGAACTCCTCGTGTATAACAAAATAATGACCAAAAGTATTTTTATTCTAATATTTCAGAGCTAAACGTGTTTGACAAAATGTGAATTAATTTTATCAATTATTATTATTATCTTAGGAGAAACATATATAAGCTAGACAATACATTTGCGAATTATATAATATTATTACAATTATAACTTAAAATCAAAGACGATATAATCTAAAAGGAACTTACTACAAAAATTACATTCCACAATATACAATTTACAATTTTTTTTCTGATATAATATTTCAATTGTTAAGCAATGTTTGAAATATTATTCAAATAAATTTCTTCTTCTATATAATTTAATCGCTAAGTTATCGTACTCGGTATAATTTATAAAATAATGAAAACTACACTGAATGCAAGTATCAGCAAGCCTCTCTGTTTATCGATAATATTAAAAACTACTGACTTATGTCATAACGTATAAATAAAATATTGCACATATTTATAATTAAATATTAAGTGGGCTATAAGATATAGTAAGGGAGTGTTTTTTTCTTTTTTAATAATAACTGGTATAGGTACAAACATTATAACTTATGATACATTTTCTTAAATATACATATCGTAAAACGTTTAATATTATTAACATAAATATAATACTAATAATAAAATAATGATAAAAATGTGGGAAACCTCTAAATAATATAATTATGAGATGTGATCAAAGCATATTTTATATCGAGCCTTCTAAAATGGAAAAAATTATGTTGACTTCAGTAAAACATTGTTAATCTTCTAAAAAAAATTCAATAAACAGAAAACCAATACTTGAAGTTGTATCACAGACAGGGAAAATAAATAAGATAATGTCATATATAAGAAGATTTAAAAAGAACATTTTACAGACGGGTACCTATAATTCTATAATTTTAATTTACCAAGGTCTCCACATACTATCGTGTTCGTGTTCTCTTTTCACACTGAAATCAATGGGTTCCTCGCCTTGAGGTCTTACTTCAGCCCCTTGATTTTGTTGGCAATGCACGTAGTGGCTTGGTAACAAGAATACAACTTGACCATCGGGAAGTTGTGAAGGGATTACCTGAACAAATTCAATAAATAATAAAAACACGTATTTACAATTTCGAGTATTTTAATAATCGAGGCAATAATAATAATAATAATAAAAATCACTAACCTGTACAACAGATAATGGTTGTGTAGGATCATTAGTTGGCGCTACGACAACACTAGCTGTCAGCCCACCACGGTCTATTACTTTATCTTCGATTCCCACAGATTTACTGCGCGTTCGTTTTTTCGGAGGTTCTAATTTTACACGATCATTTTTACTGTCATTCGTGCTACAATTTGATTCTTCATCTCCGCCGATAATATCCTAAAAATTAAAATAATAATCAATTAAAACTAATCATAACATATGAATATATAAACGATGTTTTCCTATTCTCCTGTACACTATACAATCATTATTAATATTCATCTTAAACGTTTTCTTTGTACTCTTTTTTTTTTACTTATTACTTTGTTTCACTACACTTTATGTATGTACACTTACATCAGGAATGACAACTGTAGAGTTGCTAAAATCCAAATCGATTTCTGATGAACATGTATCTAAGTGTCTAAGTAAACGTTGTTTTACGGCTGGTTCTATAACAGTGAAACCTGCAGAAAGAAGAGTTCCAGTTCCATTACTGCACATATGCAGTTCTGGGCACTCCAAAAATCTAGTGACCTTATAAAAAAAAAATTTAATTAATATTACGCGCATATAGGATGAACGTTTTTTTTTGGTTTTTATCCTTTTCGAGTTCATTAATAATGTAAAGCCTTACTTCTCTGGCACATTCTTGGAAGCCAGCCCGATATTTATCTCTGACGTCTGAGCTCAAAACTTTTTGCCGTTGCAAATGGCGTACTGTAAGCTCTAATATGTCGGCTTTTTCCAATTTTGAATGTTTGGTATTCTTCAAAAAAAAAAAAATACAGAAATCGTGACAAATAAGTAAAACAAAATTAAAAACAGTAAATAAAATAATGTTTACCTCTGTTCTGGTAGAATCCAAAATAAGAGTTTTCAAAAGCGCTAGCGATTGATTTATTCTTGCTCGTCGTCTTTTCTCCATTAGTGGTTTGTTGGCCTAAAACATAATTACAATAACATTTTATTAAATTAAATAGTAATAATAATATCTTAACGTTAAAAGTATAATATATATATATTATTAATTTTATAGGTATGACCACGGGAGGGACTATATATATATATAACATCCCGGCGTTTCAAATCGCGCTCCCATTTCAAATGTTGTTCAAATAAATTTGTTAAAAGTCGAATTATTACAATTATTACATATTCAATTCGATCGTCAAAAATAATAGTACGTGCGAGAGAAAAAAGTATTCGAATAAATATAGTTAATTTGAAAAATATAAGTAAAATGTTTAAATAGCTGGAAATGTTTTTTTTTAACACGCACCGGACACCGTTTATATTCATTTTAGATTTTGTAATATAATATATACTCGTTGAATGTCTATATCGTCACTACGAAAAACATTTGTTTCTGTATTAAAAATTACATAGTGTATTAGTTTACCAACGAAATCAACGAGCCGCCAGATTTAGATAATTAAACAAAATGAAGCTTTTTATCTATATATATACAGTTTTATACGTTTTTTTTCTTTCTATCTCTCTCTCTCTATTTTCTGTCACAAACATAAAGCTTATCGTCACTTTTCAACGTGAAGTGCGAGTCGTCTCACCTAACTCGTAGCAGTACACAATTCCACACGTGCTTTGTCTAATCTCACTGTGTACAATTACGGAACATTTGATTCATTTCACTTTCTACATTGTCTTCTCTACGCTAATTCATATAATATGTTATTTCATCTTAATCGTATACGCATCTAAATCTATAACTTTGCAGGGTACATCCTACAGTATTTTAACACGTCATGATATAACGTATATTATTAATATTTTTATATATATATATACGAGAGAAATATATTATGTTTTATGTATCACTAAACGAATCGTGTTTAAATAGTATAAAAAAATCCGTACCAATACCTGTACGACCGTAAGTCGAACACGAGAGATGTTCGAGTAAATAAGCTCTTCAGTAATTAAATCGTATGAAGCCGACTTTTGTAGGTGGCGATAGTGACGCTGAAGAAGGAGGATTAAGAGAAATTTTTTTTATATTTTTCGTTCAGCACGCTTTTAACGATTAGTTATTGTCGTTATATTCTACAGATAATTAAATAACATAGTTCGATTCCCGTCGCCAATAATATATTTTATTATTATTATTATTATTATTATTATTATTATTAATGAAAGGGATGTCTATTCGGATAGAAAACGTTTTAAACGTGAACATTGACATTTTTTAACAATAAATTATTTTACGTTATAATTCAAAATAATTGGTAAATCCACCGGTTGAAAAGGTTGTACACTTATATACAATATTATTGTAAATATTCAATAATAATTTTTAGTTTAATATATTTGAATATATATCTAAATGGCATGGTCAAGAACCTTAATATCGTATTAAATAGTCTATTTCTAAAATTCGAACATATAAATATAATTCAAAGTGTACGGATTGCGCAATAACTAATAATGCAGAAAGTAATTCATCGTTTATGTATAATGTAGAGCCATCCGTAGTGGTGCACAGGCTGATGACTGATTTTTTCCCTTTCAATTTCAACGCGTTAGTAACAAAAAAAACAATGTTCGTAAAATACTTTACACGTACACGCGTTTAATTTTTTTAATTTACCCAACCTAACCATACACGTTGCTTCAACTATATTCATAAAAATAATCTTTGAAATCGTTTGTCGCTTCCGATTTTCCTTAATAAACATTTGAAATTTTTTGAAAAATTACGTTTGTTCAGATGTCAATGGTCTTAGAATTTTGAAATTTTTTACTAAAAATGACGTAATAAATTTGTACTATATTAACGGTAATAATTTTTGAAAATTTTTACCCACCTATCTATAATAGGTTTATTGTAAGAACATTTCTTTGTTTTTTATAATTAAACACACGATTTTTCAACACTGATCGACACGAAACCTATCGTCGCCGAATACGACACAGGCATTCGTATAAAACAGCTCGAAACGTTTCCGAGTGCGTATTCCCTAAGAAATGTGCAAAAGTAACTGTGCTCTAGAACAAGCCTTCGTTACGTATACTGTGTAAGTACACGTGAACTTATATATATATAATTTGGCCCTTTGCACATTCAAATACAATACTTCGCATGCAAACGATATCCCTACAGGGCCCAGCTTGATACGCTAGCACGCGTGAAGTCGACCTAACCTAACAAACACAATTTACGAGTGTATATTTTATTAATAAGACGGGCGCGTCTCCTTTTCTTTTTTTTCATTTTTCTAGTAATGATTGATTTACAACAAATTTATTCACAACAATCCTTCGTATCGTCTAGTTTACCGTATCTTTGAGCCCCGTTTCGGAGACTGATGCAGACTCCAACGTCTATTTGAGCTAATGTACCTCTCGTTTTGCGTCTTCCTCTCGACGCTCCTTCTATCATCCCTTATTCGCAGTTATTAAACCGCGTACATCGTCACACCACACGCGTGTGCCATCTTTTTTCCTTCTTCTTCTTCTTCTTCTCCTCATAAGCTTTTTACATACCTTTAAGGCCCATCGCCGCAACAACACATTGTCTCCATCTCTCTCCCTCTATTTTCCGCAAGTTCTTTTGCGTTCCTTACATTCAGGTGTTTTAAGTCTTCACGTATATTCTATCTAGCCATCTTTGTTCGACCATCGTTTTTCCTTCTATATTGCAGGCTTCATAAATTCGCGTCTTCGTTTGTTCTTCTATACCAGTCTCTCTCTCTCTCTCTCTCACTCTATCCAAAACCACACCGTTCTGAGAACGCCCACACCGTTTTCCGGGATGCAAGTCGGGATATTTTCGAGAATATAACCCGTCGTAAAACCGAAACGATATAGCTCGTGACTATACGTTTATACGCAGACACATTATGACACATAGTGGGTACGTGATTTTTCGAGCAGTACATAAATTATTTTGACGAAGAAATCAGTTAGGAAGGGGAGAGCGAAAAAAAAAATCGCCTAGTCGCGTGCGGCGCACACTGGCTTGTGTCAAACGACGGGGAAGAGTGCGGAACACTATAATATTATGCTGTCGTCCCCGCAGTATAAACGTTACTCCAAACGCGGTATAGGTATATATAATAGCAATAATAATAATAATAATCGGCGCGCGCGAACAGTAGGAGGAAGCGGCGGGGGTAGAAGAGCGCGTGATGTGTATATTATTATACGCGCATCAAAAAGGGGGAAAAGAGGACGCGCGCGTGTCCCGGTGAGGAGGATCGGGCCATGATTTATGCACGCGCGCGCGCACACACACACACACACACACACGCCACCGAGTGGTAGCGGCTCGACGACGGCGGTCCGCCTCTGACAGACAACGACGACGACGACGACGACGGGAGGCGCGTGTGTGCGTGTGAGCGTAACCGACGGTGTGTATGTGTGTGTGTGCGGTGGCCGAAGCGCGCGTTGGCGACCGCGACGGCGAGGAACGGATCAGCGCCGCACGCCGCCGCCGGGGAGGAGGAGAAAGGGAGTTTATCCGTGTCGTGACTTGACGTCGTGCCGTCGCTTTGGGTCCGCCGCCGCCGCCGACACGTTCCACCAACACTACAGTGTGTGTGTGTGTACCCACACGCAACGACGGCGTGGCGTCGGCGACGACACGGTACCGTACATACGTTCACGCACACGACACGCGTCCGTGTTATACGTATATCTATGCCCCCCTTCCGTCACGCACCGCAACCGCGATTGTTTTCCATATACCCTACCACCACCGTATTATATATACGATGCGAAAAGAGAGGATAAAATTTTTTTTAAACGCTTTTTTTCACACTGCGAAACGGTTATTCCATACGTTTTTACCAAATTACAAGACCTGTACTTTTACCGGAGTAGCGAGAAATCGTTGCGCGTTTCGGTTTGATCGCACGAATAGAAAATAATGGCGCGTAAACTACGATCTCCTCCCCCCCGCCGTCGTGCAGGACATCAGCTGCACCGCGGTCTGCCCATTACCGCGCGCGCGCGCGCGTGTGTGTGTGTGTGTGTGAAACCTACGTGAGAACGTAACGTCGGTACCGGGCGCGGGTGTGCAGGAGGCGACTGCCGCTTTTCGTGTGACGACCGTGCGCGGTGTGTCTTAACAAGCTGCCGCCTTTGGCTAACGAGTAGTAGACCGCACACGGGCCATATTCAGTGGTCGGTAAAGCGGGCGCGCGTGCCGCCGAGGTCATCGCCGACTACTGCGCGGACACAACACGTTTAGACGCGGCCGATGCGATAATCAACCCCGCCAACATTATAATAATAATATTATTTCATTTTTAATAAAATCGAGTAGTAACGGCCGGAGGAGAAAACTACCATAAATTCGGCGCGGAATATTCAATATTATAGAAAAGTTAGGCCGAGGAAAAAGGGGGTTTTTTTTTCAAAATTGAATATTGCGTTATTTAAAGGTTATTATGACACCTTGGTAACAAAATTGTTTTATATAAAAATTTCAAATTTTTTTTTTACTACGGAAAAAAGAGCTCTTACAGACGTTTCTGAAATATAATAATTCGTTTTATTTCGTTAAAATAACCGTGTACGAGACGATTTATTATATTATTTTTATAATATATCAACAAACTCATATGTGTGTGTGTGTGTTATGAACTGCAATTTTCGGACCTACAAGCATATATATATTTTTTTTATTTAAATAACGTTAAAATCGCATTCAATACTAATAATAATAACGAATGAAATAAATAAATTTTACGGACTTCTTGAAAAGGCCACGTGACTTGCTTGGAACCCTGCCACCCATCCTTGTTGTCTCATCGATTTCGAACCGGTTGAAATCGAAATAAATTATCGTTCATATATCATTTGAATGTACTATAAATAAAAATCAGGAAAACAATACGGAGGAATGATCGAAATCGAGAAAAATAAATACGGGCAAATATATCTTATGGGAAATATAATGATGTGTAGGAATTGAAAATCGAGGAGAATATCGCGCGGTGCTATTTATAAAATCGTATAAATTCGGTAAATAAAATGTACAAAAAGTCGAATAATATATTAGGCAGCGGCGTACGTAGGGGGGGGGGAGAGGTGTCAGGAAGATGTGACACACCGTTATAAATAGTTTAAAGTATCTTTTCAAATTAAAAAAACGATGATTAAAAAAAAAAAAATTCCTAATAAACCATTATAATTATATTTTATTTTTATCGATTATCTATTATAACATATAGTGGGAGGAGGAGATTTTTTTTTAGAGCGACGAGCAAAAAACAGGTCATCATCATCAATCCATGTATATTATGACATGCTCGTTGAAAAAAATCCTGCGTACGCCACTGATATTAGGTTCCCGTTTCCCGAAATACCAAAACAAAATACTCATATCAGTTTCCTTAAAGTTTTTTCTCGTTCCCCCTTCCCCTCCGGCAAATCTCTTGCCGATTGTCCTTCCGCGAAACGCGCGCGGTTCCTGACGAATACTTTCCTCCCGATTGTGATAATCGGTGATAACCTAACACGGTGATCGTGTTACGGCTACGCACTTTGTAGCGTGTATTCTTTAACAACGTGCATTATACACATCAAACCCTCCCCACAACAACTCAAAACGGTGGCACGACGCATTTAGTAAACATATATATATAAAGAATAATAATTATGTGTACACATTATTATTATTATTATTATTATTATTATTATTATTGTTATTATTATTATCGTGAAACCGAGCGACGCCGGCACACGTTTAGAAACCAATGTGTTTGTCTACATCATCGTAGATGGTCGTCACGGATGAACGCGTCCTTGCGGGGGGTGAGATGCTCGAGGCGCGGCGACAGTACAGTATACGGCGCGCCGCCACCAAAGAGATAAAGAGAGAGAAAAAGAGAGAGTGAGAGTGAGCGAGAGAGAATCGACGACGTGCGGCACGGACCGCCGTACTGGCGGGCCAATATAACGCCCCCCCCGCCCCCTCGGTCCCGTCGTCCAAAGTCCGACTAGTCGGGTACGCCGCACGACTGCCTGCCACTGCCTGTTCCCCGCGCGCGCACAAAGTCCCGATTTAGTACAGAAGGTCCGGTAGACACGCAGACAACAACAACAAACAACGCCGCCGCCGCCGTCGCACCGCCCAGTATGTTTTCACTGACGTGCGCGCGCGCGCGCGCTCGCACGCTCCCGTCACCCACCTACCGAACACCCGCGCGTCATCATCACAACACACACGCGCGCGCACACATGCGTGTGTGTGTGTATATACACACGCGCCGCCGTTCACATTATAATATAAACCCTTCGCCTACTGACATCGGTGCTGCAATTATTATCGGCGGCGGCACGAACGGACGCGCTCACATATCACACACACACACACACACACACACATACGCAGTCCGCACGAGCGTGAACGAACGCACGACTGACGAAGGACGCGCGGTACGGGCAGAGAGAGAGAGAGAGGGAAACGAAAATGTTCACACGCGTAGGCACACATAAAAGGCGGCGGCGCGCGCGCGCGCGCACGTTAACTCGACCGGCTAGCCGCTCGCGGGATCGGTTTTATTATTATAACCGCCGCCGCCACCGACCCCGCTCGTCCGCCAACCAGCCCGTCACGCGGACCGCGACGACACCCGGACCACCGGCGCGGCGTCGGGCCGTGGGCGCGTGTGGGGAACACAGACCACCGGTGGTACAGGTTTCGGCGGGGCCCGAACTCGATCGTCGTGATACACAATAGAAACTTTGGTGGAATATACGAGGAAAATAAAATGTTTTTCTATTTTTGTTTCTTTTACGTGCCATCGTTTTTGGCGTTAGCCGAGAACGCGTACTTATTTCACGGATCTCATAGAAATCCGAAAAAAAAAAAAACACCACGCGCACGTATCGAATTCGGCGTTTTTTTTTTTTTTACACGTGCCGTCCAGATAACTGTTTCTCGTTTTCAAAAATAGTCGGAAATTCAATATCTGTGTTATCGCATCATAATACGCTTTCGACTTTTGTAGGCACGTTATTGATGAACGCGATCTGGCATATTGTCCAAACAGCGGAATCGTACGCGATAATACTTGTACGCAAACGAGACGTCGTTTTGACTTTCAACCGGCTAACAACGGCGTATTTCATTATTGTCTCGTCGGAATAAACGAAAGCAAACGCAATACCACACTATACCTATAATAATTTATAAATTTAATCATTCGTGTATTTTTTTTTAATTTAAAACAATCCAAAACATTATATTATATATATATAGTAAATACATAACATCAGTGATGACGACGCAGCTTTATTATTTATTGCCTTGAGGAATTTTTCAACACTCTCCCCTCTTTCAAACACCTGCCAAGTTAAAAAAAAATATGATTTTTCCATATATAGGTTTTAGATCAATGACGATTACCAAATCTCAAATAACCATTATTATAGAATATTTACACGCGATTAAATTTCTTTTTTTTTCGGTTAAAAATTTGTTAACGTCCTACAACATAAAAACTCGTATATATATATATATATATATATATATATATTTATATTATATATATATATATATATATATTTATATTTATATTTATATATATATATAATAGGTTGTATAAATTTTTATATGCGTTAACAAACAATATTGAAATAATTGTTTTAGGTATATTATACGATTTATTTTTTTAAATATATTCAAACATTGTGGTATTCAAAGAGTTGGGGAGGAGTGTTCCGGGGTTCAACGCCCCCCCCCCGACATTTCTTCGACATATATAATATTCAATATGATATTTAAAAAATATTTTATTTCATAATTTACATCATCCTCCCACCACAAAAAAAAAAAACTGACCGATATGTATTCAAAATATGAACATTGTATGTCAAAACTCTTGGGCTATTAAAAAACAATTTAAAATAATATAGTACCGTGTCGTGGAAAAAAAATCGGGGCGCCAAGAGGTGATATATGGACTCTTTTCCTTTTTTCGCTACACTCTGTTTGCTCACTTAAACACGTTAAATATTTCCAATTAAAATGTAAAAAATGTAACATTACTGGATGTCATATATATATATATATATATTATATAAAATTTGTTCGTTTTTCTCAGTGGAAATTTGGAAAAAATCCCCCGGTCCCTTTCGTCTGACTTGCAGAGTATAAGTCCGCTGTATCCATAGGTCGAACACTGCGGCGCGATAAAACGAAAATCTATATAAATACGTTGCAGTAGAATGCGTAAAACTTTTTGTTACGAATTACAGCATCAATGATATACGCGTATTTGTCTTCTTCAATTACCCGTAAACCTAAATGATCATACATCACCTGCCTATAAAAAGAAATCTTAAAAAAAAAGACTTATATATATATATTGGAATTTTCAAATTCTAAACACGTCCGACCTATTAATTCTCAGTGCAATATTAAAGTAAATATATTATATACACCGGGTTTCGACGAATAAGTACGTCAACCCATGCCAGTGAACGCGGTTGAATCCGTTCGAATTGCACGTGCACAGCGTTACGTCCTGCCACGGATGAACATTCGAATCAGTCGACGATGTACCGATTTTCGAAATTAATTTTTAACTCGATAAATGTTACGGATATATTTAGTACTACAAATGCAGATATTTATTGAATGCGGAATTTCGAAATGTTATTCTGTTGTAATCGTAATAATAGTAATAGTACATTAATAATAACAACTATATATATATATATATATATACACAGTTAGTCTCGACTTTTTTAATTTTTCTTAATTCCTCAATAATCCCGTTACTCGTGTTCGTTACCGATGTAAATATTTATAACATATATTATATAAACAAACGAATAATTTAAAACAAAATTTTTCCAACCGTTAAAAAAAAATCATAAGAGGTTATTGTTACGTGAATAATAAAACTATACTTATTATAATTTAAAAACTATTATATGCCGCGCGATTGTATTATAATGTATAAAAAATATTGTATTAAAAATGTTCGTATATAATAATAATAAATATATAATATTACCCTTTTACCATCCTTTTGATTAGACGATTGTGAGAAACACAGCGATGACGATGAGCTGGTCACTACGGGTTCCCTCTTGCTGAAAGGATGCACGGTAGCAGTGATCGGCGACGACGATGTGGCCGTGGAAGAAGCGTTATTGTTGTTGTCGTGGGATCCGGTGGACAACGTTTCGGACGATGCTGCAGGCACTATGACGGGCAAAGATTCCAGTTCACATTTTCC
Organism: Chaetogeoica ovagalla; assembly: GCA_032441825.1. Classification (NCBI taxonomy): domain Eukaryota; kingdom Metazoa; phylum Arthropoda; class Insecta; order Hemiptera; family Aphididae; genus Chaetogeoica; species Chaetogeoica ovagalla. The sequence goes on from CM063736.1 coordinate 8,696,049, forward strand.
TGTCATCATATAAACACGCGCGCGATTTACAACAACGAAGTGGGGACGACGTCACATGATGTTGCAAGCGCATCTGACGTGTGACTAGTAGTGACTACTACTACTACTACTATACTGCTGCTGCTGCTTGCTACTGCTGCTACTACCACTGCTCTGGCCGCCTGGCGGTGCCGCGGCGGTTCCCGACGGTAATGAGAGAAGCGAGAACTCGACGACGCCGGCGGCGGCGGCGGCGGCACGGGTGACCCGACCGCAGTGTCGACACCTCTCTCCCGCCGCTCCACGGGTTCAACCCCCACGCCGCCGTCCGCAAACGCGATCCGCCCCGCCGCGACCGACACCACGCCGCGGAGAAACTTCTCGCGCGCGCCACCCAACCCATCGTTCTACCCTCAACCCCGCCACCGCCCGCCGACACACAACGGCCGCACGCCGTTCTTCCACCGCGAGAACGGCGTGGTGTAATAGCCGTGACGCCACCGACGACGACCCGCGCGCGCTTTGGGCGCCAACGGCACGCCCACTACCCTCGCGGTGATATTAAATTATACGAGAAATCCCCCTCGATCCACCCCCTCATACGGCCGTCGTCCCTACGATATGCCTGTGCGAAATATGACGAAAAAAAAAATATATATATATCACCGAGGGATATATATATATATATATATATCCACGAGTATATACTGTGAAAAAAAAAAACAGTAAGATTTTCGAAAATGATACATGCGCATATAATATATATATGAGTCTGTGCATTCAAATGAGTCGTATATATATAAAGTACATAGTATTGTCTACACGTTATACTTGAAAATACTGCTGAAACAATAGTTATGTTTCTTTCCCCTCATCAGAAAAATACAAGTATTCGGTCAAAAATAACGGGCGAAAAAATAATATTATATTATATTATAATTATGTACCTAAATTAATCTATAATAATAATAATATATTCGGGTAACGTTATATTATAACGATTTGATTTCTCGCGAGAACACTACTAAGCCTCGCTAAGAAAACCCGTGTGATGGAGGCCCGAGGTATAAAAATAATACCGCGAACAAATATTATTATTATTAAGAAATATACTAAACAAAATGAACAAAATACGACAATAAACGTTAAACGAATAATAGTAATAAATATAAATGTACGTCTATTACATATTGTCATATTGTTTTACATTATATTATTGCCATGATATCACGATAATTATTATATAGACCTATACAATATGAAATAACTATAATGAAATTGTAACGCGAGTGTTTTTCTTATACATTCTAAAGATTACGAGATATATGAAAAATACGAAATAATTTGAAATTTAACGCGTATTGACGACAACAAAAATACCCTGTCAAAACTGAGAAAATATCGCTAAAAATCTAAAAACGTTTAAAACATGCAAAAAATATAAAATTTTATACTGGAAATCCTTGACGCATAAAACAAATTTATATAGCTCACTCAGCTATTTTTATATATTTGTATTAAATAATAAAATTAGCAATCGCTATGGAATCCGAACCTTGTATATTAGGTACACATAAAACGCGAATAATGAAAATAGTCTTCAGTATAAAAGACGAGAGTGAAAATATTTTTACTTCATAAACATAAAAATAAAATAAAAAATACTTATAATATCAAACCCCAAAATTATGTTAAATGTTTAAAAGTTTCTGAAAAATAAAATAATACCGTTTTTTTGAAAAATTATAAATTTACAATGTTACAATCCGAGACGCATAGCAACGCGAAAACCGCAGTATTTTCTTGTGGCCTTATACAAAACTCATTCGCTTGTGAAAATTTACTATAATAAATATCTCCGCCGTGTGTAACATAATCGAACAACGCAATACGAAAATATTATCATAAAGCAAATTAAATTTAATCAATTCCGCGACAATATACTGGAAATACCATTTATTTAAAAAAACAAAAAATATTATATATTAAAAGTTTTAACTTGTAAACAATAAGCATTGGCAGTGTAATGTACGCAAAATAATCTAACCTATATACTTTTTTTTTTTTAAATTTCAATAATAATTCGTAGTAAATAATTTTGTCGAATTTACTTTCTATAGTCCAATAAGAATATTAAACACAATACTTACTATTTAAATACCAATAAATAAAATCGTAATAATAAAAATTGTTATAAAAGTTTTAAAAAAACTCCGCTCGTATAAAATATTATAAATTGTCTTTTTAAATATACATTTGATTTCAAGTTTACGAGTCAATTATAAAATATAATATTAGGATTATTATGCGAATATACATTATCAATAAAATAACATAACGGTAAAACCTATTTAAGATATAAACAAAATTCGGATAAGTTGTACACGTAAAATTTGACTTTGTAAGGACACTTTCCATTCTAACAAGAGTTAGACTGCACGACTCTTCGTATCTAACGGGAATTTTAGTTTTGTTACTTATAGTCGTGTACATATAGAGTTTTATTACTACCGTTTCACAACTCGATACGGAATCACATCGTGGAACTCACATGCGTCTGTTATTCTATATAACTGTACGTATTATTATTATATACTGTTTGATATTGGACGGTAAATTAAAAAGAAAAAAAGTAAGTAACGAGAACATTTAGTCAGATATTATACGAATTACATTATATAATGGCACCAAACGCGTAGATCGATCGCAAGCGACAGACAATGCTTATCCATGTAGAGTGGCGCATAAGAATACACTAATAATGCTGGAGCTGCGATCGGCGCTGGATTGGATTCCTAACTTTGAGGATTTAAATTTTTTACCGACCCACAACGAGTTGGCAAACCACTTTTCAAATGTTACTTGCAATATACCAATATATATATAATTAATAGCTATGTAGAGTACGGCTATACGAGTATATGTAAATGTTAAAGTAACAAAAATATGACGTTCAATATAATCGTTAAAACTTAGACCGTGGTACTTCGGATATTTCCTCGATTTCCCGGCCTATTCGGCGGGACTGACTGCGATCAGTATTAACTACTGTAATTATTGCAGTAGCGAACGACACGTAATGTTATACGATCGCAGATTACATCGTGTACGTAATATATTACTATCAAAAATGATAAAAAACCAACGGATGTGAAACGTGGACCATTGCTATATGTCAAGAAGAAAGGAGAGAGGCGTTCGAAATGTGGTTCTACAGAGAAATACATATAAGCTGGACCGATAGGATTACTAACAAACAAATTTTACAAAGTGTTTTTTTTTTGGAGAAAAGATAATTGTGGAATAGTTAGTTGGGGTAGTTCGTAAAAGACGAAACGAATGAATAGGTCGTATTCTCGGACCCACCGCAGATGACTTGCCGGAACTATAGGATCTTGGAAGGAATGATCGATGGACGAAAACCACGTTATTACAGTACACTGCGGACCGAATTATAGAAGACTAAGAATTCATACCGAGTAAGTGAAGAAGGAGGCCAATAATGACGAATGATGAGCAAGGGGGAATCGCTGCAAATCAATTGTTATGCGGAAAACCGCCGAAAGATTTTGTCGACACGTCCGAACGTAATATCACTATAATATTATGTATTATGTAGGTCTTTGTATAGATTTTTAAGTGATATTCCTAGGAATATGTTTGAGATGGCAATCCGATGACGGAAAGAAACGGCGATGGGCTCGTGGATTTTTGTATTTCACCGCGACAGTCTGAGGGGAGGAAGGGAAAGAAATATTCGAAAAATAACAAAAAAATAATTAAAAAAAAAAAACCATATATTTCGAAAAAAAAAATATATATATATATATATCTCGTCGTTGTGAATCAGATACGCTGCGAGCGACAGACCGTGTCAGCGTTTTCTATCGCGAGCGGATGCGCGGGGGCCCCGGCGGCGGCGGCGTGTGTAATGAGTACACGCGCCTCGGCGGCTCAAAGCTTACCAACGACCGCCGCCGCCGCCGTACTACCATCACACGCGCCACACCACAAAGCGCTGTGCGGCGCGTTCCGGGGATTTTATGGCGTGCACTGTAATTACGCTATGGGTATAGAGAACCGGCGCGGCGGCGGCAGAGGCCCGGTCACAGGTGTCGGACAGCGACTATAACTTCTTCCTCCTCCTCCTCCTCCTCATGCACCGCGCCACGTCTTCGGCCTGTTCCCTCCTGCACCGCCACAAAACTCATATACCCGTTACCCCGACCGTCACCATCCGCCAACCGGCGACCAGCCGACCGACCCGACACGCACCCATCAGGCACAACGCGTAACGGATACCATAACCGGTCGTAAACGATAATGACATATATATATATACGTACATATTATTCTCTACTGCCAGGTATCGTTGCTAATGGTGTAAAAATAAAAAAAAAAAATATAACCCGAAACGGAATGGATATTGGAAAGATATACCGGCCTATATATATATATACAATATACGCTCAAAGATATATGCGTCGATTTCGTTTATTATATTATATAGTTTCTCCGCGCAGCGCGTTATGGCTAAAGGATTTACCGAAAAGATTTTTCTCTCGCATTATTAATATTTATATACAATATATTTTATAAAGTTTCTTAGACAATAATCTCCTTAAAAATAAAAAATTATCTATACGCGCGCGAACAGCGAGAAGCTTTTTTTTTTTTATCTATTGCGAGTTATTTTGTTTTTTTTTTTTTCATTCTCTTTTTTTCCCATATATATATATATATATATATATGTACACACACACGCGCGCGAGCGCGGCGCGTGCTTTTCTCTCTCTCTCTCTCTCTCACTCACTTTTTTTTTTTTTTTTTTGATCCTACGGGCATTAAGCCTACTGCGGTCCAACTTCCGGTGACTGGAGAGAGACGGGCGGCGTGTCGGAAGACAGAGTGAGAGGGTTACGGGTCTCTAGGGCTTATCCGGAACGGGCGTGACGGGTTTAATAAATGGTTGAAGAGGCACCTCGGTTGGAATAGCGAACGCGGCGGCAGTGACGGCGATAGCGCGTACGGTCCGACGTGCGACGGGGCGGGGTCGAGACGCGCGGGGTATCGAACCGCAGCGGTAGTCGCGTGCCATAAACCTCCCGCCAGCAATCATCTACGGGCAACTGGCACCGGGTAGAGCTAACACATACGTTACACTGCCGCCGAACCCGTTACGAAATACATCGTATACAAATATTGTGCGACGACACGAAAGGGGGGGGGATAAAAATTATTATTTTTTTTTTTTTCAACGTAAAATTCTACCAATTAAATTCAATTTCGTTTAATCAAACGTGTTCCAAATCGCGAGGTTTCCCCCAGCCCCAGTCATTTGTATACCCATCACTATATATGGAATACTGTAGTAACGCGGGTTGTGAAATATCCAAAAACACAATATATTTTATTATCCCTCGTATTCGAACTCAACATTTAACGCGTTTACGTACACCTACGCAGTGCGTTAAATTATGTTTACTACACCGCACTGCGCGCGGTATGGAAATTAGAGGAAATGTGTTGTAGGAAATATTTATCTCGAGCTCGTCGAATATATCCATTTTCAAATCGAAAAAATGACGATTTTCGCGCACAGTATTATACTGTGTACACTTTGTCGTCGATTTCTATCGTTTTTATACTCGTGTATAATAAAATGATTTAAAAAAAAAAATTAATAATTATTTTTAATAAATTTAATCTCGAAATGTGAAAAAAAAATGTTAGGCTCTGAATTATTATAATAAAATACAGCGTACTTTATTTCACCTACATATGTCACGTAATTATATATATATATATATATATAAAATACACACACATATATGTGTGTGTGTTAAAAATAATATTGCAGCTCGATTCAGTCGATAATTTCACGATTAGGTCTGATTAATAATTATATTTTACTTACACGATACATGAATATTCTACTGTACCACCACCACCCATATAATATTAATTTCGTTTAATAACATGACGTATTTGAAATGTACAACAGATTTTATATTATAATATAGTGTGAAAAAGTTTCGAATTATTCGATCGAGTATTATAATAATGAAACAATATTACGAGCGTGAAACTAGTGAAATACACGAAATCAATAAATTCAATATTATATCCGCAAAAATCAGCTCTAGTGTATCACAATAAGTATCGTGTTATAACTAGTAGTGTATATAAATATCTTTGCGCGCATTTGTATACCCCCTATATAACGAAATAAAAATAACAAACACTAAGAATACAACTAACTAACGCTACGACTATTATTGAAATACTTTTGAATAAAAAAAAAATTTTAAAAATCTCCACTTAACGACAGTTACAACGAGCGGTACTGCGGTATTTATTTATTATTATTATTATTTTTTTTTTTTTTACACACGAAGGGAGACATTATAATAATATACATCTGTACGCGTCTCTCTACACCTATAGCACCTACGAACAACCACGTTTTACGAAAATTTATATATCAATTGTTTAAATTTAGAATAAACTTCGTTAGAAAAAAAAAATACGCGCTGTACATACAGCATTTCTATAGAACAGGATGCGCGTCAACCCTTTTCGACTGCGTACGCGCGTGTGTGATGCCGAGTTCAATATTATACACGTTTCTAAACACCGTGTCTAAAACGATCATATTATATAAAACCTGCGCAGACACAAACTGTCTGTTATATAGCATACACATATGTATAATGTATATAAAACGCATTATATTTTAATATTATTTTAATCTGTACGCAAAATATAATTTTTTTTTTTTTTTTTTATACGCTCAGTTTAATTCTCGGTGAATTTTTTTACTAAACGAAAACTGCATAGGATCGATTAAGTACATAATAAAAGACTCGTTTGTACGTTTTTAGAAAACATTCGAATAACAATAAAATTATCGCGGTAAAATGTCTGTTGTAAAAAGGAACCCGCGTGAAAGTCGAAAAATAAATAAATCACTGTAACTACATAATATTAGAGTGGTATGCGTGCAAAAAAAAAAAAAAAAAAAAAATTCGTTGTAAAACCATGAAATTAAAAAAAAAAAAAAATCAATAAAAATCAACGTATTTGGATACGACAATAAATCGAATGTTGAATTAGAAAAAAAAAACTCGGATAGTTTTGTATATATTTATATATATATTATAATCAATGTATATTATATTTTACCTACGCGCATCTATAATATACGCATGTCATTAATAAATTAATATATTTATATAGTAAAAAAAAAAGCTTCTAAAGACCATAATATTTTTTACACTATAAAACTATGTAATTTTACCATTATCGCACTGTATAAATACATATAATATGATTTAACGTTATAGTCATTATAATTATTCGAAAACCTGCACAACACGTTAAACGCGAAAAAATATTGAAATGTATTCCTCAATTGCGCAGTATACACACACGCGTGTTTATAATATATATATATTATATTTATTATTATTATTAATGTTATTGCTAATGCATATAACTAATATATACACTATAAATATAAATATATATTGATTTGAATCAATTTGTCATATATGTTAAAATTAGTCCGGTAAATTTAAGTGAATTTTGCCGGACATTTTTTACTCACATATACATTATAATATTATATATACGTAACAACCATTTTTATTTTTCTATATTTTATTTCATTAGGTAGAATTTCTACAAATCATTCGAATAATAATATCTTAAAGTATAATATTTATACGTATATGCGCAATATAATATACTTATATTACAATATCATAATATACTTATGACCGAATTTTATTAATATTACAATTTTTTTTTTTTTTTTATTTTGTCATCAGGTCAATTAAATTTGCTTTTGAGTTTAAAAACTCGTATAAGACACTAATAAAAAAAAATATATTTAATTTTAGAATATATTATATTATTTTTATTACATACGCGGCGTTCATAATATTCAATTGAAAAAAAAACAATTTTTTTTTATATAAATATTTTTAGAACCTTGCGTATGTGTTTAACAGCACTGAAACTCGTGGCTTAGTCTTAAGGTTTGCAACGGCCCGAGAGCCAAATAATTTTTTTTCAAGATTTATTCAGACTATACCATAAATGCGTAATGCGTAATACTACAAATCGACATAAAGTTGACGATCGCGATAAACGTAATACAGATTGCAATCGAAATATTGTAAACTTAAATGTTACACGCAAACGTGTAGGAATGAAAAACGAATTTAACGGGAATCGTTTATATTTGTTGTCTCTTTTTAAATAATACAAATAGGAAATTTGAAAAATATTACAGTACTAAATTCATTTTTCAATTTTTAAACATTATATGACGTACACATATTATATTATAGTTGTAAGGTATTCGTGATTCGTGGACATTTCCTATATTACCCGTTAGTATAAAGAACTATTATATGTACGCATAATAATAATAATAATAATAATTTTAAAAAAGAACACACACACACACAATCTGTGTAAAATTTATACCAGCCGGTAAAATACACATATCGATACAATTATAATACACACGCACACATGCACGTATCATCGCAGAGAACCACAGCGTCCTGTAAGTTTCGCAGTAACGGTTCCGGGTCGACGTATTGTCGGCACGGCGCTCACACGCCGGTGGCCGCCAACTGACACCACAGCGTTTCTTGGGTCGGGCGAACGTGCGGCGGCGCGCGCGGAGGCGGCGACGACGGCGGCTAAGCGTATATATATATATATATATATAGGATGTATATATATATATAATGTATATATACGGCATGGCAAGTGGGACGAAGGAGGGGTATAAGCGTGAAGCGGAATGTATATATATATAGGGAGAGGACTCAGACAGCTCCGGGCGGCGCATTTGTGCCCGCCGCACGCCGCTTTATCCGCCACTGTTCCCAGTACGCACGCACACACAAAATCCCTCCTCTCCTTTTCACCGCCACCGGCGCGGCATAACGCCCCGTGCACGCGACCCATCACGACGCGGCGCGCGCTATATACACACACACACACACGCGCGCGCGGCGAACGCACGCCGCCACCTCGCCTCACCCGCCGCGGAGGAAGCGCCGTCGACGTCGTCACCGCAGTCCCGCGCTGCTGCTGCCTGCCTGCCTACTACTACTACTACTACTACTACTACTAGTATTACTATTACTACTACTACTACTACTACTACTACTACTACTTCTACTATTATTATACACAGCGTGGCGGCACACGGCGTGGCGCGCAACACTAAATTCGCGCGCGGGACGACGACGACGCTATTAGCCGCCGCCACTCTCTCTTTCATGCCCCCGTCGTCTCCGTATAATCGGTCGACGGGACAACGGCACTCGTCGTATATAATATATATATATATAAAAAACGAGGACGGTGCGCGGCACATATTATTATTATAAAATAAATATACGTCGTCGTAGCACATTCGTCCGTGCCGTATATGCGAACGGGAGCGCGCGCGAGCTGTGTCTCCGCGCGTGTTGTCGTCGTCGACCGTGACGACGTTTGCGCGTTCGTGCGATGAAAATATATTTTTTAACCGAAATATATACCCCAACCTAATAATAATAATAATAATAATAATGTATGTCGTGCCGCGAGCGATTTTTATTGCGGTTTTTTTTCGTTTTTTTTTTTTTTCGTATATCCCGGAATATTTTGGTGGCGGTCGTACACGGACAGGAAAAAAAAACGAGGGAAAAAAAAATATATATATATATAATATGCAAGTATATGCGGTGGTGGTGGTGTGTGGTGGTCCGATCGATCGGGGCGCCATCGACGGTAGCGTGCTTTCGGCCCGTCTGTGCTGGTCGTCGTGCCGTGTAATTATCAAACGCCGCCGCCGCCGCCACTATAAACCCACCGCGCAACACTTCACCCGCCCGTACATCACCCACCCACGAGCCACCGCAACTACTCGGACCACTCGACTACTCGCGTCACTGCAGCCAACGCAGAATACACGCGCATATATTTATGTGTGTGTATACACACACACACACACACACCCGACCTCTCGGGGCACACAATGTTTATTGCTCTCCCATGAGTATTATTCAACCGCCGCCGCACCGCGCCCGTCCAAAGAACACACACACACTGCACTCTCATTCCGTGATGTCACGACCGTGCGGCGTTATTAAAAGTCAAACTTTTGTGAAAATAAAAACAATCTAAGACAAAAAAAAAAAAAAAAAAACCGTTGTGCTGCGGAAACGACTACGAGAGATTGTGTACTATCGAATATAAAATTATCATCGTCACGCGCAACAAATATACGAACGTCATCGAACGCGTATTATAAATTTATAAAAAAATACACGTTATTATTATACGGGGATATATAGAGATTTTGTAATATAAATTCGATTTTTATTTATTTTTTTTATTTTTTTACGCGAAATCGCATTAATTCGCAATATTGAAATATCCGAGATGTAAACGGGGAGAGACAAAAAAAAAAAAAAAAAAAAAAATGTTTCCAATTCGCGATTATTCGTGCATTAAACTACAATTTATATATATATATACGTGCGGTTTATAAGTTTGAAAAATTTCAAATCACTATTATACGCATGCGAAATGTCTCGAGAAACAAAAATGTGTGTTTCAATACAGTGTACACACCGCGTAGATAAAAAAAAAACGCACAATATATACTTGGCGTTTACTTGCGTGTAATAAAATGTACTAATGTACAGCCGTTCATGTCTCCTCGACGTTAGATATACCACTTTTTATTAAAAGGTCGCGTAAAATTTTAGCCAAAAGCGTTTATCAATACTCGAATTGTAAAAACAATACGTCTCAAACGTGTGTAAATGTTATTTTAAACTGTACTAGGCAAATTATCTTTTAGTTTTATTGCAAAAATACATTTTTTTTTAATTTATACATTTTTATGGATAATAATATACGCGTTGTATTAAAGAACCTAAACGTTAAGTTGCAATAAAAAAAAAAAAATTAACCAAAAAGTGAAAACTGAATGAATTTATTTACTGTAATGCTGTATTTAAATAGGTAGATATTTTGAATGAAAACAATATATTTTAATAAATATACAAAGACGAACTACGACCACCGTGAACGAAAAAAAAATTAACGTACACAAATATGTTCAAAATCTATAAGATAAAAATCAAACATTTTCTTATAAAACTTAAAAATCGTTGATAATTTTAATATTGAATTATAGGAAGAAATATAGCTAATATTGTTTATCTAGGCTCTTATATACCTAATATACCTATATATAATTATTATATATTACATATATACGTTTATATTATATAAATTAATTATAATTAATATAATTTAATTATATTCCCCCTCCCCCCACTAGTCGGCAAGCACTTTTACATAAAAAGTATCTAATATTTGTCCTAAATATAATTATATATTTATAATGTATACACACACGTATTTCTATATATTTCTTTCACGCGTCCTTTTTATATTCTTTAATTAATTTATTTCTTTACTGTTTTACTATAATGCATAATATAAACAGTAACTCATAACAAATTGGTTATTACATAGTTTGTTTAAATTACTTTTTTGTATAATTTTATTTTCTACAATTAAGGAGATTGGAAACGGGTATTTTCTCTCTTCGTCTTGCACACACGAATCATGGTAAAATAAACGTTTTGTATTTCCAATGTACCGATCGACCTATATAATGATACGATAAAGGTTCTGAAAACAAATTTAAATCCCTAGTGAATTTTATTATAAAACGGATTTTCCCATTTTTTCACTTTTTTTTATTTTATTTTAAGATTTTCAAAAATTGATTATTATTATTATTAATTTTTTTTTATTTTAAATTTGTTCAAAAAAAAAAAATTGAAATGTAGGAAAGTCATTCAATATAGTCGAATTCACGGCGAATTCAAATCCGTTTTCAGAATTTTTATCGCATGATCATTATATAGGTCGATCGGTACGTTAGAAGTGCAAAACGTTTATTTTACTATGACACGTGCGTGCTCTAAGACGAAGAGAGAAAATACTCGTTTCCAATACCCTTTACGTTATGTTTTAAACGGAAAACCGTATGTTATCACTGCTGCAAATTATACGTAAATATATCTAACACCATTTCCAACAGAATAATTTAAATTAATATTTGAATTTTATTTTATGATTAATGATTGTATCTTCAATCGTGCTACATTCGACACCTACCATCTACACCTATAACAGGTACATTACTCATACATTAACACCGTACTTACATCTATTTCATTAATAGATCATCATAACATATAAATAAACGATAACAATTTTAACACTGTCAGAGTTGACGGTGGCATTTTCCTGTACCGTATAGTATAATAATCAAAATTAGAATTTAGAGTTGTACATCTAAATAAATTTAAATTATATGATTCGACTTATATATATATTGACTTCGTCGATAACACACTGCGCCGGGCAGGGGCGTATTTACTTCATCCCTTAGGGGGGGGGCGAATAGAAAAAAGGGCCCGTCGAATCTGTTGCCAACTTAGAATTATATAAAAATAATAAGTTTTAAATAAAAAAATGTTTTATGACATTTTAGTTTTAGTTCGATTAATTTTAGTTGTCAGTAGATATAGGTACATACACAAGTATCTAAGGGGGGGCGATCACCCCATCGCCCCCCCCCTTGTATACGCCCCTGGCGCCGGGTGCATGCATATATCACGTGAAAGTCCTTTTGACTGTGACACTGCAAGTGTAACTTTTAATTGTAACCATGATGTATGTAAATGCAATTTATTTTCAGTACAATATTCATCTTTTCGATTCATGTGCATTAGGATCCGTAATAGATTATTTTCTTATTGTTAGTGATTTTTGTCAGTGGCGGATTGTGCCACCGGGAAGCCGAGAAGTTTCCCGGTGACCCAATCGTGAATCTATGACCGATCCTATCATCATTAATAACTAATTGTATAATTAAAATATTATTCTTTTCTATTTTTCAAAATATTAATTATTACCCAAATAATACCTATTTATAGTGCATGCGTCGTGATACGTTTTTGATAATGGAAAGAGAAACGCGATGTACCTTCTACGTCGAGATACGTATTAGAGGACGTGGCCTACTCTTCAATCGCAATATATACCCACAGTACTGATTAAGGATCCGTTTTACAATCAGTAACAGTTATAAGGGTGGTGGTAAGTGAATCGTCCACCCCCTGAGAAATTTATATTTTTATATTTAGCATATCTCTGACCCAACACAGCACCGGCTTATAAGTTAGTCTGATTATGTTATGGTTATGTTCCATTTTCAACCGCCCCCTTTGAACATCATGTATAAGGCTGGAATTATTACTCGACCGACGATCAGCGCATATACGGTACGCGCTGATCATCAGTCGTGATCGAGCGTTTATGTGTAGTACTTAGCTGACGACAAACTCGGTCAGTCGAGTAAATGTGTAAATATGAGTACACCAGTAAACGTTATATACTCGTAAATGGCAAACGTGTGAAATAAACGAGTAAAAGTGTAAACGAGTGTACAGCGAAGAAAAAAGAATCATTACGTTAATTTTATTTCATTGAAATACGCGAAACATTATTAATTATTATTATTATTATTATTATTATTATTATTATTATTATTATTATTATTATTATTATTATTATTATTATTATTATTAATGAAAATAATAAGCAAACGCGCATATGATTGATCGCTCGGTCAGCGCTAAACTAAACGCCCGCGTATACCGACATAGCGCGTCAGTCGACCGCAATCAAACAGAAAAAGAAGGTAGTCGTCACTAGATAGCGGTACGACACAAAAAAAGAGGGGGTAGCCACGTAGACGTATAAATAGCGGTTTTCAACCAATTGATCACTCAGTACCACCATCCAGCTAACGGGTCTTGTCGATAATCTGGTCAATGCAGCACAGCAAACAAAAAAGAACGCACCGCAGCTGTCTTCCTCGACTTCGAAAAGGCATTCGACAAAGTGTGGCACTTAGGCCTACTAGCAAAGATGACCAAAGCACAAATTCCCACACAGCTGGTGTACATAATAAGATTTTTTCTGTCTACCAAATCATTCAGCGTCCAAACAGAAGGCTGTCTCTCATTACCACATCCAATCTCAGCCGGGGTCCCTCAGGGCTCATGCCTTTCACCAATGCTCTTCGCATTATTCATAAATGACATGCCGGCCTCCACGAATATCAAAACAAACTTATTCGCAGACGACACTATGTTTTTTGCTCTAGCATGAACAAACACAATGCCGTAGATCAACTACAAAAACATCTCACGAGAACTTGCAAATGGTTACAAGACTAGAGAGTCTCAATAAACCCATCTAAATCCGTAGCCGTCCTATTTGGAGATAAATCCCACGTGGACGTGGAGCACCTCCAACTGAACGGCCAAAACGTTGAGTGGCGCACCTCCGTGAAATATCTGGAAGTCATATTAGACGCTAAGCTGAAATTTACCCAATACGTCAACGCTACTTGCAAAAGGGCAAGACAGAAACGAGCGGCCCTCTATCCAATGTTATCACAAAACTGCCCCCTCGTAGCCAGAAACAAACTCCGGATTGTCAACATGTACATAAACTCAATTCTTACTTACGCTGGCCCTACTTGGGGAGCGCTAATAGCCGATTATTTATGGGACCGTCTGAACGCAGTTTAGTCCATTGCAATCAGAACCATCACGGGAGCCCCGTGATTTGTTCGAAATGAAGTCCTACTACGTTCGACCCAATCAAAAACCATCAAGCAACTAATAACAACTGCAACCCACAACATGTTCCACAGAACTACCTCGTCCAATCACATCCATCTCCAAAAAGTCGGATTGACTACTATGCTCCTGAATGGAAGCGAATCCGCCCAGCCAGATTGCTGGACCAATGCGCATAACCACCAAGCCACCCACACCTCACACTCCGAGTGATAGGGCTAGTCCTGAGACTCGTGACAATAACTGGGAAGTAGGCTTCCCAGTTACCATTCCACGCAATGCAATGCAATGGATCACTCAGTCTAGCTGTGGCGGGCAAACGCGAACAACCTTGTTCGTCTCTGACCGCAGCAAAAACACCGTGTGTGTGTGTATATCACACGTACACAAACGGTGATTTTTTCCGCGAACAGAGTTTGCCCGCTATGAGGTGTGTGTGTGTGTGTATTTTCTCACAACTACACTATGCGATCGATCCATTGGTTTCGAACAGCTATTTATATGGGACCACTTCTCTTCCCGTTTTATTGTTATTTCGTTTACGTTCCATGCACTTTGTTTTTCCTTTTTCTACATCTGTATTTATGATGTGGATATTTCATTGGCAAGGAGGGTTGGTTAGTTTACTGAAGAGTAAGAAACGTTGAATAAAAAAATTGAATAAAGTATTTAATGAAATTTTGACACACTATTTAATGCCACCTCAATTGAAAACGAGAGGAAAAAATTATATTTTTAATAAAAGTTCATAAACAATAAAGAAAAAAGACGGATTAGTTTTATTTTTTTTTAATTTGAAAACACCGAATTTTTATTCGAATAACAATTCAAATTGACCATGCTAGTAGTTTATTAATGAATACGATAAATATTGTTAAAATATATATTATTTTTAAGCTTGTATTATATTTTGAGCTTTTAAAAAGTAAAAAAAGAATCGCACATATCCAGAGAACTAGTACTTTAACAATTTTACTGATGTTTTGTTATTTTTGTAAATAAAAAAAATGTGTCTTAAGTATCAATTAAATACAACAATTTGCCGCTGAAAAGTAAAGTATGTGTAAAGATCCTCCATGCACTCCTTCTACATGAGTGTTCACAAATAAAAAAAAATTTTTTTTATTTTGATCAGAATCTAAAATAATTCCACAAATTAAGAAAAAAAAGTATTTTAATTTAGATATAATATAGATATAATTTCAAAACAAATTTAATCCCGTCATTTTTTAAGTTGTGTCAACTGTATCATGTTAAATAATTGTCCAAATTTATAATAAAAGTTTAAATGAGTAATATAAACATAGCTACAAACTAAATTAAATATGTTAGTACGAGGTATCAAGAATACTATATTTAGCTTAGGTATCTTAAATATTATATATATATTTTTTTTTTTACTATACTCCATGTCACAAGCAACCCAATCAGGGAACCGCCAAAATAAAACTAGTTAGAGCATTATCTTGTTATAATACAGAGTACAGGAGTAATATGAATTTTTGGGATGCTAACAAAAATACAATCGTCTATAATAAATCAATATATATTTCTCTTAATGGTCATAAAATTTAAAAAAAATATTTAAATATGACAGGTATATCAATCAGTAGCGGATCTTCAATATTTTGATAAAGACATGTAAATTGTATAATTTGAATAATAATTAATAATATGTACTATCTTTTTTAAACAATATTGGTAATATATTTAATATAATGTTAATTATATATTACATACCATAATAATAGGTTTAATAATAAACTTATTTTTTCTCTCACTAAACATAGTTTAAGCAAATCCATTTATATAATGTCTAATTAGATGACTATTTAAAAAAAAAATTGCCGAAAGAAAATAGACAGAGGAGGCACGTGTCCCTGTACCACTTCCCTATATCCGCTACTAATATCAATATTAAATAAAACTCAATTTTATATACTGTAATATACAATAGTACATAATTTTCAATGGAATGTAAACCAAAAAAAAATCAATTTAAATGCATACAAATAAAAAATTACCGATATGTCATAATCAAAAACTAACAACTTAAAAATATTGGAAATTAAAATATCTCGTTAATATGTCGGTTATTTTTGTTAACCATAAACTATACAATGAAAAACGAAAAAACAATACTTAGGAAAAATAATACTTTTTTTAGTTTTATACAAAAACTGAATAAAATAAAATCATTCAAAAAAAAAAAAGAAAAGAAAAAACTAGTAAATGTCAATGTTTATAAAAAGTTAGTCAGTTGTATGTACTCACTAATTGTTTATAGTAGAAAATAGTTAAATTTTTTTTTCACGAAAAGTGAGAAAAAGATAATAAAAATTATGTAAATAAAATCTATTATATTAAATAAAAAAAAATTATTATAATTTATAGACAGTAAATTCTATAGCTGTCTTTACCTAACTAAAATCTTAAAATTTTCTTTTGTTAAAACCTTAAAACAGGTAAGCTTAGAAAATTTTATAATATTATAGTATAAGTTTGTCTACGAAATAAAAAAATTTGAAATCTAAAATCTATGTTGTAATGTTCTCGGCATAAAAAACTGACAATTTAAAGCTTTCTGAACAAAAAATACTGTCAAATTTGTTAGTTTAAAAAGTATCATTTGTGTCCACATAATATTATGTTACAGTTGTTGAATATCTTGTAGTCACATGAAATTGGTCGATTTTGTGATAATTTGTCTTGTCATTCTAGACAAACTCAAGTTTCTGTTGTGGTTTTAGTGGGTTTAATAAATTGTTTGTTTTTGTTGTGCTATTTACTGTCCTGAAATCATAAATGAATAGTACACCAGCCCAAAATTAGTTTTGAAACATACAGAATACAGATAAACGGTTATGGTGATGATATTATAATACCACTACCTGTTAAGTATATTATTAGTACACGGTTTGTGAAATTTGAAGTAAATATATTATCGTTTAATATTTTATGAATAAATTTTATAAAACAAATGTTAAATCTTTCATAACTCGTAATTAAATTTATTATACGAAATAAAAACTAACATGGAACTCGAGCAAACGTCAAAAGAAACAAACTAAATTAACTCTGAATACAACTTTTTGTAACTTGTAACGTAAATATATCAAAAGCAATACCACAAATAAGTTTGAAAATGTGAAAATTTTTTTTATATCTTCAATAAGTAACCAGAGGATATAAGTGAAAAAAATTAACATCACTTAATATTAGTTTATTTATGCATAAGTTAAGTATCTTTTATATGTTACAGTTCTTGTATGTACTAGGAGTATATAATAGATAACCTAAAATTCTATTTTAAGTAATTAATTGAAATACCTATTTTTTTACATGCACACATACACATTTTCTATTGATAAATACTTAATGTTATTGTTAAAAATTAACTACTATCATCCACAGCTCTATTTTATCTTAATTTTCATAGCTGTATCACAATTTTTATCGAAATATGAAAAATGTTCTTTGTAAAACTAATATATTACATCTAATTTTTTGTATAACGGTGTTTAAAATGATTATGTTAATCTTCTATTAAATAATTATTATCGATCGTTCTTCAAAGAAAAAAAAAAGCTGTACCACACAAAACAAAATGAATGAATAAGAAAATGCTTTATTTTGTGTTTTATTGCTGTTATAGAATTATTTAGAGCAGAAAACATTAAAGAATATCAAACACTATTCACAACTTGATACCCTTACTGTCCTAAAAAACCTCATCACTTGTTATTTATATTTAATTATGTGGAAATTTCACTGCTTCTCGTGAATACAATCATCATACGTTCAATAATGGAATGTTTTTTTATTAATTTATTTATTTAAACGCCAAACAGCAATTACAAAATATTAATATTAAAATAGATTAATATTTATATAGTTCAAAATAGTAATGTTTTGTTTTCATTCGTAAAAACCATGAACTTATTCATGAATAATCAGTGATAAATTTTAGTTCCTTATAGTAAAATCAAACCTTTAATAATAAGTCTTTGGCGATTACACTCTTAACAGCAGCACGCACTAATCTTAATAATCACATTTTTAACAGAAAAGACGATAACTTTATCTGTACGATAAAAAGCTACTTTTTTTTACTAAATATAACTGTTATTTTGTATCATATTATCTTAAAATAATAGTAATATAGTATTTAGTTTAAAAGTTTAGAACTTTTAAGAATTTAAATATACTTTTAAAATTCCATTGATATCACAGACAAAGTTGTCTGCTATCCTATGCAAAACAATTTTTTTTGGTGAAAATTGTATCCTCTTAAAAATAATATTTTTAGTATCATTAATTTCAAAAATAAAGATAAATAATCAAGATTTGTTCCACACCATTTTACACTATAATACTAATACACTAAATCTACTTACTTCCAACATTTACACTGTATCAGGTTTCATACGTTTACGATTTGGTTCTCTGGGTTCGGCTTCCATTACTTTTAGGCGGCTATTGTATACTTTGTGATCATTTAAACACTAAAAATATACAAATTCAATGTAAAAATAGAATTTATTTAATAAAATTTTAAATGATTATATTAATTTTACATTAATAGCTCGTGTTGCACTTTCCAAACTATCATAATTAACATAACCATAATTTTTGCCATCGATAACATTAATATTTCTTAAACCTTTAAACATTTTAAAGGTATCCTCTAATAAGTACATGGGAGGAATAACTGGTTTGCATACAAAAAACAATCTATAACATATATACATACATTATAACAAGAACACAATTTACCTTGATTAAATATAAACAAACTTTACTTAACAATAAAAAATATTAAATATAATTAACAATTGTAACAAATGTAAAGATTAAATTAACACATTTTGTTACCTAAATGAATTATCTCCTGAAGGCAAAAGAGCTTTTTCATTTCCCCTTTTAGACGCTAATGGTGAATTATAGTCATCTGGCAAACCTAAAGCTAAATAAAATATTAAACATTATTGAATACAAATATTACAAGTAGTTTATTTGTTTTCTTTTTACCAGTTGATATTCCAGCATTCTTAATCACAGCTAATGCTTTGGTGACAGTACTCGAGAGTACTTCTATATCTTTTGATATTTTACTTGCTATTGGGTCCACAGCTGATGAGATAGATCTATATTTATATTTAATATTTGGTTAATATCATATTTTATACTAAAAAATAATTTAATAATACATATTTTGATTATATAACATATAGAGCTTACATAGAAGAACTACTACTATATTCCAGTATTATTGGATGACCAGGTGGATATTCAAATCCATTAATTCGATTAACAGCATGCTCAGCTGCTGCAGTTGTATTATAAATAACTTGAAATACTTTTTTATCATACACCTGCTATTTTAAAATGAAACAAAAATATATTTAATATAATCAATTGACGTTCGTGAAAGATATACACTATGCCATTTTTGAAAATCTAATAGTTTAAATGGTTGATAAATATTACAATTGAAAATCTATGTTTATAGAGATTAGTGATAAATTAATTAATTAAATAGGCATAAAATTGAAATTGTATAAAATAGTTCTTCAAATTATAATTTGCTGCATTTATTTTATTGTGTCTACGCTTCTAAGAATTTTTGATTTGTTTTTTTTACTTTTACCTAGTAATTACTAAATGCTTTATTTTATTTATTTTCTTTGTAAAAATTATTTACAATGTAAGTAGTACACAAATGCTAATAAATCTACCCATAATTTAATATGTGTATTACTTGTCTTGGCAGTTCTTTAACAAAATCCAATTCAGGAGCAATATTAACAATTTTATAAAGTTCATTATATGTGACAATTGGTGATGTATAAGCAGTTAATACACTAGGTTCATCACGACGTGAATGGGACGGTGCAAGAAGAGCATAACTACTTGTTGGATCTAAAACAACAACAAAAATAATAATAAAATTTAATTAGACGTATTATTTGAAAAATGGATGAAATATTATAGACAACAATATAAAAATTACTTTTAGAATCACCGTGTCTGGTATAAGATGGAGGGTATCCAGAAGGGCCATCATCATGTTTTGGTTTAGCAAACACTGCTTTATAATTTGGTCCGCATTCTTCAATGGCTAAAGCAGCAGATGAAGATCTAAAATAAATCAATAAAATTAATTAATTACATATAGTATTACTCTGGTTTTATTTAAATAAATGATTCTTACTTTGTGTAAGTAATAAAAGCTATTCCTTTTGATTCTCCAGTATCTTTATTTGTAACAATATGAACTTTTGAAATTTCTCCGTATTGACTAAATTTATTTTCTAAATCTGTTTCTTTATCGGTTTTCGGTACAAAAACAAATAATCTATTGAATTCCATTTCTGAATTATTTCGTATATGACCAGGACTATAAATAAATACATGATGTCATTTTTAGAAACTGTTATTAACAGAAAACACTTTTTTTATTAGATTCTAAGCATAATCTATTTCCTGGCTTCTTTAAAAATGTACGATATCAAATTAAAATATTCTATTTTGAATTAATACAGCTAATGTCGATTAAACATAAAAATAATAATTATTATTTACACTATGTTTTTAATTTGGTACCTTGTGGCCATTAAAACTTTCATGCGACGGTTTGACGAATCTAATTTATACCCATTCATTGCCTCAATAGCTTTGAAAGCCTCTGATGCTTTTGAATATTTTATGTACGCAACACCTGTATTATTTTTATAGAAATGTGAAAATAGGAAATGAGTGACATTTTAATACACGGATTAGCAAAGGTACGCTATAAACTTATAATAATTTTAATATTTTACTTTACCTTTCACAATATCGCTGTTGCGATCTTTTACAATGTAAATATTTTTTACTGAACCATATTTTCCAAACAACTCTTTAAACTCATTTTCAGATATCGGATGATTTTTGTCATACAATATAAATATTCGAGAATTTTCTGGCTCATTAATCTCGCTTTGATCATCCTTCATTTTGAGAAAACAAAAAACAAAAAAAAAAATGTAACCCACGGGGAATTTGTAATTTATCAATAAAAATTAAAACCACTTGAAAATAGAAATTTTCAAAAAAAAAAACATATATTTGTACGAAGTAAAATGTACAAAAAATAATAATAATAATAAAAACAACCAAGACAAAATAAAAATTCTTATTCTGCAATAATTATGTGGCGTGTTTTATCACAGAACGTAACACGAATCATTATAATCAGATATTACGTATTTACGGTAGCTGTAGATATTATATACACACTACATCAGTGTTTCCAAATAAAATACAATAAAATATGAACGTTTTACAATAATTATCACATGAAAATTTTAATACTTGAAAAAAAAAAATACAAATTGTTTCAACGACAAAATCCACTAAAAATATTTTCACAAATACACCATTTAGCCATACGCGATTTATTGCAGGCCACTGCGCATAACAATCGCCGCTATATCAGTAAATGCGAATTAAATAAGAAATTAATTGATTAAAAAAAAAAAAAAACTCCGTTTACGCGTGCAATATTCGTCGTTATTTTATGCATATATTATTATATTTATATTTCATACGCTATAAAACGATATACCTAAAATATTCAAAAGAAATTTTATTTTTATAACCGACGATGAGTTTTAGACGAAACCGATAGTAAATATACCAATAATTTTGATGCGACATAATTTTTGTTTTTTTTTTATAATACACCTCCTACTCGTTTTTTCAATTTTAATCATTAAATTTGAAAACTATCGAAATTCGAGCGGAATAATCTTTCGACGCGAATATTTATTATACGCGAATTAACGGTAATAATA
Organism: Chaetogeoica ovagalla; assembly: GCA_032441825.1. Lineage (NCBI taxonomy): Eukaryota > Metazoa > Arthropoda > Insecta > Hemiptera > Aphididae > Chaetogeoica > Chaetogeoica ovagalla. The sequence goes on from CM063736.1 coordinate 8,718,619, forward strand.
TATATATATATATATAGTAATCAATATTATAGATACAAGTTTATAATAAAATTACAAATATTTAACTAAATATTAGGTTAAGTTAGGTAATCTCTCCGTTACTTCCCAGTTATAATAACTTTTTCCCCGTTTTATCCCCCTTCATCGAAATTATTCACCAAAAAAAAAAACGAAATATTTTTAAAAAAAATAAATAAAAGTACACTCACAAACCAATTGTTAATGCCAGACAAAATGAAATATGGACACTATATATATATATATATATATAATAGCACACGAACATTATTACGTTATATATACGCATGTGTACTCCCATTTTAATTACTCAGGATCAGTATTAACTATAATGACAATGATATAATAGTAAGAGATTTATATCAGAATCAGAAAAAAAAATAAAATATTACTACTATGGTGTGGAAAAATTACTATGAGTTCTACAGCTATATCAGACGACTTAAAAAGTTCATATAAATATTACGTTGATACGTCCAATGGTGCTGTAATACAACTTCTCGAGAGAAAACTGAGCGAATAATATTAGAGGACATTGACACTGACAAATCCGAGTTCATCGCACACCGTACGCAGATAAAATAATACAATATAATAATAATAATAACAAAATGTTGGGGGAATATTTAGGAAAGTCCTAGATAGAACGACAGAATAATCAATAAATATGATAGAAAGATATTAAATATAGTATAATAATTGTGGCAAGTTAAGACGAAGTACTTTATATAGTATAATGTAACGACGGAATTTTTTTTTTGTTTTGTAGATAAATCGCGTCGTGCCGGGCGCTTGTGTTATATTCGTATATTTTTTTTCCAAAACCGGAAATTACGGCGGAGTCGATAAAACCTCTTACTGCGAGAGTGCCATATAACGGATAAACATGAATAAACCGCTTTTATAGTGTATAGTGTGCGAACGATTTTCGAACATTTCAAATTCAAATACGTTCCGTACGCTCTGTATCATTTTCAAAGTGAAAATTATTTAAACGGTATGTATATATATATATAACGGCATATTACATTACTTTTTATTATTATTATTTTATTTTTTTTTTTACCAATCCAAATTAAATTTATTAAATACACGTTCTACGATTTATTTAATTAACATTTAAAATTGATGAGCTACAATATGGGCAAAGTGCACTTTTCCAAATTTAAAGGACCACGAAACAAAATCGATTAATTTTAGATTCTGAGCGGAGCGAGGTATGTATTATGTCGGTTTTACAACGATGTGTTTATTTTTTCTTTATGTCTGTACCTATAAAAAAATCTTACCACCAGTAGGAGTGCTCTGACCTTATTACGTATAGCATTATATTTCGATAACAAATTGCATCCAATCGGTACTTCAGAGTGATCATTTTTTCTGTTTTCTCAATACTTTTGCCGTGCGGCAGAAAAAAATTACAACACAATAATGGTAAAAAGATAATTCTGTAAAAATGGACTATTGGTTTTTCTTAAATAATTCCGGAAACCAAACGGTCGTATAGAAATCTGAAATTTTTACCAAATACGTAACGCTGCTGCACTGTATTGACGAAATAAATTTTTCAAAAAAATTTCTTTTTTAAATTCTAAGCCATTCAGCAATTATTGTAGAGATGTTTCGGAACTTTAGAATGTGAAACGTAAACTGAATTTATTGAATAAATCAACAAACGTTTAAATAAATAAAACAGTTTTAGAATGAAAAGTAATTTCTTTTCCGCGGTAAAATCGAGTTAGTCGAAAATTTTCATAATATTCGTCATTTTTATACCAATAATAAATTATTTTGTTGTTTTATTAACAATATTATTATTTAATATAATCAACGATAGTACTTAGTGGTAAATATTATATTGAATATTGAAAAAAAACCTTGAAAATCTTTAAGTCACATTTTCTTTTTTTTAACTATTTCAAATTTTTTCGATAAAATTTTTTTACTTTTTATTACACGGGAAGCTTCGCTCAGAATCGTGTTATCGAATACAATGATTTTATCATTACTCTCAAATTCATCATCGTATCGATGATACATTGTAAAATCTTTATCCAAATAATTCACAATACCTACTTTTTTCGTTTTTAAATCAAATATTATACACACGAAAATAAAATAAAAATGTTGGTAGTCTTAAAAATTATATCTGATTATTGTTGCTTCATGCATCGTTATTATTAAAACCATATAATATTAATGACTTCGGAAGACGGAAGAAGTGTGTAGACGGAATCGAAGTGACATCTCCGGTGTGTGAGGGGTAATACAAGAGGTAAGAAATCGTGTTTTATAGAGGTTTAGAGGACTGTCATATATAGGAATCAATGACCCCGTGTAGTTTTGAGAGCGGATAAGAAAAAATCATGTTTTCTGAATTCTGTTATAATTTTAAAAAATAATACACGACGGGGCGACTCGTGGGAGTAAACGTTGCGTCAACTACCACTATGATAACAATGCCGCAAGCGTGACGGCAGTGTTGTGCAATCTCTTCGATTTCGGACCACGGTCGTGGTTACCTGTTTACCATTTTTAATTATCATTTAGAATATAACGGAAAAACGATCAGAAAACTGCATTATAAAAATTATAACGATAAAAACCTTGTAAAACATCCGTTGTTCTTTATTCTATTATTGTAATTTCAAAATGATTTTACTTGAAATCTTAATATTGTTATAGTTAAATAATCATTATTAACGTTATTATACACAAATATAGCGTTTTTTTTTTTTTACATATATATATATATATATAATTATTGACGAGTAAGTGTATATAATATATATTTTGTAAATGAGGTTTTTGCTTGGGTACTATTAGAATTATTGCTGTTCGGATACACGCCTATTTGTTATATATTATTACTTAATTACGCAATGTCGAAAAAAAAAATAATGAAAACGTATATCTTTTAAAAATGCGATTGCCTATCATCGTTGTTAAAATTCTCATTAACCAGATCTTTTTACCCCTTGAGTGTAAGCTCCCAATCCTTGTAGGGTTAGGGACTATTGTTTTTGTAATAAAAATAATTCCACATTAGAAAGTCATTAACTTGTACAACCAATTTTATGTGGTGGTAGTTATAAATAATATTTTTGAAAAAACCAAAATTTAATTTATTTTACTGCGTACTTGAAAGGCGTTTTAATGTAACATCTTCACAATAACTTTTGACTTTTACTCCATTTATATTTTCCAGTAAAATCTGCTTAATTTTTCATGTAATTTATTAATAAATAAACATTTTTTAAACGTTATTTGTATTTTTTTTTTCACTAGGCAAATAAAGATATTAAAAAGATGGACAATGTAACGTCATTCCATAATAATTTAAAGAAATTTATAATGGCTGCAAAACAGTATTTATATTGTCATAACGAATCATCATTCAACACGGTTCTATGTTCATTACAGGTATGTATTTTAAGTAACAGTATACAGTATAATATCTGTACTCCGACTTCAGCCATTAAGTAATCTAATATATCCATTTGTCCAGGTTTTTATTATTATTTTACATCGATATTCTTATTGTGCACTAATATAAGATATGATAGGGTATTTAAATTTATATGTGTAATATACCAACATGTAAATAGATTCAGTATCATCACATCAGAGGTGGTAAATTATTTTGACGTTACGTGCCAAAATTACCTTTTTTTTTGTAGCATGCTATATTAAATTATGAAAAAAAAATATATTTGTATTTATTTATAAATACAGTATAAATAATTATACGTTTTCACATATAATTTTCTAGATCCTTGGACAACCATCCAATCAATTTGTTTTTGATTCTGAAAACATTTTATTAGAAGAATTTTATATTAATTTATATGAAGTGATGAACAGTACAAATGATAAGTCTGATATTATGTGGACTGCTATCAATGTATTGTATTCTAATTTAAAACAGGGAATTTTTTGTAGTTCAAAACTGAACAGTTATAAATTTACCTCAATCTTAATAAAATTATTAAAGGATCATTTATCATTGGATCAAAAAATTAAAATACTCAGACTGCTTCAGGTAACTTTCAATATATATATATATATATTTATAATTTAAATAATTAATATTTTAATGAATTTATAGGAATTGACGTATGGAAATAATCTACAATGGGAAGAAAGTTATTTATCTGAATTAATTACACTGCTAGTAAAATGGATTTTAAATGATAATAGTGACCTAATATCATTTTCAATTGGAGTTTTAGTAAATGTTTGTTATAAAAACAAATTTGGCATGTTTACTCTTGTGAAATGTGCACATACTAAATCTTTTATGCGCACACTTTTGAAATTAGAAACAGATGACATATTTTTGAAAGTTCATGTTTATAAACTACTATTAATTTTAGAAAAAGTTTGTGGTCAATTACCAAGTATTGACATCCACAAATTAATTGATTTAATATTCATTATTTTGGAAGAAGGATTAAACCAAAGACATGTATTTGTTCTACGGCATGCTGTAGACTTTTTTATTGATATTAGTGAACACGCATATTGGAAAAATTCCGTTTTAGATTATACAGAGTATGTTTTTTATTTGTTATGCTTTATATATATTTAATAATATTATATCGATTTTTCAGTTATAAAAAAAATTTGAATAATTTATTGAATGTTATGAGTAATTTGAAACATATTGAGAAGTCCCACAGCAATTATAGAATTACATTGCAAAGTACTGACTTAGTATTAAAATTTATTCATCATGTCATACAGTTAAAAAATGAAGATTTACTCGTATTGTATCCAAAAATTATAATGAATTTTTTACATTGGACTCGATCGTTACTTTTCCAACAAAAAGCAATAGCAATACTTCAAACTATAATTATTAATCTACGAATTTATAATAATTTCATGGATCAAATTCTTCAATCTAATATTTATGAAAAATTTGTAGAAATTTTAAATGTAAGTAAATTTTATAAATATAAAATGTATTGTCAAATATTAGAATTACTTTAATTATCTTACAAGTTCAATATATTAATGATTAATAATATTTAGTACTCAAAATTTATTTATTTTACAACTTTGGATGTTCAGTAAAAGTTTACTCTACAACAAATTGTAAATATAACTTGATAGGAGTTTAAAAATATATGTTTTTATTTGAATAAACTGCATAGCAAACAATTTATTATAATTAATATTATAAATCATGAAATTTTTTTATTATTTATTAATTTATGTAAGATGTTATACAGTTGAAAAAATTCTAAATGAGTTAAAATATTATAAATTTGTTAAATCTTTTATGAATTTTATTAGTTTATTGTATTTTTTGGATATATATCCGTGTTGTTGATTTCATCTCAATGTTTTGGATCCTGTAACGGGTCTAAAATTCAAGAAGAAATCAACAAAATGGGAACATAAAACAAATATAATAAAATTACTAAAATATAAATAAATGAATATGTTTGAAAATGATGCACTTATAATTATCAATATTTTCCAATTATTTAGTAAATTAGTCTAGTCAGACTTTGTTTAAATTTGCTGTTAAGATATTTATACATATTGTAGCTAATATAACAAAATATTAATTAATGTTAATTATACACCAAATTATACAATTATTTATCTTTAATTAATATTATTTTAATACTTGTTATTAATATATAACACTTAATTATATTAAGTGTCTATTTTTATATTTTAGGTATTGTTAATTTATTTAATAGAGTCTAATGTCAATTTCGAAAATACATCTAATACATGCACATGGGATATATATGCCTCAATCTTTAAACTTCTGCAAGAAGTGTTAAAGATTCAAATGTTGTATGAAATAATTGACGAAAAACTTAGCTTTTCTGTAAGAATTTAGTTTTTTAGTTTTTTTTTTTCAAAAAAATTAATATTAACTTTTTTTTTAGTCTGTACAATCTATGTTTCATTCTTTGATTTTAATTGACATTAAAGATCTAAATAATCTACAAAACATTGCACATGTTTACATTGAAGCTCTGTGTTTGCTGTCTGATTTGGTGGTCAAAAATCCTATGTGGATGAATTTATATTCTGAATTATTGAATGAAAAACATGTGTATAATGTACTTGCATTTGTAATTTACAATGAACCAAAAAGTCTGAAACAAAAAGTATTATATTTAATAACTAAATTCTCACAACAAAGGTAATAAGTAATAATTAATATTTATGTTTATTATGAGCTATATTTTGTAGTGTTTTAATTTAATTTTATTTTAATTTACAATTAGTATTATAATGTTATCTGAATCAATGGAAGAAATGGAACAATTTTCACCTAAAGTAAAAATCACGAATAATAAAAATGTAGTAGAAAATGAAATTAAACCATTATTTTCATTTGCTGGAGAAAAACAATTGCAAATGTGTATTGATCAGTTAGAAAATATGTTAAATTCTAATGAAGTAATTAATTTTATATAAATTTTAATTATTTAAATATAATGTATTAATTTTCTTAAGTATTAATTTGTTCAGTGTATTTTTAGATACATGATATAAAAACAAGTAATGTTATTAAGTTATATCAGTGCAAAATGAATGTGTTTAAACAATCAGAAGTTTGGTTAAAACAAAGTCTCCATAATGCTTCTGGAGAAATAGCTCATTTGAATTATAAAGTTGTTAGTTTAAACAGTGAATCCATGCAATTAAATCAAATGTTATTAGAAAATCAAGAAACAATCGATGCATTAACAATGGAAAATAATGAACTGAAAAAAGAATTAAATGATATTACGGAAAAATTTTCTGCAATTAACAATGACTTTGCAAAAGTATTATATATATTTTTTTTTTATATATAAATTAAATCATTTAATTTTTATTCTAACATGTACTAATATTTAGATTACTCTGAATTATAAATTAAAATGTCAAATTATACAAGATCATGATTCTACTATAAAGAATTTGGAAAAACAATTGGAAGAATTACAAATAATAAACAACAATGTGAAAATTGATCTATTGAACCAATTACAAACTGTTAAAACTGGTAAACCATTGTTAAGATAATATTTTTGTTGATTATTGTTCTTATAAAATATATTTACGCAAATAAATTTGTATTATATTAGAAAATAAAGCGAGAGTTTTAAAATTTGAACAACAATTAATTGACAAAGAAAGTATAATCAATGAAAAGACTGAAGTAAGTTGAAATTATAGTTTTATATAAAATTCTTTAAGTGTTATACAATTTTAAATAATACTCATATTGATGATAAAGTTGAATCATTATTTGAATAATTATCTAAAATATGAAATTATCTTTTTAGTTAAACTTAATTAAATTTATAGTATTAAGACTTTAAATATATGTTTCAAAGTAGTATACATTTTTAAGGAATAAATGAAAATCACCAATTTTCATTCTTGATCTATATAGTGCATACAATTAACTGTTTAGTAATAAACAGTTATTTCATATTTTAAAAATTAAAAATTTCTCCCTTCTAATATCTGTGAAGATATTTTGTTATAAATTGTCAACTGAGTTAAACAAGGATAAACATTAATTAATTCATCAACCTATTATTATTTTATATAATTTTCCTAACCATAACTAATGATAAATAAATATTTGGGTTTGATTTGGTACTAAAGAAAATAATTTGATTTAATTTCTAATTATATATCAAATATACTAAATATATTTTTTAATGTGTTTATAGGAAATTAAAAACACATCATCCTTTATTAGAAATCTAGAAAATATAATTTCTGAAAAAGATAAAGTTATAGATGAACTGCGTAAAGATCTTCAAGAACAACGGAGAGTGCATGAAATGATAAGTCAAATGTTGGCAGCCACTTCAAGTAAACCAAAATTCTCAGATAATTAATTACTTGTAACATATAGATTATTTATGTTCCACTGTTCCTTATTGAAAATAATGTTTTATTGTTTTTATCATTATTTATCATATATATATATGATTTTTATTATTTTAGTCATATTATTTATATAACAAATAATTAAATATATTTACATAGTGTTTAGAATGTAGTTATAAATATCATAGATTAAACATACATAAATTGCCCATATCGGTAGAAAAATTAGCAACTACTTGAATTAACGTTTTAGACCCCGGCTGCTTAGTAGTAGTGGACTTTGATAATATCGCTACATACACAAGTGTCACACATCACACGTATGCGTATCGAAATAACGTTGCTTTCCAATTATTATGTGGCTGAATATTTTAAATGATTGCTCGGATGGCACTATTTTCACGTTTCCTGGAGGCTGTACTATTTACTTTTTCAATTTTCTCCAAAGCTGTTATGTTGTAATAATGCAATCCACTAAAATTTTCACGATCGTTTTTATATGTGTTTTACTCATAATTTTATTTTATGACGAAAATACAAAATAAATAAAAATCGAATAGAGATGTAAACTTGAACCTTACTATTCAAATGTCAATTATTCCTGTTGTAATCAACGTAATATAATTATTTTGGACAACGTTTATTGCGTAAATATGGTGTTCAAATAATGTACAGATCAAAAAAGAGTTCACAAAAAAACTGTCGGTAATTATTTTACTTTTTTTAATTATAGGTAATGACACAATTGTATTATAATATAATATAACCTATCTAATTTAACAAAATAATTTACTGACATCTTATAAATAGTAATAAATTTAAATTTTTAAAATATTAAATTAAGAAAAAAGTTGAAAAACGATACATATAGGTAAACAAAAAAAAGGGTAGACCTACAATATTTAAATATTAAATAACCCATTCTTTTGTTCTGTTTTTATCTTTGGGAAATATTAAATAATTATATGTTCTTTTACTTTTACCACAGCTAAAGAACATACATTTTATTGCCTTTTGTAGCCATGATTGGATTTTATGTAATAAAATAAAATAATATGTAATGTGAAATATAAATGTGAAAATTATGAAAGAAAAATGGCGATGGAATAAAAACAAATTGATCATGCGTGATGTAATAACAATAGATTAAATATATTTATGCGTATGTGTCTCATAACTAGGCTCGCCAGACCTCCCGGTTTCATCGGGACCATCCCAGTTTGACAGGTATGTCCCGGCCGATTTTTTTCATTTTGTCGCGATTATTAAAAACTCGGAATTTTTATTTTATTAATACCACATTTGATAATTACACTGATTCAATATATATATTGAGTATATTTAATCAATGATAATTATATATATTGTAATATTTATAATTTTTAAAGTATAAAGCGCGATACCCATCCAATGTGAGTGACTTGGCTCGTTGGAAACACGCCTCATACGTCGTGCGATTATTAAATACATTCGTATAATAATTGAAAAACCTAAAGTTGCACATTTATACAGTGCAAACATTATAATGGAATATAACAGGAAGGATAATAATTAATTACCCATTATATTATCGCTTAGTTTATTATTGTTTTATGGATTTGACGATTTCTGTCTCACGTTTGTTGCATACAGCCATACACGTTACAATATTATTGCTAAAATAAAAAGACTTTTAGTTATTCAATATTATTCCCGGTTTAATCATTTCAAAATCTGGCAAGCCTAGATGTATGTATGTGTACATAATTAGTATAACGAGAGTTAATTACTCGTAGTTTTAGCGAAACAAATATTTATTCGAGAACATAAAAAAAAAAATGTAATAGCATATATCCGTCCAAATTGTAACTAATGAACATAAGTTATATATTAAAAATCGTATAAGTGTGCAAATTTATAAAACTAGTATTAAGATACATTGTAAGCAGAAACGGCTAATGTTTTAGAGAAAAGAGCTCTTTTTTTTTTTAATGTAAATCAAAATGTTATAAAAAAAAAAAAAACAAATATCGTGTGAAAAATATTATTATTTATAATAAATAACGTCGGCCGGGAATTTGTGTGAAAACTAGTAATAAAATCGTTTATTTGACAAACAGAATATATCGTGACAGAGTTCTTATTTATTCTTCTTATTTCGTCATCACACGTGGACATTTGTAATAATAATAATAATAATAAGAATCATTTTCGTTGGTTTTGAATCAATGAATGCCATAATAATATATGGTTATTGCATACAGCAGTTGGCAGGTAAGACGTGTGCACACAATCAATAGCAGTACTACGCACTATTGGTATACTACTACCACAGAACGGTACGAATATTTACAGAAATTACAAGTGTTCGTGACTGAAGAAGCCGTCTTTTAATGAAAACTAGGGTTTTTTTCCAAATCCCATTGACAAATAATATTTGGCGTAGAAAAACCGTGTACATATATCCGATAAACATTAAGACGCTAATAGATTTCCGTACTTTCGTAATTCAATTGGTGCGGGTCTACACAATAAGACATAAGTTTATTTTTAAAGACGAGACATTTTTTTCAAAGTCTTGCTGAAATCAGATTTTCAAAATAATGTTTTATATTTTACGCCGCAAATGGTTATTTATCAAACGCACCGTTTTTCTATGTTTCGTTATTGATTTGTCAATGCGGCCATCGAATTTGCCGGTTTCCAGCAAAACACAGCTTTCTTTTTAAACGGTGTGTAAAATTTTGGATACGTGAATGTTTTCTTATGGCCGCTCGATTAAAAAAAAAAAAAATGAAGAGATTCTCAGTTGTGTAACGAGAAATTTGAATTCCTCGGTTTTTTTTTTTTTTTTCAAATTTCTGACCACACTGTCGCGTGAAATATTTTCTATGTTGGCGCTTCTATAGTTCTCGTAAACCGTTATCGTTAATAACGATTCCATTATCTATGTCCGCAAGATACGGTAAACACTAAACAATTTACTCCAAAATTATAAGTGTTCATTTTTTACGTGAAAAATATTAAAAAAAAATTTTATTTACGTTCAAAACGTTTTAATATTTATATGTATAATAAAATTTAACTATTCAGTATTGTTTACCTGTAGATTTATACAGTTAGGTTTTGTTTATACGTCTACAGTAAGTGTATTATCTAAATTGAAATTGTATTTTAAATCCTATAGTTATGGCATGTTAAAACGTGTATACATTAATGAATGTTATTGAAAAAAAGAAATTACGAAAAATCTTCGGTGCGCATAATTTACGTTTATTCGTATTTATTCTAGACCATGGCAGTTAGTACATATCGTGAAGAGTTGAAGGTATTAAAATTTTCATCGCAAAATTATTTATTAATATTTATTATTATATTTTAAATGTTTAGAAAATTCTCAAAGAACCGAATACCACAATGATTGTTTCTATTAAGAAAATTGTACACGATAACAATTATTTCAATCTAAGGTAAACGTAATATACAAAGTATATTTGTGAAATGATTATAATCGTACTCAATAGTTATGCTTGTATTATATAATCAATTATTTGCCATAGTTAAAGTTAAAGAAACTTGATTTTGTTTTTTTGCTTATAACGTTTGTATTTGATGTGTTTATCATTTAGTGACGGAGATAGACGTTCCATTTTGGATCAAGTGTTACGTTGCTATGTTTTAGATATAGTGCTAACAAAACCACCAAATTTATATGATGTTTGTAAGCTTTGGACATCATTTACAATCGAACTTGTACGAAATGAAATGTGTACAGCTATAATGCCAGTAGTTATACTGTCCGATATGTTTGATGTAACTACTATGGATATTTGTGAAAAAATGTTTGATCATGTAGAATCGAATGTAAATGTTCTCAAAGAGCCACAATTTTTTTTGGCGTGCAAAAATAATTTATTGCGGATGTGCAACGGTAATTTAATTAATTTGTATATGAACATATTCATTTAATAAGATGTTATAAAAAAATGTATTCTATTTTACATAATTAATCTCAAATACTTCTAGACATTGAGCTACTTATAATATAGAATTTTTATTTTTTTTATATTGATTAAAATGTTTAATTTATAACTGACTTAATGTTTGTATTTAAAGTCATTATTTTATTTTAGATCTATTACGCCGTTTATCGCGATCACGGAATACAGTTTTTTGTGGTCGAATTTTATTATTTTTAGCCAAATTTTTTCCATTTTCTGAACGGTCAGGTTAGCAAATTTCTACTTTAAATTAATGATATTTATATTAAATATTATTGACTAATCAATTATTATTATTATTTTAATATTTTCACAATACAGGGTTAAATATTGTAAGTGAGTTTAATTTAGAAAATGTAACAGAGTATTTAAACGAAAATCGTTTTGATCAAATTGAAGATAATGTGCAAGATTCGACTGTTGAAGACGAAGCTAAATCTGATATTGTTATTGAAAAGTATGAATACTTTAATATATCTTATTAAAAATTATTTCACAATGTATATGTAGCAAACAAATTAAAAATAATTATATAACAATATTTGGGAAATATTTACTTTTTCCAATTTTTTAATAATTTAGTATTTAAATTTTAATATAATATTTATTATGAATATTTCACCTCAGTATATGATTTTTCTTAATAATTTTACAGAGTAAATATTGATAAAAACCTTTATTTAAAATTTTGGTCATTGCAAGATTATTTCAGAAATCCTAATCAGTGTTATAAAGCAGAACATTGGAAGTTGTTTATTTCTGTGAGTTTTAAAATCTATTAATTTTTATAGTATAATGGTTGGTATTTTTTTTTTAGCACACAAATTTCATATTTTCCATTTTTCAAAGTCATAAATTGGAACACGTTAATCGAATGGATAATGAGAGTACTGAACAAAATATACATTACTTCCCGAAATATTTAACTAATCACAAGTTATTAGAATTACAATTGAGTGATGTAAATTTTAGACGTTACATTCTTATACAATTTTTATTACTTTTCCAATATTTGGATGCTCCTGTTAAATTTAAACCGTTAGTGTAAACATTATTTTTAATAAATCAAAATGGATGTATTTACTAACTTTTGTTTTGATTTTTAGTGATAATTTCAAAATAAAACCAGATCAACAAGAATGGATTAAAAATTCTATTAACACTGTATATGAACTGATAAATAATACACCACCTGATGGTTTCAAATTCTCTGAAGTTGTAAAGAATATTTTACAGGTACATAACTTTTTAATCGCTTTTATGTTCTTATGGATTTTAGTATTTAATAATCAGTTTTGCTAGAGAGAAGAAGAGTGGAATAAATGGAAAAATGATGGATGTCCAGAAGTAACAAAGAGGTTATCTACTAATGATCAAAGTGATATGCCAGCACCAAAACGAAGACTTCGAAGAAATTTAGGAGATGTTGTAAAAAATATGACTGCGAATAATAAAGTTTTTCTCGGAGAGTATGTTTTTGATTTAATTTGTTATTTTGTTTCGTATCATACACAATTATATATAATTATTACAATCGATGCAAGTTATTTTTAAATAATAATTTATATTATATTTTTAGTCCAGAATTAACTAAATTATGGAATTTCAAGCCAGATAATTTAGAGGCCTGTAAAGGACCAGAAAGAGATTTTTTACCATCATTTGATTCATTTTTCCAAGAAGCATTCGAACAACTAGATCCAGAACTATGCATTGAGAATCAGTACAAGTAATTACAATATTTATTGTTATTATCTAATTTTAATTAAATAATTTAAATTGTCTTTTATTAACTTTGTATTTTTTTATAACGCATATTATGTACATTCTTTTATTATAGAAAAGTAAATGACGGAAATTTTGGGTGGCGTGCACTTAGACTTTTAGCCCGTAAAAGTCCTCATTTTTTTGCCCAGAGCAATAATCCTATTCATAAATTATCCGAGTATTTAGAAAATATGATTAAAAAAACAATGAATAAAGAAAAATTAGTATGTATAGCATTTTAATAATTTTGATTATATAAGTATTATTATTTCCTCAGTAATAAATTAAAAGAATAACACGTACACATATTTATTGCACTAGACAATGAATCCGGGTTCAGATAAACACGTATCGCCAAACAAAGAATTAAAAAAAGAATCTGTAATTGAAGCAGAAGAAGTTGATATATCTGAAGGAATTCAAGATGAAAATGAAAATGAAAATAATATGGAAGGGGAAGATAAAAATACGATTCCTAAACAAGTTATTGATCAGGTTGCAGCTGCAATTGGAGAAAAATGGAATGTTCTTGCAGAAAAACTTGGTTACCAACCAGACGAGGTAACAATTGTGTTTATACTAATCATTTTTAAAGTGTTATTGAGACTTAACCGAACATACTACAACGCATGTAATATTTCATCTGGGGTCTGTTGGTTAATCATAATTTTTAAAATAATACAAATAAATTCATTAATTATGATTATCTGTTCCTTGAAAATATACAATAATTCTAATATTTTATATTAAACTGTTTTATAGATCGAATTTGTTAAAACAATAAAAACAACACCTTTAGATCAAGCAACATATTTATTGGAAGTATGGGTTGAAGATGCAGAGAATCCTAAACCCGAAAATCTTATTTATATTTTAGAAGAAATTCAGTTGATTGAAGCAGCAAATATACTTAAGTTATAATTCATTTCGTGTAGAATTTTAAAACATATGATGTATAAAATTGTATATTTAAAATATTATCCTATTAATTTGTATGTATAAATATTGTAAGACTTAGAATTCGTTTTGTGTTTTAGTATAATTTTTAATTCTAACAATGTTTTAATAAATTATTTTTTATTCAATAAGACATTATTTTTTTTTTCAAATCCAATATGATTGTAAAATATTATTTTGTTAACGTCATTTATGAAGTATTTTTTTTTCTTACTAAGCATCAATCTAACCAGATGAACTCGATCCAATGTAACTTTTCATAATTAAAATTAACTTTTAATTCATAGTAAAACGGAGACAATTTTTGTGAAAATTATTTCTATAATTTATATTCAATGAATCATATACAATGTTAAATAGTTAATATTTAAATATTATATTTGCTGCACAAGATATTATTTTTATCAATTAGGAAATATGCGTTAAATGATTTCATATTCAATATTGTTGATAAAAACTTATTGTCTGGCCACAAATTATTTTTTGGCATATTGTTAACTTCCAACCATTGAGATTCTGGAACCCAAACATATTAATTACATTATGAACACTACTGTAATAACAAATTATAAAAAATATATATATATATACCTTTAATTTGTCGATAATTTTTTAAATTTGAAATATCCACTACAAAAAAATTAATTTCTTTAATTACTTGTTTATCAAGAATTTCCATATCTATAACAGCTATTTTTTGTATACATTCTTCTGCGACTATATCATAGTGACATTTTAAGTACCTAAAACAATAAGTCTTTGAGTTTTAATTGTTTTCACTTATTAGTTGCAACTAACCTTTTAGCTGCATTTTCTATAGATTCCCCATTTCTGACTTGTTCGTGCTTATTAAAAAAATTTGATTCTTCATTATTTGTATACCAAAGTATTTCATTTTCATTCTTAATAATTACATTAACCAAAATCTCTCTAGTCTTTTCCACAGAATGTAATAATATTATGGTACTATCTAACACAATATCATCGTTTAAGTACTTGAAATGCGCTTTAAATGGTATTTGTTTTAATATCATAGGAAACCAAAATTTATGATCGATCCACATTTTATCACAAGGAGTGTCTTCTATTTCGAACCATTTTATTGGTGCCATTTCTATAATTATTTACACATTTAATTGAAATAAAAATCATAATAATAATTTGTTTACAACCATCAGATTCAATTATGTCACCACTAAAGAGATTACACAAATATATGTGTCCTTCCAATAATTCATTTGACCCGACATACTCGAATTCTATAATACCGATTTTGTCCATAGCAATCACGTCTAATCCACATTCTTCTTTCACTTCACTGAGAATAAATATTATTTTTGTTACAGTAAGTGTTTAAAATAAAAATTATTATTCGATCATAAATAATCGCATACCGTTTAGCTGCGTCATCAATTGTTTCGTTAGGTTCTACTTTGCCACCAAAACCATTCCATTTGCCTTTACCCATGCCACGATTTTTCATACCTAACAATATCTTATCATTTTTCAATATCATAGTTAGTGTCATCAACTTGCGTGAATAACCTTCAAAACTAGGATATGTCAACATATTTTCCAGTTTTGTTCTCTAGAAAAATACATATTATGTAATTAAATTAGTTTTTGTTAGTAAGAGTTTACAACAAAATGAATAAAATTATTTTTAATTTAGCAACAATTCGGAAACAAAATATAAAATAAATCATTACGAGAATAATTTTTTTTTTTTAAAAATAGTTATTAAAACATTATAGACATGTCCTTTTCAGAAAATAGAGATCTATATACGAATATAATAATATGTAGTTTATCAACAATAGATAGATAGAATTAGATTGACAGATATAAAATCAATTAGCGTTTGCTGAAACAGTCAATTGGTTCAACAATTAAGTAATGTCATTTAAAAGGATAGGTAATAAGGCAAACAAGAGCTGCGTGGTGATTGCGTACACTCTAAAACAAGCCGATAATTTTCATATAAACAAAATAGATATTTTTCATGGCAAGTAGTAAAGTTTTCAGTAATATCGTGCGAAAAATTATGTATTTTTACTCTACAGACAAACTACTATTTTAATAATTCACGATTTGAAAACGTGTTTAAAGGTCCCATAAACGATCATATTTGCTTGACAATTTTCTTTGTCAAACTTCATGTTTTTATCAAACGATAACTCAAACTTCAAACCATAAATTCAAAAAATTTGTCAAACTTCCCTTTAGTTCGGTTTTCTCCTTATCGTGATGTGTGATGTCTGTATTTTATTTTATATTTTATTACACGGCCAAATATGCTTTCAAACAAAATTTCCTATAAACACGTCAATTGTTTGACAAACGCATCAAACAAGCCTGCATACTATCAAAAACTTTGACCAAATACATAAAAGTTTATCGTTTACGGAGACTTTAACACATTTGCTGCATCAAATAATTTTATGGTAACACATAAGATGCGTCATAAAATGATGAGAATTTGTGAATAACGGCAACCCTTTTAAATTTTTTTTGCATTTATTTCTTCAAAAAAAAAAAACATATTTAAATTATAACTAAATGGCATTTTTTTAGTTACTTTTATATTTTATTAAGTGTTTAATATGGCCGACAGACGCACTTGGTGATAATTTGTTGATAAATATTACTGGCAACGCCTGTCGGCAATATCCGACAGCATTTTATTTTAATTATAATTGTCATAAAAATCTTAAGACTATTATTACAATTAGATATACTATTTGTTTATTCATAGAATAGAATATTATATTTAGTTTTATTATTAACAAAACATTTTAAGTCTTTATTGATGGTAGTTTTTAAAACACGGGTCTACACAGTCCTGACTTGCCTGACGTATCTGGTGAAGTAGCATGATTAAATGGGAACAACATTCACAAAATTAATATTTGGTCTCGTGTTCAAAATTTCTTCATCTCCATCAACACTATCTCCAAAAACGGTTTCATCTCCATTCCAGCTACTTCCATCAAAATCATCTACATCGGAAAACTAGTTCATAATTTGGTTTAAATCATCAGACATTTAGCGTTCCTTCCTTAATTGTTGTTTTTCGTGATCTCTTCAGTACTAGATGGACCCGGTGTGTCATTCATTTTAAATAAAAAATGTGAATATTATAAATTAATAACTAAGACTTAAAATAACCACATGGATGGTCCCTGAACACGATTCAATGCAGATTAAGATACTAAATAAGAAATAACGTAGTCTCATCGAATACACCCGTCACAATAATAATTTCGTATCTAGAGATATTATTGAAAAAAATACAAAGAAGTTCAAAAAGGTGGAAAAAAGCAAACAAAAACAGCTATTTATAAACGGATTGGAAAATATGTATAAAAAATTATGTTCTGTAGAAATGCGTGTGTTAAAATGGAAAATATCCCGCAGTGCCTTAACGTTTTAGAGCATATTTAATTAAATATTTCTGATGTGTCGGCCATAGCCGACAGGAGCAGCGGCGAATGTGTTAATGACAAGCGAAGGCGCGAAAGACAACATCATGCGGCGGTGATGAAGAGTTTTTAGAATAATTCTCACCTTTTACGCGAGACTCTATATCGCGTGCTCGACGTGTCAACCGAACGATCGGTCGCTGGGAAAAAAAAATAAAAATGAAAATTTAACCGAATCCAAAACGTTTTTTTTTATTCGTTTCTATAGGAAATTATTTTATAGAGGAGACACAGAAATCGGAATAATTTTAAACGGTACGCGATAACGCTCTCGGGCGCCGCGTCCGTATCGTTTCCAGTGCGATAAGAAACTGATAAGAGTCCGACGCGGCAACGGTAATTTTGTGTTCTCTGAAAAGCACGACCTGTGTTGCGAAGAACGGATTAGACCGTAATAAATAATACGGTAACCCCACCGCCGCTCGTCCACCCTAGCGGCAACTGGATATCGAAAGAAAGTATCGATATAAGTGAGTATCGAATCATTCGATACTGTAACTGCATAATATGAGAAATAATAATTATTTTCATATATTACCTATTGCTATATTATTATTATCTATTTATTCTTTCTTAGACATTCTAAGAATAATTCTATTAAAATTATATATTTCAATGTAAATTATATATAATTTTTAGATTTTGATCAGAGTGAGGGATATATATATTGGTTTTACAATGATGTTTTTTTTTTTTTACGTCTATACCGATAAATTCTATCAGAAAAATGATCTTTATAGCCACATTTTGTTTCCGGTAACACAAATTGCATCTAATTGACACTGTAGACGTGTCATTTTTCGATTTTCACAAAAAGTGCCTAAATATAAAACTCAAAAATACCGGAAAAATTAATTTACCGGGAAAAAAGCTCGCGATTTCATCGGAATCGATTATATTTATTCCTTCGTAAATTTGAAATTATAGAAACTTGGAATATTCATTAAACATGTAACTTTGTACTATATAATGAGGAAAAGAAAACTCGTCATTAAAAAATATATATTTATATATAATCAATTATACTATGGACAGTGACGAGACTATGTAGGGCGGTGTTATACTCCCACTCATCATTAACGTTTCTCGACAAGTCGCGGGCGGCAATTTATTAAAAAACCAAAAGTCACAGCTGTCGGTAAATGTACAATCTCAATCGACAATAATGAAAAAAAAAATTAACCCGGCAATTTGAAAATAATTCACACACCCGATTATATTGGTCCTATATAGAGGCCTCGTCTCCGACTACGAATTCGTGCGAGTGTGAAGCATCGAATGATTCGATACCGGTAATGTTATATCGATTTGGGTGAATTATCGATACTTAACTGGTATCGGTAGTATCGCAATGTCCCTACACCCCACACAATGCCGATCCGAAGTATTATTAAGTGTGTATGACAAATAAAGTGGCAACTCGGCGATTTTTTTTTTTCTCACTCTCTCGGCGGCATTCTTCCCGTCACCACTAATCCGCTGCTCGTCGTTCATTCATATAATAACAAAACGTATTTGAAAAACGCAACACGACGGGAAAAGAGGAGGACGTCGTTCGGTCGCGAGGTGTGTACACTGTACAGTGTACGGTAATCGCGAAAAATACCATCGCACACACACACACACACACAGAAAACAGTACATTCGTCTTATAAGCGCGATACATTTCTTATAAGTCTTTCGTAACCTCCGAATTTTAGGGATACGATCGGTTTTTTTTTTTACTTATTTTTTTCCTGTTTTTTTTTTTTTCTTACTTTTCTCCCTACAAAACTCGCGCGCGTGTGTGTGTGTGTGTGCGTGTGTCGTTTTCACGCGCCGTACGACGTTTTGTTTTTACTATGACCATCGTCGTTTGACCGAAAATATTTCAAGAAAACTTCTGTCAACAGTCGTCATCGAAGTGAGTACTCGGTTAATGTATAATTTTTTTTCCTTTTTTGCCAATGACCGTGACGGACGTTTGTCTAAACGTCCTTGTACAATGTCCACGTCCTAAACTCAACGTAATCCGGTCTTTGGGCCTGGCTGGCTGTCCATCCATCTCATTGGTGTTGGCTGTCAACGTCTGTTGAACCTATTAGACTTACAATATCATCGTTACGATGATACTCTTACTGTCTGTAATACAATTAATTACAATCTACAGTGATTGACTCAAATTGACGTTATCACTCACTTGTTTTGATTACTCATTCATGTTTGTATGCTTTCGTCACAACTTATTCAGAACAAATATAATATTTAACGTTCTGTAATGTGCATAGGAATTGGCCTATTTGATTTCTTAAATTATAAAAGTATCAATCGCCTACAAACTACATATTACTTTATTTATTACCCATATATTTACTCGTATTATTTAATTCTAGTAAAGGTTATATAGTACGATATTATGAGTTTTCTATTTTAACCATTCATTGTTAATTCTCACAATTCGCCTTTAACGTCGTATTGCACTTATAATCGAAACAAATAACTATAGTTGATAATTATTTTAATATGTATGTATCCTAATCCTGTATAATCTGAAAAAGAATGATATAACACAAACGGACACATTGAGTAGTATAGCTTATATATTATTGAACGTTATAATTATCTGTAAAATTATGATTGTTGTTGGTAATTAGGTGTATATTATAAGTGTCGCTTACATATTTTTATAACCGTACCTTACAATATAATATATATCTTATATATAGACACTTTAAAGATAAACGTATTATATGCTTAGTTAAAATTCTTATACAAATTACAGTGTCCTTGGTAAAAAAAAAACAATTAATATAGCATAGTAGTCTCTTTCTTGTTTACTTTAAGACTATATTATACAATAAAATCATATATATGTAACTAAACTTACACGCAATAAGAATTTATCAATTAATATTTAAATACCTTTCTTTAAAATTTAATCTAGAGATGGTTCGAACTCTGGTTTTTAAAGTTGAATTAAACTTTCTCTTTACTATTTTAAAACTTATTTAATTATGACCCAAACCATTATGTTTTATTGAACACGAATCTTCTAGTCTGGGGGGCCTTTTCTTTAATGATACAAATTGAATTAAAATAAGAAAATTTTTTTTAAACATTTGTCTTATTTTATTAATACTTAATAATTTATTAATTAATGGTACTTTATTAATTAATGATAATTAGACAGTTCTGTAACTGTTTTAATGTTATTTACATATAAATAGACAATAATTATTTAAATTTATATCTTGTATATTATATTCGAACTGATATAAAAAGTATATTATTTATGTTTATAACATGGAAAACGATGCAAATATTATTTTTTTTTCCTTATTACCTTATTATTCCATTTGTAATTAATATAAAAATTTAAATATGTTTGTATTTAACTAAAGTTATTATTTCTTTAATTTATCAATTTTAAATAGGTAGGTAGTACTACAAACATCATAAATCTAATTAACGAAAAGAACTCTATGCGTATTAGGATTTTTTTCTGTAGTAATTTAACTTCTTTTATTGATTTTAACTTTGTTAATAAACCCAACTAAAATTATACCATTTATTTTAAGTACATATTTGTAGTGTTCGTGTTACACCTGTTCATGTTCTACACCAAAGTTTACATTTCTTTAATTCATTTAAGGTTTCAATAATCAATAAATTGTCATGTTGAGCTAATGCACAATCGTAATGAAATACTAAATGAGAAGTTTTTGAAATCTTGAATGCTATTTTACATTAAATATAATTAATAATAATTTGTTTAATAATACAATCTATCAATAAATAAAAAGTGATAATCAATAAGTAAAATTATTGTTAATACACGAAAAATAATAATTTAGGTAGATATTTATTTATGTAACATTCAGTAAATGCTTATTTGTTGATATTCATATCATAAGTTAGTAATTGTTGGTATGCATCTATAACTAGTTTTTATCTCAATTATTTATATAAACCATGTTGATTGACATCTTTTTATAATTGGTTAAGTTTTTATTAAAAATTTAAATAAAAATATACAACATAATCAATGACTATCAATTTGTATTAAATAGTTTGATTTTTTTTTTAATTTGATTATTATTTAAATAATTTGCTTATTTATATAATTTTTAAAAATTCTAGATGAAGAAGCGGGAAGAAATGCAAGTTAATGTGGCTGGGCTTAGAAGAAATATTAAGAATATAGCACATAATTACTCTGATGCTCAAGTTAGTTTAGTCTTAAATTGTGTGTGTATATATATATATATATTATTATAATGAATTTATATTTAATAATATTGTACCTACATATTTATTATACATATTATTTTGGTATTTATTATTATTTATACATACAAAATTTAACCTAGTTTGTTGTACCTATGCTTAATGTTTATTAGTTACGCATCAAAAACCACCCACTGCAGTTACTTTTACGTTTTAATGAGCGAATTTATATAAAATGATTAACACGGATTACATTTTAGGTAAAAGTACGAGAAGCTACTAGCAACGATCAGTGGGGACCAAGCAGTACACTGATGTCAGAAATTGCTGACTTAACCTACAATGTAGTTGCTTTTTCAGAAATTATGGCAATTCTTTGGAAACGACTTAATGATCATGGACGTAATTGGCGACATGTTCATAAGGCATTAATTCTTCTGGAATATTTAATAAAAACGGGCAGTGAAAAAGTAGGAAAATTCATATACCTCTAATCTACTTCCACTCTCAATATAATTGAAGTAGGTACCTAATCATCTTTATGGTTTAAATATTTTTTCTTAGGTCGCCCAACAATGTAAAGAAAATCGTTTTGCTATTAAAACATTAGAAACGTTCCAACATATAGAAGATAACAAAGATAAAGGACAAAGAGTACGAGATACAGCTACACAACTAGTAGCTTTATTAGATGATGATGATCGATTAAAAACCGAACGAGCGCGAGCAATAAAGGCAAAAGAAAGATCTGCACAAAAGATTTCAAGTTTCGGCAGTGATGGAAACGTAAGGAATTTTTCAGTTGTATTTTATTTTAATAAAATAATGGTGGTGGTTTTGTTTTATTTATTTTTTTACGCAATACCTTTGGTTAGACAACTCCACAAAGTCCTAAGTATCCATTGGTAAGTCAGTAATTTAAGATTTTTGTTTTTTAACAAATATGCATGTGAACTATTAATATTTAAATAATAATGTTATATGACATATGTAATTTTTAATGTAAATAGTAACAATTTAATGATATAAAAACATATTATATTAATGCTTATTAGTTTTCAAATCATATGTATTGTATTACAAATCTGTGTTATGTTACTTTTATAAAAAGGATATCTTTCAAAAATGTATTTTTTTAAATAGTGGACTAATCAATAATATTTGTATTAAATCTCTGATTTTAATTATTATTGTTTTAAACAACTTTTATGTTGTAATAACAAGTACTAAACAAAATAATTTGTACTTTCGTAGAATACATAATAATAGTTAATTTATTTTTTGTAGTTTCGAGATTCATATGGTCTCTATGATACACGACCTCCCGTTAAAGGTATGTTGATTGATATTAATGTATTTGAAAGATCAATATAGTAAAGTTTATATGTATTTTATACTTAAAATGAAGAAAACTCATAGGTTTTAAATTAATATTATTCCATGTGTAGTTTTCTAAAAAATAAATAAATAATAACATGTTAATTATATTACGGAATGTTTTATTTGTTTTTTAATTTTCTAAATAGCTATTTATATAAAATAAAAATATACATTTCTTCTCTGTAGATTTAACACCTGTTTTTATGTAGTGTTAGTGTAATGATATACTGTTAACATATAATTCTTCGTTTTAGAAAATTTACATTAATTTACACAAAATAGATTTCAAATTTGATTGTTATAGTTTGATTCACTGTGTAGGTATTATTTTTCTTATTAAAAATCAAAGCATTGTGTTAATAAGATAGGCATAAACTTTATTAGTATGGAATTTATGTAATTATTTAGAATATTAAAAACCCTAATTTCCTAAAATATTCAAAATGTATTAAATACATATTTAATTTATTAAAGCGGAACTGGAAAGTGCTCGTCCACAGACTGTTGGTGAAGAAGAATTACAGTTGCAACTTGCATTGGCAATGTCCAGAGAAGAAGCAGAACAAGAAGAACAAAAACGACGAAGTGATGATGTACGGTTAAAACTTGCACTTTCTCAAAGTGAAAATGAATTCAAGTAAATGAAAATCAATTAATAATATATATTTATATATAAGAAAAGTTGAGTTGATTTGTTTTTATGAAAACTAACAGACAATATTTAAGTAGTGGTTCTGAATCTGGAGCCAATAGTAGCAGTGACAAGAGCAGTAACATGTTGGACTTGTTGGGAATCGATTTAGATAATAAAGATGCAGAAAAAAATGGTGCAACAGCAGCAGCAGACCCATGGGGTATGCCAATTAAAACTCAACCACAGCCACAACCACAAGTAATACATATTAACAGTAGTGATTTTTATGAAAAAAATATTAATAGGTTATAAAAAATACATTTATAAAAACTAGTTAAAAGAATAAAAAACATGATTTCCCAAATTACAGTAATTATTATAATAATTTATTTCACATTTGTATACAATAATTTAACTTTTTTTTTTTTAAATTTTTTCAGTTAATATAAATGTATAATTTTAAGATTTTCTCAATTATATAGAATACAAATAAAATAGTCTAATATTCATATATTAAGCACTATCTCAGTATTACTATCTCATATCTGTTATTTAAAATGCATCAAGGAATTAATGTATTCCATAATATATAGTATAACAAGAAATAATTTGCATATTTTAATGATTTTAAAAGTATAGTTTTGTGTGTACACGTATCTCAATTATAAGCTCTACAGAAAATATAATTTTAGCCTTTAAATTGGTCTAATGGAGATCTAAATAATGGAACAACAACAGCACGAGTTGTAGATCCTTGGTCACCAGTTACACACAAACAAAATGCTGCATCTGTTCATGCATTACCAGGCGCAATAAATAATGGTCAGTAGATATTAGAAACTCTTAACATTTATTGAATTGTGTAATTTAATGATTTTATTTTAAGGTGTAGATCCTTGGTTGTCACAAAGCACAGCAGCTGCTGCAATGGTTCCACCTGACCCTTGGGCTCCCGCAACAGTTGCTCAACCTTTAAGTAAACCAAATGAAGAATTTGATGAGTTTGCACTCTTAGGAAATCGGCCGTCGCAAGCAAGTATGTGTTGAAATGAATTCTTATTTATATATTTTTAAATATTGGTTATTTATTGTAAACATGTATTTATTTACCTAGAATCTACTCCTGATCCTTTTGACCTGTCTCATTTAAACAACGAACTACTAGGAACGTCTTCACAGAGTTCAGCTTCAGGTAAGAAGACACCTCACAGTTTCTTGGGTGAAAATTCAGCTTTAGTAAATTTGGATAATCTAGTGACAGCCCCTGTTAATCCAACACCTGTCACACAAACGCGGCCACCTGGTATGTATTTGCGCTACTGGTATTAACATTTCAGATTACAATAATCGTTTGAGAATATAATTAAATAGTATTTTAATAATTCTACATTTTTACCAAAATTAAATTATTTTTAATTCCTATTCAATGTTAGTCGATAGGTAATAAAAATGTTTTTAAAATTTTTTATTACCAATTCGTTTATTCTTTTTTTAAATAAAATAGGTATTGATTTACCTAGAATATTCAATGTACCTAATCCAATAATTAATAAAATTGAATTAATTACAAATGTTTATGTGTAAAACAAACTTAATAGAACATTTATATCTTTTCAGTGTGATTTGCAACTGATTTTTCCTTTAGTTATTATTTCGTGTATATTGTATTGAAACAAATTTTACTTTAAATTATATATTTATTTGACGGTTTATAATATTATTTTAGGCATGGCAAATCCATTTGGTTTAACACCACAACCTCCATTTACAACTCAACCAATAGCTCCATCTGCATTCAGTGGTCCAACTACTTCTACTTTACCACCGCCGCTTGTGCCGTCCCCTAATCCATTTCTTTCGTAGCAAAATTTAATCAATTGTCAAATAATATACAATAATGAATATATATATTTTTTTTTTATATCTGTTTCCAATTTCCATTAATATTATATTCAAATGTTTGTGTTTTTTTTTTATTATTTAAAATGTAAATAAGAAAAATGAGCTTGGTTAAAAAACATAATTTGGGCTTTAACAATAAATATAGTATATTTAATTTATTATCATTGTAATTTATAATCATAATCAAGTTGTTTTAATTATAAATACAATTTATTGGTGTGTATAAAAAATACAAGGCAAAATGTAAATGTTTGAATAGATATAGAGATTAGACAGATAATACGGTTTCATTTTGTATTTTTTACAGGGTGTTTTAAATACCTTAGTATTTTCGATTGACTATTCAATATATAATATAATATAATCTAATATCAATGATTTTAAATGTAAATTTGACATGTAATGTTGTAACTTATTTATTGAGCTCAACCTTTTTAAAATAAAATTTAAATTACATTATTATTGTTAAACACATTGAATAAATTAAAAAAAAAGTGTGTGTGTATATATATTAGATATATATATATATATATACACACATACATACATAATATATAAAAATCTTCGCAACTTAAATTTTATCAATTCTGATTATAAATGTTTGCTGTTTATTTCATGTGTATTTTTATGTGTATAAAAAAAAAAACAAAAAAAAAATGCAAAAAGGAGTGAGAGAGGTATATTATATTTTTTTAAATAATTTAAAATCTGTTTAGCTTGTATTTAATTAATATTGTGAATGACATTACCTGTGGTAATTACACTGTATTGTAATATTTAATGCTGTGTTGGTAATTATCATCATGTGGTTTTTATAACAATAATTGTTTTATTTTTCAATCATTTATTATTACCCGGTGTATTTATAATACCTAAATATATATTATTTTATTTTGTTACAGTAATGTTTAACAACGTTTTTTATTCATCCTTAGTATTTACATTTGAATAATCGGTACCAATTTGCAATATGTATACTGGGCTAAGTCATGTATACAACATTTTTATTTTATTATTACTTGTTATTTTTTTTAACTGTTCCTATTTATTATTTAAATAATACTTTAAGAAAAATGTTTTTATTACCTAATCTACTTAAATTATAATAGTTTGTCACACATATCATACAAAATATAATATCGCAAATGAATAAAGTGGAAAAAATAAAAAGTTAATGAGCCGACTGTGTTGTGGACATCGTTTAAGTGATTTACTTGGATATAAAGTTTTGCTATTATTATATGAATTGAAAATTATAATTCATTGCATTCAGTAAAACGATTCTGATCCGAGTTTCGATGTTGTATTGTTATTTATAATAAAAATCGCAGGTTTTTAGTAAAAAAAAATTCCGGTACTATTTATATTGGATTTAATGCGTTTGAGAAAATCGAAAAATCATCTTAAAGTATTACCTCAGTGAAATTTATTATCGAAAAATGGTGTAACGATCGGAGCACTTTTGTCGAAAATTTTTACACAAAAAAAAAAAATAAAAATCATTGCAGTAAAATCCGATATCTTGGTTCAGAAGAAGCTAAAACTAACGTTTATTATTGCATATATAACAGCTTTTCCGTGGATTAATAGTGTTCATTTGTAGTCGATTTAACAAAATGCACTGAAACGTTTGTTGTTTTTTTTTTACTTCCTTTCCGCTACATAACCATTGTATAATATAAATATAACATTTTTTTTTATGCTCTATAAGGACGTTTTAATTTTTGTTTCACCTATAACGAAAATACTTGATATATGCTGACGTCGTTACAAGAAATTATGGTTTACACCTGCTCGGATATTGTAAATATGAATTTTCCACAAATCTCCATCATATGATGAAAACGAAAAAAAATTCCAATTTATATTTTCAAGCATTGAAAATAATCCCCTCTTTTATATACCTATCGTTTAATTAAAAAAATAAAACGTTACTAATTAATGGTTTTAAAATTAAATATAAAATAGTATATTAAACGAATAATAATAATAAAAAGTACCCGTATAATATAAAATATAAAAGATTATTAGATAATAAATGTTAAATGCATGAACTGCTGATACACCGCGATTTCAACGGTACGTCGAAATTGTCTTTACTAAAAACTAAAAATTTGATATATTAAACGAAAATTCTTGACCTCAATTCTTTATTTTTACTCTACATTGATGCATAGCGGTAAAATTTCCGCAATCCTATGGAATTTGACGACGAAATACTTGACACACCTTTTTTTAAATATGAAAAAATTATCTCTATAAATGTGTTCATTGCGTGTTTTTGGAATTCATTAAACGACGCGTGTATATAAGTTACGCGCTCTCATTAGCCTACATTTATTTATAGAAAAATTATTAGCCCGGGTTTTTTCTTCCCCCCGCGAAGAACACTCCCCCCCCCGTCGCGTTGTAGAAAGACAACACATTATAATCGTCGAATGATTTATATAGAACAAATTTTCTTGTTGTTACACGTTATTATAATAAATACGACGGAAATAATAATTTCTTTAAGAAAAATCTCTAAACGCGCCCAGAAAAAAATAAAAGAAAATTGTAAAATTTCGGAGATATTTAATAACGGTAAATAATATAGCAAAATATTTGTTTATGATGGTATTTTGTCACCGATCGGCGACCTCTACCAGTGGGGAGGGAAGGGGTCCTCCAGCGGTGGGGAATGGAAACTTTAAAATACATTTCGTTATCGAAAAAACGGGAACAGTGCACGCGCACCGTGAACGTCGTACAAGAGGCACGAAGTGATGCCGCGCGGCGTAGTGCTGACGCCTGACAATAATCAATACCGCATTCGGGGCCAGCCACGGTACACGTCATCCGGTCCCCCCCTACACACACGACAGGCCGTTCGTCATTTCCGCACCTGTGCAGAGGCGACGGGGAGGGGCGCCGCGCAGCACGTCGTAAAGTCGTGCGCGTGCGCGTCGTCCTTGAAGACCAATCAGCTGATTCACCGCCCGCCAGCCTATTCCAACTGGACAAGTTATTATTATTTATTATTACGGCGTAGTTGTTATATTATTTTTTTTTTTTTTTGTTCCTACTCTCGTGTCTCGTCGCTCGTTACGCGCAGCAGCTACTCGTGTCGATTCGTGTCAGTGTTTACAAAGTTTTTTTTTGTTTTTTTTTTTTTTACTGGTCGCTCTTTTTACGATTCCGCGCGTTTAAGCTTTCGAGCGGATAACTACAACGTCCGTTTTAATAACGAGAATATTGAAAGAAGACGGACGAGGCACGTGAAACGCAGGAGTAGTCGTTCGGGAGAGCGCGCGCACGCGCGCGGTTCGCCTGTTGGGTAAACAAAAATAGTGCAGAAAAAAGAACCAGGAGATCCGCGCGTTATGTCGGACGGTGAAGGTTCAACGACGGCCATGGAAACCGGAAGCCAACCGGACAATTTGACGACGACGACGACAACGGTTGCTACGGCAGCGGCGGTGACGGCCATGGACGGCCAACAACAGAACGTGGCCATCACCAAAGACGACGGCGAACCGAATCCGAAAAAGGCCAAACTGTCCGCGGGCGGCGGCGCGGACGTGTTCGGCCGCGGCGGCTACGGCGGCGACAAACAGCAGACGGCTTCGGACAAACTGGAACACAGGTTGGGCGGTATACTGTGCTGTGCCGTGTGCTTGGACTTGCCCAGATCGGCCATCTATCAGGTGACGAAAGCGACGTGAATTTTTTTTTTTTTTTTTTGGCTGCAATATTACGCGCACGCGATCACCACCGCTATAGCATACAACACAACGCCGCGCTCGTCCGCAGTCTATTTTTAAACAAACCGTATACGCGTTTCGTTATTGTTGTGTGTACTACGCATCAGCTGACTGACGTACCCATCGGTCAGCCAGCCGCCGCGGCTGCCTGCCGCATTGGGTCATCGACATTGAAATATATAACGCGCGCGCGAATTTCTCCGTACGTATTTATCTCTCTCTCTGTTCTTTCGGGGCGAAGGGTATCTTTTTCGTTTTTTTTCCTTTCCCCCCCCCCCAAAAGGCCAGTTTTTTGTTTTTTCTTCGCGCGTGGTCCGCGGGCAATTTACGACGTTTTCCCAACCGACGGCAGCGACGCCCCATTGACGGCAGGCAACACTGGCCTGGCGTGTTGGCCGACGCTCAACTACGTCCCGTTCGGGTTTTTATTTTTCCTCACCCGTAACGTAAATAAACAATATTGTACGGTGCGCGTGTGACGATGTTTATTATAATGAAAACGGAACCCCGACAAAAATCTAATAGAATTCACTCGAACGAAATATTTGTGTTGTTGTTCAATCTGGTGTGTGTGTGTGTGTGTTTACACGATCCCGAATTATGTCGAGTGAGTTTGTGTGCGCTCGCTGAAGTTCTGTTGTAACACACAGTGTTTACAGTTTTATTTTTCTTAACTGATAATATGTACTGGGGTTTTCGTATGGTTTTTAACGCGTTCCAGACGATTGATGTACCGTGCATGCAGTTTTATATTACTATGCTGAGAGCGGAATCGTAAACGCACACTGTTCTAACATACTTACATGGATTTTTCAACGAAATTCATTATTAATATTCGTTATTTGGTTTACACTCTGTTTTGTGGTGGACAACTGACTGATTAATTAAATGTCTTATTCATAATTTATCTATCAAAATGGTATTCTGGAATTGAAAAAATTCTGAATGTGAATACCTAGTGTACAGTTGATTCATATCTTTAGTATTTAATAATAACGATTTGAAATGAGCGTTTACAATATTATAATAACGTTTAATATTGTAAAATAGTCTGTCTATTAAATTCATACTTTTTTTCTATAGTTCGAAAAAATATATATTTTATTATCAAAATAAATTCAATATTCGCGTATCGAATAATCAACTACTAGTCTTTTATTTAAGAATTTTAATATTAATATTATTTACCAAAAAATTTTTCGATACGAAATTACTTATAACAATATTCATGTTTATACCATTTAAAAAAATAAGAGTATCCCATCGAATAACTTATTCTATGTTAAATTTTAAAATAAAGATTTACATTTGGCATTGAATAATGTTATATGTTAAAGAAGAACATTTTTAAACAGTTTATTTATCTCATTGTTAACAGTGTACAAATGGACATTTAATGTGTGCTGGATGTTTCGCTCATTTATTAGCTGATGCACGTTTACGAGATGAAATGGCTACATGTCCCAATTGCCGTGTGGATATCGCCAAAAACACAGCCACGCGTAATTTGGCTGTTGAAAAAGCAGTTAGTGAACTACCATCAGAATGTCAATTTTGCGCCAAAGAGTTTCCACGTAACACATTACATCATCATGAACAACAACTTTGTGCTGAACGGTAGTAGACCATGCTTTTTTTTTGTAAAAATAAAAAGTATTTATTTAGTTTTATTATTTTAGACCAGTAAAATGTGGATACAGTAAAATAGGCTGTCCTTGGCGTGGACCCAGTCATGAAGCTTCAGAACACGAAAAAGTGTGTCCTCATCCATCAGCTACTGGAAAAGACGTTATGTCTGCACTTGACGCGATGGATCAAAAGTTTCAGGAGGAAAAACTTCTGTACGACACAATATTTGATTTAATGAGTTATGAAAAGATCACGTTTAACGGTAAATATCAATAAACAAAGTGTGCTGTTGAAAAATATGTGCATTTTAAATGAGATTTATAATCATGGATTAATTGTATAATTTTTAGATTTGCAGTTAAAACCATACAGAACAGAAGAGTTTGTACACAAGTTGTACTATGAAACTGCCCGATTTTCAGCATTCAATTTTCAGTGGGTTGTGAAAACCCGCATCAATAACATGCAAAGAGATCCAGCGTTGAGTGTTGATCGTCACATGTCATACCAGGTAATTCATGTGTAACATTTGTAAAACACAAATTAAAATTAAATACAATTTTTGTACTGTATTGACTATACTATTTATACAATTATATTGCTTAAAAATCATTGTTTTATAGAGAAAAACAGGTAAGTTTTATACTACATATAAGAAAAAAACCAATAATTAATACCCATAATATACACAAATGCGTAAAACACAACCACAAGTATCCATGTACGTGTTATATCAGTCCTTTCAGCGTTAGGTTACACCACAAATCTGGATGTCATTAGTTGTCTTTACAAGTTTTAAGGACGACTCAACAATAATCGGTGTGACACGGGTAATCAGTTTATAATCGGGAAGCAGGAGGCACAAGATATTTGCTATACATTAATAAAAGTTCAGTTTTCAAGAACATCGTAGTACACTACACTACTCTGCTGCTTCAGCATCGTCTTCATGGTATGGACTCTCAAATCAATCTATCGCTGAATCGGCACATGCACGAAAAAATTCATATTGCCATCTATAAAATATGTTTCTTTTTTTGTTTTTGCCTGTTTCTCTACGTCCGCCACGTCTAAACACATTTTACATTAACACCATCGAAGAGATAACAACGGCTGAAACATCACTTAAAGATGTCCATACGGATCACACCGCAGGATTTTTTTGTATAAACAATTTTTTTGTTTTTTTTTTTAACGTTTTTAAAGTAAAACTATAGATTCATATTAATTATTCTTGCTAGGTTAACATAAATAATACATTTATTTCAAAATGTGTAATTATATTTTTCTCTTTAATCGATTTATTTTTGTATAAAGGGTAAGCTTTGGTAAGTCATTGGTTAGAAATAAATATTAAATAGCTTATTTATTTATTTTTTCATGGTAAGTTATGCTAAAATTTAGAGCACTGTGTATAATAATTTGGGTTGAGTTTTGTTTTTCAGGTGCATTCGGACTAATATAATCATAATTTATCACTAATATTTCAGGATAATTTTTGCAGGTTATTCATTTTTCTATCTGAAAATACTAATTGATAAATTTTTTTTTTTTATTCATTCCTCTGTTTCCTTTGCACCCTGAATTGTGTCATCGTCATGCTGATCATCTGTAAAAAGCTGATTCTGAAAACCAAAATTGCCACACCCATGTCTGTCCACTATCTAGTAGTTAAAGGACCATTTGGTGACATGAAAGTGAATCCGAAAATTTATAAATTTGAATTCAACGAGAACGAAACAGAAACACAATTTGTAACATTGCCATTACCAGACTCAGCCGAATGTAATCGGTTGTTAGCTGCCAAAACCATTAATATAAGGTTTGTAAGAAGGAAAAACATTTTTTCGATAACAATTTAGAAATGGAAACTTTCAATTACTTTGCATAGATTCATTTGATTTAAATTCCGTTTTGTTACTTTCCATTCCTAATAATAATAATACGTATTCTCATAGTTCAAATGTGTTAAAAAAGATTTAAAACCAACTAATAGAATTAAAATGTATGCAATATAATTCAATGTTTTCATTTGTGTAAACATCCTGTATTATATAACAAGGAGTATATGCCATGTCTAATTTAAATTCTTGAATTCTTATACTAATTAAAATTTGTTTCATTTCAGGTTGATCATGTTTTTAGTATCAAAATAATCCCGAAAAGAATAAAATAAAATATAAATATGAATAAAGTAATATATTATCAAAAGCTGTTTCTACTTCTTTAGTGATATGATTATTTTTTAGACACATATATATACATATATATTGATAGCCTAGTTTTTTTTTTCTTAATTAACGAAGCATATTAAGCTAATTTTTAAAAATTTTATAGTTTATTTTAGTTTTATGTTATTGTTGATGCTATCTTTCTCCTTTTCCTCCCCCATTGGTTTTATCTTTCCTACAGCACATTATCTTCCTTTATTGTATTGTATTTTAATATTTTATTAGATATTAATAAAGTAACACTACGTACAAAACGTTATTACACAGAGTATTTTTTTCCTATGATGTTATTTAATAGATAAATTATAAATATTTCGTATTTGTTAGCAACAAATATTTCACAACTAGACCATATGGTCATTATTAAATAAATATCATAGTCGATACAAATTGCAGTGTTCAATGACTATAAATTAATAATAAAATGCTCTATATCATTGAATATTTATTTTAAACAACCCATAATAAAAATTTAAAAAACAATTATAACAAATATGAAAATAAATGATGTATATAAAATAGACAATGATTTACCGCACAATTTTGTTTCAGAGAACTTCCCATAAACCTAATTATAAAGTTAACCTCTTAAACTCATGTAAAATATCTACAACTTTGATTCTGTGTTTAATGCTTTTAATTTTTGAGCTAACATGATGTTTCCTTTAATTTTTAATTTACCCTTCATAAATGCCATCTGAGGATTCAGTTTCCCGAGAGCCTGAAAATTATATTGTTTATAAAGTTACAACATACGTATAAACACAAAAAAGTAATTGACTAAAAATATGCTTACTAAATCAATCATGTCGGAATCATCAATAGTCAATGTTGTATCCGCTTTAACATTTTTTTCAGGTTCTCCTCGATAAACTTTACCAGTTTTCAAGTCTGCGGCTAAATATTTTCACACATTGGTATTAGTCAAATGATGTTTAATTAAAAGATTTAACATTTCACTTACTCCATGTACTGGTAACTTTTCCATTTTTCGTGATGTGGTACACGAAGACACCATTGATAGATTTTACCAGGTTTGGATTAGAGTCTATACGTTCTTGCATACCTTGGAACACTGCATCACTTGGCAATTCTTCAACTTCACCCGAACACAACACCACATGTGGCGTGATTGGCAATTTAACCTCGTGCAATTCCATGTAGGCGCCTAAAATATCAAAACATTAAATTATTTCAAAATAATTCGAGACAACATTTTTTCATTTTTAAAGTTTTAATCTGAAATCACACAACTAACCTAGTGAAAATAAAATCTACAAATAATATAATACAAAATACAGTAAAAGAAAATAACAATACAATAATAGAAAATATAAGATAAGCTTGTTGGAACATGATTGTTTCAAAAAACAATAGTGTAATTATTATTTTTATAAAATTATTTTTATATTCAAAATTCATTGATTATGGTAATTGTATGCAAATATTCATTATTACCAGGATCAAAAGGTTAAACAAAATGAATGATACAAAATATGAATAATTCACTGTATATATAATATAAATATATATATATGTCAGTGGTGTAGCCAGGATATTTATTTGGTGGGGAGGGGGCTGAGGTTGATAATATGTATAGATGGTACCTACTAAAAAACTGACTGATTATTTATTCGTTTCAGAGGGCCGAATTGGATTTTAAACCCAATCAGCCCCGTTGGCTATGCCACTGATATGTGAACTGTTTCGATTTGTAATTATTAAATAATCAAATTCATTAAATATTTAAATATTAAATAGACCAAATGTATTTATATAAAAGTAAAATATATAATCACCTGAAAGAACTATATCACCAGTTTCCACTACGGTAGTCTTGAAGTGAATGCGTGTGTTTTCTCTCCACATTGACGTACACAGTGTTTGACCCGGTATAACAGGTTTACTGAATCTCACCTAAAGGTCAATGGTATTTAATGAGCTCGTACAAGCGCATATCGTTAAATTTTTAGTATAGGTTTGATAACAATGTT
This sequence comes from Chaetogeoica ovagalla, assembly GCA_032441825.1. Taxonomy (NCBI): domain Eukaryota; kingdom Metazoa; phylum Arthropoda; class Insecta; order Hemiptera; family Aphididae; genus Chaetogeoica; species Chaetogeoica ovagalla. The sequence goes on from CM063736.1 coordinate 8,754,408, forward strand.
TGGACTTTTTTTTTTTTTTAATTATATCAGGTTAACTGCCACGTGTACTATATATGGTACACTGTTGTATTGCCAAACAACGCATACCATTTATCTCAATGACTATCCAATATGCTACACCAAAATAATCATAAAATGAGCTTTTTAATTTATGCTTATAGTATTTCAATAGTTATGATGTAATTATTTACATAAAAAAATTAATATTTTTAACATGTACCAAAAATGGTTCAATGGTTCAAAAGTCTGTATTCCCCATACCGCCGACCATATATAGTTGTCGGAGACAAAATTGAGCGAGAATGGAAAAACATCGTATCGTGAAAGACGAAATATTTTATTTTTTCATCCATTTATTGTTATCAAAAATATATAGATAATAATCATGATAAACAATATTATATATTACTACGAATAAAAAAATGATATCTAACAAATGTATGATTGAAAATATAAAAAAATAATAATAAACTATAAACAAAGAATACTAAAATGTTTCTAAAAATAAATCGTAAAAACGAGTACATTATTATAGGCGGTTGGACAAACCATCATCGACATATAAACTGAATTAGTTTATATGTCTATAGGGCAACCGTATTATCCTAAATCGCGGTGTCAACAAAGCGGTTAATCGCGGCGAAAATCAGATGCCGGTCAATAATATTACAACTCAATTTCATCATAATTTTTTTTAATTTGATCGTTCGGCATACTGTGTGAGCCCGTACGATGTTTTTTCTCTTACTCCATATCATCCCCAAACTTCTTTTTCTACGCGCGGTCCACTATTTATAGTGTTTATATGTCTATGCATTTTGTTATAATATTCGTTCACTCACTGATAATAGATATGTTCTTTGAAAACCTTGTATAGACCATAGCAATTTATTTCACGTTTATTGGAAGAGTTTTATCATAGGTTACTATTTACATTCTTTATTTTTAATATTTCACGAAGGATTATTATCCTCAAGTACTTCAATTATTAAATCAGACAGACATCTTTCCGCTATTCCTTTTTCTTTTTTTAAAATGCTTTTATATCACGTCTGGCGCACCTTGTCGATCCAATTTTTAAAACGCTGTTATGTATTTATTTTATTCGTAACCAATGGGCAATCATTCGTCTATTTTGTTTAAATATTTATATATGTTATTAAATTTTACTCTTTATTGTATCATATTACTTTACGTAATCAAGATTGCATTAATATTGCTGTTCATATTGTTTTGTACCTCAAGTCTGTGCGTTAAATATAAATATATATATATATATATATATATAGTATTAATTAAAATGGAAATAGAGTGAATAATTTAGATAGGTCAAGAGGACAATGTTTTTGTTTTTTAGTTCAACCAGGTGATACATTGCTAAACGACCCGCATAAAATTTTTTTTTTAAATGAAAAATAAAATGTAACATACTTTGAGCGATTTAAATAATTTTGGATCGTTATCGGTATACTGTTTGAGTATGTGTCGTACGGATATACCCAATGTTGCTAATCCATGAAGTATTGGTACTTGATAACCAGCCGCAAGTGAAAATGATGGATCAATATGTAAAGGATTTAGATCACCAGATAATCTATACACGGCTGCCTAGAAATAATAAAGCCTATTGTTAAAGAAAAATGTAGTAATGCATGCATAATAAGAAAAATTAAGTTCATTACTTGATTCACAGAAATTCTTTCTTTAACAGTAGAATCTGGATGTCGATTAGGTTCATTAAGTAATGGTATAACTTTATTTGAATTTCGTTTTCCATTAAATTCTCCAGCAGACAAAATAAAAGAACATATCTGCGATGTCGCAATCAATTCATTAGATTCATCATAAGTTTTGCCTAAAATAATACAAGTTCCATTAGTCATTAGAAAAATATTTATTGATAAAATTTTTAATATTTCCTTAAAATTGTTGTGTAGGAAAAGTTAAAGAATAAACAAGTACCTTCTACAACAATAACAGCATTTTTGCCTTTATCCAAAACATCAGAAATAGAAACTTTAGTTTTAAGGGTACCCTCGGTTGGGAAAGGCTTGTGTAATTCTAAATATTGTTCACCGTGTAAAACCTGTGAAATATTAGTTTTTAATAATAATTATTAATTCACTACTTGTATAATATAAATTATTATTCGTATGTTATAAACAAAAAAAGCATTTAAGAATATTTAAAAAAATGAAATACTAAATCTTCACTACCTATAATAAATGATTGTTTGAAAAATAGTGTTATCATAATAATATTACATTAAACTTATACCTGGGATAAATCAAAATTTTTTCCAGGTATTGCTTCTGTTACCAAACTACTACTCATACAAGTCATTAAACTTGGTAAAATTGCGAAAGTCGGTAAAGTAGAAAAATTTTCATGGGACTCATACAAGTATTGTAGATCACTTTCTTCTTTTACATTTGCACCAACTGTGTATAGAAATATTCATTATTAAATAAATATAAAGATATATTATGTAGTAAAATTATTTAAAATTCACCTCCAATGGCATATAAGATAGAATCTCGAAAATTGTAACTGAATATACCAGTACATTCATCTTCAGTTTCTTGTGGACCTGATTTGATCTCGTCTAAAACTCCTAGTAAAGTTGAAGACGCTTCCTAAAATTGAATCAATGTATTTTTAAATTTATACAAATAAAAATATTTTAATTAATTACTAATTACTTCAATAGAATTTAGTCTAGTTGCTTGTGACATATCAGTCAAATTACTCCAAACATCACGAACATTTTCTGGAGTAACTGTGTCTGTAATCTTGTGTCTAAGTAAAGCACCTTTTCCTCTGACCAAATGACCTAATTATTATCACTATTTAGTTGTGTAATTAAATAATAACATTTAGAATCGTACATTTTGTAGCCCACCCGGCAGCTGATTCGATAATGGAACCATTTTCTTCACAATTCTCGTGGCACAGCCATACTACTACGGGTGCAATCAGTTCAGGTTTTAACTCGGCAAAGAAATCTAAAGGAAATTAAATATTAATTTATACCATTAAAACTCGTGTTATAAGTCTCTATTCAATTGGAAAATATTTGTAATCATAATACACTCATATCTACCTGGTGGTAGAATATCTTCAGTGAGTCGAGACGCTGCTGTCGGTACAATGACATTACAATTGATATTATGTTTTCTACCTTCAATAGCCATTGTATTGCAAAGTCCCACTAAGCCGAGTTTAGCAGCCCTTGAAAAACAAAAATCATAAAATAATTTTAATTAAATTGCGTATATTAAATAATTACGAGTAATTGGCTTGTCCAAAGTTTCCGTATAAACCAGAATTGGAACTTGTGACTATTACTCGACCATAATTTTGTTTACGGAAATGTGGCCATGCAGCCTGTGTGACTTTGAAAGCTCCTTTTAAATGAACATCATGTACCAAATCTACAAAAGGAACAACATATATATTAAATAAAACCATAGAAAATGTAATGTTATTTACTTACTCCAGTCAGATTCACTGATACGAGCAAATGATTTGTCCCTTAATATACCAGCGTTATTTACTACAATATCAACACGACCAAAATTTTCAAGTGCAGTTTGTATCAATTTATCGCCGTCCACTACCGAATTATAATTCGGCACAGCTTTTCCACCTGATAATTATTTTAAATAATAAATATTGAATCGCACGCAATATTAATATTACGGAAATTCAATTACCATTAGCACGGATTTCTGCCACAACAGTATCTGCAGCTTTGCTACTACTACCGTCTCCAGATCTACTGCCTCCGAGATCATTGACAACAACAGAAGCTCCACGTTCAGCAAACATCAACGCATAAGCTCTGCCCAAACCTAATGAAAAATTATTTAGTATTTTTAATATTTCACGTAGTTCAAAAGACAAAATAGGTCATTTGAAAAAAAACCAATGGTGTTCCAGGTAATATCGCAAAATATTACGATTTAAACATAAAATAATTTAGGTGTGTTGATAAATTAAACCCATCACTGACGGCCAGCATTATTAATAATTATTAATATTCCACAAACCTGCACCAGCTCCGGTGACGATTACCACTCGTCCGTCGAAACGTAAATTGTCCATGATTGTTTCTAGAATAGTTAAAATAATTGTAAAAAGAAACGGTATAATTATTACGTTTTAAATTATTATTTTGAAACACGAATAAATACTTGAAATACGAGGTAATAAATAAAACTTCATAGGTATTATACCTTAATAAGTATTATGAAAAAAAAAAAATAATAAATAAAAATTACGAAATTACGTAGAAAAAAAAAACACCTATAAAATTTGTTTGTTTGTTTGTTGTACGGACAGGTAGAAAGTTTTCTTTTTTATAATATTGATTTTGTACAATAACCGATTGTCGTATTTACTGGTCAAAACAATCCGTCGACCATGGGTTACAATGAATTATTCCAGAAATTCGCATAACATTTAATGTCTAAACTAAACGGACAATTTCGTAAAAGTAGCAGTAAGCACTGGCACTTAACCCCTCCAATTTCTTTACTATCGACCGTCGAATCCAACGCGTCGAGTCATAAAGTAAAATATTCCCACCAATAATCCAATGGTTCCCACCATAGACATACATAATAATAATAATAATAATAATAATAATAATAATAATAATTATGTTGCCAAGGTCCCCCATCGCCGGCTCATGTCTGATAAATCTTAACAGCTTTTGTTAAGATAGAATTATATTTAGTATTACCGCTCCAAACGGAATATTACGACGCGAACCCGCCTTATTACAAATCGCAATAAACACCGATTTTTTTTTTTTATTTATTTATTTAAATTAAATAAATTGTTTAATATTAGGTGTAATTGTTTCGTATTTATTATTATAATATACGAATATTTTAAAGTCGACAATACACAGTGTTGTTTTTTATGCCTATTTACCGAACAAATCGGTTTTTTTTTTAATAGACAATTCAAACCGAACGATGCGCGGTAAACATTTTACGGTTAACACGTTCAATGCCTATGACAACACGGTGTTGTCACGCATGTGTGGTTGTTCCAAATACACTTCTGCTGTTATCGGCCATGTGCCATAACGCGTCAATTTCGTTGTTGTCTTATTGGTGAACACTTTTACTATATTTTTGTGTATTTTGATTTGAAATTGTGTGGTTTTTGTTTGTCGCAAATACAAATAAACCATAATAGTAAGTATTTAATTAAAATTATGCCTATTTTATGCTAATAAAACATTAATGTTCGATATTTTTTTTTGTCGTATATTTATCAAATTAATATTAAAACTATCATTAGACGTGTATTTTATTATTAATTTATACAACTGGAATATTTAAAAATTTTATTTTAAAAAAAAAAAATGAATCTTCTACCCGGGCTGTCGTATAAAAATTATACAATTAATTCATCGAGTGCAAAGAAAGAGTTGACTGATGAAGAATTATTAAATATTTTGAAAAATTCCGATGAAGAATTTAATTGTAGTTCAGAATCAGATCTGGGTGAAGGAGATTCAGCAGATGAAGACTGTGATCCTGAATTCGATGAAAATCCTGGTGCACAGCATGTAGATAGAACTCAGCCAGATCATAGACAATCCACAAATTATACGTGGGTTGACGAACCACCGCAAGTAAATAAAATTTTATTTTCTAAAACTGCAGGTGTGAAAACACGGCCACCAGGAAATAAACCAATCGATTATTTTAATATGTTGTTTACTAGTGAGTTTATTGAACTCATTGTAACAGAAACTAATTTGTACGCTGTAGAAATTTTTATTTCTTCTGCTGGAAGTATATCTAGTCAGATTTCTCAATGGAGGGATACTACAGTAGAAGAAATGAAAATATTTTTTGCATTACTTTTTCACACCGGAACTATAAGAACAAACCACTTAGAAGACTATTGGAAAACAAGTGATTTGTTTAATTTTAATTTTTTTCGCTCACACATGAGCAGAAATCGATTCATGTTAATTTTGAGAGCTCTACACTTTTCTCATTCTGAGTCTAGTAACCGATTAAATAAAATAGAAAATATTGTGAATTATTTCAATAAAAAAATGGAGGAAGTGTATGAACCAAGTAAAAATTTAGTATTAGATGAATCGATGGTTCTTTTTCGCGGAAGACTTGTTTTTCGACAGTACATTAAAAACAAACATCATAAATACGGTGTTAAACTTTACATGTTAACAGAATCTTTTGGACTCGTACACCGAGTTATGATATATTCAGGGCAAGCACACAACATGACTTTAGATGGCTGTCACACTGAGTATGTTGTCGAAAAATTAATGGAAGGACTTTTTTTTAGCGGCCGTTCACTTTACATGGATAGTTACTATAATAGTATTAAATTAGCGCATAATCTTTTAAACAAAGACACTTATTGTACGGGAACTTTAAGGCAAAATAGGAAATATAATCCTAAGGAAGTGACTTCAATAAAATTAAAAATTGGAGAGAATGTTGGTAAGTACACAGAAGAAGGCGTATGTGTGGTGAAATGGCGAGATAGACGCGACATACTTATGATTAGTTCAGAGTTTGAGAATGAGATGGTTGAGGTAACAAACAGGAAAGGACAAACAAAAATGAAACCCCTTGCCATTTCTAAATATAATCAATTTATGTCGGGTGTTGATAAAAAGGACCAAATGTTGTCTTATTATCCATGTGAGAGAAAGACAATCAGATGGTATAAAAAAATTGGGATCCATTTTTTTCAGCTTTTTATGTTAAATTCGTATTATCTTTTTATAAAAAATGAAAAAAAAATGACCTTTTATGATTATAGGCTATCAGTAATTTCAAGTTTATGTGAATCAAATACTGTATCTAACTTGCCTTTAAAATCACAAACAAAATCTATACATTTACCTAAAAAGTTACCAAAAAATAATAAAAATGTATATTTAAGAAAAAGGTGTAAGTTATGTTATTCTAAAGGGGAAAAAAGAGTGACTACCATATTTTACTGTCCTCAGTGTGATGGTGAACCAGGACTGTGCTTGGAAAATTGTTTTGAAGAATTTCATTCTTAATCTGTATATATTTTTTTCATTTTTTATTTACAAATTATTACTAAAAAGTAATTTTTAAGACTCAAGTTATTATTTATTATTTTATACATTCATTTATAAGTTAAAACAAAAAACGTAATTTTTAAGATTGAAGATACCTATTTCTCTCATTTTTATTTTATTTATAGTTTTTTGTTATATCATCAATAAAGAAATTGACTGTAATTTAATTATTAATTATATTATATTCGAAGTAAAGACGTTTATTGTAAAGTAAAATGCTTTGTTATAAAAACACTATTATTTTTTATTTTTTTGTTGTTACCAATAAGGAAATTGACTGTAATTAAATTTTAAATTTTAATATGTTCTAAGTAAATAAAGTTAATAAAGGTAATAAATGGTTTTTTAATATTTTATCTGAAGAAGAAATTGAAAGTACTAATTTAAAAGATAAAAAAAGACCATATAGTATATTGGAAACAAAAAAAACTGCAATTTTGCAATGACAACACAACACGTCGTTCTTACGTCTTATCGCAGCGGAATTCCGTGTAGCCATTACAAACATAGAGGTAATAGGCACCTGCATTGAATGTGTTAAGAACGCATAGAATACAGACGGTAAAATTTAATTTTAGTATTTATGACAGTTACCGTCGCATATTTTTTTCATTTGTATTCTAAACCTGTTGGCGGTACAGCCATTATTCATGCGTAATAACACATCCTTCTACAGTTATACTGTACTGTCATTAGCCGATAGTCTCCTAGGCGATTAATAGGTAATTGGCATTCTTTCTTTTGAAACTTTCCACTCGTCTTGTTGCTCTATAATTAACCAATAGTCAGTGAGTGAAGAGCAGACCGAGCAGTCTCAATTCATATTATATATTTATGTCATTAACACAAATTTTTTTTTTTTTTGCTATTAATAGTTTTAAATGCATTATGAGACCACAAATTATGTACATTTCTCATTTTGTATTCAATTGTGATTTGGACTTTTATATGGTAACTTAATAGGAAATATAGATTTTTTTTACGTTAACTTAGATATTTCACTGAAAAAGATATAAATATCTAAAAGTAGTACAATCAATAAATATGATAATCATCATAATTTTATTGAATAAAATAATTAACAATTGTTAGAAACTAGGAAAATAATTTTAACAAAAACTTTGAAATTAACATTTTCTTAAACAGTTATTAACAATAAAAGAAATAATAATACATAATATATATTTACATCACAATAAATATATAATGTATATTCTGATTAATAATTGTTTTATTATATAGATACATTTTGATTTCAATTTACCAAGAAACTCATAGTCCACATAGCAGCAATATAACGATTTACTTACGAGTTTTGACCATTTTACTGGTTGCATTAACATTTTTAGGTGTATCTAGTAATGGAGCTAAAAGCCGAGCAGCCTGTAAATCAAACTGTGTGTCAATTTCCAGACTTCTGTTTATTGGTATCACGACTACTCCCAATCTGAAAACAATAGTGATTAAAGTATAAATAAATGTCCGTTTGATAACGGGCACTTACTTCCCTCCTTGGAGCTTATTATTCACAATAAGTTTTTTATGTACGAAATAAAACATGCCATTTTCTACGTATTCGCCATCCCAATCTTGCCTCCTTGGTCTTTTGGTAACATCAAAATTGGATGGTTGCAATTGGCCATCTAATAATTTAAAGTTATTAATTTGATGAAATATCAATTTAGTATTATTGAAAAAATTATTTATTGTAAAAAAAATACCAGAATCAAGTTTCCAACGTAGTTTATGACTTCTGGTTACTGAAAACACAGACTCAAATTTCTGATAAACTGCCATTTTGTACGCTCTGGTTAGATACTCAGTAGTCAAAAATGGCGAGGTACACTGAATGATTGCGAAAATGTCCACTTTTTGATTATACATACTAAACTCTTTAATGGCGCTAAGTGATGTTGCTGTGTCTGAAGCGGTTTCTGCGCTACGATGAAAAACTTTGGCACCGCCCAATTTAGCTTCAGTAGTGATTTCTTTGTCATCCGTCGATACCCAAACGTCACTAAATACTAAAATTATAAAAAATATTTATGTAAGACAAGTGGCTATAAATATATTTTTATTATTTTCATACGTCCACAATCATTAATAGTGTCTAATGATCGTCGAAGAAGCGTAACATTTTGTATTTCGGCTAAATTTTTTTTTTGTATTCCTTTACTACCGCCTCGAGCCAATATCAATGCAATCACATGAGGTCTATAAAAAAAAAATGTTCATATTCAAACGTTTGTGACTACAAAATGTTTATTAACGTAACTCACTTATAATTGGATAAACGATTTTGTTCGCAAGTTATGTGACTCCACAGCAAATAAATTGGAATAATAAAAAAAACAACACCAAGACATAATACAAATAATTGAGAAAAAAGTGTCACCCAGTGGTGGTGGTTTTTAACAGTCATTTTTTTTTCAAAACGGGTGCATATTCAAATATACCCAATTAAAAAAAAGATTTACGAAATATATATTTATGTTTATGTAATACCACACCTCATCACCATTGCAGTAATAATGTCGTATAGGTGTTCAGTATTGACCCACTGTATGGCGCTATAGATGGTTGCTATGGAAACAACAGGGGTAGTAATATAGAGAAAATAAGAAATAATTTTTTTTTTTATAAAGGTTACAAATTGTATATTATGATAAAAATTGAGGTTTACAAAGTAATGGATTACATGAGTTTTTTTTTAACACATTTTTAATTATTAACATTATACCTAAACATACCGTCACCTTAAACATTTCTAATAATAAATTATATATATATATATATATTAAAATTGTTCTTTTCATATTGGTTTTAAGGCCAGAAATGATTATTGAAAGTTTATTACAATTATTGAGGTGTTAAGTAATTACAAAGTAGTAACTGTACAAAAAAAATTAACAGATAAAAGATAATGTTAACATTATAAAAAAAAATCACACATAAAAAATATATGAATACATAAATAATAATTAATTATAAATGGCATTTTGGCCAAAACACGACATATTGAACCGATTATACATAAATATATATATATATATATATATATATATATGTGTGTGTATGTGTGTAAAAAAATAATAACAGATAATTATAATTATATTGATAAACTGTTCTATGATATAAAATAAAATTTTGTAAAATATTTCGTTTATTAAGTATAAAAAAGTATAATCAGAATCATTGACTGAAATATATACAAATAAAATTTCTGATTTAAAAAAGAAAAAAAGATTTATATAGAACTCTAGAATTGCAAAGAGATCATTATATTCAATTTCACATCATATTTAAAAAAATAAAAAAATAAAATTTCAAAAACAAAATAAAATTGGATTCACTGAATTTGAAGTACCAGAAAAAAATTCGGACAGGAATAAGAAAAATAATACAAAATTTTAATTTATAAATCAATGGAATGTTTTTGAAGTCGAATATGACATGTATAACAAAATAGAAATTGTAATATATATTTCGTTATTAAACTGTTAATTAATAACATTAATGAAGTATCAAAAATAGAGGATGTTTTTTGAAAACTGTTATTATTTAAGTATATGAGTATTAAAAGTAAAAGTATTTAATTACCTTGTTAAATTTGATTCATTTAATACTATCACCTTTAATATCAAAGGATACGTTTAAATTTACTTGAGTTTAAAGAAAAATATACATTTCAGACATAAAAGAGATATAAGATAACAAATTATTTTCATACAAATTAAGAACTTCAAATAAAATGTTTGTCACATATCTAAGGCACCTTTGATAAACTGTATTTAGGAATAATAATTTTATTTTTTATGTGTTTTTTTTTTAAATATAAGTAAAAAAATAAATATATTATAAAAGGTGTGATAGAGATGTCATACTGCTACCTGAGGAAGCAACAGGTAAAATATAATTTTGAATTGTTAATTTTCTTTTTTTCTGGTTAGTAGTTAATAACTAAACAATAAATATTAAATATTACACTTATCGAATTAAATAAGAGCGAATAATAACAAAGGACAAGTCAATGTTGTGTCAATCGCACATGTACCATTAGTAATTATTCACATTTTTAATTATCACATTATGCAGCTATCTCCACTTCTAGATCTTCCATAAGAGCTAGAGGAGCTCTATGTATCTAAAAAAATATATTAAAATATATTATATAAAACGTAAAGTGCAATATAATAAAAATAAAAAAAGCCACTACATATTATGTTTAAATATAAACAATAATAATTACATAATTATCTAAAATGATCGTATTAGTTGCTCAGCATATTTACACATGATTATGATTATGAGAAAATTGAAAAGTTTGTGAAATTTTAAATACACATAATAATTAATACTTATATATATATATATATAAAATCGAATGAAATATTACAAAAATATTAATTAATTTAAAATTGCGAAATAATGAAATGCACATATGTATATATTATATAGTTAGGGAAGTTTCCATTTGTAATTAATATAACATTTTCACAAATACTTCACAATTTTCTCCTTGCATTACATTTTGTAATTTATTAACATTTACTAATATACATAATATATTAAATATATCTAATATTTTTAAAAATTATATTCAATTTTCATTTATACGTTTGTAATTCACCTCGCACCACATATAATACGTTTAGGAAAATTATAAAATAAAATTACATTTAAATTATTATACATTAATTATTTTTATGTATGAATTTTTGTTTTAATAAATGTAGGCATATTTTAAGGGTTTTGTATTCAATATGATTTGTTAACAATAATGCTTATTCTTTGGCTAAAATAATTAATAGCCTGTTATTTAAATACCCACACCAATTTACTTTCGTATATTTCAAATATTTATAATTAACATTATTTTGATTTTTGATACTACTTGTAAGCTGTACTATGTAGCAGCAATTAGCATAGAGCGATTTGGACATGCGCATAAATGCACAGACAATTTAAGGAGTTTGTCTAATCTGCTTATCACATTCAAAATTGAAAATTATAAGTGTGTAAACAAACATATTAGCCACCACATTGCCATATTTCTTTTAAGAATGGCTAACCTCAAATTTAGCTTGTGTCGATGGATCATCTTCTACAACTAAACTTGTGGATAAATCTGATAAATCAAAAAAACTTTTTAGGGTGCGAATACTTAACCACATAACAAATTTAAATAAAAACGCACAAAAAAAAACTAAATATTACAAAATAATATTTTAATATAATGCTAAATGGTGCTAATAAAACCAAATGTTCATAATTTTTGATGTACTTACTGTCAACAGTAATGGTTTCGTTAGTGATTACTGTTGTTGAATTTGATGTTTTTACCGTAGTTGTAGTAGTGGAAGATAATTCGTGTTTAGTAATTGTTTTTTGATGATTATTAACATCAACATTATTTGATAGTGATGTTACATTTAAATTGGAATTTGAGCTGAAAAATTACAATCAGTAATATATTATAAAAACTTAAAATATAAACAAAGAGATTTTTACAAACATTAAATATCTTTCTTACCTTCCCAAATGGTCTTTAATCGAGTCTATGGTAATATCGCCGACTGAGAGATCATTGCTATTATTTAACTGTGAAGTAGTATCACCATTTTCTTGTGTACCATTTGTTAATCCTGCAATATGAAAATTATTCAATTGAATTATAACGGAACGATTAATGCATTTCATTAATACACACATACCATTTACTTTTGGAGAATCTTCCTGTTCATCATCAGTATAACCATTAACAGGCGTAGCAGACCGTAATAGACTTTTTAGAATTATATCTCTAATACACACATTTAAAGAACAATCAACCTGTGTAACATTCGATGCAGATACTGAAATTCTCTGCAACTCGCTACTTGAATGTAAATATAAAGCTTCACCATAACGCGTAAATGCCAAACTTGAAATACCACTGTAAATCAAATAGTCAATTAATGGAAATAAATATAATGAAAATTATTAAATGATATGCTTACTTGATATCTTCTCGACGAATAACCGCAGCATGTATTTGTTTCCTTAGGTCTGGTACACTAAGTACTATCACTTCACCTAAATTTGTTAAACACAGGAGACAACTTTCTACATAATCATTAGTTTTAAAATAAGCCATTGACATTCTACGAACACGAGCACCTTCAGCTGCAGTTAATTTAAGTTTGCATAATGGTTTTAAGTTAGGCAAAGAAAATATCTGAAATGTAGAATTTAAATGATTAAATATCAAGATTCATATTTTGAGATTTAAAAATATATATAATAGTAAATACCTTAAATTGTTCTTCAGATGCAATAATGACTTTGTGAGGACCACATATGTCTAAAGGTTTACCTGGAGTGCTATTTTCTTGAACTTCAATAACTGATCGATTTTCTGCATCAATCACAGTAATTCCAATTACAGGTGCACGATGTTTTAATTGAACTTCTTTTCCTAGTTGTGCAGTTACTCGCCTCTCTTTTCGTTTATCATTTGGTGGTATATTAATAGTGAAAATGTACACAGAACCACTGTTGGTCCCAGCCCACAATGTTGGAGTAATATGAGAAGCTAAATTTTAAATATATATTTATATATTAATACCATACAAATTAGTGTTAAGTAAATTATTTAATTTCAAAAATACCTGTAACAATAAACGTTTTTGTAAAACTTAAACAACGGACCATACTTCCCAATGCATCATCAACTGGTCTAGCTTCAATTGCTCGTTCTACAGGCCGTGCTTCCATTGGAGATATAGGACTAAAAATAATTTGAACATTTAAAAATTTTTAATATTAATGTATAACGTACGATAAAACAATATTAACTTTTCACGTATTTTATCAGGTGTTAAACTTGCTCCCTTTTTATCATTTGCTATTCTTGTAGAGTTTCTTCCTTTTCGAAGTCTTCGAAATGACTCTCTTAATGATTTCTTAAAAGATTTTCTTCTTGATATAGAAGTATCCCCAGCAGCGGACAAATCTATAAATAAATAAATTAGTTTAGTAGTAAAATATTGTTTTCAACTATTTTATAATTACCACTAGGATTTAAAGTGCATTTTGTCAAAACAGCAGCTTGTCGATAATAATCATAAAGTACTAAGCCATGAGCTGTACCAGCAGCAACTAAAGACCAATTAGAATGTAAAGCTATAGCTGTAATCGATGCTGGAGGATAAACTTGTAAAATAGAGGAAGGCTGAAATCCAGCTTTAAATGTTAAACAAGTCATGTTTTTGCCATTGTTATTGTTGGATTCATCTCCAGTTTGTTTTAAATTCAAACGTTCATGACCTTTCCACACAAAACTCTCTCCCACCACATTCATTTGTATAGCCTAAGTAATATAATATATATTTGTATTATCTTAATTTTAATTAATAAAATAAAAATTACCTTTATTTCAACAGAAGAGGATTGTTCATTAAATTTAGAAATTATAATATGCCCAGCTGTACCAGCAACAATCATTGTACCAGTTTGAGGACAAAGAATAACTTTTTTAATCGCCAATCGAGGGTCATCAGAATAAGGATCGAAATTTCCGACTTTTCTAAATGGTGGCCACTCTTCTTCATCTTCTTCTGAAGCAATACTATTACTCGAATGATTATCCGCATCATCTCCAACTAATACCCATGATGATTTAAATACGTGTATAGGAAGTAAAGGTGTAGCATTTGCAATCCACAACTTGACAGAACCATCTTCATGACCCGTTATTAAGAGGTCTCTACTTTGTTCCTCTTCTATTTTCGTTTCACCACCATCTACTGGCCATTCCTAAATATATATATTATTAATAATTCTATTTAATATACAAAAGGTTATTAAACGATTAACAAAAATGTTATAAATAACACGACTTACATTTGAAGAGAAATTATTTTCATTTTGTAGGTTTCCAATAGAAATTATATTATTCCAAAGATCTTCATTTAAATCAGAGACAAAAGTAGTAAATGTTATAGCACTGGCATGAATAGATACAAGATATGGTAATTGAACTAATGGCCAATCTTCAGTGAATAAATCAATACCAACTATTTCTTCTTCAGCAAGAATTATAAGAAAACTACAACCTGAAATTATTTTATTATAATTATTAAACCATACTCATCATACAATAATAATTTATTACCCTTTTCTTTGACTGATGAAGTTGTTGTGAAGAAATCAATAATTTTTGAAGTAAGCTCAAAAGCTACATGCTTAGTAGTTCCTAAACGAACAGTAACAGCATGGCGATCACCATAACATGCACGTGGCATTCCACCAGAAAAAATAAGTAATTTCTCACTAATAAAAAAAAAGAATCAAACGAATATGAATAAAAGAAATTAATAAAATATTGTAAAGCAATAAATTTATATACTTGAGGTCTTGAGCAGATTGTTGGCATATTAATTTTGGAATTGCTTTGCATGGAAACGGGCCATATATCGTTTTAGTGTTTTCATTTTCGTCAGATGTTTCATTGATTTTCCAGTGTGTTACTGAGCCATCATTATGAGATGAATGAAAACTTTCCCCGTCTTCTTCCCAACAGATGCTTTCTACTTGCTGACTACTTATAAAAGTCTGAAAAATTAACAATAAAATGTATATATTATATATTAATAAAAACAAAATCAAGAATATTATTGAATGTTAAACTTTATATGGGAATATCAAATTATGTTCCGAGTATGAAGACACAATAAAACTAAAAAAAAATGAAATTAATATTAGTTATCAAGAATACTATCTTACTTTTACAGCAATTGAATTCAATCGATCCCACAAGACAATTAATCCTCGACTATAAGCTATCAAAATAAGATTTTTTTTTCCCGGTTGTTCTGCTATTGCTTCAACTGCACCAGGATTTTTTTTATATACTTCCGAGACTCTATATAATTCAATGGTTTATAATAAATGTTTTAAACATAATAATAATAGTGAACAGTATTTTATGTGTATACTTTTGCATCACGACATCTTGATAAATAATGTTATCCGACAATTCGAATATTGATAAGTCGATAAAAAATATATTTCCTCCTTCAGTTCCGAGTAACAAATACTCACAATTTGATTCCAAGCACATAGAGGATATTTGTTTAAGCCTGAAAAATGATTTAATATATTAATTATCAATTGACATAATTTAACTCAAATTTATAAACAATTAAAAACAAATTTAACTCTCACTTTCCCTCCAATAAGTAAGATTGCAGTTCGTCAATGCCCGTATCATTTACTTCCCAATAATGGAGAGTATTGTCATCAGACAATGACACCAAACGACCCTGGACAAATGGTTTTCATCATTTAAATTTACTGTTGTTTCAATCTTAACAATATTTGAAATATAATAATTACTTGATTTGGTACAAACAATAATTTTGTAACTGCACGATCAGAACAGGGTAAATGTCCATAAAATTCAACACCGGGTTTACCCAATCTGTATAGATTTAACTAAGGAAAATATATTAGAGATTTATTTTGCTTGCTATTTACGGAATATTTCAAATAAATAAACCGGTTTTATTATTAAGAACATAAAAAAATGAAACAAAATGTTAGAACACGATAGACGGAGTAATTTATATTTCTCGTCTTGTTCTTTACATGCTGCTATCAGTATTAAGGTCTTTCCAATTTAGAATTAATTAAAAACTTTAAATAAAAGGATACACTTTAATTGATCCAGTTGAAGTTCCAATGGCCATAATACGCAATAATGGGTCCCAAGCAAGTGCTGTCGGTTTATTTGGGAACCCATACTGTAGAGTCTGAAATATCAAATACATATTCGATTAGTATTAATGTGGTACGCTCATTGAATATTGTGGCTTGACACGAACAATTATAATATCCAATTTGGAATAAAACTATTAGTTATTGATTATTATATGTATATAATGTGTACAAGACTGAAATAATTAATACGGTATTTAATGTGGTTAAACGTCGATTGTAATGTTATCGGTTGAAACGGAATTAAAATTAAAATCTTTGTATGCAAAGACGATATGCTTTTGATTACAATCGAAGTATTTAAAATATATATATATACTCAGTTGTGTAACATCTTACCCGTCTGAAAGCAAATAAATCCTTTTGGATTTTCTGGCGTTCGACCGATGGTTGTTGGCCTTTGCCACGGATGAACTTGAGCATGTTGTCAACGGATTTCTACGGAACAGACGTAAACACTATTATCCGGAACGGTACACGGCGGACGAAACAACACAACAAAACAATAACGTGTAAAAAAAAAAAAAAAAGCCGTCACGGGCACGTATTGAAAATATTTCTAAAAATCGGTCTCTTCACATCGGATCTAAGAGACGACGTCTACTCCAGTCGACCATCACTGCTAACAAAATTAGTGCCACGCGAATTAGTTGTCGTCACTACTGCTATCCAAATATAATAAATAATAATAACAGTTTGAACGAAAATGACTCGAAAAAAAAAAAAATTGATATTTAAACAATATCGCGAGTCCGGCGAACGCGCGCGCGACGTCCACACTACACGACTCACAGCTTACACGTCAACCGTTTATAGTGTTTATATCAAAAGTCAAAACATCAAGTGCGCGCGCGCACACGCACACACCCACACGCACGCAATCAAACAAACACCGGTTAACAAAAAAAAAAAAATCTCTACTCGAGACGAGTAATCGTTGTGCACTTAATACCCGCCGTTTCCCGTGCAAATCCGAACGTTCTCGCATTCGAAATCGCAACACTAAAAGGAGTTTAAAAAAAAAACGTTTACAATTTATTACATTTCGTTCGAAATTCTAACATGGGGATGAAAACACGAGCGGCGCTATCAGCCCTCCTCTACCGCGTAAAATCACGACGTAGGTACGAGCGAATGGTTTTTTTTTTTTTATTATTATTATATCTTTCACACGTATTTTTTCTTTTCTTTCCATATTATTATTTAGTTCAACAACCTCCCCGTCGCCGTACGTTTCAAGGAGGTTGAAGACCTCTGTGCATGGTCATGCGCGGGATGAGACACCGGTTTCTCGATTACGACGACAACCTCCTATAACGTGTATAACTTTTTCACAGTAATAATTCCTACAATAATACATCGCGCGTGTGTATGACGGTCAAACACGCGGCACGACGACGTCCTCCTACTACACATATAGGAGGTACTCGCCCAATGACCGTATATAGAAAATTACAATATAAGTGTGTATAATAACATTTGAGTTCTGTCCGTTCCGCTACCTTAGCCGCCGGCCCAACAGTCACCGCGTACAGTCTTCTTGACATCGACGAAAAATAATAATAATAATAATAATAATAATAATATATAATATTGCGTATTATATATGTGTTGTATAAAAAATATAATAACGTGACGCGTTGTACACGCGTACATTGTGTGTAGGACGCATGAGAACTCGGGCAGATAGATATGTATATATATTTATTTATTTCAGGTGTTCAGCACGATTTCCAAATGTGTTTATTATACAGATATATACGTATGCATAATTTTTTTTTTTTTTTTTAAAGAATTAGAATGTGACCACGATTGGCGATTATTATACGTATGCCGGTGGGTACAATGCCTGTAAAAAAAAGCAAAAAAAAAATAAAAAAATAGTACCGCGTATGCATTATATATGTATTCCATAAGTATTGTGTTTACAAATCGAACGACACTCCTATAATTCATATAAAATAGAATATTACGCGTTACATATTTATTAACATTATTATTATTATTATTATTGTATAATATGATATGATATTATTGATCAAAAAAAGAAAAATAATTAAATTAATACCGAACGTATTAATACTGCATATTTTGGCTAGCGCCCGCGGTGGAAAAAAATAAAATATTAAAAAAAAACTGCGTTGTGTCACGATTTGCAGAAATCGATCGGTTTCATAATTCCATCGTCGTAATAATACCAATGAAAATGTATAAGTTTTCTTTTAGAAAAATTGTATTTTTCTGCGAGTCAATCCGGTACCGAAATAGTAGTAGTGTGAAAATAGCGAAAAAAAAAATGAATTTTTCTCCTTGTGGCGAGTAGACACAGTCAACTAAATTCACATTACCGCACAATATGCGATTATTATATATACACGCTAAATAATAGCGAATAAAAGTATGTATAAAATATTCTATAATACCTTTATAATACGCTTTCATGCGAAAGAAAAAAAAATACTATTGTGTATTCAAACATAAACTATAATTAATAATAATATCACTGTTGTGTTTTTCAACTCTAATGTTTCAGTGGACGAGTATAATATTCCAGTGGCGTATTTAGGCCGGGGCTTCCAATGTATGTTCAATTTGAGGGACTACAGGAAAATCTAAATTATTACATTAAAAAATATATATATTAAAAATTGAGATATATATGATGTTTATGTTAAAAACTAATTTGATTTAAAGTACTAAAAAAAAAAAAAATGTACAGCGATGGCGTTATATCATTTTACATACGTCGCTAGTTTTTCAAACGGCCAATTAGTTATACAAATTTTTATTTTTATTATTCTGAAAAATAACCGACAACGTTTAATTGGGTTTAAGTTCTCAATTGGTGAAATAAATATAAAAAAGTACGTCGTCGTCGTTTCTTGCATACATAATATATATATATATATATATATCATATTCACATTTACACTATTTTGTCAATTAATAATGTCTTAATGCGTACATTTTGAATGGATGTTTTATAAAGGAAATTATAAAAACACAACGCATTAAAGACGAAAAATTCCATCCGCGAATATAAGTCCATTTTTCAATGGAGACGCTCCTGAAAATAATTCAAGTATAATGTCTGTGGACTGTGACATCAGTTACGCCTACGGAAACGACTGATATTGTTAAATTGATTAGCTCTTCTCGTTTCCCGTATTATAATAGTTCAAATAAAATAAAAGTAATGCTACAATTTAAAACTGAAATAGTTTGTATATTTAGCGTCATTTCACATTGGAATTTATTTGACACTATTAATATCTTCAAATGACATGTTTACAAATATTTACAAAAAATAAATATTGGCGCTATTTGTCGTTCCCGAATAGAGTAAATAATAGAAAATAATAATAATAATAATATGGCATAACGCGTTTAGTGTGTGCAGTACCGACGATTGCAGGTTGAAAGTGAATGTGAAAATAAACGAGCACGGAAATTAAATTTGGAAGAATTGTAATTGACAAATTCGTACGAACGAAGAAAAGTTAATTAATGAGTAGGTATATTAAACGGCGAATTGCAATGTTTTTATTTACGTATAAGTAATATTATAATACATTAAGTATTTATTTTTTTTTTTTAAACTCTTAGAATCACTATTTAATAATATTAATATTTTTATTATTATCGAGCTACCGAGTTTCACGCCGTAATTCTATAATTTTTAAACGCCTATTTTAGCGTACATTATATACTACTATAACCGTCCGCATGTTCGAAAGAGCTGCGATTATTACCGTATTTTAATTTTCGATTTGTCGAAATTCTTTCATTTTACAAATTGATGTTGCGACGGATATAGCTGTATAATACTGTATACACACAATTTATAAATTTTTTTTAGATTAAAAAAACAAAAACGCTAGGTATTTCATAATATTTTATAATAAATAATAAAAATCATTCGAGTTGTCGTTGAATTTACACCTAAAATAATTTATACCTAATTTCCTATACAGTGAATAGATTCTTAAAATATATTCTACACTGCCAGAGTCGACTATCAAACAAATATAACTTTAGTTTAATTCGATATTTTCGAGTTTTTTTTGTTTTTCATAATAATCACTGGCATTCTTTGCCTCGATTATCGTATTTTAGAATTTGTTTAACATAATTCAATAAATGTCCGTTTTAAGAATCGGTTTAAAAAGAAAATATTTATTTATGAAAATATCGATGACGGGAGGGCGGAGATTCGTAAAATTTGCAATACATATATTATGAAAAGAAAAAAACGCGGTATAATTGACCTCTTCATCGAGACGTCGTTGTCGAAAATTGTATTGTGTAACACAACACGAGATAAACACACGCTTTGGCGAAAATGATAACGGACGAATAAATAATAAATAGGTATTATTCAAAGAGTTTCATTATAGTTTGTTTTCGATTGGATTTTGGTCGAGTTATGGTGTATTTGTCGGCTTAATATAAAATCAAACTCTAAAGTGGAAACTCTACTTACACGTTTCGACTTGTTTCCGAGTTTAACGTGTGTGTGTGTGTGTGGTATATGACGACTGTTCTCTAACAGGTAATAATAACAGTACATGTTTATTGATATTGTATTCGCACGTCACAAAAAAACCATACGTATATTCGTTTTCCTGCGAGGTGTGTTGCAAATAATATAGACATGACTACTCTGTTGGATCGTTTGCAAGAACATTTAGTGAAGAAACGCCAGGGTTTGAACGATGTACACGAGACATTGAAAAAAATTACCGGTCGTGATACGTTCGATGATCATTTGAATCACGGTAAATTCAATAAACGGCAGCAGATAGGTGATCAAAAACCACAGTTCAGAGATCCAGTGAAGAAGGATATCAAACGATTACAAGAAAATAATAAACCTTACAGAAATGATAGTCAGAACCGCAAAGGTTTTGTCCACACAAACGATACATCTAAACTTTTTAAAAATGGACAAAATTCAGGTAGGATATCGGCTAAAGATCGTTTAGGGATGGTTGTTGCAGATGAACTCGAAAAACCCATAAAGCAAGAATACGAAGACGATGATTTGGACGATGACCCTGCACCAAAGAAAGCCCTTCAATCTCAGGTCATGTTATCATCCAAAATCATGAAGTCTCGTACTGAAGTATTAGCTGCTCAACAAGGAGATCAAGTGACAAAAGAGCGAAATAGACGAATGTTTGGCTCGTTATTGGGTACTTTGCAGAGGTTTAAGAAAGAAGAAACTCAATTAAAAGATAAAGAAGATAAGAAAGCTAAGATCGAAAGGAGGTTAGAAGAAGAAGCGCTGAAAGAAAAACAAACTTTAGTGCAAAGGAAGCGAGAATTGTTTATGCAAAGGAAACAACAGCAAAGGGATATAAAAAATATCGAGATTAAAATGGGATTGGTAAGAAATTTTGAAATATTCGAACGTCAGATAAAGTGCACGATGAATTTTATTAAAACAGAATTTGATCCGTCGGTGTTTTATTTGCCTAAAATACATAATGAAAAGACTGAAAAGAAATTGGAAATGACGCGTTCGTATTTGAGTAATATTTTAGGTAAGAAAAGGAATATGGTTGAAAGTCAAATAGAAAAGTTATTACACCGCGATGATGAACAAATGGAATATGATGACAGAGTGGAAGAGGGTGAAGTGAGAGTAGCTGATGAAGAAGAGGACGCCGATGTAGATGTTTATGAAAGGCACCAAGATAATGGAAATTTTCACTACGATTAAAAGGACTATTTTTTTTTAAACTACAAATGAACTCTATAGTTTGTTCATTTTATTGTAAATACTGTTTTAGTATTTTTGATTTCAAATAATTTTTACAAACTTTAATTGAGCTCATTTGTATTATATATATTTTTTAAATACATTTATTTATTTTGGTATTTGAAGTATTTGATAAAAAAAAAACTTATTTGGTAGACACAATCCATCTTAGTTGATTTCTGTTTAATATTGTAATTATTCATAAATGTTGATTAGTAATTTCATCGAGTTTGTCTTAGTCTATATGGAGTGTAGATACTTCAAAAGTTAATCTATACTTGTACGACTTTTTAACTGAATGTTTATTTTAAGCATATGTATTATTATATGTAAATTTAAACATAAATTATTTTAATTGGTTGGCTAACACTATAGACGTTTTGAATAATGAAAAACCAATTTTTACATTTTATAATGTCAAATCTATCAAAATGTCTTCGTTTAATAACATAATTACTAATTATAGATATTTAACTATTACTGTTCATTTCATGCTAATAAATTCACAATTCAATGTAATGTATGGAAAATATTGATTACTGATTGAAAACAAACATTTAGTATGAAATTTGTACTATTCGTTTTTAAAACTAGATATTTTTGTATGCGTAAACACCTACTTATGTTTATGTAAATAATGAAAAAGCCCTTATTCAAATGGTACCTACAGTATTAAGTGTGTGGCATTACTAGAATAATATTCTAATGGAGTTATGTTCATTACGATTTATGACGTTTCCACTGCATACATTATAATAAACATTTACAAATTTATTTTGTTACCTTTCCACAACTATTGATTATTTTTATGGACTGAGGTTATTACTAATAAAGTCATATTTGACCGTTTCAATATGTAGTTTTTAAAAATTACAAATACATATTGAATACTGTATGACATTGTATTGATAGCAGTTTGTATTGTTTAGGTCATCATAATAGCAGCTATATATTATTTTGGTCATCGTCTTAAACATAAACGTAATATATAACATATTATCTTAAACATATAACATAGCATAAACATAAATGTCAAATATACTTTTCGTAATTGACATTCTAGAAAAATATGGAGAGTTTCTTTTAAACGGCACCTACTTTATTTACTATCTCTATGTAGTACAATAATAGCCAACCTTTTAGACTCCACGGACAATAAAATTCCGTTGGCCACTTATACCGCTTATTTAAAAAAAGATGAATGCATTTATAAAAAAAACGATTAAAGAA
This sequence comes from Chaetogeoica ovagalla, assembly GCA_032441825.1. Lineage (NCBI taxonomy): Eukaryota > Metazoa > Arthropoda > Insecta > Hemiptera > Aphididae > Chaetogeoica > Chaetogeoica ovagalla. Next base: position 8,778,272 of record CM063736.1, read on the forward strand.
CTTCCATTTTATTAATACAAAACACATAAATTGCTTATATTTGAAATTATAAATGTTTATTTAATAGTAACTACAATTTTTGTTTTTTTTTTTTTAAAAATTATATGACTTAATGTATATAACGATTGTATTACGCGCGCTTTGTGCAGGAAGTCAATTGAAATAAAATTGGGAACAATGTATGAAATTTTTCTGCAGATCACCGGTTGACGATCGCTGACCTAGAATATAAATTGATTATCGATTATCCTTAAAAATATGCATTTTACAGTACGAATTTATTAAGTACAACGCAGTTGTCATCAAACCTATTTATGTATTAAATTTTTTATATTATAGCGGTGATTTTTTTTTTTTCGTATTCAGCGTTTTCAAATATCAGTGTTTTTCAATATGAAAAATGGATTGAAATGACAGCTGGTAACGCCCATTGATTGTATTTTCGTTAATCAACAATAATAGTACGCCCGTGTCTAAACAATTCAAACAGTAATTAAAATAACGACTCGGTTTAAAAAAAACTGTCATAGGAAATGTCTTGCAGGTCTTGTCGATCGACTGCGATTGAACCAATCCTTTAACGAGTATAATAATTATTTCGTTACAATAGCGATTTACTCCATTGTAATTATATTGTTTGGGTAAGTATGTACGGCATCTCGCGTTGCACAAACGGGACGTGTTCTTCGTATTTTAAACGCATATGTCACATAAACACATCTACGGAAACGGTAATAAAACACTGGTACAATATTCGTAACTCGTCGGATATTTTTCTGATAAAAAAAAAGTTATAAAACCGGCCGTAACGGGACGGTGCGTTACAGTTTTCGACTTTCAGAAGGAATAAAAAAAGAAAAAAATACGTAGAAATCTTTTAAATGTATATATTTTTTTACTGTACCTATAATTAATAATCGGCTATTTATTTCCATTTTTTTTTTTTTCTAAAAATTATTAAATTTATACTAGTTGGGGGGGGAGTGGATCGGATCTCTTTTTTTTATCGAGGACGAAAAACCATATGTTTTCTTTTTTTTGTCGGTTTTTATCAGTCGACAGACAATTGATAAGGGCGTTCTCGCTTTCGCGTCGACCGTACAGGGTTTGCTGCTTCGTTTTTTTTTTGTCGGTAATTTTCTTCAGATATTTCGGCCGAAATAAATAAAATTAAAAATGGCCATGCACTCCGCAGCAAAAGGTAAACTTTTGGCCGTAATTGGAGACGAAGTAAGTACCGTCGACGTGCAGTACGTCTGTCTTACACAATTTAATGTTTTTTTTTTTATATAAACGAACGTTTCGAAGAGACCCGCCCTTTTTAAGTGCGCACACTTATTTTATAAATCACATACATATATTTATCTGTATATTTCTATATGCCTTTACGTTTCGATTTTCATTGTAGGATACGTGCGTTGGCTTTTTGTTGGGCGGTATTGGCGAAATAAACAAACACAGGCATTCAAATTTTATGGTTGTGGACAAAAGTAATATTTCTTGTATTGAATTTTCAATGAGAACTTGTGACGAGTTTTTATTCAATCGTGTTTTTTTTTTCGTTCATTATTTAGATACGGCGATAATCGATATCGAAGAGTGTTTTAAAGGATTTGTCAAACGGGACGACATCGACATAATACTAATCAACCAAAATGTAATTTTTTTTTTTAAATTTTAATATCGTCGCACATGATAATAAACGTGTCGACAAAGAAATCATTTCGTTTGTACTGATTACAGGTGGCCGAAATGATTCGTCACGTGATTGATGGACATACACAACCAATCCCTGCCGTTCTCGAAATTCCATCCAAGGATCATCCGTACGATGCTAGCAAAGATTCAATTTTACGTCGGGCCAAGGTATCTAATGATTTGTTAATAATAATCATTTTTCTTTGTATTCTTCTTAAAACAATTGTTTTATATCATTTCAGGGAATGTTTAATCCAGAGGATGTATGAAAAATTCATCTACCAAATTATTTTATCATTTGTTTTTCGTTGTTAAATAGGTCATTGTTATTTTAACATTCCATTTCTAATTGTTTATCTAAAAAATATACTCATATATCCAACATAACGTATATTAAAGAAAGCAATCATATATATTTTTTTATTCAATTTTAAACAATATTGTTTATTGAAGAAGTGTGTATGGCAGTGTCTTATACATTCATGATTCCTATTTCACAGTAATACCTTACGTAACTGGTAATACATTTTTTATTTCATTAGTCACAAGACGATGGGCGTAGAAAGTCGTGTTATGTGTTTTACCTATGGCACATTATACATAGGTGTCATACACATAAATAAAAAAGAAGTAAATCTCATTTGTGTAAAGCCATACGTTGTGAATGTACAAAAGTGAAATTAATAAAAATATTTAGTGTATGAATTAGTTTTAAACTTTAATATCTGTCTGCTGTATTATAATTGTGTAAACTATTATACATATTTTAAGAGTTAGTAGTGCATAATATAAATTCATATTATATGGTTTACATTAAGCCAACACAATAATACAAAATGGGTTTCAAATGAGAATTTAACTGATGAATAGTAATATTAATGTTGATAAATACATACTTTGCATTTTTTTTGGGGTTTTTATTGACATTTATTTAGTGGAATAAACATTTCTGTTCAACACTAATAGTCGTTGTTTCAGATTTACACGTAGTGGTATTTTACGATGTGCATAATTTCAAATGAAAATGTTTAGTAGATTTAAGTTTTCATATAAATTTTATTTACATATTACTTTGTTGTGAATTTATACAAAATAAATGTATTCATTTCGATTATTACTTTTATGAATATTATAAGGACTGAAGTTCTTTGCTTGCGAAATAAAAAGTCCAGTCTATTAGTTAATATATTCAATTTTCAATAATTTGTCAGTGACAAGACAACTGGCCTTGTTTACAATAACCAGAACTATAAATACACAAGTGTGGAAGGTTTTTTTAGATTACTTGTTAGAAACTGACTACTGGACAAGGGAAGGTGCAATGTTAAAGTGTACAGAATTCAGGTGTGGCAAATTTATCTGGTATGCGTTTGTTTTTTCAGACTTGCCTGTTTTCAATTTTTAATATTTTATTTAATGGTGATAGTTTAACACATTCGCTGCGTCTGTCGGCTATAGCCGACGGACCGGGTTTTTCACAGTGCGTCTATCGGATATAGCCGACGCGTAGATATGTGAATGGTGCGTCTGTCGGATATAGCCGACATCAGGTCTGTTGAATTACATGTGCTATGAAATAGTGACGCACTACAGTAATGTTTTTATTGGTGGCACGCTCCTAGCGAAACATTGGTATATTTTATGACGCATCGAATGTGTAGCAACTAATTATTTGACGCAGTGAACGTGTTAATGTCTTGTAATCAACTGGTCAAAAAAATTATAGTAGAAAATTTAAGAAAAAAGATTTGGTATATTATAACTTTTCCATAGTTATATTTAAATAACAGATTCCAAACAAAGCAAATAATGTATTCTATTCATAGTGAGACATATTATGTGTTATATATATATAAAAATTGTTTTATTCGTAAGTGATGGCAATACAATTATGTATGTTCTCCGAAAATTGAACAAAGTTTATGATTTTGTAGTTATTAAATTTTGAACATAAAGTAATATTAAATTTCAATGACTTGCATCATCGTATGTTAAATGAGATTTAATATTTTACAAAATTCAAATTACATTTTACGATTGTATAAATTCAGTGGGACGTTGTATTAAAAATAAGTTGCTATATTTTTATACGAAAAAAAAAAATATCCAGATTAAAAAAAAACACATAAAATATTTATTGCGCAGGATGAATAATGTTTGGAACGGGAATGTTTATAATAAATAAATATTGAATTATCAGTTTCTGTTGACAGGAAGTACATATTTTTTGATAATTCAATAAAAAACAGTATAATTTAACCTAATTAAAGGCTAGATTTAATCTTGTAAATTTTAAACCACCTACACGCCATTTGTCTAACTCTGCAGTTAATGTATTGTTTGTGGCGTTGAGTGCTACACATTTTTTTCATGTAAAATGATGTGGTCCTTACGATTGTTGGCATCATTACAGTTGATTATTACCGGGTGTTTAACGTTTGGTGGGAATATTCCGGACGACCAAGAACTGAAATCATGTCCAAAAATCAAACCTTTTACCAACGTAAACATCGATCAGGTATACATTAAAAAATTCTTTTAAGAGGTGTTGCTTCCATTGTTGATTTTTTTTTTAGTTGTTAGGAAAATGGTTTTTGTCCATTATGGTTATGGAGTCTCAAAACGAAGAGTTTGTTGAAGACACAGTTTGTATACACGGTGAACTTTTACGATATAATAACACAATGTTGAAACAAATATGGAACATTGATAATCCACTATTGATTGGTGAACATAGCGCAACAATCGAGCTCCCAACAATTGAAGTAGAAGTGGGAATTTGGTCCATACAGAATCCATTAGGAGGTATATTTATTTAAATTATTAATTAACCGTACTAAATTAATTAATGTTTTCTTTCTATAGGAGACATAAGAGCAACCGTTATTGATGCAGATCCGAAGAAACATTTGATATTAGCCTTCTGTGGTCAAAAAGGGTCAAATTTATTACACATGTGGACAATAGTGGTAACACGTCAGAATGGCATTTCAGCACCGGAATCGTTAAGGTTATCAGCTATTTTAGTCAAACATGGTTACAGTCCAATGGAAAGTAAAATTATTAGTTGGAAGGATTGTCCAATTTACACTATGATACCTTGAAAAACAGATTTCAATGTATAATCTTTAAAATGTTTGAGAAATAAAGTATAAAACACAAATTATACAATTTTTTTTTATTCTTTTATTAATTTTTTTTTAAACTTAAAATCGTCAATCGGGTTTATAGTAGTTTAAATACGAGAAGGATACAACATCTGAAAAAAAAATAACATAATTATTAGAATTCAGGTTTAAAATTACGTAACAACTTATAAAAAATGCAGAGATAAAATGTGAATTTTGAATGAGTTTGGAAATAAAATAAAATACTTATATCAAGAAAAAATTTGCATATTATGATCTATCTGTATTGTCTACACCCATAGACTATTAATGGCGGATTGGGTAGGAGAATTAGCACAGGAAAAAAAATCACTGGCCTTTATTTCAGTAGTGTAGCCATTGTTTTGAATTGAGAATAGCGAAATTTCATATATTTTTATTATACAAATAGACTGCAAATAAGTCCGAAGCAAATATGAACAGATTTTCATCCACTGCCTTGTACAAATTGAACTAAATGAAGTATAGATTTTATAGAAAATTGATTTGGGAACTTTTTATATTAGAAAATATTGTGACTACATCTTATACCTACATAGGAATATACAAAAATGTAATTCACTACATTAACAAATTTAAATTGTGATATGCTTAGAAATACACTACTATTATATATAAAAATTATATGTCATGCCCAATGAGCAAGTGAAAGGACAGTGTTCTGTGATTACTATTCATAGTATACTCTTAGATATTTGTACAGAAATTGATTATAAGATATATTTTGAAAATAACACATGAACACATGGAGCAGTTGGCCCACCCAGTCTGCTACTCTACATTACTATTTTTAAAACTGGTATATAGATAACAAAATTGTAGCATTTCATTAAAATTTAAAATGTTAAAATTAATGAAGTACTTATACCTTGACGATGACAAATGAATTATTCAATCAGTTTATATTAAAAAAAAAGAAATTGTTAATTGCGCACAAAGAGAAAAATGATGGTAAAAATATTCTGAAGAAAAGGTTATCAGGTTTTCACTATAATAGATTGCATTCAATGAGTAGCTGTATCGAAAAATAGAATAACAATAAAATAAACACAAACTACTTACAATCCTGACACGGTGACCCATTGCTTTCGCAGGAAGGTTGGTCTTAAATTTTGCTCGCACAGATCCTGTGGCACCATGAGGACGGGTCACTTTACCCCAAATAGCACGGACCTTGGACTTCTTTTTTGGACGTCCAGGTACTGAAACTAGCCTCTTGGCCTGAAAAAAATTACGCGTATATAATTTACAAATTTGTATATGTAATTTGAAAATGAATTAATGTCTAATAACAAGTAATTATTATTACTCAAAATCGAGTAGTACGTACTCTGTAGACGTATACGACGCGTTTTCCGACGTAAAACCAAGAATCAGATTTGGAATCGCATCCGTCGACTTTGAGCAAAGCGGTGTTCTCGTGTTGGTTGCGGAGTCCTCGACGGAAACCCGTGAACACGGCTCTGGCATACAAACGTCCGTAGGGCCTTTTCTGGCGCCTCTTTTGTTTCACTACTTTCTTCTCCTTGTCCGCAGACTCGACAACTTTTTCCGTCTTGACCTTTGCGGCCAACTTACTGCTGGACTTTTTTGCTGGCGTTTCGGGCATCTGTAAATAACAACAACAACACGGTACTGAATTATTATTATTATTATTTCATCCAATTCGATCCGCAAACTGTGCGGGAATTTCGGAAAAAATCTCAGACCAGTGGCCGTAACCGTAAATCTCGGGTGTTTTTCTTCGAGGACCCGGTGGGAAAACTAAATACCTTGAACGGGTGTTTAAACGCAGACGGCAACGAGAACCAAACGCATACACACACACACACACAAACGCACAGTAAGAATTCGAAAGAGAAATAATTATCGCATAAATATAGTAAACAAACTATAACCTATAATCTGAAAACGACGGCTGGTCGATTGCGGCGGTGTCGGTGATCGGTTATCATGGAACAAAAAAACGCGATGGGGGGGGCGCGCGTGATAAGAACGGTGTCGTCCGCCGCATTGAAAATTTAAACCGTTCCCGTCGTTTTTCGTTAGACGAAAAATGTTGTTCTTCTATTGTTATGTGACGACGTTACCAAAGGACAATCTTTGGGAAATTATATTACCGGAAAAAAATCGTCCGGTATTTTTTCTTCCATGGACACTACTATGCCCGGTGGATCAGCCGCGACGCGCCGCGCACTTGCGCAATTCGCGAGTCCGGTGTGTTAACATTACGGGAATTACAAAATGGTGGACCAGCCCGTGTTGTCGCTGCGCCCGTGATAATTTCGTTCGATTCACTCCGGGAATACGGAAACCAAAAAGAGGAAAACGTGTGAACAGTTATTATTTGTTGTATTTTAACGCGTGCACACGGCCGTTTTTAGCGTTTCGCGCGCGCGCGCTCACGCGTTCGTCGTGTCGACCGTCGCCGAATTTCAAACGCAAGTCCGTGCACCGACCGTGGACTTTTTCTATGCGCACACGTCATTTCCATGAAACCTCCTATGTCCGTTTGGTGAGTGTGTAACACGCTGAACGTATTATTACGGCAACGATCGTATCACACGAACGCTTAAAAACTTTCAACGGACTGCGGTCTTCCGTAAAAAAAAAAATTCGCTCGCGTACGTTTCTGTGCCGTCGTCGGCGTCCCTTGGTTGGGTGGGTGTGTTCGTACAAACTGGTAACGTCCGCCGTTGCGTATTCTCGTAGGTATTGTAGACCAGTGATTACCCAACGGTTGCGCGTTTTTTTCGCCCAAAATTCCATAATGCTGCTTTGCCAATCGTATTCGTGTAATAAACTTTACAAAACTATCGTGGAAATCGATTTAAAGAAAAAAAAAATATGGTCTAGTGGTAGAATTATATAACCTGTTATAGGAATTGTTTGTACAAAAAAAAGAGTCAAACAGTTTTAAAGAGTTATTCGAACTGTTTATTGTTGGCAAATAATTTTGAATGATAAGTTTTTTTTTTGTTGTTCTTATTCTAGGGTTAAGAAAAATGACAGTTTTATCGTCAGCAGAGACAGCTGAACAGCCACCACGCAAGAAGTTGTGTTTATCAGCATCCAGGCAACTGCAATCTAAATCCTATGCACGCTCCCAACTTAACCCGATGGCATCACCGCTTGACCAGCCTGGTAACTGAAGTTTACACAATTTTTCCCATCGACTTTTGTACCTAAAAGTGTTATTAATTCGTGTAATTGTTGGTGGCAATTCCACGCCTAAATTGTTCGTCTTATAATCTTACTCTACTAATAATATAATTGCTGTTTATTAAGCCTGTTAATAAACTTTTCTTCTTTTCTAGTGGATTCATACGTTTTCATTATGGAACCCAGTTTCGAAAGCCACGTTATGTGGTTTTTATTAGGTTACAGTTTCCTTATGTTCACTCTTCCGTTTGTCGGATTCTTTTCTATGAAATATTTTCTTGGCCAGATTTTAAATATTCAAGGATATAGAGTTATAGCTATATCTGTTGTGTTTGCTGTTATTATTGTACAATTAATTATTTATTATTATGTAAAACATGCGTTTGATGAACCCGTTGATAAAGTCAAAGACAGCAGTGATCATGATGATGAAACAGCGACTGATGATGAAAAAAAAGATCAGTAGTTTTTAAAAATAACAGTTTTATCGTAATTTTTTTTCCAACATTCTTTACATTTTGTGATAGTTTAATAACAGTTGTAAGATTATTCCATAAATAGATTAAGCACTCATATAATTTATAATAAATTTATTATGTTGTTATAAACACATTATCTTATAATTTTGTGGATCGGTTGATAAATATTTTTATTTTTAATAAATAAACATTATAAACACCCCATTTAGTTTTTTTTTTCAATCTACTACGATTCTATTAAAACAATTTAATGGAAAATCCTTTACAAGCAATCACAAACAAATCGTTACATGCACTTTCTTTAATCGAAATTGTTTACAATCTTTATTATTATTATTATTTAGTAAAGTACAAATACAAGGATGTTGGCTATCCATTGGTAAAACCACAAAAGTGGTTAGGTTAGGTAACTAAAGTTTTAGTCAGTATTAATAATTGAAGAGACTACGAGGATTGTTGGGAAACATGGATGACACAGAGTTAAAAAATAAAGGGGTTGAAGTTAAATCGAAATCTAAAATGAGCTTTTTAGATATCTGTTAATTTTTATAATGACTTATGATAATATAGTGTCAATAAAATATGAAATGTAGATTTAAAAAATATATATATGTATATTTAAAATCAAAACAATTACTTTTAAAAAAGTTTGTAATTAAATGAATCCTGTGTTAATGTAAAATTTAATGACAGAAAAAGAAATTTATTAAATAATCTTAAAATTTTTGGATTTCCAATGTGTACAATAGTGCTTGTGTATAGAGAAGGACAAAATTACTATTTACGTAATTCAGTTATTTTTTTTAGGGAAATTATTGCTAATGCAGTCCCCCATTCGATTTCACCATTAGACCACGAGTAAAATGTGTTATTTAAAAAAATTAAATTTGACACATAATTAATATTTATACTGTATTAACATCACTGTTATCTATTCTATATATTAAATTTGCTTACCCAAATATTGAAATTCAATTCAGTTCTTGAAATTACTTTTTGACTAAATTAGTTTTGTGTTTCAAACAGAATTTTTACTCGAATTTAAATGTAAGACGTTTAAATATCAAACAATGATTCACAAATTATTAATTTTCTTTGAAGTTATCCGGCATATCAAGCAACAACAACAACTGCAACAACAGCAACAAATAAACTGTTCCTGTGACAACGAAAGCAATGGGACTCCAGGAGTAGCAACTCTATGTAACCTCGGAAATACTTGTTTTTTAAACAGTGTTTTGTACACACTAAGATTTGCACCTTCATTCTTACATAACCTTCATCATTTAATCACAGAGTTACAAGAGATCACTGGACGATCGACAAATGGACTTAAAGTATATTACCATGTAGATTATTATATAGTTGGATAACAATTTTATTTATTTTTTTTTTTTTTTGTGTTTTTAGGGAAAATGTTCTTCACTGGGACGAAGTACGAGTTCAGTCAGCAGCAAAATGTGGAACTTCCAATCTTCATTAAACGTAAGCATGAACGACCTGAAAATTATACAAGTTACCGAACGCCTTCATCAAGTATTTGAAGCGTTACATAATGCTGAGCTTAAAGACAATTCAGATCCTTATCAACCTGAAGTATTTTTACAGTCTTTAAGGTATAGTACTGAAAGTAGAAATAGTTGTATATGTGTTATACTATTAAATCGGTGCTTTGTGTAAATAGAGATGTTAATCCGATATTTGAGGGCAACCAACAACATGATGCTCATGAACTTCTTGTTTGCTTGTTGGATAATATCAGAGAGGGATGTAAATTGGTCATGCAGCATTCTGCCCAAGTAAACTGTTTCGTCGCACCTGCCCCAATTGTTCAACCACCTGCACCTAATAAATTGAAAAAATTTTCGGGACAAGTACGGAAATCATTGAAAATTTCATCCAGTAGTAAAACACGACCGGTGAACGGTAGTATTCTGCCTAGTGTTAACGTTACGGGTGATAAAGTGTTACCGGAGAATGAAAATTTTGTCGGTAAGAATAACTCGTTTCTTGAAAATTATATAAAGTAGTAAAGAATCATCGACCATTTAATTTTTTTTCAGACGACAAACAAATGTATGTTGTAAATGGGACTACAATTAATGCTGTTCAATCCGAAGAAAATGAAAGTATTCCTAGTGGTAGTAGTAACAGCAGTAGCAGTACATCGATGTTTGACGATTTTCAAGGCGTGTCATTACTTCGCACCACGTGCTTAGAGTGCGAATTTGTTACGGAACGGAAAGAAAGTTTTTGTGACATCTGTGTTCCCATTAACGGTCTGTCTAATGGAGACATATCGCCCGACCAAGAATTCAACCCATACGGTTTGTTTTAAAAAACTATCGCTTTTGATTGTACTTATACCGTTTGTCTTTTAGATTACGACAGCGTGAATAAGTTATATCATTCTGCTATAGTGACTGAAGAATATTTACAGGATACCGATAAATACTGGTGCGAACAGTGTTGTCGATATAACGAGGCGAAACGTAGTGTCGGATATGAAAGTTTACCACGATTACTAACGCTGCATTTAAAACGTTTTTGTACCAATTATAGGTAAAACGACATTTGGTCAATTAGTCTCGATCGTGTAATAATATATTTATTTATTTATGCTAGTATACATTTTTTTAGAGCCGTTGTGTCAAAAGTGAATGAGCATATGCCAACGCCATTGACGTTAGACTGTTTTTGTGAAGAATGTATATCTCTTAACTCACATCAACAAACTCGAGCGCATAGCTATCAGCTGTATGCTATAATAATGCATTTAGGCGCTACAATTGCATCCGGGCATTACGTTGCATACGTCAAAGCCCAGGATAACCTCGAGGAATATGACAATTGTCCTCGTGATCGACGCAAGACAGCAAGTCTTTCAGCCACACCTAATGGTACTTTGCCAGCTAATTATAAAAAGTCTTCAAACGGTCTTTTTCGATTTTTAAAAATATCAAAACCACCTTCGTCTTCGGGAACTTCCAGTAGTCCTTCGAGCGATTCGATAGATTCTGGAAAGGTTTCTTCGATTGGACGATGGTGTCGTAGCTTAGAATGTTGTGGAGTACGAATACTGGACAGTTCGGAAGGTGGTGACAGTGTATGGTTAGAGTGTGACGATGAAACAGTAAGAACAATGTCGGTTGCACAATTAACACAAATTTTAGAATCCAAGTCATCCAAGAACTCTGCACTAACTCCCTATTTATTATTTTATGTAAAAGTCAACCACAATGAATAGATAATTAAATAATATTTTCATTCGCGAAAATATATATTATATATATATATATATACACGTATATATATATATATATAAACCACGAAGTGTTCATTTCGTGATAAATGTTTAAAATGGAACCCACAATCATTGGCGACACATTTACCAAAGACTAACTATTAAGTGCACGTTGTCGTTCCAACTTTTAATTTTTTTTTTATAGATAGTTTTGCACGGGATCTTTTAAACTCGATATTATTAAAATTATATAAATACTTTATAATATATATATAATTTATAGTTTATGTAATATAAAATGTGGACAACCGTGCGATTTATTATAATAAAATATACATGTACTATGATATACGATTATCATAAATATTTAATCACATTTTTAACTTATATGAATAACTTAAAAACCACTATTATATTAAATTATACTTTTTGAAGTTAAATTATCGACGTTGTGTTGAATATATTATTGTATATCAATGAATAGGAGTACAATTTTTACGTTCTATAACATTGTTGTCCATTAAATTAATAGTTATTATTAGCGATATTATAATAAATAATGCAATAAATAGCATAATACCACTTACAGTAAACGATTTAATATTTTTAAAAAGTATTTCATATTTTAAAAACCAATAATATAAAAATTATTCTTTCGTGCCAAAATATATTTTTTTTTGTTTTAAATTAAAAAAAAAAAAAAAGGAAAAAAAGGCTGTGGTTAATTTTGACATAAATTTATTGGGTGTACCCAAAATTAATTTTATCTTTAATCATTTTGATAGAAGACGTTATTAAAGTTTCATAAACGGTTTTGAGAACTGAACTTGATCAATTTATTTCTTTTAAAAAGATGTCATTACATTTATTGTTCTAATCCAGAGTTATTCTAAATAAATTATGTATATGTATCTAAATTTGGAGTTTACTTATACATTTTTTTACATTAACTCTGATTCTATTTTACATGAGTTTTATGGAATTGTTTACATGTTACAATACAATTTCGATAAATAAATAAATAAATCATATTCATTTTCAAAATTAGTATTGTTATTAAAATTTCAAAATTTTAAGCAAAACACGAGTTTATATTCCTCTAGAGTTAATTATTATAGTAAATAAATAACATTTGAATACATTATTTAAAACTAAAAATGTTGTCAACACAATTATCATATTATATCATACTATTATCATAGATATATTAAATCTAATATTTTGATTTTGAAAAGTTAAGTATGACATAGAAGATTTTATTACGTTTAGAAAATCAAGTAAGAGTTAAATAAGATTTATTAATTGGGGTCTCCAACCATTTCATTTTAGAGATTTTATTTTATTTTTTTTTGAAAAAAAAAAGTGAAATTGGATGGATTGTTTTATTGTAAATTAAAATTATATAATTAAATTGATGTGTATTATAATAAATTGCTATTGATATTTTCGAATATTGCTCTCGATTTACTATTTAAAATATATTATTGATGTGGTGAAACCTTATGCTTTTAATAAATGTGATATTTTTGTTATTATAGACTGTTAAATTCCAAATGACTAATCAGTGATTCCCGTTATAATGTGTAAACTTATTTCAATTTTGAGTTCTAATAAAATACAACTTCTATACTTCTATTCAGTCTCGCATTGCAAACGGCACTTTAAAATAAATTAAAGTATGTACAGTATTGTCAACAGTAACACCGCGGAAACAAGTGGCTAAATTAAGTGGAGGAGGGCAATAATTCAAAGTAGCTGTTAAACAGATAGCCGTGGAGATCTGGTCTCATTCTGAATAAGAGTATATAGCTGTGAAATAAATAAATATAAATTTTATAATTTTTTTTTTTCAAAAAAGTTATTTAGAGTTATCAAAGTTTTAGTTTATGGATGTCCATGTCGTAGGAGTTGACTTATTATTTATTTACACCCCTCCCTCCATGAAGATATAATACAAAATTACAAGTGATTAAAATATATTTTTCAATCATTTTGTTGTCGAGTTACATAAAATACATATGAACCTAGAGAATATTTACTCGAGTATAATAAAAGTTGTATGAAACAATGAGAATCGAAAGCAATACAATAAAACAACATTTATTAATTCCATTTACGTTTCGCATAATATTCTTCTAAAGCTTTTTGTTTTGTTTTTAATGTGGCATTGGTTTACGATTTTATTTTATAATTCCCGTTTAAGCATAATTGATAATTTTGTCTTCCTTAAAAAAAAAACAGGCTCAAAACTACTTTTTATTTTCTAATCTCAATATATTCCGTGTGCTATTTATGTGCTTGTATATATAAATATATCTATTTTATTTAGATAATATTTATTACATGTTTATTATTATTGTCGCATATTATTGTTACGGCTTAAAAATTGTGATTAAAAACGAAATTATTTCTGTTTACCTATGTGCAGTGTTGTGTTATTATTTTTTTGTTGTATTTATTTTAAATATACATTGTATTTAAAAAATCATCAAAGACTTTAGTCATTTTATATTTTAGTAAATCCATTAAAATATATTTAACTAGCCGATAAGAAAGTCCTTATTGATATGTATGCGACAGGTGTACACATTTGACGTTAGTTTTCAAACGTAGAGTGCAATCTACCAATAACACACTGATAGCAATTGATGATTATTAACAAAAATGAATAATGTAATTTGTTTTATTCATAAATAATTAAAAATTAAAATTAATCTAAAATCTAAATTATTGATAGTTTTGAAAACAATACAAATATATGTGTTTTGACATTTGATTAAACATTTACATACTTATCATTTTGAAAATATTAAAGTAAAGACTAAATGTACTAATTATATTCCATTTTTTTACACTTAATTGTAAATAAGACGTACAATTTTATTAAGACACATTAACTATGTCCACAATTATAGTAAAAAGAATAAAACTATTTTAACATTACATTGTATGATTCAATTTAAAATTATATAATATGACTTGTGTATTTTGAAAGTAGATAGAAGATCGCAAACAATATCCCACCGGCCGCCTAGTCAAGGCGATACACAAAGAAACATTGTTATGTTTGAATACAATTTTTTATTACGGCTAAAGTTTATAATAAAAAAAAATAAGGCACACATCAATTATTTATATTTGTAAGTATTATTATTATTATTATACATTTATTATTAACAGTTTACCAATCCAAAGCATCTTTCAAGAAATTGAAAGGATCTTTATTTTCTATCACGGCATCAATATGTTTCTTTTGCAATGTTTTTTTATTGGAAGGTTCCATTTCTTTGTAGCAGTGTTGTGCTAATAACCCGACGAAACTTTCCTACGAAGAAAAAAAATGTAAAACTATTGTACAACAATTGCTTTTATTTAGTTAAAAGTATATTTACCGTTGCTTTTGTGACCACAAATACGGCGTCTCTAGCCACCATATTAACGTCTGGATCAGTTTTTATAATTTGTTTCACACGACCCATAGGCAATCCTTTGTGAACAGTGTTTTTCGAGATGTTGGCACCACCGTTCTGTTGTTCTGAATGCTCATCATCACTTGACGATCCATCGTCGTCACCTGCCAGTTCATCATCACTTGACGATCCATCGTTACTTGCCAGTCCATCGTCACCTGTCCGTCCATCGTCAATGGTGTCGTCGTCGTCGTCAAAGCCCATTTCTTCTCTTAAAATGTCTATGCGGCCCTGGTTGTCGTGATTGTTCAATGAAATCACTTCTGCCGGAATGTTTACGCGGCTCCCTTCGCCGCCACCACCATTCCTCACTTGGTTTTCGGTATATTCTTTATATACTTCTTTAATTATCGTGAGGGCATTTTGGGTCGCCTCATAATTTACTCTTGCGATTCTTTCGGGGACCGTCTCCAACGATTCTGGAAGTTTATCTATCATTTTCTTTCAAACGTTCTACGGAAATCGAACTGTACAAAAATTTCGCCGAGATCGAAACGATTTAACGATGTACCGAAGGTGAAAAAAAAAAAACAAATGCGTACCAGAGGAACACACACGACGCGTATTTTCGGCTATTTATCCACGAGACCGGATAAAATTCTCTGTTCTTCGCGAGACTCGAGAAATATCTGAACGAGAATACGTGTACGACTACGACGATTCATTATTGTTTACACTCGCGTGGAGGTGAAGAGGACCCGATTTTCTTTTGGAGGTAAACAGTCTCATTACTTGGAAAAAATAATAGGCCATGGAACTAAATAAATGGGCGTCCATGCACGAATGATTGGAACACCAACAATCGGGATGATACCGGGGACATACCAAACGTAACCGGGTTATACGCATCCCGTGCGTCATCCGTGCGCCGTACATATTGAGCGCTGAACCCAATGCATGGAACGCGTACGATTACGATACACTGTTAATGTTTACACCTGCGTGGAGGCAAAGAAGACCCGATTTTCTTTTAAAGGTTAAACACGTCTCAATTTCAAAAAAAATAATTCGTTGTGGAACAAAAGAAATGCGCGACTGTAAAATATATCGTGTAATTTTTAAAGCTAAAATATTTTTGTAGGTGTGAAAATGATTTATTACTATAATTTGTAATATGAACTATTATAAAATTATACTCACGTAATCCGTCAGGTGTCACGTGAACGCGACCGGAGTGTAAATGGAAATTGAATCGTAATAAATAATAATCGTGAGTCTGACTTTCAAAATAGACAATTTATCTGAATTTTTGTACTCGGTATTTATAATAAAAACCTACAAAAATATTTATATCGTCGACTATGTATTGCATTCGATGTAAAGATATTGTATTATAAGGGAGGGGGGATATTGACGGCTATAATTAATATAATCGAAGGAGGAAAAAATCATCAGTGATAAACACCACGTTATGTATATAATTTATACACGTTCCTATACACATTATTTAATAATATATTCATAATAATATAACGTAATAATAATTTCCGAGTTTATTACCTTGTCGTAAGTCATAATAAATATTCTATAACACGAAATATTTCTTCGTGTTTATCCATTTTGTGTGATACCTTGCAGGCGCGGCTCCAAGGGGGGTGGGGCTCTAGCCTCCTAAGCCTGTATTTTTCTAAA
This sequence comes from Chaetogeoica ovagalla, assembly GCA_032441825.1. NCBI lineage: Eukaryota > Metazoa > Arthropoda > Insecta > Hemiptera > Aphididae > Chaetogeoica > Chaetogeoica ovagalla. The sequence continues at coordinate 8,795,124 of CM063736.1, forward strand.
AAAAATTATATTGTTAAGACATAGTACGTAGTATGTACCTATATAGTTAGGGATACTATCTATACTATGAAGTATAAATAAATCATAATAATATAAAATTTACTATGTAGTATGTTTAAAATATTAATTGCGTAATGTACATTTGTACTCGGAGACTTGAACAAGTTAAAGAAAACCGTGAACGACTCCGACCGATCATTGAAACTTTAATTTTTTGTGGACAACAGAATATTAGCAATAAGAGGGCATAGAGATGATGATACACTTATTGATATTGATAACTCTGAAAGTTCCCCTACATCCAATGAAGGTAATTTTAGAGAATTACTTCGCTTTAGAATACATTCTGGCGATGTCAATTTAAAAAAAAACATTTGGAAAATACTTCCTCTCGAGCCACGTACATAGGAAAAAATATTCAGAATGAAATCTTGGATTGCATTGGAAGTGTAATTACATCTTAAATTATTAAAAAATGTTCAGAATACTGGTCTTTATTCAATTATTTTTGATGAAACTGCGGATATATCATGTGTTGAACAACTTAGTTTGACTTTGAGATATGTCATTAATAATGAAGTACATGAGGATTTTGTGTGTGTTTTTTGGATGCTTATAGATCCACGAGGTCAAAAGATATATCAACTTCAGGAGAGACCAAACTTACTGGACAAGCTCTTGGTCATATCGTTTTAGATATTTTAACTAAAGATTTAGGACTTGATTTAAAACGTTGTGTTGGAGTGGCCACTGATGGTTGCGCTGTAATGGTGTCTAATGACTATGGAACAGTTACAACAATAAAAAAAAAGTGTTTTAATGTTTTTTTTATAAAACTACTAGATCTCTGCGATACAATTATTACACTAAAGATTATTATTTTTTTAATTAAAAATAAAAAATATAAAATTTTATTTAAATTTAAAAAAAATCTAAAATAGCCATTTTCATGATTTTTTTTTTAATTTGGTGTTTGGAATGTTTACAAATGATTATTTGTTAAATTTCTACAGTATTAATTCATTAATAATTGTAATAGCCGCTACTAAGACATCAATGTATGACGTAATGAGGAAATATGTTTAAATTTTGACAAACTTAAAAATTTTTTTTAACTAACAACATAACCTAATTAATAGTGTTAAAAACTAAATTTTTTTTAAAAAAGACTTAATAAAATAGCTATCTTGGATTATAAAAAAAATTAAATAAAACATTTTAATTTATTATTATTAGTTCTAAAAAAATAGAATAAAATAAAAAATATAAATATTGTATTGCAGAATTCTAGTAATTATATTAAAAAAAAAACTTAAAAATATAAAACAGAACAAAAGTTATTGCATATGTCAGAACCCGATAAGACACTGTATATATGTACCATAGGTGGAACTATGGCCTGGGCCACCTAATTAACCTTAATTAGTTATTTGTTTATTATAAATTAGCTTTTTAATTAATTTATTGGCCCAGTGTAATAAAAATGTTTAGTTTTGTTTTTGATATGTACTATTTAGCACATTTTAATAATTTCATCAAATCATTATAATTATAATGATTATTATTATATTATTTAAAATTATATTTTATTACAGGTTATTGAAGTACTTACAAACATTTCCAAGTGGACTGATAGAATCTCATATTCAAAAGCATCTATATTATTAGCAGCTATAAGTAAAAGTGATTTTGTCATTTTTCTTTTGTCAACTGCTGATATTTTAAAATTAACGCTGCCAGTTTCTCGACTTTTACAATCACAATCTTTAGATTTAGGTAATGCTTCTTCTGCCATAGAAGGCATAAAAGAAATACTACAAGAAAAACGAACAAAGTGTGTTAGTGAATTTCATACAATTTTCTTAGAAGCTTGTAGCTTAGCAGAAGAAATTGGATGTGATATCAAAATTCCTAGGATAACAAAGACACAAATACATTGTGAAAATTACCCCGCAACAGATGCTGAACAATTTTATTTGCGTAGCATTTATATTCCATTATTGGACTCTATTAAGTCCAGATATAACCAGTAGGTTATCAACAGACACATTAGAAGCATTTGATTTGCGTTTACTTATACCAAATTATATTACAAAACTAAATGACCGTTGATGGTTGGGATCGACAAAAAATATCAAACAAAATCATTTCAGTAGCAAGAAAGTTTCTTCTCTCTTCACTATTTCTGAAAATTCAATGGTTGATATGTTTAGAAGGTACCAATATTTTTTTTTAATAATAAATGCATTTATAATTAATAGTTGTAATGTATCAGTTACACAACTTCTATTATTTATTTTAGGTGAAATTTGTTTGTGGCTTCAGAAATGGAAAAATCAATACCAATTAATGAACGTCCACATACAGCTTTGGAATCATACATGTACTGTGATGAAGATATGTTTCCAGCCATAAGAACATTAATACAAGTATTAGCAACTCTACCAGTAAGTGTTGCCTCTGGCGAAAGGAGTTTCTCCACACTTAGGAGAGTTAAAACTTGGCTTCGTTCAAGGATGACTGAAGATAGACTATCAGCATTATGTCTTATAAATGTACATAATAAAGTAAATGTTTTTAATCAAATAGATCATATTATTGATGTATTCGCTAAAACTAAAAATAGACGATTAACATTTGTGTTGTAAAAATTGTTTTTTTTTTGCATTATAATTTATATTTAGCAATTATTCGCTAAAGTAAGACCTTTTATTTTTTTTCCATATTATGACTTAGGCCCCCACCCAACTCAGTCTCTGGAACCGGCCCTGATACCTTGTTTTTTAGTGTTTAGCTGGGGGCCCAAGAAAACGAGTGCTCCTAGGCGCAAGTTCGGCCCTTTGTCAACGTAATAAAACGTACGGGTTTATTTAGACACATTAACTATGTCCACAATATTATAGTAAAAAGAAAAAATAAATGCACACATATCAATTATTTATATTATTATTATTATGTAAATAATAAAACGGTTTTCCAATCCAAAGTACCTTCAAAGAATTTGAACAGCTATTTATTTTCTATTGCGGCGTCAATATGTTTTTTTTTATTGATAGGTTTTATTTTTTTGTAGCAGTGTTGTACCAATAACCCGACGAAATTTTCTACGGAGAAAAAAAAAAGTAAAACTATTAGTTTTATTGTACAACAATCGCTTTGTTTAAAATATATTTACTCATTCATCGTCAATTGCCGGTCCGTTGTCACTTGTCGGTCCACCGTCACTTGCCGGTCCACCGTCACTTGCCGGTCCATCGTCAATTGCCAATCCATTGTCCTTTGCCGGTCCATTACTACTTGTCGGTCCATTCTCACCTGCCGGTCCATCGTCAATGGTGTCGTCCTTGTCACCAACGGCCGTTTTTTTTGCCGAAGCGTTCTTTCCACCTTTCATGCTGTTTTTGACTATTTGCATTACTTCTTTCAACGTGTCCTCGTCACCCATGTCAATGCCGTATGTCGTCTGCGCACATTCTGCCAAATCTCTGATGGTCTGTTCCACCTCTTCGTCGTTAATTTCCGGTTGGTCATCAACGGCCATTCTTTCTGCCGGAAAGCTCCTTCGGCATATTTCTATTGACAATGCGTCTAAGTAGTCGGGGTCGTCGTCCAAAGGAATTTCTTCTGCCAAATCGTTCACGCGGCTCCCTTCGCCGCCGCCACCACCATTCCTCGCCGGGTCTTCGGTATATTCTTTATATATTGTTTTAATTATGTTGAGACACTGTTGGCCTGCATCGTAATTGATCTTCGCGATTTTTTCTTCTACCGATGATTTCGGACGTTGGTTTTCCATTTTATTTCAAACGTTCTACGGAAATCGAACTGCACAAAAAAATTTCGCCGAAACCGAAGCGATTAACGATGTGCCGAAGGTGAAAAAAACAAAAAAAAAAACAAATGCGTACCAGAGGAACACACACACGACGCGAATTTTCGGCTATTTATCCACGAGACCGGATAAAATTCTCTGTTCTTCGCGAGACTCGAGAAATATCTGAACGAGAATACGTGTACGACTACGACGATTCATTATTGCTTACACTCGCGTGGAGGTGAAGAGGACCCGATTTTCTTTTGGAGGTAAACAGTCTCCTTACTCGAAGAAAATAATACGCGACGGGACAAAAGAAATACTATGACGTCATCCGTGTGCCATACGTATAGAGCGCCGAACCGGAATACACGGAACGCGCATGTATGTATATCATAAATGACCAGTGTTGAAACCAGGTATATTTCAGGGGGGCATTTGCCCCCCCTGATAATTTTAATGTGAAAAAAATATATTTATTAAATATTTAATACTCGTTACGATTTTATTATCTTCAATAATGCGTATCATACAATTTATCCATTTTACATTAAAACACCTAATAAATACCTATCTAATCGTATGTTTTGCCGAAATCGAAGTATATGAATTGCACTAAAAAAAGTCGACTAAAAAATGGGAGCCCCCCCTAGAAAAAATGTCTGAATTCAACACTGTAAATGACCACCGGCTGATACGTAGAGCGCAGTGGCGATACCAGGAATTTCGTGTGTCGCAGCCTGAGATCCGATATTACCTATACACGTAAATAGTGCAACAAAAAAAAAAAAAATTGTCTGAAAAATGATAAAAAGTATGTTGGTGTAGAATTGGATATTGTATACAGCGGACGCAGCTTATGCTAAGACTCGCGGATATAAGAAGGGTTCATTCGTTTATTAGAGTCAAAATCGTCTGGAATGTTTCCCGGAGTGTCCAATTACATTGAAAAAAATTCGGTTATAAAGCTCATCATCACTTCGGTTATAGGATTCAAATTTCTTAGGAAAAAAAAAAGAATTACAAATTTTTTTTTTTTTTTTGATATAAATAATATAAATCGTATGCGAACTTTAAATATTATCCGATTTCATTTGTAATAAATAAAAAAGATAAATAATAATAATACAAAAGTAAAAAAAAAATAATAATATGTATTTTAAAGAAATATATAAAAATAAAATATGCCTAGAGTATTCGCGAAATGTTTATAAAGGTGACAATTATTTTCGACTACGAGTTAATAATAATAATAATCGTCTGCAGGTGATATAAACTGATACATGAATGATACAGTTCAATTTGCACACGACGACTTATAGGCGTGAAACTAGTTGTTGCTCTTATATACATTTTGTGAATGTTCTACTCTAGAAATATATATATTGATTTTGTATTATATATATGTGTGTGCGTATAGTTATTTTTATAATATGTATTTTAACAATAATTAGGATTCAACTAACTGCAGTCTTCTATAGGGGTATTTCTACGTAGAAGTGTTATATGTCACTGAATAACTGCAGTTCATTTAGAATAAATAACTATACGAAAAAAGAAATAATAATAATAACATACCAGCCTCCTGGTTACACCTTTGATAGAACACGAGAACAAAATGTTTGGGGAATGCGCCATTTTTTTATAATACCGTCTTAAACTCTTCTCAGTTTGTTGGTAGAAGCGACTGAGTCCCAATAATTTTGTCATATTGTATATATTTTATGTTTCGTGGAGGTTTTGATGTCGCGTTGATCGTTAATTCTGTAATTTTTCGTTGGTAAGGATTGTTTCGGTCGCGAGGTCTGCTGCATTATTTGCCATCTCGTCGCCCGTTACATCTATAATTTGTATATTAGCAGAACTTAATTTCCGATTGCATCACGGCTAATTCTGCGTCATTTCAATCATATTTAAAATAATTTGTTTTAAAAATAAAACTCGATTCGTTACTCAAAATGAAGCATTGATGTACCTGAAATCTAAGATAAGTGATTTTGGCGTCAATTTGCCGTACAACTGATGTTATAATATCATCATGGATTTTTTTATTTGTTTTTCTCTAAGATCACGTAAATTCACCGTTATAAGTAGGAGTCATCTATAATTTATTAATAATTGTGGTGTCACGTACGTTGTGTTGCCCGCTCGCATTGCAACGCGGCGATCTCCCAGCGATTGTCATTATGTGGCTGTGTTTGGTAATCATTAGTAGTCGTAAATAGAAGGTTTGAGGGTTCGAATGAACAAACATTCAATGGATTCAAAAAAATTACACTTTCAATAGCAAAAAAAATTCAATGCACAACGGACGTTTACGAAAAAAAAAAAAAAAAACCGCACTTTTCCCTAAATTATTTATACAAATATTATAAAATTTATTTGAGTATTAAACTTGCACGCTTAATTTTTTTCTTGTGTTCTCCCACATGTATCAGCTCGGAAATAGAATACGATCTTGCGCGTTGACGTTATAACACGTTTGTAATTCGTTGGTACAGAAAAAAAAAACCACACACGCGGCGTGTGTTATATAAAACCGCACGTCTGGGCGTTAATAAATAACGTATTTACTTCTTGTTCAACTGGGTTTAATCCCGAACGTTCCTGCAGTAGTTACAAATGGACGAAGATGAGTATACAATAACGTTTGGAAAAAAAATAAAACTTGTCGAGTCTGTGACCGTTTATTGTCACCGTTAACGCGGACGTTTAGCATTCAATTATGTGTTTTTATAATATTTTCACGAAGAACATTTTCAAAGGTGAAAATATCAGGGAAGAGGAGAGCTGCTAAAGGTCGGCCAAGACGGCCAAGTTACGTCAAAAGCGTTGTCTGTCGAAGAACGGACGTGAACTCGTATACGAACAAATTAGATATACGGATGCGGTTGCCTTTAGGAATTGATATAATAAATAATATGATATTCAATATAAAATATGATGAATTACTTTTATGACGGTTTTACGTAAATCATAACGGAGTCGTTCGCAAGACATTTCAATATCGCATTAGAATTTTTTATTATATATATATATACTATTTTACCGGTCTCTCAACCGGTTGTTTTCTCTCTCTCTCTCGGTCGAACTCGAGTTGAAAACAAAAAAAATAGCGTATAAATCAAAACTCTACGCAACGCAATAGTTATTAATTATTATTTATTTATAATTGTTATGTTGTACAGCACGCGTTGATTATACCGCGCGCGCGCGAAACCTTTTCAGCGATTCATTCGTTTACAACGTCGTTTACAACGACGCGGGTTAAGACACAAGCGGTCGCGAAGTCTATTATACATAACATATGCAAATGTTGGCACTTGGAAAACATAAAAAAAAACAAATAGTCACCGGCAATATAATATTTCGTTTATATTCGTCATTCGCGTATAAATATATTTTAATTACCGGCCAAATGTAATTATTGTAATTTTATTATTATTGCTTCGTAATTTCTTATTTTTATTACTCCGACGACACAATCGTGTCGGTGGTTTTCACCTCGAGGCGTCTTATAAACGCGTAATATTATTATTATTATTATAATATGCGTATTAAATTATATAGGTACGCGTCATCGTCGGACAGGACCGTTCTCTGGATTTCTTCTCTTATTATTAAGAAAAAAAAAATGACTACGGGGCGATTATTCTATTTTATATAATAACGCGATTGTGTGCATTTTTTTTTATATTTACTATTGTAAAAGTGTCAGAAACACTACATACATATGATAATAGAGTAGTACTATTTGAAATGCGCGGACATTTGTGGCGCTTTAAAAAACTGTTTTGTACATTTTTTTTTTTTTTTAATGATTATCCCGCTAAGCGTGCGCAGGTATTTCAAAACGATTCATTCGGCTTTAGAGAGGGAAAGGGGGAAATCGTATTTATTGTAAATATTTGTTTACATAGAAGTCAACGATATTACATTACAGTTTTTGTTACAATATGCTTATATATAAGAATGTTCAACGTTCATTTCTCGCATCTTAGATGATAATTCGCCCTCACAGACCTGAGTATTGTAACGCGGGCTTTTCGACTCAAAATTGTAAAATCGTACGTTTATTAAAATCGATACGAGTGCTTGTGTGCGTGTGGTGTGTGTGTGTATAAACAGCAAATGAGATGTAAAAATATGTAAAATAACGAGCGAGTTAGGTGTGAAAAAATATACTATTTAATATAATACGCTCGGTAATTCGCCATTCGCGGATTTCAATATCGATTATTAATGATAATTTTGAGAAGAATTTTTTATTATGATTATTATTTTTAGAATTTTCCATTAAGTCTTGTCCGGAACGTCACCGCCGAGTAACGAGTCGTTTAATTAAATAGTTAGCACGAGAACTGAAATTAAATAGATAATATATAATAATATTCGGTTAAAAAAAAAGTATATATATATATATATATCGCGTTTGTTCGGCAAACTGTAGGTTCGGTGTTTTGGAGGAAAGTCGTGTTTTATCGAAATGAAATTTAATTATAAATTTATTTAAATTCTTTATTAGAGAAAAAAAAGTGTACAATATACGCGAATATCGTGTTTTATACAGTAATTATTATATCTACTTAAATATTATAGAGTTAATATATAGTGCGAAAATTTATAATAATTTTTATTGCTTATGCGCATTATTCCGGCGCGTTTTTTTTTCTCTTCCTATTATTATATTCAACAAAGTATTCGTTTTACATAAATATATTGTTGGAAATTCAAAATTTCGATCTCTGCGGCGTGTAAATAAACATATTTTTTCTCATCGGATTTGAACATGATGCCGGAGCGCGCGGTATAAAAGTAAAACACCCTTTCGGCCTTCTGGCGAATTTTTCGCGAGGGGGCAGGGAGAGAAACTAAAATAAATTTTCATAAGTAATTATATATCTATTATACGCGTTGTTTTATTGAAATATTTACCTTGAGATCTGCGTACGTGTAGAGCTCTATGTAACCGCGAGAAATGCCAGTAGTAGATCGTTAGGAAGCGATATAAAAAATAATATTATGAAATTATAATTATTTACAGGACCGACCGCGTTATACTTTCAAGCATTTCTGTCTCACAATGATGAACTCTGCTGTTAGACTTATAACAATTTCAACACGAGGTCTACTAAATAAGTACATACCTGTTATCGCGCGCGTCGGTAGTTTTAAAATTCGGCATTTCTGCAGATATATTTTTTTATATAATCGCTATTTAATTAATTTCGACAGATGTAAAAAAATCTATCGTCGGTCGAATTATTCACGGTACATTATACCGTGGTTGAAGTTGTGCATGCTGCAGTGACACGAAATAATATATAATAATTAATATTATGAAAAAAAAAAAAAATAAATAATAAATAAAATAATAGCGCAGAAGAAACTATCCGTTCTTGATATCGTTTCGAAACGACGACGAACTGTATCATTCGATATACAGAAATATATTATGTACGATATAACACGTTCGCATATATTATTTCGATCCTCTCACCTGTGTACCGTGGGGCCTTGAGACGATTCATATAATAATAAATATAATATTTTATAAACGTTGTGTGCCCAGTTGCGATATACACGATGTTATATTATTACAGCTGGCAGTGCCGCGAATTTTTTCACCCGTAGGCGAACACAACTAGGCCTCTTCTATACGGTAACCTCGAAACGACTGTTGTCGAGCGAACGAAACCCACCGGATTTCGCGAAAATCATCGCCGGGATATCGAAGGAAATATCACACTAAAAATTTAAATGTTTTTCAACGTTGCAACTACTTAAATAGTACTATCTACGTTATAGCCACTATTTTTTCTTCTTCTGTTTCTCCTTATTGTTCATAATACGTTTTTTAAACTTTTCACTTTATCGTTATTAAAAACGATATAATAATTCTATATAAAAATATCATAAAAATGCGCGCGTCACGCAATATTCTTTCGCATGATTATATTACATAAATTTTCGTAAACACATATACAATAAGACAATACATTTTTCAAACTCCTACGCGCATTCCGAGACGTTTAGAATTGTATGAAAACCGCGGTCCTAATACGGCCGTCATCGGAGCAGAATTCCAATTTCAAGTGAATACAGAACGAGAATACCTTAAAATAACGATATTACAATAGATATCGAACCGTTATTATAACATTATTCTCGACATAGATTTTTCGTAAACTATTGCTAAAGAAAAAAAAAATACTTGAGAAAAAAAATAAGAACGAATCATAACAGAGTGTAATTGCTTGGAATTAGAGTAATTATAATTATACTAAATATATATATATATTAATATTTTGTCAGAAATCAGGGACGTATAGACCATATTTTTTCTCAGCTTATAAAGCGATTAAACATAATACGAAACGTCGGATAATAACATCGCATCGTTTTCAACACGTGTAAAACGATCGTTTTTATTTTGTGCGATGACAAAAAAAAAAAAAATGAGTTTTTGTCCAGCGCGTTCCATTTGGAAAAACAATTAGAAGAGCGACGTCCACAATTCGCGAGCAATGTGTAAATAACGCGCTCAAATTGTTTTTATTATTATTATTATTTCACGTATTATAATACGTGCGTTTAAAACGATCGTTACATATTATATAATCATGGTTATTTTGTGAAATTAATTTTCAAAAAAAAAAAAATTCAATTGCCCGCTATTATAATAGCACTGAAATCGATTAGTAGTATTGCCGAGTATACAATGTAATAATAATACATCGCGCGTAAACATCCGGGGATATTTAAGTCATCGTATATTATAATAATATATTTAATATAATATAATAATAATAATTGGTACTTTTGTTGCGCAGGCTCTTTATAATTTATCGACCGTTTTACTAATGACCGTTAACGGTAATTATTATTCATTATGCGTTACACCCGAGCGGAGAAAGCTTCGCGAATGTGTGCTCTCTACAGTACATATACATAAAATATAACTCAATTATAATAGTTCAACAACAACACGCGACTCAGTCCATTATTATTGAGCCATAATAAACAGTGTTTGGTTTTAAAACTAATTTAAAAGCGTTTTACCATTCGATATAAGCAAGCTCTTATATATACGAGTATATATATATATATCGTGCCAAGTGTAAACTAAACATCTCGTTTAGAAAAGACGTGCGTATTCTGGGCTACTTATAACTACTTTTCGCATTTAGATGTTAGAATGTATTATAACATCTATAGATCATCAGCACGTCGCGATTATACTAACGATATTATCGTGCGCTGTGTGCAGTTAACATATCAACCTACGTGATAAAATCGTCAATTTAGAAATAATTTATTAAACGATAATATATATTATACATTCGATTTAAGTTTTAACAGTAAACCGCGTCAAGGAGAGACAACTGTTACCGAGATCGAATCCGTCGATTATTATTATGATATATATATATAGATGAGTACCATATCGAGCAGTGTGCGCGATAAGCATTTTCATACCAATAGAATAAGTAATTAGTCCAATAGTAGTACAGGTGTATAAAATGAAATGTTTAATGTCCATATAATATGGTCCGGCGAATAGCCTGTATTTATCGTATAACATAATATTATATCATTATAGATTTTCGGTTGAATTGCGTATAAAAAGTCATATCGATTAAAAAAAAAATTAAATGATTTTATTTGACAATTCACGCGATATAGAATAATCTCGTTGAATAAATAGTACTATTATACGCGTTCATATTTTTCTAATAGTAAAAAATAATTAAAATACTTAATCACTGCTGCAATAAATATGTCCGTCAAAATACGTTTAAATCAGACAAAAGTATTATTATGAGGCTACATATTAAAAAAAAAAAGAAAAAAAACTAATTATAATTTTATTTACGATTTATAAATATATTTATTTTTTTTTTAAAAAAAAAATAAATATGTTCTAAAAGAAAAAAAAGCAGTGGCCGAAATAAATGCGTTATTGTGCTATTTTGCAATATTCGTATACGAATACTTCTTAAGGCTATGAAAATTCTCTGCGGGTCCTATCAATAACATATAGAAATACGTTTTTCAAAACGGACACAAAAATAAATATTATTATCAGATGATACCGATTCGTTTGACATCATTATTTGTATACGCGATTATATTTCGTGTAGAATAAATGATTTCATTATTAAAAAAGAAATTCGGAGACAGCGCGCGTTTAAGTTCTTTATTTTTACACATTGCACTGTAGGGTACGCGACAAATCGCGTTGAAATAAATATATAATGCGGAAAAATTGATATAGTTTAGAAGCGTTCCCTTGTGTTTTTGTATGAATGATAAGTGAGAGAGAAATGTGAAAAAATAAATTTTACACTGACATAACGATTTTCATAAAAAAAAAAAAAAAACAATCGCTTCACTGCGGGAAAGAATTTTGTTGAAGACTAAAGTCATAATATTTTGGACATCGAATTTTTACACGAAATAATTTACAATACTTGGTATAACACAAATATATAACATGGCCATTTTTACTAAAAATATTATTAATTTTTAAAGAGTTATGAGTATTTTAAAAATCTCGTAACTAATTCATGAATAATAATAATAATAATAATAATAATAATAAAACTAAACTCCGTCATCGTGTAGAAAATATATATATATGAATCACTACGTTAATTATATTTCATTGAAATATGTGAAATATTATTGTTAATAATGAAAATAATAAATATAAACATACGATTGATTGCTCGGTCAGCGTTAAACTAAACACACGCGTATACCGACATAGCGCGTCAGTCGGCCGCAGTAAAACCTGAAAAGAAAGTAGTCACCAGATGGCGGTACCGGTACGATATATAAAAAAAGAGGGGGTAGCCACGCAGACGTATAAATAGCGGTGTGCAACTAGCGGACCGCTCAGTTTTGCCACGGTGGACAAACGCAAACAATCTTCTTCGATTCTGCTCGTGGCAAACACATTGTGTGTGTGTATGTGTGTGGTAACGCGAGTTAGATATCTCGCAAAACGTATAGAATATTTCGCCCGCAGACTTGGCGAAATAGCTATATAATATATACCGGTAAATTGCTATACCGCGAAATATTCGGAATGTTTTTATACGTTCCGAATATATAAACATTGTATATATATATATATATATATACGCGCGTATATAGAAAGTGTGCACACGGCTCAAAGGAAATATTTGCGATTGTACGGGCATAATATAATGATAGACTTTAATAATAACATATTGGTACAATAATAAGTTTCCAATATATATTCAATCACGTGTTTATACGTATATTTCGCAGTGTGTGTGTGTGTGTATTTTTTTTTTCATCGTTGGTTTGCGATTTTATAACACTGTTTATTTTTTTTTCAATAACATTATTAATAATAATTTGTTGTTATACGTCGGTATAGTAATATGTGTAAAACGTGCGGTTACACAAAAAAAAAAAAACATACGAATTACTTTAATTGTATACCCGGAGGGAGGCCATCCCTAGGGCGATCGCTTTCTTTTCACGCGCTGAATACGTAAAATAATAATATTATATAACACGCCACTTCGATCCGCGAAATATTTTATTCGCGATTTATTTTTTTTTTATAACAGGTACGTTCTAAACAAAAAGAAAATAAAACCGACACTTTTACACAAACCTTAGAAGCGTTTACGTATGAAAATTATATTTGTGTATAAAGAAAAATTGTATATGTGCGAATATAAATTCGCAAAGAGAGTATTTGATGAGAAATGAAGAAATATACGTATACGAGTTGTTGTAGTATTAAACGTATTTATTTGTTACCGCGGTAAAAGTCGTCATCTGCAGCCGCGGGTATTAAGCGAAAAAGAAAACGCGCGAATTCTAGACTAATAACATTTATTATTTAAATTGTTTCATTTTTTTTTTTTTTTTTGAAAAATGAAAAAACAAAAATAAAACATGTGTAAATTTAAGATGTGACAATAACGCGTTTTGATTTGATCGCTTGTGAGTAAAGAATTTTTAAAGGTATACCGTCGTTTAATAAAATAATTAATTACGCACGAAACGTATTATTATTATTTTTTTATATATATAATTTGCTTGCGTACGAATATCAATTTTGAACCCGTTTCGTACTTATATGACGATTATTCCGTATAGAACGGCGTACCGAGTATGCAATTTTAATGTTGATCGTTATTATTTTATTTCTGTACGATTTTAACGCATTCAGAAGTTAAACGTAATAAACGTTTAAAACACGTTTGAAAATTTTCTATAACAATTTGGTAACATAAAACAAAAAAAACGTTTCGCTCGCTCGCAATTGGAAAAACGATTAAAGATAAATAACACTAAAATATATAAATTAATATCGATTATAAATTGTTGCGGTTAATAACTATTTAAATATTACGATTCCGTTAATACGTAATAACGTTTAATGGCCATTTAATGTATATTGTGTCAGGTACTTTGTAAAATTTGGAACTCATGACAATGTTCATAATACAGTCTGTTTGAATTTGTTCGACCGGGGGAAAATTTTTCTTTTCATTTTACACTTTTTTTTTTAACGACAATTCCCCCGTTGCGACACAAACCCGAGCGAGAGAGCTTTGCCAACTTCTGGGATTCTAAAATATAATATAAATTTAATTTCGTTATTTTGAAATTTCTAACACAATTTCGTAAAACGCGTGATTTTGTGTACGTTTAGGAGCATAGAAGCGGTGTTCAGTGGTGGATTAAAAGAAAGCCGGTTTATTCGTTTTGGACTACTACCGCGCTGGAATAAGAAATATTATTGAAAACAACAAAAATACAATTTTAATGATTCAAACTAAACTTTAAACGAACATAAGTTAGTTTTGTAAACGAATTCTATTAGGCATTATTATTATTATTATTATTAAAAAAAAAAAATAAACACACAATAGTTTTGTAATGTAACAAAATATTTATTTATTTTTTGTATAGAAATTACCCATTATTATTATTCTGTCTGTCATAGACGGTCTCTTTTAAAACGTACAGTATTACGTAGTCCTTTGAGTCTTCAGTATTAAAGTTTATCTACGGTGATTTTTAATTTTTAAAGAATTTGTGGTGGATCTTTCTCGCGTCCTCATCGGGTAGAGCCAGAAATATTCCACACAATAAAGTCGCGTTTTTTTTCGTTCCGTCTTCTATTTTAACGTTGATTTCTCCGCCGTTTGTTTTATAATTTACGTTTTAAACGACGAGAATAATTTTTTATTTTTGTCATTTAATCGTTATGTCTAATGAAAAATATCGTTTTTACATTCGACGTTACGAATAGTAACCCTGTAGATTTTTCTGGCGAACGCTCATTATTGTTACACGGTCACGAGTTATAGTGAAAAAAGTCCGTAGGGAAGATTATCGTCGGGGATTCTACACGACGACGATTTTCTGCATATCCGCGCAGAAGACGTAATCGACGAGTTAAAGTCTCCGCGGGCCAATAGTTGACGTGACGATTTGTACGCGCATATAATAAAATAAGGCCACAATATATATATATATTTTAAATTCAATTTTAACGCGTATTAACGATATTTTCATACTCGGGAAATAATCGAAACATCTTTTTTTTTTTTTTTCAAATTCCATCGTTTTTGGAGGTTATACGACCGAACGGTTAGGGGAAGAGAACGCGGTTTGAGGGGATTTTCGTTTTACACCTTCCCCCAAAAACAGAGAAAACGTTTTTCACGTAACGCCAATACACTGTTTATTATTATTATTATTATTGTAACGAATACTAAGTTTGTTTTTCTTTTTTTTCCTTCACTATATACGTAAAAAAAAAGAAAAAAAAAATCAAATAAAATATATTGTGTGTACAGTATAATAATATAGTGAAAGTAAACTGCAGCGTATCCACTGGGTGGCGGCGGGCCGCGTGGATACACACACACACACACGCATACTATAGCGAGTCCGCCGCCGCGTGTGTGCGTGCGGTCTGCGCGCCTCGCGCCAAGGCACCGCCGGCCGGCCCGTCAGTCGCGCGCCGGACAATCATCACACACAAACACACACGCCATACACACACACACACACACATCACACACGCGTCATAAAAAATAAATAAATAAATAATAAAACGTCGTATAGGAACGTTACACGCGGGACCATTTGTCATCTCACTTGTCGTCGATCCGCCACCGGGTGTTATCGTGCGCCGATGATAACCGATACAAAGTGAATCGTTTTTTTTTTTTTTATATATTATATATTAAAAATTTTTTTTTTTTTTTTCGGTAATTATTAGTTTCTATCCCCGTTTTATTTCTCGTCGTCGTCGCCGTATCGTTTAAAAAAAAAAAAAAAAAAATTCCGGTCGTTTTTATTTGCCCCGAGCGGTTTTCCTGCGCGAACCATCTTCGGCATGGGCGACCGGCCGTGATCGCCTGCAATCACCGCAGCAACCCTCGGCGCGCGCACACCAGCCACCTGACCGCCGTAATACGACGACCGTTTACACGGCACTATCGCGACAATGACGACCGCGTTGTTTCCGCTGTTACCACTGTTATTGTCGCTGACGTGTACCGCGTCCGGTTACCGGGCGGTGCGCACGTCCGGCCCGTTGCCGGTCACCGTGCACGTCCGGGCCGGCGGCGTGGCGGCCGGAGGACCGGCCGCCAACAGGACGTTTCTCGCGCCGCCGCCGCCGACGACTACGACGTCCGCGGCGACGACGTCCGCGGCCAACGCGGCCGCTGCCGCCGCCGCGGGGTTCGCGCCGTCGTCGTTCTCGTCGACCACCGGCAGCTCGACGTCCGCCGCGGGCCGGAATCAGACGAGATCGGAACGACTCAGAGCCAGGTGAGTTGTTGTTTCACTCGTGTTCATTCGTTCCGTGTTCGCACACTGCGAACACAACGTCTCCTCTCTCGATAGAATTATTATAAAAATAAACAGACTTTTAAAAATAAAACGCCTATATATATATATATGTACAATATATTTTCTCTTTGAAATGAGCGCGGTTTTTTTTTTTAATAACGAAATCATACCTGCAGTACACCGTTTGTAAAAAAAAAAAAAAACGTTTTGGATGTATATAAAATAATCGATCGAAATTGAATAATGAATTCGTTTTTTTCCCGTTGAAAACGCTTCTTTTTTGCTTCGATCAACGCGAAAATCGTGCACATCAATCAACAGATCTGCGTTAACGTTTAATAAGACACGGCGTTGAAACGTCGAATTTTTGAATTTTCGAAGAAGCCAAGAAAAACGATCGTTCACCGTTACTATAATACATTATACATTTTGTATAACCGTCAGAGACTAATAAAAAAAAATAATAGCGAGCGTGTTCGATGTTCAATGGAAAACTTTCTATTATGTTTATGTGCATTATATCGACAAAAAATAAATTTTCGGAGCTCATAACTAACTGCGCAGTTAAATCCGGCCAATACGTCGAACGACAACGACGACGAAAAAAATATTTTTCCTACCGCTGGTCAATATAATTTCAAATGTTTTTACAACACTCCCCCTTACGCAAACATTACGGACGGTATTTTCTGTTGCCGATGTGATTGCGTAAATTGTTTCCGAACACTCGTTGGATTAAATGTTTAATATTGCCGATAAAAAAATCCCGACGATTAAACGCGTTGCAACGCTAATTTTTCTATAAGGCATAGGTAAAATCGTTGTTATAAAAAAAAAAATTGAACTGCTTATTGCACGATTCATAATTTTATATTATATTTAAATTAAAAAAAAAAAATTGTGTCGAACACGCGTTTTAACGCGATTGGAAAGATGATAGATATAAAGATAAGTGTATAAATTATACGAAAAATAACGATTTAAAAGTATACGTAAGTTATATTAAAAAAAAAAAATCGATTGATATAATGTCGCGAGTACGAGATTATCGTTTTTCGACCAAAAATTCGTATTGTTATAATATACTCGTAGATTTTCTTACAATTACATCGTTAGAAACGTGTTTTCATATATATATATATACATTTTTGTGAGAAATTTGAAAAACGTGTACGGAATGTTTTTTTTTTTGCTTATATTAGATTTTTTTTTATTTTTGGTACAGACTATTTGACGGAACACTTTTAATATACTCGCTCGTATATAACCATAGTGAACGTTTTTGTAAAAGTTACAAATGAAAAAAAAACAGTTTATGTAACACACGTGTTATTACTTTCCAGATTTTATGTAATAAATAAATATAATAGGTATAATAACGCGTGAGTCCTTATAAGTGGGTACTGAAATTCAGTTTATTTATCGCGAGAATTGGGTTTCTTTCATGTAGGTATTATTTTCTTCGCCTTATTGTAATAGCCGCGTTCTATTATTATTTTTATTATTATTATTATTATTATTATTATTATTATTATTAACAGGACGATGAAGTTTCTATAAAAATTATACGACTATCATATAAATATTGTTTTTACTTTTTACAATAAAACGAATTTTTTTTTTTTAATGCGTTTCTGATACAAGTAATAACTGTACGGCCCATCGTAGTAGATATGTTTGATAGTTTGCATTTCTGGTCCCTTAGTTCAAGATTGTGGCGTAAAAGGCATCTTTAGGATTTACAGAGCTTACCAAAAAATTCGAGCCGTAATATACAGATATAACGAAAAAAAATGTAAGAAAACGATTTGGAAAATAAAAAGATTTTTGGAGACTATAATACCGATCTAATATATTCTACAAAATGTTTTTTTAATATACATAATCAGTACGTATATACTTTTTCATATTATTACATATTTATAGAGCAGTCGGTTAACAATAAACAAATTACAAAAAAAAAAAATCTTATAAATTCGTTGACTTCAATTAACACAAATTTAAAATCGCGGTAGATATATAATTGAAATATATCGTATTTTAATCGAATTACAATTCATATTTATTATATTTTGTTTTAAATAATAATAATAATAAATATACTAACAGTGATATAAAATATCAGTGTTATTCAATTTTATAACTTATACACGTGTACGAGGACTGTAACTTTGTAAACTGTAAGTTCCAAAACAAAAATTTATTTTCAAATACTACACGAATCGGTTTACTTTGTCAAGACGATAATAATAGTCTTATAACAGAATATCGAAGACCGATCGAATCTATTGAATCAAATGTAGCTATTATCTGTATAGAAAATCGATATGTTTTTATATTATTTACAAAAGACAATGTATAGTATCAAAAAAATAATAAATAAATTCTAAACGGTGATTTATATATATGTATATACAATTGTACGAAATATGTTTTTATATATATATGCATAATTTTTCACTAATGGAAAAAAAAAATTATGTATTACTAATGGCAGGAAGAAAATGTTTCGTTTTCTTCGATGAAATTATTTTAGGACCGATTTTTAACTGAAAGCAAATGTCATTATGATGTTTATAGAGCGTACAGTTGGTATGCCTCAATTTTTTTTTTTTTTTTTTGAAAGCCCCGGGCATTTGTTCATTTTAGACCACACGTTCGCCAAAGTCGCCACTGCAGATAGTTTAAATCGAATCGACAAGTATAATATGTATAATATGATATGACCGCCAACGCTCTCGTTCGACGGCTGCGATCGAAAATATAATAATTGTGTGTGCGTCGTGTTGATTTAAACGCCATTGCAGCCAGGTCTATAAAACGACGGTGGCGTAATCGTTTTCGGATTCGGATGACGGAAAACAGATATTCTCGTGATAAGTATACTCGTGTTATATATTTAAAGATCTATATATATATATATACACGTATAATAATAATAATAATAATAATAATATAATGAATCTCGAACGAGGAGCCCGCGAGGTGTTGGTGTGAGCGCGCCATATGGTTAGTTACACCGCGTCGTGTGATCGTTTGGTAACGGGTCATTTGATTCAACAGCCTCCGAGCTGTGTAGGACATTCGTCGTCGTCGGCGCGAAATTTCCCGAAGTATTTTAAATATTATTTTTTTTTTTTTTTTTGATATTGGGAAATACACTTTTTTTTTCTTTCTAAACGTACATATTTTCTTTTTATTATTTCATACGTTTCGTTCGGAATACGATTTATTAAAGAAATTTTTTTAAAAGTACCTGTACATAAGCGTCGAGTCTCTGCCGTTAACGATTTTCTAACGAGATATCGGTGTATTGTGTTTATAGACGGCAATATAATTTCACGTTATTCGTTGTTACATAATAATATAATAGCTAAAGAGTTTGTTTGTTTTTTTCTTCTTCTTCTTCTTCTTCTGTTCGAACGCGTTAATCTCTGGAACTACCGGTCGGATTTGAAAAAATCCTTGTTGCATTCGAAATTCTCGATAGGCTATTTAATATCACGACGTTACTACGGCCTTTAGGAGCCGATTAACAAAAAAAGCAAAAAAGAGTCAGAAAGACCGCTGAGCGAAAACGAAGTTTAAGTAAATAATAAATAAATGCGACGACGCGGTGTGTTGACAATGTCCACAATGCCCAGTTAACGATGGAATAAGTTTTGAAAAGTCGGGGAAGTTTGTTTTCGACACGGGAATTAAAAATAAGAACACAGGAGGTGTTTAAAATGGATTGGAAGCGTTGGATTTATAGTGGTTATTGCGATAAATAAATTAACGAAAATTCAAGTCGAACGCAACAAGTGCGACGAAACGTGTAAAAATGTAATATTATTGTGTTGAAAATACAAATCGAAGTATTAAAGTCATCTTTATTATTTTTTTAATTTTCCAACATCCTTACACCGAGTGTTGAACGAAATTTGGTAATCGTACGGGATGTGGTGTTTTTTTGTGTTACGGGCAACGAAGTACACGGAGATCTGCTGTAGTAAACGCGCGAAAAAAAAAACAAATTTATTCGTATACTGTTGTGTTAATGATTTGCGGGGACGCTTGGAGGAGAATCGTTTGAATCTCGGATTGAAAAATAAAAATCAATACGACATCAGTGAGGATATCGTCCCGGGCGGTGTATTAGTAGTTATCGCATGGCGATGTTAGCGCGCGCACAGTGTTAATAGTATTAACCGCATTTGCCAAACCCGGCGGATACCGTTTAAAATATTTCGAAAAATCGTTTTTCCTTTAAATAGAAAAAAAAAAAAATAGCGCGAAATTCTCGAAAATTCATTACGCTCAGACGCACACGCGTGCGCTGGTATACGTTTTTTTTTGTTTTTGTTTCGTTTTAATACCTTTCACTACTAAAAATCGTCGTCGTCGTCGTCAATTATTGTTATTATTTTCGTTCTTATTTGTGTACGTTAGTTTTTTCTTTTAAATGCCACCCGTGTTAATCAGAGTACGGCCGCGGCGACGGGCGTGTGCTGCGCTGCAGGACCGCGCGTTTCGCCTATAAATTAATTAATTATCTAACGCGCGGAACTTTTAAACTACGGCCATGGTTTTATTGTTCTCTTTTGTTATTCCCGCACGGTAAAACAATAATAATAATAATAATAATAATAATAATAAGCGAACGGTGTTACATAATTATTAAATACATTTATTTTTTTTTTTTTAAATAAATTACAATTTTTTTTTTTATATTTTTAAAAACCGTAAGACGAGCGGAAAGAAATCACGCGAAATATATTTATATTAATTATGTTCCATATACGAGCACGTATAAAACGAATTCATCGCTTTAAAAGGTGGTTGGGGCGAGGTAAATCAATTTCAACGCGTTTTTCTATGATTCAACACACACAAACCGCGGCGACGCAGGGGCGTATTTACTTCATCCCCTAGGGGGGGGGAGGGGCGAATATAAAAAACGGCCCGTCGAATATGTTGCCAACTCAGAATCATCGAAAAATTATATGAAAATAATAAGTTTTAAATAAAAAAATGTTTTATTACATTTTAGTTTTGGTTCGATTAATTTTAGTTGCCAGTAGGTATAGGTACATACACAAGTACCTAGGGGGGCCCCTATCGCCCGCCCCCCCCCTTGTATACATCATATCCTCTTCGAAAACCCGCAGTTCTTCTGAAAAAAAGATCCTGTTCATTCGAGCATATTTCCCGAACTTTCAATCGTAGGCTGCGGGCGGTGCCTTGTTCGCACTCTTTCTCGATCCGAATTGAAAACGTTACTTTTTTTTTTGTACACACCGAACCGACAATTTTTTTCGTAGATATTTTTTCCGAAGAAAGAAAAAAAAAACCGATTTTTAACGTCGCACTAATAACAACACAATGTTCTTTCGCCGTCCGTCTCCGCAGCATCCGCAGCGGACCAATGACCAGTTTAAAACCGGTTGTGCCGTCGTACGCTCTCGTGGTGTATTTCTTCTCGCGCGTACACGCGGGACAACGAGAAAACGGTTAAACAAGACGATACACATGTAGAAAATAAGGCGCGTACCAGTACGTTTTAATTTTAGCCCCGGTGAAAGCCGGCGGAGAGTGTGATGGGAAATCTCGCGCCCATACCGATATCGATGCGGTTTTTTTTTTTCCCGGTCTTCTTCTTTCGGCAGTTCGATTGTTGTGCGGCCGAGGAGGTGCCGTCTCGTGGTTTTTTTTTTAGCCGAAACGTTTTTTCTCCCCTACCCCCCCCCCCCCAAACAACGTTGTTTTCAATATTTCCCAAATCAATACTCGTTTTTTTCTTTCTTTTTGGAATAAAATCATTATTATTATTATTATTATTATTATTATTACGCGCGTGCTCGGCGTCTACTCGTCTGTCCAGTTTTTTTTTAAAATTTTTTTTTCCCCCTGCGCGGTATACGCTGCACAAAACGTAACTGTCGTTGGCACCGGTTCAACCGGGTCATCGGAAAACCGTGTTTTACGTCGGACCGTTGTTATATTAAAAAGCGATAAATCACCGGCGCGGCGTATTATAAAAAAACAATAATATTATGAATACGGCGCGATGGGCGGCGGCGTACCGAAAATGCCTCCGGTGACGCGTTAAATCTCGTCCATTGAACGGGGTGTATATAGTTTTTGTGAAATAATAACATTTGTATTCACATTTTTCGTTTTCCCAGTCGAGTTTTTTGTTTTTTTTTTTTTTTAATATAAAAACGTCGATAAACGATGGAATTATTGTGGCCGAGAAGAAAGAAGAAAAAAAAAAACCACGCACGACCGAGTCGCCAGTGTAATTTTCAATTAAGGGAATACGCGGTGAAAAAGGGATTCGCAGGAAATTATCGATTTTCCATAAAGCAGACGGAGCGAGCAAAACGATCGGGAAAATCGTCCGTCGACCGTTTTATTCGAGAGAAACACGACGGGCCGAGGGAGAGATCTTCGTTCGATGTGCACAGCTCCTCCGGCCGTCTCACCAATACTTGTCCGCGTCGGCCGTGACTCTTTGAAACGGCGTTTTTTTAAAAACAATACGATTTTTCTGTAGTTTACACTTGTCTCCCGTGTGAGAACACTCGTCCAGCTATTATTTAAAAAATTTGACACATTCGGTTTACGTACTCGTTTCATATGCCGTGTTTCCATCGTTTCCGAGCCGTTTTGCCGTTTGTATGTATATCGGGTTCGGCAAAATTCCTAGGAAATTTTTTTAATTCGATCGTTTAAGGTTACGCACCGTTGTTCCGCGGCGATAAATTGGCCGAAAAATAAAACGAGTTTTTTATTTTATTATTATTATTATTATTATTCACCTGATTACGTTATAAACGAAACGTGCGGGTTGTTTACATTTCGAACAATATATTTAGAAAAAAAAATATTTCGCATAAAGCGCGAATAATTACGTGTATAATCGCGCGTATATAATAATTATTATTATTATTACCATCGACGATTATTACGGTTTTCTGTGCGATAAATTACACTTCGTTCCGCGGCAAAAAAGAAAATGTATACGAAATATAAATGTTACGAAAGTGTCTCTGCAGTTCACACCGCGGTTGATTGAAAAGGTTACGACGACGCGTTTTTTTTTCCTTATAAAATTTAACCGTCGAAACTTATTAGTTAAATAAATTCAATTTTTATTTATACGAGTTAAAACGCAATCAGTTTACGTCAATGACCCAGTTCTATATATATATATATGTAACGTAATATATAAGAGACGAGTTTAACTGCCGTTTCTAATAATAATAATAATAATAATAATCATTAATCGATTATTATATACGGGAGAAGTACAGTACAATCAGTCAGTCGATAGGATCACCGCGCGGCGATTGTGAGGAAAGGGGCATTGGTTTTTTTTGCGATCAAAATTTATACACTTGTCAATTATTGATTTTTTTTTTTATTTAAACGTTAAGTGTTCACGTAATATATTATAAATATAATTTTATTATTTTTATTTATTTTCGCCGCTTGTACGCAAATGTGCTGTTGTCTATTGTGTCCTGTAAACTGTCTGAACCGCTGAAGTGTCGAGAAGCGTTGGGCCTTTTTGAAGAAAAAACTACAGTAGATCTCGGGCAATTTTTTTTTTTTTTTTATTCTTCCGAGCGCGGAACAGTTTGAGACGCTACAATAACAACCTTATATTGTGTTACCGACACGTGTAATTATTAATAATTGTATTTTATTTTTATATAAATTTACTCTTAAAAAAATAAAAAAAAATAACTGTCTAACAATATTACGGCCGCGATCGCAAACACGGCAATATTTTTAGCTCCTAATATTTAAAATTGCGAAACCATAAAAAAAGAAGAAAGCGAAAACAGCAAATGTATGTGAAAAAAATACAACGAAAATTCCGCCCGTGAGAAATATTGCCTTCCAGGACCACTCCTTAAATACGGCCGTTGGTTTTCGAGGTAAATGTAGAAACACGTTCGCGGCATAACACTATACGAGCGTGTATATTGTAATATAACTGAATTGCGTATATATTTGAAAAACTGGTAAATATAATTTGCGACATTTTGTTGTACGCACCTATTTGCGTTATTCAAATATTGTTCAGGATTTCGAATTAAAAAAAAAAATAATCGTAAAATAATAAAAGAACGGTATAAAATCGAATGGAAAACTTTTCGTGGCTCCCCCCCCACCCCCGACAATATGCAGTATCGAAGACGGGAAGAAATAAGATCAAATAATCGAGCTTTGAAAAAAACGTGTTCGACGAGCGGAGTGTAGACCGGCGGACGAGGAGCGCGAATAAATGGAAGGAACGAGGAAGACGTACGGATAGTGCGTGGATATGACGGAAACGACGCAGAGAGCCGGTCAGTGGACTCGAACGTAACGGAGAAAGAGTGTTTTAACGACTGTATAAAGAGCCTAAACGGGGCTTGCGAGGGTTTGGCGGAGAACACAAATTTTATGACACTTGTATGACCGTTCGCAATATAAAATTTGGTGTCGTCAATCTTTAATTTTCAGACGCGTTTCCTTCGCGAACCGCTGGACGTTCATTCCCGGCATAGATCGTTGACCGACCATTTAAGAGCACTGTGTCCCCCGCGACCTAATTCTTTATTCGCACACTTTACATACACGCGCGCGCGTGTTAGAAACCCATTCGAATAGTGTTTATAAATATGAACCGATATCATTCACATAATGTGCGGAGCGAGCGAATAAATAGCGTACATAGAATATTACGCGACGTGTTCTTACGGAGACCCGTTAGATAACGCCGTCGCGTCGCAGTAATCGAATCCGTGTGAGTTTTCTTTCTTTCTTTTTTTTTTTTTTCTTTAAACGCGATCAATCATTAACGGCGGAGGAGAAAAAACGCGCGAACAAACGGTGGCCGAAAAAAAAATAGATAGAAGACCGTCGGCGGTCGTTTTGTGCAACGCGCGGTACAATACCGAATATATGCCGTTAAACCCATTAAAACTCGACATTAATACCGAGGCATTTCTATTATTGTTATTATTGCGTTAAAAATATCAATCGGAGCGAAAAAGGAAAGAAATATTGTCTTCCCGTTAGTAACGACCTAATAATAATAATAATAATCATATATTATAATCACCGCTTTAACCGATACGTATTGGATCTGCAAATGGGCTGTCTGGCGCTCGGGTATTATTATTTATTCATATTGCGCGAATGCAAACGGGAGTAATCGTTGAGCAACTACAATGGGTTGGTTAACAAACGACGAAATGGAAAGTATAATATAAGAAGAAGAAAATAAATAATAAAATAATATCGTTGTTCATTATTCCCACGAGGTTCCGTCACCGCGCGCGCCGTCGCGAACTCAAACCGAAAATACTGTAAAAGAAACACACGGTGTAAAATATTTATTATAAAATAAACGGCGCGACGGCGGCGGTGGTTTTTTCTTCTTTGGTGGTAAATTCGACGATAAATGAATAATATCTCGTCGTCGCGCGTAAAAGTTATTAATTAACGGTAAACGGCCGCTTTCTATATGGACACTCCGTATACGTATAACATTATACCGTGTTCGAGACATTTAAAAATTGAATTCGTTTACGTTGTTAAAAAAACAAAAAACGAATGCGTTCAATACCATCGTTCTTTTTATATGTATACGTATATATATATACATACGAATCATTTATAAAATCGAACATTTTATAACTTTGTGTATAAAATAATATAAACTCGAAATTAGTTATTTCGAGACGGGGGTTCGTTGGAAATCCGCGTGCCATATTTTTCACAACCAATAGATTTATTCGCATAATCGAATAAACGCAGGCAATAGGAATAATTTTATGAATACGTTATTATGTGACAATCACTGTTTAGCGTATTTATCGTGTTAAATGCGTTCGAACGGGCGGAAAATCGTTCAGTTAAACGTCGTTCACACGTCGCATTCGAAGAAAACGAGTGACGTTCATAAAATACGAACGTGCCGCGTTCCTCTGCCCAAAACACTGAATCGAATATAATAATATTGTGCCCGTTATTGGTAAGCGCGTTATAATAAACGTGTGTAAATGACACTCGTACATTATACGCACACTGTATATATATATATATATATATATAAAACAAATAAGAAAAAAATAAAAGGAAAAAGGAAAAGAGAGTGTCAACGTACGTGACCGAAGTATGAAATGATTTCGTTAGCGCTGCGGCGGCTGAGGTGGAGAACGGGCGGGAAAGGACGAAAAATAAATAAAATTATACTCGTAATGTCGTGTTTTGCATAGAATAATAACAATGTGCGAGAATTGATGCGCAATCCATACACACACACACACAAATACTAAGGACGAACCGAGTAAATAACAATAATAATAATAATAATAATAATAAAACGCCTCACATATTACATACGTACACTGTTGGGATCCGCACGCGTTTAAAACAAACCCAAGGTCAATAAAACAGAAAGGTGAGACGCGCTAATATGGTCACTATCCGCATCATCGTTGCCGGTCGAAGAATTCTGTATAGGCAATAACACTCGCCGCGTACCGCCCATAATAATTATAATAATAATAATAATAATAATAATAATAATAATAATAATAATAATAATAATAATAATAATAATCCAAA
Organism: Chaetogeoica ovagalla; assembly: GCA_032441825.1. Taxonomy (NCBI): domain Eukaryota; kingdom Metazoa; phylum Arthropoda; class Insecta; order Hemiptera; family Aphididae; genus Chaetogeoica; species Chaetogeoica ovagalla. Next base: position 8,822,413 of record CM063736.1, read on the forward strand.
ATATGTTTTAACGTTTGGCTTTTTCGCCAACAGTAAATACTTGGTGAGAAACCGGCGGTTGAAAACCCGACCAGACCTTATTAATTATTATTCTTCACTTTTTCGGCGCAGGCGAAAAAAAAAAAATTCCAAATGCACCAAAACGAACTCCTAACGAATGAGTCGTAAAAAAAAAAGAGAAAAAAAGAAAAGGCGGATGACGACGTTCGATCGAATTACTTGGATAAAGGAGTTCTATTATTGGTATATTATGTGAATTCGAAAGCGATGAACGCGCTAAATCTATTCGATAAAACGATTCGGAGCGAACGCCTGAGCTTCCGTCTTCTAATACGCTTTGTCGACAAATTTGGAATGTTTATAAAAAGAAAAAAAACAATTGTCATTTCAAACGGTTTTTCCGAATACAGTTGAACGTCTGACACAACTGTTTTGAATTGTTAAGTCTTAAAATCAAAATTATTACTTCTTTTATGAATTAAATTACATACGTCGAAATCGTTATAACTGCCCAAAAATTAATAGAAATTTTTTTTTTGTAACATTTTTCTCGTCATAGTTACATATTTTGGTGAACATTTTAAATTTCAATGACCATTAATTACGAAATTACGAGCTAAGACACGCACGCGATACCGTTTCAGTATTGTATACCGGTATAGTTCGATCGTAAAAAAACCTAAATTATTTGTCTCGATGATAATAATAATCATTATTATTATTATTATTATTAGTCGTAGAAAAAAAATGAAATATTGTCGGTTAAATCGATATACTCTTACACGCAGGTCTTATACGGTGTGCATCGTCGGCCGGAGTCCGTTTGAACGAACATCTTAAACTATTAATGCGCGAGATGAATTTTTTTTTTTCATTTCGTCATATTTTCGACTCGTTCAGGCGCACATCCACTCTCACGTGTCCGACCGAAAGAGTGTCGGCGAAACTTAAAATGCCCTCTCTCGGATTTGTTTCGAAAACCCATTTCGTCGAGTCCTTGTAAATCTGTCCGCTATAAACCGCGACGAAAACCTTTCCGTTTTGTGTGTTTTAGGCATACGAGTACATATTATGCGTATAACCGAGATTTGCTCGTTTGTACGGATCACACACGGCTGCTGCAGCTGTATAACGATTTCGCAACCGCGTCCGTCGTACCCCAACTCGACTTGTCCGCGACACGATATCGCGCACGCCGCTCGTACACACGCCGCAGCGATTTATCAAACGGTTTTTTGTTTAGACCGATTATTACAAAATATCGTGCGAAACACAATTGCGAATCAGCGAAAACAACAAACACAATGATCGTTACACCTATCCGTCGTGCATACGTTACGGTTCGACTTTTCGCGTATGAAAAAATGTTTTGAAAATTTTTAATCGATAAAAATCGATCGTTTTTATTTATTTATTTTGTTCTCGTACAATACGCGCGCGATAACCGATTTAGATATCTGCGCGCCGCCGGACACGACCGTCGGTTTCGTTATTTTTTTTTCGACCGGGTGGTGGTGACCGCCGAACGTTTTTCTATTGCGCGGACAGTGGAGCCGGGGAGTGTTTACAGAATTTTCGGCGCCTGCAGTACGCACGACCGGCCGGTGTCGTGTAAACGAGTCGGAGTTCACAATCGATCGTTGTCCCCCGCACCACCAAATCTGTGGCAAAAAAAACAACACTATTCGTATCGATTGAAATTTTTTTATCAATTCGCCTCAGTAGTAGAAGAAACTTTAGTGAAAAAAAAACAAAAAAAAAATGATCACCTTAGTAACACAATCCGAATGGGAATACAATGGTAGGTGGTTTTTGGTTTAATTCCGAACGTTTTACCGCGTACGATTTTGTCGACGAGTAAACGCCGAAATATTGATACATACACGGGGGATGACTGGAAAACCGCGAAACGTCCGAGGGCGCAGAAAACACAGAAAACGTTGAAAAATTGAAATGTTCAACGAAACAAATACCGTTTCCGCGCGGTAGTGGACAGAACCCCAACCGGTAGTCGTGTCCGATAGACACCGAAATGACATTCGTCTTTTTCCAAATTTCAACCCTAAGGATGGTCCCTATAATTTCTGCGCTCGTCTCCGACTAGCCACTACTTAAATTCTTTGTAATTATGAGACGTAAAAAAAAAAAAAAACGTAAAAAATCGCATCTTTCGGAACGGTTTTAAACTTTTTTAAGAGTTAAAAAAAAATAATAAAATTACCGTGTTATTGTATCGCGTACGTGTAATGTTCGTTTTGTGTTCGATGCCCACTGCGTATGACTGCAGTATAACATTCACGGTAGTTTTTTCTCGTTTAAAGCAATTATCCATTTGATTTTTTTCTTTGTACGAAAAACACAGGCGTTCGCGTAATGTCCGTACACATAGTTCGACAATTATTATGTCGTTACGCCACCCACGATGAGCATAAATCCCCGTATTCCATTCGTGCGAAATATCGCGAAAATACGATTATAGAAATCCGTTCGCCGCCGCCGGCCGAATCTCCGGCCGAATGGTCCGACATTGTACGGACAATTAATTAAAAGTCGACGTACGTTTTTTCAAAATTGTTTTTGACGAGTGCTGCAGGGAAGAGGGCAAGTGCCTCGTGGGGAATTATTAGTTAACCGACTAGTAGTAAATAGTAGCGATTTATGCAGCCATAAGACGTTTTTTTATTCATTTATTTAACAAAATTATTAATACGTTAGATGTGCGTTACGAAGAGGAGGGGAGACTATAAATCGAGTAATTAAATATATTAATAGAAAAAAGTCAAAGAATATTATATATATAAAAAAAAATATATGTACATTTATGCGTTGTATTATATTTATTTATACCATCTCCGTCTGTGTATATAAAGTGAAAAATATTTATGACTATTTAATTTATTGCCAATATTTTTTTCTCGAATATTCAAACGCTTCCCGCGCACGCAGTTCGGCGAAATCCGTACGAATTTAACGTATTGAACAGTAGGAGGATCTCGCGAGAGAAAAATTAGAATTCATTCGCTGTGTGCGCGTATGGCCGCAATGAGTCGTGCAATGACGAGTCGCAAATTAATTTGACATTTCATAGAGAACCGTATGCGTCATAAAGTGATGTACGTCGCAGGTTTTGTTTTCTCGTATTTACACGTGTAAAATACACGTGTATATATATATATATATAAAGAAATATCTCTATAATGAATTGAGACTTACGAGCGCGAATCGGGATGCTGTTGCCGTTGAAGTCTGCAAATCGTTAGTTCTTGTGTCGGTAATTATACCGCTTTTCCCGAGCAAAACGAACGCTATATTTTGTCATCCGCCCCGTAGCGGATTCGCGTGATTTTCGACATTTCCGTCCGCGTACACTACGCGTGTACGTCAGTGACGGCGACATTTTTTCTACTTAAAATTCTATTCTATAACGTATTCTCCGCATGTTAATATAATATACGCGCGCGATACGTATTGTTTTACATTTTGCGAAAGACTTTTAATTGTTATATAACGCGTCCGAATACGTAAAAGTTTTCTTCGATCTGACGTGAGGTTTTTCAACATTTTCCGACTTCGCGTAGCGTGGCATTATAATGTTATAGTTTCGTTAGGCCGATTAAAACGTTATTTTTGTTCAGCGTTAACCTGTAAATCCGACGAATTCCATCGAGCGTTATTGTGTTTATTTACTATAAAAAAAAATTTTTTTTTTTTACACAATTTTACGTAAGAAATATAAAAATCCTTTCTCATACAATTTCCGTTATTAATATTTTTTTGTTAAAACAGATTGCATTTATATAAGGAAAATTCGGAATGCTGCGGCAGCGGGGCGTATACAAATAATATTTTATCATCGACGACACATTATTGATTTCGTCGCACCGCGCAAATCTGCGCAATATTATATGGGTCATAAATAAATAAATAAATAAATAAATATATATATAAATACAAGCGCGTCGTAATATATGATTAATTACGCCGCGTTCGGTTGTAAATCACATTCGTTAAGTAATAATATTGACGTGCGGTGCAAGTCGACAAATTGTCGGTGAAAAAAAAATATATATGTGAAAAAAAATTTCTCGTTCGCAGACCGATGGAAATAATAATAATAATAATAATAATAATAATAATAATAATAATAATATACGAGCGCGCCGCGGTGCTGTTGCAACGGTGTGAAAAATTGATTTTCTATTATTTAAATATATATTTTTTTGTTTCGTACATAGTAGTAGTAGCGTTTTTAGATAGGCGTATTAATTATTATTCACATAATATATATATGGGCGTAGGTTACGCGGCGGATCGTCGAGATAATTTTCGAACGATATATCGCGCGTATAAGAGCAAAAAAAAAAGATTTTTTATAATTTATAACGGCGATACGTGGTAATTTTTGTTTTCTAGCTGATTACGCTTACGTAATTCCGTGTTCTGGATTAATGACGTCTGACGTATAATATCGTATAGAGTTTCGATGCGATTTCGCGGGATATCGAAGATATGTTGGTAGCTCCTTATTAAACAGTTTATGTATTAGATTCTGAGCTGAGCCGTAGAGCAATGTATTTTAGTTTTAAAACGATGCGTTTTTTTTTTTTTTTACTTTTGTACCCGAAAATTCTTCCACAAAGAGAAACTGTACTGTGCGATCTTTACCGGTCATATAGTATTTTTTTTGTTTTTTTTTTTGCAAATCGCATCGTATCGTATTTATCGTATTGTGTTATAGGGAAATATAAATTTTCGCAAACATTTTTTTGAGCTAATTATAGATTTTTATGTAATTTGTATTCGTAAAAGATAAAAAAAAGTCGTTTTATTATTTGTGCAAAACAATTACGTTTGTTCAAAACCACGGAGTCTTGAAATTTTTACCGAATACGTAACTTCTTAATGTGTATTAACGAAAAACAACTTTTTAAAATTTTTTTTATTTTAGCTACCTTAAATTGAATTGGACGTACTGTAAGGTTAATTGTGTAAACTATCTATTATATATAATAATAATATTCCGCGGAATCGTTTTATCGAATGCAATTATGCGATTTACCGCATTATTGCTTTTAAATTCGCATATATAGTAAATAATAACATTTAACTCCCGAAAACCGCTATATTCGGAGTAATTCACATAAGCGCGACATCAATCCCCCGCCACTTCTCTTTCTCTCTCTATATATATATTATATACTGTTGCGTTTAAAAAGAAAATTGTGTCTTACATAATCTATTAATCGAACGCGCTTTTTGTATACGTTAAAAATCCATCTGAAACGTTCCGTAAGTGTACTATACAGTCGAATCGACGAATCATTCGTATATATATAAATATTTATTTTTTTTTCTTATAATATACTTCTCGCGCGTTACGTAAAAGATTCGTAACAGTACTGTTATTATAATGGACGACGGGGGCCGCGGATAAAATAATATTTGTATTTTATATATATATATATACTTACCGTTGTCAACGCGCGTTCTATACGTTACATTGCGCGCATATAAAAAGGCGCTATTAATAATAATAATAATATAGTTTTTTTTTTCTTTTTTACAATTATTATTATTATAAGGAGGACTCGCGCGGATGTTGTTTTTATTATTTTTTTTACAGCGCAAGTAAAACGGTATTAAAAACGTGTTGAAAAAAAACTATTTACATTTCGCACTGCAGACACACGGTATAATATTATATAATATGTTGTGTTGTGGCTACCGAATTTAGTCGGCACAGGCGAAAATAGCAGCGATTTCGTTCATGACGTCACCGGTTCAACGAGTTTTCCAAATGACTGCTCACCCTCCCCAGGCCATATGAGACATCCGTGTTTAAAAGAAAAAAAAAAAACCAAAATATTGAACTTTCCGTCGTACTAAATGTTTTAGGAAAAATATCTAAATCAACAGTCCGGTATATATTTTTATTATATTAATCGACACGGACATTGTCGTCCATTTGATCAATTATCGTTTCTATCGAGTTTTCGCGTATTCGTTCGCAGCGAAAAGTATTGAGAAAACCGCGTGGGAACAACGTCGTCCGCACTACGCGTTTCTTTATCCGTTTGTCCACTGTTCCGCGCGAGTCTCACGTACTCTGTGCGGCGGCGGCGGCGGCGTCCAAACGGATTTTTTTTTCTTCTTCTGTGTGCATAAGCGAATTATTCTTGTGTACACACTTCCCGGCCACTCTACGAGACCACAATATTGGATAAAATCTTCTTGAATGACGATAACGAGGCGAAAAACCGGCACGAACGCAGGGAGGTATTACACGACGTCGCCGTAGTTTTTGTGTCGTGTCAGAAAAAAACCGATTCCCGACGGCGGCGGATACGCGCGAACGGTTTTCGGCGCGCGTGTGTGGCCGATACAGTCGACGGCGACGACGAAGCGACCGACGATTACAGGACGGACAAGGACAAGGAGAGCTTACACGAAATAATAAATCAGAAGAAAAACTGTTATACGATTATTGTTATTATTATTATTGTTACGCGATTGTTATTTAACCGCGGCGCGCGTCCTTGCAATAACAACTAGTGCCGGCCCACTACGAGAGCGACCGCGGCGCATATCCGTCGGCGACGGCGGTCATCCGCTGGGTTCTAGACGGTTGTTGTGCGCGCGCGTTATTAGTTATTATATATTTATAGTTATTGGGTCACCGGGGCCGGTCGGTGTGTTATAAATAATAATAATATATTATTAATAACAATTATTATACACGCCGGGGAGAGGGGGGGGAATCGAATATAAATTCTCCCCGAGGCGCGTTAATATATTTTGAATTATAAAGGAAATTATTTATAATATGTCACGGCGTTCCGCTGCGAACAAAAAAAAAAAAAAAAAAAAAAAAAAAACGGTCCGCGAAAAAATCGTATCGCGCGCGTGAGAGCTCGCAGCGCAGCGAGAACCGGCGGCCAGGAGTGTGTCTCATTGTGTAATAGGGTAATCGGTCGGAAGCATGGGCGCCGCGAGGGGGGTGCAAGGGGGTGCACTTGCACCCCCCTGGCTTTTCAAAAAAAAAAAAATTAAAAAAAATTGAATGGTATTGAAAATATTTTATTTTGCATAATTATCTATATTATCTCTATTATCTATTATAATACTTATTTTACCTAATTGTCTATATTATCTATATTATGTATTATAATACTTATTTTTTAAATAATAAATGTAAACGTCTAGGTTTTTTCATATAATTTGAAAAAATATTTCTACGTATTTAACTTAAATAATTTAAGCATTAATTATAAATCAGCGTATACTATGCACGATGCACCCCCCTGACAAAATTCCTGTCGGCGCCTATGGTCGGAAGTACAGTGCGAAGTCGAGTGAGCGAACTTCGCCAAGTAGGATAAAGTGAGTTATTCGCGTAAATATTCCAAGTGAGTACTTTATTTTTTTGTCGTCCAGCACACATAAATCATTTATCCATATGTAAGTGTGTGTCGCGGTTGGAAAAAAACCGCGTTCAGTTCAAAATTGCGTTTGACGGTTCTCTGTAGCGATCGCGTTGAAATACAAGTGTAATTAATAAAATACCGCGAAAATAAAACGATTTTTTTTTTTTTGCCGATTTTCTGTACACTCGAAATCACACAGGAAAAATAAAGGAAAACAGTCAGAAAATTTCCACGCATTCGTTGCGGGATTTGGCGAAAAATCGTAAATCGATATCACACCAGCTATGGCATTGTATTTCCCAACCGTCGTCGTGTAACTACACGCACCGCGGCGTAATTATTATTATTATTATTATTATTCATATATCAATGACTTTTCTGTTGAACTTTTACTCGAAGTTTTATGTAGAAGGTAAACCGCTTTAAGTATTATTTACGCTATTCAAAACTAGTTTTCTATAGATCCGTATCGAAGCGCTAATATTCGAACGTCGCTGCGTATTTCTATGGTCGGTATTTTTATTCTCGACGTTATTTTGCGGGACAGCGTCGTACACGCTGTTTCCGTCGTCTGTGTTTGTCGAGTAAATCTGTCTCGAATCGCGTTCGACGAGCACTTACAAAATACGAAAAAAAAAAATAACTATAATTTCCTTCCGGATTTGTTTCTCCCCCTTCCACGAATCCATTCCGTCGAGTAATAACGAGAATTATTTTATTTTCTCTATTTACGACACACACACACACACACACACTGACGAGTAAAACGCGCGTTATTTCACAGTCGACAGTCGCGACGAATTTCGAAATATTCACATATCGCGGTTCCAATTATTCTAATTCCGAACGCCGTTATGATATTTATGCACACGCGTAGGATTATATCGGTTTGTAGGATATTATTATTATTATTATTTTTTCCACACACGGATTTTCAAGGTTTTATATAAATGTAGATCAGTATTTTTGTAAATGCGAAAAAAAAATAAATAAAAGTCGTCGAACAAAACTATTATAACGCACGCGCGGATCGTCGTATATATTATTATTATTATTATTATTATTTATTATTATATTGCGAAGTCTCGTCGTCGTCGTCGGGTCGACACAAACACCGCCGCGGCGTTCTTTTCTCTCAATCGCCGCCGCCGCCGCCGCTCGAGTTTGTTTGTGATATGAAATGTGGACCGCGCGGTATAACAACCGTCGAAAACGAGCTGATAAAAACTCCCGTGGCCTTGTGCCGGATTGACAGGCGACGACCGCCGCCTTACCTAGCCCGGTGGTATGAAATTATTATTATCGGCGCTGTGTCTGCTGGTGTGTTGCTCCGAGGCGCTCACACGCGCGTTGTCGTAACCGTCGTATTTCAACGTTTTTGATATTACGCGTGTGTTATTGGTTCAACGGTCGAACGGAACGGTGATGGGAGCGGACGTTTTTTTTTCTTTTCATATTCCGAAGAACACCGCTACGAATTATTTTCATTAGACCGGCGGAACACGTGTTATTTTGTTCAAATAACGTATTGAAATTACGATTTTCCGCGAGTGTTGGCATCGTTCACACGAGTAAAAATATCTAAAGGAATTGTTTTTTTTTTTTTTTTGTTTGAAATTCATAAGAGAAGAATTTCGAAATATTTTATGTCGGACCTCCTTCGGCGACGCGAACCTATATACCCGGTTCTTATTATGCGCGTTGTCCCTTGGTAGTAAGTAGGAGGAGAAAATGATCTTCTGACGTGTGCTCTAAAATGGGGAAAAACGCAGCAGTAAATCGCGGTTGCCAAGAGTTGTGGAATATTGTCATTTACGATTAATTGCGCGCCAAATTAGTCGGAGTGCGTTTCAATGGAATTTTTATACGTCAATATATGATGACGAGTTTGAAAAAAATATATATAATTCGATGAAAACGAACGGTGAGGATCCCACGGATCGAGTTTAATCGTTGGGAGAAAGGTAATTTTTTTTTTTTTTTTTTACAGTTCTCGTTTCTTTTATTTTTCCAGTTCGAGCACTGGGAATAATACGATCGATCCGTCTGCGCGCGCGCATCGTTAACGTGACAATCGGCTTTAAACGGCATTAAAACTTTTTGAAAATATGCGTATGGAATGTATACGGATGCGAGTTAACTGAACGGTGAGCACGACCGAGAAGAAAAAAAAACTGAAAACTTTTGAAATGTGGCGTTATCGAAAAACGCTCGAGATATCGATATGGAGCGACAGGATGACAAATGGCGAAGTTTTGTAAAGAATTCGAGAAATAAGACGAAATTCGGAAAATCATAATTAATAGAAGGGATAACGTGATAGGGCTGATGTACTGCTGATTATTGAAGGATATAACATGTGGACGGTAAAACATGAAGACCAAGAACGGAATGTTCAAAAATTATTAAGGACGCGGAAATGGAATAAGTCGACGAAATTCAAACGAGCCGAGTTTTGACAAAGAAGTTTGAATAGAGCTGCCAATCGCGAAATTGAAGACCTTAAAAATGAATAGATTTATTATTATTATTATATAATCGACGTTTTATTAAACTGTTCTTATTTAAAACTCCTTATATCAAATCGTGTAGATATAATGGTTTTTTTTTTGTGTCGAGATGATAGTGTTAAGTACGTAAAATATCGAGAACGATTTCGGTTTGTACAATATCATTTTTGGGAGACGAGAATTCTATTCTTATAAGAGTTTCGTCTCTACACCATCATCCTCTTCCATTCTAATTGATTTATTGTAAAATATTGATCGCCCGAATTTCCCGTAATTTCAAAAGTGTTGTTTTGGCAATTTGTTCGGTACAGTATGCGGTTGAACATTGTGAAGTTTTTCATGTATTTATATTTCTAATCGGTCGATTTTTGTGTTTTGTTCGCGGATGTTTTTTTTTTGTTTCAAAAATCAAATTTAAAATCCGCATTATTCGTCGTCACCACGTTGATAATAAATTCGAGGTGACGTGTTACATAGCAGTTTTAAATGTCATTCGTTCGTATATTGTTAAACGTCCTGCGCATACACGTACTCCGTGTGTACTTTTACTTCTGAGCACAGTTGATATTATAAATAATATTGTGCGATATTGACGTGTTAATCGGTGGCGAGAAGTCGTCGTCGACGTTAATGTCATTTCGCGCTGTCGTCGATGACAGACGAGGAGGCGTTTAGCGAATTTAAATAATATTTGTCAAATTTCCTGGTGTATTATAGAACGATGAATAATTTATGAGGCACGCCTGTCTGTATGTACGTGTATTGCGATGCGTCTTGACGACATAATTAAAACAACCCTCCTTTCTTTCGATTTTACCGTTTACACGACGTTTTATAAATAACATTTATACGTGTGTGTGTGTATATATTGTCTGTTATATTATCATACGCCTGAACAATTAAACGCGAAAAAAAAATAATAGAAAAGAGAAACGCGCTAAAGATCTGCGGGTTCTTATGACTGATCTGCATAAATCCTGTTTGAAAATGCGTCGCGTTTTAAATATGTTTTTAAAAAGACTTTTTGAACTTTGACAGAGACGCTGACGACCGTTTCTTCGCAAACGAACGCAATATAAAAATAATAGAATATTCAGCAAACGAAATTCGACAGTGTCCGTTCGTTTTAAAATATAATATCCTTTAAAATATACGACGAGCGTCGTTTATTATCGTTTATTATATAAATAATATTCGGTTATTCATCGTTAATTTCCGTATACGAGTAGGGGGGGGGGTGAAATATACGCCTCGATTTTTTTCACTGTTTCCGCCAAATTTTTCGTTCAGGAAATTTTGAATTTCGCGTACGACACACGTATATTATTATTGCGTTCCTATTAATTTTGAAGTTCAACATTATTTTTTTCCCGTCTCACCACCTTAAGGACTCGCGTTTACGTATAAAAATGATTTATAAAAATTTTCGATTGAATCAAACAAGATTTGTGCACACGAAGTTTCGAATTTACACGATTTTTCAATACGTATTTTTACAATTTTTCTGTATAAATTTTATTTTGAATGAGTTTTTTTTTCATCTCTCCTAATTATACTGTTCACAAGATGTATTGATTTGAATGTACAAAAATACCGTATTTTGTCACGTCACACGCGTTATAATTAAAAAAAAAAAAAAAATAATAATAATAATATATTACGAACAATTGTAATTGTTCATTACATATATACGCGTGTAATCAATTTAAATATTATTATAAACGTGTTTGAATTCGTATAAAATCGTTCGCTTAACACGTCACAAATACGTTTTTTTTTAAAGTTAATTTCAATACGGTTTTAGGGGGTGAACGCGATAAAAAAAAAAAAATGTCAATTTTTTTCCATCTATACGACGTTTTAAGAATACATTGCACTTAAACGTTCGAGGAATATAACATTACTGTCAATTAATCGATTTCGATCGAAAAATAATCAATAAATCCGAATCGATCGGCCGTATGTTACGAGGTATCTAATAATAATAATAAAAATAATAATAATAATAATAATGATTAATAATACAATTATTATATCGGCTTCGTAATGTATGTGCGTGTGTGAATTTTATTTATTTATCGGATTAGAAACGATACGTGTAATTATATACACACATATGTATATACGGAATAACGCGTATATAATAGTATTTTGAAACCGGTCCAGTACATATTATTATTATTATTATTATTATTATTATTATTATTATTATTATTATTATTATTATTATTATTATTATTATTATTATTATTATTATTATTATTATTATGTGTTTGGATCATAGCACCTTGTACGCTTACCTTTTACTTTGCAGTGGCGATATATAGCGGTGTACTTAATACAGTCGCCACTGTATTAATTGCGATCGAATTTAATTGTACGAATAATACGAAGGTGGATTTTTTCTCTCTCTCTAATCAAATCCAGTCAATTACTGGATTATTACACTGTGACTCACGTATTGACTTCTCTGCAGACGCGTCCGGCACACGCGTATCATTTCTTAATAACGATAGCGAATTATCACACGATTTCAATTAAAAAAAAAAGATATATATGTGTGTGTACGATTGAGAGAGAGAGAGAGAAAGAATTTTTTTTTAAACCGTAAGGTCTTTAACGTGTAAATAAAATTGCAAATCGTGTCTGCAGTCAGACGGCGTCGTGCAAAAACTTACAGTGAAAATATCCAGACGCGTTTTGTTTTTTTCCTCCTATTTGTATAGTGATTAACGCCAGACCGTCGTTTTACGCGTGGTCCGAGAACTTCCGAGTGAGATTTTGTGGTGAGAAAGTCTTAAAAAAAAAAAAATGTACCTACACTGCGTGCATATACTATAGGTCTCTAGGAATATTCTAAAAAGAAAAAAAAAACATTTTAAACGCAAACATTATAGCTCTACTTAGGATTATTTCTATCGTAAGCATGTTAATCTGGAAAACGCCGAACGGCAGCTATTGAAAAGCGTACAAGTTATAAATATAAGTTAGTTTAACGGAGTAATTCAGAGCCAATAGTATTTAAAAATTATTTGTCAATTTTTCACATAGCGTATTAAAAAAAACAACAACAACAACGGATTCGAGCAAACGTAACTCGTCGCAATTGAATATTTTCGAAATTTTTATATATATGTATAAAAAAAAAAAATTAATAACCTTTTCACACTCGTCGCGACGAGCCTGCAAACGTGAAATTAACGTTGTTCTTGTTATATTGTTCCAGCGTATAGTATTAGAGTGATTTCCTTGGAAATCTCATTCCGAACCCAAACGCCAAGACGTTTTTTTATAAAACACGTATGACACATATTATCGTTTCGTGACGTAATACCATCGCTCTGGTTTTATTTCATAACCTATATCAATATGTACAGCATATCGATCATCCCATACGATGGTTGTCATAGTAAAGTACGTAAGAAAAATCGACCGGTTAACCGTGTTAGATTTAACCTAACCTAACCAATTCGTCGAGAACGAATCGTTGTGTGGCGATTTTCCGGGATAATCGACACACACACACACACACACACAAAAACATTCGTTAAATCGTCGACACGATTATCGTTGGCCACCCCGTCGTTTTCGAGCGTTTTTCACACGATCTGCGCAGAATTTCTGTGGAAGTGATGATGCCGGGCAATGGCGAATCTCACTGGCGTTCATTGCGATTATACGACCGAGCACGCGCGCGTCTGAAAATCCTCGTGCGTGTGCGCGTACGATTTGAACGCGCGGCACAATTATTGCGATCGTCCGTAAAAGGAAATTGACCATTGTCGTCCGATACGCGCCTGCACACACATGATAATAATAATTTATCTTACACTTTCTATCCGTTCATTTCCGAAGGGGTTGCGTAATCGTGTCGGTCTTTTATTACGTACGCCAGCGCGGCGTCGGTTTTTTTTTTTTTTGTAATACTTTTATTTGTTCAGAAATACAACAAAAAAAAAAAAACGATATATTAATTATCAAAAACGAGCAAGGAACAAATTGCTGTGCGCAGTACACACGTAATAATATATTGTTGTCCGTTGATCGATTTCGTCATCTATCGGACGAGCAAACGGTCTGTCTTCGCGTACACAAATAATAAGACGTATCGCGCGAGCTTTAGTTCCGTTCCGTCCGGTATTGTGAAAAATCACTATTTTTTTCCCCCTATTGAAAATTCGCAAAAAAAAAAAAATTATAATAATAATAAAACAATTCTATACCGTTTGTATACGTGTTTCAGGGAGTAATTTTTTTTTTTTTCAGTTTTCCTAGAAATCCGATTCCTGTTTGTCGTCGTGTTAAAATACCGCAGCACGACGACTTTAACAGTTGACCTAATATTGTCCATTGGATTTTTTTTATTATTATTAATTTTTTCCGCACTGTCCATTCGTGCTATATATTGCGATTGGCGGTCATCCAGTCGTCAGTCGTACTTTTTTCTTTTTTTTAATATAAATTCTATGTTTTGTAATAATTGTTGTAAAAAAATGTGATTATGCATTTCTACGATAACACACATCGATATCGTACGTTGATTATTGTTATTATTATTATTAATCAGGCCCGTAACCAGGAATCGTTTTCGTGGAAAAGCTTAAAAGTAAAAAAAAAATATTAAAGAATCAAAGGCTCGCTGACAATACCAAAAAAAAAAAAAAAAAAAAATTCATATTCGTTATAACTGATATATAACTGAGTAATTTTTTTTTTTTCGTAGAAAAGCAAACATTTGTTGGAATTTGCGAAATTTCGAAGGGGGGTTTCAGTCCCTTCAGTTCTACGCCTAGCTACGTGTCTGTCAGTGGCGTAAATACGATTTTTTTCTTGGTCGTGGGAGAGTTTTTTTTTCGTGAAATTCAATAATCGATATTGAAATTTGAGCTCCGTTTGCGCAACGCAATTAGCGAAATGAAATTTCAATAGTTTTTTTTTTTTTTTTTTTTTTGGAATGACAAGAACAAGATTTTTTTTTTTTTTTTGACACGAGAACGTCTCCTCCGGGGATCGGTAAAAAATTTGCGTCACGCAAAACTGTTACGGAAATGAACACGCCATCTGTGCAATCACGTGACGTTGCTAAGCCGAGTTAATGCGAAAAACGCGTAAACGTATAAACGCGACGTTCGGTCCTGTGACGATTGAGTTCAGTGACCACAAGACGTACGTACCGATGCATAAAGTGTATTGCGTACTTTGATTTTAAAGACTCTCCCGTCGTGCTTTTAGACGAGATGGGGCTTTTTAAATAAAGTTGTTTAAATTTAAATGTAAATTAGTCGTGCGGCTATCGACTTTTTCCCACGGCACACACACGCGCGCGCGAGAGAGAGAGGAGCAGTGCAATAATAACACATACCGTCGTATTGAACGTATTACAAAAAGAAAAAAAAAATACGATTTGCGTATTATTATACCTTACGCGTCGTTCGTGATTATTATTTGAGTGTATAGAATAATAATTACAGTGTTACAATTATTGTTTAATAAACTTTTTCTTTTTTCTTTTATATATATATATATACACTATTGTTTCGACGAAAATATGTGCTAAAAAAAAAAAAAAAAAAAACATTCTATAGAATAAAATATTTTTGTTTATAGATCGGAAAACGAGTTGAGAAAGAAGAAAAAAACGTATAAAACTATTGTCGAACAATTGAAATAATCGCAATGTTTCGTCGAACTTTATGAACACACACACACACACACATTCGTTGGCTCGTCGTTATTACACTTTATCGTATTCGTCTGTGTAGAGATTGAAAAAAAAAATCGATTTGAAAAATAGAAGAAAAAAAATGGATTAGATTTATTTTTCTGCGCATTACTCGAAGAACGGTCGACACGAATAACTTATTTGTGTTTTAACGAATAAAAATACGTGTCGGTTATGTTTTCAACGGAAACGCTAGTAAAATTACATTTGAAAATAATCGTTTTACGATTTTCTCTCTCACTCGATATACCTATACGCGGTGCACGATATGTCTTTGAAAAGTATTACAATATACGCATAATACTTTTAAAAATGTCACACTTCCGACTAATATTATATGATGGGCTAAATATTAAAATTTGTGTCTTCTTACATCTAACTGTACAAACATTTTTTATACCGAGAAATAAAAACGTTCTTTTTTTCATATTGTTACATTATAAACGAGTGACGCTGAACGAGAACCGCGAATTCTAACTATACGCGTATAATTAATATATACACGTTATATAATAAAATACAGTGGCTGCTGGACGAGATCGTTGGAAAAAAATTTGTATTTTTTTTTTTTGTCAATTATCCGCGAGCTCAAAAAATCTTCTGTTTTATTTAAAAAAAAATTTTGCGAGAGTAAAAAAAAAAAAAAAAAAACAAATCGTTGTATACGAAATTATTGAAAAATAAACGCGTACACATTGAATGCAATAAGCGCGAACGGTATTCGTTGCGAATTCGTTTTCGCTGCAGTGAAGGCACAACACATAAATAAATAAAGTTTTGAAATATAGAACCATAACGTTATATAGACGATTGATATTACTCGTTGACCGTTGAAACGAGTGTTTTTTAAAAAAAAAAAAAAAAAAAAATTGAAAATTCGAAGGTTAAGTGATATGTGTAGCCGAGTTTTTTTTTTACGTTTATAATACGCGCGCAGGTATACGTTAGTAAGAACGAGATAGCGAACGAGATAGTAAGAATAAGCATAAGAGAAAAAAAAAAACCGCGTTATATACTGTGACTTTTACTCGAGAAAATATCGATGGTCGTGTGTGAGACGGCACGGTGAACTACTTTCCAACTATTTATATTTATTTATTATATACGACCGTAGAGCGTTTGCTGTTTGTTTTTTTTTTTTCGTAATTTTATTCTTTTACCGACGCCTCTGTGACCGGAATTTGCTCGCATTTCGCAATTTTTTTTTAAAAAAAAAAAAAACTCGATAAAAATACACACGTCGTTCGTCTAGATAGGGCAAAGACGGGTATGTCAATGCGCGTTCGCCGCAGTCGACAGTTGTCGATACACATCGCCGTCGGACGCTGCCGGTCGCTTCGTCGAACGTAAATCGCGCACCGCAAATACACCGCGGTACGATTGGAATATTACACGCAAAGTGTAATAATATCGTATAAATATAAATCGTTGCAGTACACGGCCGATATGGGATTGAGTCGAACGGGTCAGCGGGTGCGATATTTGTGTGAGATCACAGGTTAGGTCGGATTAGTTCGGGTTAATCGCGCCGGCGCGCACTCTTATGGTCAAGCAAATTATTACTGCATGCCGAAGGCCAGATATTAGCGGGGCAACGAGTCTGCGGGTTACCGTTTTACAACGAAACGTAACGTAGGTACGATTGTGTACATAACAATATATAGTCTCGTTTGGACGATGAATGATGGGACTGGTGGCGAAACGAACGGATCCCCGCCATCGGATCTCGATAACGGGCTTGAAAAAGAAAAAGAAATGAAGGTCAGAAAACGGGGAGAATTCGTCGATTTCCCATCGACTTATCGAACGACCGCATAGTCCGTTGTCATCGGCGGCAGAGACTCCTTTGGCATCTTAAGAGGACGTTGCTACGCGGGGATAAGCGAAACCGCGCAACGCTCGAGGAAAACGCGCGTTGTTAGGTCAGCGAAAATACAGAAAATGTTTAAAAAAATCGAAACGTTTACGATAAAAACCGTTTAGCGGTAGAAAGAATACGGCTGAAGACGGCCACGGCGTTGCACTCTTCACGCGCAGAATGAATTACAATGTATATTGTGTCTATACTGCAATCGAGGAGCTCTGTTTTTTTTTTTTGTTTAAATATCTTTAATTTTTAAAATGTTATAAGCATTGAAAAAAAAAAAATAGTTTTTTTCATACGCTCGTGACTTTTCAAGAATCAAATGCATCAATTGCCCTATACAGGTAATATCATATTGTAATAATTTATTTTGTGTAAAGAGTGTATAGCGTGTGTCTAAAGCGTTTAAAATATAGTCTTCAGAGTCGCGGTTTTAACCTAACCTAAGTTAATCGTTTCACGATGAAAACCAAAACAGGAGTGTTCTCTTAAACGTTTTTTGTCTCGAAATACGTTCTTCGACAAGAGCTCCGTGCGGGTACACAGCTGCGGATTCTGTATCCGTTCGGACTCGTTATGGCGTACGGAAAACCGTTTATAAACGAAAAAAAAACCGTTACGTAATATTTCGCGTGAAATATAATTGACTTTTGAAAACAAATTTTTTTTTTTTATTATTATTATTTATAAATTCGTCGACAATATTTGCACACGTCGTGATTGTCATATTACAAAAAAAAAAAAAAAAATTACGATATATATATATAAAGGATATAACGGAATATTCGTTAAATTCGACGGGCACGACCGCGCGAGATTTATTTGCGATTTATATACAAACACGCGCACACACACACATATCGTATATATGCAAATAAATTTAATGAACGCGTTCATAATCGGAACGAGACCACTGCCGTTGAGCAACTATTTGCAATTTAATAGTATAATATTGTGCGCGTTATGTAATTCGCGTAACGCGTGTATTTTATAATATCGAAAACGGGCGATCGATCCGACTATAGTATTATTCGCGTGCCGGCGCGCTCGTTATTATTATTATTATTATTTTTATAAAATATTTTTGCGCGAAATCGATTCGCTCGCGTATCAATCAATCAATCAGTTTTTTTTTCTACATAATACCACGTGTGTCGTGTAAATATATTAATTCGTCTTTTTCACGTTATCGATGAACGCGTTTTTCTTCCGAACCGGTCCGAACATCAGTGCGTCGAACCGAATAACAATAATAATAATAATAATAATAATAATAATAATAATTGTATGTTATAAGACATATTATATAATTCGAACGAGTATTGTCTGTGTGTCCGTGGCAGTCATCTGCAGTGGTTAATCGACGAGGAAAGCGTGCACCACTTTATTAAATTTTGGTGGGCGGTGGCGGCGGTTAGGTTAAGTCGGGTCAGTCCGGTGTGAATTTTCGATTCAACCTATTAAATAATATTATTTATATTATTAAAAAATATATTAATTGTATTAAATAATAATTAAACGGTTTTACAAATAACGCGTGTTATTATTATTATTTTTTAAACTGTATAATATTCAGATTACCATAGTTTATTCAAAGAACACGATTCCGTTTAAAATCGTATAACAGAGTTCCTATCGAAGCTAGGTTGATCAATACTTATTATTGTATTAATCATACTGCCCCTTACTGTATTATTCTCGATTTCGGCACACCAAATTCATTTTTACGTTTTCGCGCGCGGATGATGTAAATTTACAATTATTACACGTTACAATTATTTTATATTTTGTTTTTTGGTTTTTAGTGTTTATACATTATTTTTTTATTATTAAAATGTTCGACATTACATTGCGTATTCGCGGGCAAGAAGAAAAAAAGAGTAATCTCAATTCGACTAATAATACAATAGCCGTGTACGTGTACCGCGGGAGTCACGTAAATTAAGTCAAAACGTGAAAATAAAAATGGAAACAAAAACAGTTATTCTACCAAACGATACACACACACACACACGCATTAGCGAACTGTGGATCCCCGAGCACGGACACAAGAAATTTAAACGTTTATGATGTGAATAAGAACTCGGATAAGAATTATTGATTTTCGCAGTTTTTATTACAACAATCGACCGTACAGAAAAATCGAGACGGAATTCTGTTACGAGAAAATTCGATAATTATGTGTATACACAGTTTCATAAACTGAGTCAAATATAGGTGTCTGTTATAATCGCTTAACAAAAACCATCCGTGCGATAGGGAATATCTAGTTTTAGACATACTGCTGCGACAATCGGTTTTGTTTCCGTGTATATTCGTGCGGGTGATTCGTTGAGTGAGAAGAAAAAAAAATTGATCGACACAAAATACAAATATTTGTAATACGCATGCATAAAACGTTTTTATTTCGAAAGTTCCTCCTGTTATTTTTTAAACCGCCTCGGGGGACCAAAAAAAAAAAAAAAAAATCAAATTGTATTCACGTCACACAGCAGGCAGTAGCGCTTCGAACTAGTGTTTTATCTTTATAAAAAAAAATAAAAACGGCAGCTGGCCGGAGGCTGCGGTAAACGTTCCCCCTTCTCGTCCATAGTGTAAATATTGTTTTTGGAATTTTTATTTTCGAAATATATTTTTCCGCGGTCTATTATATATATATATATATTCGTAATACACGCGTATTTATATTACAATAATATAATTATATGCGCGCGCGCGCTCGTGTACAAGCGGCAATCCGTCTGGCTCCGGTCCATTCGGCGAGACGAACGTGTTTACGATTGTTATTTTAAGATAAGAGTTTTTTTTTTTTTTGATCTCTTGTGGGTGTGTGTCGGCGGTCATTACACGCGCTAATCACACACGCGCGCACTGCGTGTTTATCACCGTCACACCACATCGCTACAATGTCTCGTAAAATAAATATTTTAAACGCCGTTTGAATAATTTAAAATAAATTTCTCCCGGTAATTAACGAGACGCTGTTATTCCTTTCACGCGGAAAAAAAAACAAAAAAGAAAATTTTTTCTTCACACACACACACGCACTTTAAAAATTAATAAATGGAAATTCATTTTTATATAATGCTGCGCGCGATATACATATTATATGTAATAAAAATTTCGCTAAAATTTAAACGACAAAAAAAAGCTAACGTTTTAACGTTGAAAACGTGTTTCGGAAAAACAAACGATTGTCATATATATATATATTATTATATTTTTATTTATCGACGTTTTAAATGTCTACACACGACTGTTGTATTTGGAAAGAATTACGCGTAAAAAAATCGCAAGAATAATATTGGAAATATACGCGAGACGGTTTTATACGTCGCGACCGTTTGCCGACCGCGGTGTGCCGAGAAATTAAGTCATTCACCGTAGTAATTTACTGATAATGTGTGTACAATTGATTTTCAATATTTAAACACGATAAAAGCTCTTATAACAAATTAATAAGAATAAAAATGAAAAAAACAAATAAATATTAGTCGGTGTGAATTCTTTCCGTCGACCGGGGTTCTATGCCGTCGGTGAAGCCAAAAATGAAGACGGTTCCAAGGACTATTCCCATTATGCCGCGTCTGGTGTTCGCACAATCCGTCCGGTCCGTTTAAATGAAACGTTTTGTCACAGTGAAATTTGTCGACGGTAGAAATTTTCGTTCTTTCGACAGGAAGGGGAATAACGGACGTTTGATCGAATTATCGGATGCGTAAACGATTCGTTTCCACGCACGTACAAGCCGTGTCATACGGATACTAAAAAATAATATTTTCTATCGATTTATATTATATTAAATAATAACACGTTGTAGTTGACGTTTTTTTTTTTTTTTTACTGTAATTCACCGCAAACACGATTTCTTCGCTGTTATTATTATTATTACTATTTTTTTTCTATATAAATTTATCAATATTATTATTAGCGAAAATCACAACCTAACCGCGGTCCGCGAGTTCATTGTACAGGTGACATTTCATCTTCCGGGGAACGCAAAATTTCCTTTTGTACAGGTTATTAAATTTTCTATGTACATTTTTGTATTAAATTTTTTTTTTCGTATTTACGCGATGGCGTGTTTAAGATTTTTTTTGAGAAGGGGGGGGAGTGAAGGAGGAGATGATTTAAAACTTATTTTGAAATACGCACACACGGTATACTATATATATATTTTTAATATAAACCTTTGAGATTTTCATACGTTTGCAATAAATTTTTATATGTCTTTTATACGAATACAAACTCCAGTCTTAGTTTTTTTTTTTTTTTGTAATATTTGTCGATTAATATTAATTGTTTAATGTCATTGTGTGCAGTATGCTCGTACAATTCATTTGTTAAAATTAAAATAATATGTGTGGTAAATTTTAAATCAATTATTATATAATCAGAGTATAATTAATATATACTCACCCATGGCTTATTCGTAGAATTTCTCTAATATACGCGTTTTTAATCTCTTTTTAAACGTGAAAATGCGCGTTCAGGAGTCGAATAAAGTCAATTAATAGCAATTGACACGTTAACAAACAACGAAAAAAAAAAAGAAAAATTATTATCGTTTTATTATTAATGTACCCGATAAACGGAAAACACAGCCATATTATTATTATTATTATCATTGTTATTATTATTTAACGCGGACGTGTTAGAAAAAAAAGGGGTGGGGGCCAAAGAAGGATCTCCCTAGGATACGGACAAATTTTTGGTACACACACCATCGGGGAGTATTCGAAATATTTATTTTTTTTCTCGACAACACAACGTGTGCACATAAATATAGTGTTGAAATATCCGTTGCAATCACAATTTTCAACGGGCGATTTTCATTCTTTATAATATTGTTAACCGGTCACTAGGTAGAATTTTTAAATAATACGAAATCGTTATGCTCGCACGTTTAATGTATACACATATGTTATTATATACGAATTACAGCTATATATACGAGTATACGGTTATAGGTATTATGACTAGCAGTTTTTAAATTGTCGTTACATTATATGTCGCGTGCCTATAATATAACACACACGTGTATTATATATTATTTAACGCGCGTTGTTTCGACTTTAATATAATGCAAAAAAAAAAAAAGTAATTTATTTCTGTAAGTGCGTATAGTGTTTGTTATTGTAATAAACAGACGCGAATGCTCGCAGACGAAAACGCGTACACGCAAATATATTATTACAATATTCTTTTTATACGGCTAATAGTCACCTCAGAATTATTATTATAATATATCCGCGCGATTTATTTTATATGTTAAAATACGCGTAATTTTTGTTCCTATACATCTATCGGTCCAAACGGATTTTTACATTTTTTTTCCTCCCCGTCATCCATCCGTTATGCAACGACCAGTGTGTGTCACAATTTACCGCGTTTATTTATCGTTTTTTACATCCATATCTGATATATACGAATATTGCGATATTTATATACGAATTCCACAAAAAATATTTCGCGATACCCCGCAAAGGCGATTATAAGAAAAATCCTCCTCTCCTCGTCCTTTCTATATTACCGTTTTGTTAGATATTCCGTATCTATTTTCGCGATATTCGCTAAATATATTCAAAAAAAAAAAAAAAATAAATATTTTCAAAAAAAAAAAAAAAAATATATATATATAAAGATTTTTTTCGCATATTTCAATATACTTTTTCGTGTTGAAATATCCGAATTTCGTTCATCCATCGCGGCGTTTATAGAATCATAACGTAAAATGCGATATATACGAGTACATTATCATTTTTATAAACTATTTTTTTTTTTTACCTATACTCTGTAGTGAAACGTCGTTCAACGAATATACTCGTATATATATATATATTATATCAACACCGCGGGCACAACGAGCGCATTTTTTTTTTGTTTACAATCCTCAGTTTTCGAAATGTTAACGCGATAATACGTTGTTTTTAAAACAAATCCGTTCTTCGCGCGGTTTAACCGTTTTTTTTTTTTTTATTTTGTTCCGTAAAATTTCGTATTCATCGCACGGTATGCTGATAAACGTTCGGAATTCGACAGATGGACCGCTGCGCGGTTTATTATGAACCAATCGTGTATTTGATAGGTTGTTGTTTGCATTGATAGCGGATCTATCGTTCGATATAATTAAATACGTATATTATTATTAAATATTAGTTATAGAAGAGGAATAAAACGTTCGTTTGACAGTGTACCTAACAGTTGGCGTATAAACAAATTAATTCCGACAGCGCGTAGGACCGACAACGAGTTTCTAACGAATTTTTTTTTTCTTCACTCAACGAACTGCTCTATACGAACGACGTGTAAACGTGTTATATATCGGGGGGCGAGGGGAACGTCGAGAAATTCGATCGTAATTGTCGTTTTCTTACGCACCGCGCGCGGAATTAAATAATTTTTACTCAATACAAATGTAATAACGAATACACAGTGCTTGTCGTGGAAATAAGTTTGACACCGTGGTGTATACAGAGAGCACGACGTTACGCATTATTGCTGCCAATACACCAGCTGGTCAAGCAGCACTTACTAACGTATACTTCAGTATACAAACAATAAATATATAAGGTCCGTGTCACTGCATCGTACTCGGTGTTTTTTTTTCTTTTATATACCTACGCGTTTTCCGTATAATCTCTCGTCGAGCAGTTAATTGATATTCGTCGTCGTCGTCGTCTCGTATTTGCATCGTGTCCTCTCTTTCAATACGCGCGTTTCGTCTTTCGCGGAAAGCCGCAAGACGATTCACGCGGTCGTGCGGTGAAAAACTCACTGATGACACGCGTGTGAAGTACATAAATATACGTAATTTTTTAACGCAATTGTGTACACACGCACAAAAACGAAACGTAATATTTCGGTTTCGCGTATAGCGTTCGACGTAATGGATTTAATTTTTTTTTTTTTAAATTATTTCAATTAATCCTCCCGGTGCGCGGGTATGTTCCGATAGATTGTTTTGCGGTTTTTTTATAAGCGCGAGCGCGCGCGCGGTGTTAAAAAAAAAATCCAGTATTTGCGGTGTAGGCTACTCGTGTGCCGTTACCAGCGACGGCGACCGCAATATAATAATCTCACTTTAATATTAAATATATGAGTAATCGGCTGTATAACCGAATTAACACGTATTTTTATCATAATAATTTGATTCTTTTTTTTTTTTTTTTTTTTCTATCGCGATTTAGCATAGTTCCGTATAACAACAAACGTCTGTCGGGCAAATTGTGCGATTTCTAAAACGATTTGTCTCGAAAATCGATTCGACGATATTCCCGCATTTACGTAACATGATATTTATGTACACGTACAATGTGTCCGCCGTGTAATAATATTTATTATAATTTCGTACATTAACAATTTATTTGCAGTAGCGAGCGTTCAGCACACTGAAAAATATTCAAATCGAAAACAGGATTCGGCGGCGTGTGCAAAAACGTTTAAACGGTATTTTATTACGACGTTATAATAATACATTAAAAAATGCTAGACGTTCCAAATAAAAAAAAAAAAATCTCTACGTATTGAGTTGTTTGAGTCATAAAATTGATAATTTTTTTTTTTTTTTTTAAAGGCTTAACAATTTTACACGATATATTAAAATGTAATTATATTAAAATTTTTCGATTAAATCATCGTTATTATAATACTACATCGGAGTTCCGTTCACAATCGTTTTATGCCAAGACCGATCGTTGCTTTCGAGTAAATATCATATAACCTATATCGTAGTACAATGAAAAATAAGTCATCCAACACTTTGTCCGCGATAGTATTTCGCGAAATTCACGACGGAAATTCTTGTTTTTTTTTTTTCAATTAAAATATTTTTAACGCGTTAAAACACGGGGAAATTATAACGATTGGAAAAAAAAAAATGAAACGTAGTCCATGGATTTAATATATATTAGATTAAAGGAAATGGCTAAACTAAAAAAGGAAAAAAAAACATTGTTAAGCCAAAAACAACGTTCGCCGCTCGAACTCAATCCGCTCGCGTATACACGACGTGTGGGTTAGGTTAAAAATTCGTATTATATCGTATATGAAATATAATATTTATAGAATAGGAAAACGTAGTGTGAGACGATATGATCAACGGCGCCTGTAAAAATGCCAACCGGGCGAGTCAAATATACTTACAAGTAAAAAAATCTTTTTTCTTCTCCGTTGACGAATTTGCTACCAAAAGAAAGAAGTTCTCCGATCTTTACAGTCGTACTCCGGCAGCAAATTTTATCTAGTCAATATTTTAGAAAGGTAATTTTTCAGTTTTCTTAGTAGTTTCTTGAAGTTCTTCGAAAATCACGTGAGCCCCTCAACTATATCTACGCCACTGACCAAGAGAGTGTCGTGTTTCCGATAAGCAAAGTATTTCCACCCCTACTGACGTCCGACGAGCGAATTGTTCCCATTTTATTTACGATATAAGAATTTCATCCTTAATGTATTTGTCCCCGTATTTTTACATTTATAAGCTGACCACCACCCTAATGTTATATGACTTATCCAGTAGCGCAACCAATAGAGTGTTTCTAAAGCGAAAAATTGGGAAGGTGATTTTAGTTTCGATGCGATTCAAACGCATCAAAACTTATTTAAGAAACTCTGCGTCAGACACAAGATTGAATGGACTAGCTGCTCTCAATATCCACTACAATATAAATGTACAATCCGAAGAAATAATAAATCGTTTAGCGACTTCAAAGCGTCGTTTGGACTTTATTTTATAAATTAATATATTTTACATTTTATTATTTATACATTAACACAAAAAAAAAAAAAAAAAAAAATTAAATTTATTATTAACACGATTATTTACGATAGTTGCCGCTGACGTGTTCGCAATTTTGAAATCGCGTTTATCGAGAATAATAATTATTGTTTCGCGGTAAACGACAAATCGCGTGATAAATAGATCAATATTGAAAATTACAAATCGTTATTATTATTATTCTTATTTATTTACATACATAAATAATGATTTGTTATTAAAAATGTATATTAAAATACACCCTTTACAAACATTGGTTCGAATATCGAAGGAGGGGGGGACACGTCCCCCCGGCCACCCTGCGGACGCCCTTGGATATGACGCGACGTATCACGCGCGTGTTACATATTAAAAAAAAGAAATAAATAATAATAATAATAAAATATTTATTAATAATAGGTTTTGTGGAGAGAGAGAAAAAATAGTACGATTTAAATGGAAAAAAAACTATTTATACCTCGTATAAACCGGCGGCGGCTGTCAAGATTTTGTTTTTTCTTTCGGCGTGAAATTGAATAAAATAATAATAATAATAGATACGACGACGACGCCGCCGCCGCCGCGGTATAATGTTTTATATTTCGAAAACGTTTTGCGTCTATAGAACGGGAGGTCCCCGGCGGCGTTTCACAAATAATATTAATTAATTAACGCCCCAACGGGCGTTTACGCGTGGTGCGCGCGCATGGCCCGCGGTATGGGTAGTCGTTGTTGTTGTTGTCGTGCGCGTGCGGGTTAGAGTTTGAATGCGTCGCTCGCGTCATTTGTCGGCCGAGGAAGTGCGTAGTTGTGCGCGCGGCGGCGGCGGCAAGTCGATTGCCGCAACGTAATATTATATATTATTATTATTATTGTTATTGATATTGTTATTATAATTATTACACTGCCGCGTCATTTACTCGTAAGTCGGAACTATTTTTTTCTCTGCAAGGCGGTTGGGTGTAACGATTCGCGGAGCGCGGGAGGTGGTGGTCAGTTCTCCTCATTTTCGATAAGAGACACTTAACCCGAAACATATTTTTATCTTTCTTACCGACACGCGTTATGTTAAATTTACAACGATAAACAACACGCGGATTTAACGTGCAACTCTGTGCTGAATCGAGTGAAATAAATGTAATTTATATATATATATACATAACGGTAATTATTTCTCGTAATAAATAGTTTTATTCAGGCGGCGGGGCTTTAGAAAACTCCGCCGGCGTTACGAATGACATATTGATATATCATTGTATCACGATTAAACGTAAACCCCGGCGGAGTCGACGATCAACGGCGTGTCGCAAAATACGAGAAACACGGTGGAAAATTTGATAATATCAATGCGTTTTGCAGAGACGTCCCCGGGGCTCTTCACGGTTTCTCGATATCGCCACGCCGGTTTTCGCGTGCGGGTTGTCGAAACACCGTTCCCGGACCGTCATACGCGAGCTGTGTGACGTATACGCGAGAAAACCGTAATGAGATCTGCCGGTAATTACGGGGCTCGTCGCCGAACAACGCGCGCAAACATACGGCGGAATAGGAAAAATCCCGTAACCCCCGCGCGGAGGAGGAAGCGTTTAATTCTCCTTTCGCCGATTTCCTTTTAACAACGAAATTGTACGGCGACAGCTGTTCGCGCTCTCCCGACCGGTTGATTCTGTTGCCGTCCAAACGTCTCGGCTGTCCCGTTCTCTCTCTCTCTGCACACTCTTTCTATAGTTTTTCAACTATACCTAACACGTTTTTACCGGGGTTTTTTTTCCCCGTTTGTCCATTTCGAATTCCATTTTTCGGTCGGAGACCTCGACCGTTAACACTTTTGTTATTTTTAACACGCCCGTACCCACACGCACTTCGATTCCGGCAATTGTGATTTTCGGGGTTTTTTTTTTTTTATTGCGACAACTCTGTTTTTCACTGGTCTCTTATATATTTCAGTCTTATATTTCGAATAAATACAAAAAAAAAAAAAAATCGCGATTGTCCGACGGAATACAGTGATTACGGGAGGAGAGCGAGCGAGAGAGAGAGAGAGAGAGAGAATAAATATAAGAACGATCGTCGTCGGTGCGTTGTATTAAACAACACATCGACCCAGTAAACGAATCTCCATTTCTCACTGTAGTAATTCTCTTTAGGACAACCGAACTCGGTATAGTATATATAAATATTATTTTTTTTTCTATCGTACGTCACGCAAATCTTTTAGTGTGTGTGTGTGTGTACACGACGGCGGACAGCGCGCGATTGCATAACGTCAAAACGCGCGGCGAGGGTCGGTTATTTTTTTTTCTTACTGTAGTAACCGCGTGGCCACACCCGTCGCGAGTACTTATTATGTATGTATGTATTATTATTATTATTATACTGTACGTTAATATAAAGAGCGCGTATTATATGATATACTTACCCGTACCGTGTGCAAGTCGGTATATCGAGCGAACACGGTGCTCGGAGCAACGCGCCGAAATACAATCAAAACGGCGCGGCGGCCGCGCTTTCACCGCCGTTGCCGCCGCCGCCGCCGTGACAGAAATTGTCGTGCGGACGAGAGACGCAGCGACGACTCCGTACACACTGGAAACGTTCCCGCCATCGAAGGAAAAAATCCGGAATTTATCATCGGCTCCTCCGCGAAAAAGAGAGAAAAAGTGTAACGAGGGCGTTTTCGCGTACGAGTGAATTGAACTCGGATACAATTTTTAGAGTTTTTTTTTTTTTTTTTTCTTATGATAATAGTCCGGAATAATATTCTCTTAAAACGCTCAAAATGTGATGGTTAATGTACACTGGAAGAAAACGAATCCCTACAAATATTCCCCTTGTATACGAGATGGAAAAATACAGTGGGTTACGTAAAAACTCGATATATTTTCAAAAGTACGCGACGGGATTTGGTCATCCCTTTAGCGTTCGTAAAGCTTCTCCGTCCTCGAATACGTTCATTTCGTTTTTCTTTTTTTTTTTTTTTAACGATTTTCAACTGAATTATATTATTATTATTATTTTTTTTTTTTTTTGCTATTCCGCACGTCGAAACGAATACATTTGGTTATTTATTCCCCCCCCCCTATACATAGGTCGTTATGCTGGACAAAAAAAATTCGCCGATACGTTATTATAACTGGCCGGAGTTTCCGAACGAAAATGCAATATCAATTATATTTTTTAAAATAATTATCGGTTAAAACCGATTACTATTACGATATGATTATTACGACATACGACAATTAATATTAACGGTATCTACGGAAATTCTATTTGAATATTCCGAAAAACTCGTCCGCGGTTTTTGAATGCGTTTTTTTTTTTTCTTTTGATACCGTTAATTATTTTACAATCGTGTTTAAAGTTCCACTGTCGATTGGCAGGAGAAAATTCTTCTGCGCGTACGTGTTTCCTCTCTGTATTTATATGTAACAAAACCGTAACGTTTAAATACAAAACGCCCTGTCCTCGGACAAAAAAAAAAAAAAAAGAAAAAAAAGAAACACTCGCACAAGCATTCGGGAGACAACTCTTTGAGAAAAAGAAAAATCGTAGAAGACTTCAATAATGTCGTCGGATACATAAAAAGAAAGGCCTGTTTTATATATATATATATATATATATAAGAATTCGTCATTTTTCTACACGATAATAATTGTGTACGCCGAGTACGTAATGTATTTCAGAAACGGCGCTCCTCTAGATCCCGATAGAATATTTTATTAGGATATTCTTATAACGAACGATAGGAACGGACGTACGCGTGCCGCGAAAACGTCCCCGACGTAGAATTCCGTGCGCAGAACGTTTATTTGGAAAACGGAACGCGACACCACCACGGCTGTTTGCTCGCTGCCTGCAGTAAGCCGCCGCGGTAGTCACGTGTACAAAATAAAAAATGAAAAAAACGTATAGCGCGTTGTCGAATATCGTCTGTCGCGACTTATTACAACAATTTATAAATGGTACGTTCGTTGAATAATATTCGTCTAGGATTCGACCGCGAAACGAACCGACGACGACGAAAAGAAGAAGTGGAGACAAATTATAATAATATTCTCGTATTGAAGGATTTTATACCGTTGAAACGAGCGGGTGGGGGGGGAGGTAGAGTGTTTTTTTTTTCAACGAAATCGCGTCAAAATAAAGGAGTATTGTACATTGACAAATTATTATATTCTCGTCTCGTTTGCGGCAAAGAGAAATCGACGACGCCAATTGGAATTTGGGGGGGAAAAAAAACGTATTACACTGGCGGCGCCACTCGAGCAACGGCAACAAAAAATTTTAATCTAAAATACAATCTAAGCGGAATGGAATACTCTGCGCAGTGTGCGCATTTCTTACGTTTCTTTTCGTTTTAATTATAATTATTTCATTATATATACAAAAACTATAAAAAAAAAAAAGAAAAAAAAACAAAGAATCTTAATTTTTAGGCACACGCCGCAGTTTCGTTACGATTTTTCTCTTGTAAACGTAATACAAGACCGTTACGCGAGAGACAATACGCCGGTTTCGCACGAAATTCCAATTATCGAAATCAACGGAATTATTTATTGTCTGCCGCCGGTATTACGTTGCAGCAACGCGTATTATTAATTATATTTGCTCGCGACACGGAGCAATAATCTCGAGCAATAAAACGACTTCAAACTCGCGCAAGTTAGAAGAAAAAATCGGCAAAAGAAAAATAATTAATCTATAACGCGATTGTACATCAGTTGGACGATTGCGACGCAATACCCGTTTATTATTTGCGAGTACACGAAAAGTGTCGGCGTTTTAAAACCACGAGTTATTTTCGTGAACTCCGTTTTGCGACGGTTGTGGTGAAGCTACATACGAAGATTTCGTAATCGGAATCTAAATTTCCTACAGCGCCTAGCGAAATGTACCAATTGCAAAACAATCATCACTCTTCTCAAAATTAATTTACGGATAAATTACAGTTTCTCCTTTCCTTCGGTACATGACTTCCAGAGCAAGAAAGGCCGACGTTTACGCAAAAAAAATTTCGATACCAGCGCCAAAGGACCACACGTTTCGACGTTCAACTATAGAACGTACAACACTAGAAAACGAACGCGTTATCTGGTGTAGGAAGAAATCGAGTTATTCGAGTACACATTTTTTTTTTTTTTTTTGATATTTATCACAATATTCTTCAGTTTGGCGGTCACTCGCGGTCGTAATTTGATATGTTAACATTGAAATTACGGATGAATCGAAATCAAGTTTGAAATTTATTTTTAAACTTAACGTATAAGAGACGTGTAAAGAATCTTACTTGAGCGAGATATACTATTGAAAAAATTATATAAAAAATAGAACCGATGTTGAGTTGCAGTCGTTCGAATCGTATTTTAATTCTCGTGGAAATGAGTTGACTACATATTCGTATGTGAGATTTGTGCGAAAAAAACGAAAAACCAGAGTGTCGGACAAATTTTCCGACCGTCGGACACAATAGCCATGTCAAAATCGTAAATTTTTAAAACGTTTAAAATGGGTTTTTAAGAATTTAACTAAAAAATCAACGGGTGATTTAATGTAATTCGTTTCGTGTAAAAATCCGCCGTCCGCATTTATAATATATTATTATTATTGGTTTTTGCGTTTCGATATACAATCATAGCAAGTGTCGAACGAGACACCGCGTTGTTAACCTTTCACGACGATATGCTCGCGCGTATCGCTTTTTTTTTCTCTCTTTCTTTTTATGTACACGCATCATGCGAATAGTCATTCGAAATAATAATGAACGGAATCGTTTCGACACGAGTTCCAAAACTGTTTAAAGATTATTTTTTACGAATTTTTTTTTTTTGCTTTAAGTTGTTATTAATATTAACGTGCCTCGTAGTGCGTGTGTGTGTGTGTGTGTTTTACAATATAAGCGTTCGAAAAAATTTCCTCCGTGAAAGTATATCGCGTAACATTTACGCGTATATTCGAATTATTATTATTATTATTATCATCATCGTCATCATCTCGTCGGTATTTGATCAATTATTATAAACGCTGTTTGTGCAGCGCGGTCTGTGTACATCGTTGTAATGTGCGCGTAGCGTAGTATTTATGCGAGAAAATTATGAGGAGGCAAAAAAAAAAAACTGAGGAAATCGCTCGTGAGAAATATATTGCCGATAATCAAATTGTTGTCCGTTTTAAGAAAACCTGCGTCGGATATTTAACGCTCGCGCGCTTTTCGTAATATTACAATCCGTTATTATATTATAATATAATCGCGTATATGTATTTATCAATAATAATAATAATAACAATAAAAAAAAAAGTAAATAAATTTGTGACCGAAAATAGTCATAATCAGCTGGTAAGGCGAAAACGGAAAAGTTAAAAAAATAGATTTATATAAATGAAGAATATAGAGATAAAAAAAAAAATGTAGAAAAAGAATAAATATAAAAATATCTGCTGTTTATAGCGTTATTTATTTAAAATTTTTTTGTGTTGGTTTTTTACTTATTTTTTTTTTCAAACGGTATTTTCGCGTCGTACAACGCGCGGTTTTTTTTTTTTACATTTGACGTTCGAGCGGTGTGTATAATAATAATAATAATAATAATTTTTTGATACTCGCGAATGAAATTCGTAAAATAACAATAACGGTATAACGAGTGCACAGCTGTAATAATTACTGAACGGACGAAATGCGTGTAAAAAAATATTACGAGATTAAACGTATATGAACGTATACCGGTAATTTAATACGAATCTTCATTTACCGGAACTCCGTGTACAACGAACTTTTGTTTTTTTAATAGCGTGAAATTATATATTAAAAACATTTTGTTTTCACATGTCAGTGTGTGTGTGTGTGTACACTAAAAGACGAACGTGATATTTCTTTTAAAACCGTTTTACACACACACACAACATATTGTAAAATTAACGAATTGACGACGCTTATTCACCGGTATTGCGTTCAGAGGTGATGCGGTAACCCGCGGTGGCCGTCGAATACACTCTAAAGGTGTGATAAAAGTCAGTTTTGATTAAGGGACGGGGTGGATTGTTTCAAAATACGTATTTGACGCCCGTAAAACTTCGCGTTTGTTAAACTCGGTGTTTCATTTGCAATTTTTGACGGGTAGGTGTAGTTTTGCAAACTTCCGTCACACTCTTTTCCTCGTTCCTGGCGGTTCGGCGCCGCCGATTATGGCGTAACAAACTATCATCGGCTGATGTTTACAGAGTCATCGCGCGCTAGATGAGCGACACGACGAGACGTTAAATAAAACCGAATGGGGGGATATTTGATATTTGAGTTAATCGTTATAACGGACGGGAATTTCAGCGCGTTTCACCCGACTTCGGGCCGCGTCCGATAGAAGTAATTTAACGATTTTTCGCGCACACTTGTCGTTTTTATCCCTCTCCCCCACCCCCATCCGCGTGGCTCTTTTTTACCCGGATACGATTTTCGAAATATTATAAATAATAATAATAATAATACGTGGCAAAACGTCGCCGCGCAGTCTGAAAAACGTCGCGTTTCCCTCTGGTAAAATACCGCGCGAGGAGGGAAGAATATACTCGCAGACTCCTTTCACCGTAGCCGGTCGCGGTGGTGCGCATGGAGCAGCCGGCCCACGACGTCGGTTCTCATCGTCGTTTTTGCGCGGAAAGAGTTGGGGGGGGGGAAAGAAGGAAAAAATACAAAACGAATATAACGTTCGTAATCGATTGCCGCAATCTGTAGCGGCGGGTCCATTATAAGTTTCTACTATGCGTGTATAACACATCAGCGCGAGCGTGTGTGTGTATACGGTAGTTGTGCACGTATTTATTTTTATTTTTTATTTTCGGTCTCCGTATAAGGCGATCGCCCCCCGGGGACAACGCGCCGTTCGGACTCATTCCGAGACTTAGTGCACCACGCGTTACGTATATACAACAACCGCGACGTTCGTGTACGGATCGTAACAATATTGTAGAGATTTTTTTTTTTTTTATAATATATTATCACCGACGAAATCGTCGCGTTTTTATTATTATTATTATAAGCACACGTGTCCGTTTTTTTAATAAAAAAAAAAAAAAAACGTTTTTTTTTTTTTTCGTTATTATTTCCGCGTACGACGGATATTCGCGATGTAACCGAATGAACGTATTTCGCGCGAGACTACACGCGCTTGTTTCTTTTTATTAATCTGTCGTTTTTTCCCCCTTCTATTTTCCATTCATTATGCCGCCCGATAATGACTCGTTTTTTAAATAACTCGCACGTAGAGTGATTTTCATTTTTTATTTTTTTTTCTCCCCCGTAACACTCTTCGACTAGATTCTTGACATTCTTCGCCTACACGCGAATATCCGTCATTATCGATTTATTTAAAATTTTCTCGTAATTTACGAAGTTTTTTTTTCTCATTTTTCAATCGTCCGCGGTCATAGGTAGGCCGAATTCCATTATTAACTATCGAGAGTTTTGGCTATCACAAGCGACGCGTTTAATCGTCGTTATACGATAAAAAGTATATATATATATATAAAAAAAATAAAAATATTACTCCGTATTTATTTGTTCATGAACACTGTATTATATAGTCACTCGACAAAACGCGATTTTGTATTTATTATCAAATCGTGTCAAATCGTTTAAATCACGCGCGTGTTTGTACTATTAAATATTTAAAGAAAAACGAATTTTAACTCGAGCGCCGGTTACGTCTCTTTTTCGTTTTTAATGACAAATATTTTCGGAAATAAAAAACGGAACACAAGCGAAAAAACGTCAAAAAAAAAAAAGGAAAATGAAATGTTCGGTCGATGGAAATAATTTTAACGAGAATTTTCCTAAGAAAAATATTGATTGACCGGTGGTGGTGGTAGCGCAATGACGTATAAAGTACTCGCGCAGTGTTTTAAAAACGAAAATGTCCACTTTTAAATACTCATTTCTTGTTGCAAGAGGCACTTCATTACGTACGCGTTTTGCGTTGTATATTTATTTTTCTGCGCGAATAATACGTTTGGATAGTATATATAAAAATAAATCGAAATTTTCTCTTTCTTTTCTTTTTTACTAATTATAGTCAAAACTCTTTTTCGGTCTTCAAAGGAAATATAAATTGCGAATTCGCCGCGAGACTGTGACATCGCGGATTTTCGAAACGGAGACGTTTTTCGCGGAATTTACAATATATTATAATGGAATGCAAAATTGTCCATTCTTCAAATATTATTAACGTTATATTACCGGTCATCAACCGCACGAGTTAAACGAAATTTATTATGACCGCAACGTTACAATAATAATAATAATAAGAAAAAAACGTACCAGTGCACACGGGCGATTGTGTGGAAACTTTGTGGGTTTATATTTCTCGATATTGTTTATGCGGTCGTGTCGCATTAAGGCGGAGATAATAGTTTTCGAGAAATTATTTTCTTCTACGTATAGGTACACTCAAATACGTATATATATATATATTATAAAAACGACACACGAGAGAGTTATATTTTAAATCCGCGGCGCAGCTTCGTGATTATCTATTATATATTATATAGGAGAGGACGGAGTCTCGGGTGGTGGTCGCGTACAAATTGTCTTAAGGACGGACGCGTTACTCGCGGGGAGATACGAACGAGACAATAAAACAAGACGTGTGTGTGTGTGTGTACCATAGCCGGGTACGTTCGAATTTTTTTTAGTTTATTATTAAACTAAAAAGAAAGCGGATTTAAATAAAATAAAGAAATATTATAATACGGGGACGACAATTATTCGAGGATTGTCGTGGAATCGCGTGGGCACCGCCGTTCGACGTGTCCCCGAATTGGATTAGAAATTTAGTTGTCGTTTTTGAAAATCGGTGCGTCGTTTTCGGTTTTTGAATTTTCTTTCATTTTTCACACGCGCGATTATAAAATTTCAAACCGTATTCATCTTTTTAAACGTATACGCCGGAACGAGTTTGATTTATAAAATCACTCGTTTCACACATTAACATATTAACGGAGTTTCTGCGCGTTCATTTTAAAACGTTTTGACATTACGTCAAACAGTTCCTGTACCGTTGTGCGTTTGAAATTCACGTATCGCGAAGAAATATTATTCTCGAGCGTCGGAAACAACTAAACGCATTGTACGCGTGAAATAATTTAGAAACAAAACAAAAAAAAAAAAAAAACAAAAATACGCATATTCGTATATAAAATATAGGGGAAACGTAAATAAAATCGGTTGTAATAGAGTCGTAGAAAGTGAATGTTGTATTATGACAATTATTTTATTATTTTTTTTTTTAGTTAAATTACGTATTTAAATAATTTGTTGTTATACGCGCGCGCGCGTATATTATTCAACATTTCCGCAGGGCTTTTTGCGTTATGTTGCACAAACGTACGCGATCAAAGAAATTAATCTGTTCGGATTATCAACAGATCCGTTAGTTTTTATTTTTTTCGTTATAAGTACGTTCAACGAATAAAAGGAAAAAGAAAACCATAATTATATCAGATTACTACTCTGTGCGGTATGTAATATGTAAATATTACGAGTATTTTTATTATTATTATTAATATCGCGCGCTGAAATTCGCGGTGCAGTAATTGTGCACGGTAAATTACGTATAATTTTCACATTCCTTTTTTTATATTCCGCGCTTAATTTATGCTTCTTATGTACATATTATACCGCGATTCAATTACTCGAAAATACGATGGGGATTCGCTCTGGGTGACTCGCGCACATACGAACCGGTGAAATTAAACGAACCGCGCGTTATTATCATTTTATTATATTATATTTTAAATAATAATTGGCGGCGGCGGCGGCCACTAACGTACACGCGTTTTTATACGGCATATATTTAACGATAATTTATTATGTTATAAATATACGCATTATAATATACGGTTTCGGACAAAGTCTTATGTATGTATTCTTTTTTTTACGGTGTATAAAAATGATCGACGCGTGCGTGGAGTTATTTTAAAATTCTCTCTCTCACTCTCCGTGGGGTGGGCTTAAAACTTCGCGTCCACTGCAACAGGACTACAAACGAATTTAATAATATTTTTTAATTTAACGCGAATATTATAATTATTATTATTATTATTATTATTTAGTAACGAATTAAATAAAACGGAACTATTGATAATAATTCCCAAACGGCGAGAGTTCGTCGGCGGTTGTTTTTTTTTTATTCATCTTTTCCGCCGAACGCGCGCGCGCTCTGTCTAAATCGTCGAGCGTTTCGCGTTAAAAGAAAATTCTTTTTTAATGAACGTTTTTTATGTAATAGAAATGAATACGACGATCGATCGAAGTCTTTTCCTCTACGTTTTCATTATCACTTCTCGTGATCGGACGCGCGACTAAAGTAATATTTTTAATTGACATTTTGCTCCTAAAAGGATGTTTGTTAACTAGAAACTCTGTATAAACACACACAAATGTCGACGAGGGCCCTGGAAGAGTCCTGTGAGCAGAATAAAGAAAAACATTTATTTATATGATATTCAACGACGACGAATCCGTCGTGGCGATATTATATCCGGCGTTCCTGCGCAAAGTGAACCAATTGTATGGCAACGGAGATTTATAACTCCGCCGGTTCTCATTTATTTCTCTTTACGCGCAGTCGGACGAGTTTAATTGGCATTTTCCCGTTGCAGTAGAAAGTCGCGGGATACGTTGCTGCTGTTACAGTTATCGCGATTTGTCGCTGTTTCAATAATAATTGTGCGGTTTTTCGAGCAAAACACACACACACACGTCGTTATAATATTACAAAGCGTTATATATATGAAAATATGAAGTAAAAAAAAAAAAAATACCGCCGTCGTTTGCATAATAATAATACGGAATAATAAACGTCGTTGCCTGTCTCCTCTGGACCGTTCGCATCGTATATACGTATGTGCGTATATAGAATATATGGAAATCGATTAAAAAAAAAAAAAACGCCAGAAGCGTGAAAAAAAAAACGTATATCCGTTACAAAATATACCGTATAAATGACACGGTAAAACAGTTAAGTCACGTCTCGAGAATATGGAACTAGGAAGTGCTATTATTATTATTATTATTGTTATCATTATGATTTCATTATTCGAACTATATAGGTTCACACAATACGATATCAAATATATTTGTATACACGAGTATATGAAAAGAGTCGAATCGAAGAGTGTTGTTAAAAATAATGAAATTTTAACGAAACTTTATTAACAAACGTAGTAAATACGTTTCTTTATTTTTCATAACGCGCTTCTCATTTCGACTCGATTCGATTCGACGCGTGCGTTTAGATTATTGAACATTTTTTTTTTGTAATTTTATTATAACGTCAGTTTGTCTTCTCGCGTAAAACGACGACGCCGCGTGTACCAGCTATACGCGCATTACGTTATTATAATATGTAAAATCGATATTTTGTATACGTGCCCGCAATATTAACCCCGTTACCGAGTTCTTGTATAGTGCGATAATATTATACGAATTTTCATTTTTTTCTCGCGTCCAATGGAGGTTTAAGACACAAAGGTGTGGCCGACGTCAAATAGCAGCCGGGATAGAAGCGAGCGAGTAGACGACAAAGATACGAGTTTCATTTGATTTCTGGCCTATAAACGACCAAGCAGTTACCAATAATACTCGTAGTTTAGTTTTCAAAAAAATATAAAAAAAAAAATCATACATACCTATACTATCGATACAATTTGTTCCTATTGCCCACGTTGTCCCGGTCTCTCTTCGATATTCTGACGATGAAGATAACTAAGACTAATTTCAAACTTAAAACCTTAAATAAATTAAATTTTACTTATTTTATTAAAAAAAAAAAAACAGCGATTTCTTTAAAAATAATAAATAATAAATAGTAACCTTATCTTAATATGTTAAATGACTTTTATAATATGTCTAATAGACAATAATACTAAAGAGAAATATTCATTTTAGAAACATATTTTTTTGGCTCCATGATTCAATGCCAACTTTGAATGCTCGTTGCGCCCCATTGTGCGCCGTTTCAGAGTAGTTTTCCGACGAAATTTT
Source organism: Chaetogeoica ovagalla (assembly GCA_032441825.1). NCBI lineage: Eukaryota > Metazoa > Arthropoda > Insecta > Hemiptera > Aphididae > Chaetogeoica > Chaetogeoica ovagalla. Next base: position 8,861,718 of record CM063736.1, read on the forward strand.
TTTATTCTTTTAACCGCGCGATTCGTCATAGCGGCTTTTCTACGCGCGTACAATGATAGGTGAATCAAAAACAGACGAAAACTTTAGTCGATTTTTCAATAAAATACGATTTTACGATTACGAGTACACGATTCGTGTACAGGGAAAAGAAAAAATTGTTATTATACATATATACATATACATATATATATATATATATATATATATATATATATATATATATATATAATATAATATAAATCAAAACAAAATTTCGCGTAAAATTTTTAAAAAATGTACAAAAAAATACCAATAATACGAAATCGGTGTGATAGTTTCCAATGTAAACCGATCACGTAGGATTATTTTAGTTTTTCTTCTCAAAACGTATTTTTACGTATATTAAGCGACTTAATTTCATACTGTTAAACGTTCTATTTCGTCATAACGAACGCTATATTTTTGTAGAGATTTTTTTTCTCCACACACACACACACGAGCGTTGCTTATTATTATTTTTTTTATGTTTTTTGTTCTCAATTAATATTCAAAAGGCGTATTTTATACGTAATATATTATTATTTAGTTCCTTTTGGAGATCGTATCGTCGTAGGTACACACACACGCACACACACACACACACACACACGAGATTTAAGTAAATGTATAAATCACAAATATTATTAATGCAAATATATACAGATGACCCATATTGTAATGTATTCGTTTTTGGATGATATAACGCGGACGACGATGGCGATGTGAAAAAAAAAATACTCGTTCGTGGTCGGAGAGCGTATGAGTTATAAAAAGAGAAAAAAATCTATTTACTCGCGTTATGATATCGAGCACCGCAGTTAGGTAATCTTGCGCGTTCGAACTGTTAAGAAAAATTATTATTAATTGTATCACGACGATTAGATGTCAAATTCCGCTTTGCCTTTTTTTTGATTTTAGTAAAATGGAATTTTGAAACGGCAATATAAGTGTTTCTGAGAAGAAACAGATGATAAAAAAAATCATCGCTAGAACGGTTAAAAATTTGGTGGAATAATGGACGGGCTGCACGAAGAGCGCACGTTTATATGTGTGTGTGTGTGTCAATAGACGGCGAATACGAGAACGGTTTTTGGAGACGACGACGAGCCTTAGTATTAAATTAAAATGTGTTCATAATAATAATAATAATAATAATAATAATCAATAAAATCTACTATAAGTCTTGTATGCTGGCAATTCGTAAAAATGTGATGCCGTGTAAGGATGTGCTCGAGTGCTCAACGAAACGGCTTTGAAGTCAAAAAACAATACATCTAAAATAGGGGCTATAATTTTTTTGTCTTATTTAAATGTATACAAATTTGGTTGAAAAAAAAATGCGTATTTGTTCCTATGAAAAAATATTAATCTTCCAAATACAAATAGTTTTTTCAGAAAAACTGAAACGATTAATGACACTAGGAGTTTTATAATATTCTTTTAAACATTCGTATCTTTGACGCTAATGTCAATACGAATTTGAAACGTATTATTAAATAAATCAAACGCGTTTCTTAATATATATTTTTTTGTTTTAATCAAAATTCTATAAAGAAAATTAATAATCTTTTAAAAGTTTAATATATATATTAGTGTATTATATATTTTTTTTTATAACGTTTGTCGTTGCAAAAATAAAATAAAACATTTAGAGGAATGATGCGAAACGATCGTGCGCATTTTACATAATAAAATGCTCTATCCGAGTCTATTTGGAATTTTACCTAACCACCGCCTACACAGAACGGTTTGAACTGTGCAAATCCCGATTATCCCGGCGAGTATATTTAAATTATATATTTTAAATTGGTTATAATTTATAACGAGCGTGATAAAATCACATTTCCATCTATTATTATTTATAATAATATACACACACACGCGCGCGCAGGGGACAAACTCGTCCGTCGTAGCTGACTCGCGGGCACTTATAAAATATTATATTAATGCCGTACTACTATAATATTATGAACGTATACGAGAACGGGGAATGAATGAATTCCAATAATAAACATTTCTACTCTCCGGTTTCATTAATGTATTAAATATGGTTTACAAACGTAGTGTGTATACATAATATTTATGTAGTATAATCGCCGCGAATGGAATTGCGCAATGTTCGATGATTTTTTTTTTTTTTTAATGTACGTATATGTGACTGGGGTGGAGTGAGGAGAGCTTTGAATACGTTTCTCATATAGGTTTCAGCTCTATACACGTACCGTAAATAGTTTGACCTTTTGAATATTTCGAAACATTATATATTTATATGTATATTTTCATCTCGCGTGGTCGACAGATTACACTAAAAATATATATTTGTTATATAAAAAATATATATATATAGTATGTACTCGCGATCGAGCCAAAAAGTGTTATAGAAAAATATCGAAAAAAAAAAAGTATACGGGAGTTAAAAGTGTGTTTAATTTATTATCGATTTTGGTCGATAGTACGAAACGAAAAAATAAGAACAGCCGAACAATTCGTTTACTTACACGTGTATATAGCGAATCAAATTGTTAATATACGGATATATCTTTTTAATATAATTAAATTACGTTTGAAATTCTTTATAATAATTTTTCCAAATTATATAACTGATTTCAACATTAAGTTGTAAATGTTTAAGATTTTTTTTTTTTTTAATCTATTATTTTACGCGTTGCATATTTTTAATTTTTTTTCTACTATTTTATTAGTTGAAAAAATAAAGAAACGTTAAAATAGTCACGCGTTCCACCGCATACGACAATATTATGTTTTGATCAGAAATCGTGCGAAACGCTTGTATTATGTATATATATTATATATAAGTATATAATAAATCGTGTAAACACGCGAATTTCAAATATTAAAAATTAAAATACACAGCGACGCATTCGTGCGCTCTTGAAAACACGCGTCTGTTCCATAAAGTCTTTACGCGCGTATAAAATAAAAAAAAAAAACGGAATTTTTTTTCTTTAATTTCTTTAATCCGTACACATGCGCAGATGAATAATAATAATAATACACTTTCGGAATCGATGACGGCGTTAATACGCATTAACGATTTTCACAACGCGCGTTGGTTACTTAAAATTCGGATGTTTCGAGAGAGAGAGAGAGAGATATAAAAAAAAAATCGTACATAACAACACGGATTTGAAACGCTGCGCTTGTCAACAACGGTTTTTCTTGTGGCTTAAAATAATTATCCCTATAGACGATTACGCATAGTTTGTCCAACGACACTATGATGTATTGCGTCACACACGGATTTCGTTTCGTAATATCGACGATACGAATACGGGGGGGATTCGTTGCTTTATATAGGATTCCGACGTCTTTTCGTTTTTTTTCTTTTTTCTGGAAATAGATTTTTTTCCCCGCGAGTTTTGTGCTACACACGTTTCTTCCAGCTGCTCACTCGGATTCGTACGTTAATTTCAATATTCGTTGTAACGTGCGAAACCGTACTAACCTATCGGCGCGCGATAATAATTCGTTGATGGAATCGTTTTCATTCGCTCACTCTTCTTCGGGACGACCGTCCGTCGATTCGTTCGTTTGTCTTCCCGCTGTTCTCGTGTGGGCTGAATTAACCACAATATTATTTCGATTATACGTTTATAAAATGACGGAGTAGAGCTCAATCGACTCCGATGCCACGCTGCTGCGATGTCCGAAAATTATATGACATTTAACGCATATAATAGTTTTCGTTACTGGTTTCCAGCGATTTCCGCGTATCTCTCTGTGTCACTGGTGGCCATTTCCTCTTCGATTCTTTATACGAACTTCATTATTTCAGGTACACCATGTGATTGGACCTCTGTGTTTTTTCCCATCGTTCATCCCTCCTGCATAAGACTGGCGCAATCCCTCTTGTCTTATAACTCATTTTATTTATACTTTTTCACAGCGATCTTCTTCACCAAAACCATTTTTTCGTTCGCGATCGGCATCAGTGCGCCCCGTCTCTCGCGGCGTCCTTCCGTTACGTTTCTTCAAACATTTCTGCAGTTCTTCTCGTTTCTCCTTTTCCTATAATTCGCGTTTCATATCCATTATGAGGGCATTTACGTTTTTACTAGACACTTTTAAGGTCAATGATGACCAATACTTATATCGCAGGAATCGTAAGAAAACTCACGACCACAACGGGTCTCCTCGGCCCGTCGCGTACACGTTCGTGAATAACATTTTTTCTCCTGCATTATTATTACGAGACGTTATAATTCTAAAAATATAACGTAATTTTTTTTTCTTGGTTTTCAACCGGTTTTTCTTTATAACGGACACGCGGGACGCGTGACTCGTCAACGACGTTTATAATACACAACGCGTCACATATTTTCTACGTATATTATAACCTAACCGCGTTTTAACAACAACAATAATAATAATAATAATAATAATAATAATAATAATAATAATAATAATAATAATAATAATGATAATAATAATAATAATAAATTGTAAATATTATTATGTCGACGGATCGATAGAATTTAATCGCATCGAGTCGCTGCTACGCGTTATTGTCGACACGAAGGGAAAAAAACGCGAAAATAATAATAATAAAAAATATAACCGTTAAGGAGAAAACAACAATAATTGAGTCTGGGTACAGCGTCGTATATTTGCTTAGCTGTTAATATTAGACGATATTCATCGTCAGATTGGACACGGAGCGGCGACTGCATCGCGCGCGTGTATAATAATAATAATAATAATAATAATAATAACGTGACCGGTTCGGTGATATATTTTTTTTTCTTCGCATTTTCTAGTTTAGCGAAGATAACAGAACAAAAAAACCAGCACTCATATGGGTTGGATTACGCGTATAAACAACAGAAGACCAAGTGTTTCTCAAACAAAATCGATATCGTGTTTTTTTAACGAACAGGATAGCGTTTTGGGGAAAACGATTGAGATTATATCGTTCGGAACCGAAGAAGTCGTGAATTCGTTAAAAACTAGTGTAAATCGACCAGTGTAAATTTCAATTCGTGTCCGCTCACTTTTCGCCCGAAGGGCAGTGTGCCGTGTGACGATGATAATCATAAGAAATCTGTCGTTTGCCACCTATTTAAACACGACGTGACATCAATGAGCTGCCTTGAAAGCGATGAAGTCCTTTTATCCCTCGAACGCGTGTTCCTCATGAAAACGGCGCGTTATTTGTATATAATAATCAATCAGTTCGAATTTCAAAAATCGGTTTACGTTTCCCCGAGCCCCTTTCGCGTCGGTCCGGCCGGTTGTTTCACGACCGTATCGGCAACGAAAGTGTTTGCGACGAATGTTTTCCGACGTCGAAACGTGGTCAACAGATCGTCGTGTTTTTTCGCGTGACCGTCTGTTTGGATCTTAAATTCGCGTTCGGTGTACCGGTGAAGTAAATTTCAGAAACAATACCCGCGAACGGTTCGAATTTTAAAATCAAAAACAAATTACGGTTTTGTTTTTTTTTTTTTTTTTTTTTTTAGTACGGACAGGAGTAAAAACGAACGAAATCTCGTCGATGTTTCGCGCGTTTTGTTCTCCTCTCTCTCTCTCGTGAAAAGTCGAATTTCAGTTTCGTCGACCCGGGCGCGGTCAATTCTCATGTGTTACCGCGCGATCGAAATAAAAAAAAAAGAAAAGAACAAATAAACCCACCGCGACTTGGAGACGGTATCTCGTGATAATTCGCTTTCGCATCGGCTGTTATAATAATATTATTATTATTATTAAAACGGTGTGTGTGAATATATCGTTCGCGTTTTTCTCTCCGCGTCCGATTGTTTAATTACACGCTAAAAAGAAGTTTTGAGTGTGTGGGGGAGAGGAATTGCTTTTATTTTAAAAGAACAATAAAATGAAAAGAAAAAAAAAAAACTGTACGAGCACACCACACGTCGGTGTTTAAATTATTGTGTCTCGCGAGAAGGTTATTTTCGTATACTCCGCCGGAAAAGTATCCGTTGCACGTTCACCGGTTTTTTTTTCACACAACTCTGCGTTCGTTCGCGGGTATGTAATTATTGCTAATACGTCATTGAGTACGTCGTTTTTTTTTCACCTCTTTCGAAACTTTGTGTATTCGTATTTTTTTTTTACGAAATTCACACGGTGATATTTCGTTTTTTTTTGTTGTCCATACGCCTAACTGAGACGTGGTCGAAAATTGAAAAAAAAAAGTTTCGCGCCAAAATACCGGGGGAAAAAAATATACGAAGAAACGGTTTTTTCCTTTCCTAAAAAACGGTTAATAACACTCGTAAATAATCGAATTTTTTTATATATATATATATTTATTTATATGTAAATAGCCAAAGAGTATTATAAACAAAAAAAAATATTTATATTTGTTTTATTGAATTTCGTTTATTTACTATCGCGGTGGTCTAGACGAATAGTCGTTTATCGGACGACGTACATTTATACGAAATATTGTTTTTATTTTTTTATACGTATATATATATTTTTTAATTTATCACGTTTAATTTCTTTATTATTATTCCAAAACCGGAATTTATACGAATACCGTACACTTGTTTTGAATTTAAAAACATCAATATTTACAACGTTGAATTCACTATGATATACGTACGGGATTTCTCGCGAGTGAAATCATTACCGTTTCGTGAAAACAAAAAAATCGTTAAATACAAAGAGGAAAAACAACATAAACGTATTAATCGAAAATGATTTCGGTGTGCGAGGAAAACGATTTTTTTTTTAAACTAAAAAAAAGAAGGCGAAGAGAGGTGAAAAATACTAGTTCATCACACACGGGAGTCGTTGCTCCGCAGCTGTTTCAACGAAAAAAAAAAAAATCATATTACGCGTACTCTGAATTTGTATATAATTCGTGTACGTTTCGTTTTTCTTATGCATCGACGAGAACGGGGTATCGCATTTACTTCCCTCCCCAAATTCTTTCGGCTTTCACACGATTCGGGTCACGAAAATCGAATATAAATATTCTAACTGTACTCAAATAATTACTGCTAGTGCCATGAGAACTCGCGATCGTAAACACGACCGGCGAGTATTACACTTTAATAACACGCGCAGTTATTGTTTTGCAGCTGGAAAACGTTTTTTAAATGTTGTTAAACCCGTGTAAAACATGCGTGAAACGTCGTTCGTTACACGGGGATTTCGAAAGGGTGTTGATAATCTTCTGCAGCCCGCGCGTTTATTGGAATTGGAGAATATCGAATGAAATGTAATTTCCAGCCATTCGATTGGACGTGGATTATTTCGTTTTTTATTTATGAAAATCTAAATGCGTTTTAATAATTTCTTACTTTAATCTCGTTCAGAATCGAAATACAATGTCGTCGGAACGAATGTTCGTCTCGTCCAGAATTCGTTTTCGACGCTAATAACACACAGTTGTCCGTTTGCGCGTTTCTCGAAATCGGCAAGCAAGTAATAATAAGCATCGCGTAATACGGCGTATGACACACAATATTGGCAACGGAAACCATAATTATACGTTTATTTAGATCAATAGTAATTATAATTTATAAAACGAAATAACGAGTGAATTGAGTTTATTCGTAAAAGTATATATATATATATGTGTGTGTGTGTAAACTACGATGTGCACTGATAAATATTTTGTATTTAATAAAAACTACTTTTCTTAAACCTTGATCTGACAAGAAAATAAACGATTTATATCGATCCAAGCGTAATTTTTCCCAATGAAATCGCGCTCGATTTTATTAGACTGCGACGTTATAATATACACATATTACGTATATTATACATTCGTAACGAATTCAAATTAATTATAAACATTATTGTGTTTTTTTTTTTTTTTTATCGCTATAATACAGATAATATTCTGCCTACATGCGTAAGCTTTCTCTACATATACGTATGCGTATATATTATACGAGTGCTACGATGACTGTTACAGGCTTGCCGCAACAGCAGCCCTTGCTCCATATATTTTACATATTCGTATACGCTCCTCATTGACATCATTGCGTTTTTCTTAATAATAATAATAATTATTATATTATTTAAAACCCGTTCTCAAACGAAAAAACGTTTAAGCAGCGGATTATTAATATTTAATAACATACACGCGCGCGCGCATATGTATATATCGAAATAATCGCTTAATTATACGTTTATTATAATGATTTTTCATAGATAAATCGTAAAAAATCGTTCTATTTCACGCGTATTATAAATATTCAGTGGTAATAACGTTTATCGAATTAAAAAAAATAGCGTATATATATGTGTGTGTGTGTGTCATTGACAAGGTGTAAAAAGTAAAAAAAAAAAACGATACAGCGTAATTTCGAGTGTTTTTTTTTTTTTACTATAGACGCGAACATTGATTTAGACAGCCATCGACGACAATTAAAAAAAAAAAAAACAAAAAACAAATCGAATCAAATCGACAGAAACTATGAAATATTAATATAATAATTGTGAGTGCTAGTGATACAAAGCGTCAGCTTGCTCCTCTTAGTCGCGTCTTTCAATATGAGTACGAAATATTATATATATTTTTTTACACGTTCGACAAATTTTTTCTGAAACGTTTTACCAATTTTATTCGCGTGCGTCGGTGTAGTTTAATTAAAAAAAAAAAAAAGGCCCTCTGGAAATCCGCTCTCCGTCCGCGAAACGCGCTTTAAACGGTTTTTTACATTTATTTGTGCTACATAATCGGCGAGTAACACTTGGTTGGCGTTTCATATTACACGCGTTTATTGCACGCAACGAGGAAGTGCGAAGTTCGGTCGTGACTTCTATTGAACAACTTTGTTCGTATGGGTCAACTACCAAAACACTATACACCGATAGATTACCAGATACCAGTTAATACACGTTATAATAGTATCGTTATTATTATTATTATACGCGAAAAAAATAACACGCGCAATGAAATCCAGTCAAAAACTAGTAACATGCAAACAGAGCATGTTTTGCCACGAATAACAGACGCTCAGATCTAGACTACAGTATTACAATGGAGAAACCGTATACGCCTCCTGTTTGCGACCGATAGTAATGCTACCGTCGGCCGTTCGAATGAAAATTTTTACAAAAAATTCACGGACGAATCGTGATGATATGAAATTGTGTTTCTGAGAGTAAAGCGATCGGAGTGTTTGGCGAAATGTCTGTATCGATCGGAAACCCAACGAAAAAAAAAAAAATGGGAAAGACCTCGACAGCGACGGTTTAGTTAGGGCGAAGGAGGATTGGAGTCGTGGCGATCGGATCATTGGATCATTGGATCTTTGGGGAATGGACGGAGAAGTTTCGTAGAAGCTTGCAAAAGGCGTGTATAACGTTAAGAAGAAAACGAGAAAAAAATTTATTAATATCGATTGTCGTATTATGATACAGTCGACCATGACCTAGTGAACACGCATTGCGCCTCTCGCCGCGATCTCGTACGGTACATTATTGTTAATATTGTAATACACTTTATATTATATAAAGAAACAAATATATTTACTTTTCAATTTCACGCTGCCTAACCGCCGTCTTTCTTTTCTTCGTTTCATTTCGTCTCTCACACTCTCTGCCCCGTCGTAACGTACTTATTTTTCGGTCCGTACACTCGTGTAATATGATACGACGAGACGTCGTTGTATAACATAAATCGTGATCGTGTAAACGGATCGCTACTTTCTGGCGCCCCGCTGCTGCTGCTGCTGTACATGAAATTCGCACGCGGGGAGGAAATATACGAATTTTTTATTTTTTGTTCATCACATTTTCGGTTATATCGAGAGTGTCGGACATCGCAAAAATGATTTAAATGGCGATTTTTTTTCTTTCTTTAAGTGCTGCGACGTTACGATCCGTACGCGTTACACACCGCGTTCGCGCGATAATAACCCGGTTTTTTCTTTTTAAATTTCAATTACATTTCGCTAAATCGCTGTTCAGACGATTATTATTATTATTATTATTATTATTATTATTATTATTATTATTATTATTATTGTATTTGTTTTCAGTCGACAAAGCGGACTGTGTATAAATTGTTATTTTTTCATTGGGAATAATGTACAAATACGCGCGTACAAACGTTCTACAAAATTATACCAAAAAAATTTTTTTTTTTTTTGATTAAAAATTCAGTTTAGCGCGATCGCAATCCGCGGTGGCTTTTGAACGTCATACGCCTCGAGATCTTCGACACCCGATCCGTTTAGTTTTATCGTGACCAATGTGGAACGTCCACGACTCGCAAAGATACGTTATGTAGTGATAAAACGAGACACGTTATTTTTCGGTTATAAACTCCGATTTATTACAAACCAGTTGTTGAGAGTGCCGAGAAGGCCGCAAACAATATGGCCCGCCGATGCGTTGAAAACAAGAATTTCAATTTTTCCGGGCAGTCGTCGATCTTGGACGAGTGGCTGAAAATCGGGGGAGAAGAGGATCCCGAGGGCTGGCTGACTAGCGACGGTCTCTGACCGGGCGGTTATAGATAATTTTTTTAAAAAATAATTAAACGAATAATAAATAATTTGCCTTATAATAAATTATAATTTTTTTCGTAAAACAATAACGGCGAGTGCGTTGTTGTTGTTGTTGTAATATAATATGCGTGTTTGTCGATAACCTCGGTTATGATCGTCCGATGGATTCATCTCACTCTGCGCAATGTCTTGACGCGTTTCGACGATGAACGGCGCGCGGTTGTGCGACGCACGACGTTACGTTCGTTATTTTAAACTCTCTGCGGTAGGTGCAGCCGGTGTTCGTTTAATACGGCCGCGACGTTCTTCTTATTAGCGATTTTGATTACGCGTAGTAATTTATTATTGACACTGTGGAGCCGGAGGAGACGTAGACGATCTCATGACATTTTTTCTTCTTCTACGTAATTTCGTCTCGTATTAACGAATTTATTTGTTTTTTTCGTTTGTTTCGGGCGAGTTCACGTGTTCTCGACGCGCCGCGTTTATTGAGTCACGCGTTTTGTCGCGCGCGAAGTGGAGAAACGGACTGGTAAAAAAAAAAAAAAAAAAAAAAAACCGGGAGATTAACGTTTTTTTTTTCTTCTTCTTCTCAATACTCTATTCGTATAGAACAAAATGAATTTTTAAATACGTACGGTTTTTATGTGAACCGAGACGGCGAGTGTGTTCTGAGAGCTCAGTGACCAAGCGTTTCCCCTCCCCCCTCCCCCGGCGTATGCGGAACGAAATGATAAAATTAATAAACTAACTCGACGACGATCGTTATACATCGATTCGTGTCGGGAATTCAAATTGAATAATTAATCGAATAACGGTGTAGGCGGAATCGAATATCGATTAATTATTATCGGTGGATACGCGAGAACGGTGTGTTTTGAGAATTCAACCGGCGGATGGAACGAGGCGTTCGTTAAACCCCTTACTGAGCGCAATACGTTCTGCGCGCGTTTACCCGACGAAGTCTGCGCACGCCGTCGCTTACTTTATCGAGCAAAAAAAAAAAAGTAGTAGTAGTATAAATCAGTGGCGCACCCAAGGGGGTGGACTCCGGGTCCGGACTCCCCTCCCCCCCTTGACTAGTGCAATAGTATTACATTTATAGATGAAAATCCGAATTCTGATACAATTTTCATATTTTTCTGTTAAAATTTCGCAATTCGCATACGATATAGATAACACCAGGCGTTAACAATTTATTGATTATATTATATTATTATAAAAAGTGCAACACTGTTTTTCTATATTGTGTGTCAAGTGATATAAAAGTTTATCTATTAAAATTAAATTAAATTAAATTATTAAATTAAAGGATTATCTATTAAAAGTTTTGTTTTTCATAATGTAATTTTTTAGACCCCCCCCCTCCCCCGTTGAAAAAATCCTGGGTGCGCCACTGGTATAAATACAGTCGTCGTTTGTTTTATTATATAGTGCGGTCGCTCCCTCCCCCCCCCCAACTTTTACCGCGTCGCCGGTCGTAGTACGGACAAAAAGTTAAGTCATCCGAATTATCAGCCGACCCGCAGAGTTTCACGCGTGCGTGCGTATGTGTGTGTGTGTGAATGGGAGTGGTGTCTTCGGTGGTCACGACGACGGCCGCTCGTACGTAGCTGATTACGATGACTATAACGCGGCGCGTATACGGGTCACGACGATTCGCGCGCGCGGTCGAAATAAATTAAAACGAACGAGAGAGAGAGAGAGAGAGAAACGCACACCGCTTTTATAACGGTATATAAAACGTATACAAAAAAAAAAAAAATGAAAAAAGAAACGTATAGTAATAACACAACTCGCGCCGCGCGTTACGAAAAATTAAATAAATAATAATAAAAACCGCGGTTAAGAGAAAAGAAAATAATAGACCGATCCGAATCGGATTTGTTGCCGGAAAGCGAGTGTATGTGACCGGCAAAGCCGATCGGCCGAACACTACAGCTCCTCCTCTTCCGACAGAATTTTCGCGATAAATGTACATGCACATATTATGGATACGTATACAAAACACGTCGAAATCGCGTCGCGAGACTTTATAAAAAAAAAAAAAAAACGATTTAAACGTTACCAGGCCGCCGTTATCGCACCGCCGATATTTCCAAACGCCGTGCGCGAAAAGTACGCTAATTGCGCAATTACGTTTTTTTTTTTCCTCCACGAATGTTTTACATAAATATATTTACTATTACGCTTACGTTTGTTTTGTACTCTTAAAATACAATGTAAATACGTGAGTTCACACACACGCGCATAATTACGTGTGTGTGTTTTTTTTTAATAGTCATTTTTAAACTTTAGCCTCGTTTGTTTTAATTTATTTACCGCCCAGATCGCGACCGCGGTTAGTGTCGTTTTGTAACGCTTTTTTTTATATATATATAAACATAATTCGTATCGTCTTTTACGGTAATACGTAAAACGAAAGAAATCGAATACGTTTAAAAAAAAAAAATTAAATAACGTTTACGCGAGTTACAGTTTTCAAATTATTTATACATTCGCGTCATCAATTCATCGCGATATTTTTGAAATCGATTGAATTTTTGGAAAACACGTCTCGCGTTTGTCCTCACTCGTTTCAAGTCGATCTCGCCAATATTGATTTTCAAAGTCCGTTTTCTATTTTTTTTTTTTTATACGTGTAACATGTATTTATTTATAACACGAGACGATGGAAAATCGTACGCGGGAATCACTATCAAATTCGCTTTAATTACAATTCGATATTAAAAACCAAAAAAAAAACCACATTTTTTTCTCCTCCTTATAAAATCAAATTTTGTAAGTGGACGAATTGTAAACGCGGAAAGTATACCTCCGCGCGTGAATATAGCGTAAAGAATTCCGACGTCGGCCCGGACAACAAAAGAATGTATCTGAAAGCGCGCGGGCAGCAAAAACAGTTTAATCAAACGTCAATAAGATTATTTTAATTTCGTTTTTCACATTACGACGATAGTCAGTTTGACGAGATACACCGTTTTACGCGCAGAGCGGTTAAGTATTTTTTATTTATTTTTTCAATTTTCAATTTTCCCGAAGATTTCGAAAAAACGCCGTCCAATTTCCGTAGACTATAAAATATGTAAGAGACGCGTTTTCCCGCAGGTCTGCGTTCGTTATGAAATATCGTCACGCCGAATCGGGGAGGATGCGTGAAAATTAAACGCGAAACCAATAATGATAACTTTAACATGAATATCATCAACGTTAACACGTACTTTCGCCGATGATAACGAAACGATTTGAAAGACGGACGATCGGTGTAATGGAATGGGGAGTAGAAAATCAATTAATTTTGAATGAAGCCTGCAGCAGCAGCAGCAGTAGTAGTAACATCATCAACCGCTGCGTTCAAGCGGTGGCGGGTGATTGATGTCGGCGTTCCCGTATGACGGCCGTATTATCGACAATATCGTTTCCGATCGATAGATTGACGCGTGTGATATTTACATAATCGATATACGATTAATACGTTGGAGTTACGTTGATTTTTAACACAGTAAACCGCACAAATCACGTGTAAATAATAGTCGGAATATTATTTATTTATTTTTCTTCCGTATACAGTCCGAGGCGAATCTCTCGTTCGCCTAACGCGCACGTCGATGCACTAATAATACGCGTTTACGATAAGTACGTTGGTTTGTAATTTATTAGGTAAATATTGAGAATTACGAACCGTTGAAAAACATTAGAAAGAAGGGGTTCACTACAAACACTTATAGGTCGAAACGACAGTTTTTCTTCTTCTTCTAATTTGCACTCCGTTTGAAAATTATGTAATTCGAAATAATAATTTTTTAATTTAATAAACAAAATTAGTTAGCATTAACGCAAAATCGGTTAGGCGGCCACAGTGAGACAAGAGGGATTCTTACACGAAATAATTTATTGGTCCGGATAATAAATTCTTTTAGAAGTTTTAAGCGCTTTGGAAAATTGTACTTTTAAAACTTTTAAAATTAAAAAAATAAAAACAGGCTACGTCGTTGCGACACGGGTAATTTTTTTTTTTTGTAAAAATTCGGTGTCTAAACTGTGATCGTATCCAGAGTTCTTTCGAAACGATTATATATTAATTTCTTTTTCGATGAAAATCTTATATAGGAGTCAAGTTACTACTATTCTACTACGCGTCACTATATATATATATAAATTCCGATTGAATACAAATTATCGAAATGAGTGAAAAAAAAATAATAAAATGTTTTCCTTTCCGCTCGCGCTGTTATTACATTATTATTTATGTTCGACGGCCCAACAGTTCTCCGACCTTATTCTCGCGTTTTCCCGCGGTATACACACAAAAAAAAAACGAATGTGCGCTATGTACGCATAAAGAATAATAATAATAATAATAAAAAAAAAAAAAACGCTCCACAGTGCTCGGAGCACAATTGCGCAACGAATCGCGCGATCGTTGCGAAACCAGTAAATCCGGATGCTTTCTCACCTGCGCCGAGTTTCTTGTCGGAAACGCTCGGATAATCGCGCGGACTGCATTCTTATTATTATTATTATTATTATTATTATTATCTCCGCGCGCAAGCTCGCTCGCACGCGAAATTCCGTATAAAATAACATAAAAAAAAAAATTCCTGGGCTACATGATTTGATATGATATCGGAAAAGAAAAACGGAATTGTGTCCGCGTTCAATTACATATTATCGTTATTCGCCGGCGCGCGATAAAAGTCGTCGGCTAGAATCGCATTAGTAAACGCCGTTTTCAAAACTATACGTGTATTAATCATTGCGTAATATTGTCGTCAGACGGTTATGGCGTAATCGGTAATTTCGTTGTGGCACAGGATCCAATATTACCTTATGTGGATAATAGTAAATAAAAAACAAATCATCTCGAGAGCGTTCCGATAAAAGTGTATTGGCGTGAAATTGGATGTTTAAGTATAAAAGATAATGTGTAAAAAGAAAATTTGCCTGGAGTATTCATCGCAAAATGCGAGGAAATAAACGCGTCGTCCGACTGGTATGAGTTGTCGTCGCGAGTGTATGCACACCAACCCGTGAAACGCACCGAGGTAATAACGATTATTATTCGTTTTCCGAATTCGGTTTGTCACTCCTTCTTGATATTTCGCGAATGATCCATAGGCGTGTTTTTTTTTTTTTCATAATACGTTATATCGGTTTTCATGATTTTTTCGTGATTCTTTAGCTGTTTACGCTGAATTGATTGGTTCTAGAAGTACTCCTAGAAGATTGCACTCAAACGGATGTGCGATTTTAACGATAAGGATTCTCAATCTGTTAACTGCAGTCATCTAGGAGTATTTCTAGAACTAATCGCCGAATGACTACAATCATTACGGCGTAAATAGCTCAAAAAAATTAAAATCACTGAACAGGGGGAGGCTTTAGTCCTCCTCGTCGCTACCGCTCTTGTATCGTATCCGTTTTCAAATATTGCCTAATGTTATAGCGTCGAACGCGACAAATTTTCCACCGCGAGAACGTTAATAAAACAAGAAAAAACCGTTCGATTTCCGCGCAAAATCAAACGTAGGTAATTTATATCGATAATATTGTTGTCGTACGTTGTTTTGCCGTAAATCAGCGTATCGATAAATCCGTTAAAAATTGCGATATTCCGCCGGCGACTTCACGCAAATCATTCACAAATACCTTCCACCGTGTTTTGTATTTCGTATGTTTTCACGATAATCCGCGTTAGTTTTAATACGTTTTTTTTTTTCGTCCATTTATTCTCAAAATAAATTACCGTCGCATTCACTCGCGCCTAAGAAAACACCTTGTTCGTTTCGCTATGAATTCCACGTATAAATTATACGTACACCCGTGTCACTGTGATATTTTCTTTATTATTCATTTGTTTCTCTACTCGTTTCACCGCGGTGGTGCGTTTTAACGTGTTTCATTACGATTACGATTATCGACGTCGTGTAGGAATTAACGTCGAATATTTAATGGACAGAACGCGCGCGCGCCCGGTCTCCAGAAAAACAAAAAAAAAAAAAAACCTTTATAAGGCGTTTAACGATTCTATTCTCGTTTCTGAGCGTGAAAAGAAAAAAAAGAAACACGAATACCGAGAAATAGCCCCGACGATTTAACGTACGCGTGTATGTGGAATTTTTGAATTACACGTGATTATTACAAAACTTATGCGTATTTATTATATACGGAAACGGTACGGTATACGAGTTGTGGAAAAATGGTACTCGCTATACGATTATTCGAGCGCGTTCGATTATTATTATTATTAAAACAAAAAACGAATGTTTTTCGATATAGAAGAAAAAAACAATCGGTTACTTATCGCGCGCAAGCGTATTTTTTTTCCTCTCGTAAACATATCTCTAAAATAGCGTCGTCGTGATAGAAATAATCGTTTCTCGACGAGACGCTCGTATTATGTGTTTTCACTGTACGCGATGTTCTCGTGTCGCCCCGCGTAATGACACATAAATAGCGTTACCCGGCGCAACAGGCGAGCTCCCGAAAATTTCTTAAACCGTATTATAAGAGTTTGAAATGTTTAACGGTAAAAACAGTGGGAAAATCTCGAGCTAGCAAAACCTCGAACGCGGAAGAATAATACGACATTTCAACGCCTGCGATCCGTCCGAAGTTAGTCAAGAGATTCGGGAAAGACATTTTTGATTTCGAGTACCGACGCAGCGTGAGTTAGAGACATTTGTGTCGCAAAATCGGTACCCTTGATTAAAGGGCCCCCGGACATTTTATTTCGGCCATGCGCACGGAAAATCTCGACAGAAAATGTTAAAAGTCAAGGTTTTTTTTTTTTTTAATTATCCGCAGTCGAAGCTTCTCCTTCGGCTCATCAATCGCGCGGTTTTATCGAATACGACGACGAATCACCGTAACCTTAGCTTCAAACAAATATTGGTAATTAACGAAACTCTGTGCGATTAAACTCCGAACGCCCGCGTGACTCGTTATCATCACGCGCAGTCTCAATCTGTTCGTTTTAGTAATGTTTCAGAAGAAAATAACGCGCGTACAACTATTTATCTCGCGCAATTATTTTTAATTAAAAAACAAAACGCTAAATCCAAACTCGTTTGACGCGTCGTCGTCGTCGTCGTCGTCGGTCCGAGGTCTGCTCGTGTACGCCCGCCTACATGTGTGAACGATAGATAACATAATAATAATAATAATAATTATACACCTCGTATCGGAATAGTCTTTCTCTCTGGCCACGTAAAATATCACGTGTCGTCGTGTCGGAAATTGGCGTCGGTTAATTCGCAGATTCGTCTTCGTTGCGCCCGCGCCAAGTCACGACCGGGCGGCTGCGGAGAGACCTTGAACCTGTGTTCGCCACCTGTAACCGATGATATATACTCGTCCGAACGGGCGGAAACGCGCCACAAAGAACATAATAACATCACGACGACGATTATATTATATTTGTACGTATTTCTTTATAAGTATGAATTATCGCGCGTTCCTCCTACCGCACTATGGGCACACGCGCGTCCGAGATTCAATAAGGTTTTTTAACGGTCAAGGGCCGACGATACACCTAACCACCGCATCGGTGGTATTGCTGACGACGCTGCGATTACGGATTTACGCGCCGTGCGCCGGAGGGTCGCTGGCACGATGCAGTGTCGTTCGACCACGACCACGTTGAGAGAAAACGAACACAAGGAGAAAAAAAATCCGGAAAACAACGGCGGGAGGGTTTTTTTTTTCTTCTAAATAAATGCGATTTGTAAAATTTATTCGTTCGAAATCACGCAGTGCGAGTGCGATCGTGAGAGACGATGCGTTCGGCCGCTCGTGATAGTGGGGGGGCGTTTCTGCGATCGGAGAGACACGCGGCACGTGTTTTGTGCCGCCGCGGCTTTTTACGACGCATCGTCGACGAGAGCGACACGAGATGAGGGGCGACACGCCGTGAGCGATTGAAACGTTTCTGTTAGGCGGACATCAGCGTCGGACGACCAAATTCTAAACGGGTTCGATTACACCGACGTACGTTTTGGGAATGAAACTGAAGTGTTATCAGCGCGGCGGGGGGGGGGGGGGATTCGTTTGACAATCATTTCGGGCCTCGTGCACTGCGGGCTGCAGTATTTGGAACGGAGCTGGACGTGATTTGTCGTGCCGCGAAATCCGCGCAGTGGGTCGACGTGACGTGTGAGCTAAACCGCTATGCGTGAGACCTAACCTGCTGCTGCTGCTGCTTCCGTTTTGGAAACGTCTGACAGATCGCACTGAGAAACGATTTCACGTACAGTACGAACGGAAACGTCGGCTCGGTTTTACGTGGACGCCGCCGCACGCGGTCGGTGTATGGACGCGAGAAGAGAACGGCGGTCCGGGGAGGAGAAGATCCGTGTACGCTTTGTCGCGGCGTGCGGTGATCGCGAGGTAACCCGTACACACGTTTTGTTTTACGGTTTTGTTCGGACGACGCGCTGATATCGACATAAACAGCGTGGCAAATACCGAAAACAAAACGCAGTGCGATGATTTATACGGCGGACTTCGTCTTCGTATTATTTGAAAACAGGCGAATCGCCGTCCTTCGGGGGCTCTGTAATCGTTAACGCACGATCATTGATGCCCCGAACCCATCGGACGATCTGTCCGGCTGCTCGATCTCGCGTTTGACCTGCGCGGCGGCCAATCATCAGAAGTCACTACGCGCTATTTTTTGTACACGAGCATAAAATAATTAATATTAGTACAGCGGTTTTACGTTCTCTCGATTGATTTCCATCACCGCGAACGACAACGTCACCACGCCATACCGTTAAACCGTTCGCACGGTGGTTTTCGAACACTTGGGGAGTGTAACGTGACGCGCCGCGTTTTTCAAAATATCGTTCGGAAAAATATTAAAAAAAAAAAGAGGTTTTGAAATGAAAACAAACGTTTGTTTTACATTGATGTACTCGTCGTACTTATACGCAATACAACAGAACGGGCGTGAAGTACCCTCGAAATTTATCGCCCTTCTGTTCATTTCATAAGTGTTTTATTTCCGCAATCAATTTTCGTACGGCACTATTTTTTTTTTCTCCAATAGAAACGACGCGTTAAAATCATTAGCCGTCGTTGTTTTTTTAAATTTTTCATAAAATTTCAAGCGAAAACCATTGCGAGTTCGAAACTCCAACCGCACGCCTCTATACTCTTATAATCTGCCCCGGGGATCATTGTCGTGTCGCACATCGCTCTGTTCAAAAAAAAAAAAAAAAAAAAAGCGAATATAATTATTAAATACGCGATTCACCGTTTTTTTTTCGGTGTATACATATACGTATATAAAAAACCGGCTGTCCGTTTGCCGTTTGTTCGGAGACAGAAAAAAAAAACGCGTATACGACTCCGCCACGATGTTGAATTGCTTTTGGAGACTGGTCACGCGCTTTCCAATTGCAATCCGAATACGATTTTATAGGCGTATTGCCACGTGTACATCTACAGTGGAACGCGCTATACCGTAAATATGATATATTAAAAAAAAAAAAAAATTTCCGACCGCAATGGGTTCGTTAAATAATAATCCGTTTCGTAACGGACGATACCTACCGTATACGCTATCGAATGTGTGTGTAAATATATAATTTTATACGAGTTTTGTAGGAAACGTACGGCAATGTTATATAACTCTATGCGTATACAGAAATACGCGAGAGTCATCGCATCGTTTGCGGTTAGATGAGCGCGATGTTGTAGATGCTCTGGCCGTGTGTCTGAAATCGAAGGCATTTTTTTTTTTGTTTTTACGTTTTGTAAAGTCCGTGTCCGTTTCGTACGACTACAGCGCGTCGTATAAATCGACGAATTCCTTCGATCATGGTTGGGTTAGAACGACGAAATATGATATAATGTGTAATAAAACGCGTATTATCGATCGTCTATCTTGTCGCCGCCGATCGGATACACTCGGAATTCGCGGGATAATCGCGATCTACCCCCTATACAGTGCATGATTATGTCCGCCCACCTTAGACCTGAAATTGCAAAACCGCTTCGAGCTGATCCGAGCAGCTCGGAGCGGTTTGGAGACAAAAAGAACGCGAGCAAAGTAATTGATGATGTCATCAGTCAACAACAAAACACGACAAGACGAAACAGAACACAATCGGTGTTGTTTCGTCTGATTTCATATTTTTGTTCCGAGCAAAATATGAAAAACAAAAGTCATCGGTCATTACACGCGTTCTTTTCGCGTTTAATATTACTATTATTTTATCACGTAATTCAGTCAAAAAATTAAAAATTGTATTGTTTTTTTGTACGTTTCTTTTATTTATCTCGTGCGCTCAATTTTTTCGTTTTTTTTTTTTTTTTATTTTCATTAAAAGTTCATTGTCTGACGAAAATCGCCACAAAAACCGGTATAAAAACATCGTCGTCGTCAGAACTCGTCTTGACGACTGGTGTTAAAAATGAAAAATATATCCCAAATTAGTACGTGGAATGTGTTTCGAAATGTTTGGAGTGAAATATTTCGAGTGGCTCGGAACGGTTTTGCTTTTTTAGTATACGCTCGGCCTTAGTCAGTCGTACACCAGTCAAAAAAATGAATTCGCGTTATAAACTCATCGCGGTAATGCGTGTGAAATTCGTTTTTTAGTTTTTCTTTGCTCCGAATGACCTGACTCATCTCCTCTCCTGCGCCTCTTACACGTCATAATAATACAATTTTTTTGATAATAAAATTATTAATTTTTGCTCGTTGAATTGGAAAGCCGCAGGTTACCGACTCCTGGTCTATTGCGATTGCCGTAATGAAATATTACACACAACCGTTTTTCGTCACGTCTATGTGCGATTTCTCTTAGCCATTATTTCATTTTCGATTATTTATTATAATTTAGAAGATATATATATTTATTTTCGAAAATAAACATATTTTGATTTTTCAGTGTCGTATGAAGGAAGACACGTCCACTGAATTAGAGTTTATAATATCGCGGCGCAAGTGTGTTTCCTTTAAAATAAAATAATATTTTCTTTTTGTATTTCAATCGATTTTATTCGATATTATTTTCATAATTTTGTTTGGGAATTTTTTTTAAAAAAAAATTCATTTCAAACGCGTATCTCTCTCGTGCGTATTATAATAATATACCTTACGTCCTGTGGATATACTTACTGTGGTGTACGTATAATAAAACGCGTGTACGTATGTGTATGTCCTCAATCGAGTGGGCGAACGAATATTGTGTGTCAACACGTGTTAGACAAGAGAATTGTATTTTTTTTTCATGTTATACGACGACACGTTAACGATTATTATTATAATAATAATAATAATATGTAAGTCGCGTACAAAGTCGTGTACGATTAATTGTTACATTACCCACGCTCGTTTGTAAAATATATTATCGTGTATACACGCGCAGTAGCGCAGAATTTATTTTTGTTTGCTGTTGTACATAATATGTAGTTTATTAATAATGTCTATTTAGAATCGGTAATTTTGTTCGTCACGTTTTTTTTTCTATTTTACTAGTAGTTTTGCGAGAGCGTAACCACTCCGAGCGAATTGGACGCGAACAATTTTTCTACTTTTCCAAGAGTTATTAATATATTATAATAGATTGACTCTGATCGTCTTTCCATATTGTGTGTATTATTCTGTTATAATAATTATAAAAATGTTTTTAAAAAAAAATTATGTAAAAATGTCTGAACTCGTATGTCTTGTGCTCTTAAAAAAATACAAAAAAACCTAAAACGAATTATGTCGACAATTTTACCGGGGCTTTTTTTTTATCGGTTTTTCCTTACGTTTTGCTAGTTTATATTTGGAAACGTGAAAAAACGTATCGAGATTTGCAATTGGCAATCGGAAATTTTGAGAATCGTTCGGATCAATTCGTTTACACACGAAAAATCATTTCATCGTTTCCAGCTTTCAGCTTTAAAATCTAAGTACTATGTCGATCCCGTGATCCACAGTGGATCCTTTGGCTACTTTTTTCCTTCCTTTTCTTTCGTTTGCACACACTCGACCGTGTAGAAAAAAACGTTAAGGAGTAGAAAATAAATGACTGGAATTGTGTGGTGACTACGACGCACGACGTGCAATACGAATAGTCGAAAGTGTTGTAGAAAACGAAAAAAGAAAAAAAGAAAACGTAAAATTTGTTATTGGCATTTATTTATATAAATTATTATTCAAAGGTTAAATTAATTATTTATAGGCGCGGAGAAAAATATAGTGTTTTCCGAATTCGTGGAATTTCATAATTTTACCGAATTCGGAAATTTAGAAAGAATAAAAAATAGTTTCCAAAACACAAATAACTGTCGAACCGTGCGATACGAGAACGAAAAAAAAAACCGTCGTGTTCCAAAAATTTATTTTTCACTAATAGAAATGTTGATTTTGTTTGATAAATTACAAAAAAGAGAGAAAAATCGTTCCATTTGTTTTACGATACGCACAACTGGTTTGGACAATAATGTACTTTAACGCTTATAATTTCGTCGTATTTTTAGACGTAAATATACGTGTTTTTTCTTTTTTTTTTTATCGCGTAGTCGTCCGTCGTTATTTAACGGTCGTCGGCGTGCGTACAAGAACGTTTTCTACAACGAATATAATAATGCATGATACGATTAAAACACATTCCGTTGATTTAACGAATTTTCTTTTCCAAAAAAAAAAACCTGTCGTCGAGACCAATAAAAAGTATACGGCGCTGGTACACTTTCTACGGTGTTTAAACAAAACGCGTATATTATTAATAGCCGTTTTACGACAATAATGTCAACCTCGTCGAATTTAAAGCGTCCCCGCGCGCGTGTTCCGTACACGATAATGTCCGCAGCGAGTGGTTTTACTCGTTTAACGTAACGCCGTGTTGGGGGATTCGATATAAACTTTGGGAATTTTTACAGCGAGTTTTTTTTTCTTTTTTTATGTTCGAATAATTATTTTATTTTTATTCGTCGACATTTTAACTGTCTCGCTATTTTATTGCGTTTAAAACGGCGGAAAATTGTCGTATTTACGTTGTAACGAAAAATGTTTACGATGACCGATATAAAACGTATAAAACTCAATCGTTCGCATATTAGTGCGAGTAAAGGACGCTAGTAGCCGTAAGCGAAAAATTGTCAATCTCTCGATTCCGAATGAGCCCGCCGCCCACGCGTTTCACTCCGCCCGTAGGATGTCAATTCTTAAAATCGAAAAGCTCTTAAATTCGAAACGTACATTAATTTTATATTCTGAGCGGATGTATCGGTTTCTACAATGATGTGTGTGTTTTTTTTTCAATCCAAAAATTCCATTAGAAATATTTTTCCGATCTTTTTACGCGTGGCATTATTTATTTTCCGATTGACAATTACGTTTAATCGATATTTTTCGATTTTCTCAATACTTTTGTTAAGCGTAAGAAAAAACTGCCGAAAAATTACAACACGAAAACGGTAAAAACGCGATTTTTTCACAAAATCGCTTATCGTTATATCTTCGTAATTTCGAAATTATTAATAGAAAACCGAAACGCGTGACTTTCAACTACCGTGTTAACGAGACGAATTTTTCGAAAAATTTCATTTAATTTTTGGCTGTTCATAGGCGATTTTGAGTTATTTAATTCGTAAAAGAGATAGTTTTTGCTTTTTGCTTTCAGGGTCTGAAAAATTCAAAACAAACGTCAGACGTTGTTGTTACTTCAATTATACGCAAAACAAATTTCATTTTATAACAGTTTCGAATTTTTCGACCGAAATTGTAATACACCGAAGCCCGAGATCAGAATCGTGGTTTATCGAACGAATTATTATTTTCAAATTTACATACATACATATACATATATATATATAGTAGTAACAAAACACGAAAATCGTTGTCTAAGCAATTCACAACACCCCCGCACGGGGGCTCGTTACTTTTTATCCTTTTGTATCGTTTGTACAATTTCAAGCGTACGTTATGAACCTATTACAATTTAGTTTAAAGCAACAGTAGGCTAATGAATTTGTATATTTGAAGACTTAAGAACAAAAAAATATATTTATACAAACCGCGGTGGTCGATATTGGTGTAGAAAACGTGATGTTTTCATAACGAGTATCGCGGTGTGTGTGTATATTACGAAGACACAATTTCTAGAAATCGTGAGAATAACGTACAAATAATACGCTCGTCGTATTAAAATCGTATTTAAATACATAAAATACACGATTAAATATTTAGACAATAATTATCGTGTTTACAGAAAAACGGTGTTTTCTTAAAGCAAAAAAAAATATATTTTTCTACGTTATAAAATAATAATCGTTCATCGTTTTCTGGCTTCGCAAACGACTTATATATATATATATATATATAGAAATTCTCGTGCGAATTTCACAAAGTTCTCCTTGTTACGTGTTATTTTCACACAAGATCTTAATAACATTTATTTTTTTCCCCACACAATGGCGTATATAATTCGGCCGATTTTCTACGCGAGATATCGCAACGGATACGCGCGGAGTCGTGTATATATGTAATTATTATAACCGTATAGGAGAGACATGCAAGTGAGAACTTATAATAGTATATATTTATACGTATGAAAACTTTTAATGAATACGAATTGAATAGTTTAATTTATTCGTAACCCGAATCGCGCGTGGCGGACGTCCTTAAAACTTTGCGGTGCGCGTTTCGCGCAATGTATAATAATAATAATAATAATAGTAGCGAGCATAATACGTGAGGAGGAAAAAGAAAAACGGACATCACGTTATATTATATTGTAAAAATTATTATTAGGAAATCAAATGGCGGTGGCCGGACTGAAAATATTAATTTACTCGATCTTTTATTTTTATACGAAACGATGGAATTTACTCACAGGGCTCGGGTTTCCGATGATTTTTATTGCGTTTCACGACCACACGTGCTATTAGTATAATTAGTACATTTTTCCAGGTTTTCTTTTTTTAACTCATATTTCTATAGTAATAACGAAATATAAAAATTGAATATTATAATATACATTGAACCAATTGTATTACTTTTTAAATATATATATATAACCTTTCTGTCGATTATAGTCGATTACCGTCGAAAAAAAAAATGATTTTTCTTTTTATAAAATTTTGTTTCAGACGTTTTTTAGAGTTATAAATTCATTTTTTCTTTCTTTCTAAAGTACATTAAAATCCGAGCCGTATAATATATTATATAAGGTATATTTTTGGCGTTCACTCGTCGAGCCGAGGAAAGAGAAAAATGTTCGTAATTTATCGCATTTTATGTTATTTTTCACGCCGTTTCGTTCACTGCGCGCACGCGCGGATATTTTACTTTCATCGCGTTATTTTCGAAAAAGAAAGAAATAAAAACCTAGTGAACTCGAGAAATATACGACTACGCCTATTATCGCGTATAACTTGTGGGCATTATATGAATAATATAGTGAGGTCGATATTCCTCGGGCCATTCACGGCGATCGAGATCGAAACGATCTGTATGTATAAATATATATATATTATTATTATTATCACTGGAAACAAGTAACAACAACGACCAATAATCGTATTATAAAATATTTTATTCTTAAATGTCGGGTTATATATACATTATACGTAATGTTTTTTTTTTTTTTTTTTTTTTGCATAAAATATCAACAAACCGCGTGACACGAGGAATATAAAATATTATACTATTATACGTTCTCTACACGATATCTAGAACCTAAGTACGATTGTTATTGACAATTGCGCGTAAATGCACCGTTTGCACAGACAAGTCACTACTTTCGATCGTCTCGCTTTCGTTCCTATTTCCATCGATATATAATATAATATGTTACTTCTTACAACACATAACGTATCAACATTATGTTCCGATATCAAATATAGTTTTTTTTGTTTGGTTGTATTTGTATTCAATGTGTAGGCAAGCGAGACTGAATTCTATAGAGTTGACGTAATGTATCGAAGAAGCGGTTTAATTAGGACACGCGTACGGATCCGTAATAATAATAATAATAATTGTGTAGTTATATTATATGCGAATTTTATCGCATGTATACAGATCTTTTTCCATAGAGGTTATTGAACAAAAATAACGAGCGAGCGCGCGAAATTTCTTTTACGAACACCGTTGTATTATGCGTGATAATATTATTGTCACCTACCTCATATAATTATGGCTCGGATTTTAATGCCCTAAAAAAAAAATTAATATCGAAAAATTATTTGAAAATAAATACATTTACGAATCTAAAAACTCCATAATAATATGTCCTTAAAAAAAAAAAAAAATTCGTGTTTTAAGTAATCAAAACGTTGATTGCAAATCGCCACGACCTATAGGCGTAAACAACGTCGTCACGCGACGACAAAAGAAATCGACGTAACACATAGACAGACCGAGTTATTGAGAATCGTTTTATTTAAAAAAATAATATATATTAATTCAATAATACCCGACGACGTTGTAAAAAAATTATACTTCGATTTCTCGGGTAAATTTTTTCTCTCGTGACATTATCGAAAATCGGTTTTAGAAAGAAACACCATAAAACCGTTAAAAAGTTCGGAAAATTCATCGAAATCCGAGCTCTATATAATATAATAATATTTATAATTCTTTTTTTACACGTGTTGCTTGCGTGGTATTATATTTAAACGTCTCGGCTATTTATTTTCGTCATGTTTTCGGGCCATTCAAATGTTGTTCAAACGTCTATAGTATCACATATCTTGACTTTGTGACGAACGTTTTAAACGTTTTCCATTATACGTTTGCCGTGTGTTATGTGTAGAAATGCGCGTAGAAAGTCGAACAAAGCCCCCCCCATATCGGTGTTTTGACACGTATGCGTGTAAATCGTTGGATTTAAAAATAAATAATTTTCACTTTTCTTATACTAAGTATATAATGCGCGATGCGCCTGAATCAACGACGTTTCACACTTATACACCGTGGTAGTATGTTTACTTTTCGACAAGTCCCCCGTCGACAAGACGAATGCGGTCGAGACATACGACGACGGGGGCGGTTTGCTGATCGACCAAGAATTTCGATTTCTTTCTTCAGACACGAAATTCGCGTCGTATATGTGCCTAATAAAAAGTTCATATATTGTTCGTTAAACAATTGATCGCGTTTTGCGTGTATCTATACTGATTGAACTGCTGCACGCGTTCACTGTTCGACGATCGACGGCCTTGATAATTAATATTATTCCAGTGAATAATAGTATAATATTCGATAATACAACGCGCGCGATATATCCGATAAGTATGAGTACGCGCAATAATTTATCGATTTAAAACGATAATCGTTTATATAAATAGCGGGCGTATAAAAAAAAAAAACGAGTCCCGCGCGCGCTGATTCGATTTTTCCTCACAGCCGGCCTATATATTTCGAAATTATTATATTCGTCTTATAATAATTGTACATAAAATGTAAATTATGTATAAAATATATATTCGTCTTACCTATAATATTGCCTTGAGGTTAGGTTATAAGACAATGTTTTTTTTTCTATAAGAAAAAAACTAATAGTATAATGTTCTTAATAGTTTTAGACGGGGAAATAAAAATAATCGAAAATAACTGTTAAGAAATTTGGCTTTTTTTTTTTTTTAAATATTCATTTCGTCCGTCGTTTCCTCACCACATCGCGCCCCGAAAAGGAATCTATGATTAAAAAAAAAAAAAAATAGCCGTTAAACATATCGGAAGATTCCTGGTGAAAACCGCAATATTTTGTTGAACCGGTTATTCGATATAATATTCAAAGTATTTTTACTTTTTAAAGTATACACACACGTATATATTATAAAGAAAAAGGCCCGTGGCGATTTATATATATAAAAAAAATCGCGTTATATAATAAAAATCCGTGTCAATTAGTGCGGCGTGTAGTGCCACTCATCGTTACGAAAAACAGTGCGCGAGAGATTTGAAAATTTCCCGAAAATCGCGAAATTTATTTTTTCTTTCCGTCATTTCAACGATAAAATAATAAAAATCGATTGCAATCACACACGCTTTTTAGACATTTTAGAGACTAGAATTAAAAAAAAAAAAAAAATTCATTTTACGCGTATAATAAGTGCTAGAACGCGCGAAATCACGCGTGTACCTATACAACGGGTAACGTTTTTATGTCTGTTTATAAAACAATCGTGACAGTTTAACGGTTCGTGCGCGGTTTATGAACTGTTAATTGAGAACCGTTATAGTCCAATTAAATTGTTTCGAATCAAATTTTAACTCAATATTTAAAAAAAAATATATTCTATAGTTCTAAGTCGGTGCTTCCCGATACCGAGCCGTGTTGAAAATTTGTCATCGCGCTCCCCACACACACACACACACACACACACCGTGCGCCTCACGGCGGGCAAACGCCGCGAACAACGTCTCAGAACGCGGCAAAAACACAGTGTGTGTATGTTTTACGCGCTTCTTTTTATTACACAGATTTAATGTACGATCGTATGTGTTTGCCGTACTGTTTATTTCTCCTCTTCACTTGTAACACATAATTATTAATATCGGTTACAACAATGTATTATAAATAAACGGCCGTGCAGTGTATCGGCGGTGTGTATCGCGCGCGCAAAACCGCTACAGAACGACGACGACGACGTTTATCGCGTCCTATCGTCCAGTCGCGCAGCTCATATTGTAATAAAAAAATAAAAAAAACGCTTATGAAACACGCACATGCCGTTTCATTATATTGTGTAGGAGGTATACCGAACGGTTTCAACCGAAATTCGTCAATTGCGGAGACTTATATGAAAAAACGCTCGTCGTCGTTTTTTTCGACGTGCGATTTTTTCTCTTTTTTTTTTTTATCGATTGTTCATTCATCGGATTTTACGTGTTTGTTCGCCGCTTAATAATAATAATAATAATAATAACAACGAACAATCCCAAAATAATAATAACAAAAAAATTCGTTTGTAATGTTGTTCAAAAATGTGTCTTCAACAGAAATCGTTTAAAGAATATTATAAATCCTTAACCGGAACGGTTAAGGATTTATAATATTTATAAATATATAAATAAATAAATATATAAATATATAAATTATATTTTATTTATAACGTTCACTGGTTTTGTCGTATCGACAAACGGATTCGTTTGTATCGCGGCCGCTTTGGCGGTGAGGCGTACGCGTCCTTAATATGTGTTCCAATAATATTCGCACGTCTATAGTGGAACGCGTTTTAAAATTATATTATTGAAAAAAATCACGACGAATCGTTGGCGCGTATACGAAGTTGTTCTCATCGAATAAAACGATAAAAATTGCAGGAAATGATAACATAGTTGCGATTATTATTACGCGAATATTGCGTTAACCACCCGGATTGTGCGCGTCGGAAACGTAAAGTTATATCATCGTCACGGCTGCTGAGATTGTCGGCTCTCTCATTCCGTATGGCGTGTGCCGTGGCAATGGCGTAGGGAAGACCGGCTAAATTAGAAAAAAAAATCGGCTTTTTACCAAATGAAAAAAAAAATAGATGCGACGATATTTTTTTTAACCGTTAATTTCGCTAATTTTTTGTTTTTTTTTTTACGATTACAAATATTACAGTGTAAATTTCGAAGTTTAAACATTTTCTCTTCTTGTTTTGTGACCGGCGAATTTATCAATAATTCCTTATTGATACGAGATTTTTTTCTAACAAATTCGTATTCTACGCACAAGTGTGGTATGCCGTGCTTGTCAATTTTGCGGCCCCGGCGCGGGCACAACCGTTCACTGTACTTGCTACGTCACTGCATATACAAGTATATATATATATATATATAAATATATCGATCATATCATATCATGTCGATCATGATCGTACGAATAATGATCGTGAATTGCGCGTGCGCAATAGTAATCCTGAGGCGAATTTTTCCATCGCCTCCGATGTTCAAAATAGATGCATCGAATTTGAAGAAACGAAAGAGATTTTTACTGCCGGTTGCACAGCACAATTTAGTCGTATCACCGAAAAAAAAAAACCGTCACACGTAAGAGACAAATTCTAACTAACAGATTAGATCTCATGGGATGAGATCAACGAATATTAAATTTTTGTTCGTTTAAATATAAGACGATTAATAGATATATATATAAAAAAAAAAACAAATACATATTTCATATCTATTACGTTTGGCTTCAGAACCGTTTCGTTGAGTACGCATCCTCGAAATGTACGGGCGGTACATTTTTATGAACTGCCAGAGAGACTCGATAGAGATTTATAATAATCGATTATAGCATGTTTAGTTGAAAATTCCATCCCACTAATAATAATAAAAGGAAAGGGCCAAGGGAGAATTCGACACGTATATCCCTTCTCCCCCGTGATTACGTTATACTGCAGGAGATCTCGTGTGTACCGAACGAGGGGGGGGGGTTTCATTTATATATTCGATTTGTTTTTCCAGCGGTTATTTTAAAATTTCAGGAAAATCGTTTTTTTTTTCATTTTGGCGAAAACCGTTCGGATTTATCGCTTGGCGGCGGCGACAATGTCGACAAACCGTTTCGTTTCGTCTTTCTACGGATATTTTCGGATGTTTGCCGCAATACTCTATCGAAACGTTTTTGGAAATCGTCTTACGAAATTTCCGGCCTCAAACGATATTATTATTAATACGCATATACGTAGTATCGAGCGTGTCGAATATATTACGTCTCTTTTTATCCATTGTCGATCCGCAGATCGGTTCGCACAGCAGCAGCATCAGCCGTCTCCCGCTCTATCGTCCGCTTTCCTTTTCGTTCGCGACGTATTATTCCTGGATCCGTGGTCCGCTCTTAACAATCCATTCGTTTCGCCTTTTCTAACGAAACTCTAGGCGTCTTTTTGTTTTTCAGCCGATCTCCCGTACTTTCGTTATCGCAGATCGCGGCTCCGTCCTTCCACACCAGCAGTTTGTGTTTTCGACGTGTCCTCCTCATATAACGCCGCATTTGCTGCCGTCGTGTGTTACGGCCATATACGAACGTAAATATTGCGCGTATCACGTAATAAACCGCCGTAACGTTATCATAACACACGTCTGTGGATCGCGCGAGATCACGACATTTCCGCCGGATGAAATCGGATGATTCGCCGCGGTCTACACGTGGACGAAAATCCATATTGGGGAGGAGGTACACGTTCCATTATTGTTAATAATACGGCTTTGGGTGGAAATTCGATTTTCGTGTGTGTGTAATGCGAGTTTTTTTTGTTTTTCTATTATACTCGTATTTCGATAACCGCAACGTGTGACCTCCGTTTTCGTATAATATAGAAGAGAATGCGAGTACGCGTGATTGGAAATCGCCGACGGGGAGCAGAAAAAAAACACACGCACACGCATTATAATAATACTATACTCGCCAATGACGGTTTACGTTTGCCTATATACACTACGATATTAAACCGCGTGTATGTAAAAGTCCGAATAATAATAAAACAATCGCGCGCGTTTTTTAGAATATATATCATATATATATAAATATATTATAAGCGTTATTGTTGTTCGGAAAGGATTAAAAAAAAATCGATTTTGTTTTGTACAGAAAGACAAGCGTGCGTATGTTGTATACGCAGCGAACAGTCAACGTATATAGCGGGGAAAAGTATGTTATCGATTCTATTGGATTTGTTCGGCCGGGAAACCTTCGCGGTTGTTACGTTAGCGCGTTTAGAGCAGAAAAACCTCTTGTACCTTTTGGAAATGAGGTTTTCGCATATCGCATCCTCTCGATAAAACTGATGATTTTTTTCTTTTTAATGTTCGAGTCTGTTTTTTTTAAACTTTTATAATAAAACGAAAATCGTGTTCTACTTTGATAACGAATTGAGTTGAGACTGATGGCAGTTTTCGATGCCGGTTTACGACGTAAATCGCGTTTATTATCACGTGATGGCAACAGGTCGTAAAAAGTGCGCTGCTCGTTGTCGTCATTATCTAACGATCGTATCGAAACGAATTGAAAACTGGTTTGTTTTTTTTAAAAAAAAAATAAAAAAATATTTATAATACGCTCGTGTAGTACAGGCGAGATCGTCCATTCATAACATCCGAAGAAACTTATTATTTTCATTTGATTTTAAAATTTAAAATTATGTAATTTAACGCGTTTAATTCGTCTTTTTTTTCTTTTTTTTTTTGAAAAAACTATATTTTCTCGTAAAATTGTATATATCGAATTTCGACTTTTCTCTCTCTCTCTCTCCTGAGGTGAGTTTAAACGATTTTACGCGATATATATATATTTTCTTTTTCTTTTTTGCTGTTGTAATATAATTTTGTTAAATAAAACTGTAAATCACACAGCGCAGATCAATACGGGAATTCGGTCATTTCGTTATATTTATTACGATTTCGACAATTATATAATAACGAACGTCTGTTTTTTCTTCTTTTTATTCGGCGCGAGAACTCCTCCGACCGTTTTATTTCTTTCTGTCGATTACGCAATAGTCTTTAAAAGTCTTCCGCGTTGAAATTAAATAACCTATTCTAAATTTATACGAAAAAAATAAATATATTCATATGAATAATTATATTATCGACACGTCCGGCGGCGCCGTAGAATTCCTCGAAACCGAGTTTTTTTTTTTTTTTTAGATCTTCTTCACTCTTTCGCGAAACCGATAAAATCTTCAACGCGCGTCTTTAACGTTATTAAATAGAGAAAGGTCTGTATTGTCGATAACAGTAGCGGATCGCTACAATCCTACAATTTTCATTTAAATTTAAATTTACGCTTCACGCGGGAAGAGAATTCCGCCGAAGGCTACTACTACTACTACTACTACTCGTATTTAGACACGAAAATAATTTACAGCGTTATCTACGCGAGACGCAATATAAAACGTTACCGTTTTTTAAATATCCCGCGGTAATTCGTAAAGAGTCGTTTTAAAAATTTCATAAATTTGTTCGATCGAATACGCGAATCGATTTGTTCGTAGAAAAACGTAATTATTCGTATATCGTACGAATACGCGAGTTATGTCGACGAATCCGTGGGCGGATCCTTTATGACTTTAACCGTACGAGTACGAAAAATACGAAATCTGAAAAGAAAAAAAGATTATCAGGATGTTGCGCGTGATCCCATCATGCGTTGGCCCCGCGACCGTCGTTTAATCAATAATTGTTGTTCTCCTTTGTTTTTTTTAAATTCGAAGATAACAAATCGATCGCGCGAAACGTATTTGCTTGTTATAATATTTTTCGAAATTCAAACTTAAAAAAAATTCGTATATCCAAATTTGTGGCAAAAAAAAAAAAACCGTCTCCAGTAATTAGATACCGAAAACCGTACAAAACGTTGACCGATACCGGGGAAGGAGTAAATCGAAAATCTTAAAATATATCAATTATACCGACTTGCCGATACGATTTGTTACCGGAAAGTTTCGCCGCGTTTTTCTGTCTCGTTGTGTACAGACAAAAAAAACCAAATAGCCGCGCCGCTCTCAGAATCGAAGAATAATTTTGTTTTTACGCGAAATGACGAATTTTCACGTGTAAACCTTATCTGCAAGACGTACGATTTCCTCCGTTTTTTTCTATTTTTTAACCAAAACGTCTTTAGAAACCGCCGCTGCGCGGCAAACACATTTATCGAAATACTTTAATAACACCGAGAGAAAAACACACGCAAATTTACACGTATTTGAAAATACATCTGATTTTCGTTTTTCTTTTTTTTTGTCCTCCGCAGGGAACAATACTTGTTCAACGTGTTCGAAGTGATCGTGTCCACGTTGGAGACGAAACTGCAGCGCATTGAAAACCTGGACAAAGCCGTGGAGCACCTGATGCGCCGCGTGGAAGCGTTGGACTCGCGAGTGACGAACAACATCGACAAAACGGAGGCGGTTATCGGCAAACTGCGATCGTTGGACATCAAACTGTTCCAGAAGGACCCGGGCACGTTGGGCCATCACCTGGAGACGCGGTTGACCGCGCTGGACCGAAAGGTGGACGACGTGGACGCCAAGTTGGTCGGCCTGAAGAGCCAGCTGGACAACAATTTCTTGGCGCCGGCCGACGACATAAACGCGGAGGCGAGCGAGAAGAAACCGGTGAACGTGCACGTGCAGCAGCACGTGGACGTGTCGAAGCTGCTGAACGCGCAGCTGGACACGATCCGCAGCAACACGGCCAACATCGACCGCAAGTTACAGTTTCACATAAACGTCGTGTCCGACGGTCTGGGCAAATTGATGAACATGGTGACGGACGTGCACGGCGCCATCGTTGAACAGGACGACGGCAGGCCGAGCGGCAATGGCGGCGGTAACAACAGGACCGCCAGCAGCAGCAGCAGCACCACCACCACCACCACCCCGGCTTCGGAACGCGGCGGCGGCGGCGGCGGCAGTAGCAACAAGATCGACCGGCTGGTGAAACAGATGCACCCGATACTTAGCGTGAGCGAGAAAATGGACGAAGTGTGGAACGTGGTGGTGGGCACGAAGAGCTCGGTGGACGACCTGGTGCCCAAATCGGACGAGCTGCTGACGCAGACGCAGCGCCAGGAACGGGCCATCAGCGACATACACGACGACCTGCGCATGAACACCAACAAGATAATCGCCAATCTGGACGTGGTGGAACGACGGTTGAAGAAACAGGAGGACGACGTGGTCACGTTGGCCCAACGTCCGGTGCCCGCCGAACTGCTCCGACTCGACCCGACAATCGACGAGTACGGCAGGTACGACGAACACTTGTCCGCCGCCGCCGAGTCCACGCCGCCGTCGCCGGCCGCGTCCGTGTCGTTCACGACGCCGCCAGCAGCCGCGTCCGGCGTTCCGCCGCCACCGCCGCCGCCGCCGGATCTGCCGGTGTCGGCGCAGACGTCCAGGAACGCGCCGCAGAAGAACCGCGGAGTGGTGTTCCCGAGCGTCAAGAACAAACCGTCGCCGGCCAACATCAGTTTCTTGACCGATCAGTTCAACCGCGAAGTCAAAGTAAGCGCGCGTTTTGTGATCTCACGAATATTCGCTTCTCTCTCTCTCTCTCTCTCATACCTACCGACAACGCGTTTTCGGACGAATTGTCTTCGTAACGACCTTCACTTATTTCGTACAAAAAAAAAGCCCCGCATTTGGCCGTTTGCCGAAATTCTTTTGAATTGTCTACGCGCTCTGTAATTCGGGCGCGCGCGCGCGCGCGATGTCATTGATTTCTATTTCAGAGTAAAAATCCGCGTCTTTTTTTTTTTACTCGTGTACACCGCAAAAACGATTTCGAAACACTGATGCGATTGTAATATTTCGAGTACGTGAATTCGATATAAGCGTGTGTCGAATGAAAATCAGTGACGAGTCATTTCGATTAACGGGGACGAGCAATAGCGAAGAAATATATATCATCAAAACGTATAGGAAGTAAAATTATTTAAAAATCGAAACG
This sequence comes from Chaetogeoica ovagalla, assembly GCA_032441825.1. Lineage (NCBI taxonomy): Eukaryota > Metazoa > Arthropoda > Insecta > Hemiptera > Aphididae > Chaetogeoica > Chaetogeoica ovagalla. The sequence goes on from CM063736.1 coordinate 8,897,583, forward strand.
AAACGGGTTTCGTTCTTTTTTTTTTTTTTGTCACTCGATATTTTGAAAAATCTAAACGATCGTTACTGAAAATATTGATAATTAAAAAAAAAAAAAAAAAAAACATTTCGTAGGAATTATATTACGTTTTTTTTCTTTTTTTCTATCGAAAATTCGCCTACATTTTTTTTTTCGTTCATTTATTATTGCGTTTTGTCGAACTGGTTTTCTCGTACACATAATCGCGTGAGTGCGGCACCAAACGATCGGTTTTTTTTTTTTTTTTTATATAATCGCGTATCGTTTTTTACTATCGGAATCGCGTGCCGGAGCGGGTTTTAAATGATATAAATTCGAAACCGCACGCGTGTTCACGGATTTAAATTACGTTTTAAACTGTTCTATAGTAGCATCCTTGCAGAGAATCGTAAAGTTGATCGCTCCTTCGAAACCCTTATACTGCTGTACCGCAGTAGTGCGTTCTCGAGCGTGTTTTACGGGGGATCCGTCGACTTCTCGTGATCGGCATACGATTGAGCGAGTGCAAAAAAAAAAAAAAAGAGTTCTCGCGTTTTTCTCCTTTCAACATCCTAAGCCATCCCGCACGACTACTATTGTAGTCAACTGATTGACCCAAAGAGTCCGTTAGATCGTCGACGGACAACTCGTAAAACTCAATAAGTACTAATCGTCTGCAAGTCCTATCGATTCACTTAGTCCTTCTAGCGGATGTCGACTTTAACGCGCTTACTCGTACCCTATCCGTCATCCGAGAAACTTCAAATCTCCACTTATTTAGTCCACCGCTTCTCCGTGTTATAATAATAATCAGTCTCGCCAACGAGGCATTGAATAATCTGTAAAACCCTATGCAAATGCGCGTCGTTTAATAAATCAACAGACGACTATTCGTATTTCGTTATCGTTTTTGGATGTTATTTGTTAGTATAATATATTGCGCATATTATGCGTAATATCGACGTAATGAACAGATAGAAATTGAAAAAATAAAAAAATCAATCGTGGGAAAGTAATACATTTTTACGATAATCGTTTGTATACTATATATGTATTTGTATATGCCGGTTTGATAAATGACTGAAATCGGTGTGTGTGTGTGTAAATCGTGTCGAAACCTACACACGAACCCGGCACGTACGTTCAGAATTTTATTTAGGAGGTGATCTCCAACGTGATCTCTGTAATCGTTGAGTTATTTTACGTATAAAAAAAAAAAAAAAAAAACGTATTTTACCGTTTCCGTTTATTTATAATGAGTACACGTTAACGTGTAAGTCCAATTATTCTTTTTTTTTTTTATTAGTCAATCTGCAGCAGTCGCTGACAATCGAAAATCGTTTGAAAGAAAAAAGAAAAATCTCCGATATAACGCGTGTAATACGCATAAGACGGACACGTTTTACTGGATAGCGTTTTCGACGCAATTACAAATATTATTACCGGAATAAAATAAGATATAAAACGTTCGTTATTATTAATATTCACCTTGGTATATTATAATGTTATAATGCGTGCGGATACGCTTTTCTCGGTATATGCGAACGTATATTATAATTCGAAAGAGTAACGACGCGTTTGAGACAAAAAAAAAAAAAAACACAACTTATTCGAATTATTAAGGACGAGAACGAAGACGGTCATTATCTGCAGCTGACATACTATTGTACGACGGAGCGTATATGTAGATCAATGTTGCTTTCGTTTAAATATACGCGCGTAATGATATTTTATTACGTTTTGTATTTTATTAAATTATTTAAATCCTTGAGCTACTTGACCGAAAATTATTATTATATTATTTACGTCGTCTTATGTTATAATAATAATAAAAAAATATATATACGTATACCGTATAATCGACTGATACTATGCGGCACGCGTCGCCGCCAGTGCGTTTTAAACGGAATCGATCGAGTTGTTCTTTTTCTTTCATATCTCCTTAACAATATTATTCGTCGTCGGACACGCGTATTAAAAAAAAAAAAAAACACGTATTTACGCATAAAAGAAATAATTGATTTTGATAATATACACCGGTTTTTTTCTTCTTTACATAATATTTACAATGAAATTGTATTTTTTTTTTTTTTTTTAACAATTTATCGAGTATTTTTTTGGTTTTTTTTATTTTATAAAGAAAAGTAGGTTTCGATCGTATTTCACCTTAACTCGTCACCTTTTCAGCACCTAAAAATCGACAAATAAAAAAAATAATATAATATTCGCTAACGAGTCGCGAAGTTTTAACGCGCGCGAAGCACCCGTTCGGTGAATCTACCGAAGAAAACGAAGGAAAGACGTTTTTCATCATTAAGACGGCAATAAAATAATAATAATAATAATAACAATAATAGAATATTCATATTTCATCTTGACCTATGATGCGTACGCGTTCAAGGGAAAATCAACGATATTCGTTTACTACGCGCACGATATATACGTACACACTGCAGGCTCATTAATGATATCACAATATTCAGTATTGTTAACGCGCGCGCGCGATACGATCGTGTTCGTCATATACGACGGTTTTTTTTTTTTTTACTTTTTTTTATCGAGTCCCTGGCCCCTGCCCTGCACGGCGGCGCCGATGTCATTTCGGACGTTATATAACGAAAAAATATGTAGAGAAATAAAGTGTGCCATATGAGAAATTACCGACCTTCGAAAGGAAAGTAATACGAAAAATCCACGGACTTGTTCGAAATCAAATCGGAGAACACGAATGACGAACAGACGAAGATCTGGAAATGTCATGTAATAAGCTAAACATCGGATTATTCTTGAAGGCGAAACGATTAGAATGGGCTGACCGTGTTTGGCGAGCTGGTGAGAATCGTATACGAAATGTCGTGGTCAGAAACCCAACGAAATAGGCGATCAAGGGGAAGACCTCGACAGCGGTGGTTAAATAGGATGATATTTTAGATATCGACGAATCAGAACGACTGGATAACGCAATGGACCGGGACGTGTGGAGGAGTTTGGTGGAAACATGCAAAAGGCCTTAATGGCGTGTAGAGCATACAAAAAAAAACTATAACGAAAAAAAAAAACGTTATTTCGCTATCAATAAAATTGAAAATTATTCGAATATCATTCAATACAATTGAAATATTGTTGCGCGAGTGATATATCGAAATACTAAATAAAAAGAAATCAGTTTTCAAAACGGATTACAAAAAAAAAAAAAAAAAAAAAAAACGAACTGTCGTCGAAAACTATATTATAACAATCTCGTATAAATTATTCATTTTGGAAATTCTTCTAAACGATAATTCATTTGGCATGTGGCCAAGTCGTTTGAGAATTGATTTTCGCAAATATCGTTTTTTATGTAATATTTCGAGCGCACGCGCATATTCGCTCCAAAAATTCATATTTCATTAACCGCTTAAACTTTGTCGGACACACAATTCACTGCGCGTGTAAGCACACCACAGCTTATTCTAAAGACTTTTTTTTTCTACTTCCCAAAAAAACCGAATAAATCTTCTTGAAATTATATAAAATTTATTCGTTTTTTTTTCTTTTTTGTTTTCAATCTTTTAATTTCACTCGTTTATTCTCCTAAACATTTAAAGTCAATCGTCATGTAATATTAAAATATCGATAACGTTTAATTTTATTTATTACGTATTTAAATAATTTTACAAATACAACTACATTTTCTATCGACTATATTTCGAAAAACACATTTCGCGTGCCGATGCCAATGTGTCAGCTGTCCGTTTGACATTTTCGTATATTGCCCGAGATTTGTGTCCTAATGGAATACGAGGTCTGGTTCACGACGCGCGCCGCGTCGTGGGAACGCAATAAATTTGCTGCTCGTACGCGATTGCTCAAGCCGAGTGTTCTGGACGCTTTGATCTGGATTCTGCCTTTCTACTTGTTTACACGTATACACGATACTTATTATGAACACTTCGGACAGGCGTTAGTGGACTCGTCCAAAGTTTAGTGTCACAATAATAATAATAATAATAATAATAATAATGTTTTCTCGGTCGTTATATAACGAGATTCGATTTCAAAATAAGATTCACGTATGTACACACTGTAAGAATGGCGCGGCGATATCTCGTAACGACGCGACGACTAGTGTGCAATGACCAGCGTGTTATAGAAATTTATATGTGTATTATTGTCGGTGTTATTACGCGTATAACGAGAGTTGAAATCCGTATACGATGTCGTCGTCGTCGTCGTAGTATACGCAGTATTACAATAATATATCGGAGAAACGTTTCGATATTGAAATGTCAACGTGTTGTTGTTATTATTATTATTATTATTATTATTATTATTATTATTATTATTATTATTATTATTATTGTATAGATGTATTCGGTTTAACGATTTCTCGCCGTGGTCCAGACGGTATAATAATATATAATATCAGTATACTACTGATCTGTATACGTACACCACCAGCTGACTGGCAGACAATAATCACCGATGGTGTCTATACGGGGCATTTTTTTTTCTGATTTCATAAGTTTTCTCAACGAGAAAGGCAAAGAAAAAAAATTAATAAATACACGCGTAATACCGTGATTGTAAATGACATTTTCAATAATACGAAAAGAATTAATTATAAATGAATCGATGATTGCAAAAACGACACGAGTCACATTTTTTGTGAAATTTAGATATTAGCAAAAACACATGCTAGTCATCTGTTTTTATGTGTTGAGTGAAAAACTTTTATGTATAATCAGTGCATAATATATTTCTACAAGTCAAGCATTCATTTTTAAATAAGAATTTTTTTCAGAATTATTTAAATTATACACTTTTTATCAATTATCCAAAAGTTTTAAAAAATTGACTCATGTCGTTTCTGCAATCATCGATTCAATTATAATTATTATAATTACTACATATTATGTAGTATCCGTTAATCGTGGACGGACGGGATTATGCAGAGATGTTGAGTTCACATTAGACTTTACTATTGTAACGGTATCCGTTTTATTTTCGATCGGGAATACAATTTTTAATGTATATCTATCGCTAGTGTTGAACGATCTGTTATTCATGTTTTTCAAAAGAAAAAAAAAATTGTCCTTTTGTAAATACGAAACGTGTTCGCGTGAGGTTATCGACCAATAACTGTTATTTGTTAACCTCACGGCCGTTAAAACAAACACTGTTGTTCAAATCATCGTAACAAGTTTATTTTTCCGGCGTGTTAATTATATTACACTAATAATATACGCGCGTATGTATCGTGATGGTATATATCGTAATATCATCGCGCGCGTGTCTCACGGAACACTTCTGAATGAGGAGTTTAAAAAATTCAAAAACGATTGACTAATGCCAATTGTAAAACTGTTTTCATATAGGTCTGTTTCGGCCGAAATCGAAGACGCGAATTATAATTTCTAGCGTTTTGCAATTAACAATCCGGTGTTCGGATATCGAATGATGACGATACAACGCTTACATATCGCTATAATGGCGTGTGATGAAAATGTAAAAAAAAAAAAAAAAAAATCGCATTCGCGTAAAATCGTTTCGAGCGCCCCCAATCGCGCTCACGCGATAGCGGAATTTTCGTATTTAAAATATATTGCCGCGCGTTATAAATCGCCAAATATATATCATATATAAATTTGCGAGTTTTTTTTTTACGAATTTTCTGGTTTTTTGTTTTGTTTTCTAGGGATTTTCGTGTTTGGACCTGTTGAACGCCGGCATGAAACAATCCGGCGTGTATTATTTGCAAATTCGCGGTACGGCCTACTGGTACCTGAAGGTGTATTGCGAACAGGAGATCGCGGACGGCGGTTGGACGGTAAGTTTTTATTTCGACACGTGATTTCGTCACATCTCCTCATTGTTCTCCCGGTGGCGTCTGATATTCTCAACACGAGTTTTTCCCGGTATCGTGCGTGTACGATCGCTTTCCACTTTTCTCGATCCTGAACCGTTTCTCTGGACCGTTCTCGCATTCCCATTCCGTCCGCGTCTTCTCCGTCTCCGGTCAATCATTTTTTCCTAGGCCGACCTCGAAGCCTGTTTCCCGTGCCGCTATTCGTCTCCATAATTCCCATTCAAACGTTCGTAGACTACTCTCGATGGCGTATTCGTGCAAATATACGTAGTTCATGCTTCCCCGCTGATATGTGCAGAGCGTCGACCTTATTGTACCATCGGATTTTGGTTTTTTTTTTTTTTCTGTTTTTGAGAATAGTTCCGAATTTACTTTGGATTTACTAAGTTTTTAACACGCAGTCCCTCGTTTTCCGAAAGTCTACCGCAGGATAGAACGTTTTCTAGAGTTTCTATTGGCGGCGGTTTATAAAAAAGAAACGCGCGCACGGCGACAAACACCTCGAACAATGCCGCACGGTTCTGAAGCCAACGATAGAGATGGAATATCGTTTTTTTTCGTCTTCTGTATATTTATTACGAATTAACGAATATATAAATATGCGTTTCCGAAAAAGAAAAAAACATTTTTTTTTAATCTATTCACACTCCTGTCTCCGATGATCTAATCATAATAATGACCCTAACGACTGGTATACGGAGTCGCGTAGAAGAAAATTAAATAATAAACCACGTACGTTTTGGAGGATCTGACGAAATCCGTACGAACACAATGAGATTTACACCTTCCCCTCCGAATCGAAATTACTTATATAATGGACGAATAATAATAATAATAATAATAATAAAAAACAACAACAATATGATAATATAATAACGGAGCACGAATCGCACGCGGCTGATCATTGCGTATACGTGTATATTGGCGTCGGTATGATAATAGAGGCGTTCTCGTTATTAATTTCTATTATTTTTTTATTTTTTTTTCTTCGGACAACCTCGACGATTCTCCCCCCCCCTGCGAACGGTCGGGTAAGTAGAGGAATGACGTAACGAGCGCGAAAAATATTAGAAGAGGTTGGAAACAAAAAAAAAAAAATAAAAAAAACGCCGCACGATCGCGCGTGTCTGTTGCGCGGCCCCGGTGCGCGCGCAAGGTCTCTCCTCCGCGCAGTAGCGGTCAGTAACACTTTTTTTTTTTTTTACCGCGCGAAAGTCGCGACAATTAACGAATAACAGACGTTCTGACTAACTTTGCATTGTGTGAAAAGGACGCCGAGAAAATGTGCGCGAATCGATTTCGGAAGTAAGGAAAAAAAACGGATTTTTTTTTTTCCGTCTACTCCGCCGCCCTCGTCGTTTCATCGATAAACACACACCGATAAAACCCCCTTGTATACACGTCGGTTCGTATTTAAAAACGCACTCTTTCGCACACTTCAATCGCTCTTGAATTGCGCACGATCCGCTCGCCGTACACACGCACAAAAAAAAAAAAAAAACGCCGACCTTGTCGACCGTACGCGGTAAAAACGGGGCCCAGTCGCCCCCGCGCTCGTTCTGCGCGACCGTTATTTTATTGTTTTCTTCTCGTTTCTCTCTGTCTCCCTCTTATTTGCACACCGGCGCGCGAACTCCGCCGGCGTACGGAAAACGGGGTGTGCATAGGGTGTGCCACCTTTGAAAAATAGCGGACCCGGAGGATAGGCTGATGAGCAAAAAAAAAAAGCTCATCTAGCTATTTACTATATGGTTTAGTCTATATATGAGGGGTGAAAAGATAGGATGATAAAAATCGAAAAAATATAAAGTAATATAAGTAACATATTTTATTATTAAAAAAAAATATAAAATAGGTATGTTTTTTATTAAAAAATTTCATACTTTACATTTTTTGTTGCGCGTTTCAATAATTTTTCTTGTTCGGGTCTTTTAAAATGTACGAAAAATTCTTGACAATTCATGTTGTAATTCAATTTAACACGGAGTTCTGATTTCACCATTTCCGCTGACAGACGATTTCTTTCATCGGACCACAAATTTCCCATCAAAGAAATGACACGCGTTCAACAAAAGCGTTACTTATTGGAATTGAGAAAATATTTTGCCAATAATTTTTGGAAGTTCGGTAAAATTTTTTTCTTTAAACAACTCCGCCCACAGTAAGTCTGAAGTTAAGTTCATTTTTGAAAGCTCTGACCACACTTCCTGCACATTTTTTATATATATATATATATATAGTATTAATTTTACAACGACCCGGAGAATAATTTATTAATTCCGTAACCCGGAGAGGTGGCAACCATAGGCGTGCACCACTGTGCCGGTCGTGCCAGTGCCGGATCTAACGCGATCGCGTAAGAGGGGTGAATTTTTAAAAAAAAAATCACTTTAGCCCCCGGCGTCAAAGTATTCGTTTTCGACCGGAATCAATACAATAATACTCGTAATCATTTTCCGATAGAACGTTTTATTGGGGGAAGTCATTTTTCGATGTTCTCAATAGTTTTGAAAACGCCTCTTCAAAAAAAAAAAAAAAAGAAAAAAAACAACTGTGTATGGAAAAACGGCAGCAAAAATTACGCGTTTCTCCGGAATTTCGTAAATAATGGTCTTAGGTTGTGGAGGATTCGCACCGAAATATATTACAAACTTGCACCGCGCACGTACGTGAAAAATAAACGATTTTTTTACCGTTTACAGTAATTATTATTAGACGCCGAGCTGTTTATGTCGTATAAAAAATGGGTGATTTTTTTTTTTTCGACGGCTGAAAATCGTGTTCCCAAAAACATAAAATAAAGGTCTTCTACATTATATCAACTATAAATTAAAAAAAAAAAAAAAATTTCAAAATCTTAAATTTATGACTAAATCATCATAGTCATTGTCTCAAATTTAAAACCGAGCGTTTCACTTTAACAACGTTTTTTTCTTCTTAATTTCCCGTCTTTTCAGATATTATCGACGCCGAGGTCTACACGTGTGTTTTCGCGTGACGAGACGTTTTTTTCTCTTTACATTTTTTATAATATCCACAGATTCGAGTACGCAACACCGTCGTGTGTACATTCATTACGATTCTTACCAATTTTATAAGACAACAGATATGAATAAATGAAAATGTTTTCCCGTCGAAACCATAGAGATTATGTACAGTAGCGTATTTCTTAAAAATTAATAATGACAGGAATGTTGAATGTTCTTTTTATAAACACGTACGACGCGGAATAATACGCGGAAGGTAAACACAATAAATCAACGCGTTTGTACGAATTAATTTTTTTTAAAAAAAAAAAAAACCGCGTATAATATATTTTCCCTCTTTCTTCAAAAGTATATCCCGTAATATTATTACAATCGAGAAAGTATAATAAATCGGTTAACGCGTCAAATACGACCGGCCGGTCAAAAACTAACCGGTTTGTCTAAAATCCATCTTCCGTTGATCGTATTTCACCCAATATTCATTCGTACGACGACGATATATTATTGCGCGGATCTACCGCGCGTCAACTGTCGAGTTCCACGCATCTGCATTAATTATACACGCATAAAGCGACCCCCCTCGACATTGCTCTGACGAGTATAAGAATATTAACAGTATCTTTGCGCATAACACTGACTAGTCAATGCTGTAGTGCTCGAAGGGCCGATGAAAATCACAACGCACGGTTATCGGTTCCATCTGTTTCCCTCTGTGTTTATTTAATTGTAATAATAAACAAAAGGATTGAATACGGATGACCAACTTGTTTTAGAGCAATTAGCACATTAGCTCTGTCCGTTCCGAATAAACGAGATTCGAGGAAACGGTGGACGGCGAATGAGTGGATTTCTAAGCGGAAGCAACTTGCTTTTTTTAACGACGAGTTTTCGGATCGAAAAGTCTAACGTGACCTGCGATTTTAAATGTACAATATTTTATATTTGAAACATTTCAGATTTTTAGTCCTATTCTCCCAGTTTTGGTGCTATTTTTTTGCTAATATGCGCTTATTCCGTCGTTTTTTCTTTCTTTATTTTATAAACCTCGTTTGAATCGAATGAGAATAATAGTAATAATGCCAATTGAGTAAAACGATTAGAGAGGAAAAAACCACATTTCCGTTATATTAGATACCTCATAACACGGTCTGTCTTTAGACCGCTTCCTGGCGTTTATCGATGACCCGTCGATCAATTTAGCGTATACGACTACTTAATAATTATCAATCGTACACTCCCCCCGCATCTAGTGTATTTATGTTTTTGCTTCTGCAATTTTTCTTTTGACATTTTAAACCGTCGTCACTCGTCCAGTCAGCTCTCCGTACAGTCATTCGACTGTATACAATAACAGTCGTAATAAATAAAAACAAGAGAATTTCGATTCAAATGTATTCATTTTATTTCGCTATTTCCTCGTGTTCTTACGGCATATTATAGCGCACATTTCACGGGGAGTTTTTTTTCGATCATATTATATGTACCGCCTAATTCAGTACTCCGTTGCGCTGTAAAATCCGTGTCCTAGTTATCGGCATCGTCGTTTTTATAAACTGACGGTACGTTCACATTACACGATCAATTAAAAATTGTCAGTATTTGGAATTCTGTCGATGACGCATTGATCGTTCGAGAGCCGTTTAAAACACGTAATGAACGTCCGATATCATAACAATATATACTGGACACGTTGTAATTATAATTTTTTTTTTTTTTTTTGAGGGGAACGGAGAAAACGATCACATTATAAGTGTAAAAAAAAAAAATCACGATTTCGGTATTATTACAATATTATAGCCGTAACGCCTACTAGCCGAGGCTCGGACAAAATAAAACTATTAAATATGAATCGCGTATTTTCGGTTTCCACATTGTCGTGTCGTAACGACGGACGTTTCGTTTTTGCGTTATAAAAGCATTAACCGTTCGTGTACGCGTGCACACACACACATATGCGCGCACATTTATTATAATACAATTACGTGTAATTTTTTTCGTTATTGCGTAAAAAATTATTCGTTTTTCACACACGAATTCGTGAATTCGTTCGGGGAAAAAAATCGTTTTCGCAAAACGATGTCTTTTAAACTTTTTGAAAAATCGGATAGAGATCATTTCTCCGAATCTGAGATAACTGTAACTTTGTATTTTGAAAAGAGTTACGGTTTAAAAAAATAAATAAATCCGTTTGTCCGAATCCAATGTCACTAAATTTAGGTTGTCATCGAGAAAAAACTTTCTACAGAAAAATTTTGCGATCACAAAAATTTAGGTTTAGTCGCGTCTATTTTGAAGGAAGGAGTGCTCGGACGATCTTGACACGCTTTGCTTTCCGTTTAGAAAATTCGTATCTTGTGTATTGAATTTTTTAAAACTTTTTTTTTTTACATTTTTCCAACAGTTTTCTGTAACGTGAGAAAAAAAAACTACTATAAAACTCCCGAGGAAACCCGATAAAACTATCGACATTTTCGTATTTCAAAATTTAACCCAAGACACGAATATATATTTCGTATTATTTGATTTGGAATAGAGTACTGAGCGTTTTCGATCAGAATCGTACATCGAGTACAACGATTTTATTTATTATTTCCAGCATATCCTCATCTCTTGTTTAAAAGAAAAAAAATATTTATTTCGACACGCGATTATATTGTACATATATTTGTGTGTCGCGCAGGTGATTCAAAGACGAGACGATATCGGCGATCCGATTCGCGAAAATTTCAACAGGGACTGGACCGATTATAAAAACGGATTCGGCGATCCGACAAAAGAATTTTGGATGGGAAACGAGAACATTTACATGTTGACCAGCAACGACGAATACATGCTGAGGATCGAGTTGGAAGATTTCGAAGGCAATCGAAGGTAAACGTATCGCATACGGGGATATTTTCTCCAATAATAATTTAAAGCGTAAAATTTTACTAGAAAAATACGAGTTTTCATTCGATAATATCTATTTGTTGTTTAAACAGATACGCTCAATACTCTCATTTCAAAATCTACTCGGAATCCGAATATTACAAGTTAGAGATCGACGGATACGAAGGCAATGCCGGTGATTCGTTGAACGACCCGTGGTACGGAAGCAATAACAGTCCGTTTTCTACGTACAACAGGTTCGCGACAATACACGTTTGTTACGTATATGAATCGATCGTGGATTCGAGAGAAGAGAGTGTTTTGTATTTGTGATTTCGTTTTCTGTATAGGGATAACGACAGGTCCAGTTTGAATTGCGCGTCCATGTTGAAAGGCGGATGGTGGTGGAAGTCTTGCGGCAGAGGACTCAACGGATTGTATTTGAACGATCCGCAAGATCTGACGGCCAGACAAGGTAAAGAGTAGAAGGAGTACGATATAGGCAGCTCAACGATCACGAACAAGATTATAATATATTTTCGTATCAGGCGACGTCTGCTGTATAATAATAATTATAAAAATAATAATAATAATAATAATAATAATAATAATAATAATAATAATAATAATAATAATAATAATAATAATAACTCGGAAATTTTAGATTCGAGGGGGAAAAGAAAACGGAACCGGTTTTAAAAATATTTATTCGTAAATTTGAATTGAAATAATCGCGATGAAATCGTAGGTTTAGTAATCGTGCGCGGGAATCGTTCAAATGGAAACAGTTTTCTCTTCGGGTGTAATATTTTTGAACTCAATTGGACCGAGAAAAAAAAATAATAGTATTTTCTCAACGGACATTTACGTGTACGCGTATAATAACAATTATTATCGGCGGTTTACAAAAATTAAAATCTGCGTTTCCATCTCGCGCAGTGCATTAAAAATTCGTTGTAAATTCTCCCGCCGCGTAATTAAAATAACATGTGAAAATCGTAATAATACTGTTTTTGATATTTCCTGTTGTGTAGAGTAATCGAGGAACCAGCGAGTTTGTTTTTTAATAAATATAATTACGAGCGCGAACATTTTTCGTTTTTCTTATTTTTAATTCCAGACATTTTCAACGCGTTCGTACGAATACACGCGTGTGTGTTTACATCGACTGATAAGCGGTTTGACTTTGAGAAAGTAATATTTACACTAAAGAGAGTCGTGTAGAACGTAACATTTTGAAATTAATCACGACCGGCGGTGAACGTTGCAAATATTTCAATCGGACCGATCGTATACGATACACGCGAAGCTTTAACGCGGGCACCTAATTAAATTGGATTTTCGCTACGTCTAGTGTACATTATATGAAATACAAGTCCAAAAACAGTTGACAATTATTTTGTTCAACTCGAAACGCCAGCTATTATCGAGCGGAGGGAATGGTGTCAAGGTTGTTAGGTATCTAATTCTGTAGGACGTCGAGTTATATGGGACGAATTTTTATTTCGCCATCAATACCAAACGAGTATTTGGGGAGTCGTCGAATTGTCCTCAGACGTATTTCTAAAACGGGACCGTCCGGAGGGTGAGGGTTGTTCTCCATTTAGCGATTTATAAAGCGATGATTTACTTTCGGACAGGTATCGTGTGGTTCCGTTGGAGAGGATGGGATTACACGCTGAAGAAAGCGCAAATGCTGATCAAACCAAAGGCGACCGTCATCCCGCCACTGCCCAACACGAACGCCGTGTGAGCTGTGCAGCTGATGCGGCGTAGACACGACAAAACGCGAGCAGAAACGAATTTCAGAGCAAAGGCCGCGATTGAGGAGAAGAATCGGTTGTGTTGGGAGTAAAAATCAGGCTCGACGCATTCGATATATTATATAATATGTTATTATTATACGTTTGATTTTCTTCTATTCACCCCTTAAATGCTTAAAACGCGTCTTACATATATTCAAATTTCTTTCCCCCCCCCACCCCTCCACCGTTCGAGTCGCGAAAGGTGTTAAGATATTATAATTAATTGTAAAAAATGTATTTATTTTGTAAATATATTTAAAGAAAGAAAAAAAAAAGAAAGAAAAATGTGCCTTATATAATAATATTAATATATTATATATATTTCTTTTTTTTTTTTTAATATTTTTAGCCGAATTCTATATGTAAGTTGTTTATTCTTGTTTTTTTTTTTTTAATTTGTTAATAATATTATTGTACTCGATAGAGATTTACCGGAGGCGACGATTAAACGCCCGCAAATTCTTTCTTTTTTTTTCATCAACCATCGTTTAATATTATAATTATTATTATTCCGCTATTTATCCGTTTCCTCCCCTACTCTCATTATTGTTCTGTGTATAAATAATCATCTAATAAAGTTTTAAATATTTTATTAAAAAAAATATCGTTTGTTTTATTTTGTCCGCGCGCTATACACGATTTTATCACGAGGTTTAATTATCAAAAAAAAAAAAAAAAAAATGTATATATAATTTGATATTTTATCGAATATGTAAATATAAACGTATTGACAAAAATAATAATAATAATAATAATGACGTATACACGGTCGTTGTTGCGGGTATGCCGTAACAACGTCGGCAAATTAAATTTGTTCCGTTTTCAATCGGATTTGATAATATTATGTTATAACGGAATGAACAATTACACACAGACATTTTATACTATTTTCAATTTTTTTTACATTTTAAGTAATTTTTTAACTATTTTTTTTTTAAATATCGTATTCTACTAATTTTCTAAGAATACGAAAAAAAAAACAATAAAATAATCTCCTAAACTAAGTTCGAACAGTCTGACGACGATTCAATGAAATTGAAAAAAACGTGTATGCGACAGTTATAGGCTGTAGCTATACTCGTATTATATTGCACGAATAGAATGATTTGTGCTTGAAAAAAAAAACTACTAATTTTACTTGCTCGAATTTACGTTGTGGTAACTCGCAGCAGCAGTGTTCGAAATGGAAAATTGTTGAACTGCGCTGAGTAAAAACAAAACTAGCGGTTTTGCGAAGAAACGTACACTTGAAAACGAAGTATTCAACAAGCATTCGTATTTCATTACATAAATGTATTTTTCGTAATCTCACCGTTTTAAAATACACGTAAATAAACGTTTAGAATTTAAACGGTTTGTCGTTTTTAAACAACCACAACTAGTGGCAGTTTGCGCTCGTCGGTTTCCGGACGTTTAACATTTATTTATTTTTTCGTTAATAATATTTATATTATAACGTGTATTAAACACGTGCCGATTCGGCGAATAACAATAATTATTAACGAATTCGCTACTAAAAAATATATATATTTTATCGCCGTGTGTACAATATCACTTACTCGAATCCGGTTATACGATAATTATAACGCGCACACACGATGGTTGTACTCGGTGCTTTTGTAACGCCGCGAATAATTTCTCATAATAAGAATGCGTGTCAAATATTATATCGGACACGTTTTACACGGATTTTTCTCACTGACCTTACATAATCGATCCAGCTCTCGAAAATTGTCCGAATCCCCGGTGTAATGTATATAAAGCGAATTATTTATTTATATAAAAAGAATATGTGTACGCGGTGTGTTTGTATCCGCGCGAGGGACACGCGTTAACATTATACTCGTATGACGCTAGACACGCGTAAAAAAAAAAAATAACTAACGGGAATAATTTTCCATTATTATACGCCGTTTCGCATACAGACAGCACAGTGTAATATACGATATTTCAATACGCGCATAATAATATTACAACGACATAATATAAACTGTTGACATATTCGCGCGTGTCTGTACGAGTACAATACTGTTACAAAAGTATTGGCCAATATCGGCGAATTATCGAATATTTCGCGTGTTTTACTCCGCCGCGATATTTCATCATTTGCTACACACTCGCAAGCACGTTTTATACACTTATAAAGCGTCATTTACGTATTTTATTATTTTTTTTTTATTCGAAAAATTACATTTTTTTTTCTACGATTTTTTCAAACGTTTCGGAGACGCTATACGGCTGATACAATATACGTATATCCCTTATTACGCTACAATAGTGGATGCTGTGAACGAATTGTTATTTTCGAAAGGCATTTGCGATTCTGAACGCGACGACTCTTTTTCTCGAAATTCAAACTTCAAGCGCTTAAAAAAAAAAAAAAATTATGCCAATCGATTCATAAAAATATTATATACGTCTGAAATTACTGTTGTAATAAATGTCATGAAAAGAACGAAAAAAACCTCCGAAACGGATTATGTTGAACATTTCGCCAGTTTTTACGTTGAACTACTGGAAAAAGGATAATCGCGTTGAACAAAAAAAAAAAAAAAATAAAATCAACTGTTCGTTTCTATGCGAAAAATTGCGATAAAAAATAAAAGAAAATGCATCGTCATAAAGAAAATCCGCTAAGAAACTAAAATCCAACACTGCTCTTCTATGGAATTTATTTCAAAACATTAAATATTATGATATAAACACTCGGCAGAAATAACCATAGCGTTACATTTATCGTTTAACGACCTATTTCTGTATACACGAGTATATGTAAAAAAATATATGACGCGATACGGTTGTCCGATGGGAATTGAATAATTTCCGAATTACTGCAGACAGAGGAAACAAATTTATCTCGATAAAGTGTATAAAAAAAAAAAAAAATTTCTCGTTTCATTCGCAATTCGTTCTCTTGCGTTGTCGATAAGTAATTTAAATTACTTGACGTCCGTGGTCCGAAAGTATATCGTTAATAAACGTACACGGCAATATTACACAGGTCGCGCGAGGCAACGCGCAGTAGAAACTAGATCAAAAATAATTATGAAACTATATAAAAATAATATGCATTATTATTATTATTATTATTATTATTATTATTATTACGCGTTGTGTGCGTAGATTTTCATTATATTATTATACACTTTTTCCTCCGTTCTCCCTACATTTAATAATACGTTTTCTTTTCAAAAAGTTATTAAAATCAACAATATATGCGTTCTTATGAAATGTACATATACTATAGTGCCCATACAACTATAACGTTTTATTTGTTCGTTTGACCGAAATATAATCGTGATCGTATAAACGCTATTGTATATCATTGTACGAATATATCCATCACAGTTATATATTAATAGTTATATATATATATAAACCTCACTCAACCGGTATGAATTTGGACTGGGATAGGGCCGAATTTTTTTCGAAATCCATTTAGTTAGACTACACCGAACGTTTGATTCGTTTTAGTTCTTCGGACCGGACGAAATAGGAACCTAATACCGTTCGGTGTCGAGTTACGGACCTCAGGGATTCAGAGCAGACCGTGCAGAGCATTTAAATAGTACTCACGTACAAAAAAATGACGCATATTCGATTATGAATAAAAAAATAAATAAATATACATATATATACATAAATATACAGCATGAGAAATAATATGCGCGGAATCCGCATCGATAATCACGTAATTATTATTATCATTATTTACTATACACACGCACAAAGTAATAATAATAATAATATTATTATAATCGGACTATAATATTATACGTATTATATAGAGGAGAACTTTCTTTCCGCGAAACGTTTTGCCAGTCGAGAAAATCGATTCGCTATTAAATTCCGTAATTCGTTTCGTAAATTGAAACGCGCGGTGTTCAGCTATGTAACGACAACGTACGTGTACGGGATAGACACACGGGGCGTGATCGATAAAATTCAGGTCGTAAATTTAATAATAATAATAATAATAATATTACGTTCGCGTTTGGAGCAAAAAAAAAAAAAATCTTATAACCGTAATCCAATTATAATAATTATAATTCTACAATAACACGGTAGCCCCGGTCACAATATTATTGCGATGCCGCCGCTGTTACGCGTATTTATTATAATGCGTTACCTACGTGTAAGTATAATCGATTTTGAAAATTAATTCGTAGTCGATACAAGAAAAAGAAGAAGAAGAAAAAAAAATCGAACGTATAATTATTCGTATTATATCAATAATGATTTATTACGCGATAAATATATTGAAATTTTATTACACGTGCCACACACGTGGATTCTGTAGAATTATTATTATTATTATTATTATTATAATATATGATCTACAGTTGTCCCACGAGCATATTCAATTTCGGCGAACGTTCAAGAACAAATTAATTTGATTATGTCCCCCTTGGTACACACACATATAAACGCAATTGTTGATCGACTGTATAACGTTTAATATTTAAATTAAACGTTTCCATTTAATCCGTTATACGATATCACATCAATCGTTACACACACACACACCGCGAATAATATTGTCTGGTGGGGGGGGGGGGTGGTTTTCGGGAGAAACTTATAATATGATTTCACTAAACCGTTACTTAATAAATATTGAAATGTAAACAAATTAACGTGTGATGTAGTATTATTAATATTATAATGATATATCATTACGGGGAATAAATCAATATTATTAGCAAACAATATGAGCAAAACGTCTCTTACGCACGTATCGTAGCGCCCAAAGGCTAATTAAATTTATTGGTTGAGTAACTATACACACACACACACACACAAAACCTAAACAAAACGCTCGAGATCGTTAAAGAAAGTAAAACTATAATATTATTATTGTCCAGTCGCTTCATACGTTTTTCAACGATTTCAAAATTTCCTTTTTTCGCGCTTTAGATCTGAAAATGACCGAATAAATCAAAAAAAAAAAAAGGGCGAGCTCATTACTTGTATACGCACGTATAATATTCGATTATTATTGTTCGAATGATTCGTATACGCGCTCGCTCATACGCGATATTGAATAATGTTTTTTGTTTGCGTTTATTAACCAACTCGAGTTGGTCGCTCTGAATCTTCAAGTCTCTCTTCGTTTCCACGGTCTCCGATGTGATTCCGATGAAAAAAAGTTATTATTTTAGCGGGAAACGTGCCAAAAATTTTCCCGTATCACACGCCAACGTTTCCCGGTAAGAAAAAAACCGTTTTGCAGAGCATACACCGCTTTTCGAATAGTCATTATTTTCGTTACGGGAGACCTTTGAATAATATCTTATCACAAACGCGTTTTACTTTTCGTATATATATATCGTATACGATATTTAAAGTATTGAATATATTATTTATTTGAAAAAATGTTATAGTTTACGATTGAAAATGCGACGGGAAAAATGCTTTAGTGTATGCGTATCGTAAGAGTCTTTATAACGAAATTAAAAAAAAAAAAACGGATTTTATAGTTTAAAAATATTTATTTTTGTTTTAACTCGATATATCGTTCGTTTAAATCTAAACGTGAGTTATTTAGTACACATCTATTACAGACATAACGGAATATTGTGTATGATTTACTCGATGGAGTGTACGGGAAAAAAAAAATTAATTGAAAACTATTTACTATACTTATATAAGTATGTGCTCGCAGAGACGCCTTAAGGCTCAATTACGTTTATAATAATATGTAAATATATTTTTTCTGATGCGCGAAAGCACATTGTTCGCGAAGAGAATTAAGTATAGGTCCCCATGACACATATAAATATGTATAAAAATAGTTTCCGGCAATTTGTTCTTCGATTTATCACATAAATGTGATTGCGACTCGAGTAAATTGAATTGATTGCCTTTATAAGCAATTCGATCAGACGATTTTTTTTTCGGGAAATATTAAAAATGTATTTATAATTGCCGTCTCATTAAGGAAAAAGAAAGAAGTCGGTTTTGTTCGACGAGAAGTAAAACAAACAAAAAATAACTATCAGATACGATAATAACGTATTATAAAAAAGAGACGAGTTCTCGGGCATTATGTAATCTTTTCTTCCGTTTTTTCGTGTCCACTCGAATGTTTGTGATAACCCTGTTATTTTTGAGTTACACTGCATAATGTACACAAAAACATTAAGTTTTGCGTACACGCCGTCGATATTATTATTTAATATATTCGTTTTTATAAACACATTTCAATTCAAATCGATTTACTGCAATGTAAACGTAGTTGTCTAAACGCACGCCGTATTATTAATAATTTTTATTATTATTATTATTTTTTTTTTAAATAAGTGACTTTTTTTCTTTTTTCTTTACTTATTTTCTAGAAATATGAAAAAAAATTCGCCTAAACTAAATTACGTTTGACTATCTAAGATCCATTTTTATCCTACACAGTGAAAATCAATTGAAATATTCACCGATTTATTAACTAAATCTCTAATCGGGGAAAAAGCCTATAAGAAAAGAAAAAAACGCGTTCTGCCATTAGAATTTCGGAAATCGTTAAATATTATGGAAATATTTTTGTACTACTTTTGTAATAGCTAACTGAAGAGGTTAGCTGAGACCAGGGAAGAGTGGAGAACGCATGGGCAATTGCAAAACCAATATTAAACGTTTGAATACCATAAGAGAGAGAGAGAGAGACCTTTATAATATATAGCATAATATGATTAAAGTATTCGAGTATGAAATAGTGTTACTAATGTCGTTTTTATTTATCATTTAAATTTAACGATTTATTTATTTTATACGATAAATCGTCGATATAATAATGCTGGTATTATTGTAATATTATACGATTCAAATGACGATTTTTCAATAAATTAACGTTTTACACAATTCTTTTTAAATCTAACTTAACCGCTGATTTGTCATAGCCGTTAGCATTGTATTTATATATATATATTTTTTTTTTTTTTGTGTATCTCACTTAACCTGTTTTTTTTTGTTTTTTCAGTCACGGTCGAAACAATGTTCGATGTTGTAACGTCATCGCTCGTTAATTATATATATACTTGCCAGCGCGTGTAGTCGTATGGACAGTACGGTGTCCGCGCTACATTAGCCACGTTAAAAAGAAAAGAACTCACGTATAATAAGTAGAATAGTCGACAAAAAATAAATATTTAACATTGACGACATAAAATAGAATTGAAAGCGAACTACGCTATAACACGCCGGGTTTCGGATTATTCGAAAAACGACCCAGAAACTTGTGTATAAGGTAAGGTCTGGTAAGTTTATAAATAATGCATAAATTGTAAAGAAAAAAAAAAGAAATTGGTGTGGGGAAATCGTTTTCTCGAATTTCATACGATAAACGAAGATGATTTTCGATACGTTAAAATATATGTTTATTTATGTGGACAAAACGTTATCGTTACGCAACAGTTTCTATGCGAAAAAAAATAACAAGGTCGTTTATTTCACGATTTATAGAAGGAATTGAAAAAATCATAAACTAATTATTGTAAAAAACTATTATATGCGTCGCGTTTACGTATTATTACTTATTTTCACGATTAGTTCGCGGTATCATCACGTAATTTGTTTTGTATAAGAATTTTTACAGGAGTGGCCCCATTTATGTATATGACCCCAGAGATGGAGAGATTTCAATGATACGCGAAAAACGAAAAATTTATATTAAAATGTTTTGCGTATAAAAATAATAATAATTATATTTAAACATTTTAGTATAAGGAATGCGAAGAAAAAAAATATTTTTTAATTATTATCAGAGAACTTTTGGATTTCGCACTTTTAAGTGCAAAGCCGTTTCCATTAAAATATAGAGTGTTGTGTTCTACGATTTGTTAATTTAATAACGCGAATTCGACTAAAAGTCATCGTTAGATTTTTTTTTCTTTCTTTCATTAGACGCGTCAATTTCACGGTTCTTTATAGTAATGTAAATGATGTAACGAGTTGAATATTTTTTATCCGCATACTGTGTAAAAATCGTGTTTCCTTAGAACATTTACTTACCCTCGAATTATTCGATAGCTGCACATTCCGTCGGAACGAATCGATTGATGTTTCGTCAAAAAAAAAAAAAAAAAAAAAAATCTCCATCAACATAGCCAAGTAATTTATGCCATTACTCTATTATTCGGTCTCGAATTATTATTATAATTATTTATATTAATATTTATAGACACAATGCGTTCACGTAATTACGTGTTGTCGACGGGAAATCGTTTTAATAATG
The DNA here is from genome assembly GCA_032441825.1 of Chaetogeoica ovagalla. Taxonomy (NCBI): domain Eukaryota; kingdom Metazoa; phylum Arthropoda; class Insecta; order Hemiptera; family Aphididae; genus Chaetogeoica; species Chaetogeoica ovagalla. The sequence continues at coordinate 8,919,312 of CM063736.1, forward strand.
CCGAAAATATGGTATACTGATGGTACATCAAAAGCTTGTCTAGAATTTTTTATACACTTACTTGTAATACATACGATTTTAATTGAAGTTAATTACACTTAAATTATAAAATTCTTTTAATGTTTTGAATTTAGATGATAATAGTTTTTTTCTTAATACATATAAATTTTCATAATTTTTTTTTCGTATATATACAGTTTGTTTTATGTGTATATTTGTTAACATAAAATACGTAACGTTCAATACGATTAAACATAACTCATCGATTATATTCCTCTCGTGGATCCAAGAGAGGAATATAATCGATCTATTTCAACAACTAATCCGTGTTCGACAACAAATATATTTTTCTTCTTTCGCGCCAACGATTTATGACCGAAATTATTATTATTATTATTACGAATAATAATAATGTTTCAAATAAATTAAATTCCTTTTTTCCTGACAATGTATTTAACAAATATTGTGTACGGTTTTGATTAGTCGTGTATATTTCAAAACGATTCTAGTAACAATCTATATTTTCCGTCTAATATTAGTAATTGTAATCATTATGTCGGACAGCACGTTGGAAAAACGTTGGTATTAAGCGTGTTCGAGTTCGAACCGATAAATAGATTCGATTAATTTGTCGAAAAATATCACTCGTATGACGACGATATTACCAAAAATGTGTCGACAGACATACAGTTATAACAAAAACAAATTTGTTCGAACTCGCGAGTGGTGCACACTCCGGTCTCAACCGCGGACAAAATTGCGATTATATAGCGGATTTATTTGACTGTTTCTGCAATGTTTTATGGATTATTATAAATATTTATTTATGAATATTCGCGTGCGGAAATTGTATCGCGAACACCGTCAAATTATACACGAGCGAATATATAAATATATTTATATATACTCGAGAAAATCAGTTGAACGAAAATCCTGAAACAAACCCGTAAACATATAATTAGAAACACTCTAATTAGTTATTGCAGCGGTTTTTTTTTTTTTAGGGAAAACATTTAATATTTACACCAGCCAAAAAATAAAATTCTAAGGAATTTTTATCTCAGTTCGTAACGAAGATAGACGCGACTATATGAGTATACTGTAGTTTCATAGTAAATATTGTTTATTTTTTTTTAAGAGACATTTTTAATTTATCGAAGCGTTTTTATTTTTTTAAATTGTTTTTCGTATACGGCAGAATAATAACATTTAAACATTATAAACACGATGGAGTATCGAATATTTACAATGATTCATCGAAGTATCGTACCATCACCAAAAGCGTATATATTGCAAAGAATATAAATTAGAAGAATTCATATTTATTGTTCGCACACCACGTAATCTAATAGTTTACGTGCGATGAAGTACTTTATGATATAATCAAGATCGCGATGCGTTTTTATTATAGACAATGCAAAAGTGTATCATTAAAATTATTACGATTCACAGCGTGAGAGAGAGAGAGAGAGAGAGGGAGAGAGTGAGAGAGAAAGCGGTACCCATCTCATTATCATAAATATATTATTCCATTAGCGTTATTAGAATGTTTGATTGTCCTTCGGTGTTACACAATAAAATGATATGTGCGTATAATATAAATAATTACGATTAAAACGAGTTTTGTGCGCGTGTGATAATTTAAATTTTAAAAATTTACGTAAACAATTCAAGAAAAATGTTCAATAAAGTTTATCAAGTAAACGGGCCGTAAATACACGCACCAACTGCGCAAGTATACTTAATATAAATAGAGAAAATAGAACATTAATTATTTTTATATAATGCGCATAAAACAAACACAACTTTAACCCGTTTTGTTCCGTTTGCGACGACGACGTGTGTACATGTGAACGTTTTATTCGAATGAATTTTCAAATACGACGCGTCCCCGCGGCCGTCGTGTACGTCGTCTCGGAAAAATTGTAATTTTTTTGTTTATTGAAAAAAAAAAACGAAATGAAATATTAAAACGCCGGTTCACACGGGTAGAAACATACGATTTTCGCCAGTTAACAATATATTCGTCGTACTTTTATGGTAAATAAAAAAAAATTAATGTGTAATAATAACAAAAAAAAAAACCTCGAAATTATCCAATTAATTGTATAATTATTATTAATTCGCGATTACACCAACACGCTTTAGAATAGCGAAAACATCAGCGTTTTGATATAAAAAATTGTTTATACACTAGTCCGACGTGTATCGGGGAAAAAAAATGCTTGAATAATTCCAATAGGTCGGGCGAAATGACTTTACATTTTTTAAAAAAAAAAAAAAAGTAAAACGACATTTTTACGTTTTAACTTTTTCTCAGTGGAAAACTAAAAACAAAAACGAAAACAAACCCTGTAAGATCTTCACATTTCAATCTAATTCTCGAACGTACATTTTTTTTTTTTTTATATATTCTTGCGTCTCTCTCTCTCTATTCGTTTTTTTTTTACACAATTCACCGTTTAAATACCGCGTAATTTGTTATAAAGCCCGCGAACGGTAAACATTCATTGCGTTTAAAAAATAATTATCGTCAAAGAATCAATACGACACTTCTATAGAAAAATTACGGTTTTCCGCAGCAACAAGACTTTCTGCATACTCATACACACTTTTGACGAATAAATCAATACCTATTTACTTTTTTTTTTTTACTAACCGCGATTCCGTCGGACCGTTAAATTCTCATTGAATGATGAAATGTTTTGAATCACAATTGTAGTTAGATACGCGCATATTTTTTCAAAATAAATTAATACAAACACGTAAACGCGATGTGTTCAAGGTGAGTCGGGCGGAGTTTTGTAGTTATTTATTTTTTAAAAGCATTTCGAAATAACAGTAAGAAAAAGGATTTACAAAATTTTGTCGAAATATATATTAGAAATGAATAAGTATTCCGAGTAATTATTAATCACGCGGTATCGATGTCGCAGTATTAAAAGTATACGCGGTATTCGATAAATGTATGAGCTCAATAATTGTTTGCAAAAATAATTTCAAATATTGTACACCGATGCGTTAATATTTATAAGCCGATTAAAAGAAAACAGAAAACAGAAAAAAAAAACACGCATTTCTGTCGTATTTTAGAGAACAATTTTTCAGACGATCGACAAACGACACATTCCACACGCGTTTTTCTCAATCGCAATGAAATTTCGTTTTAAAATTATTAATATTCCCGACGTTCCGTATGAGCGTTATGTGAGACTATAATCCGGAAAAATGTTCATTTCGGTGGAAAAAAAATAAAAGTAGCGACGAGTCAGTTATTTTTTTTTTAAAAAAAAAAAACCCACGGGATACAATATGAAAATAATTGTGTAGAAATCTTCCCACGGATATCTTTTTATTATACAATACGAGTCGTGAATATTTCTACGGTTCGTAAGACGCGCATTAACGTTATCCGTTGTTACAGTAACAGCCATTGACATTCAAATGTCCAGAGCATTAGCGCCGACACGACCATACGAATACGATTATAACGCGTGTTAAATCAGCTCTGTATATAAGACGATCATCCAGACGATTGTGGTGTAACCGGTAATTAGCCGAGAAAATGTTTCCTTGATAGAATAACCGGTACGTGCGGGAGGAAGAAAAATGTTGCCATGAGGAAAACGATTAAAAGAAAAAATGCGATGTAATAACCGCCGGGGACAGAGTCTATACACGTTGCGCGGGAATTAAATATTTTTCGCGAATCACGCGGACACGAATTAATGACGCGCAATGTAACAGGAAATTTCTGCGAAATTTCAAAAACGAAATTCAGTCAACTAATATGTAGGAGGGATTGTGTTGTAGACACTTTGGGAAAAAGTCGATCGACGTTTTTTTTCTTTTCTCCGCCATTTCAATTGAGAACCGTTTTACGAGTGACATTGAATTCGGCGTTTTCGCGTTTACGCGAATAGAATCTTTTATTTTTTATTTAAAAACAAATGAAAAACGACATTTCGTTTTATTTTATGAAAATAAAACGTATTATAGACGAGTATTGAGTGTTCATTTGTTATAGGGCACACTATAGTCGATCGAATGAAAAACGAACGCGATTGTGTCGCGTTTTGAATACTGTAAAACCGCTTTTTGGGGTGGTCTTTCGGTTAACGGGCGATTTTCGTTTTATCGGCTACGCAAAACAATTACAACAATTGGCGGCGACAACGCTTTGCGCGATTCAAAGACACGCCCTTCTCGTTAATACGTGATAGAGTATTAATTACGACGAACTCAGCAAAACGATCGAGTCGACGATGATGCTGCAGCAGCACGTGATGAAACCGCAATGATGATTTATTATATGAATCGTAATAAAATATAATATACGCGTAATGAAATATATTGTTTACCACCGATGTATTCTACACGATCACGTGTTGGACTTTCAACAGTGACAATAATGTCATTTCGTTCACCTTTTCTCCATTCCCGTATTCTCTTGACGACACGTCACTGGAACGTGTATAATGTATATTTACACGACGTCGAAATCCTCGGATTTCATCTTATTCTAACCTTTTCATCTGATCGACGGGGTAGGTCTTTATTAACCGCAGTATATACCCACAGTCTCATCTTCTTGTCCGCAACTCTTGTCCTTATTGCATCTCCCGTGTTGATGTATGACGTGGTCGTATGGCATCGTGATAGACTCCACGAATCGTTTCCTATCCTGCGCTGCTTTCACATTTCATTCTCACTCTAGCCTCCGTTCTTACACACTACTTTTTTAATAAAACCTTTTAAAAAATATATCAAAACCAACCTAACCTCTTGTACAGAGCCGCGTTTAACGGGAGATGAGGGGGGAAATTGTCCCGGAACAACAAATTTTTGAAAACTAACATAATTTCGAGTTGTAATTTTCTACACTGCTCTTGTAGTCACAACCACCACATCCACAGCATGTTCCCCCAGCTAAATAACATGCGTTGATTTTTTACTACCGCTAATTATATTTCAAAAAAAAATTTCATTTTAATGATATATTCGTAGATTTACTAATCGAAATGCGATTTTTGATTTTTTTCGAAAACGAATTTTTAAATTTCGATTTTAATTATACGAGTAGTTATTATTGAAATCAACAGTCGAAAAATCGTTTGGTTTTACTCGTATCGAATAAGTCGTATTTTTCTTTTTCTACGATACTTAAGAAAACAAATTAATTCCGTAAAACGTTTTTAATTTTACTATTCTCGTGTCTCTCCGTACGTCTTTAAATCGTGTGTTGCAAAGTGTCGAGTGTAGCAGCACACTGAAACTAAACCGAAAAAAAACACGTTTTGTCCTAATGCTTTGAACGCCAGACGTCTTCTTAACACGATCGCCATCACCCGTATATTAAACACGCGATATGGCTAATATTATCATTTTTTTTTTTCCTTTCGACTTCTTAAGAGGAACGTAATTTATTCCGTAATATATCCGTGGTATTATATATTTGTAAGTACGTGTATAGGTATACATCGCGTAGTGATGCCTATGAATAACGATGGATACGTATTAAACATTAATTACGATATTAGAACAATGACGAAATACGTTTGAAATGCCTAAATTATATAGTAGTACTTTTCGAGGAACGAATCACGTTTGACGTTACGTCATAACTAGAATACCGATACAGTATTCGTAATTTGAAAATTATGTTTCGATCCAGGACGCATTACATACACACAAAAAAAAAAACGTGAGATCAACCGCTTTCGTTATAAATAACTTAAATATTTGTTAATAATAATGACTAACGCGAAATAATAATAATAATAATAATAATAATATAATAGTAGTAGTAGTAGTGATTGCACGGCCCTAATTAGATACTATCAAAAATCGGATAAAAAGTTTTTTCATAACATCAAATTATTTATCAAATTATGAATTATTTCATCTCCTGAAGTAATTTGTTTGTTTTTAAAATGTTATGAAAAAGCGTCCAAAGTGATTTTAATAGAAATGCTTCAAAAATACCTCTTAGATTAAAGAAGAGTTTTCGCAATTTCTAGGAGACTAATGTTAAACGTTTTGAAATTTCACTTGAATGACTGTTTAACTGCTCGTATTGAGAATAATTTCTATCAAATAATACAATTTATACAAGTAATAGGTAAATAATAAGTAAATTAGTCGTGGAGGTGGGAGGGGGGGGGTAAAAGTCTTCATTTATTTCGGACCAGCGATTAATATTTCCATTAAATTACTGTCAAAATATTTATTCGATTTATTTAAATCAATATTAATTTGTAAATTATATTGTGTTTCAAATATCCAAGATCATTATTGCGCGTTACAATTGAAATTTGACGAGTACAAAATGTCTCGACATTTCGATTCAAATAATTTTCTCTGTTTAAAATAATTTTAAAATGCGTTAATTTATTTATTTTTGATGAATTTATGCGTCGAATGAAATGAACACGCGTTTACCGTAAAAAAAAAAAAAATAATAAAATAAACCGCGATTCGGCATAGGCTATAATAGTTATTACTTATTAGTTATGATTGTTATGAGTTAAAGTTATAGGTAATGAGTAAAAAAATAAATCGTTAAATCGAGGAAAGTCGGTAATCGATCAATAGACACCTGCACGTCTATTGTTCGGATCCATTATGTAAATGGGACAAACGTTGCAATTTTCTGATCATCTTAAACGAAGCGAATTGACCGCAACGACGTTAACGTTTGTCGTACGTATAAATATATAGTCGTTCGGAAAGTTATTTTTTTTTTTTGCGCCATTCGTTTTATTAGGCGTCGTAAAAAAAAAAAAATGTAAAAAGTATTTAATCAAACTCGTAAGAATAAATGGAAATAATTTTAAAACTACAGAAAACAGTAAAAGTATAGCTAACCGAGTGAAACATACGTTATATCATTAATCGCGAGTGCGTGCACTCGTTTAGTTGCTGTAAGTAAGATATATGTCGTCTGCAGGCTATTGACCGTGAAAATCTTTTTGACGAAAACTTTTGCGCGTATTGTAAAAATAATATTTGTGTTGTTGGAGTTTTTTTCTGTATTCGGACCGTTTAAGGACAGCACAACGGCATGCGATAAAGAGAGGAAAATAATTCGGAAATCGGTTCGCGTGAAAAGAACGGCGGCGGGGAAAAGTACCGGTTGAGACTATCGAGGAGAACGATGTGGACCGATCCGGAGCGGTAATGGACTGCAAGTGACGGCGGCGCAGGACGCGAATTTAACGTGAAATCGCGTGCGGCGATTGAATGGGCCTTTTGAGACCAGCTATATAAAACAGTATACGATCATACGACGGGAAAATGTCGACAAGTCGTTATTTATTATTATTTTTTTTTTTTTTGAACACGTGTGTGCCTCGATCGTGTGAATATAACGACCGATCGGCATAATTTACTATAAATATATTATAAAACATAATAATGTATTGTAAAATCGTTAAACGGTTTTGCGTGCGCGCGCGTGCACCGAAGTCCTTGGACGAAACGAATAATAATTACCATAAATAATCATCGTTAAATCGCACGTGCCGCGGCGATTTGAGGAATATACCAAAAAAAAAAAAAAAAATAGAAAAATTGTGTTATTAAATTACCGGATTTCAAAATAAAAAATACGGGACAAAACTATAAAACATCGTAGATGGCGGGAGGAGGGGAATTTAAAACGTTTAGTACTTACACCAATGCACACACCGTGCCGATATTTTATAGTCTGATAAGTTTTGTAGTTTATTTTTTTCGAAAAATTATTTTTAAGAGACCATATAAAAAAAAAAAAATCAATTCCTATTCGATTTAATGGAAAATGTTTTTGGACTTCGTTCACTGCGGCAATAGTATAAACAAATAATTATTTAAATAAAAAACGAGTAAGGTAATTTTAAGCAGAGTATAATATTTATTAATATTAATTCGATTACTTATTTATTAATACAAATTCAAATGACAAATACAGATAACGTATGAGAAACGAGTAGTTCACAATACACAGTGCGTCCCATAAGTCTTAAGACTGTGGCTGTAAAAGGCGCAAAAAATTACAAAAAATTTTTTAACAAGTTTTTTTATTCAAAAAATAGTCTAATACACATGTTGGCACGATCTTTAAACGCCTTACGAAAGCTCCTCTTTTGAAATACTGTTTAACTTCGTTGTCGCGGCTTTTTGTACCTCGTCTATCGACGCAAATTGGGGTTTCCTTTCACGTTCATCTTTAATTTTGGGGAACAGGAAGTAGTCAGTGGGACTCAAATCAGGCGAGTGCGGTGAGTGGCCGAGCTGAGGAATCATTTTTTTTTTTTTGCCAAAAATTGAACATTAATCGTCGCGGTATGCGCTGGTGCGATAAAGCATGCGCAATAGTACATCGAGGAACACATTTTTTGTGGACGATATTTTCGGTGACTCGCTTAGCACTTTGGCACGTGACAGTTACGGATTCACTGTAAGCCGATTTTCACACATCGAACGTTTCTGTCGCGCGTTCACCGGCTTTAGAGCAACATTTAATCGCAATACGTTGTTCGTTATTTTCATTCATAGTAAAATAATTATGACCGTGACCACATTGATACTACCACAAGAACTGATACCACCGAACAGCTGCATGTGATCCGATGGACTTTAAATTTTGTGTGTGGGGCAAGAGGAAGGTCGTAATAACTGGTTTCCGAAATGTCATGAAGATGGCATTAGTAGTACCGATTTTGGTGTCACAGTCTTAAAACCTATGGGACACACCGTATCCGATCGAATGTCGTACGGCAAACGGGGAATGGTAGGAACGCATTTACGTAGCATTCATTTTATCAGCCCCAATCTGTGGTTAAAACGTTTTTTTAATACTAACGTTTGAAAACACATTTCGGATATTATGTAGAAATAAGTATGAAATAATGACGCATTATACGTTTACGGGGACATTTTTCGTATGTTACGGGGGACACCGGGACACTGTCGAGCATTACGGGACGTATGGGGGGCATCCTAGTATTAGATACGTTTTAGAATAAATTCCGGCGCAGGTGTAGTAGTGACGGGCGGCCGTCGGTCCTCAGTTAAAATTTTAACGAATTATTTATTGACGAATTACCGGTTTAAAACATATAGATGACAACTACGCGACGGCAACGCGTAGCGTTTAAAAATATCGTAAAAAGATCCTTTGATCGGTATAGCGAAAGAAAGAAAAACCTTTAGGCGTAAAAAAATAGAAGAAATTATGGGACGTCATTGAAAGTGTCTAATTGAAATTATAATAATAATAATAATGAAAAAATCATAAATATACGTTTATAATAATCAGGTATTTGCTTTTCCTCTATTTTTTTTTTTTATCATAAAAAGAAATTGCTCGTAATAAGTAAATAAGTACAGCGAAATATAATAATAATAATAATAATAAAAAATAAAACAAGTAAAAGCCATTTAAATTTTTATTTGTTTCTCCTCGGTTCGATAAACTCCAGTTATTCGCGTAGAAAAACCTAACCTGCGCACCACACATGTCGCGTTATCGTCGTACGAGACCTCGCATTATAACGTCATTTTTTTTTTTTTAATTAATCGTTTTTTTTTTCTTCTGTTTTTTCTCTCCGCCGTGTGTTTGAAAACGGGCGAATAATAATAACAACGGGCGCGCGCGCGCCGCGCTACTCGCGAACCAGTTTCGTTACGTTCGTCGAGTACGGAAGGATCACCACAACTGCGCCGTACCCGTACACGGTATCGTCCTGCGCACGCAGTCCTCGTCCGTCCATTACCCGGTGTCCGTATAAAACGTTCGCGGCCGCGAGCACACGCGAGAACCGCTCAATATAGTTTGTCGTTAGGTATGTATTTCGCATACATTTTCTGCTATGCTTTGCTCGTCGCACTCGTCGCCGGTTCCACGTCGTTCACTCCGCCGGACATATTGTGGCTGGACGAAAGTAAGTTTATTTTTTTTTTTTTTTAAACATCTTTTGATCGAGAGAGGATAGGCATTTTTATTTTTTTTTTTACCGAGAAACGTTTTTAAAACCGAGAAATCCTCATATATATATATATAAAAAAAAAATTACTCTAACCGCTTTCGCTAAATCACATAATTTAATAGAAAAATAAATAAACATATTTGAAACACATAAGCGCAGTGTATAAATATTAAACTCGCGAAATTAGAAGAAAAAAACGAACGCGTTTTAAAGACGCGTTCTAAATTGTAAAGTATAGACGCATGAAAATTTAGAGGAGTTCACAGGGAAAATTACTTTTTTCCTAAAGGCCTATTCGTTCTACACGCCTGTTAATAATGTCTCGTTATCCAATTCAGCCAGCTAATTTAAAAAAGAAATGAAACTTATAGAGAGAGAGAGAGAGAAACGATTTTCTTAAAATGCATTATCCATACACCCGCACAGTCCGTACAAATGTATACGGAAAGTAATTTAAAATTAAACGCGCGCGTTTCTATATCGGATTAAGAAAAAAAAAGAAAAAGATTTATAAAATTTAAGAAACGCCGTAGCGGGTGTTTTGGATGTCGGTCGAGTGAATTAATTGGATACAATTTTACAGTTTCGTTATTATTAAAGTAATATAAATCGTTGTCATTCGCAATGAAACGTCTCTGAGCTTCGATATAATACGCTGCTGCACTTTGTCTGAAAATTTTAAAACGTTAATAAAGAAAAAGAATCGTGACCAACGGGTTTTTTAAGAAAATAATTGAAGTAACCTATATAGGAACTGTGTCGTGTATAATTTTCAGCCCTTTTTCATAGTTCGTCATCTAATAATTTAGAAAAAAAAAAACGCCTGACGAGATCGTCCTAGTGTTCATTCAAATGTGTACGCAGAAAAAAAATATCAATAGTAAAACCAATAGTTTCCTCGATTCACGCAGAATTTAAAAATTACCTTCTCACTCTTTCCCCCGCCCCCCCCCCCTCGAAATAAAATACAATCATTTTAAATTTAATTTTGTAGACCGTAAGGAGTCTACAATTATATGCGCGTTCAAAAAAACAAAATTAAACTATTATCCAGTGGCGAACATCAAACGAGGCTATAGAAATTCAAACGAAATGATAGCTTTAAGTAGATTATTTAAATCTATTGCTCTGGACAAACAGTGACTCTTACGGCGAATTTTCAAATAAAAAAGACGATTTCTCCATTGTAAGCAACGTTTTGTAAGATGAAAAGCTACACAACAGCTTCTACGCGTGCACGGATCTCATCAAAGCGAATTCGATCACAAAAACGATTTTGCCATTATTGAAGTACTCCATAACGACTACTTATCACGGGGGTTTTTATTTTGCTTCTTTAATACATTCCACGTCGTCCAAAGTAAATTTCCCATTCTGATATTAATAATTCCGTAGTTTAACTCATAGCTAATCTACGTAGAACCGATTAAATAACGAAAATTCATTTATGGGTGTAATGAGTTTCGGCATAAAAATGAACAGTGACAATATTTTCTATCGAGCTGTACGAGGAACGTTTTTGAAAATTTTAAACTCGTTTTCTGAACAATTGCGTTTATTTTTTGGCAAGTAGTTGTCAGTCGATACGTTTTGCTGAACACTGAACATATAGAAAAAAAAAACGAAATTTCTTCTTCTCTTTTTTTTTATTATTATAAGAAAATAAATAAGACTTTCCTCGAGTTTCCTCGTGTTTCGTGCGTGTATACATTATATTATATTTTTATTTGTGTCCTTGAATTTCCGGACAGGAAAGTAACGATTGTAAACAGTATGTACGAATGAAAAGGTCCGTGAAAACATTGCGTTGATTAAAAAAAAAAAAAATTATCATATTATAGAATTGTTTTATTCAATGCGAGACGAGAGACAATAACGTTACGACGTGTCATACACATTCAGTTTAACAGACCATATAAATAAATTATTAATAATAAGAAAATTAAAAACAAATTGGACAAGTGCTGCTATATTGAATCTCACAAAGACTCATGTGTAACTCTGTGCAAATATATTTTGTAACATTTGAAATATTCTTCAATGTAGCTATACGAATCAACGTTCATTATTATAAAATATATCGAATTAGTTTTGTAGACTTGTTATAACTACTGCGAATAACTAGCCACGAAGGTCATTCAAGATTTTGTTCAAGTTCAACGAGAGAAGAAATAGAATTACTGGAAGTACTCACACACATATATAATATTAATGTATACGAATAAAATATATATAAAAAAATTGATCGTGCTGATAATTGTATGCCATTGCGCATGAATATATGAATATGAGCCACTCTAACATAGTAATATGTAGTGAACCAGGAAACTCGTTTTTATATAACCGGCCCACCCCCTTCTCCGTTTAAACAACTTTTTTTTTTTCTTATAATATTTTTGTGTGAAGAATACTAATTGCGAAACGATTGTTTTGTCACGTGTATGATGTGATGATCGTACGCGGTGCGAATAATCGTTTTGCAATAGATTCGTCGCGCGTTTGATTTAATTATTATTATTAAAAAAAAAAAATTCGATCGATTTACTTGAGTACACACGTAAAATTGAATAAAATAATATACGTAGAAAAAAAGCGGAGATTCGTGTATGTAAATAAAGCACATCGTATTTGTTGAAATTACGAAAAAAAACCGACTACAGAATTGCTCAATAAAAATTTACGAAATGGACTTGTCCGTTTTTTTTTTAATGATAATTTTTTTTAGAACAGAATGGCGAAAGACTTTATCGATATCATTGAAATTGTCGCATTTCTAATTCAATAAAAACGATTTCTTTTTCTTTTACACATTTTTGTTTATACGCGCGAACATAATATACGACTGAGAAACCCAATCCCATATATGTGTTCAATTTTAATAAAAAAAATCATCTTCGATGTGCATCATAATGATAAAACATCTGTGTACCGTTTTTACTGTTACGATTCTTTCGAATAAAACGTTTTCAGGACCAGCAAATAACAAAGTCATGTTCATTACCTTCCCTGTTATTCTGCATCGCAAATATAAATTCCTAAGTTGCGCATAAATACTTTTAAACCGAAAAAGATCGCTTTGTAAAATAAAAATGAATAACAAGAAGAAAAAAAAATTCATTTTAATAAATACTTTATTAAGCCAATGTTCGTTTTACTCCAACGCCCTTTGCTATGAACTCGGATCAGTTACCATTTCATAGTCTCAATTGATGCAGATAAATTGTCTGTGTATTTGTGTGATGATCAAGCTACTCAAACGATTTCGTTATATTTTTCAAATATTTTTTTAAATGATTCGTCAGTATGTACTACTTTAAAAATATCGTTGGGGGGGGGGAGGGAAGCAAAATGATAACTTTTCTCGTTCAATACATTTTTAAAGTGTTCCAACTCCTATAATTAGACCACTATGAGGCCGGGCGCACACTGAAAGAGCAAAACTGTTCCGAGCCGCTCGAAACATTTTGCTCCAAACAGCTCGGACACGCACACTGACAAAACAAAACAGAACAAACACGTGCTAATTTGCGATATATTTTTCATTTTTAACACCAATCGTCAAAACGAGTTCTGATGAAGGTGATGTTCTTATACCGGATTTATGGCAATTTTTGTTAACTTAATGATAATAAAAAATGAAAAATTTAGGCGCACGAGATAAATAAAAAACGTACAAAAAAATAATAGAATATTTAATTTTTTCACTAAATTAGGCGATAAAATATTAGTAATATTAAACGCGAAAAGAACGCGTGTAACAAAAGAAAAGAACGTGAAAAGAACGCGTGATCGGTCACACCGATGTGACTTTTGTTTTTCATATTTTACTCGGAGCAAAAATACGAAACCAGACGGAACAAGACCGATCGTGTTTTGTTTTGTCTTGTCATTTTTTGTTGTTGACTGATAAGTGCGTGCGCGCGCATGAATTACTTTGCATGCGTTCTTTTTCTCTCCAAACCGTTCCGAGTTGCTCAGATCTGCTTGGAGCGGTTTTGCTCTTTCTGTGTGCGTCGGCCACTAATAACGAGCATAGAAATAGCACAGATTAGATGAATTGTTCATCTAATCTGTGCAAATTGTATGTAATCCTACATATGTATATAACTATGTCATTTTTTTTCTTAATTGTTGGTTTTCTCTCGGTTAAATGTCTTTCCGAATGTACAAATTTGACAAGTCCGAAACATTCGGTTTGGTTTCGAATGTCCAAATATAACGTGCACCGTCAGAATCGTTTAAATCCATATTGAAAATTGTAAAATACTTACAGTAAGAGATACGGCATTTTTTTTTTTTTTTTTGAAAATGTTTTCCGCTCTAATACGTTTTGTACTTTTTTTCACTATTGCCGTCAAAAAGCGTTTTTATATATTATGAAATATGCGTGAAGTTCGCTTATGTGTCTTTATATGTATAGAGAAAAAAAAATAATAATTTCCGTTTTATAACAAATCAAATTAATATTTTCAGTAAATTAGAAATATTGTAATTTAAAACGATAACTGTGTACGCAGTGATTTGAAAAATTGTAAATCTATGACCGTGTATGGTGAATAACTCGACGTTTGCATAATATCGTTGTATTTGATTTTTTACCTATCCAATTATACCGAAGCCAGTGTTTATTTCAAATACGAATAAACGTTTTGTCTACTATGTTTTTTAAAAATTGGGTTTTTTTTAAATGTACCACGTGTAGTACTTGGTCGACCGACGTTTATCTCGAATTTCGCAAGAAGCGAGTAATAATACGTACCTATACGTAGAAGTATTCAGAAAAATAGCCACCGCGGTCGTTAACATATTATCGTGTTATACTTAGACAAATCTATGTATATAAATAAATACATAAGCGAAAAAAAAATTATAGTCTGTACATCCGACGTTGTTACCTTGAATACGCGTAAGTGATGATATTATTGCATATACGATTATTATTATTATTATCATCGTCTGTGTGCATGAACTTGGAATTTATCGCCTAAAGACGTGTATATTATTATGTCATGTGTTATAAAATACTATAAAACTTGCATAAAACGTTTAAATAAGCAGGAAATATATATGGTCGTAAATATAATTTGTTAAATTATTTGCGTAAGTAAATGGTATATTATTTGACAATGGATTAATAATATAATTATAATTAGGGCTAGAGACTTAATGTCATAAAAAAAATCATTAAATATGCTCTTGAAATATGTAAAATCGTTAAAATATGCATTATAAAAACTAAACCATTTAAATGACAATACATACTGGGTATATACTATATATAAATTAATAAATAATAATGAAAGAATTATTAATTTATATTGTTAGAAATGTGTAAAACTAGAATATATACAATAAAACTATAAGTATAGATAAAAAAATGCCGTCACTCATAAAAATTAAAATATACCAAATGAAGATAAAAAAAAAAAAATAATCACAGTGGTTCATAATTTCAAATATAAATTGCCGAGCGGAAAATACTGCTCGTTTCATCGAATATTTATTTTTTTTTTATCAATTTTAAACATTTATTTTAAATACTAATTTTTTGTAATTAGTGTATTTAATTTAGTAAAATATGCTCTTAAAATTCAAACATAACAAAATATGCGCGACCGCGTGAAAAACAACTAAACAATATGTAAAATATGTAAGAAAAAATTGTGTTCTACAAGCGACTAGTATAATATTCTAAAACAAATTTCTATATAACAAAAGCTATGTTTTTCGAACAATTTTATATGATTGATGATCAGCCGCAGAAGCGGATTCGAGTGTAAAAATATACAAGTTGACAAACTCGTTTGAGCGTTTTTGTATTTCAATAAAAAGTAACATATTATATTATTATAAAACACGATCGCGCTTCAATTTCAACAAGATTTTCTAACGTATTTTCACGATTTCATTCGTAACACATATAAAATGCGTGTGTAATTTCTTAAAAAAATATATATATTTTTTTTATATGATAAGAGAATAATTTTATGTAAATATAACGAGGTCTCGTATTCGTTACGTTTTAAATTCAAGTCTATAAATAACGGTCGAATTTTGCGCATGATTTTCGATAGTCAGTGTTGTTAAAATCGCTATTATTATGCGTGTGAAACACGGTTTTTTTTTGATGAAAAAACAAAAAAAAACTTTTTAAACGACAGAGAAATCAGCCAGTGTGTGTTCGGATAGTAAACGTATTTATAAAATTGTTTTTTTTCCTCCCACTCGTTTTAGACGAAGTTTGCATAAAAAGCATATTTCCGCAAATGTCGCACGTGTGCAAAGCACTTGCCGATTGCAAAACGGCCATACAAGACATAAGAGACGACGTGAAGTATCCGACCATTTGCAGTTTTAAAGGCAAAGTGCCAGTGGTGTGCTGTGCGCCGGACATTGTGTCCAGAGAAGAAAGACTGGCCAAGGCCGCGGACGACGCTCCTGACATTTTACCCGGTATAACGCGTGAGTATACATGCACACACATTGTAAAAGCCGATTTTCAATTTATGCGTTTGGAAAAATCGCGTATAATACAATTTTTTGAAAAAATCGTTGCTGTTCAGCGATATTATTACTGAACATTATTCTTCTTCTTTATCGGCTTAAGCGGTCCATCGCAACTATTTGCCACGCACTCCTCGTCATCATTGCTCAATATATCTTCTGCATCATTCACTATTGGATCGTTTATTTTATTGTGAATCCTTCGAAATACCGTATTCAGCCGTCTTTGTCTAGCACGTTTATTGAGCTTCCTTTTGCCTTACACATGACGTAGTCGTTGGATTGTTTTGCTCTTTGCAAACGGACAACAACGTCAGGTTGTCCGTATAAATTCCTTAGATCTCCGCTTATGCGTAATATCATGTCGTTCTTTAGCATTGTCGCTGTGTGAATCATAGATATTTCTTAACACTTTTATTTCGAACGTTCAAGTCTCTTGTCATCTACCTCCCTGATCATTAATTGACGTCCGTTGAGTCAATCAATTGATTCTTTGTCATATTTCCGCTGTTAATTAACGTCCCAAAGTAATTGAAACAATATACGTATATCTACACATGTTTAATTTTAAAGCTTATGAAATATTCGATTTCGGGTTAATTCGGGTTCCGTTCGTCCCTCATAATTTAGTGTACATAATTTTTTTTTTTTTTAACGGAGTCGTTAGCCAATAATATACAGCGACTCTCGTCGTCCGTAATGAAAATATTTTTGCCCGTCTCACGTCCGGGTTCGCAATAAGGAGATTGTCGAGGAAATAAAATACGAAATAATAATTTTTTTTTCGTGTGTGTTTTTTTTTCTAGTGCATTACAATAGTAATTACAAAGACGGATCGATTCAAGAAAATCTCATCACCTACACACGGCCTCGTCGTCGATTATTTTCACGTAACCCATAGATAGACACACGCAAACAATATAATAATATGATATGCATACGAAACACACTCGGTGTTTATTACAATGTTACATTAAATTGATTCGCGTTTCGAGGTCAACATTCTTCTATCGGCATTCGTTTCGAGAAGTCGCGTCGACCGGATTCTGAATCGGAGAGGATGAATCGTATATATATTGATTTATATATATATATAAATAATCTACGAACGAATTCGCGAGACGGAATAGACATTACATATATATATATATATGAGTATATAATATATTATTGAGACGAATATTTCCCCCCCGGGTACGTTTTCAATATTGTGAAAAGAGGTGTTGTTATTATTATTATTATTATTATGCGAACTCGGCGAATGTGTTTTGTAATTTTATATTTGTGTAATGTGAATATTTCGTAGTATTTATAATAATTTTGTACATTGTAATATTAAGCGTATCATCTAGTCATTAAAAATTATTTTATACAAACACATTTAAAAATAAGAATTAAATTTTCGTATTACAAAAAAACAAAAAAAAACAACAACAAACGAGATCGCATATCGGTATAATGTAAATATGATATTATGGCGATACGAAATGTTTTATTTTATATAATAAAAATATTATATAGGTAGACATTGTAAAATATACGTAAAAAAAAAAAAAAAAAAAATAAACAATTTATTTATTTTTTTTTGAATGTACAACACTTCAGAACGGTTGTTATTATAAAACATAATTGTTTAATAAATTGCGCAACACGTTTATTATTATTTCAATTTTTTTTTTTTTTATCGTAAACATCGTGTATTTAATTGTATAATATTCGTATAAAATAATATATAAGAACCTATAGAGAGCCGAGTACGTGTAACTGTACATTTATTTATTAACGTTTACCGCTGTGCGTTTGTTTACCCATATAAAAATAAGATAATACAACGGATTTTTTTTAAGTCTTATTCACTTTGATATCCCGCGTTCTTATACTATTATTGACATATTCTATTAAACGATTAGATTTCAAACGACCGCGTTTGCATCCGATATAACGCGCGACGATTTTTTATACAAAGCACCGCGGCGATATATCAAAAAAAAAAAAAAAAAAAAATCCACATTTATTTACAGGTATAAATTGATAAATCGTTGCAAACTGTATAACAATAAATCTACGCCGTTTAAACGTATTTGAATTTTAATATTTTCTATGTATATATGTATATATATATATTTTTTTTAATATTCCTATTCGTACGGTATCACCACCGTAAGATTTACACGGTAGAAAATACCGCGGTGGATGTAACAGATATTTAGAATACGCGTGCGAAGGTTATTGACTCGGCACGCTCATATGCGCTGACCCGCTATGTAAGGATGTATAAAAGCGAAGACGAATTTACGACAACGCAATAACCGTTTCGGTTTTCGCTAACCAATTTTCGGCCCATTCCACCGTCGTACGGTCATTGATTTTCCGTAAATGTACGATTCACTGTAAAATTATCGACTGTTTTAAACGCGTTATCCGCCAATATGAACGACGCGTATTTATTTCCCGTCTGCTGCGCGTTTCACGCGAAACCGTTGCTAAAATTTGTGCCTGATAAAACGACGCGAGCTACTCGTACGTAATGCACGTCTCCCGTGCAAAGATTATTGCATTATACGTGTATTATTTATTTTGTACGAATTTTTTTCTCATTATCACGTGTACGATGCGAGATTTTCCAACGGGTATTTTATATCCGTTTTATTTTATTTTATAACACGCGCGGCCACATTTTCAAAGTGTACACCGCACACCGCAGTAGGATTTGCAGTTACACTGCGCAGTGCGCAATCCTTCACTATGGTTATTGTTTGCCGTATTTTCACTACAAGCCCAATAGAACACATCCAAATAGAACGAGAAACAAAGAGAGATTGACGAAACGGCGAGTTTGGACCGGAGCGGACAGTGGAGACCGTTAGAATGTTTTAGTAGAAGTCAGGGACTGGAACCTTCATGATTTTATCGGTTCTGGTTCCGGTTCGGTTCTTTTTAAAAAAAAAAATTCGGTTCCTGTTTATGAAAATATTGAATTTCGGTTCCGGTTCCGGTTCCGGTTAATACCGGTATAAACCGGTTCT
The DNA here is from genome assembly GCA_032441825.1 of Chaetogeoica ovagalla. Classification (NCBI taxonomy): domain Eukaryota; kingdom Metazoa; phylum Arthropoda; class Insecta; order Hemiptera; family Aphididae; genus Chaetogeoica; species Chaetogeoica ovagalla. Next base: position 8,938,813 of record CM063736.1, read on the forward strand.
TCAAATTATCGAAATTATAATAAGTTTATCAATTTTTTTTTATTTAAAAGAAATTCTGTGATGTTATATTAAACAATAAATTTCGATAATTATTTCGTTACAACAAATTAAACATTACTATTTTTTTTTTATAAAAGCTATTTCATACAAAAGTAGATAAATATCATTTTATTTCTAGTTCATGGTAAAGTTGTTGATTTCAATTTCAATTTATTATCTATAACAAAAGTTAACCAATTACGCATTTACCCCATACAAATAATTGTCAAACGGAGTAAGTGCAATTACAATTACAATTACAATTACAAATGTAAATTATATAAATTCGTAAATAGTTGAAACTTACTACATGTTAACACGCTAAACTAGTTATATTATGCTACATATTCTGTGGTTAATACAAAATATTTATTATAAAATTATGGTTCTTCGATTTTTGATTACCGAAATTTTGAGCCATAATAATCTATTAGTATAATTATTACAGACCTGCAATAAAAAAGTTTGTTTAAAAATAAGTATTTTTAAAACAAGTTGAAAAAAAAAATATGTTTTAAACATATTTAAAACACTTTAAAAAAACACCCTTTTTAAACGTTGTAAACGTTTTTTCCAACCCTGATTTGAACACAATTTATGTATAAAATAATATTTAAAATGATTTTAAAATTATAATATAATTTGTATAAATAATTAAAATTTATTAAGCAGCATCCGATATAACGCGCGACGATTTTTATACAAAGCACCGCGGCGATATATCAAAAAAAAAAAAATGTTTTTTCCACATTTATTTACAGGTATAAATTGATAAATCGTTGCAAACTGTATAACAATAAATCTACGCCGTTTAAACGTATTTGAATTTTAATATTTTCTATGTATATATGTATATATATACAATTTTAATATTCCTATTCGTACGGTATCAACAGTCTAAGATTTACACGGTAGAAAATACCGCGGTGGATGTAACAGATATTTAGAATACGCGTGCGAAGGTTATTGACTACTATAAAATCGCCCATTTTGTGCGAATAAGGATGTATATTATTCGATACAATGTTACGACAACTGCTGGTTTCCCAGTTTTCGCTAACCAATTTTCGGCCCATATAGTCGTACGGTCATTGTTTATAAACGTGTTCACTGTAAAATTATCGACTGTTTTAAACGCGTTATCCGTCAATATGAACGACGCGTAATTTATTTTATATACAGTTTCAAACAAGCAAACCGTGACAAAATTGACAATACATAGATATGAATACGACTTACGTAATGCACGTCTCCCGTGCAAAGATTATTGCATTATAATTTATTATTCACGAATGAAATCTAAGAAATTTAAAACATCATTATCACGTGTACGATGCGAGATTTTCCAACGGGTATTTTATATCCGTTTTATTTTATTTTATAACACGCGCGGCCACATTTTCAAAGTGTACACCGCACACCGCAGTAGGATTTGCAGTTACACTGCGCAGTGCGCAATCCTTCACTATGGTTATTGTTTGCCGTATTTTCACTATAAGCCCAATAGAACACATCCAAATAGAACGAGAAACAAAGAGAGATTGACGAAACGGCGAGTTTGGACCGGAGCGGACAGTGGAGACCGTTAGAATGTTTCAGTAGAAGTTGTAAAAGGCCTAAACGACATGCAAGAGTTAAAAAGTTAACAGTTTCTCGGTACGTTTGTGGTGGTAAAAGGGGAAAAAACACACGCCGACGTAAAATAGCACAACTGAATGAGTCGGTCAAAGCATTTTTTTTATCTTCCGTTTTAGTTTGAGAAAATACACTTATTATTATGCCATAAACGAACGTAAAATAATCCCATTAAATTTAACGATAATGCAATTTAACTACAATACGTTCGTAAGTAATATTTCATTAAAAAAAAAAAAAAACAATAACAACAACGAAATACGATTAATAAAGGGGATTTTTAAAAAAAAAAACGTGATCCGATCGTGGTTGCTTCGAGTCCCGCGCAGTAAATCGCCCGCAACAGTTTAGCGCCAACAGTTTGGACCCACAAATCGTATTTTCCGAAAACGACGTGCGTTCTTCTGGATGGAATGAAAAACAAAAAAAAAAAACTCGAAAATAATAATAAAAATTTATTGATTTTTTTCCAATACGAAATAATTAACGTCGAACAATCGATGCGAAAATAATATTACGTGTACGAGTGTCTTCCCCTTGAGTACACGTCAACGCGGGAACAACCGGCGTACGTTTTTGTGCGACGGACTTTACTGAGAAACTACACTGGGGGGACCTCTTCTAAATTCGAATTTCAATTCGTATTCGGCAGATTGCGTCTTTTTATTTATAACGAGAAATGCGGTTTTTTTTTTTTTTTTTTGATTGCGCGCTCGAATCGTACACTGTGGACAAAGTATAATAAACGCACTACGTAAAGTTTCGCCATCTGTGAAGACGTCTTTGAACATCACTACACACACACGCACACACCGTTATTATCGCGGTAGATTGTATACACACTACCGTGGTTACCGTAACGCGGTATTCGTTAATAACCGATGATTACGACGTTATCATTAGTTTATTATCATCGGTTATCGCGTCGTGTCGCCGCACGACTTTTCAAAACGAAATGCAATGGACGACGGTCTGCTTGTCGCCGAGTACGTTCTATAAGTACTCGTTCGTGTTCATTTCGCGTTACGATAATATTTTTAAACAATTTTTTTTCCCGCGTCCGCCGACGACGTGTACACTGTGATTCTAAACAGTCGCTGTATGCGTATAGCGTCTGAGTACGTAAAAACGAGAAAACGAAAATGGTCGAAGTGCTGCGCGACAAACAGTTTTTGGTCAAAGAGTATCTGGAGACTCGTGGCCTGTACAGTCATCACATCAATTCTTTCAACACGTTTGTCGACAAAGACTTGAAGGAAATCGTACAGCAAAACTACGCAGTACGTAGCGATGCCGATCCGAACTTTTATTTGCATTTCAAAAACGTTACCGTCGGCCATCCACAGGTATATATCGCTTTTGAATGTAGTACATCCGTTTTATACGAAACGTACCAGTATAAATTACTTTATGAAATTATTATAATAAATGATATGTCGTGTTGAATGTAGATAAATATCAATCGCGGTCGAAATCAGCGCTGACACGTTAGTCACGTTAAAAAAAAAAAAAAAGTCGTATTGAAGAAAACAAATCCGGGACGCTTGAAAAATATAAAACTTACAACTCACCTAACTAAAATTGAATTTAAGACGGCAAACGCGGTTTTATTGTGTACTTAGTATTTCATTGAATTACAAATATTTTAAAGACGAAAAATAAGAATTATGTTTGTTTTATCGTTTCGTCCGTTAATACGTAATAAAATTCGAGAACGATAAAATTAAATTTTATTTACTTTTATAAATGTTCGAGTAAAGTGGATTTTATTAGCATAATGGATATGTCGTGTGAACGTATTACACGAAACTTCATATTGCATGTTAGCATTGTAAATTCATTCGTACGGAAAAAATAACAATTATCAATCAATTTTATTACTACAGTTAAAAGTACAGAAAAAAAAAATATATATATTTTTTTTTAATTGTTATTTAAATGTCAGCTGAATTGAAATGTTGAGTTTTTAGTCAGTTAAATGTTAAATTTATTCATTAATTATAATTTTTTAGTTTAAATACAATTTATTAGTTTATTACAATTAAACGTAAAATATAAATAAAATAATGTTTGGACACAATTATAATTACAAAATCAATTGTGTATTCGTATCATACATTAATAAATTACTTTTGGATGACAATATTTTTTCTAGGTAACTTTAAAACTAGGTAATTATCACATCTTTCAAATACAATTGTTGACATTTTAAAATTATTTTATTGATTTATTTCATTATTATGTACAAAATAATTACGGGATGCGTTTAAAATAAAAATAAAAGAAACTCAAGCGTGTAAGAATGGATAATGAGAATTTCAATTTTCAGGTGGATGATGGTTTTAATGTTACACGAAATGTCACACCGCAAGAATGCCGTCTACGAGATCTCACGTATTGCGCTCCTATATACGTGGACATCGAATATGTCAAAAGCGGCATGAAGTACCTTCGAAAAGGATTTATCATTGGACGTCTACCGATAATGTTGAAAAGTAACCGATGCTGTCTTTATCAGAAGTCGGACGCCGAGCTGATGAAAATGAAAGAGTGCATTTATGATTCCGGTGGTTATTTTATAGTAAAGGGAACCGAGAAAGTGATATTGATGCAGGAACAGCCGGCCAAAAATAAAATATTGGTCGAAAAGGATTCCCACGGTATACCTATGGTTCAAGTGATGAGTAGTACCGTAGACAAAAAGTCCAAAACTAATATTATTTTTAAGAAGAATTTGATATACGTGTGCCATAACGCTCTCGAAGAAAACATACCGTTTGTAGTTTTCATGAAAGCTCTTGGTGTATGTTCAGATCAGTTAATATTGCAAATGGTAGGCACAGAATTCACCATTATGAATCAAATGTACCCGTGTTTTCTGGAATGTAACAAGCTGAAGATATTTACTCAAAAGCAAGCCCTCAGGTACATCGGAGACCGTATTAAAAAAATGGGATTTTCGTCCGAAGACTACGATAACAGAGTAATTACTGAAGTTCACGATTTCCTGTCCACCGTGGTTTTGGCTCACATACCCGTAACCAACACTAATTACCATATGAAAGCTATATACTTGTCGGTAATGGTTAGGCGGCTGATTTTTGCTCTGTCCAATACGGATTTGTTCGATAGTAAAGACTACTACGGCAATAAGTGTCTGGATTTGCCCGGTTCGTTTTTGTCTCTACTATTCGACGACACGTTCAAACGGTTTATTTTCGAATTGAAATCTGTAGCCGACAAGAACATACCCAAAGTAAAGGCCACGCCGTTCGACATAATCAAGTACATCAGAACCGATACGATTACAAACGCTTTGGTGTTCGCCATACAGACGGGCAATTGGTCTATTAAACGGTTTCGCATGGAACGGCACGGCGTCACTCAGGTGTTGACTAGATTGTCGTACCTGTCGGCCATAGGCATGATGACCCGGGTGAATTCACAGTTCGAGAAGAGTAGAAAAGTGTCGGGACCCCGTTCGCTGCAGCCGTCGCAGTTCGGAATGCTATGCCCTTCGGACACGCCCGAAGGAGAAGCTTGCGGACTCATTAAAAACATATCGCTTCTGGCCCACGTCACCACCGAATCCGAGGACGACGACGCGGTGATGCGGTTGACCGTCGATTTGGGGGTAGAACCGGTGGGCTTGTATTCGATAGAAGAGATGCACGAGGATTACACGTACCTGTTGATATTCAACGGCAACATTATCGGTTCCACGAACAAATGCATCGACTTTGTAGACAAGTTTCGCATGTGCAGGCGCAAAGGCATGTTCAGCAAGTTCATTTCCATTTACATATCGGAACGGCACAAGTGTATTTACATCAATTCCGGCGACGGCAGGCTGTGCAGGCCGTACATTGTCGTGGAGAACGGTCAACCGTTATTGACCAATTCGCACGTGGACGATTTGAAAAGAGGCTATTGCACGTTCCAGGACTTCATAGATAAATCTCTCGTGGAGTTCATCGACGTGGACGAAGAGAACAACTGTCTGATCGCGTACAGCGAGGAAAAGATCGTCGCCGAAACCACTCACATGGAAATGGCGCCGTTCAGCATATTGGGCATATGCGCCAGCGTCATACCGTTCCCGCATCACAACCAGTCGCCTCGCAACACGTATCAATGCGCCATGGGCAAACAGGCCATCGGCACAATAGCGTTGAACTATTTGCATAGGATAGACACGCTGCAGTACAATTTGTGGTACACGCATGTGCCGATGGTGCATTCCAAAGCGGTGCCGATGATCGCTTTCGACAAGTTGCCCGCCGGCCAAAACGCCATAATTGCCGTGATGAGTTACTCGGGCTACGACATCGAGGACGCCATCATACTGAACAAAGCCAGTGTGGACAGGGGTTTCGGCAGAGGCGGGACATTTAGGAACTCGAAGTGTTTCCTGCGACATTATCCCAACCAGACGATGGACTCCATACAAGGGCCGATTATAGACAACGCGACGAAAAAACCGATTTACAAACACCGGGCGTTGGACACCGACGGCATAGCGGCTATCGGGCAACCGGTGTTCGACAAACAGGTGACGATCAACAAGGCGACGCCGAAGACGATAACGGTGGATGACATGGGAGGAGGCGGCGGCGGTGACAGGAGCTTCAAAGAGACGCCGATGTATTACAAAGGGTACGATCCGTCGTACGTGGACAAGGTGATGATAACGTCGAACAGCGATTGTTTTTTGATCAAAGAGAACTTCAGGCAACCGAGACGGCCGGAAATCGGTGACAAGTTCAGTAGCAGGCACGGGCAAAAGGGCGTGGTGGGCCTAGTCGTGAACCAGGAGGACATGCCGTTCAACGAGGTGGGAATATGTCCGGACTTGATCATGAACCCGCACGGTTTCCCGTCGCGCATGACGGTCGGCAAGCTAATCGAACTGTTGGCCGGCAAGGCGGGACTGTTGGAAGGGAAGTTCCAGGACGGCAGCGCGTTCGGCGGAGCGACCGTCAGTGACGTCAGTGACGAGCTGCAGAAGCACAATTACAATTATCTGGGAAAAGACGTGCTGTACTGCGGCACGGACGGTCGGCCGATGGAAGCGTACATCTACTCCGGCCCGGTTTTCTATCAGCGACTGAAGCACATGGTGGCCGACAAGATACACGCGCGGTCCAGGGGTCCGAGGGTGCTGTTGACCAGGCAGCCGACGGAAGGCAGGTCAAAAGACGGTGGGCTGCGAATGGGAGAAATGGAAAGAGACTGTCTGATCGCGTACGGCGCGAGCATGTTGATCATCGAGAGGCTGATGTTGAGCAGCGACGTGGTGGAAATGGACGTGTGCAAGTTGTGCGGCCTGTTCTCGTACTCCGGCTGGTGTCACATGTGCCAAAAGAGTAACACGGTGTGTCGCATCAAAATGCCGTACGCGTGCAAATTACTGTTCCAAGAACTGCAAGCGATGAGCATCGTGCCGAAGATATCGTTGAAAAAATATTGCGACTGATATTATACGTAGATGTTTTTTTTTTTTTTTTTTTTTGTATTATAACTTTTCTTTTTAAGGTTTTTAATTCGTTTTATCATATTTGTATTATTTTTTTTTAAAACGAAACGTTGGTTTGTTTGTTTTCTTTCTCCCAATAAAAACTGACGACGTTAAACTCACGAACAATAACCATTTCTCGTGTTGATAATACGTAAGTACTTAATAATTGTTTTTTTATTATTAAAATCTTGCGTATTATAAATTATTTGGCTAAAACGAATAATATACGCATAAATATAACTATAGTAAAAGGTATACAAACAATAATAATAATAATAATAATAATAATTTTGTTGTTGTTTACAATTTTTTCTTTATTCTTAAAAGATCTAAGTGCGATCGGTATACTGTCTAATATATATATATATATATTTTAAAAGATATCAATTAAATCATCAACAAATATTAAATCATCGCCGTTATGTCTACGTCGCAGTATGTACAGGAATTGAATGAAATGTTAGAAGTGTCCAAAACCATGATACCGCTGATCATGGACATGGACGGTAATGATTATAATAATTCGGTAGTTCAATCGAATCCGCTTTTGTAAGTCCATCGTCGCAACCACCATTCTTCTTCGTCACTATTGGCCGCGTCTCGCGCGCACGCATTCTCCATTCCTAACAATCCTTATGTATACCGATTATACGGGATGATTTTTTATTGATAAAGAACGTATCTCGAGAAATATAAATCATATTTTTGTAAAAACAAATACATATTGTAATGACATTTTTAGCAAATTGTCTTTCACAAAACAAGACCGTGTACGGTCTGGCGATTGCAAAGGGGGGGGGGTGAAAGGATTTTATGAGGTCTCGTGTATAAACGTGCAAAAACCTACACGTACAATATTAGAATATCATAAACGGAACGGTTGTATAACGATATTTTAAATCTCGTTCGTTGGACAGACAGGGCCATTTGCGAGAAATGGATATCCAGAGCGAAGGCTCTGCAGGGCAGGGACGTGAACATGCTGAAACACCGGAACAGGTTTATGAAGTATTTCGTGGGACAGATCAGGGAGACGATTGCCGAGGCGGGACAGACGCCCAGATGCTGCAGATGGGGCGTGAGTATACCGCGCGATAGGTCGTATGATGATTTTCTATTCGCGGACGACGCTCGCAGGAAATTTATCGTCGAGGGATATGATATGAAATGTCTACGCATTAGCGCACAATGAATATTTTGTTCTTTTTTTTTCTCGGCCAAATATTAATATTAATAAATCTATAAACCTATACCATTCAAAATATCGACGGGACTCTCTAACTATTCAAACATTAAATGAAATTGTCGAATTTCGAATTTGTTTATGACGTTTCAAATTTCGTTTTTTCCGCATGCGCGTCCACACCCGCACCAGAAACCTCCGCCGAGCGTTTACGACAAACAAATACCGCCGCCCAAACCGTTGCCGTACCAGTGTCATTGGACGCCGGACAAACGGACGTACGTGGCCATACAACCGTTGCCGAACCGGGGCGCGATGGTTTACATGGCCGTGGCCGAGAGACCGGAGCTCGGTTGGGAATTGCCGAATGGCGACGAACAGGAATGATGCGACGGAACCCAACCTAACGTTGTTGAAAAAGAAACCCCGAAATATTGTTGCGTTTTTTTATAAATAAAAAAAAAAAAATGCGCGTGGAAGAAAAATGAACGCTCGTTTCGAGAATTTCGGGGCTGATTAATTTTTTTTTTTTGTCCTCCGTCCTCCTATTTACTCCAGATGTATTTCGTCGACTCGTCCAAGAGTATAAAATCATTTATGTATCGATTTTTATCCATCGGCCAGAAACGCATCCAGAAATATTATACTATTGGCGCATGGATTATATTTCGAAAATTAATTTCAACAGGTAAAGTTCAAATTAATATGCTGAATGATTTTTGTGCGTCGTAGTTGTCCTTACGGAATCTGTTTTTTTTTTTTTATCTATACGATTTATACTTTTCAAAAGACGATTCGTGAGAAATTTTGTTTTTTCTAACGTATATGTTTCCTCCAATCCTCCGGGAATAAATTAAAACAGTCTTATAAGACCGAATTCGCATGTAATCGAAATCGCGTTACAGTAAAATCGAACGATGACACACGCTCGTCGAAGTAGAAGAATTTTTTTATTATTTTTTTTTACGTGAAACAGATTTAACATCAGGTTGAGTATATTGAATGGGACGAGAAAACGTTTCATGAATTTATTTATGAATTTCAACGCTTTACGAAATGCGTTTTAAAAGAAATAAGAGAATAGGAATTATTTATAGAACGGTAAGAGCGGCTGCTCGTAACTACGTGCGAATAATCCTATTTACTAGGTACAATAACATTGAATTAAATCAATCATAATGATAAAAAAGAATGCCGACAATTATGTCCTGACGACCAACAATTAGAAAATAATATGTCATTATTTCAATGTCGATGATCGATGTTTCGATATAAACTGCAGATTAATCACGTGGACAAATTACAATTTATTGTAAATTTCAATTAGCGTAAACTTCTGGAAATAAAAAAAACTTAAAAAACAGTGACTTGAACAAAATGAGACATTATCTTCATCATTTTTCTGGAAAATGTTTGTTAATCCCTGTTCATCTACTGAATCAGCACCTGCCTTTAGTTATTATCTTCAATATATATATATTAATTTTTTTTTATATATATAATTAAACACAATATTTAGTTTTTCTATCATTCATATGTTATAAACGTTATGTGCGGAGAACATTATTAGAGTAACAGTTTTATACGGTTCAAATTATAATAATTATTGTCAAAAAAATAAACATTCTCAGATTTTTGATTGTGTACACAAACTTCAAGTAGTGCGTTGTGAACAATTTTCAGAATAATAATATTTTTATTTGTACAATCTACACAATTTGTTTACAAGTTTTACAATTTGGTATTTTTACTTTTCCGATCGTCAGACAATACGCGTTTGTTTAATTATTTACAATATAAAACTGAATAATATTTTAATATTATTAAATGTCGATTAAACAATGATCATATTGTATTGTAATTATATAATAATTATTGTTCAAAATAAAGCAAACAAAATACAATATTTATTCATGTTATAGGTATATGTATATATAACAGCCTTTGTTTCCTAAATAAATATGTAACGATTCTTTTATATAATATTATATAATTTTGTATTTATAAACATTGAAATGAAAAAAAAGAATTAGTGACAGACGAAAATAGAAGAAAAAATATATCTTTTTATAATATTCACTTAGTGTAGGTTAGAAAACTAGTAAACGTTCTTGTGATAAATATTATTTTTCATAATATACGAATCTATGCAATTGATACCTTTAATATTATAGAATATCTGATAATTACTAATTATCTAATATCAATAAATAAATAAATAAAACAAAGACAAACAAAATGTCTACTAAAAATATATCGCAGTTAATTAAAAAGGGATAAAACGTTAAGGAAAAAAAATTCACGTAAAATAAATATTAATAGTAAATATTATTGTCATATATATGTATATATATAATTTTTAATATTTTACAATAAATTGATTAACAAAAAAAAAACTATTTTTGAGAGACAATCAATACAAGGCTTTTAAATAAAAATATAAATTGGTACGATTTTATTCGTTAGTCACAGCTTAGGGGATTAAGTGAAATAAAATTACACACTAATAATAGTTATAATATATTAATCCATTATTGATATTTTGGTTTTCTTATTACTGTGAGGCGCATTTGTGTGTAAACTATAAAAATCTTTTTTGTTTTTGACTTTGTTTCTTTGATTTTTGGTTTCTACATTTTATGAAATTCAAACAAACTTGGAAGTCAAAAAAATTTTAAATAACAAAATCGAAGCTATTTTTTCAATACTTATTATTATTATTATTAGGTATGTTTGTAATCAATTAATCACGTAGGAGGATGTTTGTAAAACAAAATACCTACGTAATAATATTTTTTTATACTCATAATATATTTGGGATAAATTAATAATTTAATCCTATATGAAATTATTATTGCTCGTCTTTAAAATACACAACGAAATTTTCTAATGGGGATAATAATATTAAATTTCTTATTATAATTATTATCGTATTCCTAACTAATAGTGGAGGGGGAGTTGGTTAACGTTACGATTAAAATATATATATATTTTTTTTTTGTCATAAATATTATTCGTTTCAGTTTGAGATAAAGTTTTGTTTTACTCGAATTTTCATTCGTGTGGAGCCGTTGATCAAAAACCGCGTCGGAATCGAAACGATAAAGTTCGGGATAGGAACGATGATATGCCTAATTAATATTGATATGCGCAAGAACGAGGTAAAAAAATAAACAAATGTACGGTATAAGCGCGTTGAAAGATAATATCTTGTTGGTTGCCCCATGCGGAGATCTGGCATTTTTGTTCTATTCAAAAAAACTATTTTAAGTTTTAATTTATTAATTTTTTTTCTCCAAAAATCCAAGAACGGCCATTTTACGAACAGTTATTTAAAAAAAAAAAAAATGCTTTGCAAAGTTTTATGATTTTCACAAATGATTTATTAGGGGTCGTTATTATGTGAAAAATATTTGGATTCAAACGGACTTAAAACACGAATGACGTAACATGATTAAAAGTCGACAGTCTTCTTTAAAACAAAAACCATGTGTGTATATTGGTATAATCTACTGAAAAACGGCTGTTTTGATTAAAAATTAGAAAAACTTATTTTGTTTTTCACTTCGATTTCCCTTGTAATTTAGTAATTAACAATAATTGTTATTATATCGCAAAAATATATAACAAAATTATTTGAAAAAATAAATAAATGTATACTTGAAAACATCGAACACAACAATAGTCGGATCTCCGGAATGGTGTAAGCGTTGCTCGTGTACGCGAAAATACGGGAAAATGTTTAAAAATTGAAATGTTTACGATAAAATCGGTTTTACACGGGAAAGATAATTCCGAAGGCCACGGCCGTAATTACGACCAAATTAAATTACAATATAAAATAACGACGCTGTTTTTTGTAAACATCTTTAATTCTTAAGCAGTTATGATGTTAAAAAAACCAAAGAAAATGGTAAAAATTTGTATTTTAAAAATGTTTATGACTCTTTGACAATTAAAAATAGTTAAAAAAAAAAGTGGCCATGTTATTGTAATTTGTTTTGTGTGAAAATGTGATGTCAAAAGTATGACTGTTGTTGCCCTCAGAGTTCTTTCATATTAGCGCGAAGCAATAATTTTTCGATGAAAACCATATTATGAGTGCTGCAGAGTGTCATCTTAGAAACGTTTAGGCTCCCAACATTTTTTTCACCGTGTAACCGGGAATGGAATAGAAGAACAATATCAACATGAGGAATATCGCCAGCACGATGAGGCCTTTCAAGATTTTCCACTTGTAGTTGTGCCAGATAATGTAGCGTATGGACTTGAACGGGTTTAGGAACCACATGAACGAAGCGTCCGGTCGGCTGTAAAACGTGCGAAATACAAAAAAATGAAAACCGTTTTAGAAAAAAAAAAAAAATTCAAATCCCAATGTACTCACTTCGGTTTGTCTAACGGGTCGGGCTCGTTGCGAGCGATACCCGCGGGAATTTTCTCCGCTTCTTCGGCCGTGAGCAAGTGCAATTCGGCCTCGACTTTTCCCTGCGAACAAAAATCATCGCAAAAAAATTGTACTTTGGTTTTGGTACACGTATCAACACGTGGTGTAGCGTGTATGATCAGTGGCGCGACAAGGTCTTTTTTTTTATATTATGAGCATTCCTACTAATTATTTTTCACCGGAACGCGTTTCGCGTTTTCGCAAAATACCTTTTAAAAGCGTAAACAAAAAAAAATCGAAAAATTGTGTCCTACATACGGTAAATAGGTTTTTTTTAAATTTCTTCAAATCATTATCTATTGAAACGGGAGGCATTTAGAACGCGCTCTATTCGATCTGTTGCAAAAGTCAATTGATTCAATCGCCAAACGACTAATTAATATTGATTTCGTCGTTTTACAACTAGAATTCAAATAAGACGTTAAATTTTTGTTTTTTGTACACGGGCGCCGCTTATACAAATTCGTCTTTTCCATTTCTTCCCATTGCTTATATAATATTTTACGTCGTACACACCGTCAATTCCATTTCCTCGTTTTCTTTTTTCACGTAAAACGGCCACCAGCCTTTCACGCGTTTCTGTTTGAATATGTTCACCATCGGCACCGATCCGTCCGATTTCAGCATTTCCAACGTGCACAGTTTCGCGGACTTGGCGCCACGCGGGAAATTGTTCAAGTCCAACGTTAAAGCTCCTGTGGTACGTGCGTGCGTAAAAGTAACAAAAAAAGAAGCTAAAAACGCGTTAGTTTTTTTTTTTTTAAAACGACGACGATATTTATACATTTTTTGAAAAAAAAAAATGAATAACCTAAGAAATCGTCGGCGGAAAAATGATCGGCGTCCCACACCTGGAGTTCGAGCCTGGCCGGTATTTTGCTCTCCGTTTCGTCCCAAGAGAACAGCGATTCTTTTTTCGATATGACAATCTTCTCTTCCGCCACCAAATAGTCGAACGGGAACAGAAATCTCCAATTGAAATTGCCCTCGCCTGTTAACGATCTGTAATGTATGTCCGTGCTCTGACAGTCTTCCGGACCTTTCAACCACCTGTAACGACCGCCAATATACACTCGCGTGATAATAACAATCGACTATCTATCTAACTGTTTCAGGAGGGTGGGCCAAAGCACGTCATGGATCTGTTGAGATAATTTTCATTGTCTGAAACGTCAATCAAATTTCCTATCAGAGAAACACATATAGAGGAGAATCCAATCATTCTATCAACGCTTTTTATTTCATCACCCCCTATGAACCCAATAAATGCACGAGAAACATATTGATGAAGGAAGGACAATATTTTGGATTATCGATATTCAATTATTAATAATATAAACTTATAATATTAGTGTTTTTAATAATTATGAAGTTCAATTCGTTTGGAAAACATTTTTTTTTTTTTTACGAATTCTTGATTTTTTTACAGTTCCGATTCCGGAATTTCATTCGAATCCATAATGGAAGTGTGGTACGTTCACTCACAACTAGATGACATTACAAAATCATCGGGAGAAGGGAGGTAGTGCCACCTACTTTATATATTAAAATAATATATCCTGTGGTGGAATTTTCTTTCTATCTCTAACAACATTTTTATTTTTTTTTAATAGTTTTTTGCGTATCTAACATTTATCGTTGTTATGATTTGTATATTGACAAAAAGAAGTTAAAAAAAAAAATCGAGAATTAATTTTTAATAATATAATAATAGTGATATTCCCCAATAACTACCTATCATATTTTAACAATAATTTTAGTAGAATTATTAAAATAATATTCATTCACGCCTACAAATTACAAAATATTTTAATAAATTATAAAGGTCTTAGTAGAAAAATAATAAAATACAGTCAGGTATCTATTACTGAAATAACAATAAATTTGGTAATTTTTGACTGGTAAACGTTATTTTTACATATCACACGAATTTCTAGAAACACTAAATTTTAATAATAATAATAATAAAAAGAAAATGTTATTTAGTATCAAAAGAAGACTAATAAGATCTTAAATTACGTTATTAAAAAAAGTCAATAATTGGTATTTTGCCAATAGAATAATCGCTCATGATGTCATTTAAACGTATATTTTTTTAATTCGTTTTATTACGGCGCAAAACCCTGAAAATAAAATACATTTATTTTTCGTATTAAAAAAAAAAAAAAAACAAAAAACAAAATACTTCGGTTTTCAAGAACGAGCAGTGGGCAGTATAGAATGACATACGTTTGTCCTACACCCTCCGATATTATTCTCTGGTGGGAAAACTGTACTTTCTTGCCTTCCTTCCACAAACTGCTCTTGTTATAAAATCTCACTGTTATATCGTAATCGTAATCATTAATAATAATCACCCTTTTACGTAGATGTCGCTCATTTTTTCTCCGGTGAAAAACGCGTCGTCTTCCAGCACCACGTCGTCCGTGTTCCAAATGATGACTCGCAGCTGATACGATTTCGGTTTTCTCGGCGATATGTCTAACGCCGGCCCGGGCAAAGGCATGTCCATCGGAAACATGTCAACCCACATTTCCAGTTTTCCCTTAAGCACACAACAAAATCGATTCGCGTGACACGTTGGCTGTATAGCTGCATCCGCAGTTTTGTAATAACTCATCAAACGCTCGAATAGAAATCGATAAAAGTTAGGAAATTCGAAATCCGTCGGATTCCACTAAAATGCGGTTCGGAGTTCGTAACAACGACGTAACGTTTTATTAATTTTTTAATTTTTTTTTTTTTTGAAGTGTCATTGAGACTAATATTTTTCTATCAGTCTTCTGATAGAAGTTCTGAAGTTTTATCAGTACAATAACATTATACTTCTATGTAGAAGTATTAGATAGCTGATACGGAAAAAAAAAGAAAATTTTGTATTTGGAATAATCGAATAATGGAATATTTCTATTCACATCATCGGCTGATGAAAATAGAAATTAATTTTTTGGAAAATTTACCCTTTCGATGCCCGCTTTGTCCGCTATGAACAGCGGCCGGGTTTCGACGTGTTCGGGCACTAGGTGACAACCCCTTCGGGGTATTTCGTGCCAATTGTGTAACACGGCTAACGCCATGTGTTCTTCCGTGCCTGTAAATAAATATTGCGATTTTATTTGATTTTTTCATAGCAAAACGTGTATGCAATTGACGATAATAGTGATATTATCGAATTTTATTGTGTTACGAGATCTTTTGCTACCACACTCGCCTTTGGCACAATACCATTCGATCGTGTCGTCCACGTTGTTTTGCAGGCAAAACGTTTTCGAGCCGATTTTCACCGTCCCGTTCAAGTAAACGGGCGGATCTAGTTTTGCCTCTTTGCACAGCTTTGCCAATATTTGCGTCGGTTTCATCGAATCTCTCCACCGGTTGTACCCCGACCTAAAGTGTGACGTACATATGTATACACGCAATCGTAAGTATTGAAATATTCTCTTAACAATAATAAGACTCGTATCGACGTACAATTCGTAAGTCTTCGGAATACCGCACGTAGCCCGGTGTCTGCTGTAGAATCGATTTTCCAAGTCTATCTTAGTCTCTCCTATTAAATCGTCCGATCCTAACAAATCCCAGTCCAGGATTTGCACGTTTAACATCGAGTCTTGCGGGAACGTCGCTTCTATTTCGAAACATCTGATTACGAACAAAAAAAAAAAAGGATTTCCCGAATGAGGAGATTTAGTTTTTTGAAAAAAATTTGTTTTTTAATTACGCACTTTCCGAATACCGGATTCAGTTGTTTCGATATGTAATTGTCTTTGTCGCTGATTTTTTTCGAACCCAATTGCAACACCACGTACGGATCGGCTTTCCCGTTGATGTCCATCGGATGCAGATCGTTCGCCTTGACGATGTACACTCTGACGAGCACGTGTATCGGATCGTTGGACGGCAGACCTTGGAAGAATCCAAACTGAGGGTCGAAACCCATTATCGTGTGGTCTTCTACGTCTTTCGGCAAAGGCCATTTATACACTTTGATCGAACCCTGAAAATAAATAATATTATCAAATATACAATTGTTTTTTTTTTTCATTCGAAATCATAATACTTTGAACGTTCCCACTACGCGAGCCTCGTCTTCGACGTCGTCACCGGTTTTCTTACCGCGGTACAAATCGAACGGCAACAGCCATTCGCGAAAACCGTTGAACTCGGCTTGTGCTTCCAGTTCGTTCGAGTATATCTATATACGTACACAATACAAAAAATAAAAACGTCGGTCGAACGATTAAACACCGGAGACGGCGTTTAAACGAAAATCACGTCACACCTTCATGGTGGCTATTTTCGGAGTTTCTCGTTTCCTTTGGAATTTTTTCGGACTCAGTTTGGCGACGAAACGCGACGCTTTCGTCGCGCTCTTTTTGTACGATTTCCCGTCCGGCTTGCACGCGGCCGGTTCCATCTGAATCGGTAACAATCCGTTCGCGCAGTTTCCGTAAGCTATTTTCTGGTTTTCCTATATATTATACGCACACGACCACGTGAATAGTAGAGGATGGTCGCTTTTAGACTGCGATTCTTAAAAACCGGTGGACGGCGGCACCCCGGGGCATCGAATTATTCGTTACGAAATTTGAAATAATGTCGTGCTCGAATTATCGAGTGCTTAGACCATTCTCCCTCCCCCCCTGTTCTAGACACGAATAAAAACTGAATATCGGACCACCCTTTTGCAATTGGAACATCGAATAGACGGACTGTCGTCATCGCCGCGGAAGAAGACTGCGGCAGTATTATTAGAACATTTCTACAGAACGGTAGTTTGAAAAGTACAATTCAATCGGAATTCGACGGGGAGAAAATTCCTGGTCGCACGTACGAAAAGATTATTCAGGAGAGTATATCGAGTGAAGTTCCGAAAGTTTTAATTCAATGTTCAATACGCGAAATAGCCTTCATCGCTTTTGTTTACGTTTAAAAAAAAAAACAAACGGTAGTTTCGAAACCGCATTGACTCATCGAACTGCGATTAAAGCTTTCCAGTATTGAACTGGAAATGCGTTCAAAAACGGATGTCTGCAACGCGACACCATTCTTCGCGCCATCAAAAAGTCGAATTTGTAAAATAAATTTTGCGTAAAATATTAAAGACACTGCGTAGAATCAAGTATATTTTTATATACACTATATTTATAATATAAAAAATTCGATTAAAATATTATAGTTATAATATATTTAAAAAAAAAAAAAAATGTTATTTGGAAGAATATTGGAAAAAGTACTTCATCGGGTATCCGCCGCCTACTACAAAAGTATTAAAAGCGCTGGTTTAAGACGCGTTTATTCACACGATAAAGTATTATTGTTTTTTGTTTTAAATAACCAACTTCAATTATGGCGTTTTCGACGGATGCAAAATATTTAGTCCACCAATCTCGACTGTCGTCGTTTTTCAATTCGATTATTTCCTCGACGCTCTGTTTACGACTCCGGTTGTATTGCGTTTTCATGTCTTTTTGAGTCAAATGACTGGAACCCTTGTATCGAAAAACAAAACGAACAAACAAAAAGGATTTAAGTACTTTATTCGATATTAATAACAGTCGGTTATAATCTCAGTCGCGACTCACGTAGCTTATGTTAATGACGGTGTCTTTGTCGTCGAATATGCTATTAAAGTTCTTTCTGTTGGACTGAGCGTTGCTGTTGTTATTATTGGCATTCTGCTCGCTTTTGGTAAATCGATTTGTGTTGTTCGTTTGATTCTTTTTCGGATCGAATTCTGAAACGTATTTTATAAAAAAAAAATATTCCTTTTTATTCCGTATTCATAATAATTATATATTACAGTCAATAAAAGATACCGACAAAAAATTATACTCGATCATAACGAACATTTAATATTTTTAATACTAACAAACGGATAGGACGATAAAAGTATTTAAATGAAATAAAAAATTTTGAATAATTTCTTTCAGGGATTTCTTTTTTGTAACACATCTCGTGTTATACAAGTTTTAAATATAAATTACGCGCATTTTATAAAGTTGTTATTTAATTAAAAATCGTTAACGGTATTTTTTTCTAATTATTTCAATCCATAGTTTACGTTTTTGTAAATAAATTCAATAATAATTTGTCGAAACCACTGAAAGTGCGTTGTACAATAGACAAAGATTAGAAAAAAAAAAACAAACACTTATTCTTACGTTGTAGTTGTATAAGTGATTTATTTCTTTCGACGGCTTCTCTTTCCTTCTTTGTAATCGGTACGTACATGTACCTATGAATCGAATTGATGAGATGTGTACCTACTAGAGTGAATCTACCGAAACTTCGACAATCAACAGCGCGTATCGTTAGCGGAGGACGATAAAGCTCTTGTTCCGGAAGCTCCTAAAACACGACATTCGTAACAATTGAATTGTATATATAATATTATACGCGTTGCGGAAAAGTAATAATAATAATAATAATAATAATAATAATAATAATAATTGTGCATTTGATCGATTCCAGACTATGCGGTGTATCACACTTACTAGCTCTAAAAACTTGACCGGTGTACTGAAATTCGGATTTTTCCGGGCGTTTTGTATGATAGACGAGTAGAGTATATGACCGGCACATTCGATGTCCACACGTGGTTTGTCTACGGTCATCAAATGCACGCGTTTCAGGTCTCGGAGTCCCCAGAATAACACTTCGATCCTACGAAACCGTGTGTTATGCTCAATAATAATCGTAAACTAACGGATTAATTATAATCTAACCTGTACTTGGCCAATGTCGGTCTAATGTCTTTAGGAATCGGTAAAATCGGTTCGCGGTGTTGACCGTCTATTATCGAATAAATATCCTTGGGGTCTGGCAACTGCGGTAACACAGTACTCTCGCCGATTAGTGCATTAGGAAGCTGTAAAAGAAAAAAAAGACCACATAAACACGTCTGGTAAGAGCATATCGATTCGACGATTCCATAACGAAACATAGACCCACCTGTAATAATTCGAATGTAGCTAAAAGTTCTCCCGCGTGTTCCATGCCTCTATGCACGTCGTACCATTCCAACGACGGCGGGAATTCTGGTTTGACGTAATCGTCTTCCAGAAGTTTCACGTGCGGCTTGGCCACTGTTCTGCCGATGAATTCAGACTTACCCTGTCACAAATAAGCAATCAGTATACGTTTCCCCGCGTGAACCCGTTCGATTACCACTTTGTCTTGATCGAATATTTCCACTACGATTGTCGGCGGATGATTTTTTATCTCGTCTTTCGTCCCGTACAGTATCACGTTGTCGATGATCAACAGTTCGTCCCACGTCGGACTCAAAGTCTCGTCGATCACCTATTGACGCAATAAAATAACAGAACGATCGCGGCAACAATTTATTATTGTGATTTAGACGCCAACGATAAAAACTACGTAACAGGTATTACTTGGGTTTTCGTAGAGTGTTCGCCGATTATTATTTGCGCGTACGGATCGGACAAACCGGACGCGTCGGAACCTATCAGCGATCGAGCTTGATACATGTACGCTCTCAACTGGAACGCCTTTAAATAGAAAAAAACGCGTTCAATTACACGTTTAAGAACGTTCGGAAATGAAAACATTAACGACTTAATAAATAGTGTGACAAAAGATACGATGGTTTGGATATGCGTGGTGCGGAAAAGTGAAGATCGTACGGTTAGAGCGGTGTTGAATCGAAAAATGTCCGGGTAGCTACTTGATTTTTAAAACGAAAACCGGCTGGACAGAACGGGAGTAAAAGAGCAGAGAGGTAAAGAGAGAGGAGCGAAAACTCACAGAGTGTATATGATCGCGCGTTGAATACCAGAAAAACGAGATTATTATGTTGACAAATATTGTTCGAACGTGTTATAGTTGTGAAAACTGAGGAACGCTTAGTATAATTTGGCTATTATCATTACCGTTTTGAATATTGACGAACGATGTTGAAAACGATAAATTTATCCGGAAATATAAATATATATAATATTTTCGTATTCGCTTATGTTTAAAAACGAATAATATTGAACTTCATCTATGTGCTCACGAACTTCTATTAAAATATTCTCCGTCGCATAAATGTCGAATATAACTCACGTATTTTTCGCAATAATGAATGTAGGCCGGTGGTGGCAGTCTAGGATTCTCCGGACTGTACAGTTCAGGAGTGGTATTATAACCTTTTGGCAGACCGCTCGACAGATATTTCTTGTGTTTCATTTGTCCCAGCCACGTGTACACTTGTAGTTTGGCAGGGATCGACCAACCGGACGATCCGTAATTTTTTTTCCCCGGTAACTGACGAAAGAACACGTTATTAATTATGTTTTTGTGCGCGAGGGAGTGGAATGAATAATACCTTCAGGAACATGCTGTGCACTTTTGAACAGAATTTTCCGCATTCTTCGTCAGCAACCGAATAGATCAAGTGTCTGGCCATAATTCTCTGGTAGGCAACTCTCTTGCCGTTGCTCACCATCCACAGGAAAATGTCCGGAAGAGAATGTTGCGGCTACACAAAAAAAAAAAAAAAAAAAATCGATAACGCACACTCCCTACGTATACAATATACGGCGACAGCAAAAAAAAAAAAAAAAAAAACACATTTCTAATATCGTGTACGTACGTCTTCAATGAGTACTTTGATTTTCTGCAAATATCCCAACGCGGTTTTATACCGTTCTTTGAACGAGTTTTTGGTAACTATGGCTTTCAAGGTTCTCGACATTTTTCCGATTTGTTCCTGCATTTCGCGAATGTTGTTATTTTTTACAATTTGTACGATTTTTTTTTTATCATTAATAACAAAAAACGGTAATTACTATTTCTCTGAGACACAGTTTTATTCGCTCCTTGTCCAACTTTGTTTTTCCTAATCCTTGACCGCATCCGACGCCCTTGGTGAAGTTCACATATCGGTTACAACCGTTCGACAGTTCGTCTAAAACGGATTTGAGTTTTTCTTCTTTGTGCGGATCGTCATCGTCCACCAAGAACGATACTTCGTTCAGACCTTCTTCCTGTACGCACGGAAATGTTATATAATTAATTCGGCGGAACTCGATGAAATCATCAAACGCGTAATTTTATTTGAAATTTTACGTTATTACAAATTCGTTTTTCTCTTTTTACTATCGATTTGATCGAAAGTCACTAATATTAGACGTATCTGCGTACAGCGATATTTCGTTTTAAAAAACGTATTATTATATGCGCGAGACGGTCTGGAAAATTCATATGTTTCGTCGAACAAAAAAAATATAAATAACATGAGCCCGCTCGACGAAATCTCCCTCGTTCCCTTATAAATATTAATTACAGAGAAAAAAAAATACATTTTTCTTCTTCCTCTTCTAATAATCGAAAAAGTTTTTGAAAAAAATGTAATATTACGTAATTATAAATCAAATCGTCTACTGCGTATTACATAATGTAACACGAGAAAACGAGTATTTTTTTTTCTCTCTCTCATTCTCTTTCTCTCTATCCTAATAGTCGTTAAGACTTTTTTGTTTTTAATCAAATCATTTTAAAAATACGTTTTTCGCGCAAAAGTTAATAATATCGAATGTCTTGGTATTTTTCGAAAAAAAAAGAAATGTAATAAAAACAGTACCAGTTTATCGGATATTTTGTTCATGATGTTCGAATTGTACATGCGCCTCCGGTAATCCGGCCATATCGATTTGACATGCAAACACGGCTTGTCCTCGCGCAACGGCAAATAATAATACACCTTGTCGTTGGACACCGGCTTAATGGCGGCCGACGTGCTTTGCCACGATTCCGAAATCACGCTCTCTGTAACGCAATAAAACGGAGAAATATAAATCTATGATAGAAACAAAACCCCCGGTGTTTACCGAGCACGTTGACCTTGTCGTGATCGTCTTGAGAATTCGATTCGTTGTGGCCATCGATCATGTTGCCCGCGTTCCCTATGCTCAGTTCGAAAAATATCGGTTTTTCTCCGAGTTTTTTTTCGATCATCGACGCGTCCAAGATGGTCATGAACAAAAAGAATTCCTCGTTTTTGCAATACGACGTCTGTAAGCCGAAAGTGTCAAATCAGAACCTGTCTCAGATAGATCGGATCCCCCCCCCCTCCCGCCGACACGGTACACGTGGCCGAATATTTCCACACCTCTGTGATCGGATACGTCGGTTCGACGTCCACACCGGAATTCATGAATTCCGTATTTTCGGTGATTTCGGTCCGGATGGCTACCAACACCCGTGCCCTGTACGAGACTCCTTCTCCGAGTCCGGTGTTCAGAGTCGCGTGCTTGTCCAGGATACTGTAGTCCCTGGTCGATCCGTACATGTGTACGAACGTCGGACCGAAAGTGGGAGGGAATCCTGGAAAACGAGCGGATTTTTAATTTTCGCAATCGGACCGGCTCGAGTTGTCGGGGACTTGGGACTCGTACGAAAGTAATTTTCAACATTCACACAACGGACGTGTTATTATAATTGTTCGACCAAATCGATATAATGGAAATCGACCTTAAATAAATCGCGTATACGAGTTTTATTAATACGAGAAATACGTCTGAGTGTAATACCTCTTTCGCCATCGTTCGATATGGTCTTGAGATCGATGAAATGAGTGCCGATAATCGTGTTCACCGGGTCGTTGTCTCTCAGTTGGATTTTTATGCGCTGACACAGTGGCGGGAACATCTCGGAGAAAACGATTTGCTCGTTCCATACCGGCGAATAACTGTGTTTCCGCACGCTCGTTTTGCCCTTCAAAAAAGAAAAAAAAAACCGCCACAGAAATTTAGTCGAGTGCCGATTTTTCGCGATATCCCTACAGCGTGCGGTTCCCAAATATCGTTTTAACTTTCTTTTTTTTTAAAGTACACCTATTAATAGTTCTCGTTATCGCATTTATAAAACAAAAAAATTGCCCATTACACGTGTTTTCTAAAGACGCCTTCTGACGACTTCGTTTAACAAACATAAATCCAACGGTCACGTTATTTCCTTAGTAGTGACTTCGAATTTTAAAATAAACCCGTGCGACGAGTGTCATTGACATAAACGCTAATTCGGTTTCGTTTATAATTTTTTGATTTTAAACGAACGGGAAAGAGAACGTAAAATCGCTTTTCAAACGTCTAGAGTGTATTAAATATTTTACGTGTAGATAATCCCCGAAGATCCCTGTTATAAAAATATAACGATAAATGCCAAATTCGGAGGCCAAACGAAAAGAAATACAGATATTCAAAGGACATTTAAGAACTGTCGTAAAAACCAGAAGACGATAAATCCACTGTTGCGAAATATTTATTGAATACCAAACGTAATGTTAAATCGACAAAACTTTAAAGAAATGTCAATAATTATAAGGAATAATTAAACGTAAGAGAAGCTATAAAAATGTAAAAAAAATAAAAACGACTTGTTAAACTGCTATTTAAGTCCGTTACAAAAATTAATTTAATGTTAACCAAGTGATTATCAGAAATAGACTTGCGGTGGGCGTAGTCGTCTTGAAACGATCAGCTGCTACTACAGCCGATTTGTGGTGACGACATCGGATACTTGTTTATTGAATCAAACGGTTTACTAGTAGTTGGTTCGCGTTGAAGACGACAACGCAATTGTCGAAATACGCAGTAAGAGCTGTATTATTTTTGTGATTTTGGGTTTATAGTTTATATTATAGTGGCAAGAGGAATATTATATAAACGAACCCGAATAACGTCCCAGACTCGTTTAATTGATTTTATAATAATATACAGATAAGTCGTTCAATAGAAAATAGTGGCGAACGACCGTTATACAGCGCTGCGGTGAAGACGCTGTCAACAGAGTAGTAACACCACCGCCCATCTATATTACATTGATAGACGTGTAATGATAGCAAAGTCCACGAAGTGGCGGATAAACTTTTAATTTGTTATCCACGGAGAAATTATTTTCGGCCATAATATATTTTTTTCCCAAGTTTTAACCGACAACACTGAGGACTTCATAATAATAAAATAATTTAAATAATATGTTTCATTGTGTACGTATAACAATTTTTTTACATAAATTATGTGAAATAGAACAAGAAATGTTCATACCATGAAAATTATTTTTACCTCGGCAATAAAAAATTTCCGAAGCCCCATAAAAACCACTCGCCAGCGCTGAATTCAGAAGTGTGCCGGGGGAAATACTACAAACGTATTAATCGTACCACAAACGTGAAAAGTTCATAGTCAGCGATTGCGTTATTTAAGAAATATATTCGGTTTGTACAACTAAGGCAACGACATCTATCGACCGCAATCTGTATAATATTACAAAATCGACGCTAGTTTGAAGAACGCGCGATATTAAAGTTTCTGCGGCCGGATTCGGGCACGAGTAGGCGGAGAGCAGAGCTAATATTCCAGATTCCGATTCGAGTTATCTTATAATATCCGAGTGGCTTTTGTAGTTTATCGCGTCATTAGGATTTAACTTTTTATAAACTTTTCGACATTCGTTTTCGTCCGCCTGCGCGGTAAGAAGATAACGAGATCCTAAACTTTGGTCCGTTGAGTTTTTTTGTTTTTATTTATTCGATCAGATGTAGTCAAACGAAGTCGTCGAGTAAATAAATTCATCCCCAGACGGTTTACTCCCCGGGTATTTGGACCGCGACAAGCCATTGCGCGGCTGACATTACGTAAGAACTCTCGCGTTTCGTTACGGAGTGCGGGGAAATAAACGTATTTTCTACGCCGAATCCGATTCAAAATTATCGTATAACTTGTCGTTCTTCAATTGTCTCGTATCGTTCGTGTAAATATTAATATGAATATTTCGACTTCAATATCACCGGCAGTCGTTTTTAATCAAACCAATTAGTGTCTCGAGTGCTATTTAAGTGTAACGCGAACATTTTTTTTTTATATACGAGTATATATATATATTAATTGCATAATCCAATTGCGATTTAATTAAAGGAATCGTGATTTAAATTTATTTTGTCGTCAGTGATTTCGTTATATTATAATGAAATAATGGAAAAATTCAAAACGTTACATTCGCCTCTATTTGCATTAATTTCACGGAGAGGGTGCGAACTATTGTGCGCGGCGACACGTAAAATTTCATTTAATTGTTACAAATATACCTACATCGAATTCGTCGGGAGTTTTCTTTAGTGTTTTTGTTTTGTTTTTTTTTTTTTTGAATACTGAGCGGAACGAGGAATGCAATTTTTTTTTATGTTTGTACCCAACATTTTTACTACCAAAAAGCCAGAAGGATTGTTTCGATCTTTAAAGTCATACCTGGTTTGAGGTGACAAATTGTATCTCTAACTGTAAGTATTTTAAAGAGATCATTTTTAGATTTTTTTCAAAAGCGCCTGGAAAAAAAAACTACCGAACGAATTACAATAAAACCGCGATTTCGGCGATTATCGTTATTTCATCGTAATGTTGAAACTAATGCGGTTATAGGAACTTGATATACCATGTATGTAACTGTAAATTGTATCGGGGGAAAAAAAAATTTTCAAAAACTCTCTTTCAATTTTGGATCATTTTTATACAGCGTTCATAGATTTTCGGGTATTTAATTCGTAAAAGAGGTAATTTTTGTGATTTAAAAATGTAATACAATGTAGTATTTTGTTTAAAGAAATCTTTAAAATCTTTTGTTACGATTTTCCTTAGTAAAAATTTCAAATTTTTCCACAAAGTGTATTTTTTTTTAGTAAAATCCACGTACTGTAAGGCCGAGCGTACATTTAAAAAGCAAAACTGTTCCGAGCTGCTCGGAACGTTTCTCCTCCAAACACATTCCACGCACACTGATAAAACAAAACACAACAAGACAAAACAAACACGTACTAATTCGGAATATATTTGATCATTTTTAACACCAGCCGTTAAGATGAATTCTGACGAAGATGATGTTTTTATAACCACTTGTGTCGCAATTTTTGTTAACATAATGATAATAAAAAACGAAAAATTTGGATGTACGAGATAAATAAAAAACGTACAAAAAAAATTATATAATTTTTAATTTTTTGACTCAATTACGTTATAAAATAATAATAATATTATTATTATTAAACGTGAAAAGAACGAAAAGAGCACGTGTAATAATGACCAGTGACTTTTGTTTTTTCATATTTTGCTAGGAGCAAAAATATGAAACTAGACCGAACAACACCGATCATGTTTTGTCTTGTTGTCGTGTTTTGTCGTTGACCGATCAGGGCGTGCACGCATCAATTGGTACTTTGCATGCGTTCTTTTTGTCTCCAAACCGCTTTCCGAGCCGCTCGGATCAACTCGGAGCGGTATTGCTCATTCAGTGTGCGCTGGCCCTAAGTCTAATCGTAAATCATAACTGTTCTGTGCGTTATACGCATTATACTATTTATTAATATTATTAAAATAATATTAAACCGAAGCTCCGCTCGGAATCGTTTTATCGAATGCAATGACCGTATTGCTTTCGAAATTCGTATTATTTAGTGATAACAAGACTCTATAAAACTGTTTGTAATTCGCATTCGAGTGCGACCATCCTGTACGAATGCAGCATTCCGCTACTCGCTACCCTCTACCCCGTATTCATTTCTCGGTTCTTGTCCACGGCCGAATCGATTAAAATACAATACGAACAGCTCGTGTGGAAAGAGAATTGTTTTATAATAAAGGGAAAGGGGTTGGATGAAACGCGATCCATTTACCGTAAGTCCGGCGAACGACACTTGTACGAATGGATCGACCAGGTCTCGGTTCTCTCCGGTAAACGCTTTCTTCACGTTGGCCACCAGCGTGCTGTTCATTTTCGGCAGACCGTCCGCCCGGTATATTCGCACCACGTATTTCGCCCGTTGTCGGTCCACCGGCACGCCGTCCGGCAACAACAGATTACTATAAACGCAATAAAAATAATATTCTAATTTATTTCGGAAGTAATGATAATAATAATAATGGCTTTTTTAAAATAAAACAAATGAATCGACTTAATTTTTTTTTTTTTTTTTGTGAGTGTTCCAATATTATTGTATTCCGCCACAATTTTCATTCTCGTCGATTTGTGAGTTTTGTTCGGTGAAATATTTTTACATTTCTCAATACCGTCTGTACATCGAGAACTCGATTAAATTATTTTGACTTTTTTTTTTTTTTTAAGTACTACCGTGTTTGTTTTAAAATTTATTCGTGTATTTATAAGATATTTTTTATGCGCGATAAAACACCGAATCTCTATAGGTTTACACACCTACTCAGAGACGGTCTAGAATAGTGTGGATTTCTCTACAATTCTAATTTAAACTCGCGCATCAGAAATCGTATTAGTCTACACATTTTTTTCATTAAATTTTTTCTTAAAAGCAAATTTCCTATTCGGAAACTCGTATTTTATTTTTATACTCGTATTTGCGTGTAAAAAATAACACATCAAAAATTGATATTGTAAATTGGATAATAATACAATTATTAGTATTATATTATGTAAAATTGGTTTTTTTTTTATTAATGTTGCCATAGATGAAAATATGAAAAAAAATAAATATGGTTATAAAGGTTGCCGATCCTCGGGTCCATAATATTCTAACTCGATTTTTGTCTGACGTATACTCGAGAAGCTGCGTTCACGTAATATTATTAAATTTTTTAGAATTGTAAACTACTCTCCAAAGAAACGGACATTAATTTGTATACATTTTTCTTTTCGTAATATAATAATAATAATAATAATAATAAACACGGCAAAATAATATTATTTAAAATTAAAACGTAAACGTATAACACTACGGTTGGAATAGAAAAATAAAGTTGTACCATTGGTAACATTATAAATCTGGGAGTATAATAATAAATAATCGTTGCGAAAACTGCTCTGTAGTAATACTGAAATACCGAACTCGAATAATTTTAAATGATGTAATAATACCCGTGCATTATACGCATTTTCCCCCACGGGAGTCGGGATAACGCAATAATTAATTATGTACATTTAATGAATTAAAAAACAATAAAAAATGTTAAAAGACAAAACAATTTTTTAACGAATAATTACGTGTTTTATTTAATATTTTACATTTTTAGCGAATCGATTAGTTTAACCGTAATATAACTTTCTATACACCGCATATTATATTTACATGGCATATATTTAAAGAGATACAAATTAAAAGGTATCGAGTAAATAAAATACGTGTAAAATAATAACATCACGAATTGTGACGGAAAATGGTCTAAAAATCGAAAATATCGATTCGAAAAAATTAATAAATTTATATATAAAAAGAAAATGATTATTTCGAATGTTTTTAGTGGTAAAAAAAAACTAAAATACTGTAATTTTAGTACAAGGCTTTCTTATATATATATATATATATAATATGAATAAGACTTGAAAGTTATTACATTTGCCCTGCGGATCTCTGTAGGACACTACTGTATTTATTATTTTGTTTTTTAGGACTTATCGAATCGTATTATTTGATCTTTTTGAGGTTCAATATATTATTATGACTCCTATTATATCGCGTGTATTTATACGGAATCCTAATAATCTGTATAGAAGTGGAGTTTTCTCGGAGATTGAAACGTATTAAAGTTCTTCCAAAGTTAACGCGGAAAAGTTTTTTACGCGGACAATATCGAGCAAAAGATTTTCTAGATGACGACGTCGTCGTCGTCATTTCGCCTTATATAATAACGAACCATACGCTTTATTAACTCCGTAAAAAAAAAATATATATCTCATAAGACGTTGCATTTTGGTCAGCGTTCGCGGTGAAACAATTACGCGAGATTCGCTTGAGTTTTACAGAAAACGACGAAATATATTGTTAATGGACAAATCCGCGTATGATGGAAAATGTCAACGGTCAGGACGAAGTACCGAGACTCAGATTTTCTCATCGATTTTCCAACAATGAGTCAACGAGAAAACGATACAGACAGCACAGAATGGGATATGAAGAAAGGAGTTGTTGATGGCGTCCAGAAAATATAGGATTTGAAAAAAGAACAGAAAAGAATCCTCTAAGTAATACGTTTTAAGTCGTGGGGCTAAATTTTACGTTTCAAATCTCTACAATTACTGTATTTATATTACAAATACCCGCGGTTCTTCTTAACAGTATCAATGCGCTCGGTACCCGAAAATCTGTTATTTTCTAATGTGCTATGAATAACGGATCAGTTGTTTAGATGCCTTACTTATTTGCTATAGTTTCACGGTACTATAACCATATGTGTAACCTTCTTTGACGACGATGGTACTTACTTAAGGTTTGGCTCTGCGCACGAAATCTCGTAACTTTTTCAAAATAAAAACGTTGTATCCAAATTCGGCTACCGAATTTTTTTTTTTTTTTTACATAAGATGTTTTCGATGAGATTCAAATTCTTTCTAAATTTTATCGTATATAAATATATTATGCACTCACGCTTCTATATCGTCTTCGTCTTTTTCCGTTTTTGGCGGTATTTTGATAGTGTCTCCTTTTCCGATCACGCTGATGTCGCATTTCAAATATCCTTTGGGTCCACCGGCTATGTCGTCCGGGTCGGTGAGCAGAGCCCATTTGTGATAAAATTGGTGTTCTGAAATTTCACGGCACGCCGGCGTTAAAGCGATGTTATAGCGGTAATGTTTATTAGGCGTAAAACGTTTTTTTTTTTTTTACTTAAAATTAATTTAAAAAAAAATAAATAGTCGAAAAAGGCATAAAAAGTGAACATAAATTACAAACGAAACCGTTTTCGATTTCGAAATTCATGCACAGTGATTTGTTTTTTTTTTTTAACGTTTCTGTCCTACACGTGAAATAGTCGAATAAATCTGTTATACTGACATTGAAAAGAACGGGGGGAGAATTTTCAAAAACAATATTATTTATGACGGACCGATACGGATTTTAATAGAAGTCGATATTTTGGTCAATATTGCGATTACAGGGCACTTTTTTAAAAATTTTACTCATTTATTCGTGTTTTATATTTGTTTTAAATCGAAAGAGATGGTCTGTCGAAATGTGAATGAAATAAACGCTCGGTGTAACCGCGTAGCAGGACGGTAGGTATATGGAAGTATCGTAAAACGCTCTATATAATATCCATGGGAAATGTAAAGAGAATGTTCGAGAACTCGTAAAAATCGTTGAAAACCGCACGAGACGATTTAAAAATTGATCAATCGACGGTGGTGATTTAAAAAAAAAAAAAATTATTTCCGTTATTATACGAAAATATAACGTAACATTTATTTTAATTATATCGAGCGTTGACCACCAGATGACGGTATAAAATAAGTTTTTTATTTTTTGGTAACCAATTTTTGCGGCGGACGAGTTGGTTAATTTCAAAAAAAAAAAATTATAAATTAATTTACTCCCTCGCGCGTATGTACCGGTAATAAAGAGATTATATTATATTTATTTATTTACACTGCTGGTTATCACATTACGTTCTACAGATTTTTTTTGTTTTTATTTGATTTTTCGAATGTCCATTACACGAAATGTAAAGCGATTCGTAAAGTCGCGTTTTGTAGTTTTTTTTTTTTCAATTATTGCGTTTTAGCGATTCTATATGATTAATTGCGAAAAGCAAAAAAATTAAAAGCGTTTCAATCGAGCACTTCGTAATTAATTATTATAAACAGTTATTACAATTACACGGACTAATCTAATCTTATTCGACTTACTCTCGAAATAAGTTCATTGCGTATCGGATTTTGTCGAACAGTGAAAACGCCGAGTTTCGATGTTTTTTTGTTCTCTTCTTATAAAAAAAAATATAAGCGCGTACCGTGTAAATTGTATTGTTGCACTAACTATTTACTAAAAAGTGAGTAATCATCGAACACGTTTTTCGTGCTCAATTAAACGGGTGGTTTTTTTCTCACTATAATACGTATAAATGAATATATGCATAACTCACGAGAATTGGATGACGCGTTTCTTTTTTTTCCCCCTTTTATTTGATTACCGTATACGCTATAAAAAAAAAAACGGACGTACATTTCCACCGAGAAATAATTATAGTCTCTCGTTTTTGACGTTACGTTATTTCATCCGATTATAGAAAACGTTTTTCTTTCTGCCGAACGTTTTTTTTCGTTCTTTCTTCTCCATTGAAATAATATTTTCAATTTTTCTTTTCTTTTATTAACGATGGCGGGGATACGTACCTAACCTAAATCGAAAACGGCTGCGCGCGTAGAAAACTTTATGTCATGCACTTTCAAATGCAATGTAATATTACTAAAAAACCAGCACAGGGCTTTGTCACGGACGTTTATACGTACACCGTGTTCGGATAAGTGAAATAATATCGAAATGCACAATTTTTTTTTTTTCGATCACTAAAACCGAGAACGGTTTTTCTCTCTTCGTTTCTATACACGCGTTTTTAATAATAAATAAAAAATATATATAGCGAGACGGCGAAAAAAAAACCGTGCCATAACACGCGGTAACGAAATTAGAGAGAAATTAAGTAAATGGAAGCGAATTATGTTATACGAGAAATGAATAGAGCACATGCGGCGAATAATAATAACGTGCGGTAAAGGTGGAAAAAACACGAACGAAACGCTAATATAATAATAATAATAATAATAATAATAATAATAATAATGCAGGAGAGGGGAAAAAAACTAACTATATAATATATTTTATATATACGCGACATGGTATAAAAAAGTACAACGATGTCCATTACTGTACACGTGTGTATATTTAACGAGCATGTAATATACACTCGCATATTGAATAGGTCTCGTTGTGATAATAAAAGAAAAAAAAATTAATAAATAATAATATGCTAAAAAAAAAAACCGCTGTAAGATACGATCGCGCGCAATTTTTTTTTTTTATTTTAATTATTATTAAAATTTATTATTTTTTCATTTTTATTTTCAGCTCAATAAGCGCATATTGCAAATTTTATTTACTACAGGGGTTCGCAAACCCGGGTACCGCATATAAATTCATAATATATTTCGCCCGGTATGTGCAGTGGTGCAAATCTGTTTTCAAAATACTCGTAATTTTAACTACACTCAATCAAATGTTAAGGTTTTGTTATGCTATTGTTAGTGAGGTTAAACCTTCCAAATGTGAAACTAATTTTTATTATTTTTTTTTCATTCGTATTTAAATAATTGTTTTCTCTTGGTTCTGAAAAGGGAGCTGAGAGTGATACCGTTACCGTTAATACGCCAATACTATTAAAAGTTAAAAAAAAAAAAACGGTCCAAGTTGTAAGAAAAAAAAAATGATCACATTAGAGATTTTTACGAATATGAGTTATAAACTTATAACAATACAATCGTTTATCCATTTAAATGTCCGGCAAAAATACATTTTCAGATTTTTTTTTTTTAACTCATAATAGTGTATAAAAAATAAAAAAAAAATTAGTCCGCGTATAATTTAATAATTATAATAATAATTTTTAATTTAACGCGTTTGGATATAATACGAGACGATTTGTTTTACTAAAACTAAGTCAACGATTACATTTTTACAATATACCGATTTTCAAACGATATTGTCGTGAAAAATTAAATCGCAAAATTATATTTAACATCGTACGGTCATGTACGGAAAGTGAGAAGAAATACAAATTCAATTATATATAGTTTTAGTAGATTTCACGTTTTGCGAGCTTCGGTAAATAAAACCGATATACTCGTGTAATCGAAGTCGATATTGAAAGATTTTAATTCGTTTTTTTATCCTCGTGGCTATAGCGATCGCAGCCTTCGGTTCCTTTTTTTTTTCATTCGTTTATTGTGGATTTTCTATATGGCCACCGCCGAGGGATCCCTCGTGGTTTTATTTTTTATTTACCCGTTTGTTATTCATCAGAATAATTCCTGTTCGTACTTGGACACGTTTTCGTGCACACATGATAGAATATTTTTGTCGAAATTCGTGGGTCTAAACTTTTATATATTTTTTCTTTAACAACGTTACACGAAACGATTCGAGTAGCTGCAGCTACTTATGTCAATATTATTCCGATAAGAAATCCGTATGTGATTCCGAGAGCTCTTGAACCCGTGTAAAATTGCAGTGTATCGGGTTTTTTATTTTTTTTGCGCGCGATCGTAATTTACTCATAAAAAAAAACATCATTCCTATACGTATACATGGGCGTACTCGAGATGTGATCATTTTTTTAAATTATTTATTTTCCAAAGTAGAAAAAAGAATACGAGAATTCACGTATACATATTTCTGATTAAAAATTGAAAATAGAAAACGGCGAATGAAGATTATTACGACGCGCATTATCGCACGGACGGAATCGTTTCGTTTTCCGTTTGATTTGAAAATTTATTATATACAAACACGATTGTGGGAAAACAAAAAAACGGAAAAGTCGCCACCGAATAGGTTTGCCGAAGATTCACGCGACGACGTTTTCGTTGGCATCGTCACGTGCGTGTAATGTAATAAATCGCCATGTGTCGAAATTATACGTAAAAAATTTGTTCTATTAGATTATTGTTTAACACGGATATAATTGTAAACCGATAAAACTTTTTAATTTATATTAATTAACGAAAACTCGTACGTTCTGCTGGTATCCCCGCGATGCACGTAAAATTTATTACTGTCCTATGTCGGAAAACAATTCCCTCCTGAAAATCTATAACTACGCCCATGTATGTATACAAATCGTTGATATCACACTCGGAGACTTGAATTTATCTACGTATTAGTATGTACAATGTTATAATATACAGTACACGATTTCATCGATATCATTAATAATTTCTACGAAAAATTTCGTATGAAGTACGAAATCCTCTTTTATTTATAATATGTGTATACCTGGCTGGTACCAGACGGTGCCAACGTCTAATTTAAAGCTGCCCCACAGTTTCGACGCTTTTAATATGTGTCTGGATTGTAAGACCTTTATTAATTTTTTTTTTTGGTTTTTTTTTTTTTGCGACGTTCGAGTGGATGGCCAGTGGTGAAAAGAATAACAAAAACAGAAAAAAAATATATACAAGTCCAGCAATTCGTATGTGTATGAACGTGCGCGCGATATGATAAAACATACGCGTCATTTATTTAATTTATAAAAAATATCATCTTCCGTGAAATGTTTTTCATCAAAATTTATTATTTTTTTTTTTTAGAGGCCGGCCTAGACAACGTTGGATTGACAGCGTCAACGATGATCTAAATAAGTCCTCACAGGGAATAACGACAGGGAATAGCATCGACAGAGTCAGATGAAGTACATTTCTTAGAGGTAGCGAAAGTCCTTCTATGACTTTTTACGGTTGATGAAGAAGAACAATATTTTTTTATTAGAAATATTATTGTTGGAGGTATACATATACTTCTACACGTATATATATATTCTTTTTAATAAACGGTTTATATACCGGTTCCAGAACAAAATTGGAAAATTTTAAAAACCCGTAATCGAAATCGAGAATTTTTTTATTTTCTAAACACCTGAACCGGAACAAGAACCGATATTTTGTTAAGGTTCCAGTCCAAGGTTCCAGTTTCAAACAATAATCGGAAAAAATAATATTTATCCACGTGTAATGTTTTGTGGATATTCATTGAGGTCGGGTTTAGAAAACGGATACGAACACGTCCCGTTGAAATAAATTACGTCGAGTTTTAAATTTTAAATAAAAAAAATTACAACAAAATAGACTTATTGTTTTATTAAAAAAAAAAAACTTTATGCCAAACTTATCCACGTATGAAGTTATTTTCATCGTTTTATTTGTGTACATACGCAATAATTTGCTATTACACCGATGCCGCGTAAAATTCGACTATATTTTTGTCTTCTATTTTTACACAGTAAACGCATATAATTATATATATTGGAGTCATATCTATGTAAAATAAACGATTAAACGTGTAAACGAGTTTAGAACGGGGAAAAATGAAACCTTAAGTTTATTTCATTGAAACACGGGAAATAATATTAATAATAATAATAAATTTAGCACGCATGTGTGTATAATACGATTGATCGCTCGGTCAGCGTAAAACTAAACATCCCCGCGTACATCGACAGAGCGCGTCCGTCGAACGCAATAAAACCGAAAAAGAAAATAGTCAACAGATAGCGCGATAGGACACAACAAAGAGGGGATAGCCACATAGAAAAACACGTGTAAATAGCGGTTCGCAACCGACGGACATCTTAGTTGTGCCATAGCGGTCAAACGCGAATGACGTTGTTCGCGTTTGCTCTGTGTTTGTAGATTATCTATAGGCTAAAGTCTATAGACTTATATATGCTTGGTGCCTCATAAA
This sequence comes from Chaetogeoica ovagalla, assembly GCA_032441825.1. Taxonomy (NCBI): domain Eukaryota; kingdom Metazoa; phylum Arthropoda; class Insecta; order Hemiptera; family Aphididae; genus Chaetogeoica; species Chaetogeoica ovagalla. The sequence goes on from CM063736.1 coordinate 8,974,892, forward strand.
GTATGACTAGTTAGTAGGTTAAAGCGTTTAAAAATGTCTGCTTACGTTAATGGATAAAACGAAAATGTTAAACCCCCCCATCCCACGGATGTGACGAAATATCCGCCTATGGTATCTTTCGTTTTTTACTTTATAATAATATTTTAAAATTTTTCCATTAACCGATATAAATTTGAAGCCATCGAATATATTATTCATCGCTTCAAGTCGGGGACACTACGCGATTATGAGTTCGCTGTTGGAAAAAAATAACCACGGTGTCACATACATTAAACGTTTTTGTTTTTTTTTTTTTTTAAACGAATCGGCAAAAAACAATAAGACATTCTATTACCATAACAGAATTTCTTTCTTTTTTCTCCCGTTCTTAGTCAGGCGCGGATCCAGAATAGATTTACGGGGGGGGGGGGCATCAAATAATATCAATAGAAACGATCAAGGATTATAATGTTAAAATTGTTTAAAATCAGGATAATTAAGATTGAGACGAAGTTTACCTTGCCGACGCGATTAGAAATTTCAGAACTATAATTAGAATTGACCGAAAACCAATATCAATTTAATAATTTAATGTTAAATATAGAATTATTAATATTATATAATATGTATACTTTAATACTTATAATATTTTTCACTGGCTAATTTTTTTTTTTTAGATTTGAGGGGGGGGCCATTGCTCCCATGGCCGTCCCCATTGTATCCGCGCCTGTTCTTAGTACACATCACACTATTAATTATTATCGAAACAAGAAATTCATCGCCAAAGTCGCATTGGTTTTTAAAAAGGGAGATTTTTTACATATTTGCTATAGGAAAAATGAAAAAAAAATGGTATGTCATTTTTTTAAACGAAAAAAAATGTAATAATAATAAAGCCGAAAATTGTATTGCTAGATTAAAGCATTCCGAAAAATCAGAGAATTTCTGAACGATAAAAGTAACATATAATTATTATTATTATTATTATAAATGCGATACGGTCAAATAAAATATGCGGTCGCAATAATATAGCGGCGTGCACGGCTGGCGTGTTGGACAACGTCGTCGTCGGCTTTTGGTAAATCTTGTACGGTTTTTAACGAATCCATCGATTATTATTATTATAAACGCACAAAACTAGTCGATCAGTAAATTTACCAGACATTTTTCGATTTTTATAATCGAATTTTTTTTTTATTAATAATAATAACGACGTTTCGTAGGAATTCGGTGTGTTTTGAAATCTCTGACGTGACCGAAACACCAGCCGCGTTGTAAAAAAAAAAAAATGGAATAAAAGTAAACCATTAAACGTGTTTGTGTTAATATATTGTTACACGACAGACAAACGTTACAACGCGGAATAATTTGCAGAATACCAGACAAAACACGGTAAAACAAGCAAAATATTATTGTGTGTGAATTTTTTTCATTTAATATAAATTAACGTGTGTGTGTGTGTGTGAGTGTTCGTGTGTTAATGAGTAAAAATGTATAGAAAAAAAAAAAAAGTAAATGTGTAAAATATTATGTAAAAAATTACGTGTACAATAATAGTATTAAAATAAAGATTTAAAAAAAATAAGTCAAGAGAAAAAAAAAGAAGAAATTGTAGAAGAATTGTAAAGAAGAAATTGTACCGGGCGTGTCATAGACGGTGTGTAAGTCGATCTTGAACGAACCAACCACCGTGCCTGACCTTAGGATTTTTTTAGAATGCAAAACCTGAAGATTTTTTTTATAAAAATAAATAAATAACATTATTTAAACGAAAATACAATATTATTGTTAAAAAAAAATGCCATTCCATACGCCGTGTTATGATGAGTTTTTGTTTTGTAATTTTGACGAGTTTTTGCGTTCGTTTTTTTTTTTTTTTTGGCTCGGATAAATAAAGAAAAAATATTTCCATTAGTAAATTCACGATTGATTTAATGATGCAAAGTTCACTGATTATATACGTATTTAAATAAAACGAGAATCGTATAATACACGTAATAAATAATTCTGTTTGTATTGAAAAACGCTTGGAAAAAAACTCTAAAGATGAACTGTATAAAATGTATTCGTTAAATATAGCGTGGTATGTGATATTTAAACAGTTTTAAAATTGTTCAAAAAGAAAACCTGATATTCTATTAATAAATTTCTTCATAAAAAAAGTTTAAAAAAATCTGTTTTTATGTCTGTATCGATGAGAATACACGGAGTACATCAAAGAACACGAGAGAATTTTGAAAAATATAAATATTTTTTTTTCAGATATTTATAAGATAAAAGTGAATGTATATTAGTTCGATATATTCTCGTATAATGTATTGTGGACGAGATACCATATTTCAAAAGTATTTATAAAAATATTTATTTTGGAATTTTCGTGTAAAAAAAAAAATAAATAAATAGAATTTACTACCATTAATATGATTTCAATATCGAACACACGATATTCATTGTTTTTAAATTTAATTTGCCGGTCACGGATCTGAATCGTTTTTCGAAAGCGATACGAATATATATAATTCCATAGTTTTGAATTTTTATCCTAAGGGGATTTGAAACGATTATTTTCTATCTTCGTCTTGCACACATAAATTATAGTAAAACATGAACGTTTTGTACTTTCGACATACGTACGACGATCGATTTAATGATGCGATGAAGATTCCGAAAACAAATTAGAATTCATCGCGAATTTCACTATAAAATGACTTTCGCACAATTTTTATTTTTTTTTCTTTCATCTTAACATCTTCAAAAATTGATTATCAACAAATTTTTTTTTATTTTAAATTTGTTCGATTATTTTTTAAGGATTTATAAACAAAAAAAAATTTGAAATGTGAGCAATTCTATTCGTGTAATAAAATTCACGACGATTCAAATCCTTTTTCAGAATCTTTAACTCAACACTAGGAGGTACGTTGGTAGTACGCGAAACGTTTATAAAATGAATTAGACGAGGAAAATCGTCGATAATAATCAATTAAAAGCGGTTATAATATTTTATGTTTTGAATCCTTTTCCCTCAAATATATATATATATGTGTGTGTGTGTAGGAATGTCTTGCTCGAATTATGGATGTCACTCGTCAGTGTGTTCTAGAAGTTTTTAATATTTTGTTTTAGAATATTAAAATGAATATTTTTTTTTTATGTTAACATAAATTAAACCAAATTATTATATTATAAAAAAAAGACAAAAATTGAATATCGAAATATACAGGTACTATTAGACGAGTTTTTTTTATATATGCGAGTATACAGAAAAATGGGTTTAGAAATATTTCGTTACCGACGACGACGATTGAAATACGCGTTTCGTTATAGAAACGAATCGAAAGACGATTATTATCGAACACCCTCCTAATGAGAGAATCGAACCATAAATACACGAAGAATCCTCGGTCGTTTTTACAATATTATAATATATAATAAAGTGTAAGTAAAATGATATTTTGTATATAATGTTTATAGGAGTTGAAAAATAAAATAATTTTATGTTTCTTTTGTTCTTTTGTTCGTCATTTGTTGCGTTACACAAAACTTAGACAATTAAGCACATATTTACAAATCCGGCTCATCACGAACCAAACATAATAATAATAATAATATAAATATAACGTTATCAAATGTATCCGCTACTTACCGATAGAGTTATGATTTTGTCGAATAACATCACGGTCGGCATATGAAAATCGAAAACAAAATACTGCGGAGAAAAAAGAAAAAAATGCGTATAAAATTAAATCAAATTATTAAATTATATTTAATTTAATTAAACATAATTAAATTAAATCCTTATAAAAATATCGTTAAAAAATAATTCGACGATTAAAACCGCGTTCTTACGGGTCCTTCGACGGTTTATATTAAGAGTGACTTCTACAGTTTAAGCGTGCGTTTTTCAAAACGATATAATATGTTTTTGAAATTTAAATCAAAACGATTACGTATATACCGGTACCTAGTGTGTGTGTGTGTGCAATCAGCAGAAAAGTATTATGAGAAATTAAAAAAAAAGTAAACATAATGTATGGAGTCGTTGTACGCGAAATGAACGAAATCACGTAGGAGAAAATGAACGTAATTCAATAGAAAGACGTAGGTAGAGCGAGAAAATAATTACGCTTTATAATGAATTAAATTGTTAAAATATACGTATTTTTTTTCTTCTATTCAAACGTATTATTTATACGAGCGATGTTGATTTTTGTATTTATATTCTCCTTCCACATATTCTATTTTATTATTCGTCGTCGTTGTCTTTTATTACACTATTATTTTATTACGTTTTATTTATGTTATACAAACATCCTTTTTGACAATATTTTGTAATACACGTTCATTCGTATTCAACGATAAAATATTTACACGGATAAATAGATAAATGCTGTAACAGTGAATGTGTCACGCGTACGATGTCATCTCCAGTAATAATAATAACAGCTTCGGATCTCGGCCCCAAAATTCAATTCGTGACGCACAATTGTGTTGCGTGTGTTGGACATTGTCGTAGTATCGGTATTTTCGCTGTCAAAACGGACATGTAAAAACGTCAAACGAATAACGATTTCCGGGGACGCTTACAAGCATACATTCAATGTGCGCGTCCGAGTGAAAACCGTGTCCCTTTCGATGAAGAATCTATCCGCCGGAGCCATATTTCGTCAAATGTATAAATTGGTTTTATTTCCTCCCTTTACACCATATTATGCCTCTATACGCCGTCCATTAGAAATATTTGGTCAAAACGACAGTTATATATGCGGAATGTGAGGAGATGCGATTTTTTTTTTGGATTACGAAGACGGCGTTGAAGAATTGTCGACGAACTGAAGCGAATCGGAAAGAAACGTTTTGAATCACTTGACATGGAAAAAAAATATAGAATTTCTCGACAATACTCGATTAAGAAAATATTTTTGAACTATGTTCCCGATGGACGTTTTAAATAAAGATTTCATGTCCATTATCCCGGCGAAGGGATACGAGTTAAAAAAAAAAAATGTACGCTTTCAATATACCTCCGGGATGAATTTACACAAATACGACAACTGTTAAAAACAAGTGAGACGAATTTCGTCTTAAATTCAATCAAATTTGTTTTCACTGTACTAAAAAAAAAAAAAAAAAAAAAAACTTTTTCAATTCCGAACGGTTTTTTGGAAAAAGAACATTTGTCATCAATTGTCTAATTTGACTACAGACAATCGACTGGATTTAAATAACTCATAGCGGTTTCGTTGACATTTTTACTTATCGAATAATTTTTTTTTTTTTTTTTTATAAAATAACAGTGTTGCGAAAACAAAATCATCAAATACGGCGCATTGCCCCGAATCACAGTATTTACGTGTTGGTTTTACTAAAATCCGACAATATTAAGACTATTGTTCGAAACATTAATAAATATGAGTATTTGCGAAGTTTGACAACGAAAACACGCTGCAGCGTGTACGACGCAATAAATTTATAAGTCGGCTTAGAAGGAAATTAAACGTTTTTAATCCCGTTTAAAATGCTCGCAGCAGTAAATGAAGGAATTAGATATATTGTCGCGAAGGATATTCGTCTGTACAATAACAGACCGTTAGTCTTATACGACTCCGCGATATATTATTATTATTACGTTTTTTGTTACAATTTTGTTTCGTTTGAAACGAACTCGTTTGTGTAATTACACGCGTAATAAAATACAGTGTTATACGTTTTGTATAAATAACATATTGTAAAACACGCGAAAAATGAGTAGAGAGAAGTGTTTAAAATTTTGAACTCTTTAACGAATTGACACTGTGCCAGAAAGACGTAATATGAAATCGTTAATGTTGTCTTATTTCGTCTTTCACCTAATATTGTTATCGATATTGTAAAAATTCGGAAAAAGTTTTTGTTTTTTAATAATCGCCGAGTCCTTGACAAAGGCCCTTTTCGTGCATTTCGTACATTTCGAGCTTCAAAATGTTATTTCGCCCCGAGTGCAATTTCTCTCGTTTAAATTTGTGTGTATGTTGGCTTCTTCCTTTATGTATCGCTTAATTTAATAATTATTTTCGCGTATAGAAGGAGAGATGATTGCTCGAACGATTATATACACGCATTAATATTTACGGTAGAAAATTATTTGTACGTTGTAAATATTGTTCGACTTTTCTTGACATACAATTTTCTTGGGCGTAAGGAAAAAAAATACTAAAAATATATTTAAAACCCCGTTACGGTACGTTACGTTTTGGACATGGACAACTTTGATATTTAAGAGCACAAAATGTATTATATATATAAGTTAATAGGTGTAATAATAATTTAACGATGTTTTTTATGATATTCGTCGAAATCCGGTCTTGTTGTACATCAACGTTTTATTATATAAAAATAAAATTTTAAAATAAATTTATAAAATAAATGATATCGTACTCGTATCGACGCGGAATTAAAAACTGGCTTGTACATTTATTATTTTATTACATGCGTGGCATGTTCGTACAAAGCGCCGATTATCGTTTTAAAAAAAAATATATTATTTCAGACTTAGTAGAATCTTAAAAACATAATAATATATTAAGCATATTATATATATTTACTGCTATAAAGTGTCATTTTTCATTCGAATATTTATTATAGAGGCCCATTTTAATAGTTATATATAGGGAGAATCTGTTCTAAATCAGAAGGAGTACATTATATTACCTATTTATGGGTAGCTAGTACGTATTGCATTTGCGCCCTCCCCCATGACCACCGTGGAATATTAATTGGATCCCGCTCCCTGCATCCGATGATGAAAATAATAATAATAATACGAAATTATTTATACCTCGTTGTAGTACGGACAGTTGGTGCTTTCCTTGACGCTCGTGTACTTCTTCACTTCGCCTACTTGTACGCATACCACGGGATCCATGTTTAGGCCGGCCAGCTGTCTGGCTTCGACGATGGTGATGCACACTTGGAAGTCTTGAGATTTTAGCGCGTTCTGAATGGGACTCAGATGGTCTTTATGCTTTAAAGGTCTGAAAAACGCGAAATTTTTCGTTTGAAAACAATAATAACGCGACGTGGTTTTTTTTTCTTCTATAAGTTCATTTACTTTTTCGGTTTTGGTGTATATTCGGTGTTGAACGAATGAGTTGACTCGTTGTCCGACGACATATCACTTGTCTCCGTCGTATGACCCCTTTGATAAACGATCGCGGTCATCTGCGCACTGTCGTCGCTGTCTATCAACGCTTCTTTCTCCTGTGCACTCCTCTGTTTACCGATTCTCATTAAGCTTTTCACGCCTTTCTTGAATATCGTTCCGCGGCTGCTAAAACGTAAATTAGTTATATTTAAAAAAAGAGTCACTCCTCGTATTATCGCGTTGATTATATTAAAAATTGGATTTTTGAACGTAGAAAAAAGCGAGGTTAAATAATATGACACGTATTAAAAAAAATTTACCATCGATTTACGTTTTCTTTTTCTTACAATATTTTATCGGTAATGTTTAAAAAAAATCGAAAGTTACACCATGTTTAAATAAGTACGAATTTAGTTGAGTTTTATTCCATAAAAAAATAATCGTTGTCGTTATAATACTCATTCAAAACATATTGTCCGAACACTAACATAGATTATTATATAATATACAGATCGAAATACGATTAGAAACTGAACGATTAAAACGTAAAAATACAATTAGGAATCGATAATTCCTCTCACTAAAAAAATGTCTTCGTTTTAAAACATTCCCTGGCTTCCTCACGATTATTCCTCTGTCCTTCGTGCCTTGAACCCTTCGAGTTTTGCGGACCGCAGATAATCATCTAGCCTATCCTTCCTATCCGACTCCCTTTCAGCCAAAGTCGACTCTCCTGCTGCAATCCAATCTCTCCTTAAATATTAAAATACCGTACCGTTGATTTTCCGTGCTATTTTATGCTCCTCGCTCTTCTTCTGATTTTCTTCACAATTCTCCTATCATTCGCCGCGCCTTACGCGTATTGCAAATAACGACCACCTCCTACTCCGTCAAAGTCGAGCCATGTCACTTTTTTTTTAATCTAAATGTTCATTGTATAATTTTTAGTAACTTTATGTACCGCCAATTAATCAACAGCTCGTCCCGCAGGAATAAAAACGATTTCAGACGTCGTTTATATAAAATTATACTAATTTAAACACAGTGTTATCATAGGTTTATGATAAATTCGAGGGGACACCGGGGGAGGGGAGATTAGTAAAGGAAAACCGCGTGTTCGTAAACAAAATATCGATTCAATCAATTTTAATTGGCAATACGATCGTAATATTGTATATATGCTCGTGTTAATTAATTTTATGAAATTCATTATGGCTGCAAACTATAACGCGATAAATCAAAACGATGGTATCAATAAAACGTGTATAAATTATAATATATCGTGTACAAGTGAATTTGTTTTAAAAAAAAAAGTTCACCTGCAGATAAATTATGTAATACAAGTGGAACGAATGAACACACGAACCATTATACGTTGATTTTCGTGTAAAATACATGTTTTACTTTTTTTATTCCTTTATCGGTATGGAGAACAAATTTTAAATACGACTTTCCGAATGTATGTTTACTATAATTAATTCAATGTTTGTTTATATATATATATAACGTTCTGATGGTTAATTATTTACAAATAAAAATAATGATTTTTGAACGAGTTATTTGAATATATTACATCGAACGTTTTACGTTTGAACCTTATACGCAATTTAAATCGAACAAAGAAATCTCCAGCAGTAGTTTCTCGCGCGGAGAATCAGACACAATAGCGGCGGCGACGGCTACATAGACACGAAACGCTGCGTGCTCGGCCGTGTAATGAGATCCACACGGATAACAATAGAAGTGCTGAAATGAAACTCATAAGGAGAGAGTGAGAGAACTTTTGGCGAGACCAAAGCGGAGGTATAAAGCCGAAAAGGAGTTGAGACTATATTAGGAGTGAGGGGTGAACTCCTACGAATTAGCTTTGGATTGCACAGAGGAGTCTCTGAGAGGAAGTTTATTTTACAGCGATCTGAGGTATCAATGGCTTCTTCTATAACAAAAAAACGAACTGGACGAAAAATGACAGAACACATCGTTTGAGATATTATTTACAATTTATCAACACTCATTCGTTGTTATTATAATTGTAAGAAAACGGGTATAATAATAATATAAGTCGCATTAACGAATTTTAAGAATTATTATTACTTCGTATTCGTGTATACTGTAAATTGTCAGATCGATCGAAAACCGTACACTACTCGTATAAGCATTATACACTTCTACTGCGTTAAAAATCCGTTTGCTAGTTAAATTCATTATGTTCAGCTAGTAACACCACCTATGATTTACTATTATATAGGGAATCTTTAACTGCAAAACATTTTTCGGTGTTTCATTGGAATTGAATAGCAATATTTTAGAGATATACAAAATTGAACGCGAGTTATCTTATAAAAAAAAAAAAAAATAATAATAATAATAATTTGTACGCAATTTTATTGATATTATAATATATTATGTCTTGTTTAAACATCCTCGGAAGGACCGATATGTTGGGTAAAATAAATTTGTGTTTATGTTTAAACATTTGAATAAAAAAAGAAAAAACAAATTCGTATTTCCGTAACCTAACCGCGATCGTACGTTATAGACTGCATTGGGTAAAATCAAAGATTTCGGAGAAGATAATGAAAAAAACTTTATTTATATTGATTTTATCGGGATTTGTTATGTAATTATGCGCAGTGGCGTAGCCAGAAATTAGTCAATGGGGAGGGGTGTTATTAAATAAATGTGATATAATTTACAAGTTTATACCAAATCATTATCTACCAAATACGTATTACACTATTGCCTATAAAAATTCATGATTCTATACATGGTTAAAGCACATATTTTGTATTTAAACATTTTTTTTATAATTTCACGTCTCGATAACTGTTAGCATTACAAACAGAATAGTTGTTTAATAAATATTGTTGAAGCGTGAATAAATATTAATCGTAAAATTTTGGGCGGCACGGTTGTCAATAACCAGCTGCGCGACTGTTATTATTATTTGCATTATTATTTATCCGTTTAGTTAATGTTATTTTTGCAAAGGGCACCGCCCGTATTATAATATCGTGTGTTGTGTTGTCGCGTACAAGTTGTCGTCGTGGAGCCGTTGTCGCGGTTATATTCTATCGCAATATTTGTCGAGTATATTTTTTTGGTAAATAATTAATTGTTCGCGCATGTTCAGTCGTAATAGTTCGTATTCCCGTATACTTAGCCGTCATTATATTGTCGTCGTTATATTTTAACGACACTTGTTGTCAAATCGTGAAACTTTTATATTATATTGTAACGTCTTTAATAGCCGTCATAATAGATTAATAGGCTCCAATAGCCAAGGATTTATGTTGCTTTATTTTTATGATTAGCATTTGATTTTGTGTACGTTCATAGAACTGTTTGTATATCCAAGTTCAGTATGTGGCTGGCCAGTCAACGCTCCATGAAATTGTAGGTTTTTAATATTTTTATTATAACATTGTTGCTATTTTGTTATTGTTTTCTTATTATATTAGTAATTCATTTGTTATTGTTTGTCGGAACAAACAGGTCATAATTGTATTGTATATCTGTTGGACCAGAAGAGCCGTTACATTTGATTTCTTTAATTATTTACATTTTTTTTCGTTTATTTATTTTCTTGCGCGATTATTTAATATTATATGTTGCTGTGAATTATATTTACACTTTACATTTATTATCGATTATAACAGCACCATATTAAATTATTCAACATTGTTACCATTTTTTCTATTAGTTTAAGTACATTTCGTAACGCACACACATACAAACAAGTATTATATACAGTCCACTAAATACAGGAAAGTTGGCTATTATTGTCTAGCCCTTGTATCCAACAAATATAATTATGTGTAATCAAATTTTTTTTCGTCGTAATTATACATTATAATACAAGGCGATGAAATATAACTACACTAAGAGTTATTGCATACCTAAAATACAAAAAAAAAAAGTTCCTTTTTACTATGATCAGTCTCAAGTATAAAGTAGAAATTTTAGTTTATGTGTGTGTTTTTTTTTTTTTAAATGTGATTATTATTACTTATGATTATTGTTAGATAAAAAAAACAAAGGGGGGTTGATCCCTTAACCCTCCCCGACCCTTGGTTACGTCCCTGGTTATGCGTGTACCTATATGTATTTGTGTGACAAGAAAAATAAATGTGCTAAAGCTTGTTCGGAATATTTTCAGATGTATCCATGTCTTTCATTCATGAAGACATGGATACATCTGAAAGTATTCTGAATAAAAGAAAAATAAATTTATAACGGAACAAAAATGTCATATTCAAAGATTACAAACGTTTCGGAATCGGAATTATTTATAAAGGAATTAAAATGTTTAATTAGAAAAAAACAAGCATTTTTTTTTAAATTCATATATACTCGTATATACGATCGTATAATATTAAATATACATCACGTGTACGCTACACGAGTTGAATGGCCATGAATTTTCAATTTCCCATATATAACACGCTACGGTACGTTTTATTTCGTGGTGCGTAGAGGTATACTTCAAAGGAAAATATAATATGTCAGCAAAATTAAAGATTTGTGGCGAGTGCCGAGAATATTCTAGAGCGATCGCGCCGCGCGGCAGGTAGCTATTGTCGCGTGTCGGGTGGAACGTTCTAGAATATTCGTACGCGCCGCCTGTCGCCGCCCCGAGAATATTCTACGGCCTATATAAAGCGCCACAATCGGACCGAGTCCAACAGTACCGAGTCTGTACCTTATCGCGTCGTCTTGAGTTTCATTTGTTACGTTTATTTATGTAATATAAATATACAGTTTAAATTGTATTAGTTTAGTGTACTCGTATTTTACTTTCCCTTTACACACTTACTACAGTGGTGACCTCGACAATGGAAAACGCACTTCTTCAAGACGTTCCGCACATCTCTCGCGTCGGAATCAAAATTCCACCATTTTGGCCTGAAGATCCCGCGGTATGGTTTGCACAGCTCGAAGCTCAATTCGCTTTAGCTAACATTACTCAGGACTCCACCAAATATTATTACGCTATTTCACAACTCGACGGTCCTGTTATTAAAGAAGTTAAAGACATAGTTTCCAATCCGCCGGAAACCGGTAAGTTTGATAAACTGAAAACTGAATTAATCGAACGCTTAACTTCTTCACAAGAGCAACGTGTCCGCCAGCTTTTAACACACGAAGAAATCGGTGACAGGAAGCCATCCCAATTTTTGCGTCATCTCGCAAATCTTGGTGGTTCCTCAATTCCACAGGATTTCTTGCGTACCTTGTGGTCAAATCGTTTACCTCCCCATATTCAAGCTGTTATTGCTACCCAAAGAAACACTCCTCTTGATGACGTAGCAAAACTCGCCGATACGGTAAACGAGGTAACACCGCAGGCTCACGTGGCTCTTACTTCACCGTCTAATGAGGTGGCCAGTCTCACAGCTCGTATTGATAACCTCGCACAGCAGATAGCAGCCCTTACAGCAACTGGTCGTTCGTCTCTGAATATGAAGCGTTCCAACACGCGTACCCGTTCACCCAGTGCTCGTCGTCGAAATGCGTCCACCGAATCTGTTTGTTGGTATCACCGCCGATACAAGGAACATGCCAAAAGATGCACATCCCCGTGCTCCTTTGTTTCGGAAAACGCACAGGGCAGCGCCTAATGGCGGCTAGCGTCTGTCCGCAACTACCCAGCCGCCTCCAAGTCTCCGATCGTAAAAGACCTCGACAACGCACTACTTATGAGCTATACGCTGCAAACGGATCTATTATTCCCACCTATGGTTGGACCCAGCTCCGTCTCGACCTAGGCCTCCGAAGAGATTTTTCATGGCGTTTTGTGGTTGCCGATGTTACACACCCAATTATCGGAGTAGACTTCTTGTCTTACTACAATCTCCTGGTTGATATTCGACACAAACGTCTCATCGACAACATCACGACACTGACTACTCGAGGTACCTTTGTCAATTCTTCCGTTCCTCATGTTAAGGTCATTTGTGGTAACTCACGATACCATGATGTCCTTACTAAATTCCCGGACATCATTCGTCCACCGGGAGTTATTCGAGATGTTCGCCATGCTACGCTGCATCATATCAGGACCACCCCTGGCCAACCAGTCCACTGCCGTGCTCGCCGACTCGCCCCAGATCGTCTAAAAATCGCCCGATCTGAGTTTGAGGCGATGGTTCGAGATGGTATTGCACGTCGGTCAGAGAGTTCCTGGGCATCTCCTCTCCATCTTGTGCCTAAAAAGGACAATGGTTGGCGCCCTTGTGGTGACTATAGAGCACTCAACGCGCGAACTATTCCTGACCGGTACCCAGTACGTCATCTTCTCGATTTTTCGTACGCTCTTTATGGTTGTACCATTTTCAGTGTCATTGACTGTGCAAAAGCGTTTACCCAGATTCCAGTCGCTCCTGATGATATTCCAAAGACCGCTATCACAACCCCATTTGGTTTATTTGAGTTCAACTTCATGACTTTTGGCCTTCGAAACGCAGCCCAAACCTGGCAACGCTTTATTGACAATGTTCTACGCGATCTTCCATTTTGTTTCGGTTACTTAGATGACATCTTGGTGTTTTCTCGTAATGAAAACGACCACAAAGAACACCTGAGGACAGTTTTTCAGCGTTTCTCTGACTACGGAATTGTCATTAATCCGAACAAATGTGTGCTAGGTGTGTCCGAAATCATTTTCTCGGATACGTAGTCACTTCTTCTGGCTGTTGTCCTACTTCAGATAAAGTCAAAGCTATTCAGACCTTTCCTCAGCCTTCTACAGTCCGACAACTTCGTCAGTTTTTAGGAATGCTCAATTTCTACCGACGACACGTGCCACATGCCGCTGATATTCAATCACCGCTTAATGCCATCTTAGCAGGCCAAAAGGTGAAAGGCTCAACTCCTGTTCAGTGGACACCGCAATTAATATCAGCTTTCGACGATTGCAAGACAGCACTTTCCAATGCTACACTCCTGACGCATCCAAATACTTCAGCATCCTTAGCACTTTTCGTCGATGCTAGCCAGTATGCAATTGGCGCGTCTCTCCAACAGCAATCTCAGCAATCTTGGGAGCCGTTAGCCTTCTTTTCGAAGAAGTTAAATCCTTCCCAACAGAAATGGAGTACTTATGACCGAGAACTTTATGCCATCTATGAAGCTATCAAGTATTTCCGACCCATGCTTGAAGCCCGCCATTTTACTATATTTACGGATCATAAGCCTCTTACGTTTGCTTTTGCTCAGAAAAATGACAAATGTTCACCGCGTCAATTTCGCCATTTAGATTTTATTTCCCAGTTTACAACGGACGTAAGGCACGTTTCTGGAAAGAACAACATAGTCGCTGACTCACTGTCACGCATTGAATCAGTTTCAACTCCAATTAACTTTTCAGCTCTGGCACGTAGTCAAGAAACTGACCCGGAACTCCGAAACCTTCTAGATCACGGTTCAGCTCTCCGCCTTGTTAAAGTCCCTATTCCTGGATACGATGAATCTCTTTATTGTGATACAAGCAGTGATCATCCTCGCCCGTACTTGACGCCTAACTTCAGACGTCAAGTCTTTGATAATATTCACGGCCTCAGTCATCCTGGAGCAAATACTTCAAGACGATTAGTTTCCCAACGTTTTGTTTGGCCATTAATGAACAAAGACTGTCGGAATTGGTCTCGTTCCTGTCTTCAATGTCAGCGAAGCAAGGTCTCTAAACACATTTCTGCGCCACTTGGTAATTTTACTGTTCCACCAGTCCGTTTCGCACATGTTCACATCGACTTAATCGGTCCTCTTCCCTACTCGAATGGATTCAGATACTGTTTAACCGCAATAGATCGGTACACCAGATGGCCGGAAGCTACACCTTTGCAAGACATAACTGCTGAAACTGTTGCTAAAGCACTCGTTTTCTCCTGGATTGCGCGCTTTGGCGTTCCATTTCAAATTACTACGGACAGAGGACGACAATTTGAATCTCAACTTTTCCAGTCACTAGCTAAACTATTCGGTATTTCCTTGTCTAGAACAACTAGTTATCACCCACAGTCAAACGGTCTTGTTGAACGCTGGCATCGCTCTCTTAAAGCTGCCATTATGTGCCATGAAGATTCTTCCTGGTCAAACGCTCTACCATTAGTGCTCCTTGGTCTACGCACTGCCTGGAAAGCTGATCTCAAATCATCAGTCGCAGAACTAGTGTACGGAGAGACATTGCGAGTCCCTAGTGAGTTTTTATCTCCACACCCAATCTCTCCTGAACCTTCAGACTTTGTGGTAAATCTCCGAACCGTCATTTCCAAACTTCGTCCCGTTCCAGCATCACGTCACTCAAAAAGTCGCATTTTTGTTCATCAAGATCTAGCAACATGCACTCATGTCATGCTACGCACCGATTTGGTTCGAATCTCTCTCCAACCACCTTACACTGGACCTCATCTTGTTCTTACTCGTAGTGACAAGACTTTTGATATTTTGGTTAAAGACAAGAAGACGACGGTGTCTATTGACCGCCTTAAACCGGCTTACTTCATCACAAACCCGTCCAATTCAACTCAACGTTTTTCAAAAATACCAGCCGAGGAAGAATTTTCCAACTCGTCCATTGATGATGCGACTTCCACGAACAGACCTACGGTAACAACTCGATCAGGACGTCGTGTCCGGTTTACCAATTTTTTTCAAGCATAGAAACACACTTCCCAGGGGGGTGATGTGGCGAGTGCCGAGAATATTCTAGAGCGATCGCGCCGCGCGGCAGGTAGCTATTGTCGCGTGTCGGGTGGAACGTTCTAGAATATTCGTACGCGCCGCCTGTCGCCGCCCCGAGAATATTCTACGGCCTATATAAAGCGCCACAATCGGACCGAGTCCAACAGTACCGAGTCTGTACCTTATCGCGTCGTCTTGAGTTTCATTTGTTACGTTTATTTATGTAATATAAATATACAGTTTAAATTGTATTAGTTTAGTGTACTCGTATTTTACTTTCCCTTTACACACAAACTACAGATTAATAGATTTTTTATTTATTTTTGAATCAAATTACTTCAGGTAATTTACTGCGTATTTCATTATTTTGTTCGCGATATTTATACTTAAAAGAGCAAAAAAAAAAAAAATTACTGGCTTTAAAAGATATTCGAAAGACAAATTATATATTTTTTTATTTTCTACACTATCTTATTCTATCTAACTGTAGAATGAAACAAAGGAATATTTAAAAATTTTTTTTCTTTAATATTCCGTTAAATGTTCGCTTTTCGTGTAATTCAGTGCAGGAACTCTTGACAATTGTTACAATCGATAACCGCCTCGATTTGAAAATGTTTTTTTTTTCAACTATATCGGGCTTGAAAATGTCTATAATATAGCGCGCGTGTTCATAACTATACACAATTTCTCTGCTTTTTCCGTTTTTAAATATTACCCGGAGAATTGTCATATAATACGTAAGTATTGTCATCGGATTGAAACACGTGCGGATAAAAATGTTTTCCTTTATTGTAAACCCTCTTAAAAACAAACCTAACCTAATTCCGATCAAACCGGTAAAATAATTTGCGTTTTAAAAATATTATTGTTCGATGAAAATTCAATATTGTTAAGACGCGACGGTTGACGGATTTTACCGCGGTTTCAATGGAAAAAATCTATTCTCGCATAATTCGAGCATTAAAAATAGACTTTGAATAAACGTTGAAAAGTTTTGTCCACCGAATCTCGTTATTCGGTTCGGGGATGAATTTAAAATTAAAAGTGGAGAAAAAACTACGTGTTACTCAAATACCACAATCAATTCCGACAGCTGTGAAATATTTTATTACCGCGGTGCGGACAAAAATTTTTTACCACCTATTTGCCGTGTTACACTAAAAAAATTTTAATTTTTGCGCGCAAAATAACGTTTTGAAATAAAAAAATATATATTTTTTAAAATCCCAATGTAATTTTATACATTCGTAAAAAGTAAAACTCGGTTATAGTGTTGAATAGATTAATGTTGCATGGTTACACTAAGAAGAAATCCGATTTAAATGGAATTTTTAATTTTTTTCCTCTAGAAATAAAGATATTTATCACGATTATCACTGAAACCGTTCGTTATATCTCGCGTTCTGTTTTATTAAAAAAAATGAAATTGTATCTCGTGTAAAAAAAACTCTGGTTATATATATAAAAAAAATTACAGCTATACTTCCTTGAGAAATCCGATACGTTATTTGCGAGGTATCGCTTTATCCGGCGAATTATTTTTTCAAGAAAATTCTCACGAGAAAATTATAATTTCCAAAAGATTCGCGTAAATATAAATAAAATCAAAATAATATATTTGAATAATACGATATATACCCGTAGATAATCTAATAATCTTTTGAGTATTATTAAAACATAATTTTTTTTTTTAAAAAAAACTCGCGTTTTTAAAGTATTATACATAATTAATATATTGAGAAAAGAAGAATAGTGACTTTATCTGTACTAATATACGTATAAATAATAAATCGTTACGATAAAAACACATTAATTGGTATTTATTCGAACACTCGAAATGCGCTTAGTTTCGAAAATAATCGAGTTTTAAATTCGTTTGGCGAATGTAAATAATAAAATTACAATATTATTTCTATAGGAAGGAGAACAAACAAAAGGTAAAATGCTATCGTATTTGACGTATATTTATAATATTTAATTTTATAAAAACGAATAACCGATAGAAATTTATTCCTACACAGTATAGATATATTGTTTAAAATTTAAAGAAGAAAATTGTTTTTTTTTGAAAACCGAAAATAAACGGAGTGCCATTAAACGTTTCAGCATTTGTATACTGGCTTATAGTTTTCGACCTTGTACGATTTAATACTATTTAACACTTTGTTTTTCACATATTTACAATATAATTGTATCTTCTGTTTTCTTTGCACTATTATTATTGTTTTAACGTGGATTTCAACGTCTCGTGAAACGCGATTCGATTATTTCGACGTTCTCGAAACCGAGACGAGCGAATTAGAAAAATGCGATTATGTACCACGTGAAACCGAATTGAATACGGAACGATTGATTGCTGCCATTTTTAAACTCCCATTTTACAAATTACCGGAAAACGAATTTCATTTGTGGGTTGTACATTTAAAAAAAAAAAAAAAAAAAAAAAATGAACTTGAGCAAAAGTCTCGCGGTGTAACGACGTATTCGTTTCTTTTTTCTTTAAACTAAAACGTAATAAACATTGGAAAAAAATAAATGTCCGACAAATATATTATACGCCGTGTAATATATTCGACGAGTATTTTTCGTTTTCAAAAAAAATAAATAAACGAGTGTTTGTAATTATTGCGACTTATTTCCGTATTTTTCCTCCCGTCAATTACACTGTGTCACGGATCTTCAATATTTCTAATAGAATGTCTCGAAATAACGGATAGGTTTTTGTAACGAATATAGTAAAAAAAAAAAAAAAATAAATAAATAACCAATCATTTTCGATTACAGTGGTTGACGGATCGTGTATTGTCGTAAAAACGCTGTAAGAGAAGCTCCACGAAATACGTACGGAATTTCCTTGGATTTTTTTTTTTAATGTTTTTACACATTTTCCTTAAATTCAATTTCATGTCAGTTTTTTTTTTTTTTTTTGTCTGGAATCGAATGCGAGAAGATCCGTTTGAGACACTTTTTGTCGACGAAAAACGTTCGCGTAGACCTCGGACTATTGAACGACACTTACAATAATCCGTGATCATATCACACCGCATCCTACCAATGCGCAACGGGAAATATTAAATAATATTATAAGACTATACGTATTTTTGATGATTTATACTTTTTTTTATTTTAAACGTCGATTAAAAAAAAAAAAAATCTATAAATTATTAAAAATTCATTTATAAGTAAAAAGTAGAATATAAAAATAAAGATTTTATTTATGTATGTTTTTTTTTTTTAAAAAAAGAACGAATTTCAAAAGTTTCTTTTCATTAAAATAATAAAAAGTTATTATTTCACTGTCGAGTGAGGTCAGGAAAACCGACGCGCCCTTAACTGTGCCGTTTCGTTAACGTTTTCGCGCGTCACCTTTTCCGATCGTTGTTCGCACCCGCAGCGGCGGCGTCCCTCTCCGAATTGAACGAGCTGTACCGGAAAAGCCCTTTCTTGTGCGTTCTACCGCCGCTGCTGCCATCGTCCCTTCGGCCGCGCTCGTCGTTTTCGCTCAACCGTTGCCGACTGTCCGTAAACGTCTTCTCCAGGTTCGCTATGTTCTGCTCGACGTCCAACAGCATCTGCCGCTCGTCCGTCGACTCCGCCGGCGATTCCGGTCGCGAGCTGAACGACGTTGGCGTCCGGTTCCGAACGGTACCGCCGTCCGACGCATAATATTCAATGTCCAAGTCGATAGTGATCTACAGAAAAAGGAAAAAATAATCGTTTGGATTAAATCTTATAACAGGTTTTACTGAAATGTCTCAAAAGTCTACGAAAGTTTTATTTTTATTTATTTACAATAAATTTAGCACTAATAATAGATTTTTTTTCACTATTCTATTTTTTACTATAGTATTATTTAATTTATAATTATGTACCATAAAATATACACGTTTTTTTTATGTTATAATAGCCGAAAATAATTAGATTAAACATATATAAAACAACAAATCGAAAATATTACAATATCAAACATATAAATATAATATTATGTGTCTATGACAGTATGACGAGACTACGGAGAGATAAAATCATAGATATTACGCAATAGGGATGGTTAGCGAGTCGACTCGAAGGCTCTTTTAGGTGTACTGAATGAGTTGAATCAGTGTTCCATAGTTCAGCGTCTCCGTGACTCAGTGTGGCTCACTGTAGTATCACAGATTTGTGTTATCGACATAACTCATCGATTCCCGAATTATACGACTAATTATTAAATAATGACTCTTAACCAAGGTTCATTATTTGTTCGTTTCTCATGTTATTTAATTATTTTATTAATTGTTCATAACTCATGATGGTGTTCAGTGATACACCGATAAGTGTTATGTGAATTTGACTACATTTTTTGTGTATAAATTCATTATCGAGAATATCAAATTTAGACGGCGCGAGTCCAACTCGCGAGGAAGTTCATTGAAATTAATTCGTGGTGAGCCATAAGCCCGTAACACGTTATTGGCGTTTAGACGACGCGAATCTCTTTTAGACGTACGCTTTGATATCGACGGTTCGCCACGAGCGTGATTTGCTTTCGACAGCCGTCACTGCGAGTCGGACTCGCACTGTCTAAACGCGCCTTCGTGACGTGTTATCACAAAAGATTTTCATTTTAAATAAAACGAAAATCGTTTTTAATAAATATTAATCATGAAATAAAATATAACTCCAATTGTTTTATATTTTAAACCAAGGTACCTACAAATCGATGTGCCTACCTTTATAAATAATAATCTAAAATAACGATTCAGGTATTGCTATACCATACCCAGCAACACCCGTAAACACGCCTACGGATTAGATTAGGTTTGCACACGAAATAAGATAGATTGGATGCAAAACGAAGCTTTGCAAAAATCGCACCAAATATTATAAGCCAAAAATGCAAAGACGGCCAGCTGTTGTTTCGAAACTGGCACTATGTAACGCTTGAGGCGGATAATGTTGTTGTCCATTAAAATAATCCGAAAGATTTGCGCATAATACCTTATAAACCACTCGCGTGATATTCTTGTATATTCGTTAAAATTATTATTGTTGTGGAAGAACGGTCGGAGTAGACTTTGCGAATTTACGTTAGCACATGTTAGGGTTAGCTATTCGCCTTCCGTTGTTTTGTATAAACTTCTAAATATTTGTATTTATTACGTAAATGCGTCTTACATAAGAGTATACGAAAACGTCTATTGATATTTTAATTGAAATTTAATATAAATTTCTCTTTCTCTCTCTCTCTCTCTCTCTCTTTTTTTTTTTAATCATGATCTGTCGTTTGATATCGATTTCTGCGGCAAACACAACGTATTATTACGCGTTATTCGTTTTGTTCCAAAACAATGTCCCAACTTCCAATTGTTCGGAAACTCAAAAGATGGATAAAACCAAAAAACTAATTTTCAAATTTGTTACGATAAAAAAAATACTTCAAACGAAAAGCGATAATACGATTTTATTTCGTTGTTTGAAAATTTAATTTTCTCTCTTTTTTTATTAATTAAAATTAAACAATTAGTTTGTTATAATAAGGATAAAGTATTTTTTTTCAGTACTTATTAAGTATTACGAGCTTGTGATTGATGATATATTGTTTTCAGTAATAATTGCTCGAAAAAGTCTATTGAAGAAAATATAATACTATAATATTCGGAGTAAGAGGTAATTACCATTAATTACTTCGAGCGTTTTTTTTTCAAATAAGTTTTATTTTTCTAAAATATTATTGTGCGTTTTTAATATTTTTAAAACGAACACGTCTTCAGAGAGAAAAGTCTGAGATGCTCATTAAAAATCCATACATAAATCACGTTTTGGACATAATTTTAACACTCGTCTGCAGCGTACAAATCGTCCTTCTCTAATTAAAACACTGACTATTCAGCAGTAAATATGATATCATCGAATCATGTAATCATCGTATATGATTTATAATATGCTAAAAACGAATCGATTTTCTAAATTTAGATGTGATTCGAGAATATTATTTATTTGTTATTTAAAAATACTGTTACGCGCATTATTTTAATATCGCCGCATTACCGTTGAACAGGCGCAATAACTTTCAAGAACACAATTCGGACGTTATCTCTTTTTTTTTTATGTGTAATCAACGATTTGTTGAATACGCGACGAAAGCGTTTATAACATTACACGAGTTATTATTTTTTTTCAGCAAAGCGTTTTTAACGTTGTACTTTCTGAGAAATAAATTATTCGGAAAAAGATAAAATATCCATTTATTTTATCATTGGGCAAACGTTTTCGGTATATACACGGTGATGATGCGGTCAGTCTAGTAATTATTAATTCCGTGTTAAATGCAACACCGAGAAAAGACTATTTTGATTACCATTAATTTAATTTGTAATTATTATTAAGTTTATCTGGTGGTATATTGTAAATAATAATAATATTTAAAATTGGGTCTTTTAAAAACACTAGTTGATTAAATACACAAATATTTTTGTATTTAACGTGACGAGTTCGAATATGATTTTCGATTTTTATTCTATTTTTTCAATCCTTCACAAATTAATTTTAAAAATCAGTAAATTAAAAAATATTCTAAACGATCGGTTTTGGTAACTGTTTTAATCTGTTTTAAAAAGAAACAATATATTCTTATCGCTATATTATTTTGATAAGCTGTAAATAATAACAATGCCGTATTTCCCTTACCAGTAAGGTAACCATGTTATACCTGACTAATGGTAAGACACAATTGATTTCGCTCCAAAACAGATCGTTTTGAACTTTGTATTTTTTTTTAATAAATATCTTAGGTCCTATAAAAATTCATCAAAACTAAAAATATTATTTTTTTATTCGGATCAAATCATACAATTAGGGGAAAATACGTTTGAAAATTGTTGTAAGACCCCATTGCTATTAACGATATATATTTTAAATACAGAAAAAATGGCATTAATTTCCAAAATGTGACGATATATCGTTTTGAAAATAATATTAAAACTCGTACAACAATATTTTATACACGACCGAATACATCCGTTTAAAAATTACCGTTTCACAATATATTTTATTTTTGTCAAAAAAAAAAATTCCATACTTAAATAATTGAATTTTGATACGTCATAAACGATATATGCGACACAAACCCGATTAATTTCATTACCCCATCATTGAAACGTCTTCTCTAAGCGTCTGTGTATTTTATTATAATACAAATGTTTACTCGAAGTTTATGATTCAATAGAACTTTGTATTACTTATGTGAGTTTAAGAAATAGTGTATCAGTTACGCGTGAAAAGAAATTCAATATTTTTTTTTAATTTATAATTTTCACATTTCTTCTAATCGTATTATTTTTTTTCTGTAAATTTAATTAAATAAACGATCATGTTTCACAAACACGATATTATTATTTTAACAGATTTTTGTCGGCCATGATTTTTCTCAGAAAGCATTTTCATTCGATTTCGCGATTTATTTTCGCGTTCATATTCCGCAATAGATTGCAATTGTATTTCAAATAGTTCTCTGTTCTCTTAGCTGACGTACATTTTCGTTCCTTGTTTATTATTTCAAATAGTACAGATTTGTTTTTAATAATTTATAAAATTTTCGCGTTAAGTACGTTTGGAATTTTTTTTTTTATATATACACACTGCATAACTATATTTTACAACGTTATTTTTTTAATATATTTTACCGTCGATTTGGAATGGTATTTTTTGAAAAGTAATATGGTATTTATCGCGACACACCCAAAACAGTCTATTCAATAAAATATACTTGTACGTATTTATATAGTACAGTGAAATCTCCAGTAACAGATACTTTTATGATTGATTTTCATAATTTTTATTGTAATTGACCAAGTGTATTTTATTACAATGTACATAGATTTTTCATTATTATTATTATTAAATTATTTTAACGTATATATAATATTAACGCGTCAATCGGCCTTAAACAAGTTAATTTAACTGATTTTCCCCCTATAAATGTTGCTTTATAAAATTATTTTTATTTATCTTTCATAAATATTAAATAATATTGTATTATAAATAATTAATACTTATATTTCATTAGTATACGCATGAAACATACGTAATTTTGATTGATATTACGAATAATATACAATGTCGACATTTCATTCGTCCACAATAAAAATGACCACCTCTGAGTAGCGGAAAAGATTTGAGAGCATCATAGGTATTCAAAGGGTTTCACTACTGTACACCTGTTATTCGAACGCACTGCAGACGGCAATTGTCCTTCTCGTAACATATTTTTAAGCAATCGACGAAATAGTTTTAAAAGTTTTTTTTTATTCGTTTTACAACACTCGAAGAACTTTATTCGAATTTAATATATGTTTTCGCGTTCGGATTTCCTAAATCGACTTTTGAAACTCAAATGTGAATATATAACATACTGATATTATTATCTTATTGTCTCTGCGTGTACGCACAGTTTAACTAAATCGCCGTGCAAAACTCTTCAACTCATGAGTGGTTTAATGTTTCTTTTTCTTTTTTCAAAAGTAACGTACATTTTCCATATTATTACATATGCGTGTGCACGCATACCGAAAAAGACGATATTATACAATCAGAAAACTTTCGTCTCGTCTTATGAATAATACAGTAAAACGTATTTTGCTGTAGATTACGATATAAAAAGAGCTAACAACATGCGATGTTGTATAGATTAAAATTTTTCTTTTACGAACATCACAAACAAAGAAGTGATAAAAAGAAAGAAAAAAAAGAACCTGATCGATAACAGAGAAAAAACATTCACAATATTTAAAGAAATAATATCGCTATAACATCGGATTCGAAAAATGTTTCGCATAAAAGCGTATAACGATTTATATCAATCCACGCGCGTGTATATAGACTGACACTTTTTTCTTTTTTATCTTCAGCCAGAGATTATCTTTCAACACATACTCTTTATTTTATCAAAAAAAAAAAAAAGAAAAGAAAAACCGTAAATTTTCGATATTCAGAAGACAATATACAAAAGTAAAGATGTAGTGGATTAAATACGCTCATATATTATACGTATAGACAGAAATTGTTATCAGTTTGTAAATAATTAAAATCGTCGATTTTTTCATACGAAAAAAATCTAAAAGCGCGACGGTGGTATGAAAAATATTGAAATTTGAAGAAATTAAGAAAAAGCAAAAAAAATTCCAAAAAAAAGAAAAAAAAAATGTCTTCTAAATTTTCGTCTTGAAAATACGAAAAAGCGAAACAACAGTCGATGCTGTCCGCGATACATAGAAAGATAAATATTTTTTTTATATACGCGGTAACGTAACTTCATATTCGGTAAGGTGATTTCGTAATGAATTTCAAGTCATAATAGTTTTCCGTTAATTAAAATATATTATACGAATAAAAAGAGCACCGGTTAGTTCCTATATATATATATATAAATAAATACGCTTCTCTTTTAGAATCCCCCCCTCCCGAAATAAACTAATAAATTTACATGATTTCGATTACTCTGAATTGCATATTTTATTCTCTATTGTGATCTAATCGTTACAAAACGATAAAAATACAGCTAACCCGAAATAATCAACAAAAAACTTTTCGTGTTTATAGTGTATTCGTATAAATAATCTCATAGAAATAGTTTAGACGGTTCGAATGTTTCGCGGAAGGAACTTTTGGCGCTGAAATATTTAATTTACGTAAACGTTGAATTTTACATCTGCAAATAGCTCTCACTGCGGTTTTAAACAGGAGGATGCAGAAATATTCGAGAACGAGAATATTCAGCAGTAACTCATTATTATTTGTACGTTGAAAGCGCGTGTAATTTAAAATGTACAAAAAAAAAAAAAAAAAATGGCTATTTCTCGAATAAAATAAACATATACTGTGAGTAGAAATTCAAAGGGAGAAATACCGTAATGTGTAGTAAAGTACATGAAATATATCACAAAAGCAAAAAAGAAAAAAAACAAAACGGAAAAAGACGAATACGTTAAAAAACAGCGACTCCTTTAAAATGTTCTTAAAATAAAAAATGAAAAAATCTCGGTCGTTGAAATTTTTTTCAGCCGAAAAATTCTTTTAATTTTGTCGTTTCGATAACTAGCAAGACGATAGTCCTCGAAATCTAACCCGCTTCTATATGTGATACGATCTCGGTTCGACGTCCCGGTGTAAAATCATACAGAAATTGACTCGCCGCCCACATCGGAATAATCGAAACGATAGTAGGTAATCAAATCGTGTACGCCGAGTAATAAATTGTTGCGATTTTTTTCAAACGCTAAAAAAAAGTCCATCGTATCATAAAAATGGTCTTTTAGGTCGAGTATCGACTCGACGGTGAGAACGCATCTTCCGTTTTTTTACGTCCACCTTGGTTTCGTTAATGTCAGTTCAATCAGAGCACACACGTCGTCCAAGGTTCTAGGCCGTCTCTCGCTTCTCTCACTCAATATTGTTTTTAATTTCGGTTTTAACGATTCTTCCTTGTGATATCCGATCGAGGGGAGAGAGAGAGAGAGAGAGATAGAGACCGGATTTGTGATCTCTACCGTTTCATTTATAGCTGTTTAACAGTAGGACTTCCTCGTCGCAATTACGTTGTCCTTCGACAACGCTATAAATATCTATTTACTGTACCGTTCCATGCGTGTATAGTATTCTTAATTATCTATCGCAGCTGGTGTTCTAATTTGATTTTATCGTTTAACACGCGTTGATCAGTCAGTTTCGAATTCTATAGTTTCAACGTTCCGATTGTCGTCGAGATTCAACGCGGCCCCGCTGGATTTCTATTTAAATAAAAATAATAATAATATTAAGCGAATTTCGGTATAGCACCGTCGCGAAATTCACGCAAATTACTTGTGTAGAAAAAAAATAAAGGTTTTCGATATCGGTTTGAACTCTGTAGTAGGTGTTCTACTACTACGTTGTGATGGATGTGCCTAATTTACAAACACACGACGTACTTACCATGCCGGTATGTCGTTACACGAAATAGTTTTATATATTAATTTTATCCGGGAAAATTTAACCATCGTATTACGATAGTGTGTTAAGGAGGAAAATATGATATGCGAATTAATCGTATTTTTTTTTTTTTTACATTTTATTATTTTTGTCGGAGAAGACAAAAAAAAAAAATAAAAACCACTCAAACTGCGATATACTTATAGAAACGAAATTAAATTATAACGGAGCGTAGAAAACGCGTAGTAGAATTTCATAACAATGTACCGTAATTATTATGGAAATAATATTAAAAAAAAATATATATACATATACGGAGTTTGTAAAAAAATTGGTATCGCTCATCTCGACGCTGTGTACTTTTGTAATAAACGAAACGCCGCCATCCGCCGTATTATATTGTGATTATAACGAAATACGCATATGTATCTGTTCTACTCGTATAGACAATGATCGAGGAGTTACGAAATTATATTGGCGAATAAAACGGTAACGGAATATTATCGTATTGAATTTTTCATTTTTGTTATTCTACGGAGATACGTTATTTTTACAATGTAACTGTATAACTATACTTGTATGTTATATCATAAGAAATCGATTTCCATTTTCAGATATTTCGTCTGTTACCCGTTGCGCTGGTGGTGGTATCGTAACGGATAATAAACTATTATTATTATTATTATAATTTTACTACGACGGGTATAACAAAACTTATTATAACCTGAGGTTGTATTTTAAACGTTTTGAAAACAGCACATTTATTTGAATCCACAGAATCCTCAGCGCTTAGACCTTCGCACTATAGTATCGTCTCGAATACGTATAATTTTAAAATCGACATTTCCATAAAATCAAATAGACGTTTCCTCGTGCACATATAAATGTATACAATATTTAAAAAAAATATTACCGGAGGACTATGTGCATGGAAATATTGAAAATCGAGGAAAATATTTCAATGGAATATGCATTTAGACAGGAATAATCAAATGTTCAGGGAAATATAAAGCAAAAACGTGGTAATATTTTAGAAATGAATATTATGTGGGATTATGCATTATGATTTTTCATATAATATATTATTATTATTTTTATTATTTTCGTGTTGTGTTCTCCTGAATTTTAAATTCCGATAAAAATATTTTCGTCGATTTTCATTTTCTATATATTATTATTATTACTTTCCTCCGAGTTATTTTCCCGATATTTTTTTTATTCTTCGCGTAAGTCACATTTATTCCTGGTATTTCTCCTTCCCGTTTTTTATCATTTATCCAAATATTACTTTTCTGATTTTTATAGCTCCGGCAAAAAATTCTATACTTATATATTTTTTCCCCCTTCAAATTTTATTATATCCGGTGGCTTTATAATGTTATCCAGTGTATACACGTTTACAAACAATTAATTATATTATTAAACGTAATGTAATTGTTTTAAAATATAATATTTCATAAACAGTTTTTGATTAATTATTATTTTATATTTGAAAAGAGTAATTGAAATTAATTAGGACGACCCGATATTTTTAGGATATTTTTAAAAAAAATCAATATAATGTAATATACATATATATATATATATATTGATATATAATCGAATTTATATAGGTAATATAATGTTTTATGTAGAAACTAAACGAAGCGTACACAAACGCGTATCATCAGAGTCACAACAGCACATTTTGACAAGAAAATAAACGCTTGTACCGCTATAGTGTGTTATTTATTATCGTTGTATAGTTTATTTTTTCGATTTTTCCATTAACACGAAATCGATGCAAAAAAAAAAACGTTTATTAGGAATATTACGTATAATTTTTGATCTAAAAGATGAATATGTCTTTATTTTTTGAGTTTCCTAATCATTACAATACATCGGATTTTCGCGTTAAAATAGAGGCGCTACCACACTACGTTTCCGTGGCATCAAAATATGCCTCGTCCGCGCGAGTGCGTAGAGCAAAATTAATATATAAAATATTCACGAAATCGCTGATGTACAAATATATATTGACCCGAAACAAGCCTAAAGCAATCTAGCGATTTCGCGGAGTGTTTCTGACGGCAGAATATATAATTCAATGTTATACGAGATTCACATGGAAATCACTAGTTTTAACAGAATTATTCCGGGAGAGAATATCGGATTAACGCGGGATATGCGCACTAATTTCGTGAAGAAATACAGAGACGGTTTAAGAACAAAAAAAAAAAATATATATATATATATAACACTCGGTGTAAAAAACTATTAAAAAAAAATACGAAATGAAATTGTGTTCATTTCCGTTCGGAGAAAAAAGTCTCCGGAGAAGAGTGTTAGGTTAGGTGTGGATATAATCTGCAAAGACTAAGACTGATTTTTTTTTTTTTAAACTGAGCACGATATGACTTTAGCGTTGTCTCACGCGTAAGAGTAGCTGGTAATAATATAAATTATACAGGATCGAAACAAAAAAAAAAAAATTCCCCTATACGTACAGTATTTTATCAAAAACAAAAAAAAAAGAATTAAATTTTTTAAACCGATTAACGCGCGCAATTTCTATTAAAATGTTAATACACGCGTTGTGTATAGTTTTTGTTTTTCGCGTGCTCCAGTTTAATATTTTAACAACCCTTTTCTACGTAATTCCACTTTTGAATACGAGCGACGAGCAGTAGTTCATTAAAATGTTGTAATTAAACTACGAAATAAAACGCGATAAATAATACGATATACGCGTATTTTAAACATTTATAATATACACGCGTATATGTGTATTAAAACGCGCAATAGAGAAATAAACGATTACAAAAAAATTTCTGAAATTATGTACCGGTGTAAAAATATAAAATGCGTAAAACGTGGGGTTCTTTTTAAATGCTATTTGTAGTTTCGTTAAAAAATGAAACACCGATTTACGCGGTAAATAGTCCGAATAATAACGTTCGAATCCCGCGTGAATTCGAATTTGTGTTATACAATATGGCACAATCGAAATTATAACGATTACTACGTCATATAATAACAGCGGTCTTAATCCACACAAACATAATATTCGCACGAGTCTAATAATAAGTAGCCTGATAGGTATGCTGCTAAAATAATGGTTTTGGTTTGTCGTTACGACACCTATTACGTCGACTATATTACAATATTGTATATAACAGGATAGAAAATTAATGATAATGATATGTAGTTACACCTGTTTGTATGATATACCATTAGTACGGACTTAAATTGTAATAATAATAATAATAATAATAATAATAATAATAATAATAATAATAATAATAATAATAATAATAATAATAATAATAATAATAATAATAATAATAATAAAAATTATCTACTGCGTGTAACAAGTTAAATAATAATAATAATAATAATTGTCCGACGTTTAAATATTTAAAATATATATATTACTATTATTATTAATTATTGTGACAATACTGTGAAAAAAAAACATGTTATTCCCTCGGGGATTTGTGAAATCAAAATGAGGATATGTTGGCAGTATTAATGTTTTTCTACCATTGACCGAATGGAACGCGCATAGACCGGGAGAGACGTGAATACTGTTTATACATTAATAGGTACCTATATTACAGATTAGATGAATGCAGATGGATCACTCAGCCCGAGAACAAAATAATTGTAAATACGCTCTTTTGTATAGGATCGCATTTTGTTGTGAATGCGCTGTGTAGGCGCACGCGACGATATAAATTATTGTGCCGATATTATACGATATTATTGTACAACTTATTTATTATCTTAAATAATATTGTCATAACAATGGTTCGTATAATAAAATATTGTCAACAAGAAATATTCGTACAGTGAAACGCGGAATGGTTCAAATTGAAATTATCGAAAAAGAAATTATTCAAATATTACCGAAACAAATGCGGGGGGACGGGGAAATGTATTTATAAATGCAAAAGAAAAAAATTTAATTGGTACCGATTTAATAGGGAATTCGTGAAACTCTTGTCTCACTAAAATCTCTCGGTATTAAACGAAAATTATTGTAATTACGAAAAAAAAAAAGATTACATTTATAATAAACTCTGTTAAAATTATGTCGATTAGCTGTAGCGCGCCAAAGGCAGAGAGAGAGAGAGAGAGAAACACAATATAAATAACTCGTACGTGAAATCGTTTTGCGGTACACGCGCGTCCTATTAGTTTTCAAGAATATTCGGCAATATTCATTTTTTTCTTGTTCTTTTTTCATATTATTAATGCGGTGCCGTAGTATCGTAAAGAGTCCGTATCGTGTAGTAAGATAAACGCGCGTGTTTGTACTTTTTTTCCTCGTCCTATTCGAAAACATTATTGTACGTAAACCGAGAAGAAATGTGATGAGAAAATAAAACTTATACGTAAAATAAACGCATTTGAACAAAAATGAGTATATTTTCTCGTGTATTTTTTCCCCATTTCACGTTCTACGTAATTCGATATATTTCTCCGTGTCGTCCGCTAATAATATACGAATAAAATCTCTGGAAATTAATATCCGTCGGATTTGCAACGTTTGTCCGATGACTGGTGCTTGGTTTTGTAAAAAAAATAAAACAAACTCCGCCAAAAACAATTATCGTAGCGCTTTGCGCGACCTGTAACGATTCGCAGAAAAGTCGATTTCTGTTTTTTTTTTTTTTTTTTTTTTAAATAATTCGCGAAAAAAATTTAAACTTATCGAATTTATATTTTCCCGTATAAAGAATAGTATCTATTTGTACAAATCGTTTAACTGTAAAGAAAAAATTTCTCTATAAAAAAAAAAAAAAATAACGATTAATCGGAAAAATACTTGTCCGGTTGTTGCGAGGAGCCCCCCGACGAAGATTCTATAATTTGTTTCTCATAAACACTACGTCGAATATAATATTTAAAAAAAAACCTAATTATAATATATACACATAGCGCAGGCATGTCAAACACGCGGCATGCTGATCATTTTTTAATGCGGCCCGTGGCTTCCAATATTTATTGGATAATTTTTTAATAAGTAAGAAAAAAATTATAAAATTTTCATTTCGTGTCAGAACTATGTTTGAAAAAGGTATATTTAGTATATATTTTTGTTTTATCTTTTCATCGATAAGCTGTGATGATCGATTAAGTATTACTGTTGGTACTCGGTATAGGTACGCGTGCCTCTTCAAATGTTAACATCTAATCTAGTCTTTCCACATCCACCGTTCGAGTTCGAGTTCGAGTTTAAATTTTGCCGTGCGTGTATACTTTATTTATATTATTATTGCTTACATTTAGTATCAATTGTTTAATATGTCTGTATCAAAACCAAGTGGTAGTAAACGAAAAATTACCGACGAACATCGTACTCTTCATAAACATTGGGAATTACAGTATTATTGCTGTGAAATAAATAATACAATAATTTGATTAATATGTAAATTGTTATAAGTGTCCCAAAGTTATACAACATCTAACGACACTATGAACAACATAAATCAAAATATGACCATTATGAAGGAATAATGAGACAAGAAAAACTAAAAGAGTTTAAATCGGGGTATAAACAACAACAGCTACTGTTTACCAAAATACCACAAGAAAGTGAAGCTGCAGTTCATGACAGCTACGTATTGTCAGAGATAATTGCCAAACATTCTAAACCATTCACTGGAGGTGATTTTATAAAAACTTGTTTAATTAACACTGCTGAAATTATTTGTCCAGGAAGTCTTTAAGCTTTTCAGAAC
Organism: Chaetogeoica ovagalla; assembly: GCA_032441825.1. Classification (NCBI taxonomy): domain Eukaryota; kingdom Metazoa; phylum Arthropoda; class Insecta; order Hemiptera; family Aphididae; genus Chaetogeoica; species Chaetogeoica ovagalla. The sequence goes on from CM063736.1 coordinate 9,007,352, forward strand.
ATTTCATTAACTCGAAATACAGTTGCTGAAAGAATAACTGATCTAGCTTGCAACTTGAATAATCAGATTACAAGTAAAATACCTAGCTTCGATTTTTTTTCAATTGCTTGTGATGAGAGCACTCAGTTAGCTGTGTTTTTTCGTGTTTGCGATATGGAATTTAATATTTTTAAAGAGTTATTGTAAATTACACCAATGTATGACACTACAATAGAAGAGAACGTATTCGTTTCGGTTTGTGAAATTTTGAAAAATATGATTTACTTTTGTCAAAGTTATCTTCTGTGGCTACAGATAGAGCTCCCTCTATGACAGGTAAGTTTACATTTCTTTTTACAATAAACGCGGTAAAAGTCCCAACACAAATACAAATGGAACTGATCGAGATTCAAAATGATTCGAATTAAAAAAAAAATATAATGAATTTGGTATACTTGATTTTTATAAGTACGTACTATATGTAGAAACTCGTAGATTTGGGTGTAAAATTATCTCTATGTTTAGTGATACTTATCAATGTGAACAACTATTTTCATTAATGAACAGCAATAAATCTCCTGTTAGATACAGATTAACTGACACTCATCTCAATTCTGTGTTAAAAGTGGCTTCATCTAATTAAATTTCTCCCGAAATAGAAAAATTAATAGAAGAAAAATGATGCCAAATATCGTCCAACGAGAATTATTAATATGATTTTCTTTTGTAATTTAAATAATATCTATTTATAAATAATTAATATAATTTTTTTAAATGTTCATTTTTTTAACCTTTTAAAATTTAAATGCATTTGTACCTGTTGTGTTCGTAAAGAATAAAATTGAAAAATTTGTACAAAATATTCTTTTTTTGTTAAATGTTCATGTGAAATTGAAAACGCGATAAAAAAAATTTTACAGTACAGAATTTAGTGCCAAGTTTTAAATGTAATATAACGTTTTTGATCTCTTGTATCGAAATTTACGATTGCGGTTCGTAAAAATGTCAGTAATAGTACATTGTTTGTGAACGTCATAAAGACCGGGGGAAAAAAGAGTATATTTGTTAAGGTTTTTTGATAATAAAAAAAATAAATATATTGTTTTTCAGCGTTATATAAAAATAGAAAACCTTTTGAAGTATATACCGATTTCGAATGTATAAGACATTGTAATTCGCGATACACTGCAATTCTTAGTGACGTCCGCGAATTAAGAGAAACGAAATAATAACGTAATTCGATGAGCGGAGAAGAAAAAAAAACGGATTTTTATTTTAAAACGGATAGAAATATTACTCGAACGATTTCCAGATTGAAAAACACATCGACGCGTGTGAAATACGGATTCGATATAAAACCAATCCGTTAATATACTATATATTATATAGACGATGCGAATAGATGACGATGATGATGATAATAATAATAATAATTATGGTTTCGCGTCCGGACAGAACGATTGGAAATATTTTGAAACTCGTTTAATAACATCATATTAACTGCTTTTCAAAACGCGCGGTATCGTATGTTTTCGACAACGATTAATAATGTCGTTCCGGTCCAGAGATTATTCTCGTGTATACGAAAACACGCGGATTAAGATGATAATCATCGTGCAGACGATAATATAGAATATAATAGCAGACGCTCTTGAGAGAGTTTAATGCTTTATTGTACATGCAGTACGGAGATGGGAACAACTAAGCGATAATAATAATATTACAGATATTACCCATTAAACAGCTTTGACGTTGAAGAGTTCTTTTTTTATATTTATTATTCGACTTTTATATTAAATAGTGACACTGTTATACGTTTAATATTTACCGTTATATAATATTGCAGTTAGGTAGAAATTTAGTTAATTTGATAATTTTTTTTTTCCTATATGACGAAATCAGGACCCGATTTCTTTGTTTTATACGTATGGAATCGATTCGATCAAAATTTTCAATTTTTCCTAGTCCATAACTACGTTTACCAAACCGTTACATGACGTCAATGACGTAGAAATGTGTTGGACGAACGGATCGTCACACACAAAATTATCGCGGTTTTTCAATATAGTAGTGGCGTGTTCTGCGGTCCGCTGCGAATTAACGTCATTACTATAATACGAGTATATACGAACGCGTTACAGTAAGTATGTTTTGCGTTCGAACAATTCCATTCTATTATTTAGATTCTATTATTTTATTTGAAAAACACAAAACCGTATTATATATATATATATATATATATATATATATATATTAACATGCGTTATAAATATTATAATAATTGTAAAAAAGTCGTTAAATCGTGGGTTTTTTTTTAATCAAAAATCACAATTATACAATTAAAATCCGCATAAGTAAACACGTCGTTTACTGTTTTATACGAAAATCGATCGAAAAACAAATTTCGCGTTTAAGATGAATAAAAAAAAAAAAAGAAAAAAAATCACAGTATATATGAACACATATACATAGTTAGAAGAAGAATTATTAATTCGTTTTATTTGTCCATATAGAAAAGGACGGTCGGAGATTTTAAATTCAAAACGTTGTTACACATCGATTATTATTTATTATTCGTTTAACGAGAATTCACGTGTACCACGCGCGGCTGAGGAAACGTTTGAAACGCGCGTTCGATTCAAAAGATAAAGAAAAAAAGAAAAGATAAATCGCATTTTATTCGAACGTCCGAAAAGCAGAGAAACGTCATCGATAGAATTAAAATATACATAAAAACGTTTGACTATAATACATATACTAATACGATGGAATTAAATTAAAATTTCAATTATTACGCACTGCGCGCGTGTTTCAAAACCTCGTGAAGTTGTTCGCTGTACGGTTTGAAAGGTTAGAGAGAAAAAAAAACTTATGGATCAGGTTCTCCCTGAATTAATACGAAAATTTTAATTCAATATATCCGCTTTTGATGTTTGAAAATTACGTTTCGATCTAAATAGCGTTTTTTTTTTTTAGATATATACGTATATAATGAAAACAAATAAAAAGTTTTTGTTAATTTTCCGTTTTCGACTGTGTTCAAACGCGAAACTAAATATAGCAAATACAATTTGGATTTCTGAAAGTGTTTGTGAGCTGAATGACGACCGCCTATGTATACTTTTTATGATTTACATAAAACTGTATATATATATATATATATATATATATATATATATATATATATGTATATCCGTTGATATCCAAAGATTCGCACGTCATACGACCGCCACGTAAAAAACGTACAGGGATAGCGAATGTATATATTATATGGGACATGCGTGTCCGTAGCTGTTTACTTCGACGAAGTATTTTATTTAAATCAGCTGTAAGGAATCGTTTAGGAACTGAAAAATAGAGATTTCGTTATGGAGTAAAAAAAAAAAAAAACGAAAATTTCGCATTCTAACATTAAAATATTCTCGTAAATCGATTTTCAACGGCAAAATCTGTAAAAATAAGTTTCTATTATACGCTTGAACGTTCAACGCATATATTTAAATCATTTATAAATAAACGTACGAATTTATTTTGTACATTACGGAATTGAGCAATTTTCTCTTTGTCTTATTGCACACGCGGATAATAGTTATAAAATAAACTTTTCTTACTTCCACACGTGCCGATTGACTTATACAGTGATGCGATAAGGATTCTGATCTAAATTAATCGTGAATTTTTTTACATTTGAAATTTTTTTTTTTTCATAAATTCTTAAAAAAAATCACTCGAACGGATTTAAAATTTGAATAAAAAAATTCTTAATAATAAATTATTGAAAATCTTAAGATAAAAAAATGAGAAAAAAGCGGAAAAATCATTCTATACGATATAAAACGCACGACGAATTCAAAACATCCGTTTTCAGAACGCTTTCGCGCATCACTAAAATCGATCGGTGCGTATACGTTGGAAGCACAACGATTCGTGTGTGCAATACGAGTAGAGAGAGAATTTCAATTTAAAATTACACAATTTTCACGTTTCGTTTTGTCAAACATGAGTTTTCTTTTTGTCTTTTGATACGCGAATTCCGGCGTCAAAACGAATCGATCGCAATGATTTCGTATTCCGACACGCAGTGAGTGCACAGAAACAATTCCGACCTCTGTCATCGGCTACAGCAACACAGTGTGCAGTCGACACACGGGCCAAAAGAACATTTTGAAATACGAAACGTTTGGTGGAAACGTGGAAAGACAGACGGCCGTACGATAACAGTTTTATAATAATATTATTATTTCGACGACGACGACGACGATTGAATGGAATTGATAAACAAAATCGATCACGCTGTTGTAAAACAATTTGTTGCATTGTCGTTTGCACGCGTGTGAATGTGACGTGTGCCGAGAGAAGTTTCGACGGCAAACGAAACATTTTACCTAACGGTTTTTCGTCCGTCAGTTTTCATTCCGTGACGTTGACAATTATTATTATTATTAAAAAATCATTTTACTCGTTGACCGCTCTTCGACGGTCCATTTGCACGCAAACTCGTCGTTTTAACTCGTAGATTTTCATGGATTTTACGCGGTGGATTTTTTTTTTATGTTTTTTTTTTTATATCGATTGATGACAAAATAAAAGAAATAATATAAATTTAATCGTCTAAAAGTACAGTTCTATATGACTACAGGGACGTTGAAAACAGTTTAAGAGACTAACACACTCGTACGAATCCCCCCTGAAAGTACTCGGAACGTTAAAAATCGAAACGGACTCGATCAATTACTAATAATTGTAAAAGGACTTTTATGATGTGAAATAGACAAGAGTTTTGGATTATGGAGAAACGCGCACCAAACGATTATTAAAATGATAGTCCCGTCGTACGTTGTCTTTTACGTTTCAAAAATATTATTACGACGAGAACGACGATCAATCGAGAGGAGAGTAGTGTAAACACGTCTAAAACGAACAATACGCTCAAATCTATACAGTCTGCGCTTTTTTCAAGCGAAAACTATAAAATATTGAAAAAAAAAGAAGAAAATTGCGAAACCCAATTAAATCGTATAAACATATTTCCACAATGCAAATATATACGGGAACTTTTATTCAGTTGAAAAAAACAGACGTAATTTCCATTTATTTTTCTAAGGACGCAATAGAAATTCACCGAAATATTTTTTAATCGCATTTGATAACTTGCGTATGTATTATAACAAACTTTTGAATGTCTAAAATATATGTAATTGTTTTCTTCTGTGCGTTTATAGTAGTTTGATTAAATCCATTTACACAAACGTATTAATTATAATGAATACAATTTGCGTATACTGCAAGTACGAATAAACGCTTAATTTTATTATTTTAAATTCGTTTCATTGCAAAACGAAAATTTTGATTTATCGCTCTTAATTACAGGTCTTTATAATTTTAATACGATCCGTTGTACGTCACCGAATATCTAAAAATTAATAGCTAAAAATTCGCTTTTTTCCTCTTCTTTTGCAATTTTCTCGCAGAGACTACTGCACGTCTACGAACGCGAAATTCACTCGAGAGGAATTTGAAAAAAAAAAAACGAGGAAAAATAAAAGAACACCGGAAACTATAAATAATGTCTTTTTCGAAATAATATCATCGCGTCGCGCAGGTGGAAATTTATACGAAATTCTTATTATGTACGCCGTTGAAACGTTATGCCTAAAAGTTTATATAATATTATTTCTATAATAATTTAAGTCCGACGAACTGCTATCGATTCCGGCGCAGCAGAGCAAAGCGTTTTTAAGATGAAAATTACTTTTTTTTCCACAGATCGCGCGTTCTTAATCGTTAGACATTTTTCGTATATAATGATATTATCTACGCGCACAATACTCGAGGGGATCGGGATAAAACGACGTAATTTTTTATATATATTATTCCGTTTTAAACCACTTATATAGTGAATTGAATTTATTTCCGAGGAGGAAAAAAAATTAGCCTCTTCTTTTCTATACACGTTATTGACGATATCGTTTTTTTTTTTTTTAATACAGTTTATTTAAACTATATAATAATAATAATAAAAACTAATTTGATTTAATTTTTAAATATTAATTCATCATTGTTGAACATTTTTCAACATCATTCGTTCCAGTACGGTATAAAGCCCATAAAATAAAATAAAACGGCAGCTTCCACTGAAGTTGTTCGCGCTGTAAAAGATATTTTTGAGAATTCTATTTTGGATTTGAATGAAAAAACAAAAAAAAAAAAAAACGCGAATCACAGTAATGTTAGTACTCAATTGTTAAAACGCGTCTGAAACTAAATTTTAGGATTTGGAAAAATATTTATAAATATTTGTCGTGTCCAAACGAATACGCCGAAAACACTTTTTATTTATTTTTGATATAAACCCATCGTGTACTACATTTAGAATAAATCGGTTCGTGAAATACCGCCGCGGCGGCGGATAATCGAGAGTTATATAAATTATATTTTACATTAGAACGTTTGAGAGAAAATTATTCGGGAAAATTTGTGATGCGTTATTCGGCGCTCAGACGAGCGAATGAAAGAAACTGTACATAACGGACAAAGTGCGAATTCTTTTTCGATGACAGATTACTTATAGAGAATAGATCGAAAAAAAAAAGAAAAAGACTTCAGCAAGAGACATGCCCGGAGAAAGTGCGACGATTTAGCCGGTTAGCGAAAAGTATTCGAGGAATACTCAAAACAGGGAGGAGACCTAAGATGTTCGTCGGGTTGGGAAGATTGCGTAAAAAGTGATGCGAAGCTAGTGGAACCCAAAATGTAGTCGGTGGAAGAAAGTAACGTATGTCCGTAGTATGGTCTTAATTTTGCTATAAGAATATTTCTCGAAGAAATAACGCGTTTATAGTTTACTGATGAATTATGCGATTTGACGGATGAGTTTTTATTTAATAAATATATGGACGCGTTCACTCTTTGTGCTGCGCGCTCGCTCATTGTCCGGACGATCGCATAACCGAATCCCGATATTGGTATTCGAAGTTATTCGCGATGGAAAACACGGTAACATCAAGACGAGGGAGACGGGTCGGACACGGCGGAAAACGTGACGTAGTAAATAAAAAAAAACGCAGTAAACAACGAATAAAATTATCATTACCTACAAAAACCGAGAACGAAAAAATAGGACGACGTAATATAATTAAAATATTATATTAAGACGCGTTACTCGATTTCGTTTCTTCGTCTCCTGGTTTTGCTGTTTAAATATAATTACGTAGTGTGTTTACACGCGGTCCGGATGAAAACTCCCCGAAAGCGTCTAAAAAGCAAAAAACCGAAATAATTGCGGATTTAACGACAAAGAAACGACGTCACGTCGACGCTTTTCGTACCTTATTCATGGCAAGTCCTTTCCGAGTCCAGAGAATATTTCACTCCAACGTGTAGTCAGATTCGATAGTTGCGTCAAATCTAATCGCCGTTCAAAAAAACCGTATCATCGATAATTATCGTCCGATCGATTGGAGAGCGATAACTGTAATGGAGATGGCAATTTATTCAGAAACACGATTTTTAAATAGCGTAATAAAACTTTTAAAGGTAGCCGAGAAAAATTTGAAAAATGTACCTCGTTCTGCGGGAAAACACTATTCATACAAATATTAAAAAAAAAAAAAAAAAATCTTCTGTGTGGATAATCGAAAATTTTATAAACGTAACGAGGGGACGACGTTGAAAAACGAGTCTGAAGTGACATTTTACTGAAAATGTCCGAGTGCTACACACCGATAATAATAATACGAGCTTGTTCGCGTACGGCTCTTTCGATTCGAGAGTGTTCGTGCGAAAAAAAGTAAAAATAAATGTACCGCGGTACTTGTACATCCTCTTGATGACCCGACTCCCGTGCGAACTCTTTCCTAAATTAAAATCCGAGATGACTCTTTTGTCGTCGTGGACCCGTGGAAAATATCGACAATTGCTTTGATTCACGATTGACGGGGAGGAGAGTATTATAACTGCATACAACACATCCCAAGAGCCGTACGTCGAACGAGTTAATTTACGATTCGTTTGTAATACTCATTTGTACTTTGAAATTAATTAATACGCTTATGTTTGGGACGTGCTACGAGTTGGTACCGTTTTTTAGATATTTTTATTCGTTTCGCTTTTAGAGTTTACACATCTGTACGAAATGCGCGACAGATATGATGGATAATGTCGTGAAATAAAAAAAAAAAATTCGATAGATTACTTTTCCATTATTAGTGTGATAAATATGCGATCGACGACGATCATCGCGGTAATGTATTTACACGACGCGCGCGCTTCCACAATAACGCTCGTATTTGATTTGTAATTTTTTTGAAATATAACTTCTTTTTCATTTTTTCTCACATTTAGTTTTTTTTAAAAACATACATTTTTAAAATGTCCGTAAAGCGTTTTTTTTAATCTATATTTTATATACATATACGCAGTATGCACGAGAATCGTAAAAAAAAAAAACATATTCCGATGAACATAAATATTAAATTATTTTAGATGGAAAACGTTAAATTGGAATATAAACAGCAAAAACATGACGTCGTAGCAACGGACCAACCTATTTCGGGTTATTATTAACATAAATTTACTTAACGCATCGCAGTAATATGTTACGAAATTACTTTTACTTGATGATAAAACCATATATATATATATAAAGTAAAACTACTTTAAATAAACGTAAATATTACATTAACCGTTATACGCGAACGGTGTTTCGAAAAAAAAAAATATGTACATTTTTTAAAAACCCGAAATAACCGTTCAACACATTATTCAACGAAATCGTTGTGATAACAATTAGTTTATCGTACTTTTAACAACGGATATTAAAATATTAATTCGTTCTTCTCTAAGTTTGGAACGGATAAATCGACTAAATTATTGCGGTAAATATAGACTTATTAGAATTATTAAATACCACGTCGGCATTATAGTAAACGCTTGAATAAAATATGCATTCTGTCGATGATTATTGTTTAATAACATTTTAAAACTGATCGATTTTTCAATAATATTATCCGATAGTTTTATACGTGAATTCGCAATTGTATCGTTTACGTAACAAATACAACCGTATGTAATCGTGTGTGTGTGTGAATCTTCTGCAGATTTAAATTGTCGACCGAATATCTAAAAATATAAACGCGTTTTATTTAAAAAAATTGTAAGGCCCGGCGCATACTGAAAGAGCTGATCGCCGCCGAGCAGCTCGGAGCGGTTTGGAGACAAAAAGAACGCACGCAAAGCAATTGACGATGTCATCAGTCAACGACAAAACACGACAAGACCAAACAAAACATGATCGGTGTTGTTCGGTCTGATTTCGTACTTTTACTCCGAGTGAAATATGAAAAACAAAAACTAAGCGGTCATTACACGCGTTCTTTTCGCGTTTAATATCACTATTATTATTTATCACGTAATTCGGTTAAAATAATTAAAAATCGTATTGTTTTTTTGTACATTTTTTTTATTTATCTCGTGCACTCGAATTTTTCGTTTTCCATTGTCATTAATGTTCGCTGTCTAACGAAAATCGTCACAAAAGCGGTATAAAAAAACATCGTCATCTTCGTCGTCAGAATTCATCTTGACGACTGGTGCTAAAAACGAACAAATATATCCCAAATTAGTACGTGTTTGTTTTGTCTTGTTCCGTTTTATTTCGTCAGCGTGCGTGTAATGTGTTTGAAGCGAAACGTTTCGAACGGCTCGCGCAACAGTTTTGCTCTTTCAACGCGCGCCCGGCCTAAATAAAAATCGTTCCCGTGTTTTTATTACAGAATTTCGCATTTGTTTTTCGTTTTTTATAATACAAATTCGTGTTGTTTTACGACTCAATGATTTGAAAACACTAAAGTCTTCAAGTCAAATCTCTTTCTCTTTTCAAATATGTCAAAAATGATTTGTACCGCGGCCGGTGGGCAAAGCGAGATGAACTTTTTTTTTTTATTCTTATTATTATTATTATTATTATTATTACTACTATTCTGTCTCGGTTGTTTACACTGACTTTATATTTATATTTTTTAAATAATATTAATAAACGTTTCGCTCGAAACGATTTCGAGTAAATAACAATTTGTGTTTTCAACGCCGTAAAATTGAAGCACAAAAACACTCGTCATGAAGTGTAACTGTTGTTGTTGTTGTTGTTGTCAGAGGCGTGTGTTATCATTTGTAAATTCGTGTGTACTCTGTAACCATCTCGTCAAAGTGTATGCCGGTAACGGATTATTATTATTATTATTGAAATCCATAATATGAAATACTCGCATAAAGCGGTAGGCAACCCATGTGGGAATTTAACAGTAACAATTTTAATGGAATTTTAAATAACGTTTACTATTTACTTGACGTTTAATTCAAAATCGGTATTTATAACATTACGACGATTCGACATTCGTCCGTCGTCAACCAGTTAAATGTGACGGAAACCACTACGGGATTTCTACGAGACCGCCTAAATTATTATACGTGTGACGCAAAAGAAAAACCGCGATCTTATTAGACGACTTTGAAATTGTCTCGGCTTATTTATTTATTTATTTTTTATATGCTTATATAGTAGGTTTAACACCAAATCGATCAATTATTAATTTTGCGCAATAAATTTTTAATTTTTAGAGAAAAAATTCTCAAGTCGCCGGTACTGCCTGGATAATGTTTTTAAAACTTCTAACACAGATTGTTGTATGCGGTTTTGTAATTTAATACGAACGGACGGATTGTCTACCGCAATAATCACTCACCGGAAGATTTTGATCGTTTACGTCCGAGAACGAATCCACTAGATGAACGCGTCCTTCGGCCAACACCCTGTCCATGGGCAACGTGTAATACCCTAGAGTCTTGTCGCACTGGTATCTTTGATGGCTCAACAGTTGTACGATGAGCACATCGTCGTTTTCCAATCGTTTCGTTATAGGCCATTCGAAGTTCTAAAAGCAAAAAAAAAAAAAAAATTTACAATATTTCAATATCGTCTTATTTACACGGCGTTATATTATATATATATATATATATATATATATATTTTATGATTTTTTTATTAAAGCATAGACGATTTTTCTATTTTTGTTATTTACGTGTTGTGAAAATCGATGATAACTATCGAAATGAAAAAAAAAAGTGTTGATACGTTATTTCGCATTTACCATTCATTTACACTAGCTTCGGTTTTTTTTCCTATAATTTCGTATGTATTTTTCGTCGAAAATTTAAAAACACAGACATACAGATAAACCTACGACGTACACATAATTTATGTTAGAATAAATGTGGTTGTGAAATGTTATAGCCTAAATCAAACGACGAGACTGTTTTTTCTTTTTTACTTTTTGTTTTTACCCAATAAAACGTATTACGAATAAAAGAAAAATCGATTTTCACGTGCATACATTATAATTTGAAATGTTTATATTTCATAGATTGTCGAATTGTACAGCGGGATTTCACGGAAAACATATAAATACGTTTTTAATACGAACCTACTAATATTATTTTATGTTTCGCGTAGACTGTTAATGATTATTATTATTATTATCATCATCATCATCATCATCATCATCATCATCATTATTATCATTATCATTATTATTATTATTATTATTATTATTATTATTATTATTATTATTATTATTATTATTATTATTATTATTTATTTCGCTCGTTATTATTATTTTCGTAACGGAAAATGCGAAACGCATTCGGTTTGGACTATTTTTCGAAAACGTATAAAAATGAAAATATATTAAATTTCTTTACTAGAACATTCGTGTGCGACGAATAAATAAACCGAGAACGTGTAATATCAGTCTTGTGGCAAATTAATATCGTTCGTTATAACTATCTTAGTTCACCACACATCTTTGTGAAACTGATTTTGAATAATATATCACTGTCGTTGATAACCTAACGGTGAAGATTTTTGTTCCGTATATAAAACGTATTGAAAGAAATAGATTTTTTTCAGAATTTCTGGTATAATGATTTATACGGAGAATACGAAAATAATTGCATAACTGCAATACGTGATTGTAAATGGAGATTAATATCGCGGTGTCGATATATGTCTGTTGAAATAATTTTCGTTATTGCTTGGCGTTTATCGAGAATAGAGAATATTATACGCATAGACGAGAAATTATAATAATAATAATAAAAAATACGAATATATATTGGTATTGTTTAGAAAAGAATATTTCAAATATTTATTGGAAAGTTATTGCAAAATGGCAAAATCGTATTATTAAAATCGTTCCGACGCATTAAATTCGTATTCGAAAAGAATTAATATTTATACTGCGCGCGAACAGACGTGTTGTTTTTGACCGTATTGTTGAACCCAATCGCAAATAAGTATTTAAAATATTTAATATTTGTAATTTTAGTAAATCTAAATAATTTCACGTCATTTATCTTGCACAGATCGCTAGCGGAACTCGCAAGAAAAATATATACGCAGAAACGCAGCACCAGTGTGTGTATTTGATAAAATTCGGAAATCTCGCTATACGGACATTGTTATAAACTTTTGGAAAAAAATGTATTAGGTACGTTGAAATTGATATTTTTTTCCCAATGGAATGTCCGAGGAGGCGGACGTTTTAATAAGCGGGACTTGTACGCTCGGCACTTCGGGTATAATACAGAATCGGGCATTATACGTAATATATTTTTCTGATGATGCGACCCGGACGCTGCAAAGCTATTTATGCACGTCGACAAATGACAATTTTCTAGACGAGAGGATTTCGCGTTATTTATTTTTCCCGTTCGGTATAGTCGGAGATGGTTGACGGACTGCATGCCAACGTATTCGACGTGATTGCGCGGTATTTCGAATAAAAAAAACAGCAGCGGTTCACATAACGAGAATAGATGATTGCTACGATTAGTGAAGGCTCAATGAAAGACGCGATTAAAGACATGGCAAGTTTTCGACAAAAATCGAATATTCGTCGCTAGAAGTATACGTATATAGGCTCGACGTTCAGAGCGATTTACCAGTGGAAATAAGTTCCATTCAGTCTGATGAATTGATGTTCTTGTACAAAAAAATAAACAACGAACTGTAAATTTCCAATTAAATAGAAATATTGTCATTTAAATATTAAGATTTACCTAAAAGTTAAGATTTTTTTCTTTATAAATTGTATACAAAAAAATAAAAATAAAAAATAATAATAACTATAATAATTCAGTTTTAAAATGTAGTACGTGTAATGATTATAAAAATTTCTAGTAGTACTTGGTGATAAATTTATTGGTAACCCCTTAAATAAGAGATTTTAAATCTATTTCTGGGCGAAGGGAGGTTTAAAAAACAAATAGTTCGTCCATACTATATAAACGATATAATAAAATATTTCGAATAGAATTGTTGTAATAAATTCATTAGAACGAATCAAATAATTATACTCGTCAAATAATGAACTTTGTTATTCTTCGATACATCTATTAGAATTTCGCTTCCCCCCTTCCCAAAATATATTGTTAACACATCTAAACATAATAAATCTTATATTAATTCTATATGAATGTCTTAATTAAAATAAAATCGAATACAAATTAAACGTATTGATTTCCTGCAGGTATTCACTAGCACTATTTTATGATATTAACAAAATGTTCATCATCCCCAATTTCATTAATTATACATGTATATAGTAGAGAATCAGTGTAACGTATTTGTTGTCGACTACGTGTCGACAACAGTAGCTTTAAACGCGTTTCAAAATAGAAATTGACTATAGAAATATTTTAAACTGATCTTTTGGTCCTGAAGGAATTTATCTCGTTCCTTTCCTCCGAAAAATAGAATAATTTGTTGCTAATCTATATAATTTGTTAAATTTAATTTCTATAGTCAATCTGTCTCGTCTAAACGTGGACAAACCGTTTTCTTCTTCTTATTGGATCAAGTCATCGTTTAAAAAAATTTTTTTTTCTCGGTTTCTCGACAAGAAATTATAACGCTAAATAACAAAAGAAAAAAGACACAATTTAAATACATTTTGTTTTCAGGTGTCCTTATATCAAATTTAACAGTGATCATTTGTTGATTACTTTTAATTTTCGTCTAAAATATCATTAACGAGCCAATTTAGTTGTTTTAACCTAACCGGATGAATAAAATGTTACGCTATATAAATATATATTTTTTTTTGACGCGATTTATTAAGCGACGTATAAAAAGGGTCGTGATCAAACAACTGTCAATATCAATTGGGGCGTTAATTTTTTTTTTTTGTTATTATATATATATATATATAGAAAAAAACATTTTGTCTCTCCGATCAATGCGATACGCAGCTAATTTAAATATTTGTTTTATACGAATAATTAATTGATCGTTGTCTGCGGGAGTATTTTTTCACATTTACTAAACAACAGAATACCGATTCCGGGGAAATCGATTTATATAATTATTATAATATATATTATATTTTTTAAACGCAATAAAGTCTATACAGGAATTTTTATTTCAATGGAATTTTCATCGAGTTCCTCCGTACCTCCGTTTACGAACGAAATTAAATCAACCATATATTTACTACTATGCATAGGTCATATAAAAACATAAAATTTAATTTATTAAAGTACACGTATATGTGAATATATTATACTTATGGCGGGTTGCAGGAAAATAGTTCTGTAAACAATCGACACGACAAATTATCGGTTCAATATATTAATAGTTTATTTAACATAATATTGCGTTGCACACGAAATAATTGTAAATAGTATCTATATGAATGAGGTTATAACCACTTACTCGGTAAACGCTATCAGTGATAAGATATTTTACCTTATCGTAATAATTTAAATACGTTTACAGGACTGATAACAGGTTATCTGTTCAGTAAACGTTTTCGCGCAACCCAGCAACATTAGCGTACGAAAATTCGTTAATATTAAAACTTTTACACGTCCGAAATAACGGCAACAGCGTGTTATTATACATAATATATCGATCTATATGATTAAATGACATTTTGCCACGACGTCGTCGTAAACCAGAAGCGAAATGAAGAACGTTTAGATATCGTATGTCATTGCGAATAATCGTCAAAACGTCAAAACGATTCGTATAAACTACCGAGTATGGTAAAAATTTGTGCGAATAATATTAAAAAAAAAAAAAAAAAACAGTTTTTTGTTTCTTTTATACAAAAACTAACGAAACTCCGTTTCACTGTACACATAACGATTCAGAAAGTCCTCGCGGACAAGACATACCACAGTTGACGACGATACGTGTAACACTTCATCGCACGAATTTCATATATAAGGAGGATATTATTATTTTTTTTTTTTTCGATTTTTCTCCAAGCATACACAATGTCGCGATTATACATAACGGTTTTCAACTATATCTCTCCGATACGGTTTATACGAACATCGCGAAATGTCTATATTAAATAATAATACATGCGTAAGTCGCGCCCGACATTTATTAATTTCGATAATATTTGGTATATTATAAACGCGGTGTAATAGTATAAAATACATATATAAAGCACACACACACGTCGTTTATTTAGTTTGTCATTATGAAAACGTATTGTATAAACTTTACGTGCACGCGCGCGTTTATTAACAATATAATAATAACCGAACGGGTAAACGCGAGAGAAGAAGCATTTGAAATATCGGATTCTGTAGTGTACCACCGTATTGTAAATAACAATAAGCGAACCGTTGTATATGTGTGTGTGTGTGTACAATGGTAAAAACGAAATTGAAGGAATAAAAAGAATTACGAGGAGGAAAATAGGAACGGGGGGCGGGAAACCTAAAAATTAATAATAGTAAATAATAATTATATAAATATATGTGTGTCGAAATTGTATTAAGAAAAATATTTATTAAATTTGTACATTATATTTATTACTATACCTAATCGACAAAAGTCACCGTCGGTGGACGATTGAGAGAAAAAAAATACGTCAACAGAATAAAAATAAATATTTTATAAATTACACGGTTAGGTTTTGGAAAATTACAATAAAACTACGTAACGTTAAAAAAATATATATCAAAGAAATAGTTTTACGCGGGGGAAATTAAATAATTATTGTTAAAAAAAAACGCACAATGGCGTGTTATTTATAATATGCGTTGATGTAAAATATTGTTTTTTCTTTAAACCCGTTATGATATATTTAAAATATTTCTAAATTTATTATTATAATACCTATGCAATAATACGATTATTTTCTATAACGCGTTCAAGTAAGATGTCAATTCGGAAATCAGTTTTTTTTTTTTTTTGGTTCTCTATTTCGATCATTCGTCAAAATAATATTTAACGCTACCCGCAGCTATGGTCGATAGTCTGTAAATTCCGAGACGATATTTGTAAATCGTTTTATTTTATAATTCATTCGTTTCCCTGAACTTAAAAATATTTTCGACAAGTATACTAATGAGTATAAAAAAGCAATCGTGTAATATTTCGAAAATTAATGAATAATTTCATTAGTATTAATCGATTGAAAATATTCTAAAAATCGTGTTTTTACACGAGTGTACTTACACTGGATGTATAAAATTAATTTTATTATTATTATGTTACGTCGAATATTTGTGTTCGTTTGCACTGTATTTTTAAACGCAGATATTAAAAAAAAAAATAAATAAATAAATAATCTTTACATTTTTTATAAAATTAAGTTATTTAATTATCGCGTTATAAAATATAATATAATTGGAAAAACACTGACTAAATTTAACACATACGATTATTATGTAAATAATTTACTTTATTATTCACAGTGAAGAGTAACTTTCTTTCATAATTTCCTTAGTGTATTACAGATATCCAAAATCGGTTTCCTACATGTTGTGGTAAAAATTTTCATCTTTTTATAATACGTTTTTATTGCATTTATAATAAATGAATAATACCTGTGTTCTATTATAAATACGACGAGATTATATTTATAGTAAAAAAAACTATTTTACTAAAGTATTAGAAAAATCGCAAGACTTGAAGCTTAAATTGGTTACCACAGGGTTTTTTAAATTTCTTATTAATTATGAAAAGTTAAAACTTTTATGCTTTGTTACTGATTTAGGGTATTTTTATTCACGTTTTCAAAAACAGTTACTAGCTGATAATGTGACAATATATGATTTGGTAAAAAAGAAAAAAGCTGTCCTTAAGTGTGTTTTGACGATCTTAAAAAATCTCCTCTCTTAGGTGATTGGGAAGAAACGTTAAGTAACTGTATTGTTGAATGTTAAACATTTAATTCCACTGATTTTAATGACTATAAAATAAGTATGCCACTCAAAGGTTTTACTTTACACAAGAAGACTGGTTTAATAAAAAATTACTGCCACTCGCAGGATGTCGTAATCACACACAGTAATGTATAGAACGGCTGTATACACGTATCGTCTCATATATTGATTTTAAAAATAATTGAGATTACTTATTATCTTAGCACCGTTAACACGGCGGATGATTAACATTTTTAATTTTCAACAATAAAATTCCGTTTTTTTTTTTTTGTTACTTTACTTTTAAGCGAGTCGTTTCGAATGTTTTTAGTTTCCTTTATAGCTCGATGACGATTATCGTTTTCCGCGCAATAAATTACTCAATCCTCGTAAAATATACTCGAGAAAATAACGGTCTGCTTGAAAAGTTGGTCCAACAGACATCCACGCCGTTATTAAGTACTTACGTTTTTGGTATAAATGAAATGCCCGTATAGTGTGGTTGCGTAAGTATTGCAGAGAGCGTTCGCGTGAAGATACACGCGTATATATCGTCATGACATTTATACAAACGACCTAACGTGTGCGTGTATATTAAGTGCATTAAGTATTATAACAACGCTTTTTTTTTATTTTATTACATATTTTTGTAACGTTTTAACGTTAAGAAACGCGTAGAATGTTTTTTTTTTCATTTTTCGCACACAAAAAAATTGAAAAATATTACAACGAATAAATCAAACGTCTACTGCATATCCGTATTGTATCGTTTCAAATGAACGATTTGAGTAAAAAAAAAAAAACCGAGTGTGACGTAGAAAGGCGATTTGTATGGTAAAGAAATTTAAACAATACGCGAAAATGAGTGTAGAAATTGAAATCAGACGAAAAAACCCCCGAATCAAATAATAATAATAATAATAATAATCCGTAAATTTCTTCGCTTCGCCGCTCTTATCCTTAAAATTGATCATCCGCCGCACGATCACTCCCCTGGCTTACAACAGTTAAAACTAATTAGCTTAGCCGACCGTAGAGTATTAGCCAACCTAAACTTCCGAAATAAACTTATTGATGGTTCGATTGATTCACTTGTTTTGTTATCGGAAGTAAATTTCAGGGTTCCTGGTAGATCTTCCCGCTTGTTTGCCCCATTCTATATACCGTTCCATCACTCCAGTTATAACCGGAACCATCCTATACGTCGGATGATGCGAATAGCGAATGAGGAACCGTTTGCTTTGGTACTTTTGATACTTTTGTAGTTATATTATAACAATATCAGAATACATGTTTATAATAATATATGTATTAGGTATGTGTATGTATGAATATATCTGTATGTGTATAATATTATATAAATGTGTATTGTTCATTAATTTATGTACAATCTGTACTTTGGCCTACGCCCGTAATGTATGTAAAAAAAATAAAAATAATATCGTAAACATAAATATATTCGGCGCTTTTCGACAATTGTCATTCGAGTTTGTAATTATAATAACGGGGAAAAAAATCAAAAAAACTGATTATTGATTTTTAATCACTGTACGGTCGTTATTAATTTTTTTTTAATTATATATACGATAATATAACGACACTCGACAACGGTTTGTTTGCAGGTCTCCCCTGGATTAAACCGGTAAAACGTGCTCGAGTGTTTTTAAAAATAAAATGAATATTTTCACAATTACACGCGCGTTATTGTCGAACAATTTTAAATCATTCGAATGGAAAATAAAGATAAATTAGATGGAAATAGAAAAAACGAAATTCGTTTGAAAATGAAATTTAATTAAAAATATAACGCGAATTATATACGGTTTTTTCCTGTTGAACGCTTAAAAGAGTTCGTTTCTCGCTCTTGCCATATCGTGCATAATACGCATAAAATCTAGCGTTTTTAACGTTCGAAGAAGCGAAAACAATCGTTTTCCGTATTTTAAAGACAACCAGCGATTGTTCGAGCGCATTAGATGTTTGGGAGAGCATTTATCCGAGTCTATTACAATAAATGGTATACCGACAAACAGTGGCGCAATCAGGAAATATTTTACACTAAGGAATATGAATAAAATGTTAATTAGTAGAGATATATTGCATATATTTTATTAAAACAAAAATTTCAAATCGATATTTAAATACGTAGGCTGTAATGATAATCGCATTCTGAGAGAAATTTACGTCGCCGAAATTGGTTACCAATTTGCATGTAGCAGCCGCACATATCATTGACTGTTATCCCACGTTGTACAAGTATCATGAACATCAGTGAAAACAAAAACTTGGAGTACCAACAGTGTTTTCCGTACCAAAGCGAAATGCAATATAATTGTCGCAACTCGCAGAGTGAATTCGAATTATGATTTATCACTCGTCAAATGTTTTGTAAACGTGTTTCCATGCCTTCGTATTTATTATAAATTGCCTAGAAACGTGGTTTCTAAGCGTGAAAAAATTACGTCTGCTATTAATGTTATTAATTTTCTCCGCACTTCACATTCACCAGCATTTTAAACGACACGGCCTATGGTCGACAAACAGAATCTCCCCTAGTTTTATATATCGCGTCTTTTTGATTCCACAAAATACATGGATTGTGTTCATAATCAGCTATTTAGTTTATGACGTGATGAACAATATTATTAGTAATAACTACAAAATATATTATATTATTCTCGCACATTATATTCGAAAAAAACTGTAACTGTCAACGGTTTTGATTCATCAAAGAAAGCTGACGAATCGATTGTTTCCACTGTTGAGACGCTTATTTCGAACGTGTTCTAAACTGCGCAAGAATTGTCCAAAATTGAATGAGATCGTACGACAGACATTTAAACAATCGTTCATATACGTAGACAGTTATTACTTATTACTATCATGCAGTTATTCCGTTTAAAAACAAAAAAAAAAATGATCGTCTGTGTGCGACTTATATAATAACGCGGTAGCGGCTCTCGAAAGCACGTAGTGCCTTTTACTCGGGCATTTTAGACGGCGTTTTGTGAACTCTATTTTTTTCTTTTCTTTTTTTTAAATCAATCGTAATTGCAAAAATATTACATTAATTGTAATCATCAAATTAAATATTCAATTGTCAAATCCAATAAACACTAAATATTCCTACATGAAATGATGAACGGTCGTAAGGCTGCGTATAGTTGGGAATGGAGTACACAAACTGCAAATGTATCAAAACATCGCCGTCGGCGAATGTTTATCACGTTTTGCTCTTTAATTATTTCTAAACATATATTTTGACCAACCTATAGATATAAGTAATAACCTATAGATACATAATAATAACCTATAGATCCCTCTAAATCACAGAAATGATCAAATTTCTGCGATTTTATTTGTTTTTATCCGATAGCAAAACACCGGCGGGCAACGGGCGACAACCGCGGCATCTTTGTAATTTTAATACTGGTATGATAATTGACGTGGCGGAGTACGGGAGAGTATTAGCGATATGGTGCTCGTTTCGTTTTAATTTTAAAGTATGAGCAGCAGCGGCGTCACATTATTATTGGTCATGAAATGTATAAATTTTTGTCATGAAAACATCTCGTCGTATTTTTAATAGAGTACAGGTACTATCCATTTATTATAATTGCAATAAAACACGTATTATAAAAAGGCGAGAATTTTTACCACGACGTGTAGGAAACCGTTTTTGGACATCTGTAATACACTAAGGAAATTATAAAAGAAAGTTACTTTTCATCCAAATTCCAATAATAAACATTAATAGTTAAATTAAACATTTTTTTTCTATTTTTTTTTTTTTTTGTTTCCAACATTTCTCGTATAGGGGAAACATCACGTATTTTACGAGATGCATTCAAATCAAATATTATATTATTATTAATATACTTTGCTGCGCATATTAAAGTAACCACACAATTGTCGTCTTATTATTATTATTATTATTATTATTATTATTATTATTTCGTATGTTTGAAAGCGATTGTATTGCAGTACAATATACAATTTTTCGTATATGATATTGGACTGTGAAAAGACAAAAAACCGGCGGCGATGACGCACACGATATAATACGCATTATTACCAGCACGTCGTATTGGCCTAAAATGGATTTTTCATTTTTTAAATTGTTCCAAATAAAGTAATACGAAGTAGAAAAATAACGATTTTTCTGTACCTGCATTTTTTTTCCACCGGATTCGATTATTTCTATATAATATCATTTCATTCCTTTTTTGTTTTTAAGTTGTTATATTTTATACATATTATTAAAAAAAAAAACCATCAGCGTGCAATGCAATATGGGAAAAACGACGGTAGATGTGTTATGTATTATGTTGAATACGCGTTAACGATATCAACAGCTCATATTTTATTTTTGACGTGAGAAAATTTCGTTTTCGATTTTTATTCGTCTTTTTTTTTACCGTTTACACGTCGTCGTATAAATTGAAATTTAATTTTAATTCAGCTATTATAAAACGTCACCGTATATATATTTACTGTAAACTCCACTTTTAACATTTCGCGTCTATAAATTATGGTTGTATTAGACAACGGATACGGGTGTAAAGTCAAAAAAATATATTAACGCTGTCGTCTGTATTAATAAATTTTTAATTGCTATTAAAATAAAAGCCACACTCGTTACAGTGTGAGTAAACCAGTAGTAAACGTTAAATAAATAGTAAACGTTTATTTCAATCCATTGAAATAGGCGAAACAATATTATTAATAATAAACATACACGCGTACGATTGATCACTCAGTCAGCTCCAAACTAAACACCCGCGTTTATACCGACATGGTGACCACAATAAAACAAATGTGTTAAGTCCCCCACGGATATGACCAAATATTTGTCTATGACTCTGTCATACTGAGCCTTGGTTATTATTACGATTATTGGATTGGAATTTAATATATTACTTTTGTAATAATGTGAAGTTAAGAAGCAAAGATATCACGTTATGATTTTATATATGACATCACAGTGATATTTATGGTGTAACACGCGTATTATATACTTTTGTGTGGTTATATTGTATCATAATAATATCTCCTCAGTACTGTGGACCGAAACGAATTTTTAAAATTAAATTTTTTTTTCTCAATCGAATCTGCGATCGATTGTGTTTATATTTATATTAAATTTGATACAGTTTAACAAAGTCAACGCGAATTAAACCTATATAGTATATAAATCGGACGAACCCGGGCGCAACATACTGAATGTCAGCGATTCGATTTTAATTTTCTTTTACGCCTACTCAAAACATCTATTAACAAGTCCACTGGAATTAACGCTAAACTATTCATCTACCAGTCCTTAATCAAACAAGTTTAGACTTTTTGCATTCAGCTATGGAAAATGCAAAAAAAAAAAAAATCAAACTTAAACAAAATATAACTCACGGGAAACTAGTAAATGGCCGTTACGTCTCTAACAATACTATCCATTCGGACCTAAAATATGAAATCAGTCCATGAAGAAGCTGAAATTCATTATCAACGCGATCGTCGTATACCGTCTCCGAAAACAATCCATTAATATCCCTTTCATCGATACAGGTGACCCTCCTGGGCGTCTAAAACGAAGGCCATCCGATAGGAGACTGAATTCGGATACGACGTAACGTTTAACGCTCGCGAATTTGTACCTGCAGTCTTAAAACTCCGAAACGCCTTTAAAAAAAAAAACATATCTACTTAAATAACGGCTTTCTTTTGTTATTTGTCGAATACGAATACGAATTTATTAATTATAGAAGATAAAAAAATAACGTTTAAATAAAATCTATTATCTGATCTAAACGCACACGGAGAAAAATGAAATTAATAAAATAAAAAATATTCGTTTATACAACAAATTTAGCAAAGACGAAACCGAATGATTTCTTGTATTTATAGACAGAGATTTTTGAATTGGAAATTTTTCGATGAATTAATATTTTATTCGACAAATGATAAACTGAACATGCAGGGGCGTTTGTTATAATATTAAAATATTGTCGTTGAATTATTATAAGTTTGTGTTAAATTCTGGCTCTTAATAATATAGAAATTTCCCGCGTTCGAAACGAAATATTTCGACAATTCTACCGAAGAAATGGGCGAGACGACGTATGCAACATTTGGGTTGTTTTTTTTTGTTTGAAAAACTATAAAAACAATTTGCTTCCATGGAACGCGCGTTTGAAGCTTATCCGATCCTATACACCTACACGACAAAGTGTTCGGCAAATGAAATAAAATAAAAATCAGAAAGTCTGTGTACACACTGCGGTAAATTCCTTTTCTGTCATTTCGTCGTCTTTCTGTTATAACGGATTATACAGTGAAATAAAATGAAATTTTACAATTCACCGTTAACAACGGTTTGTAGTATAATAATTGAAACTGAAGAGTAGTCGTTAGATATTTTCTACCAAAGTGTATTGTATCAGCGTACACGATATGTAACAACAGCGAGTGACGCTATGGGGATTATGTCGTGATGAAAAAAAAACAGAGAAGATAATATTCTGTCTAAGAATAAAACAATTGAAATTATTTTGAAAAAAATAAAATGTTTTTTTCACATATATGAATATTAAATATACAGTGTGTGTGTGTGCGTGTTCAATCTCGAGTATCAATCTCGCTTAATGTCCACTTTAAAAACAGGCATACATTTACGATTAATCCATCAACTTGTCACTGTACTACCGCCATAATAAATAAATTGTTTTCTTTTTTTTTTTGACAAAAAAAAATAAATACGTTTTCAAACGTGATAATTTATTTTCGTTTGTTTTTTTACATTAAAAATCGCGGTTTTATTGCAAATTATATATGTGTAAAAAAAAGAATTGTTTATTATTATTAGATATAAACAGTTATTGGAATTAAAACAAAACACGTTAAAACAACGTGGCACGTATTGAATGTTTACGAATACTTACCTTCCAACCCATCAAATTGAATATTTTTACACGAATATCATCCGATTATTCTCTCAGTTCACGTATTGCTAACGTATTTCTAAAAATTCCAATCAATTTTTTAAATATATATGTATACGAAATTTCGTTAATTATTGGCACGTTTAATCTTTTTCACTGACGTACCCATTCATTATTGAAATTCCGACAAAATCGTGAAAACTTGTCTTGTCCCGAATGTGGAAAAGACCTAAGGATTCTCAGTTATATTTTCCAGAGATTAGTGTAGGCGTTTTTTCGAAAATAAACTCTATTTCACAGAGCTTACTTGCACGAGTAAATGAAAATGAAAGATAAAAAAAAATTTTAATAAATATTATATGTTGAAAATTTCAACAATTTCGATAATATCATTTTATAGAATTTTCTTCGACCGACTTTGTCAAAGCGAGTGACTTCCGAACGCGGGGAATGTTTTCTGTTTTTTTTTTCACAATTGTAACCGCCTTTAGAAAATACGGATTTCCTTCTCGTTTAAAAAATCATTCGTTGTTCGAGCAAAACTGCAGAAGTGAGATTTCGGCACCTTTGTCATTCAATTCGATGTCAGTTTCGTGATGATACGGTTAGTTTCGCTTTTTTTTAAATTCTCGACGAACTAATGAGCAAACAAAGTTCGAAACGGTGAAATAAAAAAAAAAAAAACAAACAAATAATACTAGGTCGAAATATTGTTTTTCGTTCCGATGGAATATTAAAAGTTTTACGTGTTCAGCTCTTTTTTATTTTCACCGTGTACAAATAAAAATTATATTAAAATAATACAAATAAAACTCTTGTGCACGTTACACGCGCGTTCGAAAGAACGTAATGTTATTGAATTAGCGTACACATATCGGCACTCGGTCAATTTTTTTTTTTGTCGATATTTCATTTTTTACGATTCTTTCAAACGGCATTTTTACAGAGTAATATATATATATATATATATATATATATATATATATAAAGGGGGGGGGGAATGATGAATTCCATAGCGTTTTAACTTGAAAATTTCTCGGCTATTTCGATGTCGATAGTAAACGAAAACGCGAACGCCTACGGAAAATACGTCTTTTGATCTCGTTCCGCGTGGCCGTCCAAAACAATTTATCTTCTTTTTATTTTCACAATACAGATAGGGGGGGAAGGGTTGTATATTAACGTGAAAAAAAGAACACGAAATAACTTTTAAAAACTTCTGACCACAGTTGCACAAGAGATAAATACTCGCGAAATATATACGAAAATTTGTACATACATACTTCGTTTACATTTTAATAATAAATAGAGAGAGTTAAAAATAATAATAAAGATTTTTCTAAAAAACAGTGTTAAACTGTTAAATGGTAAAACAAAAATCCATGTGAAGGATTTCAATGGTGTGCGCGAGCTGTGTTCGACTCGCGTCTCAGTCGAAATTTAAAGCCTGTGTCAACTCAAGACTGTGTAACTATGTATGTGTTTACAGTTTTTCGGAAATTATTTCATTTTTTATAAATTTTTGACAAGACGCTTAGTCATTGAGCTCGCATTTTTCTTGTTTTTTTATTTCGATAACTTTATTACGAACGTATATAATCTGTATTCATCCAATAGCTGCTGTCCGGTATCGGGCGTTCTTCAGAATATTGAGAATGCTTGTGATGAATATAATCCCAAGTAGGCACTGTGTAAATAATTGTTTTTTTCAATATTTCTATATGGTATAGTCTTTTTTCACGCGACAATAAAATCCTACAACAATTCTCATAACCACTGTTGGTAATCATATCAAAATCAATTTAATATTATATATTGATAACCTGCAGGTAACTAACGGAAGAATCTTAAAAGACACTAAGTCTTTACACTTGATCGATGTTTTCGGAAAATCGTTATGGCCCATTTTAAAAAACGAAATTACACAGATGGTCAGGTGAACTATACGGGAAATCGTTTCTGTACGAGTAATGACAATTTTTTTTTCTCGTAGTATTGTGTATTTTCTTGACATATATGTTTTGCGCGTTTGAAAACTGTATATCATTTTAAAAAAAAAAAGTTGTTTTCTTTTTTTTGGCCATATAATAATTGCAATCGAAAAATCAATAACGTGTGAAATATTTTTAAGGAGTTTCCATTCTCGTCCCATCTTGCGGATAGTTTCCAAACCGAGCGTAAAACGATTCGCGTTAGTTACTCTAGAAACACGGAACAAATCTTGATATTTTCAGTAGTTTTTGCACCCAGACATAAAGGAAGTCACGATTTTATTTATGCGTAAAATGCCGTCAAGTTTTAATTAATTTCCAACACAAACTTTTTGATCTTGGAAAATTATCTTCAATCTTTCAAACGCGCAGCCTCCACGAATAGACCGCGTAACAATAGTAATAATTTAATCGCGTTTTATGAGGAAATTAGAATTATCCATGTGGCAACCGTGTGTACCAACTGTACCAGTAAATTAAATTTCAACACACGTGTCTCAAAGGAGGTTCTCTGCTGAAAAAATTGAATAGCAAATCTTTGGTTTTACAAAATAAGTATTAAATATTATTTATACGTATACTTTTATGTGCCTGAAATTAGATAGAAGAGAATAACGTTAACGATAAAGAAGGAAAGGCGATATAATATTCGAATAATTCGTCATAAGACAAAAAAATAAGACATGATGATGGAAATTACTCTAATTGATTCTGCCAGCATCTGCGGAAAGATCATTATCCAAAGTAAACTTTGCTTGTTCATTCATCTACTTGTATAAATAGCATCTCGATATCTATAACATTTAAACTTAAATCTTTATATTTATTGCGTGTGATAAAAGTTAAAACTTTACTTTTATGTAATAAGAGTTTAGAAATCGTGGATACATAGTTTAAGTTTGATTTATTTATTGTAGTCCTTAGTGTTCAAAAAACTTCTCGATTATTTTTAAAAATACGATATTGTGTATACAATTAAATAAATCATTAAGGATTTTCGTATTGTTTTACTGGTCGAATCGAAAGTAAACGCGTTTACGTTCTGCAATGGACCGAAGAACGTTCGAAGAGAGTTTAATGTGTTTTCAGAGTTGTATAATAGGGATTTTAAAATTAAAAATTGTGAAGAGAAGAAAATCACACAATGCTGATGTATTGAAAACAAAAAGTCTCCGCGTTATTTAAATAATGAAAACATTAAAATTTGTTCTCATCGAATGAATTTTTTTTAAGGTGTGTGTGAGTGGTGAGTCTCCAGCAAATAAAACGAATTGTGCCTGAATATTATTATGCAAAATAAAATTATAGGGATGTATTGCGTGTAATATTACGACACGATATTGTATTTCGTCGTTATATATTTCTAGAATTTCGTTTATTACGGCGAATTATTATGCCGAGTTTGTTCTGATTCTCATAAAACGTTAGGTTTCATAGGTCTCGCGACACTGGGAATAATGCGTTTATCTGGGAAATCGACTGTTTTACGAGCGCACTTCAATTAAAAATTAGAAACGAAAGTTACAAACAATTTTTTTTTTTTATCATTATTTTGTTTTCGAATTCAAATCGAAGACACGACGAACACAATAAACGGTGTTTTATCCCGAGACAATATTGTATAAAATGTTTTACACATATTGATGTCAATCATCAAATAAGATTTTTTTTCAAAGAACAATATTTTATTATTACTGGAATTCGGAACGGAAATCTCAAAATACGGCAATTTAATATATTTAAAAACGAAGCCTTTGTACATAAATAACGTATAAGAAACAATTTAAAAAAAACTATTATATATCTGTAACGTATAAGAAGTTTAGAAGAACGAAAAATTGTTGTCATTTTAAACCATCGAAATAACGGCCGTAAGTATTAAAATATCGACTTATTTATCGACGTTTCCGTGCATAGAACAATTCGATATTTAAAATTCCAAACACGCGTAATAATACTTTATATATAAATAAATAAATATATATATATATATATATATAATATAATATCAATTTGAATATTCGAACGAATGTACTACAGGTGTGAATTAATTGGAAATCCAATTATAGCGAAGGACGAACGCTCTTTGTTTAATAATTTCTATTGTGTCGCGTTAATTTCAATGTTGTGTTATGCATATTTCTAGTTTGTTATGGAATTTTCGCAAATAATTAAAATGTTTAAACGGATTAAAAAAAATATAGAAAACAGAGACACTGCAGCCACGGAGTATTGAGCTGGTCATCTGAATCGACTCATTTCAATCGATTATTATTATTATTATTATTATTATTATGACGGCCGAAAAATCGTCGAATTTTTTAACTATTAAATTATTTTCGAATGTTTATTTGCTAAAAATATCGTTTTTTTTTTCTTTTTTGTAACGAAATAAAGACACGAATCGCCTAAAACCGATTGAAAAATCGCGATATTGCCGGCTTATATCGGAATTTATATACGTGCGCAGAACGTATACATAATTATATAATAATATGTTTTCATCCGTATATGTACAATTCGGAATTTGACGTTTACGTTACACTTGTAATACACGATTTTCGTTTAAAACGTATCAACCGCCAATTGTGTTTTAATACGGCCGAGAGTATTACGATAAATCAAACTTGTTATACAAAACGCGTGCAGATTAAAACGTTTTAGAGTCATTCCGTTTAAAAAAAAGTACATAAGGTTTAAAAAAATTAATAAATATTTGTATATTTCGTGTAGAAAAACATTCTTTTTTTTATTTTAAAGTCTCTATTAGTGTTTTCTATATAGTTTTATATAACTCGACTGTTATAAGTCCGATTGCTGCTTTCGGCGTTGTAGTCGGCATGCGCGAAAGTGAGTCAACCTTATACTAAATAGACCCTAGAAATACGATTTCAGATGAGTTCAGTGGCGTATACGCAGGGGGATACATCACCCTGGTTTTTTTTTTATACTTTAAATATGATTTTGAACTCCAGTTCGTCAACATAGTACGCAGTTTTTACGTAGTTGTTGAAAAAAAAATTATCATTGGAAATATGTGCTGTAGTGAAAACTGATGAGTGGCACCAAAGGCATTTCATTACGGTTATAGCTCATACTTGTTGGTGATTTAATCAGAAAATTGATCTACTTATACTTATATACTCTTCTGGTTTATGACATTCCTCCACCATAAAAAATTCCTGGGCATACCACTGGATAAGTTAAACGTAAACCGCATGAACTAGTAGTGTTTAAAAGTGTTTTTTTCTTAATGAATTTGCGTCGAGTAGAAAAAAGAAAACGGACGTATAGCAACGGTGAGTGATTAAAACGATTGGCACAATTATTATCAGACGATTTTCTTCGAATAAAATGTAAATATAAACTCAAGGTTTTGATTTCTTTGACAATAAAACGCGTGGAACTCCTGTGTACAAAACCCTCCTCCGTCCCGGTTCACATTATACGCGACATTACGAGAGAAAAATAGAACCGTCAGAATTCCAAAAATCTTAAAAAAATTTTAAATGTACTAACCGATCATTTACGTGTTTTTACATATATATATTTCGACTTCACAGCGGCACAGAAACATTAGACGATTTGTACGATTTTAATACGAAACGTGTAATTTTATTATTATTTGTTTGTTGTAATAGTAGACAGAAAAACCGAGATAAAACAACGAAATTTTCGCGATTTAAAATAAATTGATTGTACTTTGTTTCTTGTTTTCACAATTTCCCTCCTCTTATCGATTAAAATAGAATTAAAACGTTATCTAACAAATTTATAATAACTATTTTAACAACCTACCTTTCACTGAACACCGAGCCGCATTCTGATATCGCGGCGATTTATACGAAACGACACTACTTCGTTTAAAGGTTAAGCGAAACTTATACGCGACTCAGTGTAGTTAAAGGTACTCGCGTAAAGAGCTTTTAAAACCGAATCCGACCTATATAATTGCCCGGAGAGAACACCAATTATAAAACGTCGTTCTGTCTCGAGACTTCTCATATAAACGTTCGTAAAATCTAATATTTTTTTTATCTAATTACCCCGGAAAATCGAGCAAACGCACACAAACCGATATTGCGTAGGTGTCTTATAATAATAATAATAATAATATAGAGAATTTAATTAAAACTTCAATAAACCGTCTGTCGTGATATTCTAAAAACACTGCACGTCTATAATCGATATAATAAACGCGTTGAATTGGAATAAAAATAATAATGATAATATATACTTTCGTACTCACTTGATTTACTAACGTAGAATCGATAATCTCCGAATGCTGTTCAATACCTACGAACAAACATAAATATCGATTAATATATATATATTTTAAATCACTTGTATTCGACGATTCAATGGTTAATTGTCGGCGGAGATCCATATTATAATATTGAATCGGTAGGTTTTCGGAAGCATATATATATAAAAAAAAAAAATAATCAAAATCTTCCGCCGCCGTTTACGCATAATCAGTGTCAAACTTGCGGGAGAGCTCGTACAATAAACACGTAATCGTAATAATTAATACGCGTGTTAATATATTTGTTGAAAAATGTATTCGAGTGTTTTTATACGTTTAACTGTTATTATGTTTTACATTAATTTATGCGTTAATATCTCGGAATTGTTTGCCAAATTTCGGTATGTTTTTTTTTTTTTTACGCATGTAATAATCTCATATTGTAATTTTTGTGATTTCACCGTAAAAACGATTAACGTTATTTTAATAATAACGTAATAATATCCATAACGATTTTTCTCTAATATAACCTAATCCAATTTTTTTTTTTTTTTATGTAAAACCACACGTTTTCTACTCGAGCTCGTCTTCGCACGCGAATTATCTTACCGATTTTTTACATATAAAATAATTGTGTTTATATGAAGGGAAACTACCGTTTATTGCAAAAAAAATCCGTAAAAATTTGTGTAATATACACGGTTTGAGCGTATTCAGACGTTGGTTGCAGACTGTTAATATAAGCTACATTTCTCCTATCTGCAGAGTGTGTAAATATTTTAAGCTTTCTTTTATATACGCGCGTCTCAGACGCTCGCTCCAACGAATAAATATAACGGTGGTGTAGTATAATTATATTTTGCGAATTTCTTCGTCGACGAAGCGTAATATGAAAAAAAAAAAAAAATTCCTTTCGAAATCTTTTGTTGTTACACGAACGTTTGTTTAATATCAGAGGAGAAATTACATACGAGTATATGTATATATATACACACGTATTCATCTCCGGGGAAAAGGAGAAAACAGACGCTGTGAAAACGTTATTGAAAAGGGAAGGGAACTTTTATTTTTTCCTTTTTTTCCGATGCTGCGAGGAAATCAAAAAATGAAAGTTCGCGGTGAAAATACACTGCACAATTTAACGTTCCGTGTATTACGCGATATTTTTTTAAAAATATTTTATTAAAAAAAAAAAATAGTAATTAGTAATAACTATTATTATTCACCGGGAGAATACAGTCCTATACACGACTTTAAATCAAGTGTTTTCAAAAAAAATACCCGGATTAAATCCTTACAGGGTAACGTTTATCTTTATTTTTATTATACCAAAATAAACTAGAGATAATTTCCAATACACTAATAACGGTTTAAAATCGTTATCTCGAATGGGTTTCGGTTTTAAACGACTTAATCGCATTTGGCTCTCTGCGGTAACATTTTTACGGCAATCCTATTCACATCTCTTCATAATTCGTATGTAAAAATCGAAGAGGTAACCTAACCGATCGATATTTATTTTTTTCTCGAACTCAGCAGTGGCATCATTTTCATGTTAAAGCACGCTCAGAACCGATGGTCATGGCCGTGTTTAAACGACTAACTTTAAAAACGTTTTGAATTATACCAGTCAAAAGTTACACTACGAAACGTCCAACGCAAAAACTAATTTAATTCCCATATCAGTTCCGTATACAGTTTTTACCACATTTTTTGGTAATTAAAATGCAATACATCTATATCGTAACATCGCGATTTCATATTGCAAAACGTCCGAAGCGCACCGGTTTGAGTCAACTCTTTTACAATCGGTATATGAAAAAAAATAAATACAGTTCATTCTATATATATATAATACAGTCTCTAAATCATTTTAGTGTATTAATATTATATGTAACACTGAACGGTTTTTTGTAAGAATTTTTTAATTCGGGTATTTTTTTTTTTAACACGCTTCGTGTGCGATCTCTACGTACGCGAACGGTTAGAATTTGCGAATTTCATTCGTTTCGAATGGGTAAATTATGTTTAAAAATACGTATACGTGTATGCCAAATCGATATAAATGCGATACAGCATTACCTAATGCAATTCAGCAAGTAAATAGCGCGTTATTTTAAATTCACGTTTAATACGCGGCTTTAGGCGCAAAGGGACGCACAACCGTGCAGGAAGAAATTCTCCCCGGAGGGGTTAGTTTTGAATTTCGCGTTTGTTGTTTTGTCGAGAGGAAAATATAATTATATGTTCGCGGGAAAGCACGAAATTAGTCTGTTATGAAAATAGAATATCTCTTAACTCCATAAACGAATCCGTTTAGATAAACGAATTTCGAAAAATACGCGTTTGTTTGAATATTTCAACGCGACAACAATGTCCGACCATTCTCCCTCGTCGCCACGGATTTCAAACACTCGGACGAGAAATGCTTTTTGGCGAATTAAATAACTTTTTTATTCTCCCGGAATTTATCCGAAGGAGAATCGTGGAAAACCGTACAATTTACAGGCGCGAAAACTACCGACAATAGAAATATAAAAATATCAAAATACTCGAAGAGAATTTATTTTTCTAATTTAAAGCCCGTACCGTTTTATTCGAGATCTTTTGATTTTCTATTAAAATATTTTTTAAAAAAGTGTTTTAAGCGTTTAAATTATAAATTTTCAATCGAAATACCCTAAAACTACACTTCAGTCAATTATATTGTTATGTTAGAAATGGACATTATAATTTGAACGTCATATTATCTTGTCACTAATATAATTCTTACAAACCCACGAGGGCGGGAATATACTCGCACATCATTTTGAACAGTTATTAAAAAAAAAAAACAGTTTTTACGCTACGGTTTTGTTCGTGACATAAATAGGAGCAGTAATTTTGACAAATTTATATAAACATTCTATCACCTACCATTGACAATAGTGTGATATTTATATTTATGAATGGCTGGAAATCGACGATGGTGTGATATTCCCAATATATTGCTCTATTACTATAAAATATATATTATACAAATTTTATCACATATCTGTACACACACTATTAATCCTGATAAAATTTGAAGAGCAATATCGTAATAAGTGTTTCTTTTTATTCATATTTTTATCACGAAAAAAATAATCTATGAAGAAATTATACTTGAATTAAACGATGTTAATTCGGATTTTTAAAAAATCTTAGGAGTTTAGTCGATTTTCATTCATCGAATTGCCGGCGACGCGTTTTACTTCAAATTAAAATATAAAATAAAAAATATATTAATAAAAATACAAAATCTAAAAAAAGTTACCGAAATTAAAATTATCGTAATTAAAAACGACTTTCGCCGACATCGTTAACGTATACGAGTACTTATGTAATAACACGTTCTTAACAAAAAGTGTTGTTATCAAAATTCCCAAAGTTTTGTAATTATACGGTACAAATTCTCCTTTATTATTATTATTATTATTATTAGTGCGCATAACATTTTCCATTAGGTACATAAATCTTAGTCAGGGAGAAGGGCGTATGTATTGCATACCGGTGTAGATCATTCGCTCTGACGAAATCACGAGACTTCTAAAAAAAAAAAAAAAGAAATCCCCCGCCCGATTCTATCGGAGAACAACGAAAAAGATTTTTATGAATTACAAAATCCGCACATCGACGAAAAGCCGTAGAATTTTAAATACAGAACTATAATGTCGAGTAAATATGTTGTCTGAGCGAGTTATAAGTAATGATAATATCAAAAGCATATTTTTTGAACGTATTATAAAACGCGCGGATAGGGAATTTATCAACGTAACATTTGGTTTTCTATAGCAGAATTGACGACAATTTTTTTTTGGAAGATTTTTAAAAGAAATCGGTGTCAATTCTAACCCAATAGCTTTTGCAACGATGAAATATGCCTTTTACACGTATACATTTTCAGAGAACCGTATTTTGAAACAGAATATATTTTTTTTTATACCAGTTCACATATGTATATTATTCGTACGGATAATAAATTCGGCTTACAGCTCTCCACTTGCCGCTCTTCCGTCGGTCAACAACAAAAAAAAAAAAAAATGTGGGTCAACTCGGTATCGAAACGCGACGGGTGAAACGCGCCGTGTAAATGTGTTGTTTAAATAATAATTATAAAATAATTTTAATGGTAAGTATTTTTCGCAATTTTTTTTTTTTTTTTAGTAAATTAATTCGTGTTTTTTTCCCCCGGCGATCGATATCGCATAACTAATAATATTCAAAGTTCGTGTTATTATTTTTTTAAAACATGTAATAAATTAGCCGGGTTTTCGCCTCGTAATTTTAAGTAAACAGTGTACAAAACGTGTTCGGGCGACAATAATGTGTTAGTGAAGAGAATTTTATAAAATAAAAAAATACGTTTTATTTTTGTTATACACGTCTCGGAATTTTCAGCGTAAAATACAAAACGCAATTCTATAAAACCATGCGGTAGATATATTTCGAATAGAAAACTGATAAATATTTATTATCCCTGTGGTTTTAATATACTTATTTACATGTTCTTTTTCGCATATTCCGTCGAGTAGATGAGTAATAAAATCGTATTTTATAGCATTTAAAGTTCAATGTCGAACAAATATTACAATCAATAATATTACTTTAAAAATATAAACACATTTATATATATATATTTAAAATAATTACAAATATACATATCGTATATATGTATATACATTAAGGTGGTCATTATTTTTTTGTTTTGGAAATCGATGGCGGCTGGTTCTGAATTTTGTTCAATGTAATAAAAAAATAATTATGGTAAAGTTTTATTGTCATAGATCAGAGATGGCGAATAGGATTTTTTTAACGTGCCAACTTATGACACAATTCAAAAAAAAAATTTCAGCCGTGCCACTAATTATTTTAAATATAAATTAATAATTATCTATATGTATTTGCAATTAAATATTAATTTATTATAAGTCACTTAAAAATTTATAAATATATATTGACAGATGAAAGTTTTCGAGTGCCATCGAAAATCTCCTGCGTGCCACTTATTCGCCATCCCTGTCGTAGATCGACCCTTTCCTGTACCTCAAAGGAGTCAAAGTTTTGTAAAAAGGGATACATTGTTATTTGTTTGTTTGTATATGATACTGTTTTATATGAGTAATGAATATATGTGTATTAATTGACGATATGTGCAAACTGCAGGTCCGTGCCGGTCCGTGCTGGACAAGTGTGAATCCCGCTTTATCGTTATTAGTAATCATAATTGCAACAGTCGTGTTCTAGTATTTGAACAAGTGAATAAAACACAGTTACTACCTAGTCAATTTTAATTATGGAATCTAAAAGAAAACTCCGTGAAAGTGTTTATTTAATAGGAAATACTTCTCATCGACTTTTTGGATATGTAAATTAACTTCAAATAAACAAATTTTGTCTGTTTTTTTTTTT
This sequence comes from Chaetogeoica ovagalla, assembly GCA_032441825.1. Classification (NCBI taxonomy): domain Eukaryota; kingdom Metazoa; phylum Arthropoda; class Insecta; order Hemiptera; family Aphididae; genus Chaetogeoica; species Chaetogeoica ovagalla. Next base: position 9,043,156 of record CM063736.1, read on the forward strand.
TTTTTACAATTTACGCGAAGTTAATTTAAGTATACGTGAAAGTGTCCGCCGCCGATTGGTTATCGACGAGGTATTAATTATATTGACAAAAGGCACGAATTCCAACGATGGAAATTCGAAACTGTATACATAAAATAGAAAAACTTTATGATGAATTTTATACGGGGTATAAAATTAATAAGTCATTTCAATAATTTCATAACAAAGGATGAGGAACAAAAACAATTTTTGATGCAAACCATATACGATTACCGGAAACGATTTCCCGATGATGCAAAAAGATGTACACTAGCCAATACCTTCTATTATTATTCTAATATATATATATATATATATATATATATATATTTAATATGCATGTTGTTTTTTTTTTTTTTTAATATTTGGAGAATTAGCTCAAGTTGTAAAAAATATAAAATTGCGATTATTATATAAAATAGATAATCGATGATTAATTTAATTTTATCTTCCTTATTTTCTAAAAAAAATGTATTTTCGAGATTTTTCTTATCTTAAGATATTTCATTAAAAGGTTAATATTACGAAATTGAGTAAGGAATCTTTTTTATAGAAAATATTATGTTTTATAATAATCGTTATGTACCTATAATAATTGTATAGTATATAACTGAAGATATGACATTTAAAAAACTAAGAACCTATCTATTTTTCTACAATTTAATTTTGACCGGATTTTCTTAAATTTACGGAAAACTATCAATTTTACAAAAATAATTACTGAATTATACTTTTAGTAAATATTTATTACTATAATAATGGTTCTGTACTATTTTATCATAACTTTAATATTTAAGAGAGTGCACGCAAAAAATTAAAATCTATCCCCTTTTTATGTAACTTTAACCCCTTTGAGGCATGGGAAGGAGATAATTTATGACACCCAAACTTTACCAAAATATATTTTTTTGACGGAAAGAACAAAATTTAAAACCAGCCGGTATAAAATTCAAAAAAAAAAAATTGACCTCTATAGCTAAGGACCACCCTAATATATATATATATATATGCAAATGTACAAAGCAGTTGTATAATAAATACGTTTATTTACTACAAAAATGTTTTGACAAAAAGTCAATTAAGTAACAAAAAAAAAAAAAAAAAATAGTTGTGTTATCTGAAGATGATTTTTTATCAAAACCAGTAATGAATAAACATATTACAACAACTATTATATTATTTTCTCTATTAATTTAATAGTTTGTTTTACGTTTCTTGAAATTTTCTTTTGTATTTTAATATTTTATTAAATATATAATTCAATTTACTCGTCCCTTGCGTAAGCCGTATCACTCGCATGCCAAAAAAAACGTATAGGTGCTCCGAAGACGATACACGCGAGTCAGATTAACATAAAATAATTACTTTAAAACATTTTTTCTCCTCATCAAAAGAAACTAAATTCAATTCCGTTTGTACAGTTTCCGCGACGCGCGTTATTCGTACCGTCGAATCTCAACCACTACAACACACCCGCTATCATTTCTCTCTTCTCATCGGTCCTTCAATCGATAATTTCCTTGCTTCTACAAATCAATGATAATAATATATTGCGGCCGCATTATCTCTATCCTAATTCTTTCGTTTTTCATTATTTTTTCTTTCAAATTTCGTTTCTTATTCTTTTAGTTTTTTTTCCCGATCGATTTTAGCGTGTGTATTAAAATAATCATCTCGACACAAAATATTTTGTTTCTTTCGCGTTGTCAATAATATTCAACAAATCATTGTTCCGTCGTTGTCGACTTACGTAATTGTTTAAACACACTTGTAATTCAATAAATATATTTTTAGAAGCGACGAACATTTTTTTTTTTAATCTTACTGCGAACACCTTTCCGAGTAATAGGAGTGAGGTGAATTTCGACACACATTGCGTTCCCCGATATAACGAAATCATCGATTATCCTCTCGTACTTTTCCAAAAGAACTAATAAAAAATTGTAACCTCTTACCGCGTAGCCGGTAAATGTTTCGACAATTTTTGAGGTTTTTATGTTGTTTTTTTTTCAAAGAGCTCGAAATATAATGGACCTAACGTACTATATAATAAAACATTTCAACGATATTTATCGTAATGTATTCGTTAATATTATAATATAATAAACTATAAATAATCGTTTTCCACGTGTATTCAATGATTTATCGTTGATTTCTGTGAATTCAAAAATAAATTCTAAATATCTCCGTGCATTTTATACATAAATTTTCTAATATATCATCATTCGAATAAGGGTTTCGTAGCGTAAAAAAATAAAAATAAATGGTTTGCGACATATTTTATAGCGCTAGATTAGATATATATATATATATACAATGACGTTTGTTGAGTCCCGAACGCAGTTGACCATTTTTTTTTTTTTTTAATATAATCTCGTTATGTGTGAAACACGTCGACAAAACGCTATTTTATTTATATTTTACACGTTAATACGAAAATTCTCTCGCAATAAATTCGTGAAATACACTGCAGCACTATCGTTTCTAAAATATTATATGGAACACCCGTCGAATTGTGTCCATATGGAATGCGTAAAACCCAATGGCGGTCATATCAAAGTCTCAAACCCAATGATGAGCTAACAACTACTATTCTATTATCGACCTCAGAAATTTATGACGGACAATTTGGATGTTTTAGGCAATAAAAACGAATATAAAGTGGGCTATCAGTAGAACCCGTAACCTGCAATATCGGTTTTAAACCGAATACATTTTTAAATCCAATGATTCGCGCGTGACGCCAATTTATTTCAGTTGTTCGTTTGAACGACACACGAATCATTTTATTCCTATTTTAGAAATGTCTGGCAAACTGCCGTCACACAGGCGTGTGCGCAGAATTTTACCGAGAAATAGTTTCACCAACTGGATTATTAAAAAAAAAAAATGTGTTTTTGTGATCAAATCTTGTATGTAAGCTAATAGGGTATTAACTAAAGCTGAAAGTAGAATTCTTCTTAGTAGAACATGAATTAAACAAATTATTTTTTAAAGATTAAACTGCAGTAAAACAAAAATAACTATACGATTTATGTAAAAAATATATTTTTCGTTTTTCAAAATATTAAATGTACTTATTGAAATACCTTTTAACATTAGTCGTCGGTATTTAAAATTATAGATTTTTAAATTAAGTACTTCGTGTGGATTTATCGAACGCAATTTGAAATGCGTAGTACGCGTTGTTACAATAATCGTAAATGAAATACAGCAGATTACAGTAAAAAGATAATATACAGTATTGAAAATGTAATCCGAATACATTCACGTTGAGTATTTGAAAATAGCGTTTTTAATGTTTTTTAAGAAAAAGGATTCAGTAGTATTATTTTCCCGTCTATTAAGTTTTAAAACAATTTTTTTCCTTTTTTTTTTTTGCAGAGATGTAACAAAAGTTTAGAGGAATGTGGAATTCGTGTGGAATTTCAATAAGTCTACCATCGCTTTAGGTTCACAACGACACAAAAAAAGATCAACTTTCTCCGTCGTCGGAATAAAATCTATTTGACTACACCGCCGCTGATGATAATACGTATATAACGTATATGTATATAGGTCGTGAGTATAAAATATTTAAATAATTGTTTTCATTATAATATTTAAAAACGCGTTGTTTTAGACACGAAGCTGAAGCGACGGGAATTCAATCAACAGCGGTAAAACTCCCACACGCAGTATTCCGTGTAATTTTCAGTTTTAATTTAACATATTTCGTAAATATAATTATTATACGCGTAAAATGTCCGAGAAAAATTAATTTCAACGGGTACCATTTTCGTTTTTTTAAAATATATCTGTAATACAATATGTGTTAACGTTTCAATTTCCAAGTGTGCACACATTGCGGGTAAATATACATTGTTTGTGTGAAACTCGAGTGAAAACAACCAGACGACACAGATGCTGCAGATATGACTTTGTATGAGAAATCGATAATCTAACACATCGGGTAATTGTGTTGAACTCGATCGAATTATAATAATAATAATAATAATAAATAAGTGTAATACGTAAATATTTGAAATTGCAGTGGTACCCATTACTCAACACCGTTTGTTTGACGAGATATAATAATTAAAACGTACTAATTGTCGGATTATTATTGTAAATTCCTATTCTTATTATTACTGTGCACAAACCTTGTAACGGAACTTATTTTAATCGTCGGTGCTTGTGAATTTACTTTTGATAAATCAAATGCTTGTTTGTATTAAAATAATTTTAAGAGCGTTGTACTAAAAAGCGTTTCGATTTCTACTCGGATTATAATAAAGAAATAATAAACACCATCATTATGATATTGTAATCGAATGAAACGTGACGAAAACGTAACAATTCTATTTCGGATTCATTGACTGAGCGCTCAGAATGGAGAAACGTCAATGATAATTACACTTGGAAGGGGAAAAAAATTACAAAGTAAAATTATTATTGTTTTTAGGCCGTGTATTAAAAAAAAACACAATTTATTTCGTTTCGTTCCTCCTCGAAACCACCTAAAAAAAAAAAAAAAAAAAAAATTGTTCTTGCGATTTAAAAAATTCTATTCCGTTAGTATTGTGTAAAATAATAGCGAATTCGAGTGCGTATTATAAATTATACATAGAATCTCGAGCATTGCGCAATGCTATGTGTATGCGGAATAAGATATAAATAATTTATAAAAAAAAAGAAATATTGATTTTACGCTCAATTGTACACTAGAAAAAAATTCCGTACACGATAAAGTTCGAGTCAAGTTATCTCTTGGGAAGAACTATACTCTTACAATAAAAACCGTAGAAAAATCGGCAGCATGTTTTGTTCGTATTACGTGGGACCATTACATTAAAAATCTCTCAAATAAATACGAATTCAAGCAAATTTTTCATAAAATATTTTATATTTCAAAAATTGAACCACCTCCCTCCTCTGGAAAATCTACGCCACCGCGTAATTTATAAAATTTCAATTGTGATAATGTGTTTGAAACGGTAACGAATTACTCTAATGTGCATCATTAGGAGAAGCGATTCGAGAATTTTGAAATCCTGGATCGTTTTCTGTACAAGTAGACGTTTTACGGATTATCGAAATAATTTTTTTCTTTATATTTAACGCGATCGGGTAGCGTAGTATAGGGGAGGAGACACATATCATACGAGAGAACGATTCGATCGGGACGACATTTCGTTCAACCATACAAGACCTAAATTTTTTTTTCGACCGCGCGCCCGCGTGATAAAATTGTTTGAACTGTTCATGGACCGAGTGAAGTCGCCTGAGACCCGCTTTAATTAAACTAACGAAAGAATAACAACCATGTCGACGTAACAAAAATATATAAAACACAATACTGTGTACTACATAATCCAAAACAAGTAAGAAAATTAAAAATGCATAGAGCACTGCTCCGCGTTTAATATACTACAAATGCTCCGTTGTATAACAATAATAATTAAATAATCGAAGTGGTGTACTCGAATAAAATGTAACGTTAAAACATCTTATAATGTATTACACAGCTATTTTATTATTATCTCGAGTACGATATAACAATATTATTATTATTATTATATTTTACATCGGAGAAGAAAGTAATCGATAAACACCGTCGCGCGCACATTTCGTTTTGAATCCCTCTTGAGAAACTCGTGGTGTTGGCGCGGGTTTTTTATTCCTGTTTTTTGTTCACTTGATTAATTAATATGCTAGTTCTTTAAATTACCTACGCAATATGGTAAGCCTGCAGGTTTTTCGTGTTAAATATTCATGACTCTCGTTTTTATCATTCGCATAAATAATATCCGAGTCAACAAACTCCACTCGCCATACGTATGCGGCGGCGTAGTGTTGTATGACCGTGGTAGGGTCAAAACTCGTATAATTATTTCTCCTAACAAAGAAAATGGTGATGGGAGGGGGTGTTTTGCGGGTTTTTTAAATAATTAAAATAATAATTCTCGTGGTCACGTATTATGTATTGTTACTACGCGCACACGTGAACATTAGTTAAGGAGAAAATCATAACGACTTCACGCGATATAATTTTTCCATACTTGCTTAAATGTTGTTTTTCGTAGAAGAAAAAAAATCGTAGAAATTATTATTAATCCGTTGTAACGCGCTGCTCGGGCAGAAACTAGCGAAACACCGTTGAATAATAAAAATATACAAAAAATAACATATCGCGCGAACTATGCGTAATTATTAATAATGTAATAATTGATAATTCAACATAGACGTCAATTTTTAATACGCTGTTTGCAATTATGATATTGGATTTTCGATCGATGTGCTGTTGTCGGCTCGTTTTTCAAATCGTTAAATGATTGAAATTTGCATCCGCCGTATGAAAAAAAAAAACATTTTTTTTTTTATAAGGGTATTTTTTCTTTTTGCAAATATAACGTGACATAAAACAAAAAAAAAATAGAGCACGTGATTTGTAATATTATACGCGTGTACGTTTTAAATAAATCCGATATGTTATAAGTTTAATACGAAAGTTTTTTCCGACTCTCGTTTTATTAACGAAAAACCAAAGGTTTTTACATCCATGTATTAAAATATTATGGCTTAGATCGAAAAAAAAAAGTTACAAAAACGGTTTGTACTCTTCAAAGGCAATACGGAAAATTATATACGTGCCACCGTGCCCGTGGAAATTATACCGGCGTCGTTTCAGTATTATTCGTTATATCCGTAAATTCATTATATTTTTTTTCAAATATTTCGTTAAGCCAATAAAAACGGCGTAACACGAATTATAAATATCCGTAAAGCTCGAGCAAATCATCTCATGAATATACAAATTTGTATATAACATTAAAAAAAAAAAAAAAATCTTTTTTGTTAAAACCTAACACTTGTTAAAACCCATTATTTTCAAACGTCTGTCCGGTGATACATATTGTTAGTTTTTTTTTTTTTTTTTACAGTTACAAATATCGTTTTTTGCCGGATTCGTGGATTTTGATGCGTTACGAGTCGTCAAGAACGATTTCGAATGCATACATTTTAATGTAACGAAGTGTAAAAAAACCGTAGCAAACGTTTTCAAGAAAATATCGGTCATGACATTAAATTGCCTAACCGAAGCGCCCCGTTACGTCGTTGTACAATAATGTCGTTACCAGTATACCATCGATATTAACTCCAAACAATAATTTATTTGAACCGATAGTAGGTAGTGTAGTAATGGGACGTATTATTCAGCTATTTTCGCGAATATTTTACACCACCGACCGTCGTAAAAAAATTTAAAAAATTTTCTAATTATTAACCGAAAAACAGTTGAGAAGAAAAAACGTTGAAAATCCTCTTCCCGTGAATATTTTCATTGAAAATTTCCGAATAAAATATATTCGGAAATTCGATATAATAAAACCCATATTGTATACGCCGAAACAAAGAAAACGGCTTCTTTTTTTTTATTCTCGAGAATAAAAATTCTTTTTTTTTTTACTCTTCTTTAATCCGCGTAATATTATATAGAATATAAAAATTTGCACGTTATTTTTATAACGCGTAACGTTATGTTTCCATTAATATGCGACAATCGTAAAAGAAAACTGTCTGATCTCCGTGTTATAAATTATTATACATAACATTATTCGTTTCGAGTTCTATATATAATAATTATTATTATGCGAAACGGTTATATTTTCATTTATCTACCTAGAATATAATATATAGTTTACGTTTTGAAAGACACAGCGCGACCAACACGCGCTATTACGTGCTTTATAAATTATCATAAACGGCGTTTTCGTTAAAATGTTAAACCGTAAAAATAGGAAATTCAACGTCGTAAAATATTGAAACGCGCATTACGAAGGCCGTTAACAAAACCGCAGTAGGAAAAGACTGTAATAATTTTCCAACGTGGCAAGTGTCTCGCGGTAAAGATGAACGTCACGAGCGCAGATAGTAGTAATCATTCCCGGGTAACATTTTTGCCGCTCAACGTGCCTGTTTATAATAAACGCGAGACAGTTTAAAACAATTTATATACGGTTGTTTATGAACTCGCAAATTCAGAACCGTTGTAATTCAATTCGAGTGTTTCGGTTCGAATTTTAATTGAATATTTAAAAATAATATTTTATAGTTCTAAGTCGGTGCTACCGACACTGAACCGTGCTGAAAATGTGTAATAGCGCGTCCACACACACACGATTGCGGTGAACAACGTTGTTCACATTTGCCCGCTGTGACACGAACGAGGGATCCCCGTCGATTGCTGAACACAATTTATACGTGTTTTCCTACGTGGCCATCCTGTCTTTGTCGCGTCGTAGTGACAACTTTCGTTTCTAGTTTCATCGCGGTAGACTGACGCGCTATGTCGTCGGTATACGCGATTGTTTAGTTTGACGCTGATCGAGCGGTCAACCGTGTGCGCGTTTGCAATGAAATAAAATTAACGTAATGATTCATCTTTCCTCGTTGTACACTCTTCTACACGTTTATTCGTTTATTTTACACTTTTTACTATTTTAATAACTTTTACTGGTGTACTCGCATTCGCACGTTTCCTCGATCGGCCGAGTTCGCCGTCAGTTAAGCATTGAGCGCTCAACCACGACCGATAATCAGCGCATACCGTATAGTCAAATACTTATTCCTGCCTTATACACGATATTCAAATAGGTGGGATGCTGTGAAAACGGAGCATTACCATAACATAATTGGACCAACTTACAAGTCGATATTTAACTGATAATTGTACTATAAACGCACGCTGATTCGTGTGCCTATTTTGAACAGTAAAACTGTGTTCGAATCGAAAATAACATTTTCATGGTACGGTTAAACCCATGTTCAATTTCGGTATTCATTTTTGTCAAAAACACGGTGATATGAAACAGATTTGCACCGTACCTCGAACCATCATTTACTGATGATTTAAAATGGCGTCTGCCCCCAAAATTCTATTCAGAAACAATTATTATTATTATTATTATTATTATTATTATTATTATTATTATTATACAATAACCGCGTATATAATCCCGCGAGTTATATTTGCTAAATAGATTTCGATAAAACGAAATCCTTAACGGTTCATTTTCTCAGTTCATTATACATATATTGAAATGTAAATGTTATTTAAATTACTCGCGTAGTAATTTGTTATTTTTTATCATTAAAAAATATGTATATTTATTATTGAAAATTCGCATCTGCTATCTTTTTTTCAACGAACTTTTCTTTATATATATATATATATATATAGAATGTACGATATTCATAAATATATACAAGCATACATTATATTTAAATGAAAATCTGTATGTTTGTAACAATCCGAATAGTTTCATCTTTATATCAAGATACAAAAAAAAAATGTTGTTGGTGACTTTCTCGGGAAAGCTCTGCACAATAGTCCCTTCGTCATTATAATTACGAACCACTGGCGACTTGTAGATAGATATTATATTATTATTTTTAAATATTCTCAAAACACTACACGTCCCTGTAATAGTAATAATAATAATATAATATTTCGAAATTCGATTCACCGACATTATAATATTATAACGTGTAAAAATTCAATAGTAATCAGATAAACGTGTATAGAACGTGAGAGTAAATCAAAATATCTATCGCAAACATTCTAATTAAAACGTTTGTCAATACGACCCATACTTACAGAAACGAAAAAAAAATAGAATGAAAATATTACGTATATATATATATATATATATAATATTATCGTTAATTATACATTTTGTTTGTACGAAAAGATTCTATGAAACCATATTGTTTACAATAACGAGTATTTCTTTTTTGCTTATTATGTAAAAAGAAAAAATTAATCAAAGATTTCCAATTGAAAATAAAAACTGTTATACGTTTAAGAACGGACGGAAATCATTCTACGGTACGTTTCTACAAGACGAGTAAAAAAAAAAAAAATTAAAATATCTCTTGAAATACGAATTGTATTATTATAATTAAAACTCGAGCAAAAAAATTAGTTTTGCATAAATAAACATCACACGAGTAAACACAAATTATACGTACATAATAATATTTAATATCAATTAAAACGATCTTCGTCCGATATATTTTCCACGTTGCACCATCAATCATTGCACACTGTAGTCAATTAACCAGCGCTTGAATCGGGGGAGGACGTGTAGGGATGGAATCGTCTTTTTTTTAATATTTCAACTTCTCTCTTTTAATTTTTCTAAATGAAAAGCTAATTGCCGAAGATCACGGCCAGGGACTAATTTTCATTATTTTATAATTTTACAACAGTAATTAAAAACGAATTCGGAGAAAATTGATTTACAAGATGTTATCAGTGCAGTAAAATGATATTATTAATCTGTCGTTTAATATTACGCGTTCAATCACGCCACGAACAAATAAAATCGTGTCTAAACGTGATTTCCAAACGTACATTAATTGTGTTGACGATCATATAATTTATATCTGCGCTATTATTGCTCAGTATCGAATTATTTGAGCCAATTTTAATCGTTGTGTACTCGAATACTAAGAGAAAAAAGGAAAGATGACGAATAAGTAAATTGTCTAAAACAACGGATTAGAAAGATTGCGTATTATTCGTATAATGAAGTTCAAATGTAATATATTATAATCGATTTTTTTTTTTTTTGTGGTTGTTTTATTCGAATTCCGGGCTGTGTGTGCCAATAGGTGCCTTCTCGAGTTTATTTTTATAAAACATTTTAGTCTTTCGGAAAAATAATTTTTTGAACATTTTACGTCGCTCTGCTAAATATTTTTTTGTTCAAAGTACTGCCATATTAACTAATATTGAATTATTCTTTTGAAAAATGTCTAAATACTTCAAATTTCACTCGTGAAATTCGGGCCACACTTGAAAATCGCGAATAACGTACGCACAGTGCTATGATTGCGATTTATTTATTTTACGCATAAAAACGACCTTTTTATTTATAAAACGGATTAAACGTTTGAAACGTCTATTACAACACAAACATTATCACGACAATAAATTTTTACGAAATCGTCAAGAAATTTTCGCGTTTCTGTAGAGATTCGTAGTAAACATTTCACCACTGGATTCGTCGGCGAGAACAACAGTACAAGTATTATACAGTAGTATAACCTTTAATCGATATCATGCCCGACATTCCCTTGCCTGCTCGTCGTTGTTCAGCTGACTGCTCTCAGCGCAGCTTCACATTTTGTGTGCAACACAACATATTTGACCTTAGTGACCTCGTAAACTTTATACGTTAATATATACAATTATTAATGCGTTTTACGTGAAATATTGTCGTTGTTAAACGATTAATTGAGAAATTAAAAATTTCGATCTCGACCGAACGAGAAGATGAGTACCAGAAAATGATGTTTTTCGTTATACAAATCAAACGCGTTTAATAATCAGTAAGAACCCCCCCCCCCAGCTCCGAATCAAATTTTTACCGAATTGCATTTAAACTTAATGTTTTTAAAACGAAATTTTAACGAAACGTTTTTTACATAATATACGTTTTGTTTTCTTTAAGAATACCACGAAAATTATATTTCTTAATATTTTTTTTAATACGTTCTTCGAGCGTATAATATTTCGAATTTCTGATGATAATATTGACATTACAGTTATTGACAAAACAGTGCATTAAACGCTAAAATTACCGCGATCGAACATAATACGTTGAACATAATTCGCAAAGACACATACTCGTATTTTCTTTCGTATCGGCCGATAACAATAATGTAAAAAAGCAAATTTTTCATTAAACACGATCGCATAAAGTGATCGGAAAACATGAAATCGCCAATTAAAATTTATTTTATTGATCGCGTTTTCTTTATTATTATTCCAACCTTTAAAGTTTCCATTTACTTTCTTTTTTTAAGAGGAGGAGCTTTCTATTTTATTATTACTATCGAAGGAAAGTAATTTTAAACGACTTTATTATCTCCTGTTATTATAAAATATTTTGTTTATCCCACTTAAAGTTTACGCGGTTTCTATTATACACAATTACAGAACGGTATTTACTGTCAAATGGCACGAGAAGATTTTAATATGATAAAATGTTGGACGACTCGCGTGATAATAAATACACTAAACGTTACGAAAACGTATTTACTTATCGATTATGTTTACTCGGACATAAACGTCAATCATTTTTAATTGGCGTTTATTTTAATAATAATTGTAATAATAAAAAGGACTGAAAATCCCGATCGATTCATTATTTTTAAAATAAGTCGTATTCAAGGATCGCGATCAGCCAGGAGTTTTTTCGGGAATAGCTTAAAAATAAAAAAATTAATTAAATAATGGTATATTTGCTGACAAAAAATTCATCTAATCGTTACAACGGAAATATATTTAAGAATACTTTCTCGTAGAAAAATCCGCTGGAATTTGTAAAATTTTGAAAGCGGTTTTAGCCCTGCCCTTCTTCTCATCAGCTACGTGCTTGATCGACATATATCATTAAAATCGACGAACCGACGAATATACTTTTAATCATTTGAGCAAGGAACTACATAATATAAAAAGTATAGTAACGAAATAATATATTTTATCGATATACATATATACTTTGTTTTGTAAATAATAAATATGTGCTTTAATGAATATTACTACAGAGAAAAAAATCCCCCCGAATTTTCGTCCCGGTTTTAACGTCATAAAATATTTCTGCGAACGAATGGAATGAATTTTCAGATAAATTTACCTACTGTGCAATATTATAATATAATGCTGGCGAAAAGTTTTCTCATAATGTTTAGAATATTACATACGTAAATTTCTTGCAAATCGCGAGAACGATCGAACGGCAGACATAATTAATATATCGAAATTAATTCTTGTATACGCGCGCGCCTTGAATCAAATCAATATTCAAAAGTTTGTTTTGGAATACATAACGTACATTATCGCGTAAAATTCGATCGAAAATTTGCCGTCACCGAGCGTTTTCCATGAAATTTTTTCTTTATTCTCGTTCGAATGTTTTTAATTTTTAGAAATCGCGGTAACAGAAACGCTAACGAAGATTTATAATATTATATGCGTTCGATAAGGTATTATTAAACGCGTGTCCCTACGTCGTGTACACTTCTAGTAGAATACGATATGTAAACGTTAACATCGAGTAACTATATCAGTGTATAACGCAAAATCGTTAAAATATTAACTTGTTATTACTTACCGCCTGTTCAGGAGGTCATACGTTTTAGTATTCCTCGTTTAAAATTCAACCGTTGGACGTCATTATTAATGCGGATTCGATAGATTTGGCACGTCACATTATTATAGTACGAAATATAATAACGCTAGTGTATTTATGTGGAATTTATTGACAAAAAGTATACGAAGATTGTATAAAAAAAAATGAATTGAAATTATTTTCAAGACTTCGCAGCAAATGGATATTTTCTCGACCAGTAAAATTAATATGCCGACGGTTTTCAATTGTGAATATATAAAAAAATTATTATGGTAGCCTTCAAACGGACATAACATCGCAGTAGTACATCGCTTTGAAACACGACATTATAAATTGTATAAAATTCTTTATTGAAAATAAAATGTTTAATTCTTTTAGTTAATTTATAATGTATTCTTTACCGCAGAACGTTGAAGGAGTTATTATCATTTATTATTTATTATTATTGTATAACGCAAAAAAAAAAAAATAATAATAATAATAAAAACGCAATCGGGAAATATTTTCACGATATAAATAAATTCTCTCTCTTTCCCTGGAAAATCGAACGAAAATAACATTTTCAATAAAATATTTCACTCTTGTACAGTACTATCGAAAAGTTTTTTCATTGTTATATTAAACGTGTATTAATATTTTACATTTCATCAAAATATTTTCTTTCGACATAACCGCCATATATATATATATATATATATATATAATATGGTCACTTGTTTATGAATAAATATATAAAAAAAAAACGCTGTTTTTCTCTTTCACTTGTATCAGGTGTTTTAGCTATAAAGAAATTCACCATCAAAAGGTGGTTAACTATAATTTATAAAAATAGTAATTACATAACCGCAATGGATGGTCTATTTTTTTTCTTTATCACGCACGTGTTAAAACAAATACACCGGTTTTTTAACGTGTATATTTATAATAATGGTATCTACCGTGGATAATTCTATTTTTTCGAAAAAAAAAATTCTAATTCATATTAGACCGCTATACCAAAAAAAAGTATTTTCGAAAACGTGTCTGCGTTTGAATTTTGAAAAGTCAACTTAATCCGAATAGCTATACTTACTCAAGTCTACTGTTTTCTTAAATTTAAAAAAATTTGAAATAACGTGTTTTACTTATATTGAGAAATAAATAAATTCGAAACTATACAAATGTTGCGTTAACGTTCGTGCAATACGATATTTGATTCGTTCAATTCTCCACTTTGTCGTTTAGAACGTGTTATATCTTCATGTTACATCACACGAGGGGCGTAAATCAAATTAAAAAAAAATTATCATTGTGAAATTATTTATTAAAATGTTATTTCAAATCATCGGGGATGTATTTAAATCGAGAAAAACAAATTCACGTATAATCGTAAATAATAATAATTTTCTTTTTTTCTTAATACAAAATGACATATTTTATTTTCTACAAATTGGGAAAAGTAGGCGATAATATGCCATTTCCTATACTCGTAGGCATTTTACTGAGTTTACTGTTAGTTTAGTAAAACAAAATAATATTCATGATACGCCTTAGGATAAGAAATATAACAAAGTAAACACGAATTGGAACTATATACGTTAAGCTGTTGAGCCTTCGGCATTTTTTTTTTTTTATAAACGGACGTTATTATTTTTCCATACGAAAACACTTTGCGCAAAATTATACAACCCACTTTTATTATTTTTACCGAATCGTTTTCGGTGTTTAAATTAAAAAACTTTTTGGTGTATTTTAGTACGCACCGTTGTTTTTATTTTCGTAGTTACACCGAGATTTTTTCTTCATATGTATATACATATATGCTATATTATAAATAATAATACTAGAAGAAAAAAAATCGTTTAAAACTATTTATAATATTTATATAAGATTATTATATTTTCTATTGAATTTCTAATTTTTTTCATTCCTATACTGCCTTCAATTGGAATTATTTAATCGCACCAACTACACATATTAATTTTATTGATGAAAAAGTATAAAATTATTATTCACTAATAAAAATAAACTACTATTAATATTTCAAAAATATTTCGACACTAATATTTTAATAAATATTTTTTAATGTTTTACAAGCCTTTGAGGTTTTCCTAACAGCTTCAACTAAACTTGTCCAGTCGTCTCGGTCTTCTATATTATAGTACATACTACACCTTATACTCACGTGATTTATCAATGCTTACGTAATATTTGAAGTTTTTTTCCAAAAGTTCTATTTATCGACAAAAGCATAAATGTATATCAATAT
Source organism: Chaetogeoica ovagalla (assembly GCA_032441825.1). Lineage (NCBI taxonomy): Eukaryota > Metazoa > Arthropoda > Insecta > Hemiptera > Aphididae > Chaetogeoica > Chaetogeoica ovagalla. The sequence goes on from CM063736.1 coordinate 9,058,606, forward strand.
ATATATATATTTGATAACACGTGATAATTGTTAGAGGAAAAAAAACTCTTATACCATCGAAACTAAATTTTAATAAAATTTAATTAATAAAAAAAATATGATTTTACACGGGTTTTCCTAACCTAAATATTAATAAAAAAAATTTTAAAAAAAATATTGTCAAGTGTAATGCCTCGGCTAAATATAATATAAGTGTAGAGATATGTGTACCGTGATGTCAAAGTGATAGGGAAACGCTGTCTTAAGAAACAGTTATCTGAGAAAAGCCGATGATTTCACCACGAGAAAAAACTCTCGGCTCTTAAATATTCCAAACTCCTACTTTTACGTCTTGGCGAATATATTCTAAAAGATTTTTAACGACTTTATCTAAACCTAAACTAATCTTTGCGCGTTTGTCTGCCGGCGATCAAAAAACTACATTGATTAGTTCTTGAGCGCGGCCGTAAATACTCCTTTCGGATAGAAATATGCGCGGTTTGAATTCCAAAAAAAAAAAAAAAAAAATAGTCGATTTCATCGTAATCGGTATTCTTCGAATTTAGACGCTAGCTCCTGTACTATTTTTTTTTCAATATTCGAACGGGAGACTATTGAGGGGTAAGAAACTTTTACTGATACAAAAGTGACGATTGGAGGATGAGAAGGAGACGTAGCCCCTCCCCCCCCTCCCCCACACACATTATATCGAAATAAATTCCTTTGTAGAACGCTCGTATACACGCGTTTAATTAGCACAGCTTCTCTTTTTTTCTATATACATTTATAATTTTCCCCATTCGAGCACTGAACGCATCACTGCCCCGCGGTCCATAATAATTACTACACTGCGGCGCGGTAGTCTTATAAAGCCGATTGGACATGTGACAAATACGACACAACGAGTTCAATTATTCCGTTCGTCGTGAACGGGAAAATAGACGGTAAAAGAATTCGAGAAAGACCGCGCGATTTCTCTGAAGAAATCTGTGTGTGTGTGTGTGTGGATGAAAATCTCTGTCATGCCGAGAACTCGGGAAAACGGGAAAGTGACAGAGACGAATGGCCACAACGCGGCAAGGCTCGGCCATTAGAAGATGCCCGTGACGATGTCTGCAGCGCGCAATAATGATTCTCGAATGGGAGCCGCGGCGAAACGCGTTTGCGGATTTCCGCGGCGGACGAGCGCAAGGACCGTTTCGCGCAACACTGTTGTGTTCTTGTTATTATTATTATTATTACCTCTGAACTCCAATTTGAACAGCCTCTCGCCGGTGTATTTGGGCACTTTGCAACAATTGATCTTGACGACCAAGCGCATGGCGATGGGTGACGCGCGCGCAGGCGACACGGACACAAACGCGACGCGCCGCCGGGAAGGGCAGACGACACTCGCGGGGACGACGGACGGTGCGGCCGCGCTACGACGACTAGGGCGGTTTGGCCGGTTCTACGAGGGCGGCGCGGCGTGCCGTACCCTGGCGCAACAAGCGCCCGTGCCGCGCGTTAACTTGTTGATTCGCGCCAAACCGCCGTCGCCGTCGAAGCGGACGCAGTTTCGCGCTCTCGCGACGACGTGCGCAGCCCGCCCGACGCGCACGTGGGCCGCGAGACGGCGCGAGCGGTCGATCGCCGTCCACGCTCGTTTCGTTTGCGTTTATCCGCGGACACGGGTAGGATTCCGTAGTGCGCGCGCTATATAGTCCCGAACAAGCGAAAGCTTAAAAAAGATCTTTTTCGTGATCTACGACATAATAATGTGTGTGTGTGTGTGATCGCGTTCGTGACAAATTGCGAACGGACATATTCGATTCATGTACCAGTGCCGGTCGTATCGGACGTGCTCAAAACCCTGCAATAGTCATCTATTTCTACTACTCCCTCCGGATGATAGAACTCGACATCTGCCACCTCCCCGTTACCGATAACTAGGATTTTACGACTCCGAATCATTTATACGGGAAATACAGATATTTCGATCGAAAACGAATTCTGACCGGGTACGTAATTGATAAAACTATTGGATACAAAGGCATCTCGGACGTCAGCTCGATCATTCATTCGAATGAATAAAAAATCCATTTCAATTTCTCACTTGCATCGGCGGCCGTCGCGCGATCGAGTCCGCACGTTACAGACACAGCGAGCGTGCGGGTAATGATAGTCCCTCTCGACGTCGTCGCTCATAGTTTATCCTCCAGAAGGCGCGGGGATACGGCAACGGATCTCTATAGAAATGATATCGTCTCGACCGGTCTCAGACTGCCTGAGGATTCCGTGCGTGACGAGACAAAAATTCTTATTGCAAGACTGCTATTATTACCAATCTACAGCAATGAATTCATTGTCTGATGGATTTTCTTCTATTGTTCGTACGCATATAAACCTGTGCCGAACTTTCAGATAGAAATCCGTATCGGATATCGAAGAGTGAATATCGTAGAAAACTCTTATTACATAAAACCATTGATTAACTATCGTTTAATCAATGATTAAACGTATAATTACGAATTATTATATTAATACATTGTACGTCCTGTGGAGAACAACGGGCGAACTCTAACAATCCTGGCCAAGCATTATGTTTTTGCCTATAGATCGCGTGGCCGGTATGTCTTCCGTGCATTTACTCGTTTTTCGAACACGACTTACAAATTTTTTAAAAAAAAAAAAAAAAACCACAAACGTTTTCGGATAATTTGCGTGTTATGTACATTGTGAGACTGACGATGACGCTACCGAATCACGAATTCGTAAGCATATTTATACATAACCGTCACGTTTTACAACCACGACTGCGATCAATTTCCATTTTATTATTATTATTATTATTATTACGATTATTAAACGCGTATTTATATTATAATTTCGCGTACGCTTAAATTATGCGGTCGAATTTCAAATATTGTCCAAACGAATATACAAAAATATACGCGATGGTCGTGATGCGTTCCAAGTCTTGATTATTAGACAATTACCACATATTATATAAAATACGCGTTACACGAAATCCATATAAATTCGCGTATTTTTTTTTTTTTATACACACGTATTATAACTGTATATTATAATAATGATGAAATAAATAACTACAAAATATTGAATAAATTTGAAAATTTTTTTTTCCTTGTAGGTCCAGGCTTAATTAAACCTAACTCAAAATTATCGCGTCAATTTTTCCCTCTACATTTCATATATTATATTTCAGGTTTTTATTTATCGGTGCCGTTTTCACGTACAATCAGAAGATTTTTACTTTTTGATTTGTCCAACGTAAAAATACCATTATTTTTTTTTTTTTCAAAAACGATTTAAAAAACATAACGGATCACGACAGAACGTGAACTAACGCCTAGGTTAGAAAATAAAAAAACGATGAAAATTATTATTGACTCGATGAAAAATAATGATGACGCGGATAAGTGGGAAAAGATCAAAATTTCGAACTATTTCAACGAACGCTTCGTGAAATGCGGTTAAAAAATCCATACACATACTTATGTTTACCGAAAATATTTAATATTGTATATTATTTTGTGCGTGTTCGCGTGAAATTCCGCGTTTTAAGACACGAGAAAAAAGATGGCAGTACTGCTGGTACCACACGCGGTGACGAACGCGTAATGAGTTTTAAAATGAATTTTTACAATAAGACCTTTTCAAATGTCTTTTCCTTAACGCTTTGTATTCGTAATATCAGTTTTCTGATATTGTGAATCTTAAAAATAAAACTGATGAAGCTTTAAAAACTTTAACGGATTCCGCCGCAAGTCCTACGGATAAATTTGAAATTCGTCGTCGCTTTACATCATTCTTTCTCAAAGTGGGCGATAACGCCCCCTTGTGGGCGTTAGTGGCCTTCAGGGGGGCAGTGAAAGGCCCAAAGAAGTGTGAGGGGCGTTGAAGCGGTCTGGAAGGCGATAGCTGATTAAAAAAAGCGAAAAATTATGTAATCCCGCAACTTTACCCTGGATTATGGTCGATTGTTCAAAGATATCTAATAGCGTTTCCATCATCGTATTTGTCCGAACGTGAATTTAGTGCTCTAACAACACTAATAACTAAAAAAAAAAATCTGCTGCTTGTCACCGAACGTGGCGACTTACGACTGTATTTAAGTAAATTCGAGCCTGATATAAAAAAACTGGTTAAACTACATCAGGTTCATCCATCACATTAAGTAAGCTCGATAAATTTAAATTCAAAGATTTGTTTAAACTTTAATAAAAATACATCGAAATTCGATTAAGTATGCGTTTTTTTTATGCTCTTATTAAAAATGCTCCTTTAAAATGTAAGTTTAAACTCTAAAATAGAATATGGCATGTTTAAATATAATAATTGTAATAACTGTATAAAGATAAACAACAATTGGTAAGTTTAAAAATTTTATTAGTAATGCGCACAATTCGTAAGACTGTTCAATTCTGTATTACGAAACCGTCGCGTGTTTATTTTCTGTACAATTGAAACACCGCAGAGTACATTACGACAATTTTCAATTGTCTATAAAACCGGCGTCGTAGTTATATAATAATTTCGACGACGCTCAGGAGCAATTCTTTTTCAATTCATAGCGTGTTACAAATAAAAAAAAAAAAAAAAAAACCTTACTTTTATTTCATATAGATTACACTAATATATACAATGATAATGTGAATTAAATTCAATAAATCCAACGCACTCGTTAAAACTATTTAAATAACATCCTAACGCGCGTCTATAACACATAATATTATGATATCTAGTGAAATAAACGTATGGTATTATATTACGTAGGGTAGATGAGAGAGTTCACTGCCATATAAAACGCGCTGCGCGGGAATAATGCGCCCGATACATAGATAGCGCGCCATCAAATACTAACAGACCAAAAAGTATTTTACATTATATTTTGACGATCGCCGGATTTGTCGCACAGTGTTTGAACTCTGGAACACAATTCGTTTTCGTGATTTCACAGACCGACCGGTGGCCGTTTACACGGGGGATTGCGACTTTTGCCACCGCGGGGCAAAGCCCGTCGGATAAAGACGACGTACATAATTTACAGACGTATACGATAATAGAGTGAGGTGAAAACTTCAGCGATGGATGAATGCTCGACGTTGTCGCAACCGTGACCGCGACGGAATAAAACGTTTCGTCCCCGCACGACGCGTACACGAGCGAGCCACAGTTCGACAGCAGTAAATCCACTCTTGTAGTAGACGCGGGCTAGCTGGACCGCAGTACACGTTGAAAATAAACGATTTAAAGAAACGCGGTGAAATTATCGAATCGCCGGGACTCGTAAACTGTGATTCGACCGTCGAATTCTGACTTCGCCAAGAATGATTTTCAATCGAGAAACACGTGTTTTCCAATAAGAAAAATCGCAAAAACCGAAGTGCCGCCCTGTAAACTAGGTTTGTTCTCATATTCGCGGTTATACCGACCACGGCGGTGGTGGCACGTCACTCAAGAAGTGTAAAATCACGATGACATAACGCGCCGTCGACTGCCGGTGGCTCGAAGTGGCGGCGGCGACCGTCGTCACTACTATATAGAGCGGTGGGGCGATTCAACGTTTCCAGTTTGATACCGAGAGAATTTCGCACAACGAATATCGTTTTTCCGGTAAATGCCGCCGAAAAATCGACAATGTTTAGTGTGTGAAAAAAACAAAACGATTTACTCAAAACTGTTCGCCTGTATCTAAACACGAAATAGAAGTTCACACAGAAACGTGTCGCCTCCGAAGTCGTGCCAGGACGAGCGATCGCTCGCCCACCACCCATGAATACAAGACCGCGCTGCAAACATATTGCAATGCGCGACACTTCTTTCGTGTCTTGATGGTGTCATAAGTATCAAATATTATTTTTTACTAATCGTGTCTTCGTGACTCATATGCTATTACTTAATAGATAGAAGAACAAATAAACGTTACGTTTTCGTAGACAATTAATAATGTCTATTATGAATACACGAAATCGCGTACAAAATAACATGGTGTGAAATTCATTCGATTACATTTATTATCGCTTTGTTTGTACGATAAAAACTTTTTCTTCGTTGTTTTTTTTTTTTTATATATATATATAAACTGTTTCCAGTAGTAAATAACTCGCAATCCACGCGTGATTTGAACACGGCGAGCCGTTGGCCGAAACGGTGGTAAACTTCTCTTAAAAAACTTTGGTTCGATTTGATCGTCGTTTACGTATACGCGTATATTACCACGGGGGAAACTTATCCGCTTTGTCTCCATTGCCAAATGGGTTACGCTATTCGAACGATTTCCTTGCAACGTTTTTTTTCCCCCGATTTTTTACAGTCACCTCCGCAACAATCAACGTTGAAATATTACTTAAACAACACATTGAATCGGTTAAAAGTTTCACGACGGCGCGCATCTTAGGCCTTTTCAAACTTACACAACTCCAATAAAATATTAAAATTGTTAATTTCGTTACGTACAAAGGCACGATATCTGAAAACACTGTAACACATTATGTGTTATAACGAACGGAAGCAACAAACGTTTTAATTAAATGAAAACTGAAAACGACGAATGCGCAATAGTAATAATAATAATAATAATAATAATATTATTATTATTATTATTGTTCTCGGCTCTTCGGCAAAACTCGTTTCAATTAAAATATTATTTAATATTTATAACGCACAATTGATAATAATGCTCGTTTCGCTTTGTATTTTATATTGTACGATACAAATAAGCCGTGCCAAACAGTTAATCCAAATAATCAGAAATAATTAGCTATCCCAATGTATTATATTCGTATTGATATTCGTTAAATGTGACGCGAAACAAAAGAGAATAAGTAACAGAATTACGTTTTCGGTGGAAGCTTCATCAACGGAGAAACGTTATAGAGTCCGGACTGCAGTTAGGAGAATAGGAAAAATAGACGTCAATATTAATCAGTTAACTATTATTAACTTCGTTATAATTTTTTAATTCGCCCGATTTCTAAATTTAAGTATAGAAATCTATTTTTTGTCTAAAGTATACTCTTCCTGTGGCGTTACGAAGAAAAATACAATATTTTTTGTTGCGTACGAAATTAATACAAATCATACAAAAATAATCTTCGGATCGATTGAGCGTTAAGTCAGCTAAGATCTAATCCGAACTCCTGTCTAATGGAAAAAACGGTTCTCATCGACTTTACTCGATCCGGTTAATTTTCAAACGTTACTTTTGCTCATCTTCTGGTATCGTACACGTTTCGTTATCCGATTCGCCGAGGAGGCGGTGCACGTGGAGGGATAAATTAAGAACTATTGTAATAAAATTTCGTTTTTTACAATTTTTTTTTGCTCTCGAATCTCTCGAAAGTTATAATTAAATGAACGTTCTGGAATCGAAACGGCAACCGTACACTAAAATTAAAAACAATAACGCAATCGAGTATGAACATTAATACTTACCATGCAGTTGTTGTAAAGAGAAAACGGTTTTTTTTTCATTTTTTTCTTTTTTTACATTCAAAAGTGAAAACGAAAACCAATTTGGCCACTCTGAGACGAGTGCAAAAATATTTATTAACGGTACAAGCAAAAAAAAAAATGTATATTCTTATTAAACATAAATTTCAGTTTTGTAACAGTCAATAAAACATATACTTATAAATATATATGATCTATTACATTCAAACACAAATTCAATTCACGTATTAAAATTTTAAAGACTCATTTCTTACAATTATTTTATAAGGTTTTTTTTTTTAAAGAAAACGTATACAATTTTCTGTTTAGATTCCGGCAACGTGTTTGAATGAAACATTATGTTCCATTGCAGTTACTTCACGACTTCTTGTCGTGAATAAAAACCATATTGCTTGAATGAAAATTAATTGAAATACCATTCTCAGAGTTCAATAAAATCCGTATCAATCATATTTTACAAATGGTCAGTAAATTTATTAGAATTATTTATTATTCCTATACGTATTGGCTGACGCTAACGTCAAAAAAAACGGTTAGATGATGAACAAAGCATATATTTTTCATGACCGAAACAAACGAAACCAAAACAGGACGATTATCATTAAGTACCTACCAATAATTTTATTACGCGAAACGTATTGAACAAACCTCCTACGTCCAAATCGATTTTACGTTTAAACTAATAGTATTTAAAAAACAAACAAAACTCAAAAGGCATTTTTTTTTTTGGCACGAAACTCTTCTTTTTGATTTTATCAATATCCAAAAAGAAAATACACGTGAAAACGGATTTTTTCATTTAAACTTCGAAGCGTTTTTAAAAAAAAAAAAAACGTTTTTATTACGTTGAAATACGCGTTTTAACTTAAATTTACAAAAATCTTGGGCCGGATATCTTTATTTTTAAACTCCGTTGACTGCGAGGGCCTACATATTTTACACAACCGTACAATACGAATTGACAATACGGGAAAAAATAGAAATAAAAACTGGAATCACAGGAAAAATCATCTTAACATATGATAATATAATAATTTCTCTCACTATATTGTCTAACGCATTTGTAGTAGTAGTAGTAATAGTAGTATCGTTTCTCAGCGCGGAATGAAAAAAATAAATAAAATATGGACAACATTATGTCACTATAATTACCGTTATTCAACAGTGGAATTAATCGGCGACTAAATCAATTTCAGACAGGCCAATCGTAACGGCTTTTCTCCGGCCATTAAATCTTGCCCAAAACAGATGATGTTAATAATAATAATAATAATAATAATAATAATAACAACAACAACAATAATAATAATAATAATAAAACTGCAGAATACTATAAAACACATTTATATTGTTATAATAACGTCTTCGTAACAATGATTATAATATTAACAATATAAATATCAATTTATTTTAATTTAAAAGATAGATCAAAACGTAAAAAAATAATTGATTTTTTTCAACAGGATAAAATATTCATTTTTGTTTAAACGGTTTAAATAAAAATTGAATTTGTTCGTAAGCGCTGCGTCACTACGACTACGCGTTATTTTTAATTTATATAAAAAAAAAATTTAGTTAAACAGACATTTGTATGGCGAGGCACTTAAAAAAAAAAATATATATATATATCGTTCAGGTCGTATAATATAAAAATATTTATAAATCATTATTCCAAACAATTTTAAATTTTGAGGAAAATATAAATAAAGTTTGTAAATACCTCGGTTTTTTTTTTTGTTTTTACGATACGAAAAATTGTTTTAAAACGCTATTAAAAAACAGCTTTAAAATAATCGCGGCAAAAAAAACAAAAAAAAAAAAAATTATAATTACGACACTTTTTTCGTTTCGAGAGTTTCGAACGAACTAAATTCGTGTCGTCGCGCAGAACATATTATACACAATGAATTCTGTCCGCAAATTTGAAATCGCTGCGCAGTGAAATCGATAAGAATAAATAGGAAACGGCGCAGGAGACGGTTTCTTCACGAACGTTTAAATTAACAACAGTTCGATTTTTGATTAGACGCGCGTCCCGGTGTAAAGCTCGTCGCCAGGGTACGCAATATCCGGTTAATGTTCAAAGTATTTATCATCTCTTCCAGGAATTGAGAAAACGTTTTTTTTTCTTTTTTTTTTTTGACAAAACCAATGTAAATCGAACGGACGCGTGTTTTTTCCTCTTCCGGTTCCGGTGAACGAGGGGGGGGGGAGAGAAGTATTTTCTTGTTGTATAACACGTAAATCGCTGTGACGCCGTTTCGAAACGTCGTGGCGGCAGTGGTTCCCTCCCAACCGGTGGTGGTCGGCGAATGAAGAAATTCAAATTTAAAAAAGAAATGAGCGAAATTGAGTCGCGGCATACTTTTCCGCGACATAGACTGTATTTCCGCTTTTATTTTCTACCTAGAAATTATAAACTACAAAAGTGTAAAAACGTGAAAAAAAATTGATAGAAAAATATTTAAATCGGTTGGTGACGGTGGAAGATTTATGAAAATCGGTCCGTTGAGTTTGGAACCATTGTTGTAGTACAACTTAAACGGAGAAGGAAAAAGAACGTTTTTTTTTTTTTATTAGCAATTATTATCGAGTCTTACGCGACCAGTTTGACGAATAAAACAGAAATCGATTAATACGCGTGATCGTGATACGCGTACACGATGTTATTTGGTGGAAAAAAGATAGTAAATATTTATAATCAAACAATATTGCGTTTCGTAGTTTTTATTTACTAAACTAAACGTTTGAAAACGAAATAATAAATTAAATATAATTGTTTAATTATAAACTAAAAAAAAAAAACATATTATTTAATCGTGATATCCCAGTCGTCGTCGTCGTCGTCGTCTTCGGAATGACGTATGGACCCAATTTTTTGGAAATAATCAAATCGTTTACACTCCGATCGTTTGCAGTGCACGCCGCAAACACGTAATACGGCGCTATCGCGAGAAACAAAAATATTACAAAACAAATTGTTCAGTCTTGTGTGTGTGTGTGTGTGTGTGTGTGTGGTGTGGATACATAAAAGACGAGGTTTTTTTTTTTTTACTCTCCGTTATTAATTGAATATCACTGTTTTTATGAAGAACAAAAAAAAACACATACATCGATTTTGTAAAATCAGCACGTAATATTCTAAACATAATTCGTAAATAACGACGTGATATAATATGAAGAATACAATATAACAAAATAGCATATAAAAGAGTAAATATGACACGTAATGGCACATTTCGATAATAAATATATTGTATTATATATATATATATATATATATTATAGGGGGGAGGAGGAGGAGAGATAAATTAATGGCACGATTAGCAGACGTTCACAAGTCTTCTCTGATTGCGTTCTGTTCGTCGTCTGTCACCCGCACGGTCACGGAATCCTCAGTGTCGCTAACGTAACCGTCTTCAGAAGTGTACCGAATGGGATAGACGAGCAAAGGAGACGCGGACAACGCGATCAAATTCCGTTCGTCAAACTGCTCCAGCCACTCGGTCCTGAAACGCGAGATGATTATTGCGTTATTATTACATTTGTTCATCGCGATTCTTTTCAACCGACAGCAATGAGGACACCCCAATCGTCGTATAGGTAACGTTTTGGTTTACCTTCAGCACAGCGTTTTTCTTCAACCGACGTATTAACGGTTCGGATTACGCTTCGCCTTTACCGATCTTTTGAGTTTATCGTTTAAAAACAAAAACAAACAAAAAAACGAGGATTCCGATATTTTCGTTTTTATAACGATTGAGTAGGAAATAAATTGCTTTTTTCTTTTCAAACGATTGACAAAACGTTTATGAACGACATTTTTTTTCTTACAATTACGTTTTCGCCGCGATCCTCTCTATTACGATTCAAAACCGTTGATTTTTCGAAATTATTTGTCTACTCAATTTCTATTTGAAACGATTTATATAACTAAAAGATACAACGCACTGTTCGTCGTTCTAAACGTATCGCGCAAGTCGTTTTCGTCGAGAACGCCAATTTTTACAACACAACAATATTTCCACTTTCGAACGAAAAATGTATTGAATATTACTAGCGCTTAAAAATATCGTATTGCCAGGAATCTATCATATATCATAAATAGAAACACCTTAAACTGACAACGCGTCAATAAAATGCTCCATTTTTTTTTTTACTTTATTGATAAATGTCGAAATTGTCGCATATAAGTTATGTCAAATTGCGTTCGAATCACCGACGTAAGATCATGTAAAAACGCATTTCTTAATAGCTATAGGTGTACACGAGAGTTAATATACGATATTTTTATGATGGAACTTTAGACGTTATTTACAAAGGAGAAAACACGTGATTCGAATTTTAACAATTGTTAAGTATTCGAATACTTTTTGCAACATTCAATGTTTAAATGCGATTATCTTGTTTTCTACGTTAACTTCGGCCTTAGGGACGAATACAATCGCGTGCAGTGCTCTCGATTCGACATTTCGCGTACAATCCGTTCGGCGTTGTGGTTTTCACTTTAGAATTAATATTATACATGCGATTTATTAACACGAATTCAAAAAAAAAAAACTAATATATAATTTTGAGGTCTACAGACGAATAACGAATAAAAAGAAATCATTTATGATTAAATAGAATTGAACAAAATCGTGTCCGTTACTCAATAGGACTGATTATTACGTTGAAGCACCGAATACGCGTTCGTGTTTCGTTTCTGAAAACACGATTCGAAGTGTTTTTTTTTTAGCTTCAACTCAAAATTCAGATCTTATTCGATTTATAATAATAATTGATAAATCGATAATTTAAGGGAAATTTAACGAAACGCGTTATATATATGAATTGTATACTGTCTTTTTTTAATTTTAAAAACGAAAAGAAAACGAATTTTCTTTTTATATTGAATTTACTTACACCGACCGACTCGAATACATCGAAACACGAATTTAGTAGTCTCGCTTTAAGTCCTTAATGCATTATAAAGGGATAAATTCTGTGTGATCAAAAAAAAAAAAACTGCGTAACACGTTCATAATAATAATAATAATAATAATATGTAAAATGCGCACTTACTGAGGATGTTGGTTGAACATTATCGGTATGAACTCGTCTACGGGCAACAGTTTTTTTAACGGGTCGGCGTTCAACAATTTTTTCGCACCGCTTCCGCTCAACAGATATCCGAGCGTCCAATACGAATAGCTGGGCCGCACCAACAGTTTCGAATTCTCGAGCCAACTCTCGTCGTTGTCGTTCAACGATTTTCGGCCGATGTAACTGCAGTTATCCAAACAAAACACGTCACATTATTCTCGTATAATACAAGAAAATTATACGATACAAACGCGATAATATTATTATTATTATTATCATTCGAGTAAGTAATACTTGGTTATCGTCTCTTTCTCAAAACGACATACGTACACTAAGTCCCAGGACACTCTCAGACGTCTCAATTCGTCCAAAACCGCGTGTAGTTTAAACCGAAAATACGGTTCGAATCTCACGTCGTCTTCCAGAACCAACGCTTTGTCTAAACCTTCGGAAATCATCTATACAGTGAACAGAAGAAAAAAACGAATATCTTTGTATGTCAAATATCTAAAATATATTCTCTGAGTACTGCGCAATACGCACTATAAACGGAAAATCACATTAATAATTGTATTCGTGTTTGGCAATATCGGCGGAGACCAAAAAGAAAATGCGCCGTTGCCGTTACGAAATATCTCTAGAAAGCAAACGTCCTAGTATAATACTATGGACAAAAAGAAAAGCAAACGATTTTGTTAAGCGGCATTATTATGAATTTGTGTGTTATGTATAACGATAAATGTATATCTCTCCGTCGGATAAATGTATAAACCATTCCAAAATCGAAATTCACTGGAATTCGATGGAGAGAAAAACGTGGAGACGAGAAACTTTACAGATCGATTTGTCGTGATTGCGTTTAACCCGTGCAAATTATCCGACAGTCGTAATATTCTCCTGTAGTCGGTCAATACATGAGAACGAAAATATTCCGCGGACACATTTTTCGTTTTCTTTTTTTTTTTTGTTTGACGTCAATGTAGTTTGACAAATGTAGTAAAAGAGAAATAATAAATACTCAAAAAAAAAAAAAACCGAACAAACTATTTAAAAGAAATAACGTGTTCCATTTCTAGTGTATTATATTAATAACAATAATAATAGTAATAGTAATAAAAAAATAAAAAAACGAAGAACACATTTCGAAATTACATTCAACCTCACGGCACAAATGCTTGGTATAAACACATAAATCTGTTTCGTTTTTTTGTATTTGTTTTTCAATAACACGCTAAAAGGAAATTTTCAAATATAATGTTTCCTCTCCTCCTTCCCAACTTAAAAGTGCCGTTATTATATTTTCAAACGTCTCGTCAATCAAAGCCAAAAATAATCGCTCGGCATTTAACTCGTCAAATATTTCCTTTCCGCTATTTGACCGACAGCTGATGTACTTCGATCGTTCGAGTGTAATAACAACTCGTGCACAAAACAAACCTAACCGCCTTTCGGTGCACAAACTCCATTCGCGTTATCCGTTATCCGATTCGATTTCACGCGTAACACGATTACGGGCGATCTAAAAAGTCATTCACTATAGGAGACCTTTAATCAAACGCGACGAGCGATCAAAACAATAATTCCATTTTCATCTTAATGCGTCTCGATATATCGCTGTTTGTTTTTTGAAACGCGCGTCGCAACGATCAGAACGTTTTCATCTCGTACGAAAACGCTTGTCGTCGACATTTCACTCGACACTTCCACACACATTTCTCTAAGCGAATATACACGTATAGTACTTATCGATTCGTCGAATATACACAACCCTCAATTCTTTTGCGGTATTTTGAAAGCCGACAAGTCTCGCGGACGTGCGTACGGCGTATAGGTGTTCGTTCACTCGTTCGACTGATGATATACGAAAAAAAAAATAATATATATTTCGTTTTCTACCGACTTCCCACTTACTCTTCAAGAGTCTTTGCTGCCACCGTCACCTCCTATCACCTTTCCCTGTCCTAAACTCTTCATCTCCAGTCATACAAACATCCTCAAAAGTCCTGTCAAACCATCGCCATCCTCGACGATCTACCGCTCATCTCAGCCGACTCCCGATATCCTACGGCTTCGTCTTTTCCCGTACCGCTGTCCGAAACGTTGTAATTGTTGTCCCTCGACACAATTGGTTACCAGCGAAATTTTTCGAAGTTTGTTCTCCTACGTGCCAATACTACACTATTATTGCATCACACGCGTATTTCTAAACGTTTTCTATACGGACGCCAACTTTTTCTCTACTATTTTGCCGTCATCGTCCAACACCTCGTCACGTCTAATTAAATACAGTCACATATTGTACCTTCCGTTCTTCTTGGAAACAACTTGAATTGTAAACATTTCAATAGCACGTAAATAGGTTTTTTTCTGTGTCGCGCGTTTATTATTATTATTATTATTATTATTATTATTATTATTATTTCGATAACAGTTACAGTGTGCAAAAACAAAACCGCACGCGTATTAATTACGCGTGTTTGGTAAATCATGTTCCTGTAAAAATCACAAAGTATTTTTGTGCCAAATAAACGAGTGTAGAAATCCGGTTCGTTGAACAGTGTATTATATTTATGTATAACGTTTGGCATCGTCTCTATATTGTCGGGGCATTAATAATTTTTCAAAACACGCTTCGAAAGACTATTACGCCAGTTTTATTTACAAACGCGGAGATATTTTTCTTTTTGCAGCTTTTCTCGGTTGCTCTTTACGCATCATATCATATTCGTATACTCTTCTACACACATATCTATTGTCTTTTATACTTCCGTACAGCGATTTCTGTCTATAGTAAATCAACGGCTTGTAAAAGAATTTTGCCGGTATAGTTTCCCCATCAATTTGTTATGAATAAAACACAAAATATGTCGTCGTACTACGGTAAAAAACACGAGAAAACACGTACTCACGATACGATTTAAAATAATCGTCGAAATGATACGCTTTTACTATACCGCAGTGCGGCTGCTACGGCGCGTATCAACGAAAATCCGAAATCTATTATTATCGCGATGATAACATAGTATAATAATGCACGAAGCGAAATGTACAGATATGTTTAAAGGCTGCCATAATATATTGTAAAATATAGTAAAAATCAATAAAGAATATTTGTGATGGCGGAAACGAGAAAAACAAAATTTCGACAAATTCCTTCTCTGGCGGTTCGTTAAAATTATTATTATTGTATAATATAATAAAAATTGTCGAACTCCGCCAAGGATTTACATTTTTACGAAACACGGGGGGCTTTGATTGTCACTACAAATATATATAGTGAATAGCGCGTAAACAGAATTGTTATTGTAATCAGAATATCCCGTTGGTTACGAGAAGGAAAAGAATGTATATTATTATTATTATTATTATTATTATTCGAAACCCGGAGGACATTCCTGAAAATATAGAATATACGCGTTATTCAAAAATAATAAATTTATCGAAAACCGCGTTTGTCGAAATTGTGGGATGGTTGTTTTATATGGCGTGGAGAGACGGGCGAGGGCTAATAGCTGGAAAATTCATATTATCGCGTAAATTAGAATCGTACAAGTGTTGACCAAAACGTTTAATTCTCGTATATTCATTTTTAAATGTAACACAAATCGGAAAATATATTTGGAAAAAAAGAACTAATTATACGTACTTATATATGTGTATACATATGATTTGTTATAATATTTCTAACGTTGAATTAAATAACAATAAACGCTCTCGTATTTATTAAAACAATAACTACTATAAATATTTACGGTTTCAACAATTATTATCGGATAATGCGAAAAACGTGTATGTGTAATAATTATTACATTAAAACACTGCAATAACTCGTTTAACGCTTCTTATATTGTTGTGTTCACGAAAATTTCCGTAATATTTATTACGTACAATATTACAAATTAATGTTTCCCCTCCTCCTCCATTTACTACATACTCGTATTTATATATATATATATATATATATATATATATATATATATACGGTCTTATAAACAAGCTTTAATGTCCTCCAAACTTTATTTTGAGCACCGGCACAGTATAGTGTTAAATATTGTACGATGTGAAAAATCACGAAATCGCGGCCGTCTAAAGAGACGCTATAAAACAAACGTGTGCGGCGCTTGTTAGACTTCGAGAGAATTTTCGATAATTAAATTAAAATCTAGTATCTAGTCCGTACGATTACGTTTTAACTTCTAATAATAAATCATAATAATATACAAAAATATATTATCGAACGAGAGAAAATAAAAACAATATAACCCGGAATATTATTTACAGCAACAACTCGACGTTTTTTTTTCGTCCTTCGTAATACTATACCTAACGAGAAATATTCTGCAAAAATCCCAAAATCGCACATCGTTACACTCATATTTCTTATGAGGTTTTTAACGTTTTTCCACTGTTACGATTTAGGGGAGATAAACATAGTCAAAGCAATGAATGGGGGAGAAACTACATAATGATGAACTCCGAAGACTCTTTCAGAAACTGAATATAGTTAGAGACATTGCCAAACGAAAACCAAGGTGAGCATGCGTGGCGTAAACAAAGAGCGTTAATTAAGCGGGTCACTGAAGAAGACCCTATAGGAAAAAGCACGTTAGATAGACTTAAACTAAGATGGGAAAATTGTGTGAAGAAAGACGTTAAAAGGATAGAATCTGATACGAGATGGAGAGAAGCAGTGGAAGTCAGGGACAGGTGGCAAAGTTTATGTTTGGCAGTGTGGTCTTAAAAGCCGAAAAAAAATATACAGATATGTATGAAAAATACGAATATGCAATCAAGCCAAGGAGCATTATGCAAAATAAAGAAACAAAATTTTAATAGTTTTCGTACATTTTTCTTTTCGCTTGATTACATGACGACGAATTTTTGTCTCGAAACCGGCCTCATACACACACGAACGTATACAATACACAACAAATATTATACTTTTTTTTAATTTATTTTCCATAATGTTATTTTTCGGTTTCATTGTACATATATTCGCATATACACATAATATATTGTGTATTTGTATTTTTTTATATGCAATATAATATATCAATATTTGTTTTTTTTTTTCTATTTCCCTTAATATGTATTTTTTTTTTATTTATTTACGTAAACATTTTTTTTTTTTTTACTATTTTATGATTTAGAGTTTCTGTCCAATATCACCAGTGTGGACACAAATCACGTATATCGTAATATAATAATAACGGCAGTACAATCTACTTCTATGAATTATTTAGTCGCAATGCGTGTTTCCAATACCTGTGTAATTTCAGCGGTTTAAAATTGTAGAATTTCGACCCGTGAGAGACTCCGATTAGAAAAATTGCCAAACGATTATTCCAATTAGTTCTCTTGTACATTTTTTTTTTTGCATTTTTATTGGGGGAATTTTTTTTTGAGAAGTTTTACATAACGTCGTGTTATTCAATCACAACGGATGGTTTACGATAATTTTTATATTCAGAACCGTTGAAATTCTTTGCTCTGTAATCGTTTCGTGCGCTACAACACGGGATAGGTATTTCTGACGCGATTCCGATTGCAATAATATTATGGCCGACGCCTGTTCGTCGAATTTCTCGTGACCAATTAATGCGTTAAAAACGCTACAAAACCAACGTATTCGACAACACTTCGTACGCGTAATAATTGCTAACGACGAACATAATAAATCTAAAAAAAAAAAAACATAGTATTCGCGCGTCGCACAGAGCGCACGGAGCACGCGATACTTACTTAATAACATTCGGTTAAATAATTAATGGCACTATACGCGATTAAAAGAACAAGAGCAACTCACCTTTGCCCAGATTCTGTAATGACTCACGAAGCATCCGATCTCTCCTTTAGTAATTGGCCTGAATTATAACAATTATTATAACGTATAATTTAATAATAATAATAATAACAATACTACGAAAAACGTATACGTTCAAAGCGAGATGAATTTACCGTTTGTAATAGGGATCCTTATAACCGGGCATGAGCCTCACGCCCATCGACTCCAAATCCTTTTCGGTCAAAGCTCTGAAAATAAACGTAACACGAAATATTTTATACGACAGCGGTTACTCTTACGAATCGCCTTCTTGAATTACAATGAAAAAGTAAGTGCTCGGCGGTATTCGAGAGCAGACGGGCGGGTAAAAATGTTTCCTCGATCGAAATCGATACGAATGTACCGCTTTTTATTTCTTACGAGTGATTATTACTGTTTTATCGGTTAGTCAAACCCGGATTTGACGATGATTACTTCTAACTCAATACGAACGTTAAATCGATGAACGTTATTTTACCATCACGAGCGAGATGATATGTAATTAAAAACAGATAAAAATCGTTACGCAAAACGCAGTGTTTGACCGGAATCCAATCAAAAAGTGAAATATTTCGGGCAGAAATTAAGCGTTATTATAATTAGCGTAAAACGCAATCGCGATTAGGTTGTATTCAACGATGTAATAAAAAAAAATTCCACTTAAAAATACGAGCTTATAAAAGAAAAAAAACTCGTTTCGAATTAATCGGAGGATTTTTTTTAACGGACTGTTTTTACGCGTGTAGAAAAAAAAATTCAATTAAAAAAAAAAAAATAATATTTTTTTAAGCGCACACGCAACACAAATACTGTGTTTGTACTGTAATACGAAATAAATCTGTATACAATATATATTTGTCCACGCGTTGTGTGGCTGTACAATACGGTGGACCAAATATTATTATATAATATATTTAATGGAAATAGATTTGACCATACGATAAATCGAGTACATAATATCACAAATAACTTATAGAGTTCGTAAATCATTCGTATGTATAGTTGTCACGGCGTTTCGCGACCTGTACACAAACACATTATTCACCGCAATACAAAATAAATGGAAATGGTCTAAAACGTTTGTTTGTTCGCATATATAATATACGAGTACAACAGAAAATACGGCATAAATAATAAATATACTTACACGACATCGTTTATATAAAAAAAAAAAACTCGACGTATCGATCGAGAATATTTTTGTTGATTTTTTTTTTATAAATCACAATAAAAATCAATACGATTTTTTTCTTTTTACCTTATACGAAATTTCGTAGGTTTTACGTTTTTTTTTTTTTTATCCTCTTCAGAAATCTTCACGATGACCACGCGTCCGCGTACAAAGAGGATTTAAAGCGGACATTTTCTCTTATCGTCTTACACACACGACACACAATAAACTAGACGTTTCCTACATCTAACGTACCAATTGATTTAGTGGTGCGATAAAAAATTTGAAAACAGATTTGAATTCGTCGTGAAGTCTACTTGAAATCGACTTTTCCACATTTTCAATTTTTTCTCATAAATCCTTAAAAGCTACGTGAACCATTTTAAATAAAAATGATGCCTAATAAACGTCTCAAGATAAAAAAATTAAAAAAGTGAAAAAGTCGTTCTATAGTAAAATCCACGAAGAACTCAAATCTGTTTTTAAATGTATTATCGCACCACTAGATCGATCGGTACGTTGGAAGTAAGAAACGTATATCTTTCGCGTGTGTAAGACGAAGAGAGAAAATGCCCGCTTTCAATCCCCTTGATTATTACACTACACTCACGACGTATCCGAGTATGATCGTTAAAAAAGTAATACACGATTTATAATAGTGTTATTATATCAACATTTTAAAATCGTTTTAAAACGTTTACAATTATATTTCAATGTAAGTAATGTATGTAATGAAATCGGAGAGGCGGGGGCGCTTAAGGGGACTTAGCCCCCTCAAAAATTAATTATGGTAAACTTAGCACTCCTAAAAATTGAAGACTATAATTCATAAGTAAAATCATTAAATTTTAAAAATTTTTAAATAAACTATTGCTATTTATATCTTATTTTATAAGAAAAAACAATTAAACATTTGTATTCGTACACAAAATAATAATAACTAAATGTGTTTCATAAGGTAAGTAAGTGCTAAACAATATTATTTATGTGTATTGTGCGACTCAATCAATTAATTTTAAATTACAATTAATTAAATAACGGCTAAATGAGTGTTTGATATCTTTAATATTGAAAAACAAAAATTAGTTGTTACTGATTCCTCATCGACAACAGACATTAAAATCTGAAAATGGGCAATTAAATATTGGTATAGAAATTGATATAACTGCGTAAAAAAGTATTGAAAATGCTGTAGATGAAAACAATTTATTTCTGACATTAATAACAGGCCGTGTGCGATCAATTCTAACAGTAAGTACAAATGTGGGTAAACAGAGTTTAAGTTATTATTATGTTATATTTAAATTATATATATATATTGCGATCATTTTAATGCAAAATAAACGTGTAAACGAGTATTGGACGGGGAAAGATGAATCCTCAAGTCCATTGCGTTGAAACACGCGAAATAATATAAATAAGAAAAAATGTAGCATGCGCGCATACGATTGATCGCTTGATCAGCGTATAAAAATTGAAAAACACGCACAAATAGCGGTCTGCGACCAACGGACCGTTCAGTATAGCCCCGGCGGGCAATACTCTGTGGAGGGGTAATGCAGAAGTAGCTACCAGTCAGTAGATTGAAGCGTCTAAAAAATGTCTGTTTACGCTAATGGATAAAACAAAAATGTCAAGCCCTCCATGGATCTAACCAAAAATCCGCCTATGGGCGTAATCGATTTTTCTTTTTTGATAACGGCCACGCACAGAGAATATGACAAAATATGTATTCCAGTCGTGTCTCCGCCAAGGTCCCCCATGTGAATACAATTCAGATTATAATTACGGCGTGCATATAATATATATATATATATATAATTTACATATTACGTAGTAGGTATAAAACATAAAACATTTCTGTTGTAAAGCTAACCGAACATTTTCAACATATAGACATATCCTTCGGTCCGCAATATATTTTTGTTTCATTAAAATACTACATAAAATATTACAGAGGTCTGATAATTTCCAAAATGTTTTCGTTATTATATACTTAATTCATACATTCAATAAACGCGTAAATACAGATGATTTCTAACCTTACAAATTCGCATATATTTAAATAAATGTTATTATGTTCGGATAAATAAATATAATATTAATAATAATAATTATAATAATAATAATAATAATAATAATAATAATAATAAAAATAATACAGTAATATTGTCCCCCTCTCGTAAAACATAAAGTAGGTAATATTGAAGGAAGCGGTTTTTTTTTTTACAAATTTATAATCTCCAGTACACGCACGTATACCGTATTGTTTCGAGGAAGTCAGTTTTGCCGTTTTCCACTTGTTCATATGTAAATAATTATCGTTAAAAAACGTCCGGTAGCATTTTAAACGTGAATAGATCAAAACGATCGGTTAAGAAGGTTTAACGATTTATTTGTGTTAGAATTATCCACGAGCAGTTTGTGAACAAATAAAAATACGGAAATAATAATTTGTGAAAAACACGGCCGAATTCAAATCCCTCTCTCCGGCTTACTCCGAGTGTAAATCGTATAATTCTTTAGTCGATCGCTAAGTCATTGGCTAAAAAAGAAAAAAGCGAAGAAAACGATAAAAAAAATAAAATAGTTTTCTACATTTCTACTCGAAAATAACGTAGAAAAAAAATTGTTCTAACGCTATTATTTATTATTATTATTATTTCAATTCCCATCTATACAAGTTCTCGTAAAATTGATAATAACTACGCTTTTTTTTTTCGCTTTATATTTTTGTAGATTATTTAAACGTTTGTCTCGTTACAAAATTAATTATATACGCGTAATCCACACTAAATTCTCTGAGCAAATTCGTTTTTCCATTATTAACATATCGCGTAACAATCACATTACAATCCGACTCGATTAATTTGTTTTCTTAAAACAAAAACCGCGTGTTAGGTTAAGTTCTATTGGATATAATTTTTTTACGATTTTCAATTTGGAGACATTTCATTCGGCTGGTAATCGCTGTACGATTAATAAAGAGAAAATTTTCAATAGAACGCTCAGCGTTTGAGAAACGCACCTGGCGCGATCGTTTATTACCGTGTAACTGCATACATAAACGAGTCGAGAAAAATAATTCGGCTAATCCAAACGATTTTTCATCGCATTTTCCGCGTTAATTATTTCTCGGAATACAAATAGAGAGCGACGACGGTCTGGATGAGAATAAGGACCGTTTGGTAAAACGTTTAATACACGTTTTTGAAAACACCAGTTAATTTCCTACTACACATACACTCGGTATTTTCATACGTTATTTGTGCAGACTTTCGATTTGATCACCTGACCCTTAAAGATTGCGATTCCGTTTACATTGTTTACCACCGAAACGTATTTATTTCTCGAGCGCTTAAAAAAAAAAAAAAATTCACTACAATATACGTATAGAGTTTTTTTTTTTTCTGGTAACGTAATACATTGAAAACACGCGTTTCGCGTTTTTTTTTCTTTTTCGTTCCCGTCGACACGAACGCAATTGTTTTTCGAGTATATACATATACGCTTAGGGGGTACTGTACACGCAAAGGATTAGAAATATGTACAAGTCAGACTGCACATCACGTGAATGTCGGCTATATAAACGTATTGTACCGAGGTCAGGCAACGATTTGTTGATTTTTGTTCGCCCCAATACGCTGTTTCAACGCTATGTTAGAAACAGAGCCCGTGTTAAACATGAAAAAGATTTTAATTTCTGAAAATCCTCACGTGATAGATTCGGTCATACACGTTCAACGACTGATAGAAATTAAATGATACAGCGAAGAGTGTACATTTGTCTATTTCCAATCGTTTGTAAAAAAAAAAAAAAAGAGCATGAGAGATAACTGTTAAAAAAAATCCATTGTCGATTCACAACCGCATCACATATAAGGCGTAATACATACTTTTATTATACGTATAAATCGAGTTAAACATTTGTAAAAATAATAATAATAATAATAATAAAATGAACTGTGATAAAAATATATGCGTTTAGTATCCTTGTGAAACGTGATAAAATCCCGAGGGAGTTTGGAATAGAAAAAAACGATCCTCGTCATATAAAACGCATAAAAAACGTTATTATACGAATACGATTGCAATTTATTCGGATTAACCTCGCGGCGGCGATATTTCTTTCGGATTGCGGTTCATTCGGGTTTCACACGCGTCGCGTACACACCACACTATTATCGGGTTACACGCAGTCATAGATATTTTTTTGAGCGTTTTTAAGGGGGGGTTTTTTTTTACGTAATAAAAGCGGTGGTTCGTGAGAGCAATTGCCCGCGGGCGATAGATTTTATTTTTTACATAATAATATATTCCCTATTTTTACGCCATCTTTTTTTTCCCCCAAATTGTTTCACAATTTCGAATATTATTATAGGAGTTTCGATCGTCATTTTTCATTATTATTTTTTTTTTTTTTTTTGTTCTTTCGAATTTTACGTTACTGTTTTTATTTATATATATATATATATATATATATATATAAAAGAAATTTGAAAAAAAAAAAATGTTCGTGTTCGCATCAATCGCGGTCGTATTGCAGTAGTATTCACAACTGTAAAACTATGACCCGTAAAATAGTCTCATTTAATCGACTTCTAAAACGATTATTGCTATTTTAGAATCATTATGAAATATACAGAAGGGATTTCCGTACAGCGTATTTGCACAATGTGTTGAATATTAAATGTTGTATACGTTAAATTTGAAAAAATTAAATAAAATACCCGGTCGTACATTTCCATGGAGTGAGGATATTTGGTCGTGATGAGGTTATTATGCAGTAGCAGCAGGGCCGGATTTAGGGGGGGGGCCAGGAGGGCCCCGGGCCCCGGTCCTCCACAAAATGAGGACCTCCACTTAATGGGATTTTTTTGCATCCAAGTATAAAACATAATATAATATTTGCAAAATAAATTTAAAATTTCTAGTAAAATATTATTTTGCGGTAAATGTTAATATATTATTAAATTAAATTCACTTATAATATATTAAAAATATATTACAATAATATATATATATGTTATCGAAATATAATATATACTTTTAAGGGCCCCCACATTCCTAAATCCGGCCCTGAGTAGCAGTCACTGTTATTTTCTTCGTATTGGATTCGTGGCGTCTTATTGTTTTGAAATAACGGGTGAAAAATCACTGTTACCGCTGCTATATATGGATCATGCCATCATTAAACGTCACGGTTAGTATTCAATATCAGGAGATTTTTTTTCGCGTCTTTTCTCTTTTTTTCTTTCTAATATTTCTCAAATGTTCTTTGGACTTTGGTGATTGACCAGCGGCGGTCGCCGTTTCGTGGTAACGTCGCCGGAGATACAAACCGCGTATAAATACGGGTGTATATACAGCGTAGAGACATCCGACGGTTCAATAGTTCGTTGGTTAGCGTTGAAGACCAAGTGGACGTTCTTGTATGATTCGGAACCGTTCTCTCGGCCGTTTCCCCGCACCGCGCAGAATAATAACAAAGTTACCCGTTCGGATTTCTCGTTTTCGGCAAAATCGCACGACAAATCGTCGCGACGGTCCTGGTTAACATCGTGTGTGACAACGTGGAAAATCCTTTTTTTCTTTTTGTCCAAACGAGAAAACAACGGACGGTTATGTTATCACGTCCGATCGCGTGCGCGAATGTGCTCCGAGCAGCCGCAGGACCGCGGGGAGATTCTCGAAGAAATTTAAAAAAAAATCTCGCTCGGTCCACCCGACCGGGGGGATCGTTACGATCTATGCGGAGCACCGGCGCGCGACCAACCCCGCCGACGACCACCGCCGCTGCACTCATGATCGGTGTTGGATCCGAATTTTCGAACCGAATGACAAGACTGGGGTGGACGTCGACGATGAAAAAGATCATCATCGCCATTCGACTATACTCGAGCCGTGGACGGTTTTTGCACATTTTCAATCGCAGAAAGTCACAAATTACGAGTATCGATAGGAAAAATATTAAAAACAACAAACGAGTAAAAAAAAAAAAAAAAAAAATTATAAACGCTATACGGGCATACTCGTTGAACGTGTGCCTATAATTTATAGGCGATTCTCACGCCACAGAGCAATCGGGCATTGAGCGCGACTAGCAAAATCGAAGAATTTAATGAGCATTTTCACTGCACTGAAGTGACACGACATTGCGTGTTGCGAAGTCGTAACAACACGCGTTGCCCGTAGATAATAACGTAATATTATTTATTGACAGATGTCAAGCGAAATTTCATTGTAGCGTAGTATAATTATCCTTCGTGTAATTTTTATATTTAACGAGAATAATTTTTTTTTAAGGTTTGTCAAAAGTGTCCGTTCCAGCGAAATCGGCTTTTCGAACCCACTGGATGAAGTTCGAGTTCATCTGCACGACTTTTTATTCATTCGCAAACGGTACAAAAACGCATCATCGTCGTCATTTTCAAACGATGACGGCATTATGGCTGTCGTCCGTGTTTCTCTTATTTGTCTGACAATTAGAGACATTATAAATCATACGCGTTTTTGTATTGTCTGTTACATATTTGTCCATCGACAATCGACAGTTGCTGATGCTCCGGTACGACACTATTGGATCGTTCTTGGACCGTTTTCGTTCAGTGCACGCATCTTAGGAATGACGCTTAAAGCAAACCGAATGCGAAATACAAAATATACGTATTACGTAATATATACAGCACAGCTACATTGCAGCTTATTCTAAATTTTATTTTTTTAAGTAAAAATCGTTTAAAAAAAAAAAACCCCCCACCGATAATTCGCGGGACCACAGTTACCTATATAATTATTCGATATAATAGTCAAATATAATCGAATTTCCAATTTTTATATACACTCTTCCCCACTAAAAACAAAAAAAAAGAATAGAAAATTCTGGTTACGTGCCTGTTGGGAACCAATGTTAAGTATTTGAGAATATTACGAGAAATTATTAACGGTATATATTATATATAATATAAAATTATATAGATTAAATTCCACAATTGAAAAATTGACAAAATACAATATAATAATATAATAGCCATTAAACACGTTTTCGCGGTACCAGGTACCAGGTATACGGAATTTATACGAAAGCGAAAGGCGGACTTTTCTATTTTATTTTTACACAAACTCACACGACGTAAGGTAAGACGTCTTTTAGAAAATCAGTCGGCGTTATGGAAGTACACGTCCACGCGAGACGAATAATAAAAACGCAATTCCCGGCGTTATTGTTTACTTTTTTTTCTACTAAAAAACGAAAGAGTAGCACCATAAAAAATACCACCGAAAAAAAAAACATCTATTTATCTTTTATAGATCTCCTCCACCCCATCCCCCGCGGAGCAAACACGAAAAGAATAAATAATAAAAAAAATCCATATTACATTATCGTATAAACCGCCTTTGTAACACAGTAGTAAAAGAAGAGAAAAATTGTGTGTCGCTCTCACCACACACTGCAGCTATGAAAAGGATTTATACGTGTATATAATAGGCGACACGTGATATTTTCTTCTTACATTATTGCGCAGCTTGTATAATATGTCATATAAATACGGATTTCTGTATGCGTTGTACGGATTTGTATATCTACGGTCCACGGCAAAACTTACTTCTGTACAGTGTTTTTTTTTTTTTTTCAATTTTCGTCACCTATTATTATTATTATTTCGATTATTCATTTCACACCGAGGGATCGTCTTCTAGGAACGATTGTGTAAAAAAAATATTCCCCTCTCGATATTACGAAATATTCGAATTTATCCCGTCTCTCTTCGGGAATGTTCAAACGTGGACTCTCCTGGACCCGAGCCCTTAACGTTAAAAATGTTAAAATAGTCAAAATATTATATTATATTGTATATATATACTGAGTATATCGTACGCTGCCGAATTTTAACTTTCATTAAACTCGATCCGAGCGAATTTATATTTTATGCGCATTTTTAAGTTAAATTATAATACGGTTATATACGATCCAACGACGTCCGATGTGATTTCAAAATCGGTTTTTATCTCGACAACGCCGGAATGAAAAACATTAGCCACGATTTATATATTACATATATATACTATAAGATACGGTTAATTTTCTACAATTTTTTTTTTTTTTTTGTTTTTGGCGATTATTATTAATTATTTTTCGAGAAATTTTACTCAAATTCCTCTGATAATGATGTTCAAGAGAGACGTGTTATAGCTAAATATTATTAAGCTAGTCGTTAAAAATCAAACGCGTAACTAATGAAATAAAATATTCACCGCCAATTAAAGATTTTTTTTTTTTCAATAGTTTCTATTGAATTCCCTTGATTGGGGAGCTTCTTCGGCTTCCGCACACACACACATAAATACACGTGAAATGGTTTAAACGCGAAGTAAAAAAAAAAAAATATATATTTTTATAAGAAAAAATATTTTCGAGTATTCGAAGAAAATCATAATATTTATATATATATATACATCATTGCAGTAAGCGAATAGTTTGCAATCTTATCGAATTTTATCGTTCATCTGCTGTAGCAAGACGTTTGCGCTCCGAAAATTTATTATATAATATTTATTTAACGGAGGCGCGTGTGAAATGAAGAAAAAAAAACACAAGCAAATCATTATTATAACACGATTATATCAAATCGTGTAAAACACAATACCCACTATAATTGGGACGACGTTTTCGAAACGACGTAGCCCGCGCGGAATTAAAAAAAGCTATGTAAGTACACAGAATTTTATGGGAGAAAAATGTCTTTCAGATTTTTCGTTCGGAGATTTTCAGATTTTTCATCACGCGCTGCTGACACGTGCCCAATCAACCGATTGGCGCCTGTTTGCAATAGTAATTGCAAAACAAAACCGATTTACGTGTATTATTTGAAGCAAACGCATGAATCGCATTCGGATAATCGGCGATAATAAATATATTTTTGTGTAAAACAAAAAAAATAGTGTAACGAGCCGTAAGTTGTTGTGTAGGACGCTCGAGTCAATTATTTGGAAAAAGATTTTAGAGTTCTGTTATTACTATAAATTCGAAAGCAATTTGTGTATTCTCGATAAAAACGATTCTGAGCGGTGATTCGGTGGCCGTAATACAATTTATCGAGAAAATTGTTATTAAAAGAAATTGTGTCCGAACGATTTATTTAAGATTCTTGCAATACATAGTTGTGAATTAACGAACGTCTGACATTGTTTTGAATTTGTAAGCCTTAAAACCGAAAATTATAAATTAAATACCTTAAAACCTACCAACTAAATAGCGCAAAATAAAAAGAAATTATTTGAAAAATTTGTCTCGTCAAAATACAGACTAAAGTGACATATTTGATGAATATTTCAGATTTGTATGAGCATCCATTTCAAAATTACGATGAAATAACTATAATCGATTTTGACGAAATCGCGTTTTCACCGTTTTTCGGTAGTTTTTTCTGATGGTTAAAAAAATTATTTGAGAAAATCGAAGTATGACCTCTCTGAAGTACCAACTAGATGTGATTGTCAACATCATTGTAAGACCAATACGTTCCTCGTTCCGCTCAGAATCCAAAAGAAACGTTAAACACATTTTATAAATACGTAATTTATATTTTATTTAATTTTCGAAATAGAAACGCATAAATATATACAAACACACAGACGTTTTAACAATAATCTGACCAGATCGCAATTCGAAAAATACACACGATAATCGCGAAATAAACGCGTGAAAAATACGATTTCACTTTGAGATTTATTCGATTGAAAACAATTTTTTTTTACGAATTATGCTTTCTAACGTACCAGGAAAAAAATAGTTTTTTTTCGACACTATAGTTTAAGGGAATAGTAAAAAGTATCGTTTTTAATCGTTCGGTCGGTGCAGAGTCGTGGAGAAAAGAAAAATCGGTTCTTTCAAAACTATACTATATCAGAATAATCTTATATCCCTGTAATGAAACGTGTGTACGATAATTATTATTGCGCACGTCTTCCATCATATATTGGAATAAAAACTTTTTCAGAGTGTGTGTGTGTATTTATACAACGACTCGATGGTACTTTGATGCGGAGCTTAAAACGTATTGTACATAAAATATAATACGCGCGCGGTGTAAACCAAACTCAAAATTAAAATATAATAAATTAATAATAACGCGCGGCGACGGCGCTCTTCTCCGCGGAGACGTGAAATTTAGAAGAAGAAAAAAAAAGAAACGATTTTGTTTCTTCTCCTCGACAGTATAGTTTTTGCTCGAATATTCATGAGTTGTTGTTCCTCGCGTAATATCCATTATAAATACGTAATGCCATAGACACTTATTTTACAAGATGAAATGGAATAATGTAAATTTACAATATACGTCGTGTGTGTATGATGCGTCGGTTTCTCTCCGGCCTTCCGGTTTAATCTTTCACCAGTAATATAATAATCCGTTATACTATTCTATATATATATATATATATATATATGTATTCATATACAGTGCGCATCGTTTGGAAATAATTCATAATAAATGTTATACGCGATATTTCGTTTTATATTGCATTTTAAATATACAGTACATGTAAACGTATAAGACTGATAATAATATGTACAGAGCCGGATTAAAGGGAGGACTAAGAGAGCTATAGCCCAGAGCCTCCTAACAACGAACAAGGGCCCCCAAAAAAAAATTTAGGACTGACAAATTTTTTTTAAATTATGGCACAATTTTTAAAAATTTAATAAATAACTACAGCATTAAAAAACGGCAATTTACATCAAATATTTATCAAAATAATAATAATAACAAGTACAAATTTCAATGCGTTTTTAATTGACTTAAAATCCTCTACCTAAATATTTTTTTGTTGCATCATTTAATGTAAATATACATTTATACATATATGTAAGACATTCTTTTTTATTTTTTTTTTTTTTGTAAAATTAGGGCCCCCAGATCGAGTCAGCCCGAGGCCACTTATATCGTTAATCCGGCTCTGAATATGTATCGTCGAAAAACGAATATATATATTACGTGTATATATGTATAAAAAAAATTCGACTTCTCTTATTATCTCGCTGCGTGGATAAAACGTTTATCGATCGAATACACTGAGATCATAAAATAGCGATTTTCGTACGACATACAAATATAATAAGAGCGTATAAAAAGGAATAAAAGAGTTAAAACTTATTATTATAACCGAATTGTTATTTTCGACAAATCCAACGGGGGTAAAAATTCCGTATTATCTATACGTATAGGCAAATATTAAATAGCACATAAACTAGTGGACCGCGTGTAGAGAAAAGAGTCTGGGGATGATATAGAGTGAGAGAGAAAAAACAGTATGGGCTAACACAGATTTTTCACCGAATACAGACAATGGACGATGCTTTTCCCGCGACTAAACGAACGTGTCTTTACGGTGGTTCCGTGAAAATACCGAATTTAAGAACCGATAGTACAACTCTTATATACATATATATTATGATTTAATATAACATTATAAATGTAAATAGCTGTCCTGCTCGGCGTTTCACGTGCCAAATATTTGTATTTTTTTTATTATAAATATAATATTTGTTATATGTCTCACATTTCTTCTTTCAAATTGTCGTTATTTTTCCTCGTTTTAACCCAGGCTCAGGACTGGCAGCAAGTTTCTATTGCTGGCACGGTTAAAAATGTTTTAGTTTTTTAACTTTTTATTTAGCTATCCCCAGCGGTGGTCTCTAATCGATAGTTTTAACATAAAAACGATAAAACAACCCCGGGCGAATGCAGTCCGAATTTTAAATGTGTATTTTCTAAAAGTCCTAAAAAGGTACTACTACATTATCTCGTAACTATACTGATTTTCTAAAATATCTCTATGAAAAATATTATTTTTTCTATTTTTTCGTTTTGGGGCATAGATGTATAAGTTTTCTTCTGTGCTAACACGGGATCAAGCAACACAGAATTGTCCATGAGTCCTAATGCAAACGATCTGTGATTCCTGCGACTTTCATTGGCTGTCGTCCTTGTGCTTTATTATAATTTAAATTGCAAAAAAAAAAAATTTAAATGGGGAATCGTGCACGTTTGAATTCGAACGGATATTCATTTATAATCGCGAATATTCTTGGAATGTACACAATTTGACCATTTTCAGCTCCGGTAAGAATTTCGGCTTCGATAATATTATTATTCAATGGTCTCAAACACTCAATGCACAATTTGTGAACATTAAAATTTCGTATCAGAATTATATAAGAGCACCGATTTTTAAATCAACTTCGTGCGGTGGGAAATCGGATTTTCAATTAATTGCTCAATTAGTTATACGCTCTTACTTCTTATACAATCGGATGGCACGCGGTGGCATTTAGCTGAATTAAAGAGATTAACCTAACCAGTGAAATAAACCAAAAAAAATCGAAACAAATTATTAGATGACACACGGATTAGACTCTTTGCAACGGGCGAGTATAAACCTAACTTCATCTTTGTGGCCACCTAACCGCTCTACTGTGTACATTACCGATAACAAAAAAAGGTTTTAATTATAACTATTTTTATCGGACATCATCACTCACCCCGTTTCATTTGAATTCTATTACGCAGACACGTCGAGTCTCATGCATAACCGTTCAAAAAACAAAAAACTTGTCGTCCACTAAAACGTCTATCGCATATATTATATACGTTATAATGTATTTATTAAAATTCCCACCTTCGTCAAAAAAAAACTTCGGCTCGTCGTTCCACGCGATTTCACGCGATCGAGGGCCATAACATTTTGTTCGATTATCACTCTTATACGTTCCAAATGCGTACGATAATATTATATAATGAAAAAATAATAATAATAATTTAATGAAACAGAAATGAATATTGTAAAATGAGAATAGAAACGAAACCGAACTATAATGACGAACACTTCGTAAATAAAAATTTTACACATCCAAAGAGTATAATTACGCAAAAATAACAAAAACAAATATAACAATCGTTTTATTCGAAAACGTTTATTTACAATAATGTCAACACATTTAATACAACGTCGGCCTTTTAGACGTTTTTTCTCCTTCTTAATTTCGCGTAATACGTTTTGGAGTACGCGTACTACACGTATAGGTTTTGTTTTTTGTTTTTCGTAAAAATTTGGGAAAATCGAAACGCGTTTTTCCGGACATTTTTTGTCATTGAACTCGTATTTGTTGCGAGAGAAAATCGCTTATATGTAATACCGCCGAGCAAGGATTTTTTTCCGAGTGCACCACACCTCTTAAACGTATGGAAATCTTTAATCACGCGTCTAATTTTCTGTACATTATAATAATGTTATACACGCGAACGTGTCTCCATTTGAGAGATTCCATTCTCTCGATCCTCTGCATAATCTACGAACGTACACAGAACGAGTGAATAGACGAAACAAAAAAAAAAAAAAACAACAAAAACAAACAACTTTGTTTAAAAGTGTATACGCCACGTTGCAGAAAACAGTTTATTCTCACGGCGCAACAACACAGCAGCGCGCTAATATGCGCCGGTGTACGACCAAAACTCGTTACAAAGTATTGGGTTTAGAAATGACCGTGTATGAGATTGAATTAACGCGGCGCGGGCAATCAAAACCTCCTCGACTTATATATATATATTTATTTATTTATTTCGTTCAGACGAAGAAACTCCGTCCAAAATTGGATCTCGGAAAATAACAAATAATACCACCACGGCAGTATTAATACTCGTACGTGATGGTACAAACAGTCGTTCGTAATAATACATTTCTCAAAATGCACACACACACACGTGCGATTCGATCGGTGTACACGAAACGTGGCGTAACACTCGTGACGCCGACAGAGCGACGGCGTTTATATGAGTGAACTTTGTGTTCAAAGGACTGAGAAAATGGACCGAAAATTGTCCGAAACAAAAACAAAACTCCGACGGTTCGTCGGCTGATGCAAATATTTGCTTGCTACACGACGGAGCTGTAAACGCCAAATTCAACAATTCATCGAAACCGCGAGCACCGTATTCCGGACTGTATGATAATAAACGATCGGCGGCGTGAACTATATAACTGCGGACTATAATATTGTGATTCCGACAAATAGTATTGACGAGAAAAATACGAGGTGTTCACCTAAACAATGAATGTATAAATCGTCAAAACGTACGCGTTATCATAGCCACGAGGATTCGTCGTATGGCCGGGGGACAGTTGCGAAAATTTGTCCGACACCGCGGAGAACGGGCACTTATACGCCACGACGGACGTCATAAACGACGAAACCGTTCGTTTTCTTCTTCCGTTACCGTATTTCCCGTACGATTTAATTATATCCTATTATGCTTGATTCACTGAAATTATTCAGATCAAAGCGATTGCCGATGGAAATAACTCTATCGCCAACTATCCGAGACCGATTATTATTATTATTATGACGTATGGACGAGAGAAACTTGGGCGACCGCTGTTCTATAGCGCGATAGGGAAAAAGATGAATTCGTCTTAGTGAAAAATATCGTGTGCACAATACAGAATCGGAGAACTTACGAAAGAAGAGATTTGCGGAAGACCCGATCTTTGTATCGGTGGTAAATAAAAGCAAAAGAACAGAATGGAGAATACGAGTGATGACAGAGGAAAAATTACGGGCGAAAAACCCCGTATAGGAATGCTCGCAGTGGACACGGTGGGAAAGACGTGATGGACAAAAATGTAAGTTAAAATGATCAACGAAAATATGGGAATTGAAGAGACGTGTGTAAAAGGATCCGATGGAAATGGTATTATAGTGGTGACAGCGACGGGGGACTACATACATGTGGTACACGCTAAGGCGGCGAAGAAGAAGAGAATTTATGGTTCTACTGATTCGCGGGGATGTTGAAAAACGCTATCTGAAACATAACAAACACACGCGCGTTGTCTTTGAAACTCGGTTTTTTTTTTTTTTGTTTTTACGCGTGACAAAAGAGACGATCGATAGCATCGGTCTCGACGGAACGATAACTGCGTTAAATCCATTCCCGTACGTCGACTACGTTCGAGAGACATATGACGTGTAATGCATAGCGGTTAGTGAATACTTTACACTTTTTTTTTTTTTTTTTGTAAACGTCGTTTCGGCAATGACGAACAAAAATTTCACTCGTACAAAACGATTTCGAGACCTCCCCGCGTTTCGGACATCGCACGCGGTGTTCTCAAATAAACTGATGTTAATTTAATGATGCGCGCGACTTTTAAAAAGTCACGTGCGCGTAGAATAAATAAAAATAAAAAAAACGTCATAACGATTTCCTAGTAGAAAAACGCGTGTTAAACCTATATAATATGCGTATTGGATGACGACAATTACGTATTATAATTATTATTATTATTCGAAATTTAAAAAAAAAAAGAATTGAAATCTTTCGTTTCGCGTGCGTACGTTCGGTTGATTTCGGTCGTTACGCATTTGGGGGCGAAAAAAAAAGAAAAAACCGCGTGCCGCGAACGACGAGGTTTTCTTCGGAGGGCGCGCATCCATCGGCGGCGCGGGACGAGCGTTTCTCACCGCCGCGGCGTGTGTGCTATTAGCGCGGTCGGCTGACTTTCCGTGGGACTGTAGTACACGTCAGTAGTACGTCGCGTACGCGTACAAAATATCGTATCCGTTTTTTATATCGTACGCGAGTTATTGTAAAATAATATCGTTTTTTTTTGTTTTTGTTTTTTTGCTTCGGACGCGGAAAATTCGGACTGGAAAAACGCTGCACGACGGTTAACGAACGAGGTAAAAGAAGACAAAAAAATTTTTTTTTACAAATTACATGTACATATATATATATATATATTATGCGAAACTAGAAACGGAGAGAATTCGAATATTTTTTTTGTTTTAAGAAAACGTTTTAGTGAAAATATATTTTGTAATAACGCGCGGGGATCCGTCGTTTTACTACAAACGCGCAATACAACAAACGGGATGTTTTTTTTTTTTTTTTTATACATTTAAATTTCACTAAACGCGAGTCGTTTAAACACTCCGCCGGGGATAATATCTCGACTACTTTTTCCATTCGTTCGATTATTACGAATATATTGTACGTGTGTGTTGAAAAGTATATTTTTTTTAAACTTATATGAAACGTACAAGTCATATTATTATCATGAAAAACAGTACGACGGTCATTACACACATTTGTTACGAAGTTTTATTATTATTTTTTTTTTTTTTTTTTGTTTTCCGTAATTCTACGAGTTTTTATTTTATGACGACGTTATCGTTAAATATAGTGCCAAGTGCTTCTGTAGCAGAGTTCGATCGCGAATATGTCATTTTATAACCGCGACCAGAAAATTTAAACGAGTGTTTTTATTTGTTCGTCAACGTTTCTGGTAAACAAAAAAAAAAAAAAAGCTGGTCTCGAAATTTGACTTCGATCGTTGTACTAAAAAAAAAGAAAAAAAAACATATCAATATAAACAATATCTTTGATTATTTTTCCACCTTGACATTTTTTTTTTTTTTTTTTTTTTTGTAAAACCTTTGTACGATTCCGTAATTTATTTTTCGTTTTAAAAAAAATCGAAATCTAAACGCGTAGTCCGCAAACAGATTTTTTCTTTTATACACATATATATATATTGACTATTTTAAATATAATTGTGATGTTTTTTTTTTTTTAAAAAATGTTTAACCAATTAAAAAAACCAACGAACAAAAGTGTATTCTCCTAACAAACAAACAATGATTTAAAAAAAACATTTCGGTTCGAGATTTTACCAACCTCTTCGACTCCGATACAAACGTTGAAACGCTTTTGAACAATTAGAATATTTGTGAATATGCGCGGGTAAATGAAAAATTCCGAAACCGAACTTGTATTCGTTAAAAATTCCAATGCATCTACACCAGTGGTTTCCCAACACAACACTAGGCACGGACGACCACTTTTATAAATTTTCCACCGTCACGGCCTGATTTCAATCCTCACCACCTATTTTAAGCAAATAACAAAAAATTTCGATCGTTTTTTTTTTTTTTTTAAATTTAAACGTCTTCATTCGTAGACGATTTTGGATGAGTCCACGAACCACCGATTGGGAACCACTGATCTACACAGTTGAATCACGTGCAAAAGTAATGAGAATATCTTATCCCGTTAGTTATAAACCGACGCGGAATGGTAAAACGATTTCAATAAATTTTGCGAACGCCGCAACGACCGGCAATTAGTCTGTTTTCCCGTTCGAAATTCCCGTAATCTAATATTACCGAACCAACGGAAAAACTAATTCCGTCAAATACGTTCAGAAAATAAAAATTGGGAAGGGGGTTTTTTTTTTAGAGTACTGTTTCGATTGTTGTAAAATCAGACACACTTTTAACACACGTATAACGGTCGTAATAATCTTCTACGGATTTTATAGTATTAAAAATTGTAAAGGAAAAAAAAAACTCCCCGGTCAAAACATTACTCTCGCTATAATACACGAGACTTACTTACATTTTACGAATCGATTTGCTATCCCGAAACGAATTGTATTTGTTTCGAATTCCTATTTTTATTAGAATCAAACTCGCAAATTAAATTTAAAAACGACTACATGGAAAATTAACAATAATTGTTTTGACACTAATTACAGTAAATAGAATTAGAGTAAACATTAAACTGTAAAAAAAAAAAAAAAAACTCGCCAATACATTAATTATAGTCTGATTTACGCAATGTTTCAAAAAGTTCAACAAAAGTATCATAAAACACTGCTGGTATTTATTGTCCAATACCGCAATACTCATGCATTTACAACAACGAAAAAAAAAAACGATTACATTTTAATTTTGTTTATAGAGAGCAGATTTTTTTCTTTTTTTTAACAATACCAAACAATTATGTTATTAGTACAAAACAATATAATAATTTATACCTAATACTTGTTTTATTTTTTTTTATACGAGCAACTCCAAACATTTTGTCTACGTGACGTAATACTTAATTAAGTTGAGTAGAAAAAAATTGATATACGTTTTAATCGAAAAACCAAATATATTTATAGAATCAATTGTACTTATTAATTTATTAAATTTAACGATTTATACACACCGTCGCCTTACCGCGACGTTGATGTGCGTTAGTACGTGTTTTCATTAACCATCGAACCCGATATACGTTGAAAATGTCGTTATAATAATATCACTTTCCGTGTCCGTAACCCGAACCGAAACTGAGCCAAAATTATATTTCGACCATCTGCTGTTTTAACAATAAATTCCGAGGACCGCAGCCATTATTATTATTATAATTAAAAACGTAAAACGAGTTAAACGAGCGTAGAAAATCTACCAATACGAGTCACACTCAATCCGAGTTATGATATTTTTTGTAAATTTCGAGTCAGACACTGAATTCGACACACGACCGTAGTAATACACTCATATAATTTGAATTAATGGTAAAAAAAAAAAAAAAAAAATTGTAAAACCCGTCGCAACGATTTCGAACGATGATACAAACGGTATTGAAAAGAAGAAAATAAAAGAGAATACGTTGTATATTATAATATATAATAGTTCAAAAGAGTTAAATTCACCGAATAGAGTATGGTGTTCGGAGTCTGTGCGCGCGTCTCTTTGCGCGTTACATACCCTATTTATTTATTTTTCTTATTGGAAATAAAAAATAATAACAATAATAGAATTCGTTTTATAATTCGATTCGATTTAGTCTATTTTACAATTTAATTATGTAAACGGCGAATAAATAATAATAATATATTCGGTTCGGATTTAGTTTTGCGCGAGTGAAGAAATTTTCCAAACGAAACTCGCGCGAATTAACAACAAGAAAACGCGAACAGAAGAAGAAAAAATATATATTAAACGGTCATCTGTCCGCGCGCGAAAATTTATTTTAATATTCAAAACAGCTCTCGTCTCGCAGTCGCGTTAGCATTTATACTTTGGATAATTAATATTAAATTATGATTTTAAATATGAAATTAAATCATCCGTTGCTCAACACCTACACATAAAATTACGTTCGGACGAATACTGAAGTTTCTTTGCTTAACCTTTTTAGCGAAAACATTATTTTTCCACCGCGGTGCACGATATGATTCCGCTTTTTCTTTTCCTCCCCATCCCCCTTATTTCGGCTAATTTTTTTAAATATTATCCAAATTATCGGCGAGAACGCTCATGACGAACTGGACACTCTCTTTTACTATACACACATTCGTACGAATCTCATCAAAATACAAAATTTGAATTCACGCACGGGGAAGAAAACTGAAATAGACATGACATTTTTTACGAAAAAAATAAATTTCAATATTTATTACACACACATAACAGCGATAAAATAGCCGTTTTTTTTTTTTTTAAATACCTTTTGGTTCTTAAAAAATTTTAAAATCTCGTAACTTCTTAAGAATTGAAGATACTAAAAAAAAAAAAAGACTCCCTTATTGCGTATCGCGATAATATTGTAATTTATTTTATGTGAAAATCTGACGGCTTTCCTTAGGTTTATTTTTTAAAACGGTTATTGTCATAACGTAAACGTCTAACGTATAAACGTTCTCTCAGACGTCTTTCTTTGCCCGTGTCCACCGTGTTCTCTTGACCGAATTTTAATTCGAATATTAATATACGCATATACGTATTGCGGCAATTCCGAACTGGAAACAAATAATACACCGGCGATTTCAAAACGAGTAAACCGATACACACAGTGAAGCTGTCCCGCACCTGGGCGAGTAGAGCCGAATTTTTCTTCTTTTTTTTTTGTTGCTTTTTTTGTTTGACCATTCCACACACTTTGCCTGTTTATACAAATAAATATATTTATAACCATAAATAGTGTTGTTCAGCTTACCTACGCGCGTTTATTATTCGACGCTCGTCGTGCGATCGGAACAGGAGGGAAAATAATAAAAAAAAAAAAACAAATATCCTTCGCTCCATTCGTCCTTGTCACCGTCGTCCACCGGCCTAACATAATCTGCAACGACAACGAAGGAGGAAAGCAACGCGCGATGCGCGTAAAAGCTGGTGTAGTAGTAATACTTGTGCAAAGTTTCCGAAACGTGAACAACTTAAATATAAAATATATATTTGTGGACACAATCGAGGGGAAAGAGAAGAAAAAACAGAAGAATTCTCGCGTGTATGAAATATACGAGCTTACCACGACGACGACCACTTCAATAAATCGTGTATTCACACTCGCACACATATTATACTTGGGGATTTTTTTTTTCTTTTTCTTTTTTAGAATAAACTCGAATGGAAAAATTCCGTTATTAATAATAACATTATTTTGTACGACAAAGAAATCTATACCGCATTCTTCTGCGCATACATTATAATACAGTACGAAAGACGGATAAAAGAATTATTTCAAATTAAAGTTATAGTTTCCGAGAAAAGGAGAAGAATAAATGAATAACGCGGAACGTACGCTTATTATAATTTCGTTCAATCCGACTGCGCGTGCATTTCCGTATAAAACAAATTAATTCTTACGGGAAAACGATAATAATATAACGACGTATTCGAAATTTTCTTTTCTTCTCTCTCACATATTACTTGTCAATTTTATGCACAATACGTACTCTACACGATATCGCTGATAATAAAATACGTAAATATTTCT
This sequence comes from Chaetogeoica ovagalla, assembly GCA_032441825.1. Taxonomy (NCBI): domain Eukaryota; kingdom Metazoa; phylum Arthropoda; class Insecta; order Hemiptera; family Aphididae; genus Chaetogeoica; species Chaetogeoica ovagalla. The sequence continues at coordinate 9,098,735 of CM063736.1, forward strand.
AAAATAAAACAAATTTTCTTTTATATTCTGTAACACCCGTCGAGTATTCTTTTTCTTCTTCGGTTCCTCACCATCCTCCCGCGATCATCGAGTCCGTACCGCCAAACAATAATGTCCCTCCGCCGTTTCTCTGTATCCACTGCTGCTGCTGCTGCTGCTATCCGCTGTAAATCGGGTCCCTTACTGTTATCGCGTCACGTTTATTATTTAATATACAGTCTTTCCTCCTCAAAGCAAATTGCATTTCCTCACTAATGATGGTCCTCATTGTAAGGGACCCTTGTGCCCTCCACACACGTCTCCTTGCCCAATTAACTATTCCTTTTCCGAAATTTCTCCTATAATAATATCCGACCTTTGGAAAAAGCCATTCAATTCTTCGTTTCTCTTGAGTGCCGATACAAGAGCGGGGACCTGCGTGTAACATTCTTCTCGAAATTTCAAATGCTCTTAATCTAAATTCCTCCGGCTTTTCTGAATGGCCACGTCTCTGAAGCGTATACAACGATTGCAAGTATCGTATTATGTATTTTCAGATTTCTCGATAACGATCTCGAGCTTAGAACGGTTCCAAAGCGAAAGTAACACTCATTGTATTCACGCAGTATTAATTTATGTCTTTTTTTTTAAGATCGCATTATCTTGCGTTAGAAGAGAATTCGGAGCACTCGAAATACGTTACACTTTCAAATAAATGTCTAAAGGTTAAATAGGTTTTTAAGTACGCTCATTTGAATTCGTATATCGTCAAAACAGATATTTACCTCAAGCGGACTCCATACGTTCTCCAATAAAAATGACACCTAAAATGATTTAATAACAATAATAAAAATAGTATTATCATTATATTTTTTTTTTTAATATAATCTTTCTCTTAGAGTTTTTTTATACGGAACGCAAAATGAAAACAAAGAATTTTCACGCGCAGACCCTGACACGAGAGATTTACCTATGCGACACAAAGAAACATATTTAGGTCATGATGACAAAACATTCAAGTAAAATTTGTTAAAATGTTATTGTTTATACACATACGAGTATATATATAATTAAAAGAAGAAAACGTTATCAAAACATGTAATAATAACAAGTCAAATTATTTATTTTACAAAGACAATCTCAAAGACTGAGCATTTAATACGAGATCTGACATGTGCAGCGATGTCGAAAAAATATTTTTTCTTGAAACCGATAGACACAATTTTTTTTAAACTTCAAATGTTTGATATAAGTAGCCGCTATAATTTAAAAAATTCTCGTTCGAAGTCGATTTCCGGTTTTAAAAAATGATCAAAATTATTATCCGTACGATTCTATCGCACGAATACCTCTCGACGACGAGATAGTCTCTCAAGTTTTCGGGATTACTTCCCTTTGAATTATTTTTACCGATTTAGTCGTCGGTTTGCGCTGTACACGACATACGATTACAGCAAAAAAAGAATACTCGTACAACAGTTTCGAAAAATCTTTCCATCACTATTGGGAAAAAGTGTAATTTATTCGGGGGAATTCGAATGATTTACTATCAGTCGGTAACGAAAAAAGCGTCGCTTTCGTGAAAACTGAATCCGTTTACCAATGTACAGATTAGATGAGTACAGATCAATCACTAAGCCTGAGAAAAAAAAAGAATCACAAATACACTCTTTGAACACAAATGTCCACACGAGCCACAAACGACATAACATTTATATCGTTTACACATCAATATAAACGATATAAATTATTGTGCTGATATATTGTACAATATTATTGTAAAACTCCTTTATTCCCATTAAATAATAATGGTCATCACGTACTGGTAAACATTTAATCGAGTGACCACAATTTTCTTAATATCCAATTTGAATTAATCGAAATTCTTTTTTTTTTTAAAAAAGACTTCTTTTCTAACCCGTTACAAACATATAAATATTTTTCGTGTTAATTTATTCGATTGAATTTTGTATTTTTATGTTTAAATTTTATAAACATAATGTCATGTAATAACGCTGATTTGTGGTCTTCCGCGTATGACGTCAATTTTTTTTCGTTTACATCGCGATAAGATCCATCTTACACATGTCACAGATCTTACAGTAGTCGTCTAATCTGTGTACACAATATAACAACGCGTATTATATTCGTTGCTATAATTCTCGCAAAATATAATAAAACGTTTCATTTTCATCAACGTCCGGTTCGATGACATTAATACCGCCGAAGCGATAAAGTTTTACTTTTCAATTAAATCGCCTATCCTCCGGACGGCTTCTGCGATACAACAACACACGACTCGTTTTCGAAACACGTCGTTTTTTTGTTTTTTCGTCTTTCGTCGGTTTACACGCAAACGCTGTAATAAAACCGAAATTTTTTCCTCTGTACGACTGCACCAGTGACTATATACATATTATATACGGAAACATAATTAAAAATAAATTATATTTCGCAAATTACGATATACAGCACTGGCGAAACGGGAAACGAGTAGTTACGCATTACCAATAAATTATCACGATTATTACATCCGAATTATGAATAATATAATATTGAAAAAAAACAAATGTACAATCGTTGCGCAGGAATTATTAAAATTTTTTTTTTTTAATATTTTTATTTATATTGAATTTTATATTGCTCCGTAGCACCATTTATGTGTCGTGTCAGGACAACATTGGTGTGCAGTTCAAATATCGTTATTTAGCAAGACGCGCTCGCGCTCGTTTTTTTTTTCTACCTCGAGAATCCGAAATATAAAATATTCCGTTTCGATATTATTATTATTATATGCGTCAACGTTATGGATTTTTTCTTTTCTTTTTCTTTTCCACATTCCAGCATTTTATAAACCTCAATATTGCGGCATATACAGCGATATACCGTTAGAACGGCTTAAACACGTTTTGATTTCCCGTTCTGTCGTGTGACATGCCTGTACGATTAAACAACAATTTTAGTGCCATGCGAAGAAAGAGCACTCGTTATATATAAAAAAAAAAATAAATACTAGTAGAAAAGAATAAATATATAAACTGAAGATTTCAGTGTGTGTGTGTGTGTGAATTTTTTGATTGAAAGTGTAGCGTTATCGAAACATGCGAGAGAAAAAGCCGAGATTTTCTGGATTTCGGGGAAAAGTACGAAATTTTACTGGGGTGAAAAGAAAAATGCGGCAACACAATAATTTTTGAATAACTTCGATATTGGAAATCAAAAATACGGCTGTGCGCCAGGCACTATAAACTTATGGTATGGATAGTAATGCATGAGGCTGTAGTAAGAAGGGATGATGGACGGATATACAGTTATCGAAATATATCGTATTATTATTATTAAAATGATTGCGCCACTGCTAAACGTGATTAATATACACGCTCGTAGGTGGATGGTTATAAAATTGTAATTAACGCACGATGCTGGTCTTTTGGAGAACTGGTAGCGTAAATATTGCGTGCCCTGTTTCTGCGATATATTTAAAAAAAATCGAATCCATTAGGAAAAAAACTTAACAAGAATAGCTGTAGGCAGCATTCGAAGACGAATACACACAAAAATAAAAGTTTATGTAATAAAATATAATATCGCCTATTCTTAACCGAATAAGTTTTACTGCGTGTATGTATGCTGCAGGTACGAACTTGAGAACAAAGTTAAATAGATATACGCTCATACTGTTTCTTTCTCCAATAAATGATACAAATATAATGAGAACCTTTTTGTTTTTTTGTTCCCAATTGGCTTCGTTAAACTTGAGCAGCAAACGTTTAAATAAAAACAAAAAACCTTGAAATGGCACCGTTTCTGAATTACATTTGAGTGTATTAACTTGAAAATGATATCTGCTGTATACGTAAAAAGTTTCTCCCATCGCCCCGATACGTTTATAAGTCGACATATAAAAATAACGAAAACTTTACATTATATATTTTTTTTTCGATAATTGGAAGCAAAAGTTATTTGATTGGAGAACTGTCGTTCCATTCCGCGGACTTCTCGTAATTCGTATATTACCATTAGACATTCGGCGGCGTGTTCGACCAAATGTAAACCGCAACTTACTGAATTTTATATGAGCAAGTGAGTTTTCGCGATTTTCGTCACGACTTTTGGTGGTATTAAACTCTTGGTTTCGGCCAATGAAATAATCATAGACTAACGAAAAGAAAGTTTTCATGACGTTTGGATAATAATTATCTATGAGATAACGGGGGGGGGGGATTTTTTTTCGTTAACCGTCGCTTATTATACTTATTTCAATGGTTTGTGTCTACGATTAAAGTGTAATATAAGCTCCAAGTACAATTGTGCGATATCGAATCGCTCTTTACCACGAACACTAGAATAAAATGGACGCCAAGCTGCGTGTGTTGAAAAGTGAGACAAAATTTACAGCATCCGTAAAAAGCACTGGCGATTCCAAGTTTACGTTAAAAACGAAGTTTAAATAAACGATTTTTTTTGTTTAATATTATTTTGAGACGACAGCTTTTACAATAAAAACGAATAACGCGTTTATTAAAAGGCGCGTAATTTCCATTATCTTATACCATTTTCTTCCCGCCTTTAAAATCCGTCTAGTACACATGAATCCGTATATAATAACTTAGTTATTATATTCTCCTGATATTAAATTCATAGAATATTTACAACGTTCTAAAGGCGAAAAAACGATTGGAAATTATATTGCGGGATTGTCGTTTGGAAAATTAAAAAAAAAAAACTTTTAGCTATGCTTTTCCCCTGTCGGACGCTACAAATTCCGTCTCATTTTTCCCATACACCGTTCGCGTTACGAACGGTTTTCGTCGGTCGCGTCGCGTTAGTCTTCGCGTACGCGTGTTGAACAATCCATTGCGCAGAAGTAGTCTGATTTTTCAATGTGTGAACACATTATAGTGTTTTCCTCGGGTTCGTTATGAACGTGTCTGACAATGAATACCACCAACCTATAACCGAGTGGAAAACGAAAGGTTTACAGTATTCAAAAAAATTCAATTTTCCACCGAAGTAAAACGCGAGAATTCGAAAGAGGCCGCGATTCGGAGAGTTTAAGCAATTCGTTTTATATTCTATATAATATATATATATATATATATATATAAAAAAATAACGCGTCCGCGGCATTGCACATTTTCACGGTCCGAATATTTTTCACGTTCCGGGACGAGATTATTTCCCAGGATTTTTACAAGCATCCCGCCGTTCGTATATGTAATATAATAGTAATGTGCACTGGCTGCTACCGAGGTATGTCTCGTGGGGAATGAATATATTTGTAACGCGTGTGCGACGGAATCAATGCGACGAATAAACGCGATTTCCGCTGCCCGAGTGTGCGAGTGATTTTCAGGATTTTCTTTTTTTATTTATACAAGTCACGTGATTCGATATGAAGTTCGATCGAAAGTATACGTACACGTACGTTAAAACGCATAATTTTACGTATTAAAATTTCATTCTTCCTCCTCCACCCCTCCTCCAGCGCACATTATAAACGGTCGTGTCGTATATTTAAAATAAAACACACGATATGAACCCCGCCGACGACGCGGGAAATCGGCTTTTCGTTTAACGCCGTTTGCGCCTTCCTCTAAGTTATTTTGCGAAAAGAATCCATCAATATTTCTGGTAAAAAACAAACAACGCGAAATTAATATCCCCCGACTAACTAACTACGTTTTTTTTTCTTTTTCTACGGTCATCGACAACGTTAATATTATATACCGTCGCTCGTCACCACCAACCCGAAATCTCTAGCGAAAATTGTTCGTTAACTACAGAAAGACGAGACGACACGAACACTGTTTGCGAAGAAATTTCGTACTTTTTTTTGCTTTTTTTCACTTTTGACTCTGCGAATAAAACGCATTGTTAACGTTTCAATGATGCAGATCAGACGGCGGTAAACCATAACGGGAAAAAAAGCGCTCGTACATTTATTTAATCCAAAGCTGTGCAATACTAAACACTGATAAAAGTATTAAATCGTAGATAATCGGAATGATCGAGCTATTCCCGTTCCGAAACCGTACCAGGCAAAACACGCTTTACGGATACGTGTGAATAATATTTATAAAATAATAATAATAATAATAATATGGACGGGCGGAGAAAAGAAATCCCGCAGAAACGACGAGATAAAAATCTGTAATACAACCCTTCTTCACACTGACAATAATAGTAATATAAACCAAAAAAAACAAAAACCGCGCATTACGCGAGCCGTTCAAAACACGTTATCCAAAATATATATTTATTTCGTTGTTTTCAAACGACGCGCACGACGAAAACGTTTTAAAATCGATTCCGAAATTCTGCATGTACCCCGGGGGTTGTGTTTGTTCTCCGGCAGATTTGTTTTTATTTCTTAACCGAAAAACATATTCGGGACCATATCGTTATCGTACAGCAATCGCTTTGACCGTCGTCGTTGTCGTCAAACAGCTGAAAAGAGAGGATGAAGAAAAATATGACCCGTTTAAAAAGGAAGAGAAATTAATTTTTATTTTATATTATAAACATTAAACGGATGAATTTAAATCGATAAAACATACCACGACGAAAACGCTCCTCGCTTTATATCATTGTGATATTTTTAAATTCTTAAGTTATTTTTCATTTTTTGTACACTTTTTTCTCCTCTGTTAATACATTTTTTTTTTTCAAAAAAAAAAAACTATTCGAATTTCAACAAAAACGACGTAATAATTATTATAAACCGCGGTGAAATATCAGTAATGCGGTATTGCCCGTCCGGAGAGTGGCGTGTAATATATTATACGCGTTATGGCGATGAACGTTTATGGAAAATCAAATTTAATTATATTTTTTAAACGCGTAAAGTATAAATAAGAGGAGTAGTAGAAAGAGAGAGAGAGAGAAGAGGAGAGGAGAAATAATTTTGAAAATATTCTATATAAATATTCCCGTGTACGACCCGATTATAAATAAATGAAAAACGTCGAAATGAAATTTGTTCAAACGCTATTGGCAGTTAATAATCGCTGGATCGTAATAAAACCGTCATCACCGCGTTTATTAACGTTCTTTTTTTGTCGTTTTTTGTTAATTTTAGGTATAAAATAATATTTAACGAAAACGACGAAACACTGCACTGTGTATACGCCGTATTATAAAATATAAACCGAAATAAATGTCTCCAAGGCTGGGCAGCATTAAACGAGTTAAAAGTTAAAAAAATTAAATCAATTTTAACTGAGCTAACAAACGCGGGTTTTTTTTTTCAAAATTAACTTTTAAATTTTTTTTTTTTATTTTGACAAGATATCCGAGTGAAATTAAATTTTATCCGAGTATATAAAATTTAAGCTATATTATAAATTATAATGCGCACTTAGATATAATATTTTTTTTATTTTATATAAAAACGATTATATGAAATATATTTTAGACCCTGTAAGTATCCTACCAGCTCTCTCATTTTTTTTTTTTTTTATATAATGAGAGAATTTTTCACTCTTAACTAAGTTAAATTGTTTTCTTTCGACGTAAACTTTTAACTTATAGAACAGAAAAAAAATGTAATAAAAAATATCGTTTAATTTTAATTCGATTCAACTTGACTTAACGAGTTGAATTAGATGCGATTTCTTTTTTCTCTTTTTTTTTTATGCTACAAAACCCGATTTTGATTCCTCAATATTGGTAAAATACCGACGTATTCAAATAAATTATTCGATTCGTCGTAATGTCGCGCGCGTCGAATCGTAATAATATACAGAGTTATTCAAAATGAATCATCCCATTTCAAATGCTTATACAATTTTTAATTTTAGAATTACTTGTAATACATTGAATAAAAGAAAAGCATTTAGAGTTTGGTTAATTGTACCTATAAATGTTCTACGCGGGTTCCTTTGGTCACACGAACAACAAATATCTAATCGGTAATCGAATTCATTACATACATTTTGTCGTACATCTCTTGGTATTGACTCGTAAAAAAAAACCTTGAGATTATCCTCTATGTAATTCGATAAGACAGAGTTTATAATTTACGATTATATAATTATTCGAAATCGGATGAATCATTTTGAATAACCCTGTGTAAACAGTTGTTTATGAAAAAGTGTACCAAAACTCGTTGGAAAATCAAACGCGAAAACAAAAATGTAGTGAGCATTTTATGCATAGAAATCGTACGAGTCGGCTGTACTTATTATCGCACGATATCTGATCGAAATATTTTATTAAAAAAAAAAAAAAAAAAAACAATTGCCTTTGGGAAATATTTAAAAAAAAAAAATATTATTTATAACTGGCTAATACGATATGAATCTCCGTGCAGCAGTAATACGTTTTTAACGATTTTATGAAATATTATCCATAAAGAAAAATAATAATAATAAAATCTTTAGAGAGACAAAATAATAATAATTTTTTTTTTATATATATTAAACTTCGCTTACTTTATATTATAATCACAATAATAAATCAACAGTAAATTCAAATATTACGCGTCGACTCGAATATATATATATATTATTAAATAAAAAGTTTGCGCTCTATAATAAATAAATATATATATATATATATAACTCTTCGTATAATTATTTGATTTTAATAAAATATTAATAACGGTATAAAGGATTATAATCGCATAAGATATACAAAAAAAAAAAGTCAAAGGACGAATAATTCGAATATACATATAAAAAAAAAATATTTGGCAAAAAAGTTTGGCAGATCAAATAAAATGATAAAATATGAAAATGTATACGTTAAAAGAAGAACCGGTCATCGAAAAATCTGAAATCTATACAAATAAAACCGTGTAAAAGAGTTCTGCCTCCTTCCATTGTACGAGTGTGACGCGTAATGGAGAACGAGAAGACGAGAGATCAGCGATCAAACGCTTTGACCGAAGGAGAAAAAAAACGAAATCTTCAAACGCATGAAATGAATTCTCGATGAATTCGTTAAAACGTTTTGTTTCTTTTTTTTTAATACATAAAACTTATGGTAAAAATTACCAGAAAATTATTGCAAACTCGTTGCAGGTTTTCTTTTGAAGAACGTTTTAAATACAAACGAAAAATAACGTTAAAAATTAACGACGTAACCGAATTAAAAGTTTTATACGCCAACAATTGTTCTAAAAATAATATTTACAAAACATTTAACTCGCTTTGCAACAAAAGAAAAAAAAATCGGAATAAAGTTTTTTATTTTTTTATTTTTTTTTTTTTAATTTCTCATTTCATTGTACGCTATTTTAAATCGAATTGAAATTACGCGTTACTCTCGTATATACGCACATATGACAATTAGTATTCAAAAACAAAACAAAAAAAAAAGAAAACCTTTAATACAATGAATATCGTTATATATTGTACACGAACAACGTATAATTAACGTAAACTTTAAATCAGCTTATAAATATATATGTAAAATAAAATTATACGAAAACCGTTTTTATTTATTTATTTTTTTTAACGATTCTTTGACAATATTAGAGACTGAAATTAGAGTAAATTAGAGACTGAACGTTATTATTATTATTATTATTATTATTATAACGTTACAAAAAAAAAGAGGAATTTATTATAAATGAACAATAATAATAATAATAATAATAATAATAATAATAATAATAATAATAATAATAATAATAATGTTCCGTCTAGAAAATAACTCGCAAACAATCTCCCGCCTCAACCCCTTTCAATTTTTATTCGTTTCTCGTATTTAATAACCAATTACTTTAATAAATTATTTACGGGCACGCGCGAATTACTTATAGAGTTTTTTCTTTGTTCAAACACACACACGCACAACACGTGCGTACGAGAAAAATATATACAAACGCGAAATGTTTTTAATATATTTCAAATGAACCGCGAAATCGTTAAGAAAAAAAAAAATGAATTTAATTTACGTCGTTTTATTATTATTATTATTTTTTTTTTTTTTTAAAGAATTCTACAAAAAGAAAAGACAGCAAAGAAAGAAATATAATAATAATAATAATAATAATGCGTTTACGAAAAAAAAATATGCTGAAAATGTCGAAAATTCTCGCGTAACGTGCGGGAAAATGGCTAAAAAAAAAAATTAATAAAATGCAAAAAAGGTTTCATTTTAAATATTATTTTCGATATAAACGAATCGAATTATATACTCGTACGCACATTTCGATAACGCATTGTCGTCGAACATCGAAAACCCTCACGATATTCTCCATTCCCATCGTATTATATAATCGTACTTGGAATAATAATAATAAATATAAATAAATTGCAAATCGTGTCGCGTTCATTACCCGCGGTAAATATTACGTTTTAATAATAATTATTCCACGAATCTCACGCGAGGTAATAAAAAAAAAAATTTTCGCTAAAATTTACAAAAAAAAAATTACGGACCACAACGCGCGGATTCTGCGATTAATTTATATTCGTTCGATAATTACGCGCATACAGGACGGATAATTTTTTTTCTGCGTACACATATTTAGACCGCGTTTTCAGTTTTATTACCATTTCGCAATTTTCAACATTATAACGAGTTTTCATCTGTCATTCGTCTTCATTTTCTTTTTAACTCTTAATCAAACACCAAAAACTAAATAACAATCGAATAGATAAAAACCATCATAAACTAATACTCGTGAATAATACATTTGTATATTTTACACATTATGCTTTTTTTTTTCATAATACTCTTTGGCTTTATTGTATACTACTCCCATATACGCGTGTACACAAATTTATTTGAGATTCTATTAATTACGTTAGTGGTTTTTTTTTTTTACAATCTACAAACCGAAAACGTTGTCATGTTTGCAATCGAAACGGCTGTAAATTTATAGGATGATCTTCTGACACAACGAATTTATTTTGCGTTTTTTACGTTATTTTCTTAATTTTCTAGAGCATATTTGCATACAAAATATGAATTTGAATGTGAATGTGGAGAACTGATGCGACCGATAAGTGGAATTGAAATTCCAAAAACACACCTGTGTCTGTGTTTTGAGTACACAGGGACGATTATTATAAATAATCCTTATAGGTAACACGTAGCGTAAAATTATAATCTACACGTTTTGTACGTGATTATGCGCACGCTCGATTACTCGAGAACGTATTTTTATAAAACTCGTGGCGCGCAAATCGTATTACAACGTTTTTCGTTTTGTGTTTCATTCGCGCCGTAATCCTCCTCCTCTACGACGACCAGGTTCATTTGCAGTGTATGGAATTATCAGTCAAAACCTAATGGTGGATTATCATCGAGCGTTGATGTACGCGCACAAGTCTTGAAAAACAACTGTCGTAACACGATTTCGAAACGCGTTTCGGCCGGTGTGTGTATTGGAAAAAGTTGTAGGATCGGATTTAAGAGAATACTACGCAACAACAGCCCCGCAGAGGCACCACAGAGTTTTTTAATCATTTTTAACGTATAAGTAGTACCGAAAACAAAAAATTAAATACGTATATAATGATTAAACGCATATTGTTGTTTCGGGTACAAGTTTCTTCCTTCGAAATCCGGATATTTTATCGATCGAGCGTATTGTATTTTCAATCACGAGATTTGTCGATCCTGAAAACACTCTGTTTTAGCCGGTTCACACGATTTTTCCGACGTTTTTCAAAAAAAAAAAAACGAAAACCTATAATTTTTGTTGTACAACATTTCGAATTCAAATCGTATTTAAAATTTTTTTTTTTTTTATTTTCAATAGTTATTTTATATACAGTCGATTGTTGATTTCGCGTATTCTCGACGTACGCTCTACGACATAACCTGCGTGTGTACGTGTGTGAGTATATCACAACGAGTCGAGTCGAATTTGAAATTCCATCGTAATAATTCCATTTTAAAAGGGGGGGGGGGAAAGGAAAATGAATTTCGATAAAACAATATCGAATTTATTTTACATTGTATTATTTGAAAACACAACCTGCGCCTCTAAAATAATACGAGTTGATCGTTTTATTTTGTTTACCGCTAATATATGGACGTAAACTTCCGACAAACATAAAACACGAGCGTATGCGTTTGATGAAAATTTACATCACATTTCCATCGTCGACCGCACATTCTATATAATATATTTAAATAGTTATAAAAACCTGAATCGACTTAATTGAATTTAAACGTTTTGTATTATATTAAAACTTGGTGCGCGTATGGAAACGTTCTGAGCGCGCGTATTGTAATTCAATTGGCCAACATAACAATATTCGGACACCAGCAATGTCAGCATCCTGATATTGTTTTATTGGGTATTTATTTATTTATTTTTTTTTTTAAATATATCGAAATTCCCTCTCGTAGTTCAATGCGGCAGAATACGTTCGATTTCGTCTCGCGGTACAACGAACGATATACGAAAGAATTAGAAAAAAAAAAAGTCCGTTACCTAGACGAATATAAATAACGCCTATTAATTTCACAGAACTTTTTTTTTTTTTTATAATAAAAATGTATACATTTAATTTTATATATTTGAAAAAAAAAGTAATTTGGTTTTACAAGTTTTTTTTTATATATATATTCGTTGTTCTTATTATTTACATATTACGTTCAATTACGTTCTACGAACAATTCACCTAACCGTAACTCCGTTTTTAGTGTTTTTTTTTTTTTTTTTAATGACGAAAAATTTCAAAACGATTCCAATATTATACCTCGAGCAACCCATAATGATTCCGTCTTTTATTATTATTATTTATATTATTATTTTGACGTATATTATATAATACGAGATCAAATAACACAAAAAAAAAGCGTAACACGCGTTTCCATTTTGTTAAAATCAATTACCAATGTAATTCATACGGCTGGTGTTTAAGTTCAGATATTATTATCGTGTAAAAACAACGACGATTACATCATTCATAAATAACACTGGAGTTAATAATACATAATATTATATATTTTGTGCTCTATTTGTTACGGTTCCGGGCTAAATTTATGTACCGAGCCGGCGGCAACGTTTTTAAGTATACCACAAACAACGTGCGACGTAATTTATCGCCGTCCCTTTCTCGGTGCTTTTTTTTTTTTTTATATAACTACGCACACCACTCGGACAGAGATTTGTCCACATTTCAAATGGCTCGGATCCAAGTCGAGATTTACGTTTCACCAGATCGGTTTAGAGTTCCTATAGAAAACCATGTAATAGTGTACGCGTACATTATTGTTCGCGAAGAACGACATTATAATATAACGAGTATTTATTCGAAATCGTAACGCTACAGATGACAATATAATCGTCGTCGTGCAGGGAACGCTCTGGCCACTGTTTTACACAGTGTAACCTAACCGCTAACACTGTGCGATTCGTGATGTTATAAAGTGTCGAAAAGACGGGACGAACCGAAATTCTATGAGTTATCCGCGGGTGTCTTAATTCGTTTAATACGATATGTGCAAGAAAATACGAATAAATTACCATTATTTACGAGACGTGAAGATGAAAACACACATTAATTACCGTTCTTCGTAATAATATATTATATATGATGGGTTCATATTTCCAAAGTTTCCCCAAGCCCCACCGATGATACAAATTAGAGGAATAACAAATTATTTATGAATACAACGCGCGTTCAATACATATAATATAATACGTTAGTCGGAAAACTTTAAATCGTCGAAAAAAAAAAAAAAATTGTCGTTTGCTTATCAAAACATTAAAAAAACGTGACGACGTTAGTAGAGCGCGGTATAGAAATAAAAATAATAATAATAATAAAAAAAAGAAACTTTTACAAATAGAAAATATATTATACAATTTTTTTTCACGGAATCAAAAACTTTTTCACGACCAGCCCGAAGAGTTACGATTAAAGTTGTTGTTTTTTCACCGAAGTTTTCGTCGAAACAGTGTTATTTGAAGAACTATAACAACAAAACAAAAGAAAATTCCCCGGACATACAGTATTGTAAAACGTCTTATATTCTTTCGTCTCTATTTAACGTATTCTCACGAAACTCGCATATGCGTGTACGGTATACAAAAGTTACGTGACAAAAATCGTGTACAATATCTAATAATACCGGAATAAAATAAAATAAATAATAATACGAATTTATATTTATTTATGTTTATCGTAATACGTGTTTTGCCGGTATTTCGATACCGACAATATACAACTAGTGCGACGGTAGAACGCGTTTAATTTACATATTATATAGATGTGCTCGACGAGAACTCACGACTGTTTGTGTATTTTACTGTAAACCGAAAATCACAAAAATAATACGCTATTTATTTTTTGAAATGCTGAATAGTAATTACAACTTTATTAAATATAATGTGGACTGCTCTCACCATGTGAGTTGCCGATTTGACACAGTTTACTATTCGGTACAAAGTATATAGTTAATTATGGATAGTACTTATGATATGTGACAAATAGAAAAAAAAATCGTAATACAAACAAGAGCGTATAAAAATAATAGACAAATAGCTATAGAAATCTTAACGTATTTACGTACTTGACATGGTCTTAATATTACATATCAAAGTTAAGAATATAAATGATATTATTCCTAATGTGTTCTTTAACGCCATTAGACACATTTCTACCAATTTATGTTTAGGAATTCCATGGATTTTTAAGAAATTCGAAAGGAGATGGGACGCTGTTAATTATCCAAAAATCTACCTTACGTGTGTTGATGATATTCTTGCAATAGTAGACGACATAGTGATGGTCTTTCCTCCTTCGACAACGTTGACTCCCGGTATTCTTCGATAAAATTTACACAGGACAAATAAGTCGATGGAACATTCCTAAACACTTACTAATTAAAAGAATAGATAACCAACTACTGCAATTTGAAAATTGTCGAAAGAAAACACACGAGTTCAGGTTTATCCATACTATATGGATTCGAATCACCGTTGGCAAAAAAAAATAAAATGACAGCATTCAATAGTACGGGTCTTTATTAGATCAGTTAATATCCCCCACATATGGATAAAAAGGCTTTTTATCAAGAATTGACAACTGAAATCGTCGAATCTAATGGATACGACGAAAAATATTTAATTTTAAAAATGATTAGGATACATAAACGGTCAAAAGAACTTGGAATGGTTTTTTTAAAAATGATGGGATTATTATAGTGAGGATCTGACGTATTTGATACAACGTTATGTATTTTACTTTTATTTCACACAAATACTCTTTGGCTCAATTGTATATTCACACATACAATTTTTTTAATTTTTTATATATATATATTTTTTTTTTGTAAAAATTACATTGATATAATAAGGCTATCATATAACAATAAAAGGAATTTCATAAATCCGATCTGATTTCTGTGATGCAGTAAACGACTGTTGTAAGATTATTTGCATGTAATGTATAACCCATTCAGTGCACGAAGTGTTCGCATCGAATTTTTTTTTAAAGGTCTACAAATCGTCCTACAGTGTCTAACGCGTTGAATGTTTTATATTTTTCTTTTTACGGTTAGTGACAAAGAAATAATATAAAAATTGAATTAAAATTACTATTATTATTATTATTATTATTATTATTATTATTATTATTATTATTATTATTATTATTATTATTATTATTATTTATTCTTTGAAAAAATAGTTTTTTCTTTCGAATGAAAATCGACGAAACGTATCGCGTACGACAAAACGCACGCATGCGAAACGGACAACAATAACAATAATAATAATAATAATAATAATAATAATAATAATAATAATAATAATAATAATAATAATAATAATAATAATAATAATAATAATAATAATAATAATAGTAATAATAATAATAATATATCAAAAACGAATTATTATTCATTTTTATTTCTCTCTTGAAAAATTAAACTGTTTGAGAGTATATAGTACGCTGTACCCACGTTTTTTTTTCAACAAAATCTTGAGAGTATAATGACGTAATATGTAGTATAACCCTTCTATGGGGGGGGAAGGGAACACTAACTGCACACATACTTATAAATAAATTAAACGAGCTAAAACCCACTTATCCCGTTTCCAATTATATACAATTTAAATAAATATGCGTGAGCCCGTTGAATTTAAAAACGGGTACCTGCGATACGCTGCAGCACTCGTACAATAATATTTTAACCGGCAATTAAATATGTTAAAATTCATAATTTTTTTTTATTATTATTATTTCGCAACACTCCTCTTCGGTTTTATTTAATATTAATTCATACGAACAGTGAAAATTCATCGTATAACTCGTACACTTAACGAAATATATTTAAGAACTATATAATAAAATGACCTTATTATTGTTAATTATACGTATATAATGCAAATTTATCTGGGAATAACGAATCTGATATCTGAAACGATGAGTAAACATGCAGAACTGTCCGAACTCACAATAGAAAAGATATGAAACGCTTTTTCCGTTGTGACAAATGGTTTTACGAGCAAATGTATTCCCGATTAGATTTTTTTTCGACTCAATAAAATCGAAACTTTTCAAAAAAAAAAAAAAAAAATACAATTTATAATCAAACGAAACTCGCTGATTATTTCTTTAAATTAAGATTTTAAAAAAATTAATTGAGTTTCAAAAAAATATATCTATAATATGTGTAATATGACATTTTTTTTTAATGCAATACAGAAGTACATATTATGTTTATGTAATTAATTTAATTTAAAAAATATTTAATTCTATTTCACGAATTTCCTCTATATTACGAATTTTTTTTTTTTGCCCGTTAGACTTGCGTGCGAAAAACAAAGACGACGGAATTCTCATTAATTATTATATATAAATACCGCGCGAAATGCATTTCGTCGAGATAATAAAAATTTTTATTACGACCATATTAATATTTTTTCCCCCAGTATATATATATATATATATAAATATTTTTTTTCGTTTTGAGTATCAAAAAAACATCTCTACAAACACGACGCTTTGCCAAATATCGCATAAACGTTTATAAAACGTAGTAGTAATGTACATTAAGTACATATTATAATCGTTTTATACGAATATTTATATTACGTATAAGGTTAGCATTACGACAACACGAACTTGTTTTAGTTTGGAAAATTTCATCGCGCGTTTTATTTTTGTTTCCTACACGAAAATCCTTATAATTTCCTCCTATACGGAAATTTGCGGGAAAAAAACTTATCAAATCATACGGCACGCGATTCCAAACACGTGTTATAAAATAATATATGTATATAAAACGCGAGACGAACGATAAAATGGGCGAAAAAAACGACGACTTTTTTTTCTTTCTACTTCTAACGCTTATTATTATTATTATTATTATTATATTTTTTCCTCTCCTATTCGACAAATAACCGAGAGAATTTACCGTGGTGGTATTATTATTATACATACGTATATTGGACGCATTTTTTTATTCAATAAAATGAATATTATATAATATTGTCTTCGATATTGCGCGCGTACAATATAAAATATCTCTGTATTGTACGAAGCAACCAATTTATTAGGTTTTATAATAATAATAATATTTTTTTTTCCAATATTCCGCGACGTATTTTATTAGTTCGCGCGACAAGTGAAAATAATAGTGAACGTTCAGCTGTGCCGAATCGACTCGAATTCATTGCCATTATTATCAACCATCCGGGCAAAAAGGGCCTCCTCTTCAGCTATATTTTCGGACCACGTATTTCTTGATTGCGCCAAATACGTATTACACTTAAATATTTGATAACAAAAAAAAAAAAAGAAAATACATATAATTTAAATAAAATCAATATGTTATAAAACTATCGAAAATCGAAAATATATTGTACATTACCAACACTCTGTATATACAATTATGATGCGATGTACATCCTAAATACGTGTGTTACATATTATTTCATGCGTTAAAATGTACCTGGATTGATTAGATGATAATATAACGGTTGTAAAGTATAGTAATCAGTAAAAGTCTTAATTTGTCACAAAAGTTGTCGTATTTATTCTATTATAAGACACTATTACTCCGCAGTATATAATATTGTTATTTTGTTTTTTTTTTTTTATGTATGTGTACGGCCTTTAAAAAATTTCGTTAAAGATTTTGATCAGTATACAATAAAAATATTGTAAATGTGCCTACCTATCCAAAATCATAAATATTTTATAATTAGGTATTATCGCATTTTTTTTTTTTTTTTACTTTTACTTTTGCGTTATAAATAAATCGCTCATACAATGTACTGAAATGTAGTCAAAGACAAGAATTAGGAGGGGCCTTTTATCATTTTTCTTTATCTCAGGCTCGAAAAACTCTTGTTACGACACTGCAGTCAAATTTCTATACAATACTACAAAAATTTTGCGGTAATACAATAATCGAAATGCGCGTTAATAATTCGAATTTCTACCGTGAAAAATTGCCGTCTATAAATCTCGTTTATATTATATGTATACGTATATATGTGCAGAGCGAAAAAGAAGAAAGAAAAAAAAAACAATAATAATAATAACTTTAAGAGCGCTCGACAAAAACGTGACACCATATAATGTTTTTATTTATTCTTTTTTTTTTTAAGTACGGTCTAATTTCAAAAACCGAATAAAACAAATAAGATACGCGCGTCGGTTTATGCGGAATTAAAATTTCGCTTTTCGATATTAAGTGGAAATTCGCGTTAAAAACGTAATAGTATTGTTTTATTACCATCTCCCGGCGAATTCTGTGTATATACATATATATATATAAGCGAATTATTAGCGCCGTTTTGAATTAGCTCTTTTTCGCTCTTTTGGAATAATCCGCACTCGTGCAGACACGCGATGCGAGAGGGAGTATATTCAGAAACCGTCGTCAAAACGGTTTACTCGGCGACACCACAATCTCATGAAATATATGGAAAAAAATTATATTTATTAACCCAAGTGAGATGATACAATAAAGCTACGATGACATTCTTATCGGATTATCGACATTTTGGTTTTACATATTGACGTGAATTTCTTCGTTTTTTCTTTTTTTGTCTGTACCCAAGAACTGCTCTCCGGTTCTATACGAACACGCCTTGTTTCCGATAGGAAATTGCGTCTAGTTTGATACTTTAGAGCAGCGCTTCGCGACTATATGGCCGGTGAAGGGAGGGGAACCGTGAAACATTTTATTTCGTTTAAAATATTCTCGGTTGTTTAGTTACTAAATAACCGACCACCACATTATGATTAATCATTGTCGATAGTGTCTAATGTTAGACAAATGTTATTTAATAATAATGGAGACACGAGTTTATCTCACATTAGAGTCATCATTAGACTATCGACAATGATGATAGTTTTTGATTAAGAGGTCACCCTCGACAGTTTCACTTTAAATCTAGGTGGGTTCGTAAGAAAAAAGTTTAAGAAGCACTGCTTTAGAGAGAGACCATTTTTCCTTTTTCTCAATACTTTTTTCGAGAGTACGAAAAAAAAACTACCGGAGAATTACGTAGAAACGTGATTTCGTCGAAATCGATTATTATTATCGTCATTCTTGCGTAATTTCGAATTTAACGGCGGTTATAAAAAACTTTGAAATATTCATCAAATATTATATAACTTTGTATTTTATATTAAGGGAAAAAAACTTTTTTTTTTGATTTTGGACCATTTGTAGGTTTTGAGGTGTTTTTAACTCATAAAAAGCGTTAGTTTTTTTTTTTTTTTTTTTATATCCAATGTATCCAAAATATCGAAACTCAGCTCACAATCGTTTTATCGAATGCAGTATGATTTATCGATTGCTTTCAAATGTATAAATGATAACCACTCTAAAATCATTATCTATAAGTAATTCGCACTTGTGCGAATAACAACACATCATTTTTTTTTTCATTTTACGAATAATATTTTCCTAAAATGTACGGGGTTATTAATGCGTATTCTTCGATCATAGTTTATAAATATGCGGATCTCAATGGCAAAAAGCCTATAGGTTTTTTTTCTTTTCCAAACTAAAATATCGTATAACATTTTTCCGTCGGTTACGCAGTAGCATTTATAGAAACACAAACGTACATTTTATTTGTTTCACAATTAAACGAGAGTTTAACATATTGACGCGTTATTTTATTCTATTAAAAATCTTTGTGGTGTACTCACAAGCGCATCGCACGTAAATGGAAAAATTACTGATCGTAAATTTTTTTTATTTTTGTTTTTTGTAAAAATCAAAAAAAAAAAAAAATAAATAAATAACGTATATAAATGTTCAAAACACGTTCTTCTTAACTTATTAAGTTTTGAAGTAGAACGAACACGGCGGCGGCGACTGAATTCCGAAAATAACGCGAATTGAAATGGCGTTGTATCATTTAACAAATAAAATATAAAAAAATATTTAACAGATAAATTTTATTAACCCTCCAAAGTTATTTCTTTCCTTCCACCAATAATTATGCACAGTAAAAACACGCGTAAAATGCGCGCATATACACACGACGTACACCGCCGCCGCCGAATTGTTTCGAATTATATTATAAACTTTCAAGACCGATTTCGAGGAACACTTCAATTAACCCGAAAAATAATTAATATAACGTTTTAATAATAATAATAATAATAAAAACACAATTATTTTAAGAGATTGGCCGCACAGACATTTGTGCGCAGTCGCGTATTTACTGCATTCAAAAAATATACTAACGTATATTTTTAATATCTATTTCGATAGAGTTTTAATAAGATTTAAACGATATTAAATTATTTGTATTTTAAATAATAATAATAATAACGTCTGTCGTCGAAATGATAACTCGGAAATTATTTTCGTAGTAAACTGCGCGGGAAGTTTTCTTTTTACAATCGATACCGATTTTCAAAACGCGAATTAAAAAACAAATCTTCGTTACAATGGAAATAATATTAAAATTATACTCGTTTACCATAGAATACACAATAACCGTATATAGTAACGAAGTCATTTTGTATAATATATCGGAATCCGTTTTTTTTTCTCCGCGATTATTCGTACAACCGTGCATATAATGTTAAAGAAACCGTCTTTACCGAATTCATCGCGAATATCATTTAACTTCTCGCTGGTACCGATAATATAAACGCGTTTCCATTTCCAACGATTGGATTGCCCTAGAAGGACTATATTATAATAATAAATCGCACGGTCACCGCGTTATTTATTTTAAATTAGCTGTCGTCGTACACTTCGTTGACCGTAACAAAATAACAAAATATATATGCCACCTCGTATGTACGATTCAAATTTCGTTCAATACTCGGTGTAAAAATGGTTGAGAACTTAAAAAGAAAAAAGAAAAATTTAACTCCGGTTTTTATTTTCAGCGTAATAATTATATTTTTGCACATTTTTATCGCGTTTAACTTGTATACGCGCTAAACATTGTATTCGTTTATAAAATGCCTATGAAAAATAATACAATAACAATTTCGCATAATTTTACTAAACAATTATACACAAACATAATATACAAAAAAAAAAAAAATTTTTACAAGAAAATAGATATTTGGATTGATTTATTATTTATCAACGCTTCTAATCCACTTAAACATCTCCACTTTCTGCTAATTAATTCCCATCTTTTCAGCTCAGCTAAAGCGACGTGTCGATCTATGACTGGAAGTATAGAAACTTCACCAACTTTTTACAACTTATCCCGTCATTAACTGACATTGTCGGCTTACTGCTCGTTATTATTCGTTTTCGTTTTTCCGACTTTTCTTGTTCTTCCTCGGCTTATTAGAGCGTTATTGAAATTTGAATTTTTCGAGAATAAAAAAAAAACACTCTCAAATTAAAAACGAAAGACATTATCAGTTCAAAGTCCCGCATAGGATTAATATTATTTGCAAAACGCCATCTCGTCAACCGAATCGTTTTTAACACTATTTTTTTGCTGTTTAAACCAATACTAAACATTTACGGCGTTTTTTTTTTTTTTATTATTATTATTATTCGAAAATAATAAAAACAAAAATTATTCGGAATTCCAAAAACGTATGCGCGTACATATAACTGCAAACATACGTCGAGAATAATATTTTAGTAGGTATTTGACATCGTAACGACAATCAAAAAATACCTGCACCAGAACGGTATTTAGGAGGAATTTGACGCCCGCGAGCGTAAAATTCGTATAACGCCTCCGCCTCCTAAAGTAATCATGATTATCGTCGTACCTGTTAGGTGTTCTGTTTTGGATGACACCGGAACATTTTTCAAATTCTATGTACGTGTATATTTATAAAAAAAAAAAAAAAAAACGAAATAGTTCGTGATGATCGATTTCTCGAAGCGTAGGATTAAAAAAAAAAAAAAAGTATATTAAATGTATCGCTGACTCGTTCAACTATTTATTTATTATAAACGCGTCGTTTACCGAATATGAAAGTTTTGCGTATCGTCGAGATATGACCGAAGGTGAAAAGACCACGTGTTTGGATAACCGCCTGCGCCTTGTCATCCGCATTATCACAGTCGACCACGAAAGCGTTTGACGAGATAAATTGATATGAATGCTGCTGTAACGAAGACTAGAAGATACATCATCGCCTCGACGGGACACCGCTTAGGTACACGACGGAGAGGCGTTTCCTTTCCGTTTTACTAGCGAAAGAGCGATTTTCCCAAACGAAATTCGACGAATAAAAACAACAAAAAAAAAAAATGCGAAAGCGGCGTGGAAGAGAAACGCGTACGAACATTCGGTTCGTAATAATAATAATAATAATAATAATAATAATAATAAAATGAAAATAATGCGGAAGTAACAGCGACTATAAATTGCAATTATAACGTGTTTTTTTCCCCTACATAATCGCATTACTTTAAAATAAAATATTTCGTTCCGAGGGCGGAAATGATATGAAAACCTTGTGCAGCACTGTTCAGGGCTGACCACAGTAATCCCACGACTGTCCACACATATATTATTACACTAATGTATTCCGCCGACCGCGGATGCTGGGTAGCTGCTGCTGCTGCTGCTGCTGGTCGTATACCACGGACGGTCAGTTGTTTTGTCGCTTATACGAATTCCCAAGGAACTCGTGTAATAAATAACAGTTGTCATATTCCGAGCAGACATTACAATTATTACGAGATTACTACTTATATGTAGGTGTGCACGCGCGTACGAACGACTTGAACGCGCAGAGTTTTGATCAAACGAACAGATCGATCCAATATTTATTTTTCGTAATAATTTCCCCCGGATTTATATAAAAACGTTTAATAATTATTGCGTTTATACTATCACCCTGTCTAGGCCGTGAGTTTTTTCTTCCAAACTTGTAAAAAGCAACCACGACCGCCCCACCGGCAGATTATTATTATTTGTCGAACCAGTCAATATTAATATACCGTTGTCCCGCAAATAATCCATCAAATTAAAATAGTTTATGTAACCCGTGGAACTTGGTTACATCTATGAGAATTCGGTTTTTTCTTTTCAATACATCAATCAAAAACATACCTTCAGTTATGCGCCGACTGCAGGCTGATCTTTAGGTCGACATTTACCGTATTAATTTCACTCGGTCGAAATTAAGCACATGTACGTGAATTGATGACAGTCGAAAAGTTTGATACACGTCAATTTTTAATTTATATAAATATATAAGTATATTTCTAAATTCCATATAATTATTTATGCGTTCCGTGAGTGCCTAGTAAAATATTATATAAAAATTTACAATTTTTTTTAATCATTTTATAAATGTATACAAACCATTGTAGTATTTGGGGCTTGTGCGACTGTCGTTCGCGTCTTACACTGAACAAATATTTTTCCTCCGCACAAAAATTCAATTTATATTACACGTGAGAGTATTAAAGTGAGCGTATTCGATAGAAAAAATGAAAACGTAAAACCGCACGTTTTCATACGATGATTACGCACATTACACGGCGATTTTTCTGTTATTAATTAACAATAATCGTTTTCTCTCTCCTTCTCTCTTTGGTCTGAAGCCGTAACCAACGCAAGAACGAAAAATAGCGTAGAAATAAATTAATTAATTAATAAGTGATATACGTGAAGCCGTCTCGCACAAAAATAAAAATTTGACATTCTCGTCGGAATTATGACGATATATATGTTTTATTATATATACTTATTTATAACTCAACTGCAATTTGGATCTAAACAATTATCCACGCGACAATTATACGACGGCGGCGAAGTATCAGAAATTCGAATACAAGAAAAAAAAACGTCATTTATACGATAAACGAAAAAATACTTAAAACGTATTTCGCGTTGAACAAACACGCGCGAAAACAAAAACTATTATCGAAACGATATAAAAAATATCGTACTTTATAATATTTTTATTCGGAGTTTGGCACATTTTGAAAAATATCGTCGAAAACTATTGACTATATTATATTATAATACATAGGCGGTTCGATGTAATATTATTATAAAATGAACTTGTTGTATATATTTACAAGAACAAATGTATAATTTAAAACGCGGAAAAACGTAATCTATCAACGCGCGAGAAATAAAAACAATTACGGGATTGAACTTCTTTTTTTTCTCTAACGAAACGGGCATTTTATATTAAATATAAAACAAACAAAAAAGTATAATTCAAACGAATTTCTAAAATAACAATATAGATAAATTTCCCTTATAACAGTATACATCTTACATAATAATATTCGATCACGTATTTTAATATTCCATTTCCTCGCGACTTTCGACGGACTTGAAATATATTAAGTATTATTATTATTGTTTATCGTTCAGAATGTCGACGAGAAATAAATGACGTCTAACGTCGTTACACTATCGGACGATATTGTAATAGTCTAGAATATCACCGAAACGATAAATTTTGATTTTGCAATATACAAACCTTAAACCACATAAATAACATTAAAAAATAAACAAAAATATTACACAATATATTATAATGGTGTTGTAGTGCAATAAAAATCGGCAGACACAGAAAGTAATATTAGATTTTTGTTAAAAGAAAAAAGAAAAGTAGAAAACGTAATTTCTATTTTTATTATACATAATTTATTTTGTATATTCGAATAACCGAATATAAAAAAAAAGAAAAATTTTTAACAAATTTATGGAAAACAGACGTTTACACACCGTACAATAATATTACATACTTCTAACAATACAAAAAAAAAAAAACTATTACAACTATAATAGATAAACAGTAATTGACTCTACAAAGTGTTATCACAGATTTTTCACCTCTCAGCGTATTAACGAGAGTTAATATTAACACGCGTAACGAATATTCTTTTAAATATTTTAAGTTATTACCGTAGTTTATATATTATATATATTAGATTTTTATAAAATGTATATGGAGAACAAAGTATAATCCTTGTATATTGTATATTTTTATTATATTTTAATAGCACAATAATGTATGTATGTATATTATATTTTATACCCGTAATAAAATGTGTGAAACTTAATGAAGTAATAAATTGTAAAAAAAATTTTTAATACGGTTTAAAAAAAAATAATAAGGTTTAAAAAGTCAGTCAACTTTGTTAAATGAGGCAAAATTATTTTGCACATTTAGTCGGTTATCGGTGGTGACGAACTCGTAAATTCACAACTGTACCTTTCAAAAATATACAGACTCCTTCAACCTCCTTAAGTTTTTAATTAGTTTGTCGTTTTCAAATATGAGTACGACTATTGATCCAGAGTTGACAATGACGAGAGGAATCACTACAATACATTATCACTTGCAAAAAAAAAACCCCCCTTTTTATTGTTGTATTATAAAAATATATTATTAGCAAGCAGTTTCAACGTAGCGTATAAATCTGAAGTAAAAACAATAAAATATATATAATAAAAATGAAAATTAATATTACAACAACAACATAAATAAAATGAATTTAATCAGTGCCTATGATTATTTGGTAACGATCGTGTAAATACAGTAATTATTTTCGTCTAGCGAGTGTTTTACTAAAGGCGAAAGTTAAGCTTTGTCGACCACTACCACCACCACCATCACCATCACCACTCACTCCACATCAGTTCCGACTTTGTGGAGTATTCTCCATTATATTTTATAATGGAACAAAGAGATTCAACTATGTGTCTGATCCATTCCATAGCTGCAGCATTCGTACGACTCAAACATTCCTTACTTAAACAAAAGATGTTTGCTTGCGTCCACCTTGTTTGCATGTTAAACGTTGTCCGTTGAACGCGAAAGTGTTCACGTATCATCCGGACGGTTGTTGCGTTGAATCCTCCATTAATGTGTAGTATTGCAAACTCTTCCTTATTTCCATAAATTTTCTTCTACGTTTAAACTTTGCTAAAATGTTCTTTCCGAATAGGGAGCGGCGTCTGGACTCGAGTGTTTTTTTTTCGCTGGCCGATGGAAAATGTCATTATGAACTGGTAATTTATAAAAATAATTTTCATTTACTTTGAATGTTTACGTTTTATTAAAATATATTATATACAAACGATTTTTTTTTTTTATTCTCTTTTGCAAGTTTTAATCGTTTAATCGCAGTCATGTTTCAAAATAAAAAATTCCGTCTATATTTTTATTTATAATATAAAAAAAAAATAACTACAAAACGAAAATCCCTGTTGTCACTGCGTTCAACGATTTAAAAAACAGATAACAAAAAAAGTACATTAATTATTTAGAATGGAAAGTAAATTTAAATAATAATCGATTTTCCCCGTTTTTTTTTATATCAGTTACATCGGATCTATTAATTTACATGTAGTAAATTTATGTTTATTGTGTTATTTAAAAAGTGCAGAACTCTTTCAATTTTATTTTTAGAGTCAATAGGTTTTCAAACATTTTTAATCGTTGTGTGTGTACAATTTTATCGTTAGCGTTTTTTTTTTTTTTTTTTTACTCATTTAGAATACACGTCTTATTTCACTACGTGTAACGCGTTTGGTGTTGCATTTTAAATGAACCACATATTAAAAAGAAACGACGACGTAAGTGACAAAAATCGAAATATAAGGTCCAGATTTTTCGAACGCGCCTTCCGCGAGATCACAAGTTAATTTTTATTTTCATTTCTTAAATATACTAACCACGCCGAGTATTTTACAACGAGCCAATCAGTTTCACAGCCAAATATCGCACTGGTAACATTGAAAGAGTTTTATTATTATTATTATTATTATTATTATTATTATTATTATTATTATTATTATTATTATTATTATTATTATTGTATACTCCTTTTTTTCGGATTTACGCCATTTCTTAAATATGTGGTTCAAATTTAAAAAAAAAAGTACGCAATATAACCGAATTAATTTTTTTTTTTTACATTAAAGTATAAATTATTCTTAAGTCATAATTAACTTGATAACTACGAGTCAAAAACGATCGATTTCAGAATTCATAAGAAAACGAATAAAGTTTTACGTACAAACACAAATATAGCTGTTGGTTTATAAACTTTGAGACGTTTAGAAAACTCGATGTCTGTTAAAATGTATGACACGATTTCGTATTTAATTAAAATACGTTTAGGTAGTATTATCAAACAACACAGTCCTGTGAAAATTCAAAACTACAACGCGTGACAGAAATCTAAAACAAATAAGTAAATATTTAACGTTATATAAACTTATATTTACGTAGTTCGCCAAAAGTCCTATATACAGAATTATTGGTACAATATCTTGTCCATAATAATCATTTTATCCGACGCGTTCTGTACTGTTCACACAACATACGAAATAGCTACGACGAAATATACGACAAGCTGTTAAGACAAACAATTCAACACGAATACATAAACTTCATATTATATTAATAAATAACACAGCTGAGATAGTAATAAAATGGTTTAACAAAGCGTAACGAAAAAATACATTTTTATATCGCGAAAAATCATCGAGTAAAAAAAAAAAAAACGAAAAAACGCAATTAATTATTATTATTATTATTATAAAAATGTTTACGAAAAAGAAACGTCTGAATCTCGTTGACCGAATTTTTATATTTTATATAATTGTAAAAAAAAAAAAAATTAGTCTACACAATATAAAGAAATCACGTTATTTTTTTGTATTTGTTGTATAAAAAACTTAATAAATAAAACGAAAAAAAAAAAGAAAGAAAAAATCAATACTATAAACATTTGCATAATATACAACAACAGCGTCAGATTTCCGTGAATTTAGATATCATATATTTGCTATACCGCAATAAATATCAAACAATCCGTAAATACTTCATCGTAATACACGCCAATATAACATAGAATATTTAAGAGCACTTATCGTGAGCAGAGTTAAACTTATGCGTGCGCCTTCCACCATTAACAGACGCTACGCAAAATAGATTAACATAAATTCGAAATTGTCACCGAAGAAATTCTATTAAAACCTCCATTATACGTATACCCGTAAACTATTTATCTGCAGCACGAGAGAACATATTTCCACTCGGTGCTTAGCGTTGTCGATTTTACGTCGTAACGCATACTAAACTATAGATAAAAGTAATAAGAAAAAAAAACAATTTTTTTCTCTTTTTTATTTGAATTCCGTGTGTTTAGGTAAAAGCAAAACTCAAAAGTTGAAACAAGTGAATATCAATATTATTCGATAATTATTATTATTATAATTATAATAGTTTAATATAATATATAAAATAATAAGTCAACACGACCAACGGTAACACGATCGGGAATCGTCACACCTACATTACTCGTATACCTATATAACACGTACTGATTCTATTCGATTACATGACTTATTGAACACGTGCTTGAAATCGAACATTCAAGCAACCTTTTCCATATAACGACGGTATCTCGGTCGATTTTCGAACAAAATTCTTATTAGTTTTTAAAAATGCATATACACTACGGGAAGTCAACTGTTTCGAGAAGTATTTTGCGCGGCGGAATTTAAAATTTAAAATAGTGATTGCTATTGAAAAAAATATAAGATATAAAGAAACGAAAAGGGAATCGATAAAATGAATTTCGATATAATCATCGTCAGCAATAGTATCGGAACATTTTATCCAAGAAATTAGTTTTAAATATTTTTATAATTTTCCCTGAAATTCGTCACGGCTTCTTCAAATATTAGTAGCAGTGCAATGTTCATTGTACTTCTTCGTACATATACCTATTTACTTTTATCGTAAAAATCAACGTATTTATTCATAGATCAACGGACCCGTTTATGACGTCGTATTAAATTTTTGAAAACTCGAAGGCTGTAAATACGATGGTCATATAAACAAAAATACGATGAATGAAGGAGAATGCTTTGAAATTGATGACCCATTGTAGACGACAATATTTTTCCAAATTTCTATAAACATTTACAAGCTGCACTGACTACACTAACATCACGTGAACGCTCATTTTCCGTAATTAATCGAATAAAGAATTGGATTAGAAATACCATGGCAAATGATAGGTTTACAAATGTCAGTGTTTCACATCCGTAAGAGATTTATCCACATGCAATAAAAACAGAAAATGTTCTCAATATTTTCGCAAAAAATGACATACGTCTCAAAGCTTTATTTGACAATTTAATTGTCTCGTGTATTGTAAAAATAAATTAATTAATTAATAATTAAATAATCTGTATTAATAAAGAGTCGTATTAATAGTTTTTTCCTAGAAAATGTTATCTTTTCTTTTAATTCAAGTTGAACACAAAGAGTTATTGGAATGCTTTTTTTTCTAATCCAATATAGTCCCCACAGAAACGTATACCGAACTACGACCATCATATTTATCAAGAAAGAAATAGTCCTTCCTTTTCGTATTCAATCCTGAGATTGGTTTGTAGCGATTCTCCATTTTTCCCTGAGACTTGCCTTCCTTCCTCTTTGTCTCTTCGCAAGAACTACACCCTTGGTCTTTTATTATTTGCTGCATATACTCCATTCATGGTCTTCCCCTAGCATTTTTACCATCTACGCAGCCTTCTATAATAATTAGTCCCAGAAACCCACCATGTCTCAATACGTGACCAATCCATTCATTTCTTCTTTTCTTGATACTACACCGTAGAGTTCTTTTCTCAGCCATTCTTTCTAATACTTCATCGTTTGTTGCCATATCTGTCCAACTTATTTTAATAAGTTAATAATATAGTAACAATATACAACTGTACGTTTGCGTGCATAATAGGTGGCAATATCATTTAAAAAAAAAAACTTTTCATAACTCCCCCGCCATTATCTGTATCCTCCTCTATGGTTCATGCAGAACCGTCTTCGCCGTAAGACAAACGTATTTTTCAAAGGTCCTTTTTTTTTTATTTATAGCACTTCTTACACAAAGTTTTACATATATATATATATATATATATACGCCTATTCTACCCCACAATAACCCCCCTCCCCTAAATGGTAATTCAGAGAATGCAAATGATTTGTTGTCGAGACACGAGTGTGTCGCTCTCTCATTACAATAAACATACGCCTATATATATATATATATATATAAAATTAAAAATTCACATTATAAGTGCGTTTTAATTAATATTTATATTAAATTTCAAGAAATCGCGCGTTAAAATTTAAATAAATCACATTTTGTTTTTATTCCTCCCGCCCCACCATCTAAACTCTATTATGAGTTTCAATGTTACAAACACGGGTGTCCCGCGGAGATCTGACGCGCAGCACCAAATATAATAATTTTTGTTCCGTTTTATTAAATATTTTTATTTTTTTATTAATAAAAAAACCCGCGTTCAAATTTTCATCTTTTTTTTTTCTTCGTAAAATTCAAAATATCCATTTTATAAATCTATTGGGAAAAAAAAATTATTTTTGATAATTAAAAAATAAATATAATATTAAACATTATATAGTCTCGTTGATTTTACGCAATTTTTTTTTTTTTTTTTACTTTATAAAAACGTTAATTGTTTTTCATTAAATTACCGAAATATCATCAACTTATTTTGAAAAATAACTGAACTTAACTGAGTTAAGAATTTTATACAGCAACATTTCTCTATAATAACTATGTTTACTACAAAATGGCTATTCTGATTAAAAAAAAAAAAGTATAATAAATGTTACATTTTTCATTGAGATTATAATGAAATTTAAAATACGTTTATTTATTAGATAAACGTACTTAGATTTTCGTATCAAACACCGTATACTGCATATATTATATTACTAATGTGTTAGACCCCTAAAAGCTAAACTGAACTCTCGTTAGCCTCGTATAGTTTCTGTGTTGTTGTGGAAATCGATTTTTTTTTCGACGTTTTAATTAAAAATTACGTAAGTTTTTACATTTTTAAACATTCGTTCCAATACATTAAGAACAAAACGAAGCATTTAATCAAAAACGTAAATCTTTTGTCAAAATAAAACTGTATTCATTCCATGAAGCGTGATTGGATTTTCGTTAAACTTTTTAGTCTAAAATCATAGCGTGTAACATGCGCATTAAAATATTGAATTATAAGACATATTATTATACGCAATACGACATGTACCTGACACGTGACACGGACAGGATTATTACCACCAATTGACTGGTTTTAAACATGATCTTATGTTTAATGTAGCAAAGTTGTCGTGAGTCTTCCAGTGTTCACTCGAATACAGTTAATTGATTCCTTTTTTCGAAATAAATATACGAGTACACGTATATTGTAAGACCGAAGATGATCGGCTACTCGGACTATGTATGATGAGAGTTTGTAGAAAAAAACTAGAAGAGGATATCACGCAAATGAGAAACCCGGGCGGCTTTAAAATCACCGATTAAAAGACGATTATCTACATCATTAAGTACCTATTAATAATAATTTTTCCCTTTTGAATATGTATTATTTTTACCTTTCTTTCAGTTTTTGTACAATAATTCGAATAACCACCACGGTGATACACACTCTTCTTGCATCCCTCTCTCCCAGCGACGCCGGTGTATCCCCACGATACACTAACGTATCCGCTTAATCCGTTTGAAACAGAGCCTGATTAAGGAGTTTATCGTCAGTAGGCTAAGGTTAATTTTGGCGCCCTTACGGTGTATTCGAAAAGGGAAGGGTCCAGAAGGAGGCCCATAAAAAAACATATAAACATCAAACTTTTAGTGTATAAAATAAATTAATGTAAGCAAACAGAGTTTAAGTTATTATGTTATATTTAAATTATATGTATTGCAGTCGTGTCCATGTAAAATAAACGAGTAAACGTGTAAACGAGTATAGAACGGGGAAATATGAATCCTTAAGTCCATTTCGTTGAAACACGCGAAATAAAATTAAAGCCTCGATTACATTGAGCGAGTTTAGAAGCTGCTAGTTGGCAAATTCACTACATGCTAATAAACTCGCCCAGTGTAATCATGTTTACTAGCCAACTAGCGGATTGTAAACTATCTGCGAGTAAAGTTGAAAGCCGGGCTACTTTATTCGCTACTCGCTGGCGAGTTTGTGTTCAGTGTCTACAAAATATCCAACTGCGTCGATGTAGCACGTGGTTTTTACTCGCTAGCTAGTTGTCTACTGAGCGAATAGAACGTTTTGCGTGTAATCATTACAATCGCACTAGCCGACTAGTCCGCTTCTAAAATAGCCAACTAGCAGCTTGTAAACTCGCTCAATGTAATCGAGGCTTAATAGTAAAAAATTTAGCATACGCGATTGATCGCTCGGTCAGCGTCAAACTAAACACCTGCGCGTATACCGCGTCAGTCAACCACAATAAAGTCGGAAAAGAAAGTAATCGCCAGATAGCGATACGACACAAGAAAGAGGGGATAGCCACATAGAAAAACACGTATAAATAGCGGTCCCCAATCGACGGACCGCTCAGTTGTGCCACAGCGGTCAAAGGCGAACAACGCTGTTCGCGTTTTCCCTGTGTATGTGTGTGTGTGGGGAGGGACTAGCCATTGGTTAGTAGGTTGAAGTGTCTAAAAGTGACCCTGGTTTGAGATCGCACGTTTTTGCCGTATTAAAAACTATATATTATGTCTCGGGAGAATAGCCTTCATTTGGGCTACACGTTGACAGTATAAAAACCGAACTCCGTTAACATTAAAGATTCCTATTTTTCTAAGACTTCACGCTCAAACTTCCCCGGTTTTCAAAAACAGTCGATTTTAACGGCGACAATTGTCTGGCGTTTTGTTGTGTTCGCAGGATAACCGCCACGGCATATTATTATTATTAAAACTACTATTCACGTTCAAGGCAGATTCCGCGTCGTCCTATCGGCACGGTCCTGACAAGACAGATGAAAACGGACGACCGGTGCAACAACTACACGAAACCCGAGTCGAACAACACAATATGGAAGAACAGCATCGACGAGGACATGCATTCGCTGTACATCACGTTCACGCCGATCCTCATACTGTTGTGCGTGTTCTCGATCGTATTCAACGTGATCCTGTTACTGTCGACCGTCTGGATACGCAGGCCCCTGTCGCCGACGCTCTACATTAGCCTGAGCCTCGCCGGCACGGACCTGTACACGTCGTTTTTGCTGGGCCTCGGCTTCGCCCTGAACAGTCTGTTGCCGGAGGGCTTCCAGGTGCACCTGATGAACAACTGCACGAGCCTGTGCCTCGAGGCGCTGAGACTAGGCGCCATCGTCACCACCGCCGGACACCTCATAATGCTGGCCTTCAACCACTACATCGGCATCTTACGACCGCTCCACTATCCTGCAACCGTCACGCACGGCACCGTCACCGTATTCGTGTTCTTCCTGTGGACTCTACCGCCGGCGTTTCTGTTCGCCTATTTTAACATGATACCCTGCCAAGCGTTTCAATCGCCGAAATGCCAATTATACGAGTAATGCACACACACTGTTTTGTTTTCCTACTCAAAATGCTAAAACCCCGACCGACATTATAATACAACAAAATGCGTTTTCTAGTTTTCTGAAGGAATCAAAATTCAGAAGTGCCTTTTCCGCGGTACTCTTTGGCGCTCTGACCACAATGGGAATCGTCTACTATCACATATTCATAATAGTCAAAAAACATCAAGCCACGCGTTCGTTGTACAAACAAAGCGGCAATGTACATTCCAGTAAACCAAACCAAGTACACGACCTATAGAACATATAAAAATACCATTTCAACGTTCATAATACATTATTAACAATGTTTTCTTTTTTGTCCCAAACACACAGGTACACAGCAAACAAACGGAATCGCAACAGAGCAAAAACGAAAAGGCTTTATACACAACGTTAATGATTGTCGGCAGTGTCGTGGTCGGATGGATGCCAGCGTGTTTACAATACTATCTGATCTGTACCGATTGTTTGATTCGACCGAATTGGGCCAGTTTTCCCATCAAGTTTTACACTTACTTTGCCATCAACTGTCTTTTGATACTCAAATCGGCAATAAACTCGTACATATATGCGGCTAGAATGCAAGAAATTCAGGTAAATAATATACTTGCGATTACCCATAAAATAACGAGAGAAAGAAAAAAGAGAAAGAGCGAGAGAAAAAACCACAGAATTTCACAAAAAATAAAAAATATTAATAATAACTACAAGACAGTTTACAAGATTATATTTTAAATTTTGTTACTCTTTACATTCGAATAAATTGGGAGGTTGATTAACTGAAGGTTTGTAATTTTTCTAGCTTATTTGGTACTATTTCTCAAAATAATTTGTCCGTCTAAGATACTTTAACTACACCCAGAGTTTACATCGTAATATATTATAAAAACTAAAACTTATATATTTGATATATTCATTAGGTGGCGATACGTAAAATGTACTACACTTTCAAACGAAAAATATGTGGTGGCAATGACGAAATAGAAGTAGCTGGATTCGATCAGTATAAATACAGTAGATCATCGGCGAAAAGTAGAAGAACGGTGATATGCAGAATATCAGTTCATCAGAATTCTAACAGGGACGAAAACCAATCAGAAGAAGTCAATCTGGACAAAACTAATGATGGTCATGAAATGACAAACTTTGGTGGTTATTCTAAAAAAAATGAAACGCCAAATATGGTGACTAATCTCTAAAATTCTCAACGTTTCTCCTCCCACTATCTACCTATACATGTGTAAATTTTTGTTCATATTATATACATAAAACCATTGCTACTTGATTACATTTCACATAATAAATCATTTGTAAGATACGTTTTAAATTACCAATACGTGTGCGATACATGTTAATTATTTTGATTACTAACCTTCCGTCAGTAGCTTCGACAAATGTTGCATTCAACCCGAGTTCATTGAGACAGTACAGCATACGATTTCGTCTTTCTGTTCTTCGGGCCAAGTTGATTACGAAAACTTTATCCAAACCCATATTATCTATTGGTGCACTGAACAAATCTAAATCCGATAAATTGCTTGAAATCCGTAATGGATCATTATCGACTAGAAACAAATAAATAAACATTATTCCTATTGTACGTTATATTTACGCACAATTATGAAAAAATTTATAATACACAATAATATTTACCGGTAATCTCTAATTTTATGTTTGTCAATTGATTGTTGTCCATTTCTAACGTACTATCTTTTTCAAGCGGTATAGTTATGAAGCCGTATATTTCATCGTTACAAACGTGTAAAGGAATACCTGCATCACACAATGAATAAGACACAATTAAATTTCGAATGACGTTCCACAGGATACGATATAAAATACCAGAGAAATTCGCAGACATAGCAAATATAATGATATCGTCCAATGGTCCCTTGTAGTTGGGCAACGAGTCATCTTTAAACGTTAAGTAGTTTGTGAACTGGAATCTTAGGTCTATTAAAACTGAGCTATGTACCATCGGTACTTGATAACATCCTTTAGTCTTCCTCTCTACGATAGGCGCATAGTCGGCAGTTCTCTTGTAATAGTAATTGTCCGTCATGCCACACCAAAAATTTGAATACAAACCGTCAGACTTCAACATTGGAGCAACAACCGGATAGTTTTTTTTAATTAAATTTTTCAGGGTAAACTTATTGATTATAAATGCATCGCAGTCTAAAAACTATAAATAAAAAAAAAAATATCAAGTTTAAAACACATTATTTTGTATTGTCAACAATATTGTTCGTAGTAATTTACCCAAATATAATCAGCCCAACGATCTCGTGCAGCACACAAGGCCGATTCTCGCAATTCAACAACATGTTGAAATCTAGAATGGGGCCAATGAGCCGGACCACTCTCGTCATCATATTTTTTAGGTTCATCGTGTATTTTGACGTCGACCGAATGGTAAACCGTCCCTGACGTTTCTAACCATTTATTTAAAATCTTCGAAGAATTGTCTATGTTATGATCGCTTCTTATCCTAGAAAATAATATATTCGAGTAATAAAACATATTTCTTTAATATTAAAAAAAAATTTATAAAAGTTTCCAATATATTTTTAAAAGAAAAATAATCATCTTTTTATTCAAAATCGTATACTATGTAACAAAGCAAATAATATTTAATTCCAACGTAAAAGAATAAAAATCCTTTTAACATACATTCAGTAAGAAGAAAGTGCTCGAATGATAATTGCAGTAAAATAACATTACATACGAGAGAACTAAACATTCAATTGTGGAAAATATTTGATTCGATCAATTTTCAAACGATTTTGGCACTT
This sequence comes from Chaetogeoica ovagalla, assembly GCA_032441825.1. Lineage (NCBI taxonomy): Eukaryota > Metazoa > Arthropoda > Insecta > Hemiptera > Aphididae > Chaetogeoica > Chaetogeoica ovagalla. The sequence goes on from CM063736.1 coordinate 9,135,285, forward strand.
AACAATGCCGTAATAGTGACAATGTACTCAGACCACCATTACACTGTTTTCGAATCGGATATTTTTCATCGAGGTGTTCCAAAGTGTGGGACTTTTGAATGAAGCATTCCGTAGACGAACAGAAACGCAATAACAACGAACGGTAAAAAAAACCAATATCAAAACGACAGGGTTTGAACGGTAGTAACAGCGATTCCACGACGAGACTGCATTGACACAGACGAACGGCCGTTCCGATAGACTATTGCGAGCACCGGCCCCCGGAGACTCCTAAATTTCTACTGAGAAGCGTATCGTTATCGTACGTCGAATTATAAAAATGACAATGGCCTCGCTCTACATTTTCAGTTCATCGTGCAAAACGACAAACACTCACCACAAGTGCATCCGGTCTTTGGGATAATCTTGCGATTCGAGCGCGCTGAGGAAGTACGGCAAAGTGTGCGCCTTGTTCCGTACGAGCACGGCCACGAACACGGTGCTCGGCTTCCGGTCGTCCACGTCCGCCGCCGCCATTGCCAACCCGGCCGCCAAAGCCGCGAAAAACGCAGCCGTCCACGCGATCATCACGGAAGCGTACGCGGACCAAACTCGGAAAATTCGAACGCCGGAACGACACACTCGGAATGGCGCCAATCGGCCGCGACCGTATTCGCCCGCGGAAGAAAAACACTCCGTATCAGAACACCGGCTGATAACGGGAGCGGCGCTGATAACGAATTTCGCGCACGTATTTCTCATCTTTCATTGATCATTTCATTATAGCGGCGCTTAAACGGTGTGTAATCGATGACCATACATGAGTATCGGTGGCGTAGCCAAGAAGGGATCGCATCGGTGGTGTCATGTCCGGGATCGTAATTTTAGGATACGCCGTCATTTATATTCGAGCTGTAGTCGAAAAAAACAGTCTGCCAGGGATAATTGAAAAATAAAAACGAAATAGAAATTACTACATATTATATAATATTTTATATTATTATTATTATTATTATTATTATTATTATTATTATTATTATTATTATTATTATTATTATTATTATTATTATTATTATTGTAAACGCAATTTCGTATTTTATAAACACAAACGAAATATTCGTATAACGTCAACATAATATTATCGGTATTGTTATGGAAATAGTGTAAAGTAAAGGAGAAACGAATGGATTGGACGTGTGCTGCTGAGACATGCAAGTGTGGCCGCCGTTGTTGAGATTAATTATGGAAGGATGTGTGTGGAAGGTAAAAAACTATATACATGTAGGGAGAGACCGCGACTGGAATATACGAGACAAAATATAGCGATGGACCACCAAGGATGTAATCCGTACGAGGAAATTTTTTCAACTATTGTAAACGATTCAAATTGTGTGTTAACGAGCTATAGTAATATATATATAAATATATATTATTTTTAATATTCTAATTATAACTATATAATATAGATGAATCGATGATTGCAAAAACGACACGAGTCATATTTTTTGTGAAATTTAGATATTAGCAAAAACACATGCTAGTCATCTGTTTTTATGTGTTGAGTGAAAAACTTTTGTGTATAATCAGTGCATAATATATTTCTACAAGTCAAGTATTGATTTTTAAATAAGAATTTTTTTCAGAAATATTTAAATTATACACTTTTTGTCAATTATCCAAAAGTTTTAAAAAATTGACTCATGTCGTTTCTGCAATCATCAATTCAGATATTGTTGCACAGATTTTACAAAGTTACTGTAAGATATTTATACTAATTTATACGAATAATTTTATAAAAAAAAAAAAAAAAATATATATATATATATAAATAATTTGTATTTTGAAGGTTTTTCGATAACATTATAATAATATTAATATTGACATGCAAATTGAGCACTTGAAATATAAATATATTTTTTTTTTTATGCTACCGAAATCTGAGAACATCCAATAATCCGTCGATAATATTTTATCGCGCGGTCGTAATAATATATATATATATATATATGTGTGTGTGTGTGTGTGTGTGTGCCGGACGTCCGGGTTGCATTATATCCTATGCGTATTTTACAATTATATTAATATATTAATTATTTTAGTATAATATATTTTAATTTTTTCAATCAATACAACCAGATAGTCGTAGTAAAAGGTAGGTGCTTATGCCCCGGGCGCAACATTTCAAAGAGCACAAAATTTAAGAAATAAGCATTTATTTATGTGTATGTGTGTGTGTGTGTGTGTGTAAGTAGCCCACTAGTCAGTAGAATGAAGCGCTAAAAATGGTCTATTTACGCTAATGGATAAAACAAAAATGTTAAATCCTCCCCCCCACAATGTGACCAAATACTCGCCTATGAAGAGCCGTCAAGAGTTTCTCTTCGAAATTTCACGAATTCTAGCAAAGTTGTGCTTATCATGAGAAAGTCTTTTTTTTAAATAAATTTCCATTATAATTATACAAGAATATGAAGAATACTTATATATACTCGTAATGAATAAGCAGATCGATTTTTTTAATATCACAATAATATACGCGTTAGTCTTCAATAGACGGCTCTGTCGTGTTTCTGTTGATACTGCGAGCAATCATTTTAAAGCATGCTGAGTATACTCAATACTGTGTATTATTAACTAAATTGTTGTAATCCTTTGACTATTCCTATACAAAGTGCGTATTGCGTTAAATATACGAATATATTCGGATCACGGAGACGTTCATTTGTAAACGATACACTCGTGCGTTAAGTACATATATCGTACGGTAAATAAAACGACGACGACGACGACGACAATATCTGAAGACTACGCGTACGCATGTGTGTGCAAGTGTATAATATATAGTAAGCTTCAATCGAGTTGAAATAAATCAAAATTAAGTAGGCGATTCTATGCAAAACTTATAAAATATATAACAGTATCGTCAAATTTCATGATATATGAGCATTTATGTTCATATTATATCGACTGATTAATTGCAGACAAATTTAAATCAACACACACACACACACATCTTTTACGTATAAATACAACAATGACACATTACTCAGACAGTGCGAGTTGCTCCAGGGCAATATTAAGTTTTATCCCCTCATATCTATTTTTGTTACCAAAACTCATCAGTTCGTTTCACAAAATCTAATTTCGATTATATATTCGCATTAATATAAATATATAAAATAGTAGATATTATTTATTATTATTCATTTTATATATATATATACTTTATCCTCCATAATATAACAGTAAATATGACGTAAATATCAAAACAAAACTCAAAATTTTCGTATACACAAATCGTATTTACAAATGCCCCTTCGGATCTCCTCCAAGTCTAAGACATTACCACTCTGTTTAATTACATCTGCACTGTACTCAAATAGTCGGACCATATAAATATAGTTTGTATTGTGGTGTTTTAGCTGTTTATTAAAAATTATTCGTTTATTTCAATATTTTTACAATTATTCGTTTATTCAATTATTATATTATGTTTATCAAACATCTAAATTCTTTGTCTAAAAATAAATTGTATTCACTATTTAAATACGGCATCCACAAATGCGGTTCGCTATACGTCTTTATTTATTAATAATAAAACATTTTCATTATATACGTATTAGCTGAACTAATGCTAGTCACGCTTTCCCAGTTTTTTCATTATTTCTTTTTTATTTTATAAAATCTTCAAAAATTGGTTAATAGCGATTTTTTTTATTTTAAATTTATTCAATTAATTTTTAATGATTTATGAAAAAAAAAAAAATTAAGAACTGCGGGAATATCGATCCCAAGTGGGCTTCACGGCGAATTCAAATCCGTTTTCAAAATTCTTATTACATCACTATCGATCGATTGGAAATATGAAACCCCCCACCCTATTTATTGTTACGTTTCGTATGTGTGTAAGACGAATGGAGAAAAACGCCCGTTTTCAATCCTCTTAACTAAATATATAACAACATAACGTATAATATTCGTATTATTTTTAGTTATTAGCGTTTTTACGAGGCATATGTTTATTAAATAAATTAAAATTATCATTCACAGAATTTTTTCGCTTAATTCTCTACTTCGCATAGTTGAGTCGAACTATAAATGTTATATGTGACAATGTTATATTTTTTATTGTAATATATACATTTAAAAATCATCTCCAAGATTATTTCAAGCAAACAATCGTTATCGTAGCGGTTTGTCGTACGAAGAAGGGGAACAATTTAAATTTGCCGCTAATTTTATCGATGATTACCGGTGACTCGGTAGAGTGGTCCCTCCCTGTGGTCACATCGATCGTAACGAAACGTTCGTGTTTATGGTATTTACGGATTTATGCCTTTTGTTTTTTTTCATTGCGCTCGAATTGATAAGGTCGACTGTAGAGAGATTTGCGTTTTGTCTTCTCGAGTTTTCCGTTATTTTTTTTCTTGTTTGTTTCACCAATAATTTTCGTTGACATTGGTCGTAAACCCTCGTCCGGCAGTCGATGGTCCATTTCACGGCTACAACGATCGACAGACCGGAGACTGTAGTATTCCTAACCGCCGTGACGGTGGAAGATCGCACGGGTCGCTTACAATCATAACACTATTATGGTACCGCATCCGATATTCGTCATGAACGCGGAAACTTCGCTGTATTACATCGCCAACCTGTACACGCAAGACAACACGAAATGCTATCAGGCGCTGAACTTCGTCAAGAACTCGATAATGGGCAGCAACCGACAGAAAGGCATCGTCATCGCCAACGGCATACTGCCCCGACTGTTGCAGGTAATGTTGATCATACATACGTAATACGTAGAATTGTCCCGGTTCGATCGTTCGACTACCTACACCCCCCCCCCCGGGGGCGTCTGTCGAATTTGAAATACCCGTCCGTCGTTTGCTTTCGTCGAAAACTTTAAAAGATCGCATGCTTAATCATCGTATTTGCGCCAAACATGATTGTTATAATAGATATGAACGCAATTATTACTTTTAGTAGGTATCAGTGCCTTGGAATTTTAATTTCGAGAAGTTAAAAAATTACTGGTGGCGTCTCTACTTTTGACAAAACCTTTTGGTTTTTCTTTTTTCTAAAATATCGAGAAAATCACAGCAACAATTATTGTTTTCTCGTAAATATACACAAATATTTAATGTGTGAAACTTAATTTATCATTTTTTTTTTTTTTTTTTGTGCAGGTTTTACCCGACCAATCCAAAACTCCAGATATCCGTCTGGAAACTGTGGTCATATTGGGTTCGTTGGCCAAAGGAACCGAAGACCAAGTAAAGGCCCTGGTAGACGCCAATGTTGTGACGTACATATTCAACGCTTTCTTAATGAACGACGAACCGAAATTTACAGAGTCGTGTCTTCGTTGCATATGCACTATTTTGCAGTATCCATTTGCTGATTACTCGGTGGTGTTCAGCGACGTTGCCATTATTAGGAAATTGATCAAAACCATTGAAGAATCTATTAGCAATAGTATTTGTGCCATGTCCATACTCTCGTATTCTTGCCGTACAACGGTCCATCAGAATATTCTGTGGGAAGAAGGAATCGGTTTCATTTTGGCTAATTTACTAAACACCGAATTGGACGATTTGTCCATTGCTACTCTAAAGTGTTTTGCTCGCGTGTGCCAAGAGAACTCGATGATTTCCGCAGCCCTGGCAACTACTGAATACAATGGCAGAACGATGCCAGAAATGTTGGACTCTATGCGTGGAGGCGATCGTCCAACTAGTATGCGACTGGCTGCTTCGAAATGCATAACGTGTCTTTATCGGGCCGGTGCGTTAGAAGTGAACGATTCAAAAGTAATGTTTGGCGCGTTACCGACTCTTGTACGTCTGTGTCAAAACGACCAAAAGTGGGAACATCGTGTTGAAGCAGCTGAAATTTTGGCTGTGCTCATTGAAGAAGACGCTGAACTCCAATCTTTAGCAAGTATATCAAACCATCTGTTGCAGACATTAGCAGAGTTTGTCAATTATCCTGCACATCCGTTGGGAGAATATGGTGGGGCCTACGGAGAACACAGAGCTAAAGAAATGAAACAAGCTGCATTCAAAGTAAAATGCAATCGCTTAACACTTGTTTTTTCTCTTAAATCTATAATGTTATTTTGTATTGTTTTTAGGTGTTTGCTTCGCTGGGGGCAAATGATGAAGAAATCCGTAAACGAATAATTGAAACGGATAATTTAATCGATCATATTGTGTTGGGTCTGAAAGACCCTAGTCCTAAAGTTCAATTGGCCGCGGTTCGATGTTTACACTCTTTGTCGCGTTCTGTGCAACAGTTACGTACGACTTTTCAAGATCATTCGGTTTGGAAACCGTTAATGATGCTGTTGGAAGGTGCTTCCGATGAAATTCTCAGTGTCACCTCATCGACGTTATGCAATCTTTTGTTGGAATTTTCACCGTCCAAAGAACCTATTCTCGAATCTGGAGCCATAGAAGTGTTTTGTAGTTTGACCAAACGAGACGATCATTCGTTGAGACTGAATGGAATATGGGCATTGATGAACATGGCTTTCCAGGCGGAACAAAAGATCAAATCACAAATTCTGAGTACGTTGGGAACGGATCAGGTGTTCAATTTGCTATCGGACTCGCACATTAACATCCTCATGAAAACACTGGGTCTGTTAAGGAACTTGCTGTCGACAAAACCTCATATCGATTACATAATGAATATCTGTGGCAGCGATATAATCCAGGCCGTGATGATGATACTCGAAGGCGACCATTTGGCTGAAGTCAAGGAACAGGTGCTGTGCATATTAGCAAACATTGCCGATGGTGATGTCGCTAAGGACTACATAATGAGAAACAATGAGATATTGAAGAAAATACAGGAATATATGACTAACGGAAATGCTAAATTACAAGCTGCAGCGATATTTTGTGTTTCAAACCTCGTGTGGAAAGAGGACAGTGGCGCAACCGAAAGACAAGCTAAGTTAAAGGAAATGGGCATCTTTAAACTGTTACAGCAACTGATAACAACATCAGATTCTCTGTTGTTCGACAAGGTAAAGACTGCACTGACTCAGTTCTCGGACTCTTGACAATCTAATTGTTATAACGTGCAGCCTTCTGTTGGCGTGTAAGTGGAATATGTCATTATTTATTATATGTCTTTCAGGCGAAAGATTTATTCGTCTTGAATATTTGTCATTCAGGCGAAAGAAATAGTTAAAAAAAAAAACAATGCAATTACAATTGTTATAATTTCGTTTTTTTGTTTTATATAAATATAAATAACAAAAGATAATATTGTTAATTTAACAGTATATCTTTTGATCCTTTAAAAATCTGTTGTATATTTTTTGTTAATTATTATGATTTACTTAATACACATATTTTTGTTTTATTCATATGTTAGTAGATAATATTTTAATCATATTGGAATTTACACTGTAAGTATTATTAATTTTTGACACCTTTTTGTCAATTAAAATATAAAAAGTTTCATTGTATATATGTAATTTAAGTTAAAATTTATGATTCGCTTAATGTTTGTAACACATACATTTTCTTACGATTATATTTGTTTACTCTCTTGAGAATGAGCAATATTGTTACAATAACTACCGTTCGCAGCATTCCAGTGTAAACGACTGAAATATATTTGATACTAAACCAATAAGACGATTTAAAGAAAGAATTGAAATGAGGTGGTGATTAAAGAACAAAACAGAATAAAATGATATCCATATATTTTAACGAGGTAATTATAATATGGAAGAGAAACTTTTTACGCATGTATCGGTCAAGTGTAATTCAATTGTTATATTACACTCGTGCCGTGTAATTAGCAAATATAAAGAATCGTCGTCGATTTAACAATATGAAAATATTACAAAATGTGTGTTGAGCACTACCGATGTTGTACATTATAATGTATCAAAGACAACACAAAATGAAAATAACTAATAATAAACAGAAATTATATTAATCTATCTTTTAATAAGTAAAAAAAAATAATATAAATATATATATATATATGTATAAATAAATAATAATGCATAATTATTATTTTTTTAAATTTAAATTACTGTAATCCCAATCGCTACATCATTGTGCCGAAAACGGGGTTATGTCGACATATACTCGGCCCATATTCTTCGTAATCTTTTTTCGAATGGCACACTGTATAAAATTCAGGCTAGAAAAAATAAATGTTGAAAAGTTGACGTTAATTTCATTGAAAGAGAAAAATGAACATACCGAAGAAGCTAGCATACTACCGCCAAACCACACGGCATATCTTTGCATGTTGTGAGTGTATACTTGAACATCAATAGGTTTCGGCTAAAACAAAAGAACAAATAATTTTTCCGGTAACAAGTACTGTTAAAATATCATTTACTTTTAAATTATTGCCAGCTATTGTTTCACTACGTTTCAATCTGGCATCAACGACACGTTTAATGTCTCTTTGAAGACGTCTTCCAAAGTCTTTAAACATAGTCGAGCCTCCAGACAGCACAATATTATCGTATAAAGGTCGACGTACGTCAATCGGACAATTTTGAATAACAGTGTCAACCATTTCAGAAATGGGAGTTGTAAAATCAGGATTCGAAAACTGAAAAATAATTGAATAAGTTATTCGCACCTTACCGAGCACATTAAAAACATATATTCCTACTTCAGGATGGAAGAAAATTTCAGGTCCCAAGAATCGTTCGTACCCGACATCTACAGAAAACGGTTGTTTAGTAACACTGTTGACACCATCATATTTCCTCAACCATTTTGATGGTTCTGAATCGTACTTGGCAAATTCTTTAGCGATGTCAGGACAAATATAGGAGTAACGTTCTTTAATTGCTTTAGCCGTCTCCAAACTTTGTTCGGGTGGAATACCAATTTCTCTTTCTCTCAACAACGATTGAATAAAATATGTAATATTACGGCCGGCAATGGGAATATGTTTAATGCAACTTCCAATAACATATCCTTCAGCCTGAAATAATAAAATGCCAATAAAATATTTTACGCAGTAAGCAGAAAATATTATGCAAACAAATTAATTATATTTAACAATCAATTTTAAACATGATATACAATAAATCTTATTGCATTCATATTGAAACAAAAATGTTTACTTACTACTGGAATAATATGAGTAACTCCATCACCGCTGTCCACTACGAGACCGGTCAATATTCGTTCATGAAGAGGTCTTGATTTCCATGAAGCGGATAAAGCCAACACCGCTTGTACAGCAATATACAGACCAGGAACATTAAAAGTCTCAAACATTATTTCTAGAAAAATCAATAAATTTTTTTACCAAGTCATCTTGTTTAAGCACACTGAATATTAATGATAAGTCCTGGATACAAAATAATGGGATTTATGACAACGTATTGCGAACAAAAATTATATACATCATAATAATCTACTATAATTCATTTACCAGCAGTATATTCGCGATTTTCTGGAGTGTTCAAAGGCGGTTCTGTCAATAGAAAATGATGATCTTCAGGCTCGGCTCTTAGATATTTAAAAATACAGTGCTCCAAAAATCTTTCCATTAAATCCCAGTCTTCAATCAAACCGTGTCTCACTGGGTACTATACAATTTCGTTGAACCAATTAGAATCGTAATTTTTTTTCTCGATCGTGGGGAATAGTGGTAAATGTTTTACTTTGACAGAGTAGCCCTTGGCGTCGAACGCTTCGTCCCCAATATAGAAATCCAAATCTTCCACACCCTTTGTCAATCGCCTAACAGTCTGATCACCCACTTTGGCCGTTTCCTTGATGGCAATCGCCGATGGTATTATCATCTGCGGCTCTTTGTTGGGAGCAAAACCTAACTTTGTGTACCTGGGTCACAACGAACATCAGTGATTATTAATACAATTAACAAGTATGATTGACAAAAGTCGTGTTACTTACCCAGTGCCGACGTCGATAACACATGGTGGTAGTCTGCCCAGCATATCGTCCGAGTATGAGTTTAAACTACTTAAAATCTAATTACGAGTAATAGAAAAATTAGAAAACAAACATTTAATACTGTAAATCGTTGTAAAAAAATAATAATAATAATAATAAAAAAATAACAGGAACAGCAGACAACGAATGCAATTATTATTTCATTCGGTGTACATATAATTATTATCAAGCCGAATGTGAGTCACTGACACTGATAACAGTTATGGACGCTCATGACGAATAATACGAGTAACCGTGGAAGAGAAAACGCTCATTATCAAAGGAAATCGTAGACCGTGGTTATCGCAATATCGTATTATCAACGAGATTGTTATATCATTTTACAAAAAAAAATTTTTCCAAATTTTCAATACAATTTCACCGTTTGAATATTTAACAAAATTTACAGTGTTATCGTGGCTGTTCGCCAAAATAAACGGTAAAACTCTTACGCAACGAATATATTCGTCTTCTTTACCGTTGTCGACCGTTTGAATACGATGAACGACGAACCTTCGACCAGCGCCGATTTGTACAAGAAACTATTGTATTCCATACATTCCTATTCGAGTTATCTTCCGACTTATGTTCCAGAGTAAGAATAATATTATATTTTCATAATAAAACAACAATTTTCTATCTGTAAAACTGTGGAATCGATTTCATTTAAATAATTTCGTTGACAATATTGTCCGAATTTTCATTTTATTTTTACCGAATATTTTTCGTGAGTATTAATAATGGGAGTTTAAAACGTAGGGTATAATAATTGGTTAGCAATTTTTCCCTCCACTTTCAAATTCCCAGCCGTTAAAATTACCAATATTTGCATATTTTACAATAATTGATCATTTCAAATATTATAAACAATCAATGCGCGTAATACGATTATAATAAGCGTACTGTTGTGTACATCTTGTAAACTAAACGAATATCTGCCAAGTTTATTTAATTTTTCTTTTTCAAAATTAATTTTTATGAGCTTTTAAGTTAATTTTTACAAAATCGCTTTTGTTTTACAAAAAAAAAAAAACCTTTTTTTTTTTAAATATACATACGTTTTGTATTAATTTTAAATTTTCAAAATATTCGCAGAAATATTTTACGAAATAATCAGGAAGATCAGAGTTCCCGGTGGTCTTCAATGTCAAATAGTCCGCCACAAGTATAATTCAAATTTAACATTTATATTAATATTCTTGTTCATTTTGTTATTTCAATTGAAAATATTTATTTGTTTAATTTCAGTATATAACCTTAAAGTTACAAAATATTTCTGTTGTCAAGTATATAAAATTTGGCAAATATGAACGACCGCACGTATGCAATTTAAAAAGATTCAAAGTTTATGGTGGTCTAGAAGACGATACAAAAATCGAATTACTCTACAGGTGAAAATTAGCATTTATCTTTTCACATTACAATTTATATCTGTTTACTTACATTTTTATATTCTTCTAATCACTTTGTTCCAGTGGTCTTAGCAATAACAGTGACTTGGAAACATTTCCTTTACGTCATACTCTCGACAATAATTCAATGATACCTGTACGGTACATCAGATTAGAACCTCTAGAGTCTTGGGGTTCAAATTTTAATTATAGCCTTTGGTATGTCGAGCTACATGGTATTGATGACCCTCATGTCATATCCAGGGAAGTTATCAAATTCCATCAAGTAAGGGGTTTATAATAATATATTGTTACTATTCACTGTTTAATTAATATGTTGCCTATTTTTTATTGTTATTATTAGTACCGTGAAGAATTATTAATTCGAATGTGTCTTAAACATTTTCGTCGAAATCATTACGACCTAGCTGCCAGTACACTTTTACGCAATACCAAAATAACTTTAGAACATCCATTTTTATCACAACTGTATGATACAGTAGTTACAAATGGAAATTACGAGATGGCCGAGCTGTTAATGGATCAAGCTATAAGTGGTAAAACCCTTGAGTGTTGAAAACATCATCTTTGTCATGTATAATCGGTTATTATTATTATTTTTTTTTAGATGGTTTGTTAGAGAATTATATGAAAAATCAAAGTTTTAAACCAATGTGGAAATTAGTCAAAGAACACGGTAATGTGGGAAAGAGAAGACCTTGTATGCGCGGAGGTCATCAAATGTGTATCGATTCACCCTCTGGAATTATATACCTGCTCGGCGGTTGGGACGGACATAAGGATCTATCAGATTTATGGAGCTTTAACATCACTACTGGTACATGGCATTGTATTGCAACTAATGTAGAAGAACATGTAAAATTATTTATTTAATCAGTAAATATTTAAAAATGTTAATAAGTAATTATTGTACTGGTAAATTACATTTTTTTACAGGGAGGCCCGAGTCCTCGATCTTGTCATAAGATGTGTATAGACATAGAAAGGAAACACATTTTCGTTTTGGGAAGGTTTTACGAAGCTCAGCCGTTTATTAGGGATTATCCTCTGGTATAAATTGTCATTTGAAAAAAAAATTTTTTTTGGAACCTATAATGTAAATCATTATTTCGTACTTTACTTTTGTTTTTAGAGCGATTTTTATGTTTATGACATTGAACAGAATCATTGGACCCTGATATGTACTGACACCAATATAATGGGTGGACCTAGATTACTATTCGATCATCAAATGGTTATGGATTCCGTATCATCGACTATTTATGTGTTTGGGGGTAGAGTTGTGGCGTCATCTTCCAGGTTTAAATCAAACTTAACAATAATTGTTTTATAATAATAACCTAGGTACTAGGTTATTGTGTTTAACGTATTAATTGTACACTGTGACCAATTGGCGTCATTCGCATATCGCAGAAATATACTAGACACTAATTTGTATCCATTATTGAATAAAATGGTGTATTATTATAGACACCAATTGGCATTGTATATGAGCAATTGTAATACACCATAGTTCAAAAAATGTGTTATTGAATACAGTAACCTTTTTCTTAGTGTCAAAGTAAAATTTATTGAAGAAATGCCATGTACACTAGAGTGACAGTATTAAAAATGTGTATGCAATTTATGTGTTCAAATAAAATTATTAATTTTTGTTCTTAAGATGCAGTTCGGATGAAACTCAAAACAACAATCCCGATTTCTCAGGTTTTTATAAATACCATGTTCCAACCAACACATGGACATGTATTTTACCCGATACGTTCCATGAAATCAAAGTTCAGGATGGATTATTGACACACAATCCTCAAACAGTAGCATCACGTTGTGGGCATTCTATATTATTACACTCGGTATAGTTTATATATATATATATATATATATTTATACAGCTTTGATTGATAAATTTTATTAATGGTGTTTTTTTTTCTGTCCATCAGAAAATGAGACGTATTTATATATTTGGCGGCCAACGACAGAGATGGGCTCAAAAATGTCCAGAATTCTTATGGTACGACATTGAAACCGGTTTAACACAATCAATGCCATTGCCATCAACTATTGATAAACCACCCATGGGGTACACTCAACGTGCTACTATTGATATTGATCATGATGAAATATATGTTTTATCCGTAAGTAGAATTATATTTTATTCGTACGGACTGATCACTTTGACCAAATGATATTCATGTTGTTTAAATGTAGAGTCTTAGCAAAGATAAGGAACGCAGAGAGGATAAAGTTCAAAATGCGTTCTGGGTGTATTTCATTAAACAAAACAAATGGTGAGAATTTAATTTATTCATCTTTCGAGTATCTTTCATTTTGAAATTTCTCACAGGATATGTATCTATAAAAATCACAATTCTGATGAACAGTACTGGAATAAAATGCAACATATAGAACCGTGTCCTCGTTTTGCATACCAATTAGTATATGATACGAAAAATAAGGTACCCTGTTCCGAGATGTCAGATTATTGTTGTGAATAACAAACTTTATATTTTTGTATGTAATTTAGACACACTATTTGTTTGGTGGTAATCCTGGCCGACCTGATGCTCAGAATTTAAGGTTGGATGATTTTTGGGAACTCAACGTTTACAGATGTACCAACAAAGAACTCAGTAGCCAGTGCAAACTGTTAATTCGAAAATTTAAGCAAGTTTTGTTTTAAAACTGCGTTTCTTTTTTATAACTGTAGCAGTTTTAAATTTCGTTTTTATTCATTATTTATTGTTGTGATGTACACAGGTTCCAAGAAATTAAAAAAAAAGATAAAGTAGCTGCCATGCAATTTTTACAAACATCTGTGTCGGAGCTGATTGATCATTCGGACATGGAACAAACTCGAGAAGTAAGTCAAACTGACTTTACAAATATATATGTATATGTAAAAAAAAATATAGTTCCCATACAAAAACATTAAGCATCGCTGCATTGAGTGATATTAAATTGTGCATTGTTTGAACATGCGTTTAATTATTGAAATACAGTTTCAGAATACTGCAGCATTGTTGTTTAAAGACGATAATCAAGTAGGCAATGTCACCGAACAAATACACAAGTGGCGTTGTAATTTATTCGACAAATTATGTGATTTTTTTCCCAAATCAATGGTTCAACCTAAAGAAAATTTAATTGACTTGATTCCCCTATAGCTTAAGACATTTGACATTTTAATTTTAATCAGTTTTTGTTTATATATTTAGTTCCTTGATACAATTATTATTATTTTTTTTTTATTTTAATTAATATAAAATTTAAAAACTAACACTACCACACTTTGAGAAAACATTTTAATTACCAAATCAATTGGTAACTCCTAAATGGTCTAAACATTATTCACATATGAATAATGAAAATTTGTTATATCAAACTTATTATATATATATATATATATATATAAAGATGTAGGTGATGGTAAGTAATGAAACAGATTTACTAATTTAAAAGTTTTCTTGCTGTGACTTTTGTGACAGTTTAGTCAATTTTCTTGGAATACACTTTATAATACAGTACATACAGTTTTTGTCAAATACAATTAAAATTTATTTTTTATATCGGTTTGGTTAGACAATTGAGACACTTACAAAAACTTTTTTTCTTTCATTTATACTTTTGATTTATACCTAAAATAATGTTTCTAGAAACAGAAAGAGTTATTAATTTTCCTACAGATTAAAAACTGTCATCCTATTAAATATCTTCGAATTAATTAAAATTATTTATTGGAAATATATGTGAAAACTTGAATAAGACAAAACATTAAAAGTTCTAAAATTGGGCCCTTGTGATTAAAACATTACAATTGAATGTTTATGTTTATATAATTAAAAACTGTTTGTTTTGAATATTTTTATTCAATTAATAAGAATAATCTGTTATACATAAACATTTTTACTTTCATTACAATTAGGTTTATATATATATATAAATCAATATTAAATTTGATATATGAATAGTATTAATAATGACTGAATAATATAAGTAAACTACTTTTGTTATCATAAAAATGTAATATAAAAAAACAATAGAACTTTCAAAAATAACACATTAGAGGACACTACACAGGCATTTGTTGTCTCCATCTGTCTTACAGGCAATATAGCAAAATGGTACTTTTGTTTTGTAATTAAAAATACCAGCTTCTAATAAAACATAGCTTTTCATCTTTCAAACAGCGGTACAATTTTGTTCCTACATTCTTTTAAAATAATACAGCATATAAATTATGGAATGATATTTTGTTATATCGCCCATAAGACAGATGGTGACGACAAATGCGGGTGTAACCTCTTAAGAGCAGTAATCACAATATTTACTTAATAGGATTTTTTTAAACACGGTTTTTGTTTTTACACTATTTTATAGTTTACGTTAATATTAATCTTGTATTAATTTAGATTAATCATGTTAATCATTATTTAGTTCTACGCCTTTAATTGACTAAAACATAACTTGCATTTTTATCTTTTAAGTATTTAATAAGTTTTAGTATGTTATTTAATTTTTTTTTTATTTATTTATTTCAGGCTTTTCAGTATAAAATGATTCTTTTGGTAATATTAAATCATATTCTTTTACTGTAGGTTTTAATATTTTTTTTTAATTCATATAATAACCCGTTTATATAGTAGATTCAGCTTCTACTGTACTTTTTACAGCTTGTATTCAGTTATGTGAAAAACTTTTATTTCTATATTTTTATTTGAAACTGTTACTCATTTTTTATAATATTTCTCAAGTATAATATTTTATCACACTTCCTCAAAATATTGTACTATGTTAAATTTTCTCTCCATTAAAATAATCCAGTCATCAACAGTTTCTACACAATTTATTTTCCTGTGTATTTTTTTTCAAATCATAAGGTAAAAAAATCTATGACTAACTCAGGAAAGTAATAACAAACTGTTATGGCCATAGACATAATATTCATTTTTTGATGGAAAAAAGCCAATTTCATTGATTTTGCCATTTCCTGCCGTTGTGTAAAATGAAAATTAATGATAAGAAAAAACAAATTTCTCATAAGTGGATAATTGTACCCTTGTTTTTATGAATGTCTCAATTATTTCGTTAAAAAAAATGTAATATATTCATTGTTAAATGTAAAATTTATTGTGCGTTTAACTATATTTTCATTTTAAAGTTTTCACCAGTCGTTATTTTTTACGTGTACTACTTTTGATGAAAATATATGTATTTAGTCAGTAACCATTTCTGTGTATGTTAAGTTTTAAACAAATTTGTTTATTTACATGATCTCTAAATATTGAAAAAAAATATGTATTAAATAATACAGTTTGATAAACGTTGATTTATCATTGTAATTTTATAAAATAAATTCGATTTTATATTTTTAAGTTTGACTTACTTTATTTTTATTATTATGATTGTGGATACGTTAGTGCATATCAATGATAATACGCATTTTGATTCGAATAATTCCGAAACCATTCGAATCGTAATAAGAATAAAGTATGACTATAAGAAGTGCCATCCGCAAGTGATGGTTATGATAATTCTGAAAATATCAATATTTCAATACTATTATTTAAATCCCCAAATCGTGACGTCTTCTTATACTGAACAACAAATGTGTCGCATAAGAATTTATAAAAAAAATTTTCATTTTCTTCTCGCTGTCGTTTGATTTTAAAATATTTTTGTGGGGAAAAAAACGAAAATTTTTGGCTCTATAGCAGGGATGGCAAATAAGTGGCACGCGTGCCAAGGTTGGCATGCAGGAGATTTTCGATGGCACTCGAAAACTTTCATCTGTCAATATATATTTATAAATTTTTAAGTAACTTATAATAAATTAATATTTAATTGCAAATACATATAGATAATTATTAATTTATATTTAAAATTGATTAAAAATAATTAGTGGCACGGCTGAAATTTTTTTTTTGAATTGTGTCATAAGTTGGCACGTTGAAAAAATCCTATTCGCCATCTCTGCTCTATAGCTATATTATAGTCACGTGCTTTACTAGTAGCGCATTTTTGTGCGCGGCTTCTTAATTGATAACTTTTTTTTATATTCTTTAAAATAAACTTGTAATATCAACGAAGTCAATTTTTTTTCTCAATTTTCAACAGTGACTTTTTTTCTACACCGATAAAGGATACTTGACAAACACACGCGTTTATTTGAAAATTTTACCGAGTTTCTACTCATTTCTGTCCTCGGTTGGAACTCGTATTTTTTTTCTCGCTTATATTTAGCACCAAATTTTCGAGTGATCTCGGTCCACCATACACCGGCTGTATGTTGTCTACCTACTAAAATTTGCACAACAAAAATTGCAACATTTAAATAAGAAATTTCTTTCCCAGCGAAGAATTACCCAAACCGTTCGTATAATATTTTATAGTTTTTAGATTAAAAAAATTGTATTTCGAAAAGAGTGAGGAATTGGAATTTTTTTTCGTCCCCGCACAACATTTCGAATACCGTGTAATCGCTCCGGGGAGGAATAAAAAGATTTTATTTAAAATCCGTTTTCGATTTGTTTATTTTTTTGCACGTATGACAATTATTGACGACGAGTATATCGGGACAATTTTTTTTATCCCTTCTATTCGGTCGTCGGACGACCACCATCTGCCGGTGCAAAGTATTTGAAATACGCGCTGTAGGCGAACATCATCCCGAGGATCGTACCGCCGGTCATCACGTGTTCGTCGTCCAAATAAGGACCGTAGTCGGCTTTCGACTTGAACTTCCTCTTGCCGTGCTCGAAATCGACGGACACGGGCGCCGGGAACGTGACGGTGTTGGCGGCCAGACGACGGGACATGTTCGAATTAATGTACTGCGCGCGATCGTTTTTGCCGCCGCCCGTGCTGGAAATCACCACACCACCGCGCGTCATATTCAGCACTCGTTCCGTTACGACTACGTTATACTTTATATATTATAGGTACTTAGAATTAATATAAAGTCAAAAACGATTTAGAAGCAAAAAAAAAAGAACAGTGACGTGTGCTCGCAGGGGGGTGGGAGACCCGCGGTGGAGTTTCTGTTCGATATCGCTTCTGTCGGTCAAAAGCAGAGTATAATATAGTGACGATGACGAGAATTCGGTTTAAGATTGCGTGCCGGATGGCGGACGTAAATTATCGGTTCGTTCACGTTCGTTTTAGGCGAGGTTCTGATTGCCGGAAACCGCGCGTCGTGAGCCGACAGTGACAATCAATGACAGTAACCAGCTACTATACAGCCGCCTAGTGTGGGTCTATATAGTATCATCGTTCCGGTGTTCGTTGGGCGTGCGCGTTCCGGTATATGATCTTAAACCGAATAGATGAGCACAGGAGTGGTTCTAGAAATGAAATAGGAGGAAGGGGGCTAGACGAAAAAATGTATGTAATTCGCATGTGAATACATGAGTTAGATACACGTATATATTTTATTCTGTGATTCCAGCCATCGGCTATTTTCAGTCTATACGCAAAATGGATTAAGAAATTATTATTCTTGCATTAATCGCTCTTATTTATTTTTTTAATTTAAAACGAAAAATTTTGTATGAATCTAAAAAAATATTGTATCAAGTACGTAAAGGGAGGGTCTTCAGCCGCCATAGTCACCTGTTAGAGTACAATCTACTTTCACTACAATATAATATATTGTTGCGATGGTCTAAAAGTTCAGCGCAGATGCGGTGCGATAAAACGGATTTATAGTATTATCGTGCGTTTTTTTTTTTCTTATTCCCTTCGATTTGTTCCCTCTAAATCAGTGATTCCCAACGTGGGCGCTACCGCCCCCTTGTGGGCATTTTTTATTTTGAGGGGGGCGTTTTTATGAGGGGGGCGCTAAAGGTTTTATTGCTCATTTAAAAAATGCAGTCCCTGGGATTTTAACAGTTCATTGTGTCATTCATCGTCAACATTTAGTAGCTAAAAATTTAAGTAATGAATTGTTTGATACCATGCGGTTTGTCATAAATGCTGTTAATAAAATCAAAGCTAAATCATTGAATGACCGTTTGTTTCGACAATTATGCCACGAAAATGATGAAGACTTTGAACACCTTGTTCTACACACCGAAGTTAGGTGGCTATCAAAAGGAAATTGTTTGACACGCTTTTATAATTTATTTCAAACTATACTAGAATTTCTGCAGCCACTTGATAAACAACTTTACGATGAATTACATAAAAGAGAGACGAATATCGCATACATAGCAGATATTTTTGAAAAACTTAATGAAGTCAATAAAAATTTGCAAGGTGATAAAATTAATTTTATCAAATCTAAGTCCATTATTAGTGCATTTATTTCAAAATTAAGTCTTTTTAAAGAAAAGATTAGTCGTCGTGAATTTAATAATTTTTCTAACTTATCAAGATCACAACAAATTTTAGATTCTGACTTAGAAATATACTGTGCACACCTTGAATCCCTTAAAGATAATATGAGTACTAGATTTAAGGATATCAACGACCTGATTATACCAGAATGGGTATTGATTCAATAATAATAATAAATTCATTGAATCTATTTTTAGCAGATATACAAAATGTCCAACCATTAATTCAAGAAGAACTACTCGAAGTGAAGCACAATGAAGAAGCTAAAATCGATTTTAAACATAATGGATACGAGTTGTTTTGGCTTAAACAAAAAACTATGTACCCTCAACTTTGGAAACAAGTGGAATTACTAATTATGGCTTTTCCGTCGACATACCTGGTCGAAAAAGGCTTTAGTGCAGTTCAACAACTTTTGACCAAATCAAGAAATAAATTAGAAATATGTGAAAGAGGAGATTTAAGACTAATGCTGACATCTATTGAGCCAGATATCATTTCGTTAGCAGGAAAACATCAACCTCAGGGCAGTCATTAGTCACATAAGTATTTTTTGTGTTATAATTTTATATTAGCAAATTCGAAATCAAATTATATAATTATTAATTATTAGTAGGTATTTAAATTTAAAATTAACTAAATTGTAGCGTTAAAATGTTAAATGATATTTTGTCTTAAATTAAATACTCGTAGCTTATTAAAAAATAAAACGTTTATCATTTTAAAAAATTGATTGAGGGGAGGGGGGGGGGGCGGTGTGAGATTTTTGAAATCTAAAAGGGGCGTTGAGTAAAAAAAGGTTGGGAATCACTGCTCTAAATTGTCAATTTACTACACGAATATCGCCGGTCCGCGTTCTCCGGATCCCTATACGGGAAAAAAGCTGGACACGACACTGCTTGTATAATATAATATATATATATATATATGTACTTACAAGCAAGTAGGTACTCACCGGATCACGGAATTGACCGCGAAACCTTTGACGATTTTATTACACCTGATTAAAACCATAACGTGTTTATATATATTATATGAAAAAAATTATATGATTTCATAATATTGACTACTTCCACTGCACGCGTTATACGACTGCGAGGATCGACGTTTTCGATAACGAATTCAGTTTATTGTATATTTTACGTAAAAGTTATTGAAAACAAAAATTCTTAACTTTTATGCTCTTTGTACTCGGAAAATAATTATTTAGTATTGACGAATTTAGCATTTTAAAATTCATTTAGTTCGATTATTTCCATATAGATCAATCGTCCGTCAAACCGTTGTTGTTTTTCTCCCCTACAATGAAATTTGTTTGGACAACGGACAACTCATAATCGCGAATATATTTAAAACTTAATTATACACGCATTGAGACTAAAAACGTTATAAAAAAAATACCCCCCATAGTATTAATAAAAAATCATTATACGTTATTAGCTCCAACAATTGTCGACCACAAATCTTTGACGTTCTCAAAGTAGTTCCCATGTCTCTTACGAATTTCGTATATAACGTATATACGGTTCACTGCAGTGTAATATTACTATTACAATCAATCGATCAATAATATATTATATTTCTGTACGTTTTAAAAATATTTTGTATGTTTAAAACGATATCGCCATAGTTTCGTTATATTACTTTCAACTCGGAGGAATCGTTTATATATTTATGTATAACCGCGAAATCTGTATAGTATAATCTATGTAATAATCTATATAGATAGTATATCTATCTATACGCTATTGAATCGTTCCCGAATTTTGTCGAGATTCAAACAATAATAACTGCAGTATACGATATCGCCAAAAAGTCGTTGTGCGCACTATATTATTATATATTTCGCGTGTAAAACGCAGAGAATAAGTTGGACTGAAAAAAGGACGTCTTAAAGACAATATAGTTGAAAAGCTATCATTGGCAGACACCATAAAAAGAAGGAAATGGCTGATGATAGGACACACACACACATACACTAAGACATTATACTGTATATTATAATAATATATTGATGTGTATATAATTATTATTTATCAATAATTGTTTAAATTAGTAATATATGCATATATCGTTATATGCATTGAAATCGGTTTTTTCTCTCTTTTTTTTTTTGTTATATTATAATCGTACCTAATAAAATAATATTTCCTAACAGTGTATGGTCGTTAAGTGTTCGCGTTTATTCGTACGGCGGAAAAATGTGCGTTTCTCAAAATTTAAAGAAAAAAAAATAGTATTTTTTTTTTAAGTAATTTTTCCTATTAATTTAGTAATTTCTCTTCTGTAATATCATAATTCGCATTCAACACTCAGTACATATATATACGACAGCTGTTATTATATATAAAGTATTAAAAAAGTAAAAACCGGTCGACGATTAACACATACGTTCGTCGTACGTAACGTACGAAAATATGACGTCCTCGTTTTTCGCGCGTCTGCCAGTATACGGCCCATAACAATCTATTATTATAATAAGTGTGTCGTCCAGTCGTCCATTCGCGGTCGTTCCAATAACGGTCGAATTTTCAAAAATCATCGCGCGGTTTTATCACACGTATTGCATAATATGTGTTTACAATAGTGTACAGCGCGGTTAAAAAGAGCAAAAAAAAACGTTCCGCAACTGTGCAAACACCGAATATAATATAGTTCTAATATCACGCACGTTTATAATTATAGATTTAATAAGTACACAAGAGAAATATTCGTCACGCGACCATAAGGAGAAACAGATTTTTTCGTGTCGAGTGAATTAAAAAAGAAAAAATTCAAGAAATCCACGGGGAAAGGGAATGTTCGGATTGGAGCCTTCCCCGTTCCCCTCAGGATAGAAAATTCTTCGAAAGACAACCTGCACTTTTACGCATATTACGCATAGTGAAGTTTCGCGGAAAAATCCGGAAAAAAGATTTACTCTAGGAATTATATACATCAGATTTACACCCGTGATACTGTACAGTTTATAACAATAATAATTCTGTAATGTTTTTTTTTCTTATAATTATAAAAATAAGTTTTATGAAAATTATTCGTTTAAAAAACGTTAATATTAAGAAAAAAAAATCGATTATCTGAAGCTTAATTCGAATTCAGGTGTGACTAAAAATAGGAGCCACTTTACATCGAGTAGAGTATGTTTATGACTTATTAATTACCTAATTATTGCGTATTAATGCTACTCATTTTAGTGATTACGGTCGTTTAAATAAATAAAGGAATAAAATTGTTTAAGCTATATGATATGCTGACGATTGGCTGAAAGAACGCAGTAAAGCCCGCCAAAGTAGTTCTTCGGCAATTACACACTCCATTTTTATTATTAAACATTTTCTGTTTTCTAAATCCTATAATAAACATTATATACCGAGATAATCGAGCGTGATCACTATTTCATTTACACGTATCTCGTTTATTTCATTTATTATCGAAAAAAAAAAGAAAGAAAAACGAATATTTTAATTGAAAATATCGTATACGTATAATTTAGGGACGATAAGTATTATTCTAAACCCTCCTCCTCGTGCCCAGAGAGAAATCCGAAAGTAAGCGCGGCCACTGCAAAGACACCGGGGCGGCGACCTACGTGTGCGCAGACCTCCTTTCGAAAAGTGAAAGATAACTGTGAATTATAATGTCACACGCATGTATATATAATACATTTAATATATTTAGATATGACACTCTTACTTTGTAGTCCAGACACCGGAATTAAAAGATAAAAGACACAATATTATGTACATAAAAAAATAAGTATAGAAAAAACACTGTATTAGTATATAGAACGGTTGCAAATAACGATTTGTATACGGTATACTTACGCGCTGTTATGTACCGTTGAAATATTTAATTCCATTGTTATATGTTCAGTATAAACGTACGAATATAATAGATAATAAAATAATTTTCGAAAGAAAAATAACCTTAAAATAAAAAGAATATTACGGGAAACAAATAAATAAATAGAATTTAATGCATTGTAAATTGGTGCACGAAAATTATTGATTTATAATTCGCGAACAACTATTCCGATATATAAATAATTATTTATTTTTATTTTTTATATGATCTTTTATGTTCTTTGGCTCGATTGTATTATATGGAGTAGAGGAAGGTGGAACGTACGATATAACCTATTGGCTCTTTGAATACCAAATCGATTTTTTTAATTAGTTTTCTTTTTTTTTTCTTTTTTACTCGTACACACGATAGTATGCCTACGTAAGTATACAGGCGTACACGAGTGTATGCAGTAGTTCAATGCAAGTGAAAACGTTGAAAAAGTAAATCAATACTACATTTATTGAAACAAATAAATAAAATGAATAAAAACAAACGGGAAGATTTAATTGGAACGCGAGAAATGTCACGTCGAATTGACACCGCGTGTGTAAATAATGTAAATTTTAGTGATCGCGATCGGAGAATCGCGCGCAACCGATTTCCTGCCGAGAACATTTCGCGTTTACATACGTTCTGTATGTTTAAAAAAAAAAAAAATTATAATGATATTTGCGATAGGATATATATTTTTGTTCTTTTGTAACGCGTCGTCATGACGAGCTAGCGTATATATCGCGTTAAATAAAACGATTTATTTTTTATTATTCCTAAACAAATAATGTAATCCACGCGATTATTCTCTTGATTTTGGGAAATTTCTAT
The DNA here is from genome assembly GCA_032441825.1 of Chaetogeoica ovagalla. NCBI lineage: Eukaryota > Metazoa > Arthropoda > Insecta > Hemiptera > Aphididae > Chaetogeoica > Chaetogeoica ovagalla. Next base: position 9,159,634 of record CM063736.1, read on the forward strand.
GTGCACGCTGTAACGCTGCCATGTCGCTCGACCAGAGTTTTAACCGATTAAAAATTACACGAATTAGTCTTAAATCGCGTGTCTAGAGTATTAGTCCAGATAAAAGAATCGTTTGAAAATACGTTGCTTATTACGGATTAATGTAACTGCAAAGTCACATTTTAAATTTACGTTTACGTTTATTTCTTTCGGAAAATAATAATTAAAACAGGTATGTATACGAAATACGAAATCTTGGAAACAATAAATATACCACGATTGTTTCGAAACCCACACGTCAATTTATTTAATATTACATTTGAATAAATATACGCACGCGAATTATTTTTATAATGCTGAGGATTCGGTCAAACTATTTTACAATCTTGTTCGTACGAGTAGAATAATAATAATAATAATAATAGTAATAATAATATTATAACGGGATAAAACGCTCGTCACCGCGCGCGCTTATATCACACACACGGCCATTTAAGATGGGTGCGGGATTTAAATTTTTCGCATGCGGGGTCCACAGATTGGCCATTTCCTCATCCTGCGTAGGGATACGTTATTATTATACCATGTATATATATATATATATATATTATTATTATTATTATACGTATGTATAACGCGTATCATAATAATCGTAAACGCTCGGGCGTTCACAGCGCAGTAGCAATAGTAGCGGCGGCGGCCGGTAAGTTTCGTCGGGAAACGACGCTTCCAAAGGTTTGCGGTGTGTGTATTATATGCGCACCAATAACGCTCTTGATATGGGGTGAAGCTGTACGGAAAAAAAAACGACACACGCAATCCTCACTATATCCGTACGGCGTTTACTCATCTGTTTCGAAACGGAATTCCTACCGTTTAAATAGCGGTCCATCATCATTATCATCACCACCGAATGCGTGACGACGCCTGATTCTCACGTGTTGTCAAAACGCGCTCCGTAACCGACGAAAATCGATATAATAATAATAATAATACTAGCGATAATAATAATAATAATAGCGATAATAATCGGCGTGTGGACCTGGAGCCTTTAAATAGCCCTTACACTTCATTCGTTACCGATTTTATCACTTCAAAAACGATACGAATGAAATTGGTATAGGTTTTATATATAATAATAATAATAAGAAGAAGAAGAAGAAGAAGAAGAAGAAGGTTTTACACAATTATCAACAGGTCACGATCAATGCAATCATATGATTTTGACGTCGCCGTTCTCAAAAATTTGTTATTTTATTAAATAAATATATAAACAGCAGTACATTCAGAGTGGCCTTCGATTTAAGGTCTACTCTCATTACTCCGGGACGTGTCCGGATCGGGTCCGGGCCAGATCCGGGTCGAAAAAATAAATACATCGGTAGAGACGATTCTTTTTCCGGGTTCCCGGACGTGTTCAGCCCGGGACGGACAAGTGCGAACGATGAAACGGACCGGAGACACGTGGTCTCCGGGTATTTCGCCACTGTTGAAAAGTCGTCGGTACCTTGCGGCAATATACTTTGACAAAATATTTTATTTACACGGACGGGCCACTGGATAATATAAAATACCTGACCGGGCCGACCCGTCAAAAAAAAAAAAAGCCATTTGGTATTCTTGCTTTCGTTGCGACTTCCACGCCCCATTCACGATTGGAACATCGCGTAATTGATATAAGATATATATATCGGTTCGGTATCCTTCAAGAGTTGCAAGTAACGCTAAAAATCTCTTTTCTTTTCACCGATCCAGTCCGAATTTGATGGGCTTCCTCGGACGGTTTTTAAAAAAAAAAAAACAATTCTGAGCGTACACGGTTCCAGAAAAACGTATATTCCGAAATTTCCCTATTTCGAACATGCAGAATATGGTCAAATCAAAATAAGAGTTTTCGCGGGATAAAAAGTTTCATAAGCACGGTCAATATGCGTACGTGTCTCACACGTGAATGTTATGTTCCGACCAAAAAAAATATTTTCCGACGAATTATTAGTTGCACCCTCCTTCCCACTCCCGCCCGACAACGGTACAACCGTGACCGTATGGTTTTTTCTTTTCGGTTTTTCACGCGCTGGAAAATCGCTGCGCCGCCCCGCACGCGGTTGACGGTGTTCAGTGTCAACACGGTTTAATGTTGACGGTCTGCGGGCGAGAGGTGAGGAAACGAACGTCGGCGGCCGACGGGGGTCTTTTTATTTTCTCTCTCTCTCTCTTTACGTGTGGCGTGTGAATGGATCCACTGAGTGGGCCAATTGAATCAATCCGCGAACGCACGCACGCACCGCGCTAACAACGGCAGGCCGGAAAGCCCACTTGAACTGGTTTCGTCGGTGCGCGCGTCTTTTCATTCGAGTTCGAAACCCGACGGCGGACGGTCGCGCGCGTACACACACTGCACACACACACACACACTGTACACACACCGCGGGACGCGCGCCCGTTTTTTTTTTTTTCAAATTTAATTTGTACGCGACGACGAATTTCAAATAAAAAAAAATAATAATATCGTTCCGGGGGGGTGTTTTGGTTTTTATTTTGTTCTCCTTTTCATTTTTTTTTCTTTTATAGAAAAAAATTGACTTTTTAAAATATAATTTAATACGTTACAACGGCCGTTATGTCATCGTCGTCGTCGTCGTCGTCGTCCTCGTAACAGTCGATTTACGGTCATAACGAGCGCGCGTGTACCGTCGGTTTTATTCGTTTGTTTTCTATACATCGTTTTGGAATTCGAACGCGAGTGATTTTGTTTTTTAGAAATCGTATTTGTTGTCGTTGGAACGCGTTGGAAACACAGAGAAACGGCCGGCGTTCGGACAAAACAAAAATAATGCGAGCATCTCCGGGACTCGGGAAACGCGTTTGAAAACGTCAAAACCGTATAATAAAATATCATTTAAAATAACTGCGAACATATTATTAATTATTTTATACGCGGGCTTACGAGTTTTTCGATACACACACACACACACACACATACGGACACACGTACCACAATTTATATTGTCCCACCAACAACTATATATATATATATATATATTTACGTTTTACGTAACGATATACACGGCCGTGTCGTATTCTTGCAGTGAGTAATAATTTTTTTTTTTTGTTTTTATACTTTTATAATACCCGTTGAATAATGAATAAAATCGGGTTTATTAAGTTTTTACGCCAAGCAGTTGAAATGTCGTGTGTGTGTGTGTGTGTATATACAGAGAGAGTGGGGGTTCTTGGCACCGTAGTAACTTGTTTTTATATTTCTAAGCGATACGTTAGCATATTATAAGCGTTTTTAAAAATACATTTTTTTTTTTTTTTTTAATCTCGCTCTAGACTTTTTTAACGTAATTAATGACGTTTGGTGGATAAACGGCTCTGTTTTTGCGTACATACGACAATTATTGTTTCGTGTAAAGATTCCGTTAAGTATAGGAATACTACAACTGCGGTGGCCCTTTAAATTCTTGCAGAATTTCATGCGTGTTTCTTGTACGCGGGTTTTCTCTCTCTCTCTCTCTCTCTCTCTCTCGGTCCTCGCCTTCCTCTTTCTTTTTCCTCACATCGTCCTTAAGACATCTCTGCTCATAATACGAATGATAACTGCGAATAACACCGACATATGCAGTAACACCATTCCACCTGTTCACCGCCGTTGTGTATATAATCGTGTGTGAATATGAAAATATAAACCGCGCGGACTTTAATGTGCGTATAAAATATATTTGTGCATTTAAAAATCGTAAGTAACGCGTTGGATTTTTTTTTTTTTTTAAGTATATTCGCGCGTGTGTTATTATAAATGGAAGGTAAAATAATTGTGTATTTTTGCTCCCGAGCGTGACAAATATTCTACAAACCAGGCGGCGAAAAATGTGCACAATAATTTTCATATTATAAATACAGAGAGAGATTAGCGAAAAAATTCGATTTAAAACAACATTTTTTTCTTTGTCGTCGAAAATAAAAAAAAATTGACTGATTTTTTTTCTAAAAGTACGCTTATCCCGTCGTTTGGTTTATCGATTAAAAATATTTTCTAGACAATACGTGCGTATATTAAAATATACCTAAAAAAAACTATATTTGTTTTTTCGGATCACTCGAAGAATATAATATTATCGTATGTGGAAATACAAAATTATTTTCTTTTTTCTTTAAATTATGAAATGGAGGACGAGCACGCTTAAAAAAATAATCGTCTTGTACTGCACATTTGATAGTGATACGTTTAAGCGTATTTATTGGACACATTATTTACCGGGGAGGGAGTTATGGAACATTAAGAAAACTTCACTCTCTAATATTATAATATAATATACAATGAAAAGACGATATTATGTCATTGAATAATTTCGAATTAAAAACAGAGTAGAAGTAACGTCGTTTGAGATTGAATATTTAAGCAAGAAAAAAAAAAATATATATATATCGTAATGTTGTGTAGTGTCGAATGTATAATTATATTATATTAACGCGTATTTACAGAGCTAAAAAATAAAAATACTACTTCTTCGTATAATAATAATACATTATTCATAAAACAAAAAAAAATTATTCGATTAATAAATCAAACGAGTTCGTTTTCTACAATAATATTGTTTGTGTGCATAAATAGAGCAAAAATGAGAAGAAAAACAATTAATTAATTATGAATTATAATATTTGAATCGTAGAAATCGGTTTAACAATTATAAATTAAGACGTGTCTTGCACACAGTGCTATACAATAATACCGAATAAAAAACGAGTAATAAAATAGGAAATATAAAAAGCGAAAAAAATGAATTGGTTTTTTATTTTACACCGCGCGAATACCGCAGACGCGCGTGACGGCGGTATATAAATATTTTTATGAGTTTATATAACAAAATATTGTTTATTTTTAACTCGACACAATAATATAATACACGAATACCTATACACATATTCACGTACATTTCTGTATAACAATAACATTATACAAATATTTTAATAACTTAGCGCGTTTTCTTATACGTTTGATATTTTCGTGCATATTAAAAAAAAAAAAACATTTTTTTTTTGTTTTTTAGCTGTCGATACTGTACATTTTATAACACGTGTAATAATAGTTCATTGAGATCGTGTTTGAAGAACGCGTGGCGAGAATACGTGTGTCGTTGAAATTGTATATTATAAAATACTGTCTGTATATAAAATATACCGGGGAATAATACATTTTCGAAAAACATAATACCTATGGACGGAACAAAAACGGTATAAAATTATATATGTAAATGCGTTTGTATAGACTATTCGTGATTAATTATATTAATTAACATATATTTGACAAACTGCGTATACATTATAACGTATACGCGTGTGTGTATTCGATTGTTATCACGCGTGCTCGCGTGCGTTTAAATAGAAGAAGAAAAAAATAAAATAAGTTGTAAAAAATGTTTTTACAAATTTGCGTAGAATTCGTTGTGCGGATGACGAGATTTATCGAATATGGCGTTTATTGAAGGATTTTCACATTTTTTACAATATGTTTAGAATTTTATCCACACGCGTATGACGAAGCTTTTTAACTTTTATCTGACGAAATACGATTTGAAAAAATTAATTAATTGGAAATTCGGAAATCTAACTACAATATTAAATATATACGAGTATATATAGACAGTAAGGGTTCGAGAAACCGTGCAGTTCTCCGGAGTTTGTTTTTTGTAAAAAAAAAAAATACATCGTGATTACATATAACAATAATAAAAAAATGATACTGAAACAGAAATTTAAGATATATTTAAATATTTTTTTAAGATTTTATAAAATATTATCTGTTCAAAACTCCGTAAAACTCGAGAGTGCAGCAACCTCTTAAACGAACGGCTTTGATAAAATAAAAGTCGACGAATATAATTCAGATGACAACAAAATCGAAATTAATCATTTTTCTTCTTCTTCATAAAGCACCTTATTCTTTAATTTCGTATATATATGTATTAGTAATATGTATTTAACGGTTTACAGGCCGAGAAAAAAACGCTTTATTACTTATCATAATATATTAATTATACGAATAATGGTATTTACATTTAAAAAAAAAAATAAATAAATAAATACGTACTTCCCGTTCATTTTACACGATAAATAAGTGAACATTCTCAGAACGAATGTACATGATAATATGTACAAAAATATACGAAAGGAATATTATTCGCCGACAAGAAAATTTAAAACTATAATAAAAGATATATTAATGTATACCGCAGTTAATAACGTGTTAATTTTATAGTCAATTAAATATACATATATACTATATGTATATAATAATAATAATAATAATAATAATAATAATAATAATAATTGAGACATTAATAAATTATTATATAACCGATTTAAATGTTCTGCGAGTATTTTGAAAATAGAGATACGTAATAAATTTACAGCTTATTGTTTCCGCACACGTATACTCGTCGACGACCTTTCAATGAATTATATTAATAATAATCAATTCACCCCACATTTTTTTTTATGTACGTATATATTATGAAAAACAGTAAACGCTGCAATATATAATATCGTATATGATTCGCATTTATAACGAGTGTTAGCCGCTCTCACTTAAACAGATTGGCCAGCTAAAGGGTGACGACGGCGTGAACCAGTTAATCAAAACACGTCGCCTCGTCACACGCACATTTATATATTGTACTTATATATTATTATTAACCGACCGTAAATTCCTCTCGGCATATTTACTATAGGATTTCGTTCCGTGCCGTCATAATCTGTTTTCGATTCTGTCCGATTTTATAACACTTCGTTTTTAATTTAGATATTAAAAAATAAAAAAATATTCTAATTTTGTCTTATCGCGCTACGACGTTATTATTATAATATATGCGTTGATGTCGTTATTTTATTATTACAATAAAATATTGCAGTATATCAAAGAGATACAATCCGTTCAGTTCATCATCGTAGTACTAACGCGCTGAAACTTGTAAATATTTACGACATAAATATTATCGGTATAAAATATGGTAGTTGTAAAAAAAATAAGAAAAACATGATTTACGATATCGTCCTCAGTAAATATTTAACGGAGTTTTCTCTCGCATTTTCCATTGAGTATATCGAACGAGTGTATAACGTCTATAAAAAAAACATAACACCATACGTGTTTTGCGTTGTTATTTTTTTTACGAACATTTTTTTTTCTGTCTTGTCGAAATCAAACGATTATGGACGCACTATAAGAGCTGGTGATCTCGGACTGGGAAAAGCAAAAAAAAAAACGTTCGCACGAGCGAATGCAAATTGCCTACACAAAACGCCCGACTACTTAGCTATTATTTTTAAGATGGAAACGAAATAATTTTCGGATATTTAGCAAAAACGCCTTAACCGGCCAATATATTATGTTCTCTATGATCGAAATTAATTCCGACGGGGACTTTTAATTTCTATACATAATTCATTTGATTTTTCCAGCGACTTAAACGATGGGAGACAAATCCCGCAAAAACAGCGGCGCGCAAGATGTGGAGGCCAACGGCACTACGGAACTGCAACAGCAACAAGCTGAAACCGTGTCCAAAGCGGTCCACGGTCATCCCGTATCCGAACATCCGACCACGTGAGTATTTCACCGTTTTTGTTGTATATGTATATATATATATTTATTTTTTTTGAATAATGAAAAACGATATTCGCGATTACAGATATTGCGAGACGTTGATGCATCTGTTAAAGGGTAACATCGGTTGCGGTATGCTGGCCATGGGAGACGCTTTCCGCAACGGCGGTCTCTTAATGGCGCCGATTCTCACGGTCTTCATCGGTACCGTGTGCATATATAACAATCACATATTGGTACGACGCGCCTATCCCTAACCTATAATAGAGTTAAATAGATAATATGACTCGCGGTATTACAAATTAAGACTATATGGTTGAGTTGAAAGTTAAAATATAGAAAATTAACTCGATTACAAAAAAAAAAAAAAAAAACTGATAAATTTTACTTTTAATATGTATATATATATATAAAAAAAAAAAAAATTAAAAGTAATAAAGTAATCCACGGTTTATCTTTCGATGTTACACATAATGATCTAAATTTTGTTTTGTTGCGTTGAGCTATGCAAAATGTCTGAATTACTATTTGTATATAGTGACGTAGCGCAATAAATCGTAGACGCCAGGTTTTGAAAAAGTCGCGGAAAGCTCTCGTTTGCAGATAAAAAGAGTACTACAATATAACAATTTATTAAATTTTTTTCTGTCGATGACAGCTGGTCATTAAATTATATAATTTTTCATACAATATTGGCATCAATCTACACGATATATAAAAAAGAAAATTAATTATACCGCGTCGGTTTCTGTTGGTTATTGATCAGAAAGAGATCAGTTCATTTTTTTTTCTATTATTAGTTCGAAAATTTTTTTAATTTTTTTGTTCGCGTTATATGTACACAGTTAAACGTGGCTCATAAGCTGAAGAATCGACTGAAACTCGAACACTGTCCGACGTTTTCGGAAACGATCGAACTGTCTTTCGCCACCGGACCAAAAAGTTTGCAAAAACACGCAGATCTGTTCAGGTGCGCGCATGTTTTATTATCGTGTGCATAATAAAATTTTATTCGATTTTTCCATTAACCGTGTGTGCGGTCTGTATTATATTATTTTCAGGACCATGGTAAACGTGTTCGTCATAATCACACAATTGGGATTTTGCTGCGTGTACATACTGTTCGTGTCGAACTCGATCAAACAGGTAATGGATATTACCTTAATAATTTAAAACAGGCCAAATACAATTTTAGTCGAATTATATATAATATAGAAATGGAATCGATATTTATATAAAATATTTTCTCGTATGACAACAGTATAGAAAAAAAAACCAATGTTTTACATAAAAACTCGTCGAAAACCCGCGCTATATTCAAAAACAAGGGTAAATTTTGCTTTTAGTTTTCCCTACAGGCAATTCTTTTTCGTTCAATGTGTAATGGTTATGCAACAGTATTCAGTGTCCAAAACGTCGAATATTGCGATTTCGTTTATCCCACAAACCGATTTCGCGTGACAAACGCGCGAATTATAATTTTTGGTTTCCGGAACCGCGCGTAGTCACGCTAAATTAACTCATTTAAATGTTTGCGGGATAAAATTATAACTCGAATATTCGGGTCACAAGTGTATAAAACTACGAGGGCTAACTCAAAATCATAATAAATGGGGACCAAGAGCGTAAATCGATCATGATCGAAGATGTGATTCACCAATAGTTGATCAATTTTTTTTCGAGAAAACGGGCATTCAGATCTTTCAATAAGATTTTTCGAAATTTCTCGAAGTACTCTGCACAGAATCGTGTCTATATGAAAACTTGGGTTACCACATGTTCTGTGCCTGTTGGGTTCAGCTAGGTCTTCATTATGCACATTTGTGCGTCCGTTTTTAAATATTGTCTACACCAATCACGTACCGAACTCATCACTGTATTGCCGTAAACAACGATGAATTTGAGCTACGCTATTTACTTCGATTTGCAAAAAACCAATTACATTTCGCACCTCACAAGCGGCGGAATATAGAATTGTATTATCCATGTTGTCAGGGCCGTAATTGGACATTTTACGCCCCAGGGAAACACATTTTAGCCGCCCTTCCGTAATTTCCCCTCAAAAAAAATTTTTTTTTATGTGAGATATGTCTTTTAAATTACAATGTTCGCAAAAAATTCAATTTACTAATCTATACCTTATCTTATATATATATATATGCCTATGCTACTCTCAGTAACCAGTAGTTTGTCATACCCTTAAATACGGACCCTCACTTATAGAATATAGATAAATTATAATATTAATATTGAAGAAGTACTAACTTATATTATATATATAAAAAAAACAATATACCCGCTTTTTGTATTATACCCACCGTAAAACGAACTAACTTTGCATAAAAAAAAAACCATTTGTTTTACAATATAGTGCGTAAACAATTTATGGCGGGAAAATATTAATGTTAACATATCGTTCGTAATACCGTAAACATTCTTTTGAAATGGTTTTAACTTCAACAATTTCCCTCCAAAATGTGTCCTGATGAGAAGACGGTATCATAACCGTTATTACTGTTATTAATCGTTTATTCGAATCGGAAGTAGTGAGATTCGCACTTGCTCCAGAATCAGTAGTTGAAACAGAAAAAAAATGGTTAATACTTTTAGTTTTTGTAACAACATAAGCGATTTTTTTTTTTTAGCTTTTTCTTTGGCTTTGAACCGGTATCTAGTCTTATACGGTCCATAACGAACGTAAATATAAATTTAAAAAACACCAATCACGCGTTGTTTACCGTTTTGTTTCGATCGTATCGGATTTTATACTTTTATCAAATAACAACAAACACGTACCTAAGAACCGTTTGGGATTGCTTTTTTGCTTGTTCCGAGTGTTTGACACATTCGTAGCAGTGTAACAGCAACGCCCGTTATAATTTGTCTTCAAAAAAACACACTTAATTTATAGATATGTTCTTGATAAAATAAAAAGCCGGTCTTGCGCGGACTCTTGTATTGGACGATTATTCCGTCAATCATATTATATACGCACTCTCCTCGTTTTCGCGAATGATTCTACACACAAAATATCTTTTTTGGGGGGATAATCTAAGATTAATTTTCTTTTCGGCACAAATCACTCGTGATTTTGTAACCAAAAACAACAGGAAATTCGGCTATAGTGAAAATAATCGTTGTACATTACGATTAAATACTTACTGTGAGATTCGCAATACAGAAATAATCTTAATATAATATAGTATAATGATTGTCGATTATTCGCAGAGTACACGAGTCTTGTGATACTGGCCTAACGAAATTATCAAAATATTTTTCCAACAAATTGAAGTATAAAAATATATGAATTATTTTTCTGGTTAAGAAAATTTCAATAAGTGTCCCGGGCAACATGGGACACTTGTCCCTCTCCCCCCTCCCCCCAAATACGGGATTGGATGTTCTTACGGCAACTATTAAAATAATATTGAATGAATACGATCGAAACTTATTATAATATAATAATGTACAGGTTGCGACATGCAGAATCATGTCACCGAAGTGCTCAAGTACGTAACACATCGGAGGTTGATTTTGAGATAGCCCCCCCCCATCGTATTTTCCAACACAAAATCGTTCGCCGTTTTCTCGTTCGTAAATGCTTTCATCTTCTCTGCTCTAATACGTTTTTAACACATTTTGTTCTAAAAGCTGACGAACTTCTCCGCACGAAAAAAATTATAACGTTTCGTACATAGTTTTTTTTTTTTTTTTTTCAAACACGCTTGTCTAATGCTCGATTTTTTATCGAGTTTATTAATTTCACGGCCGATCCCGTACAAATAGTGTTGCTTCAGTAATGACGTCTTCGAAGCCAATGTTTTGGGAGCGACTCTCCTCTTTTTATTATAACGTTTTTCGACCTGAACGAGATCCTTTAACACTAAAACAAAAGCTATTCGCCAGTACAAAAGACCGAATCCCGTACGACGAGAACGTGAAGTTTTGAGAAAATAATCGCACGTGTTTGTATAATATACATTATAGGCATACCGATATATTTATATTACAAAAAATAACGATTCGTTCGAGCTTCCTGTAGAGTGTGGACTTCACGACACGTTACGATTTTTTTCTCTTTTAAGTTTTGCGATGAATACGGAACCGTATTGGACATTCACATTCACATGATATTCGCACTGATACCCATAATGTCGTGCGCTATGATCAGGAACCTGAAATTCATCGCGCCCTTATCGACGGCCGCCAATATATCGATGGCCATCGGTCTGGGCATCATCCTCTCGTACTGTCTGGTCGACTTGCCGCCGCTCAATTCCAGAACGGCCGTGGCCCATTGGTCGCAAATACCCTTGTTCTTTGGCACGGCCATCTACGCTTTCGAAGGGATCAGTCTGGTAAGTGTATAAACTTCTTCGTTACCCCCGCCCCGACACCGTAGTGGGGATTATACGACATATATATATATGGGGAAATAATACATTGACTTTTTTTTTTCCTTAATATTTTACATCTTCACTATAGGAATGCTAACCTAACTACCTGCACGTATATACAAACTCGGTGTACAGCCGGGATAGAATTCCACGAGAAATCGCGTACCCATCGAGTCTAATAAATCAAACATAGGATAACGATTTTAAATTTAATGTACAAACGAAATGACGACGATTTAAAAAATAAACTGGATAGGCCTCTAAGAGTCGAACCATCGAACTCAATCAGGTTTTTACCCGGTTTATCGACGCCGTACGGATTACGTCTCTTCTACAACTGTAACCGTTAACTAACGCGCGCGTTTCATTGATATTTCTTACGCGTTCGCTGCAGGTGTTGCCGTTACAATTGGAAATGAAAAAGCCCAACAGGTTCGCGTCGACCATGGGAGTGTTGAACGTCGGCATGACCATCGTCACGTTCATTATACTGACCATGGGTTTCGTTGGATTCTGGAGGTTCGGCGACGACGTCAAAGGCAGCCTCACACTCAACCTTCCACCCACGCTTATGTAAAAAAAAAAACAAACCAAACACGCCGTTAAAACGCAACGCCGGTTTCTCATCGAATATTGTTTTACGAATATAATTCCAGCCTTTCGAAAATCGTCGTCGGCCTGATGGTGTTCGCGATAATCTGTACTTACACCTTACAGTTTTACGTGCCCGTCGCCATCCTGTGGCCGTTGGTACAAGAAAAATACGGACCATTCCAATCGCCAGCACTCGCGGAATATCTGTTGCGCGCAGCTCTGGTGTTCGCCACGTGTAATTATTATTTTATAACTTATACAAATTTACACGCTCGTATTACATACATTATAATATATTGTGTGTGTGTGTGTCCATAGTTTTGGCGGCTGAAGTGATACCACATCTGGCACTGTTCATATCGTTGGTCGGAGCCATTGCCAGCACATTCTTGGCCCTGATATTCCCACCAATATGTCACATGGTCGTCTGGAAGGAAGAAGGTTTTGGCGCATTCAACTGGAAACTGCACATGGACATCCTCACCATATTCTTGGGTCTTTTAGGATTCGTTACCGGTACATACTTCAGTTTACACGACATCATCGTAGCGTTTAGCAAAGATTTTGGTTTCCATTGAGTGTGAAATAGTTGCCGAAATTCCACTCACTAATAGACTCATAGTATGCGCACTGTTATGTTTTTAATATTATTGTTATTTATTATTATTACTATTTATTTACTATATTTTCAAGTTAAGAATGTTTTATTTTAACATTAGGAATCACCTTACAACATTCTACCAAATATTTAGATACGACAATTAATTCTTTTGTAAATTGTTTCTGTTTATTGTCAAATAAAATAAATTAATAAGTTTTTAATATTAATCTAAACGAGTAGTAATAACAAATTAACAACATTTGACGCGATGTCCTGCAGAATATGCAACAGGACGATTTTAATTCGTTTTCTTCGCCACTTCTGTTTTCTTTGTTGGCATTACGGATTGTTGTACTTTCTGCGGTATTTCGGTAAATATAATAGTACCAACGAACACCAAAAGAGTTCCAATCCAGTGATACAAAGTGAATGGATTGCTAAAGTACAAAATACTAAACAATAAACTGGCAAATTTTCGCAAAGTTATGACCAGTGTTACTGTCAATGACGAACATTCGGTTGTCAAAAAATACACTGAACTTATGCAAATATATCTATAAAAAATTGATTAGGAAAAGAATTAAAACATATGTTGAAATTATTTTTGTACCAAAACAAAGTTGCCTTGTTCGCAAAACATACAATTTCACATTAATATATATTAAAACGTTATTAAAGGATACTGTGTGACAACATTACCAATAAGGTAAACAATGGTACTTGATATACCGAATCCAACGTACGGTAGTGGTTCATTTTCAAAGGCCATTAATGTATGTTCCTTAAGATTAGAAAACAATAACATGAACCATGGAAGTGGTAACAAATGCTAAAAAAAAAAACAATTTGTATTAATTATTATTTATGGAATTATAGAATATGACATTACAATTTCACATATAATAGTGTACAATAAACCCATTCCCAGGTAAAACTAAAATAAAATAAATTTTCTACAGAATTAAATATAATATAATAAGTCCAATTTATTATATATATATATATATATATATATATATATATATATGTGTGTGTGTGTGTGTGGTTTAAATAAGATGTACCAATTTTGTTTTACTTAATGATGGAACATGATAAATAAGTTATATTTATGAAAAAATGTAGTATCAGAAAGATTTTCCATTACTATAATATGATACTTACAGTATAAAATAAGGCTTCTTGCGGATGTTTACCATGTTTTTTGTATAATGTTTCTTGATATATACCCATACGAGCAGAAATGAACAGTGCAGAAGTCAAACACGCAATTCCTAAAATTATTCAATGTTAAAAAAAAAAATAATTAAAAATCGAATTATTATAATTTTATTAAATATTAATAAAAAGCAAAGTAATATATACCTAAGCACCACCAAAAGAAATCTTCCAATTCAGATGTGTCTTGTACAATGCCGTGTACAACAGTTTTTTTCTATGAAACAACAAATACTCAAAATAGTAACTAAACAATTTATGTTACAAGAAGAACTCACGACATCTTGACTTGATACGATTGTACATAATGAAATACCAGTTGTTATCATGCCTACAGAAATATACTTGTCAAGGGTATATCTTTTCTTCAATATAATTACTCCCATTACCATGTTCGCTATTAACGAGCCCTGAATAACAATAAAGGTTTTGATTTATTTCCATAATATACAAATATCATATTTTTTTTTATTGACATATACCAACAAATTATCATTAATTTAATTTAATATAATTAAAATAATTAATTTTAAACCGCAAAACAAAAATATTTTTAAACTAAATTTAAGATCAAATAAAATTGAGAAATAAAAACAATTCAATTCAAAAGTATTACTACTATCTTCTTACTAATAATATATTTAAGTCAATAATGGTTTATAAGTCTTATCTTGACATTTTGATTTTACATTACTAAAGAGATTACACATATCGATTGAAATTAATTAATTAATTAAAATGGTACAAAAGTAATATAAATATTATTCATTGGTTTGAAAACAAAAACGTACCGCTCTAAAGATCATATGAAGTGGCACGGCAATATTCAAATCAAAAGCGTAATTGTTCAATACATTAGTTATAAAGAACATGGCAACTAAAATCATGTATCCTCTGAAAAACAAAATACACAATAAATTTTACACAAGATGTACAATATATTATAAAATGTTCAAAATTAATACTAATTTGTTTTTAATAAATTGACAATTATTTGTCTTTTACATTACAATTTAACATATATGTTAATTATGCTAAAACATGAAAGAATTAAAAAATCTTTTTATAATTAATTCTTATAGACAAAAATTATAACCAAATATAAATTTAATTTTAAGCATAAGCGTGTACATATCCCATGGGCAAATAGTGTTGTTACTCTAAAACAAAACATGAGGCCCATGCATAAAAATAAATAATCCATAATATTTGACCAATTTCTTGTTTTAAGAAATAAATAAGGGGAAAAAATGTTTCATAAACATATAATTAAATATCTATAAATGTGCAAATATTGTAAATAATAAAAAAAAAAATCTATAATTGCATTGATGGATAGGTGTCTAAGCGCTACAGAAGTGTCCTACAGCCTACATTTGGTCCACAGGTAATGCAAGAGCACATCCTCTGTACTATTCATGTCCATGCCTATGATTTTAAGTAATATTATTTTATATTTTAGATTAAACCACTAACGATAATTGACAGTAAAAACATTTACTTAATTAATTAAAACAAAATTTACATTAGAAGAGTTATGATTTATGACGAGTTCTTATAAAGAAGGTATTTAAATGACGTTAAACTGCAAATAATCAATATTTTTGGACTATATGTTATCATTTGGACTATATTATGTTATATAGTCATAAATTAAATGTATAAAATAAAAATTTGTGCTGTACCTATATATATATATATATATATATATATATATATATATATATATATATATATCAAACATAAAGCTTGTTCTGTCACTAGATACAATAACAATGGCAATAAATAATTTTTTTTTAATGCTATTTGGATAACAACTATTTGATATAAAATATTAATAGGTAGGTAATTATTATTAATAATTCAATATTTTACCAAGAGTTTGGAAAAAAAATCAATTTTGGTATACTACAAAAAATAAACAAAAAATATACGATGTAAGTATAATGAAAGATTATTGATTTGACGTAAAGAATATAAATGATGTAAGAAAAACATGAGACTGAAAAAATTAACGTATAATCTGAAGAATTGAAAACCGTTTTAAACAGCTGACAAGCCTTTATTGCTACCAAAAGAAAACAACAAAAACTAAACTTAAAAGAGCCCCCTTTACCATGACTTATAAACTTATAAACATCAAATTAATCAGTGGCAATGTATTTACATAGAAATTTATTTTAATGAATACAACTCACGTACACTATGAAATAGTATTATTAGGTGAGCCGTACCGCAACGTTACATTGTACTGTGATATACTTGAACGAAGAACATACTATCCACAACCATTATGAATACGGCCATAAACGATTTTTAAACAATATATTAGACCTATATAATAAATATATATTTATTGCAATATATTTTTATTTTATTTAATTTTTTTTTTAATTATTATTATTAATTCAATTATACGGGAAAAATAAGTATAAACAGCTTAAATGAATTACTCCCAGAAGAGGACGTAACCTTCCGTTATCAATGGCAGAATAGTTCAAGCAAATACCTACATTTGAATATTTAAAGCAATAATCGATTACAATAATAAGTACACAAGCGTCTTACAATGTAATTAGTATTTTTAACCCATAAAAAAAAATATATATCTAAAAAAAACAACAAATATTTAACAGAACAAACACGATGTATAGTAGTAAATTCATTATTCTGCCAAAATAATGATATAATTTAGACTTTCGCAAATATTTTTTATACATAAACGATTCAGATAATACGTACTTAACGCTGATATTTGGCTTTTTGGTACCAAATTTCGCAGTGAATATGAATCCATGTAATGAAATCAATAAAAATTGAGAGAACGTAATCAAATTTCCTATGCCGGGATCTTGTCTGAAATGTTAGAAAACTGTCTATAGGTACGTGTTGTTGTACACGATAAAAACTCAATACGCACTTGACTAAAAGTTCCAGAAAGACAACATTGGTCATACAGCCGAAAAACGTCGATCCGATCGCTAGTGGCACGCTCATTTTAACAGACAATCGAACAGTTTTGCGGCGCTGGTAGTTTTTTGTATTTTCAAATGATATGCAGGCAAGGGTCTACAATATTAATAATAATAATAATAATAATAATCAGGTTCGACATTAAATAAATACGTTTACTTTGAATGCGGAGGACGTGCGTTTCGCTCAGTTGTCGTTCCGTCGTTCAAGTGGGACGGACGATGACAACTAGAAGGCGAAAACCACCGCTACGGTGCGACCGGTGTAATTATACGCAAATGATCGTACACGCCGACTGTTTCATGGCCGTTTATATTTAGTAAATACACACGCAGCTCCGTAATAGTAAAACAATTATTCACGGACGTAACACAATATGATAAAATTTCGACGTTAAAACAAAAAATAACAAAAAAAAAAACATTTTACAATGGTGAGGTGGGGAGAAGGAAGGCGGCTAATATCGTGATAAACGTTAAAACCATAGATAATAAAAGTATAATGTGTAGAAACACGAAACGCGTAAAAAAAAAAAAAAAAATCGTTAACGTGTAATAAAGTTAGATAACCGACTTAGATACGACTTTTCTTTTTTCATTTTTTTTTCTTCTACTGTAACTCTTTGAAGCACGTAATTATAAGAAATTATTGTCCAAAACTGAATCGACTTAAAACTAGATTCTTTATTACATATAGAAATGAAAATGATTATAAAAAAAAAACGAAAATTGAATTGTTGAAAGTTCGACTTTTAATGTTAATAAACCACTATGGGTCGACACATTTTTTTTTTTTTTTTAAAACATAAAATAATATATTTAGATATTATTTCGCCGGTTTCGATTTTACCTGTGATAAAATTAAAGCGCATAATTTTATAATTTAACAATTTTATTTGTTACGATAATGTTTAAAACAATTTTTGTTTTCATTGAGGCACAATGCAACTTCACACACACACTGAACGGGACCATTTACTGCGACGATGTTCGGATTTTATATAGAACTGCAATAAGCACATCCTCCGGATCCACTTCTTATGTGTTCAGCGGCATTGAACCGTTTTTCACACAATATTTTATAATTATTTTCACATTTCAATGGTTTTTTAACTCCGCGTGGTGATGGCTTTGTATTGCCAATTAATGCAGTGGCCACAGCTAAAATACTGAATCAGTTATTACATTGCATTATTATTGTCGTCACGTTTATTATAACCACCAATCTTATCGTAAATACTCGTTATACGAATAGACTAAAACAACAATTAAATGTTTATTAATGTATTTGACACAATGTTGTACACAGGTGTTACGATGATTTCAGCGTTTTACAACCGATGGGCACACGACAGAAACAGAAATGAATGTATGTCGGCTCTTTCACCGAACACAACGGTAAAATCGTGTTCAAAAATTAGAAAAATAGAATATTATCAGAAAAATTATAATATATCTAACATTGATTAGATCGTATAGTGGTTTCGAATAAAAACCTCTATGCTTCTACGAGAAAAAAAGATGATAAATAGGCGGAAATTCGTGTCGTAATCACAATGCTTTAAAGGATTAAACGATAGAATTCCATTATTGATGGGAGGGAGGGCGCGTCGGCTTTTGGCCGTGACATTTGAACGCGAAAAAGTCGAAAACACGTATTTCCCAAAATTAAAACGCGTTGATTTCATTTGTCATTTGCACACAAATTCGAACAAATTAAACAACCAAGTGTTGAGTACTAGCTGATCCTGCAGGGCGTTGCCCGTGGCATTTTATCCCTTTTGAAACTCCATTAAAAGTCAGCACTAAGCTACACATATTTTTAATACAGTAATTTTAAAGGGAACTTTTTTTTCCTATACGAAATAAGAAGTTTGTTTTATAAATTGTTGTTGGATACGAGGCGTTGTCCAGAAATCGAAAACGTTGCAATAATATTCCTACAGTCGTTTTTCTCACAAACATTTTACAATTTTTAAACAAATTGTTATATTTTTCAGGAAGACAACCATTCCCTTCAGCTAGATTGTTAACTACAACAACAAATAATAATATATATATAAACAATGCTGTATAATGTATCATTAAAATATTATAAGTATAGATAACGAGTTACAATTTACAAGGTCGTTGTTACAAATATAAAAATATAAAAACAGTACAGAATTTTCGTATATTGTAAATGATGACATGCAGTAGTAGGTAATTAAAACACGAGATTACGAAAATCCGAGTACTTTTGCGGTAAAAGAAAAAAAAAGGTTTTTTTTTTTTCGTTTTTCGTATCGAATAAATTTACTAATTTCTCGTCTGTTATTAATATATATATATATAACGGTTTATTTTATGGATTATATTATTTCGCGTTGTGTCTTAAATAATAATAAATATATATCTACTCGCGCGTTTGTGACGTTTATACAGCGTATAATATATGTAATATTTAATTGAAAAACGTTATGACGCTCACGGGACTTTATAGAATATTCGTTTACAACACTGATGGTGCCGTACGAACAGCAATTATACGCGAATAACAGAAATTATAATGTTCTAAAAAGAACGTTCGATTTTAATCAGTCGGATAAATCAAATTGATATCTGTAAAACTAATGAAAAATATATAAAGTTCTCTTCGGGAGAAGTTATGGTTTAAATGCGAAAAACCACGTCGGACATATGAACTCCACCCTCCTTGATAGCCGTACATTCGGTCCATGAAATTTACCATCACACGTTGCCTCATTGAGTTCAGGCGAAGACACGTCGAATTTCTTCTCCGAGTTCCAACATATTTCGGGGTTTGTTTTGGCAAACTCTTTATTGGTAACTCTTACATGAGAAAAAAATCACACGTTGTTTTATAAACTTTTTAGTTAAAAAGTTTATAGTTTTTTAGTCAAATCGCAACGATATCCTCCGTCCGTTTTACTGTACCTTTCAATTGCGATACAACACTCAGGGAATCGTAAAACTCCTTATAGACACAAAACTCAATGATAACAAATAACGAAAACAATGCCGCCAAAAAAAAATCGCCGTGGCCTCTTCAAATCCGGCGTTCTTTTTGAGACACCTTAAAACATATTATATTATAATATAACGAACGTTGGAACTTAGCGTCGTACCGAGCACACGACGTCTCCGTGACCATTTTTTGGTTACCGCGATTACGGTAAGCGGTTCTTACCGCACTATGATACGTTATCATTTTATTTTTTCCTCATAAAATCTCCACAGTACTTTCTTATATTATACCGGTATGCGGCCAATTGGCTAAACGGAATTTTCGGAAAACCGCTACGGTGACGACGGCGCGGTGCAGGTTAGGTCGTCGTCGTCGTCTGGGGCGACTGGGGCGACCAATACGTTTTTGTAGTGGGGCGCCTACACATTGTCACTTGTTTGCGTTTGGCGCCGTTTTTGCCGTCGCGCGCGCGCTCTCGTCTCGTACCGTGTGTGCCCCACTCCCCACCGCGGCCGTTGGTTTTCTGTGTCACGTCGCGCGCGTTGCCGCGTAAATTTCCCTTGTCACCGGACGCGCCGTCCCGCCAAAACGTTTTGTGTTCAATTTCGTATTGTTGTGCCGCACGACAACGTCGTGAAAATTTTGTATTGTCCGGACGGCCGCGCACCCCCGCCCTAACCACCCGTCCGTCCGACGTCGTCCCGCGTTCTTTCCGTTTTCAACGGCCGTCCCGTCAACCGCACGTTCCGCGTCGTCCCACCACGTTTTTGCTTGTCGTTTACTGCCGCCGTTCGTTCGATCGACCGATTTTGTCCATCCGAAGGTTGTCCGACCGTTGTCGACGAATAGCGGTGGTGCTGACGACGTTGTTTGCCTTAGCGGTTAGGTGGTCGGTGCTTATTGTCGCGAGAGTTTTTTCTTCTTCTTCTTCTTCAAAAAAACGCAAACAGGTAAGCCGTCGTCACTCGCATTTCGTCTCGTGTCGTAATAATCGTGTGTTTTGCACAGGTCTCTCGATACGTATCGTTCACGTGGCACCCCGTTACACAGCGTTACGCCATGTACGTGCAAGTGAGGATGATGAACACCGGCCGTTCGGTCACAATACCCGCGTCCAGGACTACAGTGATCTCCGAGTTCAAGAAATTCGTGGAGAAAAAATTCAACATCAAACCGGAAAATCAGCGATTGTTTTACTGCGGCAAGCAAGTAAGAACGAGAGTATTCGTTTTGTCACGTGGCTCATTAAACATCATCGAGATAAACTCGATATGTATATTTGTTGTGCATGCGTCAATAACAATAATTATGTCGTGGCATTGACGTGCACTCTTGTACATTACGTACGTTCTCTCCTCGCCCTCTATCCGATAATAATGTTTACCCTTCTTTTTTTTTTTTATATTGTTGTGTTAGGTTATTGCAGGGAATTCGTTACTTATTAATAATATTACCTGTGTACATTGTTACATAATATGTATGATTTATATTATATATATATATATATATATGTATCGGTTAAGCCTCGATTACACAGGTCGATCGCGGTCGAATGACTACGCCATACGACAACGCATCGAAACCCGATCAGGAAAGTGTTTAATATTTACACGTTCAGCCATTTCATAGCTACATTTTAGTCGAAAGCGTAGATTAAAGTACCAAATAGCAAATAGTACTGTTAAAAAAAATTTAACTTAGAAGTTATAATAATTGAATATAACAGATAAGAAATCCGCTGGCTAGCTTATACCACTGTTATTATGCTTGACACAACGGGGTTTTTTTTAATTGATAAATACTAAATATTATGTTTTCCGTATTTATTTTTGTATTTTACTATACATGTATGTACTACCTTGTGTATGATTATAATTGGAAATTCACATGTTATTAAAATATAATCAACGACCAACACTGACGAAAATTAAATAACATCTATTTTGAGTATCTAGGTATAACTTGATTACTTAGTTATTTACGATTTTTAGCCGTGTGACAATGATTGAATTGTTAAAATCGACCAAAAGTGAATTGCTTTTTGACTTTAATCGAATCGAATTACAGTCATGCGACTAAGTCGCAAATGAGTTTAGATATTCAATTTGCTTTCGATTTTGCCGCACGGCAATAGTCGTTCAACGCCGTTCAAACCTGCTTTTAATAATTACGCATGGTGATGTTGTCAGTATTGTAATGTTTGTTCAGTTGCGCCTAGAATATTGAAGATAATATATCGACATCACGCGTAATTCATTTTAGATTTATATTTTATAATTTTTTATTATGAAAATTCACTACAATATGTATTGTTAAACATAAGATATTTTAAATTATAATGAATAATTTTTATTACTTTAATTTATATTTTGTATTTTAGAAGTCTTATCGAGGTCAAATAAATGGTTTTTATTTATTATAATTTGATTTAGAAAAATATTTATATGATATGCGTAGGTTTAAATAATGTTGATATTTTTCTTTTTAATATGGTAGTATGTATGTTAATATAATATTTTACAATCTTTCCATTGATATAATTTTTTTTTTACATTAATATATTTACAAAAGTTATTGTATAATTTTACATTTAAATTCTAAAAAAGAAACTTCAGTAGTATGTTATTATTACGCATATTATTTTAAGTAATAAGAAATGTATTTCTGTAGCAGGTTATTTATTATATTGTTTTTGGTGATGCATGAAATTTATCGGTCGTTTTCCCCCTTATTGTAGTCACTAGAATCAAAATGATCTAGATGATTACCAATTACGAAAATTAATTATTAATTGCTCAATTAATGTTTTGTATTTTTTTTTTTATTATAAGGATTTATTTATTGCTGTTTAAAAATGTAATATTTCACTAAGTTAATAATTTGATGATCAACCGCTTTAGTTATCTAATTTTATGAAGGCCACTTCAAATACATTTCATATCTATATTATTACAATTTTATCTTATCGTATTATGGGTTTCATTAAACTTTTAATAGTATGACTGCTGTACAATAATAATGAAAATCAATACATTTTTCTGTAAATAACAGTCAGTATTACCAATTTGATTTTATACGGAAGTTTTATGTGTAAATTATAAATAACATTTTTGTTTTTTTGTTTATTTCTATTATTTCACTGCAGTAAAGTATCTAATATTTATTATAAAAATAACATTTTTAGGACATTACTACTTCGTTCATTGCTACTCATTATTAATGTACAAATGTATAATTCTTATATTTTTTTTTCTTAGACTATTGCAAGAACAAACATGAATGATTTATTAACGTGTTAACAACTTAAAAGATGTCGGATATGTTTAAAACAACTCTCTATATATCTAATGTGTGTAGTAATTGCAAATAACATATTACATTAAAAATTCAATGGTTAAACAAGCCACTTTTATAAACGTTAATTTTTTATTTATTAATTAGGTTAAATTTAAAGTACTTAATTTAATATTTGTGAATACTTACCTATATCACAAATGTGTATACAATACACATTATAGCATAGAAAATATTTTTTATATTATAAAAATATAGAAGAAAAAAATGTTATTTAATTCAATTTGAGATTGTTATTGAAAAAAAATTGTACTTCTTTTTTATTTATTAATATGTATAAATGTATATGTAGCTATTATATGTGCGCTGATCAATCTAAGTATATGAATACTTGATAAAATATTTTACACAATGTTTAAAGCATAATGAGAATTAATTTTTATTTTTGATAAACAATTTTGTATATTCGGGATTTGAATGAATACACTATTTATTAATTTCTAATCGTGAATTTATATGTAGATAAATCATAGATATACTTAATACACATTTATAACGTTATCGGTCACAATAATTTAGTAACTGTTGATTTTACTAAATGGTTTACAAATGTAAAACGAAACTTATAATTACAAATGATATACAAACCGTATTCGTGCGTTATGTGAATTGATATTCATTGTATTAAAATTAAACAATCGTGTGTAAACACACGATTACTTTTAAAAGAGTAAATTATTGCAGTGGAACTGAGAATTTTGTGAAATAAATATTATAAAATATCTTATAATTTTGCTAATAACATCATGGGAAAACATTTTGATTATGTGCTGCAATCCATATATTGTTTTAAAGTTACAGATGTTTTTACTTAACAGGCATTATATTTTTATGTTTCAGCTTGAAGATCCATATAGATTATTTGATTATAGTATAAATGTAAATGATGTTATTCAGTTGATGGTTAGGACTGATTTGGCTGAAAGTAAAACTCCAGAAACATCAGAGTCGAAAATTACAAAGGATTTGAAAATAGAAACGCCCACTCCAAGTTGTTCTTCTGCTACTAGTTCAACATCAGATGAAGTAAATATTGTATTATAGCGATAACAATGAATGTAGATTAATTAGTATGTTTTTTTTTTTTTTTTTATATATAGGATAATTCAGAAGATGTGTCTGAGGAAAGCAAATATTTTAAAATTGGTGATTACGTCGATATTAAAGATTATCAATATGGTTCATGGTTCGTTGGCAAATTACTCAAGATAAAAAAAGACATTTCTGAGGTTAACAAACCGAACGATCCTAAAAGCCCTGTGCAAAACGATGGACTTATTTATGTTGTTGACCTTGTAGAGTAAGTTCGATTTATTTATATTATATGATTATCTGCACTCGTAAGACAATTGATAAATGTCCATTTAGTTGTCCCGAAGAACCTGCTTTTGAAGTTCAGTTGCAAGCGATTCGGCCACATGCGTTTGAGATTTTGCCGCTTGAAAAATTAGAAATCGGTCAACGAGTGCTCATGAATTACAATGCTGAATATCCACAAGAACGTGGTTATTGGTATGATGTGCAGGTAAAAGAGATAAAAACCAGTAGGAGAGGACATGATGTTATTGGAGACGTATCTGTTGGAATGGATAACGCCGTATTGAACAATTGCCATTTAATGTTTCTTGATGACATATACAAAGTGAGACCTTATAAGCTACTTGCAGAGAGGACGCCAGAAGATCACGCAATTATGCAATTACATCTACCTGTGACAAGTAAGTAATAACGAATGGATATTTTTTTGCAATAAAGTATTAAATTTATGTTTGTTTGTATTTTTTTTTTTTGTGTTGTTAAGGAGCTGGTGCTTTATATTGCATCAAGTGTAAAGACAATATGGAAAAACCGTGCAAAAATTGTGGATGCCGTATGTGTGGTGGCAAAGACAATGAAGATAAACAGATAATGTGTGATGAATGCAATCATCCTTATCATATGATGTGCCTTACTCCACCTTTGGAAGTGATGCCAGCTGATGACGATTGGTTAGTGATGGATGGTTCAGTTGAATTTCATTTTAAAATCATATACAGTGTTTTTTGATGGTTTTAACATATTTCAGGTATTGTCCATCATGTAAAAACGATGAGAATGAAATTGTGAAAGCTGGTGAAAAATTAAAAGCTTCAAAGAAAAAGACACCAGAATCGACATCAACATCGAAAAGAGATTGGGGTAAGGGCATGGCTTGTGTGGGTAGAACAAAAAAGTGTAACATCGTGCCGTCAAACCATTTCGGTCCCATTCCTGGTGTAGAAGTTGGAACCACATGGTTATTCCGTGTACAAGTATGTTGTGTGAAAAATCGATTATTACTCGTGCATCAAAGGTTCTATCAAAAAATTTTCCTTAGGTATCTGAAGCTGGTATTCATCGTCCTCCAGTTGGAGGAATACATGGTCGTGATAATCAAGGTGCATTTAGTATTGTGTTGAGTGGAGGGTATGAAGACGATGTAGATAACGGTGATGAATTCTTGTATACTGGTTCCGGTGGACGGGATTTGTCTGGAAACAAACGTACCGCTTTACAGAGTTGTGATCAAAAATTAACCCGCTACAATAGGTATACTTAAAGGTTTTCTTTATATACTTAAATGTATCGCCTTTTATTTTATTTTCATAATTATTCAATTACAATTTAAGAGCTTTGGCACTCAACTGCAATGCAAAAATTGACAATGAAAAAGGTGCAACATCTGTAGATTGGAAAAAAGGCAAACCTGTTAGAGTTGTACGGAATTATAAACTTAAAAAACATTCTCAGTATGCTCCTGAGTTGGGAAATCGGTAAACATCTTTATTATAAATAACGCAATTGAATTTGTATTTATACATTTAAGAATCAAATAAAATACTAGTAATTCAGATTTGTATATCAAATCATTAATCCAAACATTAATTGAATGGTACATTCATTTGTTAAACTAAATAATAATAAAACAAATGATTATTAATAATAACTGGTAATAATGATTTTGTTGTAAATCTTTTGCTGCATTATTGTGTAGGTATGATGGCATTTACAAAGTTATTAAATATTATCCAGAAACTGGAATTTCTGGATTTACTGTGTGGCGTTTTGTTTTGAGACGTGATGACCCATCACCTGCTCCTTGGACGGCCAAGGGTAAAAAGCGTATAGCTCAATTAGGTCTTGAAATTATCGTAAGTTGAAAATCGATAAATTATAAATAAAAATAATATTATTTAATTATTTAACATAAATTAAACGTAGTTTGAAATTGTTTTGTGTGTTCAGTATCCTGAAAATTATATACCAATTGCTGCGACTAACGAGACAAAGCAACCTAAAAGGAAAAGGACACTACAAGAAACCGACATTGAAGACAATGAACAGAGTGAGAGTAATGGGGCTGAAAATGTTTCGCTAGAAAATGTTGATGATAAAAATCATACTGAGAAGAAAGTAAAAATTCAGTATGAACTCGAAAAAGAAGCAGAAATACTCATTATGGCTGACAAAGCTAATAAAAAATATTGGGATGACTGTAAAGAGTTACTTGGAAAAGGCAAGAAAGTACGTATTCATTTAAAACCATTTTTAAATGCAATTTAATCGTAATTTGTAAATTATTAATTTTGTTTGCTTTAATATTTTTAGGCATTTTTGGATAGAGTCGAAGAAACATTTTTGTGCATATGTTGCCAAGAAATTGTTTTTGAACCGATTACAACAGACTGTTCTCATAACATTTGTAAAGTGAGTAGTAATAAAAATAATAGTATTTTGCATAAAACATACTAATAAAACAGTAAGCTGGTATATTTAAAAATACTGATTTGTTCATTATAGAATATAACTTTATTTTTTTTTTTATTCCAAACCAGGGATCAGTAACCTCTTTGCAAGCATTATTTTTCTTCAAATTTTCTTTGAAGGTCACATCAAAATTCAAAATAATTGTGTACACACACAATACTAATGATTTTTTTTTTAATTTCAGAGATCATAAAAATAATTTTTCATATTTTATTTAATCTCAACAAAATATTAAGAATTAAATTTTAAAATATAAATACCTGAGATTTCTGTTTGTTGAATTTCATTTGTTAATTTGTTGATATCAGTTTTTAGAGACTTGCGGTTGGAATTTTTATCGCAACATTCACCATTTTTATTGATTTGATATGATTATGAAATAATTAAATTTTGTAATTGTTCAATAATATTTAGAAACTTGGTTTTAATGATATTTCATTCACCAAAAAATTCAATTGCTGATTTACATGTTGTTGACTTCTGTTTTAAATTACAAATGTGTGATTATTTCTAAATAAGAACTACATACGTCCAAATTTGTGCAGGATAGACGTGCAGAAACATTATTTTGTGTCTTATAATATTGTTAAGTATTTTGTTTTCTGTTTTTAACATAGGGATGTCTGAAAAGGTCTTTTAACGCCAAAGTGTTCCAATGTCCATCGTGCAGAGCGGAATTAGGAAAAACTTACGACATGAGCATAAATAAGAAATTGGCTGAAACATTGTTATTCTTGTTCCCAGGATACAACATGGACCGTTAATGATGTTCCATCCCAATAGACTGCAGTACCATTGTAAATAATATATAATACAGTACAAACACACTTGCTTTCAGATATATATTCTGTGCATTTATTTATCATTATACATATGTAATTTCATTTAATTTCACTAAATAGTATTGACAATATACCATAATTCATGGTTTTTATGCATTCACAAAAAAAAAAGTGAAATGAAAAATGACGTGTGAACGTTTTCACGAACTAACAGTGTTTTTTTTTCTTTTCTATACAGTACATTTAGTTCAGTAATTGCTATTTATTTTCCATTTTTAATTAATAATTTAACTTGATTCATGATAAGTCTCGTTTTAATTCACACTATAGGTGTAATTACCTTAATCGTATATTCATAAAATTTGATGTCCTATACAATTCTTTTGTTTGTATTATTTTTCTTTAGCACTTTGTCTTTTAATATTTTGACGATTTGTCTCAGTGCTAAAATGCGAGTTGTATAAGTATCAGAGTTTCAATAATTTGTGAATTATTAAGTTAAGAAAAAAAATTGATATTTTGTATATATTATAATTTTAGTATTTTATTACATTATTATTTTTGTTATTTGCAATATTTGAAAGGCTTTTAGGAGCAATTTTAATATTGTAATATTTGCAGTTGTCATATGAATTTAGTTAATATGACATACTCAATTGAAGAATCATACTTTTATTTTTTTTCTTTGTATCCTACATATATATACATGTAAAAATTTTCTTACTGTAATAATGTATTTGAAATCGTAAAAAATTGTATTTTTTTCTTATAAATAAAAAGCGTTTTAACGGAAAATTTACCGATAATTTGAATGTGTATTATTTTTTCATTGATTTGATTTAAAACGTAATTATTAACAGTAGTGTTTTATATTACTAAGTGACACGTAGTATTGTGTATTTCTTCTTCAACATTGTCGTCGTTTCTATAGCTGTTGCGTGTGCCTATAATATTATAGCTCTCGCCTATACCTCGAGACGGTCTTGTATATGTAAAAAAAGAAGAAGGAAGACTTTGAATGTATTATTATTAAAAAAAATATGATTCTGTCACGTTCTGGTATCTATATAATTTTTTTTATATAAATCACGTGTTCGTAACAATTTTCAATTTTCGTATATTATAATTGTGTATATATCGTACACACACATATGCATATATATATATATATATATATATATATATGTAATATGATGTACAAATAATATTCTATTAAATAATCTCTATATAATAATATATTATTTTTTATATAGTTAATAATAATAATATTTATAACGCAATCGCGGTTTTAATTAATAATAACGATCTGAATACAATTTTATATTTATATAATATGAATATGTTAATATAAAAAAAAAAATAATAAAAAAACAACTTAATTAAATTCAATAATGATAATTCAATTACAATAATCTAACATATGTGATATTTGCTTAACAGCGTATAATATTATATAACCAAAAAAATGAAAATGCTCGGACTATTGGAGTTTTTTTTTATAGAGAAAATAAACAACACACACGCCCATATAATATAATATAACATCAGAGTTGATCATCGCAATGATGCTTTTTTTTTCTACGTTAGATGCGTGAATGTCGTCCGGTCCTGCAGTGAAAATTTATTTATGTCTCCGCGTCAAGTCGATTATGTATAAAAACAAAATTGTAGATGTGGACACACGCCTTTTTGGGGAAAAAAAAATGTTATTTATAATTTAAAAAAAAATTATTTAAATAATAAACGATAGTATATTGTTTCAATATTATAAAATATACAAATTATATTATTGTACAAAAACAAATAATATGAGAAGTTTTTTTTTATATGCATAAATATTTGAAGGCGTCTTGTTTTAATATTCAGATTGATTTGTATGTATTTGTATGCTCCAGAAAGAAGAACATTCCTTTTAAATATATGATTCATTTTTTTTTTTTTTTGCATAGGTATATTATATTTTATACTACAACAGACGCGGGTAATTGCTGTATAAGGGAGTTAAGATTTACGATTTTTAATAATAATCACGAGAACACTCGTTACATTATATAATACAATGAGACTATATTGGTGTTTATTTGGAGAAAGTACTCTTTTTTTTTTTCTATTTGTGATTACCGGTCCAGTGAAAATTCCTTAAAAAGAAAAAAAATACGCTATTGTAGTGCAATACCGAATTGAATTCGATTTACCGAATATATATAATTAGGGAAATTATATTAACGAATTTTGTATAACGCGGCGATAATTCACTAAACATTATAATCACGAATTTCTTTAACGTTTGAAAATTAAATAAGCTCTACGAAAATTTGAACGACGAGGGTTTTTTTTCAGATATAAATTGTTTTTTTTTTTTTATTTCATTCAGATAAATAATATTGTTAAACGGGCCCGCTGCAGTGTTGAGCACGGATAAGTTTCGTAACAAACACAACGCAGAAGAATTATACGAATTATTCGGTATTTAGTTATTGAAAAGGCATAGGTGTATACGACTGTGTAGAGTTCCAAAAGAGACGTTTTGATAATGTGGACGTCAAAGAAGAAAAAAAACCAATAGGAATATGGTTGTTTTTTTTTATTTATTTTCACTAATTCACTATTCAAACGATTTTCGGATAAACTTAACAGTAAATACTCGTACATTTTATTCGATAATTTTTACCGATTTTATCGCGTTTGATAAAAAAAAATTATACATTTTTGCTTACTTATAACGTTAAAATGTAAGTGCTTGATGTGTATACACTCTTTGTTTTCACTATATCGTTAGGTAGTGTCGACAAATACGTGTGACGAGAAAAGAAAGAGAGAGAAGAAAGATGTAATAATTGAGTTTTAACTTTAAAAAGTAAATCCGACGGTAGACTCCCGCAGCGCGGGTCAATTCAAGAGACACGTGTATTTTTTGCACAAGTCTAAAATATTCGGATTAAAGTAAACGAAACCGAGTTGTGGTCAGGTGTATTCATAAAGTTTCTTTATAACATATAATCCGTACGTTTCGATAATTTAATTAAATTTTTTTTTTGTCGACGATATATCCGAGACGGACGTTTATTTAACATTTTTTTCCCGACTATACCAGTCTCTTTATTTTTATTTATATTATGTGTTGTCAAATAAATTTTTCGGTAAAAATCCTGTGGACGAAATTTAGCTTTCTATTTTTTTTTTTAAATGCTTTATGTAAACTCATAAAACTTCATATGTGAAGGGGCAAAATAATTACATGTCAGTATGGGAGGGGAAATTTGATCAGCGGTGTTAAGTTACACTATTTAGTTTATCTTTATATACTTACCAGAATATTGGTTATATGTATTATGTGTAAGTTGTTTATTCGTTCGGTAAATCGTGAGAATAATGTGATTGTTTTTTGTGCGTGTCCACTTGTAATTTTTTTTTTAACTTGTTTATATCGTTACCGAGTTTGAGTACTTACATATAGTTAAATTTTACTTTGAAACCGATGAAACTCGATAATTAGAAAAAAAAAAATCGAATTTGAGCGTTTTTCTCCTTTTTTTTTTTACTAAATTAAACACTAATCGATTCTATCAGACTATATATAAATATAACAATTAAAAAATAAAAAAACGGAAATAAAAGAAAAAAAGTATTATTATTTCTTAATGGAAGACAATTCAATAATATTTATAAATCGTATGGATGTTTTATTATTATACATATTATTACACACTATACTGGCGTAACGCGGATGCGATTTTCTTTTTTGGTTTTATTTTTTTTCTCTCTAATACAAATCGGTATGTTTGAGATATTTTCTTTTACAAAAACACGGCGGCGGCGAACCATATATGCGTGTACACGTTATTAGGTTAGGTCGAAGAACGTTTAGTGAAAAAACGTTACCGAATTGAAATTTGAAAGCGAAAGACGAGAGGAGAGCCGAGTAATAGACACGTATATTTTTTTTGTTTTTTTTTTTTTTGAAAAGAACTTTTTTTTGTTCTTTGTGGACGACCACGTTTTCAGGACCAAATTCTAATGCGGAATATCACGTCCGTAATATCACCGCGTCCAGATTTGTTTTCGTCGTGTTTTCCGGAACGATTTTATTTCTGAATTTTCTTTTATTATTATTATTAAAAAAAAAAAATAATAATAATAAAGTAAAACGACGCGATATAATAACACGGTTATTGTTATTAAATACAGAATTGATTTGTTATACGAGAGCGAATTCATCGTACTCGGGAGGAAAAAAATAAATAAAAAAACATTTTGGAATTTTTTTCGGGGTTTCGTTTATTCGCGCAGTATTATTTCGTTATGTTACCGCGGCGAGGAGAACGCTCGCAATAATTTGCCCCGTCGCGGTGTGCGGGAACCGCGGATAGGAATTTTTCGCATTAAAACACCACCTAACCGTTGTATACGAAACGTATTATAAATAAATACGTAGGCGAGTGAAAAAAAAAAGAGTATAAAATAATAATAATAATAATAATAATTGAGTAAATATTTCATAACCGGGAGTTCAT
The DNA here is from genome assembly GCA_032441825.1 of Chaetogeoica ovagalla. Classification (NCBI taxonomy): domain Eukaryota; kingdom Metazoa; phylum Arthropoda; class Insecta; order Hemiptera; family Aphididae; genus Chaetogeoica; species Chaetogeoica ovagalla. Next base: position 9,192,405 of record CM063736.1, read on the forward strand.
GCACACACACATACACTTATATATTTTCGTGTAAATTTATATTAATGTAAATTCTTTACGCCGCGTCTCTCCACTATTATAATATTAAATAACGCGGCCGAATAATTTCAAACGCCATTCCAATAAATCTCCGTCGTCGCCGCAAGTGGTATACCCGAGGTGTGCGTATGGTGAATCTGTCATTGCCAAATAACGAGACATTCAATTCAAACGGTTTTTAATAATTTAACACTTTTTTTTTCTACACGGTGTCTACCATATTGTTATGTCTACACTACGTTATTAAACCCTCCGCGTTCACCGCACTCGTGTATTTTCCTTGTTGAAATTTGCGTTGGAAATTCGGATTTTCTTGCGACACGACTTCTGTCGATTTGGCGTTCGAACGGTTTCGATTGACTCGAAACGCCGCGTTTTGATTTTGCTGGAAACGGCCACCAAGAAGTCGACCATGGGTAATCGGGCGAACGTTCGTACGGTGTGATCGCGGAGCTGTAACACTCGGCGGGAGCTTTGGTCAGGAAAAAAAAGAAATCGTTTTGGAATGCGTATATATAAATAACGTATTTTTTACGCCTTTTAGAAATCCGAAATTGATCTCGTTTTTAACACTACTGCACACACGCATACAGTTTGGACAACGGTTTCAAGTAGGTAGCACACGTACGATGATAGGTATTTTTTATATAATATAGAATAGATTTTTTTTCTTTAAAAAAAAAAAAAATAATAATAATAATAAACGCGTCAAAAACGATTACTCGTCATAATAAAATATCGTAACGATTCACGGCAGTTTTTCCCAATTATTTTATCGCGTCGTAAGTCGTTTATTCGTTTTTTATTACCTATATAATAATTTCAATGGGCGCGATTGGACAAACGATTTGATTGAACGGGCGATTGAGCTCCAGAGTTTTGTTCGTTCTAATATCAAATACATTAAAAAACAGAGAATCACGTTAAAAATGTCATTTAAATAAAAAACTCGAGTCGCATTATTTTTTTTTTTTTACAAATAATATAAATTAATATAATATTCGACGACGCACGTTGTAACGTGCGAAAATGATCTAATTTTCAACTGGAATGTGATTTTTGTTTTTTTTTTCTTCTTCTTCTTCTTCTGTGGAACGCTTGTTTTCGCGTCAATATGTAACATGCGACGGAAATACGAAAAAATAAACGTTTATTGCGCGCGATCGTGTTTATCCGGTTTGTTGGAAATAATCGTTCGGCTGCGTAGGAGGACTGTACGTAGTTTACGTTGTTTTTTTCTCCATATTCCGGTATACGGTCGCGCGTAAAATATATTATAATATATTATAGTGATCGAATCTGGGAAAGGGAGAATATTCGCGGATTCAAACGACAACGGTCGTGGATTCACGTATACGATAAATATAATATTATTACGGTTCTTATACGACGCGATAACGTGAAAATATTATGTAAAACGGCGTTTGGATTCGCGGTTTTTTTTTTAAATCTGTAGAAGAGAGAGAGAGAGAGAGTATAACAGGAAAAAACCTCGTAAAACCGAAATCCGCTTCGGCCCCTTCGTCTCGGGACGACACAATGCAATACGATTACTCGTTATGAGGTACAATATACACGTATGTAATATATAAATCCAAATGGCACCGCCGCCGTGCAAGTATACATATTATATATAAGTAATAATGTAATAATTTATGTACAAACGTATGGATTTTGAATAATTTTTTTTTTTTTTGAGGGAACAAGTAAGTAAGCCGAGTAGTAAACGCGCTGTAATTATTATTAATAAGTCGGAATCGGGTTAGTAATATTCGCGTCGGGACGTATGGCGTAAAGGCAAGACTGCGAGCAATGCGATTGAATAATTTTTTCATCTTTTTAACTCGTTAAAACCAAGTGGACCGTGTTTCGATTTTTTTCTTTTTCGATTACATTTGTAATATTAAAATAACATATTATAATAATAACAAACAATTAAATTTTTTTTTCACAATCGTCCGTTCGATTGTTTTTCGTGAAAAAAAAAACAAAAAAATAATAAGAAATTATACGCTCAACAATATTTACGCGCGAAATCCGGAGTCGTAGTTTTTGTTTGCCAAACGTTTTACGAATACGATCGCGCGAACGCGCGTTTCGGTAAAAAAAAAAAAATATGCGTCGATCGAAATATAATAGAATTTTCGCGGCGAATTTCGAAACGGTTTAATAACATAACAAAATTATACGTTACGCGAGTGTTGACGTCAATGCGTAACCGTGAGCTAGAAGAGTTAAATTATCGAATCCAGTGCAGGGGCGTATTTACTTCATCCCTTAGGGGGGGGGGAGCGAATAGAAAAAAGGGCCCGTCGAATCTGTTGCCAACTTAGAATTATCGAAAAATTATATAAAAATAATAAGTTTTAAATAAAAAAAATGTTTTATGACATTTTAGTTTTAGTTCGATTAATTTTAGTTGTCAGTAGATATAGGTACATACACAAGTATCTAGTATCGCCCCATCGCCCCCCCCCCTTGTATACGCCCCTGATTCAGTGTGCGTTTTCAATTCGTTCATGCGCAGCCTCGCAAAAGGGATATATTATTAGGGAAACATATATATATATATACATATAGACGTGTCGTCTCAAAAAAACAAAACCGCGCGTGGACAAATCGACATTACGGGAGACGTTTGAGACGGGAACAGACGATTTTTCGTCGTCGTCATCAAAAAAAAGAAAAAAACTCAACGCGTGTATATTTTATAATATAACGCGAAAAAAAAAAACGGAGGTGAGGTAGACGGAAAGAGACGTTAAAAAAAAAAAAAAATTAAAAAAATCCTTTTATAATATTATTGTCTTTGATCAGGAAACCAAGTGGCGTGTCGGTCGCGTGCTCCGAAACCGGACACAGTAGTTATCGGAACGCGGCGGCCGTTCATCGAAACAACGACCGCGACGCGGAGAAAACTACGGCCGTTGTCAGCGTCAAAGGCCAACGCGTCGCCGCGCATCGGAAACCGGTGCCTTTGGATCCGTGTTTTTGCTTGTTGCCGTTGTCGTGGTGACGGCCGTTGCCCCCGCGGACCGTCTGCGCCGGTTTCCTCGTGGACGTGTGTTGTGGCTGACGGTCTGCTGACCGATCGGCTCCTGCGCCGGGCGTCGCGTCCGCCGCAGACTCCGCGACCGGCACGACGTTCTCGTCTTCCGACCCCGTCGACTCCCCGTCGTCTTCGCCGCGATCATTGTCGCCGTCGCCGTCGTCTTCCGGAGGCGGCGGCGATTCCGCGGCGGTCGTCGGCGTGCTCGGCAAATGCAACTCTGCCGCCGGGGCCGTGAAAAAGAAAACGCGCAAAACAGCGATTATATTACATCATAAGATTATCGTTTCACCACCGCGCGAAACCGAGATTGAGAGAAGGAGAGGATTATCAAGAACCATTCGGCGAATTATTAGTCTTGTACGACGGCAAAAATATCGCTGAAACTCGTTTCGCAGTCATTCCGTTCCACACGCGACTAATTGGAGCGAACCGCAGTGTCCTAGAATCTCGTTGTGTCCCATTGGTACGCGTTCAATTGTGCTGCCCACTCCCTCCTAACGTCTTTACTTCGCGCAAAAAAAAAAGAATTTTTATTTTTAAAAAAAAATATAAATATGTATGGCGCACTACGCGAGTTTTCAGCACAATACCGTTTTCTTCGTTTAGTAATCAAAAAATAAATAAATAAATAATAATAAATAATCAATACTGTCGGTCACGGCGTTATTGAAGGTTTTAAGTTACACGCGTCGGTATATACTTCTCCCATAATTCGTTCTTGAGATATTAATGAAAACGGGGGAGTTGTCCGATCCCGACGTTTTGAATGCGCAAAAATAAAAACACAGACAACTCCCCGGAGTTAATGTGTGGCCGTTACACGATAACCGGTAAACGTAACGTTATTATTTATTTATTTTTTTTACGTACTGCAAGGAATGATTTGAGCGGCCGTAGGGGAGCAGCAGCTGGTTACAATTTACGTCAACAATAATTTCATCCGTCATCGCACTTAATGTAAACGAATAGACTTTATATTAGGCCGAAATTGACTACTGAAAATTGCCTTATTGCATATTTTTTTTTTCCAAATTGTGAATTTCGAATATCAAATATTTCAAATATTATTATATTCAAACGAAATCCCTTAAAAATTTGCTGCCTCAAAAAAAAAACGCGATCGGAATTTTTTTTTTTTTAGACACTTATATTACGACGGAGTTTTTTTATTTCGTTTTTTTCTTCTTTTTTTTTTAATTCTCGTTAACGCGAATAGTCGCGCGTTATGGGCTCACCGAGAGTGCGAGTACGTTCTGAGTTGTATGATCGCGTTATTTTAATGACGTGATGCGTATATTTTGATAATTGAAAAGTAAAAAGCAAATTTAATACATATATAACATAATATTTATTCTCTATTATGTATACATATTTATCTCGATATATTTTATACATATATTACATGTGCATTGTACGTGTAACGTGACGATATTATATCGGACAACCGAAAAGTTTCTCTCCCAGTCTGTTTCCGAGTGTACAGAGTTTTTTTTTTTTCACTACCCATTTATACCGATACCAGATCGTTTTTCGCGTTTCGACGTTTTTGACCGTTGTCAGAACGATACGAAATTAATTTAAAAAAACATTATATCGGGAGAGGTTTTTTTTTTTATTGAAATAATGAAAGACGCGAACGATTTCTCGAGTCAAACTGATGCTTGCCGCGGTGTCTGATTTTTGAATAAAGATGATTGTATTGGAAAATTTGCGAGATTTAATTAAAATTTTTTAGAATTTTAGAACAATACGACGACCGTTGTATAAAAATAATTACTATTGAATACTTTGAAACGTGTCGCGTATATCTATATGTAGGTATTGTATATAATATTGTCACGTTAAAAACATTTTAGAAGAGAAAATCGGAAGAAAAAGAATAGTATCGAATAAAATGTCAACTCAATTATTGTTTTTGCCACGGTTATCGATTAAATATCGGATATTCAACGCTGATTTATATAGTTTTACGTTTTAAAACACAATTTTATGTATCAAAAGCGAACATTTATTTTTAACAATTTTTTTTTTTTTAATATTAAAATACGTATAATATAATAATATTGAAAACATGACGCGACACGGGCGCAATTTCGAAATATTTAACTTGGTTGGAGCAGCAAAACAAATTCGAATCAAAAAGGCTATGCTCCCTATATATTATTATATTGCTTTGAACATTTTTTTTTCAATTTAATACGTATTATATTATATTGATAAAATTACTTTTTTTCCTTCTTACCAGAACTCATCCATAATTAATTACATACATGTTATAATATAATAATTTCATGCACACGACACGACGATTTAGTAGATCTATAGAAGGCAAAAAGTTGTTTAAAAATGTAAAAATAAACGTCGTATTTTTATGTGTTTTCAATTAAAACACCAAAAATCCATTTCTTCGATAACTTCAAAAGAGACTAATGAGTTAAAAATCTTTTTTTTTTTTAATTAAATGCGATTCGCTTTATTTCGTTTAGCTTTTAGGAATAAAATTATGCAAAAAAAAAAAATAAAATAAATTGCACATTTTTCCCAACTGCAATGTTTTATCGGATTGAAATGTTATGTGAAATCTTTTGTGAATTTTTTCGTGTAATTATAGCTGAGTTTCGTTAGCTAAGCACTCAAATTTTTTTTGCGCAAAAAAAAGATATATTAATCTATACATTTTTTTTTACTGTTTTGTATTTCAAAAGGTACGGGACGCGGAATATGGTAAAAAAAAAAAAAAAATTAAAATAATTGAAAATATATATGAAAATGTGAGTTAACACAATACCTTGAAGTCTTATGGATCCTTCGGCTTTGCCTAAAGCGTTTTTCGCTATACATAGATATCCGCCGAAATCTTCAAGCTCAAGGTTTGTTATAGTCAAGTCCATTTTCAACGAGAACTCGTTTATTGGCGCTTCGGACATTTTATACTTGACGCTGGGTATGAGATCGCCACCTGGTAGTAAAAAAAAAAAAAAAAAAAAACAATTGTTCAATGAAAACGTTTGGAAAAGAGGTAAGCGTTTATGATTTTTATACGTTTTTTTTCCAAAGTGATTAAAACAAAAAATGTTTATATTTCTATTTTTTTACAGAAGTGTCTTACAAAAAAAGATTGGGAGAATGTTTAATAAAAAAAAATAATCGTTCTGTTTGAAATTTAAACGTATACTTTTTAATAAGAGGGGGAACACGCATAACGTTCTCTCTTTTTCGACAGTTAGCCGCGATAAAAAAAAAGGCCTACGCTTTTAAAGTAAAAAATAGTTTATATTTTTTTCAATTTCTTTAGATATCAAACGTTATTTCGTCGGATCAATTATGCCTCTTTCCACTGCTCGCTCGGGTTAGGACGAATTTTTTTTTTGATACGTTTATTATCGCGAGGGTAGTTAAACGATATTCAACTGTTTTAAATTCCGTGTTTTATAAAAAATGATGTGGATTTCAAAGTTTTACACTGCAGTGTTACTTTATGTTTCTACTTTAACGAGAGTATGCGGAAGGAACGAGTACGGCGATGATATAATACACGCGAGAAACGGTGGTCGGAATTTATTACGCGGTAAGGGAGACTTCTGAGAGATGAACGAGTTAAAATTATTTGGTAGTAAACGTAAAGCAGGAGACGAACGAGTCTGCTTTGAAGTCGCCCAACAAGAAGTGTTCAAAGACAGTGAGAGAGAGAGAGAGAGAGAGAGAGAGAGAGAGAGAGAGAGAGAGAGAGAGAGAGAGAGAGAGAGAGAGAGAGAGAGAGACGGAGGGAAATTATTAAAATACTTTTATTTTAAATTGTAAATGTTATTTTATTGTACGTAGATCGGGAAAAGCTGTAAAAGGTGACGTTACGATCGCGACGTTTTTAATGTTTTTTCGTCTGATCGCTTCTCTGCGAAACGATGCGAATAGAAAACATACGCGTATATAACACTCTTATTATAATACGTATCGCGCGTAATGAGTTTAGAACAAAAACTCATTGCTGTACCAAATATTACAAGAAGTTCCACCGTCTAGACTCATATTTAATGAGTTCAAACTTCTGTGGCTTTACAACGACGTGGAAAAAGGAATGGGCAAAAGGAGTCTGAAGTCAGAAATCAGGAGTTAAAATAGTAGCTAACCCTTGTAAGATGTTAGAGGGAATGTATCGAACAAAACAGTAAATCGTATTAAAACAAGGCAATGTAGGTTAGATGTGGACACTTTTTACGTAAATGGAAGTATAGAGACTACCCTATGTACGATTGTGGGGAGACTAAGTAAACGATGTATCGCATAGTGACGGAGTAGTGTCCAAAGAATTTTTTCTCAAGGCCTGACTGCAGGTATCCACAACGTCACCCCGGAAACTATGGAATGGATTAAATTCCTTGACATGGACTTATGATTTACATAAGTTGTAACATTTAATGAAAATTTTAATTTTAATTCCGATTGTGATACTTATTGTGATTTTTATTTGTGATACTATTTAATGATTGCGATTAGATGTGAAATGATGTATGTTTTGTTAGCACCGTCGTACCACTAATTCAAAGCGAACGTTTGATGAAGATTCTTTATAGAAAAAAAAATATTATTACGTATATACAAAATATTGTTTCTCATTATTATTATTATTATAATAATAATAAACTGAGAAAATTTTCTGTAAAAATGTATTTATAATAGGTCGTGTGTTTTAAACCATAAAAGTCCTAGTCGAGGAGTACGCGCAGTGAGGAGGAAGTTAAAATTGCGAAAAAACTGTTGCGCGAAACTGACCTGTTATTATAATATACACTTACAGTGTTTCACTTTCAGTAGCGTATTATTGTTTGCTATTGCTTTCTGTTTGGTTTCATTTTAATTTATACATTTTTGTGTTCGCGGTTTTATTGACGTTTCTTAACAATACTGGTGGTTAATATAGTCGTTTTGTTTGGAAAGAAAAATATAACGGAAAAGTCGAAATAAAAATAAATTCTTTTTAGTGGTTTGTTCGTCTGACATGCATTCAAGGGGTAGAATTTATTTTCTATGATTTTAGCGACTTATAAATCATCAAATTTTATGATTTTTTTTCTTACATGGCATTGACCGTCAATCCAATATGACACATAATATTAAACAAATAGGTGTTTTAAATCTATTTACATACGAACAAAAATTAATGCGTATTTATTTACATAATATAAATAGTCATGAGAAGTATACCATCGGTTATGTAATTATTATTTGGTAATAAAAAAGACCAAAGGCTGATTCTAAATCCGATCCTGTATTTATATGTACATATTTTCTTTACCTCGAAATCTATATTATCCGAAGAACGATTAAAAATATTAATAATCAATGTAATGTAAAATAATGGTTCGAGCTTTGGCGGTTACGTTTTACCGTTACGTGCGATTTCAGTGCAGGTGAAATCGCGGTATCGATGAAAACATGAGTTATTTGAATATAATCTTTCACTGGTTTAGTGATAAAATCATCTGTCAGTATCAGATTCTTTCCGCCACATATCCCACGTATATAATATTATTTTTTTTTTTTATGCGCGTCTCGTCGTCTGCCTCTTTATACACGTCCTACATACAATACGCTCCTTCAATTCGAATTAAAATGGTTATTTCGAGCACAAGATATTTACGGTTGGCAGTGTAGTCTCTCCGTGGCGTATGTCATTGGAAACGGAACGAAAAATAAAATATACAAACGCGAATAATTCGAGGACTTTACACGCTCGTTTTCGAACGGGTTCGGCGATTTTTAAGAAATTTCGAAAAAAAAAAAAAACAAAAATATTTAAACATTGTAAAAGTATTTCAAGTAAATTATAAAATTCGTTAAAAAAATAGTCCCGAATACACGAATACGTGTTGTTGTATCGCGCGACTGATGAAGAAAAAAAAAACGCGTTCTCGCAAAACAGTTGAAAAACATACTCCTCTCAAAGTGATTTTTAGGGATAAAACACGCTTGTAACGAAAATAAATAGCGGACAATATTTTTCGAGGAAATCTCTTATACGCTTTACATACAATACGTACAGATCCGATACGACAGACGTAGAAATAAATTTTTTTTATTTTTCTTAATTTCCGTAATCATATTTTTCTGATCGATATTTAAAAAAAAAAAAACATTTAAGTTAACGGAATAATGAAAATTTCGCGATGATCGTATATTTTATTATTATATTATACAAATGCTAACCTTTTATTACGAAATCCGAATGCTTTTATAATATTATACTAAATTGTATTATCGAGGGCCTAAATTAGTTTTGGCATGGAGGGATAACGCACAGCTTGCAGCAGCACATCCTGTGATACCCCTCTCCACTGGCGTTATAAAATTTCACGAGAACCGGTCGAACGCGCATATCGAACTATATTTTATGGTATCGGTACAGGAGTGGCGAAGAGGAAAACTAGCGAATACGGATGGGAGGGAAGGGGTTTTGCGTAAAAATCCTTTCGCGCGTCGTTATCGTTTGTTCCGGAGAGCGAGCGGTGCAGGAGCGTGGAGTAGGCGGTAACGCGGATTTTATGATGCCTGCGCAAAGACGGGCGAAAACATAACTGTATGCACGTGTCGCCCCAAACACACGTTGCACACACACACACACACGGGCGCGCGCTCTCTCGCCACGTACTTCTCGTGCGCAATACACGCGATTTCGTCCCATTTACGAATACACGTTGCTATATTTACCGCGCGCGCCCTTACTGCAATCGGAATAGAAACATTAAAGGGATTTCTTTACACGCGCCCGTCCGCCGCGCGCCGCGTACACAGCCGGACGAAGCGCGGCGGCACAAATCCCTCTGGCGCGGCAGTAAAAAAAACAAGCGGACGAAAATATTTTTATTTTTTTTTTTTTATACGATTCGCACGCGATCGCGACGCGCAATCGAACGGTCGAAAAAAGCGGAATCAAAAAATAGAAAAAAAATAGAGAAAAAACCACAGCGACAAAGAAATAACTGCAGAGATAGGCTTTTGTCGACGACGACGACCATGAACGGGGTGTGTTAGAGATAGACGGATAGAGACAGAGAGCTGAGCTGCGGATCAGCGCGCGCTGGATTTGACCGCTTGCACACACACCGCGCGCGACGTGCGTTTTATACGCGTACACAATGCGTTATTTATTTCACGACAGTGTCCGTTGTAGGAAGCCGCAGCCTCGCAGAGGCTTATTATACGTACGGCCGAGGATTTCTCGTGTACGGCCATCGTTCTTCTTTTTCTGTCTTTCTATCTTTCTCTCTTTTCTTTTTTTCTCGACAGACGGTTCGTTTTTACCGGCGAAAACATATCCGTAAAAACGCTATTCCCGTCGAAAAATAACGTATATCATCATCATCATCATCGTTATTTCGAAACTAACGGCGGTTATAGAAACGCGAAGTTCTCGTCGAATGTGTAAAACTTTCGATTGTATTATAACGGCGCGAAGTTTTTCAAAAACTTTCGTTTTTTTTTTTTTTTTTTTACGCTATTTATAGCGATAATTGTAGTTTTCGAGGTAATTATTTCGTAATGAATTATTTGGTTTTAACTAAGGCTTAACAATATTGGAAACGGCAGTGTCGTCGTTTTCGTTATAATTGTATTCGAAAAATCTCGAAAATCGTTAAGTCACAATTTGTTTTCATAAGCGTTTCAAAAATTTTTCGACACTGAAGTTGCTCCCAGAATCGTTTTATCGAATTTATCGGATTGCTTTCAAATTCATAGTGATAACAATACGCTCTACAATCTTTATTCAAGTAGTAATTCATTTGAGTACCATTCATAACGTAGCACAACTTTGTTTTTTTTTAACGAGTTATTTGTTTCAGTTATTGAAATAATTCATGATTTGCGTTCACCAGTTGTTTTGATGCGTATTAATTGGATACGAATTTGTGAATTGGCTAATTGACCCGTTAAAACGAATTGACCGAATCGGTCCATCCCAAACGAGCGTCACAATTCTCATTTGCGCATAAATTATTTATTTTATTAGATGCGGCGGGGCGGGTGTTACAGTAAGACACATTGCGGACGGACGGACCGAGAGACGGTGTTAATAATAGCGTTGTCTTACCGTTGATTTTCGCCCAGCTGTGCATGGCTTTCGGCGAGGTTTCCACGTAACACTGAATGTGCACGTTGCTGCCGATCGGCGCGGCCACCAGTTGATTGGTCACTTTGATCATCGGATGGACTGGAAACAGAGATCAATCAATGTAACCGGACTTATAAATACACGCCGATATATATATATATACATATATTCTGTCGTTTTAAAACGAAAAAAAAATTCAATTTAATAATAATAATTAAAAAAAAAAAAAAAATTTGATTTATAAATATACGTATTGTTATAGACATTATATATAAATTATAAACACGCGTTCGAAGAAAAATTGAATACGATATGAATTTTCGTTTTGCCCGTTTTACTCATTTGACATATAATCGCGATATTTCTAATTGACGTGTGCATATTTGGAATGTCCTAGACGAACTTTTAGTTCCAGGTAGAAAATAAGTATTATTACTCAATAATAATAATAATAATAATAATAATAATAATAATAATAATAATAATAATAATAATAATAATAATAATAATAACGATAAATAAGAGCGTATAGATTTACGTGTATGGACCCCGGTCACGGTAAATCTGTTGTTATTGCTGTTATTACTAAATGAAAATTTCTCCTAATGGACCGTTCCGCAATGCGATGGCATACACACACACACACACAAAAACCTTATTAATACCCTTAATGGATTTCCTGCACGGGATCCCGCCGGTCCGAGCCACCAAGTGTTGCCTTTTTCTGTTAAAATCTGTTGTAGGGTAATGCGGCGGACGCCAGTGGTAGCGGTGGTAACCCGACGCCGCGTACGTATACGTGTGTATATACGCGGGAGGAGGGAACGCGTTCTTCGAACTTCGCATTTAACGTTATAATCCGTCCGGGGGGCTACGAGAGCACGTTAAATTCGCGTACGCGAATCTCTGTTATAGCAGAACTCACAGTGTATTTGCACGTTGAATTCCTTGCTAACCGTCGGCGGCACGTTGTTCTTGGCTATACACAAGTACTTGCCCATGTCGGTCCGGTGCACGTTGCTCAGCTCCAGCGTGTCGCCTTTGACTATGGCCAATTCTGAAACGTCGGTACACAGACATTTTGTTACAACGATTATAAATACACTTATGATTTAAAAACATTTTTTTTTTTTTTAAACATTTTTCTGTTAGGTTATAGTATTTTTTCGACCCAGAATATTTTTAGGCAAAACAGTACAAACCGTATCTGTAATAGCGTCAACGCAAGTGTTTATAATGATTTATTTCGTTTTTAACTTTCTTCTCACATAAACCGATTGTAGAGTAAAAAAAAGAACCGACAGAAAATAAATTCAAAAAAAAAAAAAAATTGTCGACGATATAAACGCTCTTTTTACGTACGTAAATCATTAGTTTTTGAAAATCGTTGTTTTACTTTTTTTTTTTTAACGACGCGCCTTAACAGTCTTATTTGAAAATAGAAAAATTCAAATATTGATAAACACGCGCGTATATAAATTTCAAAGTTTTTTTTTTTTTTTTTTTTGAGATTCACAAACATTACTAGACAAATTAAGCGCACTTTTTTCATATTGTTCGAAAACAACGGTTTAATGGGAGTATGTCACGCGAAAAATAATTTCCCAAAATGTTTATTATTAAAAATATATGGATTTATAAAGTTATATCCGAGACTAAAGCGTCAACGGGTTTTACAGGAATTAACTATTTTAATGTTAACCACCGGGTATATTTTCTTTATCTAAACGTATTCGAGTGTAAATTATTTTTGTTACGAATTGAGTTAAATTAGCGCAGCGACATATGAATATAAGTAAAATCAATTATTATATACAATACCACTTTTCGGTTTTCGCACTCAAGAGTATACTACGTAGATATTTCCTGTTGGGCTTATCGATTCTTCGCCGTGGAGTTGTCAATGTCAGTTATAGAATATTTATATTCGTTTAAAACGATGTAAAAGTATAGGAATCCAACCGCGTTCGGAATAGTCGTCACAATTGTCAGTCGCTTATCCGGGTAACATTTTTGCCGTTCAATGTCGGTCTATGATATTCGTTTAACGTTTATGAACTGTTCATTGCAGTGAACCACAATTGAAGTTCAATTTAAGCGTTCCGATTCAAATATCAACTCGATATTTAAAAAAAAAAAAAAACATTTTGTAGTTCTAAGTCGGTGCTACGGATACTGAAGCGTGCTGAAAAGGTGTGATCGCGCTCACACAGAATTTAGCTGGTTTAGCCTCCGAGTCCCGCCTATGATTTTTTTTTTTGATTTTTATTCGGTTTTATTGGGTATTTATAAATACACACGCCACACACATTGCCAGCGTTTACAATCGTTAACCGTACGAGTGGCGGCGGTATCAAAATCTTTGACAAATAACGGCGGGATTTTTATTTGCCGCTTGAAATCATCCGCCGTGCCGGCCGGACGGTTCGCCACCGTTTGCGGCGCGTGTGCAGGGTTGGCGAGGGCGCCGAGGTTGGCGCGCGGGTAAGTGTATTGCGAGTGGCGGCGGCGGCTGCGGCGTTTTTCATAACATTTGTCTTTGTTCGTTACAAACGACTGATTTCTTATTGCCGGCGAACCACGTGCGCTACTCCTCCGGCGGGTGGAGGAGGGACGTTAACGACGATGGGTGCTCGGGGTGTACATTATAAAGGGACGGAGACGACTGCGGTGAAGGGGTCGAGCACACCACCTAAACGTCACGCTCTTTCCCCGGGGGCGAAAACGGCGGTGAAGTGTTTTTTTTTTTTTTTTTTTTTTTATAAGACGTATACACCGGTTTCACAACGGTCGCCGGGCGCGCTTTTTTCTTTCTAATTCGTTCGCGTTTTTTTTTCTTTGTCACGAGAACGAGAACGACCAAATTTGAATCGAGAAATCGAGAAACGAGAAACGTAACGCGAAAAAAATAGTTTCCGCGATCCGTGTACGAGAAACTAATTGTCAAACAAATAACCGTATTGGACAATATTGTGTTGAATTTTCGTAAGCAACAAATTTCCCCAAAATAATTTATTGATGTAACGTTTATCAATTGAATTTGTCTTTCTCGTATAGGTACGAGAAACTCCCATTTTTTTCATAATACGATTGAAATTCAATCCAATAAAACTTTAATTAACGAGTAAGTGTTATCTCGATGTGCGCTACGTTCCGGTGTAACGAACCGCGCGTACAATGTGTTTTATTTATAAAACGGTTTTCGATTTGCTCGCATTTATAGTTTCAAAATATGTAATATGTAATATGTTCTCAGTAGTTCGTATGAACGCGGCGCGGAAGAAAAACTAAAAATGCGCCGGTGAAAGCAGCGTATTTTATAATTCGGAATATAAAAAATAGGATATGGAACAGACACTTGAATCGTGGGAAATTTTTATTTTTCATGTTTCCTGTAGAGAATTTTAAAATTTTTACTCGTTTTTTTATGTTCAGAAGGACAACAGACTATTACAAATTGATTAAACGGATTCGGTACTAAATATAACGATATACTGTATTACATTAAAAAAAACCCTCCCCAATTGATACACGCCGCGATACGCGCGTCAGTAAATCAAATAAAAATACGTGTTTTCGCATCGGCGACGGCGCCGAGAGTCAAACGGACCGGAATAACGATATGCCAAAACACGATTCCCTCGAGTGTTTCTGATGTGTTTCGTGCGAATAACAATGTTTTTTTTCTTCGAATATATAATTAAAAAAAAACGAAAAAACGAAAAAAAGTCGGCCGTAATGAATGTGGAATTACGTTCTTTACTTTTGTTTTGAAACGTTCCGTTGAATAGTAAATAACGCATATTTGTATTCGCCGCGACGTCGAAACTGGCCAACGAGGTAAATGATATCGTTGTACAAAATATATCCGTGTGGCTGTCAATTTTTATAATTAAATTTTACGCGCTGTCAGTGGCCGCGTATCTAGCGGTCAAACAAGCAGAGGGACGAATGAGACGAATTTTTAAACATATTTTTATTAAGTACTTTAAAAAATAGTAACGGTATTGATTTTTTACTTTAATTTTTTTCATTTAACAAGACATGCGAATATACAAATATACGTATTATAGCTATCATTCGAATGTTGTAATACACCAGCGTATACTACATACTCGTATACAACGTGGCGCCTATTTTCGAGTTTTCGACCGTTAGGTTTGCGTACAAATGGTGGTCGTCGCATGAACGGGCAATATGGACTGCGGTGACGGAAACATTCTTCGACTTTCTGTTCTATTAATGTTATCATTTTTATTAAAAAAAATTTATTGTTCACGTAATTTTCTAAAACATTTTGTTATCGAAATCTTGTAAATGCTCCAGAAATACATGGAATAGCACGACCCAAGAGAGGCGATCGCCCTCAGATTCACACTACACGCCGTTAATATATTACATGGGATTCGTTCGAATTAAAAAGGAAACCGACGCGCTGTACATAAATATTATATTGTACTACGGAAGATATTTCTCGGTTTCGTTACGATACCGTTTTATATAAATTAAACGTACGATTGATATATATATATATATAGAAAGAGAGAGAGAGAGAGAGAGAGTACGGATTTTGAAGCGATACGAATAACATAAAAAAAAAAACACTTAAAACGCGAAAGAAGCCAAAAAGAGACGTTTTAAAAATGTAAAACAACACATTTATTAAGTATTCATCATTTAATTATAATTGTGTTTACAAAAAAAAAAAAAAAAAAAATGTACACAAACATACATTGAAAAAGACTCTCTTCGGAATATCGTAGACGGTTCGTGGTTTTTAAAATATTTTATTCTTTTGTATCGAAAATACGACTTTTAAACATTTAACAGGAAAGTCATTTGCGGTGCGCATTTCATACATAAATTATTAATCAGTTCAATAATAAACACGTTATTTATTAATTATTCGTATTTAAATTATTTAATTATCTAAATACGTGTATACGTATTATAGTGCACATTAACAGTTATTTTAAACATAATTTTGGCCACGGTAAATCGTTATCGTCATACGTTCATATATTATCGATTATTATTTTATCGTAAATCAGTAAATGCGCATAAAATAATATTGTCGTCATGATAAATTTAACACGAAATATACCATCAAGAAAAAAAGAGAGAAAAAACGACGAAAAAAAAGAGGTCTATCCATTTGTAAAGAAATGAAACGCATTCTTGTACGTCTTATCTTTCTATAATATTCTAGAAAAAAAAAAAAACCATTCGCTTTCAAATTCTAATGCAGTTTGATACCTATATTGCCTATTTGATGCGCCGTGTGAACATCGTCGATCGATGGATATGGACAATAATTTTATCGTTATTATTATTATTATTATTATATCGTATTGAATTTTTTTTCACGATTTGTATACGGTATCGAAAAAACCACTCTCTCCAAACTATTACTAATATTAATTCTACGAAATGTGTAGCGTAAAGAAAAAAAAAAGAAAACATATTTATTATATTTTGTTTGTATTGTGACTTCGAGAACATTCGAAATGTTTTTTTATTCGCTATATCGATTGACGTCCGAAAAAATTTCCATTTCATTTTCGAGGACATTTTTATTAAAGACGAAAAAGAAAATTACCCGGATGTCCTCGAAAATATAAATTTACGTCTCGCGTGCTTTCCACGGTGTTTCGGTCAACGGCTGTCGTAAACAAAAAAAAAACAACAAATAAAATCAATTAATTTTCGAAATAACGCAACGGTTTTGGAATAAAATTCACACGCGTTATTGTGTGCGCGTGCACGACTTGTGAGATGTAGTAGACTTATAGAAGTTTAAAATGTGTTTGCGACTGTTTTACACTGTAAACCAAAAATCACAAAAAATATTCCCCCTTTTATCACGCACACGTATTCCGACTATTTATATGTTATATTTAACGCGAACCAATTAAAACGTTAGACAACACACCCGTGTTTATAACCGCACCCACCGCAAATCTACGCTACGGCCATCTGGTTTCCATTAAATATTAATTTTAATAACGAATTTCGTAATGGATTTGAGTTTGAGAGATATTAAAAAAAAAAAAAAAAAAACACACACAAGAAGAAGACGAAAAATCTCTTGTTACGGAACATTTGTTGAATACTAATCGTATATACGCTCAATAAAAGCGTATAATTTTTGTGATTTTTGATATATATATATATAGCGGACTTTCAAGGCGTATGTAAACTAAAATACGCGGAAAGAGAAAAAAACGGCGAGCGAATAATTTTTTTTTTGCTGTTTTGTTAACTTCAGAGTTGTTAAAAGATAAATTGGGGCGAAAAAAGAAAGAAAATGTTTAACACGGTCGGAATTTTCGTAATAATTTTGTAACACACCTTGTTTTTGTTCCCTGGTTCCGTCCGATCGGATCACTATGTGCCGGTTGTCCTTGCGTTTCCAGTGCACTTTCGGCTCTGGTTTCCCGGTGGACCGGCACCGCAACCTTATGGTACCTCCTTCCATGGCCGAGCTTCCCGGGCCTTCGATGTCGTCCTCGTCCAGTATGTTGGGCGGAATCCGCACGTCCAAGTACCCGGTCTGTGAATAATTTTACATAAAAATCACGTGCCGGTTTAGTTGGGCGCATTTATATTATTACAGCGAAACACTACAGTGCTATATAGGTAATAAAATCGAAATATCCCACCTACTTATACTTACAAATCGATTAGTCGAAATTGGATTTTGGTTTTTATTTTCGCGGCTAAGGGAAAAGGCCGGAACGGGGGGTTTCTTTTTTTTTTTTTTAAAAAAAAAAAACGTTCTTACATAATATCGTATTAAAGTGGCTCGTATGAATTTCATTTTAAAGAACGAGCCCGATCGCGTCGTATATTGTAATATTATGTACGGAATACACACAGAACGTCGTAGACGGTAATACGCGGTTTACGGGGATTTATTACGAATTTTCAATTATATGTGGGTATAAAAAAAAGCAGAAGAAGAAAGAAACACGTTATTTATTGATCTTGCACACGCGTTGAATAAAAATATAAATTTCGCGATTGAATTTTGTACGTTTTTGTTTTTTTTTAAACGTTTACTCAGCTGACACGCGCTCTGCAGAAACGTAGTCGTAACGTTTAAAAATTTCTTATTATAGAATTGTGGGCTGTTATATCCGGTTCTCTCGTATTTCGTAAACTATGGAATTAGCGAAAAATAAAATAGGAGTGATTAAAAAATCGATATTTTACGATCACGCGTTTTGTTTCCTAGGCGGTGCATGATTCTCACGCCGCCAAAACACTTCTCGTATGTATGAATCGTTTTGCTTTTCATTTTTTTTTTATTGTAATCGAATCGCTTTATTCGCAAATCGAAACGCGAGATAATACGAAGCGTACGAGAACGTCAATGTCATAATTATGCATAATCGACGGCGCGAAGAATCGAAAAAACGATGCGAAGTTCTATGCGAAATATTCAATGTACACATTGCGCACATCAAACGAATATTTAGTATTCGAGAAGATGATATTATGAAACGGTGTTGTAATATGAAAATAGTACAGTATTTGTCAATGACATGCAGCAATAAATCGATATTAGTCGTAATTATGATTATTTTACGTTTTGATATCCAGTCAGTATGACGTCGTATGCGGTCATAAATAAAAAAGGCATTGCGTTTTCAAACCGTCGACATTTTTCGTAAGGTAAAATTGAATATTTTTTTTTTTGTATTTTATATTATTAAATAAAATATAATATTATTAGTGTATCCGGATAGTGTAACTTCAAAATGTTAGGGTTGTTTATTTTAAAAATCGTGTTTTATGAATTGATTAAAAACCGGCAACGAATTTGTTCGGAATTTCGTTTTATACTCGAAAAATTTCCACAACTGGGAAGCTTAGGCGGCAAGGAATGCTTTTAAACGCTTTTAAGGACGAACCGCTGTATCGCATACGAGTTTTCGAGTGGTTTACACGTATTAAACGAGCGTAACTGATTGCTGGAAGATCAACATCGGTCTTAGCGTCGTCCGACGAGCGTAAGATTGATGAAAATATCGATCAAATCAGTCAAAACTTAAACGAGTTTACCAATTGTGACAGGCCAACGGAAGACTAGAAGGTTCTAGAGGTGTTTCAAACAGTGCAAGTTCAAACCAAAGTGTGTATATCAACTGAATGCGAATTCGTTTAATTAATCGTATTTTATCTAAATGTATATATTAATAATAATTTTATTTAATTTTTTTAAATTCAATCTCTTTCCATCGTACCATGTGACCTATATTAATTTTTTTTTTTGTTTTATTCGATTTTAAAATGTTTCGGACGATTGAAAATAAAAAAAGAAAGTTAATAGCATTTCGTTAATTTAATTGCGACGTATTTGAATGTTTAATTTTTAACTCAGCCTTGTGCATATATTATATTAGCACGGGCGTGGTATATAATTTATATATATATAAAAAAGAAGAAAAAAAGAAACATTGCCGTTATGAATATTATTATTCCGAGTCGGGCGTATATTATTATTAGAACGTTCCTACGCGATGATGTACGCGATAAGAGATACACAGCGTCACACGAACCATTCGTCTTCAAAGAAATAAAGAAGAAAATAAAAGTTACAGTCACGGTATTAAAAAAAAAAAAAAAATAGAAAATTTCTACTCATTTTTAATTCCTAAAAAATATTTTTATTATAATGTAAAAAAATTTTCAAAATCGTTTGAAGCAAATGATTATTGAAATTCCACAGCAGTATTTTACTCTTTATTTTAATATATTAGATCGTGTAATATAGTCATATTTCGTTTTACTTTTTTTTTTTTTTTTGAACGAAAGTTGTCGGTTTCTTTTATTTAATTTAATTCGTTTTCGTTCATTACGAGAAAACTTTTAATAAGTAATATTAAAATAAAAAGAAGACGATAAAAATAACAAGACCGTATAACACAACTAAATATGCTCGAGAAATCGACAACAGTCCTTTCATTATGAATTCGTTCAATTGCTTTCGATTTGCCGTAAATTAAATAAAAATAAAGGATAATATATCCGTAAAAAGAATGATTTTAATCCATTTTCAAACACCGGTTCGGAGCTCGTGGCGAAACAAAAGCGTTTAAAATTTACAACGCGATTTCGTCGACTTCGCGTGTGCGTGTAAAATCCGCGAAAAAGAGTTTATAAACGACGTTGGCGTCGGGAACGCGATTTGCGCGCGTATAAATCTCTTAACGCGTGAGCTATTATTATTTTTTTTTAGTTTTACTTTTTGATGGAAATCGGTTAATCAGAAGTGAAAGAAGATTGCTGCGAGTGCGGCCGTATAATATTATGACGCAGCGGAGGGACGGGGAGAAACAAAATAGGAGAAAATAATACGTGACCTGAAATCGCGGGTGCCGCCGCGGCAAATGACGCGAGAAATAAGGATACGGTGAGTGGGCAAGTTTTCGGAATCGCCGAGCATTTTTCTTCGCTCATCCACCGTCTCTTCGTGCGCGCGATCGCCCCGAAGTCATCACGTCTCTGTCATGCGGTACGGCAGGCCTCGCGTGTATAATACGCGGGGAAAGTGTACGTATTATTTATTTACGTGTATTTTAGTTTCGCGCGCGTTCGACACGGGGAAAAAGAAAAGAAGAAGAAGAAGAAGAAGAAAAAAGACGAAACTCTATTTGCAAACGTTTTTAACGGATTTTCAGCGCCCTCGTGTTTCGACACGAACGCGCGCTCGGAAAGTCGTATGCGTCGTCGTAGGGTTTTGCGCGCCACGACAACGACGGCGAACAAGTAAAGCACAAAGAACAAAAAGAAAAGGACATTCGTTTTTTCCTAATTTTTTTTTTTTTTTTTTGCTATCGTCTTCAGACGTGGGCGCTTTTTTCGATTAGTACGTCTCGGAATTCGAGTCGTGTTTCTGATAAAACCGCTATTATTAATTTGTGGTATTATACTTGTAACGGATACAAGTATAATATAAAAACGATTCTTTATTCGGGTGTGATAATATAAAAAATATTAGGCTATACTATTATTTTATAATATATAAAAAGAAAAAACACGCGTGGAGTATTTGAAAAAAGAATTTCGCACCATTTGAATTCCGGATTTTCAACATTTACGCGATGAGATTATCATGTTTGAACAGTGTATGGTTTTGATGTTATGAGTGTTAGAAAAAATTTAGTATATTTTAAAATAGTATTTATTTTTTCGCAGTGATCGATGAGCTCGCGGAGGACGGGCGATCGTCCTCTCCTTCACCACGAGGACGCGTCTACAGATACGACGTTCGTTCGCTATGTAAGTTCATAAGAAGAAAACAGCAATGTTTTAACTAGGATCTATTGCTATTATTATTATTATTATTATTATTTTATCGTTTTTACTAGAAAGCGGAGACGGATTTAAGAGGCATTAAAATCGCCGGTGTTTTTTTTTTTCTAGTCAAATACTGTATACACATCTCGATTTTTATTCTGGAAAAAAAAACACGTTGAAATATGTTTTCGGAACGAAAATCGATGTAAGGACGTTGTTTTGAGTGTGTTCGAGTGTGGAACAGACAATTTTCCGTTTCCGCGAACACAAAACAGAATTTCCGTTATGCGCGCGAGTGTAGCAAGATATTGTCAATAAAACGTTTCTTAGTATCCGGTGGTATGGATAACTAAAATGACGCTATTACACACACACACTCGTTATTCTTTTTAACGGGTTCTGCGAATAAATTTTATTAAAACATCTAACGGTGTGAAATATTTAGAAAAAATGTTTAAAAACCGTTGAATTAAGTAGCCCGGTAAAAATACGTAGCAGCACGCGGTGGATGAAAATCAGAATCAAAGGACAAAAAGAAAAAAAAATACGTGGTTTATACCACTGAACGTTGCCTCCTCCATAATCGCTGTAAAAATCAAGCGTAATATAAATGGCGAATTTTAGTAATTTTTTTTTTATTTGAATTATAATTCGTTTGTCGATAAATCACGAACCCGTTCACTGATTATATTTTTTATTCGTTTTATTTCGTGTTCCAAACAATTGTCAAATTTCACTGTGTATTGTTTTCAAATAATGCGAAAAACACTAATACCGTTTTGAACGCCGCTCCACACATGTCGAGTATATAATATTAAGACCGCTTTCGTGTTCTTCAACTCGTCAATTTTCAGTTTTTTTTTTTTGTCTTTTTGTCTAACCGATATTTGACTTTTTGCGCGCTGAAACACTCGACTCATTTTTTCTTTCTTCCGCGGTATTATGTACGCTCGTATTTATAAGTATACTTATCGGGAGGGGGTTTTTTTTTTGTGGAAATTGATTTGCCATTTACAAAAACGACATGTCATGCAATCGCCATTTTAAGCGTACGACGAATTATTAGTAGCGAGTATTTTTCTCTTTTCGTGTCGCACGCACAGTAAAATAAACGATCGATCGATCTTTTATAAAGATTCTGAAAACAGATTTGAATTTTTCGTGAATTGTATTATAGGATAATATCGCGTTTTTAATTTTTTCATTAATCCTAAAAAAAATTTACGCGAACAAATTGTCGAAGATCTTAAGATAGAAAAAAAAATGAGAGAACCGTTCCATATAACGGTATTCACGACGAATTCAGAATCTTTATTTCAAGCATCAAGTAATTCGATCGATACAGGCGAAACGTTTATTTTACTATATGATTCGTCGTGTGTGCAAGTCGAAGAAGAGAGAAAACACTCGCATTCAATCCCCTTAACGAATATTCGTCAACAGCTGTGTCCTGTATATAAACATTTTGCAATCTAAATGCCTGTAAAACCGTACGTTCTCTGCAGGCGAATACGCGTATTTCTTCGTCATAGGCGTTTTATTTTATTTTTTTTATGACTCAAAATAAAAAAAATCGATTTATCGTGCCGCGCGGATATTAGACCGCTAAATTTTATAGTTGTATATTTTTCTTTTTTCTTCTTTTTTTTTTTTACAGCAAACGAAAAACCGTCGAAGCACTTGTGCGCACATACCGATCGAAATTCGCTGTTTATTTTCGTTAATCGTTTTGCGATTTTCCAAAATTTTCAAAAAAAAAACGCGCACTCAAAAAAAAAAAATAAATAAAAAAATAGTGCCTTTTACGTTTTTCAGAGAGACGGAAAGAGAGTGCGATCTCATACAGGACGGTAAACACAACGAGTCGTGGTCGTTTTCGAGGTATACACACCTAACGTGTGCGTTAATCCCTCAAAAACCGTCGTCGTCGGTTTACAATATATCCCACTTATCCGCCGCACCGTTTGTCTGTAGAATATTTCACTCGGACGTTTTGCCAGAAAAAAAAACAAGAATAGAAAAAAAATGTCAGTCGATTAACACAACTGTTGAATACGAGTGTGCAAACGAGTGAATTCATTAGCGTCACCGCTGACGTGTTATATTGCCGCGTGTAAGGGTTTAAATGTAAAAGTTTTTTTTGAATGTTACGTCTAACCACGTGTGACTTTTTTCAAAATTAACAACCGATCGTATTAAAAAAAAAAACTACAGTACGTAAAAATACACTGTCTATCGTATTTTTCTCCCTTAAATAATAATAATAATAATAATAATAATAATAATAATAATAATAATAATAATAATAATAATAACAATAATAATAATAATAATTGTAGAAATATGTCGCAATAACTTGTATTAAAATGCGATTTATTTTCCCCGCAGCTCTGATTCGGCACATAATGTTTCGAAATAAAAATATATTTTCATTGTTCGTTATATTAATATCTCGTTGAATCCTATACGGAGAACACTTATCGAATATTTTAATAATTTCTAAAATCCTATCGGTCTGAATGTGTATAGACCGCACTCGGGTATTCGGTCAATTGAATACGGCGGAATCGCTACTGTAAACTTTTATTTTACTTATATTTTGTGTATCGTTTTTAGAATCGAACAATTTCTAATAATTCTTTTGGAAAAGTTTCGGCTTCCGGGACGGTAGAGAAAATATGGTTAAGGACGCGTGGACAATATATATATATATATATGAGTGTGTGTGTGTAGACATGTAAGAGTTCATTGAGAGATAACCGCTATGACGAAAGAAAACTCGATACAGTTGTTCGAACAAAGGTAAATTTTCGGAAGGAAAGCTTTTGAAATAAAATCCTAATAATGTAATATATTATATATATTTTATAACTTTATTTCTCCTTCGTGTCACAAGATTATATTTTCTGTCCAAAACATATTATTGTGTTATACGTCGGAGATGTACTTCTGTACTCTATTAACCAGCTAATATTCGGAAACGTCGATTCGATCAGAAAACATACAGAGTGCCAAATCCTGCACGTAAAATGTTGATCGTTTAAGATCCGAAAAAATTCGTTTTGTGTCGACAGTACAAAAAAAAAACCTATCGAAACGGACAGAAATATAGTATTATCATATATTTCTTAAATTATTTTTTTTATAAATCGCGATGCGAAAAAAAAGAAAATAATACTATTATTTGTTTATAATTATATTTTTTATTCCATCTTACCTGTAGAATCATTGGTTGCGTATTTATCTGACACATGTAACTTCCAGTATCGTTTTTTTGTACGTTGAAAACGTGCAATTTCCATGTATTATGACCGTTATGGGTAACTGTCAGCCGATGGTTGTGAGCAATGAGATTTGTATGAATGGCCAGAATTGCTTTCGAGTCCGATTTGATCCAAGCCACCTGTAAGTGTCGACCACGTAAATGAATAATCGAATATTATATTTTCTTATATACCAACGATTTATCAATGTACACATTTAAATGTTTAACGCGTTGATATACCGTTAAAACACGTTATAAACGATTTGCAATTGATAATAATTTAATAGGAAGTTCACAATCAATTTTTTTCCGTTTTCAAAATTTTTTTTACTCTTAGTACAACTTTTCACCGTGTACCATATTGAGTCCAAGTATTCTGCGCTGTAATATACCACATGTCAAAAGCTTCCAATTTCTTCTCTTCTGCTGCGAATGCTTTCCTATTATAACGGACGTGTATAAGAATTACACGTACGAATAATATTTCGATTTTTTATGTTTTCGTACTTTCGTATCGGAGTGTAATCGACTGCGAGTATTGTGAAAATAAATTTCATTCGAATTATATATTATGCGCGATTTTCTTACGTCGTACCGACAACACGTTTTGAATTTTCGATTTAAAAAAATAATGTTATTCGATAATATTTATATTAGTCTTACAAAGTTGGTACAATATTTTTTTATAATTATCGTTTTTTTTCTAATTAACTTTTTTTTTCAAACGAGGAAAAAAAATGATATAATAAACATTGAAAACCGGTAAAGGGAATTCCGCTATCCCGCGAAATACTTGAAATGAAAAATGTAAAACGTGTCTCTCAGGATTAAAATGCACTCGCATTACCATAATTTTAAATGTAAATTATTATGTAAAAACAATTAAGTTTTTTGTCTTTATAAGAAATGTTTATACGTATATATATATATATATATATATAAAGTTCATTTTAAATATTTATAAAAAATACAACTCAAAAATCTACTTAAAAGTTCATTTTAAAAGAAGACAAAAAACATTTCTCTATAATGTCGTATATATATAAAAAAAAATTAACGAGTTTTAATATATGTTTAATATTATCGTTTTGTGTTTTAGGGGGGAAAGAAAGTATTCTAAACGCTAAAACAAAACGGACTTTACGAACACGCGTTTTTCACGTACGTGACTCGGATCGACGAACTCGGGAGAAACGATTTTTCGTTGTTGTCATTTTACGGAATTATTGAAAATACACGGGTAAGTTTTAAGTTCGGATGCTAAGCGTTTCAGGAGTCAACATTTCAAAAGAATTTTTTTATTTTTTGACAAAACCGATTAAATATTTATTCGTGAACGAAATGATGTCAGTCAATTATTGATAACAGGTTTGGATAGAAGAATATTGTTTGCAGTCGTTTTATTTAATAAATCATTATCTTAAAAAAAAAAAATAAAACAAACAATTTTCACCGGGTAAGAGCTGTGTTTAAAATATTAAAAGAATCGATACTTCAAACCACCGTAATTCGGTGAATTTTTCAACTCAAAAGTCGATTTTAACACTAAAATCCAAAAACAAAAATTGTAATACGCGTGTTTGAAATTAAATGACGTAAAAATTGTTCGATTGTTTTCATACGCGCCGTATAAATTGAGTTGGGTAGAAAATTTTGATTACAGTTCGTGAAAACGTTCAGTAGTAATTGTTTTACTGACGGACTGCATCCGCTACGTATATCGTATTTTGAACGTAAAGACGATTTATTTTGTACGTTTTTGTAAAAACGTACAAGTAGAGATGGTTTAACGCGTATAATTTTACGTGAAACACTAAAGAAAAAAAATTATAAATAGAATAGGAAAAAAATGTTTATTTATCAGCAGGTTTTTTTTCAAGAGATTTTTGGAGGTAAAAAAAAAAATACATATATGTATATATATAGAAATTTTCGATAATATCGATTTATCGCATATTTATTTATGTATCCTCGCAAACAATAATATCAAACAGTAATTTTCAGTATATAATACATTATACCGAAATTATGTGAGATATTCGTACGAAACGTGTTCTCTATTTTTCTTCGTCACACACTGTAATCGAGGCGCACGTCGTATGGAACGACCGTGTTCCGCGATAACATAATAATCAATTCATTTTTCACCGTCCACTCGTCCTGATCTCGTCGCATTCAACTTTTTTTTGTTTTTTTTTTTTTTTACACCCTGCTCGTATTGTCCGTCGTCTACAATAATAATAACAATAATAATAATAATTTAATAAGTATGAATAAAAATCCCGGTTGGAAACGTGCGCCGCGACGAGTCCGTATCATTGAATTCCAAGTGCGCTCCGGGGGATACGTGACTTTCCGGTACGTAATATGACGTGTAACGCGCGACCGTGTTTGTGTGCGGGTATAAAGTGACGGAGGGAAAAAGTGGACAAAAAAAATGACGCGCTTGTACCGGCGGCAATAACGAAATAATATAATATACACTCTTGGTATCCGTATAAATTTAATGTAATTCTTTGCACGGCGAACGCGGCGGCAGTCCAATGAACGGTGACAATAAATACACTCAATCGAGCCGACGACGATGCGGATCGCACGTGACGTTATTTCCACGTACCGCCCGGTCGCGGTGTAGTGTTTTACGACAGTGTTTTTGTTAAGACCTGTCTCCTCCGTCCGAGAGAGTTTTCCTCGAGAATTCCGGCGGAGACCGACGACCGTTGAAAAGATCCGCCGAACCCCGAAAACCCGGATGGCAATCGGACCGGAACAACACGCGCGCGACTTTTACAAAAACGCCCGGCGGCTTTAGGTTTTTTCTTCTTCCTTCTTTTTCTTTTCCTCGTACGCTCGCGAGAAAGAATATCGCGATGTACATTTCCCCGTAACGTTTATTTGTCCGCACACACGTCGTCGTCGTGTTTATTAGTTTATACAGAGTTTCGCGTGTACTTTTTACTCCGACGGGTAAAAAAACGACGCGTTTATTAACGTATAACGCGCGTGTGATCGCATTATTATTATTATTATCGCCGCAGTACGTGTGTGTAGGGGGTTGAAAAGTAGCTCGTTTTATACGTGTAAGCACGCGATATTGTTTTGTCGTTTATCAGCTCCATTGGTCTTAGTAGTATGACTTAACCGACTGTCCACAGTCCGATCAGGTCACATGACAACACGTTATCACTGACGCATTATAAAAAAGGAATTTTACGTTTTTTTCCCCCCCCCTAATCGTATTCGGTTCTTGGGACGAACGAGAAAATAATTTTCGATTTTTCTATTTAAAAAAAAATTGCCGTTTTTTTGTTTCTACACTAAGTCCGAGAAGATATATTGCGTTTTACTCGTTATTACCCTCGTAGGAAATTACAAAAAGTGTTTAGCATCAACACGGTGACGACAGCGCCGAAAAATAAAATATTGTTATCCAAAGGTTTAGAACTCGTTGTGTTTGAAAACGGTTTGGACCTGCAGTTGAACCGAAATACGGTAAGACGCGAACACAAAGTTTACGCGTTCGCGACGTGATCGGTCGTCAGACGGTTCCGCGGTAACGCGTGACATGGACCCGATCAGTGATAAAAAAGAAAAAAGAAATACTTGGTATTTTTTTCCGACTCATTTGTGACGGATTAAAAAGTGGAATTTTCAATATAAAAATTCCGTGTTCATCGCGTTTGTTACGCTAAAAACTTCGCGTATTTAATCGAACATACATTTTTATTAAATTCATTTTTGAAACAATAGAATAATAAAAACATTATGTATAATCCGTTTTAAAAATTGAACTTAAATAATTACTGCGGGAATTAAAATTAAGCGAAAAAGAAGAAAAAAACCAATCAGTGTACGTGTGTAATATATAACTACGGATTTGTTTTTCGAAACGTTGAAAATTAATCGTTTTATTTTCAAATAGAATTTTTTTTGTAAGAAATGACAAAAAAAAAAAAACGCACCCTTTATGCGAGCCCTTCCAAATCAGCCCGATGCCATTAATCTACAGGACTCTCTCTGCAGTATTCGTTATCATTATTACCGCATAACACTCCCACACGCATTTAAAATATTTTCTTTTTATAAAAATCACAAGTTTTGGTTTTTTTTTTTATAACATATTGTACATCAAAACGCCACTCATTGTTTTCCGATATGCGTAATATATATATATAAAGATATTTACGTAGAGTTAGAAAAACTATTAAAAAAAAATTGTAGAATTTTACTTTTTTTGTTTATTGAAACGGTAATTTATTACGAATTATGGCAGTGCGCACGAATGAAGTATCGAAAGACAATTATATTATTATATCGATATAAATAAGCGAACGTTAAAAGTCAGTAAACACGGAAATTATAAATTATAGCTCTTCCGGCTCAAGAAATATAATACGAATTTAAATAACGTAAATATGGAAAAAATTACAAAAATAGATATGTAATCACAAGAAACACGTGGATGTCGACTGATCAGCCGATATCAACTAAATCGAAATAGAATAATTACAAATATAAATAATAGGAATGTATAAATGATAAAATACGAGTTCAACTATAGCTCTATACACGAAACAAAAACAAAGACCGATGTCTATTAGATACATCATATAAAACAGCAAATAAAACAATAATTCGAGCACAACGTTATATGTGCACATACTAAACAGCGAACTGTGGCTATTTCGCTTGATGTTACGCAACATTTAACAGAGTCTCCGAATATACGAGGTGTTTTCTCTAGAAGAACTTTTTTTTATACCCGCAAAAACTGTTTGTCCGTTCTCTAAACCTCACGGTGTTTATAGAATTTCAATTAAATCGAATATTAAAAATAATGCGATTCCGTTGCGTTGCATTATGGAGGATTTTATTTGAAATTTTTACTCAACGAATAGAAACATAACACACGTACGACGAAAATCATGTGAGTTATACTCTTCAGACGGAAATCGCGGATCCGAAAATAAATTTAGAGCGATATGAGTTTACTGGGAAGTAAAAGAGTAAAATCCTAGACGAATACGATTATAATGTAATTCAGTAATGATATATTACGGCGAGTTTTTAATAAAGTGTTGTTATCGTACATAAAAGCTGAAAAATTAATTCGTATTAAATTTGTCGAATAATGAAACGTACGATACGAGACAATAATAGTTGTAAAACGGAAAGAGTTTTTTTTTTTGTAAAGACCGGAATGGATTGGACTGTTAAAAAAAAAACAAAAAATCAACTAAAAAAAAAAAGACCGAAATCGGAACGATAAAATAAATAACGAGTATAATAACACAATGATAAAACACAACGTTCAGCACATATTTCGTCATAAACACGCGCGTTTTTTTGTTTATATATATAAATCAATATAATACAGTAATAAGTGTTTCAGTTGTTTTATTACTCTTTAACAATAATTTTTTTCCATTTGATTATGAACTGTACGACGTGTAGTGTGTTCAGCTAAAACGTCGTAAATTATTGTCCCGCAGAATTACTTTTATTTATTGTCCCCATCTGACACGCGTAATTATGTGGTTTATGAAAAAAAAAATTATCCTATTTTTTTTTCTTGTAAGGGGGACGGACTAAAATTCAGAATTTTCTTTTTTAAAAATTAAAGTTTATCTATAGGTAATCGTATTACGATATGAAAAAATGTCAAAAAAAAAAAAAATCCACGAAAAATGCCGTAACGGAATCGCGCAGAGTTCTAGTGAATTGTGTACATAATTGGCGTTTTTAAAAGGGTACGTGGAATTCGTTTGCTTTATATTTTTATGAACGCATATAATCGACGTCTATTGCTCTACTACCGATTGCCAATCGTAATTGTTGCAAATTGTTCTAAAAATTAATACGAGTACAAACGAAATAGATAAAAAGAATTTTCTTAGTCCAATAATATTATTAAATTAAATATTTATATGCGCTTTTATTATTTTATCGTTGAATTCGTAATTTTTTTTTTCTTTTTCGAAACGAATATTTTAATAAGCATTTTACATTTTGTTGGTGGCCCCCGCCCCCCGCCATCCATCTCTGAATAGTGGCAGCGGCGAAATTTAAGGGGATCGCCTATTATAGACGGGTACATGGACTGACCTATTGAGTATTTTTGCTATCTGTTTGTTGATCGAACATTACAAACGGTTTTCTTATAATATTTTCGTCACGCGGTGGTGTGATTGTGAAAAAAACACAATCGATAATTTCGAAACATCAAGCGAAACGAAAGTATCGGCGGGATATCGAAACATTGGTGTATAAAAACAATCGTTTCCTACGAACGTTCCGCTCTCCTCATTTCGCCGAGACTCGCCGAGACCCGTTTCCGCAAGTCGCAGGGACGAAAACCGGCTGGTACTACGCCCGGTTACACGAAGTGCGTAAAAGCGCGCACGGTGGACGTTCGCGGGAAAATTACACGTCCGTCTCATCACACGTCCCCGACGACGGCGCGCGCGTCGTAACGGAATTTTCCCATTAGGAAGTGTTGAAATTAACACATTCGCCGCTGTGCACGCGGGGCACGGTCCGCCGAACGGTTTAAAACGGCGATTTCGCGACACGAGTATCGTTATTTATGCCAGTGCTTCTCAACCTGGGGGCCGTGGCTGTATGACTTGGGGGCCTTGAAATATTTAAAATATTTTCGATTATTTAGTTAGGTTAAACCCGAGGTTCTTTACATTTTAATAATTTATTTGTGTGAAACAGTGCATGTGAATTTAGTATATCATTGAGAAAAAATAATTAATGATTTTGATTGAGAGGAGGGGCGTTGACAGTTTTACATTAAATTTAGGGGGCCCTATAACAAAAAAGGTTGAGAAGCACTGATTTATGCGATATTATACGAGTATATTGTGTATGTACGTACGCGTTTCAAACGTAACCGACCAACGGTTTTTTTATTTGAACGTTTCTTGTTTTTTTTTTTTTTACTTACCGGCACGAAATCTTTTCACGCTTATAAGCGTGTAAAAAAAAAAAAAATTACGAATATTAACGCCTCACCCGTATAGTTGACTCTGAGCGCGGCGTGTTCTCGTTATAATAATAGTTTTTTTTTTTTTGAAATTAATATTAAATAGTAATTTTTTTTTACTGGGGGAAGGTGGTGGTGAGAGAGTCCGCATTTTTTTGGAAATGTTCGGAATATTTCCGCGACGATTTACGTAGGAGGCGTTTTTTTCTTTTTTTTTAAATTTTCTAATCGAATGTATTCAACCCACAGGAATCGAATTCACGGCCCTTATACCATTAAACCCCCATTCCCGTTTTGAATGTGTACAGTATAAATAAAATGGTGACAGGGGTGGATTGTGTGTGAGAGAAATTGAGAGAAAATTCGATATAAACACACCGTTTGACGTCGTAACGTAATACTCGTATTATGTTGTATGTAGGAAAATATTGAGAGTATACGAATGGATGATATTTGGAAATCGGCGAAATTATTATAATGTTATTATGTACCACCGGTACGTGTTTTCGAGAGTTTTTTTTTAATTCTTTGTATTTACGCGAAATAACGCAGAGAGAGAGAGAGAGAAAGCTGTTAGGGGGATTGAAAGCGGGAATTCTCTCTCTTCGTCTTACGCATACGAAACACAGTAAAAAAAAAAAAAAAGAAGACGTTTTCTACTACCAACGTACCGATCGATCTAGCGGTACGATATGAAATTCGAAAACAGTCTTGAATTCGTCGTGAAGTCTACTTGAAATCGACTTACTCACATTTTTAATTTTTTCTCATAAATTCTTAAAAATCAATTGAACAATTATTATCAAAAATAACAAAAAATTGGCCGATAATAATCAACTTGTAAAGGTCTCGAGATAGAATAATAAAAAAAAGTGGGAAAGTCGATCCATAGTAAAGTTCACAACGAAATCAAATCCGTTTTAACACGTCTTATCGCATCACTGGATCGATCGATACGTTGGAAGCAGGAAACGTCTATTTTGCTAGGTTTCGTGTGTGTATGACGAAGAGAGAAAATGCCCGCTTTCAATCCCTTTAATCTCCAGGTTTTAAAATACACATCTAAAATAGCGACGTGCACACGCGATTGTAGCGGAATTATTACTCGAGGTTATTATATTAACTTGTGGAACGTTAGAATATATCCCAAAAAGCGAACGATCTGACGGTATAAGAAATCTAAAACGTTATAATATTTATAACTGTGCCTCGTGCATACTGCGATTTAAACAATCCGCTGCGTCATTCAAACTTTATTAAAACGAAATTATCTACACAAATACTGCGCGCATTTTCCCAATGTTTATATATACGATTATATTATATATATATATATAATCGCGAATTGAATTACATTTAAAATCACAAAAGTTTCGACAATAAGCGCAAAATATATATTTTATTTACAAGTAAGAAAAAAAAAATATTTCAATACAAATTTTTTTGTTTTCAAACATAAAGTTTTGTGCAATAAGTTATATTTATAACTAATTAATAATAACGTACAAAAAGTGAAAAAAAATATATATATAAAAAGACACGATCGTGCCTGTACTACTGATTTGTTTTTCCGAACTAAAAGAAAAAATAATGAAAATGGCGTTAAAAAAAAAACAACGACTTCTCTAAAAACGTATGCCCATAGCGTATTTAGTCGTATTATTTTTACTTTCTAAACTAATAGCATCGTTTCATTTGTTTTAATATACCGGAATTTTATTAACGATGATATTCATAGTAACCGAAAAATAATCTTACTTTTCATAGTAAATCGTTCATTTAGAAAAAGAGAAAATGCAACAGACCCTCATCCGTTCGATTTTGTGACGGGAACGGGTCGGAATATTTCGGTTATTTATTATTATTATTCATTTTTTTTTTTTAATAATAATACTTCGAAATTATTTTCTCCTCGATTAATCTTTGCACGCTTACCACTTTACACCGGCTCGTTCTCGGCACTTGTATTGTTTGTACTGTATAATATCCCTTAGCGTTTTACGTCGTTAGTCAATATCGAAAGTTATTTTTGACGTGTCAATTAAAAGTATCGGTTGTTACCTAACTGCGCGCGCACGCTTCTTTTCTTCTCTTTCTCTCCCTACCTTTCGTCAAATGAAACGGAAAATTTGCGGCAAAATATTATAAATATACCGTGTTACAGCTTCAGACTTACAGGGTAAAATAATTGACAAAAAATAAAATAAAATACATATTCCGAATAATATTAAAATTATAAAATAAATTATAAAAGTATTGGGAATATTTATATAAATTCTTTATGATAATAGTATTCTCTAAGTATTTTGAATAGTTCACAAAAAAAAATATAATATTTTAATACTTTTAGAATATCTATTTATTTTTTTTTAACCACGTCTCTTTTAGGTTAAAACAACAAATCGATACGTGTATACACGCCTACTGTTGCTAATCGTATTATTTCTTTCTAAAATAATAATTTTTTAAATAACAGGCGAGTAAATGGAGAATTTGTTTTTTTTTTTTGTAAAACTTTATACGAAAGATTTTTATACTCTCTTCACTACTTTACAATTGTTAGCGATTTGTTTCGTAATATTTAGAAATATCAAATAAGATTTTATATCTCTATAATTATTGTAATAATAATAATAATAATAATATTTCAAATTATTGGGTCTGTATAATTTTTTAGAGGAATCGCATCAGGGATGAAACGTGTTTCTTTTTTTACTATTTACTTTAACTGTCTTTCGTATATAATAAAATATTTTGTGCTAATTTTTTTTGTTTACATACCTTATACTTTCCTAAATTGTTCACCGTACACGTAAAATATACGTCTCGGCCTTGGGACACTGTCCAATTTTCAAGCGGCGCATAAAATTCAGGCATTAATTCAACCGGTTCGTCCATTTGACCTGTAAAAAACATAATATTATATTTTTTTCGCTAGACTTTTCTTTTTTTCTTTTGGTTTATATTTAAAATATTTTTTTCTTACGATATATGCCGAATACAGAAAAAAATGAACGCATAAATTTGCGAGCGAATAATACATACGACGTTATTGTTCGCGTAGTTTTCCAAAACGAACATTTATTTGTACGTGTGATTTGTTGGCGAGAAATAGACGTGTTCAACAACAGAATTCACATACGTATAATAATCGCATTTTATATTATGTTGACTGAATAATATGTACCGGGGAAAGAATACGTATATAATACGATGATTCTCGTCAGAGGTGTATTTAAAGGATTTTCAGAGTGATGTTAGATTTTTAATATGTCTGCAATCGTGGAGAGAACTTTATTTTCGTTTACTTGTCTGTTGTATTAATTATATTGGGGGGGGGGGGGAGGAAACCATTTTATCGAAAAATATTGTAAAATACGATTTTTTTTTCAAAATAATTTTTCACAATCAAATTATTGGCCAGAAAGCGGATTTCATCGGCCGACTGCAGGTGTATTCTTATTTTAAATAATGTATAGATACGCATATGACGATGTTCCTCGCCCGTCCACTGGTCTACCAAAAAAAAAAAAAAACAAAATTCCTACGATGCAAAATAATTGTTATCGTATATGAAATCGTAGAACGTATAAATTACAAATTTTACCTTGAAACAATAAACGGTAGCTCTGTGTATATGTTTCAGATATATATAAAAAAACAGCTGTTTTAAATATTTATTTTTTTTAAATTCATAATGGACTTGAAGATTTTATGATTTATTGAAAAAGTCGATCATTATTATATGTGAATCGAAATATTGTAATTTTAAATTGGGAGGAAAAAATTATTTCAAGTTAAACGGCAGTGCGACATTACGTCGAAACGTTAAAAAAAAAACAACCGGTCAAAATAAAACATTGATGTAATGATAAACCAATGAGTGGAACATTTTCGAGCAGCAGTGTGCGCTAAAACATAAGACGAATTTAGACCGTTTGTTTGGCAAATATACATAGTTGCATTAACGCGACACGAAGAGGGAAGTTTTCGAGCTGGACGAGAGAGACGATGAGAGTGAAAAAAAAAGTTTTGGTTAAACAGTAAATCGTATTCTTCGTTATATATTTTTTATGTATAAATAGAAAAAAAAAATTAAAATAAATAAATGTTTGTAAGCACTAAGCAGTTTTAAAATGTGATTGGGCCCGAGGACTGTGTACCGCGGGATGAGTATTTTTTGTAAAAAATTATTTTATTTCGTTTACAAATATATACACACACATATATATATATATAAATATATATATAAATTCGAAGCCTGCGCGTTTATATACGCTTTATTAAGTTCGCACGCGCGCAAGTTGTTTTGATTTTTTTTTTAAAAATATTTTCTTGATGGTAATTAAATCCACTCAGTATAAGTTATACGAATATATGTAACTGGAAAACGAACATTTTTCAAAACACTCGTCTTTAACGCAATAATTATCATTGAATATAATATATATATATATATTTTTTTTTTATTCACATATTAATAGAAATTAGTGATCGACGAAATGTATAGCATTTTAATTTATTATAATAATCGTTTGAAATAAAAATTTGCGACGCTAAAAGAACGGTTCAAATGTTCAATAGTATTTATTATTAATTAATAATAATAATCGAAACAACAAATATTTACATAAACATAATATCTGAGCTTTGATGGAAAATTTCTAAAAAATCTTTCTTCTAAAATGTTGATGACGAGCCTTTATTTTTCAAAACATATTCATTAGCACTTAAAAAAAATGTGTACGACAATTATATAATTTATAAACTATATATTATTTATTGTATCATTGTACCGTTAATACGCGCATATTATTATTATTATTATTATTATTATTATTATTATTATTATTATTATTATTATTATTATTATTATTATTATTATTATTCTGTTCCATTGTCGATCATAAAAAAAAACTTTTCATGTTAATTTTTCAGAATTTTTATTATTTGATACGTTTCCCAAGAACGTTTGATAAAATTTCATAATACGTTTACAGTTTTTAAATAAAGTATACTCGTGTACACCACTTATAGTGAGACGAAATTGACGTAATTACGTTAACGTCACGTCAATTTATATATATATATATATATATATAATTTCCAAAATAAGAAAAAATTGAAAACTTAAATGCAACACACGTTTTAAAATGAGAAAACATAATCGATATTTGGCGTATCGAGTACTATATATTTTGTATGCCACGTGTACAATAGTAAAATAGTAGATTAAACGGATTTATTGGTGAAATATATTGAAATAATACCAGTATAAGGAATTAAAAAGAAAAAATGCCAGTTCCGATACATTCGAGGCGTTTTATGGACAAAACATAAACCAAACGGACACACTTCAATTTTCATATTTCAGATCTCATTATTAGATGTATTTACAGCTAAAAAACGTGATTTTCTTTTCTTCTTATATATACATTACACAATGGCAGTTATACACGATGTTCAAGGGGGAGGGAGAGTCAACCGCTTCCGCTAATTAAATATCTCCATATTGAAGAACAATAACTATGAAGAATTGTTTCAGAATTTATTGAAATGAAATGCGGATATAGAAAAAGGAATAACAGAGTATATGGAATGTAGACGAAATAATAAAATGGGAAGTGAAAGTAGTCGCTTATAAATAGCGGTTCGAAACCAATGGACTGCACAACTTTACATATTTTTCATCCTCTTACTTATGTTGGCTTCTCTTGGGTACCCTTCATAGCTCCCTCACATTGAAAACGCATTGAATCCGTCTAGAACATCGGCATCCCACTGCGTCTTGGTTTGCCCACTATCGTCTTAAATTCGGTCTTTCGTAAATCGACAAAATTGTAAAACAATCCAAGACTCTATTCAATCTCAATACAAAACGATGTTCTACAAAAACTCCTTTTCCGATTACGATCATTTACGACTCCTGGGTAAAACGCATTCATCCCCCAACCACTAAACACATACTTAAACCATACTCACTTACTTGTACAGACTAACTAATAAGTCCTTCATTTATATCCACTAGTAAAGGCACAAGCCTGGTACAGTTTAACAACATAGTCATCCCTCTGAAGCAAGGACTGCAAAGTGTACGCGAACCACACACCCAGACACTACTGTACGTGAACGCCGTAGTTCGAGGCTGACGCGATGAGATTTCGCAGTCTCTGGTACGCGTTTTAACGCGAAACGTCATCTTATAAATATTTAAAAAAAAAAAAAAAAGAAAGAAAATCGATTTGAACAATTTTTTTGCTCGCTTTCTACGAAATTCAAACGTGATAATATTAATTTTTTTTTATGTTTTATCACAATTATAAAATTATTTAAGAGTGTTATTCGTGATATATTAATTATAGGAAACTTAATAATTGCGGTGATATTTCAAATCCCGTTGCGTAGTAGAAATATATTTTAAATTCGTATTGCGCGCGTTGTACTCCGTGGCGAAAACACACACAAAAATATTGTATTTTATAAGCGCGTTCTTTTTTTTTTTTTTGTATTTTTATGGATTTTAGCAACGAAAAAAATAAAACCGTGTTCTCGACACATACGCGGCTTTGGGGTGGCAAGTGTCAAAATCACGATTTCCAAATAGACTTTATCGCGTTTAGATAAGTCGCCGTATTTTATTTTACAAACCGCGCGCAACACGACGATATTATATTATTATCACGAATATATTTACGCGTGTTATTGACAAACCGCATTAAAAGAAGAGTGCGAGGCTGTATGGGATCTCGTTGGGACGGTGAATGGATCGGGGGCAAGGAGAGCGAGAGAGAGCGCATATTGTTTGCGCGCCGATTTTTTTTTTTTTTGTGTCCTCCGTCTCGGAATTTTACATAATGTCGAACGTTCGTCGTTCACGTACATAAAACGAGAGAAAAACGCACGTTTTCCTTTTAAAAAAAAAAAAAAAAATTCGAGTGAATTTCATTCGCGTGTCTCGCACGGGCCGTCGTCCGCCCGATCTCTTATACTTATACATTATAATAACGTGAGATTTTGAAGAAAAAAAAAAAGATGTCGAACGAATCTGTTCTGAATTCGGACAATTTATTTATTTATTTTTTTTTTTTATAAATAAATCTGACGATTCGAAAATATTTTATAAGTCTTTGAAAGGAAACAGTGTTATTGTTTCATTTTTTATTGTAATCACGAAACTCTCGCTCAGTTTACAGAGAAGAATTTAATCTGTGTTCTTATTACTTTTTTTTTTTTTTTGTCAAATTTTAATGTTTAATAAATTAAACACGGAACATTTAAAACAGTTAAAAACATCAGGACACGGCTAAAGTCCTCCTCTACATATATTGCATAAACATTTGGAAATTATTTTATAAAACTGGAGCACAACTCGTCTCAATTGTGAGATCATTTTTAGCGGATTCCGCGCTCGTTTTCTATATTTACGTATTTTGACATTTTTGTCCCTCGAAAAACGCATTAGACGTTGTACAAGAGCATATTAAAAACAAAAAATCATCTTTCTTTTTAACCGTTTCGAATTTCTCTTAAAAATAACAACACCGTCCATATTCAATAGTATTGTATTTTTTTTACCAACACGTTTACCCCGTTTGCAATTTATCCGCTGATAATCACAAAGAAACCTTAGAGTCGTACATATTATTATTATTATAAAAAAGTCAGTGTAATATGTAATATTTTAAAGAGGAACACTGTACGACATTCGTTTTGTACGCATTTTTACGATTACTATACGTCGTCGTCAGCCGGATAGACAACGCGGACGGGAATCGCGGCGATTGCCATTTTCGGTCCGTTGCAGACGGCACGCGATCTTGGAATTCGAATTTATTACGTGACAGAATTTCGGAAAATTTTTTGTTTTTGGATCGAAAAACAAGCGGTCCGTTTGTTATAATAGTCCTCGTACGTTTTCGTTTCCCTCCCGCCACCATCGCGAGACAACATTACAGTTTTCGACGATATTCACTGCGTACGGTCGTGGGCTATAATGACATGCGTCGTACAACGCGCGTCGATTGAAAAAACCGCGTGAGCGTGAAATAATATACACTGTGTGTGTGGAAAACTATTTTGTTTTATTATTATTTTTTTTTTTTGTTTTTCACACTTTCGCGCGCGGAGGACGCGAAATGCGTTTTAAATGATATTCCGAACGCGGCGGCGGCGTCACATGTGTGCGGCGGCGAAAAAAAGAAAAAATCTCGATATTGTTCGCCAATATTATTCGCCCCGTCCTCCTTGTCGTGTATTTGATAAAACGTTTTTGAAAAATGTTTTTTTCCACCGATATTTCCTCTGCTCTCTTACGCGACCATAGGAGACTGCGACGTTTAAATACTCAAATAAAAATTATCGCCGCAGGTCGTCGCTTAAGTTTTTACGACTTCGAGAAAAATTCGCGTGGAATGTGCAAACAGAATGATATACGAGTAATGCGTGTGCGTGGGTAGAGTATATAATTTACGAATACGTTTTCGTGTATTAGAAATTATAATTTATATGGAATAAAATTATTTACGAATATTGGAAAAACTGTGTTAAAAAAGACGGTGAAAATTGCGATTATAGGAATTGTCATTATACATTTTTTCGATTACAATTGTCAGCTCTTAAAATCCAAAAATCACTCTTTTTACGGCCCTTACCAGCTCAAAGCCTAATTGACAGTTGTTATAAAATTGGAAGAATTTTTTTTG
Organism: Chaetogeoica ovagalla; assembly: GCA_032441825.1. Classification (NCBI taxonomy): domain Eukaryota; kingdom Metazoa; phylum Arthropoda; class Insecta; order Hemiptera; family Aphididae; genus Chaetogeoica; species Chaetogeoica ovagalla. The sequence goes on from CM063736.1 coordinate 9,232,866, forward strand.
AAAACAAAAAAATAATCTTTTACGTACAGCGCAGAGTATTACGCGTAGAATTCGGCGTAAATTCCGAGACTTATAATAGGACCGTTATTTTCGAAATGCCGGAGAAATACAATGAATACTTGCCGTTTTTGGGGAAAATCTGCGTATCGCCCCGACGCATTTTACTACGGGAAAACGTACCGCAAGCACTTTGAAGAAAAAGAAAACCAAGTCGTACAATGATATTACGTCATAGTTTAAAATTTTAAACGAAAAAACGAATTTAATCGCGATTAAATGTATATAACGTAGAAAATGGTGGTAAAAAAAAGGGCTTTTTCCCTAGTTGAATTTCTGAAAATCGGCGGAGACGCGCGTACATAATAAGGAGAACAAGGCGTGCTGCGCACAAATAAATGTTCTTTTAAGTTGTGTACACACATTGGACGTGAAATAACTCGACGGGCGGAATCTCGCGCCGTAATTAATTGCGAACAAAATATTTAACGTTGTTCATAAACGTTTTCATTAATTACCTTTAAAACGACTTCGAGACGTTTTTTTTTTTTTCAGAAATTCATCATCTTAATCGTAGTAAAAATAATCGTATTATACAACGAACCGGATTTTCTGGCAATTCTTCGCAGTATTTAAACAACGGCACACTTTAACGTTCCAAAGTTATTTTGTAATAATACTCTCAGCCGTAACGAGGAAACCCTTGAAACGTTCGTGGCAAGTCAGTCAATGATTTTTATACCCCCGGACCACCAATCGCGTGTAAAATATAGAACTATAAAACCATGAAAACTTTTTAACTGTTCCGATTTACAAACAATTATTATTAATTCACGATTGATAAACGTCGTTAATCGACATTCAAAGTATAATATTATTCACGTGATTTTCGTTAACATTTCCTGTTTTATCGCAATCCGATCCCAAATGATTTTCCAAGACGGTTCTTAGTTTTTACTGAATCCCATTTCACACGTCGCAAATTGTAACCGCGGTAAATTTAAAAATATTTTGAGTGCTAAGGGAGTAAACGTCTTTTTTTTTTTTTGAGTAATTAAGCAGATTTTTTTTTTTATGTTAGTTTAGGTTTATTCGCTTAATGTTTAAAACGCTCTAATTCCATTGTGGTCTACTGAGTATCATCTATAGCTAAGTCGTTCGTATTTTGAATTCTGATATTTGCGTCTCATTTTTTTTGTTACGCCTTTGGCCTGGGCCAGTTTCGTCAAGCCTTTGGCTACACGGCTCGCACAGCAGAGTTTCTATAAAAGTTTCATAGAACACCGTTTTACGAATCAATTAAAGACGAACAATATCGCGGAGACTGCTTCATCGTATCGTTTTAAACGTCGTTATGTATATTATCAAAAGGCTCGGATTTTTTCTTTCCTCTCGTTTACGTCGCCAAACCTAAAACTTTTCAAAAATATCGACGCAACGAGAGAAGTATATAAAAAAAAAAAGAAAAAAAATTCCGACGCTAACAAATCGAAACTTTTATATTCAATATAAAAGTTTAGAAAATAAAAAAAATATATATATTTTAAGTCGTATAAATGATGACCGTTTGTGTGGTTGTAGTGTACTCTAATTTTAAACTTATTTCATCGCAAAAGTGTTTTTTTTTCCTTTTTTCTTATACACTCGATTGCGGCATATATTTTTTAATAATAATTTTATACATAATTCGAGTATATACGAGTATATAGTGATATCGTAGGAATCCATTACCGTTATTGTTTGACGACGCGAGTGTTTTATGATTACGCAACGTTCCCCCGTGTTATTTATAACCAAGTCGTATGTGTAGTAAACAAGGCGTTATGACGAGTCGTACGTTTTAAATTTTAATCCCGTGACGAAGTATAGGCACGACAAATGATATGACGTTACGTCTTCGTGTAGATGAACACGGCTCGTTGGACTCTGTTATTAGTTTTATAAAACCACCGCCATTATCACCAGAACCTGGTGGTCTAAAAAAAAAGCAGTCCAAAAAAAAAACTACTCTTTTTTCACGCACAACGATTTCGTTTCGAAAAACAGTTCGGTCCCGGACAGTCTCCTCGGGAACTGCACTGCTTAGTCCTTTCACGCACCGAAATTCGTTGAATTATTTCGGCGCTGACTTCACGTCCAGTTAAAGCCGGCGTCCTGACCCTGTTATTATTTCATCCGCTCGACTCGCTCCTAATCGAGCTGTGTTTATTCGTCATATTATATGTATAGTTGGAAGGGCTGAAATCCGTAACGCACTCTCTTTGCCTACAATTTGATTCTCGAAACGAATACTGCAACGAGGTATATGTGATTGTTTTCTTATAAATTGTGTATTGCATGCGTTTGTTTAATTTTATCCCATAAATTTCCTAACGATTCTCGTACTCTCGATTCAGGTATTAAAAAAAAAAAAATCTGCTTAAAACCAGCGGATCAGCGGTTCCTAAACTTTTTTCGCCGTCGCGACATTCAGATATAACTTATAATATGCGACCCGATCTCATTTACTTACCAGTTCCAATAAAAAAAAAAAAGATCGTATATACTCGTATTTATTATTTACTTAAAACGAAGTAATATATTTCTCAAATCATTCGATTAACGGCTATTTTGCGACGTTTTTGCAACATACTGTCCATTACATTACTCGCTACAGTACCAATTGTTTATTATAAATTTGTATTGTCGTATGACCCGTAATGATATCGTAGAATTGATTTGATCTCTGTGGCCGTTTATTTTTATCACCCGTTCGACACAATATAACGGGTAAAATCGTACGTACCTCATATCAGTTGCCGTTAAAGTTAAACGATGAATGAAAAATAAAACAGAAAATACCGAAAACATTTTTTTATTATTATTATTATTATTATTATTATGAGATGATCAGTGTTTCTAGCGCGTTTTCAATCATTCAATATTGTTTTGTGAAAATTGAATTTTATAAAATTAAAGCAAATGAGATTATAACACAAAAAAAAAAAAATTTCAGTTTATTTATTGTTTCGCGAACCACTTTAAAAACTGTATTCGTCACCCCGATTTCGGAAACCGTTGCTATAGATAATTCGATTTTTTTTCTTTTTTATACAGACACTGACGCACAATCGTACGTTATACATTTTAATCGTTTTAACGAAATACGATTAATGATACCGTTACGCCGTCGTGTATATATGTGTAACGCGTGTAATATACGTGTCGTTCGGCTGAGGAATAATAAACGCAGCGGGATTTCGAGTGAATTCAATTATTAAAAAAAAAGAAAGAAAAGAAAGCGAAACGACTGTGTGTCGTGTATAATATATTGTTGTCGAAAAACGATTAAGACGTTTTCGGAAAATAATAATACGACGACGACGACGTGTATTATTATTATTATTATAACGTTTCTCTCGCATTCGCTTACAGTGACAACGACGTTTATCATTATACTCGCGCGTGTTAATACGATAAACGTCGACTCGAATCATTGTGATCACACGCGCGCGCTGTACCACATTCGACGGGATATTTTAATGGGCCGACAAAAAGTACTTCGTTGAAAACCGAGACGAAAAATTCCGTTGAAAAAAATTACGATTGAATTTCATCGAAAACAATCTACCAATCAATTCAATCAAACGTTTTACTTCTCCCAATACAATATTTCGCACACACTTTGACTGTAGCTATCAGTGCTTATTTCAAAGTAATTTTTTTTTTTTTAGAATTGCGCGTATGACTTAAAATTCTCCCCCACCCTTGACTTCACTTCTTCGCCACTCTTCGCCCCACCGCACTCTATCTTCTTATTGTATTCTTTCTCGTTTAGAACGTCTACTGAAAAACGTATTTCGCATTTATGTCCGCCTTAGTGATGCGCTCTTATACGAGAAGATAAATATCAAACATTTTCGCATTTGTATATAAAGTTGGTGTCATCCGTTAAAATCCATACGGTTATGGGTTACAAGGATCAGTAAGGATTGTAATACTCGGCTAGACGAACAGATACGCATATTCGCAGATTATAAAGCAGTCGTGTAAAGTGTTCGAATAAAACGCGATTTAAACACATTTTTTTTTCTTTTTGCGTTTTTATTCTTTCGCGAAATATTTATTTATTTTTTTTTTTTTGTAATTAAAAAAAAAAAATATCATATGAATTGTCCTAATTTATATAAATAAAATATATATATATATATCTGATCGAATAACTAAGAATAATCATACGACGTATAAAATATGATATACGCTTCTTCTATATCGTTATTATTATAGCTGTTGTGACTGTAGTATGTATACATAAACATAGACTATGAGGGATGGAATTTTCGTTTTGAATTATATTTATTTTTGTTTGTTTTTTATTGCGTATATGAATCTATTTTAACTCAAAGTTTTATCCGTTAGCTCCTTTAATCGAATGTCGAAAATCTTAAATAGCATTCAATACGTTTGAAAAATAAATTTGCTATTTATACAAGAAAAAAAAATTCAAATTATTCCGTACATCACGTTTTAAATATATTTATCTAGACTTATTCGAATTAATATTCCGAATAATTTTAAAACGTATTGTTTACAGCACTGCGTTACGTTTAAACGAAAATTTACCGTGTTGAATTATAATAATAAATACATAAATATGTCCAAAATATTAGGAATATCGTTTAAAACTTAAATCCTCCGTTAAATTACTGCAATACGCCCGCGTAATGGAAATTTCATTGAAATACACGAATATATAATGATACGTATTATGTCCATTTAATAAACAACAGAACTATTTGGATTATTAGTGTTAAATTATATTTTTTCCTCCTTATAAATAGATGCAAACGGTAAAAATCGCGTATAAATCAATAGTTATACATAAATTTTTTTTGTCCAGAAAATAACTAGAAAATTCGTACAGTTTGCATTTATCGGCGTATTTTTATTTTTCGTTTTAAACTCATATATTCGTTTAAAATTATTTCTTATAATAAAAATACTTTACATACGTATTTATTAGAATCTAATAAAATTTTCAAAAAAAAGCAAGGTTTTGTCCACAAAAACTTTATTATATATAGACGGTTAAATAAGAGTACATATTATATTCTGTAGAAATTGCAACGAGCAAAGTATTCTCAGATTGTTCCTAGAATATAAAAAAAAATTAATTTCTTTAATTATTAGTTACGTTTTATACTTCTCCCAATATCGTTTGAAACGGCGATTCACAAACTTGATAAAATTGATGCCCATTTTTTTTTTTTTTTTTTAAAAAGTGAATTAAATAAGAAAAAAAATCGTAATGAAAACATTTATTTTATTATTATTAATATTGTCGAGATTTAAAAATTATTTATTTGTAAAAAGTATTGAATTAATGCCTGAAAATTATTGCAAATGTTTTCAAAAACCCCGGAATCAAATTAGCCATTTTTATTATCATTTCCACGCTTGTTTTATATTCGACACCTATTAGCTTTCCATCACAGCGACCGTCGTCAGCTTCGTACAAATAGAAAGTCGAAAGCGGAATTGAAATACGTCCGGAGCCTTATCATCACTAAGAATGAGTTGTTATCATTTTTTTTATTGTTGAAATTAAAAATTTGTTATTAACCAAATAAACTTTGAGAACCGATGGTTTAAAATAAAATGAAAAAAAATTATTATGTCTGCGCGTTTACACGCTACTGCAGCAGTAGTTGCGGATTTCTCAATAGAGATACGCCTATACACACCGCGGCATTATGATGGTATTATTGTACGTTAGAACGATTTAAATAATATAAAAATTATTAGAAAAACGTTAATATATAATAGTCATTAGAATACGTTTGCAGCGGAGTGTACACAGAGGAAAATTTTCGAGCGCTCATTAAATCACAATTATGCATAAAGTAGTCTCGTGTCCTTTGAATCACATCGTCGGATAAGTCGGGGATGGATGATTTAATTCACGAAATGAACGACTGCGACTGTGACCACTCTGCAATAATAATTTACGTACAACTTATTCGGTAAAACAGTCAACAACCGCTTAATCGGATTTATTCGTCTCGCTCGTCCGGACATTTTTACCGGTGACCGAAAATAGACGGATTCTAACATTCATCTGCGCTCTCGGGAATTTTCAACGGTCCCGGGGAGTTGCGGATAATTTCTAGAAAAATACGCGATAGGCCCATATGTCCGCCGTACAGGTTATGACGTTTAACGCTATTTTCAATAATTACGATATAAACAAAAAAAAAAAAAAAAGAAAATAAATAAATAAATAACAATACAATTTTTATATTTTACAATATAAAATATAATTTTCTCGGCTTTTTCTACATTTTCTATTACCGTTTTCCCGGCTGCCGTCAGCGTGAAACGAATCGCTACAGACAAACGTTATAACAATTTATCGATAACTTTTTTTCGTTGCGACAAATATATTTTAATTGTAAAACGACGAGTGTTCACAATTAACATACTACGGATTGGTTGTAAAAATTAAAAAAAATAGTACGGCCGATGGGAGAGGAGAGATTGGACGCTCTCATGGTTGTAATGTTTAAAGTCGAGTAGTTAATTGTGTACCTACGTGGAAAAAAAATAATATTATTTTTTTTCTTTCGGAATCCGTTTTCGCGGTATTCGTCTATTTTTTCCCCGAGCTCCCGCAGCCAACAGCATCGCAAGGGTGTATTACAAGAATCGTGTGGGGCGGCCGCTGTACTCGTCGACGTCATCGCGCGCGTTTTTTTCCTTCTTTTTGTAGTCTGGAGAGCCGTCGCGCAGCTGAATCGATAAAAAAAAAAACCGTATTCCGAACAAATTCCGTTGAAAATTATAAATTCCAACAGCTCTGTAAGTGCCGGCGCAAGGCCGGAGACGTCGTAGACCCCGTGGCGGGGAAACGGAGAGAAAACGGGGCTCTTATTATACACAATATATCAATAATAATAATAATAATAATAATAATAATAATAATAATAATAATAATAATAATAATAATAATAATAATAATAATAATAATAATAATAATAATAATAATAATAATAATAATAATAATAATATGCGTGTTTTATGATACGGATTTTTTTCTTTTTCTTTCTTTCCATAGGTGGGGTACTTGATATACGAAGCGTATATTATATATATATATATATATATTTAGTGTAAAGCCGCAGGATTTAATTTTAATCTGCGAATCCCTGCTTTGGCTGTGCGATGTCGCTGCTTCCATCATTGTCGTCGAGCGGAGATTCGAAAGAGGAAAAATAAATAAATTTTTTTTTTTTCACTATCACGTTAAGAAGGGATACATCCCGACGCTTTTCGTTTGTACACACACACACACGTATATAATATTATACTCTCGATAAAAATTCTTCGTTCGAAACTTTTGTTCTTTTCGCTTTTCGTATATATTGCGATTATCATCCGACCGGGTAACACTCTCGCGCGTTCATATGACTTATGCGCGACATTATTTGTATATTATTATGTGTTTCTCGATGTCGTTCGTCTCGCGGTACATCCGTTAAAAAAATAATTTATAATTCGCACTCGTCGCGTTCTTACGCGGCGTCGTCATATCCTTCTTGTAAAACACACACACTGTGCAGAATATGTGATGATGTACGAGTGCGCGACAGTCCAAGTACTCTCGATAATAATATTTAGTTTGCATTAAAGTTTGAAAACCAAGTATAGTCGTTTAAATAATTCAGTTGCCAGCGCGGAACCGTCGATATTATAATAATAATAATAATCTGCTTACGCGGAAATTCAATTTTTTTCTTTATTTCTTTCTTAAGTACGGCTCAGACGTATAGATTTTTCTTGAATCCGCAGCGCGAGAGTAAGGTGCCATAAAAAAAAAAAAGAATTATACACAATATGTGAACGTACGCGAAAAATACGGCGACTCCAATTTTTTTACACGTTTCCACGACATTTCCAATATTCGAATACCGTCGAAACACGCGAGTGACGACGGGGTTCAATTAGCCAATCGGTTTTCGTTTCCAAAAACGTCTCTATAGAGGACACTGAGAATAATTTCGAACGGCGGCAATTTTCTTCACAATCAAAATTTTCGCACTAATCTTATTGTCGTTACAACAGAATTTGGTACTCACTAGTACAGTGTACACACGTCCTCCAATAGCAAACACTTGCGTTTTAAACGTTCAAAAGAAAATTGCGAATTGAAGGATTTTGTTTTTTTTAAAGTTCTGGAAATTGGATTGTAATTGGTATAGCGCCAAACGGAAAATTAATATAAACCGATAAAAGAAAAAAGAAAGAAACGAGGACACAATGGAGAAAGAATTGATTAACCAGCGATTGTGTGCGTATGGAAAACGACAGCTTCAGACTGTAAAATACTGCAATTGTTTCAGTGATGGATTCGAGAATTACTGATGAATACGCCACGCACACACGGTGAGAAAAATCAAAACCTAGTTCAGCGGATTAAACGTAAAATGGGTTTTAAGTAATTTTATATAGGCACTGAAAATCGATAATTATTTTCCGATAATAATCGGTTTTCATAATAATATTGTGTGATCGGTGGCGTTAACGTTGATTATTATTCATTCGTGTGTACACGCTCATTTCGAAATGCGGGGGAAATTCGAAGATGACGATCGATTTTATTAAACCATTGGGTTTCTGAGAAAGGGATTTTCGGTGTTTCTGCCGAAGATACGCGGGATAAGAATATTGTATAAAACGAGCGATCGACGTGGGAAAATTAACTTTAAATATTGGATGTGGCCAGAGTTGTTGAAAAACGTTTTTGTGAAATACGATACAATCGTTTTTGAACTGGCCGACTGGTGCCAATCGCCGCGAGTATTACGTAAAGTGTACACCGCAAAATGTTGTCTTATTTACTATTTACGATCAATTGCGAGAGACCGTATAACAACAGTAATACGAACAAACAAATCAAAATACTTCTATAAAACACCCTTCCATAGTACAAAAAAAAAATATTCATTCAATCACTCTCCGTCTCACGTCGTGTTATTATCGTTGTCTTCGATCGATTATTATTTTTGAAAAAAAAAAAGAAAAAAAAGTGTTTTGTTAATTTTACGTATGCTCGGAGACGAACGCACGGCCCCAATCGTTTAAAGTAATTTAATTTCGTCTTTTTATTTCATTAAAACAATTCGGTAGGAAATAAAAGAAAAAAAAAAACGGGAAAACCTTTGAAAGAGTAATTTTCGCACACGTCTCGGACGTGTATAATCGTTACACGCGAGTGTACAAATCGATCAAAACACGGTTCCCAGATAAGAGGTAGCCATATATTATGATGCGTTCGTTAAAAGTTACATGAGAGTCATACGACGAAATGTAATTTTCTCAATGATATTTTTATATCGTGTTTTAATCATTTACCTTTAGATCACGAGAAAACGTGTCTATAGTACAGACGTTAGCACCGGAAAATCGGTTATTTTTTACAATATAATGAATTCGGTAACGGAAATAGGAAAACGGATGATGGTTATAGAGCTCCACATCATGCATACGCGAGAGAATGAATTATACGGAATGCGCGTTCTCCGCATATGTGAGTCCAGTAGTGTGTGTGTGTGTATGTGCGGGGCAAGACTTTGCGAAACTGGACGGATTTGTTTTTCGGTCGAACGAAATTCGAAACGAGCCGGGAAATTCAATCGTCGAAAATAGGGTCGGCGGCGACGACGACGACGACGTTGTAAAAGACTGATTGTCGAGTGTTTCTGACGAAAACGAAATAAAAACCGGCGGAATACGATTTATCACCGGCGTTAAATTTACACGCCAATTGGTACACCGACGCTCGGCGCACGATGTTTCCGGAGACGAACAAAACGCGCGTTATCGTGCAGTCTCCGGCCCAACGGATCGCAATACTTTTCCCATCCGAAATCCGACTGCCGCTGCGGTCGTTTTGAAGATAATGAATTTCTCTAGTCATATCTCGTGCGGGTTCCGTGACGAACGGACAAACAACGTATGACAACGTTCTTCTCGTAGTGGGTCCTATAAGAATCATCGGCGAGAAAAAAAAAAAAAAAAACGCCGTAAAATAAAAGTAACGGCAACTGGGGGGAAGAGGACGAAAAGAAATTTAGTTTACCGGGAGAAAATCGAAAACCGACGAGAGCGCGTTTGCGAGGAGGAAAATCGTCATACGTACGAGAATCGAACGTAGTATTTCACAAGGGGGAAATTTTAAATTCAGGAAAAAGCGTAAAATCCGGGAAAATAACAATAATAATGCGCGCGGGAATATAATGATTTCTCTCTCGCCTTTCGCGTTATTTTATATTCAAAGAGCCGGCCGGCGCGCTAGTTGCGGGTTATTGCCGTTCCGGGCTAAATTATACACGCCGCCGTATCAAAAGCGCAGACGCGCTGTGAATTCGTTTTATCCTCCGAATCGTTATTAGTCATAAAAAAAAAAAATTCGCATTACTAATTATTCAAAATCATAATATAACACACGGATTTCTTCCCGGAACGCAACAATATAATATATGTCAACCCGATAAAGGAATCGCATAATACGGAAAAAAAAGAAAAAACGCGCGTGTGTACGGCAAAAATATCAATTTGGAAAATCACGATGTTTTTCAATGATATGGAAAGTGGTCTAAATTCATACGAGAATTCCCGTATAGTCGAAACAACAAGGAACAAAATAATTATAACATTTCAATTTTCTTTTCTTTTTTTTTTTTTATTTTATAATTGATAATACGAAAAAATTGATAATCGATTGCTAATAATATTCGATACAGGTTTGGTAAACGATTGCGGGGACTCTCTGGCGAGAATTACCGTCTTGGACCGTCCCCCACATGTTTGTATTACGTTTGACGATTTTGTTTCTACAACAACGCGTAGTACTACGATAAAAGAATAAGTTCTTGTAAAAGAGCTGTGTAATATTATCACGCGAAACACTCTCTCCGACATTGTATCGGACGGTTTGCTTCGCGACAAATGAACGCCGTAAAAAAAAAAAAATAATAATTCCCTTACAGAGCGCGTAAAATCGATGTCGGTAGAAGAAAAACATAGAAAATACAGTAAAAAAAAAAAAAAATAAAAATGCTCCGATTCTGAGAGAAAGCGGAAGAGCGAAAATTCCATTTTGAATTGGGTTTATTGTGGAAATAATAGTCGTGGCGCGGCAGGGGCGTATTTACTTCATCCCTTAGGGAGGAGGGGCGAATAGAAAAACGGCCCGTCGAATCTGTTGCCAACTTAGAATTATCGAAAAATTATATAAAAATAATAAGTTTTAAATAAAAAAATGTTTTATGACATTTTAGTTTTAGTTCGATTAATTTTAGTTGTCAGTAGATATAGGTAAATACACAAGTATCTAGGGGGAGGGGCGATCGCCCCATCGCCCCCCCCCCTTGTATACGCCCCTGTGGCGCGGCACGTTATGCGTGTTTTATTTATATACAAACAAACGACGCTGAAGTCGTGGGAGAATCGTCCTCGGACGTCACATCTTGCGATAACGCGAACGGGAAAAATAAGTCATACGTGTCGGCGGGCGGCCGTACTCACACGGCGACCGAGTAAAAAAAAAATACGGACAAATCTGAAGAACGACTCGTCGATTTAGACGGGGTTTTAGCGGTGAAACCTGTCGTCCGGCCGGCAGCAGCGCGGCGGTTATTCCATTGAAAACCGTTCGTTCCCCTCTCGTCCGTCCCCTACCGTTCGTACAACGATTTTCCCCGTCGCCGGGACGGACGGGGACGCGCGATATCTCGTAAAAACGGTTTATCGCCGCAGAGCACCCGGTGTGTTTAACTTTGACACACTCGCGGGCGCGCGTTCCAAACAATCCCTCGCGGAATACACGCCGTGTACACGGTTCCGTTTAAAACGGCCTCCTCCTCGTCTCGCAGCTCTCTAACTCCTCTTCTCCTCGACTCCCAGCCCCATCCGAAAACGCTTTTAATAAGTTCTCTCTCTCTAACTTCCCCCTCCTCCTCCTTCTCCTTCTCCCCTATACGTATTGCATTGCAAACACACACACACACACACGTACGAAAATATATACTCGCCGGCCGTATTACAATACAATAATAATAATAATAATATAATAATGAACTTCCTACGGTTTGGACCCGTCTGAGTTATACAGGGTCGACTGTATTATAATTAAAAGTCGTAAATCGGCAAACGGGATAGGGGGGAGGGAGGGCGTGTTACCATTTCGGTGCGGCGGCGGCGTGTGTGTGTGTGTGTGTATGCGTTCTCGATTCGAACGATTAGCAGCCGCTCTCGTTCGCCGCCGCTGTTCACCGACTCTTCTTCACCTCCGCCGCCGTCTCCGGTTGCGCGCGGTTTATTTACGATTTGATATTTGCGAATATCCCTTTCTCGCACGACGCGACACTATTGTTTTTTCCTCCTCCGACCCAATCCCGTCTCCGCACCGTACACACGAGTCGACGAATCCTTTCGCCGTCCCTGTCCGGGACGGAAAAAAGAACCACTGCCCGCACCTGCACCATTTCTCGAAACGATCATCCGATAGCGCCGGCGGATAATTCGCCGCGAAGCCGTTCGCTGCTCGGTTGACGTTAATTTAATTTAATTTGTTATTTTTAAATTCTTCAAATCTAAAACCGCTCGCGCGCGCGTTATTAAAATGCCACTCGTTTTAACCGTCGAAAACCGATTTTTTTTTTGGGGAGAAAAAAAATAGAAAATTGTTTTTTTATCTAACGAAAATTATTCAAAGGAGAAAGAAAAGCGTGAAAAACGAGATTGGTATAATGAAAATTAACTAATAAACCTTTCAGTGTCATCAGCGAGGCGATTCCAAACGTTTTTTTTTTTTCTGCTATTGACGTATAGACAAATTAAATATTACACGTGTTAGTATGGTGAAAAAATGTTATTAAAAAGAAACAAATACGATTTATTTCAAAATTTCAGCGGTCGAAAATGAACGCGTTCGATCGAATTCTTTAATGATCGCATCCAACGTTCTCATATCGACGTCGGTCCATTCGAGACAATCAAGCAGTTTCACATTTGATTTTCGAAACGATTTCGATGATCGATGATGAATCGATCGGAGATGTGAAAAAGTAATTTCCCCCGCGGAAGAAATTCGAAACCGAAAAGAACGGAATATGAGTTTTTGTAATTTATTTGGTGAAATATCCCGTTCCTTTGCCCGCGTTCACCGGCGTCAGAAGCAAAATATTATATTCGCCATTCGATATATTTTCCATTCGTAATCGCGGAAGTTTTAATATTATATAATTCGCGCAACGTGCGCTAACGATAACGTTGCTGAAAAACATTAAGCCGTTTACATATTACGTTTATATTGTTAGATATTTATCGAATGCGTAAATCCGTCGAATCGCGTGAAAACGCTGTTTCACGTGTTACACTCTAACGCCTGATTTTCTGTACGACAAGCAGACGACGCGGCGGGGCTCGTTGTTGTTATTATTATTATTATTTTTCTTCTTCTACGTAATTTAGTCGTTGATTATTATTTTTTAATACGGTCCAGGGAAAACGAAAGAATGTTTAATAGTTTTATTGCGGAATACGTGTTCGGACGAGACGCGCAATTGAAAGGAAAAGGAGAAAGAAGAAGGATATACGACTAGAAATAAATAAACGTTTGCCGCGGGGGGAGAGGGGCGCACAATGTTTATACGTTATTATCGGGGCGTGTATGCCGGACAGAGTTTGAATAACTTACGTTGTAAACACGAGTACCATCGAGTACTTAGAAGGGTCGTCCAGGGGCGTTATAAGGGATAACACGTCGTATGTATTATTATAAAACGCGGATTTTGCCGACGACTTCTCGTCCTCTAAATACGCGGCTGGCTATTTTATGTGTTTTTTTTTTCTATAAATGGAGTAGAGGCTGATGATTTTTTTTAATACTTTCTCGATGAATACGAGAAAAAAAATATCCGTCATGATGAGATTTTCTTTAAATTCCGAGAGGAGGCTGAAATCCCGTCAGCTCTGCCATCTCAACCTAAGCCACTGGTAATTATATCCGTTGTGACGTCGTCGTCTCCTAAACACGAGTGCCTCTTCAACGATTACGAGTTGGAAAAACGAGTTGTCCGATTGTACTGTACTCCGCGCAGCTACAAAGTCGTATCGGTGAACGCGTTTGGAAATAGTTCGTTTAAATTCTCTGTTGCTCGAGAAAGGATTTGAAGTGTAATTCGACGTTTGTTTTCAAATACAATACTACGCGTAACAATTGTGATTTGAATATAATAATGTAACGAAAATACGCGGTTATTATTATTATTTTTTTCCGTACGTTTTGCGCGCGCGCGAAGAAGTGATAAAGAAAAAAGAAAAGAACTCCACTCCCCGAGTGGAGTTGAAAATTTCTCAAAAGATCAATACGATGTTTTTTTTGTAGTTTCGGGTATGGTTTTTTTCTTTCTTTTTTGTTTTAACGTCTATCGTTATTTAGTAATTTCGAAATTCTTCTGTTCGACGTTCTCGCCGGGGTCGAATCGGATGAAATAACCAAAACGCTTTTTTCTTTCTTTTGGTATTATTTATTTATTTTTTTTTTTTTTTACATACTCTTACGGAATACCGAAACCGTGGACTGACGGGTTCGCATTGCAAAGCGTCAAGTCGTCCGAAACGCATTAGCCGTTTAGTTTTTCGTATTCGGCGAATCTTTCTCGTGAAAACGTGTTTAAATCGCTCTGCGGACCGCGTAGAACGGCACTGCTAGCTGGCCGACGGATGAACGCGCCGAGTTAAAAAAACCAACTGGTATTAAAAAGTACAAAGCTTTTGTGACCGAATAAAAATGAGTTTATTTTTTTCGATTTTATTGACAGACAGTCGGGGGCGTGGGGCCGACCCGTGGAGTGTCGGAGTCAAGTTTACAACAACGGACTTAAACCAATTTATAAATCACGGATAAAACGACGGCGTAATAGAAAATTGAATTTTCATTTGTAATTTTTTTGGCGTTTAATATGTTTTTTAAAAAAGAATTCTGCTTAATAATAGACCGTGCATTTACGGAGTACATTAACATACTGTTGTGTTTAAAACGGATTACGCGCTATGGGCCACGTATTTAACAATAACGTGTTAAATTATTTCAAGAAATTCTGAATATTACGTACGAATATACCACTATACTATATTCAATATAGAAATGAATTCCGTCGCATTACATTATTTTATAAGTATAGCGAGTCGTATGTGTACAATTATAGGTTAGGCCAGGTCAGGCTTGGTTAGGGTGCCCTTACACGTTACGCAATTAAGGGGCCACGGTATTCCTTGAACACGCCTAACGTGACCAAACCTAACCGAATTCCATTTCCCCCCTCCCCCCTGGACGCAATGATTTATTATTATTGCAGACAGATAGGCCGAGAGAGAGAGCGGAGACGGAATGGTTTTTTTTTTAATATAACCGTCCGCACAATGTACGACGGCGATGGCGACGAATTGGCGAGGGTAAAATTAAAAACGGCGAAATTTTTTTTCTCTTCTTTTTCTTCATCTTACGTCTTCTACTTTACTCGATGAATATAAACCGTTACAGATCGTAAATCTGTACACGGATTTTTTTTTTTTTTTTTTGCTTTTTCTTTTTTTCGTTTATTAAGATTTCGAGTGACAGTCGTATTATAAAGTATTATTCGACGACTATGCAGGGGAATATAAATATTATATGTGTATAGAAGAAGCGGAGAAAAAGAGGAGATAAAAAAGCTGGTGTGAGTGAGCGAGAGAGAGAGAGAGAGAGTGGTGGGCAAGAAGCGAAGACGACGGGGCAAAAGAAAGCCCTCCTTCTAACCTAACCTCGCCCGATAAATTAAACCGAAACCGAATAAAGAAAGTTTCTTTTCGGATATTTCAGTTCGGCGTTATTTTATGTATTATACGAGAAAAAGACTCGGCGGCGGATCAAGGAAATAATATGAAACAAAAACGTATACGATATACGCCATTTATATGGGGAGAGTTATTTTTTCTTATTATTCGACGCGCGCGTGAAATCGAACAAGTGAAAAAAAAGCGTATTCCTTCGTGTATTATTATTAGAGACATTATAATAACGTCATAATTTGTTTCGCATACGACCACATGTTTTTGTTTATTAAAAAAGAAAGAAATTCGTTTTTACGATGACGAATCGCGGTATTTGGTTTTTTCCTCCCAGTATTTCGCTCGTATTGCTCGTAATGCGAGACGATTGTTAAAAAAATTATTACAAAACGATTTTTTTACCGAATTCTGGTACGAGGGTGGGTTGGGTACGGTTATCATATAACCATCTCACCCGTAAAAACTTTTTGCTCCATAAACATTTCATCCATCGTCATTTGCGCGAATGCGTAACGGTATTCTCAAAAGATGGTAACGGGGCGATTGTCTTTCTGATCTCGCGACATCGACCGAGAATTTCGTTACAACCGACAGTTCTTCTACGAGGATTTCTTCGTGACGGTTAAACGCCTGTTGGATCGCACCGCGGTCGCATAGAATTCTCTCGCACGAGCACCGTCCGTTGATGTCGATGTGGACGATGTGGATCGTCGTGTCGACTCACTCCTGATACGGTCTTTAAAACGTTTAAAAACAGTCGGTAACATCGTGTGCATGCCGATCACCACCATGAGCATTTTCGCATCGTTCGTCTCAGTTAATACTCAGTCACTATGAGTTTAGCGCAAGATTTATTGTCGTGGTTATTTCTAGCCGTCATAGAAATCGTACTCGACAATTACACTAAACGCGCACAACACATTTAGACTCGATAGCGACAAACATTTCTGGTTTATTTTTGAAAGCACAGCGGATCGTGTCCATTTTTATTTCAATCCATAATAACTTTTACGACACTTGTTTATTTTTATATGAAAGATAATTCGGGAACAATTCGAACGGATTCCTCACACACACACACACACGGGACGTTAACGAATGGATTTCGTTTTGAAAGTTCCGTGATATTTATTTAATGAGTTTCGCTGTTATAATATTATATATCATACACGACTCGCTATAATTTTTTTTTTTTTTTGTAGAAATAGTATATAAAAATCCCGGATCGGAAAACAGATAAACGCGGTCGAGATGTTTTTCCATAACGTGTGTGTGTGTTTGTGATGGCGGGGGCGATTTAGAAAACCTAACTAATTATAATAAAATATTTATACGATGAAATATTGTAAAACGAACAACAACAAAAGTCGACTATATGTGTGTGTGTGTGTGTTATGAAAATGGATATAATTAAAAAAAAACCTGTGAAAAAAATAACACAGGTCGTATAACAAATTAAATTCTGGTTTAATTAAACCCACCGTTAAAATTATAATATAGTACACAATAATAATAATAATTATTATTATTATTATTATTATTTAGTGTGTGTGTGTGCTATAAACATCGGAATATAAAGCGCGTTTTGTAGAAAACTTTTTCCGATCGAAATAGATTTATATAGGCGGCGACGAAATCGTCGAAACGCTGCTGCCGATGACGATTAGCGTGAATTTTTCTTCTATTTTTTACTGGCTATTCATAATCGCGTGTGAACAGTGTCCGAACCGTGTCGTCGTGCCTTTTTTACTGAGTGATTTCTCGAATTTTTCGCAAATCTTTCTCGATATTACATTTTATTTTCTCTCAAACGATATAGGACAGTTTTTTCTCTACTCGCGCGCAGCAATCGTGTATAGCTGACCGTCTCTGCGCACATATCAAAATAACCAATTATGACTGATTTGCATCCATTACTGATATGTAGAATTGAATGACATTCGAGTTTAGAGTTATGTTAAAAAGAAAAAAAAACCACCGCAATAAAATACACTTTTTTCCGACTATCGCGTCGATCGAAACGAGCATCGAAATCAAAACTCTCGACGATAATTTCTTTTTTAAAAATATTTCACACGCACGTATTGCTCGTGTATCCGATTTAAATTTGTATAAAAAAAAAAAAAAATGCTCTTATATAAATACGTCTAAAACCGATAATGTCGGCAATTTCACGCTGTTTTTTTTTCGAAAATTTTTCCATAACTTTTCCCTGCGTTAAAAAAAAAAATCATCGGGAAAATCGAAAAACGCGTCGAACACGAATGATACGCGTATTCGCAGACAATGCGCGCGCAATAAAAGCACGACGTTCTCGTCTCGCTTAGAATTTGAAATCAAACGGAGTAAATCGTTACGTGATTTTTATTTATTATTATTATTTTTTTTTTTTGTGTGTGAACGTCTCTCGCGCTCGTCTTATGCCTTATCTCGTCTCGTAACATGAAATTGTATTTCTTATTGCGTAGCGTATACGGAAAATAATTTCAACGTACAATATTGATTTCTAGTTATTAAAACGGTTTTTTCTCCCTGCAATACGTTAAATTTTTCTCCCAACTCTTTATAATACGCGCGTACACTGAATTCGATCCGTTACACGAATGCGTAATGAACGTCTCTATCGACATGGAACGTAGTCGATTGTTACGATCAACGGAGGCCGTCGACCGATCGGATCCGATACATGGACTATCAGCGGGGAGAATTTGAAAGGCAGGTTTTTTTCCTGAGTGCTTTTCTTGTATTCCCGAATTTAGAACATTTTGAACAAAAATCTGAAAAAAATACACGATCGACGAATTTTCTTTGGATAAAGACGGCGGCAATGAAACATTAATAGAACGGAACCTTTAGTAATTTCATGACCGCAGTGCAAAATATTGCCCGTTCGTCCGACGACCGTTTTCGACGTCCTCGTTTGGCCGATTCCGACGGACGAAAACACTACGAATAGACGCGATGTACGCGCATTACAATATTCAAACGATAGTTATAATTGTATATATTTTGATAAATTGAAAGATATAAAATTAATACTCTTTTATTAAATACTTAATTTTAAAAATTCGGTCGGTTCCGCCAACGTGTTGCCTATACGTTTTGTACGTATACGTATGACTGCACGGAGAAACCGCGCGATGGAAAAGAACGTGCGCGGTCGCGTCGTAAAGAAGGAAAATTAACCGAGTGACTTTTTCGTAGTGTATTTGTTAAAACAGAAATTATTCGCCGTTACATTGCGTTATATTATATGAACGAAAACGGGCGAAATACGTCGTTTCGTATTCTCGCGTGGTCCGTCCGTTCGTCCGATCGCAGGGAGAAGGAAGACATTATAATAGCGACGATTCCGCCGGGTTTAGTGTTTTCTCGTCGTCGTTGCGACACAGAAAAAAATAAAATAAAATAATAATAATAATAATAATAGAATTCCATTAAAACGGGGGGGGGGGGGAAATAATAATAAGATAACTGAAAACGTATAATATACATTGGTGGTGGACCATTTTTTTCTTTTCTCCCGCGGCGGTTTTTTTTTTACGACGAAACTTTGTTCGCCACAGCCACGCCACCGAGATTTTCTATATACCGTTCGCTATACGTTTTGGTTTTCTTTTTTTTTCCGTGTACCGCTCACCGTCGGAAAGCGTAAAATATTAATACTTTTTTACTGTACTATTTTTCTTTTTATTTATTCTTTTTCTCCCCCCCCCTCCCATTCCGTGCATTCACCGCCAGTTCACGAATTACACTTGTTTGGCGGTCCCCCTCGGCGATCGTTCAGCGTTTTTCACAATACAATTTTTTAGCTTATACGACAGGATTATACCACACGCGAAACGAGCGAACAACAAACAGAGGGGAAAAAACACGAGCGCGCACATTATACGTTTATTTTATGCAAAACGATCAATCGATATTGTCGCGGAGTCGTTATGAGAATTTGCTGCGCGCCCGACGAGTAGTAGTAGAATATTATAAGAGCAGCGACTCGTGCGCGTTATTTGAATTAGCCGTGTGTACACGCGATTGAAATATTATCGAGCGCGTAATTCATATTTGTATTCTTCACTTTTCAACAAACGGCGGTACTCTAAACGACGATTTTTTTCTTCTTCGTACAATGTCACCACATTGACGATCCCTAATTGCGGTATAAGGGCACCCTGCTCTCCTGTAGTACAGCGGTTTCCAACTGGTGGTCGTGGACTTATTTCCGGTATTATATGACATCGAAGTATTTATTTTTTTAAATTTACATCAACGTCTTAATTAAAAATAAAAGAAATAAATGTCAACTTTAAAATTAAAAACGTGTCGCGTTAATACCCAACGAACTTCTGGAGTGTTTAAATGTTCTAGGAAATTAGAATTGCGCGTCAACGAATACCCTTAGAAGTCTTTAACTTTTCGACACTTACTACGGTATTATTATATTGTAGATTCAGTGTAATAATATCGTATTGGGCAACAGGGCTTAAAATCGTGTAGTGATCATCGAAACGTCGCAAAAGTGGTCCGCGGGACCCACTGCCCTATACAAGCGATACAAGCGATTTTACAACGTATTGTTATTATTAATGGTAAACGATTTTTTTGATTTTCTATTCGGAAAAAATATTACGGAAACGTCGGATAGTTTATGTTTTCAATAAAATAATTAAGCGTTAAAAACGGATTTTCGAAACGCATTTGTATAGGAAATAGATCAGTTGGACGCGACTTCGGTTTTGGAGTCGACAGATCGCGCAGAAAAAGATAGTGGTTTGTTGTAAAAAGTGCGTTTCACGCGAACAACGATATGACCGCTGTGTCATTGCAGTAAAACTAAACGGCAGACCACCAGTCGGCATCGGTATTCAGTGTTTTCTCGATTCTAAATGCCACGTGAGTTTGTAACGTGAAAAACAAAATAATTGGCGAAATCGATAATTTTAACATTTTTTTTTATTTATTTTTTTTTAAAACACGAAATTAAATACAATAATTATATTTATAATAATAATAATAATAATAATAATCGCGTGATAAAAATGTGATTCGCAATGACTTATTGCTGTGGTAACGATATTTTACTAGGCGATCGTATCATTTCCTCCACAATTGCCGCATGATGAATTTGTCGACTTTTCTGATAACGTCTACGTACGCGAAGTGAAAATGATGTGAAACGTAGTTCTGTACAATAATTATTACACACGGCGTTCGAGTTGGAATCGTTGAAAACGGGTTTTCACGTACGGTATTTGAAAAAAAAGAAATGTGTGTGTGTGTGTTTGCCAGACGAGAGACAAAAAATAAAAAAAAAACGAAAATATAAAATAGTTTATTACATTACAGGTGTGAAATATAAAAATGTACAAATTATTTTCTCTCGTATGTATTATCGAAACGTATTACTATAATCTGCAGCATTTCGACGTAACGCGCGCGTTTATTCATTAAAAAAAAAAAATAATAATAAAAACGCGTTACGAAAACAGCGAAAAAAAAAATTAATATTTTAAAATGTATAATGGTTTTTTTTTTTTTTGTCCTCAAAACCTGATAAAAGCGTCAGATGTAATATTTTCACGATATGTGTAATTCGTTGATATAGACTTATAGCGTAGTCGTAGCGCAGGGGACCGTTTTCTCGCGAACACAACGATTTATAGCTGTATTGAAATTCTAAAGTCTCTGCGCGTCCAAGCACTCGCTTTGAGCCGATGATACACACCGGCGGCTTGATAATCTTTTTTCTTCTTCTTTAAATACGTTTCGAATGATAATCGTTTCTATATATAACACCGTTTCTTGTCCGTCTCCCGTTATTTAATCGATTATATTAAATTCACTTAAAACGTTTGTGATTTTGTCAATCCGAAAAACATCCCGCGCACAATAACAATATTTTCACCGTACGCTGTCAAAATATCTATCTTGCGACGTCCACACGAATAGCGAACAAAAAAAAACCAAGAAAAAATTTAAAAAAAATTTAATTTTTTTTCTTCACAAAACGACGGTTAAAACCAAAAAAAAAAGTCGTTTAATCGTCCGCCGCAGTTATACTTTGAAATATCGGCCCGTTCTCGTATCAAAATACGATTTACTAAAAAATATTTTCACACTCAGATGTGTGTGTGTGTTTTGCAAAGGTTTTTCTGTGCTGCATTCCGGTCGCACTACGAAATCGATTCGTCGTACCGTGTAACAACAATGTATTATATAGCGCTGATATTGTGTGTCGAAAGAGCGGATATCTGCAGGTTTTTGGCTGATTGGACGTGTCTGACGACGCGGCCGAGGGAAAAATCTCGCGCGTTTTGAAAACGTTACGATGGTCCAGTCGTGATATTATATAGAGCGAGCCGAGAGGGATGAGACGATGCGGTTTTCGACAACCGTACTTTTATACACGTATAATACTACTACTGCGGTATAATCTTATCTCGGATTATCCAGACGTTTAAATGCATCAATCATTTTTTACTTTTTCCGCGCTGTTTCTCCTCCTCGTCTACACCGTGCGCGGTCAATGATGGAGTCTAACGGTCCTATCTCCGAAGTCAGCTCTGGAAACCGGCGGTAGAAAAATAATTATTATTATCAACGACGGATATGACGGTGGTGTACACGGAAAATCTCAGCGAGTACGTTGTTATGGGTTCGTCGGATTTTTTCACGAATAATATAAATTTCGCGTCGAAACTGTTCGGACGTTTTCCATAGACGAATTGGATAAATAATAATAATAATAATAATAATAATAATAATAATAATAATAATAAAAAAAAAATTGCAGTTATCGCGAGAGAAATAACTTCTTTTTTTTTGATTAAAACACTTTTAAATATCGAATTACAACATAATTCTTATTCCAAAGAACAGCATTTTTCTCTCTTTCTCATCGTCTGCGTGTAAACAACAACAATTATACAAAATCGTTTGTAAAATATGAGATCAACGCGTTTAGTAAATACCGTAGTTATCTAATGCGTGTACATATTTTTTTTTTTTTTTGTGAAATTCTCTGTAAAAATTCAAAACGTCTTCGAAATTCTCTTTTTCTAAATTTTTTTTTCATCTCGAACACGTTCAACGCATTATACACACTAGCCAATCGATTCGTATAATATTATACGTGGATATTTTTTTATTTTTAACAGAAATTCGAAAGTTTCATTCTCTCTCTCTCTCTCTCTCTCTCTCTCTCTCTCTCTCTCTCTAGTATAATATCAAAAAGAAAAAAAAACAAAGAAAATAAAAATTCCTCGATGAATTTGTCGTATTGTACAATATATATATATATATATTTTACAATATAATATAAATAAATATATATATATGTATATATATCGGCGACAGGAGCAAAATCGAGCGACGCGAGTCCCTTTCTATTGTGCGCCTTTTCGTATAGTCACACGAAATCCATTACCGCGCGAAAGTCTCCTTGCAAAGTCTCCGCCACACCACCGGCCGATCGCGTATACGCGTACGTACGCATGATTATATTATTTCGCACTCGTTCGTACTACACGGAGTAAAATACAATATCGAAAATCCTTTCTCACGGTTAGGCTAGGGAAACTTCGGCGGATTTAAATAACGCGCGGTATATTTTTACACGAATCTGGAAGTCTGGGTGTGGGGGAAAAATACACACACAAACGTAATGCAAAACGAATTGAAACATGGAAACGAGAGAGGAATTTTACACCCGTAGCGGCATTGTGACGGAGAATAAACGAACGAACGTACTAGCGTATAACGCGTCGGCGAAAAGAGTGAAACGGTCAGACGAAGGCCGTAAGGTTTATCGAATCAACTCGTTGTCGTGCAGTGCCTGCGTGTGTGTGTGTGTGTAACGACAATTGTCATGTAAAGAGAAATCGGTTTCCTCTTATTGCAGTATTGGATTTCAGGAATGTTCAGTGAACTATTGAAAAGAAGAGAGGGGAAAAAAAAACTTATTTCAATGCACGTAGAAGTATACGCGAACGCGAAATTGGTCGCGTTTTTTTTTTCTTCATCGCCGGTGGGTTTTTTTTTTTTTTTTTGCGGGAAATTCATAACGCGAAGTTTTCAATTTAACTAAAAGTTTGAAATCGAACAAAACAATTTTTTTCTAAAATTTACTCGTGAAATAATTATTAGTTTTTCGATATATATATTATTTAAACAAACTACGTTTATACTCGGGGAAAATTTCGCGCACTAATTGTGAGTACATTATTATAGTTTCGCCATCGGTTTTGATTTCATAATAAATTATCGTTAATTGAATTACATCAAATTGAGGTTTGTTCACGTCAATTATAAGAATTGCGCGTTTCCGCGATATTATAATAATTCGGCTAATTTTTTTTCATAGCCCCGATTGACGCATTGCGAAAACGAATGGGTGGGTGGGTGGGGAGAGGACACCATTTTTTTTTTCTATGAAATACTGTGTATACAATAAGTATATTTATTTTTTGTCGTTATATTTTGCCAGATTTACTTATATTTTAATCGTTCATATATATTATATTATTAATAGGCCATTTATTATTATCTACGCATTCACTGCTGTTAAACATTTGTGACGCGAGATTGCAACGGGATTTCTTTAACGCAGAAAACATAATCACAACGCGGACAAAGAAAAAAAAATTAGTCCATAGATCACTCTTCTCGTAAATTCCTCTAGATATCCGGGTCTAAACGACGACGACGATATCAAAATCGGTTCGGTCGTTTCTGCGCCGTTTTGCTTTCTCTCCTCCAAAAACTTAATCTTATACAAGTTAATTTGGATTCGTTTTTTTCTCATTCAATGGTTTCTGTATACGTGACATTTCTGCCCCCCAGGTTATTGTGTCCAATGTTACAATAAATACAGGTGCGTTCGTTACGTTGAAATTGATGTCGCGTTTAATATTTAAAGCGAGCGCGAGACAAAATGATTCACCTGTAACACACGTATCAACTGTTTAGTATCATTTTTCTACATTGAATTTCCACAAATCGCAATTTTCGCGAAAAGTGGGTGCACACGTCCAAGGGACATTAATAAACGTTGTCATTTTATAATTTGTTATTTGTCGATACGGAATTATTTCCGTAATTTTTTTTTTCTTTTGAAAAATTATCAATTTTGTAAACACGTTCTTGCATTTAGAGCGATTCATATACATATGAGAATACGCGTTTTCGTGACGGTATATAGTATATATATATTTTTATTTTTTTTTTTGAAAAAAAAACGTCATTGCGACCACCAATCGACGACGGTAATTTCGGAGAATTAAAAAAAATATACGGCGATTATAATAAAGGCCCAGTGCATTTGTTATTTGCGTGTATATACGAAAATTAAGACATCGGGACAAAGAATAATTCGTTATTATTATTATTTCGGTTTGTTTCGATTAAAATCTAAACGCTCATATAAGCGCGCGTAATCCGACCGTCTTACGGGTTAATTCCGCAGCCACAACAGTCGTTCGTATAATAAAATAATAATATGTAATGTAACATAAATACAACGACGTCGTTGTTCATTCGTTGTTCCGAAACGGGAGGTTTAGAATTTTTGCTCGTGTATTTTAATCGTTGCACGGAAGTCGTTGTTCGTTTTGTTGAAGAAAAAAAAACAGATTCGAATAATTACCGATTTGCTCAATAAAGCGTAAAGACAATGCATTTTTTTCACGTTTTAATCGCCATTGTGTTCATCCAGTCAAATAACAACATTATTGTCGTTTCAATCGGTCAAAAACAATAATCAGAGTGACCGCGATGACTTTTCTCACATGTGTTCGCAATTTTTTCATCTCTCTATTACCATCGACATTTCCGTGAATCAAAAATCGATTTTCGATTGGAATTCATATTTGACATTCTGACGTCGTCCAAGGCTCAAGATGATACCATTGTCATAAACCGTGGTATATTACCGTTGACCTGCGTACAATATCCCTTAAATATCAACGGTTTTGATAGTTATCTTAAGTTATAGACCACGTCATGTTTGATTGAGAAAAAAAAAACTACTGTATCGATATTGGATAGTAGTGGTGTTTTGAAAAAAATCAAAAAAAAATTAGCGCATAAAAACAGTTAAGGAACGGAAGTCATTCGAAGGGAGAGAACAACATTTCATGGTAAATTGCATTCGTATAGTTAACTAAGGATTTGA
Organism: Chaetogeoica ovagalla; assembly: GCA_032441825.1. NCBI lineage: Eukaryota > Metazoa > Arthropoda > Insecta > Hemiptera > Aphididae > Chaetogeoica > Chaetogeoica ovagalla. The sequence goes on from CM063736.1 coordinate 9,258,904, forward strand.
TTTTTTTTTTCTTACTGTACGCGTCCCTATAGAAAAGTCGATTTGAAAACATGCGTGAGGCGCGATATTTTATACGAACGGTAAACGCGCATTATTGACACGTACGAGATATTGTAACGATATGGGGGGAACATCGTGAAACGGGCGAATGGCCGCGGACAACGTAAATGAAAATAGCGGATTAAATACTGGCATTTTGCGGAGAATGCGGAAAAGTTTATGGTAAAACTCGTCTCACAGGACCCCCCCCCCCCGTACGAGATTGAGAAATTGTCGGGGAACGGTATGCGGACGTCCGTCGGAGTCCCTTCAACGACTTATATATCACCTCGGTGGGGTACGCGGAAGGCCAATATTAATTGAAAAAAAATAAAAATACGAATAAGAGAACGCGCAAACGTCGACTCACACGCGCTCGTGTACCCGACGGAGTCGTGTAGAATACAAGTGAGTGGAAAGATGAAGTACACTTTGTAGGACGAAATTTCGAACGCCGATTTTTTTTTTTTTTGGAAATTTCGAATAGCACCGGATACCCGAGGACGAAAACATCAATAATAATTATTGTTCCGAATAATAATTATCAATAATTATTATCACGAAATATTTTTAATACACACGAGTTAGACGATGATAATAATAATAATGATGATGATGATGATGATGATGATGGCCGTTATGCGTCGTCTGACGGCATAAATATAATACGATCGCTCGAGCGGCGATATAGTTATGGCCGCCGCCGGCGGATTCGTGTGTTATATTGTCGACCGAGCCCCGTTCAATTTACTCGACGGATTAAAAAGCAATAGCGACCCCGCTTTCTCGCACGCCGCTGCAAGCGCACAGCGTTCCGCCGTCTCTGCGCAGTTCTCATCCTCCTCCTCCTCCTCCTCCTCCTCATCGCCGTCGCTCGCGGGTCTCACGTTCTATTCCTCTTCTGGAGATATATAACCTCCAAAGACTTTTATCCTGTTTTATATACGAAAACGGACCTTCCGCGCCGACAAAGGCGATATCCGAAGCCCGCCCGCTCCGAGTAAATTCTGATGTAAAAAGCCCGCGAGCGCGATATAATAATAGCAATTACCCGCCGCCGTCGTGGTTATATGTTTTTAGCCTTTACGCGGCGGTTAAATGTGCCGTGGTATAATTATTATTATTATTATGGAAACCGAGGAGAAACAGAGAGCGGGAGAGAGCGGGAGAAAAAAATACGAGACGGCGGCCGTAGCGAAAAATACTCGTGTTCGGCTCCGCGATTACGTACTCGTATACGAGCGATTGCTACATACGCGCGAGTGTGTACGTCCGCCGGATATACCTTTGATTTTGTTGATGTCGTTACCGCGCTATTACCGAGCGCGCGGCACTTTTCCATCGTTTTACATTCGCATAAAACTACACATCGTTGTACATTAGCGGGCACACGCAAAGCGGCGAACTTTTTTTTATCCGAACAAAAAAAAAAAAAATTTCAAACGCCATTTTCTACTATCGAAAAACGGACAAAAAAAAATTAAGTTTTTTTTTTTTTTTTTTTACCCGTATGCGTAGGCGCGCGCTCACACTGCGATTGACGGAAAGAACGCGATACAAAAAAAAAAAAAAAAAATCAGTTAAAAGAGTTCTCGCTGAACTTTTCAAAAAAAGAAAAAAAAAAAGTTAATTAGAAATTTTTTATTAAAATTTGTCGTTTTTTTTGTTTTTAATTTTAATATCGAAATAACCCGCGAGAGCTCGACGAGCAATTAATTTGATTTATTTAAAAAAAAAAAAAACCGTCCATGTATCGACGACGAAGACACTGCGTTTTATCCGTTATACATTTGTTTTTATTCTTCTTTCGATTGAACGACGAGTTATTTTTTGTTAAACATGTCCTAACGTCACCGAGAAAGCGTAATCAGCTTGCGCACGTCAATTTTCAAATCGTAACGGCGTTACGCGTCGCGTCATCAGCGACAATAATATATTATGTAACGCAACTACAATCCGATTATTTCGCGTCTTCGGAATAGGACCGAATACACGCACTGCACACATCGTATACCAATTATACGTGTTTATATAAACGCGGTTGGATATTGGGTTATACGTCGCTGTATTCGATTCAATATGCGATTGGACTTGGGCTTGCATACGTGTTATCGGGCGTGTATATTTGGAGAAGACGAGAGTTAATATATTCTCCCGTGTATACTGGACGCCCGTTGATAAAACGACGTTTCTCCACCGCCGTCGTCGCGAGACATTGCAATAATATACAATGACGAATGTGTTTATCAGCCGTTAACCGACGACGGAGACGATGCAGCATCATTGTCCCGTCGCAATCGCAATTCCAAAGGCTTTGTTATCTGCTGACCGAACGCGCGCGCGCGCGGTTTCGTATGCTTGTGCGTGATATTTAAATAATACGAATCGCTACTGCTGCAGCTAAAACGCGGAGACTTTTTTCAAACTTTTCATAAGTGCGCGACACGATATGGACATTTTCAAATTTAGACGACCCGTCCCGTTTTTTTTTTTTTTTAATATCAATTATATTCTATTATATATTACACTAATCGAATTCATTTTATCTAAGCGGTTTGACATCAGTCGAAATTCGTTCCAAAATTTAGTATTTTCGTTGCTACGCGCTGATCGAAAATCCCACTTCACCATCATGCGAAGAATTGAAAATATAAGTCTTTGTATATAAATCTCGAGTAGACAACACCAGAAATCTATTTTTCATCACTTTTCACGTGAATATTTTTCGCGACTCGAAATTTCGGAGTTCATGACATATTATTATTATTATTATTATTATTATTACTACGAGTCGAGGTAAAACGATTTTTTTTTTTGATATTTTATTTAAGAAAAAAAAATTACGTTATAGTACGCAATAATCTTAACGATATTAAACGAGCGAAATAAATCCGGTTTAATTCGAAAATTTTATATAAATACCGCATGACAACATTATGATTGTCGAAGAAAAGGAAAAACTGATGCAAGAAATACTGGATAGATTTGCCGATGACCTTTGACAGTTGACATTGTAATATGTGTCGTATGACGTACAGTATAGATATGTGATAATAAATCACGAAATATCGAAGTTATGCGTGTGAAAAAATATTATTCGTTCGATAATTTAAGCTAAATAATTAAATATTTGTTTATCCGCACGCGCGCAAAAATTATTTTTCACCCTCTCTCTTCGATTGAAAATCATTAGCCTAGGCCCACGTGTTCATGTAAATATATACGTATATACTATAGCCGGATTTATAGCGACTTTTTCGTATAACGTGAAATATTTTCGCGTTGTTTGAACACTGTATTCTGTTAAAAACATTACGTTGAATACTTATGAATAATAATTGAACAGTCGGTTAAAGTTTTTTTGGAAAAAGAAAAACCTATTAGAAAACGAAGGGGAAAAAATGGGGGGGTGGCGTACATGAATGAACAGGAAAAAAAGTGAGTGAGAAAACGAGCGCGCAGTCCGTCAACGAAATTTGCCTCGTTCACGTCGAAATAGAGTAGGTGTATTTATAAAATTTTTCTTTTTGCATCGTGCGAAATCATTGAAACGTTTATAAAAACATTATTCATACGGCGAGTGCGCGCGGTGGACGATATTATTATAGTACGCCGACTAATTAAATTTAAACGTTTCAATTAAACTCTGTAATTGGAACTATTAAAAACTTTGGAACGAGTCGGTTTGCAGGTTAATTCCTTTGTGTGTATATTTTATGCACGCGTTTGTCTTAACCTCGGCTCTCCGATTCAATTCCACAATTATATGTGTATAAATTCTAAATATACTATATTATAGTATATTATATTTTGCTCACGGTCGGCGGATTCGCAATGAATTACGTTTATAACATATAAGAATCCGTACAAGACATAAAAGAAACGAAATAGTAAAATTCGAATTAATACACGTTTTAAATACGTTGATTTGTATTAATTACGTTTTACGGTATTGCGTACCAATGGATTGATGTTGTGCTCGGAAAAAAACGGCCATAAAATTATATTTATTTCATTTAGGAGTCATTAGAGAGACGTTAGGTTAGGTTGGGTTATATCTGGCCCGGAATCGTTTCGACCGGTATCCGTACAAGTTTAAGAGAGTTTGCGATCCCTGGATACGTGTACCAGCAATGGTGCCCACTCTGCAGGATACGTACAAACACACTGCGTATTCGTGTGTCTGAAATTGACAGACGAAACGTCACCCTGCGTCTCCGGCTCGCCTTTCGACCGAGGGTCGTAGAAGAAAGTCAGAGTCGAAGCAAACGCGTTTCTGAACCGTCAACATCGTAGTTATGTGAAAAAAAATTGCACGACGAATGTAAATTAAAGTGTAAATTACCGCGACAGGGGATTGTTGTTAAACCGTTTTCCGATAAATAATTGTATTTATTGAAAATGAACGATGACGGCGATAGAGTATATTTACGAGGCAGACACGACTGCTGTCTGTTGTAAAGTCAGAAAAAGAGTGCCTTATTATTATACGTTTGTGTTTACACCGTAATGACGTATTACTTGTTGAGCTTAACATCTGAGATATTAATTATAAGAACAAACGCGATTTAACAACAAAAAACAGCCGAAATTATTGTGAAAGCCGACAAAAAAAAAAAAGAAAAAGAATCAAAATAAATCCTTTACGAAATCATTGGTAGGGACTTAAGACGACCGAAGCGTATTCTACATAGTATATTATATATATGAAATATTATATAATTTTTGACTTGTACGCGCTACTTTTTTTCCGAGTAACGACGACGACGACGACGAGAATAGTTAATGAAAGATTACTTATACTTATCGCGCGGATTATGTAAATCACTAACCAGGAATTTTCGCCGTAGACATCTTCTACTACGATTAAACCGAGGGAGAAAAAAACTATTTGTGTTTCTCTTTGTCTTCACTTCAATTATTATCGTTTAAGTGCAGAAAAAAAAGAAGAAAAAACGAAAAAAAAAAGTGACTAAATTATAAAGTAAATAATAATGAATAATCATCGTGCCGATGATGTCTTTAAACGTCTTAACCTTTGCATTGTTCTCGAGATGTTTTTTAGTAGCTGTAGCTTAAGCTACGGCCAGCGTTTCAATTAGCGTTTCAATTATTTTCACCAAAAGAATTAACACTTAAATAAATATGGTTTACTCTATAAAATCGTATTTACTACGTATAAATACGCGTTTGATAAAGAAAAAAAAATATATATATGTATACTGAAAAAAAACCGAATATTAGACGAATTTAATCGATTCGCATTGCCAGGGCTTTCGAAAACAAAAAACAATGACCGTGTTGAACTCGTGAATAATAATAATAATAATAATATTCATATTGTGTACGTGGTTATTATATTATCCGTCGTATAATATACGTATATATGTAATAACTTTTGAATTTTTAATATTCGTTCTCTTAAAAGGTATTAATTAAAATATTTGTGTTTTTTGAAACGTTAAAAATTCACTATCGCACCGATATTCGCGAATTTCAAATAAATAATAATAATAATAATACCGTATATTGTTATAATACGCGGAACAATGTCGAGTACATTTTAATAATTTTAAAATATTAAATACAGCGCTTTATCCACGCGCGGAGAAATTTTTATATATATTTTTTTTTATATGTATATAAAAACAAAACGTTTTAAATTTAAAAATGTCGACAATATTATGCGGGATGAAGGAAATATTTCTGAAATCGCGAAATTTAAAATACCCTTTAAACGAATACGGACGATCATCCGTCGACAGAGTGAAGACGTGCTACGTAGAAAATCACGCGAGATACTTTTTTTTTTACATTCTGAGCGAATTGAGTTTATTTTGTTTTCATTATTTTAAAATATTTTTGTTTCGTCTGTAGACACATTTCGTGGGCATATAAAAAATGCGTTGCGTTGTAAATTGTTTTAACGTTATTCGATTTTCCCTTAATATATATTACGTAGTTTCCTTAACCGACCGATTTTTTATTATTATTTTCTTTTTTTTTCATTTCTTTTGAAGTATTCAGAACGCAATGGCGAAACGTTATCGAATTCAAAACAATATTGTAAAATTTCTTTCTCTCCTACCTAACCGACATCTACACTACTATCAGCGCGGTCCGTTAGATTTTTTTTTTAAAAAAATATATATATTTAACTAAATTCGATTGTTGCTTATGAGAAGACAAATAAAATTAATACAAAAAAATTCCTCTCGGAACGCGTGCGTACGTGTATGTTTTCGATTAAATCCTATTACGAATGTATTTACCCGAAATTGCATTTAGAAACGTAACGTACAACTAGCTAGAGAAAGAGAGTGTGTGAGAGAGAGAGAGAGAGATCAGAGAACGAAGTCAACCGTATATCAGTCTAACGAAATAATCGTTATACTCCGGTACATTGAGTCGTTGATAACCGTAACGCGATATAATATAATATGCGTTTCGTCGTTATGCTGTTCGTCGCTGATAAAACGTTTACACATCTGAACAAATTCGAATCGGCTGCACGTGTTGTTGTTGGTGCTTTAAAAATCTAATGTTACACGATCAGATGGTTGATAACCGTAACGCGATATAATATAATATGCGTTTCGTCGTTATGCTGTTCGTCGCTGATAAAACGTTTACACATCTGAACAAATTCGAATCCTATTAATAAAATCGCACGTGTGTTGTGCGAATTAATACACCCAGATTCCGTCCTCGTACATATATATATTTAATAATAATTCTATTTTTATCACGAGCTATGCTTAAAAGATAAAACTATAAAATATATATAAAATAATGAAATAAAATAATATAATAAAACTAATAGGCGTTTTATTTTTTTTACCGCCACTTGATAGCTGTGACGCATTTAGTGAACTAACAAGTTAAGAGATCGCAGAATTCGGAAAAGATTGCGTTCTGAATATTTTGGAAAAGAGACTCTTCAATTCTTCGGGATATCCAAAACACCTCTGTATAATTACGTGAAATGTTTTTTTTTTTCAAATATTATTTTTCTCGAGTAATTGCGTGTCGAGATTATAATAGGCACTCCTATACTTGTTGCAGTGAAGCACTAAACGTTTCGTAGAATTAGTGAAAAAAAAAACTCATATAGCGCATTGTATACGTATTACGTAGTAACAATTCATTTTAATTAAGACTCACTGTTTGGCTATGCTGAAAACGCGTTTGCAGGAATTTATTCGGATGTATAGTGTTTTATTCATCTCGCGCTTTTCGTAGTGGCAGAAAGCGAAACAGAAGCGAACTTTATAAAGTTTTTTTTTTTTTGAAAATTGATCCGTTTTGCGTACACGAAAAAAAAATGTTTATTTAAGTACCCGAATGTCTTTTTTTTTTTTTGTTTTTTTTTTTACTACAGACTCGCAGTTGAAACGATATAATGTTTCGCGAGTTGAAATTTTTGCGTATAAATAATAGTCATAATGGGCGATTTTCTTTTTTTCTCTTCTCCTTAGAAAACACGTTTTATACGTTTTTTTTTCTTACGCAGAGTTACAGAGTTGCAGATGTTGACGAAATATTCTCGGTCGTATCGAGCAGCATCCGACTATTCACACTACGTCTCGAGTTTCCAGCACGCACGCACATACACACACACACACACACACCCACGAGATGATAATGTATTGTGTTATGGCGACGGCGGGAAAGGAGTAAACGTACGTATAATATAAAAGAAGAACGGGATGAATTGAAGCGCGAGAGGAGAGGGGTAGTTTGAATAGATTCGAAGAGCACAGTTAAAAAGTGACGCGCGAGTAGAGTATTTATAATAATGGGCGAAAAGAACGTATGAATATTCTCTGAAATTAAATTAACTCGGTAAAAAGGAGTTAAACGCGTGATGAGCGACGCTGCTGAGGAATACCGCACGCAGCACGCTGCGAGGAAAAACTTTTGACTTGAACAGATGCGGTGCGCCCGCCGGTTTTCATCGTCGTCGGGACCAATATCGTGTTTTATTTTTCATAATAATAATAATAATAATAATTAATAATATGTAATATTATATAATACATTATATAACGGTGACGTGATATAATGGACTGGCGTTCAATGGGAACGTTCGTTATAAGTATATGCAGCGCGCGTTATGAAATCCGAAGTTTAAAATTTCAAATACAAGCCGCGCGAAAATTCGAAACGTTTCGAAAAACCGCGCGGAGTGATTCGAAATATACATATTATTATAGTGCGATATTCGCGAAACGAGCTTAAAAACGGACTTACGTTGTCACAAACGAGCCGTATCGATCGATAAATTCAAATCGCGCGATATCGCGCTTAAATCGATGATTATGTGCGCATCCCAGTCAATGGCGTTTTGAACGTCGTAATCACACGCCAATACGTTTCGGATTCCGACGGAGGGAATAATTTTTTTTTTTAATTTTAAATAATAATCGAAATTATCGTGTTAGTACAGTATTACAATATTTTTTCACGCCAAAATACTAGGAATAGGTTAAAAATGACATAAACTAAAGCCTTAAACGTCAAAAACCTCGAAAAATGTAAAAAAAAAAAAATGTCCTGTATCAAATTTACAGCATGTACCTCGGAAAGCGCCGTGTTAAGCGTTTCAATATGTCAAACACGTCGTTATACGCGAAGTCTCTATATACTATATTCATTAAGATTTTATTTAATTACTTTTTTTTGTTTATCGTTAATAATTATTATTTATTTAGTGTATATCGATACGTTTTGTTATAAATGTTTAAACGCGTATATTTTTTTTATACGATTGATGGAGAAAGTGTTCATTGCAAAACTATATTTAAATATAAAATTACAAACGCCCTTTCAAAAAAAAAAATTCTCACTATATAGTGCCTTATGTTTGCAAAGTATATTTCGTATTCTCGCGGGTATTTGAACGATACGGAAAATATCGACTACGCTATACCTAGTCCGTCCGAGTCGGACTAAGTATAGCGTAAAAACGAGGAATTGAAGAAACTGTGAGTGTTTTTCATCGTTAAAAAACGATGAAAAAAAATAAACGTGGATAGATTAAGAATGTCTTCGATGTGTTTCAGAATATTACGAAGAGATCCGAAGACACGTTTTTACGTATGACGAAAGACAAATATTGTTTGTGCTCTCTCTCTCTCTCTCTCTCTCTCTCTCTCTCTCTCTCTTCTATGAAAATCTCATAAAACACAGCCAAATACGGCAGAAATTTGTGTGTGCCAAAATAACGCGTAATATTTAATCCGTATAACATCCCAAATATTAATTGATCGGGAAGTACGAAATGATAATTGTTATGTCGGTAAATTCTTAAGTGCCCATTGTGAGAACAATTTATAATTTATCGGTAAGTATTTTTGTTGGACAACATTTAACACAAAATGAATTTATTTGCGTACAACATACGAATGTTATTACGTATATATATAAATCTTTTTTAGTTTCGACGGAACAAAATAACGTACGTTCGTATTATTAAATGAAAACGAAACGTTATTTTTCAAAGAAGAAAAAGAAAGAAAAAGAAAATCGTTTAAAGAATTTCGTCGATTCTTTAAAATTTAAACGTTTTTTTTCGTCGCAATATAATTTTAATTATACAAAAAAAAAAAAATAAACAAAGTACGCCTTGTATAAATAATTTAAATTTTAAATGATAAACTATAATATTTTTATTATTATTACTTTTTTTTCTTCTCTACTTTTATCGTTTTCTAAACGTCATATTATTATTCAATTATTATCATCAAATGAATATTTTCCTCCGTCTATTTCATTACAATCTTTTAAATCACTTTGAGTTGTAATTTTTTTTTTTTTTACTGTTTTGTCGGGGGTTTTTCTTTTTTACCGTTTGATCCTATTTTTTCATCAGTGCCGTCGCCTGTAACGCCGTATTCTTATATTATTTATACAAGGCGAGCTTTTAATAACGACTTTTAATTACATATATACGTACATACCGCGAACGTTTTCGATTTTTAATTCACTTAGAATTTCGCGAAAATTGCCTCTAATCGCAGAACCGCAATGAAAATCGTCCATGCGACGACGACGACCTTTTAACTAATTTACTTCTTCTTCTCTTGTGTAGTCGACCAAAAAACTCGTATCACTATGTCCGACCAATATTTTATGAAATCGATTTATCGATTAATAAACGCAGATCATCTTTATCATGGATAGTATATGGTGTATTGGTGATTTTCAGCAGATGTCCGTCGTTCTGTAATTCTCCACAGTCACATCTTAGGTTTTCCTCTTATTTTACGAGATTTACCCGTGTACAGTCTGTCCCTGTGCGTATGCGGTTGAACGTTTTCCAGTGTCAGTAAGGTAGTTGGTGTCCAGAGGGACATGTAAGGCTTCTTTAATCACGTCAGGGTTGATTGATTCCTCTTACCACTTTTCGAGGCGTTCGTCTGCTGATATTTTTGTTTGGAGTTCACATACTCGAAGTAACCCGTCTCTTGATTTGAGCCGTTTATGGGGCGCTACATGTCCATTCATTGGATTTCGTTCATTTTTTATCTGCTTTTATTTTTACTTATTTACGACAATATACTGCAATACCGTCGGCTATGTGATACTTTTAAGCCGTCGTGTATTATTTTCGAATTGAAAAATTATTTTAAAAACGTACGGCGGCGGCACGTTGTTTTCAAACTAAACTTTTAACCGTGTCTGTGTATATATGTTATAAAAGTGTAAACGGTTCGGTAGGAGAGGCAAAAACAGAATCGGTTTAAAAAAATAATAACGCGTCGCACCGTTATCCGAGTAATTAGAAAGTTTTAAAAGTGACGTCTTAATGTGGAATGTTTTTTTGTTTCTTCGGCCACGAAATCCCGAACTCTTATACTTATAAAGTAGTACACATAACAATACAAATGACGACGACAAACGCCTGAACACTGAAATAGTTTAAAGTGCATGAAAGTAAGTTCAAAGAAAATCGCATCGATAAATCACAAGTAGACTGTTCGGTCTTTTATGTGAACGGTTTAATATTTTCGTTTTCATACGTTTTTGCACGCATCTAACTTGAATATTTTCTACGCGCGGAACATTTAAAAAGCTGCGTCGGAAATTCGTATTTCTGAATTTATAAAGTCATATTGTTGTACGGATTTTTTTTTTTTTAATTTTTATTCGTTACGGCATTGAACGTACAGTAAACGCGGTTATTGTGAAATTTCGAGAGAGAGAAAAAGATTTAATAGCCGCTATCGGTGAAATTCACGCGGTTAATTTGCGTTGTAATTTATTGTCAACGATTAGCAATTAAATTGACATACAGTTCTTTTTTTTTTAATCTGTCAATTAATTATTATGACTAATATATTATATTGGTTTATGTTAAACGAACACCAAATTTTAATCAAATCAATTTTTAAAACTATTTATTTTTTTTGTATCTTTGATTTGTATACTTTTAATTTCATACGCACGATAACAAGTGAATTAATTCTGAATTTGGAAACGTTACACTATTCCCCTCTTCCCCCGTTTAAATCCGTTCAAGTGTTCTGAATAAAAACAAATTTGTTTTCTTTTTTTCTTCCTTTTTTTTTTTTTTTGGTAAATTTATTTGAACGACCAACTCTGTGTTAAAACAATCGACTATAGATGACAACTGCGCTGTTAACGTTTTAAGCGTTAACACTACACAAAAGTATAAATTATAATTAATTTCGTCTTATTAAACGTATAAAACTTGAAATATTTTCGTTGTTAACAAAATGTGCTTGTTAATGTGCCGTACAACATAAATCTATTCGAAAATATAATACGAATATAATACTTTTGATATACCTATCGTTGAAAATAATTTTTTTCTCTCTCTTTCTCTCTCATAATCATAGATTATAATATTTCGATTTAGCAAAATTGGTTAACTATATAAGTATTCATAAATATTTATTGTTTTCGTGTATAGGAAAACAGCTGCGAACAGCGTTACAACACACACACACATATTTTTTTCAGTATTGCCTGATTTTCGATTATTGTTCTTTTTTTTTTTTTTATAAGAAATCGAAATAAACGTAATTCTCATAAATACAAAGACCGTCATGTAGAATATTATATAAAAGAAAAGAGAAACAGTTAAAAAAGAGATTTTAATATAACGGCGTCAAGACGTTTAAGGAATTTTATAAATAATTTTAAATATATTTGCCTATAGAATAATATTAATAATGTATTAAGAATTTTATTACTCACATTTCACGTCGAAACCGCCGTTCAGTAAAATCAACGCGACCGCCACAATGAAAATTGCGTTATCCATTTTTAAAAAAAAAAAATTAATTTTTATTTTCTCCCGAACGTTAAATGCTCGACAACCGTAGTTTAATTCAGCGTTTCATTTCAATGTAGCCCTCGTGTACATTCACTCGTTTCAACCGCCATTCCTCCTCATGGTGACGAATTTCCTGAAAAACAAAAATAATATAATAGAAATTAAATATTATTATATCTCGTTCGACTTTTTTTTTTTTTTTAGCTCTGCAACCCCGTGTAAATTAATTTCGAACAAATTTCATTTCAGAACGTTTTATATTCATAAAAAAAACAAAAAAACTTTAAACAATAATTACGACAACGGTATCCTATTCATGTGTACGGAGGAATGCCGACATCGTTATTGGCACCGCCGCTATAATATAATTAAATTACAATATAAATATATTTAAAAAGCGCACCGAAAAAAAAAAGTTTAAAAAAATATACTAACAACTTGAAAATATTGAACTGTTTTTTTTGTTTGTTTGCTTTTTTTTTTTGTTTGTTTTCGCGCCGACCCAATTCCGTTTCGTCAGTACATACTGTTTTATATACGTTCGTGACATTGTCAACCCGTTGTTTATAGAAAAAAATATAATTATTACACTCTATACCGAGCAACGTATATTGTGTTTCGTAGCCGTAAGTGTGGAAATCTGTAAATGTCGTTCAAGAAACGTTGAAACCGTATTCCCGTGTTATTTTAATTTAAAGCCATACCTAAGCAGCACGCTTTAAAAATGCGCGTGACCCATAAAGGTTCACGACGCTATTCCACTAGCAACTAGAAGACCAGTTCAGCTATCTGTTAGTGAAAAAGCGTCGTATGATCGAATGTGATGCTAGTGAATTAGCGAACTATATTGCTAGTATACAAGCGTGCTGTAGTGAATTGTTCAACTTTTCGAACAACTGGCTGTGGCTAGTTTAATATTTAATAGCCCCGTGAAAACGGCGCTGTCGTTTGTTTAATGTTGTTAAGCTGATAACGATGTATTGATATTGTCAATATTAACGAAATCAAAATATATTACGCGTACGGTACACATTTTTAGTAGTTAATTCTACTATCCAAATACGGTATCTCACTAGAACCGTGTGAATTATTATTCCATTTCACTAGCAATATTAGCGAATAGTCAACCGGCCTTCTAGTTGCTAGTAAAATAGCATCGTGTAAAGGAACCTTAACCGATGATAACACTATAATTTCACGCAGACCGTACAAAAATGGTGAAAATTAGTAACGCGATTTAAATTGCGTTACACGGACGTCGAAATTCTATTAATTCCAATTAGCGGTAGTTATTGAAACCGACAGTACGTTTCTTACCCAAAATCAAACAATCTGCGGTGTTACGTTTTTCTATAATATTTGAAAAAGAGAAAAAAAATCAACACTCCCTTCAAACACTTCTAGGCACTTTTCGCGTTTTCCATACGTCTGTGTTAAGTGTTTCTGTATGTAATTCTCGTCACTATATAAACTGCAAATAATCCGCATTTCGTTCTCTCAACACAATTTATTAGAGAAATATTTCTCTCGTCCAATACACGCTTTCCGCGTTCTAGTAAATGTCTACTGAGTATAATGTACAGCTGGTGTACGCGAACGACGGAATAACATAGAAATTTTATTATATAATTTATAAAAATTAGAGAGTTAATATTTTTGTCAAACCCCGTAAGTCTCATTACCGTATATAATTACAATACGCATTTCACATAACATTTTATAGTTTATTTCCGTTTCTGTAACTTTAGCACATTTTTACTTGTGTTTATTTTACTGTTTTATTCAATCATTTGTTTTCAAAATACGTTTACCGAATTTTATTCGCTAAAAACCGCCACCGGACTTCATCCGTTCGCGTCCGTTTCCAACACGCGCACGCAGTACACGTTTTGCCACCAAGTGCTTGTGGTCACCCGGGGACGTCGTGTTTTGCCGTTCAGAGACCGTTGTTGTCGGTCGGGCCGACAAGTCGATCGCACATGTCCGCTGCGGACAGTTTGCGTTCTCCGCTGTTCGCTGCGTCAATAGATCCCACTCCATCCCCCGTTTTGTGGTGCCTAACCAGACCCAACCGTGTTTAAATAATATTACTATTATATATTGTCCGCAGTGGTTTAACTACAAAATACCATACGGGCCAGTAACGAAAGTCCTCCTCTTCCCCCTCCATCGGTGTATTACTTATAGTAAAATGTAAAAAAAAAAAAACAGTAAATTAACGAACTAAAATTTATCGTATTTTTCACACGGATTTACGATTCACGTAGATACATCCAATAATATTCAAAGTTAATAGCAATTAAAAAAAAAAAAAAAAATAATCACCGAGGAAAAATTCAAAACGTACATTTCAATTTCGTAGGGAATAATCGTATATAATAGAATGAAATGAAATCCGGACACGTTTTTCGTTTCACATCAAACTCTAAAACCCAATGTTCGTGTACCACAACGGGCCTACTATAAGTGTCCTCGACGATCGTATCCTTTGATTCCTACTAGACACACACGCTACGGATTGGCTGCGACGACCCGATAAACGTCGTAAATACTGTTGTTAAACGTCGTATCGTTCAGTTTCTAAACAATACAGAGACTGAAGTACAAGAGTGACTGATACAAAGAATCGGACGAGCAGTCGATTGAAATTTGTATACGTGCAGATTTTAAATTTGTTTTTCACAATTCGTTAACATTAAACAGAAAATGATACGTACGCACGGACAATATTAATACAAACACAATTTGACGCACACAATGGATACACGCTACATACAGAAAGATCACGACAGGCGGTTGTTGTAGTCGCAACGGTGGACGATTGATTAAACGGAACGAAATACGACTGAAGCGTTTGCTTGCCGCGGCCAGACTGAGCGATCCGTCGGTTTCGGACCGTTATTTATACGTGTTTTTTTTTTGCACGACAGCCACCACCCACTTTGTTGTTTCGTAGCGCTATCTGGTGACTACTTTCTTTTCCCGGTTTTATTACGGTATACGTGGGTGTTTGCTATTTAGTTTGACGCCGATCAATCGTGCGCGTGCATTTATATTTATTATTTTATTATTATTATTAATAATTTTATTTAATCGTTAATTTTCGACGAATATTTTGGCGAAAAAATTTGAACAAAATAATCGATGTTTATAACAAAATGAATGGTGCCAAATGCATAATGTTACAGTTGAGTGGAATTATGTATGGGGGGGGCTAATAAATTTATTATTGCTGAACTCGATCGAAACTTTGCGCGAAACTCACAGAGTAATATAGTGAATAATGTGTTGTCGAAGATATTAAAAAATAATTGTTTTTTCCGTACCGTCGGAATAATTATCATTACATGTCGTCCGTTTGCAAAAAGTTATGGAAAAGCCGTGGGAGTGCGTTTTAGCACCGACAATGTTAATTTATCGGTAAATTAAATAGTTCGAAAACACCGGTGAATTTCTCGAGAAAATTATGGGATTCGAGTGACGACGTTAATGCGAGAAACAATGGCGATTTAAGTAAACAGTATGGATACAAAAACGGATATTTAAACACGTCCGCGTTTTCATCGACAATGAAAATGTAAGATTTTTATTTTGTTCTATCACGCGTAATAAGCACAGACGACGATAGAGTTTTTAAAAAAAAATCCCGATTACGATTTCGTTACTATTTTTTATATACAGCCGAGAAAACTGCTGTCTGCAAACGGTTTTCATATGTATTGCGATTTGGCGGATTACAGTAATTGGATGTTTGAAACATACGGTAGGAGTTTTTCCACCTTGTCTTACTTTTTTCGAGTTTCGCGACATGAACACGGGGGGATACGGAGAAATGAAGTCTATCGGGATTAAGTCCATGTCGAAATAAATCGGGCACAGCATTTTTAAAACTAAACGAAGCGCGGATGACAGACGTACGCACTACTATACATACATATACATACATATATACACATATATTAATGTGATGGTGAAAAAAAATTTTTCGAAGATTTATTCGCTGCAACGTAGTAGTGACTAGTTGTTTTTTCACCTCCTGTTGCCTTCCGACTTTTCACATCAATTACCCCGCGACAAATAATAATTATATTACGCGGTGGTTGACGAGCCAAAAAGAAAAAGTAAAAAAAAGTCTTAAAAATCGTGTCAGTTCTCGGCGATTCGTAGAGAAACGATAAAAATCGTGGTTGTGCAAATGTCGCGTCGTCCGTTTCGTACTTTAAAAAAAAATGTTTTTCATAAGGAAGAAACGAGCGTGTGCAATTCGCAATAGGCCATGAAAATTAGGAGCTAAAATGGAGAAACTATTCGACGTGAAAAATTGGTGAACACGTTAAAGCATCGGAAAATCAACAAATTAATCGTGAACGTAATCGTCGAAAAAAATCGCATTTTTTTTTTTACTGTATTATTAAAAAAAAAAAATATCGAATAATTATTTAACAAAGAAAAAAATACCTATTAACGCGCACGAAAATATTGAAAATTTCTTTTTTTGTCAAACCGGCCGTGGTGTATCGTATCCCGAGTTTTATATTTCTATCACCGGACAGCCTTTCGTCTTGTATGACTGTCGTGTAAATTATTTAAAAATTAAAAGAAATTCATATTTGTTCATTGTAATCATTCTATTTTTAATAATAATAATAATAATAATAATAATAATAATAATAACGTAATAAATACGTTATTAAATGTCGTTGTATTTTTGGCGCGGAAAATTATATTATCGTTTTAATAATTCGCGTATACGAACGTGTAATATATCAAAGACGGTTCTCCACATATACGTGTACGAATTAAACTTCCTGCTCCGGGAAGACGTTATTTATGCTCTCATCGAGATTAATGGAATGTCTGCACTATATTACATAACACACGTACACACCTAAAGTTTGTAGCGAAAACTTAAATATTCGATTGCGACACGACCGCCACAACCACTACCACTACACACACACACATAAAACCGTTTGAAAAAATATGCGTGTGCTGGCTCGTTTCTCCTCCTTCTCTCTCGGTCTTATGAAAATATTCAATTTCCATTACGTATAAATCATGAGAGTAAAAAAAAAAAAAAAAATAATATATATATATATATATATATAACTATGAAAAGCGTATATATTTTTCGATGTCTATTTTTTTTTTTTTTTGTGCAAGAAAACGGAAAATATAAACAGACCGTTTTTCTCTTCTTCGTTTTCTTTTCTTTTTGTCAATCCGACACAGTACGGCGGCGGCGGTCCATTAATATCTTTAACATCGCCGTCTATAGCTGTATACAACGCATCAATCCTATCGTGGCAGCGTACGCGTGTATATACGAACTATACGTCGCGTAGGTGGTACCGCCTTTTTAAAATCCCTTTTTTTTTTCCTTCCTCCCCGTCCCTCCGAACCGATATCGGTGGCAGCAATCAATCGAGCGACGCCGGTACGCGATTTCCAATCATTTCTGGCCCGAACGGTCTTAAACTTTCGAACAAAGTCCGTATGGGGGGTAGAGGAGAGTTCTCCGCAGTTGAAGTACGGAGGGGAAAAAGAAGCCATCAGCGGCTATTCCCTTTTGTCTCCAAATACACACTGCACTCTCCAATCCGTTTTCATCATCTCATCGCCGCATCCGACAGCGCGCAGTGTAGGTATCCGTATATATAAAGAAAAAAAAATAGAAATAAAAACGGCGTTTATTTCACATTCGGTTGTTCGGTTCGTTTTGTTATGCGGCAATAATAACAACGAAATAAAAACAATATCGTTCTCGGCCAGGTACGATTCGATTGGTTTCTATTTCATTTCTTTCTTCTTCTTGAAAACGGAAAAATAAATATTATTATATTACGATAATATACGTTTTTCGCCACTTAACCTTTCGACTTTGTTGTTAAAAAAGAAAAAAACACACAGACACAATACGATCGGTGCGGCGGAACGCGGATTTCAACGGTGTCGAAGTGTACGGCGGTACACGCGGCTGGGAAGCGAAATAAACGAAATAAACGAATAATTCATTTATTCGCGACAATATTTTTGTACGTATATTGTTCTAATTCAGTGAACTCGACGGAGCGACTTTTGTTGCAAATAAAGTACACGTCTTTAAAAAATATTACGAAGTACGCGTCGTGAGCAGGAAATTCGTGCGTACGATTGGCGAGGGAAAAAGAGTGAAAACGTAATTGGCGTTCCGTTCCACGTTAAAAAAAAAAAAGGAAAAGAAAAACCCCCGTAAACTCGTATATTGTATACGCAAAACGCAGATATGTCAGTGTTTGTTCGAGTAAACTTTAATTTTATCACAACAAACGTTCTTTAAAAACTTACGTTCATCTGGAAATCGTTACTTGTATTTAGTTTTTGATTTTTATAAAATCAAAAGCAGAACTCTCTTGCGCGATATATATATATACTCATCCGTCGAAAAAAATTATTCCTGAACATGTTGCAGACGTTGTCGGGAAAACGAGTTTGCGAACATTTCATCAACCTTCTCTAAATCTTTGTCCTGCTCAATTTGAGGTCCCGTATTCTGATTTTTTACGTTCAAATTATTCTCTTTTCCATCAATGTGCTAAACGGCGCAAATCAATTTGTCCTACTCGCCGTCTTTTCGGTTTTGAAACCCCGAATTGTCCAGGAAAAACATTTGTTATTTATCGCATTTAAAATTCCCACGTAATTTTCTCTTCCTGTTGATCGTCTAAATCTCAACGACTCCCCTGTACGTCCACGTATACCGAAAGAATCGCTTTACTGAATAATCGATACAGAGATGTGGTCCACAGTCTTCGTTCTCCCTCGCCATTCTTAATTCCACATCCATTCCAATTATTTTCTTCATAATTTTGCATTCTTTGACTTCGCCATTTAACATTATCCTATTATTCGTTTCAGTTTATAGTTTTATTTTTGTTACTAATATATTTTTTTTCTTTACACTTACCGCCGACGATTAGTGCTCGTTAGAGCTTTCAGAACGTACCAGAATCGTAATTCGTACTCAATCGCGCTACGTTAATCGTCCATTAATTATCGATGACATTTCCACGATTTTCTTACGCGGTGGTACATTTCATTGTCCGAGATAAAATCCGCAACTGAATATAGCGCCGAAAAATGTACGAATAACAAAATATCGTATTCGATCAGTGAGCGCGTGTACATTTCAATCGTACGGACGGCGATTATTATTTTTCATAAAAACGACATGTTATATAAATATTCGCACTTATATTAATTTATCTGTTATGTACTGCAATACACATACGCGAAAGTTAATAAATCGGATCTCGCGTTTTATATGCGCACAAACACACATTTAACCTAATTCTACAAACCATTAAACTCGCCCACCCAGCAGCGGCGTACACGCGAATTTATTATTTTCTAGTCGACTACACACGCGTTCGGTTTGAAAAAAAGTTTACGGATGAAATTTCGAGAAAATTGAAATATTTCATTTAAAAAAAATAAATAAAAAACGCTTATTGTATTTTCCGCGAATCGGAAGATAGTGCGAAATTACAAAAAAAAAAAAACCAAGCGAGTTTATTTCGAACAACAGTTTAGTATATGTTTCTTACGTATGATAATAATTGTTCAATTATATCGCGTTAAAATGATCGTTTCTTTTTTGCTTTTCGACTCGAACAGTTTAGTTTATTACTTTACACAGTGATTTTTTTTTTTTTTTTTTTTTTACAAAAGTACAACCGATTGGTTGAGTACTTCATTTACAATCTTAACGTTTCGATTTTCGTCCCGGTAAAATCGATATCGTCTACACGTGTTTTTCAAAACTCTGAACTCGACCGATTCGAAAATGTCTCCTTTGCTGTTATACTCGCGAGTCATATAACTCGTCGCTTGTCCGACAACGAAATACGATCCGGTTTCGCCGTTTATTCGTTCGGAATTCGGTCCACCGCGCGGTATACGGCCAAGTGTATTTTTATAGTTTACGTGTTATGTGTTCAGGTAAATCGTTACACGAAAGTCCGGCGAGTTCAATGAAGCGTTTTTCTCAAGCAATGTATCGCTGCTACGGTCACGAAGAGGTAATAGTGTTTTTTTTTATTTCATAAAGTCGTTATACCGAAATTGGCCCGAGTAAATCGGTCGATTAAATGATACAAAAAGTAATATTTAGCGATAAATATCGCGTTAGTCGGGTTAGGTCTTACAGGTTAACTTACCGTAAATAACTAGTTATGTCCGAGAACACTGGAGTGACGTATTGTATTATTTAAAAAAAAAATAAAATTGTTTCGTATTATTTTGTACGTAAATATTGCGTTGTGTCGGACGATAAAATTTTTATAAAACGTCCGAAAAAATAAAATAAAAACACCGACGGTACGGGAGAACGGAACTGTAATGCAAAACGCGTTTGCTTTGGATTTATTTCACGCGAAATCTTCCGCCGATTCCGGTACAAACATACTGCCGTATACGCGTGTTTTTCCGGTCTGTTGACATTTTCTATCCCGGGCGGGAGGAGGGAAAAAAAGACCGACTATCCGGGCGAGTGCTGAGAACGCGGTGTCCGCAATCTATTAAACTGTATAGGTACTCGATTTCTTTTCTTTCGGGGCGTGCATCTCATTCGTCTAAAATCCAAAACATAAGTCTGCGCCGAACGTACAGTCCCGTGAACGCAGACGTTTTGATTAAACACGGCATTCGCAAACAGGGGGACCTCCTCATTCTCCGCGAGAGACTACAATATATATTATTACGCGTCTATCCGGTCGGTACGCCGTATGCGTGTATAGCATTTGTCGGTGCGGTAATACTCGTATATATGGGGGAAGAAAAAAAAACAGGAAAAACGTCCTTAGCTTCTAATAAACGGATTAAATGGAACGTTAGCTGTTGCGCGTAACTGCGAGTCTTTCGGACCCGGTCGAGTATTAATAATGCGCTTTTGTACGAGCATACGTTTTATTATTGTGAGTTTCGATTTCGATGTCGATACCGATACGTGTGGGGGGCACCGCGCAAAAACGAAAAACGTAATTTCGTAATCCAAACGACATTGTGTAAATTCTTTTTGAAAACAATTATCGTACACGGGCACGTGAGAAACAATAGGTATTATTATTATTATTATTTTAACGCGAGATCCAGGTGGCTTTGCTGAGTACTATTTATTTATTTTTTTCCGGTACCAGATTTTCGTCATACACTTCTTAAAACAGAATCGACCGTAGCACTCTGACAGCGTATAAAAGACCTTTTTTCAAGTTGAACTCGACGTTAATTGTTTCATACTAAAATTATTCTTTATAAAATATTCTATTCCCTGACCGTCGACTTTACCCGTCGTTCGTGTGCGAGACATTTTCTCGGACGCGTTCGAGTTCGTCTCCGAAACTATCGGCGGATCGATTTGATTGGAAGTGACATCGACATAGTTTCGTTAGAACCGAGTGTATGAAAGGTCCATAATTTCCTCGTAGAACCGTGTGAAAATAACGATTTTCACATCCGCGAAATTGAACAATTCCCAAGAAACAATTCTTATATGACGGCCGGGCGTAGTTTTCACTTTAGGAAGATGAAAACGTTCGAGGTATATATTTCGATGATCGGCGTTTTTAACAACAGTTATTCGATCAAATGTGAACGGGCGTTGAGTATTTTTCTTGAATGGTCGCGGAGGAAACGATCGTGTAAAAAAAAAAAAAAAAAAAATTGCTTACGCGACCGAGTTCATATAACGAAGAACTAAACGGACGTCAACAGTTGGATTAGTTGTTTATTGATTACGATTCGCGAAATCGACTATGGAGACAGCGCAGCGGATGATGGGCTCTTATATGACAACACCGAGTGCGGTCAGGCCGGTATACCGTAATCTATGCGTGATCAGCGTGTCGCAAAATTGTACAGATTAAACACGTGCAAAAGTTAATCGTTTCGGGGCTTGTTTCCCGCGACTTCGAATGCGAGAACGTTCGGCCAAACGACGTCGTTTTTTCCGACAGTTCTCCACTCGTACACCACACCGCCACCGTAATCGCAACAACTCGTTCGGCCCCTTTGGTCCCGGACGCCTCGCAACAGTTTCGCAAGCGGTTCTCCACAGTGACGGATACTGTGTAATCGCGAGATCGCCGTCCGATCACTATTGGACGGGCGGGGGAGTTTTTTTCTCTTTTTCGCTTCAACGCTCGGCACCGGAATTCGTCCGAATATTCGCTTCACGCACAATATAACGCGATATGCGACGCGTATGCGTATTCATCGTGGTCTTTCTACGGCGGAGGAAACGAACCGTTCTTCTCTCTCTCTCTCTCTCTTACTCGTTCTACAGTAACCGCACACTTCCCGCGCGCGGGCCTCGTCGACGATTAATAACGACATTACTGGCCCGGAGTAATAATAATAATTAATAACGCGAAAGGACGTTTAACGAGGTCCTCCGCTCGTCTGCGCGCGCGATGCGGCTTCCTGCGCCGTATAAACAGTTAAGGCATGTGCACGGGTCTCCTCTACATAATATGGCCCCGAGGTCCGAGTCCTGCACACGTATTTATTAGTGCGTGCGTGCGTGTGTGTGTGTGTGTGTAAGGCACCCGCGGTCATCCCGGCCGATATATCACGCGCGAAATATATACGTCCTGCGGGGATTTCGCGTACCGTGTCTCCTCCGTCTTGACGTAAAACGGCAACGCGTTATAATAATAATAATAATAATAATAATAATAATAATAACGAAATATAATAACAAAATACGTTCCTTATTATAATAAATGTACGAGGAGCGCGTGCGTTGGGGTTGCGCGGTACGCGTTACGCGGTCTCGCCGCCGTGCCAAATACGCAAAGGTCGCACGCGCCGTATAAAATGATAAATTACGCGAACGCGACGCACGACCGCCGACGGTCTAACCGTGCCAACGCGCGTCCGGAATATCGTAATTTTTATTCAATAATAACAATAACAATAAAAATAATAACAATAATAATAATAATAATAATAATAATAATAATAATAATAAATACTATTAGTGACAGTCAAAATGTACATAAGAATTAAATCGACCGTTCCTTTGAGTCAACAATAATCTAATCGAAATTAAATGGAAAATAAATTATTCTTGATACGTTTTTAGTAATTAAATGTAATACGTTTTTCAAACAAAATGTTTAATGACGTTTAAAAGATGTTTATAAGATGTTCATAAATGTTTATTTATATATGCGCTCTAGAGTTCATTACACGTATGATAGCAATAATAATTGGAGGCAAGTATTGAATTTTGAGCCGTGTGACAGCAGCGGACACAATTTTCATATATAATTATATTCTTACATTTGTTTGCTTATCACGAGCCACGTTGCAGTGTCCGAGGAAATATAAATTTCTTTGTATCCGATATTTTTTTTCTCCGTCCGTTTTAATCACTTTTCATATTGTCATAACACGTATATCGACTTTTCGTTTTTAAATAATTCTCCGATTACGAATTCTCGCGGAATTCATTTTTTCTTATGAGAATTCGCGTCGTCGTCGTTTTGTTGATTTAAGAGGAAAAGAAATCCCCCACGAATATCCGCCGAACACTCGCCGATATCCCAATGCTCGTAATAGTATTAAAAAATAAAAAAACGAAATGAATACGCGAAAGATTAAGTTAAAAATAAATAAATTAAGATTTCTTTTACTTTTATCGATATCCCACAATAATAATAATAATAATAATAATAATAATAATAATAATAAATGAATCAATAATAAAAAATAATTCTTCTGATTTAGTTTTTCGAATTAAAAGTGGTACAAAAGTGTCTAAACGGTACTCGGTGACAAATAGCTCGAGAGAACCTGTGGTATAATGACCATGTACCCAGCGAGGAACGACGAGTTACATTTATCCCCGCGGCGCACGTTAAATATGATTCGAGTCCTGGATTAAGATAACCCCAACATTTTCCACAAGGCATCCCTCTCCCTCCCCCCATTGCGGTCTGAAGACGTAAATTAAAAGTAAATGTTTTGTTTAATGCACAAATGTCTAACACGGCGATGGTGTAAAAATTACAAATACGTAAGAATTATTAACGAGTGCGCTTTTTTTTTTTTTGCCCATTATAAATAATCACTGCGATATTCGTACGATTTCTCACATTACTGTAAAATCTGAGGCCCGTGAAAATGTCAAGTCTCCTGAGGCCAGCGCTCTCTTAATAATCCGATCGTGGAGCCGATACAGAGACAAATGCAACAATCGTGAAAAATCACTAATCGTCTCGTCGTTAAACGACCCGGAGCGATCCGAAATCCGTCGATTCCCCCGGACCGCTATGAACGGCCGGAAAATTGATTGTGATTTTTACGCGAGAAAAACGATGCGTATAGTTTAGTAGTTGGATGACGTCGACGAGCGCGATTAATATAGCGTTTTTATGATTTTAGCAGCGCAGGTGTGTAACGGCGCGCGAACGAAAACGGTTTCCGGCTGAGTAGTCGCCGATAATAATCGCCTCCCCCGTCTCACCTCAACGCCGTCGCGTGTTAATCGTTAAAAATGTAAAGAAAAACGCGCGGCGTATAATTATTTTTCGCTCGAATTTCCGAGGAACGTTTTTTTCTTCTTCTTCCATTCTCTCTATTTATTTTCGTCCCTCCTGTAGCTCGCCGAAGAAACATAATGTACGAGATGACGTATCGTCTAACACACACACACACACACTTTATCGCGCCTCAATGATTTTCCGCTATTTTATATCGCGACGAGAATATTCGGTTGCTGTGAAACGCGGGCGATGATCGGAGATGGCGCGAAAAAAAAGGACTTTGCGATATTTACCGTTACACGGCCTACTACTATACAGTCCACACACGTCGTATTTACGTACTTTTACGCGAAACCGTTCGTTTATCGTTGTCACGCAATATATTTTGTCTTGTGTGCCATAACCCTCCCTCGTCGGGAGGAATTTGTAGAAAAAAATAATAAAATAAGCGCAAAAATGATCTATATGAACACAACGAAGACATGAGCGTATACATGAACCGTACGGTCGACTGCAGAATAGCATCTATTTACCGTCACAATTACAGATAGAAGTTCTCCAGCAACAATAAAATGGATGATCGAATCATACGCGCGGAGCAACTAAAAATTCCATTAGGACCGATCACAATTCAAAGAGATCGCGCTCTATCTACCCAGAGTCTCTAATCGGCTCGCACGCAGCCAGAAAATGAATGCCGAGAAAAAATAGAATGAGATTTGCGTCAAAAACGAGTCCCGTGCAGGTCTTAATACATAAAACGAAAACGATCCGAAAAAAGACACGTGTACATTATTAACGTTTGAATGTCGAATTGTTGACTATTGTTGATAGCGGTTATTACAAGCGTATATTGAAAAACGATTTTTTTTTATTATTATTATTATTATTATTATTATTATTTTGGAGTGTCGAAATTCCGATGATTCGCACGACAAGTCATCGTCACCGCCCGTAATAATAATAATAATGATGATGCGATAAATTCGTGTAACACTCTGGCAGATTTACTGCAGTGTTTAATTGGAGATGACGCGATATTAATAATAATAATAATAATAATTGGGAACTTATCTCGGGAATAAAAATAAATATAAACGTAAAACAACGTAAAATACCTTTCGGAACAAATCAATTTCCCGTTCGTGGAAATGTCAATCCGATCGACGGCGACAATATCCAGTGCGAAACGGCGGCCAATCGCTGCTTGCCGGCAATCCGCTGTCAAATTATACACATTTTTTTTAATTAAAAAGAGGTTTATCCGAAAATAAACAGAATTTAACCGAATAACTTGTTCGGCGCACCCGAATTATTCCTTAATTAAAAAGCAACGCGAGATTAACGCGTAAAAATTATATAATAAAATATACGTTTTTTTTTTTTTTTTTTTTTTTTTTGTTGGTCGTTGTAGCTCCGTTACTCGTATAAAATCTAATATTTTTCGTTACGCGGATGGACACGATTGACCTGCGGCGCCGATGAGTCTGATATCGTCGAAGCGGATATCGAGAAAAAAAATAATACGCTCGCGTCGTCCTCCGTATTCCAGGGGATTAATAAATCCGATAGTGAAATCGTCTTTTTTTGTTGTAAATTCAATTCATTTCCGTGTACCGTAATGAAACGGGGAGATGAAGAAATTGATTTCGGCCACGTAATCGCCTAACTACGGATAAATTACAATATTGAACACTTACGGGAGCTGTGCGTTTTAGAAACCAAGTGCGTTTCTCCATATCGGCATAGGGGATGAGTACGCGTTGTGTTTTTATTAAAATCCGTTTTGTCGATAAATTGTACTCGTACGGCGAATCGTTTATGAGAGGGGGGGGGAGGTTTGTTTTTGTTGCGAGAGAGTGAGAGAATAAAGCAAAATTAAAAGATTAAAAGACTTTCGTGTAACAACAGAGTTCGAGTGCCTCCGAGTATTTCTCGTTTCGAGTTCCACTTCACTCCAGCCTCATTCGGTTCGACCCCCTCGACATTCGTCTTAAAACGTATTGTTTATTTAATTTTTTTCTTTTTTTTTTGCCCCGTCTCCCCACGCCGAGTTTTAATACTCATTTTAATACCTTTCGTTGCTATTTTAAAACACCGAAGATAAACAGTTTGAGAAAAGTGGACGGGAACGAGTGGCGGCGGTGGTGGTTTAAGGCGAAAAGTAGCTGCTGTTCTCTCGTCTCAGCTGTCAGCAGTCAGCAGCCATCCACCATCACTCGCAACAATTACTATCGCGATTATTTTACTGGCCCCGACAAAACGACCTGACAGCATCGCACGAGCGGAGCGTTCGGCCGAAAAATTGCGTCGTCGTCGACTCCTTCTTGATAGTTTCTTAAATGACAGACGTTATATTATTTATTTGGTAATACGTACGCCTAACGTATATAAATAAAGGAGTTATCTCTCTCTCTCCCTTCTTTTTCGATTTTCTGCGTTACGGAGTATTTTTCGCGGCATAGCGTTATTTAAATATTGCGTTGTTCGCGAAAAAATTTAAGTTCATTTAATAATTTAACGGAAAATAATATTTTTCATTTTAATAATTCTATCAAATCACTATTTTAAAATCTATTTAAAAAAGCATTTGTTTTTTTTTGCATCATCTACTTACTGTTTTACAATGCCCCACTTAACAGGCTACAATATTACCGAACTAATAATCAAACAATATTTTGTCTACACAGATAATGTCTCAGCATCGGCTCAGTGGGCATTTGCTTACCAACCCTTCTAAGCCCCCGGCCTAATACGCGTCTGAATAAAAATAATAATATTTAATTCTAGTGATATTATTATGTACACGCAATAAATAAACATTCAATCATCGTGATTGTACGGTTGTGAAATTAAAAATCGGAAAAAGTACGTAGTATTTCGAGGGGAAAAAAGAAAAAATAAAACCGTCATTTTCAGTGTTTGTCGACCTGCCCGCGCCGCCTGTCCGAGCGGTCGCGCGAAAAATTCGCCTCTTACGAAAACGTCATTTTTATGATCAATTACCCGCGGTATAATATTATACCATAAAATAATTAAAACAATTTCAATAAATTATTTTATGTAGATTTTCGCTTCGGATTTAATAAGTTTTTTTTTTAATATTTTAAACCTCCGTACACCGTTTTTTTTTTTGCTCAAAAGAATATTTGTTTTATATTTTTTAAACATTATAAAACGTTGTTATTGAAGACGTTTAATTTAATGTATAAAGAACAACTCCGATCGCGTGCCGACAACAAATAATCGTCGGCCGAACGCCCCACCCACGGTTTTCGAATTTTTCGATTACAACAAACGTCGTCTGTTACAAAAAAAAAAAAAAAAATATATACATATACAAATGAAAGCGAAAATACACCGTGTGGAACGGTAACGAATTGCAGTTAGCAGACGGCGAAGTGTGCGCGTCAGTTGTTACAATTTTCAAAATTCGGAAAATCGGATTAGTGGGTACGCCGAAACGGCGTGTTTCATTTTTCTCTTCGCTGGTGGTGCCTTCAGGGCGAAACGCAAAAGTAAGTGTGCGTCTCTCGACGAAAATCCTCGTCTCGCGCTTTTACACCAGAACGTTATTCGATTTCGAAAACTATCGACGAGTCAGGGGTTACGTTTGTTTTTTCATGTGTACGTTGTTTTTCATTTTCTTCGGAAATAAAAATAAAAAATTATTACACGTTCCGGTTTCACCGCGGCGTTTCGAAACGTCACGGCCGCATATTTTAATATTACGGACATATTCGTGTACGGTTTCGCAGACCATCGCGTCGTTATATTATATTATATTGGTTTATATAGCGTAGTATAAGGGGCGCGAAGAAAAAAAAATAAAATAGTCTCATTAGTATTTTATAGCGAGCGCGCGCGCGCGCGTGTGTGTGTAGGAATATTGGATTTGACAGTTTTATCGCGGCACACATAAATAATATTTTCGAAAACGGCGTGTGTGTCGGGCGCGAAATCCGATAATGACTGCGTAAAATATTTGGGGAAATGTACGGAAAACAATACGAAATCCGATTCACGCCTTTTCGTTTGTGAGACACGGGGTCTAGCATTGACCGTCGAACTCGGGGATATATTATTATTATTATTATTATTATTATTATTGTGTTCGGTTTTGATTGTTTCCTCGTGTTGTGTGAATGTGAAGCGAACGCGATGCTTATTTTACGTTTTTTCGTTTGAATTTTTCGTTTCCTATTTGTTTAAAATATAGACGTATCGAAGATACCGTTTGATATTGAAGTTTACGACAGTGCTACTGCGGTTTTCAACAGAATTCTTGTGTAAAAATAATAAAAAAAAAAATCTAACGATTTGAAAATCGTTACGAGTGTCGTCACAAGGAGAATTTTACCTCTGTCTCGCAGTGTTTCTCAATACAATGTTTAGAAAATTAAATGAAAAATTAACACGTTTACTACGAACTATTAAGCTGTATATACGAGGGGGCTGCTGGTTGTCTCGAAATCAATCTCCGATGCGTTATACACGAAATACTCTGTAGAACACCTCAATCCGAACACATTAACTACACTCTAACCTCTGTACCTGTGTTTTGCCATACATTGCAAACGATTCGGGCAATCACTTACCCTGCACTTATAATATCATTATTGCGATCACGCACTGTGTGAATAATATAATGTAACGCATCAAACTTTGCGGTTCTCTTCCCCGGGAAACAATCACTTACGAGTATACACGGAAACTTCCGAATCATTGTATCGATCAATATGATCACTGACTGTCCCGTTATCATCCGTCGCTCGAGGCGCGCGTTCGGTCATATTATTGTGATTTATAGGGTTCAAAAACGTATATTTTATTATTACTGTGGTCGACGGAAAAAAAAGTCTCGTGATTTTTTTTCTCCTTTTATCGTCACGAACTAGCGGCGATTATCTGCCAAGATTTGGAAAAAAAATAAATAAATATTGTTTCGATGTTCTCTCTTATCCGCCATTATTAAAGCGAATTTATAGATTGCATAAACTGAATGTAAACAAATATAAACTTTTGATTTTCCACACTATCTCGTAAAATCAAAATAAAATGAAAATATCTGTGTGTATGTTTTATTTTTTTACATTTTTCAATATCGTTTTTGTGCAATAATTATACGAATCTCATCTTACGCAGTTCCGTGAAAACACGTATTACAATAATTCGCCACACATTAATGATTGTAAATTATTAATTATTATAATGCGTACTTTTGAATAGGAAGGACATTTAATTTATCAAGGTTACGGAAATTTTTTGACAAAACATGCGTCTAATAAATGAAATGAAATTTATTTTAAACGGTTATTGTACGAAAAATATTCATGAGATTTTTTCACGAAATTGACAAGTGTAAATTCTCGCAAAAATATGTTCTTTACACATTTATATAATATTCTAAATCATAGGTTTACGTTGAAAAAAAAATCAAATTTCGACATAGTTATATGATAAAACGTATACGAAGTTAGGAAACGGAATAGAAACTATTTAAAATCCTGAAAATATAAAAATTTAGAGGATAATTTTCTGGAAAAAAATAGAATACGCGCTCCATTATCGTTTTTGCACAAATAGATTTCAATCAAATAAACGTTGTAGGATATTGTAATAGTCACGCGTGAACTTTAAAAATTCACTAACCGATTTCTATAGAATTTTAAAACTATGTATCTTATTTTTCTAAGTGAAGTGGTCGACTTTATACAAATTAGTCCGGATTTATCCAATTCTTTAACAAATTTTCCAAATAATTTCGGTACACAAAATGTTTTCTTTATTGGCTTAATACATAACATTCAGGTCATTCGTCGTAGCATCATTTCTCTTCTATCTCTGTCAACTGTTATTTGCTCACTGTTGTTTATTCCTTGCATTCTCCTGTTAAGTTCCTCTTGTATATATATATATTCGTCTGATCTCTGTCTAGTGTAGGCCTCTTATTCGTGGGTGTTCATTTATAGGATCATGTGTTCTTCACTCATATCCTGCCTAAATTATTCAATTCTACTCTTCATCACAGTTACTGTTGTGTTCTCTTCTCCCGAAACGTATCTCTTAGATCTCGGTTTTTCGTATGTCACAGTGTTCTAGTCTCGCATTGACACAAAAATCTCACTTAGAAAATTACTTTCGAATCTTGCCAGGTTTTGTACACAAAAAAAAAATCTATCTAATAATAAACTAATATAATACGTTCGAAAACCCCGTATTCAAAATACCTAGAATAAACTCGAATATATTAAGAGTACTGTAATATAATCATCGAATGATCTAATATAGTACTATAATAACGAGATCACGAACATTTCTTTAGACGAGATTTCACACCGACAATAGCGTGTATCAGCTATTGACTGTCATTTATTTACATTGTGCGAATGTGGTTCGCATTATAGTACCATATATGTGTGTTTGTGTAAACATTTTGTGAAGAATATAAAGAAACACGCATAATAGTAATAATAAAAGTTTCTTCTTTGTAACACTGCGTTGTGTCGGTATACAAATTCAATCAAAAACATATTCTATACCGTGGTCGGTTGACACTCGTTATTTTATACCCTCGAGCTGTCTATATTATATCATTTATTACGAGTACTGTGCCTTCCATATATATATATATATGTACGGATGCGAAAGTCCCTGTGGCTGTATATATTTAATCTTATTATTATTATTATTATTATTAAACGAGTCGAGACTATGGAATAATTGGTCTAATAACAGCGAATACGCAATGCGGCGATGCTGTCATAGTCATCTTCTAATATATATATAATTTGATCAGTTTATGTTGAGTATGAGATCGGCGAAAAGCGTATTACGGATAGTTTGCGAAATCTATTTTGTAACAAACAAAAATATGACACAATGCCGAAATCATTATAACGCGAATAATTTATGTTATTTTATGTATTACTTCTGTAGCTGCTGTTATTTGCAAATAAATCCAGTGGTGAAATTACTAGAAAACGAACTCTAAAGGGTTAACTTTTTTTTTTTATAAAAGGAGCCCCTATCAAAAATTAATATGATTTCGAAATAATTATTATCAGAAAATTTCAGATGAGGAAATTGTATACATAAATGCGCATAACATTTCTGTACATCAGAACCAAACGGACGTGAGTCACATTACGCTATCCTTTCATAAGAGCATAGTAACTGAAAATTAGAAACGTGTTGCTTACGGTACGTCGGACTTATGCTCATTTAGCTCTAATAAAATGGTAAAATAAGAATTTTTAACGGACTTCCATTACTATGGTTTAACGAAAAACAGATTATACGTGCCAAAAATGTAATAATCTGAAAACCGTTACTTTTGGACTTACGTCCGTCTAGTTCTAAGGTATAGATTTATTAACACGAATACCAAAAAAAAAAAAAATAAATAAATAATAAGATTTTCCCATTGCTAACTCAATGCCCTGATAAAACGAAATACTTCGAAATAAATTATACGTCGCATTCTTGCTTCAGCAAACGTGTCAATTAACGCATTGAATTATTTCGAGTTTGTGTTCTGTTATTATCGACGTTAGTGAGCAAACGACGGATAAATATATTAAAACAACCGCCGGTAATGATTAGAGGGATAGAATTTTGTTGTGAAATTTGTTTTTTTTTCAGCGTAGAAACTCGATTGTTTTTTTTTAAATAGCTTCCTAAGTTGCGGTTAGGTAAGGAAATCTACGTTCAAAATTTTCCCATCTCTTCTCCTCACCAAAATGAAAAAAAACGTTAAAAACCACAAAAAAAAAAAAATCCGTCGTTAGAATACATTTGTATCTCGGAAAAGATCGCGTGTCGAGCATTGCAGAAAAAAGAGGCTGTAAATCTGAGCATGTTTATCAATAAACATTGGCTGATTTTTTTTTTCGTTTATCGTTTAACGAAACGTTTGTTTTTCCCGAATTATACATTTGGCGGATTTTTTGATGGCGCATTACTACGTTCCGTTTTGAGAATTTTCTAATCATTTTTCAATTTTAAACGACTTAAACACGATCGATTGCTTCGACTGGTCTTCACGTAAAGTGAACGCTATCCTCCCTCTCCTCACCGAGTTAAAAACAGTTAAAATCATCTGAACGTCAACTCGTCGACACGTCGCACGCAGAATCCGCGGGGACCGTATTGTGGTATACCTACTGCAGCGCGCATTGTTTCGTTTAATCACGCGATTTCGCACTTTCCGCGAGACACAGGCATTTATCACGGAAATACAATTTTCGGTCGACGTTTTCAGTGCGCATACCAAAACGCGTTTATACTCGCGCGCTTTAAATCTCGTCCAACGTGGGTGGGTACTATTCAAAAATTTACTTCGCCGTGTCGTATATTCGTCATACGGTAATAATGCAGAGCACGCATTGACAATTAATCATAACCAATATGGGCAATTCTTAATTTCGAAACGGGCAGTTGTAATTACACGTTTGCATTATACTTAAAAATTTTTAATACCTGAACGGAATGGAAAGTGAAAAAGTGTATTCTTCGGAACATTGGTTAAAAATAAATTAATTGAAAGTGAAAATAGTGGCAAAGAGGTCGTGGAAAAGAAGAAGAAAAAATCATTTCAATCCGTGATAAATAACTTATACTTTATAAGAGTGAAAAATTAATAATATATATGTTATGTAATTTCTAATTATGTTGCATTTGATTATGCTAAAAGATCATTCTACTGAAGCCGTCGTTACAGGAATTATTTTTATAATATTTCTTTTCGAAACCATTGTAAATTCTACTCGTATATTCAGAGTGCGTAATTGTTGTCTGAACGCCGTGGCTGCACTGAGCGACCCGCTTGTTCCTGATCGCTATTTATATGCGCCTTCCTGCCACGCCCATTATTTTGTGTCGTAGCGCTATCTGGTGACTAATTACGTTATCTGGTAAAAACTACAATAATAATATTAGTGTAATAAATGAAAGTTTAAATAAATTCGTAACGTTTAGAATTGTTTTCAATTTATCTTGAAATTTCGTAAAAGTCGCCTTTTCATAATTACTCCTCTTAATAATTTACTAATACACTCGTATTATTAAATCGCATGATTTACACGGGATAAAAACCACACCAGAGTATGAAATTAAAATTTTTAAGGAGAGAGCCCTCTTCGAGAATATTCCGTTATAGCACAAACACACACACACACGACATTAATCGTGATCGTTTATGCGAAACAAAATGGAGAGCCGATCATGCCCATCTCTCGCATAAATAATATTACATATATTATTATATTTTCGTATATATTATACGTTATGATGGCGAATTTGCGCCGCCCGCGGTCCGTTATCGCGTGACATACACTACACGCACTGTATACTAGAAATAATAATATATTATGATATACGAGTGGTGTTGTTTGGATAACATGACCGTCGAGTATTTTAGCGAAATAAGTGAGGAAATTTTCGGCCCCAGGAGTTAACGACGACGAGACGGCAGTAAATTGTTTTTTATCGTATACAGCGTTCGCGTTGTGAGGACTGGGGAAAGACGATGACGACGGTTGAATACGCGCGTGATGTATTGTATTCACCTCTCTCTCTTTCTCTCTCTCTCTCCCGAAGGGATGCCGGAGGTTGTTCGGAAAGGGAAAAATCACAAAATACAATACGAAGGCTTCTTCCCATCTACTCGAAAAAAAAACGGACTCGATTTTTCAGTACAGTCAAATTTCCTACTACTGTCAGAGACGGGTCTGAGATCTAACGCTTCGCAACTAATCTTCTTCTTCTTCTTCTTTTTCTTCTTAAAAAAAATATTCAGAGAGCATTTGAGTAATTGGACAGCACACGACTCGAATTAATTAAACTTGTCAGTTTTCATGTAAAATTCGTCGATAACCTAATGAACAAATGGTGTCAGTCTAAAAGCGGGATTTTAAAATAATTTTACAATGCTTCAGTATGTGTTAAAATTCTAAATTTTTTTTAACAACATTTGTTACAGGATATATTATTTTAATAATAAGCTAGACCGCGCTATCTTTTGGAAAATTTATGATTACGTCACAGCCAAGATTTAGAAGCCGAATTCGAATTTGTCGCCATATTTTTCGGCAGCCGCGATGATTTTGTCACTTACGTTATTTACCAAAATTCTAATCACTTGTGTAACAGTGTTTATTTCGTAAAGCGTTGTTCGATTTCCGTTATGGAGCAGATAATTACTGAGTCATAAGTAAATGTATATATAGAGAATTGTATTTAGTCGGTACTTTATTTGAATGATATGCTCAGTAGTTTCCTTTATATGAAACGACCCAAAAATTAGAAAAAAAAATACAATTTTCTGGATAGTTTTTAATACTAAAAACGTACTACCAAATTAATAGTCTTGAAATTTACACCGAATATGAAACATTACACTATATATATGTAAAAAAAAAACAAAAAAATTCTTCCGGATTTTAATCTATTTAAATAAATTTCTAGATATTGAGTATAAATTCTATGGTTCTAGAGGCTGAAAATTGTATACGACGTTGGTTCTACTTGAACTACATTTAAAATATCTCGGCGTGGATACCAAGTGATAATGTACGGAAGGGATCTCGCATGTTTACCGAATACAGAAGACATCACGCCAAATTCAACATTCTCCCAACACCTTGGACGCGACTCTATAGAATCAAACGCAGACACCACGAATCAAACCTATTGAAGTTTAAAAAAAAAAAATTAAAAAATCAAACGTGTATAATTTAATATAATAGAATTAACCGAAATGTAAAATCGTAACAAAATTAGATATTCTACGAATAATTCTATACCCTGGAGGTAAAGGACACCGTGTACATTTTTGATGAAATTTAGTTAGCTTCATGTCCTTCTTGTTGTACATTTTACGCTCTACATAAAGGTATAGGGGGCATTATGTCCAGTTATCAAAAGTAACGGAAATAAGGCGATGGAAAATAAAACCATGTCCATTTTCTTTAGAGCGTAAGATGTACAACAAGGACACGAAGCTGACTAAATTTCATCGAAAATGGACACGGTGTCCTTTACCTCCGGGGTACAGAATCGTGAAGATGTTAATTACAAAAAGGAACCTGAGTGACAACAATTTTTTTTTTTTTTCAGTCGCCCATTCAAAGTCTCGCATATCGTTATGGTGATAAGAACATTTTGTAAAACTCTATCCGTCTCTAATTCGTTCGATTTTATTGGATAACGGCCGATGATGGTTCAAGACTTGGGGGAAAAAAATTAATGGTCGTGTTCGGTTTTTTTGAAATATTTTTTTTTTAAGAACTCTGCCCGCGGTCCATATTCAGCGGCGACGGTGACGGGACGAGTGATATATTATATTATGTAGTGCGCAGGCTCCGTTGGCGTGCACCACGTGTACCCTCCGTCGCGCGATCCCGAACATCGAAGCGGCGCGTTTGACGAAGATACATCGAGGCGCGCAGGGTCCTGGACGCGCGCGCCGCGGACGAACCAATTAAAAGCGCGGTCAGGGCCCGCCGCAGGGTCGAATTCGGCGCCGCGAATTACGCGCGACGCGACGTACGCGGCGAGTGACGTGTGAAAAATGGCGCGCGCAACAGCAGTGGACCGAAGCGGTAATAGGTTATTTATATACGAGCGTTATCGCGCAGCATCATTTATCCCACACACGAATCGTCCGTGTCGGAAATCTCGGGAAAACAACGGGGATCGCGGACAGTGTTCCGTTTTTTGACCGGTCGAAAGGAAATTGGAAATTGATCGCGGAACTCGTCTCGGCGGCGACGTTATGAGAAAACTGACTCGTCTCCGCTTGACGGACTTGACGTCGTCAAAGTGCGCGGTTTTCCAGTAACGAGAAATATCCACTTGTTCCCGGCCGTTTTGCGCAAACACTACACGCGCGAGAAATAATAATAAATGGTGGAACCCGCGAGCAGCCGAGTGTGACGAAAAAATATTTACAAACGATTAAACGCGCATTGCACTCGGGAACCGGAGACTATTTAATACATATAAATAATACGTATTACGTATTATGATTAGATGTGATACGATTTGAAGTGTAGTTTAGTAAATGTTTTAATTTGTGGCGCAAATGATCCGTTTTGTGTCATGTCGCAGAACGTAAGGTAAACGCCGCCGCATTTTACCGTACACAGCCTTTAACACAATATCGTTTAATCCGATCCGTATGTAATAAAAAGCCTTTGGGAGAAAAAATTGAACATAAATATTAAATACGCTTATTTAAAAGTTACGAAAATTTATGATATTTTATAATAAAGTGTTGTTTTTTTCTTCACTGTCCTGTGCAATTATAAAGAAATCGTTTCATAACGAACTGAAATATAATCGAAGATTTAGGATTTATATCCTATAGACCCCCGAAAATTCTATTCGCGCGACATTGGGTACGAACCATCTTCGTTCCTTCGTACAACCAGTGCTCGATGAATTTTTTTTTTTTTGTTTATAGTTGAGGGGTTGTGCAGAATTTTACGGTTCCCCTGTATAATTATCTTATAGTAAAATTTTCGAATATCGAAATTTTATACGTTTTATTTCGGCGAGTCATAAAAATGTAAAAAAAAAATATATACGGTTTTCACATTACAGCCCAAAGAATTGTTTGATACGCATAATCAATGGCGTAATTACGAGGCGGGATCACGAGGTCCCGTAGTCTTGGAGAGCTTCAAAAGGTCCCTGATAAATACGATTTAATATGTATAAAAATGTTGAATTTTGTTTTGAAAGACACTTCATACTCTTACGGAGAATAAAACGAAAATAAAAACGCTTTTATATATTAATAGGCCAAAACTCGATTGGTCCTCGGAATTTATAGTTACACCACTGGTGCTGTAGATATGATCAGATGACTTATGCCGCGTGATGATTTCATTCGGATAATTTTTATTCCATCTTTTATACGTTATAAATTCACCAACGACAAAAACAACTTAACGATTTTCGTTTTTTGTGACGTCAAGTACTCGTTCTCTTCCCTTTAGACACTGTTGAAGAACAATAGAAAATTATTTTTTAACAAACAGAGCAAAGTTACGCGAATAACCAGACCATATTCTACGGTTAGGTTCGAAGTAAAATATTTAAAAATACAATAAAAGTTAGTGTATTTGTTACGAATACCGCGGTATTCGTTAATTAATTATTTATACGTTGAAATTGGGAAAGACGGACAAAACTTAGTGATAGATGTTTGTTTCCTCCGTGTATTTACAGCGAATTCATTCGTACGGTCCTCACAATAATTCTCCAGTAATTGAGAGACTTTCCGACACACGTATCGCGTTTTACCGTATCATCTGCATTTTTTTTCTCTTCACAAACACTAAACTCGTTCCATTAGCAAGAAACGTTATACCGTCTCATCACTTTTTCATTTCTCCACGACGCCTATTTATTTTTTCACCACAATGTTCTTCTCTTTTCGTGACCGATTTAACTCGAGAAACACCATTTACTATTATTATTATTACGTTTATTATTTAATTTATGTGTATTTCCAAGACTCCAGGGTAGATGAGAGATTCGCCACGGATAACGATGATGCATTACTACAGTATATTGTATGTTAATATTGAATACCGCAATTATTGGCGATTTCTGACACCGGTAGTGTTGATATCACCTTGAAAAATAATGACGTACATCTAATTAATCAGATTGGTTAACCTAATCTAACCGATGTTCGGAATACTTTTACAGTTTTATTCTCATAAGAAAATAATGTGCGACAAATGTGTAATAATTTTATACATTATAGGATATATTGTATAGTTATGTAAACGTTGTGGTATTTTTTGTATCGTATAATAAATATTAAATTAAAAACCAATATAAAACTATAATGTTCTTTTCTTAATTGTAATTGGTGCCAATTGTACCTGTAAGTGCATATGTCTATACTGAACGAGCAAATTTAATTGATATTATATTTGTTTGAATGAAATTAGATTGATTTTGAGCGGTTATGTGAATTTCGCACCTGATCGAGAAACCGGTTGTAAATTCAGAAGCGGTTAGATTCTAGAAATTTGGTTACAAACGGTTAAGTACTATAATTACTTAAAATATGCAAGTTACCAGTATGTTGGTTACATATTATTAGGGTAAGAAATTAAAATGTACGGTATTAAAATCACTTCCGAACGGATCTCGCCAGAAGAAAATTTAACTACATACAGATTCACGTAAGTTTTAATTAGAATGGAAAGTTTTAATTCGTTTATTAGAAATTGTATGTGTACGTGGGAGTTAAATAACAAAAACTACATAATAAAATAATATTATATACATTTACAAATGTGTCTTTGCGGAATCCCGTTGGGGAATATATTCAAAACGAATGTCAAAATAAAATACGCGATTCTTAAGCGCGCGTACATTTACTTATAAATTATAATAAACGAAAAAAAAAATAAAAAAAACACTAAAATTCTTTTTCTTAATATGTCGTTCGTGAGAAATCGACACGAGAAATTACTGGTTTTTAATACGCGAGAATCGTAAGAAAAAAAATCGTGTTTGATATCTTTTTGTACAAACGCGTTGTCGCATAAAAGCGTATGATGGAAACGGGCGTTCTTTCCCACATCGGTCTCGTTAACGCGATGACGGTGATTTTTGTAATCAACACTCTGAGAAAATAAGAAGAAAGGACAGATATTATCGAAACTCGCTCGGATGCTTTATAACTGTTAAATTATAAAGACGGAATAACAAGAATTTACTACACCGTCGACTC
This sequence comes from Chaetogeoica ovagalla, assembly GCA_032441825.1. Taxonomy (NCBI): domain Eukaryota; kingdom Metazoa; phylum Arthropoda; class Insecta; order Hemiptera; family Aphididae; genus Chaetogeoica; species Chaetogeoica ovagalla. The sequence goes on from CM063736.1 coordinate 9,298,535, forward strand.
GATAACTACGTTACACGTTTGTGAAAGTGGTTCTAAAGCGTTAGAAAAAACACTACGTCTGAAATGGACACGATGTGTGACACTCATGCTTTTGACTGATCGAAACATCGGTATATATAATTTATTGAAATTTTCTTTATTTTCTTTTCAGCAAGCGTTTCGTCTGTGACTTAATGCGACGTAGAGGCAAATTATTAGAAACTGTTTTAACAAAACCGAACAAGTCAAAATGTTTAGAATTTTATCAGAGCGAAATTGGAAATAATACCGGAGCGTTATAACGAAAACCGTACCCGCGTGTATTGGACGTATTAAAAAATCACGTAAACGAACTGCTTTAATTTTAAAAGGGGAAAAAAATTTAATCAATTGTTTTTCAATTAACTCAATTTTATACACAGAACGCGTGATTGTTTTTGAACAGAGTAAAAAAAAAAAAATCGAAATAACGTCGTTTTCAAATCAAGCGCGTGTCGTATTGGGATTTCTCGTCGTGGCCACGCGTGGGAATAACTCGGCCAATATCGCCGGTTGAAAATTAGAAAAATACAATTGCAAATTATCGTGAAAATTATATTGATTCGTATATACAAGCAGATACGCGTTTAGTCGTTTTTCGTTCTTCGATTTTTTTTTTTTTAATAACGAGAAAATAAAGTGCTTATGATATAAACGCGCAATGGTCTGAATAAAACGTCTTCGGTTTATTAAAGAAAAAAAATGAAAAATTACAGAAGTTTTCGGACGATTTGTTGGAAATCAAAATATCCGCAGGCGTAATCTCGAGGTGTACAAATGTTGTAAATCTTAAGGAATCAAGTAAATTTTGCAATTGACGAATTATGCACGGTAAACGCTTAAGTTTAATATATGTAAATATTTGTATTCTTAATGATTTTTTTTATACATAAAATTTCACAGTGTCGACCAATTATTTATATAATAAACGTACGTAATACTAAAATCAGTAAAAAAAAAAAAAATTGTATTGAGTTTAAAGTGGTTTAAAATAACTTCAGAGCGATGTGAGGAATTTCGCAAAGAGTAGGTAAATTTATTGATTCGTTTTTGCATCCCCCGAATTTTAATGAAATGTTTTGAGTCGGTATATTATATATATACGCATATACAGTAGTAAAATTGAAATGGATTGATTTATCAAGTGAAAAAAAAAGAAAACTAAAAATTTCGATCGCTTAGTTAATAATGCGAAAAGAAGAAGATCCTAAATTACTATATATATATATATTTTTTTTTTACTAACGAGAAAACAACTAGTTTTGGAATAGCCGATTTTACTAACTATTGATAAATACGCTCTTAACACCGTGTCAGTTAACAATTCGTTTAAGGGGATTGAAAGCGGGCATTTTCTCTCTTCGTCTTACACACACGAAGCATAACAAAATAGACGATAAGAAATTTGAATTTCTCTCGTGAGGTCTATTTGAGATCGACTTTCTCATACTTTTAATTTTCTGTTTTCAAAAATCCTAAAAAGTTATTTGAACAATTTTAAAATAAAAAAAATTGTCCAATAATTAAGTTTTAAAGGTCTCAAGATAAAAAAAAAAAAAAATGAAAAAAGCGAGAAAATCGTTGCTAAATAAAATTCGCGACGAATTCGAATCTGTTTTCAAATATCTTATCGCACTCAACAGATCGATCGGTACGTTGGATGTAGGAAACGTCTATTTTGTTGTGTGTATGACGAAGAGAGAAAATCCTCCCCCTCCCTCCCCATAAATCTAACATCTGGTGAAATTACGTCGTAAGTATCGCGGATTGAATTATTATTGTTGAATTCTGTTTGTTGAGTTGACAAAATGTCAGTCGGATTATCGAAACGCTAGTTTCATTAAACATTCTCGTTGGTTACCACGATATATAATCGATAATATTAAAAATATTATGTAGTGGATCCGTTGCGTTTCGAATTGTCGATTGTATTTTAACAAGGCGGTTTCGAATGATTAACTTGACAAACATTTTAAAAACGTGTCAACGAATCTCGGCGGAACCCGATTCTCGCTAACTAATTGTTAAATATAATATTAACGAAATCCTCAAACAGACGTCGGTGAAACCGGCTGATTACATATTACTTAAGATCGAACGATTCATTTTTTTTTTTTATTTATTTATTTTTGTTTTTTATTTTTTTATTAAATAATTCCGGAATCGTTTCCATTTACACAATGTATACCTAGCAATATATTCGTGCGTGATAATAATATATTCCGGTTACCGCGTATGGTTAACCGCTGCGCGGTGTAAGCGATTTATAACGTATAATCGATACGATATACCGAATCCCGTATACGCGTCAACGATCGTTATGAACTCGTTTTCATACGAGAAAAATAGAAAATTCCACTGTTTATATTATATTCGTAATGATAAATAAAAAATTGTTATATAATAGTCGTATCGGTCGGTCACCCGCCACACGTCTTCTCCTACTTATAAAAACAAAACCCCTCGTAACACATGTGTCGAACAAACGATTTGCCACGTTCGGTGCCGATCGACCCGTGTCGTCCGCGTTGAGCATGTAAAAAAAAAGACAATATTTGCTACGCGACGGAGGCGAAATCGGGTTATAATTTTTGTTTTTTTTTTGTTTGTTCTCCTCCTCTCCGCCACCCGGATCTGTACAGCATCGACAACGGTGGACCGAAAGACCGGTGGACAGCTGATGAAAATCAGCGTTTTCATCGTTGCAGCAGCACGTGCGTTTTCGTGTTTATGCAAATTCCAAGCGAATATTCCCCCCCTCCCCCACACACCCGTAGCCAAGTAATTCGATTTTAACGAGTAGCCCGCAAACGCGTATTATTGCGCCGAGGAGAAATGATGTTCAGATATCCGCTCAGAATGCGTATAATAGTGTTGTTTTTCTTTTATTTATATTTTACGCGATATTTGTTTATCCACAATTGCGAAGAAGGTTTATAGTTTCGAAACGTTTAAAACAGAAAAAAAAAACACTCTTTTCACCCGTCGAAATCCCCTTGTGACTATACCGTTATACGTCGCACTGGGCGAATCGATGAAACAGATAAGATTTCTACGCGCTATATGTGAAAAATCGCGTTTGACATAAGGCGTAAACGTATGTGGGTGCGATTAGGTGTGATCGTTTCGCATAACAAAGATACTGAGAAAATAAAGCGAAAAAAAAAATGAAAAACGTTACGAATAAATTACTGCATTTTTTTTTTTTTTTTTTAGTCGATAATTTTTATACGCGTAAAAAAGAAATCGGCATTATTGTAAAACCTAACTGAAGAAAAAAATGTTAACGTATTTTGACCGTCGAAATTATTGAAACCTTTAGATTCTCAGCAATGTATTGGTTTTACAATGATGTGTTTTTTGTTTTTTTTTTCATCGCAGCACCCAAAATTTCTACCGGAAAGAGTGTTGCCGATCATTACAGTCGCGATTTGTTTCCCCGGCAGCAAATTGTGTTTTAGTCGGCATTTGGATAGGTAAATCTTTCGATTCTGTCAAACGCGCGTAAAAGCTAAAACGAAACCTATCGAAAAATTACGTAAAAACGCGATTTCGCCGAAGTCGATATTGTCGTTATTTCTTCGTAATTTTAAAACCAATTTGGTGTCGGTAATAGAAACTCGAAATATTCGTGAATCGCGTAAAGATTTAGGGAAAACTTTCTTTCGCTTTTGGACTACATTTACACGGGTAGGTAGCAATTATAGGTTTCGTGGTATAAGGTTTCAAATGCGTAACGAAAAAAGTTTAGATTCTCGTATTCAAAATATTATTACACCAAAGCTCCGGGAATCGTTTCGTCGAACGCAACGCGGTTTATTGCCGCGGCATACGGATTCACGTAGAATTCACAAATATTACGTGCGCTCGAAAATCGTTATCCTGGTAATTCGCTTGAGCCACTCATCCCGCCGGCTCGATCTTTTCAACCGGCGTCCGGAAATTCTTTTGAATTCCAATCCGTACGAGCTGGACCAAGTACCGATTGTAAAAGCGATCGGAAAAAAAAAAACGCAAATTCCTTTATAATTCGAGTCTTCGTCAAAAAAATAACGGAGCCCGCGCGGTGTTTTCCGCAGAGCGAACTGCTGTCGCGGATTAGTGACGACGGCACTTTCTCCATACCACCACAAAACATTTCTTTGCTCCGGGCCAACACACACACACACACGGGACGCGAGCGAAACGGCCGGAAAACTATACCGGTGAACGTACGGGGTGAGAGGGAGGATCGCGCAGGAAACGCCGCCGTGTTTGTTCTGGTATTGACACGAGCGATTTATTTCGGGCTATATCGGTCTGGACGATAGATTATTATCGAACGGCGGCCCGCGACTGCCGCGGACTGGTTCGCGGAGGGACGCGGGAAACGGACGAAGAAATACGCGGTTTTACTTATTTCGCCGTTTTCGTCCCCCTCCGTTCCGCTCGCCGGGCGTATAACCGCCGTCCCACGTACCCGATTTTCCTCTCCGTTTCGTCCCTTCGCCCGCTGCCACGAGCGTTTTTCGCGTTTTCCTATATATATATACGACGGACGCATATGAACTACGCCGAAAACAGGAGAAATTTAAAAAAAAAAAAAAAAATAATAATAACAATAATAATAATAACAATAATAATAATAATAATAATAATAATAATAATAATAATAATAATAATAATAATAATAATAATAATAATAACAATAATAATAATAATAATAATAATAATAATAATAATAATAATAATAATAATAATAATAATAATAATAATAATAATAACAATAACAATAATAATAATAACAATAATAATAACAATAATAATAATAATAATAACAATAACAATAATAATAATAATAATAATAATAACAATAACAATAATAATAATAATAATAATAATAATAAACTAACGTGTTAAAACCGTTAACGTTCGGATCGCAGAGTAATGTTCTCTTACATATATACTCGTGATGTTTGTGATACGTACACGTGTGGAGACAACATTTGGAAGAGTGAAAAATATTTTACCGATTTTCAACGATAGTCGTTTATTCGTTTTCGAGTGTTGCGTATCATTGCGGAGGCGCACGCTGAGATTTTTTTCGACGAACGAAAAACACGAGTGTCGTTCCACAAGTTTTCCACGCAAGTACTGAACTTTAAATAAAAAAAAAAAAATGATCGTTTTCGTGTTTGATCCGTGTAATTTTTACTATCCAAATATATCGTCCCGCCGTGAATAAAGCTTTAGAAATTGCTATTTCATTACCAGCAACTTCAAGTCGAAGCCGAAAGGGCTTTTAGGTAATCGTTTATTAGCATTATAAAAATATAGGTATTTATTTATTATCTGTTTGCAGTGTCGTCGTGCGTCGCATCGAAACTTGGCTGAGATCTTCTGCGCGCGCGATACGAGGTTAAATAACTTTATCTGCGATACACATCCATGAGGATCGATATAAAAATTTGATTTTCCTTTCGAAAAACAAAAAATAAAATATACTACAGACCGTTTTGGATCGAACGTTAGACGTTCGTATCACTTTTATTTCATTAATACAATCCTTTAATATTTATTATGTAAATGCAATAACGTAAATGTGTAATTATCATACGTGCATTGATTAACCCCATCCCCCCGAAATTTTTTCTTACTACGCCCCTGCTAATTATGCGAATGCATAATGTAAAATTAATTTTGCACCAATTGAGATGATTTTCTGCGGGCGCCCCTGGATGATATATTGTTTTGTCGGGCCGGACCACATTATCATAACATTTATTATTGAATATTTGAATCTGGAATTGAATTTCGGTACGAAAACGGGGTTAGGCGAAACGATCTGTACAATATTTGTTTTCTCGCGCACGGCTCGTTTGTCTCATATTTATCGGCCGCCGATCGGTTTAGATCGTTTAGAAGAAATGTTACGAAAATCCGTTATTTAGGCGCGCGATTCCGACGGGACTGTAATCGAACGTTGAATGAGACAGACGTGAAACGGGAGCGTGTTAATAAATTTTCGGTCGGAAAAACAGAGACCGAGACGCACACGCACGTTCAAGCCTGGACCAAGCGGTTCCTAAACTGTGATTTTTGTGGGAACTGGGCGGGGGGCTCAGAAATTGTTTCTCGAAGGCTCCGTTCGTTTCAACGTAAAAATTTAATAATTCACGATAACAATTGTTCGTTGTTTAAAACAACGAACGTTAATATTTGTCGCCTTTTAACAAGACACGAAAATTAGCAGCGCTCAATGCGGCAGAACACCAGGTTCTTATCCCTATATGGACTATCGCAGCAGGCAACATTTTTTCAAAAAAAAAACCAATCGATTTCTGAATTTCGGCCACAGTTATCGTGTAATTAGTGTTTCTGTATTGAGTTCGAATGCTCAATTGCTCATTTTCGGTATTACGCGTCATTGTGAAACGACTTTTTTTACAAAAACCAACTAATTTCGAACACGTTTTGACGTGCGGCAAACGAAATGCGTCTTCAATTGATCCCTGTGACATTGACAAACTCAGTCGCAAAAATGCAGGCACATTTCGGCTCACCATTAACACTCACACTTGCAAAGTTACATTACACGTAACGTTATATTATTATTTCATATTTCACATCTGTTATTCATGAAATGTATTTCAAGACCCGATATTTTCCTATCGATTCTAAATAATTCGTATTCGTATTTATAATGTCACAAAATTGCGGAAATTTAAATCGAACGAGGTTTTTTTTTTCTCTGCATTTTTAACTTATAGTAGTCATGTCGACAACAGTTAAGAGCGGTGTGGTGGGTGACATGATGATTTCCTCTTCCTCCTCACGGGATTTTCTTTTCTAAACTTAATCGAAGCATCGCAATGTAATAAGTTTAAAAAAAAAATGTCGCAAAATGTGTTTTTCATCGATATAATCGCGTACGTTATGATGTCATTAAAAATTATGGAATTTAAATAATATGCTTACGGTAAACCATAAAAGTGTACTCATAGACGGAATACGAATATTTGTTTAATATTATAGTATTTTGTTTCGTATAACTTTTTTTTTTGTGTGTTTGGGACATAATTGGCCTCACGCTATCTGTTCCTTCCATCATTTAAATTAAACTAAAAATATGAGTTTTGTAAAAAAAAAAAAAAATTGACTTGATGTTTACTATTTATAATGAGTAAAAATCTATAAGAAACAGTAAAAAAAAATTCTGCGCAGATGTTTTAGTTGTAGTCCTGTGTTAAAATTTATCGATATCATATTATATTTACACGTCGTTAAACCACTCGTTTTTTTTTTTTTAATAATAATAATAATCTCTTCGCGCTAGACGTTATTTGTATACAAAAAAAAAAAAATTCATTTTCATTTATTTATTTATTTATTTATTTTTTTTGTAAATATTACGCCGCGCATTTATCGCACGCAGTGTATATAAATATTAACATCGAACACAATAATATAATAACAGCAAATATAATTTATGGTGGTCGTTGGCTGCTCATATTTTACGCGTTCATATACCAAACAGCAGTATAATAGTCGTTAGGAAATGACGAATGAGTGCGTATACCCCGGGTAGTCGCATTCCTCGTCAGACCGCGGTTATACAATATTATTATTAATTATGATTATTATTATTATTATTATTAATATTATATACGCTTTTAAGTTTAATTAAAAACGTTGCACGCCGTGTAAGGACCAATGATCGGGGACGATTAATTTTCTCGTTTGCGCGAGTGTTTATAAACACTCGTTGATTATTATTTTATTAGTATATCGACAGCTCGGAAGTTTTAGGAATTTCGTTTTGTTTTTATTTTGATTGGAGAACAATTGAAGATCACTACCTCATCGCTGTTATAGTTTATTTCGATAAATACGACCAGTATATGTTGCAGGACCTATAGGGGATGGCTTAAGGACACGACAGTTACACACTTTAAATTGCCGTCAGCGCACAATTTTTCTTCAATCAACTCACAGGAAAACGTGTGCTTCAGCGCCTTGTTATTACGACAATCCGGTCTGATGTTTTTGTTCGTCGTCGTTCTGCTGCTTTTGTCTGAGTATCGAGTGAATCGTCGTCAAAATAATAAAAAAAAACAGTGGCAGATTCTTTGCAACATTCGTCGGTCTTACAGGTCGTAACCATCAGGATAAGTTGATTTTATTCTACGTCGGAGAGAGTACTGTCGGTGAACGCTTGGTATGGTCAATGCTCCGCGGGACCGATGAAACGATACCCCTCGAATCTTGAGCAATTTTATACTAAACGGCGTGTTCAACACCGCGCTTTATCTGACACCGAAGACCACTATTCTATCCACGTAAGTCACACATTTGTATGCGTATTTTGTAGAAAAAAAAAAGAAATGTTTATGTTTTTTTAAAAATATTTTTGTAAAACAAATATTCAATTTCCCTCAGCACAACAATACGGTTAAAAAAGAAATTATCATTTTCTCCTGTGATTTGTATTCACGAATAAAATATACTGATGACGATACGAACCAGATAAAATGCATAATTTTTTTTTCTCACGCTTATGTATCATCTTGATTGAATCGTTGACGTCTTTTATATAATTATATATATATATATATATATATATTGATAATAATATTGATTAATCGAATTTTTTCTTTTTTTTTTAGCTCTTATTTATAATTTCCGAATTCGATTCATTAATAAATATTCGTGTTTATTCCGGAGTCGTGTACACTCGGAGTCTGGCTTTTTTTTTACTCCTCCTTATGAGCCACGCGTAAACGGCTGGAGACGAACAAAAAAAAAAAAATATATATATATATATCGACTATATATTGGGTTACTATAGCGTTTCTATATTATATTCTCGATCCGGATGAATTCCCTAGCACGACCACGTACAGTTGTGTGTGTGTGTCGCACGAGTTTGCTATGCTTGTGCTAAGAGAAAAGTTTTTCGAAACCATCTAATAGGACCTTTTATCTCGAGTATACACGAGGGAGCAGAATCCGTGAGTAGTCTGATGGCCGAGTATGAGATGCTTCTCCGTGTCAATTATCCGTATGCGTGTCGTTTAAACTATTATACGGAGTCGTCAGCGAGGGACGACGGAGAAAATTCAATTGAAAGGTGTGTGTATGTGTAAAAATCATTTTTTATTTATACGATTCTTAAGGCGAGTACTGATCTACAGTAACGTAATCGCACGTTAAATAATAAATGATTCCAAACATTACGCTGAGCAGATATAAAAAATAAATAACAAATTCCGCGTTTACGTGTGTACATATTTCGTGAAATACGAAATTATATGCGAAATTAAATACGAAATTATATGCGGAATATACGCTGGGGGGTAGGGGGATGTGTGTTGACACATAGTGTTCAAAAGCGATTTATCGATGACTAAACAATTTTTTTTTTTTTAAATAAGTCTTTTTTTCATTTATTAACATTTCCCCCCCCCCACTCCCTATTGTATCATATTGATTAGTGTACAAAATAAAAAAATCTTAATATTTAAATAATGACTTTTCAAATATAATGCGAAATTCGTTGTTGTTTTTTTTTTTTTTTTGTACGATATATTATAGCCGGTCGAATGGAATATATTTTCACTCGTAAATCACTTTGAATATCGAGCCCATTTCTGTATATGTATACGTATTTTTCAAATATAGCAGTTTTCAAAAAAATCCATTCTCTCTCTCTCTCTCTCGCGCGCGTGCCAATAAGTATAGTAGTGACGAATGGAATAAAACACTGTATAGTAATACGCTTGATGTATGGGAAAACACAGACGGGTATTTGATTTTTGTTAAAGTCCAAAACGAAACCAACGTTTTGTCTTTTATACGCGTAGTCTTTCGTTGAGCATCACTATATAATCGTGTATCGATGAAAAATTCTTTGTCCCTTACATTCGCGTATGTTAACAGTAAAATAATACAACAGGTCAGGGAGTAATCGCAGTTGCTCGTTCGATTCGTAAATGGAGAGAGAGAGAGAAATTCGTTAGATCTCGAAACTATCGAAATGCGTACAGAAACTTTTAAGCGTACATTATCTGTACGGCGGACTTATTATATATACTACTATCTTTGGCGTTAAACGGATAAGACAATGCGAGTGGAATCGAATTCAACACGAACAAATGGATTTAAAAAATCGCGTTGAAATAATTTTATTTTTTTTCCCAAATAATATTACGCGTGTGCAATGTGATTATTCGTCAGCGGGGCGGCGCCGGTTACTATACTATTGCGAAAGAAGAGAAAACAAAAATACCGTTTATTTGAAACGAACAGTAGTCGTTTTGCAGGCGTTTTATTCTCCGAGACAAATTAATGTAATGAAATATTAAATAATCGAATGCGATAAACCGCGAGTACGGCGGTGCCAATAACAATTAAAGTACATTTCTTCCACCGAATTCTTCGACGCGGTAAAAATTTCTATTAAAATTTCTCGTTCGTTATTATATAATTGTAGTTTTAAATTTTTTTTTCTTCTATATATAGTCAGTGATTCGCGGTTTTTCGTGTTTTTAAGCTATTACGAATTTTCACCAGGCGTCGTACATTAATCGCGTATACCATTGTCCTTCAGTTAAATCGCTTAAATCCAAAAAAAAAAACCCTTATATCGATTCGGTATTTATAATTTGTGATCGTATTTAAATAACGTCTGCACACTAAACAAAAAAAAAAAAAAAACTTGTTTTATATATTCGAATAAATCGCTTCGTAAATTTTTTTTTTTTACTCTGAATACTTTTTTAAATTTATTTATAAATATATTGTAAAACAATTAAAATCCTATTAATTTAATTCTATTATATTATACTACACAACTTCACAGGCATAGCAGTTTTTCTTTAATTTAGTTAATGTTTTTCATTAAAACCGAAAAGATTTTTTTATTTTTTTATTTTTCGTGATATATAATTACCGTTTTCGATGCGAACGAGTGCAATCGATGACGTTTATGTTCATAGTTTTCCGACTTAATTGTCGAATTTGAAAACAGAATCGGTCCTACGATAATAAATACGCGGTCATTGCAGACTGCGACGAAAAAATTACGTATCGCGCTGAAATCGAAACAAACGTAAAGGAATTTTACAACATATATACGAATAAATATGTATTTATTACTGTGATGATGATAATAATGATATTTCACAAATGATTTCGTTGGAATAATTTTCGTCGAGGGAGTCCGAACAGATAAAATTGAAAAAAAAAAACATTATAAAGAACGCTTGACATTATTTTATACGGGGATTTTTTTTTTTTTTTTTACGACTTCGAATCACTTGCGGCCGTCGTCGCGTATGATTGTTTGGTTTTGGATTTTTAAACGTCGTCGCTCCAATTCGAACTCGCGCAGAGTCCAGCGCGAAACTATTCCGAAATTTCGGACGAGCGTTACAGACGTTGAACATATTTTCTTGGCGACTTAACCGCAAATGTACGGTTTGCATTGCGCACACACACACACACACACACGGAAAAGTTGTTATTTCAATTCAAACGTTTCGAAAACAGTTATTCCGTTCGGTTAATCGAATTTCGCCGGGTCGCGTGTAATAATCGCGTTAAACGCGTTTGGACATTGAAATTTTGTTTGACACAGTCACAGCGCGTCCGCAGTCTTCGCGATTCCTCCGAAATCGCTGAACGACTAAACGAAATATTTCTATGTTAAAACGTCTTATTTTTTGCTTCTTCTGATTTGGACATCAATTCCTTTAGTTTTTCAAGAAACGAAAACCGATAAAATCGGCGGCTTCGCTCTACGGTCTCACTGTCCCTCTCGTGTGTTCGTTAACGACGCAAAGTCTCAGTAGAAAAAACCGTTTGGGTCGGGCGAGGCGTAGCGAAACGGGGGAAAAAAAATGGCCCGCGCTGGACCGGTGGCGCGCGCGGTCACGGTCAGGGACGTCGCCGGCAGGGAAAGGGACGGTCAGGGCGTCGAAGTCGTCGCGTAACGAATGTGCGACGGGTTAATACGCTCACCGAGTCGGTACCGATTTGTTTAATCGACCGTCATCTCTTGCCCCGGGGATTTATGCCTGTCAATTGGCGCGACGTTCGTGATATACGCCGCCGCGGAATCCGCCGTGCAGCGTCGCGGTACGCGTTGTGCGTAAGCCGCGCGCGCGGGTGTGTCGCGTACACGCGTCCCGTTGTGCCATTGATCGGTCGGCGACCGAAATCCCGCGGCCTCGTTCGGGAAGAATTTTTCGATATTTCGTTTGGCGAAACGTCCACCCGATAAACGTACAACGGGAGAGGAGCGCGACGTTCGCCGCTGTTGCTGTAGTGTACGCGATCGAGTTCAGAGGCGAACTCGTATGAAGTATAAAGTCGAATATTTTTTATATATTATATATATTCCAGTGCACGCGTTTCGAACACGTTCTATACGGGTGCGTATTAATATTATTGTAATAGCGCAAAAAGTACAAAAAAAAAAAAAATAAATACATTTTTATTGACACCGGGCGACGAATAAAAATTTCTTATCGATTCGCGTGACGAAAGAATTATAATGAAATAGGTTTTTAGTTCTTTTACCCCCCCCCCATCCTCCCTCACCACGAAATAACGTTTCGTTTAACGAGAAACGTCGGTGATTGTTTTTTTTTTTTTTTTTTGAAAACGGCGCATGAAATTGCGGACGAAAGATTTAGTACAAAGTCAACGTTAAAAATACCGCGGCGTAGCGAAGTAGCAGACCGCAAAAATAATTGAAACGAGACCAACGTTAATTCGATTTCCTAATACCGAAGTTTCGCGACCGGACTGAAACTTTTGTAAGGAATAATACGACCGCGCGAGCAGACCGCGCGAGCAGACCGCGCGGAGGGTCGTTCGTAAGGTCCTCCTCCACACTTTTCCCCGATCCGCAATCACCACCGCCGCCGCCGCTCGAGTCCGGCGGGGGAACGGGACAGATTGCAGGGTTTAAGTGCCGATATTTTACTGTTATTCTTTTATTTCTCTCTCTCTCTCTCTCTCTGTCTTTCCGTTCAGCCCTTCGACGCTATTAAAAGAGACCTACTACGCGCCACTATATCGACGGCAAACTCGATCCGTTGCAGAACGGAACGACCGCGAGAACAAAAAAAAAGATAAAAGAAAACACTTTTCGCTGTTTCCAGTGACGTCCGAAAATCGTTCAACTTCGACGTGAGTACTCGCGAAAATATATAAAACATCCCGCACGTATCTCTTGACGTCTGCGATATAATTTCCATATTTTAATATTACACTCGCAATCATAGGCGCCCGCAAGGGGGGGGCAAGATGGGGCATTTGCCCCCCCCTGGCATTTTGGTAATATTGTATTATATAATATAATAATATTAGTATATTTCGATTTTAAATTGAAATTTATTATACCTAACCAATGTATATATATTATATGTTGAACGATTGCCCCCCCCCTAGAAATGTTTCTGCGGGCGCCTATGCTTGCAATAGTGAATGATTCCAATAAATCGGTATACACGTTCGGTAGAACAGATTTTGAACGGGATCGCTTCGCGTGTCGCGAGAACAAAACGGTAGTGACGACGATGAAAATAACAGACAAGTGACCATCGTCGTACATCTGACGGAATATATTAATTGCGGATAGTCAACGAAAATCTAAAGAACTAGTGTTCACACACTGGACCGTCGTCAGCAGTGACGAGGTCAAGAAAATGATCGGGATAAAAGGGGACACACGACAGAAACCCTTCCACTAAGTGATACGATTTGTCTCGGTGCGCGTGAAAAACAATATTAATTGAATACGATCGAAAGTCAGGGGCAGGATTAAAAGAAAAATACGCGTAAATGGGCAATAAGTACTGGTACAGACTGCGATCCGTCTGTTGGAATGCAAAATGCTTTCACTGAGGAAGGACTATGTAGGATGACTTACAATTTTAAAAGAAAATGCAATTAAAATTTTCTTATTTTCTTCGGTTTATACGGTTCTAATCGAGTGCGGACAGAGTATAAAATCGGAGAGGTGTTTCATTATTGTGAAAGATGGTTAGGTCAAGCCTATTCGGAGCCAACGTGAAATTACAGTGCTAGCGAATTATAATAATATGAAAATTTTATAGTTCGGCGGGGGCTGTGATTTCGCACGTCCCCGGCCATTGACCGGGGTAAACATGCTCATGATTCCAATGAAATAAACGCGATTGTAAAACTCCAGTAGACATTCAAGTGAGAATACATTTTTTTTTCTTCTACACGATATAACGTATGGACGCGCGTACGAACACAATACCGGTGGTGTATTACATGTATACGAGTATAATTCAAAAACGTACACGCGCTAATGAATTGCGCTCACACGCCATACGATCATTATTCTGACACCAATGCCGCATCATCTTTCGCGAAGCGCACACATCATACAACAGGTAACACAACAGCTAATCGTCCAACTCATTTGAAACGGTCCGTCCTAATACAACACGCGGAATGGATTATAAATAGCAGCGCGTAAACTGTTTCTCTCCGTTATTCCGTCCGATCATTGCGGAAATACACGAGTAATAAAAATAAAAACGCTATAACGATTTCCCGATTTAAATCGTTTCCTCGGAAAACCTTTATATATACGAGTATATATACGGAAAACACGTTTTGAGATCCGGAGGATATTTTCTAGAAATCGTAATAACCATACAGTGCGCTGCATTACACGTTAAGCGTGAGGAGCGCTTTTATTGGGTTGTACACGTTCATTCGCGCGACTACATTCATACATGTATTAAATCGTGACTCGATTCAAAACGCACAAGAAATTATTAAATCACTCGTGTGTTCGCCTTGTTTCACGAAAAAATATCGTGAAATAATAATAATAATAAAAAAAAAAAAATTCGTAAAAATATACCGGACGAAATTGCAGTTTGAGAATTTTCAAACTCGCGACTGTCGCGGCATGCCGTTAATGTTTCAGATGGCCCGTTTCATTTTGAAGAATACTACGGACTCGTAAAACATTGGTTTTACTCACTTTCGACTCATAAAATGCGAAACAACGACGTTTAACAACATTTATTGCACATAAATTCGACGCGATTACGCGTAATCGAATTGAATCGTTCGCAAGGCTCGGTCTCGGTACTCTCGTCGAACGTCGGTTACGTATTGACAATGGTATCTCAATAATTAATAGTCCTGCGAATGAATTTTCACAAATAAAAACGTCCCATCAAGTCGGTGATCGCTATTCGTTTTCCCATACATAACACCGCGTCCAAAGTCATAACACCGACCGATCGGACGTTTTTTGCGATCTATTAAATAATTTTCATTTCGACAGTTTTCATTCGGCTACATTGTCGCCGATACACGTCGCATTAACCGTCTTGATCACAACAGCGAAATAACACCGAGACGAGACATTTTTTCGCGCACATCCCCGCGTGTTTAAGCGTTTTCCCCTCCTCCGCGCGCACTGAAAATCCGCGTTCTAAAATTAATTATTTACAGCTAATTTTCTCGTGTTTCAACAAATCCGCTGATTTTAACACGTTATAAAATGGCGCGCGCACCTTACTATAAATCACCGTAGATTTTCAGGTAAAAACGCGCGAGCGAATTATTCGAAATCCTTGTACGCCGGTCATTTCGCATTCCCCCCGCGCGCGCGCGCGCCCCCATTTTTGTCGTCGTTCAAAGCCCGAAATGCGTCGTTTTCCGGAGAGTAACGAGCGGAAATTCTTCAGATGACTACTGTTGTTGTTTGTCGTCGTCGTCGTTTCTGCGCGGGAAACTGATGGCATTTGTGCGAGTGTCGACAAAGGTAAACGGTGGGCACCCCCCCCCCCCCGGAGTAGCGTCTCTCGCGGCACGACCTCGCCGTGGGCGCGCCAACACACGCGGCCGTGCACATTCTTCGGGAACTGCCGCGGTCATATGTCGCGCTTTGACGGCGTTCCCTCGATAAATACGCGTCACGTGTAACTGTTGTCGTACCAGTCCGCGAGCGCGTCGCTATACCGCCGGAGAAGTTATGAAAAAGTCACTATACCACCGGGACCCGTCCCCCCCGGCAAAAGCGAAAATCGTCCACGTCGTTTGTGCCACAGGAAAATTCTTCGTCCACATTCGTCCTTTGAAATCGTCTTCAAAGCACCGGCGCACCGCGAAACGTTTCGTGGCACGCGGACGGACTCCCGTAGGAATTCGCCACGTCAAAGCCACGGACTCCGTACAGAGTTTACGGAAATAGGCGTTACGGTTAAGAGGTCACTGCGGGAGTCGCAGACAATTTACAGCGGCTCTTACACGATTCGGTATTGAAAGGAACGTTCAATCAACAGCCGTCAGACCGTTGCCAATACTATGCGTTTGCAGTTCGAGTGAACGCCGTACGAATTGGGAAAAAAATCGCCTACAAAACTGTGTTCGACGTTCGGTCAGGTCAGACAGCTCAGGAGAGGAGCGCGCAGCGGCAAGGCGGACCGGAAAACAGGGAACACAATTCATCCGAATCAATAACAATTACTAAAATATACTCGAGAAATCTTTCGTGATTGTTTCAGCGTTTTACACTATACACTATATAAAGCCAAAAATCACAAACGCAATACACTTTTATTATGCGTGTACGTATTACGACAAATATAAGTATTCGTCTTCAGCCGCGAACCGACTATTATTCAAACCGTTCTCTCGTATTTATACGGTTTATGTCATCGCAAAACGGTCAAGTCGGTCAGTAGTACTCAATGCGTCCCGGAGGTGAAATTAGAGCGGATTGTAAAGTAGTTTATGTTTTCGTATCGGATTTCAATTGGATTCAATAAACGACGGTACACGGGAAGAAAAGTAGTTCTCTTGCGATTCATTCCCATTTGTAAGAATTAAAAGAAAAGCTGGATTAGGTTGAGTTGCGTGGATCCTCCTCGTCTATGTATTACGAATTTAAAAAAAATGTTGTTTGGTTCGCATTTTCGAAAATTAACTTTATGAAAAATAATCTCGCGGTACTCGGCTAACAAAGCTAACACATCGCAACGACACGACGAGTCGCACTGAAATAATTCTAAATATAAATTTATTAAGACTAGAAAATGTAATTTTTCGCATTAAATCGTATTTGAAATTGTCTCGATCAATTGTTTATTATTGCAGTTATTTAAATACTGCTATAGGATCACTCGCGAATGGTAATTTATTTTGTTGACCGAAGCAAAATTTCGCATCCAACGTCTGAAATGATTAAGTGCTCAAAGTAAAAGAATTGTATAAAGAAATTTTATTGCGGCGAAAATCGGTGTTGTGTTTCTGTTACGAGTTTCGATTTCCCTTAGCTTTAACAGCGGTTCGTGGGGGCAACGGTGTAATAAATATAAAATGCGGTTAGATAAGAATAGTTGCGCGATGTTACCGTGTATTTGTGCGAGGGTGTGCAAGACCAAAAAAAAAAACATATATTTCAGCTGACTCCTGATACGAGTGTAGCCGGACCGCAGATTAAAAATTGATATATGTATATATTTAAAGGAAAGAAAAAAAAGAACGTGACGAAATTACGGACCAAACGAAAATAAGCAGAGCCTCGAATGTCGCGTAATGAATGCATGTAATTTCATTGTATTAGAAAAAAAAAATAATAATAAATAAAAATTAATTTTCAAATATAATCGGCGGGAAGATATCGTTATAATATTTCTTTTCTCGCCTGACTTGTTCGAAATGCGCGGAGAAGCGGTCGTAATCGAATTAAAAATAATAATAATCAAAACGCTCGTGCATAACAACATTTTTTTTTTTAAAAATATTTTTATCGGGTCGTTTAAAAGAAGAGAAATATACAGTACGGTCAATAACAAAACGTTTGCGTATAGTATATATATCACGTATCAGACGATGAGACCGAGTGACGTTTTTCGATCGCCTCAACAGTAGAAAAGTCGAGAAACGATTGTGGAAAATTAAAACTCCACCGGAAAATATCGAAATGTTATGTTAGGTCAAGCTCGCCGGGATCAGCCAAACGTAGTCTCGTCGGTTCCGTATTGTAATGACAAATTAGCTGTTTTTTTTCTCCTCCCCCGTGCCCGCGTGTGTATTATACACGCGCATATATTCATTTTTATCCACGTGAATCGGTTAAATTTATTCAGTCAAACTAATTTGAAGACTTCGTCGGGAAAATGTTTTTTCTCGCGCAGTGTTCGATTCGAATAACGCGTAATCGCATATTTTATTGGAGCAAGGGGGGGGGGAGAAAACGTATTTTAATAACGTTCGACTAGTGTGTGGTATTTGCACCGCTCGTTATACACCGATTGTGAACGAGTGTGTGTATAACGGAGTGATTAACGTTCGTAAACATTCGAAATATTTTTGTTGCGAACTGTATCCAATCGTTTTTATTTAAATACGAAATTATATATATATACATAGTAACAACGCGGTAGCACGGGAGAAAATGAAATTTGATTTTATATTCGTACACTGTGTATTTCGATAAAATCACCGCGGCACGGGTGTTACGCGTCTATATTCTATAACCGAAACGGGATCCATCAAAACACCGTTGAAAAAAAAAAAAGAGTAAAAAAACTGATCGTTATATCACTGCAGAATGTCTCGGACGAATTTAGAAAAGAAGACGCATTGGATGATTTTGGCCGGGGGATCGAAAAAATATTTATTTTTTTCAATTATAATTAGTACGAACTATCAGATAAAACTATTAGCTATTAGATTGGATAAAGACACGTGCGCTTATACGTATACGCGCGTAAAATAAGCAAAATAAGTACGAAGATAACGTTCCGTAGAATAATTTGAAATCGATTATTTATTTTAATAGTAGTATTTATTTTTTCTTACGGGAGGTTATTGTTAATTTCGACGTTCGCGCTTGTAGACAAAATGTTCGTGACGGTCACCGTGGTTTTTGAATTTTCCTTATTTTATACGAATTGTGTTACAATTATCGAGAACACGTGTCCCTTCCTCTCTCTTTCTCTCTCTTCCGGAACACTGCATTAAATTATACGTATGCGTTCGAAACGTTTTTATAGGAAACGTTTGAAAAACACAGGGACGATTCGTTTAAAACACTTTGCAACGCTGCTGCTGCCGCTGCTGCTGCTGTTGACAATATATTTATGTATGTAATTCGCGTTGGACGGGCCGCATTTCGTCGTCGAACCGCTGGAATTGACAAGTCAGTTCGTGTCGGCTATTATATTGTCGTTCGATCGGTTTTGACGTTATTGCGACCTACACCGCAGTCGCATTATAATGTAATATGAACGCGTTTTTTTTTTATATATATATATATATATTATTTTTATTTCGTTTCGTGTCGAAAAACCGTTTAACGATATAAAATATCTTTAAACGATTCGCGTATTGGTTTTATTGTGTATAGCGGTGAAGAAAATTATATGTGACGGCCGTGCAAAAGGAATAGTCGAACAAATTCAATCGTCCCGACCGAGAGTCGTGAGAAAATTTTCGGTTATGCGTGAACTATGCGTAGGGGGGGGGGGAGGAAAAAAGGCGAGCGACCAAACATTAAAATATGGCGGCTAGTCAGTTATTGCTTAAGTGAGTTGCTAAAATCAAAAACGTTTTCGAAAAAAGAAAAAATAAAGCCAGGACTATATGCGGCTACGTGATAGGGCCTACGCTTACCTATGGCTGTGGAAACACGGACTACCGGTGAGAAAAAAAGTACTCTGAACGTTCGAACAGAATACGCGGATAAGAAAACGTAACGACAAGAACCAAAATTGGAAAAGCATCATCAGTCATCGGTTTCGTGAGAGGACAAACGGATACAACGGCTGGGACACGCGATGCGGAGGACGGCGTTAGTGAAGCAGTGGTGAATCGGAAGCCTGCCGTGGGGACCTGCAGGATAAAACGGGAGTACAATATTGGAGAGAATCAGTTTAAGATCGAGGGAATAATGAAGGGAGACAGTGATAATATGTCGGTGAAAACTTTTGGTGGTAGCATTGAGCGCCGGTTGAAGGAGAAAACAACTTATACATTATTATGTATTTGGTTTTTATTCGACCGTTATTTTTATGTAGAAAAATTAATCGCGCGTGTGATTCCAGCGTTAAACACGAAAAACGCGGAACGATTATGCGAAAACTTCTCCAGCCGTACCTTGCACATATTCCGTTATTTACCCGTTGAGAGAATATTTGCGCGTACACAACCGTCCCGTCGTACCGGGCAAAACGCTGCGTGCCGGAGAGATTTGAGGGGGTCGACGTTGAGTAACACACGCATTGCGTACGTACTCGTTTCAACGCTATTGTCTATGTTGTGTAATAATTAATGGCGTCGATATAGCGCAACAACAGCGTCATATCTAGTTCAAACCGCACATAGAATATTGTACATGGAAAGAGAGAGAGAGAGAGAGAGAGAGAGAAACGTATAGAGGCAATAATAATAATAATAATAATTGTCGCATAACACATTAGCTGTTGATTATGCATAAAGTTCTATTTGTGATAATGTAATATTATATATATATATATATATATATATATATATATATATATATATATATAATATATGCGCACGCAAATATACGATTCGATAATAAATAATAATACGAATACGAATAATAATAAAATTAGTATATTATTATTATATATATATATATATTATTTTCTTATTGACACGTTGATTTTACAGTCGCGCGGATTCTGAAATCAGGTTCTGCGAATGCCTAGGCGCATTGTACCGATGCGACCACCAAACTCGTCCATTAATGTTTGCAACCCGATTGAGTTGTTGGCGGGAGCAATAGTGCCGCGGTCTTTAAAGCCCTTTGAATAACGTGTAAAATCAGCGAGAAAAACATAAAGACATAGTTTAAAAATGTTACACGTTTTGTGCAATATTCTCTAACTTCGAGGAATTGAAAAATATTTTCATTTTTTTTTTTTTTTTTTTTTTTTAACGCAAAAAAGTATATTTAAATTATTAATTAATATGCCGACCGTCCGCGTATACGTTTCATATCATTTTTGTACGTTTCAAAGCGTTGTAGCACGGCCGAAAGGGGACCCCGACCGACAGCGGTTAGACGGAGACTAATTGACGTGTCGCCGTTTATTTTTTTGTTTTCAACCAACGCGCCAACACGATCATTGTGAACTAAGACAAAACGTTTTCATTCCGGTCATCGGAATATTAATTTAAGCGACCGAGTATAATAAAAATAATAATAATAATAATATGTTATATGTAATATTAATGTAATTGGAACGTCTTTTTTGTAGAATAAAAATATCATAAATAACGTGCGTGTTGTCTCGGGCGAAATGCAAATTAAATTCCTTATCGTCTACGAATGCAGTAATTAATAAATGATATTCCGAAAACAAAAAAAACGCGACAGTACCATTAGCGAAATTGTATCAATTTAACGTATGCATATATAAATATATGTGAGTCGTACATATACAAACATAATCGGGGTCACGTCTATTCGTTTCGGTCGTCTTTCTATACGTTCCGGATTTTTTTTCGATTGTTCGTAAAGGTAAATAACTCATCGATAGGAGCGACTCGAATATCGAATTAATACCGTCCAGCAATCACCCGCTGGACAATATTCCATTCGTTCGTGCCGAATTCTTATGAAAGCCCCCACACGTGATTGTCGAAAAAAATAACTGATGCGGATTTACAATCAGACTCGGACGATGTCAGGACGACGTGCATTGCGCGCAAAAATTTCTAAATTCATACGACCCACCCGCGAATCAATTATTTTATTTTTATTCTTTACGATACGTGGACGAATAAAATACTGAAAATTTGTTAAAAATAATTTTATATAATCGATGAGAAAAAAAAAATAGAAAATTCGATTCATTCATTACAATCGTTGTCATACAAGCTTTTGTTTTCGCATTGATTCTTCGCATCGGTGTGTTGCAGCGTCTTTACGCGTTTTGTTCAGATACCTTGAACAGTCAACCACGGCTTTTTTGTCGAATGTTTACGGTTGAAATTCATTTTTTACTGAATCCTCTTCAAATAGATTAAAAAAAAAAAAAATTTGTTTTTTCTTCATCTCGTATTCGTCACGCGACGAATATTGTTACACGGTTCGTGAACTCTGTGGCCTTTACCAATCGCTCTCGTTTTCTTTTTTCTATACTCACGTGTCGTTACTAACCGCGTCATTTCGACAATTGTCTTTACAACTGAAATTCTCGACTCTTTAAAAATTGAACAAATTTTTAACGCGACGCTACAATTAGAGGCAGCCGATACATCACATTGACAACAACGCGTTTTTCTACTCGTCGTACCGTAAAACAACTCCAGGTCATTACGCAATATTATTAATCGAATAACCCGTCGTCGCATATTATTATAACGCGTATACATATTAAATATCACGTCTCGGGGGGTTTTTTTTTTAAATTCTAGACAGCTCGAGGGACGGGAGGAGGAGGACAACGCGCCCGGATTTTATTCGTGTCTTTCTATTGAAACGCGACGCGGGATAAATGTGCGCGCGCGATATTTACGCGAACACAACGCATTTTCCCGTGCACGGTAATTTCCGAAATAACTCGTTGGACCGCGGTCCGGTCGAAAACACGCGTTTCCGCGCGCGCCCGCTAAACAAAAATTCACCAACACGCTTGTAATCCTCACACTTTGGAGCATAAAACGACCGACCTTTTAACCGAAATATTACGGTACCGTGGTCTGGAACGCGTTGTTTCGAAATTTCGCTTACGTTTTTCGCTCGTGATAAATTTATTGATACTTAATGATTTTACTTACACACGTTCCCGTTTTGCTTGATATACTATACGCGCGTACATTATTGAGATCAATACGGAACCGCCGTTGGGTTTGACTTTTTATTCTTACCACCGCGTATACAGCAGTCGAATAATAAACGAGAGCGACACTCGTCTCGCACACGGTGTTTTCCGTTGCATTTTTTCTTTTGTAAATTTTTTTATGTACCGTTTTACTCCTCCCGTTTTCAAAATCTCGCATTATCGAAAACGTAACGTAAGCAAACTGCGTGTTGGGGGACGTAGTTTATGGGAGAAAAAAAGAAAAAAGAGAGGCTCGTACAGCAGTCGGCTGTTACCGTTCGTGTGCGGTGTATCAACAGCACGTCCGCTCGTAATAATCAGACGATCGTTGCGCGTGTTTAAAATCCCATCGTGCGACGAAAACGAGTCGCGGTCTACTCATATCCCTGCAGACATTCACTTATCTCGGCGATTAAAAATTCTGTTTATATACTATATATATACACTAGCGAATTATTTTTTAATTCCAATCCGTATTGAAAATAATAACAATACCTCGTATTTGCGAGGTTAATAATTGATTGTACGGGTAAAAAAGAAAAAAACGTCTTTACATAAAACATTATGGTAAAATAATAATAATAATAATAATAATAATAAAAATGTCGTATTAGAACGTGAAATATTTTTTTGTGGCTGTAGGAAATAAAAAACGAATTTCCCGGGCCGTTGCGTAGGAATCATCACTACTCGTTGCGGCGTGACGGCGGGAACGAAACGTGACGAAAACAAAAAGTGTAAACAAATAATAAAGGAAAAAAAAAAGGCCCCAATTCGTTCTGTCGACGCGGCATTTGGCGCACGCGCGCGCGAGAAACAATTAAAACTCCGACGACGACGACGACGACGAATGGAAATCAATTAAGCCCACTCTTTTTCGGGTCAAATGTGTAGGACAATAAGTGCGCGGTATTATAAATATACACCTAATCAAAGGGGTCGGGACCTTTTTTCTCTCTCTCTCCGTCTCTCTGTCTCTCTCACACACTTCTCCTCTTCACTACCGCCGGGACATTTTTCAAACTCTTGTTGTTCTTTCGCGGAGGAAAAAAAAACGGGGACCGGAGGGGAGGCTGTCCCGGACAGGACGTTGGCCGGCCACCGCCGCGGTGGTACTTAGCCGAATTATATATTCCGTAAAACGCCCGCGGAGAGTGCACTTGTTAATGTATAAACGCGCGCGGCACGTACGGTGTATTATATAAATAAATACGCTCGGGCGCGAGTGCCTCGTTCAGGTCAACGGTAAATTAAACGTTTATGTGAAAGTGACAGTATATAACACATACACACCGACTGAAAACACTCCACTGACTTTCGATAATAATTTCCTCCCGTCCGCCCGCCCGCCCGCCCGAAAATTATATCATTTGCTAGCGGTTTTCATCTCTGGCGAGCGCTATTTTTATTATTTTTTTCTCCCCGTTTTTCAATAACCGTTTGAAACGCGTGCGACGGAAACGGCTCCGCAATCGCGAACGGTATTCGGCCAATGTCGTCGTACTGTAATCACGCGCAAGAAACGAAATCGTTTCGGGTGTCGACCGCGCGCGCCGTTTCTCAAACGTTCCGCGCGCAGGCGGCGGTTCCGGAATAAAACTCTGCGGTGTCGCGCGTTAACGTTTTCGATGCGTGCAGTATGGAATTGTGCGCGTGAAGCGTCCGGAATCCGTTAAAAGACGGCGAGATGGCGAAAAAGCAAAAAAAAAAAAAAAAACCCGCGCTCCTCCTCCCCGTTCGATTCGACGTTCACGTCTGACCGGTTGAATTTTCCGCGGTCGCAACAACGACGGGGAATCCTCGCCAAGACTCTCGTCGTCCGACCGCGACGCGTCCGATGCGGACGACAATAATAAACATTGTAAACGGCACACGTTCGCTTTTGGCCGGTGGATCGTATTATGAGAAAGTTCTCAATTGCGCGTGCGCGTATTCGAAAAAGCAGCGACCTCGTCCATTGAACGTACGCACGTTAACCGCTTTTTTTCTTCGTACGTTTACGTTCGTCGAATCCTGTAGAGAGCAAACGTGTGTCGTCGTCGGGACCTGAAGTTTTACGCATTAGACGCCTGCCGAATACGAACGGGTTTTAGAAAATTCACGTCCGATTCAACCGGATCGCTGCTCGACGTTCTCTCGTACGCGTCAACACGAATTACGCGGGAAATTCAACGGCAATCGAACGATTGGCGTTTGAATCGGTGGCGTATTTACTTCATCCCCTAGGGGGGAGCGAATAGAAGAACGGCCCGTCGGATATGTTGCCAACTTAGAATTATCGAAAAATTATATGAAAATAATAAGTTTTAAATAAAAAAATGTTTTATTACATTTTAGTTTTATAGTTCGATTAATTTTAGTTGTCAGTAGATATATAGGTACATACACAAGTACCTAGTGGGGGGCGATCGCCCCTATCGCCCCCCCCCCTCTTGTATACGCCCCTGATTTGAATGAAACGTTTTTTAACGCGTCGTATATATTTTGCCGAGCGAAAACTCTAACGAGAAAATTTCCGTTATTCCTATCGCAATGAACACCGCGAGAATTTCGAACACAATACGTTTTCGTATGACGGCGTCGTTCGTGTGATATCAAAAAAGAAAAAAAAAGACGAAATTGACACACGTAAAAAAAAAGAAAACGTCCTCCGGGGATTCGGCGGAATGTGCGGCAAGAGCCGATGAATTTTCACTCGTTATCTCACAAAACGTACACGTTCCGATGTATACGTACAACGGAGTCATGAATGATTGTTTTACAACTCGCTAGATAAAAGAAACAAAAATCAAAATGGAAAAAAATGATACACGCGCTATACTTTGTACGCGTTCTTGTTGACATATTCTTGTTTTTCATTACCGCTCTTGTGATTTTTTTTTTTTTTTTGATAAAAGTCGCTCGTAAAAATAAAAATACATTCAATCGAATAACGACGACGCGAAATTATTTAAAATATTCTCTCGTCAGGGAAATTATTATTGAATCTCGATCATTGTGTAAACGTTTACGAAACGGGGAAACATATCAGATTTCGAAAGAACAAAAGCGTAGGTCGCGCAAGTGCTCGAATTAAACAAAGATTTTGTTATATTACCGTGAAATCGAAAGCAATGACGTATCGTATGAAAACGATTCCGAACGGAACTTCGTTGTGGATATTAATTGTTATTTACGATTTACATATAAATAATATTGTGTGTAATTTACGATTGAAATTCTCATCACACTTTCGCGTGTCAAATCATGAATTCATCACTTTTCATCGAATAAAAAACTATGTCTTCTATAGATAGCACGAAATCGGAACGAAATATTTGAAAAACTTATGACACTGGCCCAAGTTACGTATTCGGTGTAAATTTCATGATTGTTGGAATCGTTTTTTTTTCTTTTATTCCCTAAACAACGGAAAAATATCGTAATCTATTTTGACAATGTCTGCCGCGTCTTAATGAAATTTCTTGGTAGTTTTTCCAGCTGAACTATTGAGAAAATAGAAAAGTAACACCCCGGCAAAATTCCACGCGAATAAATTAAAAAATCTGACGGTAACGGGTAATTTTAGAAATGTTTTACTGCTGCGTTCGTTATGATATTCGTCTTAATTACGTGTTTATATAACGTTAAATTATATTCCGTTCGTTATTCTCGACACGATCGCTATTCATTTGAAATTATTTCTGAAGAAATAATCAGAAAACTGCAAAGACTGTACAGATGTTATCAAAGGTGTCTCGCTTCGGTCGTATATGTGTGAAAACACAAGGGGCAAAAAACAAAAGCGTTTGGATTTCAAATGCTTTTTGAAAATATATTATATAGTGTTAATAATCCGAGGTAGTGAAAAGAAAGAGAAACACAAACAATTTTACGTGCGTTCGGTAATCGTATTCAGTTCAGAAAAAAAATAATAATTACTGGTAATTAAAAAAAAAAAATTATTTTCGAAAATAGTTATACGTTCGTATAATTTTTATAAAATATATTTTATCTTATCAACGGAAAACATATTTTACCGGTAATGCGATATTGTCCATACGAGCGTATAAAATTAAAATAAACAAAATAACGCAAAATTAAAAAAAACAAAACCGTATATAAAACACACGTTGTCGTGTCGAATTTATGAAACACACCTACGCGTAAAAAATAATAATACACCGGATCAGAATCGCGTTTATACGCGCATTAAAAGGATGGTCGACATATTTTATACATATAAAAAAAAAAATCTGCAGGGTAACAGGACGGAATCGATATACATAAGTGTGTTATAGTCCAAACCAGATTTCAGAATAAAATAGTTTATCTTAGATCGAACTAGTTTATTTTGAAATTAATATTCACATTTTGGATTAAAACTGGTTTAGCCAAGGCTAAACTGATCGAGACCGTCAAAAAATAATATATACTTATATATATTTAAACATAAAAAGAAATTATTATTTATTATATACATTTATATATTTTATTACACGGTATGCTCTATAAGAAAAAAAACGATCTTGTGCACAATTCAAAATGCCACCAGAGCATATCTTGTACAAACAAATAAATATCTTATATAAAAAAAAGAAAAAAAATATATAGTTGATAAATAATAATTAACCAGAGCAAACCGTGTAATAAATAATAATTTTATTTTCTTGTACGTATATAAATATATTATTTTTTGACAATCCCGATCAGCGTTAAGCTAAAGTAATGTCTCCTAAAACGTGAATTTTAATTTCAGGATAAACTTGAGGCTAAAGGTATATAAATAAGATCTTAAGGCCTAGTAGTAAACTAATTTATCCTGAAATCGAGTTTGGTCGGTAACAAACACACACACACACACATAAATATTTTTAAAAACGAAACACACTTTTGACAAGATAAGTGTTTATACGATATAACGATTGGAAATCCAGTTGTCAAAAACGCAATAATTCTTATCCAACTTATATCGATATATTATTATAGTTATGTACTGCGTATTTATAACGTCCGCGAAATGCGCGCGCGTATAATATTCAATTCAAAATATGTGTTTATGATACGTTTTTTGATTCGATTTCATTGCGAATTTAATATCGTCCACTCCTCCCGCCAAGATTTTCCGTAATGTTTTGAAATTTTTGTTATTATTATTATTTTATTTTTTTTTTGAAAATAATTCATTTCATTTTAAACGATTTTATCGTATTTTTTTTTGCATACAAATTCTTTCCTTATGATTATATATATATATATATATATATATATATATATATGACAATATACTTTTGTGAACATTATCTCTTTCGCAGACGTCACGTATATTCTCTTCGCGTCTCGTCTCGTCGATTTTTTTCTCACAGTCTTTGATCCGACATTATTTCTCGTGTAAGTCAATTCCGTGTTATAACGAGACTACTTCTGTGTGTTACGCGTCGTTTCATCGTTTTGTCGGAAGATCCGTTCCGTTATTTTATCATATATTAATATAACGTTGTTTGGAATTCCTTTTATTTGCGTCATAAATAAGCGTAGGTTGACGTGGAAAATCAAAAAAAAAAAAAAATAAATAAATATTTAACTTTGACTGCAAAAATATCCACGTTAATTATTATAGTAATTATTCGAGTTTATAGAAATTATTAAATATAGAAATTAGACCTAATTATTTCGAATTTTTTTTTTACTAATAATACTTTTGTTATTACCCGAAATGAATTCATTTTAATTCGATTTTTAAATTTCTTTTTGTTTTCGTTTCGAAAATAACGTCATATGTATATTCAACGCTCGTCGTATACGCGTAAATATAATAACCGAAATAAAATTAAAAAAACCCCAATATTTAATTCATTTATAATCGCAATAATTTTAGACGAATTATATTACATTTTTGTATATATACAGTGACTTAAATAATACATACCTACGCATATTATTGTACAATTAAATTTGTTGCATTCCTCCATAGAAATGATAGATATAAAATTAAATTTTGAAAATACGTGTAATATATATATATATGAAAAATAATATGTTATTAAATAATTTTTTTTTAGGGATATTCGTGAATTGTATCTATACCAATAATAATAATAATAATAATAATAATACACGTGAACAGAACAAACGCGTAGATTTACGTATTATATAAAATTCTTTCGTTATTATTATTATTTTTTTTTCGTAAAAGAGAATTTCGAATTTTTTATATAATAACATTATAAGTTCTCTAAACGAGAATTTTTATTATTTTTTTCACAAATATAAACTACAAGGACTTGAAATTTACATTATACAAAAAAGTTATGTTTACGCGTGCGTATAATTTCCCCCTTCCCCCTTCAAAAACAATTAAATGTCGATTTCTTTCTTCATTTAACGATTATTATTTAAAATATTTTTATGTAACATTTTCATTAAACTCTCTATCCGCGAATATATTGTTTTATAAACCGTTCTCTTTATACTATTCATGTTAAATTTAGTACCGTCTGTAATAATTATAACAATAATAATAATAATAATAATAATAATAATAATAATAATAATAATAATAATAGTAATAATAATAATAATAATCGCGTACATTATAACAATATTTTATAATCGTTACGCGTATTAGATGTGTAAATATCGTGTGTACATATAAATTATAATTCCTCCAACACATGTTTCTTGAAGTTAATAAACAATATAATACTTTAATTATATTGCGCAAGTTGCTCATTGATCATATATATATATATATATATATATATATATATATATATATATGGAACGGAATTTATTATACCAAGTATCGAGTTTTATAAAACATTATACATATCGCACGACAGTATTATTTATATTTGTATTACATAGAGTTTAATATATAATTCGAAAGTTAATAATATAATAACCAACCGAATTTATACGAATATAAATAGTATAATTACGAAACATTTGCAAAAAATGTTTTGTTTACCCTAGAAAAGGCGAGTATCGGCACAAGCCGGTATCGAATATCTATCTGATATGAAGGACATCGGAGGCGTTTTTTCAAACCAATATCTATCCGATATGCTCAGGGGAAAAAAGTCTAGCGCGTTTAGTTATTAACATCTATATGGACGTCATCATCACTACGTCACACTAGCATTACCGCATAGTTGGACTGTTGTATTGTCAACGATTGTCGATAATCAAATTGAACCCAGTTATTTGCAGACTGCCAATAATGTTTGCAAATTATTTCTTCTTTTTAATAACAATATAATCAGTCCTACAAGTGTGTAGGTCTTTTAATGGAGCTAACTGACGACGTATCCAAAAACTATACGTATTTTATACTAATCAATGATATTTGGAGTAGCGATGTAATTCATTTATTTCTGCGATTAAAACCCAAAAGCGAGGCATACGATTTGATTTTATTTTATAATAATAATAATAAAAAAGTATTATAATACCGAGCTAATTTTTCTTAAATAGCATAATATTTTTCGAAATCTTCAGCAATCGCGTATTTATTATATGTCTTCAATTAGTAATTAGCGGTTGTTGTTGATAGAATTGTTAAATAAATTACGCCGTATCGTATATATTACTCGGAAAATATTTATAGAGAACGATCAATTGGTTAATATCGCGGTTTATGTTAAGTTAATATCGGCTTTTCAACCGGTACTTCGATTATTATTTTCAATTTTGTGGCGGCCAATTTTGAATACCGGACCGGTATCGGTTACGAAAATCGATTTATACTGGATATATCGCGGAGAAAAATCATGTCGGAAGTCATCATTACTGTTTATACTGATATTTTAAGGAACACACATAATTATTATATTATGTATGCCGTACGCGTTAGAAACGTAAGCGAACATTTTTTTTTGTTTATTTAAATCTCGTACAAAAAAAAAATAATAATAAGTCGCTTTCACGAACTTGAGGCGTCTGCCGACGTGTGCTTAACGTAGAATTCTCCTTTAAGTAAGAAAATTGATTCCAAAAGCGGATATCGGATTAGTCACGCGACAATACCGCCGCGAGAACGGAATTGTCGAAGTCAATATTACTACTGGCACAGTGCGTTATTTTCGAATTCACAGTCACGTATTCGATCTAATTATTTTCGTATATATATATTTTTTTTTTATGAAGTGGATACAATTTATTATTTATGAAATTTCGTAAAATCACGAGCGTACCATGAAAATAAATACAAATTGATTACGAACCGTATGCTATTATTTATACTACTTTATAATTTATGAGATATGTGTCTACGAGAACGATTTTTGGATAAAAAGAACATCAAATCAAATTTTCGTCACGTTTACCTGAACCTATGGAAAATAAGTTTAAAGTAAATATTGTGTTCAGTTTATATTATATTGGTCGCTTCGGTATTCGTTTAAATTATATATTTCGCATGTCGTGTAAATAATATGGAGATATTTATTATAATCATTTATTTCGGCGTAAACATGTATTATTTGTTCATTATAATATAAGAGATAATCATGAATCGAAAAATAATACTACCGCGATAATAATTACAGTATACGAACATAAGAGTCTAAAAGAGAATATTATTTTTGGTGTTTAAGTCTGTGAATGAATAAGAGAAGAAGTGTATAGACTAAAAGATAAAAATTTGGTCGGGAATTTCAGATATTTGAGTCCAATTATGCAAGAGGATGTATAGCGAGTAGGACAATGAGTCCGTGCCGGGATTATCTCCGGTGGGCTATAAAAAAAAAAGAAAAGTGTCATTTTTAGAATAAAAGAAAGTTATGTCTGCGGAACATAGTGTCGGCCGTTGAATAAACGGGATGAAAAGAAAAATACGGATGTGTGAGATTAATCGGTTATAGAGTTCGGAACGGGAATGTGTATTGAGTGGTGTTTTGGGAATTGCGTCTTTTTAGTCGGACAAATGAGGAACAACAGACTGAGAGGAGATCTGAATGTGTTACGTATGAAATCAAGTGTTTGTTAGTTGTAGAAGGAAGCCGATACAACAGAGGGATAGACTAAAGAAAAAAGTGGTTAAAGCTATGTGGAGATGTTTATGGATAGGTAGATGCAAATATTATGAGTGACCTTATGCTCGTGTGGAATAAAGAAGATGAACGGGTTTGGTGATACCCCCCAAACGGAGACTTAAAAATAAAAAAAAATTGACGATTTGATCACTTCATGTCGTGGTAAAAATGCGAACGAAATGGAATTTTTTTCGAAACTCATTAATTCTGATACGAGCAAAACGAATACTCGTAAACATCATACAGTCGTCGTTTCTATAATAACCTTCGCGAGCTCGTCTTTATTCATATTTAAGACGTGTTTAAGCGATTTATCGTACCATCATTTAAAATGTATAACATTTTCCTAACTCGTTTTGTTCTCATCAATATTAATACGTATTTAATATGTTTTTCTTTTGAAACTCTTATCACATAAAGTAGAATATTTTCGAGTAGTAATAAACATAGAGACATTTTATCTCGTCGGTTTACAGCGAGAAACAAAATGATTATGGGATTATTGTTTTTTGATCTTGTAATTCTGCGTTGCGTACCACCCTAATTAATACTGTAAAACGCCTTTTACATTTAACGAAGTTTTTTTTTTATTATTATTATTATTATTATTTTTTTAGAACGGAATATAATTATTCTAATTTCGAGCATAGTTCATTTCGTATAAATTTAAAGTACGACAATTACATATTTTCAGCGATTAAAAGAGAAGAATTAATTAAATTACTCAAAATAACCTTTATGCATTTAAAAAAAAAAGCGGCATTTTTTTTTGATATATTTTTTTTTATATTGTTGCTGTTTATTCGAGCGCTTTGTTTGTCGAGTTCAAAGAGACTATGATTTTAATCATAACTTAATTTAATGCTGTAATTTTTTTTTTTCGTAAAATAACAATGAAGTTGTTTAGGTACGCGATAGATTTTTTTTTAAATAACGAAATTCGAGAATAAATAAAAAAAAAAAATTGATCCTTAATAACATGTCGATCATTCAATCGTCGTAAATATATGTCTGCGATATAAGACTTATCTATTTTATATCGCATTTATCGCGTAATATATGAAAATAATGTAAAAAAAAAAAAAAATGACAGTAAAAAAGCGTCGAGGTTATTTGAATACAATTGATTCGATTAATTCTTAGGAAAAAATAACGAGGAAGAAAATAATAATATGCGTCATATTCCACTACGAAGTCCGATAATTTTCCATGTTCACGAAATAGTCGATGTGAAAATGTTTAATTCGCGCCGTCATACGCGTACAGCATTACATTTTATACATAACAATAATTCTTAAACAAAACAAAACCACATACGAATATCCGTTTTATTATGACGAGATTTTTTTTTTTTAGAATTTCTTCATATATAATATGTGTATATATGTTGCTCTAAAAATCGGGATATTCTGATATCTTGTAGTAAACTTACGTTAAACTTCACGACAGATTCATAAATGTTTTAACGTTTTTCTACGAAAATCATAATATTCTTTTTATAATCGTAATTGATCGACAACTGAAATGGAATTTACTTATATATGCACTATAGAAATCCTGTATATTTTTTTATGTTCGCCTTAAACTACTCGCGGTGGTACGGGCAATTTCTTTGATTGTATCTTATTTTCTATTATTATCTACTACTATATAAAATACGATAAACGTATTACGTTCTAATTCGGGGAAACGTTAACAAGAATAAGCTTGAATGAATACGCCGTGAACAAAAATGTTAAACACAAATGTTATGTGTATTATATTATAAAAACCGTACGAATTTTATCAAAATCCTTTTGGTCTGAGAAAAATATTTGAAATTTCACACGCCAAAACGTAAAATACGCGCGTATGCTTAACAAAAAAAAAAAAAAAAAAAATGTTTTACGCCGAACGGTTCTGAATTTAATATCGATTATCTGAAATTCCCTTTTGACGCAACACTCATCGTAAACATTTTTTTTTTTTAAACAATTCCGCAATATGAAACTGACGATTAATTTAACATAAAGTGTTATTTATTGCGATTAATCGCTTACACGCGTTACGCGTATTCGTATACGGTTTTATTTAAATTATTATTATTATTATTATTCGTATTCGGACATTTTTTTCCCCTTCTATTCGTGCACCGAATTGATTTTTTTCACTATATTTATACTACAATTACGTGCGTTTATCATTCGCTGTAACTACTGCAAACGAATTAACTGTTACGAATCCACTGTTATGAATTGTTTTCCTCGATGGCGCGGGTGAATTTCCTCTCCCTCTTTTTTTTTTTAAATAATATATTCTAATTTCGTACCTGTTTTTTCTTGGTTTATCGCAATAAATGGAATAGTTCAATAGCGAAATATTATACGAACATATCTGTTAAAGTGATTTATACGAATTGTACACAGAATTGTCAGGCTCGTTTCCCGGTCTCGTAACGGTCAAAGAAAAAAACCATTTTTTTTTTTTTGTTTTCCGAATTTTCATGAGAATTCGTTGTGACCTCGGTCCAGCGTTGGTCTCTCCTCCCAAGTAAAACTTCAATGGGCCTCCTTTCCCGTTCCCATTTCATGCGGTAATTGTACAATATTGTTAAAGAAATAATTTTTTAGTCCGATCGCACCGAGAAGTGTGTCTGTGCATGATTTTTCAAAAATATGTAAAAATGTTTGTCAATTGTTTGTGGGCGTATTAGAAAAGTGAAAAAAAACCCCCCGTCTAACAACGTATTTGAGTAATTTTTATTTATCGAAACTCAAATTAAGTCGAATTGAATTCGAAAAAAAAAACAACCATTTCAATCCGTATAAATCTTTTATAGATTAAAAAAAAAAAAAATTTGACAATGTATTAGTAAAAAAAATTTTATAGTCTATTATTTCTCGATTCGAAGCCTCGACGAATTATTTATAAACTCCGATAATTAAACGGAATCGAGTATTTTCCCGCACATATACATTGTTAACGATTGGATTTACCGAGAAAAACTGAATTCGGTTTTTGAGAACTCGTACAGTGCGACGAAGTAATAAATCATAATTCGTCGTTACGCAAGAATGAGACTAGATTTTATACGATAGAAACAGGACATTTTTTTTTTTCGAATTTCGTCGCTAACGATTCTCTCTTGTTTCGCGTCTGAAAATCACGCACCGTCCAATTGAAATTCGTCTTTTTTTTTTTTTTTTTTTTTTGTGAGAAAAAAAATACATTTCGATTCGATGACGGGGAGAGGGCGCCTTTGAATTGTCCCCGGGACGACCTCTCGGGTCTCCGTCAAATTGAAACGTTAAGAGAAAAGAAAAGAAAAAAACTACGACTTACGATCGGACGACGGTGACGACGGCGACGACTTTTTGTCGGACGCGGCAAAACGCAGAGCAGCAACAGCAGAGTGGTGTGTACACGCGACGAGAGAGAGAGATTACGACGACGACGGCGGCGGCGGCGACGCGCGCGAGATTTTCGAACCGGCGCCGGGCGGCGCGCGCGACAATAAAACTTGGTGTTGTGTGCCCGCGGCGGTGGTTCGTTTGGCCGGGAGCCGTATTAAAGAATGCGGCGCGCGTGCATCGGAGTCGGCCACGGCCCGTTTGTCGGGACTCGCGCCACGCGGAGGGTGTCCGCCTGCACGACGCGTACGCCCCGTCGTCGACGGTTTCCACCGCCGCCGACAGATCCCGTCCGCCCATCAGACAACCGCTGCCGCCGCCGCCACCCGCCACCGCCGCCGACGCTTCACACGCCGTCGGGCCGCCGACGATTGCGAATCGCATTCGTTCGCCGTCGCCGCCGCTGCCGCCGCAGGGTTAATATTCTTCTCGGACTGGCTGCGCCGCGGCGATCCTCCTGTTGCTCCGCGCCCGCCGACGACGTGTCTACGCGTGAAAATCGAAAGCGACGGTAAAAATAATGGATAAAAAAAATAATGAATGACAACGGGCCGGCCGCCGGGCGTTGTGGACGACGCCTCAAGTGTCGTAGCTTAAACGAAGATTTTTTTTTTTTTAGAATTTTCTTTTGTAACTATACGATGCTATTTTAAGCGAGATTTCTCGTTGTGTGTGTGTGTGTATTCGATGACAAAACGATTCTGAGCGGTGCTACGTTTGCGCTTTGTCGAAAAATTTGAAACGGTCGTGCGAAATGAATTTTTCACTTGACGTTTTTTAAGATTCTTTTTTTTTTTTTAATACAGTTGAACGTCTGACGTCGTTTGAAATTTTTTCACGCCTTAAAATCAATAATTTTTTTTTTAAATACTCCGATTACCTATAATCGCCGCTATATAAATTAAAAGAAGAATTAAAAGAAATTTTTCGAATTAATTTGTCTCGTTAATAGTTATGTATTTAGTGAAAATTTCTGGTATCTATCGTCATTAGTTTTAAAATTGCGAAGAAATAACGACGTTCGGTTTTGACGAAATTGCGTTTCAATGTAATTTTTCGGTAGTTTCTTCTGACGCTTAACAAAAAACGTATTGAGAAAATCGAAAAATGACTTCTTCAAAGTACCGCGACTGGACACAGTCTGCTATCGGATAATAGTACTACACGTATATCTAATAATAATAATATTTTTATTTTTTTAAGAATAAAACGAGAGTGGAAGAAGCGTCCAATCGAACAAGTACATTACAGAACATTTTAAACGTGTTATTTAAATAGAAATTGATAATATAAATAATACATTTATATTAATAATACGGCAGTCGTAAATCAATACTAATAAAGCTGGATAGGTTTTTGTTTGAACGCGCTAATCTCTCGAGCTTCTGTTCGGATTTCAAAATTTTTTTTTCCGCATTTGATAGCCCGATTTTCGAGGAAGGTTATTTAACATCACGTCACGATCCTTACGAGTCGAGTTAAAAGATAAAAATTTGAATCGTATATGAGATGTGGTGACTTTTACTGGCAGCTAATATGGCACGTGGACAGCTACTACGATAATAAACGCGAAGAATCAGAGTACGGTGTGTGATTTAGTACGTTAGAATTTATAATAAGACTCCTCGATGATTTCATTTAACGGGTCCGAGAAATAACTTAAAACAGAGTAATCGTTGTATGAAGATATAGGGCTTTAGATGGGAGTAGTTTCATTTATGAGACAATATGTAAAAGAAAAAAAAAGTGTTGGAGATTTGTGTTAACGAAAAGGCACTTAAAAATTGGATATGATTTAATAAATTTTGGTTAGTCTTACTTTTTTTTTTTTTTAAATAAATACCTGTCGAAAAAACTACAGCACAATGAATTTTACGCATAAAATGTCGTATTGGTGTCCTCTCAAAAGATATAAGCGTGCATATATTAAACAATTTAATCAATTATACTGTTATAGAGTTTTCGACTTGATTAAACCTATTTGAATTGCGAAAACTATGTATGTAACGAGCAAAATATTTAGTTTATAAAAAAAAAAAACTCTCGTTTATTTATTTTTATAAATGGATCTAATTCAGGAATTTTATCGATGGTAGTTATTCGACCGAAAAAAAACACAATGTTGTAAAACCAACATATGCAAATGTATCGCGTATAACAACGACTTTTTTTTGTTTGTTATTCGCAATACAGTTAATTAATCACTACTAAAAATATATATTTATGAATATATTCCGGTCCTATTCGTGTTATTAAAATAATGAATAATAATATATTGGAGAAAAAAAAACTGATGAACAACCGATTTTTATTTTTGTCGATTACGACGGATTCCCGTGTACGGTTTTCACTGATCAGTCGTCATCCCGTATTTGGGGGAGGGGAAACCATGTATCTCATGTTCAACTTGTCCCAAATAAATTTCATCAAAAATATTCACAACAGTAATATTAAAAATGTATATTTTTAATTTTCTTGAAAAAAAAAAGAAGTCGAAATTAGTATTCCAATATCGTCAGTTACATGCTGTTAGTATTATGAGTAAGCAAATCTTATTAGCTTATATAAGACTTATATGCAAGTCTTATTCAAGACAAGAAATTTAGTTGGTTTTGCGCGCGTAAAAATTTTGTTTTTTTTTTTAATTAAACACCTAAATAATTTATGTCGGTAGAAAAAATTATTTCCCGATAATTCCTCGTCTCATTATAAATCATTGTCTTAAGCCGGTAAAACCGACGGAATCAAAGCTGTTGAAATTTCGAAATAATCGATATTTTAAACGTTTCGATGTCGGACATTCTTTAAAAACTCGATTTCATCACAAAAAATTAATTAAAAGAACAAAAAAATACGAATAATAATAATAATTCGGAGATGAAAATGGGAAAAGTCGTTTTTGAAAAAATAAAATTCGTTTTGCACGCTCGCGCGTTTATCGTTTAATAAATGATAAAACAAAAAAAAAAAATTCAGAAAGAGAGAGTGTTACTAGGAAGTATAACAGCTGACTAAGAAAAATCAGAAATCCGAATTTGAACGCTTACGTGGAAAAAATATCGAGTGTTTCCTTCAAACTGAATTTCTATTCGAATTTTATACGAACTGCCCATCTATAGGTACAGTTGTTGGGTGAAATACGCGTTCGTTCGTTGGCGTTTTAAATGACTACAGCAGCACCTGTTGCTCGTCGATTTATTGGTTAAATGACCACCGGGAGTTTTGGCGAACAAAAAAACAAAACAAACGGTTTCGCAAGCACGTGCCACTCGGAATACTCGTTTGCTCGTGTACATTTCGTGTAAAATTCGTTGGTAAAATTTATTATTACGACACAGACGACGAATTCCAAAAGAAAAAAAAAACAATTTTCTTACACGGATTCGGTTATAATAAGCGATTTCGCATAAATACGGAACACGACGATTATTGCGTGTACTACTCTCGTATAAACAGCGTACAGGCGGCGCACGATATCGTATTGTAAAATTCACGACGCTTTTCGCTTTTCTTTTTTTTCCGCGCGTAATTTATACGCGAAACGCACTTCTTCGCACACTTGGAACGCTATTTTCCATTCGAGTTTCCGATGGAAATCGCGAAATTTTCAATTTCTCCTGCGGCATAGTGTGCTATACACGAGTTTTGCTTTACGCACTGTAACGCCAAACGCATCGACTTTCTACAAACGATGATGGCAAGATATTTTTTACGTCACGCCGGTAAAAAACGATCTACAATTAATCATAATTCGATAATTATATCGCATTTGTATACACGTCTAACCGGGTGAGTTAATATTTTTAAAACGGGTTATTTCAAAGCTCATAACCGCCATATGTATATATACGCGAGTATATAATATATAATATTCGAATGAAATTAAAGGTTCGCACGTTAGGACGGTTTTCTAAACGCCTGTTTCACTTCGCCTGCGTACACGATTTTCCAAAAATAAAAACAAAAAAATCACGGGAGAACCAAAATGAAATCCGTAAAAACTTTCGAACAACGCGTTTAACGTTACGAATAAAAAAACACAATTTTTCGGTTATTTTTTTTTTTTCATTATTATTCGATTAACGATAAAACAATTTTTGTACGCCAACGTTTTTCCGACATCCAAAACGTATCGAATTCGTTAATTCGACTCTTTTTCTCTCGTCGTTTATTGATTTCGCACGGCCGAGATCTGCGATTGTTCCACCGGCTATTATTCAAATATATTATATATATATTCTAAATCTCCTTGAACGCCAGTGGTTGTCGCGCGAATAAAACCCGTAAATCTCGAGCCGTAGCCACCGATGTCTTAATAATTGCCAGACCTATGAGCTCGCTCGCACCGAAAGTTTCTGCAGGCGTTGTCGCGTGTGAAATACGAGGCGAGAAATCTAATCGCTTTCGGAATCGCCCACCTCCTAATGTGCTTTTTGCTCCGACGTCGCCATTCATTATCGCCGGGTACTGCTGCCGCGCGGGAACAAACCGTCCGGATTTATGCAGGCAACACGAAAACGATAATAACAATAAATCCCACCCTCCCGTCTACCAACCGTAGAAAAAAAAATATCGGAACTGTCCCGGGCCGGGGGATCTACGCGAGAGCGTGATGGGATCACGCAATTATTTCACACGCATAACACGACGTGCGAATCGTCTAACGGTTTGACACCGAACGAAATTGAATTTGAATTCGCACGAACACACACACAGAGCGGTGCGTAATTTGTATTATCCGAGTGTTGGAATTCGATTCTCTAAATTCAATTGAACTCATAAAGTGAAAACGGAAAAACCGAATAGAAAAATATTCCGGAATCGTAATACTTTCACTTAAACGTTTTTCGTGCGGTTTACGCCTCGTTGTACGAACTGATTTATATTAAACTAGCGAATACACGTATCGCTTAAAAAAATTAGAGAACATTCAATTCTGCGCACACAGAATCAGAAAAAAGATAAAGTTAACTGCTCCGCATACACGTATGTATTCAAAACCTAACACGACCGTATTGCACGTTTTTTTTTTTCGTTTCGTGATACAACCGCTAATTTGAATCATTTCCACTGGCGCCCGCCCAAGTTATTATAAAGAGACCAATCGATTATTTCTACACGCATATTATTTACGTATTTTTTTTCGGCCTCGCCACCTGAAAAACGTGTGTGTCGTACGTACGCCGCGATTCGAATATTGAATTCCGAACGGAACGAAATATTCGTTTGGGATTTACGACTTGCGAGCACGCGAATAATGAGACGAGTTTACGCTAACTTCCCAACAGTTCATCCGAACAAACCACGACTAGTCGCGGTATGTGTGTCGTGCGTAATATACTTGGACTCCTTGTGCCAAATCGTATAACGTACTTGTTGTAATAAATAATAAAATACGTCAAAAACTATGCCAAAATCGCATGTGGGGGGAAATTAACGGTAAAACACCGAAAATCGTATCGGTGTTGGGGGGGTGGGAGGGAGGGTGAATGAAGGAGAAACGTTTTATGACGGTTTCTTGGTCTCGTTTCTCAATAATTCTGCGCAGATTCCGGCTGACGTCTCGTCGTTGTACAAAACCGAATTTTGTAAACATATTTATCCGTAACGGACAAAATATTATTGTACAATTATTTTGTCTCTTCGGAACCCGCGTTTTTTTATTTAGTCCTGTAAAACAATATCCGAAGCAGGTGGCAGTTATAGATCGTTCTTCGGCGAAAAATTTTCGGGCGCGATACCAAAAAACTTTGAGAAGCACCGCTAAAGCAATGTAAAGCCGTCGAAATATTATGAGGTGTTTTTTTTTTTTTTTTAGCTTTGATTATTGGAATGCGAACATAACGCGTTCATATAACGATAAAAGAGTGCCACATGTGAGTGTAAATACCGACGTACCCTGCAAATCCTTGTCATCCGTCCGTCAAACCGACTTGATCGGTGTTCCTGAATTTTCGTTTTATAAAAAGGAAAAAAGAGAGAATTTTTTTGAAAATCCCCGCCTAAGTGTGCATTTGTGATGACGATGAGACCTTTTTGGCTATTTCTCCTCTCACCTTTCTTTCACTGCGATCGAAGGGCTTTCATCGATATCCACTGATTTCAGTGTCGTTCCTATTGATTTATTTTGAATGTGTAGTGATAATTTAAAAAAAAAAAAACGACGATGCCGAACGACCGTCATTAGGTACATGTAGTGTATTATAAATAATTTGTTAAAGAGTAATATTAGAGATTTTGTTAAAATATATATTTTCATCTCTATATTAAGTATAAAAATTTTCCGCGGAGAGTTCGAAATGTTTGGGAAAATGGAAAAACGTGTTGAAAGAAGTACTGAATACAGATGAAATTTGTTATCGGATGAAAATGAAAACGGGTGTAAAATAAATCGTCCGAGCGAATAGCGACTAAGCGAAAAAATGTTCGCAGACACATTCACAGAATCCGAAATACGATTTCGGTTCACCGCGATTTGTTGTTATACGTAGAATTTGGAGTCTCGCGAATTTTTTCAGAAATCTAATTTCTCGAAATATTTCTTCGATACATGTGTTATATAAAAATAAATCATATAAAAATTTAAAGGAATTAAGTACATTAATAAAGGTTTTTATTTACTAATAATAATAATACGAAAATATTCTGAAATATGATTTTACACCATTATTCTAATAGAAGTGTCATCATTTTATGTGACCAATAATAAATCACCGTTCGGTTATACGTATGTTTAACATCTCGAAACGCATTTAATTTGTCTTCTTTTCGCCAAAATTTCACGGAATTACGTGTGGAGGAGAAGACCTATACGACGATTTTGTTTTTTGCCATATTTCAAATAATGGAAATATCCAGTGAAATATATTTCGAATTCCGGACCCTAATTGTATATACGTATATATATATATATATAATACGTTAAATTTAATTAAAAGTCCGCGACGAAAAGGACAATCGACAAAACGTGAAATACTCGTCGAGAATAATTATTATACACACGCAACACACAATGCTAACGAACGAAACGAACCCTCCTCGTTTTTCTTTTTTTTTTTTACACATTTCACCG
Organism: Chaetogeoica ovagalla; assembly: GCA_032441825.1. Lineage (NCBI taxonomy): Eukaryota > Metazoa > Arthropoda > Insecta > Hemiptera > Aphididae > Chaetogeoica > Chaetogeoica ovagalla. Next base: position 9,340,872 of record CM063736.1, read on the forward strand.
TTAAATTTGTTTAAACTACTCGTTTGAAATACGCTGTGTGCGGTTTTTTTCCCCCCGATAGTACGAAACGCTCATCGTGTGTGTATTATATACTTTATGGGTTATTTGTGACGATCATGTACGTATGAATATTATATTATTTAATTAAACCATCGGTGTTTTTAATTCCGGGACGCATTCGCGGTCAACGGTATAAAAATTTAATCGGTCTAACTAAAAATCGGTTTTTTTTCACAGTACTATTATTATTATTATTATGTCACTTTCAATCAATATCCTAGGGACAGCGGCACTGAGCTACTCGTCGGCGCTATAATGTTCACAAAAGTATTAATATTTAAAAAATATATAATGTAAATAATATTGAGAAATAACGATTAAATACCTACGAACGAGTATCAAAAAACAAAAAAAATACGGGATATTTGAAGAGAAATATCAAAAAAAAAAAGACGCTGATGTGGACAGGACGTGTATGTGTGTGTAGGGAAGCAAAGATCTTTTATTAAGGACAAACGCCGAGGAAAAACCTACGCTCCGAGTTGAACGTAATAATGTGGAAAAAGTCTGTACCGGATTTTGCGGCAGGAGAAATTTGTTTAACGGTAAACGGTCTCGACGATCGAAAAATCGAAGAAGACTATAGATTTTTTATACGGATAAATATATTCGTTTATAAATATCGTTATCGATAATTCGGTTTTCTTTTTATTTATTTTTTTAAAATTCTTATTTACGTTGTATTGTATTTAAAAAAAATTTTCTTTTTTTTCTGAAATTTGGTTTTTTTTCTAAAAAAAAAAAAAAGAGAAAAACGTAAAACCTATTCGACCGCGTATAGGAATATAATAATATCGAATTACGTATCGTATCGCGTTTTGGGGACGTTTTACCGAAAAAAAAAATATATATAAAACAAAAAAATACCGCTATATCCAAAAATGGTTAATCGAAGTTTAAGAAAAATTTCGCGTAAGCACGGAAATTTCGAATAAAAAAAATTTTTCCCTTGTGTTGCGTTAAAAAAAAAAAAAGAAAATAATATTGTTTTTAACCATAACGTGATGAATTTTCTTCGCGGGCAATAGAATTCGCAAATACGAACAGAGTCGCGTTTAGTTGGAACTGATCAGCATTTGGAATAGCCCGAATATAGTGTATAATATAACAATTTAAAACTATGTAATATACCTATTTAAACAAATAATTAACAAATATCGGTTTTGAATATATTTTCCGACCAATCTCTAACGAAGAAATTCCAAAAAAATTAATATCTCATTTAATGTCGATTAAAATTTAAATATATATATATATATGTTACGGGCCATGTAGGAAAATCGGGCATTGTAAGAAATGCCCGGCCAATGTGTACAGTGCCCTATTAATTTGGTCAAATCGATATTTGTTTTAATATTTCTTCAATTGCTCGAACATTGTGCACAATGTTAGGGCAATGCCCATTTACATTTGGGCAAAATATTAAATAAAAATTTATATAATGTGCAAAATTTGTTTTATAATATAGTTAATATTTTTGAAAATATAAAGCCATGGCGGAACGGCACAAGCACAAAAAAATTAACGTGACAACGTAATCAGGTTTAATATGATGAATCATATCGAATATTGATATAGAATTTTGTTCGGTAATTACCCACTGATTAGGCATATAGGTAAAATATAATATTATCTCAATATAATATGATATAGCCTATATTCGATTTTCCGAGATAAAAATTTATTGTCCAATATTATTCTTCACAAAATTAGTATTAATTTTACTTTCGTGTAGTGCATATCTCTTGTGTCGGAGTATTTTAGAGGTATGTCACATATTACACTTAGGTACTCAATTTTTATCCGGCAGGTCACATACTAAACGAATACCGATTTCTTTTTAAATTCTATGAATTTAATAGTGAGTTACAAACTTTTATAATTTAGTGAATAAAGATAAATATGAAATTGGTACATGAAGTGGGATATTGGCACAATTGTATTCCCGTAATCAATTTACAATATGCAACCAAACATTGATTGACGTAAAGGACATTCCTAAAACAAAAATATCGTTACGTGAACATGCTACTAGGTCTACTTCAAATCTTGGAGGTCGAGGATTTGATAAACGTTTTTGCACTCAAAAATGTAAAAATAGTGGAAAATTGTGCAATTCAAAATGTCACGGGGGAAATAATTGTTTAAATAAATTAGTAATATATTCATATAATTTAAAATACATTGTGCTGTTTCAATTTTATTATATAAAAAAAATGTATTTTTTTACATTGTCCGTGAATATTTGGGCATTGTATAAAATGACCGGACAGGGTTAAAAATCAATAATATTTTCTTACTCTGCACATATGAATAGGGCACTGTACACATTGACCGGGCATTTCTCACAATGACTAATTTCTCCACTTGGCCCGTAACATATATATAGATTCAAGAACTTTCGATTCTTCAGTTTCTTTTCTATATTCCGTATATATACATAAACACCGCCGTTTCGAATATAATATCTCTTCGATTTAATTATTTGAAATAAACCGTGTGCGATAGTGCAGTGACGAAAACGTATACCGCGCACAACGCTGTTATAAGCCTATACCACCGGGTTATGAGTATTTTGACGTTGGAATTAATACGGATTTTAATTTACCGCTGTCGCGAGAAAGTTTTCATCGGCCGTTCCGAAACTGGGCATACTGTACGTATATGCGGTACAGATACGCGTATGACCGCACGGGGAGAAAGAAAAAAAATACGGTCAAATGAACACTCGAAACTTTGGTTTACCAAAAGGCCACCCTTTTATCGACGAGCAATTGAACTCGGGCAATTATCGGAAAACAAAACGGTATTCATAAGGATATAGGGGAAGTCAAAATAAGAGCCGGCGCGAGAAGTGCGCGTGTTTTTTTTTCTCTCGCACAAAGCCTTTTGCGAAGTTTTCCTCTCATTCCTCTTATTGTTTCATCGGAATCGTGGACCGCGTCTTATTGTTTAACCGGCGAGTTCGTGGATCGCGAGGAGTCGCATTTAACTTATTCGCCCGCCACGGGATACGGTACTTTAAACAAAAAAAAAAAAAAATGAAAAAACAAATCGATAAGTTGTGTCTCGATGAGAAAACACACAATTTTTTTTTTGTTTTGTTTTGCCAAAGGCCGCGATGACAAATATTTTAAAAGAAAAAAAAAACTCGACGTTTCGTCGTCATCCGCGATCGTTTTTATCCCGCTGGTTTTCGTTCGCGTCCGTTGCAATAATAATAATAATAATAATAATAATAATAATAATAATAATAATAATAATAATAATAATAATAATAATAATAATAATAATAATAATAATAATAATAATAATAATACTAATAATAATAATAATAATAATAATAATAATAATAATAATAATAATAATCGAAGACAAAAATATTTCGCGACGAGGACAGACGAGAAAAATCTTCATTAATGTAATACGATCAAGTACATTACCGCTTATACACGTCGTTTTTGTGTACGGATACTGTAAAAACGAAAAACAAACGTCTCTGCTGAAACGGCCATCGATCGCGGATACACTTTACAGAGTCCTGCCACGAGTCTGCATCGATCTGAAAAAAGATTTTAACGCAAATATACACCGATACAAAAAAATGTTCAGTTTTTAATTTCCAAGCCAAACGTGTTAGGTAAATCTGCGTATTCGTACCGTAGGAAACTCTTAATTATTCGCCTTCCGAACGTATGAAATAAAAAATTGTGTTCGCTTTTTGTGTTATGCGCTCGTCATATCGCGTCACGTCTAATACAGTTCGGAGACAATTTACAAAAAGACTCAGACCCCTTACAGTTATTGCTGAATTTATAGGTGCAGTATGCGGTAAAGTCAACTCGTGTGACAACACTTGAATAGGTTTCACTACGAATTGCTCGTCAAAATCTTGTTAAATTCTTTCAGAATATTGATGAGTTGCGAATTTTTCACAACAATTCATAAAATCATTGGGGAAGTGCTTCTCAAAAGCGGTATTTGCGAGTGTTTTGTCAAATCTCGCCCGCGGTTTTTAAAAACAAATACATTAAATGCGTTTCGCACACGTATAATAAACGTGGCATTTGTCGAAAACGAGTAATCTACAGTATAGTACACCATTTTTTTTTACGAGTTATAAAAACGATCGGAGCGAAGCAATGTCGGTGTTTTTTTTTTTTTACATTATCAGTGGTAATATCTCTCGAACATCTAGGCTTGTTTAAATTATTGTTTTTTTTCCCACAAATTATTTTCGTTGAGTCTTCTTTTTAAATATTATTACGCGCGAACGTTTTTCCCGAATGTTATTTCGCCGACGATAACTTATATAAAATAATATTATCCGTTTAATTAAAAAACGTTGTTTAACGGCAATAAGACATTGAACGGCGTACAATATTGGCTATTTAATAATAATAATAATATGCACTACGTGCGTAAAAAGAGGGTCAAACTGTTTTTGCAACACGACATTCAAATCGCGTATAAAATTTTCAAACGACATATTTAATAATTCGGGAAATTAACGTCGAAACCCCGTCAATATCGGGCGCGGAACGTTTCCGGAGAAAAAATATGGCGCTAAACTCGCGTCGGTTTTTCATTTCGTCGTGCGACTATTTGTTCGTTAATATAATTGTTATACGGCGATTTTCCAGCAACATTAATAATAACGCACTGTATATATTAACGATTTTATTTTTACCATTTGCCGTCAACCGGTTAAAATATCGGAATAATTATTATAATACATTTATTCGTTAATATTACTGGAAACGATTATGACACAATCAGGTTTGCGACTTTGTTAACGATACGCACTGTCGTATAATATTTCGCACCGGTTTCTTACAATAATAATAATAATAATAATATAAGACTAGGGGACTATTCGTTGTTATATTTATTATTATTATTATTATTATTATTATTATAGACGCCATAGATTACCAAATTAAATTTACCGAAATCCGGGATATTTTTTTATTTTATGAGAAAACACTGGCACAGTTGTATTTGAACCTGGCAAAACGAAATTAAATTCGACCATATTAAAATAGTAAATAGAAACTGAATCTTTGTTGTCTGCGAATGTTTTAAAAACAAGTAACGATTTGTGTTTTACTGCTGGACATTGCCCACTCGTCCTGTTTTAGGCGATGAGAAATTTGTTCAAACAATTTAAAAAAAGAAAAACCGTCTTCGTCAAATGTAATATTATTTGGTTTAGACATAACATTATAAATAAATATCGATTTATTTTTCTATCTTACTAAATATTTATAATCTTTTTAAATTCCAGACGAATCCGGAACGTTTGTACGTTAGACGTTCAGTATTTCTTTTATTTATATATCATCCGGCCTAGTCGCAGCTTAAAAGAATGCCAATTTTAAACGGAAAAAAAAGAACTATTTTAAAACATCATATGACATTAATTATAAAACACTTGAAAGTACATATTTAACAGTACTCTGTGTTTTCTACTCCGTAGAAGGAGGAATTTCTTATATTCGGTGAACCGACTTATTACTTGTGCATTGATTATATCGAAAGAAATATTCTACGAATTATATCCGTGTAAATGTTTTGATCGTTCGCGTTGTACTCGGAAATTATTTTCAATTATTTTCGTTAATTAAAAATATATATATATATTTATACATAAAACACACCGACGAAAATTTATTAAAAAATTAAATCGATTATTTTCGTCTATTTATTACTGTCAGGGCATTTTTTTTTATGATGGCGTCGCAACTGTCCTAAAATATAATAATTCGAAACAAATATTATACTCGTATCTCGTATACGAATATTACAACAGTGTATAAATACACTGCAATTTGAAAAACTGAAGAGTTCGTTAAAATGTAACGTCCGACGCGTAATAATTAAATTACTATTATTTTTAACTTTTTTTTCTTTTCTTTTTTAATTTAATCGACGTATTTTGCGAAAACCGAATTAAAATTAAATTTTAACTGAAATAAAAAACTTTAATTTAGACGAAAATATCCAAAAATCTGACGATAACGTCGTGGCGCGAAAAATTTAATTAAATACGATAACTAACGCGGAAAAGGATGAGTCGTCGCGTATAATATATAATCGAATTTCGCCGGGTATTGATTGTAACTATGTATTTATTTCGTAAAATTTTCTAATACGATACGTATATTTTGATATTCCCCGGTGTTCTTCTTTAATATTCTTTGATATTCGACCGATCGGTTATTGAAACTGTGATTTCGGCTGCCAAAATCAATTGAAGTATACACCTGAGCTCGTTACAGTGTTATAATTACAAACACAAATTATAGGATTATCTTGAAAAAATTTTATTTTAAAATTAGAATACCAACGAAAGTTAAAATCTAAAAATTTGTACAATAAAATCGTAATATATTGGTTAAATTCGAAAAAGATCGATTTGAAATAATAACCGATACGTGGCTGACACGTCGTGTAACAATTGCTTTATTTAAAGATACTCAGATACATCATCACAGTACACGAAGAATATAAAATTGTACAGCGTGATTAATAAATTTACCATTTTAAAACACGCGCCGTTTTATGCGTTCGTAACGGAATGAGACGAGAACAAATCTGCAGTTTGTAAAGGACTCGTTCGAAAAATCCGGTGCGATTATCGGACGACGGTGCAAGTGAATATAATAATGTGAAAATTCTCAAATCAAAAAAAAAAAAAAAAGAAAAGAAAAAACCAATGTCTATACGCCTCGGCTATACGTACGTACGAGGCGAGATTTCTTTTCCTTTTTCTCCTTCGTGGTACCATTACGTTTTGAAGATTGCTGATTTTTTTTTCTTATTATTCCTCCACAACGAACATTGTGTACTCGCTTGCAAAACAAAAACAAACTCCGGCACTTTGTCAAAGTCGCGCGAAATGCAAAGTATTCGAATAATAATATTAATAATAATAATAATAATAATAATAATAACACGTCTGGAGTAGATAACGCTTGACGTTGTTCGCGCAGGAGAGCCGAAGGATTTCGCGGAATCATAGCGAGGTATTTGCGTTTACACTCCGCGGGACGCGAACGACACGGGGTGTATTATTTTAACGGGAATCGAAATAATAATAAAAATAATAATAATAATAATAATAATTCTCAACTGTTACGACCAAACGGTTGGAGGAATCTGCGCGACAATATGTTGAATAAAACGTATTGAATGGAACGCGTGCAAATTCCTTTATCGTCGACGTTATTTATCGGGAAAATATAGAGATTAATTTTTTAATCGTGTCGGTAATAAACGCAATTCGTGAATTGATTTTTTTTTTTTGCAACCGTCTACGTTGCGAGTTGCTTCGTGACGTTGACACGGCCCTGAGAATTCGTATCGCGGCGTTAGTCTCGCGGCTGACCGACGAAATACAAAAAAAAAAAAATAGGAAAAAGTCATTTATACACCGTGTTATCTTTATCGGTTTAACGTGATTTCATATCGGTCCCGCAGTGTCGTTTCCACACGAGATTGTTGTAGAAATATGCGTGTGAACAAAAACTGGAACATAACCAAAACGGGCTCGGTGTCGTTCAACACACGACGACATACGGAAATGTCGCGAGAAACGGAGATTCCTCCGAGAGTACAACGACGAAGACAATTATTGTGCAATTGTTCACGATAATTCGAACACCGCTAACCGTTTGAAAACCGATGAACAACAACGGACGGGAATTTTCGCCCGTGTGTAACCGTGATGATTTCACTCGCGCGGTTCAAGACGTTCACCAAAATCTAATTGTTTTTCCCCCGTAATATTTCAATAAAAAATAATAAAGTCCGCTCATTCGCCGCCGCGAGTGTTTCCGCGCGTCCGGCGGTGTTTCCATGCCGTATATATGATTAGTAGTGATAAGTCACTTTTTTTGTCGTTGCCGTTGTCGTTTTGATCCGACACTCCGAACGCGATGTTTCCCCCTCCCACCCTCCCGGTCGTCTTTATACGATTTTTAACGGTATTCGCGACGAATGGTTTTGTCGCGAGACGAGCGAGTGTGTGCAGCAATCTCAGGTGCGCGCAATTAACGGGACGAGAACGGGCGTTCATTAGATTAATAAAGCGATCGCGCGCGCGTATTGTGTTCCCGGCGAGCGGCGGCGGTGGCGGCGGCGGCGGCGGAGTAAACGATTTGCCGTACGACGGGGCGAGTGGAAGAGAGTAGGACCCGACGACCGAATTCGTTATGGCCGACTGGCCCGGTGGAATTTTATTGTTTTAGTTTTGAATCCAAGCCTTTATTTTGTCGGGATGTGTTGTTCTCGCTGAGCGTATTATATAGCCCGTACGGCGTATGTATATAAATTTATTGTCGCCGTCCGCTACGCGCCGCGTAAATCATTTCTCATGCAGCGCAAGTGCGATGGGACGCGGCGGGTAACCCATTATTGTTGACGCACTTACGTGTGCGCGCGCGTATTTCATACACGATTATATCGTCATAATGAAAATAATTGAACGCGACGCTTTGGCCTAGTCGGGGACGTATATCGGAGCTCGTCGAATTAAAAACAACAACAGAAAAAAAAAAAAAACGATGCCGATTGCGGGGAGAAAAAAAAGAGTTTTTTTTTTTTATATATACGTAGTATAATTGCGGTAATAATAATAATAATAATAATCGTCAACGGCGTAATTGATTGTTATTGGGAGTTTTTTATTTATTTTTTCTTTTTTTTTTTCCAATAAACGAATTATCGCGTACTCAAATTTTTTTTATCGGCTCCTCGAATTATCGTTCAATATTTCGACTGTCACAACCGACGCTCTGACGAGGAAATCATCATCGTCGTCGTCGTCGTCGTCGTTTTCTTCTTCTTATTATTTTCCGTGTCTGTGTCTTAGCTTTATAATAATATATTCCCGTCCCTGTAAGCAACGATTTGTCTGAGACCATCAGTTATCGTTCTTTTTTACGCCCGTAGTCCGTATATATATATATTGTAATGGGCATGCAAACAGGTGGTCTGCGTTTCGCTGCTCCCGGCGCCAAATTCGCATTTTCATTACGCTTTTATTCGTCTTTCACCGGCTGTCCTTACAGTCTAGGTTCTGTTTTTATGTCTTCCGTATCGATCGTGGCCGATGACTACGTTGCGCAGGGTTTTTATCCTATCTCCCGGGCCCTTCAATAACTGCAGTGGGTTATGCGAGAGATTCATTGTAACGAACACGACGTTACGACGATTGTCGCAATTTATAGAAGTATACACAATTTCGGAACGACGCGTCGGCGCGCTTTTTTTTTTTTTTTAAACGGAGAGAGAAAAACGGCTTATCTGTGCAAACAAAAAAAAAAAAAATAAATAAATAAACCCGATATACGCACCGCGATGATATTTATAAATTAAATTCGAGTCTTTCCCGGGAAGTCAGTGGAGAGGAGCTGGAATTAACGTTTTGCATTCCTCACGTTACTTTTAAAAATACGCCATTTTTACCCGATTGTTTTCGCATTTATGTTTTTAATAATTTCGAAATTACACCGATTGTTTTGCGTATTTACAATATGACGTCCGTGCGAACGTGTCTAACCTATTCAATAAAACCCGAGTTACATTGGTTCGATTTTTTCGCAATATATTTACAGTTGAGACCAAAAACAACGTGTTAATTCGACCATTGCAGTTTTTCTCGAAAAAATGTTCGAAATCACTTCGGGGGCATCGAACGCGTTGACGCGAAAAACTATCGGCTATACCATTGTATTGATGGAAAAAAAGAAAATTAAATACGTCTTGGGCAAAAGTGTCCGATATAAATTAATAATAATTGTAATTCATCCGACGTGTTTTCTTCACCGGAAATTTTTGAAATATTATACGCTGTAGAAATGTACGCGAGAAATGATTTAGACTTTTGTATCGTCGACTCTACATCATCACTTCGTATACATGTAGCACGCTATAGAAACATCCGTTTTAAAACATATCGTTATTATTAATTAATAGGATACCATATAAATTTATTGTCGTCGCAATTACGATAATTAATTTTAATTGAACATATTGTGCCGGTTATTTGTGAAAAATGTCGAATAACTTTTAATTTTGACATAAAGAAATGAAAACTAAAGATATTTTTAAAATAAAATTGTATTTTAGAATCTCTTTAAGCTCTGTTGTCGAAATTAATCGATATTCGTCGCGGATTGAATTGCGTACGTTTTATAAGACATTAATTTCTATTATTCTTAAATGATTTCCTTTCAGTAAGACGTTCGTGCTGATTATAAATGTTTCTTTTTTTATCGCAATAACACAAAACCATCGCATTCATTTTAAACTCAGTGTTAAGACACGCGTCAAGAAAGTCGCCGTGTTAGACGTCTTTTCCTTTTTTTTTTTTTAACACGTTTAAAGGCATTATTGCTTGTGACAAGTCGTGTCGTCGGGACGTTCTGATTATATATATATATATATATATATATATATATCCTTCTCAAGAGTTCAACCACCAATCCAATCGATTTTAACGTCATTCACTGATTTTTTTTATAATGGAAAAATGTAAAATAATTTTTTTTTAATATATTTTTATGCCATTAAAAATCGCAAAGAAAAATTGTTCTAACAATAAATTGTTAATAGACAAAAAAAATCCTTTAAAACACGACAACCTTAAGCCATCGTGACTGGCATACATTCGAATTATTAAACTCGAACGAATCAAACGTTTTGTTAAAGTAAATATTCAGTAGTTATTTCGCCATAAGTTATCGAATTAAAAATTGTAATTTTTTTTCAATACTCGTATTGCAGTTTTCTATCCGGTCCACAGTGCGTTGCTGTACATGAATTTCAGTGTATTAACACGTTTATGGTGACATCATTAAAGAGTTAGGGGAAAAAACCACAATTGGGGAGACTTATAAATAAAAGTAAATTTATCGAGATTTTGGCTGATCCGATTTGTGTTCAGTAAAAGTATTCCGATTTTTCTTCTCCTATAAAATCTATAGACGGAGTCTTTCCCCTTCCATTGTATAGCATTTAAAAGTTAATTATAGAAAAGAACGTCAACACTCAAATCGCCTTAAACAAGTTCAAATAAAGAAAACATAAGACAACACAGATACATTAGAAAGAGAGAGTTTAATAATTTCTACGAAATTACGTTTGTGTACCGCGAGATCCCAATGTCAGTCGGTAAAAACATAATTAAAAATTATTAATCCAATGATTTTCCGCCAATTTCTCGGTAAAAACGTCAATCGTTATATTTAACGTCTATTTGGGGTTATAGTATATCTAAATATAATAAAACATGTTCTCGGTGGTTGCAGAAATCATATACGGGGATAATTTCATCAGTAAGGTCACATCAGCCGACACGTTATTCGTCTCATTCTCTAAACCGTTTCCGTTAAGCAGACGTCTCATCGAATGAGATCTTCAGCCGTAGAAATGATGTTCACGGGAAACAGAAACGCGCGCGTTATGAGGTTGTTTGGAAAAAGTTGTTCTCCAACCATTTCGTTACAAGTGTTTTATAAATCGTTTTGAGCGGTACTTTTTTTTTTTTTTGTTCTGTTTTTACGAGAACGCATGTATTTTTTTGTCGTTTGCCGTCTATTACATACATTTACACTATTATTTGTACGAGACAAGTATAATAACTTTAATAATTAAATAATAATAATAATTTATCAACTCGGTCCATCGGCCGAGGAGGCGAAAGAAAGCTCTACTACTAACGTTTGAAAGGAAAGTTTTATGTGAGATACACGAACGAAATCCGCAGCGGAGGAGGGAAATTAAGCCACCGATTTTTGGAATATACTGTACGAGAAATGGAACGTCGTTTGGAAAGCGTGGCAAAACGACTGGAAAACGGGATGGTCGTGTTGTTGCTGAACGAATATAGCCATCGTCCCCGTTCGTAATGTATTTGGGTGTTGAGAAATCGAACGAAAAGCCGTCAAGAAGGAGCCTTGCGGTCACGGACTATCGTGACGACGAACGGGAACGGAATGAACGGATTGAATGGGTAAAAACATTCAAGACCTGTTAAGCCCTATAAAAACAAACGAAATAAATACGTTTCGAACGTTTTCGAGTAGTTAGATTTTATTATTATAATTTTTGTTATTAAATCGGTTGCCGCTGACGGCGTTAGCGGTAACCGAAAACAATATATCGTACTTGTATGCCGATGAGCGCATAGTGCCGTCGCGGTTAGCCCGTATCGGATCGTCACGGGCACCGACCGCAAATTTGAGCTTCGGCGGCGGCGGTGGCAGGACGAAACGAGTCGTACTACTACGGCGGACAGGATTGCCCCGCGTATTACATTGGGCGGGGGCGTTCAGCCGTGACAAAGATAACGGAGGCGGTCTCGCATATTCTCTCTCTCTCTCTCTCTCTCTCTCTCTCTCTCTCTCTCTCTCTCTCTCTCGCCACCGGTCGTTCGCACACAAGTGATTCATTTGTAAACTTCGACTGAAATCGGTACGCAACAGCAGTGTGCGTGTATTGCAATAACAACACGTCATATCGTATATTATTATTATTATTATTATTATTATTATTATTATTATTATTATTGTAGTGAAAATTATAGGAAATATATTATTTAGTATTTATAATGGCGCGCGCGCGGTACAGTGAAAAGACGCTGATTTTTGTGTTTCTACTCGGAGCGCACTCGTCCAGTTGGCTGGACCTTTATCGACGATTCGTTTTCCAATGATAAAAATCGGTTTTAGCGCGTTTAAAAAAATTAAAGAGTATCTACACCGCGTGCAGTTACATCGGCACGCGTACGCGTCTTGTATATATCTCATTGACGTCATCCAAATGAGCCGGGTTCTAAATGACGTCGTCGTAACGTTCTCGGTATCGCACGAATTCATAGAATGATCCCAGCCACAAAACATACACACGTGTCAAAAAAAATAAAGCACATTTCGATGTTACGCGAATATTTCGTACGAAACGAATACGTTTTTAGGAATATATTGAGATTTTAATTTTTAACATTTCGCAAAACAAACAATAAAAAAAGATTTAATGGTTTATATATACGTATGTATATATAAAAAAAAATGCGTTAGGAATATTGTGACCACCATTATTAAGTTTCTACTGTCCTCTAGTACGCTACGATTAGACACGATCGCGTGATGTTTACCGCAGTTCAACTTGAAAAAACTTTTCTTTTTTTTTTTTTGGACGCATTATTATTTTCATCTCATAATTCAGCAAAATCGCTCTTTTTTATCGCATGTTACATTAAGCGCGTGATTTTTTATTTCTATTTTCCAGTACGCGTCTTACAATAAACAGTGAAATTTATACGCACAAGAAATGTCCGTCATCCGTATATACATAGATTAATGGTATATATTCAAGTGATTTTTTTTTTTTTTTTTTTAAACGTCAGAATAAATTTTTCGTATAATTTTTTATAAATTGTTACTATTATTTTTTGTACGGACGTCGTTCGTTTTCAAATAATTATAAAAATATATATTTGATCGTGTAAAATGATTATTTCGATGAAATTATACCTATAAAGCGTAAAAAAAAAAAAAACATCTTATTAATAGGATTCTAAACGCGTATAAATCCGGTCTCTCTAACTCACAACAACAACAACAACGCGGTATTTACCGCGGGACCCGTGCGGCTGTTATGGAGGCGGAATGCGGGGTCGGTATAACTAAACTCGAAGAAGAAGAAACCGTTTGGGCGACTAAAACGGGGACGACGACGACGACGAAAGGCTAATGACGGCAGCGATCCGAGTGAAAGAGAGAGAGCAAAAAAAAAATTATGTATCCCTCTATAAGAAGTCGGTTTGTTGCGGCAACGATACGCCGTCGCGGTCTATGTGATAACGTCCCGAAAGTTCCGGTAGCCGCCGGCGTTTGTTTTATTCCTTTTTTTCCCCCCCATCGATATGTGTTTTTTGAGATGTACACAGAGAAACGGACGGCCGGTGAACGGGAAATAATTTCGGCAATGGAGAACTCTCGATAATTCCGGTGGGACCGCGACCGCAAAAGACTATTTGTAATATTACGAGGTGGCAAGGCGAAACGACGGACCCGTGGCCCCCGTTTTGTGTATACACACACACTTATATATATATATATGCGAAAATTTTGAATTTCCTTTTGAAATTCACGTCGTCCGCTGTTATAGAGAAACTAAAGTACATATTAATAAACAATACGTATTTATTGATACGTTATGCGAGAGTGATAGAAATACATTTTTGTTTTCGTATACGAATTAACGAGTATTGATAGCGCAAATACGGATGAGTAGCGAACACTCGATAGAGAGAAGTGTTCAAATCTAACCTTGGCTACGTCACTGTACGCACGGTGTTTGCCGTGGTCAGAGGCGAACGATATTGGTCGCGTTTGCCCGTCCCGTGCGTGCCGCGTGGCGTGGTAACTTGTAACTGGTAACTGATAATTGGTAAACGGTATGTGGTATGTGTGTGTGTGTGTGTGTACATCACACCGGAGTGACAGTAGCGATCGACGATTTTCGTGCGTCATGAGCTAATAACAATTGCGTCTCGTATATCGCGTGATGAAAAACGAATGGATTTTTGTAAAAATTACGATTTATTTAAATTTCATCGTTCAATATTTTGCTCGTCCGTGATTTTCACGTCCCGAATTCTTCTCGTTCAAAGTGATACGGAGTTGATGCATAGGCGTGGGCAACGGACACTAATGTATAATAATTATTACCGTAAGGCATTTGTGTATTTTTTATTTCAAGCGAATAACTTTAATAATAATTGATTTAAGATATGTGAAATAATTGGAAGATGGACGCCACGTAATTTCATGAAAAATTTGATCTGGAGAGATCTGTCATCAGGACGGCGGTGATTCACAGGAAATCATATTTTATTCGCCGCACTCCCCTCGTCGTCTTAACAAACGCGCGCGAAAAAAATAATTTTGTCAATACCACTGGAAGAGACTCTTCCACCAGTGATAATCGAAATTGATAGCTGTGCGAGAGAAAATATACGTTCGTCGTGACACCGTACAATTTACAATACGCTATTTATGCGTCATTCGTCGCGTTATTGATACAATCGATTTCGGTTTTAATTATTACGTTATTGATAAACCAAAAAATAATAATAATACATCTTAAAAATCGTCATTTCGATTGGCGACGTCGACCCGTCAAAATGTTCGTGTCGAAACGGACCGATGATCGTCGTACAAATTCAAATTAAACTTTTTTTCCACCCCATTAAACGTCTAAATTTGAGAAAAAAAAATTGTAAACGATAACAACAATATTATTGTACAATATAATTTACAAGGAAAAAAATCGGGATTTTAATTTGAAAAAAATAATAATCTTCACTCATCTCGGGAGAAATTATACAATATTTGTATAACTCATTCTGCTGCAGGGACTGTGTGTGTACGTACGGTTTTACAAAAAAAAAGGGACACTCCGCCGGCCCGGACCGTGACCGATGTTTACGGATCGTGACGCCCTTTTTCGTCTCTTATCTGCCGGCACACACATACGGCCGGCATAAATTACGAAACGTCGTCGTGCCACCGCGGGAACGTAAACCGGTGGTGGCGCGGCGTTTTATAAAATGAAGAAAAACGTTTTTCGGTTTTCCGACAGAGACCGCGCGCCGTCGTCCAATCCAATACCGTATTTTTTCTTTTCTATTTCCTAATTTCTTCCCACTGTTTTTTTTTTTGTTTTAATACGCAAAAAAAAAAATCCGACTTCATCTTTCGCGCACGCGCTCCCCAGCCGCGTCGCGCGGCTTCGTAAAACTCATCGAATTCGAAATTTTAAACTACCCTCTGGGCCTTTCGCGCGAGACCGACACTCGCATTACACACCAGCGATTCTCGCGGATATTCAGCGCCATCCGCGTTTTTACAATCGTCCCACACAACGTTACGTCCTGATAATTATTCCGACTAACTGAATATGATTTGACGTACACCAGGAAGATGTCCCGTAGAATGGACTACGAATTGGGCGAAATTCGCGGCAGAAACGCAACGCCGCAGAACAAATGTAATTCCATTAAAACATTTCATATTTCGTGGCAACCAATTCATAGCATTCGCATTAATTACGTTTCTTCTCTACTATCGTTTTTGTCGTATTGTTCACAACGATTTCTTCGTCGAGTTTATCTGTCCGTTACGGTTATTGGATACGCCGCGTACTGATCATTTCGCTACGGTCGAACGACACTCGCAATAAACCGTACCGATCACGGATATATCCTCTAGGACCTTTTTTCTTCGTCCCGCGCTACTTCGCTCTACCCTTCGATTTATCCCTGTGATACGCCAGCTGGATTTTCTAACGTTGATTATCGTTATAAGTCTCTTTTTTCTCATCCTCCCTCGCAATGCCCTTAAACATACTACGCGTGTGTGGAATTTTTTTTTAAGAATATTGAAATGATGTTTAAACATCCGTTTCGTTTATTCGTAAACGATATTGACCCGAGCCGTCTTGTTTTTAAAGGCGCCTTAAAACGTTCCAATAAGGGCGTTCAAGAATACGAGAACACTGAAGTACGCCATTTTCATTTCACCTGTATAAACTCAGGGGATCGGTGATTTCGAAAATTATTTTTATTGGGATCCGCGTGCCACGTATGGCTAAGGAACCGCTGATCACAGCCAGTGGGACGGATCTTATAGCACGACGGATCGAGCAACGCTCGCGTAATTTTTCGCAATTTTTTTTTTTTTTTTTTTTGTCGATCATTGAAAAGAAAAACGGCTCGATCATCGTGAACCGGTTAAAAAGATTTATTTTATCTTTGTAAAAATATTTCAAAACGATTTTTTTCCGTTTTTATTGCCGTCGATAAACATTATGCGAGAGTTCATTACGGCGCACGCGGGTATTCAATAGAGTCGACACTGCTGCCGAGACGTTTGGAACAAAGTGTGTGTGCGCGCGCAAGCAACTCCCTTTTGTCAAACTGCTATTAATAATCGCCCAAACGCAATTTAGTTAGATAGTTGTCGTAAACTCCTGTCTTCTCGTCCTACCGCGATCCTCTTCTCGTTTATAGAACTATTACACACTGCTGCGTGTTCAGTTTGATAATATACGCGTACCTATTATGTATTATATTATTGTATAAGTGAGTACTTACCTGTTGTGTTGTCATATAATATACTCGTATATACAGGTCATACCAAAACGATCCGTCCGATTTCAGTGAGCAGTATATAAGTCTTGAGTAGGCGGTAGTTCATGGTGAACGAACTACGAACCATGTGAAAAAGAAGTTTTTTTTCTTTTACTTCCATTCGATTGGTGTACACAATTGAACCGATTGGCTCGGTTCGATGAGTGATTCGCTCAGATTTAACGTCTTATGCGCCATTTCAAGTGAAAAACGCGGTATTGAGACCGTTAGACTTTGATGGACGTAATACCGTTAAGGTAATTTCGTATTTACAGACGATTTAAAAATTAGCTATTCATACGCAATTGCAAGCCGGCGGAGACGATTTTGTTCACTACTCCGTCGTTCGTTGCGGCGATCACGATGCAAGACTTTACTCTCCTCGACGGCCACAGCCCCGTACCTTATTATTATTATTATTATTGTGATTTTTTTTTCTCTTTGTGGGAGTGTTACTGTATATTTACCTCTCCTTTTTGAAAAATCTCGATGAATCGAACAGCAGACTCCATCGATTACGGTCGACGTGTATCAACGGATTTAGTATTGAGGAATCCGATTATCGTTTGGATAGTTAGAAGTGAAAGCAATGGCAGTCACGTTGTAACGGAAACTTATAATACTTGTATTATGTAATTTCACAAATCTAGAACACGATCTTTTGATATCGGATGGATCATTTCGAATCAACCTCGCAAGCGTACGAAAGTGCGAACTAACCGATCCGTTGCGGTTTACTGCAGTTTTTCGGCGAACAATTTTTTTAAAAGAGACCAAAACAAAAAAAAACAAATCAGACGATTTAAAAAAATAAATAAATATCGTAATTATTATAGACAGCGGTGGAATTTTAAGTTTCTCGTCGTATCGTTTGTAGAAAGATATGTGCACCGGTGTGAAAAAGAAGAGTCTCGAGATGTTACGTAAACCAGAGTGTAATTCGAAATGTATATTTTTTCAAATTTAATCGAATTTACAGTTTTCAATCGACTATCACAATATTACATTTGTACATTTGACCTTCGTGTTTTTATATTTTTCGTGATTACGTTCTTGTGTGTTTCGCCTCGTTTCGGATATTTGAAACGGGCAAAACGACCGTGTACGTGTGTGTGTGTGTAATCGCACGTTGTATTTTCGAATTATATACATAGAAGAGGGAAAAGAGTGAAAAAAATATCGCGTCCCGAGAATTTAATTAAAAGACGTTTGTTTTAATCGGCAAATGGCGCCTAAAACTGCGGAGTGTGGCTACGGGACGCGTTTTTCACACGCGGTATCCGATTCTGTTTGGCCATGTACGTGTAAGCTCCGTGACGTCAACAATAAAATACATAAAAAGTAATATAACCTGACCGGACCGCGCCGTACGCTCGTGTTCATATACATATAATACCCAATACCGTGTTATTGGTAAAATAAAAACGGACGACGACGACGCGACGACATTTATATCGTTCAGCTTCATATACAACGCTTAGTTCCCGGAGTTTGATTAAGAAAATCGCACCCCTAAGTGTGTATGTGTGTACGATTTATGGATTTAACAAGTTCCATTTCTTCGTTGACAAGCGTACCGGGGGAAAAGTATACTGTTTTTATTTTATTTTCAAAAAAAAAAAAAAAAATGTCCTATGTTTGACGTAAAGTGAAGTAATTATATCCGTATAATCCTTTAAACGTCGTAATAATAATATATACGTGTACCGATTTGGTCCAAAGTGATGATTAATGAAGCTGCTGCGTATTTAATCGCTTTATCCGGACCGTTATTTGTAGTTATACGTATAATTGATGTCTGACCGAAATCGGTCAATGTAATACGACTGTATTAATCATTGCACGCTACGCCGATGCACACTATATGCCTACAATGGGCCTTTACTGGGGAACGATGCGAAACGTACGGTCAAGTACTCATGTGCATACCATCGCTTATAAACGATTGAAAAAAAAAAGAATAAAAATAAGTATTCGTATTAACGTAGAAAAAAACGGAATACACGTGGTAGTTCGTGGACGAGAGAGGAAGGATGAAAAGACTGCGTGGATCCTATGAATTCAAGTAAGTCCGGCGATTCGAATATCCGGGTAAAGTGGTCATCAAAACGAACGGTGTGCGCAAAGTGATATATATATATATATATATATAAAAGAAATTATTTTCGAATTACTTATTTAGGTGTCAATTTTCAAAAAAAAAAAACTTTTAAAATCCAGATGACGTTAATACGACCAACATTGACGTACGCACGACAGTGCTGGATTTTGAGAAAGACTGGACGAAAGGAAAATATTGCATATTATGGGCCGTATCTTGACCCACAAACGGCGGAATCGTAACGCGATGCTTATTAATTCGTGCGGTCTACGCGTCACGCCAAGATTTCATGAAACAAGACATATTTCGGTCATTCCGTTCATCATAACGATTAGGCGTGTTTTATTCTAAACGACAGCTATACATTTCGTTGGGGATTTGCGGAGAAAAGTAAACAAGTATGATAATGCGAAATCTTTACGCAATCATAATTTATTAGCCGTAGACGCGTAATAAAATTAATAACTATAGAACAATTTTTCTATTCGGATTATTTCATCCGATGTTTCTCCTGCTGCTGCTGTTAAATAATAAATAGGTACCCGGCTAGGCAATTCGAATATTATTGAAAGTGCGTGAGGTAGTGTAGTGGTCCATTTACAAAGAAAAAAAAGTGAGATCACTATTTAAATGATTATCTTTCTCGCATATTCATTATCCACGTCAATTATTATTGTACACGGTGATAAAAGTTATTTTTATTAAAATTCGTCGTTATTACCATTGTGGCGTTTTAGACACGGAGAAACAGTAACTCGATAAACAATAGAATAAGCATGTGATTTCTAGAAAATAAGATAAAATATATTTATTATTATTATTATTATTATTATTATTATTATTATTATCATCATCATCTATGGCTGTTGCAAAAACGATTTATAATAGTATGTACGAAAGTTAAATAATAATAATTATTTTTTTTTTTTTTTTTTTAGTTTCTATAACAACCAAAATAATTTTTTTTTTTGCGAAGAATATTAAATCGGATTCAAAAGCAAACATGTGTCTGTTGAAAATTGAAAATGCCGGGAGGCAGGGGAGTAGGCGGGATAAGAGCTGGACCGAACGAAACGCGTCGCAACGAGGACACTGCGTACCACCACACCGCACGTCGTCGTAGATATAAGATACGCGCGGTGGATAATTTGGTGCGGTTACTCGTCTAACTTCCTTAGGTTTAAAGTCGCTTAACCGTTGTTTCATATAAGAACCGCGCACTGGTTTAATAATAATAATATATAAATACACATTATCAAATTCTCTGTCCAGGCGGATTCGACCGAACGGCAAGCGTGAAATGAGATTTCTTCGGATACGTAATTAAAAATATAATATAATCGTATATAAAATCGGTCGCGTTCTACGCGTGTAAATTGTGACTGTGTATATATAATACCTCCTGCCCGTCCGTTCGAAAAACGTTTAAACCGTACGCCGCGTGCGCCACCGTTTGTTTATTTCTTCACGCTCGTTTCGGGTTCTGAACGAATTAAAGAACACTCTATGCGACCACACACTCACTGAAATACTGATAAGATAATATACCAGTTTGTCCGGTTCGATTTAAAGTTCGTGACATACAGCAGATGATATATTCTTACGGACAACCGGACAAATCCTTTTCGTTACGCTCCCAACGACGTTTCTTTTTCATTTTTCTAATAATAATAATAATGATAATAATAATAACAAATACAAATATTTTTGCGCTAAACGTGTAAATATTTGAATTCGATTTTAACTATACGATATGAGACTTATGTTGGGTTGCAGGAAAACAGTTCTGTAAACAATCGAACGGAATGGGCGCAACGTGGGGAATGCTTGGGGGTGCTTAGCACCCCAACATTTTTAATTGCATCTACGAATTTTTACTTGTTGTAACTTATGATATATTGATATTATGTCATAGGCATGTAGGCTATAGTATCTAGCACAAGTTTCCACCAAATCGCGCCTATGTCGACAGGATAAACTATCGGTTTTGTACGTTTACTAGTTTATTAAACAATATTGCGTTGCGCGAAAGAAATTTAAACAGTATCCATTAATAAGGTTATAAACACTTACTTGATAAAAGGTATATATACGCATTATAATGTTACTTAAGATAAGATATTTAACGTTATTATGTATACACTAATGACAATATCGCGTATTTACATTTTATCAATTTTTCAAGAGAGTGAAACAACTGAATACATGATTAACAAGCATTATACACTTTCATTTCTTTTTTAAATTTAAGCTAACGTTATTGTTCTTCAACGTGATTTTTAATAGAATTCTTTAATTTTGGTCAGTGTACAAAACATAGTGTAGTTACGTGATATTACCAAATTTTCTGTGAGTTACGACGGGTTTTTGTTAAGTACCCTAACACTACTGAAATTAAAGACATATACTCGTAATTCATATTATCCCAATCGGGACGGAAAATAATACATCTTAAGATTATTGTAATAAAATAAAATTTGTGCCCAAGGAGATTACAAATATTTTGATACGAAACACCTCATTTTATGAAAAATGTCAAATAGCTAGGTGGTATGGAATCGACTAATATTGAAATTAAAATAAAAACGGAAATAACAAATTGATAGTATTTTGTGATAACGGAATGATGAGGAAACAGCCACAGAGTAAACAGTGCCGTAAATTTTGCAAAACCGCAATCGGGTCTGCAACTTATCGGTCCGATAACCGTATAAATGGTATATATCTATTTATTATACAATACGGTTTTTAATTTTACAGCACTGATAAAAATTTATCGGTTCAATAAATTCTCGTGCAATCCGGCATTGGAATATTGAAAATAAATTTCGGCGAGACGTGGCAGAGTGTTGTGAATGTCGCTTAAGTGCGAATTACTCGAATAAAGATTTTAGAGTATTGTTATATGAATTTAAAAACAATACGCATTAAAGTGTAAATCATTGCATATTAAAAAAAAACGATTCTGAATTGTGCTTCGTTGTAATACTATTCAGTATAAATAATTGTAAAATCAATACGTATTCCTCGCTCCGTTCACGATATAAAATTTAATTGTATTCGGTATTTTTATAAAAAAAAATTTAGATAAATTTTGGTTTATTTTTTAAATTTTATATATGTTACATCGTTAATTTTTGAAAAACTTGTTAAAATTCAAATGATTTTCTGTTATTAACCGACGTTACCGTATAATGGTATAGAGGACTCGACGTATTGTAAAAGAACACCGGAAAACATATAACGAGCGACTCCCACCAACAATCTTTTAGAATTTGTATGGGACAATAGGGTGCCTGCTTTGCCTATGGACTTGTCCGACAGAAGTGATGGGCACGAAAATTTTCCCGGAATTTCCTAAACGAATTTTTTTCTCGCATAAAGTGCATGAATATTTCGGAAACTTCTTCGGAACGATAGATAAGCGACTATTGAATTACGTAAATTTTTACACGAATACAGTATGTACAGTGATGATAAATTTAAACACTTAACATTTCGCTTGTACGATTAAAAAAAAAAAAAAACTTTCTCACCGCTAAAAATATGCATGTGATGTTGTTATTTTTTGTCTGAAATACAATCAATTTTTATTTTTTTTTCCCCAGTTTCGATAAGTTTTCTCCGTCGGCTTTTACCGTCAAGAACGTACGATGAAGATTTTAGTCGACGGTGAGCGAATAAACGACGTCTAAGTAGACACCCACTTTCGAACATAAAATAGATAGCTATTACCTATACGTAGGTGTGTCTAGTTGTGGAAAAAATCAGTGGACGCGATTGTTTCCGCGACTCTCAGGAACAGTCAATATTCGGACCAAAAATCGAGTGTGTGAGAGAGAGAAAGAGAGAAGGGTAGAGAAACGTTGGTCGACAGCTTCGGTAAGCAAAACCAGCCGTATATTTATATTCGGAAAGTAGTGCAATATACCGAGGCTATTGTTTGAAAGTCTTAGAGAAATTAAAGATCCCGGTTACGTTTAAATTGAACAAAAAAAAATTGTTTAAAAGGCCACAAAGAAAAAAAATATTTTTTTTATACATTTCAATATATTAGTGGTCGATATAACGCGTACGACATGTAAAATATAAAATATTTAATCGTTATGATAAAAATGAAAATTAAGCCGTAATACTTTATTATTGAGTAAATAATAATAATTATGAAGAAAACAATGTAACAAAACGTATTTATAATGTGTTTGGTTATTGCATCTGATAAATTCCATAACGGAATATTGTCTTATCCCCGTGTTTTTCTAGCGTTTATAGGGAAAAAATTTGATAAAAAAAATGATTAACAGGAATGTTATACCGGTCCCTACTGCTATGAGTTTAAAGATTTTCCTAAAGTAAACGCAGCCTAGCCATTATAGTGTAATGATTCGTAAAATCGAAAACACCAAATAGTTTTATTTATATTTTTATAATTATCTAAAACAATCGATTTTTGTTTCATTACAACACGTTTAAAATTAGCTCTTAAACTTACATTTTTTCTCTACTTAAAAAATATCTAATTTCCTAAGTAATCATCGAACAATAAAAGTAACGTAAACCACTCATATTCTATAAAAAAAAATTTAAATAAAACATGCATTTTACATGTATGCTCGCTCGAAAAATCCATTACGAACGTGTAAAACAAATAAGTAAATAATACGATTTACAAATAAAAGGTGTTGTATTAAAAATTTAATGGATAGTGTAATATTGTAAACCTTTTACACAAAAAAAATTCTTTGTTTGACAGTCTAACAAAAATAAAAAGACTTTCGTATAGCAATCGAAATAACGAGTACGCGGGTACGTATATAATTTTCATGTCAAACGTTTCGAATAACGGATGGGTGGTAAGGAGGTTGAGGAAAGAAGCCGAAACACTATTTTGCGATAACAAAATCGTTAGTTTACCGCAAAAATGATTCCTATCGTGTGTTTATGTTCCTTTTTGTTCGGAAATTGGTCGTTGGAATGGGACGCGAAAAACGAACGGTTTAAGTTCAACTATTATTTCGTTCTCACGTCGTCGTTAATGTTATGCACAGTCTTGAGTTCCATCTTCTATCTGTTCACTTTCGCGGTAGAGCACTCGATCGGCACTAATCCACAATACATGATCCTCTACACGAAAAACATTAATGTGGTGATTTTACTTATAAACAGGTGAGTCATTGCGGTATACGAGAAACGTACAATATAGAAAACAGTGTGTACGTTACACTCTATAAAAATTTAAATACCGAAAACATACGATTTGGAAATTTGTTCTATATAAATAGCATGTTGCGATCAAGCTATGATACGAGTGACTCGTCGAGGAGTAAAAGAAACATAACGTAATTTTCATTAAACAGAAAAATTATTATCGGAAATCGATTGGTTTTCGTTTTTTTTTTAATAACACTAAACTTGCCGTACTGACCGTTATCCGTAACGAGGCGGTCGTGTTTATCGTTTCGTCTCATCACAGGTGGTGGAACGTTAAAGACGACGAGCGTTTCGCGAACGAGCTGAAAAGCACTTGCGGCCGGACCGTGGAGTCTGGCAGATACCTGCCGGAGTTCTACTTCCGTATGGCCATGGTCGTTGTGATGGCCAACTTGGTGATCTACGACTACTGGACGTACGCGAAAGGGTCGAATGACATGATATGGATAATCGGCGGATATGTGCCGGTAATCATCAGCACGTTGATTAACACGACCATGGAATGCCAGTACACGGCTGCGTGCAACGCGATCACCGAGCCGTTTGCGGTTTTCAATCGGCGGGCCGAAACCGTAACCGGCGCTACGGCACCGTCTGATATCCGCCAGTTGTCCACCACCCATTGTCAGCTGCTCCGCCTCGTCCGGCTCTTTAACCGCCAGTATGGCGCGGCCATGTTCATCACCACTCTTAACATGCTGCTCCACCAGATTTACTTGTTGAACGACATCGTGTCTATAGTCGTGAACGGCGACGAGTTGGGCGAGTCCCACGCGAAATTCAAGATTTTCTTCGACCTATACATGTGGCTGTCACTGTGGTGGCGGCTCTGGTGGGTGTGTTACCGCGTCGATCGTCTCGTCACACAGGTAAAGAATCCATAATTGTAAAATTGGTTAAAAGTTGTTAACAATAAAACATTCACAGTAGAATCAAATGAGTCGAATGACTTTGAATTTTCAAACATTGATGGGGGATATCACTGTTAACAGCAGAAACCGTTATCACCAATAGCGCAGTTTATGATTTATTATCAATAATCATCACGAACTAGATTATTAATCATACGAATACGACCACAACTTCAGTCTGTGATACCACTATGTAATAAACTTTATTCTGATAAGGGGAAAATGGTAACAGCGGCTTCTATCGTGTAGTCAATCAGAATTCAGATACCGGAGTACATTGTACTCTTTTATAATTTATAAGTATTACCAATGCTATTTAGTGTATAAATGACTCAAAGCTGATACTCTGAAATACAGATAAAGTACTTGCTTTCATAGAAATTCGGTTTAATGAGTTAAGTTCGGAGTTTGGTAAAATATAAAAATACAACCGATGGGGGGTGATCTAACACCCATATCACCTCCCCTAAATACGCCACCGTATGTCCCCCGGCACCAGCTCGTAGTACTCTCCGGAGAACGCCTTGGGAGAGGGTAGAAAGAAGTGTATAAAATAATTTAGGGTGCCGTTGTGAGTTGTGTTTCTAGCGCATCATCGTGGGTCGAACAGACTTTTACACAAAATAAAAATTACGATATTCATTATACTCTGTTCCAAATTACGCGATTTACGTTCGCGCTCGGTGGTCATGGCTAATATGTCCGGCGACACACGATCTACTCCGTTACAGAAAGAACGCGATTCGGTTGTTTGCACACGGGTGATCCACTTTGGAACCGACTAATTCGATACAAGATTCATTATTTATAAATATTTGTAATTCCTAAGAAACTATAGGATCATAAGGTCAAAAAAAAAAGAAAAATAAGTGTTAAATATCGTTTCCACGAAATTAAAATCGTTTGAATATTAGTATACAATATTACTCAAGTAAAATATATTTCGTTTTTTGTTCACAGGTTCACTTGGCGTTGAAAATAATGTTAAAAAAAGATTTGAACTCGTATCCGGAGAACACGAAGAGACCGGTAATAAAATATCGTATTTTGGTCGCTAATAAAATCCGTCGATGTTTGCCACCGTAATTTATACGCGTATTTTTAATTATCGTTTAACGTCAAACGCGCGTATATTACCGCATGAATATAATGTAATAATATTGTTTGTAGGCTCTAGATTTCTTGGACCAGTTGCTTCACCGACACGTGCGTATTACCGCGTGGGGATTCTACGACATAAATAAAGAGTTGCTGTTCATGGTAAACAAAATACCGGTCAAACGGATTGGTTTTTTTTGTTCATTCAACGTTTTAACGCTCGTACGACTTGTTCGCGTTTTACAGGTATTGGGATATCAGTTCGGCGTGTGTCTGATCTGCATACAATTCACAACTTCGAGCGTACAATGGATCCAAAATCAAACAAATTCAAAGACAAATAACAATTACACGCACAACGGTACGACTGCCGTTTAATGCCTCCTTATTTTTCATTTTATACACGCGTTTACCGGCGGCAATTTAATCGAATGAAGAAAATTACATAACATTATTTTTTTCATGCTACGAGTATTTAGCTAAGTACAATCGCCGTTGTTATTATGATAGTGTTTTTCACAATATTTTCTATTAAAGTACGTTCAGAGTTTAGAATGCGTTTTAGACGGGGCCATCTAGTGTGGAAAACGGTGCTCGTACGATACTTGGTTTCGATTCCATGTTTCCGTCAGATGGGAGGACAGAAAATAATTATAATATAACATACAATGCAAAATTCGTGCGTAATACTTAATTTTACGTAAGACAAATTTCTCGAATGGTATTTTTGTTTGTAGAATTTCAAAATTTTAACAACAATATTATAGAGGAGGATTTCGTGTCGTGAGATTTTTAAATAATTTTTTAAACTATCTGTAGGAAATTATAAAAAGATTAAAATCATAAAAATATAAATCATTGATGATTGGAAATTATGACGTGTAATAGTTTATGGCAATAATTATTAAATTAATTCCCGGTACTCGTGACGATTGGAAAATAATATAAAAAACGTATGTCGTGTATAATCTGTAATAATTGAAATAGAGTTTTTTCACTTATCACAAAACAAAAAAAATTTTAATGATATAAGGGATTATTATTCGTGTAATTAAACAATATAATACTGCACAAAACAGCATTTTGATTTTCTTGTATTACTACAATACTGCGTGTATTAACTATACAATTATTAGTTCACTTATAATCCCGATGGATTTGTGGAAAAAATTAATGTTATTAACTTTAGCATCATTAAGAAATAATTATTCAGTAACGGATATAGAATAACAATGTTCAATTTATTTTTACACTTTTAAATTTAATGTTAACGAAAAAAATTTATTTACCACCACAAATGTACTATAATTATTAAAAATGTGTGATCGCACTGACGGAAATTTATTGGTTCAGAAAAAATGTTTGAGATACTGTGTGTAGCTCAGAGCAGTAACGATTATAATACGATGATGAAGGGTAGCGAAAATGGAGTCAACTCTCTCTCTCTCTCTCTCTGCCAATAAAATATTACATCAAACAATAATAACAAAGAAGAATTGTTTGAGAATCTATTAAGATGAAATGCAGTTGTAGAAATAGGAAGAGAAAGTAGTCGCTTATAAATAGGGGATCAAAACCATTAGAATACACATTGTAAGAGTGGCGATCAACGTTAACCTACACACACATACATATAATAAGATATATTTTTACATACGTAAAAATAGAAAAAGAATATTGACAAATAAGCTGCAGAAATAATAAACAAACAATAATTCGGTTACGATATTCGGTAAACGACCGTAGTATAAATCATAATAATATTATATGAAATAATGTTTGCGAGTAAACCGAGTATTCGAAACCCGTTATTGTATCCTCAATTATTATTGAAATGGACAACAGTGATACGTCACACTATATCGGTTCAGTAAATTGTCGTGCAGCCCAGCATTGAAATATTAAAAAAAAATTTTGAGGAGACGTGGCAGAGTGTTGTGAATGTCGCTTAAGTGCGAATTACTCGAATAAAGATTTTAGCGTTTTGTTATATGAATTTAAAAAAAATACGCAGTAAACTTTACTACGTATATCTTTACACTTTAAAGAGTAAAGTGTAAATAATTGTATTCTAAAAAAAAAGCGATTCTGAATTGTGCTCCGTTGTAATTCTATTCTGTTTAAATAATTGTAAGATGAATACGCATTTCTCGTTTCGTTCAGAATATAAAATTTAATTGTATTTGGTTTCTTTATAAAAAAAATTTTTTATATAAACTTTGGTTTTTTCTTTTTAAAAAATTTAATTATATTACGTCGGTAATTTTTGAAAATTTTTTTAATATTCAAATGGTTTTCTGTTACTAACCTACGTTACCAAAAACATCAAACGAGCGACTCCCACCAACAATCCTTAAGAATTCGTATAAGACAATAGGGTGCCTGCTTTGTCTATGAACGTGTCCGACAGAAGTGATGAGCACGACAATTTTCCCGGATTCTTTCAAACGAATTTTTTTCTTGCATAAAATGTATGAATATTGCGGAAACTTCTTCGGAACGATAGATAAGCGACTATTGAATTTAGTATTCAATAAAATACTTGGTTTCGATTTCATATTTCCGTTAGATGGGAGAACAGAAAATAATTATAATGTAACGCTCGTACACACAAGTCGTCAGCGAAAATG
This sequence comes from Chaetogeoica ovagalla, assembly GCA_032441825.1. Classification (NCBI taxonomy): domain Eukaryota; kingdom Metazoa; phylum Arthropoda; class Insecta; order Hemiptera; family Aphididae; genus Chaetogeoica; species Chaetogeoica ovagalla. Next base: position 9,370,086 of record CM063736.1, read on the forward strand.
CTACGGATTATGCGAGAATCGTGCGTTTAACTTAATTTTGCGGGAGAAACTAGTTTTTCAAATGGTAGTTTTGTAGGTAGAATTTTAAAATTTTTACAATAATAATATAGAGGAGAATTTCGTGTCGTGAGGTTTTTAACTAAATTTTTCAAACTGCCTGTGGAAAATTATAAAAAGAAAAAAAATCAGAAAAATATACATTACTAACAATTGGGGAGAATGACGTGTAATGTTGAATTGTAATAATTATTAAAATCAATTTTCGTTACTTGTAACGATTGGAATGTAATATTGCTGCGGTATATGCTATACCCGTGACGGTGAACAGCAAAAAAAAGTAAAATAATGACGAACAAGGAGATAGACGTTAAGTGAGGTGGCTTTAATCGAAGAAAAAAAAACAAAAAAATAACTAGAACATAATAGAAGAAAAAATAAAAAAAAATAGAGAGAATAAAAAAAAAGAAAATAGAGAGAGAAAAATGAGAGAGAGAAAAACAGTGGATGGGAACAACGGGCTGTGGTTCAACACGTCGTTGCTGTAAGGCGTCGAGAGCAGGAGTCGCCGTCGGCGCGCAACCGGACCGGCTGCCGCCCTCACCACCTCGTCCATCGCAGAACACGGCAGTGGGGGCGAGAGCAGCGCAGTCCCGCCATACCACCTCGGTGGCGGTTGGATGAGAGAGAGACTGCGGACCCAGATAGCACTGGTGTTATCGCACGTGCGCTGTCATGAGACCGCGTCAATATAAAAAACGAATATTATGTATAATCTGTAAAAATTAAAATAGGGTTATTTCATTTTCACAAATAAATTTCAAATGCTATAAAGGTATTATTATTCGTTTCATTATACAATATAATACTATACAAAATGAATCGTGATTGTCTTATGTCATTACAATATTGCGTTTACGTCACCCGTGTGTATTAACTATACAATTTTAAGTTCACTTACACTTCCGATAAATTTGAAAAAAATGATTATTATTAACTTCAGCAACATTAAGAAACAATAATTCAGTTACGAATATAGAATAGCAGTTTTCAATTTTTTTTTTTGTATTTTTAAATTTAATGTTATGGAAAAAAATTCTTAAACCACGATAAATGTACTCTGATAGAAATAAACGTACATTTAACGGTTCAGACAAAATGTTTGGGTACTACGATTAGCTCAGAACAGTGACGATTATAGTATAATGTTGAAGGGGGGCAAAAATGGAAACAACTCTCTCTCTATCTTCCAATGAAATTATTACATCAAAGAATAATAACAATGATGAATTGTTTGAGAATCTATTGAGATGAAATGCAGATGTAGAAATAGGAAAAGAAAGCATTCGCTTATATATAGCTGTTCTAAACCATTGGACTGCACGTTATAGACGTGGCGATCAACGTTAACCCACACACACACACATAATAATATTCGTAAAAAGAAAAAAAATATTGACAAATTAGCTGCAGAAACAATAAGAAACAGTAATTCGATTACGATATTTGGTAAACGACCGCAGTATACATCATAATCATATGAATTAATGTTTGCGAGTAAACCTAGTACTCGAATCGCGTTATTGTATTGACAGTTATTATTCAAATAGACAACAACAGTGATTATGTTACGCTATATTGATAATGGAAATCCGTATAATAAATAAACCTGTTTTTCTCGTTTTCCTTTAGAATATCGATTATGGGTGGAATATTCTTCTTAGATCTTCTGTAATAAAAGAGGTATGTTACTTTCCAAATTTACACCGACGGTTCCGTTTCATTTTCTCACATTGTGATATTTGTCAGCGTACTAAACATCGAACTGTTCGATCCGAAGGATTAATGCAAAGCATTGTATCTAAACTCCTACTCGATCGTGTGCTAGTGGATCTTTATGGTCCTTCACCATCTGGCTGGAATGGTGTATCGTATATTTTTGTAGTTCTGGACAATTTCTCTAGATTTGTGAAATTATATCCGTTAAAACGAGCCATATCTGTAGCTACGACTAATCGTATGATTAATAATTATATTTTGTCTTATGGGAAACCAAGAATAATCGTTTCTGATCATGGGGTACAATTTAACAGTAAGGTCTGGAAAAATCGGCTGTCCGAATTAGGAATTCCTCCTACGTTCACCTCTGTTTATCATCCACAGTCTAATCCGGCAGAGCGTGTGATGCGAGAGCTTGGAAGACTCTTCCGGTTGTATTGTTCTGAACATCATTCAGATTGGCCGACATATGTACCGTATATAGAATGGGTGTTGAATAACACGATACATGAGGCAGGTGGTTTCACTTCATCTGAGATTTTTTTACACCAACCTCGACATAATCCGTTATCTGCTCTTGTCAATTTTCCACCCGGGATTAATTTCGATACGGAAAAACGACTAGTCATGGCACAGGAAATTCAACAGTCTTGTGCAGAAAAGCGTAAACGTCGTCATGACCAAAAGAGTAAATCGATTTCGTATAACGTTGGAGATCAGGTTTTGGTCCGGACTCACCATTTAAGTTCATCAGTTGACAAATGTATACACAAATTTTTTATGCTTAATGAAGGACCATTTGTTGTAACCGAAATTAAAAACAAAAATGCATATGTAGTCTGTGATCCGAAAACAAATCGTGTGCGCGGTTGTTTCAACGTTGTGTTATTGCGACCATATCTTCGTCCTGTAACTCAATAGTCAAGTTTACATTCGTAATTTCCCTATTATTTTGATAAATTTATACGTTATTATTTGTATTTATAAATATGCTTAACCAGTAACCATATTTATAAAGGGGGGTTTCTGTAACGTCACAAAATATATGTTGCGCACCACGCACACACGCACCGTACCGGTGACGTAATTCACGGTCCAAACGTCAGCCGATAGCCACCACCTCAACGTGACTTATTTTGGTCCAATACCGGCCAATTCGATATGTAAATTAATTATATTTTTCATTGTGTTGCTGACTCTCACTATAAACGTTTATGAGCGTTTCTTTTTTTTTTCGAAATATTTTTAATCGTTTATTTTTTTTTGAAAATGCCGTTAATAATGGAGTAGATCCGTTCAGGGTCTCTCCTAACAGACAACCACTACGGGCGAGATGGGTGTGTATAATGCACATTGCACACTCATTCAAATTGTACATCGGCTATGTTTTTTTCTTTATTTTAATTTTTGTCTCTTGGCCGGTATTTAGTTTAAGATTTATATTTAAAATTTGATTTATTGTATTTTATTTTATTTCGTGTTGCTCGTTATTGTTAAGGTCAGTTTCCGTCACAAGATTTTTTTTATATTTTTTAATTATCTAAAAGAATCGATTTTTGTTTCATTACAACACGTTTAAAATTAGCTCTTAAATTTTCATTTTTTCTCTACTTAAAAAATATCTAATTTCCTAAGTAACCATCGAACAATAAAAGTAACGTAAACCACTCATATTCTATAAAAAAAAATTTAAATAAAACATGCATTTTACATGTATGCTCGCTCGAAAAATCCATTACGAACGTGTAAAACAAAAAAGTAAATAATACGATTTACAAATAAAAGGTGTTGTATTAAAAATTCAATGGATAGTGTAATATTGTAAACCTTTTACACAAAAAAAATTCTTTGTTCGACAGTCTAACAAAAATAAAAAGACTTTCGTATAGCAATCGAAATAACGAGTACGAGGGTACGTATATAATTTTCATGTCAAACGTTTCGAATAATGGATGGGTGGTAAGGAGGTTGAGGAAAGAAGCCGAAACACTATTTTGCGATAACAAAATCGTTAGTTTACCGCAAAAATGATTCCTATCGTGTGTTTATGTTCCTTTTTGTTCGGAAATTGGTCGTTGGAATGGGACGCGAAAAACGAACGGTTTAAGTTCAACTATTATTTCGTTCTCACGTCGTCGTTAATGTTATGCACAGTCTTGATTTTCTTCTTCTTTCTGTTCACTTTGGCGGTAGAGCACTCGATCGGCAATAACCCACAATACATGATCCTCTACACGAAAAACATTAATGTGATGGTTTTACTTATAAACAGGTGAGTCATTGCGGTATACGAGAAACATACAATATAGAAAACAGTGTGTACGTTACACTCTATAAAAATTTAAATACCGAAAACATACGATTTGGAAATTTGTTCTATATAAATAGCATGTTGCGATCAAGCTATGATACGAGTGACTCGTCGAGGAGTAAAAGAAACATAACGTAATTTTCATTAAAAAGAAAAATTATTATCGGAAATCGATTGGTTTTCGTTTTATTTTAATAACACTAAACTTGCCGTACTGACCGTTATCCGTAACGAGGCGGTCGTGTTTATCGTTTCGTCTCATCACAGGTGGTGGAACGTTAAAGACGACGAGCGTTTCGCGAACGAGCTGAAAAGCACTTGCGGCCGGACCGTGGAGTCTGGCAGATACCTGCCGGAGTTCTACTACCGTATGGCCATGGTCGTTGTGATGGCCAACTTGATGATCTACGACCGCCGGACGTACGCGAAAGGGTCGAATGACATGATATGGATAATCTGCGGACTTGTGCCGTCAATCTGCAGTGTGTTGATTAACACGACCATGGAATGCCAGTATACGGTTGCGTGCAACGCGATCACCGAGCCGTTTGCGGTTTTCAATCGGCGGACCGAAACCGTAACCGGCGCTACGGCACCGTCTGAAATCCGCCAGTTGTCCACCACCCATTGTCAGCTGCTCCGCCTCGTCCGGCTCTTTAACCGCCAGTATGGCGCGGCCATGTTCATCACCACTCTTAACATGCTGCTCCACCAGATTTACTTGTTGAACGACATCGTGTCTATAGTCGTGGACGGCGACGAGTTGGGCGAGTCCCACGCGAAATTCATGATTTTCTTCGACCTATACATGTGGCTGTCACAGTGGTGGCGGTTCTGGTGGGTGTGTTACCGCGTCGATCGTCTCGTCACACAGGTATACACCGGTGTGGTCGGAGCCGTCCCAAAGTTTTTCGGGGCCTGGGGCTAATTAATTTGGTGGCCCTTCGACCATCGTAATAATTATTTAAAGAAATCACGTAAAATGTATATAGTGTGAAAAATAATTTTTTTAAATCAATGTGTCCAGCACTTTTTTATTAATTTACCCTAATATTACCATTGATTATAAATTATAATATATGATATAATCTATGCTCAACAGTGGCGTATCCAGGATTCATTTTACGGGGGTGTTTTAAAATTTAATAGACTTATGGTAGGTGGGGCGCTCCGCCCCCCCCCACAACCCCCGTATTACATTAACATATACCATAGATTGATATAAATTATATTATATTAATTACATTAATGAAAATGACATAAGTTGTATAAAACTTTTATACTATAACTAAAATAATAACTTTTATATTCTAAATAACATGAAATAAATAATATTGTATTAATATTAGTATTAGTACTAAAACGGCAACTACAACATAATACTAAAGAAAATATAACATTGAGCATTATTGCTCAAAAATAATTTTTTAAAACAAAAATATATATTTTAATTTGCAATTTGTATGAGCATTTGTATACTCGAATTGGACATCGAACAAATTCTGAATACAGTTAAAATAGGTAGATATTAATTCATATACAATAATGCATGTTGCCTAAAACATTTTGTAATTTTATATTTTAACCAAAATGTTAATATTATAGTAAAAAATAAAAATATTCACCATTAGTATTAAAATAAACTTTTTCAAATACTATTCACATAATTCAAAATATATCAGTTTAGTTTTTATGATAAGTAAATCAACAGTAAATACCTAAATAATAAATAAAAATAAAATCTTTGTATTTTTTTGCCTGATGGCGATGTCGACCAATAATTAAACCAGTCATCGTCACTAACACACCACCTTAACTGGTACTAGTAATATTAGACGTATTACACTGAAATTTGAACAAAAAATAACAGTTATTTCTTTATATACAAATAATAAAGCATAAAAAGATAAACAACCGCTTACTTGATTATTTGCTATATTTTTACAATCAACGGTTATATCATTTACCGATAAATCGGACTGATTAAATAAATCGTTTGAATTGGAATTATTGTAACTCTATCAAAAAAATAAAATTAAATTATTATCAAACTATACTTCTGTGAAAAAAAACTGAAAATTACTTGTGTACCATTAAACATTATGCTTATATGGACGTCATTGTTTTTTCCACATTCCACTTTAGGTTTTTTCTGAAAGAATGAATTTATTTTCTGTTGTCTCTTCTTATTAAAAGAATCCATAATTGTAAAATTGGTTAAAAGTTGTTAACAATAAAACATTCACAGTAGAATCAAATGAGTCGAATGACTTTGAATTTTCAAACATTGATGGTGGATATCACTGTTAACAGCAGAAACCGTTATCACCAATAGCGCAGTTTATGATTTATTATCAATAATCATAACGAACTAGATTATTAATCATACGAATACGACCACAACTTCAGTCTGTGATACCACAATGTAATAAACTTTATTCTGATAAGGAGAAAATGGTAACAGCGGCTTCTATCGTGTAGTCAATCAGAATTCAGATACCGGAGTACATTGTACTCTTTTATAATTTATAAGCATTACCAATGCTATTTAGTGTATAAATGACTCAAAGCTGATACTCTGAAATACAGATAAAGTACTTGCTTTCATAGAAATTCGGTTTAATGAGTTAAGTTCGGAGTTTGGTAAAATATAAAAATACGACCGATGGGGGGTGATCTAACACCCATATCACCTCCCCTAAATACGCCACCGCATGTCCCCCTGGCACCAGCTCGTAGTACTCTACGGAGAACGCCATGGGAGAGGGTAGAAAGAAGTGTATAAAATAATTTAGGGTGCCGTTGTGAGTTGTGTTTCTAGCGCATCATCGTGGGTCGAACCGAATTTACACAAAATAAAAATTACGATATTCATTATACTCTGTTCCAAATTACGCGATTTACGTTCGCGCTCGGTGGTCATGGCTACCGCCATGGTATATGTCCGGCGACACACGATCTACTCCGTTACAGAACGAACGCGATTCGGTTGTTTGCACACGGGTGATCCACTTTGGAACCGACTAATTCGATACAAGATTCATTATTTATAAATATTTGTAATTCCTAAGAAATTATAGGATCATAAGGTCAAAAAAAAAAGAAAAAAAAGTGTTAAATATCGTTTCCACGAAATTAAAATCGTTTGAATATTAGTATACAATATTGCTCAAGTGAAATATATTTCGTTTTTTGTTCACAGGTTCACTTGGCGTTGAAAATAATGTTGAAAAAAGATTTGAACTCGTATCCGGAGAACACGAAGAGACCGGTAATAAAATATCGTATTTTGGTCTCTAATAAAATCCGTCGATGTTTGCCACCGTAATTTATACGCGTATTTTTAATTATCGTTTAACGTCAAACGCGCGTATATGACCGCATGAATATAATGTAATAATATTGTTTGTAGGCTCTAGATTTCTTGGACCAGTTGCTTCACCGGCACGTGCGTATTACCGCGTGGGGATTCTACGACATAAATAAAGAGTTGCTGTTCATGGTAAACAAAATACCGGTCAAACGGATTGGTTTTTTTTGTTCATTCAACGTTTTAACGCTCGTACGACTTGTTCGCGTTTTACAGGTATTGGGATATCAGTTCGGCGTGTGTCTGATCTGCATACAATTCACAACTTCGAACGTAAAATGGATCCAAAATCAAACAAATTCAAAGGCTAATAATAATTACATGCACAACGGTACGACTGCCGTTTAATGCCTCCTTATTGTTCATTTTATACACGCGTTTACCGGCGGCAATTTAATCGAATGAAGACAATTACATAACATTATTTTTTTTATGCTACGAGTATTTAGCTAAGTACAACCGCCGTTGTTATTATGATAGTGTTTTTCACAATATTTTCTATTAACGTACGTTCAGAGTTTAGAATGCGTTTTAGACGGGGCCATCTAGTGTGGAAAACGGTGCTCGTACGATACTTGGTTTCGATTCCATGTTTCCGTTAGATGGGAGGACAGAAAATAATTATAATGTAACGCTCGTACACACAAGTCGTCAGCGAAAATGCTACGGATTATGCGAGAATCGTGCGTTTAACTTAATTTTGCGGGAGAAACTAGTTTTTCGAATGGTAGTTTTGTAGGTAGAATTTTAAAATTTTTACAATAATAATATAGAGGAGAATTTCGTGTCGTGATATTTTTAAGTAATTTTTTTAAACTGTCTGTGGAAAATTGTAAAAAAAAAAAATGAGAAAAATATACATTACTAACAATTGGAGATAATGACGTGCAATAGTGAATTGTAATAATTATCAAAATCAATTTTCGTTACTTGTAACAATTGAAATGTAATAAAAAAAACGAATACTGTGTATAGTCTGTAAAAATTAAAATAGGGTTATTTCACTTTCACAAATAAATTTTAAATGCTATAAAGGTAATATTATTCGTTTCATTATACAATATAATACTATACAAAATGAATCGTGATTGTCTTGTGTCATTATAATATTGCGTTTACGTCACCCGTGTATATTAACTATACAATTTTAAGTTTACTTACACTTCCGATAAATTTGAAAAAAAATGATTATTATTAACTTTAGCAACATTAAGAAACAATAATTCAGTTACGAATATAGACTAGAAGTTTTCAATTTTTTTTTTTTTTTGCATTTTTAAATTTAATGTTATGGAAAAAAATTCGTAAACCACAACAAAGGTACTCTGATAAAAATAAACGTACATTTAACGGTTCAGACAAAATGTTTGGGTACTACGATTAGCTCAGAACAGTGACGATTATAGTATAATGTTGAAGGGGGGCAAAAATGGAAACAACTCTCTCTATCTTCCAATGAAATTATTACATCAAAGAACAAGGGCGGACTGGCCAGGGAGGCGAGGGGGCGATCGCCCCCCGGGCCCTCGGCCGTGTGATATCCTCAATTTTTCCTTAAACTTCTAAAAAATAAAAAACGTAATACGTACAATCAAAATAATATTCAAGAGAATCTATATCTACCCAGTGGCGGATTTAACGGCGGTTTAGTGGACGATACCCAACACAAAGTAGATTTATTGGAGCCTCGGGCCTCCATATAATGGGATTTATGAATTTCTTCCCGTATAAATTAGTAAATTAAGTAGATAGTATACAAATAATACATTTTGGGCCCCTCAAATTTTAAAAACATCCTATTATTAGTTCACAGTAAAAATTTTAAAACACCTGGCCCTTTATAAAACCCAGGGCTTCAATGTAGAGTATTGCCATCCACTCCGGTGATTGCGCCACTGGTCACTAATAATAATGGATTCGGGGCAACCACATATCTAAATCCGGCTCTTTCCTTACCTAATTTTTGTTTTAGGGCCCCTTAAATAATTACAAAATTAATTTTGTGGAGATTACATAAAAATCCAATTAAATGTCGCGAGCGTTGTCAGTAGTTAAATAAAATCTGCTACTGTCTATACCCATTACTTAGAGAGGGCATTAGACTTTCAGAAGTCCGTGGCAAAACCAATTTTATTTCGTCGGGCGGCTGCCCCTACAACATATTTTTGGTATTTTTGACCTGGTCGTGCGATTTTTTTTTTTTTTGATACAAATTTTGTTTTTTTTTTTACTAAAAGGATTTTGTGGGGCCCGAGAAAATTACCCTTAATGTTCCCCCGTTAAATCAGGCACTGTCAATATTATATTTATTTATTCGATATAACATTTACGAATATCTACACATCGCGTTATTCATACGCAGCCTTTAGTCCCGGGCCACACTATTCGTTTTCACTGGTCCGTTAAAAATAATTAAGATTCGATAATAAAACGGTTTCCGGTAACCGTTCCCAACGCATCATGTTGCGGTAGGAAGTTTTTGACGGATAGACGGACCGTTGTGAAATGCACGGTGTGGCCAACGATATTTATATCAATGTGTTTCGTTTTATCAGCCAACGGATCCGTTTACATCGGACCGGTGAAAACGGATAATGAGGTCCGGGCCTTAGTTATAAAAGTACGCTATTTTTACGCTGGAAAATTTCTATGTGGAGATAATACTGCCGCGACAACAACACATGACGGCGAGTCGCGTGCGATTGTAAAACGACTGATCTAAAATTCATTTGTAAGTTATTAGATACGGTGCATTTGTGTCGTTGCGTCTCGGCCTTCATTAATTGATTCGTCCTGAAGCTACCAACAAATATTGTTTACTAGGTTAAATTATTATAGATCATCTCAAATTTGAAATATCAGGTAAGAACATTTGAAGTTTTGTAATATTCCGTATACTGTGTTACACCCAATTTTTAATAGTAATAGTTATATAGTAATATTTTTTTTGACATGGAGTACCTTGGTATTAAATTGCATTAATTATTTGTAATTCAAGGGTAAGTATGTACATATGTCAGTAAGCGAGTGACCCGCGTAAGTTATTTATAAGATGTTTTCTAATTTTATTTTGGGGTGTACATTTAATTTTTAAATATTTTATCGCCATTAAGGCGGCTCCAAGTAGCAAACAAAATATCGTTTTTAGACCTTTAGCTTTGACAATATTGTGAGACTGTGTCATTCGATTTGAATTCTGCATATGTCTTCAGAATTGTTAAGAGTCTTTTAGAGAATAATAAAGCCATTTTTTGAAATATTAATTTTCACCATATTCTCGTATATTCAATAAATACAATTTTTTTAAATAATTATATTTTTGCCAACTGATAATTTATTATGATACCGATGTTGAAAATTGGAATTTCGACAAATGCCTCGATTATTCTCTAGAAGAGATATCAAGGTTGGTTTTACGAAAGAATTTAAGATAAAAGTTATTTGTACATTTTCAAGCTAAAATCACTATATAAATATAATATTTTTTTGGATCTGAGAGTCTTATAAAATTATAAGATCTTTGTATTTTCTTTTAGAGTTACAATGGATAATATTAAAAGTAAAGAGTCTTATAAACATAAAAGTGGCTATTTCAAACGCAAATTGAAGTCGGAAAAAGTATTACAACTTGCAAAAAGTAACCCTAAACAATCGAAGCTTAATTTTAGTACACAAATTAATAACCAAGTTGAAGACTGTAAAACTAATGATGATAGATGTGGTACTAAAAAGAATCCTTTACATAAACAAATAACAAATATTTCCAAAACTATTTCATCTGAAACTAATAATATTCTTACTGAAGAACTAAAAACAACTACTTGCAATACTATTTCACCTGAAACTAATAACATTCTTACTAATGAAATAGACAAAAGTGATCATCTAAAAATCTTATCTTCTAGTAATGATGTATTTGAAGTAGCAACTGAAAATATAGGTGATCATGCTGATGCAGTTTCAGAAGTATTTGTGGCACCTTCACCAAATATGACTACTCAAATTAAATTAGCATTTTTAGATCAACATCCAGTTCATCCCAATAGTAATATCTATGAATTACCATTCCAAGCATCTCGATTATATTACAGAAACACTGAATCGGGTGATAAGTTTCTTAGAAAATGGTTGTCTTATAATATTAAAAATAAAAAGTTGTATTGTAATATTTGCATGGCATTTAGTCTTGATCGTGATAGCGTTTGGATCCATGGAGCTTCATATACTACTAAAAGAATTTATGATAAAATTAAAGACCATGAAGAAAACTGTCGGTCCCATGAATTTGCTGTACAAACATTTGCACAAATTAAATTTAAAGACAGGGGTGATATTATAGACCTATTTGATTCATCAAGAAAAAAAGTTATATCTAATAATCGAGAAGTAGTGTCCAGGGTTATCGACATAATTATTTTTTTAGCCAAGCAAAATTTAGCTTTTCGTGGAAAAAGGAATGAAAATGTGTGTGACCTAGACATATTTAACAAATTAAAAAAAAATCACGAAAATAGAGGTAATTTTATGGAATTAGTGAAGTTAATTTCTAAGTATGATCCTGTTCTCCGCCTTCACATTGAGTATAGCTCAAAGAAGCGCTTAAATATTGTGCATAAAAATAAAAGTACATATAATAAAAAGGGAAGAGGAAGTTTAGTTACCTTTCTGTCCAAAAATATAATTAACAAAATTCTCGATATTATGAAAAATTGTATTCAAGAAAAAATAAGTGAAGAAATAAGTGAAGCTGGATATTTTTCGTTAGAAGTAGATTCCACACAAGATGTATCATCAACTGATCAACTTTGTATTTGTTTAAGATATGTTATTAATAATACTACTATTGAACGAATTGTATCAATTATTTCCTTAGAAAATAGTACTGGAATTTATCAGGCTGATGTTATAACAAAGAAACTACAAGATATTGAAATTGACCTAAATAATTTAGTAAGTTGCTCATTCGATGGAGCAGCAAATATGATGGGGCAGTATAATGGATTGAAAGCACATTTACAAAAATACGTTCCAAATGCAGTTTTTACTCATTGTCAAGCTCACGTCTTAAATCTTGTAATTGTAGACACTGCAAAATGTTGTTTGGATGCTCAAAATATGTTTTCTTTATTACAAAAAACATCAGTATTTATCAAAGGTTCGTTCATAAGAACAGTGGTCTGGAAGAAACTATTAGCAGATAAAATCGGAAATGAAAAACTTCGTCGTTTACAGTTAATTGGTGATACTAGGTGGAATAGTAAAGACACAGCTTTACAAGCAATATTTCATAGCATAAATGAAGAGCACGATAAGAGAGAACGATTCCCTATTCTTTTAGAAGTTTTACATATTTTAGGCTACGACTCTAGGATAAATTCAGATACAGCAAGTGAAGCTAGAGACCTTTTAAATAAGTGGTGTTCTTTTAAAACTTTGGTTACAGCCTTCATTTTTCTCAAAATTTTTAGTTTGACTACTCCAGTGTCCAAGTATTTACAGACAAAAGGACTAGATTATTTAGCTGCATGGACACATATAACTGCGTTTCAAAAAAATTTAAAAGAAATATCAAGCAATGACAATTTTGAAGTAATTATTTCAGAAGTGACTTCATTTATTGAGGTAACAGAGAAAAAAGTACTTCATCTTCAGAACGTTGAAATTGAAAACGAATTTCCAATACGAAGAAAGAGACGAGTTAAATTTATGTCCGGGGAAGAATCTAAAGATGAAATTTGTAATTTTGATGAAATGACCAAGTACAAAATTCAAACATATCGTGTCGTAATGGATAAGGTGCTAGAAACTATTGATCGTCGCTTTACAGATAAGTGTAATAAAAATCTTCTTATTTCATTATCGCTACTGTCTCCAGGACGAAAACATTTTGAAAACATAGAAGAACGAATAAAGAAATATGGAAACAATTTAGATATTTTAATACAAATCGCAAAAGTTGATAAAATAAAAATATTTGATGAATTAATTTCATTTGCATCATGTTATTCGAAACTTATATTTAATTTAAATTTGAGCTCTCAAGAAATTTCTCTAAAATCAGATGAAGTAGTCGACAATGATTATGATACAGGTATAAAAAAATTATTAAATGAATTCTCAAGCATTTATTTAAACTTTATTATATTATATTCACTATATTTATTTATATTCTATAGATTCTTCAAATTTGTCAAATAATGATCTGGGAAGTTGTAAGGAAAACGGATCATGCATTCCGAGTGCTTTTTTGATCTTGTATGACTATAATTTTCATTCTTCAGCATACAGTAATTTATACAGATTATATAAAGTCGCTTTAACATTATCTTGCACTCAAGTTTGCTGTGAAAGAGCATTTTCAACACAAAAAATAATAAAAAACCGTTTAAGAGCATCTATGGGTCAGAATCCATTAGAGTCACTGATGCTTTTAAGTATTGAATCTGATTTAATTCCAGATACTAATATTGTTATTGATAATTTAGGTAAAAGTTCTTTAGAATTAAGTAAATTTTGATGTTATAATTAATTTGTTGACATTATATAAAGTAAAGAAAGATTTTTAATTAAGTAGTATTCCTTATTTTAGTTGTATACATCAACAACTTTAGTATTTCTTGGATGACCTTTTTTTTTTTTTTGCTCAAATAAAAATACGGGCCCCTATATAGGTTTGCCCCCCGGGCCCTCCGACACCCAGTCCGCTCCTGCCAAAGAATAATAACAATGATGAATTGTTTGAGAATCTATTAAGATGAAATACAGATGTAGAAATAGGAAAAGAAAGCATTCGCTTATATATTGCGGTTCTAAACCATTGGACTGCACGTTATAGACGTGACGATTTTTTTTATATTTTTTAATTATCTAAAAGAATCGATTTTTGTTTCATTACAACACGTTTAAAATTAGCTCTTAAATTTACATTTTTTCTCTACTTAAAAAATATCTAATTTCCTAAGTAATCATCGAACAATAAAAGTAACGTAAACCACACATATTCTATAAAAAAAAATTTAAATAAAACATGCAATTTACATGTATGCTCGCTCGAAAAATCCATTACGAACGTGTAAAACAAATAAGTAAATAATACAATTTACAAATCAAAGGTGTTGTATTAAAAATTCAATGGATAGTGTAATATTTTAAACCTCTTACACAAAAAAAATTCTTTGTTCGACAATCTATCAAAAATAAAAAGACTTTCGTATAGCAATCGAAATAACGAGTACGCGGGTACGTATGTAATTTTCATGTCAAACGTTTCGAATAACGGATGGGTGGTAAGGAGGTTGAGGAAAGAAGCCGAAACACTATTTTGCGATAACAAAATCGTTAGTTTACCGCAAAAATGATTCCTATCGTGTGTTTATGTTCCTTTTTGTTCGGAAATTGGTCGTTGGAATGGGACGCGAAAAACGAACGGTTTAAGTTCAACTATTATTTCGTTCTCACGTCGTCGTTAATGTTATGCACAGTCTTGAGTCTCTTCTTCTTTCTGTTCACTGTCGCGGTAGAGCACTCGATCGGCACTAATCCACAATACATGATCCTCTACACGAAAAACATTAATGTGGTGATTTTACTTATAAACAGGTGAGTCATTGCGGTATACGAGAAACGTACAATATAGAAAACAGTGTGTACGTTACACTCTATAAAAATTTAAATACCGAAAACATACGATTTGGAAATTTGTTCTATATAAATAGCATGTTGCGATCAAGCTATGATACGAGTGACTCGTCGAGGAGTAAAAGAAACATAACGT
Organism: Chaetogeoica ovagalla; assembly: GCA_032441825.1. NCBI lineage: Eukaryota > Metazoa > Arthropoda > Insecta > Hemiptera > Aphididae > Chaetogeoica > Chaetogeoica ovagalla. The sequence goes on from CM063736.1 coordinate 9,385,317, forward strand.
AATTTTCATTAAAAAGAAAAATTATTATTGGAAATCGATAGGTTTTCGTTTTTTTTTTAATAACACTAAACTTGCCGTACTGACCGTTATCCGTAACGAGGCGGTCGTGTTTATCGTTTCGTCTCATCACAGGTGGTGGAACGTTAAAGACGACGAGCGTTTCGCGAACGAGCTGAAAAGCACTTGTGGCCGGACCGTGGAGTCTGGCAGATACCTGCCGGAATTCTACTTCCGTATGGCCATGGTCGTTGTGATGGCCAACTTGATGATCTACGACCACTGGACGTACGCGAAAGGGTCGAATGACATGATATTGATGATCTGCGGACTTGTGCCGTCAATCTGCTGCGCGTTGATTAACACGACCATGGAATGCCAGTACACGGCTGCGTGCAACGCGATCACCGAGCCGTTTGCGGTTTTCAATCGGCGGGCCGAAACCGTAACCGGCGCTACGGCACCGTCTGAAATCCGCCAGTTGTCCACCACCCATTGTCAGCTGCTCCGCCTCGTCCGGCTCTTTAACCGCCAGTATGGCGCGGCCATGTTCATCACCACTCTTAACATGCTGCTCCACCAGATTTACTTGTTGAACGACATCGTGTCTACAGTCGTGGACGGCGACGAGTTGGGCGAGTCCCACGCGAAATTCATGATTTTCTTCGACCTATACATGTGGCTGTCACAGTGGTGGCGGTTCTGGTGGGTGTGTTACCGCGTCGATCGTCTCGTCACACAGGTATACACCGGTGTGGTCGGAGCCGTCCCAAAGTTTTTCGGGGCCTGGGGCTAATTAATTTGGTGGCCCTTCGACCATCGTAATAATTATTTAAAGAAATCACGTAAAATGTATATAGTGTGAAAAATAATTTTTTTAAATCAATGTGTCCAGCACTTTTTTATTAATTTACCCTAATATTACCATTGATTATAAATTATAATATATGATATAATCTATGCTCAACAGAGGCGTATCCAGGATTCATTTTACGGGGGTGTTTTAAAATTTAATAGACTTATGGTAGGTGGGGTGCTCCGCCCCCCCACACCCCCCGTATTACAGTAACATATACCATAGATTGATATAAATTATATTATATTAATTACATTAATGAAAATGACATAAGTTGTATAAAACTTTTATACTATAACTAAAATAATAACTTTTATATTCTAAATCACATGAAATAAATAATATTGTATTAATATTAGTATTAGTACTAAAACGGCAACTACAACATAATACTAAAGAAAATATAACATTGAGCATTATTGCTCAAAAATAATTTTTTAAAACAAAAATATATATTTTAATTTGCAATTTGTATGAGCATTTGTATACTCGAATTGGACATCGAACAAATACTGAATACAGTTAAAATAGGTAGATATTAATTCATATACAATAATGCATGTTGCCTAAAACATTTTGTAATTTTATATTTTAACCAAAATGTTAATATTATAGTAAAAAATAAAAATATTCACCATTAGTATTAAAATAAACTTTTTCAAATACTATTCACATAGTTCAAAATATATCAGTTTAGTTTTTATGATAAGTAAATCAACAGTAAATACCTAAATAATAAATAAAAATAAAATCTTTGTATTTTTTTGCCTGATGGCGAGGTCGACCAATAATTAAACAAGTCATCGTCACTAACACACCACCTTAACTGGTACTAGTAATATTAGACGTATTACACTGAAATTTGAACAAAAAATAACAGTTATTTCTTTATATACAAAAAATAAAGCATAAAAAGATAAACAAGCGCTTACTTGATTATTTGCTATATTTTTACAATCAACGGTTATATCATTTACCGATAAATCGGACTGATTAAATAAATCGTTTGAATTGGAATTATTGTAACTCTATCAAAAAAATAAAATTAAAATATTAACAAACTATACTTCTGTGAAAAAAAACTGAAAATTACTTGTGTAACATTAAACATTATGCTTATTTGGACGTCATTGTTTTTTTCACATTCCACTTTAGGTTTTTTCTGAAAGAATGAATTTATTTTCTGTTGTCTCTTCTTATTAATAGAATCCATAATTGTAAAATTGGTTAAAAGTTGTTAACAATAAAACATTCACAGTAGAATCAAATGAGTCGAATGACTTTGAATTTTCAAACATTGATGGTGGATATCACTGTTAACAGCAGAAACCGTTATCACCAATAGCGCAGTTTATGATTTATTATCAATAATCATAACGAACTAGATTATTAATCATACGAATACGACCACAACTTCAGTCTGTGATACCACAATGTAATAAACTTTATTCTGATAAGGAGAAAATGGTAACAGCGGCTTCTATCGTGTAGTCAATCAGAATTCAGATACCGGAGTACATTGTACTCTTTTATAATTTATAAGCATTACCAATGCTATTTAGTGTATAAATGACTCAAAGCTGATACTCTGAAATACAGATGAAGTACTTGCTTTCATAGAAATTCGGTTTAATGAGTTAAGTTCGGAGTTTGGTAAAATATAAAAATATGACCGATGGGGGGTGATCTAACACCCATATCACCTCCCCTAAATACGCCACCGTATGTCCGCCGGCACCAGCTCGTAGTACTCTACGGAGATCGCCATGGGAGAGGGTAGAAAGAATTGTATAAAATAATTTAGGTTGACGTTGTGAGTTGTGTTTCTAGCGCATCATCATGGGTCGAACAGACTTTTACACAAAATAAAAATTACGATATTCATTATACTCTGTTCCAAATTACGCGATTTACGTTCGCGCTCGGTGGTCATGGCTAATATGTCCGGCGACACGATCTACTCCGTTACAGAACGAACGCGATTCGGTTGTTTGCACACGGGTGATCCACTTTGGAACCGACTAATTCGATACAAGATTCATTATTTATAAATATTTGTAATTCCTAAGAAATTATAGGATCATAAGGTCAAAAAAAAAAGAAAAAAAGTGTTAAATATCGTTTCAACGAAATTAAAATCGTTTGAATATTAGTATACAATATTGCTCAAGTGAAATATATTTCGTTTTTTGTTCACAGGTTCACTTGGCGTTGAAAATAATGTTGAAAAAAGATTTGAACTCGTATCCGGAGAACACGAAGAGACCGGTAATAAAATATCGTATTTTGATCTCTAATAAAATCCGTCGATGTTTGCCACCGTAATTTATACGCGTATTTTTAATTATCGTTTAACGTCAAACGCGCGTATATGACCGCATGAATATAATGTAATAATATTGTTTGTAGGCTCTAGATTTCTTGGACCAGTTGCTTCACCGACACGTGCGTATTACCGCGTGGGGATTCTACGACATAAATAAAGAGTTGCTGTTCATGGTAAGCAAAATACCGGTCAAACGGATTAGTTTTTTTGTTCAATCAACGTATTAACGCTCGTACGACTTGTTCGCGTTTTACAGGTATTGGGATATCAGTTCGGCGTGTGTCTGATCTGCATACAATTCACAACTTCGAGCGTAAAATGGATCCAAAATCAAACAAATTCAAAGGCAAATAATAATTACACGCACAACGGTACGACTGCCGTTTAATGCCTCCTTATTGTTCATTTTATACACGCGTTTACCGGCGGCAATTTAATCGAATGAAGACAATTACATAACATTATTTTTTTGATGCTACGAGTATATAGCTAAGTACAATCGCCGTTGTTATTATGATAGTGTTTTTCACAATATTTTCTATTAAAGTACGTTCAGAGTTTAGAATGCGTTTTAGACGGGTCCTTCTAGTGTGGAAAACGGTGCTCGTACGATACTTGGTTTCGATTCCATGTTTCCGTTAGATGGGAGGACAGAAAATAATTATAATATAACATACAATGCAAAATTCGTGCGTAATACTTAATTTCACGTAAGACAAATTTCTCGAATGGTATTTTTGTTTGTAGAATTTCAAAATTTTAACAACAATATTATAGAGGAGAATTTCGTGTCGTGAGATTTTGTAATAATTTTAAACTATCTGTAGGTAATTATAAAAAGATTAAAATCATAAAAATATAAATCATTGATGATTGGAAATTATGACGTGTAATAGTTTATGGCAATAATTATTAAATTAATTCCCGGTACTCGTGACGATTGGAAAATAATATAAAAAACGTATGTCGTGTATAATCTGTAATAATTGAAATAGAGTTTTTTCACTTATCACAAAACAAAAAAAATTTTAATGATATAAGGGATTATTATTCGTGTTATTAAACAATATAATACTGCACAAAACAGCATTTTGATTTTCTTGTATTACTACAATACTGCGTGTATTAACTATACAATTATTAGTTCACTTATAATCCCGATGGATTTGTAGAAAAAATTAATGTTATTAACTTTAGCATCATTATGAAATAATTATTCAGTAACGGATATAGAATAACAATGTTCAATTTATTTTTACACTTTTAAATTTAATGTTAACGAAAAAAATTTATTTACCACCACAAATGTACTATAATTATTAAAAATGTGTGATCGCACTGACGGAAATTTATTGGTTCAGAAAAAATATTTGATATACTGTGTGTAGCTCAGAGCAGTGACGATTATAATACGATGATGAAGGGTAGCGAAAATGGAGTCAACTCTCTCTCACTCTCTCTCTGCCAATGAAATTATTACATCAAAGAATAATGAAAAAGAAGAATTGTTTGAGAATCTATTAAAACAAAATGCAGTTGTAGAAATAGGAAGAGAAAGTAGTCGCTTATAAATAGGGGATCGAAACCATTAGAATGCACATTGTAAGAGTGGTGATCAACGTTAACCCACACACACACACACATATAATAAGATATATTTTTATATTCGTAAAAATAGAAAAAAAATATTGACAAATAAGCTGCAGAAATAATAAACAAACAATAATTCGGTTACGATATTCGGTAAACGACCGTAGTATAAATCATAATAATATTATATGAAATAATGTTTGCGAGTAAACTGAGTATTCGAAACCCGGTATTGTATCCACAATTATTATCGAAATGGACAACAGTGATACGTCGCAATATATCGGTATATTTTCGTGCAAGCCAGCATTGGAATATTAAAAAACAATTTTGAGGAGACGTGGCAGATTGTTGTGAATGTTGCTTAAGTGCGAATTAGTCGAATAAAGATTTTAGCGTTTTGTTATATGAATTTAAAATATATACGTAGTAAACTTTACTACGTATATCTTTACACTTTAAAGAGTAAAGTGTAAATCATTTTATTCTAAAAAAAAAGCGATTCTGAATTGTGCTCCGTTGTAATTCTATTCTGTATAAATAATTGTAAAATCAATACGCATTTCTCGCTCTGTTCAGAATATAATTAAATTGTATTTAGTTTCTTTATAAAAAAATTTTTTTATATAAACTTTGGTTTTTTCTTTTAAAAAAATTTAATTATGTTACGTCGTTAATTTTTGAAAAATTTGTTAATATTCAAATGATTTTCTGTTACTAACCGACGTTACCGTAAACATCAAACGAGCGACTCCCACCAACAATCTTTAAGAATTCGTGTAAGACAATAAGGTGCCTGCTTTGTCTATGGACTTGTCCGACAGAAATGATGAGCACGACAATTTTCCCGAAGTCGTCTAAACGAATTTTTTTCTTGCATAAAATGCATGAATATTGAGGAAACTTCTTCGGAACGATAGATAAGCGACTATTGAATTTCGATACATTTTTACACGAATACCGTATATACAGTGAAAATAAATTTTAATACTTAACATTTTGCTTGTACGAATCAAAAAAAATAACTTTTTCTTAGCTAAAAATATACGTGTAATGTTGTTCTTTGCCTCAAATACAATCAATTTTAATTTTTTCCTCCAGTTTCGATAAGTCGTCTCCTTCGGTTTTTACCGTCGAAAAGGTACGACACCAATTTTAGTAGGTGGCGAGCGAGTAAACCAAGTCTATGTAGACACTTGCTTTCGAAATAAAAGAGAAAACTTTTACTTATACGTAGGTGTGTATCGTTGCGGAAAAGATTAGAGGACGTGAATGTTTCCGCGACTTTCAGCTCCGGTCAATATTCTGATCAAAAATGGAGTGAGAGAGAGAGAAAAGCAGAGATCCGTTTGTCAACTGTTTCGATGTGCAAATCCAGCTGTATGTTTATATTCAAAAATTATTACTCTACTGAGGCTTTTGTTTGAAACTCTTAGAGAAATAAAAAATCTGGGTTATGTTTAAATTTAACAAAAAAAACAATATTTAAAAGGTCCCAAAGAAAATAAAGATAGTTTACTTCATACATTTGGATGTATTAGTGGTCGATGTACTTGTTTGACATAAAAAAATAAAAAATATTTAATCGTAATAATAAAAATAAGATTTAAGTCATAACACTTTATTATTAAGTAAATAATAATTATTATATTTAATTATGAAGAAAACAATGTAACAAAACGTATTTATGATGTGTTTGGTTATTACACCTGATAAATTCGATAACGAAATGTTGTCGTTCCTCCCTTGATCCTCAAGCGTGCATAGGGAAAAAATTTGATGAAAAAATGATTGACAGGAATGTTAAACAGGACTCCACTGCTATGCGTTTGGAGATTTTTCTAATGTATACACGGACAGCCATTATTAAAAAATGATTCTGTAAAATCGGAAATACCAATTAATTTTATTTATATTTTTTGGTTATCAAAAAGAAGTAATTTTTGTGTCTTTGGAAGATGTTTTAAATTAGTTATAAAATATACATTTTTTCTACATTATACATTCAATTAAAAGAAACTAATTTCCTGAATAATCACCGAAAAATAAAAGTAACATAAACCTCTCATTTTTTATAAAATAAAAATTCTAATAAAACTTGCCTTTCACATGTATGCTCGCTCGAAAAATCCATTAAGAACATGTAAAACAAAAAAGTAGATAATACGATTTACAAATAAAAGATGTTCTATTAAGAATTCAATGCATAGTGTGAAATCGCAAACCAATTATACAAAAAGATATCTTTGTTCGACAGTGTAACAAAAGAATGACATATTCCTATAGCAATCGTAATAACGAGTATGCCCGTTCGTATATAATTTTCTTGTCAAACGTTTCGAATAACTTGGTGGACGGTAAGTAGTTTGAGGAAAGAAGCCAAAACATTATTTTGCGATAATAAAATCGTTAGTTTACCGCAAATATGATTCCTATCGTGTGTTTTTGTTCCTTCATATTTGGAAATTGGTCGATGAAATGGGACGCGAAAAACGAACGGTTTAGGTTCAACTATTATTTCGTTTTCACGTCGTCGTTAATGTTATGCACGGCCTTGTTTTTCGTATACGAACTATTAAAAATCACGATACAGCACTCGATCAACACTAATCCTCAGTACATGATCCTCTACACGATACACATAAATCTGGTGATTTTACTTATAAACAGGTGAGTCGTTGCGGTATACGAGAAACGTACAATAAAAAAAAAAAAATAGTGTGAACGCAATACCCTATAAAAATTTAAATACCGAAAACATACGATTTGGTAAATCGTTCTACATAAATAGCATGTTGCGTTCACGTTATTATACGATTGACTCGTCAAGGAGTATAAGGAACAAAAAGAAATTTTCTTTAAACAGAAAAATTATTATCGGAAATCGATTGGTGTTTTTTTTTCTTTTATAACACTACATTTGCCGTACTGACCGTTATCCGTACGGAGGCGGCCGTGTTTACCGTTTTCCGCCTCGTCGCAGGTGGTGGAACGTCAAAGACGACGAGCGTTTCGTGAACGAGCTGAAAAGCACTTGCGGCCGGACCGTGGAGTCTGGCAGATACCTGCCGGAGTTTTACTTTCGGATGGCCATGGTCGTCGCCATGGCTCACGTGGTGGTCTACAAATTCCGGACGTTCGAGAACGCGCCGCCGGACATGATGGGATTATTTCGCGCAGTTGTGCCGATTATCTGTAGCGTGTTCGTTAGCACGACCGTGGAATGCCAGTACACGTCTGCGTGCAACGCGATCACCGAGCCGTTTGCGGTTTTCAATCGGCGGACCGAAACCGTAACCGGCGCTACGGCACCGTCTGAAATCCGCCAGTTGTCCACCACCCATTGTCGGCTGCTCCGGCTCGTCCGGCTCTTCAACCGCCAGTACAGCGCGGCCATGTTCATCACCACTTTCAACATGCTGATCAGCCAGATTTACATGATGAACGACATCGTGTCCATGGTCGTGGACGGCGACAAATTGGACGAGTCGCACGCGATCTTCTCGATATTCTTCGACCTATACATGTGGCTGTCGCTGTGGTGGCGGTTCTGGTGGGTGTGTTACCGCGTCGATCGTCTCGTCACGCAGGTATACACCGGTGTGGAATGTTCCCAGCCGCAGCAGATAGTGGTAAGGCGAAATGTATTTCGTTTTTTTTTTCACAGGTTCACTTGGCGTTGAAAATAATGTTGAAAAAAGATTTGAACTCGTATCCGGAGGACACGAGGAGACCGGTAATAAAATATCGTATTTTGGTCTCTAATTAAATCCGTCGATGTTTGCCACCGTAATTTATACGCGTATTTTTTATTATCGTTTAACGTCATACGCGCGTATATGACCGCATGAATATAATGTAATAATATTGTTTGTAGGCTCTAGATTTCTTGGACCAGTTGCTCCACCGGCACGTGCGTATTACCGCGTGGGGATTCTACGACATAAATAAAGAGTTGCTGTTCATGGTAAACAAAATACCGGTCAAACGGATTGGTTTTTTTGTTCAATCAACGTATTAACGCTCGTACGACTTGTTCGCGTTTTACAGGTATTGGGATATCAGTTCGGCGTGTGTCTGATCTGCATACAATTCACAACTTCGAGCGTACAATGGATCCAAAATCAAACAAATTCAAAGACAAATAACAATTACACGCACAACGATACGACTGCCGTTTAATGCCTACTTATTGTACATTTTATATACGCGATTACCGGCGGCAATTAAATCGAATGAAGATAATTACGTAAAATTTTTTTTTTTCATGCCATTTACCTAAGTACAATCGCCGTTGTTATTATAGTAGTGTTTTTCACAATATTTTCTATTAAACTACGTTCGGAGTATAGAATGCGTTTCAGACGGCGCGATCTAGTGTGGAAAATGGTGCTCGTACGATACTCGGTTTCGATTTCATGTTTCCGTTAGATGGGAGAACAGAAAATAATTATAATGTAACGCTCGTACACACAAGTCGTCAGCGAAAATGCTACGGATTATGCGAGAATCGTGCGTTTAACTTAATTTTGCGGGAGAAACTAGTTTTTCGAATGGTAGTTTTGTAGGTAGAATTTTAAAATTTTTACAATAATAATATAGAGGAGAATTTCGTGTCGTGATATTTTTAAGTAATTTTTTTAAACTGCCTGTGGAAAATTGTAAAAAAAAAAAATCAGAAAAATATACATTACTAACAATTGGAGATAATGACGTGCAATAGTGAATTGTAATAATTATCAAAATCAATTTTCGTTACTTGTAACAATTGGAATGTAATAAAAAAAACGAATATTGTGTATAGTCTGTAAAAATTAAAATAGGGTTATTTCACTTTCACAAATAAATTTCAAATGCTATAAAGGTATTATTAGTCGTTTCATTATACAATATAATACTATACAAAATGAATCGTGATTGTCTTGTGTCATTACAATATTGCGTTTACGTCACCCTTGTGTATTAACTATACAATTTTAAGTTTACTTACCCTTCCGATAAATTTGAAAAAAATGATTATTATTAACTTTAGCAACATTAAGAAACAATAATTCAGTTACGAATATAGACTAGAAGTTTTCAATTTTTTTTTTTTGCATTTTTAAATTTAATGTTATGGAAAAAAATTCGTAAATCACGACAAAGTTACTCTGATAAAAATAAACGTACATTTAACGGTTCAGACAAAATGTTTGGGTACTACAATTAGCTCAGAGCAGTGACGATTATAATATAATGTTGAAGGGGGGCAAAAATGGAAACAACTCTCACTCTATCTTCCAATGAAATTATTACATTAAAGAATAATAACAATGATGAATTGTTTGAGAATCTATTGAGATGAAATGCAGATGTAGAAATAGGAAAAGAAAGCATTCGCTTATATATAGCTGTTCTAAACCATTGGACTGCACGTTATAGACGTGGCGATCAACGTTAACCCACACACACACACATAATAATATTCGAAAAAAGAAAAAAAAATATTGACAAATTAGCTGCAGAAACAATAAGAAACAGTAATTCGATTACGATATTTGGTAAACGACCGCAGTATAAATCATAATCATATGAATTAATGTTTGCGAGTAAACCTAGTACTCGAATCGCGTTATTGTATTGACAGTTATTATTCAAATAGACAACAACAGTGATTATGTTACGCTATATTGACAATGGAAATCCGTATAATAAATAGACCTGTTTTTCTCGTTTTCCTTTAGAATATCGATTATGGGCGGAATAAGAGTGTTAGTGTTCCCATTAATAACATCTAGATTTTTGATTTCGAACGTTATTCAATTAATAAGTAACCTCTGTTTTTTTGAGTATATAAAACGAAAATTTTAAATGTTGCGCGATGTTAATAACTCAAAATTCGATTTCATGCAATGGTTTTTGATGTACTAAACCATTTATTTATACCTCGGTTAGGTAAATGGTGTGTAGTAAAATATGTAGTGATTGTAATTATTGTATTTATATTATTATTATTTCTTTTTGATGTTTTTTTTTTTGAAAATTGTTTATTTCAAGTTTGTTCCAATAATAATAATTAGTCGATTCCGTGATAATTTTTATTTTGAAAATATCGTCAATTATTACAAGAAAATATATGTCAATTTTAGAATCTTAATTTATCATTAACGCAGTACGTTTTTATCGCAGACCACCTCTTGACACCAGTGCCATCCTAATAAAAAAAATAAAATTAAAGTATAAAGACACAAATTTCATTTAAATAAACAGTTGTATTTTGATTATTTAAATAGTCGTTTGACGATGAGAGGTTTAACATTTTTTGACGATATTCGAGGGTAGAGGCGAGACTGGTGTTAGCTTAGAGTCAAAATTCTGCCAGTCGATAATCGTCTTCGAAGCTCTGTGTGTCCTTACGAGTAGACGAAAGTTGCCATAAAATTCTTCCGTGAATTCCGAACATCTGTGTTCAACGGACGGATTTTTCATTAATTAATTTTTTTTTTTACAAGACCGTGCAGAGATCTAACGCAAAAATACGCTTACCACTCTGCTCAGGAAACGTCAATATGCCTACATACTCTATCCAGTTTAATATTATACCGGAGTGAACACCGGAGCGATGCTAGACTCTTCCTCTGGTAGTTGGTTTTGGTCATTGGCTGTTACTTCGGCGGCACACGACGATTTACGACAATCAGTTTAATCCTAACCGATTTAACGTCGCCTGCGCGAACACATATCGATTTTCACCGCCTTGCATAATCTTAAACCGAATAGGATACGGGAAAAAAATGTAAACTATTCACGACGAATGCTTCTAGGAATAGTTTTTGTAAGTATTTTCAAAAAAATGACTCTTCATTTACATTTTTACATTTCTGTCGTATACTATGTTATTATTTTCACTCCATATACCTACTGGATTATTGTTATTCGTTCTACTCCCCCCTCCCCGAATCCAACATTTTGTACAGGTCCATTTTAATGAAAATTACTGCGGTGCAGTAGGAGGATAAGCGTACGACTAAAAGTAATAGAAAATAATGGAAATAAAAAAAAACTTTTCTTCTCGTTCTGCACACATACATAACGGCTTTAACTTTTTCACTTTTAAACTTAGTTACGAAAAATTACTCGCCTTAAGCGACGACACACGTGTAGAATAATATAATATTATAATGTCATCTAGTGCACGTTATTTCTGTTTTGTTTTGTATAAACATAATTTTTTTTTTTTTAATTATAAACCAATATTATGATTGACTTAACGACGACAGTACTACGAGATATACATTAAATTAATTCAATTCCCTTTCGTGTTTGTCCGCAGTTATTTCTTCCACCCCCCCCCCCCCGAAGAAAAAAAAATCGAGTGCAAATAAGAAGGAATTGTACGCGAAATCACACATCGCTAATGTAATTAATTGTCTTACGCTGTTGAAGACATTCCTCCGCAGCATTACAATGGTTTTGTGAACGTTGATATTGAACAAACAGCGGTGCTCGATGGGAACTTATTTACTATACATATATGTGTGTACATTGTCTTGAGCGCACTTCCGACGACGACACCGAATTCGTCCTCTCGTGTTTATTTTGTATTTCAATTTTAATTAACGGTTTTTATTTACTTTCCCCCGCCATCACAGTATTTCAAGTATTAGTTTTCCAGTAATATTCAAAGATTGGCTTGTTTCGGTAGTGGTTTTTAAATATCAATATATATATATATTTTTCTTTTTTTGGTTATACGGTTATACCGATTTTACAATATTTCGGCATTGCTTTCGATTTGCGTTAACCGCGGTTTCGTATCAATGTTACCGAAATTTATTTCGAAATCGGTTTCACGCTCCTGTTTGAAATAGATTTCCTTAGAAATAATAAATAAAAGGTAGTGTTTTCTTCATTTTCCACAACGTCTCTAGAGAAAAATACGACCTCGTGGGTTTAAAAAAAAATATATATATCGTCACAAGACCCTGAATCGCATTACAACAAGGTCGCGGGCGATTGCCTTGTTCGTATAGCATTTATACCAACGAACAAAATTATATTAAATCAGTTACATCGCATGAGACGAAAAAAAAAAAGAATATTATTATAAATCTCGCTGTTAGCACTTAGTTTTTTTTTTATTTTGTGTGAAATCTGTGAACACACATATTTACAAATCTAAAACGTCAGTAACTGGTTTTCGTGGAGTTTTTCGATTTTATCGCTTAGTCGAATAACGTATAATCGTTTAATTAAAAAAAACAAAAAAAAAAAAAAAAATAGAACCGGGCATAAGCACACAGTGACGGTTATATAATATGATGTTCAAGGAAGAGGGGTGAAAATGTAACCAACCTCCTCTGTCAACGAAATATCAACATCGAAGAACAATAATCAAGAAGAAAGACCTATTGCACTAAGAAGACATGTAGAATAGGGATAAACAGAGTGCATAGAACGAAAACGAAATAACGATAAAACGGGAAAAGAAAATAGTCGTATATAGATAGCGATTCGAAACAACGTTGTTCGCATTTGCACGCTGTGGATACACTGAACAGTCAGGTTGGTTGTGGACCACTATTTATACGTGTTTTTCTGCGTGTCCACCCGTCTTTGTTGTGTCTAGCGCTATCTGACGACTACTTTCGTTTCCCGTTTTATTGCGGTCGACTGACACGCTATGTCGGTATACGCGGGTGTTTAGTTTGACGTTGACCGAGCGATCAATCGTACACGTGTATGCTATATTTATTATTATTATTATTATTATTATTTTATCTGTTTCAATGAAATGAAATACACATTTACTATTTATTTAACGCTTACTGGCTTACTCACATTTACACGTTTACTCGATCGACCGAGTTTGTAATCAGCTGAGCACCAAACGCTCGAACACGACCGATAGTCAGTGTGTACCGTATGCGTTTACGTCGTCAGTCGAGTACTAATTCCAACCTTATACACGATGTTCAAAGGAAGGGGGGGGGGTTGAAAATGAAGCATAACCATAACACATATTTAGACCAATTTACAAGTGCTGCTTGGTCAGTGGATATATTAAATTTTAAAAATATCAAATCCCAAAGGCCTTATCGCCCCACTCCTTATACATCTCAACTGCGAGCACATTGATTTTCTGGCTTGTGAACGTCACGTTATACAAATTATTTAAATAGAATATTATTAAAGTAATTATTTAAATACAATATTTAATGTCAGAATGTGTTTGCGAAACGCTGTACAATAGATAATTATCAAAATGATGAACAAAACTAACGATCGTTAAAAATAAACAATATTTTTTTTAACATTTATCTTTTTATAAATAGCCGTTTTTACGGTTGAAAAAATATGTAAATGTTCCCTCAACGAACATGAATTAAAAACCGAGCAAAATAACCGTATTGACTAAAGCGAAAAATATTCAAAATTTTAACGGGAAAACGAAATTAATATAATATTACGTTGTCAGTGGTAATGGAAACAGTAATGAAATTTTAATCGATTTTATTGATCTATTTTATTCAAAATATGAAAACATATGATTTCAGTATCTTTTTTCATTATTTAATAATTACATATTTTATATATTGTAATAAATAAATTAATTTCCTTACGAATATAAGATATATTGTTTTTTTTAACATTAATAATTTGGGAGTCATCGAAATAAAGACTGAAAGAGCCGAAAAGTTTGAATACCACTGGTGTATAGACGGATCATGTACATAGTCTTTTCAATTTGGTAAACTATTAATTTTTTTTTCTATTTTGTAAACCGTATAAATATTCGTTTGTTTATCGCGAAATTAAAGACAAATGAGTACAACAACGGAAAGAATTCGCTTTGAAACGTCGATGATTTCAATGTAAAACACACGTACACACACACACACACACACACACACACACACACAAACATTTTTTTCACTTTTCGGCATTTACACTGCTATTGTAAAGTGTACGCGCATGAATATAAATATAATAAAATATAAAAAGAAAATGAGTATATGAAATAACTCGAGTTTAATCGTACGCACGCGAATTACTCGTATTATGTTCGAGTAACCGCGATACTGTAACACATATTATACCGGCTGTATTTATCTTAATCGTGCGTATGGATGTCTAATGAAATTATTTTAGTCCATCTCTCTGAGCTGAGTCCGTCAGAGAACTCGGTTTCGTATACAGGGTCGGCCGCGGATAGATTTTAAAACTTAGCTGTAACTTTGTTGCAATTTCGACTGGAATTTAATTAAAAATAAATAATAATAATAAATATTAGAATATATTGTATAAGACGCTATTAAATTTCTTTTTAAATGTTTTGATCTGTTAAATGACGTCCATTTCGTTAGATCAATACGAATTCGCGCGCTCAAGTGTTTACGGTTACGGTTCGATGCGATGCAATCATTTTGAATTCGATGATCATGTTATAAATAAATATATATATATATATAAAAAATACGATATTCATTCGATTCAAAACCTTTTACGAGGTCACAAAAAAAAAAAACAATTTCGTATACAGAAATATGCGGTTTCAACGGGAAATGGTTTCAATTGCGTATGCAGCTCGTTAGCAATCCATGGCTATATTAAAAGAGATTATTCTTTCGGCGGCATATAATGATTATAGTCCTCCGGATCACCAGATTTAACGCCGTGTGATTTTTTTTTCTATTATTATTATTATTATTTTTAGAGATATCTAAAATCCTAGAGTCTAAATGATTTCCAAACAAAATGTGTAACGGACAGAAATGGAAATAATTTCACAAATAATGTAAAACATTTTTTTTCTCGTGTCGTGAGTACGTATTTGAATAAAAAATTATTAATTCTACATAAAAAAAAAAATAATAATAAAAACCATAACTTATGAGAACTATAAAGAGACTAAATATAAAATATGATTGGATTAGATTTTAACTATTTTTTTTTTTATTTTTTCGTTACTTTGTCGAGAGTTAGTTGTATGATACATGTACAATAGAACTCGGCCACAGTTTTTGTGTTTTCTACATTTTTCCAGTCACAAAAAAGACGTACAAGAAGGTGTCTTATAATTTGGACATCACGACGACAATCACAATTGCATCGATCGTTGTGTGTTTCGAGCTGGACAATATTCCTGCGTCCTCCAAATAAGCCACTTTATTTCCATATTCGGTTTGTTTTTCGGATAAATTTTACTGATACGCCTTTGTGTAATACTTCTTCTCTCCACCACTGCAGTGATGCGAAAATCGCGACGCGCAAAACCGGTGTTTATATTCGTCGAATGCGCGTTTCAAACAATTTTTTCTGGATTTTTATGTCCATAAAGTAGGTATTACTTCGTTGTGCCTATTATCTTATCCGCTTCTGTGCTGCTAAAACAATTAGGGGGCTGCATGTTAAATATTATTATTGATTTATTTTATTTTTATAAATTTAAGTGAAAATCTTACGAAATTATTAAATACGTAGCGTTTTAAGAACCGTCGATGCAAGCTCACCCTGTAGACACGAACAAGAAAGACGCGCGTTGTAACCGTGTCCGTGCAGTTACTTTGTAATATAATAAAATACTTAATATGAATCTCCTCTATATACGAGTATACGTATATGTATATATATCTTTTCGGTTAAATTGCCCGTTGTTAACACACACCGCGCGGCCGGACTAGCCATTTGTTTTCCTTTCTTTTCTCTTTTTAGTGCGCTTTTGCCAAATTTAATACGAAATACTGTTGACCTTTGAATTTCACGCTTCTTTTTTTTCTTTTTCTTTTTTTTTTAACCTTTGCCGGCCATACGCAAAAATCGTTAGCGTAAGATCGCGTGGCCTTCACTAACCTATCGTATCGAATAGACGTTTTCTCGTTTTTTGCTTTTCCACCACCGCCGTGTTATATTATTATTATTATTATTATTATTATTATTATTATTATTATTATTATTATTATTATTATTATTATTATTATTATTATTATTATTATTATTATTATTATTATTATTATTATTATTATTATTATTATTATTATTATTATATTATTCATTCCGGCGGGTCTGTTTCGTTATTTGTAAATAGCGTATATGTAAATAATTGGTAAAGTTTATGAGAATTTCGATTTAATCGAAATGCGGCGTAAACCGAGTGGGCTAGGATATATATATATATAAAAAAAAAAAATGAAAACATATATTATTTATAGCGTTCTCGGTATTTTCACGACACGCGTCACTAATCGAAATCGTATATAAAACTATGCTATGGGTACCGCCGTATTATTCATTTCGTTACTAATTCGCAGTAATTTGTTACTTACGCACGCGTTTTCTGGACTTGACATTTTTTTTTATTTACCCGGTCTTTATGACTTTTAAAGAAAACCCGATATTTCGTTCGAGATATTCACCGCATATTTTCGTGTCTTTCCTTTTATTTTTCAAGAATTGCCTACGCCGTCTGAAGTGATTTAAAGAAACGCGCGGAAAAACGGTTTAGGTTAGGAGAAGAAAAATATATTCTTCTGTCGTTGTCACAAAATAACACAAAAATTATAAATAAAAAATCCGGGAGAACACTAGGCCGGAATAATAATAATAATAATAAAAAAAAAATATGTTAAGAAGTCTCTCCAGCATCGCCCGATAATGGTAGTGCCTCAGTAAACGTACAAAAACGACGAATTCTTTAATTCCCCCCCCCTAAAAAAAAAAAACGTTTCACGAATCCCTTTGTGCTTATGCGCTGAAAATTTCACGCGTTTTTAAACCGAACGTGTGATAGAAAATATTATTTAAACACATAAAATTTATCTAAATACAATGTTTTTGCATATGTTTTTTCCAAAAAAAAAAAAAAAAAAATGAAATCAGTTATTATTATTGGTTATTGGCGCCGCGCAACAGTCGAGAAAGAAAAAGAAAAAAAATTTTTTTAAAAGAACTGTCGAGTAGTCGCCAAAAGCCGCGGATGGCCGTTAATTATTAACTTCCTCTCCTTTCCCCAGCGACGTAAACCCAATAAATTATTTACGTTTATTAAATATTACCGTTACGGTAATTATTAATTATTTCGCGGTGTAAACCTGTGGCACAGGGCCACGTTCGCCGTGGCTATTTCAACGAATGGTGAAATAATTCGGTTTCGGCGAGAAATAATTTCCTGCCGGCCGCCGTTGCGAACGAATCGTTTTGAAAACGTGCCAAAAAGAAAAAAAACTACCGCACCGGACAATCAAATGAAACATTTACCGTGTACAGGATCGTTTAAGTTTTTCGGTTAAATATATTCGCGCGGATGGAAAAATTAATTCCCGTTACCGTCGGATCGTAACCGGTCGTTTACGATAATTGAGCGTCGAAATCGTTTTCATTTTTTTCGCGATTCAAGTTTTACACGTGCTTCCGTGTAGCGTTTATTTTAATATTAACCCGTTGACGGTGCGAGTCTTCTTTCTCTTATGACAATCCGGTAGAATTCGATCATCGAAAATGGGACTTGCCGGAATCGACAATAATCGTTGGAAGACGGAGTTGTAAAACGTTTTCACCGGATGAAATCCGCATACTTACGGACCGAACAATTATCGGAATCTGTTGAATTGTAATAGCGGTTTTTTTCTTTATCGATATTCTCGGTCACGCGCCGGATGATCTCGGTATCCGTCCGTCGATTCGTGTATTGTGCTACCCGTACGACCCGTTGTATGTATGCGGGGAGAGATTATCAAAAGAGGAATACGGCGGCGATGCTGTTGAATCATCCGCGCGAAACGTTCAAAAGAAAACGATCACCGCGGCGGTGTTCAAATAATCGCGTACGTACACTTCTAAAATATACGGATATAACAGACGGTATGTATTCACTCCCGGCGTCCCGTTCCGATATCGTTTCAAAGTACTCGTGAACGAATACTTTGTAATTAAAAAAAAAAAAAAATTCGGAAAAAAAAAAATGGAAGAAAGAACCGCTCGCTTTTCCCGTTTCTTCCGCCGCCGATACGTCGAAATCGGCGTATACGTGTGATGCTCGCCGTCACTGCTCTTCTCCACCCGCGGGTGGTGAAGAGGGGTGTCCCTTTAGACGCGTATAATATTCCACGTCTAACGTATTGATATTTACACCGGCTCTATATATGTATATATACCATTCCGTCCTCAGGACTTTATGCACGCGCGTCTCGGAGAGTCCTTTATTTCATCCCCTCGGGGGCTCCTCGCAGGTCGACCTGAGAATATAATAAGTCCATAGAAAACCGTTTTATGAATATTTCATATACGCCATGAAACGTTACTGTAACGCGGCGCGTGTCATTCCTATGTGTGTGTGTGTGTGTGTGTGTGTACAGCGTGTCGTAAACCGCGAGAAGAAACTTTTTCTCGAAAGATATAAAAAAAAAAAAAAAAAAAAGGAAAAGAAACCGAGTGAGGGAAGGGGAAAATCGACGGGGTCGGAAAAAGGAATTACGTACACGCGCACCGCACGCTTTCGTGCCACGTAGCGACGATATAATTTTATTGAGATTTCGGTACGCGCGCGGATGCTGATTACTACAGACTCTTCAATGAGCAGCCGATGGTGGTGGTTTCGCGACGACGATATTGCGTAGGCAGAAACGGCGACTGTACAATGGTACAGTTTCGCCGTACTTGTACTCGTTACTACCGTCCACAATGTACGCGCAATCGTCGTTACGCGTGCTCCTCATGATTCAAAGTTATCGTCTCCTTGTCATTGTTACGCGTCTGCACGTGCCCGTCGTAACTTTCTTACGTATAATCGGAACGGTATTAATATTTAATGATAACCGTATAAAGTGTGTGTGTGTGTTAGTGTGTGTGTTAGTGTGTTTGTACAGAGTTGTGTAAGAAAACGGGAACGCGTTAAAGTCCAGATTTCAAGAATTCCGCCGAATCTCAGAATCGGCGGAATCTCTATGCATTATATTCTACCGTTTTGTTGGAAATTCGATAAAAAATTACCCGAAACGATTTCGGTTACGTTTTGATGATCCGTATGGGTTCAGTAGGTCGGATTCCGTTAACTCGATCGTTCATTCTGTGCTACATGTTTGTATTCGAATAATAATAATTATCAAACGATATCGGTGAAATATCCGGGGGAAATATATATATTTATCTCGACACCGGCGACCGACTCGGAACGAAAAAGAAGAATAAAATAACTTTTACGAACGACGCGCACAGCTGCAATGATTAATTCATTGAGCCGATCAGGTTAGGTCGTACGCTTCCAATGACCGCGGTCGTGGTATTCTCGATAAATTCGGATTGCTTTAGGTCAATTCTGTGGTAAGAATGGAAAAAATGGACTCGTTTTCATCAACCGTTCTGACTACCAACCGCGTATAACTTTTCAATTCACTCGAGTGAAATATTTTTAAATATTATTTGTATTAGTCCGTTATTCGCTGCTAACAATTGCGAAACTGCGGATTTTGAAATTTATACGAAAAAAAAAACCCAAAACTATTACGTTTTCCAACGTTTATTTCAGTATAACGAAAAAAAATCTCTCATAATAACACGGAACAAAAAATAACGCGGACGGGTATACACGTTTTGTATTTTTTCTCGGTCCGGCGCTTTTATAGGTTTCATAGCATCGCGTGCTACGTCTGCTCCATATATTGTGTGTGTGTGTGTGGATGAAATTATTAAATTCTTCGATATCATTTATTTATTGACACGGCGCGGGCAAGTAAGCGTCACACGAAATAATAATAATCATTCACTTCTCGCACCACGACACGACAACGCACGTTCCGAAAATTGCCAATCCAATACACTCAACAGAAATAGTTATGTCTCTCCTCTCCTCCTTCCCCTAACGGCGTACACCTGTTATTTTTAGAACGGTAAAAATCGATAACCGCGCGAGTCTCCCTCGCCAGCTGTTTACCGCGCGCAGCACAAGTGTTTTTTTTTAAAAAAAAAAAAAAGTAGTTTTTCTCTAATTGAACAGCGCGCGCGATACGCCGAAAAATCGTTACAGAATATTAAAAAAAAAGAAGAAGAAAAAACTGTTAACCGTCCAGTCGATGACCGGATGGATATACCGCGGACGATATACTTGAAACAGAGTTTACTTGTCTGTATTAAGCTACGTCGGTGAAAGAAAAACGCTTTTAACGAAACAACGGGACAAATGATAATAATAATAATAATAATATAACGTCCACTTTTTATTATTATTATTATTATTATTATTATTATTATAAACTTTATTAAAGTATAATGTAATCCACTGCGACGGAAATGGTTTCCAAAAACTCAAGACGTGTTTCGTAGCGAGTGGCAAAGTTTCGAATAGTATATCTGTCTCGAGTGTATTGTTTTCAAAGAGTTAACAAAAAAAACGAATCAAACAAAAGACAAATATAACAATAATAATAATAATAATAATAATAATAATAATAATAATAAAAATAATAATAATAATAATAATAATAATAATAATAATAATAATAATAATGTAATATTCATGAACGGTGTACGCGGAATACGTTTTAAACCCGCACGACGCGATATTCGTAATATTATTATGATTATTATTGTCGTGGAGACTCCGTTTTCTCTTTTTGAAATTCTTTCGTCAATTTCTCTCGGGGTTTTTTTAAATTTTTTTGACCATGTTTATATCGTTTTATTTTTACGAAATAAAAATAAGTTTTAAGGGGTTTGAAAGCGGGTATTTTTCCTCTTCGTCTACACGCGCGCGCACACCATAGCAAAATAGACGTTTCCTATTTCCAACTGTAATGATCGATTTAATAGGTGGTGCGATAAGAAATTTAAAAACAGATTTGACTTCGTCGTAGAATTTTACTGTAAAACGACTTTCTCACTTTTTTTCGTTTGTTTTTTTTTTTTTATCTCGAAACCTTTAAAAGTTGATTATTGGCCAATTTTTTTTATTTTATAACTGTTCGTTTAATTTTTAAGGATTTTTGAGTAAATAATCCAAACTACGTGAGAAAGTGAGTATACTTTACGAGAAATCCGTTTTCAAATTTCTTATAGCATCACTAGATCGATCGCGATACGTTGGAAGTAGGACACGTCTATTTTGCTGTGTTCCGTGTGTGTAATATAAGAATACATATTTGAGACAATAAGGAGTAAAATATTAAAATGGGCCGGACATGCTTGGCGCAGTCAGAATCCTCTGCTACGTATTATACTCGTATTAGAAAAAGATCCGGCAGGGAAGAGGCCGCTGGGAAGACCTCGCATGAGATGGCAAGATCTGGTTAGAAAAGATGTAAACGCCTTAGATGGAAGTTCAAACTGGAAAGAACGAGCATTCGACAGAGATGGTTGGAGAGAGAGTTGTTTGACGAGATGGTCCAAAAACAATATATTTACTTACTACTACAGACCGCGTGAAATCGAAACGGAACAACAACGACGGGATATTATCGTCATACGATTATTATTATTATTATTAAACGACACGAAGAGTTGTCGCGTGAAACGGGAAGTATCGACGTCTGTTTTATGTCGTGTATAGAACACAATTCGTGGACGATACGCGCATTTCGTTTCGCACGTGCGTGATATAAAAATATTATATTTATCCACGCCGGCATAATAGCAATAGCGTACGAAAAGATCGGTCGGACTGCTTTGCTCGACTATTCGGTGTTATCTGTTCGCAGGCCCGGCTCAAGGGGTAGGCGACATGGGCCCAGGCCTAGAGCGGCATTTAACATTTTTGTATTACAGATAATTTTTAAAAATACTACAATTCCTCGAACCTGCTTATATTAAATCGTGTGTAGTAAAAAATAAGAATCTATAAATTGTTTTGTTATAATGATAAAATAAATGATATACGAATCATAAAATTCGGTCAGTATGATCGAACTGAAATAAACGCGTGTGTTACGCCTAATGGTAAGTGTTGCGGTGCCCTCCCGGGTTTTATTTAAATCAGTAGGGGTTTACTTGGCGATAAATATATCGATCTAATCAATTGTTAACTTTACATAAATGAATATTATGAGCTGAGAATTAAGTCTATCTTAGTATTGTTTTTTAAAAAAAAAATATTTGACGTAGTATTTACGTAAGGGGCGGCAAAACTTGAGTTCGCCTAGGTGTATTTGAACACTTGAGTCGGGCCTGTCTGTTCGAATATTGTTGATACCATCACCGTAGAACAAAACGGAAACGACACACTCGGGTTGTTTACGAAAATTCCGGAGGCCCGGCCGGAAAGTCGGCGTTGAATTTTCGGAAGGTCCGCCTGAAATTAGCAACGTTTATTTCGGTGTGAATAATGTTCTATTTTTCTTTATTTTGGTTGTGTAATGGATGTCTATTTCCATGTACGCGTTTTTCACTAGGAGCGTTCCGATTATTACACACGCGTACGATTTTCCGGCAACAAATATCGCTGGGGCGGGCGGGTATACTTTGAGGAGGTCGTTTTCGTCAATTTTCTCGCTTTTCAACGGGACCCATGGAAAAAAGACAAAAAAAAAAAAAATCAATAACGACAACAACGCGATTCCGTCAAAAATTCATTATTGTATTTCTGCGGCATTTAGATAATAAATAGAGTCTTGAAATTCGTCAATTTTATCCATTCGAGTGCGCTTACAAAACGGATCGCACGTTCACGATTGGCAGGTTTTCGCCGTTCCCGTCAATTTAAATCGCCATTACAGTTTTTAGACTTTTCGATGGCAGTCTCTGCCAATGTCATTGCTGTATAGTTGAATATTATTGTCGTCGAATAAAACCGTTTTTCCGTGATTTATTGTACGCGTTTCTCGTTGCCGCTGCACGATCGAGCGGTTAGGTTTATCGCAAAACGGACTACGTTACGCGTCATCATGATCTTGTCGAGAAAGAGAGAGAGAGAGAGCGAGGAACACAACTACCGTCACCGGTACCAGCGCATTTCGAGTAGAAAACATTGAATATTTAATTCGAGAATATTATGTCCGTTGCCAAAAGCCAAGCGAAATTATCAATAAAATATAAGTATATAATATGATGTGCGTGTTGATTGAAATGAATTTTCTAACTGAAAATATAACGCGGGCCGTTGCGTTGTGTTCGTCCGGGACACTCGTTGTTTTTCCGCCGCTAGAACGGCATCAATTATGGAATAAATATTTCTTTGACGCTTTTAGCCCGAAAACTTTTTCCCGTGCGTTGCGTGTTTCGTTTACTCGAGAAAACGTTATGACGAACAATACGGCCCGCGTGCGTTTTGCTTAATTTCGAGTGGGATTTGCGACCTCGCCGAAAAGAAAAAAAACCACTGTCCGTATTCCATCGAATATTTTATACTACTTTATTGGTCGGTTTTCATATTGAAATCCATTTGAAGGGGGGAGTGGGAGCGAAAAAAAAATATAATCATTTAATTAAGGTACGAGTACACTCGGTTTATGAATACGTTCTCAGCACGGATTGTCCGCCCGGCACAAGCGTCGGAACGCGGCACCAGGTGCTCCTGAACGTTATTTGTTATGCGCACCGTATGGCGCGAGAACTCCGGGCCGCGATGGTGACTTTTTCGTCGTTCTCGGCGACAAATTATATTAACAATTCGTTTCCGCTAAATAAAATAAGCAAATATAAAAGAATTCGAAAATTCACGCCCGCCCGATATTTCAGTGCGAGCTGTGCGAAAAATTATATTACGCGGAATCGTCTCGTGGTTTTTTTTATTTTCTCTTAATTTTTTTCCGATACAAATTTATTTGTTTTCGTTTTAAAAATTATTTCCATAACGCGCGAAAAGAATTCGCAACATTTGTCGTTCGCGATAAAACGATCTATTGGTTTATTAATTATACGCGCATTGCTCGATAACGTTTCGTTTATGTTTAACGTTTGATTACTAATAACCGCATGACTTTTAATCGTAATTCATATACATTACGAAATCTCCGTATTTTCTTTATTCGACGGATTTTCTACCGAAATTCAAATACACTTGCAGGTCTCCTCCATACGCTTTTTGTCCGTCTCAAGGCACCGTTTTTTTTTTTACAGTTCATTAACTTTCGAGTGAGGGATTCATCGTCGAAAACATTTGTTTTTAAATTTTTTATGATTATAGAAACGAGTGGAATTAGATTTCATTTTTGTTTTAAAGTCGAGAGAAAAAACTGTTATACGATGACAATCAAATACGTTTTATATGTCATTCCGTCGATTCAATTACAGACAAAACCCTTCCTGGTGATATTCGTGTTTTTAGTTAATAATTATGATTTTATTCTTACGTGTGAATATTATTTAGTAGCCTGAGGCGGGCGAACTTAAAGGGTTCAAACCCTAATTTCGATTTATTTATTTTTATATAATAATAGTAAAAATAAGAAAAAAAACATAATTTTATTATAATACGAGAAAAAAGAGGAAGAATTAAAAATGCGCGATAACGTATTATAAAAAAAATTAAGAAATACGCAAGTGTTTTGACTAAAATGTGTAAAATACGCGTTTTAAATTTTCGTTTTTGTATAGAAAGGGTTTCTAGTTTGTTCCGCTATAAATCGAGATCGTTTGTCGTCTTGTCAAAGTATAATAACGCGTTGCGGGTTTGACACACTAATAGTTGTAAATTACATCACATTTTTTTTATTCTAATAAATCCCCTTTGTTGATTGATTTCTGCAGACCACCACGTCACAATAAGTAATAATTTTTCCGGTAAGATTCTATGCGTATAATATAGCACTGTATACGCGCACTGAATATTATTCGTTAATATTGACACAATCAATGAATAAATAAGTATACTGAACAACACTGTGATTTGAAATCGAACACCTGCACGTAGACTCGTCGACAATATTTGCTCGTGTTACGGTCAAAGTAATTTTTTTTTTTCCAATATTTTTTACCGTGCACGATTTCGGACGGGTGATTTTTATAACGCTTACGGTATAATAACATTTGAAATCGAAACGTAAACACACTTGTACAGGCGATATTATTACGCTCGTTCGTTTCACCGCCGAAGAACTAATAGCGTGATAAATAAAATATAGAAACAGTTTTGCCAAATGTTTCGGAAACGTCGGGGCGGCCCCAAACCTGTGTATAGGCGTAGAAAATTTCACACACGCATACACAAAACGGGTCATATAATTACTTTAAAAGCGGTGGACTTAATGGGACCTGACGGTGAAGTTACTGTTATAACGAACGTTGTTGAAAAATATAGTCGAACACTCGTGTAAGAAGAAGAGAAGAACGAAAGGTGAAATTTAGAGAGAGCCACAAACTTTTATAACAAAAGGACGTGCGCGTGTGGTCGTAATAATTTTCTTCGGAAAGTACTCGGCGTTGATATACACGAGAGCGTAGAGACTGAAAACGATAAACTATTGAAAACATATGTAATGTATAAATTTTTTTTTCGTTCAATAAACGATAAAATTGAATAGGTTTAACGTAATATTTATGTTTCGTTGTGGTACTTTAAACGGCATTTACGCACTGGCTAATGCGCACCAAGCGGTCAGTCAAACGAGTTTAACATCATAACCACTTAAAACTGACTGTATTTGTTTGAATACGATTTTTATATATATATATATATAAATAATACGCTATTATATTAATTTTGCGCGCTATTGTATTATAACAGCTCTTTATTTTTTTTTTATTATGTCAGTTCTTCGCGTGAAACACAAAGACGGTGTTTTTCATTAAAATATAAATATGCGTATAATAAAAATAAAAACCGAGGGAAAACTGAAAGTTTTATTTCGTAGACTATTGTATACTTTTTTTTGGTCGTGTTTTTCGTTTTTATATTCACTTAATTTCACGAATTTCGAATCGTCTTCTCAAAATATAGTTTTACTTTCGACACGTGCAATATATATCCTTTCTATCAGCGTTATATTATCTTCACTACACATACACGTTTATTGTATTGTAACGTTTCTAGTAATGAACTAGTCAACAAATACGAATTGTATTAATAATAATAATTTTTCTTTTTTTTTAATTGATTCGCTGAACATAATCGAAACAAAAATTCGAATGTATTTGAAAATTTTCACGTCTGTATATTGTTTCGAATCTATAACGTTATCGAACGGTTTGTCGATTGAATTCCATCAACACGCTTCAGTGTTAGACGACCGTTGTGGATCATCACAATATTATTTCGTTATTTTAAACTATTATTAAAACTCTTTTCGCAATAAAATGTGCTGTTACGGGTATTGATAAAATGCAATTCTTACTCACGGTCGGCCGATGGTCTTAAAGCGTATAAGTGGAGAATAAATTTTAATAATTTCGACAATGTTATTGACTGAAGTGAAAACACGTGATGTTAATGAAAAAATTCGAAATGCAAATGCTTAAATTCCTTAAAAAAAAATAATAATAATTTCGTGCTGTAATTTTTAACGAATTCTCCAATTAAAAAATTTAAGTCCTACGAAATTTCTGATGTATTTTTAAATCTTCCCTGCGTCAAGAATGCGCAAAAAATCGATTAAACAAAAAAAATCATTCCAGTTTACCGAGATTTATAAATACGCGTGTATATATATACATACTATACCTAACTGCGATATACATTAACTAAATTTTCTCGCGTAATTTTCAATTTCGATTGACGATTCAATAAGAAAAATTACGCTGAACTTATTTAAATCGTATTTTATATATATATATATATATATATATATATATATATATAATATACAACAAAAATCAACTGAAAAAATAAATTGTTTTTTTTTTTTTAATGAGAATTAAACGCAGTTCGTCCGTTTAGAAAACTATAATTATTTACTGCTGATTTCAGGAGTACGGGTAAGATTTGAATTGTTCGTAATGCGTTCTTTTTTTTCTCCTGCGCAAGTGAACACTATCGATCTAAGACCCGAATGCCATTTTGGACGCAGACACCGTTTTAAATTATCGATAAATGATGGTACGGTGCAAATATGGTTCATAACACCGTGTTTTTGACAAAAATGAATATACCGAATTTTACACTGGTTTAATCGTGCCATGAAAATGTTACTTTCGATTCAAACACCGTTGCACTGTTCACAACAGGCACACGAAACAATGTGCGTTTACAGTACGATTATCGGTTAAATATCGACTTGTAAGTTGGTCCAATTATGTTATGATTCGTTTTCACAGCATCTCCCAACCACTGTGAGCATCGTGTATAAGTGGCTGGAATAAGTGTTCGACCGACGATCAGCGCATATTGGTAAAATCGTCGGTCGTCATCGAGCGTTTGGCTGACGGTAAACTCGGTCGGTTAAGAAAATGTGCGAATATGAGTAAACCAGTAAGAGCTAATGAAATAGTGAAACGTGTAAAATAAACGAGTGAACGTGTAAACGAGTGTACAACGAGGAACGGTGAATCATTACGTTAATTTTATATCGTTGAAATAATATTATTTATAATAAAAATAATAAATACGGTAAACGCGCGTACGATTGATCGCTCGGCCAGCGTCCAATTAAAACCCGCGTGTGCACGGTGCGTCAGTCGTCCGCAATATGGCCGGGATGAAAGTAGTCACCGGACACGACGACGCGTCATAATAAGAAGGGGTAGCAATGCAGACGTATAAATAGCGATCACACATTAAAACTTTAAAACTAATATATTGAACTATAAAATATATTTTTTTAAATATTGAGTTAGAATTTGAATCGAAACATTTGAATTGAACTGCATACAGCGGTTTTTCAATTTGACAGTTCGTGAACCGTGTGTGGTAAACTGTTAGACTCTCACCATTATTATAAACCGACATTGACGGCGGAGCGTGGACAAAAACATTGCTGGAAATTCAGTAGACGAAATATAAATATAATACGTGGTATGACCGTTAAACAATGTGGCTGGGACGTAAAGCAAAAAAAAAAAACACCGTTTTTGCCATTTCTCATATGGGGATCTTTCTCCGTAGCTATTTATCGTGGACCATTTTTACGTATACACTATTACATATATAATATATACGCGTATTTATAAGCGAAACGATATTAATATCGTTTCGATATTCGACGTCACGTACATTTTTTTGTTTCCTTTTCCTTGCCGATGATAAAACGAAAATCGTTAACCGTTGTACGTACTCTCTCTCGTACATTCGACGACTAAATGGATTTCAATTAAATCCAGACACGCGCGGTAAACCTGCAGTTAGCAGGTTCCGAGTTCGCGGATAAATCACAATAGTTATTTGTTTATTTATTTTTTTTTTGTACACATTAACAAATAATATACGACGAAACGGGATTTTTATTTTTAATATTTATAATTCGCGTTCGTATAGTGCATATGGCTTCAACAACGACGACGACGACGACCAGCCACGGATTTTCGTCCATAACGAGAGCGCGTTCCGTTTATAATCGGACGTTACTTCATCCGCACGCCCGCGAAACACACGCGTTACACGTAATTTAGTTTTTTTTTTCATAAAACGAAATCGCAATAATAATAATTATAATAATATTGTAATTTTATCGTTCCGCGATTAGTCCGTTTTCATTATTTTTTTATGCAAATCGTATCGGTACGCAGACGATGAAACCGTTTGACGCGTTTCATTTACGTGACATTGGGTTTTTATGTGGGGGCGCAGTACCACGAAAATTGTGCACGGATCCGTCCATCCGTCCGTTCGCGTAATGACCATAACTTCTATAGTAAATACTTTGCGAATGTATCAGATTAATAACAAAAAAAAAAAATTAAAAAATACCACCAAAAATTCAAATGAATTTCGAATTCGCCGTGTGCGTTTATAATAATTCGTATAGTAAATCGATAATGAACACCGTATTACAGTCTGTATGTCACGACTGTAATAACAATATTAAAAATAATTTCCCTCGACGAAACGCGTTGTAAACGTCGATAACTCACATGAAATTTCGTCGCTATATTTGTCACGAAACGTTTTAAACGTTTCAGTTTTTTACAAACTCGCGACGAGTTGTCGACAAAAACCGTTTTTTCCTTTTACGATTTTTCGAATTTTGTATTTTAATTTAATTCTTATAACATATCGATTGAATTCTAACGTTTTCAAAATCGTTTCTGCCCGTGTCAACACGATCCCATGTCCTGTTAATTATATCCGTATAAATATTCCCAAAGCTACATAAGTAGCTATTAATTACTAATCGTTTGTATATTGATTTTATAATCGCGTTGAACAACTGGACTTTCCACATTCGATCTATGCCTAGCAGTTGTAACATTGCAGACGAAAATATTCATTTATATAACATTCGTCGTCCAGTAGTAAATCCATTGGACAAAGATAACAAGAAAAAAGACGTCTTTTGGGTATACAAATGTTACAACATTTTACTTATTCCCCAAAGTGAAAAAAATATATTTTTATATTTATATAAACAATAATCCGAGTAAACCCGAGAGATCTAACTTTACTCCGCTTTGATCGATGTATAGAAACAGATAACAGGCCTGCAGCTGCTGATATAGTCGAATGTTGTTAACTTAAGAATTTCAATATCCAATCGTACAAATGCAATAATAATAATAATAATAATAATAAAAACAGTGAATTTCATTTGTATCGTCGTAGAAGTCGGACAGTACATTTTTATTATAAAACATTTTCCGCCGCGGGTCGAATGCTTACTAAAGTATACGACGTTTCTTCGTTTATTTTCCGCTGTAACACATATTATAATATTACAGTATTGTCCGACGTTTCGTTTATTATCGTTATTACATTATCTATAATTGATAGTTTTTTTTTTTTTTTTATAGGAATCGAATTATTTTTAATCAATGTTTGAGTTTTCGACGGATTCCAGGTCTATTTACTAATGTGTTCGGCACGTGTTTTGAATGCGATCCGCACGGGAACTGCCGTGTAACTCTATAGACAGTCCGAAACGCGTTACGAATTCGAGAAATAAAAGTTCTGTTGCACGTACGCGTATATCGCGTATTAAACGATAACGGAATAAACACTCATTATTGAATTATTTATGACGTTTGAAAAAAAAAAAGATTTCAATGATTTAACGCGATGCAATGTGAACGAACTGGTTAAACGGTACGCGGCCTATTGCAGGAGAATAATTTACAAGTCGGTCATTTTTCACACGGCTCTTTACGAGTAGCGGCTGTGACTTTTTCTCCTTCTGTTCAACCCAATGAGAGGAGTATCTTGTGATAATATCACTACTCCATACCATCGCTGCCGACGCAGTTTATTTCGAATTTCAATAGATACGACCTGCAATAGTCGGAAGCCGGCGTAGGACAATCGCCGGGCTGGTTTGCCCACATACGACAAATTACATTTTAATTTGTCTTCAGGACATAATCTTTCTCTGTTTAACGTATATTCAAGGCACACGTTTGCTGCTGCTTCGGCCGATTCTTCGACAATTCGGTGTGTGCCGTTTAAGCCTCGTTAGCGTAAACCCGATTGTTGTGAGTTGTGATCATTTCGGATCCGAAATCGACTCGAACAGGAGACGACTACCACGAGAAATCTCTTCGGTTCGCCTGATGTCGGGACATTTTGAAAAAATATAGCTCTTTACGATCCGAGCCACCACCGGAGCATGTACAAAAACTCTATTTACGATTCCGTCGCGGCCTCTCGGGTCTCGTGTAAAGACGATTGCTGTGGACGGGGGTGGAACAATAAGAGGCTAAAAGCGGCGCGAACGAGATTATAAATATATACAAGCGGGCACGACAGCATAAACGAAAGTTTTAAAATGATTTATCACGGACGATGTGAAGAGAAGTCGGAGTTGAAACTCCGTTTATCCGTGACCGAGCGGCCGCCGTTTTGTTCGCCCCGGCATTTCTTCCCGTCGCGAACGGACGATCCGCTCGGCGGTGCGCTGCTGGAGAACTCGTCGTTTATTCAAAAGGAGCGCCGCGCACGGGATTACGTTTTTATTGATGTCTGGCAATTTATATCCCGCGTTCTCTGGCGTCCCGTCCGGAACGTTTCACTCTCAATCACTCTAAAACTCCTTCTGCTTCTCCCTGTGTGTGTGTGTGTGTGTGTGTGTGTGTGTGTTCACTAATAACAAGTCGCGACAATAATCGTACAATAACCCTGGTCCTGTACTTACAATAAATTCTCCCCCCCCCCCCGGGTCACATTTATCATTCGCTTCGTTACGACATCGAAATATGGTTTTTTACTAGAGATTTCTGTTTTTTTTTTAGAGAAGAACTCTGATGATCACCGCGAGTTCTATTGTCCACCAATCGTTGTGTTTAAAGAAAGAAAAAAAATTCGCTAAAAACACGTACAGCGCACGACGATCGTTTCCGGAAAAAATCAATAATTACCGCCATTTCCGAGTGCGGAAACTCTTTTATCGCGACATCTAAAATAAAAAAAAAAATCGAAATTAATAACGTAAAAAAATTTAAAAGATCGTTGAAACTTTTTCTTCCCCCTACCAAAAAGAAAATAATATATAAAAGTCGAGATGTTACGCGCAAATCAAGCAGCGTATACCGTCTTTGCGGAGATATCGCCAGATCCGTCAACGCGTCTATTACGTTGCGCGACGTATATAAATTAAAAATATTTTGAAAAGTACCATTTTTTCGAGTATTTTTTTTTATTTGTTTTTCGTAAAAGATTACGAAAAAATTTTTTTTACTCGAAAAATGGCGCGAAGGACAGAAGGATTTCGAAAATTTCGAAATTATTTTGTACATTGGAGCGAGATGTTCGACCGACGGACTAGCGAACATTTACAATAATTATTATTATATCGGAATTTTATGTATTTACAGTATACTCTATTCAGTTTTAGATTATACCGAGAACCACTGAATGAACACCGGAGCGATGATAGATCCATTTACTAGCGACTAGTAGCTGTCCGCGGCGTTCGGCACACGACGGTGTTCGACAATCAGAATGCCATCAATGGAATCAACGTAAACTGATTTTCGTCCGCGCCACTCGATAAAAATCTTAAACTGAATAAAAACAGAGCTTATGTCGAATAAAAAGTTTTAAAACGCTATTTCCCTCTCTTTCTTTCACTCCCTCTGGCCAATCTAATTTAGTATGTCCGTGTTTTATATACAATACAATATTATTATCACTGCGGAAATAATTTCGTCGAAAATTCGTTCGAGACGAAAGACACTGTGTCGCTACGCGTTTGAAACGAGTAGAAACAACTTAAAATTTCACGCGAAATTTCGTTTTGAAACACGAGTGTATATATATATATATATATATTATGATTAAACTTTTTCGCGCATACCGAAAATCGAACGAATAAAAAAAAAAAAAAACAAAACAATTCGCCCACGTGGTTTCGTATCAGTTAATTGACCCTGTTTGATACAAAAAAAGAAAAAAGAATTGGTTAATTTAATTTTAGCGAGTGAAAAAAAAAAAAAAGAGAGAACTCGTTAACCCGAGACGGTTATTATACAGTCTGTCGCTGCGAAAACATATTTAGAGTCGAATTTTTGTCTCGTAAAAAAGCATAAAATGAAAGAAATAAGCTCCGCACATCATCTTCGTTCAGATCTTTACATAAAAAGAAGGAAAAAACACGCGACAATTCTCGTTATTCCGGCGTGGAAACGACGACGACATACATGGCACGGAGACCGTGTACGTGCGTCGTCGTCTAATCAACGGTACGAGACGATCCGCGTCGTCGCCTCTCCCCGCTTACGCACTACAAAAAAACTTTTACCGCGTTCACGTGCGGTTTATATACCAATTGTAATCGATTCGGTTATGCGCTTGCTTTATGTGTCAATAAGAACTGCGTTATGTGTGTGTGTGTGTGTTCGATCAGCCGTCAAACGTCGGCGACGGAGACCACCACCGGTGAAAATTCTCAGCTTTACGCTTCCACGATAATACGTCCGTACGTTAAATATATATAATGTGACGTACAGAAACGCGTCTCACGAGTATAAAACGTTTGAAAACGCGTTGTCGACCGCATAGTCTCCCCGGAAGATTTGTCATGAAAATTCTACAAAACTCTACGTTTTATTACGCATATGTCATTCGGACTTTTTTTTTTTTTTTTTTACAATTCCCGGGGGAACATAATACACGTTGACAAGAATCAATTTTTGATGAGCGGTCGATGAGTTCGAGAGATCCGACATAACGTCGAATATCAGCAAACGCGATGGAAAAAAAAACTCCCGCCGCTTTTCGCACAACCGATCAAATTGCCTACCGCCGACTATGTGGAAATAGTCTTTGAAAAATTTGAAATAAGCGCGACCCCACCGCTTGTATTCGTTAACGATTCTTGTGAAATCGACGATTATACTCATAAGAAATAACTGATAAGGAAACGAGTAAGGTTTCTGAAACGTGGAATTCGATACGAATTTCGGACACGTCTAAATATTGGAACCGTTGAGAATGGATCGTGCACAATGAATCCAAGAGAGCGGTGAGACGAGAGCGATGGTGTATTTAGGAACGAGTGACGTGGACGGTTTCACTTTGGTCTGTTTTTTACACGTTCCAATCCAAATTGATGACACGGATGCCGTATGACTACTGCGCCATATTTGAAATACGGATCGAGCTAAAGCAGAGTAATAAATACACAACGGAACTAAACATTTTATTGTTCCGCTTGATAATATACTTTGAGAGCCGTTTATTTTACGGTAGCGTTAATGCGGTGGATTGAAAATTTCAATGTATGTGAAAGATGAACTCCAAGATCCTTACAGTACCCGCAGAAGAAGAGCGCTATTGAAAGAACAAAACATTGCAAGATGATGAGAGTATATGTTGTCTAGAAAAACGTCATGACACGGCATTTGTCTAAGTTGAACTAAAACGTTTCACATTTAAGAAGAAAAATATAATACATTAAGTTCAGATTGAACTGTGAAACAGTTTGTTATCGTATTGAAATTCGTGTCAAAATGTATGGGCAAAACGACGACACGTTGTAAACGAGAGGAGGACTTTCGGCGATAAATAGAAGACTAAAACTCGAGGATTAATCGGGAAAAAAAACTATTTTCCAAATAAAGTAAAATGCGATATGTCGTTGATAATATTTTGTTATAATATATTATTCTTAAATCCGAACGAATGTATTTTGATCCGCCCCTTCGATATACAAAATAATTCTGATTCAATCTCCAGTTGTGCGGAATTTTAAGAAAACATTGTTTGACGAGGAAATTTCGCAGAGAAAAATGACAAAAAATAAATAAATAAATAAATGAAAAAAAAACAATACACTGCATTTGCATATATTTAAATCGTCATCGTTTCCCTCGTCCGACTTGTTGTTTTTAACGAAAAAACAACTTCGTATAATAATGTTTTTATTTTATTTTTCATTACTTTTACGGAAATACTCAGACTCCGTAGCTAATTTCCCTATTATTATTATTTATTCGTCGAGAATTCGCGTCTTTAAACGCGAAAAACAGTTGTTATTATTATTATTATTATTGTAATTCGATGTGAATTTAAAACTTTGTGTGTGTGTGTGTGTGTCTTTTTTTGCATTAATTTTAGTTCTATAAGAAAAAAACTTTACGTACAAATGTCGTCTCGATTTAATTTTTTTTTATTTAATAATAATAATATTATTGAGAGGAAAAATGTTTATTACGAGTATTTTTTTCCGAATTTCTTGTGTAAATTGAAATACGAGTACTACAGAAAAGTTATGAACTGCAATAATATATATAATATATTTAACTGAACAAAATAAAACAAAATATTGGTGACCAAACTTTTCTGATATTATCCGCGTGTTCGCGATTATAAATATTTGTGTGACCGAAAACCGTATTGTAAATTACGAGCTTAAGCGCGCGAAATTGAAAATACGTTAATATATTTCGAAAACGAAATTAAATTAATATTTCGCTAACGGACAAATACAAAAAAAAAAAAAAACATAATTATTTAGTCGGTTAGATTGGAAAAAAGTGTCAAATTACTAGAAAAACTTGATTAACCATTTTTCATACGACATCACATTACGCGTACGGAATATTTTTCGTTTATATTATTGAAAATACGTATACGATGCATCGTTTCCCCCCCCCCCCCCACGGCTTGTTATATAAGTAACGAGACCGAATTTTTCTCGTTCTAATCGTTATGTATTTCTAATAGCAGAATTTTTCAATCGATAATTATGTATCAAACGAACCGCGGCGAATCGCGGCAATCATTTCAGTTTCGCTATGTCTTAATATGGCTTATAGGGAAATATAATACCAATCGAAATTGTCACACTGTGTTTTGAGCGCGGTTGTTGTTATCATTTGTTTGTTTTGCGCGTATTTCGTGAAAATGGTAAAATATTTTACCAAAAATATGGTATGGATGTTTTATATATTATATATATATATATATATACACGTGATATTTAACATAACAAATAATAATAATAATAATCTTAATTGACATGATGTTTAATACAATTTTATTTATTACACCAAAATGTTCATTTAATATAATGATTCGAATGGTAGGTGTTCATTTTAATTAGCCTATTGTTCAAAATAATTGATCATAATTAATTCATATTTACGTATAATTTAACAGGATAAGTTTGGATTTACGTTTCTAACTGCTTACTTAGTTAATTAAACCGGTTTAAATACTTTCGAATTTTATATATCGTTATAGATTATATAATATATTAAACGTTTTAAGCGAATAATTGTACTTTAAACGGAGAAAAATTGTTACCGGAACATATTTGTTTGTCCCGTTGGATCATAATTATCAAAATATTATTTGTTAAACCTATGTTCGATCATCATTTACGAATTAATTAATTGTATTTATTATAGGTACCTACTTTCATTACGAATGAAACGGATGTTTGCAATTCACGGCGTTCTATTTAATAATCACGCGGCGGACTCGACAAAATAGTGATGCAGATGACAATTTCGCAAACTCTACAGACCGATCAATTACAAGAAATAAAATATCCAGTTCCACTTTTACCACTCAAAGTCCAGGGTCAAATTTGAGTCTGCAGTGCAATTGATTAGCCAGTTCCAATAGTCTTAATCGAACCCGTCGTTCTGTTAAAACAAGCACTAGTTTTTCCCGATCCATAATTCAAGTGAAGACAATTGTTTTCAATTTTTGTTATTTACATTGAAAAAGGCGTTTGAAAAATAAAATAGATTTTTTTTTCTCTTTAAATCGCACGAAACAATAATATATACGTTTATTCTCAAATAATGCATTCTCCTGTTTTCCATACCTTTGAATTCATCGATTACCGTGCGGACGACAACAGTAGATGTTGGTTCTGGTCCAGTAAACATTAATAACGATAAATCATTTAGCCCCGGTCTTTGGAGCATAGTACTTCTCAATATAATTTTTGCCGTTGTTAATTTTTTAGAATATCCGTTCGTATAGGAACAACTTGTAACCGGCTAGTGTACACTACTGCGGTACGGTCTGAGGCCGTCGTAATAGGTGCTCGTCGGATTTACAATAATAACGATATATCGAACGGAATTATTTTCTTTTCTCGCGAAATCGTCGAACGTATCCGTTTGTTTTTCAAAAAAAAAAAAAAAAAAAAAAAAAAACCGCTATTGGCTCGTAGATCGATAACGACGAATAATATGGTAAATGCGCTAATCGTTTATCGTTCAGGTCGTCGGAGAGATCTTCGTCGTATGGGAAAAATCGGAGAACGAAAAAACGCGGACGGTTTTCATATAAATAAAAACACGCGCCTGCCGTACGTACAAGACGCGGGAAACGGCGCGGAAAAAGACGTGGAGCGCGCGCACCCCGCGCCCGGGGCTTTAAGCGTTCCGTTTTGTCACCATCATTTTTCAACCGTTTTTTTTTTTTTTTTTTAAACGTTGTCTTTTAGAGAACGCGTGCAATATAATACACCGGTGTTTAACGGAGTTTTATTCGCGGTGGAACATGGGGTAGGGCAATATAAAATGTATACAATAGGAAAATACAGCAGCTATTCGTCGTGGGAAACCGCCGTGGCCGTAGAATGATAAATCGACCGTACGCCGTATGTATTCTCATATACGGCGGAGCGTTTCGCGTTTTTCGTTTATTCTAAGACGTAGTCGTCGTCGTCGTCGTCGTAGTGACGGGGAAAGAAAGTTTCTCACCGGCGAGCGTTTTTTTTTTCTTTACTTATTCCCCCCCCCACCCCCGTTTTGTATCTATTTGCCATCACGCGGAAAAACTATAATAAACTGTCACCACCTCGACGACACGCGTGCGACGTACGATAATATATGAAGTCCGCGAACGCGCCTCCCTATTTTTATATTCGCCGGGGGTGTAGGGGGGAACCGTCACGTTTTTTTTGTATTTTATACGGGGATGATCCCCGTGTGCGCGGCGGTGTACACGTCGTAATAACACATATACGGTTCGCGTTGTCACACCGTTGTAACGCGTACGATTTCGCGCGCGTGAAAAATCGCCCCGGCGACGTTATTATTACGGATTATTTTCGTTTTTTTTTTGTCACCAGAATTTAAACCCGAGACGTTTCGGGTGGAAGAATTCGAACGAGACGTTTCCACAAGCGCCACGTCTATCCCGCTGGTCGACTGGTTTTCGCGTTTCCACTGCGGGCGGACGCGGTGAAACGCGAAAACCGCGTTCGCTCGCGGTCGACTACAATGACGCCGTTCTACTGCACGGTTCGTTCTTGTCCGTACTTCTGTACGGATGGTCCAGTGTGAACGACTTGAATCGTCCAGAGCGATCATGGACCTCGTGGAACGATTAACGGAGTCAATCGTACATTTGATGTCGGCACCGAAATCGGTTGTTTACGAAAATCGGATTGAAAAATTAAATAAATAATTACGGGGGGAATGCATGCGGCGGCTGACGTACGTGCACGGGCACGTTAATACCGTGCGGAATATCCTTTTCGGTGTGTACGAGGAGGCCTTCTAGCAGCCGTTTTATTCCCCGTTCCCAACATACTCCTCGTTTGGTTGTAACGATAATGTAACGCGCGATCGTTGCCGCACTATACATTACCGTGCGCACGCGGTTGGGTTCGACGGCCGAAGACGTCGCGTTATTATTATTATTATTATTATTATCGAGATGAATATTAATATAATATTTTCGTCGCCTCGAATACAAGTTTTACGCGCGCGGCAAAGGATTAATCGTCTGTCGGGCCCCGGCGAAAACGCGTGCACACAGTCTATCGAAAAGCGACTGTTTAATAGTCACCGTCGCACACACAGTAACCGCGGCGACGTGTCAAAGCCCGAAATCTCCATCTCCGCGCGTATAGGTGGTAACGGGTACATCCTAATTCGTCGCGATCGGTCTGGTTGGATTTTTACGAATTGAAACGCGTACATTGTTCAAAAGGCCGAAATCGTTGCGATCCGGTACGCGGCGCTTACATTCCGTTTCCAAAACGATTTTAATACAATATAATATTACGGGCGTTTCGTTTCAGACGATCAGACTTCTCTTATAACCGTATATGATTCAACCGACTGCCGTTATTGGGGGGAAAAACGACAACGTTCGTTAGGTGTGCCTGTGCAAATCGTTATTATATAACACGACACGCGTGTTTTGAATACCAAAAGAAACATTGGTGTCTTCGCCGCTTCAGATATTCGTTCCGTTTAATTGTAAACATAATTCGAAAAAAAAATAATACACTCTTCCTTACGGGAAATTAGTGTGCGCAGAATGCGATTTCGGTCGTTCAAGTGTTCGCATACACGAGAACACACGCTATCGATGCTCACGGGGATCCCGTAGCAGGCGTGAATCCTCCTGGAATGAAATATTGCTGGAAATTCGAAGAAAACGAAAAATATATATATATATTATAATATAATACGTTGCTTTGCGGTTTAACCGTTAGACAATATCGTTCGGGTCGGATGTACGGTGGAGGGGAAAGAGGAATAAAAAACGCCGTTTGCCATTTTTCAAAAAAAAAAAACCGTTCGTATATAATTTACGTAGAAGCGGATCGATATATTTCTCCGGTAGCTATATTTATCGTGAAAAACTTCTAATGCGTATGTACATTTTTATGTAGAGTCCAACGAGCAAACGAAACGGTATTAATATATTGTTTTGGATACACGAACGCGTCATATTTTGTACGATTTCTTCTCTCCCTCCTACCCTCTTGCGATGATTGAACGAGAATCGTTAACTCGTTTGCGTGTGCGTATGTATATATATATATTGTATAGGATAGTCAAATGGATTTCAATTAAATCCCGGACATTCAGCGGTAAACCTGCAGTTAACGGGGGCGCCGGGAGTGCGCGGGGATATAATAAAATATTTCGCAATACACACGCCCGAACGGGATTTTAAAACGAAACGCAATTTTTAATTTATTAATAAAATTGCAATAAATTCGTATATTAAATCCATTCGAATAATATCAAAAACGATTGAACCAAAGAGTATATTATTTACGAATAGAAAAAAAGACGTATAACATAGGAGTTGTCGTTTATTTACCTCGTATTACAGCGGTTTCGACAAAAATGCGAGAAAAAAAAACAAAAAAAAAACGAAAGAAATCACTTAGAGGAGAATTACGAATATCTACAGTAAACGCGCGTATTGAATTGAACTTCAAAGACTAATGGCTCGTTATAAATACGATGTGATTCTTTAATCCG
The DNA here is from genome assembly GCA_032441825.1 of Chaetogeoica ovagalla. Lineage (NCBI taxonomy): Eukaryota > Metazoa > Arthropoda > Insecta > Hemiptera > Aphididae > Chaetogeoica > Chaetogeoica ovagalla. Next base: position 9,425,762 of record CM063736.1, read on the forward strand.
TTTCTACAGGTGTACGATAAAAAGTATTTTGAAATTTATCTCGTAAAAATTTTTTTTTTTTTTTTGTTATTATACGTACTCAATTAAACCAATAATAATTTATAATATTTACAAACGCGTTTATTTGCAATAAATAACGATCGGTGTCTCGCTCGTGTGTATTACAATATGCGCGACGGATTCGTTCCACACGAATTCGTGATATTCTTTACAGTCGACAACGGAGTGTATAACAATATTATATTCGTTTCGAATCCAGCGTCGAGCAGAGTTTTACTCTTTCTAGAGCGCGCAAGTCGTAATGAAATATGTACAAAAAATACGCGCAAATCCAATGGTCTAAACGTCCGACGAGAATCGCATAATAATCAGTATAATAGCAGTATTTTATTGCCCGCGGTGTTTAATTGATATTTTATCGCGCCAATCGCATCGGCGGATTAAAATAAAACCGTTTGACATTGAGTCATTTACGCGCGTGAAACTATATTATATAACTGTAAAAAAAATAAAAAGTAAAAATTGCGAAAAAAAAATTCGATTTCTCCCCACCAACACCACAGTCGTTTTCGCCCATATGAATCGTCCATGCGAACAATAACGAGACGAGTGTTTATTATTGGTTTTTTTTTTTACGCGCTGTCATTTTAAACGTTTCGATTATTGAAGAAAAAAAACCACCTCTCTACCCCGTTATTCGTCGTGGACGTCCACGATCTTTCGAATTTCATATTTAATTTCGATTCCATTCGGTTTCAAAACATTCCGAAATTTCTTTCGCTTTTGTGTGTATTTTCACCACACAGGGCCACGTCGCCCGACGCACGCCGTTTTCCCGTCAGTCGTCCCCGCGCGACCCATTTCTTTTTCTGATACCTCACGCAGAACGAATTTGTTTCTACCAGTCGACACACTTCGCGCCGTCATTTGATTTTTTTCTCTTCTTCGCGCAAAAATTGTTCCAGCGTTATTATTCCATTTTAATCATCATCCAAATAGGATTAAATTCGTATGTTCTTTCCTTTTCTTTCTTTTTTTCCCCCTCACAATTTGTCCGTTACACACGTACACACTCATGTATTCATGTGGAAAAAAAAAGCAACAAACGATCATCAGGTGTTACGGTACTCGTAATAAAAACTCATCTCATTATATATTTCGCGTTATTTTTAATATTATTATTTTTCCGCGGATTTTTTTTTTCATCATGTCATATTATTGTGTTCAGTTTCGGGCGATTTATTAATTTTTTTTTTCTTCTCGTATATTCACCCGCCTAACCGTCACTGCGTATATACTCTTCGAAGTTTATACAGTGTGCAGCGAACACGGCGATTTGCGTACAACGCACTAAACCAAGTGTAACCCAAACTCGCACAAATAAACGTGTACGGGTTAGGTTAGGTTATCTTTCTAGAAAAATCGTTTACTCGAACAGGTGAGATGAGTACCAATAACGTTCTGTGAGTACCTATACAAAGCCACGAGGGTGATATGGATAGTGTCTGGTCTAAAAGGGCAAAACACATTTTTTTTTTTGTTTTTTGTGTTTTGCGGTAGACCAAATTCTCATCGACGCAAAACGAATCGACCGTAATTGCGTTTGAAACGTTCAAAACGCGTTCGCAAAACGTTCGGTCCAGTGCGTTTTTGGTGGATTACTACACGGAGATTATTCGCGTGAGAAAATTTACGTGTACCGTCGACACGTCAGCCGGCTCTTGGCCATCAATCTCAGATATATCCGATCGTCCGTCTGTTCGTTGCTCGTTCAACAAATAAAAAGTAAAAGCGATACTCTACGCTATCGAGACGTCATTGTTCATACGACACTGACGGTAATGTCTCACTCGCAGTCAATGGTTTGTTTATTATTTTATTTCTTCACATCTTATATGTGTTTGAGCGTTTTTTTTTTTTTGTATAACTCAAACCATTAAACACAACAAGTCGTGTAAAAAACGACCACGACGGGCGCACACGCATACGCTGATATTATGAAACTTCAACTAACCTAATGTGATAAAAAATAAAACCGACCGTGACGGTCACGCGCCGAACTCAATATTCATAGACTAATTGCACCTGGTAAATACGATTCATCAATAAGTGTTTAACAATTATTTATCATTTTTGTTATTCATAGGGAGATCGACTCGGACCACGAATGGGGAGTTTAAAGATAAATCTCCGGAATTTTAAACTGAACAACGCGTAGCTCAACAAAAGTCGGTTTTAACGTGGTAAAAATCGTTTCATGCAATTATTTTTCGTTTTTAATACGTTTTATAGGCGTTGTCTCAATTTTGTAAAAAAAAAAAAAAAAAAATGCCGTAAATTATCGCCGACGTTCAAGACGTTGGTGCGTGGGGTAAAGGGAATAACGTAGGCATTTCAGACGGCGAAAAATTCGTAAAAAAAAACCATTTCAACGAACCGTTCGGAGGCGTGCACCGCGATGAATTCCGCCGTCATAAACAATCCGTCTAGACCACTGTTTCGTTTGATTACGAACCGAACGCTGTTCTGAGCATTAAACCAAAACGTTCGCGTTTGAACATCTTTTCCGATTTTGACCAAAGAATAAACAGTAACGCCGTATTCACGTTTTGGCGGTCGATTATTCGACCGCGGGTGTGGAAACGCGCGTGTTCCAACGGCACCGGCGCGATTAATAATACTCTTGGCCGAAAAGAGAGAAGAAGAAGAAAAAAAGAGAAAGTCCCATTCCGTTCGATCGAAATTCGTTCGCACGGACCGCGGAGACGTCTCTTATTTCCCCGGGGACTGCCGGCGGTTGCGGCTGGTCCCCGTTACCTGTCCTTCGTGACCCGACCGATCGTCGTCGTCGTCGTCGTCGCGGTTAACTTTTAATTTGTTCTTTTTTTCTTCTTCCGTTTTTCCATCGTATCCGTTCCCTTGCGTGGACTGTTATTAAGTCCACGGGCGACGACCGGGAGAAGCTCGTCGTCGTCAAAAAAAAACGTACAAAAAACACAAAAAAAAAACCGCTGGCCAACGCCAAACGCCGTTTTCAATGCCGGTTTTAACCGTATTATTTATATAGATATATATATATTTTTTTTTGTTTCTTTCGGTATCCGGTGCCATCGCTCCCACATTGTTCAACCCCCATTTTTAGCATCAGACGAGGAAATAATTTCGTTTCCGTCGACGAGAGATCTTAAACCGAAATCGTATTTCGTTGAGTGGTCAAAAATTCGTCGACAAATCGTGTCCACGGCGAATCCGTAATGACACCGTTGTATGAAATAGAAAACGTATCGTTTGTGTTTTGCGTTTAAATCGCCGACAAAATCGTATTCAATAAATTGTTTACGTAAACAGCCCGGGAATCCAAATGGTCTTCACTCCATCCTAATTACGCCTCTTGGCACAGTGAACAATTCGTCCTTCCATCACGCTACATCCATAGGTCCCTGGGTCTTCGCATTTCCGAACGGCTTCTATCGATTCTCATTCTCGTCTACGCATCGGACACAATTTGCTTCCCCATCACTCCTACCGTCTCTCTTTAAATTTGCCCCCCTCCATGCACCAGGAAGAGGCATTCTGTGTCTCTAATCATATTCTATTTAACTTTTTCTCATTTATCAACTCTTGGTCACCCTTCCCCAGACTCGTAACTCCATCTGAACTCCCGTTCTCCTACGGTTATTTTCCTGATCATTAATTTCATCCAACAACTCCGGCTTTCTACTAATTCAGCTTATTGACCGCCATATTTACATATAATTAATTTGTTAATTTTATTTAAAAAAAAAAAAGAAATTGTTTTATTTTTTCTTTCTTGTTCGTCTTCAAAATATTAGTAACTGCCTTGCTGTAATATTTGAGTACTAAAGCGAATGAAAGAAAAAAAAATCGTTAACCATTTATAACACGTAAATATAATATTGTAGCGTGGGGGAAGGAAAGAGGTAGTAGTTAGCCGCGGGATATTGTGCATGTCGCTTAAATGCGAATTACTTGGATAAAGATTTCATAGCGAGTTTCGTTGTTACAGTATGAATTTGAAAGCAATACGATAAATCATTGAAATTTGATGAAAAACGATTCCGTGCGGAGCTTCAGTGAGCGATATTATTTAATAATATAATTGGGTGTATAGAATTTACAATTACCGATCAACCCTTTAAAATGAGCCCACCGTTCTAATATCCAATCTCTCGCGATAAATCTAAATAGTTCGAAATTTTCATATTTTCGTTTACTTTTTTCATAATATAGAAAATCGCGTCGGAGCGCACGCCTGACTGCGCAATTGGAAAAACGCAAAAAGTTTCTGACCGCACACAGCAGCTGCATAATAATAGTTTTTAAACGCACCATGAGTTCGCAATTTTTTTTTTAAAAAATAAAAAAACCTATTCTTTTCGTATATTGAAATGTTTTCCACAACACGGGATAGCGCGCGAGATGTAAGTCAAAGATAGTGAATAAATTTAAAATTCCGATCACGGCGGGATATTCTTTTACGATTACGGTGGTGTAAAAATAATAAAAAATGCTATTTGTAGTCTCTGTAAATTTTCATATTTTATTACTTCGGACCCAAAAAGCAGGAGTTCGACTCTACTAATCCGCATCATATAGTTTTGAGCATTTTCTCGAAGTGGACAAAAATAGTAGGTATGACCTATTTTATACATACGGTGTTTTCGTATCAGTTGTGTAACATGCTAATTGGAAAAATAAATTTATCTAATATACGTAATCTACACACATTCGATTCACACTGTATTCAGCTGTGTTACTCGTATCAATAAAATTCGATTACAATTGGAAATAATATATAATTGTTGCTTGTAGTGTAGGTAACAAGTAGTCTACACAATTATTATATTTTTAAATTATTGTTTTTGAGAATATGTTTTGAGAATAACTTAGTACACACACGACTGGGAACACTACACCTAGTAATAGGTACATTACTTCGCCCTAGATCGGTTATTTCAAACCGGCGATTGTAAAAGGTTTTTTTCATTTTCAACTCTAGAATACGAAAAAACAAATGGAAGAATAATGAAATGTAAGGAGATAAATTTTCTTTCGTATTCGGTGTGTTTTAAGCAGCAACAACGTCCTTTCGAGAATGTCGTTACACGACCGGTCAAAGAACCACGAATAATCGAACTAATAACATTTTCTGATTTTAAATTGTATATCGTCTGGTTTCAATAAATAATTTTCCCTAGATTCCATTAAGTACCCACTGTACGGCTTAATTGACCACTCATTTTCTTATAGCCGTTATTGAGCGTATTAATTGAGTGTAATGGATCGGAAATTCGCAAACTATTGTCCGAGAGGAAAATGGAATTTTTCGTCATGAGCGTCATTTAGTGAATATATACACATTAAAAAACGGCGATTATTTTAAATTTTAAAAAAACTCCTTTACTTCTCCCCTAGAACTTACATACGGAAAAATGGAAAATAAAACGTGTATACAATATTATATTTGTATAAACAATATTTTAACATTAAACAAAAAATATAATAATGTGTATTTATAATAATATAATTAACAATTAATACGATATTTTATAATTTTTTTCGTTTTTTATTGATTAGTTATTTTCCAAGTTATGTTTTTTTTTCTACTAAATTTGAAACTTTTTCAAATATACACTTTTCTACCATTTCTATAGGTATTCATTTGTTCGATTTGTTGTCAAATCAAAAAGAAAGCAAATGTGAATTATAACACAGTATAGCGGCGTATATCCTCTATTAAAATATAATCGATAAATGTTACGATAATCGAATTATTATATACGCATTATATTATAAGTGAAATCTTATAAACTGCGTTAAAATTTACAACGATTGCGTATTTCTTAAAAGCCGCGCGTTTTTTTTTTTTTTTTTACATATAATTACGTAAAAATGTGTTCAAACGTACGTTTAAATTATAATAATAACAACAAAAACAAGCACTGATTCAAAGGCGCGTGTGTCAGACGAAAATGGAGAAATATAAATCGGTTATGTATTGTCGCGAGAGTTTTTCGCGAGACGTTTGTGTTGCGCGGTTCGCGGACGGATAAAATAACGTGTCCGGTTTCCAAACACCGCTCTCACCGTAATTCGATGCCGATCATTTATTTACTTTTAATCAATTTAAAAGCGCAATAACTTCACGTCGAGTCCGCTATGAATAATCGATGCACGTCCGACGTGTTTATATATACGAGTATATGGAAGTTGGCGAGTTACTCTTATTCGTCTCTTTTTCGGGGTTACAGGAGGTTTTCAACGATAATTAACAAACTGTGCGCATGTGTTTGTGTCTGTATAAGCATGTACATACGCTCGGGGCAGAGAAAAACAGTTGCACCACCCGTAACTTTTATAATTAAAAACGAGTGGACACGTTTTAAACGCTTTTTTTTTATTTTTTATCTTTTTTGTTGGAAAAAACTTTTTTTTTTAACCCTATTTCTATTTTCACCGAAATGTCAAGTCACTGTATTCCGTATGCTTGCATTTAAAAAAAACACCTTGTCAGTTTGTTTATCTACATAATAATAATACGACATACGTATCGTATGTATCGTGTGCGCTAAAAAAAAAAAACGATTTTGACGCGTGTAATTATGAAAAGAAAACATTTTTTTTATATTATTTCACGTTGAATTCGACGAGATGATTATGTTTTGAACCAATGGTTTTACAACGGGTTCGGAGCAAACTGAATGCGAATGAACGAAAAATCTCAAGTTTTTTTTTTTTTGCTATTTGCGTAAAAACATTAAGTGTTGGCGTTCAAAATGTAAGGAAGAAGAAAAAAGAGTATAGCCGGAGTGTGGGTCCGAATGACATTTTATTAAATTTACGATATTCGATTTCCGAACACGCAGTTAGGTCGTGTCAGTCGACAAAACGTAAAACGCGATCGTCTTTGACGATATTGTAATCACAAAAGTTGAAATTTAAAAAATGTAAAAAATGATAAATTATATTATTATTATTATTATTATTATTATTATTATTATTATTATTATTATTATTATTATTATTATTATTATTATTATTATTATTATTATTATTATTATTGTGGTTTTCCGAATTAATCATGTTGTCAATTTTAGTCCGACCATTGAAGGTTTCATTTGCGGAGTATGTAGTTCGCTCGTGTGACTACACTGAACGGTCCTTTCGTTTCTGACCGCCATTTATACGCAGTGGCGTATTTTCAAATTTTTTGTGGGGAGGGGGTCTAAATATTAAGTACCTATAAATTTATAATATAAAAAAAAATACATACGAGTTATGATGTAATAATTATATTATGTATATTTCACTACTATTATGATTTATTAATACAAATTAATAGTTTTTTATAATAAAAAAGATAAACGACAAAAATAACCAAAAGTTAAACCCAAGTTATTTATACAAATATTGTATATATATTTTTTTTTATAATAGAAACATTAAAAACTCATAATATAAAATTAATATTCTCTTTCTCGGTACCTACGTACCAAGTTATTTATGACTTTTTAAATTTTTTTCTGGGTGGGCGGGGGTCGAGACCCGGGAACCCCCCCCCCCCGTAAATACGCCACTGTTTATATGCCACTATCTTGCCACGCCCTCTACGTTTTTCCGTAGCGCTATCTAGCGACTACTTTCTTTTCCCGTTTAATCGCTATTCCGTTTGCATTACACGCTCGTTGTTCTTCCTTTTCTACATCCGTATTTTCGTCTCGGCTCTTTCATAGATCTTTTTTTTTAACTTGATTATCACTTGTCCGTGTGGATATTTCATGATCGAAAACAGTGGACTGTCACGATCGACGCGTGTGCACCGCGCGATGAAACGCCTTTTCGAAAAGCCGTCCATTTTCAAATAAATACTCGGAATCCACGATTTCCGGGCCCACGGTGTTAAATCCGTAAGGCCTTTGTGGTATACGATTGTCAGTAGAAAAATTACGATTATCTCCGAGTTGACTTTTTGAAGAAGAAGAAGAAAAATAAAGAAACGAAGCGCGTGATTACAATAAATTCCCAGGTAAATACTCGGTATTAAAATTCGTTTTAATTAGTAGAAAAAAGTCCGTTTTAAATTTCCCCGTTGTTTATTTTAATGAAAAATTAAGTTTTTTCTAATGAAAAGTGTACATTTTTTGTTCCGTCCGAGACTGTTTATCGACGAAGCTTGGATTCGAACGATATATATAAGATGTGGAAAAAAAGAATCTCCGGCAGGTTTTCGCTCCGTACAATAGATTCGCCGCGAGAGATTCATGCGACGGAAAGTCGATAGATCCGACGGGACGTTGCAAATAATGAAAACGCGGTAGTTTAGAAAACTCGTATGGACAAATTTGACGGTCTCGTCAAATCGTTCTTTTCTTTTCTCTCTTTAATTCGTTTAATAGAACGCCGTCACCAACAACACATAAATTATATCGTGTCCACGTTTCTTCGAAACGTCCGTCGTTACGTGCGTATTCAATAAGAGGATAAATTATTACGTTAAAATAAAAAAAAAAATCAAATTCTTCGGGGTATACGCGGTAAGTCCTTCTCTCTTCGGCGTATCGTTTCCCGAAATCCAGACGACGGTGGTACGCCTCCGCTGAAACCACTCCGGAAAAGAATTTCATTATTAGTCCCGCCGTCGTCGGACTTTAATAATATAATATATATAAATATTTCCGTTTTCCATATCCTAACCTATACACGAACGAAACTAATAATAATAATAAAATACAAAACCGTGTCCCGTATAATATGAATAATAATAATAATAATAATAATAATAATGATGATAATACGACGTGCATGCACGTATAAAATATTATATTCGTCGACCTGTTCGCCTCGCGTTTCTATTCCGGACAGTGTTTTATGAGGAGAACTTACCCCCGGTCTCTCCTCGCCAACAGGCGGTCGTCGTCGTTGTCGTTTCGTTGTCGGTTTTCGCCGCCGAAAATATATTATATTTCTCCGCGTAATTTATGTGTCCGCGTAAAAAGTGTCCCGTGCATTGTCGTTCGCCCGGCAGGCAAACTAATAATACGAGAGCAGGCCGCGAGGTATACCGTGTGTCACGGGAGCAAAACTTTCCCGAAGAGTCGCGAGTTCCGCGCTTCACCGCGATACTCCTCGTCTTGTTCGCTTTAATTTTTCCCCCGTCTCTCCTCCGTCCGCGCTACGCGTTGGCGTTTCGAGTAAAGTGCAAAATCGTCAAATAACCAAGCGGCTCCAGTACTACACCGTCCTATAAGGTTGTACACGATTCTTTTTATTTTTTCCTCTCGCTTCATCATATTATACACTTGTGATATTAATCATTTAACAGCGTACGACGAGACCAGAACGGACAAGTCAATAGATAACCTCGCACGAGTAGGCGTGAAACATTGTCCATTCTTATCCCCGCGTTCACGCAAGTCGCCATTCATTTTTCGTTTTTTTTTCCGTAATAATTCCGGATAAACGTTTTAATAAGTCCCGCGTTGTTTTCGTGTCGCCATATCATCTTTTCGGTCTCCCCAACACCCGTCTCATCCGTTTTGTTTTTCAGTCCAACCAAACCCGTCTGCTAAAATCATATCCATTAATTCACCATCTCGGCTTTTCAAAATCCCATTCCGTCCGTCTAATTCTCTCGCCGATTCCCATTGTGCCTTGTGCACACCGTTAACAACGATCCGTTCTCTTCCACCTAACTTGGTCTCCGTAATACAGTTTAAAACTTCAATACTTGAAACTATCGCGAAATTCTCGCAATCTGATAATTATTAAGATTTTTCGACATGGCGCCAAAACAACGAATCTCCGCGAGTGTTGTTCGCGCGCATACGTCGCGGACGAGTTTCCCCCTAACGCGATTGAAAAAAACCTTCCGACGTTCCCCCGTGGCTCGTTAAAAGTTCGTCTTAACTTCGTCGTCGAAATACGTTTCGATGCGTTAAGAGTTTCGGCTCGCTATTAACGAAGTTTTACACGTACGCTCGTACAGTGTAACGGTGGTTTCAACGACGACAAGTAAAAAAAGAAAAAACGAATAAAATTAACACAAAACAGACAACATAGTTGCAGTCGCACCCTGTACGTGATAACATACACACACGCACGATGTGATTGAGTCGTGCGTCGCTCGAGATACAAGCAGTCAACGAAAGCAACAATTTTCGTATAAGTCATAATTTATAACTCGGAAGCTCGTAGATAAATAATTTTATCGGTAATCGAAATTCTAATAGTGTTTTGAGTAAAAAAATTTAATATTTATTGAATTTTTCCAACACTTCGGACAATTCGGTCGAATAATTATTCGCCTATTCGGAACACGCTTTTCGAATGGCTGCCGCACGAGCGTTTGAAAAACAGCGCATGGAAAAAAATACAAAAAAAAAAAAATATAAAAAGCTCACGGTCTCGCGTACGCGATTCCACGTACGACTTTAGCGCCCGGAGTTTGAAGAGATGGCCGTCATCGCGGTTAGGCAATAAAAACGGGTCATTTATTATTTTATTTCTCATATATAATAGAATTTCTCCGGAACTTCGTGTTATTTATACGAGTCTGCTTCGTATCGGCACTGCTTCGTACGACGAGCATAGAGAATTCTCGAGCGATTATGCGATTCACCGACGACGTGTCGCGACGTATAATATAGAAACGACGAGAGACCGTCGTATTATAAAAATCCATTCGCGGTAGACCACATGATATTATAATAACGGAGTATGTACGCAGGCATATCATTTCTTTGTAAATACGCGTCGTTTCGAATTAATTTTTATTTGTCGAATAAAACGTTTTTTTTTTTTTCACGACCGTATTACACTGGTCGTGCATCATGCATACGCATTTATTAAGACGTCTGCAGTCTTTTGCCATCCCTGTCGTAGAATCGATTTATTCTATTTTTTTTTTTTTTTTTTTTAACTCCGTTTCGTCGACATATAACGAAAGATCGGTTACGAAAAAAAAAAAAAAAAAGAAAAGAAAACATAAAAATACGAATAATTTAATACACGAATCGTTGCGTCCTCTATTCATTACTTGTGAATCTATTATTTTATGAGGTAAGTCGTAAAAAGGAATAATTTCCATGTTTCAAGAGCTGGAAATTGTACGGGTCTTATTAACATGTTACTTCAATAAATCTTGAAAATCCTATGCCACAATTTTTTTTTACTACCGCTTTAAATTCTCCAACAAAATCCGTAATTTAGTTCAAATTATTATTATTATTATTAATTTTTTCAAATTATTTAAATTATTATAAAGTTCAAGTTATTATAAATTGTAATAACAAAACTCTAAAAAATTTCATCTATGAGTAATTCGTTTGAGCGACATCTACAATACCCGCTATCCCCTTCTTTTTTTAGATTATATAAAACACGTCGTACGATATATGAGAAAAAACGTTTTTTTTTTTTTTTTTTTAACCGAACACGATGTAATAGCTTATAACTAGTCATGAACAGTTAGTCCATCCGAGTTTGCATAAACCATTTCCACCGTCGTCTTCTGCAATATTTCTCCTTTTGCAAAATGGATATAAACATATATATATACGTTGTGGTGGTTATTCGAAGAGACGCGATTGGCGTGTAAATTCAATGGCTAAGAGGAAGAGTCTGCAGTGTATGAAATTGAAAACGGAAAAATGAAAAAGCGGTCACGCGAAAACGCGGTTTTTCGATTTGGTTGAACAATTTTTTCCACGAACGCGGCTTATCATATCGTCGGGATCGAAAATTCTTTAGAAAATTTCCTTAAAAACCTCATTTTGTGATACCTGCACACCGAAAAATACAAACGAAGTCTGTATTAAACAGCGCTGCAGAGTTCTAGACGATTACTGTGAGCAATAGCGTAATACTCAAAAAAAATATTCGTTTTTTAAGCGTTTAGAACGAATATTTTATATATATATATATACGTATAAAAAAAAAATGATTAGTTGTTGGAATATTAAAATCAAAGCGATTGTGTTTATATGGTTTTTAAAGGGATAGTCCAATGTGTTTGGTCGTTTTAAACGATAAAATTCTGGTATTAAACAGGTGATTTTTTTTTTAAATTATTTATAAAAATAGTTAGAAAAGTGTTTAAAGTACTTTAAAGAAAAAAAACCGATAATAGAAAAAAAAATGTAAGTAACGGCAATCTTTAAACGATTTACGCATCGGCGTAAAAAGACGTATATACACTCGTATATATAATTTTTCGCGTGCGCACAAATCGTGTAAAAAGTTTAAACCGTAAGACGAAGTCGTCGTCTTCGTAACATAATAATTTACGGCGTAATAGTTATATAATATACAGTAATAGTAGCTCTATATATCGCTCAAGTTTTTATTTATGGATAATAATGTACATATTGCTTTTATATGTTATTATAAAATATAAGTTTTGCGGCAAACGAGTTTTGTTACATTTTTATCAATCGCGATCGTAAATCGTAATCTCTACAGAGATAGTCCAAAGTAATGTGACTTTTTTATACAATTTTTTTTCCACGAACCGGAGGGTGATTGAACATAAACCGAAATTCTTAATTTTTTTCCTATAAGGTTTTACTGAATAAAAGTACAAAAAAAAAAAACCGGCCTTAATAATATAATTTTACTGCATAGTCTCCTTGTTTAAAACCGCGTCCGAAAGAGTATCATCATGACCAATTTGATAATACGAATTTTCTTTACGAGACCACTCGTCAAATCGAAAACCAGAATAAAATACGCTTAACGTGTTTTCTAACACACACGACTGGGGATTTCGTATAACTCAAAACTGATCGACTATTCAAATGTACAAAACGATGAAATCTGGATTTTCTTCCGTGTACACCAGTATTTCAAACTATAACGCGACCGTTTTCAAAATAAATAAAAAAAAACTATTCCGTATGAGTTTGGAGAACGCTGTTATTTTTATTTCTTTAACGTTTAAAAACCGTTATGTTCTTTACGGAATTCCAAAAAAATTGCACAAACCCTCCTCTTTCATATCATATAGGAGCAACTGTAAACGTTCTTTGAAGCGAGTAATGTACGAGTCGGAAATCCAATTTATTTTAATACCCAAGAACGACTTTGGTCGCAGTATTCTTTTTTTTTTTTAACCAGGTTGCTTCCTGATTTTCGTGTTGTGCCGCTGTTTAGAGTTTTCTTTTTTTTTATAGGAAAATTATTCGGTCGACAGACAAGAAGCAAACGTACGAAAGCGGAGAATACTCGTCAAAACTTACACGTGTATGGATTTATAATATGCAGTGTTTGGCATATTTTATGACGCGTGTGTTCCCCATGATTTTCGCCGGAATTTCGAATAAATTATTCAACAGATACTCGACATTCGTCGAATTCGAATCCCATCGCACGTTGTACCGCTTTTAATTACTTCGTTTGATAATATATACACACACACACACACACACACACACACACACACACATACACGGTTTAATTCGGTTTGCAGCACTGAATTCGACGGAATATTCGCGCGGTACACTGGAATTGTTATTAAAGAACTTATTTGATTCTGTAGAGTTCACATTTAGATTATGTTTGGTATCGACGGTCGGCTGATTAAGGACGTTAAAAAAAAAATCACTGCTCCAACGGATGACGCTGAACGCTCTCTGATGCGATAGATGATGTGAATTTAGAAGTCATATTGGACGGCGAATTCGAATCAAAACCGGTGGTAGAACAAAGGCCAAGAAAAACTGAATGCGGTGAACGAATGCGTTAACATGACATAATTGAGGAGGAAGAAGAAAGGGCGCGAACACCGATACGACGTGATTAAGTTATAACGATGCAGGCCGACGGTCACGAGACTGTGATTTGCCTCAGATTTGTAAATATTTTCGTAGTTTAATATTTGATTCAATAACGAGCCTGCTCAAGTAAAATTGCCTCTACACGCATCAACGATGACAAAAAAAAAGTCAGGTCAGAAAAATTATTTATTTTTGCGTATTATATACACATACGGTTTGTTGTGAGTTCTGTAACAGTTCTCGTACGTTTCGAGAATCTTTTCTCTCTTTATTTCCACTAATCGAAACAATGTAAAAAAAAACGTTGTGTACACGCTTATTTTCGGAAATATTTTTTTTTACTTCTCACTCATATTTGCAACAACATTCAAAAACACTTTCTGTTTTCGTATACTTACACATTTAATTTTTCGTATTCCATAAAACGCGTGTCGAAAAAAGTTAAAAAAAAAAAACAAAACAAAATTCCATTACTCAATAGAGCAGTAAGCGTGTTAGGTTTTTTTCGCCATCGATCGTCGGGCGATAAATTATTTACAAAACTGTTAAATATGTAAGTACCTAAATGATATTATATTATTCATATGACGATCGTGATAATAAAACGAAAATTAATTATTCACACCACACGTTTGTACGTGTTTCTAAAAATAAGAAAAAAAAATCGCTATTCATATTTTTTTTTTTTTTTACGAACGCGACGTTGAATATTTCACGTGTAAGAAAAATAATTACAAAACACGATAAAAGTAGTTGATTCAATTATATTAAAAAAAAAATAATAATTATAAGCAAGAATACGCGTGCGTCTATTCAAAACGTTGTTCTAATTTTTCTAGAGGTAAGTTTAACTTTTAAATCGAATGAAATATTTTTTAAGAAAAAAAAAAAACAAATTTTATCGGCATTTTCTTTGAACCATTAACCGACGTATGTAAATTAGCTTTATAATTTGACACAGAATAATTAGTTGAAAACTTTGTCGTCCCACGGGCTTCGGGTCGTAAACTTATATTCGGAAATAGTTTTGGTGTTATGTTAATTATTATTACATTATGCGTATAACAATTTGTAATTACAAGTACATAACACGTATACTGTATATATATACGGCGCACAGAAAATTATGTTCCTTTTGAGGACATTACGCGTTTTTTTATTTTAACAACGAAATAATTTTTTTTTCAGTTTTATTACGGTTAATGTACGCGCGCGTGTGTGTTTTTTTTTGTTTTCCGAATTTCGTTGAAACGAGAATTTCACGGAAATTTCACGTGACGCTGGACGCTACGACGACGACAATTTTTTTTTTTTACTGAAAGCATTCCGACGAATTACACTCGGACTCGTTAGGATTTGTCGGAAAAAATGTTTATAAATTATTTGACTTTGAAGACAAAAGATAGTACCGAAAAGTAATGCGCCGCCCCGCCAGCGAGTTCGGATACAGATGGCATAAAACTCACTCGCGTGTAGTAATTCAGACCGACTAAATAACGTATTTATGGAGTCGACACACGAAAGTATTAAAACGAGAAGACAACAACAACAGCAAAAAAATAGAGAAAATTCATATTATTAATATATTTATATATACTCGTATTTTGTTAAAAGCGTACACCATTTTTTCATTGAAAATTCTTATCAAAATACTTTTTTATTTTTCAATTGACGCGTCGTAGAATAATTTTTGTTAGATTTTATTTTTCGTGAAAAAAATCGCCAAGAAAATTATGACAATAATAGTGTAATTTTTTTTTTTTTTCATGTAAGTCCGTAAGATAGATTTATCGTTGACAATATTCATCGTGTTTTCGTTTTCATTATTCTATTATATCATCTTATACGTCTCGCAAGTTGTTTATTAATTCAAATCCAAATAGAGGGTAATTTGTACAGAACGTGACACGAACGTGACGGACCATAACGGTTATTGGATGAATAGCGTTTGCGCGACAACGTGTGCAGTGCCGGTTATTTAAAATTATTTTTTTTTTTTTTGTTACCCCCTTAAGGGCCCGTAATAAATCGTATTTTTAGACTTTTTCTTTTTTAACCGCGGTGTATATAAAATGAAAATCATCATACGTATTTCCATCACGGTCGACTGTATTAGAATAATATGGAGTTTTGAGGAGCGTTTTGTTTTAGCGTCGCGGTCGTCGTAAAACTCACAATTTCAACAAACCCTCGCGATTATGTTCAGTAGACAAAAAATAAAAAAAAAACCGCTCGCCAGTCCGTACATAAATTTGTATATATTTCACGAGTTAAATCGTAATACACTGAATAAATAGATATAATAAAAGTCGAATTAATTTTATTTTTTCATACCGTATATATATATATATTTTTTTTTTTTGTCTTTCGGAAATAATACGCGACGAATTGATGTAGTTATTATTATAATAAAAATAATAATAATTCGTGTGTACATGTAGATTCTTTTTTTTTAACATTGTAAAATTTATCGTCCGGCATTTGCATAACACGACCCGTCCGTATATTACGACGCTATTTAGTCGAGTTGTGTGTTATACGAATATTTAGTTCAAGTGACAACTGCGACGGACTACACTTTTAATCGTGTAAAAAACGGGACAGAAATTATGTGCGATTAGGCATATTAATAATATTAATAATAATAATAATAATAATAATAATAATAATAATAATAAAATAAAAAGCGAACAACGCCGCTAATTGCGCAATATTAAAACGTACGTAACATATTTTAATTGCGACAATATCGTCGAATTCGTATCCATTTGCCTCGTCGATTTGAACGATGAGAAAATACACACGCCGCGGGGACGGGACGTTTGTGAACGAATTGATTCTTCGGATTCAGAGGAAAAGAACGTTAATTCATTCCGTTCGATGGACTTGACTCTCGTTTCCAACTTCAATCTACGCCGTACCGAGTACCGCCGAATCATCATTATTTCATAATATTTATATCGTTTTATATGGATCATTGGCTTATACGAATCCCCGGACATTGTTTTCAGTTATCCGCGACAGCCGACACGCAATTCATTACGCACATAAACTCAACAAATCACTACTTTTACCCACAATTAAACTATTTACTATCTATTGTCGACCTATAATTTGCTACAATAAATAATAAATACGAATCACTCTACTTTATGATTTTTGATTTCCAACGTTGTTTTATGTTCTTATCACGACGAACATTTCTATTTATTATCATACAGTGTTATATATATATATATACTTGAATATACTCGTATTTACTTGAAAAACTAATAAAATAATGACGATATCATAATAGTTTTGTGTTTACCGAAAAAGGTGGATGTTTCCCTTTGCAGGAGAGGTATGCGAAGTTTCAGGCCGGCCATTTTGAAATTTCACCAGATATAAATATTGTACGTTAGAATGATTAGATTGATATACGTAGTATTAACTTCTTCTATTTCAACAATACTCATCAAAGCAGACGAATCGGGATTATATTTTAAGTAATGATTGTAACCGTACACCCTATACCACACACCCACCGCAAATGACGCTTCTGCTACTTTACAACCGTGATTATAAGAATACTTTTAAAGGTTATCAGAAAGTGACAGAAAAATTGAGTCCCTGACAGGGAGATTGATGCACGATACGGAGACATCGTACAGAATCCCACTCCCGGTACATGATTTTTAATTTTTGAGCGAAGAAAGGAACTTGAAATTTCATTACACCCCATCGGCCGATATGCGTATACGCGAAGAACAGAACGATATTCTTATACGTCCGACCGGAGACCGTGTTACACGTGTATTGGAATTATCATCTAAACAAACGCTATAGCGATCATTAGCGTAAATATCCGGACAATACTGCAAGTGGTACGTCTGTGTTTACAGCCGCGAATACTCGTTATCGGAATGTTTCCGAGTAAAAATGTTTTGTTTTCATAACGACAATCGCTTTTAACGTTGTGAGCGCGGCGTGTAGTTTATTGAATTGAAACGAAGTGTACGACGGTTGTTCGCGATGATACGATTGAATCCTATAGCCGTTCTCTCTCCGTTTTTCCGTGCTCTTTTTAAGTGCGGCGAACGTTACGCGACGTAGCGAGACAAAAGCGTATTTTCGCCACTTTTTACTACTGGTAAAACACGCATTATCGCACATGGAATTTTAAGTTTTCGTACGGAGGACTGCGCGACTCGCTATGACTGCGGTAACTGCAATTAATGTATTTTGTTCAGCTCGCGCGATTGCGATATATTTTACCGAGGCCACTGTGCGAATGCGTATAAAATAATAACGCGATAACGCCGCGGACTTGTGTACGCGATAATTTTCCCGTTTATCGCGTTTTCGTCCCGGAGTAAAACGGCGGCATACGCGCGGACGCACGAAATTCTCGCCGATGTTATTCGATATAAATAACGAAAAAACCGCGTGAATGCTTTAGAATAGCAGTTCGCGGACGGGGAAAGAAATTTTATAAAGACAAAAATTTATTTCGTAAAATAATAGGATTTGTAGTATAGTGAACGTAACCGCAACGATACACGATCTTGTTCAGCGCGATAAAACGCATACAGTTATTATCACAATATGGTGTTAGTAACAAGCGGGACAAACGAAAAGTTGTCAGACGTGATAATATTATGATTGTTCCGAAAGCGGTGATAAAATATTCCCTTTTTTTTAATAATAATAATAATAAAAAATAGTTCATTTCGTCCTATAAACGCATTGTATTTCAGACAAGTCGGTATGAGGAGGAGATGGGAGATTTAAATGGTTCCGTTCTATTGCGGTACTTTTAGTAAGGCGAATGTCGGACAAAAAAAAAAAAAAAAAAAAATAGTTTGATTAAACGTTAGATAAATTAAAAAAAAAAAAAATTCATAAATCTCTCGAATAAAAAAAAAATTACATTTTTAAATCGATCCCGTGTTTAAAACCGTTTTTATTGTTCTGTCGAAAACTTTTTTTTTTTTTTTTTTTTTGTATATACGTAAATGATATTCCTAAGTGTTTCGCAATATATTTATTACGATTAAGCGAGATGAACGCATAAAGTCACAAATATTTAACTCGCCGACCCGAATGACTTTTTGAATTTTTTTTTCTTTCTTTCAAAACGTCCGTTTATTACATTTATATCGATATTTTTTTCTTGGATTTCTAAAAAAAGAAACGAAAATCGATCTAATTAAAATATATTACTTTGGACGAGTCAGAAACAAAAAACAAAAAAAACGTCTAATAATCAATTTTTCTATGTCGTTATTTATAGTTTTCATTTTTAACAAAAAAACACCTATACACAGATGAAACGCGCGTATTTTCTGAGAAAAAAAATACGTTCTTATATGTTTTGAAAATAGAAGTTTTTGTTGTTTTCAATCTACTTGTATTGTTGTTTTTGGAGAATATCGAATTGTACACGGCTTAATTTTGGTCTTTGGGGATCCCGGTTTGTTATGTGCGTTACTCCGAACAAGATCAAAATTGTGCGCAAACGACAATTCTCTTTAAATCCGTTTATACCGTTACAGAATGATTTTCGGCGAACTTCGGCGTGGTTTTTATTCTCTCGCGATCTTTATTCTGTATTGGAAAATCGAATGAAGCTGCAGATTTCCGAGGAGGGCGTTCGGAATGCGAACGTATCGTAAGACCAATAATTTTTGCTGCCAGGCGACTTACGTTCCGTTCAAACCAATCTTATTGATTTTCGTATATATTATTATTAGAACAAGATCCACTGTCCGATTCGGTGCCGAAATCCCCTCACTTATTATCATGTTTGATGTAGCAAACCGTTTGTGTTCATATTATTATATCGGTCGATTTCCCTTCGCTCGAAAAATTAATAATGCACAGTGCCAAACACGTCAAATGTTTTTTTTGCCATTCAAAACCAAGTCTCGCCGCAAAGTATTGTTTCACGATGCCAAATCGGAATTCTAATAGTCTTCTAATAATACTTTTTCGAATGTTTTTTTTTTTTGGTCCTTTCGGACCTCTCGAAGATTTATTCGCCCTCGGGAATAGCTGGTTTCGGCCGACGAGCGCGTCGAACGGCCGAAATAATGAGTAGTTTTATTGTGTATTATTATTATTATTTTTATAAATTTTTGTCGGCCGTATATAGAAACGGAAAACGCCATTCGTGACGAAAACGTGCAGTAGTAACAGAGCGGATTCGGAACATTTCACTTAAAACAGTAACGCATTAGAGATACGATGAAGGGAAAGGGGCAAGAAAAGACTATATCAAACCGATTAAGTTGAATTAAACTCTAAGAAGCATTTCTCTCTACAAAATTCTCCACATTCTTATCGGCCGCAGCGCGCGCGCTTTTCCGTAATAATATCAAATAGTCGTCGTCGTCGTGCAGCGCAATATAAACACAATTTTCCGCACGAAGCGAAACCGAACGATTAACATTCCGAAAGCGATTGCCGTCACACACACACACACACACACACACTGTAATCTTATACGGAAATACGCGACTTAATCAAATATACGAAATTCGATTGAATTCAACAAGTTTTTTTTTTTTTTGTTTTCTTTGACAAATAATAATTAAATATTATTAACGCCGCCGTTCGTTTTATTGGCACCGACGACGGGGTTCGTACACAACAGGATTTTTACGGGCGTCGCGAACGAAATCGGTGTTTGTACGAAATAACTGGCTCCAAACAAATCCACGAATCGAAAAGGCCACCAAAAGCGTATTTGCCAAACGGTAAAAAAAAAAACCAACCGACCGCGACCAACTATTGTGACGTAACGGCCGTACAGTAATAATAATAACAATATTATTATTATTATTATTATTATTATTATTATTATTTTCGTTTGTGTGTACCAACACTATTTTATTGTTTCCGCGATCCGATAACTGAGGTTTTTTTTTTTCGTTTTCTTTTGCTTCTCGACATTTCGATAGGCGAGGAGCAGTGGTTGAAAAATGCAAAATTGACGACGACGGAATGCTCGACCCGTATTATTGATGAGAAATCCGGTACCACTTTTTTTCTTTTTACGAGACGATAAAAATAAAAACGATTCCTATTCCTTCCGCCGCGCTCATGTGTACACACGGCTCCGTGAGACCATATACGCGCGTGTTACAATAATATATACGTGTGTTGTCCCGCGTGGAATATAAAACACACTATAGTTTTATTTATGTACGTCGGACTTGTTGTGGCGGTACGGGGGGGACGCGCGTTCTCGAAATGCGACTTGCAACGACCGAATCAAAAACGATTTTACGAATGGCTGGGAAAGTCGGGGGAGAAAGAAAACGTGTAGTAGCGGTAGTGAAAAATGATAAAGTGTATATAATGATGAAATGCCGTGGTTTTTATTTTAGTGTTTACACGGATTTAGGACACGTAAAAGAAGCGAAATCGTCTTCGGAATACGTTATCAAGAACGGTAAAAACGCGTGTTCTCTAAAAAAAAAAAAAAAAAAAAAAAAACAATCGTTTGATACGTTTAAGGAGATGAGCGAGAATGAAAAAGGTGTAAGGGCAACGACATGTGCAGCCGATTTTCCGAACTCGGTTCAGCCGAGCAAGAGACGTCTCTCTCCCCGATGATTTTTCTAACGCGTGGTTCTTCCTCGTTTACGTATCGTTCGCTCTCTTGTCTGGACCGTATTTTGCTCCGTATGTGTGTGTGTGTTTAAGTTTCTAATCTTGTCGATTTTATAGAAATTAATAACCATTCAAAATTTTCTGCCAACGCTTTGATTATCGAAGCAGCAACAGCAGCAATCAACGTAACATTTCACGACGTGGTGACCGTCTACGATTATTCGTCGATTGCTGCGTTTACTTGTAAAAGCATTCTGTCGAGTACATGACATTATTGTGACGACGCTGGTCTCGACGGACGTTTCTTATTAATTATACGGTCGTAGAAAATGTGTTTGATGTTCGTTCCGGATGTCATATAACGATAGCTGATCTCTCATAATAATAATAATGACAATAATAATAATAATAATAATAATAATAATAATAATAATAATAATAATAATAATGACAATAATAGCTTTTCGACTTGTGAATAATAAACGTTGATTAGTAGAACAAATTTTTTTTTCTTTGAAAAACGCGAAAAATTCACATAGTCCCAATTAAAATATATCGACTTAGAGCTAAGAAGATTCTTCTTTTTCTTATCAAAATCAAATTCGGTTCGCTCGAAGTGGCCGAATTTCGGTCTTAGACGTTTCGCCAATAATTTGTTTGCCCGGAAAATTTGGATTGATATAAAATATTTAGATTATAATATTGTACACATTGTACTGCAAATATTTGTACGGCCGCGTTCAAGTGTAAATCACACAACAAGTTTGTAACAAAACAACATTTTTTTTTTTTTTTTGTATACACGAAAACATAAATGTACAAACGTTTCTCGACATTCTCGAAAAACTTTTACGGAAAATTGTTATTATAAATTATACTTTATAAACGTTAACAAATTTTATTTGTTTTTTTTTTCCGTTAGAAATATTGTTTCGAAAATTCTCACGTTACGCCCGTTCGTTTTGTTTTGTTTTTTTTTGTTGAAAATACGAAATAAGATACTGTATATATATATAATATATACGCGTTATATAAAAAAAAAACCTATTGAATTATAATTGTGTCAAGTTGGCAGCGGCGAATACAATCGGAGTCCAACAAAAATCGATATATCTATATTTTTTAAACAGTAAATAAAAGCTAAGTTCAAATTTAAAAAAAAAAAATCACAATAAATAATAAAGATATAATTCGTACATTTTTCGAGTAATTTTTCATATTAACAAATTCTTTTTACCCGAATCGATTTTTACGATTAAACGACTGTTAAACGACACCGATATTTATGTACGTTTTTACTATGGAAAAATTAAATTTTTTTCAAAAAAAAAAAAAGAAAGAAATTACGATAAATAATATTGTTTTTACAACGATTTATGCGTACCTCTACTCGTATTACAATGGTAATCTATGTGTGCTCGTCTTGTCGCTCGTCTAGAATGGTGTGAGAAGTTTTCGAAAGTACATCGAAAACAAATCGCATCGTTGATTGCTTCGCCGTCATCAACGAAATTGCAGAGAAGAAACGTAATTATTATTTTGAAATTAAAAATAAGAACGCGTCATACGTCAATTTCGACATTAATTCCACGTGTTTTCCGTAAGACGAATAATCAATTGGTGTTACGAAATACGAGTGGAAAAACTGGTTTCAAAACATATTTTACGTCGTACGAAAACGTGTGTTTATTTTTTTTTACATATTAATGAATGATGTCGACGAATATTCGTATAAAACTAATTTTAATTTGAACGAAAAAAAAAAGGAATTGTCTAGAAGACGTGTTGTGGAATTGAAATCGTCAGGAGCTCACAATTTCGTCGGAAACGAAAGGTCTGAATTTCAACTGTATGCATAATTGTCGCGAAAATTCGAATCGAAATTGCGGAAATTACTTAAAAAAAAAAAAAAAATTAATAATAATAATAAGCGTTCGATTCGCGTATTGCGTTTCAAACGATACGGTAAACAACGGGATTTTTTCTTTTTCAATATTTACGTCGTGATACGCGTAGTAGTTTTGGAAATCCTGCGTCGCACGTATCCCTTCTTCCCCTATCGAACACACTCCCTTCTTTACATTCGCATTTGATATTAGCATATCGCGACGAGACGAGATAGATTATCAATGCCGACGAGAGCGCGTAATGTAAATATTATCCTACGCGAAGGAGTTTGATGATCGCCAATCGGTTTTTGTCGAACCTGCAGAGGGTGCCATGTTTGTTATTTTATCGTATACGTACGGTTGTAAAAATCGTGTCCTTTTGCACAGTCCTTATCCGAGTGGAGCAGATATTGCGTTATACTGCAGGACGACGGAGTATAGTGTGTAATATATTGTAATATATTACCGTGTTTTATCGGAAAGAGTAAAAGAGAAAAAAAACGGAGAAAATGATGGCAATGAATAAAATTACCATCGCCAATATTATTTTCATAGACACAATAAAATGCCCCGGGGAGAGAAGGGGGAAAGGTTGGCGTATAATATGTAATTGAAAGGTTATATAGTGACACGAGAACGGAAAACCATAAAATGCTTCTTTATTTTTTTCGTTTTATCGAAAGGAGAGAAAACGGCGTTTAGTTATGTGCGCGCGCGCGTTAAAACGACGAAGCGTTACGGAGAAAAAAAAACCATCACGAAGAGCGCGTATATGTTTGAAATATATTTTGGTTGTTTATTTCTCAATTGAAGTACCGGTGCGATAAAAAAAAAAAATACAAGATAGATACAAGTAACTAATTTTATTTTTATATAAATCAGAAAATTACGATGTTATAACCATAAATAATGTAATGTATTATAAACATTCGTTATTAATACGTCACTGAAACGTATCTGCAGGTTACTAATACCACGAATATGTTGTGCGAATGATAATAATACTGTTAATGAAGAAAATATGCACGTAACACGTTATAATGAGGTTAGAAATGTCTTTTTTTTAATATAAAATATTATACAAATAAATACTGATTCGATTTATTTACTGAAAATAACAGCGTACATTTAACGCCAAGGTTTGAAATATCAAATAATAAACGTTATTTGATAATATTCTGTGATAAGACGTTTTGGCGCGTACACCGCGACGGTAACCGATTCGATATACAATAATATACGATTTTATAAAATTCGTCAAATGTCGTTAGTACCTTTAAAAAAAAAACGGTATTAGCCGCATAGATGGATTCTTGTTTTTACAAGATTTTTCATTCTTGCACCGGGATAGACACATTTATAAATGGGTGTAAATATTTTATAAGATATAACCGGAGACGTGTTGGATCGGACAAAAATGAGAAGTAGTATTTTTTTCTTCGAATTCATCGGACGTATTTGGTTGATGCGCCAATGGTCAAAATTGCTATTTGTGGCAAACATGATTTCTCGAAAATTCGAAAGTATCCGCTTCACGCAAAAATACAGCGTTCAATTCATTAACGCGTTATACTATTATTTTAGTGTTACCGGCAATGGAAAAAAACAAATCGAATTTTCGAAAATAGTAAAGCGAATACGGTTTTCGTATTCTTTACTTACGTTTCTGACGCATTAATTACGCGGATATTATAATGACGTCGACGTGAGTGTGCCAGAAAAGTGCTTTTTATTTTTACGTTTTTTTTTTTTTTAAAACGAACGCGAAAAGGTTAATTCGCGTTGTGAATATTATTATAAAACGAAACGCACGTGGTAATTCCGCGTAGATGCTACAACATTTTGTATAGTTTTTGATACATTCCGAATATTAATTTTATCTGTTTAAAATATAATGAGACGATGTGAAAAGTTCGGTGTGTAAATTTAGATTTAAAAAATAAACATATTAAGCCGTAGAATATAATATATAAAAAGAAAAATAGAAGATACGCCTTAAAGCGAGTTCAATTTCGTTTTCTATATATTGTACGCGTTCACTCACGGTAGATTGATAAAAATTTTTTTTATTATTTAAGTTTCTTTCGCGAAAAAAAACCTATTAAAACACGATATTCCCAAACATCAAATACGAGAAAGAGCAAAAAAACATCTCGTGTACAGTAAGTGACGAAGGAAATATTCAAAGTTTTGCAAACACGCTGAACAAAGACAACAGGCATATATTTTATACGTAATAATAGGTTAAACGCACGCGCGTAATTCGTATTTAATCGCGCGAATATTCCAAAGACTTATTATTTTTTTTCGTCGCAATATACTTCGAGTTTATGTACGTACGCGATAGCGAAGAAAAGAAAAAAAAAGATTTTATGAAAAACGGATTATTTGCACATTTTTCGTCTTATATCAGTTGTATACGAACGAGAGACGTTAAACATATTTTCAAACGAAAAAATATTCGGAGTTTGTAGCCAGAAAAAAAAATACTATTATAAAAAGGAGACGTGAAAAATGAAATGATTTTCTGTGATTCTGTTTGTGCCCTTTCCATTCCCTCATCTATTTGTTTTGTTATAAATATGACTGTGTTTCAACTCGTTTTTTTTTGTATTTTAACACCGCTCTCGGAACGACAAAAATACTTTTCTCGACTACTTTAAGTACTCCGTTGAAACCAGCTATTATTATTATTATTTATTACGAATGTGTAACAATAATTCAACTACTGGTTGTAATAAAACCAAAACGTATAAATCAATCCGCAAAAATCGTTAATACATATAGCAGCGACATTTGACATTATAACGAATACGACGAGAAGCTTAAAAAAACTTTTTTCCTTGAAATAATAGTAATAACAATAATAATAATAATATATAACATGTATGGAAACGGACCTTTGTCAACGAGTATATATTGGATAGGCATTTTTCAAAATGTATTTGCTTAACTATAGTATACGCTCTTTTTCTTTCTCTTCGCCCCCAATCTCTATCCAACACACAAACGAGATGAAATATTCTCTTCGATGGTGATAAATCATACCTTTATCCATCGCACCAAGTGTCAATATGCTCATAAATGATTTCAAATCTTTGCGACTCGCTAAAAAACCAACTCGCTATCTTTTTCTTAACGCGCCCCGAAGCGAATCGTCTCATACGGTTCTCACTCGTTTTTCCCAAAATAAAAGTCACAAAACTATCTCTCTCGCGTATACAATTTTGTAAGTTAAATTTTTTCTTTTTTTTTTTTTTGTATATTTGAATTCTAAACCCGGGCATATATATATTCATACGAAAACCCGCGTTACAATCGTCCGTTCGCGTTATAATATATTTGTGTAATTCTAATGAAAACCGTTGCACATTTTTTTGATAACGTTATAATGTAATAATCGTAAAAACTACACGGCGCCGCTCACAACAAGACGGCGTTACGGTTAAGACCTAATCCAACGGAGTTTCTTTTTCTTCTTTAACTAAATTACGCGCGGCGTTAACCCAAAGTTTGTCTTCTCCCGTAACATGAATACGTAATGCGTGTTGCCGGTATTTTCATTTATTCCGCGACGATACGGTGCGATATTATAATACTGCATTTGCCCATTCGTCTTTGATTTAAAATGTTTTCCGTTATGCCGTATAAATTGTTTTAATTTTTCCGTTTTAACGTAGTGGGCTTCATCAAGAACAAGTCGACTGTTTTCAATTAGGAAGCGCGTACGACTCCGCAGCAAATGTATCCTTGGCGCCCCCGTTGCAGCTAACGTTTGCCGTTACCTCGGCGTACTGTTAAACGAACCAGTTACAGGCAACATATTTTTTATTCGTATGATGTGTGTTTTTTTTTTAAGAAACGGGTAAATAACACTGGCCGATTATTGTCTAGTGAATGTTTGATTATTTTCAGTCCTTGAACATGATTTTGGCTTTAGTTTCTGTACAGATCGGCTTTAGTTTTCGAGACAATTAACACTCCACTTCCCATCGTATTACGTTCCAAGCGCCGCGTTTCTTCAATATCCGATAACGGAACAAGAGCGTACACGCCGGTATAAGGTATACGTCATCGGCCGATTCCGGAACAGGACATTTCCATTTCCATTTTATGTAACGATTAAACCGGGTCCACGGTTCATCTGCACGCAAAAACAGCAATCGTAATGGTCGGATTGTTGGCTCTCCCTCTATTCACCACAGTGGTTCCCAATTGGTGGTGATCCGCAGGGACTCGTCTCAAGTGGGAAATTTAAAAAGAACTGGCGAAATTGGGTTTTATAATTTTTTGTTATTTACTCGAAATGAGTGATGTAAAGAGGGGGTCGTGATTGAAATCAGGTCGTGGTCCGCGGCGACGGTGGAAAATTTATAAAAGTGGTCCGTGCCTAGTGTTGAGTCGGGAACCAATAGTTACGCCGAATCTCGAACTCTCGCCCTCTCCACGTTTTTCCCGCACCGTTCTAAGCATTCTAACCGACACAAGTTCCATTTGATATTTTGTCGGGAGTCCGGGACTTGTCCGGGACCAAGCAAACGATATTTTTATTTTTTTTTTTACGTTATTCGACAAAAAAAAAATCAGTTTAAATCGATTGAACCGGTAAGTATAGTTTATTTTCGGTAAGTATCGCGATATATATATAAAAAAACTATGGTTTTACAATTATGTCACGGGGTAGAGTTGGCAATTGTGTTTTGTTTTTCGTGTAAATCGAAAGTGAATTTGAAAAAACACAAAAAAAAAACGAAATACCACGAATTTTTTTCCGTTCGATTCGCGTGTATGGAAAACAATTAAATTTTTTTTAGAAATAAATTCTATACGAAATCGTCGACGAAACTCCGTAAGTGAGTAAGTAAAAAAAAAAAAAACGAAAAAGTCTACGCAAGAATACCAAACGGAGTGGGCCGTGTTAATTTTCGATTTTTGCAGTTTCTATTCGCTCAAACACACCGCGATAATAACCGACTGCTGCTGCTGCTGCTGCTCGCGGGTCCAGCGGCGACCGTCACATTTGAATTGCACACCGAAAACGTCTTGTCTTCCACGACGACGGTGAAAAGAAGAAACGTCGACTACGATTTACGATGATAAGAGGAAACGAAAACGAGCCGGCGAAAGAGTTTCGAACGTGGGGGGAGAGGTGAAAAAAATATGGGAATAGGGAACAGGACGTTTTTTAAACGAGAAATATGGAAAAAAATCCGGTACGAGACGTGCGTGCGGGAAAGCACATGCGTGCGGCGCCGCCCACCGCGAATAGGAACGGCACCGCCGGGGTCGCGACGACGACGATTCGTCGCCGTCAGTACATTTACCGCCGGCCGTACGATCGCGTCGCGCCGCGTACGATGACAAAATAATAATAATTTTTTTTTTTTCATTCTCACGTACGATTATTCGGTCGAAGAATTTCTTTTTTTTTTTTTTGAAAAATTCGTCGCGCGCTTCGATCGAAGGCCGATGGATTGTCGTTTTTTTTTTTTTTTTTTCTTTTTAACGGATCACAGCAGACAATCATGCAACGGCTCGCGGTAACCGAGTGCAACAGGAGCCGTTGAATAAAAAAGAAGGAAAAAAGAAAAAAAGATGCTGTTGTTTTGCCAGAGACCGGACAGATACGTGATCATCTGGTTGTTCCAGATACTGACCGTCATCTGTGCAGGTGAGCGCGACGTTGAATCACGCACGGGGCGTATTAATGTAAAAAAAAAAAAAAAAAAATTGTATTATTCGTACAAATCACGCCGGGCGAAAGTGAATCGAAAATTTCGAATGATTTTCCGCGCCGTTACCAGATAACAAAAATCACGAAATATTATTCGCACGATGATTTTGTTTTTGATTTCATACGGAGAAAGAACTCGCGTGGTCTCTCAATGAATAGTCGCGATACCCGCCGAGCGATCGTCTTTTTTTTTTTTTTATTTACGTCGTGTTAACGAAAACAAAAAAAAAAAAACACGGCCTAATTCACGAAATCGCTGTGAACGCGCGCGGACTCGCTGTTCCTGGTGATGATATTTTTCAGTTTCGAATTCGATTTAAAAAAAAAAAAAAACTATTTTGGAAAAAATAATTTCTAGAGTTAGAAAAACAAAGAAGACATCATACTCGCTGTGTTTTGACGAAACTCGAAATATAATTTTTCTTCTAAACTTCTTGTTTCCGAATAAACGGGAATGAAATAGAAACTTATCAAAATCGATTTCGCGTCGAACGGAAATTCGTTTATGAAATTCCGTACGATCGAATATCGTTTGGGAGGGGGGGGGGTTAATAAAAATACTAAAGAAAAAAATAATTATTTTTCCCGCGGACGTGTTCTGAATACGCGGTTTTTTTTTTATTAATACTGTCGCTCGTATTCTAACACTACGTAGACGCCGGCGTAACGCGAGCGATTTATTGAAATAACCGGCGTTATTAATTTTTGCGAATGGATTTCGATAGTACGATGAAAATATTATTTAGAGAGAAAAAAAAACAATTACCAAGCGAAACTTTATAGTGTAAAACGTATTTGTATAATATATATATATGTATATGGGAAATTAATTTCGATCGCTTCGAACTGTTATTAATATAAAACGTACATTGCAAATATATTATTATAATTGAGTACCGGATATATTATGAGTCTCACTTGCAGAGCAAATAACGCGCGCACGCGCGTGTCTGTAGTTCGTAAAATAAATGACGAAGCGGTTGATAAACCGCAGCAATTGTATGATAATATACGGACGAGACGTGGAAAACTCAAGGAATAACGAAAGGAAACAAAAAACAATAATAAATACGCGTAAGATCGTACGCGGAATTCGCTAATATTAAAAGTCCATTTCGAACGTAAATAAATAATAAAGGAAAACAATATATACCAGCTCGCGTATACAGCGGATTCGCGAGAGTGTCTGATATTCAACGCGCTGCTATAACGAGTTTATTATTGCATCGGGGATTGTGGACCAATACGGTTTCTCATAATGTTTTATAACAATGATAAACGCGTTTGTGGACAAAGTCGTCGTCGTTATTTTGTTGTCTTACCTGATAGTGAATAAATATAATATCTCTATGGCAGGAACAACGCCGGCCGCGTGATACGTGAAAACGACACGTCGTGGAATGTAAAATGAATTTCAAACACATGTAAAAACCGCGATTAAATAATATGAATATTATTATTATTATTTTTTCTTTCTTACTCAAACTGTTGACGACGTAACGGTCGTGTTATCGTTAACGAAACGTATGACGTAGTTACGCGAACAAAGACAAGAGAATATTCGAAATGAGTGCCGCATAGGAATACTTTTTCGAAAACGCGTTCGGAATATTTATCCGAATAAAAGAAAAACGCGCGTGTTCAAAGCATATTTGGCGTTTTTTTTTTTTTTTTTTTTTTACCTTCGATAATGTCAATCCTCCACTGTATTTACGACTCGTAATAATAATAATAATAATTATAATAATAAATAAATAATAGGCACGGATGCTATGGCGGGATATCTGCAGAGTTACACGGGAATCAAGTGTGGGATTCGTTTCAAATTAAAAATCTGTGTTTAATAATTACACGAATCCGTTAAATATTGTTGTGTGTGTCTCCGAGATTGTACTGAATTTCGAGTAGATAAAATAAAAGAAAAAAAAACACACACAGTCTTGTACGCAAATCATCGACAGATCAAAAATTTTTCCTTATAAATACCAAAAGTAATAAACATATACCTTATAATATGACTATATGCGTTCATATCCGTTTATCAGTACGTTTATTCTCAACTTTTCCACCAGTTTTTAATTCGCATATTTACGTTACGAAATCGGACGAGAGTTTAAAAATACTGCTTGGAGTGGCGCGAACAGAATATTTTCTAAGGGGATCTTATGTTTGTCTAAAACAGACGTTTCAACTAAAGAAAAAGGTCTGATATATATATATATATATATATATATATAATGTAAATTATAATATCTGTACCTCAGAACCAGACGAACGTAAGTCCAAAAGTAACGACTTTCAGATTATTACACTTTTAGCACGTATAATAATCTGTTTTTCGTCAAACCACAGTGATGGAAGTCGGTTAAAAATTCTCCTTTTATCATTTTATTGGAGCTAAATAAGCGTAAGTCCGACGTATCGTAAGCAATGTTTTCCTAATTTTCATTTATTATGCTATTATGAAAAGTTAGCGTAATGTGACTTACTGTTCGTTTGGTTCTGATGTACAGATATATCATTATTCATTTAATTATAATTTCGTGTATAATAGTATTAATAATAATATTAATATTTATTTTTTGTGAAATTTCATTAAAATTCTATTTGATTAAATTTGATTTATATGAAAATATTTTTAAATGTTTCGGAGTTTCAGGACCTGAAATCCTCTCCTCGGGCACGTCCCGGCTACTTGGAAAACTCGGATATATAAACTTTTCGATGCGTTTTTCTTAAAAATACGTATACGGTACGTATCAGCGATTAAAAAAAAAATTCCACTCGCGTCAATTAAATTATATTTGTTTTAGATTATTCGTTTATGGATTTGCGTAGAATTTTTGTTATATACATTTTTGTCGTCATTGTGCAACGAATAACAACGCGATTTCAATATATTTCATTTTGTCTACTCGTGGAAATTGTATGAAATTTTTTTAAAATTCGATTACTATTATATATTATAATATACGGACAACAAAATAATATATAGTTGAAACCAAACACGAGAACGTTTATAAAATATTCTTTACAACGTGAACTACTACGAAAATCATTAAAACAAAAAGGGTTTGTCCCGTGTAGAGGTAAAAAGTATATTTATAAATACATTTCGATGTTCGAAAATTATACACGAATATCGGCAATAGTAATTAACGCGTAAGACGTCAAATGTTAACGACACACGTGTCAACTTAAATTTTCGGTTTTTTTTTTTTAGAAATCTACGTAAGTGTATAGTGAGAGCTCTGACACGGCTCTTGAACGCGTGTTTACCTATTTAATAATAATTATTATTTTTATATTTCATGCGTGTGCCGCGGACTATAGAAATATTAAAAAAAAAAAAAATAATATTTTTTTTTGAATTTTAAAATACCTTGTCGTGTTTAATATAATTATATTATAACGATATAAGTATAGTTTGCGTACGGAGGAGAAATCGGAAAATTTGAAGTAAAAATTGTCAAATATTATTATTATTATCCATTAGATAATATAAGTATATACTTACTTAGCGAGAAAGTCGTTTGGTCTTACGGTAATGTTTATTTCCTGTGTAGAACAGTAATACAACGTGCTCCAATCGTTACATTCGTACTCATCTTTTTGATAGCAAATTTTGCTAATTTATCGAGGTAATTTTTTCGAATTTCTTAGTTTTTAAACGCGCGGTCCAATAGAGTACCGGATTTTTTTTTTTTTTTTTTGTTAAAAACGTCGAAAACG
The DNA here is from genome assembly GCA_032441825.1 of Chaetogeoica ovagalla. Taxonomy (NCBI): domain Eukaryota; kingdom Metazoa; phylum Arthropoda; class Insecta; order Hemiptera; family Aphididae; genus Chaetogeoica; species Chaetogeoica ovagalla. The sequence goes on from CM063736.1 coordinate 9,458,509, forward strand.
CGAATTTTTTCTATCAAAGTTCGTTCTTGCGTAAATCGATAATATTACGCTCACAACGACTTTATCGATCGCGACGATTTATAGTTATAAAAAAAAAAAAATCGTTATGTAATTCACTTGACGTCCACAACACACCCTGCACGGTCCGCTACATTTTTCTTATTACATGCTATAATTTTTTTTTCTTACCACGAGAAAATTGAATACGATTACAATATATTACAATAATATAATATTATTGTGTATGCCTTCGCGTACAACATATGAATCCGTTGTCCGTAAACCGAACGGGTGAACCGCGTACGATATAATAAGTTTTACTCGTTGGTGAAGGGAAAAAAAGCACATTTATCGAGACGCTCGTTTTCGAGAAAATCGCTAATAAGTTAAATAACGATCGTCAGCCTGCAGTGTTCTCTGATGGAAATCCTTTTTAAGATTATCACTGTTATTATCGTAATATTTTTTGGAAAAAAAAAAACTAAACGTCATCCAGACTTACGGGCGAGTCAGTAGCAGTCTTGTAAAAAATACTTTTAAAAAAGTATTAAAAATATTTTTGTAATACTTTCAAAAAAAAAAGAAAAGTATTTTACGAATACTTGTAAAGTATTTGAATACAAATGCAAGTGTTTCCTTAATTTTACAAATCCACATGACTATTTTTATACTTTTATAATACGCGAGTATATTGTGTTACATATTGCACGCAATTCTATTATAATAACATATAGCCTCATTCATAGAATAATTAATATACTCAGAATGCCAACTCTATCGAGTTTTCGGTACACGTGGATGGAACACTAGCGATTGAAATTATTTTACAACAAATATCGATGGTGGTTGCCTTTATCGATAAAACGATGTTCGTTATTTGATATTTATGATAGTATCGATACTTTATAATTTGTTCTGTTTTCATCGCTACTCTTTTCACCTCAAAGTACAATAAAAACAACATAAGAACAAAGTAATCATTTCATTTTTACAATTAATTGACATTGCATAAATGATAAAACAAGTTAAATAAATATACACATAATATAGGAATGTAGCTAAGGTGAATACATAATCAATAATTTAAAATACGATAAAATAATTTTCGTTTCGTGTTGGCCCGTGATGAATTGAAAACGGGCAAATCGCAAATTAAATCGTCCAACAACACGTGCACGAGTGAACGAAAGACGATGACGAATGAAGAGGAAAAATTGACTAGTTTCCACATTCGTGCGCGTTATGATAAACAATATTTCAGTCGTGATTATTTGGCCCATGTGAGAGTAAAGCACACGACTGTGTACCCGATAATTTATCTTTTTAATTTTGTATTAATGTCACCGTAATCCGGAAACAACGATTAAACCACGAAGTCCAATAAGTATATTGAAAGCAATAACAATAATAATAATAATAATAATAATAATAATAATAAGTGATATAACAAGTATACGGAATACAAAATATAAACGGTAACAATATGAATTACTCATAATATCCGAGTTGTTGGGTGTACGGAATTTATTACGTATAATCCAGCGATACTGATACATTACACATGCATATTATTATTAGTTATCACGTATTTAATTGTTTCGCGACAAGAAATTAAAGTGTACAATTAATTATTATTCAAAACACCTATACCGACTACGGATATTCATTGAAAATTATGATATCGTTATGAAAACGAACGTTTTTTTTTTTTTTTTTTATTATTGATTTTAATGTTTGTGAAAAATTGACGAAACGGATTTCTTCGTAGTATAAATAAATACGGCTGTTTAAATTTCGCTAAAAACACGTCTACAACGTATTCAGAATACTTAAAAGAGATTATATTTCGAATACCGTAAAAATATTCTAAAAAGTATTTGAACACCATTATCAAAATACTTGTATTCGAATGCTTTACAAAACTGGTCAGTAGGTATATGAATGAGAATATACGCGTGGCTGTCGATTGCGCGTATTATAATACATACTGAACACAATTTTTGAAAAATTTTTTTTTTCAATGGCACAACAAATGTAAATAATATTTTTGCATCCTCTCATAATTACAAACACACAAAACTCTTCTTTTTTTTTTTGTACATATGTAACGTATCTTTTACGAATAAATTCGTTTAAACGTTTCCGTTTCTTTCAATCGAATTTCAAACGATTTATTTTTCCTCAACGTCGTCAAACACTTTTATTATTATTTTCTACCGTTAAAAAATACGATTAATTTTAATTATTATTACATAATAATATATTTGAATTTTGATCGAATTAAAATTTACGGTAGTTTTTTTTCTTTTTATAATAACGCTTATGACATTTACGAAACAATTTTTTTTTTTTTTTTGAGAATATTTTATTCATTTACCAAGTTTTATTCGTTCCGTATTCGTCGTTAACAATATAATAGTAACTCGACTGATCATTTTACGGATAATACGTAAATCGCGTTCATTAATTATACTTGTAAACATATTTTTTTCTCCTCCCCTCGAATACTTTTTACGGATTCGTACAAAATCACGGTACACGAGAATAATAATAATAATAATAAGAAAAAAAAAGAAAAACGCGTAAACAAGACAATATATATATATATATTATATATATATATATGAAGACAATTTAAACGCCGATTCGTCGTACGGACAACTGGTGTTTTTTAATAATACGATTTATTAACGCGCGCAGTCGAACGCGATAATTAAACGACGTTCTTTGCGTTTTACCCGATGTCGATTTCATTTTTCACTCGAACGTTTTACAATCGCGTGTTTCGAGAATCGCGTCATTTCAAATAACACGACGAGCGATAAATCAACTCGGCGAACACTTGTTGTATTAATCAAATTTCGTTTCATCGCATAACAAGTATGGTTTTATTGTAGAAAAAAAAAATAAATACAATTTCCTCGGCGTGTTGGGGCCTTGGAGCGTAAAACTCTTCTTTATTACGCGCGCCCGGACACGTGTTTCTCTGACGATTTTACAAAAAATCACGGCCTCGTCGGCCCAACAAATAAATAATAACACGAGCAAGTAAACAAATGGCCCTATTTGGTTTAATCGTTATAATATTAAGAACAAATCGCGTGTAAGATTACGATCATATGAAAAAATTTCCACTTTTGGCTCCGACAATAATGTGTAAAATAATAGAACTCACAAGTTTGGTGGAACTATTATTAGACTGGCCAGCCACGTACCGAAACCTATAATGAAAATCGGCTATTCGAGACGTGAAAACGTAACAATTGTTTAACACGTAAAACGAGGAAAAAACGAACGCGCCGAAGATCACGCGACAACGACGGCTACACGACAACGAATTTTAATTCGCCGGCGAGTCCATCCGCGGCCGACAACGGTCCAACAACGGCGATAAGACAAAAATAACAACATTTACCATTCACGAATATATTTCGTAACGGCTTCAATTTTTATTTTTGAATAACGGCGAAATCGACGCACAACATCACTACAGTCTGCGCGCGCGTTTGAATAATCCAATTACGTTTTTTAAATCGCATTCGGTTAATGCGGGCAACGTTTTCATATTATACCGCGGCGACGAGTACAACGGACTACTGTACTCTCTAAATGTCTCCAAAATATGAATCATTTGAATCGATAACGATATTGCCGTAAAACTCCCAAAGATTTTCTACTGAAAATTATTCTCCGGTACAGTTTAGGTGTACCGTAGATCGGCTCTTATATACGGATTCGTTTCAACTGGGGTCCCCGAAACGGTTTGTCGTTCGATTCGAATTTCTTTATGATAATTCCGTCGATGAAGAACGTTATTTTTAATATTTTAAAATACATTTATAGATTTTCAGACCGCCCGATCGGGGACGCGTTAAATAATTTTTTTTTTTGATTTTTTTTTTCTCGTTGGTTTATAGTGGTTATATGTATGTATACCACTGCGCCACCGCGTACGATAAATATTGTAAAATACGTATTTGGGGGGGGGGGAAACGGTAATTTTTTTTTTCTCTATTTCACACCGTATACGTTTTCCCCCCTATTCTTAAAACGTTCGTTGTTTATTGAAACTCGTAAATTCCGACCGCGTCCGGGTACAATATTAAATAAATAAATAAAAAAAAAAGTACGTATACGATCGCGCGGTTAAAGTTACGTCGTACGCGCGCGCGCGAGAGAGAGGCGAAAATGTTTAAAAGAGAAAAAGATCGGAATGAAATATTCTTATTTTCCGTGCGTAACACACACATATATTATATATATATATATATCAAAAAATAAATAAATATACATTTTATATTATTCCTACGAATTTCCTTTTTACACTCCTGCCCGCGTGCATATCGTTTTCTGTATAATAAACTGTACAGTTTGTGTGTGTGTGTGTGTACAATGATTTGAATTCTGTGTACGATACGAGCGTTAATTCGACAGTGGACGACGGCGGTGGTTGCTCTCCTCCTCGTCCACCCCTCTGGACCGTTATATTTATTTTTAAAACGCGTTTAAAAGTTATTTTTTTCTTTTCATACGTTCCTTGGGTTCGAACATTGTTCGGGGGAAACTATTAAATTCGTTTAATTTAATATATCGCGCTAAACGTTTGCGGTGGGCAGAGGGCCCGAATTAGCGTGTCGGAGAATCGGAAGGAATTGTCATCGATGGTCATTGTAAACGTAGAAAAATGAGTTATTATAACACGTCTGGGATTCGCTTTTGAGCATTTTATCGAGTTTTCCTGGTACGAATTTCAATCCTCATACAATTAATTATAAAAACGAATCGCGTTGTGTAATCGGGCAAATATTAGTAACGATTCGCTTATTTTCCGATCGAAAAAAAAAAAAGAAACAGATTTCCGATTCGACGGTAGTCAGAATTTTTTCTTTTTTTTTTTTTCGTGTTGTCCATTTTATCGATTCGTATGAATTCATACCAGGACTACGCGTGAAGAATAATAATCGAACCTTTCGGCGCATCGTTTCGAATTTTCGGGGGGGGGGCCGTAAAAGTTACATTTTTTGTTTTTTTTCCCCCCGTAGTATTTTATTGAGCATGAAGTTCGCTCTAGCCATGAGAAATGTAACAAAACGCATCGGGGCGACGACGTTATAGTTACACTCGTATCGCTTCGTTGTCGTAGGCAGGGGCGACGACGGTGTAAAGTTACGATGACACGCGGTTTGAGTGGAAATCGAGACCACGAAACGGAACGAAGCCGAACCTACGCCAACTCCCGATAGCGCGACGAAGTTCCGATATACACTGCTGGGAAGTCGGATGCTGAAATTCGCACGTACGCGTGTTTTGAATAATATCGTGTGTGTGTGTGTTATTAACGCGAGCAGAAACGCGTCCCAACCGTTCCGCGATTGTTTTTCGGGCGTAAAAACATCTATTCAACTCTCTCCCGTCGTCGTATTCCCCGCTCGTTTCATCTCGGCATTTCATTTCGCCCGCGCGAATACACCGGCGGCTATAACATCTCGATAACATCTCTCCGAAACTATGAACACAGCAGCACGCGCAGTTTGCTCGGAGAAGAGCGCGAGAGCGACATAAGATAAAGTTATACACACACGCACGTATATATCTGCCGGAAGTTTGCGTTGCGTGTACAGTACGTTGTTGCGCCACTATACTCGTACACGTGGGAGAACGAGTCCGTGTTTTTTTGAAGACGTACACGACGCGATTTTAAACGGTGTGTGTGTGTGTGTGGATAAATCGCCGATTTCGAAAAAATCGTTTTATTCTATACGTGCTCAGCAATAGACTGTGTGGAGCGTCAAACAATTTTAGCTTCGATTGATTTTTAATGGATTTGTTTTTGTTTCCGCGTTCGAGAACGACACTTACTATCACGACGACGCGTCTTAGTCTCAACGGTAACTGGTCAACCGAGCGAGATTAGTGCAGTGTGTTCGTTTTCATATTATATTTCGAAAGTTTATACTATAAACGAATGACCGTATAAAATGTATCAACGGTTAATATTGACGAAATAAAGAAACCATTGATCTGGTTCGTTTAAAACGCCTACAAGTGACACAGAAGAATACGACGACGATACTGTTAATGAGAAGTATACATGTAAATAACTCGTGCGTTTATTTATCGAAAGAACTCTAATTTAGAGTGACTCTAATTGAATCGAATATTGTAAAATGTAAAAGGCGTTAGCAATAATGTTGTATTGTGTAAAATAAATCTCTTGATATTGTGTTTTTTGAGAAGTCTGTGTTTATATATGTTAATACAAAAAGGTACGTAAAATCAAAATAATACGATTTTTATTTTCATATTTAAACAAAATTAAAAAGTAAGTGTTTACAAAAAAAAAAAAAAAAAAATGTGTCCTCGGACCAATATAATAAGTTATAGCTATAGGAGTCCGTGTCTTCATACCAATTGCAGAGAACTGTTGTCCTAACGTGATCATCGAATTGATAATATTATACAATTAAATAGGTAATTTTATTTCGGGACATTTTTTTTTTTTTTAAACAAGTCATAAAACGATGAATACTATAATATTATATTCAGAATTCGCAGATTTTAAAGTATATTATTCTAAAATTTTAAAGTATTTATTAATATATATATATATATATATATATTATGTCAAAAATATTGTATGTTTCATAAAGTGTATCGTAAGTAGAGCTATTGCCGCATAGTGTTATTTGTGATTGAAATTATATTATCGAATAGTACAGGAATGATGAGAAGAAGAAAAAATGTTATGCTTTGAAAAATGCCTGATATCGGATATGAGAAATACAGTTACAGGTACGTAAAAACAATATATTGTTTCGAATGTCAATAATGAGGAGTGTGCGAACTTCTTAAGCCCTGTTTCCTCGAGCGCGTCCGTATAAATACAGTGAAATTGGTTTTTTACAACACGGGACCATTCGTCAAACGGTTTATTGGAATTCAAAGACGACTCGCGTTCAACCCTGCAAGTCGACACTCTACGAATCGCGTAGTTCGTCCATTCGAAAACGTCGCGGAAGAGGACGACGGACGAGTGGAACCGGCGTAGAATGATAACCGAAAAGACAAAAAGCCGTCCGGACGTCGTCGATGAGAGACAATACTGAACGGATACGGACATCGTGGACAATAAAGGGCTCTGATAATGTACTAAAATAAAAATTAACGGTTATTGTTTGATTCTCATCCAAAATAATTGTTTTACAAAGAAATGGTGTAATTGTGCACAATCGAACTTGTACGGAAACAATAGGAAAAATCGTGAAAAGTTTTGCACAATTCACCGAGTGCGAAAAGAAATTACCCCGTGCGTATATATACACACATATAGAGCAGCGCGCCATATTTCAAACGTCCAGTTTATTTTCTCGAAAATAATCGTTCAAAGCAGCCGGGTCGTGTGAAAATATCGTTTCGCTCGCAAATTTGTCGTAAGTATAATTTTTATTATTATTTTGTTTACGCTTTAAGTGGTTAAAAATTGGATAGAAAACAATGCAATGTTTTCAGCTCTATAATTATTTTTCATATATATATATATGAAATCGTATTGATAATATTTTTGTGGGGAAAATATAGCGCGAGTGACGTTTTCCTATTTTTTTTTTTTAATATTGAAATGTCCTTTTATTACAAACGTTTCTTTTTCACTTTGCCCGCACGATCGCGCGTCCAGGAAAAGGGCATAGAAATCTCGTAATTTCGAAACGTGTAAACATTGTAAATTCTACGTTCTTCAGTAAGCTCTTTTTCCCCTCGGTGTCACCAATCGTTAGGTGTAGCGAAGTACGCTTGTATTATATTTTACGCAGGAGTTAGTACATGACACTTTTCTCAACTCGTTTTTCCCAATTAAATTTCCTATAAAAATATTATTTACGATATTATACGAAAAAAATCGAACATTTTTTTCCCTTTATCTAACCTAATCAACGTACACCCGAGCGATACATTGTAAAAAAAAGAAAAAAACAAATGGATCTGGGAACAATGCGGTTATAGAAACTTGAAATATTCGCCAAATATATTATGTAACTTTATATTATATAAAGCAAAACAAAAAAAAAAAAATTAACAAAAAAATCGCCTTCGACTTTTCGCTATTTATAGCTATTATAAATTTTCAAAGTATTTGATTTATAAAAGAGGTAATTTTACTTCGATTGTATTAAAAAAAAAATAATCTCAGAAATCCGTAGAAAATCACGATTTGCTTTTATAAACGTTTTAAAATTTTCGACAAAGTATCGTTTTTATTTATTTTTTGGTGAAAATTCGTTTATTAATAACAAATAACATTGCGCACCGAAACTCTGCGCTCACAACAATCGTATTGTCGCATTCAATTCGATCATTGCTTTCGAATTCATATATAGCAATAACAGTATTTTATCTTCATCCGAGTGTAATTCACTCGAGCGATACCCCCACAACAAACCGCGGTTCGCCACCCTTTTTTATATACAAATTATTTAATAAAATATATTATAATAAGTATTTAATACATTATAGTTTTTATATTTTGAAAATTCCTCACTGAAATCGTACCAATTTCACTATAGTAGTTTTCGTCACACTCTCTCGAAACGTCGTCTACCGAAGAAATGTAAATACCGACACACACACACTTTACGAAAAACGGCACAAGTGCGAAGCGATTGAAAATCGTGTGTAAATAAGAAGAAAAAGAAAAATGTGGAAAAAAATCGGTGTGGCGCAATATCGCGTCGGTTCGATACACCGGCCGGAGGGCGCGTATCCGTCGCGGTCGACGCGCGGCGCTGTTGACGTTGAGATTACATTTGTACGCTGCCGCGGCGGCGTCGGAGAACGTGATGATCGTCGTCGTCGTCGTCGACTGATCCGGCGGCGGTGTTACTCGACGAAATAATGTTCTACACGAAACGGAACGAGGGGCGGGAAAAAAATAAATAAAAATTCGAACGATTCCGTTATTGCAAAATGTCGTATGTATTTAAATATTGGTATTTGTTCGTTCGGTTGTCGATTCCGTCGTACGCGTAAAGTGTAAATCATAGGCGGCCCGCGTCGCGATACTCCGCGAACTCGGGTAGGTCAGGTCCCGTATAGCCATGGATTCAGACGAATACGGATCGCCGCTCGGCCCGACGTGACAATTCATATACGATATGACATTAGTTGTAATAAACTCGTTTATTTTCCCAAATGATATTTCGTAACAATGGTACGAATTTAATCGTGTACGGAAACGTTAATGATTTTCTTAACCTTTTAACTGCAGAATTAATTTTATCCAGTACACATCTCTCTCCGCTGAGATATAACGTTTTATTTTTTTACCAACAATGTATTATTATGTAGGCCAATAAAAAAAATATAATACTAATTTTTTTTTTTTTTTGTTTTATCATTATTTTAGGAAATAAGAATTAAATTACGAGTAGCCGGCGATTGGTTTCTAAAATGTTCATATTATATAATAAAATAAATGAATACAATTACCTGAATCATTGTCAAAACACAACTCATCAAGGAACTCTTCGTTGGCCAATATATCATCTAACCGTTCTAAAATATCTGAGTCTGATAGCATTTTGAAATGTTTCCGAAAAAAAAAACGCTTATAAAAACAACTATTGTAGTCGTATTTACGACAACATTTAGTACGCGAAAACATTGTTACGCACAATAACAATATTTTTCTATTTATAGATAATATTGTTCACAAAACAACATTGAATAATGAATTTAAATTAACATTATTAATTATTTGTCCAGGTGTAAAACGAGTGGTAAACGAACAATATCGGTTTTAATTATAACGATCACTACGATTACGGTTATGATCTGGGAACCCTGAATAAGAAGAATAACTATTTTGTTTATAACTTGTTTGCTATTTATTTGTTTTTATTACGTCTTTGAATAGACGACGTGATCTGGAAAATATTTATGTTATCACGCGATTGAAAACAATTATTGTTGATTTTAAAAATGACTGGGGACGCGTATGTGCTATGTACCATAGAGCTGTAACGTGAAGACGCATATATGCGTCCATAGCAGTGAAATTGAAATTAGAGACAAATTCGTTCGTTCATCGGTTTTTTTCTTTTTTTTTTTTTTTGAAGACTTCTTTTCTATCGCGTTAGCTACATATATTTTTACATTTATTCGATTAACTCCTGTACTCTCACGGGATAAAAACATATCATGGTATCGCGCGGTTGATTGTGGTCTTCCGAATGACGCCTTTTTTTTTTTTGGTTATAGCGATCCCTCTGTATTCGTGGTATGTGTGTTAAGTAAGTTCGACACTCCCGGGTTCCATGGCACGTCCAGGTTCCGTCTCGTGTATCAAATCGCTTTTTTTTTCTCCTTCGTTCCGACTTTCTTTTACTATCGAAAACAAAAAAAAAAAAAAAATTCTAAAATTAAAATACCAAAACGCGATTTATTTGTTATACGAATTTCGTCCGCCGTTTTAAATGCTTTGACAAAACGGCGGCGGCGGCGGCGGCGCGAAGACCAGTCGATTATTGAGATTTTATTCGAAAAATCACGCGTCGTGTATCGTGAAGAACGCGTTTCGAAAAAAAAAAAAAAAAAAAACACAGATTTCGGGAGATATGAACGGGAAACCGTTTCGAGAAAAAAAGAAACCGACATTTTTAATTCTTCCACGTCGTCGCTATTCAAATATTATACTAATGAAAATAAAAAAAAAAATACCGGTTGTATTCGAACGAGAGAACAAAAACCGTCCGCGGCGATAAAATCATAATGTTATTTACAAAATGATTTACTTTTCGCTATAAACATTTCCTCCCATTAAAAACACCGAACTACGGCGATATAACGTTCGTCGAATAAATCTCTGAAGTAAAACACACGTTTAGAAATTCGTCGTGTTGGCGCGTATTCCCTAAAAATACGTCGGCCCGGGCCCCGCGCCTATACATCGCGGCTGTATTATTCGGCGGTTCTCGACACAGCGAAGTCAAACAAACTTCACGCACGCGCGGCGTGACTTCTCGCTTCGATTATTGGAAACGGCGGCGGCGGCGGTTGCGTGGAGAATACCTGAAATTCTCTGCTCGCACTGTCAACACGACGACGACGACGACCCCGTATTCTGCGTCCCCGCGTTCAACCGCCATCGCAGCATCCGCGCCCCCGCCGTATTGTTTATTATTATTATTATTATTATTGTTTACACACGAGCCGTACCGCGTTTCTAGGCAAACAGATTAACCGTGTTTCGGTCCGGGGCTGCTGTGTAAACCCGCTGCCGTTACCGCCGTATGTACCTATTATTATTATTATTTCCCCCCCGTCTCTCGTCTCTCGTACGATATTTCTGCGCTCATTATTATATCACTATAAACCAGCCGCCGCTGTATTATTGTACAATTGTTACTACCGTACGCGTTACGCGTGTAAAACGTTCCCGTGGGTAGAGTGTGAGAGACGATTTCGGCAACGCGCACTGCGGCGCAAACACATTCGAGAGTACGGGGACTACGACAGCGGTAATAGAGAGTTTTTGCACAACAACGGTTAAAAATAACGTAACGTTCCGTTAACGTTATTTCCCAAAATACGTCTGTACGCATGCGCACTGAATATCGTTATCGGTTATTCTATTATCGTTATCGGTTATTTTCAATCGTTTAACGGATACGTAAATCGGTTAAATATGGTTATACGTAAAACGTCGTATTCATTAAATATAGAATTTTTATTTTTGTTTACAACTCGGAATTAGTATAACTTCAAAGGTGCATTATTATTATTATTATTATTTTTTTTTTTTTGAGAAAAAAATAGAGCTTTGGCCAAACAGTTTATACCAAACAATTTGTACCTCAATGTTTTCAATATATCTTATTAATAGTAATACAATAGCAAAATAATAATAATAATAATAATACATTTTAAAAGAAAAAAAAATTAAATTAAAAAATTATTTTTGATTACCTGACACATTGTATCTTTGGGTAGTTTTAATTATATCTGGTATACCTAAATTTAATCTAAGTTTATCCATATCTATTTTTTCAAATCTAAAAAGTTGCCTACACTCTTCACTCACTTAATTGTCGAATATTGAAATTACCATACGACGTAGACCTAATACGTATTTCATTACGAAATAACAGTAACTCATTTAATAATAGATGTTCAACATCATCAATTGACATTTCATCCAAACGGACCAATTCCAATATTTCTTCCGTTTTGAATAGATTAGGTAGATGAATACTTATTTTAAAATTGAGTTTTGAACTCGACAAATAATTTTATTTTTGAATTATGACGTATTAAAAGTCTGTGGTGTATAACAGCACAGTGGCGCGAACCGACTTCGTCTGCTGTCGTAACGTGGTTGGTCGTGCCGTGTCGATACGATAGCACTTGATAAAACTTGATAATACGATAAAAGGCTTTTACCGGTAAATCCCGTAATGCAAAAACTAAAGTTTCATGTGTTACGATAAATATATTAACGTACGATTTAACCGAACGTTATTTTTACCGTAGCGTTTAACCGGTGCCGTGCAAAAACTCTCTAATAATTGTACGAGCGACCGTTCATCGGTTATAAACGCAGCGGTATTATTTATTTTTTTTTTTAGTTTTTTTTTCATTCGAGAGAGAACCGCGTAGAAAACACGCCTGAAACATTGTACGACGCCGCGGATTCGGAGGACACTCGCGAGCTGCGTGGAAACCAAAAAAATAACGCGATTGTTTTTCTGAAATTTTCGCGGAGTGAAAACGATTTCCGATCCGTTTCGAGTCGTCGACAGACGAACAATCGCCAAACAGATCCCGCATTGATATTACAATTTATTGATTTCCATTGAAATATATTATTTATTTTTTTCTTCTTATTCACGTATCGCGACAGAAATTAATTCGGAAACATTTCGTTGTAAAACCGTCGACGTCCGACTCGACGCTTACGTGTATATATATATATATATATATACGACTGCAGCAACGAAATCGATCCTCTGCATGGGGTTGGCTGTTAAATACAATCCACAAAATTAGTCGCGACGTAAATCGTGCAAAAAATTTACTTTTTTTTTAAATTATTCACAACAAGTGGTCAGGAACGCACGCGGTAACGTAGAAACGTGTCGTTTCCGTTTTGATTTTTCAATAATCCGTTGTCTTTATGATTTTGAAACATAATAATATATGTATATACATATAATTATCAGTCAACGTTTCGAGGGTGTCAATTCGCGAAAAAAATCGTCGACAGTGACGAGTACCAGCCAAAAACCCTCGGAACACTCACCTTCACATCCATTGGTCGGCCGTACGCGTTTTTCGACGACGCCAGCCGACTGCAGGGGACGCGTGTCGAGTGGTCGCGGGAAGATTTTCCGAGTTCGTTATTATTATTATTATTATTATTTTTTTTTCAAATCAGATTCTTCCGCAAACAGTGTTCATAATCAATTCCGCACGTCTCCGCTGATAAAATAACGAGGGATTTTCGTTTTCTGAAAGGTCCCCGGTGAATTATTACCGGATTACTTGTTGTAAGCAATGTAAACGAAAATTCTCTGATCGTCGCGGTGTACGAATAATAATATCCGAGGCCGTAGATTTGTAGACTTTTGTTTCTCGAGCCTCAATCACGTCGATTAATAATAATAATAATAATAATAATAATAATAATAATAATAATAATAATAATAAATAGCGTGACACGGAAAAACGAAATTGTAATAACCTTTTTCTATTAATCGAATTTGTGGTGGAAATTATCGTCATCCGAGTTAGCTTTGGGTGGTAGCCTTCGGACGGAATGGAAATATCGCGGCGGAAATTCTTCGAAGTATTTCGAACAAAAATCTCGAAACGAAAAGCGTTGCTCGAAAATTTGCTAAGCACGTATCTATTATTCGCCTTTTCCTTCGAACGAAAAAACCAAATCGCTACATTTAAGCGATTTCCCGATGTATTAGAAACGTAGAGGGTGAGTGGAAATCATGAAAGCGCTATAAATGTAGTCGTCGTAATAGTCAGAGTTGAATTAGAAAAAAAAAGCAAAAAACGAATATTGACTTGCGCGGGGAAAAAATAACGTCGGGCTCGATGCAATTTTTAATTGTAATAATTTTTTACTGTCCGGTCGCTTTCCACTGTGTCTCCCGAAACGGTTTAGGGGAAGAAAAAAAAATTCGGTTTTCTCAACATTATTATTATTATTATTATTATTATTATTATTATTATTATTATTATTCTTATTATTATTATTATTATTATTATTATTATTATTATTATTATTATTATTATTATTATTATTATTATTATTATTATTATTATTATTATTATTATTATTATTATTATTATTATTATTATTATTATTATTAACAGCGGCGCGCGCAGTGTTGTACGCGCATTTTTATTATAACGTTTTTCGCTTTATACTTTTAGCGTTTTCTCGTTTTCTGTTACTGGTTTAATAAGGATAACACGCGTATACACCGCGTATACATATAATATTGTAACATTGCGGTCCCTCTATATATATATATATATATATATATAAGGAACGAAATTCCGCGTCTTAACGACACGAGATGCAATTTCGAGGGAAAACTTCACGAAACAACCGGGAATAAGACGCGAAAGTCTTGCGTAGTTTCTTTTTTTTTTTTTGGAAATTATTTTCCGCGGAGTTTTTTTTTTTGTTTCGACGTAAATAATTTTTCCCGTAATTCGTTAAGATTTTTACGTTTATCTATGCGCGAGTTAACGTGCATAAATTTGCCCACGCGTAATTCCGACTGTGTTTTCACAAACGCTAACCCGATTAATAATAATAGTCGGATACGTTAGAAAACAACGATTTCGTTGGTTTTTGACTTTCGTACTGTGTTACTATAATTATACAGATATATAAATATAGTTTAGAAAAAATAAAATTGGTCAATTTCATTCGCCAAAATGTATACAAACGGTAATGTTAATTTTTTTTACACTTTCGTTTGTATAGAAAATCGGACAACTTTTTCGATTAAAATCTATCGTACAACTATTGTATTATATGGTTTTTTTTTAATATTCCATACTTTTTTTTTTGTTTCTATTTCGATTTTTTATTTTTTTGCTCGTGTACATAACATAAAGTTAATTTGGTGAAACCTATTTAAATTCATTGTTACGACGTCTTGAAAATGACTGGGATTTCTAACACTTTTTGGTTAAAAAAAATAAATAAATAATTCCCGCGTAATACCGCGCATAACTACAGCGGCGATGTTATTTTTTTTAATAAGTTACACACCTTTTTATCCGACATCTTTTATACCGTGTAGTCATTATGTCTTGAGTGCTACTTTATAACAATAGTCGTTTCCTGCGAAAAGTTTACTTTTTCCTCGGTTTTATTTATTATTATTATTATTATTATTATTATTATTATTATTATTATTATTATTATTATTATTATTATTGTTATTATTATTATTATTATTATTATTATTGTTATTATTATTATTATTGTTTTTAACCTTTACCGCGTTTATGGCAAAACGTTTTTTTTCCCATCCGTTTCCGAAACTTTAGACGGTCTTTTTATAAGCCGTATATAAATAAATGTTCGTTATGAAAAATATAAATAAATCAAAATACCGCACCTCGTGTGCGTCGTAATACAGGACGCCGTAGGAAATATTTGATGAAATAAAAAAAAAAAGTGACATTTCGTATTTTCAATATTACCTAACCTTACGCGATTTCTACAAGGTTATATAGAAAATATGCAGAAGTTCTTATAAATGTTTTTTTTTTTTTTTTAAAACATCGCCGAAAACAAAACACGGCTTATTGGATTTCGATAACTACTGAATTACAACAATATTAAAATTGAGCGTCTACCGGAATATACGCGTCGAAAGCCTATAAAACGTAATAATAATAATAATTATTATTATTATTATCTACCAACGTGAAAAAGTAATGAACAATAACGAAGATTTTAAAATAGAAAAATCTGTTTGTGAGCCAAAAACGCCCGATTATTATCGCGAAATAAAATAATCCGTATACGGCATGAATTTCTATAATAATCTTTCAATATTTGATTTTGACGATTGAAATTACGATTTTTCACGTGTTTTCGCGTACTATAACAATCAGTTTTCATTCCGATTCATAGACATCTAATAATATTTGTCATTCTTTGCGAAACGTACGAATTTTTTTTTTTTATTTTTTAGCCCACAGAGAGACAAAATCGCTCTCCGTAAATCTGCCTACGATCGGATACAGCGATCGCCCAATACTTTCAGTATTAATACACGGCCGATGAAAAATGCCAAAATTCGAATTTAACTGACACGTATTAACTACGTTGCCGTACACATCTTATAAGCATAAAAATTTTTTTTTATAAATGTTTCATTTTAAAGTGGGTTGCTGTTACGATGATTTTCGTAGATAATCAATCGGAATGCGAGTTTGAGTTTTTCAGATTTATAATTAATAATTTTTCTACGAATACATGCACGTAGAGAACAGCGACGGTTCTCGTTTTATATAAAATATTAACGTTGATTTTACAGAAATATCATTTTGTTAATTTTCAGAATTCATTTTGGAAAAACTAAAAACAAAAATAATCAGAATGAATTTACGAATATTCAAGCGCGAGTTCTGTTTTTTTTTTTTTTTTTTTTTTTGTATCGAAACCCATTTTGATTATTTTATTTTGTTTTAGAAAATAATTGTTATTTAAAATAATTAAACGTTCAGTATCAGAATACGAATACCGCACCAACACGGTGCCGAACTATATCGATTTTGATTTTTTTTTTCCTTATTTGTTTAAAATTCGATTTCATTTTGTGCTCACTTTTAGAAAAACACCGGCAACATCGGTCTAAAAAAAAAAAAACAAAAACCTGTTATATTATGCAAAACTATTTCAAAGCCAATACGGTCGGGTTAGGCACATAAGAGGGATGCTGCAAAGTTATCGAACATCTACAAAAAAAAAAAACGTACAACAAACATTCCACCAATCCGTTATGCGCTCGCAGCAAATGCTCTGTTTTACGTCTCGACTAGGACTTAAAAGTTTAAAAACCATTTCGGATGTGTAGAGCAACGTACCGTTCCGTTCCCGACGAAAATCATTCAAATCCTTGCGGCGCGCGCGTCGACTCCCAGGAAATCAGCTCCCTCGTCCGAGAAAACAACGGTGTTAAAACTAGGGTAAAAAATAAAATAAAAATAGATCACGTCAAAAGCGTTCACTGAGCCGAGGATAATTCCTCACTTAAAACACATCGTATGTTTCGAAAATAAAAAATTGTTTATTTTTTAAATTCAATTCGCGGTTTGTTTTATGGTGAAAAAAAAACTGAATAATTATCGCCTCGTGCATGACGTGTTTTGTACAAACCGAACGGATAAAAAAAATATCGTCGAGTTTTTTTTTTGATTACGACACCGTCGTCGGTTGAATCCGTTGAATTCGAGTGGACGGCCGCAATGTTAACGAAAAGTGTTGTACAATTTAATAAATATAATAATAATTATTACGAGACGCGCGTCCTATGCGGATAGACTCGTTGTAATAATAATAATAATAATAATTGGGAAATGGCTGGTGTTTTTCATTTTAATTTATTATGCAGAGTCGAGCGAGTGTTACTTCTTTATGGTTATAACGTGGTGCACACTCGTTCGTTCTAATCGAATGAAACCATCGACTCGTGTTATTATACGAATCTATTCATTCGGTCGGCTTTTTTCGCATTTTTTTTTTTTCATAATTATGTTTTATTTTTCCCTTTTACCCTTTCTTTTTTCCACATTTCCGTCTGCTCTTCGAAGACGCGGTGGAAACACGAATATTATAATCGGTACTACTACACGACCGCTGCCGGTATTCGAACACAATACACACGACGCATATATTTTTACAATTTTTCCGGTCTTCATCACGTTTTTTTCTCTTCGCCAATTAAAAACCGCGTAAAAAACTACGCGATCCGTTGGAACGTTTTTCCGAACAAGCGCGTTCGGGGACCGTCGCATACACGCAGCGAAAAATTAAACAAATAACAAATACGAATTGCGAATCTTTTTGTGCGCGCATACGTAATAATAATAAAAAAAATAATACGCGAAATGCGTACGTGTGTAACGACTATGACAATAATAATAAGTGTCGTATACCTGACTTGAAAGTTTCAAGACATTTTTTCCCGACATTTCGAAAGAGGAACTCATTGTTATTTTTCAACACGGCCTCTCTTGACGGACGAAATATCAATTTCGTTTGCAATACGTTTCAAAGGCCACGAGACCAGACGACATTCACCACATTGAATTCGGTTTACTGGATTAGTTAAGTGATCATTTGGGCACTCGAAATGTTGCGAAAACTATCGTTTTTCGCCATAAAAATACAGTTTTTTTTTTTTTTGCTTTTTAATTTCAATGTGACCGTTAATATAATACGATTGAACGGAAAAAAAATAATAAATAAATGTTTGTACGAACGACGCGTGCGTTTTTGCACCATTGCCCCTTATTTGCTTTATTTTTCTGCGTTTTTCAGAAGAGTTATTTGACCGTCACGATTGCGCGCGTTACAATTGTTGCCTCGTTCTTTGATAAAGCGTCTGAAAACCGCATATTAGCGTTTACACGATCCCCGTCGTAACAGTTCGTCCTGCAGCCTGCGGCGACAAAATTAACTTCGTCCCTAAACCATTAATGTATTATTTCACCTCTGCGCACACATTATTATTATTATTATTATTATTTTTATTAAAAAGAAACACTATACGGTTATTTATTTAATTCGATTTCCGACATTTTATTACAGCCGAACGCGATCCGAACGCATTGCCGAACGAAATCATAACGCGCGATTCGCGTGGTGCTGCTCGACGCATTTCCCTCTAATACAAACGGGCAACTGAGTATTAGACACTAGACACTTTTATCATCAATACGCGTCGTACACCGCATTCAGATAATTCTAAAACTAAATCGATATATATATATTTTTTTTAAACGTGTCTTCGATATAATTTTGAATGGAACTTGTTTTCATTGTCGTAAATCACTTTCAATATTTTCAGCCGATACTTCTGTACTTCAGAAAAATTCACTCTCGCACAAATAAGTATAGGGGACAAAAAAAAAAGAGAAAATTTTCACCATACACGGGCTTTTCACGCGTATTGCACACATTGGAAAACCGCTTTGCTGATTTTTTAAATCGAACGATACGTTTTTTTTTTTTTTTAAGTACCAATTTCCATATTATATGGAAAGTGTTTAAAACGAACAAAAACCTTGTCTTTTCATTGAAAAATTCCATTTATCGCAACCCTGTGTGTCTAAAAACGATTTGTGACCGAGTCGATACGAAAGCTAAAATAATTAATTCGTTTGCGCCGCGCGTTCAAATGTTGTTTTCAACGAAGAGAGAAAAAAAAAGAAACATTTTTCGCGACGTATTATCGTGTTCAAGTTTGTCGCGATTACTTTTAATATTTATATTATTATCCCTGCGGTTTATTATTGGACTCTCTTTGGTAATTACTTATTTTTTTTTCTATTTTATTCAATATCGAACAAGTATAATTCTACGAGTTTGAACTCGCCGTTTGATCTCCGAACGATCAACAGCTTATCGTACCATATATAATAATTTGGAGTGTTTCAATTATTTGTGCTCTGCTCGTGCGAATTACCTGCGGCGTTATTAACTAACAAACAAAAGCGCATTTTTTTTTAAGCGACGAGTGATCGCAATCGTTCTTTAAAACCGTGGTGGATTTTGTTTAACAGGCTCTCCTGTTTATACCGTGTTTTCGCGAAAATAAAAGAAAATTTGTACCGCGAAATTAAACCAAGTAAAATATTTCTATCTTTCTTTTCAACAACAATTAAATTTAAAAAAAAAAAAACACTTATTATTCACATATTCGCGAAAATTTAAAAACCAGAACAAATCTTTCCCGTGTAAGTGTTAGAGTAATTTTTTATTATTTTTTTTTTGGAAAATAAATTTTCATTTTCGATCAAAATTTTTTTCTTTGCAGACACCCCCTGTACGTTTAATGGTCGAAACGTACGTTACCATAACGTACACAACACGGTCTCAGCACCAAATCGGTCCGTATTAGTTTTCTGTCCGTTATTTTTACCGTTAAGCAATACATTTTTTTTTTTCGATATTTCCGATTATTAGCTTTTATAACGAGAATATTATACTACGCACATCTTACAAAACCACCACCACGCCGGTTCCGTTACAGGCGTAATAATTACTAAAATATTACGATAAATATTTATTATATAAACGCGTCGAAATGTATACGGTTTGTTGAATAGGCCAACGAAAATCGTTTATTTTATCCGTCGCGATGGATAATAGGATTTTTCGAATTAAGATTGGATTATAAGTATATTAAAAACAATTTCCCGATTTATCCAATAACGAAGATTTTTTATTAATGGTTTTATTTATTATTAATTTATTTACGGTTAAAAATGTGTTAAAAAAAAAACAATTTTGTTTCTTTCGTTGTATATAAATACGTTGTTTGTATACGCGGTGCTTGGTGAAATGTCAGTGTTACACGATTCAACCACGCGATATAATTTTCGTATTTATTCGAAAAGCAATAAAATTAAAAAAATCCCCTATCGGTACGCGTGTGTAATGTGATAAAAATGATATTTTTCTTCTGAGCGCCGACCCGATTGGTATTCTTTTTTTCGTTTGTACCGATCGACTCGATTTATTATTTTTTTAATAATTTAATTCAGATACGCGGGCCATGATACAGTTGCTTTTATCAAGGCATATGACCGGCGAATAAATTGATATTTTGACATTAATCGCGATTTAAATAAAAAACGATATTGTCTCTGATTCGGATGTTACTTTTTTATTATTATTATTATTATTATTATTATTATTATTATTATTGAAACCTCGTATAGAACGATTAGTTTCGACAATTGTTTTGACACGTTACAAACGACGCAGTGAACACGATATGAAAAGAAAAAATAATAATAATAATGAGAAGTGACGATTACAAAATTATAAAAGCAACCCCCGGAATTGTGGAAAAATGATGACGGTGCCGTGGATGACGGTAGAAGATCGAGAAGGAAGAATGCGATTGGCGTTATAGAGGAAAATTCGAGGACATTGAGTAAAAGTGATGGCTCGAAGGAAAATCGGACGTTAACGATAAAAAAATTTTCGCCGATTTACATGTGGAGAAAAAAAAAAGTAACGAATTGTAACTACGGCACGGGGTCAGGAGTCGAGTGGATAGCGGGTGTAAAGTGATAGTGAAGAGTCCGTTCGTAAAACAGGAACTTTCCGGGGATATAGCGTCGACCGTCCTCAGTCCGCTACGATTCGGCTGGAGAAGAACCGTTTGAATAATGTATCACCGTCACGGGACGACGGTATTAACAATACGGCGTTATTGTACGCAACCACGCACACGCGCGGCGCGCGCGCTAATATTATTATATTCTCGTCTACGCGCCATAAAAAGACGAATCGACGGCGGCGGGTGGTTTTCCGTTTTTGTTTTAGCGTCTCTCTCGTGTTTTCATATAATTTTTTTTTAGGTTTTTATTGTTCGTCACTAGTGTGTGTGTGTCTTTTTTGTGTTATTAAACGCGCGCCCGTTGTAATGCAACGGAGGACTGTAACGGTCGGTTATTGTTTTGTAAATATGTACACAACACGGGCGAAACTATCGGCCCGAGACGATGGGTCGGTCGGTCGGTCGTGTTTATTCTCTTGTCGTCGTCATCGTCGTCGTGCGGACGAGAGGACGATGAGATTAAACAAAAAAAAAAAAACCGAACAACTCTTTTTTTTTTTTTTTTTTTTGATACGAATAATATACGATTGCGCGATTATTATAATATTTTATTGCGGAATTGTCGGTGGTTTTTTTTTTTTGTAAAATAAAATGTGCCCGAGGCGTGCGCGGATGATAACGTAAAGAGTACATTTCACATTGAAAAACAACAAAAACCAACAAACCGCGGAGACGCGTACGAGAAGCGTTTTTCCCATTGTTTTCGGATTGCTCTCGGATAGGTTTTTGGCGCGCGCGCGCGCGAATTCTCATGTGTTTGTGTCGGGAACGGGCAACGGACGCAAAACCGTCCGAAGGATTCGCGCGTGGCTTCTTTCCGGCGTTGTTATATCCATCGTCAAAATATCTATTGATTCTCGATTGAACCGAATGTTTAGAATTGCCGTATTAATGGAGAATTTCTTTTTCCCGACTCTCCGCACATTTTTCTTCTTGCCGCCGCCGGTCGCTTTGCGTTTTTGAATGTTCTCTCCCGTTGTCGGCCGCTCGTATCGGTCCATCGGTTTAGGAAAAAAACGAGAAAGTGCATGTTCTGAATTCGACCGGTCTTCTCCGGCGATCATTGCGAAAATACCGGACCGATTTTCAGTCTCGTCGCCCTTTGTTCGTTTATCTTTTCATACGCGGAGATGTTCGCGAGATAATCGGTGTTAGGAATTCGTAGAGTATATTAGACGCGAGCGCGTCTGTGGTCCACATCAAGGCTTACCGGGGAGAGAAGAATCGGCGGACGCGAGACCGCAGTGACGACCGGCTGTGTACGAACGCGTGCTTAGGTGACGAAGTGCTTAGTTTCCTTTAATCCCTTTCAACCGCGTTACGGACAATGATTGTACTGAAAGTATCCTGAAACGACTCGAAAGAACAAGACGGCCGGTATTCTCCTCGGCATCGGTTGAACATATAGATAAAACGCCGCAATTCGATATTAATTATTATTATTCGCGTTGACTCGCGATCCCGCAAATATATTTAACCATACCTTCGCTTCCTGTTCTCTGTAAAGTTTTACGTATCAAATCTGACAATTCACAGACATTCGATTCGCTAATTTCATGCGTTTTATTTTCATCCGCATTTTTGTCACATAAACGTAGTAGATATTATTACTCGTATTATTTACTGGCGCGTTTTATTGAATATTGTGGTACACATTGAATTTGCGACGAGTGGGGGAAAAATGGAAACGGCTTTGTTCTTTTCAACACAACACAAAGTATACAACACGTACCATTGCTACTTGAAAATTCATATAAAACGTATATTCGAAATTCGAGTAAATACTTTCCGACGTTTTTGAGACGTGCGGCAGAGCGAGACGTTATACGAAACTATATGAGATCAGAAATAAACGCGATTAAAAATATCTACGGTAACGAATAATTCACAACGATATTTTAATGAAAATTTAATTACAATTAGCTACAAATTGTCTTTTCTCCGAAATATAATAACGCCCGACAAACTAAAATTATTCTCGACGACATTTTATAACGTTTTTAACCGACTGCGCGAACAATTTTCAAACTCGTTACGTCCGACGTTTTCATCAAATATTTAAAATCGTTGCAATTTTCTAAACATATTTCCCTCGGACCGCTCCAGAGATTTAAAATATGTATTTTCATTATTACTCCGAAATACCGCGATAATAATATTATATGATATTATTTGAAAATCACCGGGACGACGCGTACCCGTTCTACAACGATAATGTTGAAACGTAAAATAAACCCGATTCTCGTACAATTTTTGTTTTTTTATCGCAACGAAAATTCGAGGGAAGCGAAGAGAACGTGTTTTCGTGTCTACAATAGTGTGAAATCAGTTCGACAGTTTAAGAGCGAAAATATTAGTATTTTTAAACGTTTGTTCTCTTTTTGGAAAAACTGGCTAATAACGACACTAACTCGATTGTTTATGAAAACGCCTCGAGCAGGAAACCATCTCTCGCCAATTATTTCTGCTATTTTTGTTAATAGCGTGAAATTCTCGTTTTTGTTTTTTTATTCATCCGTTAACATCAGTCTTTTTCATCTCGATCCTCAACGTACTTTTCGGTCTAACAGTCGTTTATTGACAAACGCGGTTCAATGAATTCCGTTAGGAAATGTATTGGTAAGTTTTTTTCTCGTATATCTTTTTGACGTAGTTAAAATGCAATCATCGGGCGAATCCACAGTCAATTCACACTGTTCAGCGTTAATCATCAAAAGATTCCACTTCCATTAAAACGCTGGATCGTCGTCCGTTCTATTCGGTTAGGTTAGGTTATTCGTTTCGGTGGTACGGGAGACGTCTCCACACATTTTTAGCATTGCCGAGTCTCTTTTAGGCGTTCCGCACTGAACGTTGGCTGAACTCCAATCGCGAAGCATCTCCTCGATCCGCTGGCTGATCTTGTAAGATCACAAGGTTCAATCTCCGATTACAAGAAATCGGCAAAACACCAGACGACCTTTCAATCAACGTTAAAGAAAAAGAATAGCCATACCGTTAGAGCGGTCGAGAATCAATAACCCAAAAACCGTGACGAATCAAACGAGACCTGTCAAAATTCTTTGGGTTTTCTCCGGGTTATTTAACGATCCGAAAAACTGGATGAACGCAAAGGCCAGCGGTACGGCATAACGAGCGAATCTCTACGTTGTCCGCGGAACTAGAATACGCTCGGCCCCGACCAACCTCTCTCGATTGCTAACGTTAATTTCGAGGATAGTGCCGTCATTCGTTTCATGTCTTATCCCGCTTTTCGCGTTCCTCGATACCAACGTCCTAACCGGGTTGAATTGCCGACAATGAGACTCCGTCGGATATTATTCGGATCGCTCGTTCTCTGTTATGCAGACATCATTCGGAAATCCAGTCCGTTGTACGCGCGCGTACAATTAGAATCGAAATCAAACCGCTCATAAGCGGATTGTGTGGAGCGCGGCGGAGTAACTCGCTTCGCCGCGTCCGGAGCATGGAGGTCACGTTATCCTCCGCCAGTACTGTTCTCGGAGTACGGCGGCGGTGCGCGCATCCAGACGAGGTAACGATGGCGGCGGACAGGCGGGTATGGCCGTGCGTGAAAACCATGATTGATGCACTCGGTCACGTGGTCACGTTCACGTCGGAGGAAGACACGGGGGAGTTTAAAAAGCGGCGGGGACGAACGCGAGGGGAGTGTAGACGATGACGGGATGACGGCAGATGTGGGCGAGTGGGCGAAAACAACGAGTAGAGAGTGCACGTCGGATGCTTTTGAAAACCGGCACGTTATTCATCAAGGCAAAAAAAAAGAAAATAAATAAAATACAAACACACTCGGGCGGTACAACGGACTACGGCCATCACACGCACAAACTAGAAATACAATATTACGCGAATTTCGTTATCGCCGCACGCTCTCGCGAAAATCCCTCGTCACTCTTCACACTCCACCCCTCCCCTTCCCCCCGGTACGCTCTTCACCGCGATCGCCGCCACTGACCAAAGTGTCCATCATACCTCGGTAACTGTCAAGGATTACGTACGTACACGTGTACACACACGCGCGCGCGCCCCGAGTTTCGTTTTATAATTACCGGCCCGGCTGCAGTGACCGCGCGCACCTGCGGCAGTAACCGCGTCAAATCGGCGGTCGCGATGCGGCGTGGTAAACGCGAACGGTCGTCGAGCTGAGCAGCCGGCGGTTGGGCGGGGAGGACACGCGCATTAGGTTTTCACGCGACACGCGCGTCATCTCCACGTGTATTTGAATTAAACCCACGGTTTTAACGACGAGTAATTTTTTTTCCTTTTTCCACCAACGTACACTTTTTCGAAAACGTTAAAAAGGAAATGATAGTTTTTGTATTAGAAAAAAAGAAGAAAAAAATTGTTTTCGATATAATATATATATATATTGCGCCCGATATTTTTGGAATTTTTTTTTTTTTCACAACCGTCAAATAACTCGCGTTACTTCGTTTCTTTCCCCTCGTCTTCTTTTAAACACGTAAACATTTTATTGCGGTTTTTAAACACATATTTTTATGTACTTTCTGACACTTGAATAGATAACGAGAACGAAAAGTACACGATATCGTGCTTAAATTTTTTTTATTATTATTATTATTAAAAACGTTTTAGAGTATTTTTTTATTCATTTTTTTTTTTTTTTTTTTTAGCGAGTTTTCGGGCATTATTTATTTTACGAAATAAGAATTCGCTCCGAGATTTAAGGTACACAACAAACATAGAGTTTTTACATACAACGCGGCAATTTTCAAAATTAAAAAAAAAAAAAAAATTAATTACTTAAAGTGAATTTTTTATAAAAATTTTGGTACAGTATTTATTTTCAGTGTTTTCAGTACGTTAAAATACGAGCCCCGTAATGAAAATAATAACGCGCTGTATAAACGGAGAGAAATTATTATTATTATTATTATTATTTTAATTCATTGTTCTCGAACGTTTCTTTGCAGTTTAATATTGTCATTTCGCAAGACACTCTGATATATAGTTCGTGGAATACTTCTGAGAATTTTCGCGGAGATATATTGTAAAATATTCAATATAAACACCGCGAACGAACCGATTCACAATAACATGGCAGTGTTTCCGAAAATATTAACGCGTTATATTGCGATTTCTCGAACAAAAATCGAGTACCACCCATCCATAAAGAAAAAATATGATTTCCAAACGATATCTCAACTCAATCCGTACGATCTCGTGGAATAGACACGACAGATTCTCCGCTAAAACGCCTTGTCCCCTTGTCGTTGCGAATCCATTGCTAACATAAAAGCTAATGTTTTCGCGTCTACGCGTACCGTCGGTCAGTATGTCAGTGTTGTATAAATATATATTATTTTTTTTTGTACGCAAATACCTCGTTAATACAAATGTGAATTTTCGATGATAACAATGATAATAATGATCGATCGTGCGCGTTATTTGTCTCGATAACAATTTTCGTGGGAATCGAAAAAAATGCCGTCCAGCTGCCACTACAGATAATAATATTCTCAGCGTGCGGCTTTCATTAAGTATAACAAACCGCGCACGGTAACCGGCACGAAAAACCAACGTGGACAATATATTAGAAATTAAATAACTTCGCGTTAATCGAACGAATCAACTCGCCTGAACGTATCTATCGATCATAATATAATAATAATAATAATAATAATAATAATAATGTCGCGTCACTATGTGGAACTGTCGCGATTGGCAGTATGTATAATATAAAATGAAATACAATTTTAAAATATAGTCCGCGAACGGAATACAATTTATACGAATAAAATAACATATCGTAGTGGAAGTCATGTGCACATTTATACGTATAAATATATATATATATATAAATATGTATACAGTGAGTTATTACGTCCATCGATACGGAAAACGAATAGTACGGAGGAACGAAAATTGTTGCGTATAACTGGTTAAATGTAAATATTATATAAACACCTACGTGTTTCTTTTTTTAAGTATTTTTACCGTATTATTTGTAAAAAAGAAAAAAAATTCGACAAAGAAGAACGACACTGCTGTCTGTACGCCTTTTTAAACGTTTATTGAATACTTGCCGTCTGTGTCACGGTACATTACGTTAATTGTGAACGCGGTGAGGAATTCTCCGATAAGTCGAAAAAAAAGCTACGTAAAATAAATAACTCGAAATTTTTCATTTACGGTTTCTTCTTCGCGCATATAACGAAAAATCGACGTTTTTTATTTTTAAAAAATATATGAATTTCATATAAATTGTAATAGGTAAGAAGACGACGACGATACGGACATAATCGACGCGACCGTGAGATGCGAATACAGAGAATGCAGGCGTTTTAGTCATTTATTTTTATTTATAGATTATTTATATATATTATATTTAAGTATTGTGATGTGATATTTCCAGTCGGGACATTTCCGAAATTTACTTGGACGTGTTATTTATATTATAGGTATATTATTCACACATCGTATGACAATGTATTTGAAGTGATTATTTAATTGTTTGATGTTGCATGTTTTCTAGTATGCTTTTCGATTTGTTCCGATAAAAAATAAATGTTAAATTAATTATTTGTTTAAAATTTTCAGTTAATTGTAGCCTTAGTGGTTCATTAAAAATAATTTAATTCGAGTGACTGAAAAAAAAAATAAAGGTAATTAAAAAACGTATCTTGCTTTTTTTTATATAAATAAAGTCGCCCTGAGGTATACCGTTATATCATAATACAGTATAAAACTCAAATGTTAATTGATATTACAATTTGGCGAAAGCAAATAATTATATAGTCACGTGAAAATAATAATCGGGTTTTTTTTTGTTTTAAGCCTTTCTAAACGATACACTATTCGTACAGGTAAAATGAAAAAAATATTTCGAGACGCGTATTTATTCAAATGCACAATAATAATGAATGCTGCAAATGGCGATTTATTCGAGACTAAATGCGTGCAAATCTCGATCGTCATTGGACACGCAATATAATTACGGTGTCACTGTACGCTGCAAATGCCATAAAAACCGCCGATTTACTATTTATAACAGAAATGTCTTTCGACGGCGAGTCATAAAACAATAAAAATAAAAAACTTTGATTGCGTATAAAATAAGTGAAAAATCTGAAGTTTTAAAAGGCGATTTTTCCCGAACGAAACGTCGAAACGACAATAGTTTTTATACGAAACAAATTCAAACGCCTATGACAACACGATTGTGGTAATGATTATTATTAATACATTCGTTGGGGACGGAGGCGTGAGTACTGAAAATAGTCTACTCATATGTAAATGAAATTTAAAATTCTTCTTTGTTTTTATACTTACATATATATATATCGTATAAAATATGTAAGACTCATTAATGCACTCGTGCGTGAGGAGTGATAATACATAGTGGAAATTATTGCGTGTACTCGGAGACACATTACCGCGCGTATAAAACATTATATTATTAATGACAAATCCTCTTTCGCGTTTTAGAAACAAACGAAAAACTTAAAACCCGTTCGTATTTACGTTAAAATCAAAAAATACGATATGTGTGTGTGTATGTAACGCTATAATTTCACTGTTATTTACCTACGTAGACGCGATTTCAACCGGTTAAAATATGCGATTCGAGCGTGTTGATATTTTACCATTAATTGTAAAATTTACCAACACGATTTAACGTGTATTCGGGGAAAAAAACCGTTCAAACGCAAAATAATATTACACGGATATATTTGTTTTAGAAAAAAAAATAAATAGCGACGAGAGTTCGTCCCATTACTACCTTGCATTACTTTGTTTTTGTCAAATTTACAGAACGAAAGCAATTTTTATATCCAAAACAATTAAACGTAATATTGTGGAATAATATTTGAAGAGGTGTTCCCAGGTGTTGGATCGGCGCTACTGGAGGATAATAAGAGAGAGAGAGAGTGGAAATTAGCTACTTGGAATTGAAACCGTTAGAGAGATTATTATTATTGTTATTATTATTATTATTTTGCGGTAATCGTTGGCCGTTTCGTCGATAAAATAATTAACGTAACGTACATAGTGTATTCGTTATGGAAAAAAAAAAAAAAAAAATTAAGAGTTTTCTCCTTGCGCACGAGAACGTCGGTATATTGTATAACAACGGAATACAGAAATCGAACGGGCAAGAAGAAAGAAATGGTCCCCGGGACGAATTAACTAACTATATTAGAGAAGTAATACGATGCGAAGTGTTTGTTCGGACAGAAAACGTTGAGATCGCGTCGTGCGTACAGCTGAGCGACTGTGGATGTATAGATATATATATATGTTATTATATATTCTGTATGCGAGCAACATTCTGGATTTAACGATAATTGCGTTTGTTCGGTAATAGTTTTTGCACCGCGCACAACATTATACGATAATATATATATATTATAGTAGGAGAAGGTAAAGCGAACAAAATAAGTTTTGTACCGGAGTGCAAAAGTAAGAGTGGAAAATCTTTTTCCGTGCCGCGCGGAGTTTTCGATAAGCCCCGTCGAATGACCGTTACACCGGGCTTTCGCAACGGTTTTTTTTCTATTTCCCACTGCCGCCGCCACCCCGTTATACTTTAATCATCGCGGATTTATTAACCACCGTACGTACACGGCACGCGTTTACCGATGGACCGGCGGAGGGGTTGGGCTCGAGTTATCCGAAAAAAAGTTTTTTCGTTCCGATGCAACGGAACGATTGTTATCATCCGGTCGGGGACCGTTTTACGGAAGAGATTGACGTGAACCGGTAAAGTGTCGCGTGTTAAACGTAACATAAAGCGCGATCGTACGACGATTTCGGCGCGAGAAAAGACGCTGTGCCTGTGGACCGTGCGGGGTTTGTGTTTCCCAAACAGAAAATAATGTGTCCAACTGCAATAACGTACGAGAAAGTGACGCCGCGTAATTCGATGGTCGCTTTGAAATTTTTAATGAGTTGAGGGGATTGAGAGGATTGGATATTCTCTCACATCATCGTAAGAACGCGCACGAACCGTAGCAAAAACAGACGTTTCGTACTCTGCCAACGTACCGCGATCGATCGTCTAATGGCGCGATGGGAAATTTGACGACGGATTTGAATCCGCAGTGAAGTCTACTTGTTGACGCTGATTTTCTCGCATTTTTCATTTTTTCTTCTCATAAATCCATAGATAAAGCGATTGAACGGTATTTTAAAATAAAAAAAAAAAAAAATCGGCTGAAAATCGATTATTAACGGATTTAAGATAAAAAAAAAATGGGAAAGTCATTCTACGGTAAAATTCACGACGAATTCAAATCTGTTTTCAAATAACCTAACCACTAGATATTGTCGTTTGAAGTAGAAAACGTCTGTTTTGCCATGTTCCGTGTGTGTAAGACGAGGAGAGAAAATATCCGCTTTCGATATTCCCTTTAGGCGTTAAACCGGCGTGGCCGTAGTCGGACGAATTATTTTGTATGTGGTCGTGAACGAAACCGTTGAAATCGTTACTTCGATTACTTACTACTTAGATACGATGTGTCTGCACACGCGGTAAAGACGCTTTGACGCTGCTTTTTTTTGCGTTAAAAATGACGCGTATTTGTACTTCGGAAAAAACCATTCGAAACGAATTCAACTCGTGATGTGTATTGGAATCATAAACGATATTTATCACGTAAACACAAATAATAATACGTGCGAAATCGTCGAACGATCGATTACTGTACGCTTCCCCTCGCGTTATTAAAATTGACGATTAAATCGCGAGTTTATTGCGCGCGGGAGTAATTCGAATAAGAACAAATCGGGAAAAAAACGCACACACAACACGGCGACGAACGGTATCGGTTTTCACGTTATTCGAGTTTAAAAGACAAAAAAAAGAAAACGAATATTGTTTCGAAGAGAGATTCTCGAATTCTTTATTAAAAAGACAAAAGCGGTAATTTCCGTGTATTCGTTATTGGAGAGTTTAAAATTTCGAGGAAAGGAAAAAAAATAACGTCTTATTCTCGACGATACGTATGAACGCGGCGCGGGGATAATTTCGAAAAGTATATTTACCTTAAAAAAAAAAAAAAAACGTATACTCGTCTCGTAAAAAGACAAAAAGACATAAAAATGTGTAAATTTTCAACTAAAAAAACAAATAAATACTTTGATTATTTTTTTAGAGTAATCGAGTCGTATTCAATAGTATACAAGTGTACGTTTACCTAAAATGTGTTATAATGGATGACGTTGCGGTACAACAGTAAATCATATATCACATAAGTTTAATCGAAATAATGGAACTCGCAAAGTGCCGTAGACTTGCTGAAGTTATCGATAATAATAAATTTTCGTGTGGCCGTTTAACAGTCAAAACGGTGTTGTCCTTAAGTACACATCGTAATATAATCACGGGTTAGGTTATTTGCTATAAACGACACACAATGTTTTGTAATTGAAACCGAATCGTCAATATTTTTTTTTCTCCGTCGTCCAACTGCACAACTGTAATGTCGAATTTAATTCCTCCCTCCCCCAACCACCGAAATACTGACATTACTTATGGTTTCATCATTAATTTCATCGCAGTTTCTTTCTAATGGCTTCTTCGTGTTTTACAAACAATTTTTTTTTCCGTACCATTTTAAACGTTTATATTTCGTAGGTTTTTAACGCATTATATTTTCCTATATAAATAGGAATCTAATTATACGACTATCGCGTTTTATTTTCGCTATTGTTATTATTATTATTATTATTTATTACAATAATATAATACGGAACGGTTATTGACAAGAATTATTATTGTGAAATAAAAAAAAAAAAAAAAAGGAAAATAATTGAAGTCAATCGGACGAAACTATTATGTAGCATAGCGTGGGAGGAAACGAATTATAATAATAATATTCAGTTTTTCGTCCTGCAACGTTTCGCTTATGATAATAAATACGCGAGCGCGCGCGGCGCATTTGTGCGGGAGATAAATGATTGAGAGATAACCGGAGTTAATTATGCGGATAAACGTTCGTCGAAATATTATATAAACGGTTAACCAGGGCAATGGGAAGGAAATCCTATTCAGTTAACGATATTAATAATCTTACGATTATATTATATTGTATGTGTATACACTATATTATACCGTATTATGCCGTTAGATTTTTGTCCCGCGTCGTATCGTGGACCGAGGACGATCGGATATTATAATAATATAAAGCGGACATTTCGTTTTTGTTCAAGTTTGTCGAATAAAAGTAAAAAAATCTCCTTTTTTCCCAGCCGTTTGGCCGAGTTCTCTAAATCCACAGCGCACCCTGAAAGTGCAAAACCGCTCCGAGCTGATCCCGGCGGTTTGGCGATAAAAAGAACGCGTGCAAAGTATAATTATTATTGATGAGTGTACACTTATTATCAATCAAGTACAAAACAAAATATGATGATCGGTTTGGTTTCATATATTTGCTCCGAGCAAAATATGAAAAACAAAAATCATCGATCGTTACACGCGTTCTTTTCGTGTTACTATATTATCAATTCATTAATGGCACGTGATCCAGTTGAATTAATCTTGTATTTCCGAAGAAACCGATATACGATTAATACAGATTTTGAACTCATTCGAATGAAATTTCAACTAATCTTCACGTAGTTCAGTCGACAAAATAAATATCGTATTGTTTTTTGTACGTTTTTTTTTTATTCGTCTCGTGCACCCACATTTTTCGTTTTTTATTATCATTAAGTTCACTGTCTAAGAAAAATCGACACAAAAACGGTATAAAACCATCGTCTTCGTCAGAACTCATCTTGACGACGACTGGCGCTAAAAATGAAAAATATATCCCGATATTAGTACGTGTTTATTAATTTGTCTCGTTCCGTTTTGTTTTGTCAGCGCGCGTGGAATTTGTTTCTCCGAGCCGCTTGGAGCAAAACGTTTCGAGCAGCTCGGTACGGTTTTGATCTTTCAGTGTGCGCCCGGCCTAAGTCTATACGCGGCAGCGTCATGTTCAAAACGTTGCCCGACACACTCATGTGATGTGCACAGAATATCACGGCGTGTCTTTCGTTGGATTCTCGTGGTGTTAAACAATTTTGTTGCCACACCACTTGGGCTTTATTCTTTCTTTTTAAATTAATCGTTTAGGAATATTGCAAACGCTCTGAATTTCAGCCGGTTTTCAACGGTCGACTACGGAACTCGAAAATAACAATCCTTCGCGCAACGAACGCAAAGAACACACCTCGCGCTAATTTCCCGTCGATGACGACGACTAAATGAACAAGTTTATAAGCTCGGGCTGGCGCACAGGACGTATTCGACGACACGTGCCGGATTGCCGTTGCGATGTCCAATCGTCAACGGAGCTTTGTCGAGCCTTCACTAGGGGATTAATTCCTGTTTATCCGGTCGATTGCCACTCGTTTATTTTCCGCTAAGAAAGAGAGAGAGAGAGAGAGAGAGAGCGAGCGAGCGGGGGGAGAGTAAAGAAGAACGTTCTTTCTCTTTGCCCGTGTTAAGGAGAAGGAAAAAACGAACGAGAAATCGTGAATAATCGTCACGGCCGCGGTGAGCGGCGAGTGCTGTGTAACGCCGCGTAAAAAAATTGAAACGCGCACACACACACCAACTCCGAATTAGATTGACGAGCGTTTTATACGATCAAACGATCACTCTGCGCAGAGTTATGCCGATTTCCTCCACTCGTCTGCACGCAAAACACGGCCCCGTCCTATAGCGCAAATTACTTTCTCCTCCACGGGCGGAGAGCCGTGGTTATAGGTCAGGTGTGGCCCGTCGTCACCATTCGTACGTTACGCGGCGTTATACAGCAGCGGTGTTGTTGGTGGAACGAAGTAATGGGCACAACGGGCCGTGTTGCGCGCAGGGAGTTAGGCCATATTGTTTCGGATGATTTAACACCGGAGGTGAATAATAGTGCAGTCGCCTCCCCTACTCTTATTATGTGTTTAATAAAGTTTCTTTGTTTCGCGTTCCCGTGCGTTTTAAAGTGTATACATACACACGTACACCGCGGCATAAGACCCGTCGCCGCAGCCACTGACGGAGATTTTCAAACGGATTTATTCTTTGCTCTCCTCTTCCTCTACTCCGCACGTCTTGCCGTTACTTATTATATCCCCGTGACCCATTACAGCTGCGGTGATCTGCTCTCGACAGCCGACTGATTACTCCGGCGGTTCGTTTCGTCCAAAACTTTCGCCCCCCCCCCTCCCTCCCACTCATACCGAAATAAATATAATAGTTTTGCCTCGCCCATCCATTATGATTATTCTAATTTAACGGCGAACCCTGCGGGCACGGTCTCTCCGTCGTAATACGAGAACAAAAAAAAACCGAATCTTAAATTAGAGAGAGAGAGAGAGAGAGATGGATGGATGGGAAAAAAAAACGCCGATCGACTTCGTCGTAATAACATTTGCCGTGTTCAGCGTTTTCAAATATATACGCGGAGGGGGGCGAGTGAAATTTTAAATAAAACGAGTAAAAATTTAGACACAACGGGTGATGAGTTCCGATTACTAGCCCGTGGCGATTTTAACAAAAAAAAAATTTCGATTCTCTTACAATATTCGTTTGAATATCGAAACAATGTACACGTGAATACAATTCCAACGGTTTTTATTCACATAAGTACCGAATTATCGCGGTTCGCAAATGGTTTATTATAATATTTTTCGTTTTTGTTTCTAAAAACGTTCTGTCCTTATACAAATACGGCATAGCGCTATTTTTCAAACGATCAAAAACGTATGCTAAAAAAATAGGTTCTATAACAATCTCAAAATTGGCAACCATAAAAATCGATGTGTTACGTTATTATGCATTAAACGTTATATGTATATCGTCTTTGCTCTCGGTCGACGTCTGTCGGAAAATCGTCGAAAACCGAATTTCAGAAAAAAAAAATCAATCGCATGAGCTGCTAAAAATTCTCCATTGCCAAGTGACGACGATTTTTTTCTCGTAATTCTATTCCATCTCCATACACATATCTATTCTCTGGACACACATTTTATGCGCGTGTTGAAACCGTTAACATTTTTTTTGTTTTTTAAAACAGTTGGCCGCATTGCTGTGCATTATTCGTTGTAAAACGCGTGTGTTTTTCCGTGGGAGATATTTTTCCAAGAGTATAACTCAAAAATGTTCTGTGCCTATAAAACGAAAGTTTCCGTAGTACAGATTACATAATAATATATCGACCGCGTCTCGATATTTTTCAGTGAATTTCGCGCGAAATCGTTGCAAACACACTGGAACTATAACCGTTTTATTTCAATATAATACCAGTAGATAATTGACAGACGCGAATTCTGTCTTTATTTGTTTCGGTTTTTTTCCCTTAAAAACGTATACGCTCGCAGAAGAACCGATTCGGCCGATTCCAGCGGAGTAGTGTTTTTCTGTAAACTACTCTCCTTCGGATCACATCTAAATTTGATCTGTGCGAGTATATATCGTAACGAGTGTTTAAAGACAACGGAGTCCGTACAATTGGCGTATACGGGATAGGAGATGGAGAAACGTCGAAGATCGAGTAGTGCGGTGCCGATGGCTCTTCCGATATACACTCGCAATTACGCGCCGTTGTTTATTAGAAAATATTGGGGAAAAAACCGCTTCCGTCATAATACATTATGTAATGTAACGCGTGAAACGAAAAAAAAAAACACGCAAAACTCGTTTCTTTTCTCACCGTTCCCTGCTGTAATATTCCGCGTATAAAACGAAAACGGTTCGGTGCGGAGTGTAATAATAAGTCGCTGTGACGGGCGAAATCGATGTATTTTTTTTTTCTTTTAGGCTTCACGCCCGAATTTCCATACGGGGAGAGAGAGAAAATCCATCCGGATACGCGTATATGATGCGATAGGTATAGACCAGCTCTCACTCTCTCTCTCTCGTCCTTTTGCAGCCGCACGAATCAGTCCTATACCGCGGCAGTTTTTGCTGCTTCTTCTTTTTTTTCTTCCGCACATCGTGTTTCAAAGACGAATATTCAACCACTTTACCCCGTGGAAAACACTCTTTGACGGCTGTATACACATATATATATATAAATGTCGGCATATATTTACATATACTAAAAAAAAAAAAAAAAAAAAAACAACGACGACGACGCTTTCCTCGTTCCGCAGTTCGTCTCGTGCGGTTCATTTTTCGCGCGAGACGAAAACGGCCGGTTTATTCGCGTATGCGTGTGTGTGTGTGTGCCGAGACAGCATTACGGTATAGTAATGCGTGAGAAAAGAGAGAGAGAGAGAGAGAAGGATAGGAAAAATGAGGGAAATTCGTTGACGGAATACGTAAAATCATAACGAGTACACCAGTCGGGCGCAGGTATTGGGCGGGAAGTAATATTATTATTTTCCGAAGCACACGCGGTTTTCTTTTTCTTTTCTTTTTTTGTCTCACACCGTTCCCGCCGGTTTTTACTAGTACTCGGGCGCGTTCACCTGGTGCCCAATAATGTATTCGTATACGCGTCGGACGCGCGCGTTTAGAAATTTTCAACGGAATATTCAAACGATACGAAATAATTGTGATATGTGTGTCCATACGTATAATGTAAAGATTCGATGAAGTGTACGCGATTGGCGAAAAAAGCGTTTTATATATGCAATAAGATATTATATAGTTCTTCTTGACCGCACCGCGGTCCGATTCTCAAGAATTGAAATTCCGAATTTTTTTTTTTTTCGTTCTTTTTCGAAAAAAAATGATATTTCTCCTCGAACCGGCCATGGCGTCTCAACAGAAAATTCGAAATGTTTTTTTTTTTTTTCAAATTTTTTTCCAATAGAAAAACGAATTAATAAATCGATACGATTTTCGTACGCATATTATTGTACGGGCGCATCGTTAAAATTACTAAAAATTTCACATCTATTTGACGGAGGTCTTTTTTTTCTTGTCACCCGGCGGAGGTTCTACAAATTCCTCAAAGTCTTTCTTTTTTT
Organism: Chaetogeoica ovagalla; assembly: GCA_032441825.1. Lineage (NCBI taxonomy): Eukaryota > Metazoa > Arthropoda > Insecta > Hemiptera > Aphididae > Chaetogeoica > Chaetogeoica ovagalla. The sequence goes on from CM063736.1 coordinate 9,495,843, forward strand.
TTCTTTTTTTTTTGTAAAAATATGCTTTCCAACGGTACGTACTCGTTTCATTAAAAAATTCCGTCCGTCTCGAGTAAAAAGAATACGTAAGACGGCGCGTTTAAACCCGGTCGACCCGGCGACCAGACCTCTCCGTAAATGCCGGCGTGTGTGTACAGGGCGATTCCGATTATTATTTTTTTTTTTTGTTTCGAAATCGTACAAACGAGCCCGTGTAGTTCGGACGGGAAAAAAATATTTTATTCGAAACAGGATTCGACCGGGGTGAACGGTGGTTTTGAACGTTTTAAAACGAATTTTCTTTTTCTTCTATCTCTTTTTAAATACGACGCGTAACGAATTCCGCGCTACAATCGAACGCACACACAAAAAAAAACACGAGTTTTTTTAATGTTTTCGAAACACAAAACGCAAAAATACCGTAATAACGTATATACGTCCCGTCTGCTGGAAATGGAAACGGATGGGAAAAAAGAACGCGATCTTATGCGGCGTGACGTAAGAGCCGCGTGCGCGCGCGTAATAATGAGGAATCCGCCGGCTGCGTGGGAACGGCGGGGGTGTGTGACGGGTTCGCAAAGTCCCGTTGAAAAGGCCGTCTCCACGCGTCTCTTGTGTGCGCCGGACCGTGTGGAAAAACGCGCGCCGCACCAGCAGAGCAGCTCTTCCAGTGCGGCGTCGTTTTGCGCGCGCGATACAAAACAATAATCATTCGTCTGAGAACGGCCGGTTCCGCTTTGTGTACGACGTTCGTTGGTTTTATTTTTTCTCTCCGACGTCGTTATTAAACGTATGACCGAGCGTGTGCGGGGATATATTATTATAACGCGAGCGCGCAGTGTACAATTAAAAAGAGAAAATGTCCGAGGGAAAAACGTATTGTTTTTGCACGCGGAACGAGGCGTGATATTATGTGAAATTCGAGGGTCCGTTTCGGTTTTTCGTCCGCAAAAACGAACAAAAAAATAAAAATAAAAATAAGCTTCGTTTTGTCCGGGGGACGCGCACTGCGATCCGAAAAACGACGACGACGACGACGACGAAAGTTATAATATCAAAATCGCGTGACGGAAAAAATGAAAATGAGTTTGACACGTTACCGGTCGTGAAATGTAAAAATATTTCATATTTTTTTTTTTTTTTTTTTATTAACGACTTGGTCGGACCCACTGACGTCGGAGTCCCTGTTCAGATTGCAATACTCTTTTTTTTCTTCTCGTCATTTATCGTTTTGTGAATTCGCGAGAAACTATTGGAAAAACGTATTGAATTTCAATTTAAATTTTTTTCAAATAAGAACGCACCACGAGACGAAGAAAACCGTACCGACGATGTCCGTTTCTCCGAGCCCGGCTCAAGGGCGGCATTTAACATTTTCGTGTTACGGATAATCCCAACACTTATATATCGTTAAGAATCCTGTGAAACACTCCCCGTGACGGCCGCCACGGCGGGGGGAGGGGGAAAGAAGTTTCTCAAAATTAAAAATTATTTACGATCCCAAATGTCACAGGATCGCTTAGTGGGTCTTGGCAATGATTTCAATTGGGAACGAATTAGCTTATGATATGGATGGATGGATGGAGTTATATCTGATTTTGCATCCGCGAAAGCAAAAAAAGTCAAGTTCTAATTACAAATAAAAAAAAAAAAAATTCTTTTTTTTATTTTATTAACTTTATTATACAATCGTTTAAAATGTTTTTTTTTATTTTATTTAAATCAGTAGGGGTTTACTTGTCGATAAATATATTGATCTAATCAATTGTTAACTTTACATAAACAAATATTATGAGTTCACAATTAAGTGTATCTTAGTATAGTTGTTGTAAAAATGATATTTGATGTAGTGTTTATGTAAAGGGCGGCAAAACTTAAGTTTGCCCAGGTGTGTTTAAACACTTGAGCCGGGCCTGCGTTTCTCCGCATACGACGAGCGACGTCGATTGCTGTCTCGGCATTTCTAATTTCTCCTTCCTTATACTATTCTAACATCAGTGCGGGACCGTGTGCCGAAAATTTGCGACGCGATAAAAATTTACCTCACAAAGAACAGCGTTTTATTAACAATGATAATAATAATAATAAAAACGTAAAAATTTGCTGGAATTATACGCGAGTCTGATTGACCGGTATTATTTTGTAATATTATGCGCGGAAAAAACGCGATCGTCGACAATATTTTTCACTTTATGTATATAAAAAATTTTTTTCCCTTCAAATGTTATACCTATGTCGAACACGCTCGTCTCGCGTATCGCGCGGCATCATCTCGACGATTCTCTCTCTTTACACTTCGAAGAGGACGTTTTTTAACAAATTTTCCAACTCGACACGTTATTATCTGTTTGTCGTATAGTAGGACCGTGTGTGTGGCGTGCGCGTATATTATATAATACATTCAAGAGATACAGTAAAAAAAAAAAAAAAAAATCGAGGCGTTTTCGATTATATCGCGTACTATATTTCCATAACAACGTGTACGAGTATATTATAAAAGAGGAAGAAAAAACGCACTGTTTCCGCGTAATATATAAGGTAACACTCGACTCGCGAATTTATTACGTGTCGACGGGATTTCGTTTGAATTCAATTTCGGCACCGATCACGGCAATAACGCATACTTTTTAACATACACAAGCATTTTTTTTTTTTTCATGATTTATACGCGTAATATACGATAATGGTGTAATCGCCGACACACCGCGGCGTTGTTTGAAAGCCTTTAGGAGGGACGTTTTGAGTGTGTGAGAAAACTCAACAATTGACTTCATCCATATAGATCGCGTTTTAAAATCATATTTTAACTAAATTTTCTTTTTTTTTTTTCGAAAAATTCCAATTTTTTCACGTGTTAACGAAATCGTCAATAAATTACACTTGTAATTACATTATCGTAGGTACCACTAATTTTGTAGTGCGCGTATATTATGTGAAACGCGTCTATGCAGACGAGCGTGTTCTCGAAAGTAAAGATGAGAGAGAGAGAGAGAGAGAGAGAGAGAGAGAAAAGAAATCGTCAATAAATAATAAGCGAGCAATCAGGACAACGAGATTTCAGAAATATTTTTTTTTACATTCGTAATTCTTGTGCAAATAAAAAAAAATAATATATATATATATATATTATAATGACGTCATGTCCTGTTGAATGTCACTGCTGTAGTGAAGTCGCGTTGATACACCGGGTTAAAATGTATAAAATAATATAATAATTATACGTCGTTTATATTTCCATTATAGACAATTGACGTTTCACCTCGGTTTTCGGTATAATTTTTTCACCGCGCGTTTGCGATCACTGAAGTTTACTACGATATTTTATGATTATTGCCGAAAACGGATTGTTTTATAAGTACTGCAGTGCCGAAAGTTTTTTTTTTGAGCCGAATTATTTACAATACGAATTATATGTCAGTTTCGCAGTGACACGTGTACGGTCGCGGGGGAAAAGAAATTCAATCCGTGCTATGAGTTATCACGGGAAAAAAAAGAAAAAATGATTACCACGAAGTTCGTTATAAACCACCGACTTATACGGAGGAAAATGTTTTCAATTTTAAAAGCACAATACACACGCGCGATTGAAATATTAATTAAAGAAAAATATCGGGTTTTTTTCGTGTTAAAATACTGTGAGAGTAAAAAAAAACTAGTCGAAAAATTATCGCGGATAGGGAGAACACTTATATTTTCATTGCCAAATGAACGGTTTTTAAATGGACCGTTTTCTTTTTTTCTCTTTAAAATATTCATTATTTATTCGATTTTCTTGCCCCTCATACACGTCAAAATGTGACTTTTCCGAAAAAATCGATAAGAGCGACTTCATTTTTCGCCCACACTTTTAAAAAACAAGTGGCCACTGAATCCGTTGCTGTTCCTCCCCCCCGGCCAATGTATTCTATCGGCGGAATAAACGCGCGGAATTAAAATACCGTCCGCAATTATATACAGCACGCATTTTAATATATTATAATATATATATACTTGGAGACGGACGACCTCGTATGATAATGGGAATGAATGATATTTAGCAATCAATAAAACACGAGGTAATTATTGAATACACGCATACGGGGATTTTCAATTGATCGGAACACATTTATAATAATAAATACTTTCGAGCAGTGCGAGTAATTTTTTAGTTTTTTTTTATATAACACTCCGTCCGTTTTAACAATATTAATTAATATTCGTTGTTTTAAATATGGTCGGCGTTCAATCAAAACACCAGTATCTCGCGGATATTGCATTATACGATCTCATTTATATATTACTATTATTATTATTATTATTATTATTATTATTATTATTATTATGTGTAAGTATTATTAAAACATGTGGTTTTTTTTGGATATTGAAAATACGTACAACGTCCGATCGATGTCTAACAATATCGGTCGTATGCGTTTAAATTTACGAGATGTTTATATAAATAAATAATCGGTTTTTTTTTTTTTTATTACGAAATCGTGGACGTATTAAAATACATAAACGTACACCAGCGGGACGTATCTAGAGGTTCTCTTATTTTGTTCCGTATTCGCATACAACATTTAAATAACATAGTAATGACGGTAAAGTATAATGGCGACTGTTGTCGATTCGAAATCGACAAAAATTAATACGGAAAATGTATACGTTACTCAGCGATAAAATAAAATACGCGCGTGATAAAAAAAAAAAAATTGGAGTGTATTTGAAAGATTAAAGAAGGAATGAAAATAAATAATAAGTCGTTAAATTACATAATACGCGTTTGTCCGTGTTTATTTCGAATATGTCGTCAGCGTTTCCCGACCTGTTTGACTTCACAAAACGCAAATTCCAACCCTATACGACACGCTTCACGCTGATTAATATTTATTTATTAATTTTGTTGATAATAAACCTGTAATCGTATTAAATACTAAACCAATCGGTAAACATACTAGGGAATAACTATTACGAAACGTTGCGTTTATTTAGGCTAGGAGAACTCATGTAGAAGCTCATATATTTTAATTTAATGCGAATATTAAATTTATTTACGCGAAAAAACAGTTGAGTTATTACGGATAACGTTATAAAGATCTAGTGATGGGAAATTTCGTCCCGTTAAATATTATACGTTTCCTCCGCGGGGTGGAATACAGTTGACAACTGACAACCTTATGTCTACATCCGATGATTCTTCGGTTTCAATATAGTTTTTATTACACTATTTTTATCGAAATAATAACAGTCAGGCGATTGCCGAATAAGAAAACCGTAAAACGTTTATTATTATTATTATTAATCGTGACACACCCGTGGGGAATGGCTCGCGGCACGCCGGTCGTGTACACGCTGGTGTGTATCGTAATGTGTAATGAAATCGACACATTTGCAGCGATTTGTATTAGTGAAAATTATTATAAAAACGACACGCGCATTGCAATTAATATATTTTTATGTTACAATTTATCGTGCATCCGGATGTAGGATATAAATTCGATTTTGAAAAAAAAAAATTGTTTTCTCCCGTATTTTAAAGAATCCTAGCTACGCCACTGATATGTACGTGTTATGCGACTGGCACACACATTTGTTTTTCATCGCTACAAAACACGGAAACTTTTACACGAAACAAACAAACAATTATTCGTTAAGAAATTTCGTTAAAGGACGCGCATGTAAATAAATGTTTGCGAATAAATAAAATTATATAAAAGTTCTTCGTCTAAATAATTTAACGCGCGTCGTTGAAACGCGCACTCGCGATCGACGTACACCGCCTATATTATAATTATTTACACTAAGTATATAAAATACATATTAATGCGAGACCGGAATTACTTCGACGGAAATATAAAAACTAAAACGAGTATATTATATACGGCTTTAACGTTGAAACGCCGATGTTTGCAAACTGGAAAATCTTTATAGAAAGATTCGTTAAACAGCGTCACTTAATCATACGTTATTATGTATACACGTTTGTAAACTAATCGACACACACTCGCTTCGTACTGCTTTTGCTGTCGCGATATTTGCTCAAAAGCGTATTGCGTATAAGGGTTTTTTTTCATACATACAATATTATTGATAATAATAAAAACTACATAATTATACGCATTCGATTTTACGTTTTTAAAAATATTGTAAATTTATTTTCATTAAAAGTATATAGATATCGTTTTTTTTCTGCAATGATGAAAAAAAGAGTTTAATGACTTACGCTTCGTCGTCGCACTTTTATAAGACGAAGGAGAAGAAGGAGGTTTTTCTTAAAAAAAATTTGTTTGACTCGGAATAATTAAATAATATATAAATATAAAATTTAATGTCAACTATTTTTTAGTTTACTTACTATTTCTTTTTTTTCTTTTACCTTTATGACATCGAAATCGAAACAACGCGGATAAAACGTTATATGTATACGAATATTTTTAGCTGGATTAATTTCTTTTTTTCCTCTTTCGAATCGCGCAGATCTCGCACTTCAATAGCGCGGAAATTCGATCAGACGACACCCAAAAATAGCCAACTCGTTAGCAAACATAGGTAATTCGTTCGCAGCAGCAAATTGGCACAAACAAATCGACACCACCTTGAAATATTCCAATTGATTGCGTTTGTTTTGTAACACGATAATATTTTATTATTATAATAATAATATACAACGTGAAATTTCGCACCGCAATAACTATAATTATAGTTGTTGCGTCGCACCGCCGAATCATATATTTGATAAGGAAAAAAGAAAAAAAAATTTCCGTTCGTTAGTGTAAATAATAGGCGAATTACGTATTATATTGTACGCTCGTTTATATATAATATGTATGTAGTAAAATATGTCAAAAACACTCGCGGAATTTCGAAATTGAAAATAAAAAAAAAAAGTACATTTAACACGGTTATATCGTATAATCGCCAGGAATAAAAAATAATAATAACCGTATTTTTAGTATTATATTCGTCACGAATAGTAGCGCAAATTCTGTTTACATTCTGCGTTCGAATTAATTCGCATTAATATATTGCACTATATCGCAATGAGTGAAAAGCATGTTTTTTTTCTTTGCATTTTACGAATTTTCTCTCCAAAATTACACGACGCGCGCGTATGCCCGAAATCGCGTTTAATATGTAATACGATATCGGTTATAATTCGGACGTTGAATCAAACACGAAATACCCCAGAGCACGCCATTAATTCCCGTGTAATTCTATATACGAAACCTACTATTATATACCGAAGATTTATGTAACAATGCGTTTTAAAAATAGTATAAACAAAATCCATCATACGCGTAATATGGACGTGTGTCTCGATATCGGTTCGGTATTCATTAAATTCAAACATGCTTTTTTTTGTAAATGAATACGAGAAATCAACAACCGCATAACAGTCCCGTGACTGTTTTACTCGCCGTGATTTTCCGCATATGCGATGGTATTTATTTATACGTTTTAATATATTATATATATATATACGCATTTATACGCATATGTTATATATATATACGCATTTATGAATGGATAATATGATATGTCGAATCGGTGGAAAATTCCCGGAAAATATAATATTCGCGTAATTTTTAATATTTAACGATAGATAATAACGGAATCGCGTGTAGTATATTTCATGTCGATCGGAATGTAGCTGAAATTGAACTCGACTGAACCAAACTGGAAGTCGAAAATTATATGAAATCCAACGAAAATAATGTTTCGACCGTCGCAACAACAACGCCGCAATATGTTATAACTTATAATCATTAGAATTTTTTTTTTTTGTATTTTCCCTGTGCCTTGTCTGGATAAAACATTTTTTTCTCTCTCGCAGGTTCGTCGCCGGAAATAAACAGCACTTTGTTTCTGAGGCTGAAACGTTGTTGGATGTCTTTCCGCGTGAAATCTATTTGTTTCTCGACACGACTAAGTTATATTCATACGTTGAACATTTTATTAACGATATAATTTTGGAATCGTTTACGTTAAAAAATGAGAATTTTCGTTTTGTTTTTTAAAACGCGGAAAATTTCTGCGTACAACGTTTGGTAATTACATCGATGCAAAAATATCCGGTGGAATTACAAAGCGTTGAGCGAACTCTACGCTCGTTACGTGTGCACAGTAGTAACTCGTATAATAATAATAATCAGAATCGTGCCTGACCTGATTATAAACCGTCAAACACACACGTGTATGAAAATATGTAATTTAAAATAAACATTAAAACGAAATCGATCACCGGGACGCGTATTTAATACTTCGGACGATATTTTGGTTTGTACCAATGAGTTTGGCAAAATTGGTCGAACGATGTTCCCGGACGGTTGGATGAATCAAGACGTATTAACAACTGCGAGCGTTTTCGCGATTCAGCGTTAACGTCTTAGATACGTAACCAGACTTCGTGTTCAGGGCATACGAAGAACTACGCGTTAAAGTGACGAAAAAATTCAATAATGGCGAGGAAGAAAAATTAATTGATTTAACGGAATTCATTACTAACGAATAATTCGAGTCGTTTACGTTTTACACTAACCCGCGCTGGACCGACTGAATATTACGCCATAAGTTTTAACAGCGTGAGAAACGTATTTATTTTTATGTTTTTAGTCACTGCGAGCACGTGTACGGGGCGCCGTAATCGTAATTTTTCACCACAGGCGTTCGGAGCGTGTAGTGAGTGGAGTACACCCCGCGGCGACTCCAGCGTTTTATTAATATCAATTGGAAAAGGAGCGTTGGTTTTTTTACCAAAAAAAAAAAAATATATCGATAAAATAACTCTGTTAAAAGAAAAAAAAAGGGAGTTACGTGTGTGAATTCCGATCCTGCATGAATGAAATGGGCCCGTCGTACACGCCGAAACGATAACCGTGCAGTGCGACACACACACTCGTCCGTAAACGTCTCGCCCGCGCCGTACGTTTACTGAGTACTACTACTACTCGGAGAGACGGTGCGCGCGTTCTCTCGGCATTCGTCCGGAAAATCTCACATAAGCGGCGACTTTAAGGACGCGCGCGCCGGGCGTTGCCGAAAACCGGCAAAAACAAAAAGGGGAAAAACAAAAAAAAAAAAATAGTAAAAATAATAAAATACCGTTGGAAACGGGACAGTAGTCGTGCGCGAGGGGCACTTGTATTTATTCGTTTCTCCTGTACCGCCGGTCCCTTTACTCAATCCCCCGCCTTTCGCCCTTCGCCCTTCGCCCGGGGCACGTCGTGTTCCGTGAGAATTCGGACGCCCAACGCCGCCGTTAACCGTGCTATAAATAATTCCGCCGGGTCTTCGTTACGGTGTACGGAGGAAAGAGACGCTGCGCGGAGACGACGACGGCCGAACAGTATTGTACGGGCCACTCCTACCTCCTCACCCCGTCCAAAAGAAACGGTAAAAGGAGAGGAAAAACAACGTGGGCCGCGGAGAGAAAAAGAGAATGAGTTTCGAAAAAATGTAGAATGAACAGCGGGTGAAAACCGGCTGAAACACGTTCTTTTCGCTTTTTATATATAAATCGCGATATACGGTTTTTTTCTATTTCTTTTTTCTTTTTTCTTTCTTTGGCTCCGTTGTCGACAATATTTCGTCGTACCGATATAGCATCGACTTTCGCCTCTATACCGCTCGTTTTCCATCCCTTTCGAAACGCGCGCCCGTACCGCCACCCTTAAGGTATTTTGTCGCGGGAAAAGACTGGCGGTCGGCGGGCGACAGTTGTTTTTGTTGTTTCCCGAGCGTTTTTCTTTCTTTTTTTTCTCTCTCTCACTTCATTCGACCTAATACGACGCGTCAATCACTTAGACGCCGAAGTGACTATGTTTCTTTCCCCCCCCCACCCCCCGTGTGGTTCGGTTTTCTTTTTGCTTTTTTTGCTTTGTCGTACGCAATATAAACACAAAAAACGCCGAGCGCGTACAACAGAAAAAAGCGAAAACATAAAAAAAAAACGTCTTCTAAATGTATTCATATCGTGTGTGTGTGTGTGTGTGCTGCAAACAAATCGGGCGGACACCGCGCGAAATATTCGCGCCACGAGAATCTATTGTTTTCTAATGTATTATTCTTGTTTTCGTCGTCTTTACACCGCGCGCACGATTGCTTTTCTACTAAATCATTATTATTATTATTATTATTGTTTTTATTATTGTTATTGTTATTGTTATTGTTATTGTTTGTCGTTAATATATTTAAAAATATTCCGCGGCGAACACCGGTTGAAGAATCACACGCCCGACGAGGCCAGAGGACAATATAAAAAACAAAAATATTACGACGCGCGCGCGCGTGTGTGTGTGTGTGTGGGAATAGCGATTTTGCAGAGCTTGAACATTCGATTTTGACAAAAACGCGCGTTTCTACGTTAAAAACAACAAAAAGGGAGAGGCTTTAAAGTGTTGTACAAATCATAGCAATCGACGACGAAGACGATTTTGAGCGAGGTGCTTCGGTGTGATATTGATGGATGACAGTATAACAAAAGCTAGTCGTTTTTACTAATCGAATACCGAAAAACGTATATAAATAATGAAAAATCAAAAGTATGTTTTTCCACTTTTTGCTTTTTCCCCCTTAACACAATACTGTGACGTTGCGCATTTCGAGTTTTTCGTTTCGAAATCACGATGTAATCCGCTTCGGCGAAATAGCGCGGTTTTACCGTTTTCACGTAATTTTTCGGCAGTTTTTTCGAATTGATATTTCTAAGCGCTTTTGATAAAATCGAAAAACGACCTGTTTAAAGTATCGACACAACGCAATTCGTTACCACCCGCGAATGTATAATGATTCGAAGCACTCTTTCTGGTAGAATTTTCGTGTACGAGACATAAAAAAAAAACCAAATACATTACGCGATCCGCTCAGAATCTAAAATTTAAATAACTTTTGCTCGTCGTCACGCTCATTACAATTACGTATTACGACGATCGGCGGCTAGTGTTTGGTCTTTTTCTTTAATTATTATAATAATATGCGTATTTATTGCATATAGCGTTTTAGATTTCCGTATTGGCTTTTATTTTCCGGTCGTATAATGTTCGGGCGGTGAACTTTAGTTTTTTTTTTTCGACATATTTTTACGCTTTTTGAACGGTAAAAAGAAACTTGAAAAAAAAAAATTTTTTTTTGTTTAAAACGCTATTTCGTCCGACATCATATAGGTACTTCTCCTGGGGAAAAAAATAAACGTTCTTGGAACATATATTTACACCGTCGAATGCGTAAACGTGGATTAAAAAATGTCTCACGATTTCAGGGCTGCGGTATTTTAGCAATTATTTATATATATTTTGCGCTGTTATAAAAAAAAAAAAAATTGGTTTATTTTGGATTTTAAGAACCCGCGGGGATTCTACGCGGATAACGATGAAATGTACGTTATGTATGCGGTGTTTGGCTTATTTATTTCCATCCGAGGGTTATTTCGGAGACGGAGAGGCTGGTCCCTTCTCGATTTCGCGCTGTTCGCACGGCGTGTGTAACCGATTCGTAACGCGTTACAATACGGTCACGGTAACTGCCAAAACAAACGAATAGAAAACCTCCGACAGACGTGTAAACTCGCGAGTGGGGGTGAGGGAAACAAATAAATGAAATCACACGCGAAGCGTAACACGACGAAGCGACGACGGAACACCGGTGGTGACCTCACGAAGACAACACTCCAAAACATATCAGTATATATCGGCTCGGAGGCGATAACGGCGTTTCGGCGAATGGGGGATGTGACTTTTATTCTATTTGCCGCGGTAAGCCGTTATAATATATTTTATACCGCCGTGTAATATCGTCGGATACAGCAGAGCAGCATCCTTCTCCTCCTGTTCCGGGTACTGCGGAGATGATTTTTATTACAAAACCCGGCCGGGGCAAAGCTCTCTGTGATTCGATATGAGCCGGTGTCGGTCGTACGCGCGGCGGAGAGTCTTTCGCGTTATTACGCGCGTTTTCGTCAAAGCGCCGGTCGAAAACGGCTACGGCGTGACCCCCAAAAAAAAATAAATAAACACTTGGCCACGCGGTAATTTATTTCACGGGATAAAACGCGCGTCCTGCCCTGCTTTTACGCGTACTGATTTATACGCGTTCGACGAAACGCGCCTGCACGGACATCATATCCCTTCGTTTATACGCGAAAAATAAAAATAAAGCGTTTCGTTTTCTTTCGCCGTTTCACACAGAACGCGCACGATCGAAAACTAGAAAAAAAAAAAAAAATTGCCGAGAAACAAACGCGTTTGTGACATTTCTCTGGCCGGCCGATTTCGAAATTCGTTTTTGTACGCTTTTCGAACGTCCAATCGGCCGGCGGGGCCGATCTAATACGCGATTTCGATTAAATATCGTTTTATTTTCCTCGGCGCGATTTTCTAAACGAAATGTCAATAAGATTCCATTCAGACCGAAGTCTACTGAATATAATACGCGACTCACTTGCATATACTTTAAAAAAAAAAAAAATAATAACGATATAACGCGCGAGAATCGTATTATATATATATATAAAAAAAATTATTTTATATATATGTATACGTTTTATACTGTCGATGAGACGACGATCGGGGGAAAAGGAAGATCATTATTATTCCGTGACACCGGTCGATTTCAACTATTCGTTTTGATAATTTTTTTTCCGTTTTTATTTCGATAGGTGGTTGCTATCGCGATGCCATTACATTTATAAACTACGCGCAACGTAATTTATAAATATCCGTCCGCTACACACGTCGAAACTCAGCCGAACTTCAAAACGCAAAAGGCGATTTCGATAATATTGTGATTATTTATTCTTAGCACGATTTTGGACAGTTTTACAAAACGGTAATGAAAAGTTAAGTATTTCTTTTGAAAAAAACATCGAAACGATTCGTTCAAACCAACGTGCATCAACGTCGCGAATCAATGGAAAATGTAGAGAAAAAAAAAAGAAAACAATGCTGAAATCGTATTCGGCGACCATTGACGTCAATGACGGGACAAAACGTGTACGTTTCAAACGTTTCCCAATATGAATGATGTATTGAAGAAAATGACGGCCTTTGACGTCATTTTCCACATTTGCCACTTACGTTCCTCTATACCGCGAAACAAAATGTCATAACTTAAAATATATTAACTGTGAACTTAATTTCTTCCTCGTTTTTAAACCGTTCGTTCGATTTTTTTCGCATATGAATAATACAAAAAAAATTACCGTTAACCCCCCACCCATACACGTTTTTCAATAATTCGCGCATCGAAATCTTGAAAGTGTTCCGATAAATTATGTGCCGGCGAACAATCTTTTTTCGCCGACAATGGAAATTCGTTTAAAGCAAAAAGTCGTCGACGCTGAGTCAGTTCATTTCGCGAAATTAGCGTCATCCACTGCATAAGACCACAAACATCGCGTCAATGTAATTTCCGAAGACTATTTGATAATGCTCGCATAGCTTTCTACAAACTCTTATCGTATTGAAAAAACTAAAAAAAAAAATTTGCAAAGATTTTTTATTTTTAACTCGTTAACTCGTTAATGTTCGGCCTTGATATCGGATATTGCGTGATAACTCGAGCGAGTACGGCCGTCACTGCAAATAATAATAATAATAATAATAATAATAATATTTAACTGGTCTCGCCCGTGAATATTTCATTTTTTTTTTTTTTTTTTTTTGCGAACCACACGCTATAAGTCGATTTTCGTCGTTTTTGTTTGTTTTTTTTTTCAAAGACAAAGTCGCGTTTTTCTTTAAAAACAAAAAGTTTATACGCACTTTATATGTTCGACCGCGCACGTCCATTACGAAAATAATACACGTTGACGTGCCGTTACGCGTGTGTGGAAAAAAAAAATGATGAAATGGACAGACGATATATATACTCGTATATATATTTTATTTTTTTACACAAGTGACGAAAACTATTGTTTTGTCATATTATAATATTCTGATCCGTAGATAAAACGTACACAATATTATACACAGCGTACTACTGTACTTAAAGATTTTTCCAACTGCACACTCTTGAACTTTTCCCTGTTTATCGTTCAATCTACTCGTATATTCGCGCGTGTCGAATAATAAGTCGTTAACAACGTGTGTTTAAACGTGACTTTTTTTATTATATTTTTTTACACACTAAACGACCTACCATTAATCGATATTACAATATTATTACACGCTTTACGTACATTATTATTATTATTATTATTATTATTATTATTACTATTATCATTATTTATTCGGAAAAATATCAAAAAAAAGAAATAAACGAAAATTTACTTCATCAATCATACCTTAATTATTACTTTTTCTTTTGCCCCATTTCGCCGGCGGATAACATAATTATTATTATTTTGTTTTTTTTTTTTTTATCCGTTAATGTTGATTTTGTAATATTTTAAGTGCTACAGTTTAGCGTTATAATGATAAAATACAAACGATTTGTATTAAACTATATTATAGTATTAACGAACTTAAATTTTGCACTACGCGTGTGTATGCTACAGCGCCTGCAGTAATAAAATAATAAATAATTCGGCTCCGAAAATAAAAAAAAAAATCCGACACCCGACCGTTTTTTTCTTTTTTTTTTTATGAGAAATTAATTTAACGGTTTTATAATATAATACGAAATATATTAATTTCGTACATAATGTGTAGGACGGTTTTTTAAAAACGTATTTCGATATATTATATATCGTCGAGTGCATAAAACTCGTATATAAAAATATAACGTGAAAAATTAAGTCAATAAAACTACTTTTTTCTTCTTCAAATATATAAAAATAACCGCACGAGCGAGTTTCCAAAAAAAAAAAGAAAAAAAAAAAAAGAATCTTTATTTCTATTCATAAATGGATATTTACTGTCGTCGTTTCGAAATCGCGCGCACAAAATATAAAAATCACATTAAACGTTCATGCAGAAGTATCATCCACAATTTTATTTAAAAGAATATGTCTAAAAAATTTCAATCGGGCAGTACGCATTTCGACACTGTAATATATTATAAGGACGCGTGAAAAACTCTGTTCTTGGTTTGCATTTGTCGACAATATTATTATTTAATTTTTTTTTTAAGCTAAATACAAAACAAATTTAATTCTACCCGAATATTATTTGCGATTGACAAAATTTTACAAACGTATTACAAAAATAAAATATTTTCGCGTTACAAATAACCCGAACGCCTAGTTGATATTTATTTTTTTTTTTTTTGCAATTCGTTTGAATTTAAATTTTAGAAGAAATTTTTGAAAAATCAACGACGTAATATTACCTAACCGGAATAGTTAAATAGTACAACAGACATTTTTTGTTTTATAGAATTTCGATTAAACATTTAAAATACCGAAAATCAAATCAGAATGAAATTTCCACTCGATTGAAATTAAATTTAAAAAAAACGTGCAACTGTTATTTGTAGCGCACTGTGTATGCGGACGAGTATTGCAAAAGGAGAAAACAAAACTTAAGAATATATCGAACAGACAAAAGTATTTATTGTAATTTTTTTTTGTTATTTCGCTATTTACAAGTGTTGCGATCATTACCGGTATAACAAATTTTCCTGTGGCGGCGGTACTTTGAGCAGGGATTTTAATTTCGATTGGCTTAATGAGAATGCGGTCGAAAATTTTTTTGTAAAAAACGCAATTTCGTCTGAATTCACATTGTCATTATATATTACTCCGGTGTCTAACTGTACTTTAGAGCATAGTACAGGTCGGCAACCATTTGAGACGGAAGAGCCAATAGTTACAATTTACAAAATTTCACAGTTTTTAAAAGAGCCGCTGAAAATTGATTTTCGATTTAAAATAAACGACATTAAACCTGAAATAATATTTATTCGTATAATACCAAACACACTGCAAAAATATTTGTAGCACAAAACGTATTGTATTAAAGTATTTTAGCTAGTCGAAAGGCCAGCATCATCTGTGTTGCATACGAACGCAGACGACTACGTCTAATCCTGATTGAATTGTCGATTTTCTTCTCTTTTTTTTTTTTTATTAGATGCCATGCTGGCGGTGGAGATGAAATAATGATTTTCTTTTTCCAATATTATTTAGCTATCCAAAACGGTGCGCGATGATGGAATACCAAATATTTATTCCAATTCTGTTATCGATTTTCTTATATTATTATACGCGCGTACATATATCTTTGAGAAGACAATTGGACGAATGACTGACGGAATTCATACGAATGTTGGTCGGTAAAAAAATAAGTTATTTTAACAGTTTTTATTGCGTACGGGTATATTATCGATATGGTCGAAATTTGCAAGATAATAATTGTGACCGACTCTCTCTCCCCCCCCCCAATCACACGATTACGTCTGTCGCGTGCACAGTAAAAAAAGAGGAACTTGCGTGTGAAATTCGTCTTTTAGTTTTGCTCCGAACGACCTGACTCATTTGTTCTGCGCCTCCTACACAATACAATAAAATAGTTTATTTTTTCGATAATAAAAATGTTGATTTTTGCGTATGCCGTAATTTCACATCGAAAGAGCCGACCTCTGTACTAGAAATTTAAATCGAACGAAATTGCGCTGTATGCGTGTAAAAGGATTTTCAACAAATTTTGGGCTATTTATAGCGATTACATTTTTTTTTACGCTACAAAAGCGGTTACTGTATTTAACTCCCGTATAAAATAACAAATAATATTACATCGGAACATTTATATAAGAGTCGTTCGTATCGAATGGGTAAATATTGCTTTAAAATGCGTATGTACATATAACAACAAAACTCTTCATCCGATTCACTTAAAAGAAATCAACAACACCCGGATACTCGTTTCTTTTTTGCTTTTCTATTTAGTCTCTCGCGACGAGTATTATACTATACGGCGTTTATTTAATACTGCAATAGGACGTACGCGTGTTCGCTGCGTCGCGTAATATTCTGATATTTTATGAGAAAACGTGATTTAAACATTTTGAATTCAAATTTCTCGTATACACCGCACGAGAAAATTAGAAACATTTGCATAATAACGACATGAATATAATAATGCGAGCGTAAACAAGGATATACAATTTACTGCGGAGCCGAAGGAAGGATGGCACAGCACGTCGTGTTGTTATATAGTACATCGTCCAGGAACACGAGATTTTCAGTCAAAAGTCTCGGATCAATCTAATTTATTTAGCGCGTCTTACGAGACGTCACGACTTTATCGGTTGGATTGAATTATAATCACTCGAACGTTCGTGATGACGACACGGCGGCATTCGCGTTATTCGATAAAGAGTGGTGGGTTCCTTTTTTTTAATAATTTCCGTTTACGAACGTTCGAAAATTCCAAAACATAAAGTAAACCAACCGAAATAAATACGTAGTCTGTTATTTGTCGATTCCGAGTTCCGAACTTTTTGGAAAACAACGGCACATCATATTTTGAACGTTGCAGCAGTGTCCTACGTGCGCAGAGATCAGACAAGTGCAACACGTCTTATTCGTTCACAAACAATTATCGATATTCATATACGTTTAATTTTACAATGTGGGAAATTAAAATTAAGAACTTTATTCCAGTTTCTTTTTTATTTTTATCAATCGAGATGTACGGTTTTTAAATAATAATAATAATAATAATAAAAAAAAGGAATTGAACGATTTTTATTGTTCGTTCGGTGGCCCGAATGAGTATTGTCACGCAGTGGTTCGTTTATGACACGGACTGATGTTTTCGTCGTAGACTTCAAATCTGCAACGACTAATATTTAATGAACGTTTTTAAAACTGACATTTTTTTTTTTGAATATTTTCACGAAACGGCCGCTTTGGATCTTACAGGGAAGAAAAAGAAAGTGAATTAAATTTGAAAATTTTCAACTTTTAATGGAAAAAGAGAAAAAAAAATTTTTCAATCCAATAATTGCAGCGAAATAGTGATTATTATATTATTATAAAAATCTAAACATATCGAATAGGATAAACGTTATTACATTTTTTAGATCACCTAAGGGACGCTACAGTGTGTACGCGTGTAACCTTAATTGTCAACATAGGCACAGGCGTAAAATTCAAATGTCCACACTACACGTACGAATAGTATTTTTATAAATAGCATTTTCGACGTTTCCCCCGAAAGGTTAATGACGCTAAAAGAAATGAAAAGAATCAAATACCAACGTTTTTACAAAGTACCGCAAAGTGGTGAAAAGTTTTTAAAAATGTTATCACGTCAATAAGTTTTTTTTTTCTTACTCGAAGAAAATCGAAAAACTGACATCATTAAAACACCAATTAGAATGAACTTTCTATATCGGAGAACTTTTTAGTTTCTACGCGAAAACTCTTATTCGACTCTTTCGAAACGAAAACGTGAATACTATATGAATATTATATACACGAAAAGGAGTAATTCTACGGGGCGTAGGTGGACGTATGCCTTAACCGCGTATTAAAATATAAATTATATATTTTACAATACTGTTAATGTTTTCACATAAATATGCCCAAGTGAAATGTTGCTTAAAATAAAACGTTTTATTCCCTCGGAGCTGGAGAAATATTTCAATAACTCCTCGCTGTGCGTTTTTATTATAAATATGGTAGGTGGGTGCGGGCAAGTACATCAAACGAATTTCGAAAACTATCAAAAATATATATATATACAATCAAATTGGGATCTATAATAGCACTGTAGGGGCAAAAAAAAATAATCATATTTCAGAGCGGATGAGACGATAAAACTTTTTTCAACCACAACGATGATCTATAGTTTTTCCGCAGGTATAAGATATAGGGAGTGCTAAACCATTACTGAAAACTATCAAAAAAAAAAAATAAATAAAAATTGGGATCTATGAAAAATTTTAATACAATTTTGTATGAGTGACGTTTCTCCAGCCGCGCTCCTTTGGTTTACATTGGATAGAGCGGAGGCATACAAGTTGTCAAAAAAATTCAAAAACACTGAATCAGACAAAGTAAATATACTTAAAATGCGCGTGAAAATAACGGAATGCCGCGAAATTCGATATGGAGTGCGGGGTATAGCGAAACGCACGTGATTAAAATGCTATTTAACTTCGCGTATAATATAAAATGGTTATAATGTAATATGTATATGGTCGGATGGCGTTCGCGTTCAATTCTCTTTCTGTATTTTACTCACTTTGAACGGTATTATAAAATATATTATTATTATTACTACTATTATTATTATTATTATTATTATTATTATTATTATTATTATTATTATTATTATTATTATTATTATTATTATTATTATTATTATTATTATTATTATTATTATTATTATTATTATTATTATTATTATTATTATTATTATTATTATTATTATTATAGATGAAACGCGATGGAATAAAAGGAAAATTTTAATCGAAATATGACATTCCCTCCGTCAACGTTCAATGGTTTTTATCCTTTTTTTTTCTTTTATTCTTTACACAGGAAATTGACCTGACCTTAGCTGAAAGAAGAAGAAGAAAAAAATAATATTTTCTTACGAAATGACATCGAACAATATTGTTCAGTATAGGTATACACACACATATATATATATATATATATATACCTACTTATTTTTCTCCTCGTTCTCTCTCTATATATATATATATATATATTATAAACTTTGACTACTCACTTTGTACTCTTGCGAAAATAATATTATTTTTTTATATTTATACATAATACATATTATATAGTACGGAAAGCGCGTAGATTGACATTAATCTATAAATTAATATATAAGTAACATTATAGGTAAATTTTTTTTACCTTAGGTTTTAGAAATTCAGTGTAATGCGTAATTTAATTCCCGTGAAAATATTCGAACATGCGTTATGGTTTCATTCCGATGACATTATTGCTTACCAATGTGTAGTATACGTTTTTCTAAAATAAAAGTCGGTTTTATTCGTTCCAAAATCGTTTCTATATATATATTTATATTAATTATCGTAAAAAATGTTGTAAATTATTATTATTGTAATAATATTTTCATGAACAATTTATTGATTACAAAACTGTAAAATAGGGGGTGGGGGAAATGACGATACATATTTCTTTTATTTTTTCGTTTTTTTGTTTCTATTTTCTACAAACATCTACGTAAGTGTGTACAAAACGCTTAAACGTCCAATGCTTAAAATCCGTATTAAATTTAATGATATGCTCCTCAAATAACGCTATACATTTTCCCCCATTCATACGTCGAAACGTACTAAAATTCACTTCATAAAATATATACAAAAATAAATTAGGTTTATATACGGAAAGAAAAAAACGTTTATTGTTCGATACGCACAATAATAATAATAATAATAATAACGTGCAGACGGTGTTGGACATTTTGACAACGTATTGAAAATACCGAAAACAATATTTTTTTTTTTTTTTTTACAAATATTTCCTGGAATTTTACAATTGCAGCGAATTATTATAACGAAATAATTCATATATATATAAGAGCATAATTCGGCGGTTTTATTACTATTATTATTATTTTCATTTGTTTTCGAATACATTTTTACTATAAAAAATACGTTCGACGAGTATTTTTCCGAATCGTTTTTTTTTCTCGATTGTAACATATTTTATTATAATAAATTCACTTGCGGGATGGCTAAACGAGAACGATGTTTTCACCCGTACGTCGTCGTTGATTGTTTTCTATCGTCACCGCGCGCACACTGATGTAGCTGCACGTGTCGTCGGGTCTCGTATTGAGACGATTTTACAACACTAAAAAACAATAATGATAACAAATAAAAATTCGTATACACGGTGCACTTTAATATATGGAAATCGATTTTTCAATTTTCGTGTATTATATATGATTTACATAACATACGATTTATTAATGTCGTCGTATATCGTACATACGCACGCTGAGGGCGTGCAAACTCGTACGGAGATTTTTGCTGGAATCAAATGGAAAATTCTAAAAAATCGTTGAAAATTTAACGACTAATCGTTATAATCAATAAAAAATACCGAAGACTTTGTTTTTTCCTAAATAAACCAATGAATCGGCTATTTTTAATTAAAGAAAAAAAATCGAAAAATTTAGTAAGATTTTAATGAAATAAAACGTAACACCCCACTCGCAACGTAGTTTTAAATCATTACCGAAATGAAAAAAAAAAAAAATTACTCAGAACGAACGGTTAGTGTGCACACCAATACGTTGGACTTATCGTGTTCGTATACGTTTTTGGCCCGAAATTCGATTTCCAAATTTATATTTATACAATTTTTTCTCGTTGTAATATCGATCGTTTCTTATTTATTTTCAATTCCGCGTGTCGTTCGATACCTGTCAGTTCTATTCTCTATTCGAGCGTTATAATTTTTTTTTCCTGCGATTTTAATTCTAGCGGTCTCGTAAAGTTTCTCCCTCATACTCCCCCCACACATTCGATAATTATACAGGAGACGTAACGGCAGCACAGCTGGTTCGTTCGGTAAATAAATTATTATTATATGTCAATGCGTGACTAGCAACCGCCATCGGTTCGCGCAGCATATAATCCGCGGCGTGAAACCGCGCGACGCGTGCAGCAGTTACAGACAATACATTAATCGTTGATATAATAATTCAACGACGAAAACGACAACGACGTGGTGGACGGGAAATGGGAAATGTAAAAAAAAAACTATTCGGTGTAGGTCTCTTTTGGTTTTTTGGTTTTTTTTTGCACTCGAATTTCCATAATAAATAACTCCGACGTGCGTTTCTAATTGTACGATGTCCACTCGCGTATTACAATAATAATAATAATATTAATAATAATAATAATAATAATAATAATAATCGGTTGATGGTCCGCAGACTACGGGGGACGGGGGGACCCCGTTGAGACCGACGAAAAATAAAAAATTAAAATAAGCCAAAAAAGTGCTCGTGCAATCCCTTGTAACGTCGCAGAGCGTCGCAGACCTTTCATGTAAATCTTAAGCGTAGAAAACATTCGTGTCTTTGCGCACGAAAACCATTCTAAAGTAATCCACAATGGATTTCAGATTTCAACTTCATGCCGGACAACTATAGATCGCATATTTTGACGCATCGATTATGATGTGATCGATACAGCAACGTCTCGAAAATAGTATTTTCAATTAAATCGTATATTATAATGTCGATACGTTCAAAAGCCGTTCTATATATATATATATATATATATGTATAAGAATAAAATTGTTTGTGTTTTAATAAATAATATATGGATAACCGTTTAAAAACTTTATAATTATTAATTTCTATAAAGATTAACCTGTTATACAATTATTTGTTTAATAATAATAAGAAAATTATAAATTATCTCTATTGAATAATATATAATTAACGTATTGATTTATGTATCCGCAGAGATTAAAAGTTATAATAATCTGTTTGTACGATTTTCTTTTGTTTTTACGATAAGAATAAAAAAAAAGTGATTATTTCACGCCGTTTAAGGGGACATCAAAGAGAATTTTACGGAGGAAGAAAGGGGGTCTACGATTTCAGCTATGCCACTGCAGTATATCAGATGAACAAAAACAGTTAATTTATGACAAAAAAAAAATCTCTTATGGAAACGACGAAACGGTTTTTTTTTTTATTTCGAAACAGTTAATACGGAGTTTATTTACGAGATACTCGCGTACATCAGTCTACATATATATTTTAGTGATTTGATTAGTTTGTTTTCGATAGTTTGCTTATACACAATTCACGTTGATTATGCGTTATTATGTATCCATAAGCGTAATATTATATATTAAAGCCAAGTATAATACGTATACGAATTATACCTATTGGAATTGGGGTAAATATATCGATCAACCGATGTGTTCGTATACTGCAGCGTTTGAAAATAGACCGAAAGGCGAAACATACACGTGTAAGAACATAGAAAAATTCTAAGGACATCATTTTATTTATTTATTTTTTTGGTAATATTTCACACTTTTAGTTTAGATTCGTATGGTAAGAAAATACAATTCGCCTCCAATACCTTTAAATTTCACAGTTTTCTACCGTTTATGTAGTTGATTAAAAAACATTTTTTTTAACAAATATTTTATCGGATTTACGTTTTGTCGAGGAGAACTATACGATTAATGTAAAAAATAAATTTAAAAAAAATGTATATATCACATATATTTTATACATTTAATTTTAAATTTCGATTTTATGTTTATGTGTTGAAGAATATAAAATGAAAAATCTTCGAGATCGGTGTGGTGGTGGTGATGGTGGTGCAAATAGATTTAAATTTCAAACTCTGTTACATCATTAGAATACAATTTTGGGCTGCTGGCAATGTTAACACAATTTAGAAAACGTTAACGTTATAGCCGTGCGTTTTGGCTATTGCGCTTATATATTTATATAGCTGAGTAATTATTATATTATTCAGCTAATGCTAATACAAATTTCATATGTTTTCTGTTATTACCATTACTTTGCGTGCGATATTATACACATATAGTGACATATCAAATATTAATAAATTTCACCTGATAATCACGAGCTAATTAATGTAAAAAGAACGTAGTGTACAGGGTGTACGAAATGCGTAAGTGTAATAAATAAATGTAAGTGTAAATCGTCCAAAATTTTGTGCAGCTCGAAGTGTAGTCGGAACGTATAAAAAGAAAAATAGCTTTTTATTTTAATTTAATGTTTTTTTTGTATTTACATTTTATATATAAATAACAATAATTTAGATTTAGTGTATTATACGTTTATTTGTATTACTATTAATATTATTGTATTTATTGTTCTGATCGTCGCTTTACCCCGAGAGATCGATTCATTTTCAGCGGTGCGAATTAAACTTTACCTCCATCACTCGTAAAACGCTAAACGCAAACGTAAAACGCTTTTTTTTTTATGCGTATTGTAAAACGGAATATTTTGTCACTGTTTGTAATAGTTCTTGCGAAAAAAAAATATTGGTCGACGTTAAAATTATCCAAGAATTTAACAATAAATGCCCGTTGGTTAATATTAAAACTATATTCGGCCAATGCTGAACTCATCCGATTTTTAATATTTGAGAATTATTACATCAATAGGGCTTAGGGTTGGAAGAGTGCACAAGAATTCGGCAATGTTTGTGTCGACAATTTCGTGTCCTCGTCCAAAAAACTTTTCTCGCAAACAAACAATCGATCATTTCTGGACATTCGTATTCCTCTAAAATAAAATTAAAACGTTATAGGTTTTATAAAATATTATCATAATACGTGCTCATATATTTTTTATATTGTTGTACAGTGACTCGAAATCATGTGCAGACAGAAAAAGCAAAACGTGTACTGTGACAAGATGTGTGTGTGTGTGTGTAAAAAATATTATATTATTGAAATTAAAACTTGCACTAGCTCGTACAATACTAGAAAGTTAAAATGAATAATAATTTATTTCATATATTAAACAAATCTAACGATTTTTACAAAATTGGAGAAAAAATGTAGGGGTTATTGCGTTTTATTTATTTATATACTTACTATACCGATTTAATAATAAGTACAACAAAAATATATAGTTGAAAAAAATTTAAAAAAAAAACTGTTTAAAACGTGATTTGAATTTTAAATGAACACTTATTACGGTATGCGTATTATTTATACGTTGATAAAAAAAGAATAATTGTGTTTTTTTTTTTTAATCCATTTGTATTTGTAAAGTACCAGTAAATTAATAACTTCTTTATAAAATATATGTGATTCAATAATCGTAATTTTTTCTACGTTTTATATTGTTTGTTTTCATTCTTACCGGACAATGACTTTTAGTCGAAGACGTTATAGTATAAATATAAACAAATTTTACAACAACAAATATAATTATTTATTAATCGGATTTAATTATAATGTATACAAATTTGTTATTATTAACTACTATATTACTAATTTACACTTGTTTTTTCTTCACTCCTGATTTTTATTATTATTATTATTATTATTATTATTATTAAATAATAATAATAATCCTTACTAATACATATACTTACTTTTATATAATACCGATTTTTACTTTTGGTCCAAAAATATTATCTTATAATATAAGCATCATACTATCATATTCGATCCGTCATATTCGATCCGTTCATCTCCAACACCTTGAAAACGTTAACTGGGTCACATCAACTTATGTTTTTAAGTTCTAATAACGCTCACTTACCACAATCACATACGGCACATTAAGGCGGTCGAAAGCGGTTTTTTTTTAACCAATAGTCTCCAAAATCGTAACGAAAACATTTTGACGGATGACAAAAAAACTGGAACACGGGCAATTTTCGTATTTAAATGCTTAAAATCGTAATAAAAATCGTTCACATCCAAAAAATCTTACTGGAGGTATTTTTTTGTAGTTTCTGATTACGCTTAAGGAAAACCACTAAGAAAATTTAAAAAACGTGTAACGTAAAGACGTTACCGTCTAGATAAAATTCGCTATTGGAACGAATTTCAAGACCACACGAAAAAGCGTTTACAGACAAAACTGAAACAAAAACACATTATTGTAAAACCAATAAATGTTTCGTTTCATTCAAAATACAATCGAGTTTATTAAAATCGTTTTATGGTTAGGAATATTATAACATTATATGAAAATATTCGTTTTAATTGCTATATATATATATATATATATAAATACGTCTATATAATTCTGAGTTCTACGTTTAAACTTTCAACTAAAAATATATTGAAAAAAGTCCTTTTTATTTTTTAAGACCGTAAAACGATTTTTTTAAAAAAAAAACGAAAATTAACGTTATTAGTTCGTTATCGATAGTATGTTGTGTTCGCATACTCGGACATTAATAATTCGCAATATATTTGGCGATAGATGTTGTGTTATAATATTAGACCGAAATTCAGAACTCAAAAGAAATCGAAATATAACGTTTCTCTATAAATCGTTATTGAACGATATCTTGTTGAAATTTATTAAAAACACAGTTTTAGAGTAATTTTTAATCTTTCGAATAAAACACGTGCATATTTGAACGAACTATGACGGAAGTGGTTTTTTTTAAATATTCAGGTGAAATTAATAAAATGTAAACGATATTATTTGGTGCGTGGGACAGGAGTGTGTGTGTGTGTGTGTGGCTCGCAAAAGTCCCGTTTACGTCCTGTGATCGTGCGCGCATCCTTCGAACTGTACGCGTTCTTTGTGTACAGGCATTGGGAGAAAGCGATTTCACGCCCGCTGATTTCTACTATTCTAATCTGAATCCGCTATTAGAAAATCGTCGACTCGCGTGTCCCGCTGCACAATAATATACTCGCGTAGTATACGGTTCATAGTCGTAATAATATGTAAGTTTGTATTATTTATCGATCCGACGTTTGCGTTTATTTATAAACGATTATATTATTATAAAATATTATGACGGCGGAGGTACGCCAGTGTAACTCAGTCCGCCGTACATCAATCAAAACATGACCGCAGACGTAGAAGTCGTATGAATTCCGTAAGGCGTGAGAGTCGTGGAGGGGAAACGGTGGATTATTATAATTTTCTCCGTGATACTACGATCGTATATTATTTAGTTTGATCGGAGAACATTGGAGAAGCGAAACACGATCAGCTGACCGAATTATTTAAAGAATTCGAGTTTAGATGTATGAGGATAGAAAAAATTCTACGCGAAAATCGGCCGTGAAAAGATAAAAATGAAAACATTGATTATGTTTGGAACCGTTAAAATATCGAACGTCAGCTGTCCGCCTCGGGGTATCCCCGTGCCGCAACGTTTTTTTGATCACTGGACGCGAAAGAAACGACGCGTTTCGTTGTGTTCCGATGTTAGTAACGAGTAATGGGTTTGACACAATGAAGTTGGCAACACAAATATCACAAGAAAATAGAAACGGAACGCGCGTGTGGGGCGTCTCACTCCGTAGGAATCCATATTACACAATATTATACGAGAATTAAATAAATAGCGCGTATCACGTTCGGTTTGTAAACGCGCGCGTTCATGAAGGGATGAGGTGAACCGATCGTCTCTCCTAATTCGCCCCGTCCAGCTTTAGATTAATGTAAACGGCTTTTTTTCTTTTAAATAATATTATATATATTATATATTACGTATTAAAAAATATACCAACGATAAGAATCGTTCACAATGGAATTTCGCTATTTCCGTGCAGTGTACGGCGACAATTTTTTTTTTTTGACAATTTTATATCGATTTTACACCGTCGATCACTGGAACCGTTCGAATCAACTCGTTACCCGTGTTTTCTCGTCGTTATTACAGCGTTGTGTTTTCTCAGTAATGGCGAATGAATTACGGCGCGGGTAACGCGTATACGGTTAATTTTTTCCACTTTTTCGGCAATCGGTTTTTTATATTTTTTTGTTCACGCAAATGAGTTGCCCACCACCTATCCACGAGAAAAAAATCCCCACCCCCTCCCCGTTCCCGACACAGTAAAAAAAAAAAAAAAAATCGTATGAAAATAAACATAATTATTTGACGGTGAAACGTGTTTTTTTTTTCAATTTTTTATGAGTATGTAGGAGCGCGTTATCCCGCGTGGAATTAAAAAACGGATGTTTGAATAAAACATCCACTTGCAGTCCTAATAACGCGTAAGTATAAGTATATATATATATATATATTCGAGGCGAACAGCGGCGTGTAAGTTGGTCCGATTATAAAATTAAGAACTCGTCGATAAACCGTATAAGAATAAAGAACAAAAAATAATAAATAAATAATGTTATAATGAATGAGCCCGTTGTACGTTTTTGGTCTTACGAAAGCGCAGAGATCGTATTATAAAGAATTCAACGATACTTTTTTTTTTTGTTTTTCACCGTATATCGATTAAAATTACAATAAAACTGTTGTTCCGTTACAATATTATTATATCGTATCATACAGAATACGTTTATTTTCATTGATAATGATAATTACAATAAGAAGAAGAATACGATATAATTTCAAACCGTTCTTGTGCTTTTATCATTTTATAATTGAACATCGTTTTTTTTTTTTTTGATTAATCTGAAAAAAAATCTATACTCTGTTTTTGAATTCTATTGTATACTTATATGCTCTTCTACAGTTGAAATTTCAATTCCGTTTATATGCGCGATTATACGCATTACTCATTCCGTATAAGTAAATTTGAGAATTTCAGCGAATTAAAATTATACATGTTCACGCGTTAACATTTGTATAAGGTGCATTTGTTTGATGTTATTATTATTATTAATTGAGACTTTGTAAAATGCAATTTAGTCTCGACGATTCGATAACACAATCGAATATGAGCAATAATTGAAAAACTAAATTAGAAGAAAAAAACCCGTTGCAAGTGTGTTTAAAGAAAATAATGACGAAGAGCGTATGGAAGGGACGAGAGAAAACGTATCGCGGGGCTTAAAATGAAAGTTAGGAGAGTCAGACGGCGTACAAAGCGAGACCGACGTAGCGGGAAAACATGAAAAGGACGAGTAAAGAGAATATAGTAGGCGCGGAAAATATTATACATAAGAGAAAAGGAAACAATTATTTTTTTCTATTTACATTGGGAATTATTTAATAGAGCGATGTACACCGCGGGTAGAAAAGTCCGACGGTGAATTCGATCGACAAGAAGCGATCGCCGATTTAGATGAAACGAAAGAAACGGTTTTAATGATGTATTCGAGGGGGGTTGGTTTTTTTTCTCATTTCGCGAATAATATACAGAAACCGCTGTCCGCGATAAAAAAAAAAAAAATAACAAATATTATACGCACAAATGTTTTAAAATAGTATGAATATATAAATGTATGTATATGAAATAGTATAAAGTGTGCGCGTCATTACCTATAGATGAAAACCGTTTCATCCATTTCTGTTAGCCTCGCACTTGCGTCAGTAATAGTTCGCACCGATCGCGCGTTTCATGATTAGACTAAGAGGACGCGGTCTCGAGTAAACGTTTTTGACAAAATAGTATTTACGGTATGTGTACAACAGCGTTCCATACTGACACACTTTTAATATTATACGTACATCATGACCGCGGCCTCTACTAAATAGACACTATCGATATTATGATAACATGAATTTCACGAGCGAGAGCGTAGTTCCCATAGAAACGCGATTTACGATAGCCTTTATATATATATAGAAAATAGAAAACGATATTTTACTATTATTGAGCTCAACAACGGCGAGCAATCGTATTTTTACTATATTTTTTAAAAAAAAAAAATCTACTTTCTCCCCCCCCCCTCACACACTCAATTGCGGTACATTTCGCACACGCGTTTTCCTCCGCGTGTTTCGGAATAATAATAATAATAATAATAATAATAATAATAATAATAATAATAATAATAATAATAATAATAATAATAATAATAATAATAATGATAATAATAATAATAATGATAATAATGGGACAACAAACGTCTCGTATTTTAATATTGTCTTTAACACGGCGAAGAAACACAACAGCTCGTTAACGCCGCTGAACATTTATTGCGCGACGAACGTGCGTATTATTAAACGTATAAGAGACGACGACAAAACGGATCGTTTACACCGGCGGTTTTCAACCATTTTTTTTTATTCGAATCTCCAGTGTTTTTTTTTTTTTTTTCTATACCGCTACACTTTCAAAGAATTCAACGATATAACATAAATCGTTTTTTTTTCAACACGAACGCGTGTTTAAATAAGTTAAAAAAAAAAAAAATGATTGGAAAATTGAAAAAAAAAAAAGAGTAAATATAGATTGGCTATTTTTACGTGCGTTAATGGAAAACCCGAGGTATCGAATTTTTTTTTTTTTTTATATTATATTTTCCGTATATCAGAGAACAGTTACTCCTTTCCGTGTCCGATTCCACGTCACGTCGTGTCTGTACCGAACAATTAAAATTGAATTCACGTAATACTATATAAAAGAACCGTCGCGTTCGTACGTTGTTTTCGACCGACGAAAACCGCCGGCGTTTACGCGAACAAAAAACAACGAGAGACGAAAAAAATCCGACAACTATTATTATAGTCGCTGTAAAACGTGACAAAAAAAATGAAAAACGTATTCTTTTTTTTTTCCTAAATAAATTATTATTTCCACCCCCCCCCTCTTTTACGCTTAACCCCCGTTTTGTTAGACGGCCGCAACGGTGTACGTACGCGTATTAACTCTATAATATAAACTGCGGGGAATGACAAACTCGAGCAATTATTTTATTGCTTATAATACTCGTTCGTAATAGAGCCCGGACAATTCTCGGTTATTATATAATAATATATACACGCGCGCGCACGTATGATTAATGCGAAAACTCGGTACTTGTCACTACAAGCTGGGAATACGCGGCGACTTGCGGCGGCGGCGGCGAAGGGATGGCGAAAGACCGCCGGCTGCTTTTGACGACGTCTCTCCGGTGCCCCGGGCAACGCGGCCGGCGCAGCGAGAGCGGGGATCGCGCGGGACGTGTACGAAGGTGGAATAGGTCCCTTTGTCCGCGTGCGCAGGCGTACCGGAGCGAAAAAGAAAATGGGGGGGGAGGGGGAGGAAAAGATCAACTCCGAGTCCGTGTCGAAATTTTCGGCCATTTTCTGCTGGCGGCACACGCGGGGATCGAAGGGTTTTGCCGATCCCGAGCGTTAACATTTCGAAGGAATTTTTTTTTCTTTCGTTACACGGCTTTATAACACAGATCTGCGCGATCGAAAAACCGGGGAAAGGATTTTTTTTTTTTTTTACTATTTTTTATAGCGTTTATCAGAAGCAAACGACTTGAACGGGCAGGACACTCGTGGAGAGATAATGGTATTCGTAAACGAGTTCTGATAGGTGAAATCGACGATAGAAGACCCAGAGGCCGTTGCTATCGGCAAAGATGGATGGACACGGATTGAAAACGGATCCGGCAAAGATCGCACCGGGAACGGAGCTAGATGAGAACGGGAATAGAGAAAGGTGGCGGGAAACGGTGGAAGCAGCGTGGGCCCTGAATGGGCCGTAAAAGCTAATAGCAAAAAAAAAACTATTTCTTATAGACCATTACTCGCTTTATGTAAGACCGGAAAAAGAACTCGCGTTTTTATTTCGAATTTAAGTTTTGAATCTAAATAATAAAAGGAGTGGACAATGTGGACTTCGCGTTTTTGAGAAACTCAATATCATGTCCGTGTGTACGTACACGTTTACTTTGTAACGAACGGCGTTTAGTGCGATAATATAATGTTATAATAAAACTAGTGATTTTATTATTATTATTATTTCAAATCATTATTATTATATTTCAAAAACAAATAAATAGTACGTAACGGGTGGAAAATGACGGTCGTTTTTTTTTTTTTTTTTTGATCCTAGAAAACGTCATAAAGTTTATATCAATGCAATTTTCCACGCGAATCAAAAAAAAAAAAAATTGTTTAATCAGACCTGCGCGTGTCCGAATCTGTGTTTTATTTAAACTGTAACCGAAATATATAGTTTTCTTTTCGGGAAAATATTGAACTCTCAGTGAGATAAATATTTTCCGCGATATTAATTATACAAAAAAAAATTGAAGTCTTACGATTTTTGATCATTTAAAAAAAAGAAAAAAATACGTCGTTTAATTACTGTATATTCAAACGATATCGCGTATTTTACACATAAACTATGAGCCGGTGTCTTACTTGACGAGTGGTTTATCACATCAAATTAAAATTCGCAAAAAAATAACGCACTTATTTTAAATCGAACGATAACGAATGAAATATTCTAATATCACGCGGTGCTGCAGTACGTGCTAATATCAAATTACATAAATATTTACGCGGGAGAAGCGTGTCAGAGTGTATGTGAATATCATTATTTAATATGTTTTACTCGAAAACCTGCACACGGCCAATCGAACGATTTTAAAGTGGTTTCAAACGTTTTCACGTATAATTCCGCACAAAACAGCTATTACGATATTGCGATTACGGTATATGTGTGCAGGACACAGAAAACCTATAAGGTTTTGTTCGTCAAAGCGTGCACACAGTATATTACAGTGTAATATTTAGCCATCGCGTGCGGGCAGGGACTTTATTGAAAAAACCCTTCAAGAGTATATAACATTTTCGTCCTGAATCTGATTGAGATATAAGTAACGATACCGTATACGACAATACGTTGTTGTAATGTATAAAGGGTCGTCCCTTAAGGGGGAAAAACAAAAAGGGATAAAATGACAAAAAAAAAAAAAAAAAAATTGAGAAATATTCCGCGGTATACGTCCCGCACGTCTAATCTTTAACGCATACCCGTTTTCCTACGAACCTTGTTTGGCGAATTTTTTTTTTTTTTTAACTCGTCAAATAAAAGTCACGTTATACGCGTTTGTTTTTTTAACTTTAAAAAACAAAAAACCGTTAATTATATAAATATTCGCGATCTCCGAGAACATTACGTTTGCACGCGATCGAATTAACTTTTAGACGGTTTTGTAAAAAAAAAAATTTGTGAATTTTAATAGTCGAGTTTGAGAGAACAACGGCAATTAAGTGGAAAGCGAATTTTTTTCTTTTCACGGAAAAAGAAAATCAAGTAACACTTCTGAGTGAATTGCGATTGATTTAAAGTAATTTTCTTTTTTTTTTTTAAATGGCGTTGATTCCCGCAGCAGCTTTACCGGATTTCCTATATCGTAATCAGATGTGGTAAATGATTTTTTAAAAATTGAAAATCCCTCGAAAAACGAAAAAAAAAACCCCCGTGTAATTAATGATGCAACGAACGTCTCTCCGTTCGTTAATATTGCGCATAATATAAATACATATTATGTAAATTTTGTTCCACAGTGTTAACGGACGATCCGAATTTCGCGGAGCCCATACCAAATGTTACGGTGTCGCTGGGACGAGACGCATCTCTTCCGTGCGTGGTCAACAATCTCGGCACGTACAAGGTAAGACGCTCCGCATATACGAGCGCAAATTATTATTATTACTATTATTATTATTATTATTATTATTATTGCCGGTGCATATTGTGTGCCAGGAGAAAACTGTGTTTCACATAAATCATTCCGAAGAAATGTATTTTCGAAAGATTTACTGCTGACAATTTGCTCGGGGTCACCGCGCGCGCTGGCTGGCCGCAGCAATACACTGTCCAATAAAATATTACACTCCCCTGTTCCTGCGATATAATGATTTTGCGCGTGAAACGACCGCAGGGACGGCAAATTCCGAGGTGCGCGAAAAGGAAACGTCGAGAGCGCGGGAAAATATTTTAAGAAAATAGTCTCTTTTCTCTCGCTTATAATATACGTTTGTCATCCGTGCGACGCGTCTGACTTACAATATCGCGGTCTCGTGAAAAAACCTCGCGCATTTAAAATAAACAAAACGATATTCACACGAAACGTTTTTTTTTCCTCTCCGTAATTTTATGGCACGTTGCAGAGAATAACAAAACAAAAAAATAAAAAAAAACGGGTTTTTTTATTTCGACCAAAGAATCGCATTTTCCATCCCCACGTTTTCAATCCCCGCGCATTTTACGAAAAAGTAAAAAAAAAAAAAACCACAACCGATATCCGTATAATCGAAACGTCTGAGGAAATCATTTCGATAAGTCGAAACGAAAACCGATATTTGTAAAAAAAAAAAAAAAAAACCCGTAGTTAAAATCTTGAACGAAATATCTTTCTTACACGCGTAAATTAATACGCGCGGTCATCGCGTAATAACTTCGCATATTTTACCCGCGATTTTGCCATTAGTGCGCGAAAAAGTCGTTTTCGCGGCCTCTTTCTCGGCTCCTTTTTCACGAAAAATATTTTGCTGAACGAATCGAGTTAAATCGGCTGTGATTAAAAACACACCAATTTTTTTACAGGTCGCGCATAAATCCGCCGGGGTTCAAACGTTAAACTAACGCGCGAAACGATACATTAAACACACGCCGAGCTTTTTTAATTCTTGTAAAATAACTAATTTCAATTAAATAATAAAAAACAGAAATAATCAAAGCACCGTGTGTTATGAGACGATGCCTGCGTGTAATGTCTGCAATGGTTTGACTGTACGATAATATTCATGGGTTTTATATACATAATAGTATGTAAAAAAAAAAAAAAAAACGAATAAGCCGAGAACGATCGCATTCGGCTCGAAACACGGTTTAAAAACGATTTACAATAATCGCTCGTCGTAGCGGTTTTGACTATTATATCGTTGGAACGCGTTTTTTTTCTCGTTCGTATTCCAAAGAATTCCGTCCGCGTCTTAAAAAACGTGGTGCCAGCCCTTTTAGTATTGTTCGCCCATCTGGCCGTTCTGTTTATTATTTTTTCAAACTACTGTTTCATACGGATTTTCGGTCTGAAAACGCTTCGAATTCGATCGTTAAACACGTTTATTAAATACAGCGAAACAAAATACTGTACGTAAATATTATACGCGCACTACCCGCGTGTATTAACCGCCGCATACAGTTGAAAACTGTTCTTCAAAATTTCAATCGGAAAGTTTTGTAATTATTGTAAACACTGATCGCGGGGTCGTTTAAAATTTTACACGTAAACGACGTTATAATATTCTCTAAACTCGATTCCCAAGCCGTTCGAATTCGTTTTTTGTTAAATTTTCCATCCGCTACTCGTTTGAATTCCCATTGAATTATACTGTACAAGTGATTTATATGCGAGATGGACCGCAAATTTTTTGTACGTTTAGTGACAAAAAAAAAAAAAAATACAAATAAATCTACGCCGATTTACTTTTAATATTTAACGCGTTTTAGTTTTTTTTTTTTTTTGTATTTTTAAAAACAAACGCGATTTTAGCTTCTTGTTTTCGAATGAAATTCTCGCAAAAAACCGATAAATTTGCGTATAATTAAGCGCATGAAAATACAAAAAACTACAAATAATATTGACGGAGCATACGCGCGTTTTAAGCGAATTATTACGTTTGAAAATATCGATTTTTGTAATAATTTGGATTTCCACCGCGAGTTTATTTCTATACGGATTCGGTGTTTCTGAGTGCCCATAATTATAATCCCTGCTGATTGAATACGTTCATCAACGGCGTCCTAAATTAATTAGAATAATAAAAAACACACTGTCCATTGAGCGTGTGCGGTTTTAAGACGCTCGGCGGCATATCGTATTTTCGTTCGCCATCTCAAACAAGCGTGTAATTTATTACCATTATTATTATTATTATTATTATTATTATTATTATTATTATTATTGGCTTTCATATGCGCGTGTAAATTCTGCTTATGATAGTTTATTCGTTTCCGTATATTCATACAATATTATCGCGTCGAATTTTTTCGATTTCTAACCAATTTACATAGCTAAAATAGAAATATGCGTCTAAACGGATGCTTCGATAATAAATTTTTACAGTAAACAGACATGTATAAAAATACGCAAGAACGTGAAACTGGAAAGGAACCGTTTGTTTTACGTGTTATGAAGAACGATTTTTAAATTTCAAATGAAAATTAATTATCGAAAACCGTTCGTATCAACTCGTATCAAATCAATCGTTAATAAATGGAAATAGCTTTATATATATATATATATATATATATACGTATATAATTCGCGTATTGCAGTCATTATTAAAACTATAAATATTTTGTCGCAGATGTATGGATATGGGGGTATTTTTTTTTACATATTGTACTGTTCAAATCACGTGTTTCCAAAGTATTGGAATTTTTTCTATTTTAATTCGCTTTTTTCCCCGATACACGTTTCGACGTTTATCTTTACCCGTTTTCTTTTTCAATACTCGCGTGCTTTCCAGAAAAAATTATTTTACGCGCGTTTAATTTCCATTCATGAAATCATTTCGCCATATTTTCTGAGGTTCTATTATTTTTTGCGTTGCGTACGTATAAAATATTCGTCGTTACACAGACGTTACAGGTTTCGAGTGCAATAAAAGCGCCGAACGGATAACGGATTATTTATTCGAGACGCAGATATTTTATTATAACGAGAGGACGAGGAAAAAAAAATAATATGTTTTTTTCCCCCCATTTTTTTGTCTTTCGAGAATTCATATACATATATGTATATATTTATAAAAATATATTCGATGTTATCGTTTGAGACTGCATGTCTCTTCTCGTCGGTGAACAGGGGAAATTTCAAATTCAAAACTAAACGCGGTATTGGTATACAACGCCGGCACGTTTGCATCAACTTATCTCGTACATATATATACACACACACCGAGATGCTGTTATGATCTGTATTGGGATCATGTACGATCGGGTTACGATATCCCGTGTTCGACGTCCATCTATGCTCCCCCCTTCGCCCATTTTTGCGGTCACGTACCGGACTACATACGGGTTTGAATACATACGATGTGTTTTCGTTAGCCGACACACAAATTGAACGGCCGTTTCCCCATACCCCGCCACCGGGAGCAGCGAAGGCGGCCGGCCGGGTACGGATTTCGAGAAACGCGCATAAGAAAGAACGAATGAGAACAGTCGTATTTATTTATATAATATTATTCACGTCCACGAGAACTTTTCGCGCGCGCAAGGAGAAACAAAATATATTTCTCGTTGTACAATAATATTCTTCGCGGGGGTTTTTTTTTTTTTTTTCAAAGTTGATATCGTTAGCGGTTTTCGATTTCAAAAAAAAAAAAAAAAAAACGTTTTCCATAATAATATTTCGATACTACACGCCGCCGGCGTGCGGCGGCGTCGAACACAACGACCAAAAATTATTGAGCGCATAACGATAATCTATGATGGATTTCGATATCCGTATAATATTGTATAACGAAACAAGAATGACGAGAGGCTGCACGCGAATCGAGTACCGGAACGTGTCGAAAAATACGTACCAATCGCTATGCCGGGAGTAAAGATTTACGTTGTAATTACGCACGATAATATTATATTACGTGATCTAACCGAATCTCGTTAAAAACCTCGTACCGTATATTGTTCCGTCGGTCTCTGAAAAAAATAAACGACTGGCGGGTATTTGTTCTCCTCGTGGAATTCCGAGTCTTTTTATTCACGCGTTTTGTAAAACGGCAAATGCAACGCGAGACGGACGAAAACCACAGCTGTTACGTACACAGCGTTATATATTGTAATTTTTGTTTGACGATAATATAATATCATACGAAGTCGACTTACTGATCGGAAGACCGAATGAAATACGTCAAAATCGCAATTGATCGTTATCAAAGCGTATTGTATAAGATTTAGTATATTGTTGCGTATGTGTGCGCGCAATCATTTGTGTTTATACTTTTTAATACGAGATTTTTTTTTTTTTCCACTATGGAATGACATATGCGCGTCTAATATTTTAGTGGATTCCATTCGGTTTGCGATTATATACCGGAACGCGCACTCTCGACGAACACGGGGACGTCTCAACGCCGGAAAAATATTCTCGATCACGTCACTATATGCGGTTTGTGTACTGTTATCCATATACACTCTTCGGGTGATAATTATAACAGAAATATAATCCATAACGGACATTGATAACGAACAAACATATTGCAAGGTGCGCACCTTCTATGCGGTATTAAAATATAACAATGTTGTTGACGTTATGAGATTTCAAACATGTAATATTTACCCCTAATGCCTTATTCATTGAATGAAAAATGGTATTCGTACAATTTGAAAAATGAACACTACACGTTAAACTGTACATTTAAACGAGTTTTATATCAAATTTGCCGTTACATCACAATTATTACAAAAGTATACATTAATTTTTGTTTTTTGTTTCGGCGTATAACGTTTAATTCCAAGATGCCGTTACCGTGACCGGACACCGAATTATATTTAGAATTACAAATTTCGAAATTAAACATTTTTTCGCACAATTGTGTATACTAATTTCAAATTTTCATATATCGACGGACAACGATAAGTAATAATAATAATAATAACAATAATAAAGAAAAAATACGATATACCTACGAACGTTTTGTCGCGACACCATTGATTACACATTATTATTTTCGATAAAACGAACAGAATCCGATTATCTCTTTCGCGGAACAAATTGCATTCCGTAATTTTCCGAATCGTCATCAGAATAAAGTGTGTGTACAACAGTCGACAAACCGACACGGATCAAATGAACAATTTTTCCGACGAATAGACGTTGTGGTATGCGTGTACACGGTGTTTTTGCCGCGTTCGACAGACGGACGACAGCGTTATTTGAGGCGCGCGCGCCAACACTGTGCGGGCGGTACAGATGTGGTTTCGAACACGCTGTTTTAATAAGCAGAGACTCTTTTTTTTTTTTCCCCCTTTTTTTCTTTCCGCGTCTCATCAGTTGTGTTTCTCGGACAATTCCTCCTGTCCGTCATTCATTCTTCGATGTTTCATTGGCGGCAGACGGCTGTTGACTCCCCCCTGAACATCATGCACGATCGCCACTGTCTGATACGCTCTGTGTAAACAGACAATTGGTGTAGTCCGCGGTATCGCGGTGTTCACGAATCTGTCACCACCGGTTCGTACAAACCGCGTTGGATATTATTCTGTCGCGCGCAGCATGCTAATAAATACAGCGTTTCGAAATGATCTATTGGGGATAATTACGCGTTATATTCTATTCAAATTATATGTTGCGACGTAGAATCGTACGAAACAAACGTAGAACCGCCGTTATTGTTCCGCCGTTCGAATCCATTGCCACTCACGCGCCATCATCTCCTTTTTTCCCCATA
The DNA here is from genome assembly GCA_032441825.1 of Chaetogeoica ovagalla. Classification (NCBI taxonomy): domain Eukaryota; kingdom Metazoa; phylum Arthropoda; class Insecta; order Hemiptera; family Aphididae; genus Chaetogeoica; species Chaetogeoica ovagalla. The sequence goes on from CM063736.1 coordinate 9,534,507, forward strand.
AGTGTATCCGTGCTCTGTCAAACGTCGTTTCAAAAGTTCCGCCAGACAGATGAATAACAACGCGCGATTCCGCTGCAAACGACTCCGTTTTATTAGAGAAAAATTGTGTTCGCGCGCGTAAACGACGTCGCGGATTCGTGCGACGCTTTTTTTGAAGTCGCGTCCGTGAGTTCCATTAACCGGTTGTCCGTGAAACACGCCGATCTCGCGTGTACGAGTATTATAACAAAAAATAAAAAAAAAAAAAACGGATTTTTCTTTTTTTTCTTTTTCGTTTTCAAGTGTCAAGCCTGTTAAACGCGACGTCGAAAGATTTCGCGTTAAATAAACCGGGACACGTTTTTCATCGTCGTCAGGAAATTTTTTTCCCTCGCCCGTTTAATTTCGTGCGTACACTTCTGGAGTACATGGAAACCGTGTGTGCGTGTGTATATTGCGGGATCGGCAAATATACGCGTTTAAACCAATTACTCGAAAGCTTAACCGCCGGCGGCGAGGCGCTTTAAAACGGTTCGCAAGTGAAGGTAAACGGCCCGCGGATTATCTTTTCATATAAATCTTTCGTTACAGCCGTAATAATCCAAAAACGTAACAACGATGACGACGACGAAAAAAAAAACAAAAACAACGAAATATTATTATCCGAGGCGAATATAATCCGACGCATAAAAATTAAGTTTTCGGACGTGTGTGTGTGTGTGTGTGGCACCTCGGATTTTCGCGTAAAATATTTAAAAAAAAAAAATAATAATAATAATATATTGGCACGCGACGACTTCTCGCAATGCGCGATAATTTCTATTCGCGGCATAGTCAAGTCGATTGCGTTATGCGGAAACGACGAGAAAATTCCGTTTGTATTTTCAAAAAGAACGAAGAAAACCGAGTAGATTTTCTACGCTTCGATCGCTGCCCGCGATTTTCGCGTCCGATCTCGTCGATTAATCAATTGATTGTTATTATTGATTCATTCGATACCGCGTCGTTTGTTCGGACGCGAATCAATACACGATGACGGTGTGAGGACGGCTCCTCTCGATCTTGGATCACTCCAAATACCGGACGTTTTTTTTTTTTTTTTTTTTATCGGTACTGCGTTTTCCATTTCTATTTTATAAAAACGAAATAATATTGTTCACATCGCCGTACGTATAATAATAGTGAATAGCCTTAGAAAAATTATTTGTTTTTTTTTTTTTAACGTTTTCGTAAATTCTTGTATTGTAAACAATAATTTCACTTGCAATATATATATATATATAAATATAAAATGTAAACGAAAACATTTCCTTATTGTACGCGTAGTTTTATAAACAATAATCGATTATAATTTATTAACGTACGAAAATACACGTTCATTCCGTCGGTGACAAATCGATTCCATCTATATTAAGAAAAAAAAAAAAAAAGAAAAAAATAGTTCCCCGAGAGCGTCCGCGACGGTATTCAAAAGTTTATTCACTGCGTGTACGAACGAAATAAAAGATCCTTCAGAATCGATAAAATATATTCTTTCTTTTCTTTTAATACCGCGGAGTGACTGCCGTTTTTTTTTTTTTCACTCGTATCGTCTGTGCGTGTACGTATGCTACAAACGTATACGGAAACGTCGTGAATAATACACATAAACATTCCACGTTATAAATATTTCAACGTAATTTGAACGCGGTAAAATAAAAATATTTTTCTCGGTAAATTCACGTAGTAGTCGTGTGAACGTTCTCTCTGAAGAGAAGAGCGCCGCGACGGGTAAAAGGAGATGAAAAATTATTAATATTATATTACGGCGGTTTTTTTTTTCTCTCGTTTTATTGCGTTTAGTACTTATTAATATTATCTTCTACTTGTGCGTTATAACTATATCACATTTATATTTATATATATATATATTTATACGCGTTGAGTTCAACTCGTTGAAGGGTAAAGTATTTTAACAACGCGCGACGAGTTCATCACTGTATAACGTGTATACACGTAACGTTCGAAGTACTTAGTACTAAATCTCAATGGGTATAATAGTTTTTCGAGCCCCCCAAAAAAAAAAAAAATCTTATTCTTTTAATAAAAATAATAATTTTTTTTTTTTTTTTTGTAATATTAGCGGTGAAAATTCTAGGAGACCAATATACAGTGACCGATTGTTAAAAACGATTCAAGTGAATTATGAAAAAAATCGATACGTTGTCCGTAATATTTCTAGAAACAACAGCAAAAACAATCGGAGGCCAAAGTTTTGTCGGTTCTCGTCGTTTTCTTTCACTCTAATCGGATTACATTCCACGTCGTCAAACACATTTACGTTTCGGTAAAAATCTATGCCGAACTCGTTGTAGGAATACTCACGGAAATCGCGCGCGCAAAATGATTAAACGCGGTTACAACGTAATAAATGAAATTATTGTTTAACGCGATTTCGGTACGGATAAAATTTTTCTATAATTCGTCGTCATATATATGATTTCTCGTTTATTATTAATTCATTCGAACGAATAAATAAACACAATACGCGCGGTAATATGTTTTTATTCCACGACAAATGAACGTCGGCCGGACGTATTCTTTGCGCGCGGCGGGTTTTCTTAACGTGAATTTAATTCGAAATTAAAATCTTTCGAAATATTCTACAACAAATCATATTGTCACGTATAAGATTCGGCCGGTGTGTCAACAATAAACTTCTCTTAGAATATTACTCTCCCGTGCGGATAATTCGCTATGCATTGGAAGTCCGACTACACTGTACACGTATCGAAACACTGTTTTCTTAACAGAAAAATAAAAATCGTTATTGCCGACCGTTGAAACAACAGTACGAAAATATGTACGAAATAAACGTATTTAATATATTGTAAGGCGATTCGTTTTTTTTTCTTCGAAAATACACGAACACGATCGCGATATTTAGAAAAAAAATGTACTTACTATTTACGATACGCCCGGCAACATCCACGCAAATTTGTGCGTTCTTCGTTATATATATATATACGAGCATGTATTATGCGTTTTAACTTTTATATTTCAAAAGAAAAACAGATGCGTATTTTCTTTTTTATTTATACTATACATGTACTTTATGATGGAAAAAAAAAGAAAAGAAACCACGTAGAACGTTCAGAGTAACTGAACGAATACCAATGACACGAGCACACGTCCCTGTTTTATGCGTGTGCCCCGCAAAAAGATGAATATTTGAAGCTTTCGAAAATATCTTATACGCGTATATAATAATAATAATAATAATAAGACGGAGATTTTATTTATTTATTTTTATTATTATTATTATACGCGGAAAAGCGTGTATGTGCACGCAATGCGAATTCGATTCGTAATTACGCGTATAATATTATACAAATAACGAATGTTAAATCGCGTGTTTGATTTTTAAACGTTGTGGTTTTAAAATTTTAGAAGAAAAAAAATTACAAATCCGTTTATCGCGGAATAATCGGCACGAAAATTATTTATAATATTATAATAAGTATTAGCTTTTGTTAAAAACGATTAATAATTTAGTTTATAACTGACCGTTTTCCAACATTCGACCAGTCGACGACGATTTATATTAATTTATTCGATAAAAAATTTTAATTATAACGTTTTCGTATATCGGTCTCACAAAACGCGTATTTAATAAAATGAAAAATACGGTATAAGTTATATGCCGCCTATACGATATTCAAAAACAAATTATGATCTTTAAACTTCCCTCCCCCTCAAAAAAAAAAAAAATCAATCTTGTAAATCATATATTTATTTAAATAAATATATGTATAGACATTTTAAAATACACACACTCAATCAACGTGCTCTTTTGTACAAATATTTTTATTCGTTTACAATTTATTTATAAATTAGAAACCGGATTATAATTATATATTAATTTCGCAATATATTTATGGTTTTAATATATTCATACGCGCATATATTAAGCCTTATTAATTGTTATCATTTACTTAGTACGCGAAAAATCTGCGAATAGCGCTAAAATAAAAAATTGATTTTTTGACATCGTTACATCAACAAATCGTATTTTAGAACTTATTGAAAATACATTTTCGGAAGACCATTAGCTATAAGCTACCTTAAACTATTACTTATAAGTTTATATAAAAAAAACAATATGCAAATAGAATTTTTTCTCCCAGCTAGTGATTCTGTAAGCCAGAGACTCGAACAACGAGTCAAAAGCGTTACGTGACAATTGGTTTAAAAAATATCTATCCCATTTGAAAAAACCATAAATGATCTACAGCGTTGTCGGCGTTGTTTTCTCCACGTTTTAAAATTGAAACGATCGATTTCTCGCAATAGTTTTTCTCCGCAATAATCGCGCGTAAACTGAATCGCCATATAATTCGTTCACAACCATAACTCGATATCAGGAGCTACCTCATTAGACACTATGAAGTTTTCTGCAAAGCATATTATTTTTATTATTGAAAAAGATTATACCGTTTTTATTACAACTATAAGGCGTATTAATAACAATAATAAAATATTGTATTCTCCTCGCCGAAACGATAACTGCACTGAAAACCGTCGAGCACAATATTTATGTTTTTCTCTTCGAATACGTACACAAAAACAAAAAAAAACGAATAGAACGTACAAGCAAATGTTTACGGATCGATGACGTCCGATTTCGGGGAACGATCGGCCAGCCCGAAGACGTGTCGCGCGTTCGTGTCACGTATAAGAGAGCGCGAAAGAAGTGTCCGGTTTATGGCATCGCCGACGGTGTTTGGAAAAGAGCAAAAAAAAAAAAAAAAAAAAAAAAATGTTTAAAAATCGGTACGAAAACGGCATTTGGAAATCGACACGTCCGCGTTAAAATAATTCCTACGTAAATATTATATTATATATAATACAGACGAGTGGTGGCGGCGGTGGTAATCGCCATTCGTCAAGGCGATTTATTAATATTTTATCGGCGCTAAAAGGCACTTCCGCGTCTTTACCTTCCTGTTCGCCCGCGGTTCTCTTCGACCCACTGCACCCGCACACCGTCACCGCGTCTCCTTCGGCCCCCAGTCCCAGACGCGCACGCCGTCTTTATCGTACACTCGACTCCCGTCCACGTGTCCCCCCTCTCGTTTTCTCCACCGCGTCCGTACCCACCCGAGGCTCGCTCTTGTGCACACGCGCGGAGCCAAACTTTGCGAGCGCGGAACCCGGAGGCGTTAGTTTAATTAAATACAGTCGGGGCAACGCAAGAAGCCGTTGGTGGTGAGAGATAGAGAGAGAGAGAGAGAGGCGAACCGACTGAATAAATAAACGAGCAATTTCGGGCCGAACACTTCTCTCGGGCCGCTGCGGCGTCTATATCTCACTCACACACACTCTCTTTCGCTGGTACGACGGTCGGTTTAGTGGCCCCCGCGGGACGATATCCCCGTTCACCCCGACACACACACACACACACACACACAACGGTTTGCTAAGCCACCGGCTGCTCGGTACTTATGCCCGCCAAAAATACAACAGACATAAACAAGTATGAAAAATGCATCAGCGGCGGGGTATGGCCTCCGCGTTCCGTGTACGAGTGTATTTATATAAACGTATACACCGTCGCTGGCAGGATAAATGAGCCGAGGTCGACCGACGTCGATATACACGTATAAACCAACGGAAAACTTTTCTCGTCCTACTGCTTCCGCGGCTGTTGTCCGATATCTCTTTCCGCCCCTCCAGCCGGGCTGCTCTATATGATGCTCCGATTGCGCGCCGCACCGCCGACACCGCACACGGTGGCACGAGAGAACCGATCTGACGACACCCGCCGACGGGTCCAAACGAGTGATCGCCTCGTCTCGTCTGTCCGATTCGAATGCCGGCGGCGGCACATGTCGTTTTACCCAGTGACGGCATCGACTATTGCGGGGCTCGGGGCAAAACAATTTATGTCGGGCCCCCTCCAGAAATAATTGCTTCCAAATATGAGCATAAAAAAAAGTTCTTTGTCTCCCCTCCCCCCCCAACAATTTATAAACCGCGGGGCCTTTTTACATTTTTCAACCGCGGGACCCGAGGCAACTGCCCCTATTGCCCCCCCACCCCCCTCGTGCCGTCCCTGGTTTTACCGTGTGTCGCGCGGTTAAAAACGACTGCGGCGGAACGCAATCACAAACGGCTAAGACGCGCGGTCATGGGATCACGTTAGGTCTTTGTGTGTTAACCTATCTAATCATCTCCAACGACGTTCAAAGCGGACGTTCGAATCGTCGTCGTCGATATTTCATTCCCGCTTCACGTGTTCCAACACATCAGTTCAATAACGAATATGCGAGTAAAAAAAAGAAAAAAAACCGCACGATATCCGAATAGCGCTCGGTGTTTTGTTTTCCCGAGACGTTAATACACACTCCGGGCGGTAAACATCAAGTGTAATGTATTCGCGCTTTCCGTATACGAGTTACTGCCAGTAAGTCTTTTTATTTTGGATCGGGAAAATTTTTCCTCGATTATAATTTCAATAATAATAAAAAAAAAATTAATTCACAATCGATTCCGCTGCCGTTATTCTCATACGAATGTTTTTTTTTTTTTTACTCGGCAATGCAAACGAAAAGCGCTTTACGACGTTTTCCGTTATTTATTTATTTTTTTAATTGATATTATTCAACGAAAATTGCAAACGATAACGTATTGTAATCGATTTTTTTCATTAGCGCGTAACAACATCTGAACGTATTGTCAAAGTAAAAAACTCGCGTTATACCATAAAAAAAAATTGTTGAGTTCGTGTAATTATTATTATTATTTTCGGTTTTTTTTATGGACATACGCGTGTACTATTAGGATAGAACGGCCCGTTATGGTGTTAAGCCCTGATTACTAAAAGCGCACGACAAAATATGGCAGTGTAGTGCACACACACACACACACAAAAAAAACACCACATCAAATTGGTCCTCGGGGACCCGTACCGGTAAATTGCTTAAACCAGATAGCCACCGGTGTACTGCAGGCAGTACGTCTACCGAGATTTAATATGGAAATATACCTATTCTCGTTTTGAGATAATTTCGAAAGTCGAGTTGAAGTTTCGTCGACGACGTCGCGTTGATGACCGAGAAGGTTTTTCTTCCGCACGTTAATTGCGGAAAACAATTATTATCAGCGTCGTCTCGAGTACTTCGTCGTCGCAATGCGTATAAAAACCGTGAAAAAATCCTACGCTATCGGTTCGGCGAGTAACTGGAAAAATCCAAAAGAGTTGTCGAAGAAGAAACGACGTTTTTTTTTTTTTACCGATTAGCGCGTACGAATATTTTTCCCTCGAGCGACCCGATAGAAATACATTGTCGAATTTTTCAAGAGTATACTCCACATGAGATTGCCCGTTCGATCCGCCAATCGTGTTCTATATGTGAGGATTTCGTCAAGAACAGAGCGATCGTTATATATATATTGCGGAGAGTGTGAACCGTGCCGTGAGGCTTTTGGAAAAAGGATCCAAGAAGCAATATAGGATCTTACGCGCCACCGGCCAGGCGAGATCTCGGATTAAAGGATTTCTTTTTTTTTCGAAAAAATATGTCTGAAATAATTGATGCCAGACAATTGCGGCCAAAAACGACAGGGAAAAAAATGCTCACTCTCCTCTGACTCTGATTAAACTTCACCATTATTCCGATTTTTCTCCTTCTCTCAAAACACATTCACACTCCGTTTCCGTCATCATCATTAAAACGATAAATTGTTGTCGGCTTTCTCCTCTTGTTTTCCCATCACGTCGGATCTTACATAATATAGTGTACTTCTCGAAAACCAATTCGTTCGTCAAAATCGTCTCCCGGAAAATTTCTTCGATCTTAACGACGGTTCTTCTCGTTGTTTTCAGAAATCTGAATCTTCCCATTTGTTTTTCCATTATGCCGCCCATTTATCTAAGCCGCAACGATGACAGGTGACATTTTTCTGTCCGATCCAATCTCTTACATTTTCGATTTCCTGAAATCTTCCATATAAAAATATCCGTTATTAATTTCGTCCTGCCATAAAGGATTTTCATTATAATTTACTCCTCGTTATGGATTTCTGTTTCTGCTTTTATTTTAATATTCGTTCAATTATTATTATTATTATTATTATTATTATTATTATTATTATTATTTAACTTTATTCTCTCAGTTCTATTTTTTATTTTTGGAAAGCCTATAGAATAAATCTTACACGAATGCGCATCGAAATACAGCTAAATAATATGTTTACCGTATTTTTTATTGTATATATTTGTTATATTATGCGGTATTTAAAAATTTGTAAGTATATCGCGTCGATAGTTTCGTGACGACGACGATTAGTCGTATTATATACATTACATTGGATAACAACAGCAGCCGCGTGCTCCACGTGGAGCCAGAATTTTTCATTTCTCGTTTTAATCGAGATAAAACGTTTCAATCGATTACTTTGTAACATGGATTAATATTCGCGATATCAATTAGATTTTAATTTCATTCTTTTTTAATCTTCCTCGTCGTAATTTTCAACGTTTTGTCGTATCTTCTCGAAATGTCGCGAGCGCGCGTGTAACGCTGGTTTTCTTTTTTTCCTCTCTCTTTAATGTCATACTTTTCATAACAATTTAATATTTTAAACGTAAAGACGAAAAACGGTGGATTACTCGTGTAATTCGCAATTAGAGTGTCGGAAAAAAAAATTTTTGTTCAACATTCACTCGGCCAAGAGCCAGCTGATCGTCTCGTTAAGAAGATATTATAATGCGACTTTGAAAAGGACAAAAAACAAAAAAACTATCTCAAATCTTTTGCCGACCGTCTGTTTCGCTAAAACGTAAAACGAGCAAAACTCGATTTGCAAATATTGATATAATTTTTTTATTTTTTTATTTTTTTTTTTGTACGACGCGAGTTTTATTCATTCTCCACTGTATATGAATTATTAAATAGGGTCAATAAAACGTGGCCATGTGTAAATCTTGAAACGAAACGCGTGAATAAAAAAAAAAAACGTAATAATTATCTATTATTCGCGTTCGCTCCGAACGTTTTATACGATAAAACTAGCGTTTTTCCGCGTAAATTAAACTCATCAATATTGATCTAACTGCAAGGGTGGGTACCGGTTTTTTTTCTCTCTCTCTCTCTTTTTGTTTCTGACGCCGTACGAACTAAACAAATTTTATTTATAATGCGAGGTCGGGGAACACGAGTTCCCAGAGGTTATTTCCTGAAATTCGGCGGTTAATATTTCAAAACGTATAGTGGTTTCAACGACGCTATAGTTTATGTTTAACTCGATGATAATAACAATATTATTATTGTTATAATTCAGTCGGACGACCGTAAAATGTGATCAAAAAAAAAAAAAAAAAAAAGTGTACGAAAAATATTAACGCTTCCGATTATCGGACGTCGTGTAACACTAAATTTTCTATAAATAGAAGATATAATCATATTTTCTTCTCGAAATATCGTTTTACTCGTGAATATCCTCCAACCTAAACACTCCCAGAAAATTTCAAATAATCCCAACGCAATATTATTCGTACGTACGAGGTCTAATCGAAATGTATCGAGACTGTTAAAATATATATATATATATATATATATATATATTTATTTATTAAATAAAGTTATTTGCATTCAATTTCATTCAAAACAAGCTCCTTCCGAATCTATACAATGCCTCCTGCAACGTTCCTGTCATTTTTTAAAACAACTCCGGGAGTTATTTTCAGCAATGCCTCCGTCGCATTATGTTTGATTACACCCACATCTCGAAAACTTTTAAGCGTCGTTTTATATTTTTGAAAATAAAAAAAAAATCACACGAAACTAAGTCCGACGAATAGTAATGAAGAGAGAGGGTATATCGTATTTGGTCAAAAACTACGATTAAATCTCGATACTCTATAAATATACCTCGTATATATATATATATATAATTATATAATGAAATAATTCTGCATAGACGAACGTGTTTTATTTGTTTCTCGTTTTCCATTTAATATTATACTAAAAAAAAATATTTATATTTAATAATATATTATATGAAAACGGTTATAAAAGTTTGTACATTGTACGACGCAGTTATAAAACAAATGTGCACCTCGTATATTTTAACATTCTATAAACTATCGTAAACGTTTTTCTTGCGTATACGAGCGTATATAATATTATTATCTTGTATATTAGTTATTTATTTATTTTTTTTTTTTTTAATAATAGCGTTTTATTACGATTAAAATTTATCGTCTCGAAACTTTTAAACGTTATAAAAAAATATATATATAGACACGTCTTCTATTTGTTTTGTTTTGTTTTTTTTTTCAAAAAAACTTATATACTTAGTATAAATTATGATTTTAATAAAACGTGCGTGTGTGTATATATTACGCCGATCCGGACGAAACGAATACAATACGTAATACGTTTTTATCGTATTTAAGTTTACACCAAGCATCAGGTTAGGTTAGGTTGGCTAAGTAAAAAAAAAAAAAAAAAATGTAAAAAATCATTGCGCGCTACAAAGGCGAACGATTATTTTGAAACTTCAGCCCCCGAGTTTATTATAAAATATGTGCTGTTAATCGGAGATTTTTTTTAGACGCGCTCTTATGAAGGCAACGTCTTGCCTGTGTTCGGTTGTCAGAGATTCTGCGTAGGTGTTCGCGTCACGGTAGTCTTTTCGTCCTTCGCCCCAGAATACGGCTCGTTATATACACCCGTACGCGCTCACCAAACACTTTTTCGTCCTAACACGTTATTGAGAGTTGTTCGCCTCGCGAGTACGTCAATCGAAACGGAGGGAGGGAGGTCATTTTTTTTTTTTTTAAATATCTCTTTACGTCTTAATTGAACCGCTCCGGAACGCTCCTATTCTCAGTATTCTTTCTACGGTTCAGCGGCGTATTTAGGATTTTCTCAAGGGATACAACACGTTTTATCGACCCGAACAGTGTCCCTTCGTTCCCTCCGCCATCACCACATTTCTCAAAAACATGGGGCGGTTCGTATTATTATTATTATTATCACGCACGAATCGATTCGACTCGTGTAATTCGTCCGAACAAATAACGGCGACTAATAAAAAGCGTGTTATTAACGTGTTATTTTCCCGGTGAAATCATCGTGCCCGTTGGCGCTAATGCGCGAATAAGAATGCGAAAAACCGGGAGAGAAAAAAAAGAAGAAGCTCATCAAGGAGACGACGGATCTATCCCCGTAAACGATGCTCGTCCAAAACACGAATTCGATCTTCCGTTCTCACTCGTGTCTCTGCCTGGTACAATTATGGCGCCTGTGAAATTCACGGCGCGACGCGTATAATATATGTCTAGGCCCGCACCGGTCCGCCGGGAGTATTCCCCGTTGTGCCCCGCGATCAATCGACAAATCAGCGCCCCCATTTTCTTACGTAGTGGACGCGCATAAAAATATAGTTGGCGGCGCCCTATAAACGCATTTTTTCCAGCGCCCCTTAGAGGTACGGGGCCCGGTCATCATCGTTTGCTCCTGCGGTTTTTCAATCGCATTTCGCACATTAAATATCGATGGGGGGGGGAAAAGAAAGCGTGGCTCGAGTGCACGACGTAACGACGAGTGCAATGAGCGTGTCGGTCTCGTCGTGCGCACTATACACTGTGTCACCCCCCCCCCCACCCGGGGCCGTTCACTCGGTCCACCCTTGTATAACCGACCTCTAACGCCGCAGCAACACGCGCGATCCTTACGACTTCCGCCGGAGCCCGCGCACACCGGCTCCGCACCCGCTTTTCCGGTAACAACAACGTTTTCGTACCCGCCGCCGCTGCACACCGTTACAAGAGAACAGCTCTAAACACGCCGCCGCCGTAGTATTATTTATTTATTTATTGCTTTAACGCCGCCGCCGGCTCGTTAATATTAATTAACGACTACATCTCTCTCGTTCATTAGCAGCCCACCGGTTATTGCGATCCGCCGCCGAAACGTTTTCCCCGAGAGCGTTTTCGTTTTAACGCGACGCCGGCGTATTTCCGAACCGACCCTGACCGCGGTGTACAGCGTTTTTTTGTTTTTTTTCTGTTTAGTGACGGACGCGGTACCGAGTACCGAAAACTACCGAATAAATCGGACAGTATCAGACAGGGATTCAGTGATATATATATTGTGTATCTGTGATTTCACTCGGGAAAAAATGTGTTCCGCATAAGTTAATTTTTTTTTCGAACACACACACGCGCGCATATTTATAGTGGTTTTCAGCAAAAGTGGCCCTCGACGTTACCGCGCCTGGTGGATGTTTTTACGTAGGGTTTACTAAACAGGCGCGAACAAAGCGCGGCAAATTTAAATTTAAATTACTCATTCGTATATTATATAATTAATTAAATGCTGTAATTGAAGTGCGATATTTCCTAATATACGTAAATCATGAAGAACTCTGCTGATTTAGTACCACAATCTTTATTTATTCGCGAATACAAATACAACTGATTAATGTTATACTTACATTAAAAAAAATTTTATACATGTTATTACATAATTATATTAAAATATTATATTTATATTATGACTTGGAGCGACTGTGACCATGGAAAAACAAGCACTTTTTTTCGTTATTAGATGGAATAAAAAAAAAGCATAAAGAACTATGGGTGCGTAAAATATTCAATGACGACATTATTGTTCGACCACCTGTTGTTGACCTGCAAATGTGGAGAACCACTGGTTTCGTGAAATAGCGTCACTAGTTGTGCCGCTGTCGAAGGCCACTTTTGCTGAAAACCACTATAGACAGGATTTTTTTTTTTTTTTTTGATTTCGAATGCGCGACGTTCGCCACCATTTGAATCCGATCCGCGCACCTATTCGTAATATCCATTTATTTTTTTTTTAAAAAACTATCGGACTATCGACTTGTCCCGGTAGTTCCGGCACAAGCCCGACCGAGCGAAAGCCGTCGAACGATTCGTCCGGTGGTCTTTCACCACACGTATTCCATAAATAACGTCTAATGTCTAGTGAAAACTAACCGAACGATTTTCATTCGGTAGTTTTTTTTTTTTCTTTTCGTTTCGCGTATTCGATAGACAACACTGTCTATTCGTCTGGGAAAAACACCCGGTCAGGTTCATTGAATTGTCGGTAGTAAAAAATAGTCGGTACTATTAAAAAAACGGTCACTGGCGTTTTTCACTAATAGCGAAACGGACACTACGCACGGCCGTTTCTATGGCCGAACCGCGTTTATTACATCGACGACTCTTTGCGCGCGCGACACTTGTGTGAACTGTCCGTTTGGCGTGTACAAAGTGATTCGTGTCACTCGGCGCTAAACGGAAATGTTTCAATATTATTAATATACAGTTAATAAAATAATAAAAATTAACCCGAAAAAATACGTAGTCTTCGCTCTACACCAGGTCGTTTATATTAATTCTAGAAAAAAAAGCGATATTATGTTTTTTTTGTCCTTATCGCAATGACGATAAAACGCAATAATATGTACATATAATATATGCGATTTTCGTGTGGAGAATCGTACGCTTGAAATGGAGTCATTTGTCAAAGGACCGATGTACTTTGCACCTGATATCCACATTTCTTTTTGTTTCGCCTACGTATATATATCGTAAACAAAGGAAATACAAAGGACGCAAAAGCAATCGGGATATTAATAATATCCGCAATGCGAGAAATGCGCCGTGGTAGGCCAACACAAAAACAAATACGGATATTGGGTTCTAAAGACATTTGAGAAATGTGAATAAACGCGAAGACGGCCGGAAAAATTTTCTGTTGCGGAACGCATTTTTTATCGAATACCGACCGTAATGTCAAATCGACAGAATTCGAAAAAAAAAAAAACGAAACGTTAATAATTATAAAGAATTACACATAAGAGAATCAATAGAAATGTCAAAACCCCCCCCCCCCGTTGTTACTTTGAGTCCGTTACGAAATTCGTTATCGAAATTAACAATAATTTAATGTAAACCAGATGGCGGTAGTGTATAGTGTGGGCGCGGTCGGTTCACTCACGACCAACCGACGCGGCCGTTTTGTGATGACGTCACAGGGGCGTATTTACTTCATCTTCTAGGGGGGAGGGGCGAGTAGAAAAGCGGCCCGTCGAATATGTTACCAACTTAGAATTCTCGAAAAATTATATGTAAATAATAAGTTTTAAATAAAAAAATGTTTTATTACGTTTTAGTTTTATAGTTCGATTAATTTCAATTATCAGTAGATATAGGTACATAGACAAGTATCTAGGGAGGGGGGTGATCGCCCCCATCGCTCCCCCTCCCCATGTATACGCCCCTGTGACGTCATCGGAGATATATACACCGTCCGCGATGACGTCGTTGTATTATCGTTTTCCGGGGTCTTCCTGAAAAAGATGTTTTAAACGCATTGTAAAACGTTTGACGAGCATCCGTAGCGTGTAGTGGGAATAATTTACACGCGCGTTTTATTAACAAGATTGGATAATCCGCTAATGAACCGAATAATTCGTATTTTTTCCCCTCTTGAAATTTTGTGTTGTAAAAAACGATTAGTTTAGATAAAACTCCTATAAAATTCTTTTGAAATTCGTAATTCAATTTATGTAATTAAAATTACATTCTACGCACGCGCGCGATTATAAAACGTTTTATGTCATTTCAAAAAAAAAATAATAAAATATATTCGTGTTAAAATATTTATTTTTATTCGCTATAATATACGTATTATAATAATATTGATAATACGAAAGACGTCTGTTTGAAAAAACGACGGTATATCAAAATGCTTTTAGTAGGTTTTGGAATTTTCCGTTCGAGTTCATTATATAATATATTATACACAGACATACGAAAAGATCATTTTTTTCTTTTTTTTTACTCCGATATTATTATAATGATATGCGACGGGTTAGGCGGTATCGTCGCAAATCTTTTGTGCGATTTTCGTATTAATAGTATAAAAAATTATTGCGCATTTTATAAACGATAATACCTTAAAGGCAAACCGCAACACTATATTATAACGTATATTTTGAACAAATCGTCAGACACGTATATATACACTTTTATTTATGATCGTTTATTCCTGTTAAAAATATTTGACACGGCAAAACGTACATTGAAATCCATCAATGATATTGGACAATTTCAGACGTTTTTCGATTTTTTTTTTTCCCCCAGTCCCGTTTTTAACGCGTATAAGACAACGAGAACAAAAAAAATGAAAAATGAAAAACACAATACCACATCTACTATACAATATTTTATTAATATCAAATATATCACAGTACAAACGATATCTAATATTAATAATATACTAATTTCAATAATGACAAAACCAATAGGAAAAACAAACAACCACACCACTGCGTCATTAGCACACTGCTATGAACCTGTCTAACCGATTTACCATTTGCTAAAAAATAGATATTTCTCAAACACTATTCTTATGATTTTGATTGTAGCCTGTAGACAATTATACAACTTCGCTAGTGGTTCGTAACTTTTTTCAAAATACAAATTGCAAGAATTTGAAATAAAACGAGTCTATTAATATTATAAATTAACCAATTTCTCGTTACATTTTTAAAATTAATTTTGCTTAAATATTTTAATAAGACGTGTGCCCTCGAGCAAAATAATCAGTCTTCACGTAAGAAATGACGTACTTAAATCTTAGACAAATTCTTTTCGAGTTAAAGATAATTCTTTTCTGGTTAAATGCCTCAGCTCGTCGGCCTGACGTATTCTCTTTATTATTTTCTTTTTACATCATTTGTCCGAGCATATTACAGTGTCGCCCAGATGTTTGAAATCATCGACTCGTCCTATTTTTTTTCCGTTTCCTCTCAATTTCATATCTGTTCTTATACTACGTTATTTTCTCCGCTAATTCGTCTTCATCGCGTTTGAATTTCACGTGAAAATCCACTTACCATTGTTCGCCTACCGTTATTGTTATTAAGATCTATTTTAATTCCTTTTCGTTACGTATTGCTGCGCCGTCGGCAAATACCGTCGTGTCTATTTTGTGTCCCCGTATACCACAGTATCTGCAGGTACGTACGAGATAAAAATAAATAAACGATCATTTTTAGAGTGAAATAAAATTAAAAAAAAAAGGAATATTATTATTACAACTTGCGTACAGAGAGGAGAAGTTAATGTTTGTGGCGTTGCACGAATGTTCTTAACAGTTCAGATTGTGATCAATTAAAATCTCAGTCGTCTAGTCTAATTGCATAATATTCCGTACTATAACTACTATACGATAATGACGCGTTTATCGAGTTCGATGGGTATATACGAGCGTATTCCGTCTGTTTTCCGGAGGAATTAATACGATTATAATAATGGAATTCAAGTTAAGCGCAAACGGACAGAGTTGTCTTATACCTTATAACCGTCTAAGTGGTTTTCTCAGTTTGCGGTCAGAGAAATGAAAACAGTCGCACAACCTGGCGCGTCGTGATTTTAATCTAACCTGATGCGCGTAACGCGTGCCGGTATTATTATTATTATTATTCGAATAATTCTATTGTAATTTTGTTAAATAAACCGTTTTTTTCCCCTCGAAAACAGTAAAATATTTATGTATTCATTCGTTTTTAACGTAATTTCAATTGGTATTTTTATCTCTTTGTCTCTCGCACACACGGATCGTATAGTAAAATAAACGTTTCCAACGTTCCACATATTATGCGAGTAAAGATTTTGCAAACAGATTTTTGAATTCACCGTGAATTTTACTATAGAAAGATTTTCTAGCGTTTCTAATTTTTTCTTTTTTTTTTTTTTGTAATAAATCATTAAAAAAATCTCACTCGAACAAATTAAAAAAAAAAAAAATCGCTTTCAATTCCATTTCGAGTTTTTTTCTATCGTTCGGACGTGTCCGTCGTCGTGTTGTTTCCGTATATTAAAATTATTATTTTTACTACAAATTCGACCGCGCGAAAACTATAACGCGGTAACTATAACGAAACCGTTCCAATAAATTTCAATTGCTCACGTTAAGCTCATTAAGAAAATAATAATAATTATCGCTGTGAACATGCACTGCACGCTATAATTGTTCAAAATTCAAAAAAAATAATTCTTTTTAAATATTTTCCAAAAACATTCAGCTATCTTGTGAAATACGAGTAGATGAGTCCAATGCGTCGAATAATGTATAGTCTACGGATGAATTGTTGAAAAAAATACGTAGCGGACATTTTGGACGCAGTGAGAGAACGCTTTTAAGAAGAACATCGCAAAAAACTAAAACGTATTCACGGTAGGAAATTGTTTTCAAACGTTAAATTTGTATTAATTTTTAATCGTCTTAACGCTGAAAAAAATTAACGCGTCTGAATTTCTAACGAACCGTAAATCATATCGTGTACGCGCGGGTATAAGAAACATCTAATTTTCACCGTTTATTATTGTAATTTTTTTCGATTAATCACAATAATACATTTATAATATAATTTTATTCCACCAAAGAACTCTAACGCGGCGTTATTGTCTAAACACTTAATCTGTAATATTACATTACGAACTGTAACGGCTAATTAAATCTACTCTGTTTAACGTTTTACACAACCTCCGAATTGTACGAGTATTTTCAATATTATATCTATAACAACTCTTTTATACGCGTAATGTAATTATTTTTTCCTTCCTTTTTTTCCTTCTCCTCCGTCATTTTGTACTTTTTTTTCCCCTATTAACATATCGCAACTTTACACAATGGACGAAAAAGAGATTTCCGTGTAAAGAGATAAAAAATGTATAAATATATATAGTTAACGTCGAACTACTCTTTATTTAATCTCCGTAAAAAAAAACTATTACAACGGTTTATTAAATCATAAAAAAATTTAATTGAATTAGTCGTCGACTTAAATAAATAAAAATTATTTTTTTTACTTCTCTGAAAATACCGGTATTATTATTATTACTTAAACTAATTACAATTTATACAAATATAGGTTGATACAGAGAGAGAGAGAGAGAGAGAGAGAGAGAAAACAACGGTTTAACGAGCAGAGAACCTACTCAGTAATATGATCCTTACATAATAATATATAGGAGTTTTCAGGTTATAGGAGAGATTGTGAGACAAACGTCTTATGAGACGTCGTGGAGAATTGCCCAGGATTCGTGATTTATTATTGACTTGATGAGACTAATGGGATTTGGCTGGTGGAAATGAACCTAACCAAATTGATTTTATTCTTTTTCAAGGCATTTCGGGTGTTCATCGTATAAAATTATGGTTCGACGTATAATTCGTGGGAATATTGAAATATATATAAAAACCTCGTGTTGTATATATTGTAATTTATAGGTAATGGGGCAGAGAACGTCCCCGGAGAAGCTGGAAGAACACGTTGAATGATGCGTAGACACGACACGCTCGTATTCTTAGTATAATATTATATAAGAGCAATAAACTATTGTTCTACAGAATAATTCTAAAATACGTGTTGAAGGAAATAACACGTACAGTCGCATCGTCTATACATCGATTTTATCTCTCCAAAAAAAAAAAAAAAAAACAAAAAATGCATATATAATAATAAGTACTCGAAATATAAAAAAAGGGGTTAAGTACATTTTTTCAAAATAACGACTCAGATACATACTCAGAACATACTCGGATCATCTATAATATACATTTTTACAAATATTATATACCCGTATATATATATATATATATATATATATATAATATATATATTTGTAGTAATATTTTTTGTTTTTTTGCACAAACCGAATTTAAACGCGTACAATTACATAATGTAAATTATTTCGCGAGTACGGGTTGTATAATATTATATTAGTTATATACGCAGAGACGATTATTAATAACGGTTTTTTTTGTTTGTTATTATTATTTCGACGAATGAAAATTAAAAGAAACACATTACGAGTGGAATGTGAAAAAAAAAAGAAACAAAAAATTATAAAGTAAAATATACGTAATATTGTTCAATAATATTTATTAATGATATTCAAAAATAAATTATTATTGATTATTCCGTTCGATAGCAGTGTTTTTTTAGGACAATGTGTTTTTAACTCTAAATATCAATTTCATTCCGGACAAACGTTTCATTCGTTTTTCCCTCGCCCGGTGTTTTAACAAACTTAAGTGCGTATATATATTATATATATATATATATATATATATATATATATATATATATATATATATATATATATATATATTGTACTTTTATCTCGAGATAAAGTCAACACAACCGCGATTTCTTCGGTACTTCTCTTCGGAAAGTAATAATTCCGCGATAGAAATATATTATGAACGGCGAATCCACGGAGAACAACAATGCGAAACAATATTGTATTCTAATGGAAGACCCACTTAATTATAAATAAATATTGCATATTTTAATTCAAATTATAAATCGATTATTTTGTTTTCCTTGCGCTTTTTCAGACACAATAATTATATATATATATATATATATATATATATATATATATATATATATATATACAATTCGCCGTTATTAATACGTTATAGCACTCGGATTCTATGAACGTATCCATTACACACACACACACACACACACACACACACACACACACATACACACACACAAATAATAATTCTCGGTCGACTTTTCGTATTCTATAAAGTATAAACTCCCGCATTTATCCATAGAGATAAAATATTAATAATAAAGATGATTTTTGCATTTACACCGTCAATTTCGATTTGTTACGTTGTACTGTTTCGGTAAAAGAAGAAAAAAAACGGAAGGAAAGGTCTTAAGGAATTATTAAACGAAAGCAGCGGCGTGCGTAGAAAACTAGATAGAAAAAAAAAGAGGCTAAATATAAATATTAATCTAAACAGAACGCGTAAAATATTATTTTTACTATGACAGTAAGGTAACAGAGAATGGCAGAAACGAGTCGGCGGACGTAGTGAGTAGGATTGCACGAAGAAAAAAAACTTTTCAAAGCAAAAAAAGAAAAAACCAATTATTACTGACCACGAACAGCATTGGAATCGCCGTGTGAATGTGAAACCAACTGGACAGTGAGTACGGTCGAGACGAAAAAGCTGTAGGAACGTTTGAAATGTTAAGGCTCGTGGTGTGACAGCAGAGGTAAATAACGAACAAGGGAAAAAGGACAATTTTGGGAAATTATAAAAAAAAAAAAAAATAGAAGGGATGGATAGATCGCGTACTAGGCCTTGGCACATGAAGTCGATTGTATTAACGAAGCACTGCAAGAGCAGAAAGTGAAATCGAAAAAGGCGGATTAAGAACCGATTAGTTAATGCATAAGTATATGGACAGACAGGGAATAGAAAGGTATTGTTTAGAGCTAAAATAGAGTAGACGCACGAGCTGTGCGGGCAACCGATCGAGAGATCAAAATAAGAAGAAAATTAATTTCAACGTGAAAACGTGCGACGTATAAAAAGTAAAAGAAAAAAAAAAAAACTTCGAAATTCGAGGAACGAAATAGGGGAAAAAACGCGATTGAACGCAATAAATTACAAAACAATTATTGCAATAACGTTGTCCAAAAAGTTCGGCCAACGAAATTCTTCGAAATATTATTTGTATTCTCTTCGATTTCCCCCGGTCCTCTCACACAAAATAACTTGTATAATGCGTTTCTTTTGTTACAAGACACGAATAAATTCTTTTACATTTCCATTTCGAGCCATATATCTTATTGCGCGGATGTCCCGAGAGGAAGCCGTTACTCATAAAAGCGTACACCAGTCGAAGACGATTCATAAAACGGCGTCGCGTTCCGAGGTCGGTGGAGCATTCCAGTAATGAAATTTTGATAGGAAGTCGATCGCGTACGCTACTTGATATTCCTAATAAAGTCGATAAATCATATCCGCGTGGTTCACTCTAATAATAATAACAACAACAACAACAACAAGAGATTGCTCTGTTTTGGTAACGACCTGCGCGCGGTGTACATTCGAAACAGTTTAGCCCGCGATCGGTTCGGGCCGATACGAGAGAAGAAAAATGCAAAAAATAAATATTGAAATATCGCCCGTAATTATAATAATAATAATAATAATAATATAAAATAAGTGCTACGATGCGGTTTATTGATTTTTTTTATTATTAGATAAATAATCTCAGAAAACCCCGTCAGAGACGTTTTCGCAACAAAAACGAGATACGAGCTGCTGATATCCAAAGACGCAAAAAAAAAAAAAAAAAACTCGAGTTGAATGTTAATACAGACCGTCGATGGACATTCTCAACGCGTGTTGGAGTAGTCGAAATGGAAAAATTAAAGCGTTAAATTTGTTTTTTTATTCTTAAGAAAATAGCTGAGATTTCATTGTACGAATCGTTTTATAAAAATAATATAATACGTTTTTTATATCATTATAACATAATAATTATATGGTTTGATTGGTATCCATTTGGTTGAAAAGCGTTTGTGTTTCGTTGGACACGCGTGGTGACGACGAGCGCCGTGTAAATTTTACCGGTTTTGTTTTTCTCTTTAAAAATTTATAATTATCGCGTCTCGACAAAAAAATTTTTTTAATTTAATTTAATTCGTACAAGCAATATTACAATAACCGTAGATGGAGCGTTTGAATTTGTCGAATCAATTAATTGTAATTATACACGGAATGACTTGCTCGAAATGTTATACATCTTTGTAAATTTTTCAAAAAAAAAAATCAAATGCAATTTAATTAAAAATGACTGATCTACCTATCGTTCGATCGGCGGAACACGATATGACCGCTAATAGATTTTATTCGTAAATACAATATTATAATGGTTCCAAACAATTCGTGAGGCTTATCATACTTAATTGTATATTTAAAATAAAAACAGTTCTTCGTGTGTATTATTTTGTATTGCCGAATACATTTTAACAATATAGCATTTACACGGACTACGATAAGAGAATAATTAGACTCGCTAGCGTGTCTAAACTAACTGGGCTATGATAATTTTCTGTAAAAAGTATTAACACAGTCCAAAATCAATCTAATTAAATAAATTATTAGTCATAATAACGACAAAAACAAATTGACCGTTTATGTTTGAAAACCGTTTTTGTATTCATCAAAACGCAATTTCGTCAATATCTGCCTTCAATGAATCCAATAGTTTTATGCAGTTACAACCGCCTCCTTTATGATATGGTATAAAATTTCGAAAGAATTTATTGTGAAAGTATTACTGACAGGAGAACTCATTTCCTTAAAAATATGCATTCTCATAAAACATACCGTCATTTTTTATACGGATTATAATATATAATACGTTATGCTTTCGAATAAACATTTCGAGGATTCCATTTGTACATGAAATTTTGACATTTGAATTTTGAAGTAAACGAAAGTTAATGATATAAATTTGTATCGTACGTATTTACGCGGGAAATTATATTGAAAATAATTTCGAAACATAAACGGTGTAATATTTAGTACATTTTATATTATTGTTATTATTATTATTATTATTATTATTATTATTATTACTTCGTGTTCTGAATAAATGATTATGTTGATCAACTGCAACGTGCTCGGATATCGCGGTTCTTACATTATAGTGTGTTGTAAAAACTTTCTCCATGAAATTAAATGGGTCGTTTTGGAAAAAGAGCGGTCCATTTTTATTTTTTGAAAATAACACGCAGAAAGTTTTCAAAGACGTTAAAAATAAATTCCATAATTTTATTTCAGAAATCTCCGTCGAGAAGAAATTAATGTATATACTTTTGCATGAATTCACTCGATAATTTAGCATAACATTTGAGTTTAATTCGTTTCGAAAATATATAAGCGTGTAGACTGAAGTAATATTATATTTTTATATTGCACTCTTGGAAGTATAAGAAAAGTTAAAAAATATAAAAGAAATATTAAATCGGGGATACGAATGTCACGACGAAACTTTTGATATATCTGAGTACGATACAATAACGATATAACAATAATAATCATTGATCATTATTATACGTATCGAACACAAAACGTACGCGTTTTCGGCGGCGCATTTTTTTGACGATTTCGCGAGATTTCGGCTAAAATAATACCGCTATGACGGCTTATGTATAATTATTATTATTTATTGTAATAACGTGTATCGGGGTCGCGTTCGGAGAGAAAAATGATAGTAAAATCGTTTAAGGAGTCCGACGTGATGAAAGAAGAGATATTAATAGCAATCTCGGGACGATTTCGATTGTAAACGACGAAAAATCTTTTAAACTCAACAATTTTACCGGCCGCGTGTTTGGTTCGAGAAAAAGCGTATCGTATATTACATTACGACGTTCTTTTTGTATATTATTCGCAATATTGTTTTATTTTCCTATTTATACGTTTGACTTCCGAAAAAACACATCTATCTTTAATAAATAACGCATACGTCTTGTGCACTAACCGACCACCCCATAGTTGGAGTTTACATATTATGTTTTACTTGTATATTAACAGTGCGATTTTAGCGGATCGTTAAAATTTTAATTTCATACCAATTGAAATCTGAACATTTTTATCGCAATTTCCGATACTTATTATATTTCCTTCACGTTTACAATGTGGAATCTTGAGTTTACGCGTAACATTACAACTCTAATATGCCAACGATATTCAATTAACATTACTATATATAAAAAAAAAAAAAAAAAATCTGAAAATATTTCTATACACTGCAAATAACTTATAAGATTGTAAAAAAAAAAAAAAATAGATAATAAATCTAAATACGGCTTCAGTACACGGTGTACGTATAATTAGTTACAATTTTTTTTTCCGATTTTTCATCACATTGTGGGAATATTAATTCAATAATTTTTCTTTCACAATAAGCGTACACGCGGTGGCGGTTGAAGAATAATAAATATTACATGTTATCACGTAATATAACGTATATTTTATTATTATAAATATTTATACGAATATTATTATATTAAATGTATACGAAAATGTATTAGAAACGTCTCGCGCGTATTTACAGAGATAGAGAGAGAGAGAACATTGTAAGTAATTAAAAGGGTAATTTATTCGTCTTATTCACTCACTCCGTCCGCTCGTTCTATGCGCACGAGTATAGTGTACGCATATAATATTGTAATACGCGTGTCGCTCGTGTTCTCTCTCTCTCTCTCTCTCTCTATTATATAAAATATATCCGCAGTACGTATAATATTATAGTCTGCTAAGAATGTGCATTTCATGTTTGTCACGTATCACACGAAAGAGTGAACAAATTATAAATATATTATATAATAATCATTATGCATACTTCGGAAGAACCGGGGGAGGGGGGCGGTGTTTATAACGCGAAATCGCAAAAACTACAAAGTGTAGAAGGGAAAAAAAAAGAAATAAAAATTATGTCCCGCTGAAATTCGACGAATAACTTTTTTGCAATTGCTTATTTATTTATTTTTGCTATAGAAATTTTGAGATTCTGAGACGTAACTGCAATCGTATAAGGTTTTTTTTTTTTTTTTTTTTTTGCAAAAATAGCCGTTTTACGGAATTATTTTTTATTATTTCAAAAAGGAAATGTAGTGTAGAAGGAATTTATATAATATATATATATATGTATATATAAAGTTAGTCGTTTGATTGTCTATACACTGTTTTTTTTGTTTTGTTTTGAATTTATAAAAACGTCGGTTCCTATAAGCGAAACGAGGCGGCTAGCCGCAAATTTTTTTAGAATTCGTTTAAACAAATTTTAAAAATTAACGGCGTAACCGGTTAATTAAAAGTTTTACGCGCCTATATCTTTTTACATACTTTTTTTTTATTATTTATAAAACTACCGGTTTTACTTAAAAAATATAAAATATTGTTATAAAATTTCACATATTTCTTTTTTTGATTTTGATTTTTTTTCAGTAACAAATATTTAATCGAAAATGCGTTTATTATAACGCAAAGAACGTAACGCGTTATTGGAAAACAAAAATAATAAATAAATAAACGAAACTCTAAAATATCGAATAGAAAAAAACGTTTTTATATAAGACGTTTATCTCGGATTTCCGTATGAGACATCTTATATAAATGGACAGGATTTAATTTCCAAAATCTAACGCGCTTTCGATTTATAAATGAAATATGAAATATATTTTAAAGCAAAGGAAAAATGATTTTTGTTTTGAGAAAAAGTCGTTCTTTTTTTTACATTTAAATAATAAAAAAACTTTATTCCCACCAGAAAACTCGTGTTCCGTATACAATTTTCTTTCTTTTTTAACTTTGTATCGTATTATAATATTGTTTTTTACGCGTTACGAAATATTACCGACAAATTATCGTATATAACGTTAATACAAAAAATTACGAATCGTTTTTATGTAATAAGTGTACTAATAATTATAATAATATGCTCAACAATTTTCTCGTATTCGTAAATGCGATAATTTATTATAAATTGTGTTATTGAAAATTTACAAGTTTATAAATAATAACATTATAATATGATTCGTATTCGTTTAATTGTATTTTTTGAAATGAATTTTTTTTTATATTTTTTAGAATAGTTTGTTTTTATCTATATAAATGAAATTTAAATAATTAGAGAGAAAATTGTCCTCGACCGCCGTTATTTAAATTTTGCACAGCGATTTTCGAGTAGATCACAGGGCTCTTAAGAGATTAAACTCGTTGGACAAAACGTTTTTTTCTTCTTTTGTTTTCCGTCTGATCAAAACCGCGAAAAAAAAATTAAAAATATTCATCCCGTAGTATACATTTTGCGAGACATAAAAATATTGGACGTATATCAGAACTTACAATACTTTTTGTATTCCCCTTCGACTTTTTTACGCCTCAAAAAAAAAAAACTGTTAAACAACAATTTATTTTTTTTTGCTTTTGAAAACCATCGATACGTTTTTTCCTTACTCCCACGACTCTATTTTGTGTTTTGTTCAATGCGGTGATGACGGCTGAATTCGAAGGGATATTACGT
This sequence comes from Chaetogeoica ovagalla, assembly GCA_032441825.1. Taxonomy (NCBI): domain Eukaryota; kingdom Metazoa; phylum Arthropoda; class Insecta; order Hemiptera; family Aphididae; genus Chaetogeoica; species Chaetogeoica ovagalla. Next base: position 9,560,433 of record CM063736.1, read on the forward strand.
GCGCGCGCGCACACGCGTATAAAAGACGGACTCCGCAAAGTTTTCGCTCGAAGTGAATTAAAAAGGATTCGTCGCCGGTTGTGATAACACTGTGCAATGCACGCGTTTACGATCAGATGGTATTGTCCTGATATTATTGGTATGTGTACGAAGGAGTGTTAGGGATTCATCCGTCCGTATAGCGACGATGACACAGTGACCTATCCACATAACGCTCTGCCAGCTAAATACGTTTTCAGATGCTTAACCGCATTGATTAATAAAAAAAAAAAAAAATTGTGCGTCCACTGAACTGATTCTAATATGTTTGCCACCGTATTATTTATTACGAAGCGCTTTTAATTAAAAAAATAAAAACAATCGAAAGCATCGCGGGGAACGTTTTTCATAACACACGTTTATAAGCCATCAAAGATGGTTTTTTCTTCATTTTTCTTCTTCTGTTTTTGCTTGGGACGGCAAAAAAAAAAATAAAAAAAAAATTCACTTCCAATCGTCGTAATTATACGCGCGTGGCGTTTTCGGTTTTCGGAACTTTATCCGAGAACCGTCGTCACAGATGTGCGCGGTCCGGATGAAATCGCCACGATATTATGTAAATCATCGGCAGTCCTCTCTCATATATATATATATATATATATATATGATATTCATATTCATATTATATAGTTACATACACGTGGCGATCGTTTGTCACACGTCACGCATGCGCGTGCGTTTAACGATCGCATTTGCGTTTCGAATAAATACCTCCTCGTGTGACACGAGTGTTTTTTTTCGAATTCGGGACTCTTTTTTTTTTCATTTACGGATCGTGAATTATTGGCTTTTTTTTTTGATTATATACTTTATCGCGGGCATAAGAGAGTTTCCATTAATTCAGTCTCCTCACACGATCGATACGAATAGTGGCCATTGTATATCAGAGTACGTTCAGGCGCGCGGTACCGGAATAACAAAGATTTCGTTGTGACGCTTCATTTTGCGCGCGAAATCAGAAACGACAAGTTTATTACATTAATAAATATTATAAACAATGTTTTAATTTTCAATCGGTAAATTTACAATACTAGAAGAAGAAAAAAATCGTTGACATTTTTACAGCACCTTCATTCGAAATCAATCGATCTGATAAAATCGAAATTCGCGCCCATTGTCGCGACTATTACAATACCTTTTCCTCTCTATCCGAACTAATACGGCGAATTTCGTTTTCCAATAAAATCAATTTTATAAATATTATTATCGGACACAATAACACGGAAAACAAACACGACTGGAAGGTCGTATGTATCATATGTACGCTTCGTGTATTATATTCGTATCTATATGGGAATTTTCTAAAAAGATTATATTTTGATTCAATAGGCTTAGGCCTATGAACTAACGTAATTATTCAAAACAGTGTGTCCTGATGCAAACCGTGAGTCTGTGGTGGAAAGAATTCAAGGTCTACGAGGTTCGTTTAAACTATCGTTTTACATTATCTACCCGTTACCAAGAACCGCCGTATAGTCGTACAAAGCGTTTATCATCCGAATCAATTGAATTATGCATAATTGTATCTTGCTTTTGTAGTGCAGGCCTCGCTATTTCCAATAAGTAGTCGAATTCGGTAGTCAGTATCCATTTTCAAGTAATATTTCAATAATCTTCCTAGTCATTTTCTATCCACTTGGAGCGATTTTTTTTTGTTTTGACGAAAAAATATTTTTTCAGTTTGGTTTGAACATTTCATAAAGGTATTTAACGTACATAAATTGTACACAAAACGTATGGCGAAAATGCGTCAGTGTGAAAGGGCCTAATATAAACGTTCGCTATCGGCAATAATAATAGTAATATAAATAAACGTTATTGTAATAGGTTATTTAAGTACGGAATGCCAAAAGCCACGAGAACGGCAATTTCGCGTAGAAATACGAATATCAAAGTGCTCGCGCAATCACATTCCGCCAGTACGTTTAACCTCACACTATATATTAATTCGTAATTTTTCTCGACCTTCAGTAATATTGTTTGCGAATCGATTTTTTTTTTTTTTTTTATAGTTTTTAAACTCTTATACGTTTCAAAACGAGAGTTTACAAATTTTAAAAACCCATTTGGACTCACTCGGTGACTTGGAAAATGTCTCGAGTTCGTGATAATTTGCGTTATTTAATTACGTTTGATATTGGTCGGCTTAGGTTTGGCTCGGAATTCGAACAACAAATTGCAGAACGTAAACGTGTTCTATCTCTAAATTCAATTCGAAAACGATACGATTAATGGTTTATCGAATATTTTCATAATTTCACCGAACGATATTTTTGAAGATAATACGATGTGGAGGAGTTTTTACACGGTAAGGCCACCGAAGAAAAAACACGAACTCCAAATTAAATTAAATTAATTGTAAGTTGATTTGAGTTTAAACGACATATGCGTATCGAGATGATATTTATAAGAACCAATAAATAAACTTATTTTGAAAACTGGTGGTATCTGCAGACGCAGAAGTAAATAATACTTTATGTCTCAACACTTTGTACGCCGTGTGCGCATCTATTTGGCATCTGGCAAATGATACTTTTATGACTCGTGTTTTTTCCTCTTATCAGTTTGTTAATTTTCAATCGAATCGTTGAAATTATATTCTTTAGGCGATTGAATGATAGAGTGATTACGAACAATATTTCTAACACTCATTGCGTACGAATGATGTAATACCAAAGATACCTCGCCTACTGTTGTTCACCGCGCAATACGTTCAATTTATTGGATTGAAACCCCCAAGGGACATTTACTGCCGATGATTTGAATGGCGGCACGTGCCTCAAATTAAGTCCTTCGTCACACCAGTAAGTTAAGCTCGTACTGTGAGAGACGGCAAAAAAGCCAAGTCGTTTTTACTACTGATATCTACGACGATGTGGCCACACTTGAAAACATCAAAAAACGTGAAACACAAAACGAACCGTTTCAGCTGATGCCTGCACGTATCACTTTTTATCGACATTTCCACGGAAAATCAACAATTTCGGATTTTATTTTTGATTTTTTGAATTTTCAAAACTATTAACGATTAATTGTACCGATTTTAACGAAATTACAATAAATGAACGGGTGGGGGGGTTTCTTAAAATAATTATAATAACGGGTAATTTAAAGTGACCCCGAAAAAACGTTCAAATTATATCTAAATCTTACGTCTGTCGATCAGACATCGTTAACAATTTCAATTCGACACTTTAATAATTTTCAAATTCAAAAATAAGTATTTTATTTTAATTTAATATAATTTATGTACGTATTGTATTGTTAGTGTAAGAAAAAGAATGAAAAAAATTTCAAAAATATAACACCGCGTAATCTATGTAATAATAATAATAATCCAAAACGAGTTTTTATTCCATCCACGGTATACACAATATATTTTCCGGTATTTTCACCGATTCCTGTTTTTTTTTTTTTTTTTTAATGCTATTTAATAATTTTATCAAATCGAATTCGTAAACCGTAATTCGTTTAATGTTCCGCGACAATCGACAATGGGGGAAATCGATACACACGAAACGTTTGGTATATAAGAATATTACACCACCAGAACGAGGTGACAAATTCAATTTTCCAGATTCATCGGATTATAATATATTATCGCGTATTATATAAAAATAAAAAATATAAATGTTTTAAAGAGCGACGACGAGCGTTTCAGACAAAGTTAATTCGAGAATCGTGTCCGCGATCGTCTCCGTGTCACATTATATAGAGCTGGCGCCGCGGTGGTTTTTTTTTTTTTATTGCTCAAAAAGCTTTTAGAAACGATCGGTTAGACTTGGCGATTAAACGTCGAACGAACAGGGAAAGAATAAAACACTTCTTCCAATGTGTACGCTTCAAATAAACGTATAAACCTTTAACGTGTTTCGTACAGGTGGCGAAACCGAAAATAAATGCGAGGGACAGGACAATGTCGGTAAACCCCTTTATAATTTTTTTTCTCCTTCACTTTTTACGAACCGTATAAAACGTATGACATCGCTCTATTATCACAGACAATGTCGGTTGATTACACTGCAAGTCAAGAAAAAAAAATTTTGTCATTTAAATAACTACTCGCAGTCTTGTCGCATAAATATTTACACGTGTATATTAATCATAACGATTGCAGAGTATACAACGGACATTAACAGTGAACATCTCAGTTGGCGCAGAGTACGTTTTCTAAACTGAAATCGATCGAAAATCATTCGAAAAGACAACACCGCTACAGGCGGCATCACAGCAAAAGTTATTATAACAAATATGAAAAACGATATATTAAAACAATTTTACCTTATGAGAATGAAATAATAATAATAATAATAATAATAATAATTGTAGCACTACGTGTAATGTAGTAATTTACTCGTATTTTTTTTTTTTTATTTAAAAAAAAAGAAAAAATGTATTCTATACACTCGAGACGTCCCGTAAGTCGTAGCGGGTTATAATATATGAACGGGAAGACATTTCATTATTTCGTACGCTCGCGCGAATTTGTCGCCGACAGGCGATTTCCGATTTATGTATAAATTCATGCGCACAATTTAAATTACACGAGCGATGTCTGCACGCGTACACGTCCTCCGGGGGGATATATAATATAGTCGGCTATTGTTTATTCATAGTAATACTGTTGTAATCGTAAACCTGTCGTTTCGTTTCAAAAATATCATAATAAATCGTACGTAGAAATTATTATTTAAGTCGACAGCGGTATTTATACTGTTGTTTTGTGCGCGGATATTATAATCTAAGAACCGTTTTAACGTCGACGAGCGAATCGAAACGGGCGATAAGTAAATTTTTTTAAAATTTAAAAACGGTACGGGACGGGAGAAGGAAAAAATTTGATATTTTATTCCACTTATATATATATATATACGCGAAATAATAATAATTTTGTTTTTTTAATATCCGCGTGCGCATAAAAAAGAAATACTAAAAACGCGCGTCAATAACGTTGGCATAGACTATAGAGAAAGAAGAGCTCGTCACTTTTGTAATATCAGGACATACATATTACCGCGTAAAATTATATGTTTTCGTCATAACCGTTATGGCGATCTTATCTGTCGGTTTCCAGAAATGTTCAATTAATCCGCGTCATGACCGATTCCGCGTGTGCAATACATGTAATTTCAACGAGAAACTCCTCCTAAACCCCGTTAAAATACTGCACGAGTATCGTGACGACTTTCGCAATTGCGCTTATAAATAAACAATTCAATAATAATCGCGTATCGTGTTCGTGTCAGTAAAAAAAAAATCCTATTCGGTCTGAGAACGTTCACAGTTGTGATTTAGAAACGAATTGTTTCGTTATCGATTTCAATGGACGCCGAGCGATCGACAAACGGTTTCATGAGAGTAAAATACACTGTCTGTTGTATATATATATAAAAAAAAAAAATACACTGCCGATCGCTTAGACACGATTTTGTTACTCGTTGTATCCTGTTTTTTCCGGCGGATAAAGTTAAAAAAAGGAAAACATAAAAGGAAATTGAAATCTACATTTTTTTTTTATATACATATAACATTTTTCGACGTTATAAATATACGCGGTTTTGAACGAAAATATTTATCTTACCGTAAGTGCGAAACTTTTTTTTTTTTTTTTTACTTTTTTTAACCGAATAAAGTATAAGCCGCGGCGAGTGGCCAAACACGCGAATATTACGACGCAGTCGTTTTTCGTAGTACTTTTTTCTGTTTTCGAGAGAAGTAAAAATATTATAGAGACCAGTCGATTTGAATGCATTTGAAAAAAAAAAAAAACGATTTCGTACTTATGATCGTAATAATAATTTTTAAAAATCGGCAAGATTTCAAGTACACATATTCGGGGTTTCTAAAGTTCATTTTATGACGTAGTGGATTTTTTTTTTTTTTATCAAAGCCATACTATTCCTAAATAATAATTTTATTTTACGCAAAACGAATTTGTTTTTTTTTTTTGAGATATAAATTGCGAGAATAGATTTATCCTCTCATATTACGCGCATAATATGATTTAAGCGAAAATTTTTCCCGTCAGATACATTCCTCTTGCGCCTGCACACTCACGGTTAGTAATTATTTCATATTTGAACGATCGGATTCGTGGAAACGGCGAAATGCCGTACTATATCGTAATAAGTTTATTTTTCCACCGAAATTTTTTTTTTTTTTAATCGTTCGTTTTAATGCTTTATTTATTATTCTAATTACGGCGTATCTGCATAACTCGAATGTATAATGTATTACGGAATAATATTTTCCTCGATACGGTAATGTGCTTTCTTTCTTTTTTTTTTTAATTACTCAGAAAGTTAATTTTCACAATAACGATAAAATTCCTGTTTAACGGATATTACCGTCATTGCCGGATTTTACTCTTTATGAAATATCTCACACGTATTCGTATATAAATTACGCAAATACAAATTCAATTTCGATGTGTACTCGCGGCGGTTTTACTTTTAAAAATGTCTCTGTTATCTGCATTATTCGCTTTTAGTTTCTTTTTTTTTAAAAAAAAACTCTGGATTTATTCATTGTTATTTCGATAAATCGATTTGTTAGTCTATCGAATAACTATTTGATTTCCACAACCGAGTATCTGCGGAACAACGACTGTCGCGAAATTATTCGTGCTCGTTTTTGTAATTCATTTGAAAAATATATAAATAAAACGGCGAAATTTACCGAAAAATTGTTCGAAATGTATAATAAACGCGGCCAATTGGAGGGGTAATATTGCAGTAAGTGATGAAAATTCATTCTTTTGGAGATGATTTTTCAAAAAAAAAAGTTTACGCTAAATATGTCGACCTTCCTAAACGTGATTGTTATCGTAATAATAATTTCCATTGGACTACACGCGCGAAAATCGACTATTTTCATAAGCCGTATATATCGAAATGTGAAATATTTAAAACCGATTTTCATTTGTTCAGTCTAGAAAAAAAAAATGTAATACCGTTTGAATAGAAAACGTGTTAAAATAACGTTGTGTATTAACGAGAGTGTGATATTACTTCGAAAATTGTCTATAAATATCGCTCAAACGATTTTCATAACAATAATAATAATAATAATAAAAAAAAAAATCGAAGAAAAATTCGTTTAAAATCTCGGCGAACAAAAACAAAAAATCACTTCTTATACGTAACGAGAACGAAGATGGTTTTTTTTTTTTAATCGATTATAAAACATACATTTTGATTTATTTTAAGTACGCATAAATCCAGTCGACGGTATAAGAATACGATTAAAATTAACATATTTCGGCTGAATTTAATTTATACTTATAAAAACAAAAAAAAAAAATATAAGTTTCTTTTCCCTCGAGCTTTGCACTTAAACCGAATCGTTTTTGTTGACACTGGCATGGCGCATCCACCTTCCATTTGCGTTTTCAAAGAATTTCGCTCTGTGGAATTTCGCAATGTTCACTTGATTTCGTTACAAACATAACGTTAATAATAATAATAATAATAATATTATTATTATTATTATTTTTCACCGGTATACGCGTGTTTAATTCGCACCTTTTGCATATTTTTCCACTAAAACTACATACCCTGTGTATACATTGTATAAATATTTAAAATTACGTTGCACTGCAGTAATAACAATTATTACGAAACACCGTTTCATTTCTGTTGTTTGTATATATACACGAAAAATATATACTACTTTATACATTTCTCCGCAATTGAACGCTGTCATAATAATATTTTATTCGATTATTTTTACAACGTCATTTTGGTATATTGTATCGCGGTTTTTTAACTCCGAACAAAACTAAAACGACGCGATAATTAATTATTATTATTATAATCAATATTTGCACTAACGTACACTAACTCTATAGAAGTTTTAATCATAAACATATGATTTATTTCGATGATATTCTGCTCGTCGTAAATACATCGAAAACCCGTTAAAAAAAAATTAATGCATTTCGAAAAACAAGTGTTCAAGAATAATTTATTATTTTATTTTAGACATTTAGAAGAACAAAAAAAAATTGCCGTTTATAGTAGTTACATATTTTGAAAAATTATTCCAATAAAATGTTTAATTCGAAGGATATGAAATAAATACGTCGCACGGTGTGTGTAAAATACTTTCGGAAATACATCAATCACACGATATGTAAAATATTGCGGAAAAAAAATGACGTATTCGCTATGAATTCACCACTCGTATAACATTGCGTTGTTTTTGCGCAAAGCGATAAATGTGTAAATATAATAACCACGCTGACCCGATTAAAACACATAATTTTTACTTGAGTATCGTTCAACTGTAGCACTTAAACTATAAGGTAGCGGCAAAAGTCAATACAAGTAACAACTTAATTTTCCAAACGCTTACTAACACTTTACGTTGAGCTTAGAGAAACTAATCCAGTATATGTTTCAATAGTGTCCACATGTAAATCAATTCGACGTACAAATAAATCGCGAAACAGAACAACAAATACGTCTAATCTTATAAATAAACAGTCTATGACACGACCTTCCCAGAGGTTTGAGTTTCCTCGGAGACAGGGCACGTTGGTATTTTTCAATAGACTCGGCGGGACTGAACGGGATCGAACACGATACGTTACACGAATTAAACTCCAAATCCATATGCGACTGCGAACATCCACATTAGAAAATATACGTAGTAAATGAATGTCCTAAGAGACCATTCTCAGGCGGACAAAATTATAGTTATCGTTTAACACTGCAAATTTCATAAACGCCATACCAAATGATCGTACGCTTATTTTTACGTCATTTATTTATTTATTTTTTTACTTCACGTGGCTATTCGTGCCCTTCTACCGCGCGTCTATCAAAGTTTTCCAATAATCTCGATTTTCTCCATCTCCAATTCTCGTTCAATTTTTTAATCCGTTTTTAAATCGTTTCTCACTCGGCCCATCCGACGTTGACGTAATCTTCCTAGTCGATCGTTTTTTATTCGGCTTGTTAGCGAGTCACTCGTTTTATCCACTTACACGTCCGGCCCACTCTAAACTTTTTTGATCTTAGAAAATCTCGTAAGTTGGATGCGTCTCTTTTCGTTCTTTCTCCGCTCGTGCACACGAACCAGTATTGCGGCGATAGAGTTCAGGTCTAGGGATTTCCATTTCGAAGATCATCGGCTTATTCTCGTAAACGCATAAAAAAGGGATCGTAAGTATAGACGACGCGTATAGCTGTTTTCTTGATTGGCTCTTGAAAGGAGTTTCGACGTATGCTGATACATATATATATATATATATATTTTATTTAATCAGTTTTATCCGTTAATGTGTTAATTTGCTCGGCCGTTTAAACAATAACGATAATAATAACAAGCGTCCTTCTCCGTTATTGAACCTCCGCGGTACACTCACGCATAACTCATTCACGGCGGCGTTTACAGGCGTACAAACACGATTCCCATTATCCGTGAACACTGACTTCCGAACATTTAGACATTTAGAACTACAATGCATAAGTTCTGTGTACGCATCCAATTAACCGTTTGTGCCGTTTTATTTCTGTGCGTCCGAGAATCGTTCGACCGTTCTCTCCATCTCGATACCGTCACCCAGAGCCCTTTTGTATTCGGATTGTTCGGCCCGTGTATAACGTTTACAGATAATTTGCCGCCGCCGCCGCAGAGTATTAAACGCGGAATAAGTCGAAAACAATACGAAATTTGTGTCTGCAGACGATAATTACACGAGACTGGGACGGTGTACACCTATAAAATGGTGAATGTGTGGAACGGACACAGCGCGCGTTCGTTGCCCGATAAACATCATCGTCCGTTATAACGTATCGAAATATATTATATGAATCGCAATTCCGACTTCTACAAACGTATCCAGATAATCCCGTGTATTTATTGGATTCCGATAACACGCTGGATAATACGCGGTTACAATAACGAGAATAGGGAAAAGTATATAAACTTTATTACAATATCGTCCGTCCCGTGTAATCTATTGCACAATATCTATAAGACATATATAAATACGCGATACTGGACGCTGTAATTTATTATAGCATATATATTTTTAACGTTAAAACTTGTGCGAGAACTCGTTCTCTATCTTTCTCTCTGTGTTTTTTTTTTTTTTAATATTTATTTATTATTATTATTATTATTCAGTCACAACTCGTTTCGTTATCGATTTTTGTTTTTTTTTATAATAATATACGCGCGTAGTATAGTACAATATTCGGGCGTCATGCACAGTAACGTTCGCGCTTATAAAAACACAAAAACGGAAAAAAAAATTCGAATATTTTTTTCGACGAAAACACATTTATCGTTTAAACGTTTTTTATGCCCGTTGAAAAAAAAAAAACAAAATATCAAACCGCAATGACCGACTCTAATTATTGCGCTACGTGTTTATAGTCGTACGACGATGTCGGCGGGGGCTTTACAGAAACATTTATATAATCGTGTTTTGTTACCAACGAGTATATATATATAATTAAAAATAAATAGTAAACGTCCGTTTCCTGCGATTTATTATAATAATTAAAATAATTATTATTATTATTTTTGTAACACGTAGCGCTTTCGGGCTACGGACGACAATAATATTGATTTTCCGGATACCTCGATCGCTGTCAGTCGCATTTGTCCGTGGACGTTTACGCGGTTTAGAGCAGTCGACGCGTCATTATCTGCAGGTTTTCGCACGGTTAATAAGTCGACGACAGCAATAATCCTAACATCATCAGTCGTACTGTTTCATTTGGAGAAAATTGGGTTTCGACTTCATGCCATTACATTAATTCAACGTAATTACACAATGTGCGAGGAGAAAGAAATTAGAATTTTTTTTTCTCCGCCTTTTGTATTATTGTCGAAGTAGAGCGAAATTAGTTCAGTCGGCTAATAATCGAAACGATTTAATTAAAATCTCTTTGAATCTGTGTTCAGTAGACTACTTTCTTTCGCACTGATGTGTCATATTACATAAATTCTTCGTGAAAATACGCGGTTAAATGTAATTTTTCAGGACGTTTTTTTTTTTAAATAAATCATAAAGAAATAATTTCAAACGAAATCGTCGTTTCGCATAGATAGCTAATCAGGTCTTTTATTCATTAATAAACGATATTTCTTCCACGAATCAAACGTACTCGATAAGCATTCAGACTTTTGTATTTCTCAAATCTTCTACTAATCATTATAATGTTGTTGATTTGTAGAACTGCTAAAACGAAATAAAATATCGTATCGAGTGGAACAAAAATATTTGTCGTTTATATACGAATTTAAAGGACTGTTGTTTAAGGGACGAAAATTCCTACGTACAACACATTAAAGCGTAAACGATTTAGTGAAACATTTTTAACCAAAAACATGGATCGGTTTCGCGTTAGACGATTATAAATAATTTGGCGAGTTACGAGCATCGTAAACGCACCGCTTAAATGAATATTATAATAATTAAGACGGAGGTTTTAGAATTCTATTGTTAACATTTTATGAATTCGAAACTGTACGATTTACAAACATTTTGCTGTTATAATATACAATGTACCTGTGATCGGTCGGTGGTTTTATGCATTCGTATTCGTTTAATATTTTGTATTAGAAAATCGTTGTAAAAACCATTTTTTTTTTTTTTTTTTTTTTTTAGAATCTAAAATAATTCTAAACGATTAACTAGCTGTACGTCGTTTTTACAGTTCCGGCAGAAGCCGCTATATTAGATACGCAACAGGCGTGCGGGAACAACTGTTTTTTTTTTTTTTTAGGAATGTCTCATGATTTTCCAAAGGATCGCGAATAAAAATCCGTCGGAACTTAGCTGAGTTTGTTATGATAATATTTATTGTAGTGTGTTTATCGGTGACAAACACCGGTGAAATCACAGAACTCGAATAACTTTAATTTCGTAACGTTCCTAAAAAATAAAATGTAATAATAATAAAAAAATGCTTTTTTTAAAAAAATTAAGAGGAGCCGCGAAAAGGAAAAAAAAACCTTTTGGTTCTCTTTCAATCGCATAACGCGTCGTCGGAGTCCGTACTACTGTACGCGCACAACAATACGACGTGTACAACAACGACTATTATTGCGGTGATCTATCGGCGAGCTCGTGATATCCCTGCAGGAGATTTCGAGACGCGTTCCGATATTATTCCGAAAAAACGACAATGAGATCGAACGAAAAAAATATCGTAAGACGCCGTTTTTCCTTTTTTTCTTTTTCGTATATATATATATATTATATATATTACACACAATATTCTCGTATAATAACAATCGGGCCGACACAGCCGGTCGACAATTCGATGCCAAGACTTTTTTTTATTTCCACGAAGTGTCGTAAGTCTCTCGATTTGGCGGAGATATCTTGTAAACCGTATACAAACGAGTCGAATATAATAATATTGTCATCGTCGCCGAATCGCGGCACGTATCCGCCGATCCAATTAAATTCGAATTACGTTTATTTATACGTATACGTGGACGACAACATTTTTTCTCGTACGTCGTAATATGACTTTTATATCGCTTTTTTTTCCCATGTGTGTCTCTTCGGATATTTTACTCGCTTCATCCGTCGTTGCGACCTGATAAAACCTGAGTGCATAATATGTGGTGAAGATGGTGTTTTGGCGATTGGCCGTGAAAAATGATTAAAACGAATAAATGATTGAAAACGAAATACGGTATTATTCGATATAGATAATAATAATACTTGTCGAAGCTTAAGGCTTCGCGGGATGTTTCGTTTCAAAAAAAAACCTAACACTATACATTAGTACACTTGCGGCTAGAACAGTGTCTGTTAACCCAAGAGTTTCTTGAGCCAGCTGGTCCTACTGATTGCTGCAAAACTACCTTTCTCGAGTGAAATGTAAAGTCCTTCCTCGTTCTTACGAACCATGGCCGGAATCGCTCAAATCACCGCTTATGACGATTTTTTTGAGTTTTTTTTTTTGTAAAATTGCTTTACCCGTATTATTGGAATACAATTTCACGTACATTACAATTATGCGCACAAACACGTTTTTAGTACGAATTCTGAACGTTTTAAAGTAATAATAATAATAATAATAATTGTTTATCGTGACAGATAAAAGTGTCGAGAAAAATACAGTAACAATTCGTCCGATAAAGAGATTGACGGTTAATTAGCGTGCTAATATAGAGTTTTACTTTTTTATGATAGATAATTAAAAAACCGAAACAATGTATAAATAACACGCTTAACGCGTCTATAAAAGTGTCAGACACGTGATGTAACGAATAAGAATTTATGAAAAATAAAAAAAAAAAACACTATTTATACCGGGAAATTCGATTCGTCGATATCGTATTATATATTATAATATAACGGGAACGTTGAAATCGCAAATTTCATCCCGGTGTGTTATGTTGTGATTAGAGCGAGGAAAACTACGTACATTTTATATGGGCGAATACGTAATTGTTTTGTGAAGAACGATTTCGGGCGGAACGCGAATAAGATTTGCAACATACGTGAATAATAAATGGTGGATAGAAGTGTGCCTCTCGATTTCGAGACGTTCGTACCGCGCAGTAATATTTCAATCCCGACCGCTTTCATTTCTTTTTTCGTTTATATACCATTTTTTTTTTTCTATCCTTCGAGTGAAAAAAAAATAGAAAGTTTTCTTTTTCTCTTTGTCCATTTGACGGAGAACGAGGAGATAACCTTCCGGCGTATTGTCCGGCGATTTTCGTTATTTATTTCTCTTGCCTGCCCCCCTCCCCCCCGCCGAAACGCGTTCGTCGGGCACAGTTCCGACGCACAAACGTATACGAACGAGAAGTCGGACAAAATCGATCGCGATATGATTACTCGATATTATCGAATGGAATAAATGCACGTTTCGATATTAGCTCGTACGCAGTGGACACGTACGCGTCCACTGGAAACCGATTTACACGCGACAACGCGACGGTGTAAATAGAGGAAAATCATTATCAGCGCCGTCGTCGTCGCCTCGCGTTATTATATTCCACGGACGGCCGTGTGTGTTAAAACGAAGGATTGAATTAAAAACGCACGATTATTAACAAAGAGGGTTTGGTCGAAACGAACCCGTCGCGGCAAAGTAAACGATCTACGGAAAGGGACGAACGGCTTCTTATTAGGACATAAGTGTGCCTCGTGTAGCGGAGACATCTGGCAATAACGGCAAAAGTTAGGGGGCTCTTCTCCGGACGCGGTAACGTTTAACCAAAAACGGTTTTCTGCGGGACGTCTTCTTTCGTAACATCGTTACGACGGAAAAACTGCGCACGCCGGTGCTTCTTCTAATACTTATAACATCTGATATTGGTTCGATGTCGCTTGCTGTGACGGATTTTGTGGGAATTCTCGCGAGCGAGAAAAACGGGTCCGGTAATAAAATGTCATATTCATATGAATTCTCTACGAATTCGTGTACAGCCGAATCGTTGTTGGAAACGCGTAATGTGATATCGGCACCTGGAAGAGGTGTCGTCCCCCAGCCCCCGTTCTTCTGCTGGCTGGATGCGGATGCAACGGAGCAATCAATTGTAGCTCCGAACAAAAAAAAAAAAAGTCTTTTCGATTTCGGTTCAAAAGTTTATGCGCGCGAGGTTTGTTATTTATATTGCGGCGATATCTTGTTTTTTTTTTTTTTATTGAATTTAACGTAAAATTAAAATAGCTCATTTTATTTTATTAAAAATTTTTTTTTGAATAAAAAATTCAGAGGGTGCCGGGAGTTTTCCGATTACGTTTCTAACTCTCCTTCGTCCAGAATTTAACACACTTATAATATAAGTACACAGTAGTGACGTACAAATTGTTCAAATATTAATCGTTAAATTATTAAATTACGTTTTTTTTTTTTTTTTTTTTTTCACTCGTATACTCATAGTGTCGGTAAATTTAATTAAATGTTCATCGAAATTAATGTAGTAGTTGTAAAACAACTGAACGCGCAAAACGTACGTTTCGACGTTGAGTATACATATATATATATATATATATATATTTATTATGATAAACGACGAGGAATTTAAATTAATTCGTCGAGTTCACTATACATTACGGGGCGTTCTGCAGAAGTGATTATAATATAGTGGGATCGCATTTCAAAGACAATAATACGGGTAGCAATGCGTGAAATATGAAATGCGAACGTCAATATTTAGTTTTTTTTTTTTTATATATATAATAATAATTCCGTTTAAACGGGACGACGCGTGTATTAAACACGCGAATTGTTTTCAATCGAAACGCTCATTTCCGTGTAAAATATTTTAATCGATTCGTATTGTGCGCGTGCAGGTTGCGTGGATCCACATCGATCGGCAAATGATTTTGACCATTCATCGTCACGTCATAGCCCGAATTCCGCGATTCGGCATCACGCACGACAGCCAAAAAACGTGGTTGTTGCACGTGAAGGGAGCACAGCCCGAGGACAGAGGCTATTACATGTGTCAAGTGAACACAAACCCGATGATCAGCCAAGTCGGATACTTACAGGTGGTCGGTGAGTATAACACGCGTTTATCGCGTACTTGAATACGGATAATCAAAACTTTTCGCGCGAAAAATAAAAACTCCCTAAGATAACATTTATACGTGGAGAAACAACAGATAGTCTTCCAGATGAAAAACAAAAAAAAACTAAATTTTTGAAATCATAATGTCTACGAGAAATCGTTCGTACCATTCCTGAAGTCGAAACCCGACGTCGTACAGAAGTGCTCTCTGCAACGTCTTCATGAAAATTTCCTTTTGAATTCCAAATTTTCAACTCGGCAATTTTCGTTGGGACCAGTGGCGTACCTGTTTATTATTAGGCGCGCATTTCGTTGACCTCCTGATGGTCATTCCACTTTTTCCACCCGTCTAATCCCCGAAGTTTTCAACGACGACACGATGAAACGCAATCGTTACGAATAAATCAATTTTCAGCAACAATTACACCGATGACCGTTCTCGTAAAACGCCTTCGCGAATAAATGCGCGTTGTGAACTGGTCAACGCGTTCGCACGATTATACAAAACAGTTCGGTTTTTTTTTTTGTGCGTGGCCCAAACGAAACGATTCCCGACATACCTATACCCGCAACTGTTTCAAAATCCTCTCGTCTTGCGAATAATGTGCGATTTTAAGCGATCTACGCTAACGATTGCGGATTGCCGTTTAAATTCATTACTATATCGTATTAATGCGCTGAATTCCTTTGTTTCCTACCACCCGAAACGTGTCTGTCGGCGTTGAACAGTGCCGCCGAATATCATCGACGACGAGAGTTCTCCGTCGTCCGTGTCCATCCGGGAAAATCAGAATCTATCGTTGACTTGCAAGGCGGAAGGATCGCCGACGCCGAAAATCAGTTGGAAACGAGAAGACGGCGGTCACATAGCGACGGATCGAAAAAAAAAAGGTACAATTCATATATCTCGTATCTCCCGGCTCGCAATAACGGATTGCTCGTTAAACCCGCAACGGCTCGTGTCGCATAAGTAATATAGCCAATTGAAATTAGATTTAACCACGTCTTGATGATGATCTGCAGTGTCGATGCGACTCTGAGAAACGAGCAAACGTTTTTCGTTTTTATAATTATATAAAATTATGTATTGGTAAAAAAAAAAAAAAAAATACTGCCGCCGCCGATCTGACCGCGCGCTGTGATGAAATTTATTATTATTATTAAAAAAAAAAAAAAATTACACGCGAGTCGATTTTGGCCGATCGCTAGGTGGTTAATTCGTTAAAAATTTAATCATTAAAATGTTAATTCCTTTTTTTTCCCCTGCAACGGATTCTATTGAAACGCCAAACAAACACACAATAATCGCGCGTTCATTATTATTTCAATTTTTTTCTTTTTTTTTCAATTTTCTCCGAACGCCGTGCAGTGTTCGAGTGGTTTTCCAATACGCGAACATTTTTTTTTTAATACTTATCAATAGCCGCGGGTATTTTTTTCTTCTCATAACGTATATTATTATTATTTAAATTTCAAAAAAAAAACCCCCGGTGTTTCGATAACATATAATTACGTGTATACGTAGTCACACTACACGTCATAAAAACGAGAATATTAATTTTCAATTATAAAACGAACGCCGATTATCATAATCGTGCGTGCAATTTATCCGCTCCGCCGATCGTTCGAGATAATATTATAATATATATCGTATTGGAAAACGAAAAAAATTATATATATATAAAAATTCACCGATTCGCGCGTGTTCTTCGAAATAATAAACGACGTTTC
This sequence comes from Chaetogeoica ovagalla, assembly GCA_032441825.1. Classification (NCBI taxonomy): domain Eukaryota; kingdom Metazoa; phylum Arthropoda; class Insecta; order Hemiptera; family Aphididae; genus Chaetogeoica; species Chaetogeoica ovagalla. The sequence goes on from CM063736.1 coordinate 9,577,710, forward strand.
GTCGTTCGAAATTCAATTTAAACGAAAATCCTCGTAATCACGTTTGAGTACTATTATTTATAACACTCGAGTACTGCTTATATTCGCAGCAGTATTTATATACTCAATATTTCGCTTATATAAACGCCCGTCGCTGTATAACATAATATACGCGAATATTTTTTTCCCCTGCCCAACGCCGTTATTGTTTTTGTTCGGTTGTATATTTTTTGCGATTTAAACAAAACCGAATACAAAAGGTTTTTACGAAACACACACACAACACACATAATAATAATAAAAATATATATTAAAAATACAGCATCCGCAGCTATACAGTCCAGGTTGATCCTTAGCGTATATACGACGTCCCATTGTGTACAGTGCGTTTTCATCGCGGAATAAGCGGTTTTAAAAAAAAAAAAAATCTTTAGAAACACATCTGGGATACGTTTTCACGCGGACGCTGCAGCATCTCGTACGAGTATATTCCGCCGATTTTTTTTATTATTATTCTAGAAAAAATTTCAACGACTTATATTCTTAGTCTCGATTCCGCGGTACTCGTCGTACAACAACAAATCTCTGTACTGACGCTTAAAAGAAAATTGTTTTTTTTTTTAACGGACCGAACATTTCGCCTCGGTCAAACTTTGCGGGCTATTAATTGTTGGCAATACATTTGGGTAAAAAAAAAAAAAACGATTTTATCACGAAAATTCACTTTAATAACACGAATAGAAATAGGCCGTAATCAAAAAAATAAAAAAGAATGTTGCGGTTAAAAAGAAGAAAAAGAATTTTTTCGCTTAACCTAACCTGTATCGCGCGTGAATTCAAACCACATAAAATCTTAATTATTTTAATAAGCGGATCAAAAATTGACTGTGTTAGACAGCCAAAAAAAAAAATAATAATAATAATAAAAGAGAAAAAATTCGAATCTGCGCCAGAATTCCAAGAGTGTTTTCAATTATCATACACAATGTGCTTTGCAAACGACGCGTTTGCGAGAGAAAAAGCGGTAATTTCGACTTTTTCCTGCCGAATCAAAACATTTCCATCGGTCTGGCAAATTATCGTTAATAATATTTATATTAATAAAGTTGAAATAACGCGTTATGCGTTTAACATCAAAAATAATGACTTTAATTCTACGTACTTTAATATCATTTTACGATCTGTCCCAACTTACGTCACTGTACGTTAAGAAATTGTAAAAAAAAAATGTCAAATGACACCGGAACGCGTTTTTTTTCACTTTACTCTGTTACGTCGAAAATTAAACTCTTTTCATAATAACGATAAATACATATAAAAAAAAAAAAAAATACGAAAAAATATATCGACTCGCGCGGCATAGTAACGATTAACGTCAAAAGTAAACACGTTTTATTCTCTCCGGTTAAAACCGAAAAAACGGGTGTAAAAAAAATTATTAAAAAAAACAAAACGATTTATTTGACGAAAAAAAAAAAATTATATATATTTATTAAAACGAATAGATAAAATTACGTATCGACTGGAAACGTTTGGTCCGAATAATAATTGTTTTTTCTCCGATTTATTTACCAAGAAATTTTCCGAGTATTTTAGTGAGAAAAAAAAAATTGTCCCGCTAATTTCTCCAAATCTCGTGAAACGATAACCACAATAAATTAATTAGCTGTGAAAATAATAATGTAATATATGTACATAACAATGTCGGTTATGATGTGTCGGACGTTTGAAATCCATGTGTCCAACGCGTTTTTAACCAATCCGTTTTTTCCGTACGCTCGATCGTAACACGAACAACATTTCGTCACCGCCGCCGACGACTTATCTTCTTCCTTTTCTTCTTCTATTTCGTCTGTTTCTTCCTCTTCTTCTTCTATTTCGTCTTTTTCTTCCTCTTCTTCTGGTTCTTCTTCTTCTTCCTCCTCTTCGTTTCCGTTCGTCGCATTCGCGTTTTCAAACAAAACGGACGCGGGATCGCGACGCCGCGGCAACACGTCGCCGTAATGCAACAGGTCGTCGTCCGACGCACATCTCTCCGTGATCACGCCCACGCCACTCATGTACTGACGGACAACGCGTCCCCGTCCGAACACTCGACGACGGCGTTCTCCCGGGGATTCGCGTCCGGTCAAACGGTTCGAACCGCCACCGGCACCCGAACCGACTTGTTGTACCGCGGTAGAAGTACTGCAGGCGACCGACGACGGATTGTCGCAGTCGTCGTCGTCGTCCCGAGTCGACATTTTTTTTACGATTCCGCCGTCGGAAGATGATGTAAAATTATTATTGTTGTTGTTGTTTTTTCCCCTTCTCGTTATTATTTATTCAGTTTCGATTTCGGTCGATAAAACGGTTTTCAACAAACGAAATACGACATTGTCGTCATGCAATATATAGGTGTACTACAGTGGCTGTCGATTAGATGAAAAAAATAACACAAGCCGAACGGGAAAAATAATTGTATTGTTATTAATCAAAATTTGACTTGTATTTTTTTTTTTTTTTTAAACGCTTAATGTATTTTGTTAACAAACGATATTGTAAAAAAAAAAAAGATGATTCCTGGGCCACCACGCGAGTGTCCATTCAATGGCGCTCAACAATCGTTCTTCGATATGGAATGAAATTTCAAAAAGGTATAACGAACCCTGGTGGAGTTTTGTGGATGACGCTCAAGTGAATTACTTAAATAAAGGTTTGTCGTGAAAATTTAAAAACCAAACGATAAATCATTTCGTTCGAATAAAACGATTCTGGGCGTCGGCGTAATGCTTCACTCGGCCAATGGCAAATGGTTATAAAAACGAATTGTGTGACTCAACGATTTTTAAGATTTTTTTTTTCAATATAACTAAAGTAACGAACCTCTGACGTTGTCTAAAAATCGTCAAGCCTTAATAACAAAAATTACCTGTTTTACGAATTAAATACCTCAAAATTTACGATCGCTATATAAAATAGACGAAAATTAATAGGAATTTTTCGAAAAATATGTCTCGTTAATACAGTCCATATGTTCCATATGTTACACATTCAGTGAAAATTTCAGGTTTCTTCTATGACTATTAGTTTCGTAATTATGAAGAAATAACGATAAATAATCGATTTTTGACTCGATTGCGTTTCTACCGTTTTCGTAGAATTTTTCCGTAGTTTTTTTCAAACGCTTAAAACAAAAAAAGAAATTGAGAAAATCGAAAAACTACCGGTTTTTGTAAAATTGTGTTGCACGCAAATCGAAACCTCTCTTTCTGGTATAATTTTTGAGTAGAGACATAGATAAATAAAAACATATCATTGTAGAACCACAAATACAGTCCTCGCGTCGCTCAGAATCTAATTAATAAAAACATTCAAAGGACGGTTTTCGCTCAGAAGGAATTTAAAGAAAAATTGATTTACTTGAGATTAGCTAAATTCGTTCGGTTAACGGTAAAAATGAGATATCGAAGGTCTTTTTTTCTTTTGGAGAACATTAATTCGCGTTATAAGATCCGTGGAAATAATTACTTTTGTTTTTAAATACGAGTTATGAAAAAAAAATTGTGTGGAAAAGTTTGTACGTAAAACGACATTTCATTTACTATAAACATCAGATGGTTGAATGGAAATAAAAAATGTTAAGGATACACTAATGAATACAATAATGAATTAACAATAAGACCGAAGAGGAAAAAATACATTTTGCTTTTTCTTTCTAATTTTCTATTCGTGTTTAAACGGCTTCCACACACACCGATTGTTTTTTTTTTCGAAAATCGACGTTTTAATTATATACAAAAAAAAAATAATAAAATACTCGTAAATCATTTTTAAACAGACACCTACACAACAGGTAATAATACGAAATGCTTGTAATATTCGAATGAGTCGCGAGAATATTTGAATTTAAACTGCAGCAGTGGAGAAAGTCGCGGGATTGTCGGCGGAAAGTATCTCGTAACAGGACGAATAATAAACAAAATAGGGATTTGCACAATTTAAAGTTAACGTTCGGGTGCGTATTTTCGTTTTTTTTTTTTTTTTTGTAGTTATAAAACGCGATTCCAGATCGAATTTCAATAAAAATGAAAATAATTTGCCGCGTATATTGTATATACGAGTATATATCGTCGAATATTCGTGTTTATACGAAAAGGAAAAGAAAATTATACGAGTAAACATATATATATATATATATATTTTTTTTTTTTTTTGAATGTAATACACTTTAACGCGCGCGTTTTATACTCTTATTACATACGATATATCCATTACTGATCGTTTTCTCTTTTTCTCTCTCATTACAAATATAATTGCGAATTCTATGGAATTGCCGTCTATCAATACAAACATATGAAATATTCTCATCGTTATGCTAACAGACGATGCGCAACGAGTAACGATGAATTATACATTTTCGAATAATAAATTTCGATACCGTTAAATATATATTTGTACGGAGTGATTATTATATTTTTTTATCACGAGCCACACTCTTATAATATTACATATGGAGAATTATTTATAATATTTTTTTCTTTTAAATGTTTCACACATTTTATACCACATATTTTTTTTTCAAATACTTATAATACCCTTTTCCTATATCGATTTTTGATATTCCTAAACCTAAAATTATGAATAAAAAAAAAAAATGTAAAAACGTCGAGGAAATTAATATAAAGCGTATAATTGTTTTTTTTTTAAATTACCGAATAAGTTCATTTAAGTTTTATACCGTAAAGTAGTGGTTGCAGATCACATAGTATCACGTATATATCGAAAATATATCTGTCGAAGGAGCTTTATCGGTGTATATAATCAAATGTCCCTTATTGTGCGACACGATCAACACAGTTTTGTAAATAATTGTCAAACGATTTATAATGACGAATGAAAAACGCGAGAAAATAAAATTAATTTTTCAAAACCAGCTTTTCCTTTGGTTTTTCACTCTTCCGACTGGTATTTGTATATATATATATATATATATATATATAGCCATTGAGCCATTATTCTCCGGTGTCTTCTAGTTTCCTTTTTATACATTAAAGATTTGTTACCGGCCAGATAAACCGATAGAAAAAAAAATATATATATATGTATTTATATACGAATACATAAAAATGATTATAATAATAATATATTATATAGAAATAAGTGAATAATAGTGTTTATATATTATGTATTAGACAAAAATTAAAAACATCAAAAATTCTATATACGAACTTTATCTGCGTCTTATCGACTCGTATTGTCACGTAATATTTATATGATTAATCGTAGTATTTTAATAGGTCGGGTTGTGTATGCCAGTGCTTCTCAAACTGGATGCTATGGCTATATGACTGGCGGGCCGTGAAACATTTATTTTATTTAAAATATTTTCGGTCATTTAGTTATTAAATAACCGACCATGTGATTAACCATATTGTCGATAGAGTCTAATGTTATAGATTACCGTTATTTAATAATAATAATAATAATGAGACACGTTTATCTCACATTAGAGACATTAAACTATCGACAATGATGATAACTTCAATGACATATTAATCATTTTGATTGTGCCTTGACAGTTTCACATTAAATTTTAGAGGGGAGTGCATGACAAAAAAGTTTGAGAAGCAGTGGGTGTATGCGATTAAGACCTCACTGGGATAAACTAGTTTATCCTGAAATCCGACGTGGTTGGTAACATATATATCTATATATTTTTAGGTCCAGTTGGTACACGAGTCTAAATCCGGTATTAGTTATAATTAAATAAAGCGGAACGGAAGAAAAAAACTCAACAAAAAAAAAAACATTACCCATTTTTTTTTTTTTTTGATCAAATAAATTCTAATCGCTTGTTAGAATTATCGTTTTGCAAATGCCGGTTTTTTTTTTTTTCATTATTACACCCAAAATATACGAAAACTTATAGAGAAAAGAAAAAAAAAATTATATTTTTCAAAACCTAGAGTAACTCTGATAAACGCGATATTTGTACGTTTATTAAACGTATTTATATATACTCGCACATTATAACACTCGTGTTCATTTAAAATGTATTATATTATATATTATATTATTATTACGAACGTTACAGCTGTGGAGAAGCTATTCGGTGACACGTTAAACTTGACGCGAGTCAACAGAGCGGATATGGGCGCGTATCTATGTATCGCTAGCAACGGAGTGCCACCGTCAGTTAGCAAACGCATTATACTCGACGTTGAATGTAAGTATAACACATATTACACTACCGAACGACATATCGTTTCACAATATTATTATAATAATAATAATAATAATAATAATAATAATTGTAATAATACAGTTTTAATTAAACGCGCTGTAAACTGTTTGGTACTATACACACAAACGTGCGTCATATTATATTATGGTGTCGTATGCGCGCGTGTATCGCGTTACACTGGCGCGCCAGCCGTTATAATAAGACGGAATCGGAGAGAAACGCCTTTTGTATCGCCGGTGTTATGAACGACAAAGGGGCACTTTGCTCGTTCTCCACCGCATTGTAATAACAATAATAATAATAATAATAACAATAATAATAATAATAACAATAATAATAATAATAATAATAATAATAAACGTGCGGGACCGTAGTACGTCTTGACGAGATTTCGACACGTGCCCGCCAACGACGATTGCTCCAAAATCGTCGACTCTTCAAGAATCGGTTTTTTCGGAGCCCCCGGATGGGTCTTTGTATATTTTATTTTAAACGATTTCGACACACACAAAAACTGCACAAAAATAATCGCGGTGGCGGATCATGTGGCGATCGCTTACGATTTGTACTTTTCTTGTATTCCCGTATTTTATACGAATTTCCGTAAAAATTTGGAAAAATACGCAAATAACAAATTAATCGTCTTTGATAAAGAAAACGGTAATATCAATATGTCAAAATGAAACGTTTTGGAATGTTTGTGACCGCAGTCCATATTGCCCGTTCGTTTCACGACCGTTTTCGACGTCTCGTTTATTCCGCGATTCCAAAAACTCGCCAAATAAGCGCCACGTATTCGTGTGTAAAGGCGTATTATATTACAATATTCGAACGATAGCTATAAAAATATTTTCATATAGTCTCGATAGATGAAAAAACATAAGTGAAAATGAATACACTTTTAAACGAGATTAACGCTCTTTTAAAATACGCTTTAAAAAGAAAAAAAATGTTTAAAAGTTCGCCCGCCCGCCCTTACATGACTTCAGATACGCCACTGAATAATCATAACCACCTGCGATTGCGTACTTACCGTAGGTCAGGGACGTATACAAGGGGAGGACGTAAGGGTCAAATCCCTCCCCATCGACCATGCGATGATTTTTAGAAAATGTGACCTAGAAAAAAAAACGGTCATGCGATTTGTATCTCTCATGAATGATCCCACTATGTCTAGGCCACCGTAGGAAAATATCGTTTGCGTGACTGTGGCATTTTCATGGTATAAATTATATAATTTATAATTTTATCTTCGTCTCTTTTTTCGTCCGATATTCAATAAAACGGTCACGATAGACAGACAAGCGTCTTGTCGACGTTTTTTTTTATGTCTTGCCGAATTATAAACAAATCCGCTCTCAAGTGATATACGGTCACCCGCAACGAACAGCATTCTATTTTTATTATACAGAGATGTGTGAAAAATTAAACGTTAAGGTGTATTTACTTAAAACTACTTAATTCTCTTACAATTTGCGATTCGATTAACCAGAAACGTGTAAACTGTAGACACGCATAAGTACGATATTTTTTTCTTTTCTTTTTTTACACTTACACGCGTTTCGCCTTACGCGTGAATAGGTATTGATTATTTCCGACATTTAAACGAGTAGAAATTTCAAATTACTACTACAAAGTACGACGGTGTATGAAGCAGAAAAAAAAACGTCGGCGTCGTGACGATGTCGCATTTTTTTTTTTCTTTCAATTTAACCAACATATTATTATACAAAACTTGTCAACGCTCGTGTTTTTCTTACGACGAATTCGAACCGAGCCGGGAAAATATATTACAAATTGCAATATACTTCCACGAAAAAAAAAAAGAGAAAGAAAAACACTTGACGTTCAGTATACCGCGTTTTCGTGACACTATATTTTTCTGTCACTTAAACACGCGTGTGTACAATATGTGTGTACGGTTTAACCGTTTCTCGACAAATATTTTAAACCTCTTCCCCCCGGTCACCATTTGCATTATTCAATAGCAGTAAGTACTCGTAATATGAATAGAGGTATATAAAACAAAACGTGTATACATTATGCGATACCGCGTTATATACAGATATCTTAAAATTTAAACTATGCTGGAAACGTATAGTTGTCATCATCGTTTATGGTTTTACGGCGGATAAGCCATAGTCGTTATATATATATTTTTTTCTTTTTTATAACCGTATTATAACAAATATATATATATTTTTATAAAAATTTTAAAAAAATACGTAAGAATCGGTGACGCCGTGCTGGCAAAAGAGTTCCGAGGACATTAAATAACGAACACCGCGATTTATGGATATTATAATACGTTTACGTTTAAACCGAGATTGACGTAAGATCCCAACGGGGAAATCAACCAAACAACGACACAAGACGGGCGAGGCGCGATAGAATTTATAAAATTATTAGACACGAAGAAATAGTCTCATAAAGACGGACGGCTCGTACAGAGTTGTAATTGCGAAAAAAAAACTGAAAATTTATAAGAAAAATAGACAAAATATCCGTCTCGTCTGTCGTGTGTTGTCGACGGGAAGAGAAATCCCTTAAAACGACATTTTGCGTATTAAAAAAAAATGAATTTTAACTGCATCGAACGAACACAACGTTCTCGCTTTGTTAGCGAGAGAAAGATTTCTTGCCGCGTCAATGATTTGACATTTATATGCATGTTATAAAAATTAACAGCAGACGTGTACGCAAATATTGCCAGCAGGTCTGAGGGTAAAACGCAATATTAGAACGTGTGTCGTGGGAACCTCCCAAAATCGCTAAATAAAAAAATTGAAATATTACAAAAGTTGGCCGAATTTTTTCTAATATGACTAACACGGAATATTTCATTAGTCGATAGACTCGAGCGTAGAACTTGGATAATCCAATTATAGCCGATCGTATAATGTGATGTAAACAAACACCGTAATATATCTCCGATCCTTTTTTCCCGCACACGCGAAAATGAATAATTATTCGATCTCAAATCATTTAGTCGATCAGTAAAAAATGTTTTATCACTGCCTCGACGCTTCTGTCATGAAGGCCTGCGCACTCCTTACGGGTTTAAACGCTTATGCTCAAAAGTACAACCGCAATATTTTCAATTTTTTTTTTTTTCATTCTTTTTTTCTTCCTCTCGAAAAACGCTATACAGTTTATTTTATTACACCGCGACGTATACGTTTTGAAACACGCGAAATTATTGCGTAAGTACCGTTAAAAACTTTTAAAACTTTTAACGCTTACACGGCGATAGGATAAAAAAAACGATTCGCACGGGGTGTCGACGACCGAAACTGAAAATATAAAAACGACGAGAAATCGTCGTAGCTATATACACACGCGCGGTTTATTCGGTAAAACCGACAAAAAAAAAAAAAAAACTGTAAAATAAACACGCGTTTTGGCGCGATGAAATTTCGTTCTCTTTCTCGCCCACAAACGCGACGACGGTGTGTAAATAAAATCGTTTGCGCGTTATTTATCCAACAAAAAAAAAAAATTTATTATATATAGCGGGCCGTAGTATAGATAACGCAGAGGTGAAAAAACGAATGTTTCTCTCTCTCTCTCTCTCATAGATATTTTGACGAGAAAAATATGAAATGACCACCCCACTCGCTAGCTGATATCGATGACGCGCTTTTGAACGACTCCGAGACGTTTTATATATATATATATATATGTTTCTCCTATCGGTGTGCGATGTGTATAAAGCCGTCAAACAACAACGAAATGACGTTTTCCTTAACGAACGATCGCTGATATAAAATTTCGGAAACGAAGAAACTCTTCTTTTCTTCAGAAAAAAAAAAAAAAAGCTCCAGGAAAAAAAAATAATATCGAACACTATAAATACGCATTCCTCGACGCGCGGTTTATTATTGGCTTTGTCGCAATCAGCCTTTCTGTTTTACGCTCACCGAAATCGACTTATCAAACAAAATAATACACGAAATAATACGCTGAAAAAGACGACGATATCTGTTTTGTTCCGGCTTACACAGATTTTTTATTATTATTATTATTCGTTATTATTAGTTTAAACCGGATTTGTTTCTTTTTTTCGACGCGAAAAATGTGGCAAATAACATTATATATATATATAAGTTTAGAGTGATTCGCATACAGAGAGATTTTTTTTGTTTTTTTTTCTCGACAATTTTATATGTTGTACCGACTTTAAAAACAACGTTAAACGCATAAAAAAACAATGTAATACGATAAAAAAATTTTTTTGGGAGTACTTGAAAACGTTTTCGATTATTTTTTACTTCAAAAAACTATCGGGAATCAGAGGAAATAGACAAAATAAACAAATTATTTAAAAAAAAAACACCTTCAGAAACCGAATTCAACGATAACCGTGACGACAAAATTGTTTACAAATCACAAAGCATTGTAATGAGTAGTACGATAAACATTTTAAAAAATTCATCGCGATATGCGCAAAAAAACAAAAAAATGCGTTCGGTTTACACATTTTTTCTATATGCGGAATTTCGATAAATTATTAGGTATGTTATCCAAAAGTTTTTTTTTTTACGATAATTTCCGAAAACCCCCCGTTGAAAGACGAGAGAGTTTTCGCGCGGCTCGACAAACTTTCCCCCGTCGAGTACACAGCGCAAATGTTTTCAATTTTATAAACGTTTTAGTAAATATGTAACGTGTATACAAACCCATATTGATAATTGCAGTGTTTTCAACGAAAAAATACATAATCATTTTAATGGAGAAATACAACGAGCATTCAAAGAGAGAGAGAGAGAAAAAACAATTAACAATTTAAGTGCCCTGTAAAAATCGGGAGAATAATAATTATATCGTTTTTATTGAAAAACTATTGTACAGAGATTAATATTGTAAAATCAAACTACGGTTTTTAAACGTTTTCGATTCCATTCCAATCGCGTTATCCCGAAACGCTCTCTATAACGATTACGAACATATAACGAGATTATCGAAAACGAACACAACAAAATATGGTAATAAAAACGATTGTGTATTACATACAGAAGACGTTTTCATCGTTTTCGCGTTTCATAATCTCCGCAGCATCCCCGTTTTACACGCGCGCGTTAAGGCTGGTCGGTCGGTCTGACACGTCGTCTTCGCAGCGTTCTAATAATAATAATAATAATAATAATAATCAAATAAAAACGAAGTATTAACACGTAATATTATATAGATATTATGTATAGAGCACCTCGAAACACAATGCGCAGTATACGATCAATTAATTATCGTCGTCTAAAAGGGAAAGGATTATATTGTGTATAGATCGTTTGATCCGCGCGAGGCCTTTGCGACACGCTTCGCTCGTCCGCGAGCCCGTTGAAAAGGAGAAAAGGGACGGGATTACGAGACGCTTTCGACACACACACACACACATTGGATGGCCGGGTAGCGTATTTTGCAAATTTAAACGCGCGTATTATTCTCGGAATACCGAGCGAATTACAGACACGAGATCGGCCCGTTCGAATTCTTTCCGTACTATTATTATTATCCGTTGTATTTTCATATTTCTATCGTTATTATAATACGCGTATATATATATATATATATATTGTTTTTCAAATAAAATTATTAATCGTTCGCGAAACTTTTCGATAATTTTTCAATCGAAATGTTTCGGTTTCGAATAAAACATTGAAAACGGTTTTTAAACAGTCCACCCCCTCCCCCCACTCCGCTCTAAAAAAAAAAAAAAAAAAAAACATTAAAATCCTCGCTATACGTGCCGGGTGGCAACAGCGACCGGTTTTTTTTTTTTTTTAAAAAAACGTTTCGCTTGTTTAAAAATGAAAAAAAATGTCTTCGCGTTCGATACAGGAAAAGGAAAAAAACCCACCCGCTCGTTCCCATCCCGATCGCCGCCGGTGCGCAGAGTCTGCCGGCCGTCGTCGCGCGTCTCTTTTAAAGAGCGAGGGAAACTTTTTTCGCCCGCGCCGTCTCGGATGTTTTGACAAAACTTTCGCGCGTCGCTGCAAAACTCGAAACTAATAAACGACAGGATTAGGGCCCGGATTACACCCGCGGGACGCGCGACCGAAGGGACGTTCCGCGGCAGCGCGACAAAGTTCAGGAAACGCCACGGCTTCGTATATACACACACGCACGCACGAAGAAACGATTATAGAGAGAGTGTGCGCGATGCAGCCGGGAGAGTATTTAAGTATAGTTAAAATTCAACGCGAGTCCATCATCGGGGAGGTGCCACTTGGCCCGGCGCGAAATTAAACGCGACCGTCGCCGCCGCCGCCGCCGCCGCCGCGCACGTAGACGATTTCGTACTGTGCCTGTGCGCCGCACCCGTCGTCGCACCACGCGCCCGTTCGCTGTGAGAGAGGATTTCTCGAGAAGTCGATTTTAAAATCACGCGAAGAGAACGGCAATTATTCACCGGGCGCTTTTCGTCTCCGCCGGTCTTATTTTTTTAATTCGCCAACGAAATGGCAAATCGCGGCGACGGCGGCGGCGTGGAAAAACGCATCGCGCTTATGATATTATTATCCGTTGTTCGTTGTTCGGCCGAAAATCGACGGTAAACGTCGCGTCCACGAATAAGGACACTTCTTCCTCACCGGTCTTCTTATTGGGATTCAATAAAACGCTTTTACGTCCACGCGCCCGAAAATTCTACCAGTACACATCCCCGTTCCTCCGCCGGTACGCGTTTGCCCGGTTTCCGGTAGCCCGCGCGCGTCTGGCGGTACTACTTCAGTGGAGAATCGCGTCGATTCGATTTTTCGCGAGAGACTTTTTTAAAAAAAAAAACATTTTTACGTAAACATCGCTCAGAAATATCCTCGTTATTTATTCGTCATTCCGATACTATATACAATCGGTATAAAAAAAAATATTCACCAAACGCCTTAACTCTTCGCATCGTACATTAACGGGAGACGATATTTTTTTTAAACGTTTTACCTACCTGTACGGGTTTATTGTAAATGAATAAAAAAAAAATTATATTAACGATATTACGCCGCGAAGCTGCTCCGCCTTTATTGCTCGAATTAAATGAATCGTAAATATTATTATATTTTATAGCCCGACCGCGAATTTCGTGGCGTAACACAATTCTATAACGATACATATTATTATTATTATTATTATTATTATTATTGCACAGCATCTGTGTACAGATTGGGTTAAATTCATTTCAACGCTGAGCTACCACCGACGATTTATAATCTGAAACTGCGAGTATGTACTCGTGTATACATTGAAAATACGAGTATATATTTTTTTTGTTTTTTTTTTCTGTGAAATATTTGTATGTATATACACGGGGTTTCGCGACGTAATGATGAAACTTGTCCCGCGCTCGCTTTTATTTATATTTCTCCCTACGTACCAAGTCGGAATACTAAAATCCATAACACTGTCCAAACCGATTTTCACGCCCGTTTTACAAATTGCGTTAACCATAACTTTTTTAATAAACTTAATAAAAACGTGTTCGAAATATTTCATCGGGACAAATTCATACAAATTATATAACATTATACACCATTATAGCATTATACCCGTATAATATAATAGCGCGAAACGTCGTAGAAAAACGAGACGTCAAGCGGATTTCGACTAATTGACCAGTGTAATGTTATATACGATTTGTACGATTAAGAAGAGAAGAAAATTCCCATTTACTTTTCGTCGATATTACTATACTGGAAACGAATATGTGTACGTAAATTACGCGAATTAAAAGATATAGCGAAATACGGAAAATGACTGAAATGAATACGCGACGCAAAAAAAAGAATTCACATAAATTATACAATAAACTTACAACCGTATATTATATGTTACGTATTATTATTATATTACAACGTTTAAACAACGTAAATTTCACTTTTGAAAAACTTCATCAAAACAAGTGAAATGTAATTTAATGAAAGAAGAATAAACCGCTTATTTAACGTTTCGCTTTTGTTCTTTTGTCTATTCCTGTAGTTATTTTTTTTTCTCTTTTAATTTTAACTTTTGCGGGTCCTGTATGAAAACAGAAATGAATTATTATTATCATTTACCGTAACATAAAACAATTTTAGAAGTTATATCAAGTAATATAACGCGCGTGTGTAGTAGTGTGTGGTAAAAATGTATTCGACACTGAACACATGTGCACTGTGCAGGTATAGAATTTTTTTTTCTTCTTAAACTCTGTAGAATCTGTCGAAGAAGTATCTAAACAACGTGATGTCATAGGTGTACTCACACTGAGGAGATCATAAGGTTTACCCCCCCCCCCCCAATTAATCGAATTTATTTTTTTTTACAATCGATTCGTATGATATTTGCAAGGGATGCGAAATATATTCATTGTCTCGTCGTATAATTTATCTTTACAATTACAAAATCAATTATTTTTAAGGAAGTGGTAGATGATCAGGCAAAAAAGCAAAAAAAAAAAAAATTAGTTTTATACTTAAGACCTCCTTATACATTTTTCTAGAAGTTGTCCACAGCTCCCCCTTCACCATTGAAAATTCCTGAGAACTCTACTGCGCGAGATTAAAAATACGTATTTATAACAGAATGTAAGAAAAATGCTAAATATAATAATAATAATAATAATAATAATAATAATAATAATAATAATAAATAATACAACGGTATATAAAAAAAAAAAAACTCAAAATGTTTGACCAGTACACCACCCGGATTACACGGCAATAAGATAGTCAGTAGTTGTGTGCAGTGAAAAATGACGACGATGACGAATGGAGTTGAATGTTATGATATTGCGCAATAAAACACGGCGCTGATGATACATACACATCAACGACTTTATTCTACCAATATTCGCGTATAAAACCTTTATTCCGGACACGTACGAATTTGTAAAAATTGTCGTATAATATTATTGTTTAAATATATTTAAAAAAAAAAAAATAGCGCAACGATCCGATGACGGAAAATGATCGTCACGTGGCGACGGCGGTAAGAAGACAACGACGACGAGACCTATTCCACGACTGCATGACGGCAGCGACGATAACGCCGTGTCACTTGGAGGTTTTCGTGCAGACAGAATAAGCGCGTTTCACTATTCCTGTTCGACGTGAACAATATAATTAAGTCACAAAGAGAGTATTGTGTAAAATAAAGAAGAATATAAAAATATTTTGTTGCATTAAATTTGTGTATATTTTACTACCGGTTTCGACAAAAAAAAAAAAAAATCATAATCAGGCATTTAAGCAAAAAATTGAAAAAATACAACAACGAAACAAACAGAACCAGCGAAGAAAATGTGTTTATCAATTATTACCGACTAAAAGCACGTTATACGGATTTATTAAACATTTGTGTATATACGTGTTGATAGTGTGAAAACGCTCAAGTTGACAAGTTTAGAATATTTTGAACGATATTTAAAAAACCGTTTGTCGTAACTTTTTTTTTTTTTTTTTTGTTTTGTTTTCAATTTCAAGCGCGTGGAGTTTGAATTTCGAAAGTCTACAAAATATTATAATAACAACACAATAAGCGTTTCGCTCGGAACGGTTTTGCGCGAATGATTTATCGTCTCGTTTTCTGCAGCGCGAATATTCAAAATAAAATATAACACGGCGCGCCGTAACAACGACCCGGATCAAATGATCCACTCGAACCGACACATCCACAGCATCCGGACTCGCTTTTTCCGTAATGTGAATTTGCGACGGGACACCGTTGGACAACATGTCACGATCGAAAGAATCCGGAGAAAGTTCTCTCGCTCATCGCACGCATCGCCGCCCCATTGCGCGCACCTGTTTTTCCCGTTCCAATAGCTTCTTCCGCCAAAAAATTCACGTTCCACAACACCTTCTCGTACGTTTCCAAACGGCCGTCCGAAATCCTCCACGTTTTTTCCCTCTCGTTTCATACGCCAATCGCTCTTCCACGCCGCCAAACGATTCTTTAATAATAATAATAATAATAATAATAAAACTTTTATCGTTCATTGCTTTCAAATGTGATAACAATACGTGTTCACTCTAAGAGCCGGTACACGCGTCCGATATTTTATCGTACGCTTTATTTATCGCACGAAAATATTATCGTACGATAATGTGCGGTTTGGTACACACGACCGAAATTTTATCGTACGACCTATATCATATATTATGTTAATATCATCCAAATTACGTATTCGGTTTTAAAACGATAAATTATCGTTCGCGTCGGTTTATTTTCGTACATTTTAATATTGAAATTTTTATTGATATTGTTATATGGTACAGAAGTTGAAAACGTCTCCGACGGTTTCCGAGGCGTCGTACGATTAGATAATCGTACATAAGATTATCGCACGACATTTTATCGTGATCGTGTGGACAGCTCAATTTATAACCATGTTATTCATAATATCGTGCGATAAATGAATCGTACGATAAAATTATCGGTCGTGCGTGTACCGGCTCTAAAATCGTTGTCCGAGTAATTCACGACACATTTTATTATTATTATTATTATTATTATTATTATTTATTTGGTAATTGGTATTTTTGAATTGGGAGCAGGGAGGGGGCCACTCGTGCCATAATACTTGGACACGGATTTCGTCCGTTTGACCGCGATTTCTCCGAGACGAAAGAAGGGGATATTCGTGATAATCCGTTCGGATTGTACGCGAGAGCACGTTTTTCATCTCGGACTAAACGACATTATTTCCTATGCTCGTGTGTTACACAATAATTTATATATATATATATGTAAAAAAAAAAAGTAACAAACACGTGTTGCCTCAACGGCAATAATATATGGTCGACACGCGTTTCTCGTTTCAGTCTCGCCGATGATATGGGTACCGAACCAACTGGTCGGAGCGCCGTCCGGCACGGACGTGACGATCGACTGCCAGACGGAAGCGTATCCAAAGTCGATAAACTACTGGTCGTTCCGGGATTCGAAAACAATGTTGTTCGCCAACAAGAAGTACGTGACGTCCGACGCGGAGAACAGTTATCGCATACACATGCGGCTCACCATCCGGGACTTGAGCCAATCGGATTTCGGCAACTACAAGTGCATATCGAAGAACTCGCTGGGCGAGACGGAAGGCTCCATCAGACTTTACGGTATAAAAAAAAAAATTGTAATTTATTGTAAAAAAAAAAACGCTTTCGTTTACCGCTCGTTTTATTTTTCTTCTATATTATATATTATATATATACTATATATCTTCTATCTTATAATATATTAGCGAAAAGAGCTGTCGTTTCCCGTGGCCCGAATAAAACCCGATGCCGAAATCACTCGTCCGACGCTCCGAAACATTTCGTTTTCGTTCGCGAATCTGAAAACAATCGTCGTCCATTCGTATTTCCCCTTGAACCGTTTCGCGGACGCGATCACTAACCTGACGACGACCGCGTTGTCACGCGTTTTTCATTTCGCTAATAATTTTGACGATTTCGTTTCATCGCTTGTTCGTCGACGACCGAACGCGGAAATGAACGAATAAATGTGTGATGATTTCGTTGTCATCGGAAACGTCGTTTTTCACATGCGATAATAACGTGATTCTGTCTTCATTTCACCGCGTACGTCGTGTACGTAAAATCACGTTTTGTTGGGGCCGAAAATTTGAACCGCGGGACCGCATTATTTTTTTTTTTTTCAAAAATAAAACGTCTACTCTGATCTAACCGTGTCGGTTTGGACCGAACCGTGATTAAAACTCTGATATTCCCCGAAAACGTTGTGTATACGACGTCGTGCTCGCGATATTCGCCAAAGAACAACGCGTCGTGATAGCATTTAGAGTTAGGTTAGGTGATTGGTCGATGATAGCGAAACTTGTAAAAATAAATAGTCTTTTCAAATATTTTCAATGTTCAATAAAAATTCGCATATAAATCAATATATTTCCGCCCGTCTAATATGTTTAATCAAATCTCTGAGTGACGTATTGTTTTATTATTTTTTTTTTTTTTGCATTTCTACCGAGTCAATAACGCTATAAGTACAAATTAATTGACGTCCGCGAGTTTATGTAAAATTCCATACGTATATTTGGGGCACTTATCGGTGTACATTATTTTTTTACTCGACTGTATTTTTGTGTACTGCGTTATTATACGCAATATGTTTGTGCGTAAAAAATAATATATTTTAACGCGTTGGAAACAGTAAATACGCATTTTTCGAAATACCGGACTAATATATCCGTTCAATTAAACAGCTTATAATATGAATATAATATATACAATGAAGCGGATACGGAAAAAAACAACTTCGCGGATTTCTAGTAAAGCGTCAATATATTTATATAAAATTAAAAATCATAAATTTTTTATAAAAAATATCGGACTTTTAAAATATTTCTGGACTTCGAATCGCGTTTTTTCATAAAAAAAAAAAACAAACAAACAAACAAACGTATTTCGATTATTCGCGAGATTTTTAAAACATGAATGCATGCGCGTGTTTGCCAGATAATATTCAGCACCGGTGAATTTCCGCATTACTATTTATTTTAATACACAACGATAGTGTATATATATATATATTATTTTTTTTTTGTTTTTTTTTCTACAACAAAAAAGAAAAACATTACACCGCGCCAATACGCTGCGTCCTTTTACAGTAACAAAATTATATGGTGTGCGTATTTTAGCGTTTCTGAAAATGGCGATGAGATATTTAGTGCCCCACTCATCTCTTTTTTTTTTTATTCTTTTTTATAGAAATTCATTTCTTTTTTTTTTTTTTGCTCCCTGCGGCGCCGCACCGCGTACAAATATTATAACAACCGAGCGTATGTAATTATAAAATTCATTCCGTAAGTTAACTACCGGTACTTTTTCTCTCTTTTTTATTTCTTTTTTTTTTTTTTTACAAAAAATGTCTACTCCATTCTCTATTTCGGTCTCCGCCGAAGGACACTTCACAGTCAATGACGTGCCAATTAATCACGGTTCGTTTAAATCCCATTCCAGACGTTCCGCTTATTACTAATAATAATAATCCGACGACAAAGCGTAAAAAAAAAAAAAAAAAATATGAAAAATAAAATGCCGACGATTTTTTCCTTATTATTATTATTATTATTTCGCCGGTGCGCCAACGCGTTATTACGAAGTCGTATACGTCAAAAGGCCCCGGTGAATCGATTAAAATATATATATATATATTAAATAATGAAAAATAATAATAATAATTCATACGAGCGGAAATAAAGTTTATAACCCGCGGAATCGGAAAACGAGGAAAAACAAATAAACAGAAGAAGAAAAAAACCTACTGCTACCGGATTAGATTTTCGGGACAAAACAGAGTTTTATTATTTCCTCTCGATGATTCTAAATAAATTATACGGAACACTGCCTATGTGGTGGACATTGGCGGGTTTTTTCTTCTTCTTTTTCTCCGATTTCGAAATTTCTTTTCGATTCAATCGTTTATATATATATATATATAGAAAATCGAATCTTCGCAATAAATTCCACGGCGATCCGGACGACTCGTGGTTAGATTTCGGAGGGGAAAAAAAACGCGTGAAAAATTATCATCATCGCGTATGGCCGTAATGTTTTATACATGTTCCGTCGTTCTCTGTTCATTTATTTGTGGTTTTAATATAATTCTTTTTTTTTTTTTACACTCTTTTTCAGAAATACCAAAACCTTCTTTGCCTCCAAAGAGTGCATCGGAACTCAATCGACCGAATAAAGACGGTAAGTCCTATATACACGTCGTCGCGTGAATCGACAACGATTTTAATTGCGTTCGCTCGGTCGGCTTAACAGAGGAACACGTCGGATAGGAACAAAAAAAGTGACTTTGTCGTTCCGATATTACACTCGACTGTAATAGTGACGGGACGCGATTCAAATGCGTCTTATTTGAGAAGTTCTATAGACGCGTTTGGCGAGAGTAGATTTATTTCAAATATCGTATTATAAGCGAGAAATATGATTTGTCAAGAATTCGACAAGTGCCCAGTAATATTTCATTAATGACCGATGGAAATATGGCTTCGGTCGAAAGTTCGTAGATTTTCTATGGGTTTTTTAATTCGCGTTTTGCCAACATGTCGTACGTATATAGCAAATATACACAATTAATTTTAATAATTATTTTTTTTTGTTACGAGGTGTAAGAAATTAATAATAATAATCATCTTTGAGCGTCCTCCTTGTCGAACTGATGGACAACGGATGTTGTGACAAAGTAATATATAAAACGTTTTGCGTGAGAAGTCTCCTCTTAAATACGGTAAAAGTATTTACTATTAAACGAGTTGTAAACACTTTCTTTTTTTCTATTATACTTAATAAAAAAACTTAATAAATAACAACGCGTACAAATATAATAATAATAAAAAACAATCTAAAAACAAACGGTCGTCCAATCTGTATTTCACAGAGGATACGTGTTTACGTTTTTCTTTTTCCATATAATTTTAAGAATCTCATCGAATTGCGCGCGATATCGCGTATGTTTGGATAATACACTTTTCTTTTTCATATAATACATTTAATATTTCTCCAGATACGAAAATGCGTAGAAATAATAATAATAATCACAATATGTTTCGCTCGTATACTTTAACCTGGAAATGCAACGAAAACAATATAATGTGTCTTTCGAGGATTTAATGGACTTTTTAATGGACTTTTGGTTTTGTTTTATAATACCTCGCATTAAAATATTTTATATCCATATAGAATATGGGATAAATTATTAATGACGTTATTTATATTCTTAAAATGCGATAAAATAAAAGTGTATATATAAAAAAAAAAAAACGTACGTATTTATCAAATAATTTATACGTGTATTTATAATTCACACGTTCGCGGTGAGTGTACGCGTAAAATAACATGATTTTTAAAATAATCAATTATGTATTTTTACATAAAAAAAAAAATGTAACTACTGTACGCGCTCGCGTTTAAACGCAATACTTTTTCGTTAATATTCGTTGTCATATTTAATTATAAATATTAATTTTATAAAGCTAATTTAAGAGGCAAAATAAAAAAATAATAATAATCTTATTCTAATCGATTCCCTTTAAAGTTATGAATACGATTAAAACGTTTACAAAAAAAAAACACCAATTCCTTCCTTTAACGTTTAAAAATAAATCGATTAATGTGTTTAATTCGTTGCCAAAGTGAATACATAATAATATATATATATATATTCCACTTGAATTCGAAAACGGAATCGATCGCGACTATTACTGGTGTTATTATTAGATTATATACAGTAAAAGTCACTAAATTATTGCTAATAACAAATATTACATATTTAAAGAAATCGGGATATTATAGACCTTATGGGTGGAAATCATAAATAAAAATTAAGTGTCGAAACAATTTCAGATTGCGTTTAAAACAATACTGTATTATTCGTTTGGCTCGCTCGACGTATATTTTTCTTTTTCAATTATTATTAGAATAATTCGAAACGCGACGGATTCGAACATTTTAAAGTCGTATGGTTCTAACTGAAGGTTTTTTTTTATATAAAAGTATTTTAAACAAAACTCGTCGATATTTTCGTACGCTTAAATCGTCATAGATATTTCGTTAAACGACTTATTATATATTTTTTTTTTATCCTCGTCTCAAAGTATATATATATATATATATTTACACATATATAAATAAGATATTATATTATTCCTCCGTGTATAGTTTTATACACGAGATTCTCGTTTTAAACATGTCTCTACAATTTCTCTCTTTCATACAAATATATAATCATGTTTCAAAAGACGAGATTGTCTCCATTCAATATTTATTTATTTTTTGATTTTGAAAAACCTCGAAATTCTCCGAGAAAAAAATTTAATAAAAAACATATATATATATATACGAGTATATAGGAAGTAAGTTTTAACATTGTACACTGCGACATATTATAACGTAATATCCGTCGTAATATTATGTATATTACCGCAGGATTTTATTATTTTACCAAGAGTAATTAATTTTGAAAAATCTATTTGTTTCTCGTAATTAATTATGTAAATAATGGTATTTTCGAGGCCGGGCACGTTATAATGTTTTGACCTCGTTCAAGTTAAAAATTCATTTTTTTTTTTTTTTTTCACTTCAAAAGTTAAAAAGCATTTTTTTCTTAATTAGGTATTAATTAAACTCAAAACATAAATATATTTTCTAATCAAGGATTAAAATAAAATCAGTTGAATCCTCCTAGCGTTTTATATCATTTTTATTACCATTATGTTAATACACAATTACCTAATAACTTATAGTGCACACAATACTTTCTGTGACGCGAAATACGTGTCGTAACGTTGAAATTGAATTTTATGTACAGACTTTTATAATATAACGTTGACTTAAACAAGTTTTTAAAAAAAAAACAGTACTTACAATTACCCATTATTAATTTTTTACTCGTTATAACGTTCAGACTTGTCTCAAACTCGTAATAATATGATTTCCATTACTAAGAAAAAAATAAAAATTGACCATTTTATACATACGATTATAATATATACGCGTTGAAATAATATTCATTAATATACTCGTAATTAGGGCTCGGATTGATATGAGTACATATTTTTACTGTGACTATAGATAATTTAATTTGGGCAATTGATAAATTCATTGCAAACGATTTGTAATATAATTGGCCATACTTGGATATTGCACATTTTCACGTATTTCTCGGTTTCCCCCCCATAATATATTTTACACAATTTTCCATACTATTGTATATTGTTATATTTGTCGACTGAATAAAATTATCGTTTCCGATTTCGTGTTTTGCACAAAATAGCACCTGCGATCGTATTAATCCGTTATCTTAAACGGTTATCGAGTTTTACGATCCGGACAAACGATTAAATCAACGATTTTTTTCTTTT
Organism: Chaetogeoica ovagalla; assembly: GCA_032441825.1. Taxonomy (NCBI): domain Eukaryota; kingdom Metazoa; phylum Arthropoda; class Insecta; order Hemiptera; family Aphididae; genus Chaetogeoica; species Chaetogeoica ovagalla. The sequence continues at coordinate 9,600,770 of CM063736.1, forward strand.
TTTTTCATTTATCCTAAACCGTTAGTATCGTTTGTAGATGTATACACAATTTTGAGATGACCGCGTCTTGTGTTTAAACGGCCGTGCCGAAAGTATACGAGCATCCGAAAGTGGACTCGGATAGCTTGTGCACGAATTTCCTGACAAACGTTTTCAAAGCGATGACGGTGAGATTTTATACATTTTTCACCTTGCCCGTGTGAAAAATCGATTTCGATTGCACGGCGTATTTTAGGAATATCGAACCTATCAAATATAAACAGCAGTCTTCTATTGCTCCGATCGCTATTTCGGATTCTGAAAAGTCGTCGTTTAATGAGATCCGGAATACGATTAATTATGTTATAATTTGCACTTTTAGTAATTTTTTTTCCCCCCTAATAAATTTCCGTATTTTCACTTTTTTTTTTTTTTTTATTACCTACCGCGTACACAGCAATTTATTAATACATATTTATGATTTTTTTCAAATGCGAGCCGTACTTATATTAACATTATGTTTTGACTTTCGCATTGTCCAACCTAACGTTCGCTCGTACACAATATACCTGTTGAACTTCGTTTACATTATACGTCTGGGAGAAAATTTTACATTTGTCCAAATGCGTATATTGAAATTGGAAATAATATCAGTTGAGGAGGGAGAGAGAGAGAGAGAGAGAGAAAATGTTGGTTTATATCGAATTAATGTTGTTTTTTTTTTTTGTCGTGAATAGCACTTATATAAATTCGACGTGGAAAATGCAAAAACGTACGCGGATTATTATACGCGCGACGACGACGGGTTTAGGTTTCGTAATCGTACGCCACGACGACGTTCTAAACGCGCCTATAAATACTTACTTACCTTTTGCAGAATTTCGCATCGAGTCAAACGAATCAAAGATCACGTCGTTTCCCCTCCTCGTCCCCGAGTCGAGTACCATCAAAACGTTGGGAAACGTCAAACGATATTATATTAACGCGCCGCGGTTTTCGGCCAAGTACTGACAGAAAATCCTCGGTATAATAATACAGTGATGATAATAATAATATATTAATCCGAAGTTCTCGTTGAATTTCATTACGTGTCGTCGTCTGAGAGCTGCCAGTGGCTCTTTCGTCTTTTCCAAAAACGAACGGGAAAAGAGACGTATTCAGTATAAACAGTAATGTCGCGCGTTTCGGTTTCGTTTCTGAAGGTGCGTAAAATAAATCGTTACGCCCGCCGGCGCAACCACCGCGCGCGTTTCATCGACGCCGCCGCCGCCGCCACCGTTTATCGAATGAAATTTATCATAAATTATCGTTTTATAACTTCGTATATGAATATATCATTCGTTTTTTTTTTTTTTTGTCATTTATTAAACAATCGTTTAAATAAAATAAAATATATTACGACGGGATCGTTTCCCGCGTTCGGACGTAAAAATCGATTGAAGTCGGATCGAATTAAAAACCGCGTTTAATTTAACGGATTTCCAGACGTTTTTTGTCTCCGACCAGTTTTTGTCTCTCTCTACGCGTGTAATACGAATTCGTATCCGTCACACACATATTTACATATTGTTAACCCGATCGTATCTATGTATATATATATATATATAAATATATTGTGGTTGGTTTACAGTTTGGAAGCCACCGAAAGGGCCGGTGGTGCGAAACACGACGGGCCAGCCCGTCCGGGACAATAATAATAACCGGCAACAAAATAATCAGCCGCGTCCCGTCAGGCCCACCGTTCCTGTGAAACTCGAGGCCTCAGGTGGGCAATCCGCGTACAGGACGCGCATTTTTCTTCATTTTTACGTATATAAAGCACCGGTTTTTTTTCCCCCCGCCGTTTTTCTTTTTTTCACGCATAAAATATTATTGCACACGTTATTATTATTATTATTATTATTATTATTATTATTATTATTATTATTAAGTACGTTAGTTTTGTTTTTTTTTTTTTTACGCACATTTTGTTTTTTCTTTTTGGTTTGATTTGGTTTTTTTCTTTTTTTTGTCTTTGGTCATAATCACTCGCACAATTCATTTCATTATACGCACACACACACACTATTTGATTGAGCCGCACGTTACGATGACTCTGTAGTTAAAAATACATTGTTTATAGGGTACACTGCAGGCAGGACCGGCTCAGGGTAATATATATAGGCGAGCGCATAGAGCGACACATTCGAAAGGGCTGTACATTTTCGAAAAAAAAAAGATTGCCGTCAGCGTATCACAAAAAAAAAAAAGAAACGTATTTCAATACAGAGAGTGTTAAAGATATTAAAAAAAATATCGTATAATATACGAAGACTGATTATTGTATAGCTGTTTGCCTGCACACTGTTTCGACTAGACACGTGAAATCGCTGAAGAATCGGACACGGTCGATATTCGCTATTCGCTGAACGGCACGCGAAAAGATTATTTTTAGCAAATAAAACGAACATTTGTTTTATTAATAATTTTCTTTTTAAATCTCGTAAAATTAACACGTTAAAAAGTAATAAACATATACGAATACCTAAGTATTTACATTGTTAATTTACAACAAATTAATATTATACCTATTAATTTTACTTGCTAATTGATTTTAAAATGAAAAATATATACCAAGGAGTAAGTGCATTGTAAAAATTGCCGTATACATTTAAAATAAACAAATGGTAAAAAAGTAAAAGTCATTAAAATGGTAGTAAGTGTAAAATAAACGATTAAACGTGTAAACTAGTGTACAACGGGGAAAAATGAATCATTACGTTAATTTTATTTCATTGAAATACGAGAAATAATATTAATAATATTAACAATAATAATAATAATAATAATAATAATAATAATAATAATAATAGTAATAGTAATAGTAATAATAAATATAGCAAACGCGCACACGATTGATCGCGCGGTCAGCGTCAAACTTAACACTCGGGTATACCGACATAGCGTTTAAGTCGACCGCGATAAAAGTGAAAACGAAAGTAGTCGCAAGATAGCACTAGGACACAACAAAGAGGGGATGGCCACGCAGGAAGACGCGTATAAATAGCGGTCCGCAACCGACGGACCGCTCAGTTGTACCACAGCGGGCAAACGCGAAAGACGTTGTTCGCCTCTGACCGCGGCAAACACACCGTGTGTGTGTGTATCACACATGGTGATTTTGCAGCGAAAAGAAGTTTTCCCGCCGTGGCTACACGCCTTGTGTAAACTATTAAACTGTCACGATTATCATTAAACCGACATTTAACGGCAAAAATGTTACCCGGATACGATTGAACATTCTGAAAAATATATAAAATCCTTTTTTAATTTTCCCCGTCATATTCGTACAATTTAAGTACAATATATATATATTATATATGTACGTACGTATCGTATGGTTCGAGATTTTATTACAATAATAAAATAAATAAATTGACTTTTCTCGCTTTTTTTTTTCTTTTTAACTCCGCGAATTCGTCAATGACACCGAACAATGCGCGTGGTTTAATATAAAATGGAATTAAAAAGCAGAAAGCCTGCGCGGAAAAACGATTTCGAACCATTGTCGTCTTCGATAATTCTTTTTTGGTTTTCGAGAAACTATACAAATTTTATTTTTATACACTCTCTTTATTATAGTGAAGAACGATCGATATAAATATTCTGAACGCGACGACACAAATAATTTCAAAAGAACCACGTGCGTGTCGTTTCTATATATATATATATAAAATCGAGGCACCTCCGACAGATGATTTTCGTTTATTTAAAAGTGTGAAAAAAAAAAAATTTAATAACCAAACTAAACGTACTACGCCGTTATTTCGATCGCAAATTATTTCTGAGAAATATTTTATATTTCTTCTTCTGCAGCATCGAATTACGATTTTAAAAACACGACGACTGACGTCCAGAAAATAAAAAACAAATCCGAATTTCACTATTTTTATTTTTTCCAGACTGTATAAAGTCCTCTCTTCACTCTAAGGGCAGCCTCGTTTTAAAAGTGCGATTGTTATTGCGTGTATACATTATTTTTTCAAACGACACATATACGTTCGTTGCAGTAATATAATTCCTAATATTCGTTTGTTTACCATAAAAACCGCATAACCAAAAAAAAAAAAACACTTTTCAGGAAGCCAATTTGAATTACCTATCTATTGAATAGGTCATTTTAACTATCTATCGGAATCTAAAGAATTTATTGTAGTTACGTTTATTATTAGCTATACATAAAACATTTTACTAGAGGATTTAATCAGCCGATAAAAACATACTTAAAAACACTTGCGACATTCTCCACACACAAAATCATCACTTAGGTTAAGAATTATTTCATAATAAGAGTTTTTTTTTTTTGCTAAAAATCGTTTTTGTTATATCTTTTATTTTTACAGATCATATAAAATCGTTCACGTAATTTCTAGCGATAAAAAGCCGCGAATTTACGGTAGATAAATAATAATTAATACACCGCCGCATCACCTTTACATTGCTATATCGCCGCTTTTTTCTTTTATGAACAATGATAATCGGTACATTTATACGACGGCCGCATTTGATAAAATACGTTGACACGCGGACACGGCGTTGAATCAAAACTCCATTCGCCATTTACCAGTGAATTTATTTCAAATTTTTCGTTACATCGGTGTAATTCAAAAATACATTAAATTTCTCCAAACAACTGGAAGACTAAGAATTTCGATACGCATTAATGGCAAACGACAAGCTCTAAATATTAATTTATATGAATTTTTATATGCGCTCCGAAAATTTCGTTTGTCAAACCGCGCACACGAGAGTCAAAGTCAAATGTGTTTCTTTCCCCCGTTCACCACGAAAACGTGCGGTTTTTTTTGTTTTTAATACTTTTAAACTTCAATACACACACACACACACACACACACACACACACACACACGGTACAAAAACGACATTTAATATTCTCAATATAAAAAAATAATAAATACGAAATAATAATAATAATAATAATCGTAATTGATTTCGTTTTTCTATCCGCATAAATCACACCGAGATGACGTAGTCAACCTGTGAATATTATAACACGACGAGATTTAGAACCGTTTCGTAAAACAATACGAAAAATTCCAAATCTTTTATGTTTATTTCTTCTTCATTAAAAGGCGAATTTTTCGAATTCTGTTTCTCGCGCGACAGTCACTACTATTAAGACGAAAACGACAAAAATTTAATGTTAAACACACCTCGGGGATAACGCGCATTAAAGAATTTTTCCCACGCGATTCGCGAATAGCTGCTATTCGTCAACATAATATATATGTTATCATTTTTGTCGCAGAATATCGCGTTTAATATTCAAATAGTGTGCAAAAATTTTGCTCGTCGTCCGTTCCTGTTATTTAATTTCATAAATAAAATACATTTAAAAAGTATATCATGAGTAAATACGAAATCACCCGCAATACGTTATATTTTTGCTACGATATTTTTTTTTATTTTGCATATGACAATCAGCTTACAATAATAAAAATACTTATATTGATGATAGTTATAGACAACAATAAATTAATAATAATAAATAACATAACACAATAAAATCTTTGGATACGACAAATAATTATATACGTCTTGTTGTACCTACCAACGTATATTAACGATAACAGGAAACGTACAGACACTTATTAAAATCGTGTGTCTATGGGCTTATCCAAATTAACACTACCTTCGTCCCAGCATCGTGTAGTTTTGCGATTACGCTTTCAAATTTTGTCTATGGGCATCACGTTTCGTTGATATGTTCGTTCGGTTCTGCCACAAGCAAAAAGGAAATTGTTCCATTTCCCATTAAAGAATGAGCTTTTTTCCATCTGCCTTGTTCAGTTATTGTCCAATTCAAAACTATAAACCAAATCATCCGCTAAAAGCGAAAATACTCTTGTCTCGTAACTCCCGTCGTGTGTCCCTCCAACGCCGAACGGTACGATACATCGAATATTTCTACGCTTGGATATCGATTGAAATATACAGACGGCGCAGGAAACTGTTGTATGTAGAAATGAAATTTGTTTTTTAACTTTTAAGATAAACAATTTATATATATAAAAAAAACGTCCTTAATTTATAAGTTTTTTCGTTAAATTTTTTTCTGTCGCTTTTTTTTTAACACCATTAAATAGATCATATATTGTAGCGTTACAGAAATTTTTGAACACCACCTTATCCACCTATTTGTGTACGTATATTTCGACTTGAATCGTACCTGCTTTGTGTGTGTTTTTTTTTCATAAATATATCATAAAAGTGCGAGTCTCGCAGCGTCCGCAGAGATTTCACTAAAGCAGTTTGAAAGTCCGTTTTTTTTAATCGCTTTAGTTTTTTAGTTATTTTATTAATAAATACTTTATTATCATCATTCCGTCGTGTCCTCCTCGCCTGTACCGCAGTTGTTCAAAATATACGTTGTTAAATCAGTTTCGAAACGCGTTGGCACCTCTCGGCGGCGGCACACCATCGTCAACACGCTTACGATTTATTATTTATTTTTATCATTCTCGGTATTTTTTTTATTATTTTTTTTTTTTTTTTTTTTTTGCACACTACGCGCATTTTAATATTTGTATTATTATTTACCCGCGGAGTTTTATCGGCAATATCGTAAATACGATTCGTATTGCATAGAGAAAAAGAAATAGAAATCACTGTCTATCTCGTTGATACGACTCCCCCCGAGCCTGTACACGAAAAAAAAGAAACCGTAACGGATTCGGATTTGTAATTCCGTCAATAATAATCGCTGCTTTTGTCATTTTTTTCACAGGCAATTCGGTAGGACCCAGCACGTACAGCAGCCGGTCTCAGATCGTAATAACCGTGTTCGGCGTGGTCACTTGTCTCTGCACGTCCTCGCATCATACACCATCATGAACGGCTCAACATCCAAAAACATATAATATTATACTAATTATAATATTATTACGTATATATAAACGTATATTTAGCTGAATTTTTTTTGTTTCGTTTTTTTTTTTTTTTGTAAAGAAAACAATATTATTTATTATTACGAGACCGTAAGTGTTGTAAAATTCATGTCACCAAACTCGACTAATATAAATTATTAATGTTGTGAATATAATGTATTTTACAAATCATATAATATATATATATTTGAAAATGCTTATTAAATCTAATAATATATAAATATATTTATCGGCTGAATTCTATTAGGAAATAATTTTAGATAATACTTATAGTTACCTACAAAATAATGTTACGTCGAGAGAATATAATGTTGAAAAATGCGATATTTCGATAATAATATCTCGTTCGTGTCACGCGTAGAAATCCATTGAAAACAATACAAATTTTTTTTTTTTTTAATTACTCTTATTTATAACTCGTATATAATTCCAGTTTACACTATTTATCTGTTCACGTATAAAGTGTCGCGCGCGTGTGCGTGTAATTTATTATTATTATTATTTCAATATATATATATATACATATAGTTTAAACGCCAAATATATGTGAAATTATAAGTTATATCGTGTATTGCAATTGTTTTTCTAATTACACACCAAATAAAATTCGGTGGCTGAAGGCGAAATTATATGTACAAAAACATATTTGTGAATTAATTTAGTTAAAAAAAAAAAAAAAATAGAATTTTTTTTTTTTGATAATGGACTCGAAAAGCAAAAATACCCCATTTTTTTCCTCGTTTGATTTTTTTTTTTATATTTCCATCACGAGTTTCCCCAAAAAAATTATATTCGCATTTCGGACAAACATTTTTTTTCACCACATACCTACGCAGATATCTGTTCTTTTACATAACACAAGATAATATGGCGCGTGTTTTACGTCTATATACGGTGACGTGAAAACTTATAAAACGTATATAAACGCGTAAAAGTATGTGTTGAATTTTTAAAAGAGCAGAAAAAAACCGCGCAATAAGTCTAGTCGTACTTACGCGAGTGTAGGCGCAATATATTCGAACATTCGATGGAAAAACGAGAGAGCACACTCCCCCGGTTCGTGTAATTATCATCCTTAGTCGAAATAAACTGATATAATAAAAAGAATTTTTTTTTTTAATATTATTATTATTGACTGTTTTGTGTTTTTAGCGCGCATTGTAACGCCCACTTGTATTATATTAGCAAATATATCAAATAATATTAGTATATTATTATTATTATTATTATTATTATTATCATCATTAAATATTTACTTAGTCCTTTAAATTCACGCGTGCTGCAATAATGCGTATCGATACGAATATTTCTTTTAAACATCAATCGCCACAATAATACGGACGGATTTGTGGTGAATAAAATTCGGAGTTAAAAATCATTTTACCGGATACAGGTGACCCGGCGATCTTATGCGTATATTATTATAATAAAATCATCGACAATTGATTGTCGAATATGAAATATTTAAACGCAAAAAGACCGTGCGCATTCTATTTAGAAAAAAAAACAGCAAAGGCAACGTTAATATTTCTGAACAATTACAATTTGTAGTCGAGGTACTCGGTCCGAATTCGAGCACTGATTCACTGATACGCATTATATCATACATCACGTAGAATTTATTATAACAGTTTTCATAGAAAGGTCTTAAATGATTCACGAGTTATTACGTGAGTGTTTAGAGCAACGGTTCTCCCGATCTTTTTTTTATCTCAGAGTATTATCTTTTTGTGATCGATTCGGCGTTAGGAACCACTGATTTCGAGATCGTACAGAAACGTAATATATTTTTCGATTGCGACGAGAAAAATTTGTACGCGTGTTGTTAGAACAAACGTCGGGTGAATGATTACAAATTTAAAAGGGTAGAGAGCTTTAAATACTTTTAGGGGTAGAGATCAATGAAAAACGCCAATATAGTCACGAAGAAGTGACAAAACGACTCATGGCAGCAAATAGATGCTACTATAGTCTCTAATACCTCTTTTCAAATCAAGATCATTACTATCAATAAAAACCACAATTTCACAAAGTCATAGTTAATCCAATTGCTCTATACACGCGTGTAGTACTTGGGCCATGACTAAATCAGATAAAAATAAGTAGCGGTATTTTAAAGAAAGATATTGAGGAAAATCTTCGGATCAAAGAGAAATAACGATGGAGAATGAGAAGCAACGAATTGGAATTCCAATAAAAGTACTAGGATAAGTCGGGCGGGATATGTATGATGATCGGGGGGGGGGGGGAATGATCGGATTAATAACTAAATGGAAACGCGACACGAAGAGACCTAGAGGACGACTCAAACAGAGATGAATATATAGAATACACGAAGACTTAGAACTCCTGAATGTAAGGAGCGCAGAAGGACTTGCGGAAAATAAAGAGAGAGAGAGGACGATGGAGACAATGTGTTGGTTGCCGCGATGGACCTTAAAGGTCTATAAAAGCCTATGGGGGAGAGAGAGAGAGAGAGAGAGACATTGGGTGGATGAATATATTTTATAATGTCTAGGCCTGAATTCAATTGCCGTTCCGATGACACACGTGAGCGATTTTATTTCTCGAGAAACGATATACAGCTATCACGCAAGAGAATATTCATAACGCGCGCGCGAATTAATTTCCGAATATTTTGGAAAAGTCGAGTATTAATACTCCGCGGCCCCCGCACGCTTAAATATAATATACAACGGAGATATATCCGAATAATAATGACGTCGCTCTATTATAGACGCGTTTACATAATACGCGCGCGTAATATTACGATCAATTTATAATACGATGCGAGTAATCTTAGTTTAAATTTATATTTTAGACACGTCGAATATTTATTGCGCGTAGTATTTGATACGCACACCGAGCAGAAGTGAAGAGGTCGGGGGGGGGGAAGAAATAATAATTTTAAACTCGAAAAACACGCGATTCAAATAACATTATTATACCACGTAAACCTACTACCGTTTTTTTTTTAGACAATTTTTTTTACAAAAAAAAAAATAATAAATAATTATTCCGACATGTCGGCGAAACGTATTGGTTTTGTGTCGTCAGCGTACATATTTTCGACTAAAAAATTTAGAAAAAAAAAAAATGCTAAATTTCCGATATTTATAGAGTCGTAGATATACGACGACACTTTATTTGAAACGGTTTTTCGTTTTTTTTTTTTCAATTTAAAAAAACTATTTTAAAAAAAAATCCACAGAAATAATTTGTATATTTGAAATGTACACGGAATATGTGAAACGTTGCGCTATACACGAAATACGTCGAAAAAAAATGTCCTTCAAATTTAGCTTATTTGTATAGCAATTATATTAGGTGTTGCAGTCAATTTAAAAGTGGCGACTTTCGGTTTTCTGAGGAGCCGGAGATGTTTTATAGGACAAACGTATACTTCGATCGTGTTGAAAAAATCCAAAGCCATACATACATATATATACTATTTCGTTTTCATAACAGTTTTAAACTGTTTTCGTGTCATACCGGAATATCGGAAGATCGTTTTATTGAACCGGATCGTGTGGATTATTCAAATAGCGTGTGGAAACAACGAAACCCCGTAGAACGTTGTCCGAGTAATGAGTCGCTTTAAAGCGAAAAGAAGAGAGGAAAATAAAAAAAAGGAATACTCAAATAATTTATTTGTTTGCGGATATCGCACGGCGCACAGTGTTTCTATACTCGGAAAACAATAAGGAAACGGATTATTTTCTACAGAGTGTCTTCTTGTGTAACTGCACGATATGCTTTCGTACTTATTTAATTCTCTTAACAACGATGCAAATATTATTACTGAACACACACACACACACACGCGCGTCCGGATAAAACGATTATTTTTTTTTTTTTTTACGTTTTAATTGCGACACACGTTTCTGCGATGCGTAAACCTAACGCGTAATTGTCGTCGTCCGCATAATAAAATACACATAATCGTTTATCGTGATGATTCGAAAAATCCCTGGGCGTGACGGAATTTCAAAATTTTCGACGACGGAGAAAAACGATTGGCCAACAACCCGGTAAAATACGTTTAAAACGTATACAATTAATACGCGAATCGAACGCTTTCGGTCCAGACGTCCAGCTGGTTTTGGTCAGCAGCGGTCATCACGTAAAGCGGAAAAGTTTCGTCCGTGGCCAACTCGTGAAATTTCGAAATCAAATATGAATAATACGCTATTATTTTTGTCGTTTGTAAACCCCACGCGGTTTACTGTGCTCTTAAAACCTCGATAAGTCGAAAAAAATTCTGTTCCCTTGCGAAAACTTCGATTGCTCGACAAAAAAAAACTATAGATAACTCGGACATTTTGCGCTCCGCATATAGACGGATAATGATGACGGATAGTTTTACAAACATTTGTCTAAACGTTCCGATAGTTTTATCTAATCGCGTTTATTGTGATTATTACCGTATGTATTAACTAAAACAGTGCATATTTTTCATTTGTATATCGGTATTGCCAGTTGCGATCGATCGGTTACGCGTGTGTGCTGGTGTCTGTATACGGTAATGAATGTAAAAATGCCTCGTAATTCAAAAACGCTTACTATTGAAGAAAAACAAAAGGTTCTTGAAGTAGTGAAAAGTGGAACGAAGGAGAAGAAGGAAATCGCCGAAGAATTTGGAATGCCAGCCAGCACACTATCGTATCTACCATAATATAGAATAGTAAAGAAATTGATTTAAACTTTCCAACAGACCGGAAGAGGAAGAGAGGCCCCGGTTTTTCAGACGTAGAAGAATGTGTAGTCAAGTGGTTTAAGCAACGTAGACATGCCAATGTCAGTATCCGTAGGTCCTACTTTAAAAGAAAAACAGAAAATTTCGCAAAATCATTAGGCCGCGAACAATTTAAGGACATAATAACGGGTGGTTTGAAAATTTTAGAAAACTCTTTAAGTCGAATTTTTTTTCTAAAACCTTGGTAACTCGAAAACCTTAGTGAGTCGAAATCTTGACGAGTCGAAAAAATTGCGTTTCCGACTTGAATTCCGACTTATCGACGTTCCACTGTAATTGATAAAACGATAATAATAATTAAAACGAATGGATTATACAACGAACCCGAAAGATTCTCGACCGATTTAGTTTTATTGTGTTATTAAACGCCGCGCTCTTTCTTTACAAATCCTGCGGTGAATAAGTATTCCCCGGCGCATTTGATTCTTTTTTTTTTCAAACGTTATACGTATTACATTTTTATCGAATTATCTCATGACATTTTATTTCATGGCCAATTATTATGCGATTTGGCCTGATAATGTTTTTGCGGAACGGTTTTGCTCCGTAGGCGTGCGCTTGAACCTTATATCGCATACCTCCCGTAATGGTTAAATCAACGAAAATTGTATTTATACGTTTCGACATTTATAATAATACGGATATTTCGGCGCATATGGAAATGTGATCGCAATTAGCATTAAAACCGCGTTAAATATACGCGTTCGACGTCGCGTATAAATAATATAACGACGCGCGTCGTACCACACACGTTTTACGAAATAATATTGTAATATACGGGAAATTGCGAACGCGCCTGTTGCGGATATTATACAGTTTTCGGAATATATAAATAGGCAACTGATTATTATTATTATTATTATTATTATTATTATTATTATTATTATTATTATTATTATTATTATTATTATTATTCGATTCGTTTGCAGCGACTCGGTCGAGAGTTCTTTTTTTTTCCCCCAGACGCGTTATATAAGACGCGCCAGTACGAATTTAGGTAACTCTTTATACGTTCTCCATACGCCTTTTGTATAAAATCGGTATTAATTTCAAAATTAATTACGTTACACGCGCGCGTATTTTATTAAATCGAACGTGTCCCCGCGTTTTAAATTGAAAATTTTTTTTGGTTTTAGTCAAGAGAGGTTGTAACGTATGCAGTTAGGTTAGGTCAGGTAAGGTAACATAACCTAACCTAACGCACGACAGTACAACGGTAGAGAATTTCCCTTTTTCTAATTCACGCGACGTTATAGTTTTCATCGCAATCGGTGTAAATGTAAACGAAAACGTTCGTTTAACCCGGGACGAATTTAAATGTATATTTATGCGATTTCGATTGGTAGATACGCGCGTGTAACACGATACCTCAAACCGATGATTTTTACCGAACGGAAATATAATTAAACGCGATTTCTTCAGCTACCGCAAACCAAACGTACAAAATAATTTATTACTTTTTCAGCCGTGGCCCGGAGAGCTCTTGTGTATAGGATCTTATCAGAGAGACTCTACTTTCTCGTTCTAGTCCCTACACGTTGTAAACTTTTGTAACGGAGAAAAATTTTCTCTGACCGATTAAAAGAAAACTTAATTTATTCCAATTTCACGACTTACGCGATCGCATAATTAGTAGCTAATATATATAGTTAATTCTAATTGAAGATTTGTAGTTTTCTTTTAGGGTTTAATCGCGCGTACGAAGTATTTCATCCTGTGCATTATGCAACTAATTCCGAAATATATTGATTTTTTTTTTTTTTAAATAAAAGCCTTCGTGTTAGATGTATTCGCGATCGATGTAATATTTTCGAATAAGTAAAACCCGGTGGAAAATCACGTGTACGCATTGTAATTGTTAACGTCGTGGTAATTAATAACGTTGTAATATTTCATTTGTAGCTTTTGGAAATCGATTCTGAAAAAAATTAATATATATATATATATATACGACCTGCGTGTGTATATATTTCGCAGTTATGCGAAACGAAAATAAAATTTTATTTTACCTATTTTTATTCGTGTATACCTATATAATATTATATACTGTTTCTCTCTCTCTCTCTCTCTCTCTCTCTAGTAAATTTATATATTTCATGGACGAGTTCGAAAATGTAAATAATAATGTATTACATAATACAATTATTACGACATTATCCATTAATATATTATTATTATTATTATTATTATTATTATTATTATTATTATTATTATTATTAATTACTACTAATCGATATTATTGTAAAATAAATTGAATTTCTAAAAACAGTAATAAAATATATTATGTATTGAACGTGAACTTTTATTTTTTACCTTATTATTATTATTATTAATATTATATGCAATACGATAAAAACGTCGCAATATGTTCGACTTTGCACAAACGGAACATATACGTGGTAGAATATAGTCAAAGCACCAAAGAATTAAATTAAATAGTTCATTTATTATTTATTTTTTTTTAATTATAAATCGCACAAAGCGTTAACACACGCGTTAATTTTCTCCCTCTAATATGAGTCGCTTTTAAAGTAGAAGCATTCAAGTGTAATCCGTATAATAATTCAATTTGAAATTTATAGTTGAATATTTTCATAATAAAAAATATATATAATGACATTGGGAATTTTCGGAATGTAGTCGATTTTCGTAAACGTATAAAAGAAATGATTATACGTTAGGCTTCATTAAAGTCACTGGAGACCGTTATATATATATATTATATTATATAATGTCTTAATAGACATTATATAATTATTATCTAACTCAAATACGCCTGCAAAAACGATATCAGCATTTCGCGTGCGGATATAATAATATAATAATATTTTTGCGCTATCGGTGCGTGTGACGCACAGGTGAGAACGTTCTTACTTAGAAAAATCTTCCCTTCTGTAGAATAACATTTGAAAAAATACATATTTTTTTTCTTATAGAATGATCTGCAAATAATTTCGTTTTTTTTCCCCTAGAATATTAATTGGTATACTTTTTTATTCCCGCGGTCTATTTCTCGGCTCGCAATATTTCAGTGCGTATATACATTTGTTTTTCTAGCAATACAATATATGTATATTTTTTTTTCGAATAACGGCGGCCTTTATACATTCGCTATTTGCAGTGTTTTGCATTTTATTGTTATTTTCACTAATATAACTGAAAAACGTTAACTTTTTTTTTTTTTAATTTTAATTTTCTTAAATCCAATTTTTTTTTTAAATTTAACGAAACGAAACTGTACTACGCGAAAAAATGCGATCGCCTCGCCAACTATATCGCGCTTATATATATATATGTAAAAAAATTTTCTTTTTCCTTTTCGGATAAGCTCTGTGAATTTGTCGGAGGAAATAAATTTCAGCGTGTGCTCATATAAGTTCTACCCTTAATATATTATATATATATATATAATATACCGCGAGTACGAACACGGATATATATTATGTGTACGTTTTTTATATATATCGATTGGAAATTCTTTCTCGCTCGCGAGTGTTATTAGAAACGATGCGTTAAAAAATACATTTAAACATCGAGATTGATCGCGTTTCTATATATATATACGGGAAACTCGCGTTTTAATCGGACACTGTAGCACGTGTTCTTATAGGTATGTGTGTGTGTGTGGATGTGAAGAGGAAAAAAAAAGTAAGAGAAATACAAGTACGTGACCGTCGTACGTGAAACGACTTATACAATTTTCAAAGCTGTTTATTTATAGAAAAGCAGTGGTATATACGTGATGGTACGGTGGTATATACAATAACGCGTGTCAGATGCTTTTGCGATGTTACACGCATACACACATACAGGAGATGAGCCAAATCGAAAAAAATCCCATTCGCATCAGCCGCGGATAGTGGTCCATATATAATAATAATAATAATAATAATAATAATAATAATAATAATAATAATAATAATAATAATAATAATAATAATAATAATAATAATAATAATAATAATAATAATAATAATAATAATAATAATAATAATAATAATAATAATAATAATAATAATAATAATAATAATAATAATAATAATAATAATAATAATAATAATAATAATAATAATAATAATAATAATAATAATAATAATAATAATAATAATAATAATAATAATAATAATAATAATAATAATAATAATAATAATAATAATAATAATAATAATAATAATAATAATAATAATAATAATAATAATAATAATAATAATAATAATAATAATAATAATAATAATAATAATAATAATAATAATAATAATAATAATAATAATAATAATAATAATAATAATAATAATAATAATAATAATAATAATAATAATAATAATAATAATAATAATAATAATAATAATAATAATAATAATAATAATAATAATAATAATAATAATAATAATAATAATAATAATAATAATAATAATAATAATAATAATAATAATAATAATAATAATAATAATAATAATAATAATAATAATAATAATAATAATAATAATAATAATAATAATAATAATAATAATAATAATAATAATAATAATAATAATAATAATAATAATAATAATAATAATAATAATAATAATAATAATAATAATAATAATAATAATAATAATAATAATAATAATAATAATAATAATAATAATAATAATAATAATAATAATAATAATAATAATAATAATAATAATAATAATAATAATAATAATAATAATAATAATAATAATAATAATAATAATAATAATAATAATAATAATAATAATAATAATAATAATAATAATAATAATAATAATAATAATAATAATAATAATAATAATAATAATAATAATAATAATAATAATAATAATAATAATAATAATAATAATAATAATAATAATAATAATAATAATAATAATAATAATAATAATAATAATAATAATAATAATAATAATAATAATAATAATAATAATAATAATAATAATAATAATAATAATAATAATAATAATAATAATAATAATAATAATAATAATAATAATAATAATAATAATAATAATAATAATAATAATAATAATAATAATAATAATAATAATAATAATAATAATAATAATAATAATAATAATAATAATAATAATAATAATAATAAAACCCGTGTGGGGGCGGGTAAGAATACCCCCATGGTATCCCAAGACCTGTCGTAAGAGGCGACTAAGGCTGAGCTCAGGCCAATGGGAGGGTCCACAACTGGCGAACTGTGGAAGGGCCTACAGATATGGAGGTCAGCTACGAATAAATAAACAGTCCCTGACCAAGAGCGGCCACTGGTGGAATGCTTCAAGCAAGTAATGCCAGTGGTGTCAGGTTAATGAGGCAAGAGGGTGTAGAGAGACCGCTAGGGGAGCGGCCTACAAAAACTCTACAAAACCTGGTGACTGCTTCATCCCTCGGCGAGCCGGGGCTGCCGAAAATGCCCCTACCTTGCTGTCTCCCCAGCAGCATCCCAAAATCCAGGAGCGACTGTCTCATAATGAGCGGCTCTGTGGTCGGTGACTGTTCCCCATGTTAGGGGCAACCGTATTATAGGGCAGATGGGGCTCTTAGCTATGGTGAAGGCAGCCCATCTAGGAGAAAGTCACTCCGAAATCAAACTACACCTTCAGACCAGCCAGTTGGTATAAAATGGGTATAATTATGATTACTCGATCTAAGAAAGGCCTCGGAACACAGCCGCTACCTGGGGAGCGCCAGGGCACGTCTGGAGCTAGCGCTGGACGTGACAGCATGCGAGCCGCTAGTGGTGTCTTGCTGAGCAGGCGGGCAGACATCGGGATACCCGAAAATACTACAGCCGACCCAAGTTTCAGCCAACCTACACTACCATTATTAGATGCTGAAACTGCTAGAAGTGTTTCCCAGGAAAGTAATCTCCAACTGACTGGGACCACCATAGCAGGCAGACAACGAATACGCATGAGATGGACTCCTGATATGAATGAATATATCATGCGATCGTATTTTAGAGTAACTAGGAATGAGACTGACTTAACAGCATACCGACAACAATTATATGAAGCTTTTGCCAACAGATATCCACAAATCCAAGTGACAGAACAACGAGTGGCAGATCAACGACGAGCTATTGTTACAAAAAGATTATTATCTGAAGAAATAATTGAACAAATAAAAAACGACATTGCCAAAGAAATTACATTACCATGTGAAGTGAGTGCAAATGAGGGTGACACAGATGAGCCAGAAATAGTTCCAAATAATAATAGTGAAAATAAGCATAACATGCACGGAACTATAAATGAAACCGATCTTATACGAAATACATTAAATGAAGTGTGGCAACAATATGCGGGTGTAGATCCAACAAAGAGACCAAGAATCCCCAAACAGAAGACATCAAAAAAGTTTGCCCAATTAGTGGAAATAATAAACAATAATATTATACCTGAGCGCATGGATGAGGTTGAAGGTTTTGGACAGTTACATGATCTGATTTACTGTTCAGCAATTACAGCAGCAAAGATAAATGGAGCAAAGATATTTAATATAAGACGTGGTATGGAAAATCAGGGCAGCAGGCCGAACAAAACAAGAGTGCCTAACTGGCAAAAAAGGCTTATTAACAAAGTTGAAACGAAGAGAGCTGAAATAGCCCGCCTTACCAAATTCTTAGAAGGAGCACCAAGCAAGAGACTACGGAATAAAGTAAATAAGATCATGGAAAAGAATAAAACACATGCTACACGAGAACGGGAAAATTGTAATGCCAGGGAAGTGCTGGATACCCTAAAGCAAAAGTTGGGAGTGTATAAGACTAGGTTGAACAGATATAAAAAGTGCGATCACAGGAAACAACAAAATTACCAGTTTGAAAATAATGAGAAACAATTTTATCGAAGTATGAAATGGCATCAGGTATCAGAAATATCTAGATTAGGTCAGGTACCTACTAAAGAAAGAATAACCAACTTCTGGTCATCAATATGGTCCAATAGAAAAAATCACAAAACAAATGCAAAATGGATAAAAGATGAAATTGAATATGCAAAAACAATAAGACCTATGGAAACGTCCCTTATTACAGAAGGCACTTTTCAAACTGTAATAAATAATATGCATAATTGGAAAAGCCCAGGCACTGATAATATACATAATTTTTGGTACAAAAAGTTTACATCTACCCATAAAATGTTATTAAGCTATATTAATGAATTTATTAGAAAACCTGAAAGTTTACCAACTTTTGTCACAGAAGGGAAGACATTTCTGTTACCCAAGAAAACTCATACTGATGATCCAGCAAAATATCGACCAATAACATGTCTACAAACTATATACAAAATCATAACTGCTTGTATGACACAGATCCTGAGTAAGTATATAGACGAACAAAAGATCATGACTGAGGAACAGAAAGGTTGCAAAAAGGGCACTAAGGGTTGTAAAGAACAGTTAATTATTGATACAGTTATTCTAAAACAAGCACAGATAAAGAACAGAAAAATTGCGTGTTGTTACATCGATTATGAAAAAGCCTATGATTCAGTGCCACACAGTTGGTTATTACAAATATTGGAAATTTATAAAGTACACCCAGAAATGATTGCGTTTTTACGAACAACTATGCAGAAATGGAAAACTATAATTTATTTAAATACTGAAAGATGTAATATAACAACCCCACAGATTAAAATAACAAGAGGAATTTTTCAAGGAGACTCCCTAAGCCCTATATGGTTTTGTTTAGCCTTGAACCCGATGTCACGTCTCCTAAACAGATCAAAAATAGGATTCTTACTCAAAGGGACTGAAAGTAACCGTCTTGTCTCTCATCTATTGTACATGGACGACCTAAAGCTGTATGCCCTATCTTCGGAAAAAATGAAACAGCTGGTCAGGATAGTAGAACACTTCTCCAGGGATGTAGGAATGAAATTTGGATTAGATAAATGCCGTACCATCAGTATTAATAGAGGAAAGATTGAATTAGCTGGATTTGAGACTGAAGAGGGAGAAAATATTGAGCCAATGAATAAAAATGAAGTATATAAGTACCTTGGCTACCAGCAAGCAAGAAGCATAAACCACACAACAATAAAAGAAAATCTGACTTCAGAATACATAGGCAGAATACGCAAAATATGTCAAACAGACCTCAATAGTAAAAATCTCTTTAAGGCGATCAATACCCTGGCAGTACCCGTTTTAATATATTCATTTGGGATTATAAAATGGACTAATACAGACATTGATACGTTAGAAAGAAAAACACGTACAGAACTCACAAAATATAGAAAACATCATAAAGGATCAAGTGTAATAAGATTATCATTACCCCGCTCAGCGGGTGGAAGAGGCTTGGCAGATATGAGAAACTTGCATGAAAGCCAGATAAGGTCACTACAGCAGTATTTCAATAGTAGAGGACAGAGTTCAGACCTGCATAATATAGTTTGCCAGGCAGATCACAATTACACACCACTAAACCTTAAACAAGGATTGACACCAACTGAAAGAAGAAATACATGTACTCAAAGTGAAAAACTCAATGAATGGATGAGTATGGCGCTACATGGGAGACACCCCCATGAACTTAACCAAAATTATGTCGACAAAGATGCGTCGAACGCGTGGTTAAAGTTCGGGGATTTATTCCCAGAAACGGAAGGTTTTGTAGTTGCCATACAGGACCAAGTTATAAACACAAGAAATTACATAAAGTACATAATCAAAGATCCTACAATCCAGAATGATAAGTGTAGAAGATGTTGTGAAAAGGCTGAAACGATCCATCATATCCTCGCAGGATGTAACACCTTAGCTCAATCAGATTACCTATATAGGCACAACCAAGTCACAGCGATCTTACATCAGAGTCTCGCCATAAAGAACAAGTTATTAACAGAGTCCACCCCATATTATCAGTATATACCAAAGCCAGTACTAGACTCAACGGAATTTACTATGTATTATGACCGCACAATATTGACAGATAAAACTGTGCATCATAATAGACCAGATATTGTAGTGCGTAATAAAAAATGTGAAATAGCTTACCTTATAGATATAGCAATCCCTAATACTAATAATATCCAAACAACTATTGCAGAAAAAATAAGAAAATATACAGACTTAGCAGATGAAGTCAAAAGGATGTGGGGATTGCAACAGGTTAGCATTGTGCCAATTGTTCTATCTACTACAGGGGTGGTACCAAAGTCGCTATTGGAGAATCTGCAGGCTATGGGTATTGAAGCAAAAATTTACATAAAGTTACAGAAGGCTGTGCTTCTTAATGGTGCTAGAATTGTCAGAAAGTTCCTAGGAACCAACCAATCCGAGAATACTTGGTCCTCTTAAACCCGTATATCGGAAAGTCCAGCTAAGAAAGCTGAGAATGAATGAAGAATGAATAATAATAATAATAATAATAATAATAATAATAATAATAATAATAATAATAATAATAATAATAATAATAATAATAATAATAATAATAATAATAATAATAATAATAATAATAATAATAATAATAATAATAATAATAATAAGCGATCCGGCGCGCGTCGATAGTATTGTTTGATTTGTCGTCGTCGTCGTGGACCGATTCACGCGTACCTATATAAAATCCACAAAAAAAAAAAAAAAATACTTTTAAAGAGTAAAAAACTCGGTTTCGTGCTGAATATTAAGAGATCGCGGGGCGTTGTTTTGGATTTTTGAGGTATAAGTAAAAATAATTATTAATAAATCAGCGTCGAAATTCTAAAAAGAGAAAAGACAAAATAGTATATATGAAAAAGTTTAAGTACGAATTTCGAATTAAATAAATCGGTGAAATCAAACCTCGACAACGTCGTGCGCTGAAACTCGCGAAATTCAATTATTTATTTTTTTTTTTATTGAAAATTTAGATCATAGAAAAATAATCAATTTCTCGATTGAGATAACAAAAAATACATAACACAAAACGGAATGTCTATAGCGAAATCTTTCGATAAATATACTTCATTAAAAACAATCGTTCATGCTGCGTGAGAAGTTCTCGAAAAGATTATTCAGCTCGTTGCGAGTTGACTTATACCTACTTGGATCTTGCGACTTGCGACACCGTGTAATTTGTTTCCTATAATATACAGATTGAAATCCGGCGTTTTTTTTTTTTTTTATTACTTATATACCTAAACTGGTAGCCTGCAGAGAACACCGGTAGAAAGCCCAAAGAAATTACGGGAACGTTAGGGCTGATTAAGAAAAAAAAATGCGAAAAATTACATACACTTGATATCTCAAACTAAAATTTAAATATCCACTACGGTCATATTATAATGTTTACAGCGATTTGACGTGATCTCAACGATTTCCTATATAATATATAACTGCGTTCATCCCATCGTCATCGTCGCGTTTGTTCGAAACGTGATGGATTCAGCGCTATAATAATATACACAGTCCAACTATACAAAGAGAAATCTACTGCTATTGTTACCTACAGCTGTTTTTTTTTTATAATAAATTCAAGCTTAATATTATAATGTAAACTCGCGTTAAATCGCATCACGTTCATATCATTAACACGTATTTTAAATTCGATTAAATCGTTTTAATTTTAATAAAATTACTTTTAAATATACAATATGATTAAGTATTATCTGGTGATTTCATTACGTTGCAAAATGTAAGTCTAAACTCGGGAATATAAGATGTGCACGTAACGACGGACGGTAAGTTTAAATAAAACGTCATTCGGTGGGGTGGAGATAGGTGGAAAATTTTCGATTCTCCTATATAATTAACGGTGGATGAAATAAATTTGAGAACCTGCAGCGATTTAAACAGTGTAAAAAAAAAAAAAACGATTATTCAACCGTTTTTTTTATTTTTTTTGCTACGCGTCATACGAATACGTACTGCAAATCTCTATTTACATATACGGCGAATACAGCGCGCGTTTTATTAATATTTAGATATGAGCTGCGCTGCCCTATATACGTTCTATTTTCTGTTCAATATTCTAAATGGCCGTTAGTATAAATATACTATACAATTGCGCTGCACTTCTAACGTTTTGAATAATTAACAATGCCGAATAATGACACGGTTTTTTTCCCCTCGTTGTACTTTCGTGGTATTTTCTACATATTGTTTTTTCTCTCCCTCGACTCTTTTAATATAATAATAATATATATTTATTAAAAACGAGTTTTAACATACTCGCGTTATGCGAATATTTACACGCTATACATACTGCAGTCCCGCGGCAAACGATTGTAATTTCTGTAAAATGTACTATACGAGAACGCGTTTTATCGATTAAAAAGAATTTTTTTTTTTAACCGTATACTCCGGTTTATACCGCACACTGTGATCCGAATCGTGAACGTGCAATTGTTAAATGTACAAATCGTTGTATATTATATATATATACAAACACTATATAGAAAAAAAAATCATTAAATTATAATATTAATATATTTTTGCGCAATTTACAAATTAATTAATAATGTTTACGCAACTCGACATTTTGACATTTTGAAATACATGTACGTTCGCGCCAAACAAGTTAGAAATCAAATTATTTATATGACAATATTGCATATTAAGATAATATGGTGACTGGAGGTGTACGTTTCATATTTAAATTAATAATATGAATATATTATGCCCAGAACTATGGTACTCATTGACCCCACCCCCCCTTTGTGAGGACCCTGGCTACAGAATCATGCGAAATATTGTTCTAAGATTTGGTTCTTAGGAATGGGAAAATCTTCGTGTTTCTTACGCCTCCAAATTTAAACTTATTTCTCCAAAAATGTCTAATGAACCATGGTTTCAGTCCCTAAACGCTAGTCGTACAGTAATCGTTTTATATTCCAGACTGACGATTGGTCATAACCTGCTACCTCATCGTATTTTTTTGTTAGGGCTCAATCAGAGCCCTGCATGTACCCTTCCCAACTGCGGGGACGATTACTGCGATTTTCGTCACTTGTTCATTTCCTGTCCAGCTCTTCATACCAACAGATTTACTCTGAAAAAAAACTTTTTTCTACTTTCTCCTCAATGTCTCATATAGCTCTGTCTTCTAATAATATTTTCCTTATTAAAGCCATCTTAAATTTTATTCTCAAATCTGGCTTTAAAATCTAGAGCTACTATGAGCTTTTTTTTCTCCGATATTAGTATTATATATGTATATATGTGTGCATTACTACAATTATATGTATTTAAGTATTAGTAATTCAGTTCTAACTTTAAGGATAAATTTGTAAGTTTTTTTAAGTGTTTTGCTATAATAATTTCAGCTAAAAGCTAATAAAAATAAAGATTTTGTTCTCGTATCATATAAACGTTACTAACTTCAAAACGAAGGCCCGCTGGTTCGTTGCCAACTTCTCGGCCGAGAAATTTTTTTAAACAAATATTGTGTTATCACCTGTAAGTGTCTCTTCTGTTAGATACAATGGCGTAACCAGAATTTAGTCAAGGGAGGTGTTATTAAATAAATGTGATATAATATACAAGTTTATATTAAATTCAATTTTACGAGCTTTACCAAGTCATTGCCTACCAAACACGTATTACACTATTACCTATATAAAAAAAAAAACCATGATTGTAGGATACATGGTTGAAGGATATACTTTAGCGTGTAATTGTTATTTTTAAACATTTTTTTTTATAATTTCAAGTCTCAATAACTGTTGGCATTAAAAACAAATTAGTTGTTCATTAAATACAATTATGTGTAATCGAATTTTGTATTTGTGTGTGTTTTTTTTTAAAAAAAAATGCGATTATTATTACTTATAATTATTATTATTTTTAAAAAAGCAAAGGGGTTAGAACCCTTTAAACCTCCCTGGTGACGCCACTGATTTGGTATAATGCGTTCTACTCCTACCCGAACGTGAACCAATTTTCATCCGCCGTCCGATATAATATATTGAACTGAACAGAGTGTATTGTGTATTAAAAAAAAAAATGTTGAAGTCGTTTTTTTTTTCTATTTCCATTTAAAAATGATCGATAAAATGCGTGTATTCATCAATATTTTTCCGCCTTTGTACAACTAGAGGGAAACAGTTGACTATGTACGCAGACTTGTAAATTATATAAACGCCACTAACCATCCGAGTTACACATTTGCTGCGGGTAACAAATTTTGCTAAGGCGTTTAGGACAATTCTAGGAGATCGTTTTCTGGATTTTCTCATTAGTTTTAAAATCGCGGGTGAAAAAAATTGTTTTTTTTTCTTTCTATTAAAAACTACAAAAACGCGCGATTCTTTGTCGAAATTAATCATTGCGTATTTCGAAAATAACCGCCTTCCTCCTATGCTCTTGACATTGTAATGTAATGGTACCGCAAATTAAAATACGTACGCAAACGTATACGATAACGTAACCCGATTTTTTTTTTACTCGAATAGATTCTAAATCAATATTATTAATATCGGGGAAAAAAAATCAAATTACCGAATAAAACGTAAGAAAATAGTGTAGCAGGTATCTTTTATATTACATTTGGCAGATTTCCGCGTGAAATATTCTATGCGCCAAACAAAACTATTAACGTCAAAAATTAAAAAGAAAAACGAAAATAAAATGTTTATCGTTACCTAACGAATTTCGAAACGCGCAAAATGGATAGATTGGAAAATCGTTTACGACGGTATCGTCTCGCAGGAGAAAATTACGAGATCGCTTAAATGCGTTAAAAACCATGTGAGGCAAACAGGTCCAGTGGCGCAATCGGTTAGCGCACGGTACTTATAAGACAGTCGTTCGTGAGCTATGCCGGGGTTGTGAGTTCGAGCCTCACCTGGACCAGCGCAACTTTTTGCATTTTTTTTCCCCGGCCTTTTTTTTAATCACGGAAAACGCGATTTAATAACTGTAACTCGTTTTCAAGCGCGTTCTTCACTAAAATTTTTTGTTATTTTCATCGTCCAATATTAATATTTTTTTCATCGAACGAATTACAAATAAAAATTACAGTGCTATCGTTTTTTCGATAATGTAGTTTTTTATATACATATATATAAAAACATTTGAGTACGAATGTTTATGATTTTTTTTTTTTTTTACTTTTTACAATACGTTTAAAAAAACGTTTAGAAGAAATTATATAATTTTTAAATAATAAACGATTTATTTGAGTACAATGTTAAAATATATCAACACTGGCAATCGACTACAAACTTCCGAATTGCCCAGCTTTATTCGTTAATTATATTACTGTTAAAAAAAAAACATCGCCTACTAATCGAGTAATTTTAAAAATATGACTCTGACAAACTCGATAAAATTTCAAAAAAACTAACTACACTACATTTTATTCGTGCGACGACTTTGTGTCGTGTACGTAAATTAATCTTAATATAAAGAAAA
Organism: Chaetogeoica ovagalla; assembly: GCA_032441825.1. Classification (NCBI taxonomy): domain Eukaryota; kingdom Metazoa; phylum Arthropoda; class Insecta; order Hemiptera; family Aphididae; genus Chaetogeoica; species Chaetogeoica ovagalla. The sequence continues at coordinate 9,626,819 of CM063736.1, forward strand.
AAAACCGAATTCGGTAGAAGTGACAAAAACGTCTATCTACAAATTATATCTAAAAAAACTTAATAATTCTTTTTATTACAAATAATGTACAATAATAAAATTCTACGTATACACAGTCCGATTAGACAAATATGTAAAATTTAAAGATAATAAGGAAAATAAAAAAAAAAAAATAGTAATTTTATCACAAAATTATTTCTTCAAGTATACGTAATATTTTACATAATTTTCTCATATAATTCAAATGTCAGTAATAAATTATTACCATTATTTGTAATATTAAAATAAAATATATATATATATATTTTTTTTAAAAAATTTTTGAGTTTCTATATTTTCATAAAATATAATAAGACTGCGATAAAAGCAATTACTGATGAGTAAATGTCTAGTAAATTTGTTTTTTTTTAGAAAATTAGTATAAATTTTGTAATTTTACATTAAAGCAAAATGATTATTTATTTTTTTCTTCATGTGGAAAATGTCGATAGTGGAAAAGTTTAAGACTAGAAATTGAACAATTCAAATATATATCGATATTTTTTCCCAATTATTTATTATTCTTTTTTAAATAAAAACAAAATAACAAATTAACAAATTAAATTCGTCTTCGATGTAATAGTTCAATCCAAAAATGGTAATAATTATTTTTTAGATTTTTATTACAAAGTTATTTACTTTATTATTGTAATTATAAATATTATATTTATTCACCCATAAATACACATAAGCAGTTATACAAGTAATGGCAATCATATAAACACACATAATATTAACAAAGGTGGCCGTAAATTAAAAAGTAACAATTTCATTTAAAATCTGTCTTTAAACAATGCCAGTTGGTTTCATACTCGGTGGACTGCTTGGAGAATTATTTAGACTCGACATTGTTTCTCTCACCTGGAAATAGATTAAATATGTAATTAATAATATTAATTTTTTCATTTCAATATTTTATCATTAAAAGAATAAATGTTTTATTAGCTCTTAGGGCTATAGTGTATAATATGTGATCTATCGGATTATTAGTAATGGTCCAATATGCGGATCACATAATATTATTATATTTATCATATTACTACCATAATAATAACAATAACAGTATTATTATTATTGTTAGCATAATTTAGCACCAATCAAAATAATTCAATAATCATAAATTGCTATAATTCGATGGTGCTCGTGAAAAACTAGTTACGTCTAAAATTTGCAAAAATTAGGTTATGTCATATTTTGAATCAGAATATTTATATGGTGTTATGGGTAAAATGATTTACATCAAACAACAATTTTATCAGTCGTTATTCGTTAATGAAAAATAGGACATTTCAAAATATAGTATTTTGTGCTCGAGAAAAATCAGTTATGTCATATAGACATAACTATTATATACAATTAAGTAATAATGTGAAATTTGGTCTACATAAACATAAACAATTTTACACAAAAATAAATTTAATAAATAAACAGGTTAAATTGGCATAATTAAGTTTAGTTAATTAATTTGTTATGTTACTAATAATTACTAATTCTGTTATATAATAATTTGTTATTTTTTAAAGGTTATTGAAGAGATTAATCTGTTTCAAATAAACAAAATTATTATTTTATTTCTTATTTGAGTTTGAATTTTGATTTATAGATATTAAAAATTTCAAATTTTAGACATAAGTAGTTTTTTACGAATACCGTCGAATTAATGTAGGAATATTTTCGTTGACAAATTTATCAAAAAAAAAAAAAAAGGAAATAGTTGTGTAATAAAAATGATTCAAATCAACAAATTTTAGAGGAAAAAAATCACCATTCAAAACGGTCATTTACACATTACACTACAGTTTCATATTCTTCACAAACAAAAATATCTCCTTTTAAATCTATTAATTTAAAAAAATGAAAAATGATATTATAGTTTGTCAATGATAGAATTATACGTAATAGTCTCGTTATTAATGGACGGAATTTTACCATCTGCAATAATTTTTTACAAAATTTTGTACTATACATTACAGAATTACAAAGAGTAAAAATAAAATTCTTGTCATATATTGTACTCTGAGAAAATTCTTACTTTTCCAATGTTTTGAAAAATAAAACTGCTTGCCATTGTAGAAATGCCTAAATTTTCTTGATTTCCACTTTTGCATTTAATGTAACCATATAGATTAGCAATGTTCAATGTTAACGCTATGCTGACCAGTAACTGTACAAAAAAAATTGAGAAAAAACATTAGAATAAAATTGCAACAAATAAAAATCAAATTCATTCATTTACCAGCCATTTAAAGTTTATGCTAAAGAATGAAATGATAAAGAACAACACCCACATTGCGGTGATGGACCACAGTCCAGCCCAGAATATTCTATATTCGCTTGAATCCACACGATGCTGAACAGATCCCTGTGAAAAAAGGGAACTCATAATATTTACTGATTGCGCATATGACATTAAAGAATATAATTTTAAAAAGTAAATTAGCTTTTGGCTAATCTTGAGCTTTTCTCTCAAATTTAGTCAGTTTGTGTAGATTTTTTTTAGGTTTTACAACGATTATTATCAATAACTAATAGCAATACAAAAGCCAAAATATGTAGAAAAAAAAAAATAAAAGTATGTATAAAATTAGGTTCAGTTGTGTATAAAGCCAAGAGGTTTGGAGTTAAATTACATAGTTTAAATATAAATGGAACCATCTATGTCTCACCTTCCGTGATTCGTATACCCAATGTGAAACACCGTCGTCATCTACATAATTCCACCATCTCAGGCCAACCATGATACGACCTATACAAATTCAATATTATAATGGTTCTTAAATAAGTACAGTATTATTATTAGTGTGATCATGTTATAATCCGAATCGATTACAGAAATTCCTTGTTCAGATAACCGAGGATAATAATGAAAAATTCAGTTTATTACAAATACAAATAATAATGATAATAAAAATTATTCCTATATGCAGCACATATTTATTGTTCAGCAATAATACCTTATTCAGATTACCGTGGGTTTTGAATTAACGTGACCGCACTATATTATTGTAATTTTTTTAACAATAATAATATACGTTTTATCTATTTTATAAAATCATATCAAACCATTGGCAACCGACCTGTTATATTTTTTACAGTCCAGAAGTCCATGGACAGTAACAAAATGATGAGAACGAATAACGTGATGAAGCTCTGAGTGAATATTCCTCCAAAGAAATATATTACCACAGCGGACACTCTAAAGAACAAGTGGAAAAATGTCACGTACGGATGCCTGAAAATAAAAATCAAAATAAAGTTTTCGATAAATAAAAACAATTACATAATAACAATATAAACAGTTGTACAATTATTTGTTAAAAATATAAAATATAAAACGTTATGTTTTTACATCAGCAGTTATATATTATAAATATTATTAGATTTAATTTACTATAGATTTACTACTTGATGTATACGAATCGAATTAAAAAAGTTTGGTTTAATCGTTTCGATAAAACTTTCAAACCGTAATGCACCTAAAATGTTGATTTACGATTGTATAACGTCAATAGTTTTCAACACACAATACTAGGGTCCGTTTCGATTTTACAAAAATATCTCGTATAAATATAATGCGTTTGAACTCACGGTAATTTTCCAGAACTCGTAGTGATCTCTTCTCCGAATGGTATGGTGTCGTCGATGCTGTGTGGATCCTAAACGACGGAAAACGTCGAAAATCAAACACACATCTGTGTAAATCGAGTAAACACGGTTTTCGCTTACCATTTTCCGAGATTGCGAATTAGACAATAATATGATGTGAGTTTTATCGTTGAGTGCCAAACGATGGAATTTTCATATTACTCTTACCGGCGTTCGTTCGGTTCGCAAAACGACTTTTCAACGGCGTAGCATTTCGATAGGGAAAAACGAAAACGTAATTCACCCTTACGAATACATTACCGTACTCGACGGGAGGACGAGTGGCAATTGACTCGTTCGCGATAACACGACGTCGAACGGTGATAACGGAACCGCGGTTATCGCGACCGGACAGCGGTAACGCTAGTTCCGTTAACTAAACGTTATCCATCGATTCAAATTCACCGATAACATACGGGAGACATTCGTTGTCAAAACCGATTTCGTTCAAAAACGTAGAAATTCGACGATGGTTTCGTGAATTTTCCGACAGTGCGGTACTGTAAAGGGATTTACACCCAGGAAAAACGAAACGAAACACCGTAACGGTGTAGACGGACGTTTTGGAAAAAAATAGGCGCGAAACTGAATATTTAGAGGTTCTGAATAAACGAGAGGGAAATAGTGAGTAAAACGGAATGAAGTCTAAAAGTTCGTTTGTGTGAAAAATAAAATTGTCGTTTACAACGCGATGAGGTTGACCGTTAAGAAAATTATATACGGTGAATATTAAGGACGGACGTGTGTAGAAACCATTCGATGAAACAATGCTCGATTTATTATAATTTTTCTAGTAATATTACTTGAACGATACAAAAATACTTTTTTTTGCATTCGCATTTATTGTTCTCCTTAATGAACAAACGTATGAACGTCAAACCCTCGGTAACGTACAAAACAATAACACTACAGAACAAAATATATTTTTAAACGTTAAATTTCGTAATAACTGGAAGACACTACGCATTGGTATAAAAATGCCTTTTTTTTTATATGGTAAAATTCTAGTTTACGTACTACGCAGACTTTTGATTTTATATATTAATCATTATTATATAAATGAAGTAATGAGCGCCTAATTACACCTATTGAACGTGTCTATTGATTCGATTCTAACATTTGATTACATATCAAATGTAGAAACAACTATAAAAATTGTTTTTTTTTTTGTTTCGTTGATTTCTTGTAATTGAGTTTCTTCAAACATCCGACTGCTGGCATCATTCCACCAAAATAAATCCAACATGTCTTTGTTTTTCTCGTAAATGCACTTTAAAAAAGTTTCTTGAGTATGATGCCAAATTATTTCCGAGTACCTATGTATTGTAAAGTCTGTGTAATCTTCTACAAGCTTCACTCGCGCAAACAGGTCAAATCCGTGGTACGCAGTTTCTAAAATTAAGTTTAAAAAAAAAAATCTCCTGAACAGATGTAATAACTCAAAAATCATAAAAACTTTACTCCTTATTAAGAGGAAACCAGTGTTCTGAGGTCATGAGATTCGAGAATTGTCATGCTTCATTGAAATAATTAATTCACAAACAATTATAGGTATATAAAACTTACTCGCCTCACTGTTTGTACTGTGACACACTTGTCGAGATGAGCGACGTGAACGGTAATATCAATATAATATTGTAATAATTAAGTTTTGATAAACCTATGTAGTCTCAATGAACGAATCCCTATCCAACTGCCTTTTTGCTTGGTATTGATTGTTTAACATCAAATGCAATTAAATTTATCACACTTCAGTATTATTACAAAACAATTGAATAGAAAAAATTCAAAGAGTATTGCAAAATATTTCTAGTTCTCTAAAATATAATATGTAAGATTACCTTTTACCTATATTAAATTAAGACATACCAATACTTCTTTACAGTGATAAATGATATAAAATCGCATAAGTCTTTTAAAGTTAGTAGTAATAATATTAAATTTATTAATTTTTATGAAATTGAATACAATATAAAAGAAATCCTTATGAAATAAATTTTTTTTTTATTATTTTTCACAATATATGATTTTTGTTATGAACACACAATTGGTTTTTTAGGCAAATGTTTTTTACACAATATCCCCTGATATAATAATCTGGCATTGTTGTCACTGTAAATCAGACACTGTGTAGCCAGTATGGCGAAGTCATACATTATTTTAACATTACAGGGCAATGAGTACTTCTTACAATGTACACAACGGGCAAGTAAATCAAAAAGATGCCATAGTGTACGAGGAATATGTTGTCTCTTAAATCTTATGTTGCATTCAACTAAGCGAGTTAATGTCAAATAAGTTAGTTCATTCACTATCGGCTTGTATGGATCTGTTTCTTCATATCCATGCGATCTCATATACAACCCAATGTGGTCGTATTGCCGTACTTCAGAGAGTGGTATTGAAAACTTGTTACCCGAAATGTTAAGTGAATGGAAGTCATGGAATTGTAGAGATGTGGGCAAATACATTAGCTTGTTGTTAGAAACGTCCAACTGCTTGATATTGAGTTGATCGATGTAATGTGGTAAATATTCCTAAAAAACAAATTAAATATTTTTATCGAAATAAAATCAATTTTCTTGCCAAATTTGTACAAACGATTGTAATGAATTACTTATTACAATATTTTGTACTACCAAAAAGAGTATATATCAAAAAAAAAAAAACCAATAATTTACATTTTAAACAATATGTATAAGAGTATTATTTCCATCTACAGTAATAGTGAAAGAAAATTATAATAATTGTTTTATCAATGCAAAAAAATCTAGAAAAGAAAAATAATGTTTTTAAATCTTAACCTAATTTTATTATTTCAACAGTAAACAAATACCGTTTTTGATATTGTAAGAAAATAAAAAAAATACATTAATTATTCAAATAAAAGTTTCGGTAGATAAAAGTATATTATAACGAATTGAGAATAAAAATTACCAGGTTATTTCTGGCCACGGACAAAATCTGCACTCCTTTCAAGAACGACAATTCAAACGGCAACTTGTTTAAACCAATGTTATCCATTTTCAATACTCTTAATGTGTGAATAATTTTATCCTTGCTCATCCAATCCCAGAGCGAGTCTCTATCATAGGTCGTCGCTGTTTCCGACACTTTTAAGTTGTTTAAGCTTAAATAAACGATAGGTAAATCGCCAATGCGCTCGGGCAATGTGTTCACCGTCACGTTTTCCAATAAAAGTTTCTGCAAATTGTTCATGTTCAGTATACGAGTGTCAATAAAGTTGGTGGTGGCCTCGAAATATTTGCTTGATGGATCGAAAATATTTGTCACACTTGTTCTTAAGGCAGCCAGTGACTTGGGCATGCGTTCCCTATTACTGACCACCACGTTGTCCCCGTCGAGAATGCAGCGGATTTGACGTGCGAATGACATTAACAAATTCTTGTCGTCGCTTTCTAACAACAACTGACACTTCGGCTCCTTAAACAGGAATCCCATTTTTCCCTCGACCACGAACCTAAAGTACATTTTTTCTATGTTGGAACACTTGTAATCGATACAGTTTGGAAACATGGAATTCTTCACGGACACGAAGTACACGTTGTTCACTTTTTTGGTCAATATGAACGATTTGAGCCAACGTTCGGTGTTCCGTCCGGACCTTTCGAAGTTCAAATCTTGGATTTTCACTCTGCCCGTAATCAACATTTTCGCGTCTCGACTGTTGTTAAATTAATACTGTAAACAATTAATCTTGATATTTTATAAATTTTAAAACGATTTTATTACGCGCCAATGCGCGAGAGAGTGAAAAACAGAAGACTGAAAAAACAACGGTCACAGGTCTCTTCGAAATGACGTACAATTCACTTTGTTCTTGTTGCGACCACTTCTCCGACGCCACCGCAAAAGAACAGCTCCTGCAACAGTTACCCGGTTATAGGCATTATAAAAATGAGTTTCATATTATACCGCGGTTATGGCGTTATAAACGTTTAATGCGCGCCAAAAATTGAAAAACAAAACGCGTCGATTACAATATTACGATCATCGGGACATTTCCGAATATTATTGTATAAGGAGCTAAGAAAAATTAAATAATACGTGTTATGTAATATTAATAATAATATCCTATGAAAAATAACAAAAATATAAAAAGAAAATTTGTTTGAACAAGAAAAATTAAAATATCGTTTAAACTGAATAATTATATAATCGATCATACACACTTAAAAATAAATTCACATTGGTAACGCGGCGATCATCCCTCCTGGACTCTTATTATTATTATCATCATCATCATCATCAGAAATGTATCGGCACAACATACCCGCTCAAACACATTCGAAACATTGCTGAAATGACATTACCTGTTCTTCGTTAATATCAATTATTTTCAAAATTTTTTTTTTTTTTTTTTTGTTATTGTCCAGAAGAATTAATTATACAATATTCACCATCGACTTTTAACTATAAAAATATATCTGCTGTAATTTGTATTCTTTAATGAAACGCGTTTAATAATATAAAAGTTTGGAAATATTTGGCCAAACAAGAAACATTCGTTATATTCTTTATAAATATTTATATGACAACGAATGTCATATATGGAATTTTCGTTATAATTCTTTATTAATACTAATCGTAGTGATTTTTTTCAGCTTTTATTCGTTTCCATTGCATTATTTTTAAATTGGCCCACAATACTTTTTTTTTTTTTTTTTTTTTAATTTCTGTTTTTCCATACGACTGCGAATTGCATTCGTATTAACTATAGTTGGGCATATCCTCAATTTTGATACTCTGGATACACTTCTTGTTGTAAAAAGTGTTTTTGAAAGTAATAATTATAATTTTTTTTTTTTTTTTTTAGAAATATTTGCCACATTTTTTTTTTTTTTAGTACATTTCACAAAATAATTAATAGTATAAATAAGCAATATTCTTATAATAATTTCTGACATAAATTTGAACAATTTTTCGCACTTCATAATTTGATACTATACGCTCACAAAACAAAATATCGTTTTATTACAAATATTTTATTTTTCAAACATTAATGTCTACGAGTTCGAATTCAAAATATTCACTTTTTGCAGTATTTGTAGATTTTGTTGTTCGTACTACATATTATATACATTATTCGAGTATATCCACACATTTGTTGGTTAAGTATCACCACTTATTGTTAATTGTATGGACTTATGTCTTGTGCGTGTATAATATATATATAGTTTATTAGCTTTGAATGTTTGATGACATTAATTATTGTATTTCGCTTTTGTTTGCTGAAATTTAGAATGTAATACGCACTATATATATATATAAGTGTACCTACATATATAGATTGTGTGGAAAGTAACCCAACGCAAAGTTAGCTTTAATTTATATTCTGAATGGGAGGTCTCTGTATAAGGATATATATATATTTGTCTTTAAAACTAGTAGATTGGATATATGTTGCTGTGTTCCATTTCAAATGAGGTTGAACTTAAACTCGCGTGATATTAATATGTATTCAATATTTCGAGTGTAACATTTATGGTGTATGTATGTTGTCGATTGTTTTGAAATCGAGTTTAAAATAAATATTACTTGTTTTGTACGTGCAGCGTGAAATCGCCATATATATATATATAATAATGTGTTTTGATATAATAAATATAGAGAAGCCAAAAGAGTTAATTAATTTATTTAACATTTTGTTTAATTCCCTTCACGATACACGCATCATATATATCATACAGTACCTACTGTAGACAGAAATTTAAATTTTCTTCTCTTACTATTTTCAAAATTGCTACATGATACTACAAATCGTCAGACAAATATCAATATACTTATAATAATAATAGAATATGGACATTACACTATACTTAGTATAAAATGTAATAAACGCTATTTTTCATATTAGAAATAATAAAGTTTAAACACAATATTTTTAAAGTCTGGTATTTTGAGTTGTATTTTTATGTACTTTAACAATTAAATTATATAATTATATATATGCTAATAACAATGTACTATACATATTACGTTATAGTTTTTTTAAAAAAAAAAAACAAATTTTTTTCATATTTTGTTAAACTAACAGCAACACATGCCTTAAAATACAATTTTTCAGAAAGACTAAAAAACTGTTTAATTTTGAAAGTCTAAAAATGTTAGCAATTTTTGTTACTATAATAAGTTGTTATACTTACAAATTTATTCATTACAAACACTATTTTATTATTGTTATTATATTATTTAATGTAAATACGAATTATTCACAACTTATTTTTAGATATGTTTAAATAATAACATCATGGTATAAAAACATTAAATATTTTATTTTACCAGTTTTTTGATTTTATATTATATTAAACCAATTTAATAACCAGTCTCTTTGGTTTCATATAAAATAATAATCATACAAAATAACAATTAACATACTATAAAGCGATAAAAAAAATTAACTATAACAATACAAATTGCACTAAAACAATTTAATAACCAGTCTTTTGGTTTCATATAAAATAACAAACAATATTATATTATTAGTGATTAGTAAAAAATTATATAAATAGTATACATATAAAAATTCATTATTGTTAGTTAATAATATAATACTTAATATTATATTGCACCTATTAATTAAATGTCATAAAATAATATTAAAATTCTTTGATTCATTAGACATTTTTATCACATAAAATTATGATCTATAATGACTAGTATTGATAACTATAAAAATATTAAATTTTACCCTTAGGTTTAAAGATGAAGCATCTCAAACTGTCATAAAATGAATGTGTGTCTAATGGAAGAGATGGTTTGAGTTTTTGTAGATCTTGATATTTTGATAAAGCGATATTTAATGTTTTTTTTATAGAGGTTTTCATATTTTATTTCATTCTGCATTAATACTGATTTTCGTTTAACAGGTATATTGTCATAAGCAGGGCTAGCATTTGTATGCAACAACATGTTTTTTTTTGCTACGTCCAAATGGAGTTTTAATGAGTAATGTCCACGATTTGTATTATTCTGATTAAAATGGTAGTATTTTTATTTTGCGTGTTTTTGCATATATTGAGCTTAATGCATATGTAGTATGATCGTATTTATTGTATTTAAGCCGGGTAATATTTTACTATTATTATAGTATTATAATATGCATAATAAAATGGGTATTTTAGAATTTTTTATTGCATACAAATCCTAGTCCTGGTCATAAGTTCCATCAAATATTAATTTGTATATAATTTTCTTTGTGGTTGGATTATAAAGTAAGGATGTAATATCCTTTACTTCACGATCCGCTTTTGTGTGACTAGGCCTAATAGAAAAATAGATTTGATTTGTTTTGAAATTTAAAAAAAAGTCATAATTTAACAATGTATCCTCCCATTTGTGAAGGAGGTTTTCTTGCTGTTTTGGTTATTCTAATGTAATCTGAAGGCAAGTGTATGTCTTTTCCTTTAAGTTTTCTCTCGATGAGGCTGTGAACACTATCACACTGTATTTGAGTATGTCCTTTAACGAGATACTTTTGCTCAATAGTTACTTGATGTTTAATTGAAAAATGTAATAATAAAGAATTTGTCATAACAATATTTCGATTTTGATATCGACAACCATCAGAGTATATGATTATGGGTTTTTTTTTCACTAAAACAATATTTTCCAAGTGTTTTACAACTATAGATATGAAAACTGAAGACGCTAGTTCACCACTGCCTTCATGCCACCAGTAATTTTGACAATCTGCAGCTGCATTATTATAAATTATCATATTATTCACTTTCAATTTCATTAAATAGTACAATGCACTTGTTTGCAGTACAGGACAAATTTTTACTGATTGACAATCAATCGTAAGTACAGTACAAGACTTTTTCCTTTGGCGAGTTTTGTATCCTTCTCTATTTTTTCTCTTGCCCTATCTTAATGGGCAATGTGTTCAGCATAATCATTTTCGTCAACTTCACCAATATTAAAAGTGATACAAAAATCACATAAATCTTTACGTGGAAGATAAATAGACAGTTTATTTTCAACCATAAAGTTTGATAAATAACAGTTGTTTAATGGAACCAAACTATCTTCAATACATTTCAATTTGTAAGCATCCATAATTTCTTGTTTGCAGTAGAACGGTACTTCAAGGTACAGTCTGTCAATCTTACTTTTACAATAATGTGATGGCGTTTTTGGCAATGTAGAGAACCAGTTCTTTACGTGATTAATCCTTATTGCTAATGAAGCATTTTGGCGTGGTGAAATTTCAACAATGCTGCATGATTCTTGTGTCTTTGCTTTCTTATTTTTCCTGGTAATCCATGATTTGCTTCTTTTATCCAATTTTGAATCATCCATTCATTCAATCCGAGAATATTTAAGAACATTATTTTACAAGCTTGAAGGCATTCAGAAGAACTATGCTTTAAAAAACAACTGAATGTATAAGACCTCCTGCTTTCATTGCCAATTGCTTTCATTTGCAAAATTTGTTACTATACTTGTTACATACGTCTTTTTTTGCTCCCAGGTAGTAGACCAATAAGTTTTAAATATATCACTTCTCATTTTTTCATTAAATTATTGACAAAATCTTGAGTTAATGCATTTTTTAGAACTACATCTTGGTTTCATAGTTCTTTCACTTCTTATTTTGTTATGTTGAACAATTTTACCATTCCTACTGTAATCCATGTAACCCTCTCCATACATTTTTCTTTACTGACTACGTTTTCATTTCAATATTTTTTTTTGTACTGTGTTTCCTCTTTTTACCAACAAAACTTTCACAATCGGATAAATTAATTTTTTCTGGTCTTATGGTATTTACATTAGCTTCACTTTCATTACTCACCATCATAATATTATTGTTTGCATTGTGGTTTATTAAGTGACACGTTTGGTTTTCTATAATAATTGAAGTTGATCCATTTATTTCATGATTACTGCTTATAATGATATCAAATGAATAAGGTTTAATTAACTCATTAATTGTTTATATTCATCTCTTCTAAATCCGATTTCTCTTCAAATGATTCGATATTATGCTCCAACAAATTATTTTCGTTGATCAAAGTATTGTGTAAAATATTATCAAGGTTAATTATTTAAGTTTCATTAACGGGTATATTAGAAACTTGTTGAAGGTTTATCCGATTCTTTTTCATTAGTGTTTGAAAATATAACATCCGCATTTAAAATTATGGTAGTTAAATCAATTACTTTATTCATCTGAGGTGAATTAGGACGTTCTCGTTTCTCATTGGAGTTCTGTAGAGCCGAGTTCAAAATATAATTAAGACGTTGTTTTGCCATTTCAACTATTAAAAAAATAAGACAATAACATATTTATTATACTAAACAAACAAAATCATAATTTATTATAATACTCTTGTTAATTAACACACTATTTAATAATTAAATAAAGACATAGATATTGATGATATATCTTTACAAATCGCACATTAGTAGTTTAAGTATAGAATATTAACTTACTTTTGAAAAAATCAGTCTATTAGAGCAGTACTACGTAACTGTGATTATTTGAAAATTTTTTACATCTGTAACAATACGTATGTGAAAACAGAAATAAAATATCAATTATTAACGTAGATCCTCCTTTTAAATGTTATGTTTGATTGATTTTATAGTAATGAAATGATTATTCATGACTTTAAAATAACATATATACTAATAAATAAAAATAATAAAAATATATGAATAATATTACTTTATCTCATTTTATTATTTTATTTTTAGTTATTTGTCATAGTTCACGAGTTATGAAAATGTTAAAAGTTTAAAGTATTTAATAACGATTAGAATCTTACTAATAAAAAACAAAATGTATGAATCTATACTTTTATATTTTATTATTATAAGTTATATATCATAACTTACATGTTCATTGTAATTATAATCAAAACTCACATGTTCCACAAACTTCTATCTTAAAAAAAAAAGTATTTAAATGACGAAAATCGTATTTTTTTTATGAAAAATTATACAAAAATGATGTATTTTGGTTTGATTTAATGTTACGGTACGTATCCTCTAGTTTTTGTCATTTTCTGAAAAAAGTGATTTCTGGGACATGTGATTTTTGATTCTAGCCTACTCGATTATCACATTCAGATACGTGTTATCACTATAATCCATTTTATGAGGTTATCAATATGTTTTCGGAAAATATGGTCATGGAACATTGTACGACAAAGAGATTCTAAATATTTTGATAAAAAAAAAAATCGAAAATTTACAGTTACGTGATGTCGTCGCTGTTAGGATAACGATTTATTTAATGTTCCACTAATTCTATAATATTATAATATCATAGTATAGCACGAAAAATGTACGACTGATTTCGTAAAAATTAATTACGTTTCAATGCTGTAGCCGAGAAGTTGAATGCATTTTAATTGATATACACTTTTAATTAATTTATATACAATTTTAATTAATTTTAATTGATATACACTTTTATGGTTACTAAATTCTGTGGACATCAATTAAAATTCGTACTTATAATTTATAACTCGACGAAAACACGAAACAGCACAAATTTAACGAGTACCACCAAGTATTACCCGTTTTGTTTTTCTGTGTAATACATAAAATTATTATTGATAGAAATAACAATTTTGGACTGTGGAATATATACGCCCTCCGGGGCTTCCTTGTAGTTCGATAGTAAAATGTAATAGTGTATTTGAACATTTAAAAATAAATAATATTCCCGATAGTTTTAAAATCGCGGATCAACATTTGAAGACTATTGATTGAAAACATTATTATAATACTTGACTCGGATCTTTATATACATCTTTCACGATTCCAAAATATAATTACATAAAATGTGGATTTTTCGTTCACTTGCCGCAGTGTTTGATTGTTATTATTCAGTATTGAAAAGAAAATTTTTTTTTTTTTTGAAACATATGCAAACACCATAGCGGGCGAATTAAAAGGAACAGTCGCCCTGCAGCAGTGACATATTTGACGTGATTTGTTTTAATCCGAGACCGCGTCAGTTTTGCTTTGACCTCAAAACTTTGGTCAAAGCAAAACTGATGATTTCCTGGAATATTGTCAAAGTCGAGGGCAAGGATTCAAGGATTTCAACGATTTACTAGGCGGAATGAAAAGAGTTTGTAGGTAAATGTTTGCTACTTTCGAGACAGTTTGAACTCTTAACTCGGAGTGTAGAGTATATTTATGTGGATTCGAGACGTAAATGTGATGAGCGTTACGTAATCATACGGTAATGGAATATAGATTGGAGAGTTGTATTTTGTAGATGTTAGGTTTCTTTGTAGTACCTCATATAATATAATAGGACCATATTGGTTTTAAAGTTTGTTTTTTAAACCGAATTCAGAGTGCTTTCCTAAAAGCGGGTAAAGTGTTTTGCGTCTGGTGTTTAACAAGAGCCGTTTTTGTTCAATACGCTCCGCTCCGCAGGTTAAACGGAAATAGTTCCTCCTCCAACTTTATAAATAATTTTGTTTACGAAAAATGAATCATTATTAAATAACATTACCGGATTCATAAATGTATCGATAAACATAAAACAATTATTTAAAACGACTGGGTATTTATTCGAAAAAAAAATAAAAAAAAAAAATAAAAATATATATATTATTGATACGCTGCTATTGCAATTAACAGTACGATTTATATTTTTATATAAAATATATATATTTTTCGTCGTTGTAAAAGTGTTTGTATTAATTAACAATTGACACACGGTCTAACATAATGACGATATTATTTAGAATTTACAAACATTGTCATTTGTCACGTATACATTATTAATACGTGTAAACAATTTTCGATTGAACTGTACACATGAAATGCGTTATGATAAATATAATATTTACTTTTGCGGACATGTTGTCGACGCGTGATACACAATGACGAGTTTGAAATGTATTTCCTGTAACTGTAAACATTTAACGACGATTGTTTTCTCTAATATCATTGAATCATTATGAAATAATTTGTATGATATTAATTTGATTTTATTAGAACTTTTCTTTTTTTTTTTGTAAAATGGCCATATAACATTATATTGTGTTATATGAACGCGCTTATACGTTACCATTTTACCGGCGGCGGGGGAGGGAGGGGAACGGTGGCCGTAAGTTTGACAGAATCGACAAAATAATACCGAATAATAATAATAATAATACGAAGGAAGGAACAGAATAAAAAAAAAGTTCTAGCGAGAACTCGGTCAGGAGAATGTGTTGGCAATTTTATAAATACTACGTCCCAACTAATAATGTATTCTGCAAGTGTTCAATAGCGTCGTTCCGTTTTTTTCCCCTTATCATTGCTATTTTTTTTCCTTTTTTTTTTTTTTTCGTCACCCGCGGCCGAAACTTTTCTCCCCCTTTTTTCTTTCCGCGCATACTTCAGTTTTCCAACTTCAATATAATATATATACTATATAGTCTCGTGTCTCGTGCAAAGGGGAATAAAGGTTTCTGGTGGTCTGTAAAAATCCTCCGAAGAAATGTAAAAAAAAAAAAAAAAAAACAAAACCTTTGCTTGTCATCAAACGCCTGTGACAAAAGGAAAAATAAATAAATATTTCAACCACAATTAACTCGATCGTATATTATAATATTATTATTTTTAAATACTCTAAACGTATTATTTAATGTCGAAGTATTTTATTATTACGTAGATGGGATTTTTGTATACAGGTATTTTCTTTTTCAGATGATATTTTTGACAAACGATGTCTGTCCGTGATATATTGTGAATATATATATATATATATAACCTGCAGGGCTATGCGCATATTTAATAAGAATTTACTGCTTATTGTATGGGAGAAAATGATTTCGATGAATTCTGTTTCGTTTGCATATATATATATTATATAAATGCGCGATATTTCGTAAATTCTTATTATTTTTTTTTTTTAATAATAATAATAATTATATATTTTTCGACTGTATCACGTGTTCGTATTGAACGAACTACAGACTTACGTCAATGTTTATATAGGATCGTTCTCCGAATACGAAATATGATTTTCAAAAATCGAAATAATAATAAAATTCGAACGGAATACGACGGGTTTTAATTTGTAAGAACGACGTTTTGTATTTATATTAAAGAAAAAAAAAAAAAAACCTCGATATTAAAATATATGAGATATATATATATTAGATGTTTACACCTGTACAAGCAGAACGAGCAGGTGATTTTGAGCGACGAAATGTTCGGTCGGTCCTATAATGGAATTGTATAGAAAATCTTCCCGTTCCGATACTGTTACGCCGGGCGGAGGCGGGGCGGGGGGGGGAAGAGGCTTTCGCGAATATTCTGAGCCGGACACTGCGCCCCACTGGGGAGTCTCGTCGTCGCCGTCTCCGCCGCGTATTCGCACAACTCTGCGGCGTTTTCCCGCGATATTTTCATACGGCCGCGGCCAAGCGCACACACGACTACTACCCCAATACGGGGGCACAACCGTATAATATTATGTATAACCAGGGCCGTTCAGAGGGGAGGGGGCAACGGGACCATTTTGCCCCAGGCCCCAATTTAGGAATATTTTGAGGGGGCCCCCAAAAGACTAAAATGTCCCCCGATAACAAATATCATTTTCGTTGCGTCAGTCACATATATGTAATAATACTCCTGTAATCTATATTATATTGCGATAACGAGGCTCGTTTTGCTACGGTAGGCGATGTGCAGACGATATTATTAGACCAAATTAATAGCCGATACTATATATACGTTTTACGTGATTTCTTTAAATAATTATTATGACGGTCGAATGGTCGAAACCAAATTAATTTGCCCCAGGCCCCGAAAAACCTCAGGACGACCCTGTGTATAACCATATAATATACTCGTACCTCGCGCGCGCGCGGGGGGGGGGAGGGAGTAGAGACTTTGGAAGCGATGTCGAACTAGCCGGCGATGAGACTGCGTTTTAAATTAGATTCGCAATCCGCGTGTAATACTGTATAATACGTATGTATATACATAACACGACGTAGTGTAGTTTGCGAGGGGATTGAGCGTACACTACACCGGCGGAAAGAGCCGAGAGAGAGAAGTAGCGAAACGTTGTACAGTTTCCGCGTTACATTATTCATGATGATCTCTCTCTCACTCTCTCTCTCTCTCTCTCTCCGTTCTGCTGCTGCGGTTGTTAACGTTATTTTTGCCCTCTTCTTTTCGGCGCCCTTTTCCATATATGTGTATGTGTGTGTGTGTGTGTGCGTATATGTAATGCAGACCGCTGTATCGGACTACCCGTCTGGTGTCGGAGTGAAAGCAGAGAGCGCGGGAACAACCGGGAAACCGCAGCGGCATAATTATCGCGGGGGAATCGTATTGCGCTCGCGCGTTTTCTTCTTCGTCCGTTCTCCGTCGCTCGCGTTCGTAGACCCGTTTCTTCATAATACGCGCGCGCGTCAGCAGCTGCTGTTCCGACGCGAAACGTCAACGCGCGTCGTACGCATTATAATATCCGCGTGTCCGTTGCATAAAACATATTACGACGACATATTGGCCGCGAGAACATCCGCCGCCGCCGATGGCGAGCGGCGCGGACACACGGACAAAACAACAGCGTTTTCTCACCATCGGTTAACGAAGGTCCGTTATTGTCCATATTATTATTATGCGGTCCGTGTGGGGAGGGACCACTCAATACCGTCGTTATACCGCCGAATGTCTCGAGTACCGGCCGGGCCGATTCAACGCGGTATACCGCGGCGACAGTGGTGACTGGTGGTGGTGGGCGCCTAAAAAATAAATCCTACGCTTTGCCAGTAAAATACTTGTTGAAATAATTATACGTTTACTGGTTAGAATATCTATTTAAATAATAATAAAATTAAAAAATTTCGAAAATAACATTTTAAAGTCCAAATGGGAGATGGGGGTCAGCGTCAGAATTTTTTTTTTTGGAACCGACAAAAGGAGTATAAAATATTTATCGGTGTTTATTTATGTAGTACGAGTAGTTACGAAAAAAAACTTTTAATAACACGTGAAAATTCGTTAAATTTTTAATTCTCTGTTCAATTATTATTATTATTATTATTATTATTATTAAACGCTTACTGAGGTGTTAACGAGTTATTATATTATAATAATTGTCTAGACGGAGAAAACAAATTCAGAGTTGTCCGTGCGACTCGTTTGTCTAAATAACACGGGCGTTAGGAGAAATATTTCGCGTTATTTATGTAAAACTGTAACGCGAAAGATTTTTCTTTTTTATTATTAAATTTAAATTTGATTTATCCGTTGTATAATGTGTGTGTGTGTGTGTGTGTGTTAGAAAATAATTGAAACATTTTTACCGTTTTTGCGAGGTTTATTTATGGTATTATTTGTTTCTTCTCTTTCTCGTGTTGTGCTTTATATACGCGTATAATATTTATTTATATTGAATTCGTATATTCTGCGTGCCGTTCGCACGTCGTCGCGTATTCGAGATTTTATTTTCCCTCGAACGTTTTCCTTTGCTATAACATATTCGGCCGTTTTCCACTGTATTATAATAATAATAATACATCGGGGAATCGTTAATAATATAATACGCGTTATGTAATAACGATAAAATCACACGTGAAATATGTTAATCGTAAATAATAAAAAGCAAAATCCGTTATTACATACACTTGTATTTAGTCGACGTGATTGTTTCTTTTGTGTCTGCAAGTAAATTCGCGAAATATTTGAAAAAAAAACAAAGTTTTAAAATATTGAGCAATAGCACCGGGGAAAATTTCGTTGTTACTGCGTAAACGGTTTGTAAATTACCATTTTGCGGATTCTTTACGTTTTTTTTTTGCATCCGGTAAATCATGAATTAAAAAACAAAAAACCAAGAAGCAAACCACGTAAAAATGATCTATCTCACCAATAACGCTTTTTTTGTTTCCTCACTACAGACAACTTTCGGCCAGAAATAATGTTTCAATTTTCACGAGTATACCCATTTGTCCGGTATCGAACGTTTCACAGACATCATATATACTCCCGAGAGAACCAAAAAAAAAAAAAAAAAAACAAAAAATTTTGTCAAAAACACATGCACAATAATTTCAGGATCCACTTA
The DNA here is from genome assembly GCA_032441825.1 of Chaetogeoica ovagalla. Lineage (NCBI taxonomy): Eukaryota > Metazoa > Arthropoda > Insecta > Hemiptera > Aphididae > Chaetogeoica > Chaetogeoica ovagalla. The sequence goes on from CM063736.1 coordinate 9,646,572, forward strand.
AACAAATCCAAAAGCAACTGTTTCTTAAAAGCACGATTACGTCTATACGCGTTCATACGTCCATTCCCTCTTTTTACGATCTTAACATTTAAAATTAGATTCAATGGGCGATTTCAGTCGATACGGATACGATAAAGTCCTACAAACACATATTCCAACGCTTTCATACGCCGGTTACGTTCAATTGTTCGTGCGTCGAAATTCTTCCTTTTTTTTTTTTTTTATACCATCGCCTCGAATACAATTAATTAATTTATTTAATAATATAAACGCCAATCGGCTTTTTTTTAACGGGTAATAACATGGAATACGAGAAACAAAACATTAATTCGGTAATATACAATTGTGAGTTATTTAAAAAGGAATAATAATGAGGAATAAATACAATCAAATAAAAGTGAGCGACGAATTTGGCGTCACGCATCGTCCTTATAAGAAGCGCGTTTCGCACAAAATTACTCCAACAATGTGGTAAGTGAAAGGGACCTTGGAATCGGGAATGTTGAGCTCTTTGAGCGAACGCGGAGTGTCCATATCAAACAGATTCCAAATAAATCTGATGCCGAGTTCCTTTCGTTAATTGTGCAAAGAATCAATTTACAAAAAAAATTCCTTGTAATACTATAATATTATGGGTTGGATGCGCAAGTTATTTGGTTGGTAAGCAGCAAAACTTAAAAACAGATTTTGAACGTGATTAATTCGTCGAATGTCGACGGCCGTGTATGGAGACCAGATCGCTACGCCAATACTAGACTGGTATGTAATAAAGAGAGACATTCAGTAGAGTCAGAGTTACGCGAGTGTGTCTCCCAATAAGACCGGGGACACGGTGACGCGCTATACTAATCGTGCGATCTATATAAGGCCTAAAATCAAGAGAATAGGAACGAAAATTATCCCCGAATCCGTAGGTTGGTTAACACGTGCCAGAGGTATTCCGTCGAGCGTGTAGTCGGTAATCGATCGTCGTACGAGAGTGCGGGAGAAGGACTATTATTTATAATACGAGGGTCATCCAGAAAGTAAGGTTACAACATTTATATAAAATAGAAAAATGAGTATATTTCAATGAAATTTTCAGGATACATTATAAATAAAACATAATATTTTTCTACATAATCACCATTTAATTCAATACATTTTTGTAGTCGGGGGACTAGTTTTTTTTATACGAGTGTCATAGACTTCTCCCGCCAACCCTTTCAGCCACTTCTCCACCGTTTGCTTGACCCCGTCGTCGTTAGAAAGACGTTTCCCGCCCATAAACTCCTTCAATTTGGCGAATAGATGAAAATCTGATGGTGTCAGGTCAGATGAATATGGAGGGTGGTTGATGGATATCCCATCCAAACGAAGTGAGTAACTCCTGAGAAATCCGTGCCGTTTGGGGCCTTGCATTGTCGTGAAGAAGCAACACTCCACGGCTTAGCATTCTTCTTCGACGGTTTTAAATATTTCTTCTCAGCTTTTTTATGGTATTGCAATACGCCGCAGCATTGATGGTTTGTCGTTTAGGCATGAATTCAACCAGAAGGACTCCTTTACGATCCCAAAACACTGTTGCCAATATTTTTTGGACTGAATTAACCATTTTAAATTTCTTGGTGGACGGTGAAGACGTGTATCGCCACTGAAGTGATTGTCTTTTGGACTCTGGAATATAGTGGCATATCCAGGTTTTTTTTTTATAAAAATCGGATGACCGCTCGGATCTCGCACCGGGGGTACGTGACGGGAGCATACGTCGACCTATTCATTTTAAGAGTTCACTATGACTGAACCAAACATCCGATAAACAAGTGAGTGCTATCGATCAAATCGTTACAATCTCCTCTACATACCAAGTGTGCCTATTTTGAAAAAAAATAATATTTCCCCTGGTCTACAAAACGCATGTAACCTTACTTTCTGGATGACCTTCGTAGTATATTTCGACGAGTTCGCGCGGTACGGTGAATACAATTATTATTATTATTATTATTATTACCATTATCGAGTTAAGTTAAATATAAGCGGGCGTGTAGATTTTTTTCAACTCTCTTCGTCTGAGTCGTCGCCCTTTTCCCGCACTAACTCGTATAACGCACACGTACGCGATTCCGCATAGGCGCACACAATCTCGGCGACGCGTTCGCCGGGCGCAAACTGCCGTTGAAAAGGCCGTCGGCGCGTTCCATTAACCAATTTTCCATGCACACAAAAGCCGGTGGTTGGGGGCGGAGGGAGTCCACGACGAAATCGAAAGCTCCTTAAATCCAATTTAACAACAAGTCCCGGAGGAGAACGGGATGGGGGCGACCGCTGCGGCTGTTGTACGCGCGGTGGTGACTGTTTTGCCGCGACGAAGCCGTGTCTCGTTTCGCAAATTTTGTCGTTTTACAAACGCGGTGCTCACAATTGTTGTTTACAAATACGCGAGCTGATGTGTCCCCCCCCCCGCGCGTTTCGTTGCCAGTAGACGAAAATAAAAAAAAAAAAATGCAAATTCCACCTCTCGCGTTCATTACGGTTATGAAATTTCGGTCAAAACGTTGAAAAAAAAAAATAAATACGTTCGAGTTTTCGACTAGTCGATTTTCGACGTGACACTTTTAACGAATTATCGTAAACGAATACGGGAAATTAGAATACAATATCGGGAGAGCCTGTATGAAAAATGTATTGTGTAATAGAAACTCGTAAACGACGTATACGTCGTCGAGAATATCGCGGATTGTGTCGAACGTCCGAAACGTCTTGGAACGTACGGGAAACAGGAATCGTAAGAGCCACGGGGAAAAAAATAGATACGATATTTTGGACGCGTTACGAGAGGTGAGAAATATATTATGAGATGACACTCGAGTTAATTGTTCGAGGCGAGGTTGCGGGAAAGATAGGGGGAGTGGTAGACCGCGGACGACACGCAGGTTGTACAAAGCTTAGAAGAACTGAACGGTTTCACAACAGTCGAACTGGTGTCGGGGTGACAAAAGACACAGACGACTGGAGCGTAATTAATAGCCAATTGAAGATATGGCGCTTGAAAGAAGAATGAGAATTTATATCTATTTCGTATACATTTCGGCTGCACAATTATTGCGTTCCTACCGTTATCGCGTACTATCGGATTACAAATGTTAATCTCACGATTTCGGAATAATTATTGATGTCCTTGTTCTTAAAATCCGTAAATAAGCATTTAACGCAAACGCTACGAGTCTAGGGACTACTCAGCATCGCGTTAGTGGAAATTTTAAAAAATGTGCGTTTCACTAGTCACGTATTACAATTTTTTTTATTTTTTTTTTATTTGTTTTTGAAAATGTTGTGGATTACGCAATAGTATGCGATTGTTTATAAACAAATGTTAACACACATTTTATTTGTCATTCGTTCAATCGACCGTTACGTACATGTGTATTGCGTGTATTTAGAGTTTACGATGAATGTATGTGCAACATTTATATAATAATATTTCAACGAACACGATTTGTGCGAAATGTGAGAAAATTGTGTCGCGAGTATTGATTTCAACGATATTCGGCGTAAACCTTTAGATTTGCTCATATAACGCATTGGATGGGGCACGTCCAACGGTCCACACTCGAAGATATCTTGCACAGACCGCGAACACACCGTCGTCTCGTGAATTGCGCAATATCTATAAGATTCTGCGATGCAGACGTTAATACAATAGTAGTAGCTCGAGTTTCGTTCGTCTCTCCTCCAATGATATAACGCGTAGTTGTTTCGCGTAATTTTTTAGAATCCTCTATATAGATTTGCTGTATAAATATAATATTTTGCGTAGGTACACGGTGAAAATCAATTTTCAACGAAATCCGAGTTGCTCAGTGCTCGTGGGTTGAAATTCGGATAAACAACAACAAGGGTATATATATGGTGTGTATTTCGGGTTTTTTATTTATTATTTCGAGCACTATTAATAAATTATATAAATAAAACTCACGAGACGCTTCGCGATGTATATGAACGGTTTTTGTAATCGAAAATCGGATTTCACCGAAACGATTTTCATTTAATACATCAAACGCGTTTTAATAGAACTATATATATATTTCGTGCATATTATGTACCAATCTATATATATAAGCGAATGAAAAATAAACGCGTATTTCCTCCGGTCTAAAATTCAATTCTGAAAGCTAATTCGTAAATTAGATTTTGAACATTTAACGTAGAAAAAAAATCATAATTTGGAGATTACTGCGTGTTAAATAAACAAGGAATAAAATTCTAAATCCATTTTATTTTTAATTTCCTCTACACACGCTTTTATATACGTTTGAAAAGCAATTTTAAAGCCTATTCTAATAAAAAAAAAAAAAACATTAAAATCAGACAATTTGCATTTAATACCTTAGCAACGAATTACGAGAGAAATATAATTGTTATGCCCACACACGCACACCGCGACTTTTCAATATTATATTATTGAATAAACCTATTTCGTTAGCCACACACGAATATCGTCTCCTCGCTACATTGTAGTGTGTTCATCAAGTCTGAGTGGATATTTCAATAAAACTCAGACTATTACAAGAATAATACACTCGCGAAACAGGTGTACGTAAAACCGGAGATAAATCGTCGTTTCCGAAACGATTCGTCGTCGACTATGTAATAATAATAATAATAATAATAATAATAATATATTATTTTTATTATTATATATTACTAGCTGTCCTGCCCGGCGTTGCCCGTGCCAAAGATTTGTATTTTTTATTACAGCTGAATTACCCGGCTTCGCCCGTGTACAGTTTTGAACGAACTTGCATCATTTATTAAACTTTAAAATTTTAATTCAATACACATGCTCTTCTTCTCCCTCGCCTCTAACCCAGCCAGTAGCGTATTTTCAAATTTTTTCTCGGGGGTCTAGTAATTTACATAGTTATAGGTAATTATATAAAAAATATATATTTTTAATTCCGCCTAAAATAGCTGACCCGACAGACTTCGTCCTGTCAAAAAGATTTGTAATGTGGCAGTTTTTGTGCCTACGTATTTTAAAAATATTCTCCTGAACAGAACCGTCAACCTGGTGATAGGGCGTTGTGAATAAAAAACATATATAATGATTTAAAAGTAAGTAATCGCTTTATTGTTAATCATGTGAATCATAATTATTATTATTATCATTGTAGTGCTTTGTTTTTTGTTTTTTGTTTGATTACGGCTTTTGCCCGCGACTTCGTCTGCGTGTAATTCGAATAAAAGCAAGGTCTTTATGTATCAATAACTGGTGCCCGCGACTTCGTGTGCGCAGTATTAGTATTTCGAGTAGCTTATATTAGCGTGAAAAGAACTAACATTATGACATTAAAATTATAACATACATAATTTTTGGGTCGTATTTGAAAAATATAACAGTCTGACAATATTGAGATGTTACATTCGCACTGTAATAACGTAACAATATTGTCAACATAAGAAATACAGTAATTAAGCACTGCAAACCCCTAATCATAGGCCTATAGGTAGCTACTGCAGTATGCTTCTATAAACTATATTTAGCGATTTTTTTCCTTCAGCATAAACATGCAGATTTTTCGCTTTGGAAACACGTGAGCAAGCCAAAAGATGTCATGTGGAAGCACGTGTTGTATTTTCTTATGTTTTTTAGGAAACGGCGAGACTCATCTGTTTCATGAGAGAAAAGTTCTTTAAGCGGCTCAACTGGCTCATCTATTGAAGCAAGAGCTACTTTTCCTCCTGAACAACACATGCCCGCAGCTTCTTCTTTCCACTTAAGAGCACCGCAAAATCTACATTCTTTGTTCATAGGTTCTATTTTTATAAGATTGTGGCTTCCGTAATCAAGTGTCTCGTCGTACTCAAATGCAGCTTTGTCGAATACCCCCCACGTGTTTCTTCTGAATATTAGACGTCGCTGTTGTGCCCTTTCAGCAACAGCGCGTCTGCGAGATTCAGCTTCTTCAACGGTTTCTGTAGCTCTTTGTGACGCTATGTAAGTTGCCTGCTGAAGAAGCCGAGCGTGGGACTGTTCAGGTGTCTCAGCAGCCCGTTGAGATGCCAGATATTCAGCGTGGTGTTGACGTCGAGCTTGGGACTGTTCAGGTGTCTCAGCAGCCCGTTGAGATGCTAGATACTCAGCATGCTGTCGAAGGCGGTTTTGAGACTGTTCTGGTGTCTCATCAGCTCGTTGAGATGCCAGATATTCAGCGTTCTGTTGACGTCGAGCTTGGGACTGTTCTGGTGTCTCGGCAGCCCGTCGAGATGCTAGATACTCAGCGTGCTGTCGACGCCGATCCTGGGACTGCTCTGGTGTCTGAGCAGCTCTGTGAGCTACCTCACGCTCCGCCTGTTCAAGCCTTCGCAGTTCGGCTTGTGGAAACGTCTCGTTAAGTCTAGCTACTTTCATAGATCGAGCTTTATTAGAGCTTTGGGAAAGATTAGACTTACGCTTTCGCGGCATAATTATTTCTTAGGAGGTACTTTTTCTACGATATTTTTATAAAAAATAATTGTAATTTGCTGATTGAAAAACAAAATCAAGCTTTCGTTGTATTATTATTACCATAGATACCATAGTATCGCGCGTTCGGTTTGTCATCGTCGTAACTATTAAAATATTTGTCCAAATGATGTATTGTGAAGGACAAAATTTATCTCCTTTAAATACCAAAAGCGATAAAAGTATTCATTTTGATAAGGATCCATTTATTACTACCAAATGTGCATTAGAAATAAATTATCAATTTTTATTGTATTTATGGTTCACTATTTTGACAATAATGGCTTACTCATAAAAGATAGATATATATGGTGTCGCAGAATTTTTTGTAGGACTATTTAAGATAAATATTTTCACCATATATTATATACATGTAGCACTAACTGTTGTTGCAGCACACGCCTGAATAGCTCAGATTGCAGAATTTTTCAGACTTAAATGACATTTATCGTTATATTTTGGACAATTCACACAATATCTTTATAAATTATAGCCTATGTGTTATTCTGATCTATAAGCTACATTACTGTAAAGTTTCATTAAAATCCGTTTAGTAGTTTTTGCGTGAAAGAGGAACAAACATCCATACATCCATCCGTTTCATCCATTCATCGTTATATTTTGGACAATTCACACAATATCTTTATAAATTATAGCCTATGTGTTATTCTGATCTATAAGCTACATTACTGTAAAGTTTCATTAAAATCCGTTTAGTAGTTTTTGCGTGAAAGAGGAACAAACATCGATACATCCATCCAAACAAATTTTCGCCTTTATAATATTAGTAAGGATATCGTGTGTGGGAGTTTTTATTGCCGTAGCAAAATGTTTAAAATCCCTGCGTCCATTTTCAAATGCACAGCTGATTCTAATTTTTTTACGCAATAGCTTTTGTAGGTGCTGGTTTTGAACATCTATCGGAGGGAAATGGATTAACCTTTTAGCAATACGTAAACTGAAAGAACTCATACAATATTTACAATATTTCTTTTTTTTTTATCTCCCATTTTGTGTCATCGCTTTTTAATACACGCTTTTTTCGCGCGCAAAACACATGTATACATTTCAATTGATTTATCGCGTTTCTATTGTTTCACAATATCATAATAATTTAAACGTACACGTAAACGTAACAAATAGTATATTTCGTTTATTACTCAAAAGTTTGTCGCGCATTTACTTCGGAACGTTAGTAAACCTCGACGTTGTTGTTTTATACGTATTCCCGACCTGCGCATTTCTGAAAATTCTGAAACTACCGCGGAGGTAGTGCCAGGGGCCCGCGACTCGGTGGTGTATAATACGCGTGTCCAACGTTCCGCGCAAAAAAATTTTCGCAACACCACTTTTTGATCTCATCTAATAATACCGCAATATTATATTTTATAATACATTAGTTATTACAAGACGAGGAGAAGTATTTCGTTACGTCGTAAAAAGCTAATACAAGTCATCTACGGGAATCGCTTCTTTCCTCTGGAAATCCCTTATTTTTCTTCTTCCTTCTTCTAACAAATACCTTCGAATTATTGTTGTTTAAAAATAATAATAATACATTTTATAATATCGCGAAAAACTAATGCGTTCTATTTCGATTTTGGTTTTTTTTTCTCCGGTGTAGGAGAAATGCTCGCGTATGAATTCGACACTGTACTTTTATACTTTGCGCCAGCAGATTGTATTCGGGTTGATGTGCTTTTATTTTTTTTTGAAATTCTCTCAGTAGTTTCTCCTATTACGTGCGCGCGATGGAAAACTACGAAATATGTAAAAAAAAAAAAAAAAAAAAAAACGGTATAAAATTGTCGGCATATTCAGTCTGGATAAGATAAATTCTCGAATTTGCGTGTATGAGTTCGAAATGTGATACATGTTTAGACGAATATTTTGATCGACGCATTTACATTCGTTAATTTGTAATAAATGTATACTCTATATACCGGCGTCGCTCAGAATCTTTTTTCAATTTTCCGATTAAGAATTCAAAATACGAATGCGCGAATGTATAAGTTTCGACATTCGCGACAGCACCAGTGCGGTCCGTTACCCTCTTTTTATTTATTTATTTTATTTCGCGTATAAAAATAACGCGAGATAATGAAAACATATTTTAAACTAAAAAATCTCGCACATTTTACTGTCATTATTTATAAGGAATATCACATAAATTATTTCAGTCGTTGAATCGCGCAAACAATAATAATACGCACGTTTATTTCAACTCGGAAAAACTTCTCGCCGAGGCGTTTTAGCAGTGGGAACCGACACAAAAGGGCGTGAAACGTTTTGTTTTTCAACAGGAAACAAACATTTGGATTTATCGTTTATGCGGCTCGAGTAGAGAGTGTTTCCGAACCGTTCACAATGTCCAACACCACAGTCAATTGTTTTTGTGTTCAGCTCGCAATATATGAATCGATATTCGTATCGATTGTTGTCATTATACGCAGTCGTCCAATAATAAAAGCCCACAAGTCGTCGTAATAATAATAATTGTTAAAACAAGGAGGAGGAAAGAAGAAAATTTCGACGATCATAATATACCGCCGAATCTTCACCACTTACAATGAAATAATTAAAAAAAAAAAAATATATATATATATATATATACGTAAAAATTACAATTCAATACACGAAATCAATAAGGGAAAACTTTTTTTCACACTTATATTAAAAATTACGCCAATGCGCGTATTGGAAAATCGGGGGAAAAAAATACAACGTTTTACTCTATCGGTCGTGTTAAATTCGTTTATTTTACTGCCGGTTTAAGAGAAAAATAATCCGCCGTCGAGTGAAAATTAAACATAATAATTCGCTCTAATATATACGGCGCAGACGAAAAATCGATATGATTTATGACAATTGCCCCTACCGGAATTTAACGTCTGTATAAAAACGCGTAAGTATATCGAATTTTAAGATCTTGCGAGCATACGGCGAGAAAGCTATAAAATGCGATTTTACAAAGAAGTCTTTTATTTCTGCGCACAAATTCTCCGCTAACAACGATGCACTCGGATAAATGATTTGCATTCCGAAGGGATTGTCTGTGTACCCACACTTTACTTGAAACGTTTTCGGTTTTCTCAGTATATATATATAGTTTATGCGCGTAATTAAAAAAAAAAAAATCGAAAGAAAACACAATTTTCTCGAAATATAATTTATAAACGCGACGGGACATAAAAAAACCTACCAAAACGACGGAGTTTTGATGATCACACGCCGAATGTATGTAACTTTGCGCTGTGTACACGTATATGAAAAAAAAGTATTTCTTCTAATTTTCGACTGTTCAATTACATTTACACGTTATCCACACAAAACCCCCGTCGGCACGCTACGCCGCGCACACACAACGTGTTTATTATTTTTTATTAAAACGTTCGCGGTGGATGATATAAATTTTCGGCGGTTGTAAATCGTCGTCACACTTACACCCGTTCGTTGGCGCGTTTCGAACTCCGCGTAATACCCGTTGATCTAAGCCAGTGATTCCCCCCAACAACTCGACACTGCTCAGCTGATCGCTTTCACACATTTTACACCGTTGGCACCTCAATACGTACTACGGTCTCCTGATACGTCGTATATCGGACGAGAAAATATTGAACACTTATAACACAGTTCCACTATTCGTTGACCAGTAATGTAAGCGAACCTCACTGTTTGTTTAGCTCCATCCGGAAATTTTAGGAAATTTCTTTACGTGTGGCCATGTAGGATGTAACGACGGCGGCGAAGACAGAAAATTAAATTTAATATAATTTTATTATTATTATTATTATGCGATCTGATTTATTATAGATTTTTTAAAAACAATTGAGAAAAAAAAAATTAAAACCATTTACCGGATTCCTGATATGTAGTCGTTTTCTAATAGGTTAAGAATGTGGTAATTTTTTTTAATTTCAAGATTTAGTTTAGGGCAGCGGTTTCCAAACTTTTTCGTCTTACGGCGCCCTTTTGGAACTCAATTTTTCTCATGGCGCCCCTGATAAAACCGATGACCATTTTTTTTTTAGATAAAATAAAGAATAGAACATTTTAAGGATAATAAAAAAACTATTATTTAATTATTACATTTTTATTTTATTATAATCAAAGAAATTATTTTACAAATTTGATTTTATTAGGACTTTATAAATTTTTTAGAAAATATTAAATTAATGGAATGGATGCGCTTGCAAATCACTCCACACGTTTTGAAATCTTGGAATTAAAGTAGACACAGCCACTCTCATTTCTTTTTCCACATTTATTTTTGATCGATACTTGCTTTTTATTACTGCTACCGCCGAAAACCCAGCTTCGCACAAATAGGAAGTTGAAAACGGAATTAATATCCGTTGTGCTTTATCACTTAATAGGGAATATTCGTCCTTGATTGAAGTCCAAAATCGTATTAAATCCATTCAACCAAATTTTGCCTTCAAACTGTTGTCACAAGACAACTCGATAAGACTCTCTTCTTCAATAGAATCAAAATCGGTCGGAGCAATGGAGTTGAACGGATCTTGACAATTTAAATTTAAACGAATCCATGACAATTTACCAATATTGAAAATATTTCTCAAACCAGATTACAAGTTGTGATAGAGATGATCTTCAAAAACGGATTTCATATCTAGAGAGATTTAAGCTCCATTAGATTAAAGATTAAAGCTCCATCTTTATCGTAAGTAATTTGTTTATGGACCAGCGTCGCGGCGCGCCAGTAAAGACGCCGCGGCGCACACTTCGGAAACCGCTGGTCTAGGGGATAAGAATTTAGAAATGACTCAACACGACGACATTACTTGGTGTCAGCGCCCACCCCCGCCCCCCCAAAAAAAAAAAAAAAATACATTTCTAAATACGCTTCCGATCGAGCGGATCCGGTGTGCACGAGATGATAATAGTGCGTCTCCGCTGCCGTGGCTTCGGCGTCGGCCGGTATCGATCCGGAAAACCGCGTGCTCGCCGCCGCCGCCGCCCACACCGTCGTCCGTCACGCGACTGCAGTACGACACTGTGCTATCATACACTTCCACGCGAACTTTTTAATCTAATTCTCTGCAGACGTTTGTTTAGCCCGTCTACTCGCCCACACGCTGACCGTCCGATGGCGACCGTCACGGATACGACGACCGCTCCTAATTTTCGGTCCCGACTGTCGTCGGGTTCGCGACTTTGCGCGCGCGACGGCAACACGAGAGAGCGTACCGCGCCGGCCGTACGCAACTTTCTCGCGAACTCCACTCGCCGCTGTACCCGTTATTCCCATACTAATGTCATCACGACGACGACGACGACGACGACGACGACGACCGTCGGGGGAGCGGCGGCCTGCAAGAGAGTATTACGTCGAGTGTATAAACGAATTACGCGGATTTCTTCGTCGTGTACCGTAGTCCGGCGTATGAATTCTACCGAAAAAAAAAAAAAAAAGGAAATTTATCACGTGTCCGGCGTATGAATTCTACCGAAAAAAAAAAAAAAAAAGGAAATTTATCCAGAGTCGGGGAGGGGGGTTTTTTTTTTTGCCGGGTTTTAAAAACTATATCGTTCGAATTTCGGGGCTCGACGGAGTGTCTCCTGAAAGTGTCCCTTCGCTCGCGCCCCAGCAGCGCGTGTTGAAGAATACTGTTTTTTCGATAAAACGAAAACGGCGTGTTCAAATACCTGAGCATCGATACCTACGTCCTCCGTCAGTGCGCAGAATTCCGCTGTACTCGATCCGCGAAGAGCAGAAACGTCTGCACTCTGCACCGACGCTTCGAATGGTTTTTTTTTTTTTTACCGTAGGCGTATCCCGTTGCCTTGTGAAATCTCGCACACATTTACCGAAAACCGTTTTGGGAACGCTTTCATCGGGATTTTACCGACCTGCGGGTCGTTTCTCTCACTACGTTTAAAAAAAAAAAAACCTAATCGATCGTCCGACTCAACGCGACCCGTTCGCATCAACGTATCAACCGACCAACGGCGGTAGTGATTAATTGAAATTCGAGACTCCGTTGTACACGCCTCGCAGTGTAATCTCGCGACCGCGACGAAACGCGAAACCGCGCGCTGTACACGAAATAATAATAATAATAATAATAATAATAGAAATGCGAGCGTCACGCAGCATCATCGGATCGTATACAATCGTTCGCGCGATACATACACGATGTAGTGGCGAGGAGGACGAGACAGACGTTTGTACGATAATTAATATCCAGTCACACGTACGGGCACAGCGATTTTCTCTTTCTCCGTTCTCGATATTCCCGTCTGGCACGGTAAATAATAATAATTTACACGGTGCGCGCGCTCGCGAGTCCGATGGGTGGTGGGAAAGTAACGTTCCGGCGTCGGTTGACATGCCGTTGCGGTACACGGGAAATTAATCGCCGCCGGTACACCGCGCGGCAAATACGTACGGGGCGGTTAAAGGAGAAATTGATTGGGGGGAAAGAAAACCACACGCGCGCAACGTCGTGCGGAATTTTTCGGAAGAAAATTTCGTAAAGATTTCTGAATTTATTTCGCGAATCGGTGCGAATAAATGAAATTGATTTTCTTTTTTTCTTTTTTTTGTCTTCATTTTTTTTTTTACAGCGGTCTTAATTTCATCAGGCAGTGGCGTATTTAGGATTTTGTCAAGGGGGGGGGATATATTTTATTGACCTGAAAAGTAATTAAAAGTAATAAATTTAATTGCGACTAATAACGCTCAAGGGGGGGGGGGATCTATCCCCCGTATCTCCCCCCCCCCGTAAATACGCCACTGATTTCAGGTCGAATACGCGTAACGGAAACGACGTCCGAGACGAATTCCTTGGGACGGCGTGTTACCCGACCACAACGTCGTTGCAGGCGACCGTCAAACGCCGTTCGCGTTGTGTTGTTAAACATTTTATCCGTTACAATATAACGTCGATGAGAGTTGTACGACTTTAAATCACGATCGCGTGATTTCAAAAAAAAAAAAAAAAAAAAATCGTATTTTTTAGACATCGCGTGTGACGTCTCCGGTGCATGAATTCTTATATGTCTGCATTTTTTGAAAGTTTACTGGCAACTTTTTTTTTTTTTGAAACCCACTAATACCCATACTTGCGTCTGTCGTAATCTATAATTATTCGACGCGTAACAATCCTCCTCGAGTATTGTCCATCGCTAAACCCCCTTCCAAAGAAAAACAAATTAATATATCTCTCTCGCCACGGAACGTTACCCGGAAAGTATTCCGTCAGCTGGTTAATTCCGGTTGCCGTTCAATGTCGGTTCATAATAATAATAATAATAATAATAATAATAATAATAATAATAATAATAATAATAATAATAATAATAATAATAATAATAATAATAATAATAATAATCAGTTTTGGCGCTAGGTTTTGCTGCAGAGGCCCTGGGCAACATATCGCTATCGAAAAGAAAATATTAGCGAAAAAACGTCTTTCACAAATAAATAATTGTCATATACAAATATTAAATACGAGTTGACGTTCACTATTCACTCATGTTTTATTTCATTATTGTTCATTACGCGTATAGGAGTATAATATAATATTACAAAATAATACATACCTATGTCATTTAGCCTCCCCCCCCCCTCTTGGCACATTAGTGTTTCTCGACGAAATTCGCTGTAGTTTTACCGCGCCGTAAAAATAACGCGCGGTAAACTAACGCTCGTGTGTTGCCAGCCTTAAACCCTGTGCAGTACCTACTGCAGGTACTTACTTTTTCATTGCAAAAAAAAAAAAAAAAAAAAAAATGATGGAGTACTACGTTTAGTTCGCGGAGCAGTGGCGATTATAAATGATGTTCAAGGGGGGGAATGAAAATGTAGTCAACTCCCTACGCCAATGGAATATCCACACCGAAGAATTGTTTGAGAATCGTCTATTAAGACGAAATGCGGATGTAGAAAAAGTAAAAGAGATTAGTTGCTTAATATGGCAAAAACGCCGTGTATGTATGTGTGATACGCCCGCCGTGGCTGCAAGACTGAGCGGACCGCTCGCCTCGCCTTGCCTTGTATAATTGTACTCTGTTCCAAGCTGATGCTTATATCAGAGAGCAGGGGTTATTGGATGAGTTACACTGGATTTGTGAGATGTATGAGATAATAGAATGAGATAGAGTCTCTTGACGAATCTTTCTTCGGTGAATGGTCTATTGGTGATTGATTTGGTGTGGGAGTAGTTAGAGTTGAAGACTGCTGATTTTTAATATTGGAGGGATGATTTTTCGATGTCTTCTCGGAGAGTGTTGGTGTTGGTGGAGTTCCTTATGGAGTGGTTTGAGACGAACCAAGGTTGGCCTGAGATAGAGCGGACGGTTGAGGACTGCTGGTTGCGGACCACTACGTTTATACGTCTACGTGGCTACCACCTCTTATTATGATGTGTCGTACCGCTATCTGGTGACTACTTTCTTTTCCGGTTTCATTGCGGTCGACTGACGCGCTGTGTCGCGGTATACGCGGGTTTTAATCTGACGCCGACCGAGCGAACAATAGTGTGCGCGTTTGCTATATTTATTATTATTATTATTTTGCGTATTTAAATGAAATAAAATTACGGTAATGATTCACCTTTCCTCGTTGTACACTCGTTTATACGTTTACTCGTTTATTTGACATTTTCAACCAATTTGTTAACTCTTGCTGGTTTACTCACATTTTCACGTTTTCTGGACCGACCGCCGAGTTTACCGTCAGCTAAGCACTAAACGCTCGACCACGAGCGATGATCAGCGCATTCCATATCCGCTGATCCTCGGTCGAGTACAGTTTTATACACGATGTTCAAAGCGGTGGAATGCTATATGAAAACGGAGCGTAACCATAACATAATTGGACCAATTTACACGTCGATGTTCACCTAACTGACGATTGTACTGTAAACGCGCACTGATTCGCGTGGCTGTTTTCGAACGGTACTGCTGTGTCCGAATCGAAAATAAAACATTTCATAACACGGCATTGAACCCGTGTAAAAATCTGGTATTCATTTTTGTCGAGAACACCAGATTCGATGTAACCAGATTCGCACCGCGCACTGAACCATGATTTATCGATGATCTAAAACGGCGCGTGCGCCTAAAATGTTACTCGGGGTTTGGGTGACACAATTCCCAGCGTTTTACCACCCGTGCCAGTGTGATACCGTTTTCTCACTGCACACGGCTCCCGGTTTTTCGGTACAATACGTCCGTTTCCCTTACCGGTTTCCACATAAATTTCAACACGCCGTTTGGCAGTGAAACGATAATTACCGCGGCGGCGCGTCCTCTCCGTTGCCGGTCCACGAGAACGGGCCAGAACGACGTGCGGTTGGCACGCGCGCGCGGTGTACTACTACTACTACTACTACTACTACTACTACTAAGCGTTTTGTCGCGCACCGTTCGCGCGTACGCCGAGCCCGCGACGTGCAGTGCCAAGAAAAAAATCAAAAACATTTATAATTTGTTGTCGAGTCGCGAAAATTGCGGTAATATAAAATAACTGTCGTCGATCGGTTGCACGGACGCACCAGCAAACGGGGAGAAGACGGTTAGGTTTAACCAGAAGACGGTTGTTGAACTCCGCACGCGAATCGGATTCGGCCAATTGTCTGTTTGATATTCCTATTGTGACCACGCAGGATTCTTTAGCGTTTATAATCGTTGAAATAAGCGCCGAAAAGCATTACACAAAAAGCAATTTAACACCCCGATTTCCCCTTTTAACTCAAAAAAAAAAAAAATAAATAAATAAATAAAATTAAAAAAACGACCGAGTGTTTTTCTTATATATTAATAACTACTGTTCGCATCGCGGACCGCCGGTAAGGACCGATGCGACCAGCACACTGGTAAGCGAACAAATACGAGTCACGCGTTGAAAATATTATTTTCCGTCTTAGTCGGTGGACCATAGAAATACACAACAAAAAATAACTCGGGAGAACTAGAAGAAAAACCCAATTTTTTTTTTTTTCCAAAACCGCGTCGAAAAAAGCAAATATAAACACTTTTAGATTTCATATTTGAAATCGTCACAATGCGTGAAATAACAATCTCTTTATTGGTTTTACGTTAAATCCCTCCAAAAAAAAAAAAAAAAAAAAAATCAAATGTTTGAAGTCCCGAATCCAGTTCGTAACGCGTAATGATTTTTTTTTTTTTTTAAATATTTTTTCAAAAAAAGAACTTATACAATTATACGAGTACAGCTTTCGCGTTACGAATACCATCAGCAATCACTATACATTTTTTATCGCGTCCATTATATTATTACAAACCGAATTCTTCGATAAATTAATAGTCGTTTTTTTGTCGATGATTCACTCGGACAAATGGATGATGACGGGCGCGAGAACGTCAGAGAACGCGGTCGGGCGACTATTAATGGCCCTCAGGGACCCAGAACGGCTAGGCTCAGAGTCCAAGTAAACGGATTAGATTCCTGAACCGTCAACGCAACTTTGGTCAGAGAAAAATTGTACGCCGAAGGCAAATTAAAATGTCGATTTTATGTGTGAAAATCTTTCACATAAACGAATTGAAATATCGAAAGAGGACGCGTGATTTTGAATATTGCAATGTTCAAAAATATTTTTATTTTTTTTCGCGTCGATTTGACGAGTGAAAGGGGAAAAAAATATATGAAAATTTAAACACATTTCTTCTATGATGTTCGTCGTGACGGTTTATCTCATCGTGTGTAGTACACGTCAAATAGGAATTCGGAAATGTTAAAAATATTTTTATTTTTTTTCGATAACATCATATTATGTTTCTTTCTGACGTTAGATATGTTGTATTGTATGGTAAATCTGTTTTTTCTTTCGTAATCAAATTTCTTATGCCTAATATTCAATTCGGAATCGTATTTCTATATAATAATATTATGTCGTATCATATGGATACCATACTGCGTGCGTCGACGCAGCGTGATCACACCAATATTTTCGAGTTTATTTTTATTCGACGATCGATGAGATATGAAAATTGCAGATGGACCCTCGCGTGACGCACGAGCGTTCAGAGCGAAATTTGATTTCTTTCAAACGGTGTATTTGTATAGATTTTAACACGGGACCAGAGCGGAAAAAAGGCTTTCGATTTTTGAGATGTGCTGTGCAGATATTTACATAGTTGATTAAAAACCAAGACGGGGAGGAAAGCGAGATTTTTTTTCCCGACTGCGGAAATGTTATATTTTCTACGAACCTTTCTACGCGTCAACGTCGCTATATGTATATATATCACGAATAGTGTATATTTTGGCGAGTCGTCAACAGGAATACGCGATACAAGTACAGTAAAATATAAAATATATTACAATGAGAGATGTTTTCAAAGTGAATACCGAATAAGACACGCGTTAGATTTCATTTTAATATTCCATGTTTTTTTTCTACGCAATTTCCGACCTAAAATCGCGATTGAATTCGATCTGTTGAATTGCTAATAATCGTATACGGGAATCGTCCGGTTTACGTAAATATATATATATATTTTTTTTTTTGCTTGAAATTCATTTCATTTCATAAGGCGAACGCGAAATAACGGACATTTCTATTAAACGTTTTTATAATAATCAATTGGACGTTTTTAATTATATTCCTAATGAAAATAAACGATATGAAACGCGCGAAAACGTTTTTAAATTATGTAAAAACATTTATACATTAACGATATTTCGTTCGTATATTGATGTATTGATGATATTGTCACGATGATATCTTATTTTATCTAATTAAAAAAATTTTCCGTTTTTTTCAATAATGAAAATAAACACAAATTATTTATACGTCATTTCATTTTCGAAATTCTTCCCTATCGATGAACGCGAGGTTATTATTATATACGATTTTCATATGTATATATGATAACAATAATTAAAGAAAAATCTTTTTTATAATAATCTAAAATTATTAATACGAGTGTATCGATTAAGAAGAATAGGCTTTTATTAAGTTATAATTTATGTTTCTCCCACCGAAAACTCGACTTAGAAATAATAATAATAATGGGGAAAAATTTAATATTTTCGCGGACAAATATGGATAGTGTAATTGTATGTCACATTTTTTCAAATTGGTACGATGTCTGCAGTGCTATAGGTATTAATAATAATAAAACTTTCGAGAAAAAATTATTTAATTCAGTCGCGGAAGACGATATTAAATGTATATATACGAAGGCGTATGTTACGAAATTTCACATGGCACACGTTCCATAATAATATTATATTTTCATGTAAAACACGTATACTTACAAGTTTTCTGTAAATATAAGTTCGTCCGATAACTTTGCGAATTATTAAAACATATAAATTAAAGTCTTGTGCATATATAAAAAATAATTTTTCGTTTAATTTTTCCTTTTTTTTTTTATCCGAATTAATCGTGACGAAAATATATTAAACTATTAATGTAGAATCTTATTGAAAACTTAAACGAAATTCATCGTATTATTCGAATATAGTTTTATTATTATCGATAATATTTGATACATATATATATATATATATATATTATATATTATACCGATACGATATGAAAACTCTTGTGTTTATTTATATAATTTTAAAAATATTCTTTTTGTTTTATTAACGTACCTGTATGAAAATTTTACATGCGTTCGCGTCTCGGTCGGGCAGTTTATTTTTCGTTTTTTTTTTTTTTTAAATATTTTCACGGACCTATTATTATTATTATTATCGTTTAAAGAGTCGTACGGAAAAGTCCTCGCGGCGGCAATTCAATCACACGTAATTGATTACAATTCGATTGCAAAAGAGTCGAATAGGATACCGAGGAGAAAAAAAAAGGAACAACTCCTGAACAAAATGGAGTAGTACGGGCTATTAAAGTGTATTTACGACGACAATCTGAGCGAGATTTATCCAAATACATGTATTGTGCATAGAATTATTGTTACCTAATCCCCGTTTCGGCAACCGAAAGACGGTTGTCCCAAATTAAAGTTAATAAAAACCTATTCGAGGAACACAACGACTCAAAACAGACTATCTTGGCGCACGCAATGCTGTCAATTGAAAAGGAACTCTCATCTAGTTTAGACTTCAACGGGATCTGATTGAAGATTTCGGTCAGAAAGAGAAAAGCAGAAGAGTTCGGTTTTTGAAAGCCTTTGTAACCATTGTGACTTTAACGTACACACATATATATATTATAACATATCCATGTTATATAATTATTTTCTTCTCAATATATTTAACTTATTGCTTTATTTATGGATTGTTCATACATCCGGGCATTTTTTTTTTTTAAATTAATCAATTATATACACGGAAAAACAAACCGAATTTTGGATAAAACAACTGTGATGCAACATAGGTGTATGTATGTATAGTATATGCGAACTGTAGTCGTTAAAACAGTGGTAATGACTGAAATCTGTTCTAAAAAAGCATTAAACTTGTATAGGTTTTAAAAATCTTCATATCGCCCTCCCCCCCGGACAGTAGAGGCGTCGTAAATCACGTGCTGTACAGGTGACTAACGCCGCCCCACTGATCCCGTGAAATTAGAACGATTTCTTAACAGTTTTTTTTTTTTTTTGTTTTACCGTCGGTCTGTCGCAGCGTCACTCGCAGTCGTTTCGCAATAAATTTACCAGCGAATTACGTATTACGCGCGAATCTTATTTATATAGTTTTCTAGACATCGTGACAGAGTCGTGTGTGTTATTGATACGCGTCTAAACAAAATTTTAATCATTTTTAGTTTTCGCGGCGGTGCGTATAGAGCGAGGAGAGCGTATTATAACGCGCGCAGTTATTGGTTTTGCGACGACGTGACTTGTTTTTGAAAAATCTTTCTTCATTTTTTTTTTCCTTTTTCTTTTCGACGACGTAAGAAATACGTAATGTCACAAAAGTTATATATATATATATATATATCGTGTCTGTCGCCCGCGATTTACGGCGTCGACCGTGTGAAGTTCCCCTATAAATTAAACTTGTGCTAATCGTGTGTATACGTATACATAGACGGAACTACGGCCTGGACCAACTGCTAATGGTCCCCGTATTGGTATAAATGTATATATTTTTCAAGAACATATTGTCGTATACGCGTATGTCATAAAACAAATCGGGTACAAGACGCGAAAAAATTTCGAGAAATTAATTGCACGTAATAAATGTTACAGTTTAAACTGTGTTTAACAGTATTACGACTGGCCGTCAAAATCATTATCAGAAGTTTTTGATTTGTGGGTATTTATTTTTAGAGAACGTGGCTTGTGATTAACCATAGGTTAACAATATGCGTACACTATGCATTACGGGTTTTATTATATTGTTGTAATAGTCAATATTGTTACAATATTGACTATTACAACAGTTTATTGACTATTGAGTTTGAACATAGCGTGTGGTAGTCGGCAGATACATAGTGAATTTTAGTTACCTATTACTTACTCATTTGACGACCGTACCTATATATTGATGAACGGACTGTGGGCGCAGAAGCTTGCATGAATATTAGCTGGTTTTCAACATGGACAGGTAAATTAACAATTTCGTTTTTATTTTTTAGGAGGAGCAGCACACTTCTTTTACGCTGATTAGACTTGTAAACACTGGAAAATTAGCCATATCTTTCGATGTTCGATTTTTATATTTGTATCAATTTTGGGCGTATCAGATTTCAAATGGAGAAAGTAGTTCCTAAATAGCGTGTGTCACAACGTTTATGAATATAATATTATATTTTCAAAATCGCAATCAAACGTCAGTAAGTATGTTTAATTTGCTTGTAGTTTTACGGTTGTACAAATAAGGAAATATTTTATTATTCTTATTATTTTAAATGCATTGTTAATAATTTACAAGGCAATTTTTCGTAAAATGTCATGCGTAAAATCAGAAAAATTATCGATAAATCACTGTTTAAAAAAAAGTTGTGTTCTCTATCACCCTCCTCTCTTACTCTGGGTACGATAATTGATAGGTACATAATTGACTTTCATGAGTGGCCCAGTCTAATGAAAATGTCTAGTTCCGCTAATAAAAACTAGTAACACTTATAAGTTACAAGTAAAAAGTTTTCAGATCCTTGTCGTTTTCGATAAGACGATAGCAATTCGTAGAATCGATTCCACCGTGATAATATAACTGCTATAAAATTTAATTGATAGTAAAAATTTAACGAGATGGGAATTAAAGGATTTTCTATAATATATAGTGTATTCGTGTTAAATATTTAGAAATTGGCAGCACTGAAGTCTTTCAAGAAGTAACACGGATTAGATGAATTCATTTGATCCGTGGAAGTAGTGGGAGCGTATTATCACTCAATGTTCGTTTCTTCTTTATTTTTTTGTTATTCATTTCCGCCTCGCATAATACATATAACAATAAAGATTTGTAAAACTAATAGATTCCTCCAGAATCCACTCAGAATCTAAAGTATTGTGAACAACATTTTTTTTTTTGTTCATTTCGACATTCCTACGACTGTATAGATGACTAGTATAATTTTTCGATTTTTTTTTTTTTTTTTTTAACTATTAGTTATTAACGAATATTATTATAATAAAAATTTTATATAGAGCGTAAAATATTCGCTTTTTCTTTTGTTTCGCGTATATATATATATATATATATTATATATCCGCTTTTAATTCAGATTTAACAAGAAAAAAAGTAATTTTAATTAGTCATTTTTTCTGAAGCAATAAATATTTTGTAAAATTACGACTCTCCACATTGAGTCAGTCCGGAGCCATTTATTTCATCAACCCGGCCTTGACTCGTGTAGCTGTTTTAATACATCTGTGTACGGGTAAACATTATAAAAATGTATAATATTATACGAATGCTGGGCTATTGTTTACCACATGGTTGCCATCGCGTTCGCGTAACATTTCAAAAACGACGGAATAGTATTTTTCGCTCGTCGTCAAACGCGATGTTCACCCGTACGTTTCAGTTACAAAACAAACATCGAATCTTCGACATTAAAAAAGTATTAATTATATTATTGTCAAACGTTCGTTGTAGAGGTTTTTTACTACGACGAGACACGACGATGTATTGGGCACTAGCGGCGATTTCGTGTGTCACGGCGTTGTGGGTCGTGACCACGGAAACCGCACCCGTCGGGATAGTGAACGCGCCCCGGATTTGGCACCGCATACATGAGAATTTCGTTGCACAACAACAACATTCGCCGCTAGTCGATGACGCGTGGACGCCGGACGACGATAGATTCCCGTCCGAAATAGATGTGAAGGCGCAGATGGTGGGCGAGCCGCGTTGCTCGTGCAACACGGCCGGCAAAGGGCTGGACGGCACTGTCGCTGCAGGGACGACGACGACACTGACGGTGGCTGCGACGTCTGCAACACCGCGGAAACGTGTCACCACGTCGCCGGACGACGATAGATTCCCGTCCGAAATAGATATGAAGGCGCAGATCGTGGGCGAGCCGCGTTGCTCGTGCAGCACGGCCGGCAAAGGGCTGGACGGCACTGTTGCTGCAGGGACGACGACGACACTGACGGTGGCTGCGACGTCTGCAACACCGCGGAAACGTGTCACCACGTCGCCGGACGACGATAGATTCCCGTCCGAAATAGATATGAAGGCGCAGATCGTGGGCGAGCCGCGTTGCTCGTGCAGCACGGCCGGCAAAGGGCTGGACGGCACTGTCGCTGCAGGGACGACGACACCGACGCGACCCGTCCGTCCGTCGTCAACGACGGTGTCCGCAACACCGCGGGAACGTCTCACTGCACCGCCACCGCCGGTCGGCAACGGCGATGGCACGTCCTTCACCCGTTACAGCACCGTCGCTACCGCAGGGTATTGCCAGTGCGAATGTCACAAGACCCAAAAGTGCAGACCGTTGCGACCGTCACGGCGTCGCCACACCAGACGACCGCCTTACGCGTTCAAGAAGCGGCCCGCCACCCCTATCACCTGCACGTGTCGTCCGACCACCACCGAACAACTGTCCACGTTGCAATGCAGATGTTTGTATTGAAACGTTTGCACGTGGCACACGAAAGAACGTCGTCGACGAGCACGCGTTCGCATTTCCATTTTTCGATTTTCGCGGCTTTACGTTCGCCTTTAGATTTATATTCGTCTATAACGTTTTTTTTTTCTTTTTAAATTCCTATTTATTTGTTTAAAAATTATTATAAGAACATTGTAACCTAACCTAAGGTCGAGTTTAATATACTAGAATATTGTAGTTATATGTATATAATATTATAGTTGTATTATTATTTCGAATTCGAAGACTGCTTATGCATTTGAAAAACAATTCTGTGCAACACTAGTATAGTTTATTAACAAATACGAAATTTGAAAAATTATATGTTTTAAAAGCGTTTACCGTTTAATTCGAACTGACCACGGTTAACCGAACAGACGAGAAATTATTTTTGAGCGTTCTCACTGGGGGATAGATTCTCCAAGGGGTTTTTAATTGCATATTTATAAAAACCACGATGCAAGGTTTTGAATAATATCTTTTTTATCTCGTTCATTTTTTTTTTTTTTTAAGCATTTTTCGTTGCTATCGATTAAACAATTTGAAATACACTCGATTCTGCAGAGAAAATAAAAAAAAAAACAAATCAAATAAATACAATATTTTATTACAATACACATTTATTATAATAATACGTATATATATAACTTATAATTATTGGCGTCTACGAGTTTTTTCTTCGAGACGTAAATTGTATCCGTAAGAACGAAAAAATTTGAGCGTAGAAAATGTGTAATTTTATTGCTCTTCAAGCAGTTCAGTACCTAGTCATTTTCTTTGACTATATATATAGTACATTTCTTCAAACATTTTTTTAAAGATTTATGAAACAAATTTTGAAATGTGGGAGTCATTCTATAGCAAAATTCACGACGAATTCAAATCTGTCTTCAGAAAATTTATCGCATAACTAGGTCGATCGGTACGTTGGAAGTATGGAACGTTTATTTTACTGTGACCCGTGTGTCCAAGACGAAGAGAGATGAAGACTCGCTTTCCTTAAGGGGATTGGTAGCAATGTATAATTTCATTGATTTTGGACCTAAAGGCCTGTGATAAAATTAAGGCTACTTAAAATTGCTCGATAATACATTAATACTCTGTAGACTCTTTACTAGAGAATGTCGGAAAGATAATTTTTAGATTTTTGCTAAAAAATTGTAAAATAAGACGGTAAATTTTTGAAAATTTACTAATTTACAAAAACCTATGTCGTATGAAAACAAGACATAAAACGAAAAAATCATTTCCAACATTCTCTAGTGAAAAACTTATTATCGATATTAGTTTTTAAAAAGTGTTTATAAATAAATATATATATATAAGTAGGATTATATAACATAACGTTTAGAAGTAAAACAAAAAAAAAGTAAATATTTTTTTTCAATTATCGTTTAACGGGGAAAAATTGTATCACGGTTAACATCGGCGTTTATTCCGTGTGAAAAATTATTAGAAATCGTTATTTTTCTCGTCCGAGTGCGTTCAAAGCGGATTTTGTTGTCTGGGCCTGTTTCGGAGACGTTTTTTTTTTTTTTAAGTTCGTTTGGACTCGGCACTACACTACGTTTTTAAAGTCGAATAAACGTTTTTCCATCGTCCAACCAATCCGAGTACGATTACGATTTATTGGTCCGGGAGAATACGCGCATATTGTAATGCGCATATACATATAACACGCCGTATAATTGCAAATGAACGGAGAATCCTCAACAACACTGCTCTTGTTGCGACATTGTCGCGTGAAAATCTCTACAGAACCGAAAATAACTTGTTATCAGCTCTGAAAAATCAAAAACCGTCGTGTAAAAAAAAATAAAATAGACTACACGAAATATCGAATCCGATATGCTGTACGTCCGATTTCGGTTCTTTGCAACGCTGTTTTATATTAAACAATCTACGGGTTTTTTATCCTTGTCACATTTTGTTATCAACGGAAATCTCCGTCAATTTATAATTTTTAATTAAATTAATTTTCAATCGATTAATGATTTTTCGTACGTATTCGATTCAATTCATTTGCCTGCCCGTTCGCTTTTCACACTCGGATGGATTATAATGATTTACGAATTTCAACAGTTACGACAAACGATAGAATTCGAATGACGACGACAATGCGAAACATCTTGTTTTTGATGATATCAAAATATATTTTACGTACCGAGTGATCGGTTATTGATAGATACCGTTTACAATTCTTACGCGAAAACCTTAATTCGACTTTAACCGTTGCTCGAATTGCGGGCGGAGCGTCGCGGATTCGTCGTTGTCAACTTCTCGGCCGCCCGCGTTTCGCCGCGAATTTCGTAAACGAAGTGTCTGTTCCGTAGTTATTGTGTTCTCGTGACGCACAGTGCCGACCGAAACCGTGTGGACGGTTTACAGAACCGTTTTTTTTTTTTTGCTTTTTGCCATTCTTCCCTCCCAGTGTTTTTGGACGGTCCCGTTCTCGTTTCGCTTGCCTCTCGTAACAGGCGTGCACCACACACGCGCATAATATACACAAAATTAAAGGCGGCGTATCGCGCGCGCGCGCGTACGAATCCGCAAGTAATTAACGGGCGGCGGCGGCGGTCCGCGTGTGGGAGGAGGGAATCCGACCGGGTCCGGTGTACGGGCGGTTAACAGGATTACCGGCGCGTTGATTAGGCCCGTTCACGTGCGACGGCGACACACGACGCGCACGCATAGGTATACGCGCCCTTATGCACACACGCACACAATTGATTTAGTAAGCAGTCCACGGAGTCATCCGCGTACACGCGCCGAGGCGGGGTACGAGCGGTGAAGACACGGCGGCACACACCGGTTGACGGGCCGTAGAAGGGCGGGCGGACGTCTTTTCCGCGGCCGCGCGACCCTCGCGCACCGTCCGCGACCGGGTTTTCGTATTCAACGGAGCGCCGCCGTGTCGGCGCAATCAACGGCGTCCGCGCGGGAACGGGCCAAAACTCTCGTCGACCAGCACCCTCGGCCGCGGTTACGGTTTCGCAGATGCGCCGTCGGCTTGACGGGCGAGGGGAAAAACAATCGTCCGCCGCGTATCGGATGATATTACGTGCGGTTTTTTTTTTTTTTTTTTTTTTACTCCTGTCGCGCTCATACGCGTCGCGCGCGCGTTTTAGTATTTTTGTCATTCCGATCGCGTACACACACACACACACACACACACGCGCGCGCTCACGAGACAAAAATCATCGCCTGCGGTCCTGCGAATTTATTATATTTCGACGACGGCACTCTTTTGCCTCGCGCGCGCGCGCGCCGTGTACAATCAATATGGCCGGTTTCCATTTTTCTCTCTCTCTCTCTGTCCTCTTAACCACCGCGATACACACACACACACCGGAGAAATTCTGCCAAGAAATCATCTGGCCCAAGTCCACGGACCACCGCCGCCCGGTGCCGAGATTGATTCGCGCCGCGGCAATTTCGGCGCGGCTGATAAATCGCCTGTCCCACGAGAGTGAGAGAGAGAGAGAGAGAGAGACGGCGGCACGGCGAATTAACGCGCGACGACGTGGGTGCGCAGCACTCACCCGCCGCCGTCACACGTACGAACGTCGCCGCGGTCCCCGCGCGTTTTTCATTACCACCGTCGACAAAACGCAGTTACTTCTAATCGACTACATTGTTCCTGTGGGAGCGGTTTTTCGATTTTCATTACATCACACACACACACGCACACACGCACGTCGTCGTTAATACGCGGCGGTTACGATTGAAACCAGCGCATTTGTCATTCGCGTTTCTCTGTGAGCGTCCGGGAAATCGCGAGAAAAGCACGAGCGCGCGCCCGTCATTCTCATCCGGGTGAAATTTCACTGATGGGCAAACGCCGCGCGCGCGAACTGTTGCGGCCGGTGGTCGCGGCCCGCTGGCACGCCAACACACTCGTCGTCGTATTATTATAGTAATGGAATTTAAATCATTTTATTCCGTTTGCATTATCATTATTATAATTATTATTATTATTATTCGATTTTTATTTTTTCCAGTGGTTTATTCGAAATGAATATTAATCGTAGACATTAGCACGAATCGGGAGGGGGGGGGGCTTAGCGGGACTTAGTCCCCTCAAAAATTAATTATAGTAAACGTAGCTTCCCTAAAAATAGAGGTCTATAGTTTATAAGTAAAATAATTAAATTTTAAAAAATTTTTAAATTTTATTGTTTTTGTGTGTGTGTGTGTGAGGGGAGAGGTAATGTAAGATAAGCCACTAGTTAGTAGGTTAAATCGTCTGAAAATGTCTGTTTACGTTAACGGACAAAACAAAAATGTCAAGCCCCCCACGGATGTGACCAAATATCCGCCTACGATCGTAGAGTTTACATGTCAAATACGTTGCAGTCAAAATCAAAAAGAAAAAAAAAATCGTCTCAATGTTATAAACTCTTCTTTCATTTTCGCGTAGCGTCGAGCGTAACAGGTCTCTAGTTCATAGCTCAACACAATCGTTTTCTAACAGGATATATAAAAATTCAATTTCGTCGTTCCGGATAAAAATGACCAATTTTGCTGTATTCTATTGAGGCGATGTATGATCCTTGGTGAATTTTTATATATCACCCTCCCCCATATTTCTCAGCACGAAAACGAACGTTATCCATCACAACATTCTTATAAGCCGCTAAACGTTTTGGTAATATTATATCCATAAAAGCAAAACGTCAATAATCCGGTGAAATCTTCACGTTTTTTTTTTTTTTTTTTTTTGAAAAATAGCGGGTAAAACATTTTGTAAATACATTTTATATTTACATGTTGCGCCGGAAAAATTTACGGTAAAAAAATTAATTCGTTTCTCGCAAATATTATACGCGTTTTCTAATAAAATTACCGGAATCCTCTTATATTCGATTTCATAGCGTTACGACATTGAATCCTATCGCGAGTCTCATCCATGGAAGATATTTTTTTTCGTATTGCGTTGCGTGTTACTCATCGGGTATTGTAATTTTGTCGTGCGTATACACTGAAAAAGTGATGTATTCCGCGAACGAACGTAATAGAAACTATTTTTGAACATTTTTTTTTTTTGTTTTTATAAACAGCTCATTACACCATAGCTGACATGCGAGTGGTGTTTTTCAAATATATTATTTCACGTCGTCAGTTCTATTCGACTGCAGTAGATGTTATAAATTATTATAACGACGTATGGAAGGGGGAATATTTCGATACATATTCACATAATATAACGGTATTCGTAGATTTTTTGTTTCGACGATATTTTTGTCGATACAACATATTATAAACGCGTATATTTGACAAAATAAAAAATAAAAAAAATTACGTTTTTATTGCGTTTAAGCACATTTAATTTTACAACGTATACGTTGAAAAGTTTCCACTTGATTTACGCGCGTATCTTTATAACGTATACGCGATTACACGTCTCTTAAAAAAAAAAAAAAAACAGACGTCTTACACGCGCGTTGATAAATTATATACACGTCTTATGTGTAACGTCTTTTTTTATCGAGTTTAGCCTTTTTTTCTTTTTACAGCGATATTAATTCGTCGTTATAAACGACGACGACGACGACGATTGAGAACTGGGGAAATCATCGGAGTAGAAACACTACAGTTGACTGTGTTTATCGTATCTACAAATATCAACGAAACGTTCTCGCGATTTTCACACATACGAATTGTATTAAATTCAATTTCCGTGCATTGCTTTTAAATCGTACGCGTGTAATAATAAATAATCACGTAAAAAAAAAACGCGTGTGCGACGCTCGTTCTATTCACTGTTTTTTTTTTTATAGGTACCACTCATTTGATTTTTAAAATTTCAGATACTATTCAGATACGTTATGTGTCGTCAATATCCGAGAACGTTTCTAAAATTAAAATTTATTCGATAATTCTCGTTCGTACAGTGTAGCGGATAAATATTGAGCTTCACAGTTCAAGTGAGCTGTAAAATATCGAAATACGCGCAAATGTCGTCATAAAATTAAAAAAAAAAAAATCGAAAAACTACGACGGGAATTAAATACATTATATATATAGACTATTATTATTATTATTATTATTATTATAATGTTCAAATAAATATATCACGTGTGAGTTATGTTACAATCGTATTCGCGAAAAAAAAAGTTTACAAGTACTTGCGAATCGTGTCGTACATATTTTGTTTTTCCCAGGATTTGTGATTTTCGGTTTTTAACGATACAATTTGAATACGCCTAAATAATGATTTTTTTCCCTCCCAAAAATACGCCTGCTCGGTGGTTTCGTTATTCGTCCGATTTTCGTACGCATAAAATACAAGAAATTTAAGAAAATTTCTTTTTTTTTTTTTAATAATAATAATAATAATAATAATATATTCCGTTTTATGTTTGTAACGGACGAAAAAAAAAATGCTTTTACCTCGATTTCACCGTTGTATACACGAATATATATTTATATAAGAAACGCGGTTAGGTTACTGCGTCGTACTATCAGCGTCGTCGTCCCATTCTGGACGCGTTTCTTTCCGTAATGATGTCACGCTCGCGTCGTTGCCTCGGATCAACTGTGCACGCGAGGCACATCTGCGATCAATGATTGCTCCCGGGCGCGGTGTTCAGTCGCAATAATTCATCTCGCCCGATTCGTCTTAATTTATATATATATATACGGGAAAACTGCCGATTTCTTTTCATCACCGTCGTGACTTCAATTTTTCTTCGGTGTCGTCGCCGAGAACACTCTCCTCGGCGACGACACTCGCGTTCGTCGTATGCGCACAAATTAATATAAAAACAGTTGCAGCGGGCCTACACACGGCACAAATCGAATAGCAATAATAATTTACTCGACAAGTGCCATAATAATGTAAAAATCGCTGTTATTTCGACACATTTATTAGAATTAAAGGGGAAAAAAACATCTTTAGAATTCCCCGAACGTCTGCTTTTAAATTAGAGAGTTCAGTGAGGATATCGTGAACGTCAATAGCAGTGTTCCCCGCTGACAGTCGATTTTTAAATTAAATCATCAATTATTATGCCGTAGAATTTCTCGAGTAATAGTCTTTTGCGGTTTAATTACAGTCTCAGATATTTGTGAAGACCTTTAAAATAATGTTTTTACTCAGTGTTCAGATTTCATAATATTATATTCAACTATGTGCCTACATAGGATAAATGTGGATTATTGTATTTTCGAGAATACACGTCTCAAAAAAAAAAAAAAATTTATGTTTTATTTTGTGTCTTATATAAGATGATACCTCTCGTATTTTAAATACGGGTGCACATATTTTTATTTTTTTTTTGAAAAAGTCTTTTCCAAATATGTACATAAATCGCAGAATTAAAAAAAAAAAATCTTATTTTTATTATTATTTACTACTATAACGTATGAAATACTCGCATTGTCTTATACGAGTTTTAATTTACACCAAACACTTCATCATAAAATAATAATGTTTTCGAGACGTGGTCCATAAAGTTATAGTTTACGTTCAACGAAAATAATATACTTCTTTAGTCGAATAACACCAGTGAAAATACAATTACAGCAACTCAGAAAAATGAGTAGTAATAGTTGTTGTTTTGGGTGACAAAAGAGCGAAAATTACTTTGCGAAACTTTTACGAGTGCGTTAAAAATAATAAAAATACCTAAATTAACTTCAATTCATAAACGAAAACTTTTAAGTTGCAATAAATATATTGTTTAGTATTATATGACGAAGAACGTGGCGTAGGATGTAATTTCGAAGGCGAATTTCGATCGGGTTCTCTCGTTTCCCCGCGAAAACATATATATTCTTTTTGGAAAGGATTCATTGAAATCTCTCGAATTAGTTCCCAAACGGCCGTTTGACCATATTATGGCGTTACCGAAGGAGTATAGATAGTAATTTGGTCGGTCGTATAAGTGAAATATTGCGTGGTTAATTAATTTACTTTTCCATCGGTGGTCGATCTGTAATGCGTTTGTCACACTAATATACGAGTATATTTGATCGAGTTCTTAGTTTTGACATTCAACGAGTTAAACGTTCAAAGTGTATAGTATTATTAACTTAGTACACGAAGTGACGCTTTCAATTTTTGTGTTTTCGTTTTAAAAGACAACACATTTTGTATATTTACAAATGTTTTTATATTTAAACAATATTTTCAGTTATGTTTTCAAATAAACTGTCTGAATTCCCTATTAGATAATAAAACGGTTATCTTTTTTTTCAACACAACAAGTAGATAGATAAATTTAGGCAATATTTTAAACTCGATTGTGTAATTTTTTTTTTTTATTAAAAAAAATACGTATACACCAAATCACGGTGTAAAATTGCGCGTACATGTCATATTCGTCATATTAGTCCATTTTTGACGAACGCGAAAGCATTCAATCGAAAAAGTAAGTAAATATAGGCGCACGCACACTGGTTATCGCGAAACCGAAATTTCGCATAATTAAGCATCCGCGGTTGATTTTTATTTCAAACAACACATACAGTTTCGTTAGTTTTGAACGAAAGTTCCAAGTTTTAATCAGAGCCGCGCTTGGAGTCTCATATGAGCGCGACGTTAAATTAACACTCTGCAAACACGTTCTTTATCGGCTTTTATTTGACTTTTATAAATTTGAATAATTTATATATATATATTAATAGGCAATTCAAACTTTAAAGGCAAAGTGACTGGATGAATCACCGAACAATATTTATATCGAAATCGTACAGATTACACGTCGACCACGACGTGCTTAAATAAAAAAAGAAATGTATTAAAAAAAGAATGCGATTTGATTTACAATAATAATTTATGTTTTTTAAAATCAAATAAACAAACGAATTCAGAGCTTTTCTTTTTGTCTCAGATCCCAAAGATATTCTTCAGTCTACTGCAACTAACCGCACTAAACGTCTGAACATCGTCAGAGTCGAGCGACGTTCCGTAGAAACTTTGAAAATCTCTCAACGTCATTTGATTCCTTTGCAACTACATAACTACTACTGTCTATCACGAATAAGTGGTCGAATCCTGCTGCGGTGTACCTAAGTTTCATTTTTTCTTCCTAATTCACATATGATAGCAACATATACTACGACAGTAGCACTTTTTTTCCCCGATAATTATGTCGAAGAGATTAATAATCGTTTTTGACGAAATCCGACAATTTTTTTTGTTTAGATAATTGGTTGTAAAATAATTTTGAAACCAATACGCGTTTCACGTTTCGCTAACAATCGTATGAGTATTATACAAACGTTATTTATAATAATAATAATAATAATAATAGTAATAGTACGCGGACACATAAATATTTCCTAAACAAGTCTCTCACTGTTCGTTTAAATACGAATTAGTACGTTTCGGAAACGTAAATAACATATTAAAACGTACACTTTATATCGTTATAATATGCGTTTTGATTTTATACTTTACCGTATTATATTTTCCTGTTGTATACGCGTCGGATAACACCACGCGACGTCGAGTTTTTAAATACGTTCCTATATATTTTATTATATATATAATAATAATAATAATAATACGCATGTTTTTAGAAATTTCATTTTATACTTTTGAATTTATATTTTCGAAATACAAACGCGTATAATTCTACATTATTATCGCGCGTTTTAACAATACCTATTAAAAATGTGACAGTATCGGACGTGTATTCGATATAAATATATCAAAAAAAAAAAAAAAAAATGCGTATTTTTTTTCCCCCCGGTCATAATACCTTGCGCGATATTTACGTGCGATAGTTACGTGCTTTTAATTCTAACGCATTTTAAAATGAATGCGTCTTGATTAAACTTTGATGATTGAGTTGTCTTTCGTATTTTTTTTTTTTTGTCGTCTTCGCGTTCGACACGGACAAAGCTTCGTCAATGCAGAGGTTGACACTTTTTTTTGCTGCGCGATGTCTTCAATATATATAAGAAAAAAGACAAAAACTCGTATCCGGTTACAAAATTTCTTCGACGATTCACTGATATTCACAGTTGGTTTTTTTCCGTCTTATTTTATAATTTGCCTTTACCCCGCGGTGTTTTTTTTTTTTTTTATATATAATATTATAAAAAAACGATTATCCGTTCATCATTGATCGCGGTAAAACGTATTGTCGCGTAAACATTAAACATATCGCAGAATTATCTATGATTTAAAAATGTCCGCTATTGAAAACTCGTGAAAACGAAATGTGAAAAACAAATCCTCCTGTCCGCCGAACAGTAAAAAAATGTCTTTATAAACCGTTAAATTCAATTCGAGTGTATTGAAAACGTATTAGAAATATATTTTTTCCCCCCATCCGTATCTGTATAGTATGGAAAATGGTACGCCGAATTATACTCGTACGTATGTATATAAATATAGAGTATAAATAGAAACCAGCTGTATAAGGCAATCACTACAATATATAAATGTGTATGTGTAATAAATTCTAATATCGTGTGAATTTCGTTAAATTTAAAAAGTCATCATATATATATATATATACATATACATTTGAACGGTACGTTCTGATTATAATATGGTCAATGCGCAATTATATCGCGAAAAATTTTGGTGCGTTATATTATTATTATTATTATTTATAAAGGCGGGGCTTTTAAGATAAAACGCCTGTTAAATTAACATAATATATTATACTATTCTTTTGATACTTGTGTGCAATTATAAAACGTATTCGGCGAAAAACAAAATTGAAATCGAAAAAAAAATCGATTTGGTTTCGTTTAAAAAATTTATTATTTCCTTAAAATAAATATAGCTAGTCCGGTATGCGGTCTTACAACGAATTAAATACTATATAAGAAAAAATGTAATAATTGAACGTTTTCTTTCGTAATTATGGAATTTTATGTATTTGTATATATTTTATAACGAATATCTGTGAAGTGAGGTGATCAGATTTAAAAAAACGTTTTTTTTTTTTTAAACCGAAATCATCGCATTCATAATACATAACAGTATTTATTATTATTATTATTATTATTATTTTTTTGCATATGCCGTATTTTATTGGCATTTTGAAAAGTTATAGGAAAATGTCCTCGCGTTCTTATACATTTATTGTGTTTTCCGTCGGCTGCAATTTTTTTTTTTTATTTTTACGCGTCATTACAGTTATTGTTACACGTTGCGTCGGTGTTATTTACGAAGGAAAAAAAGAAGAATTTTTCTTTTTCTAATCTGTCCGCGTATACACGTAAAGCGTTTGAAATGGAAAATACGATTTGATGCCGTTTTTTTCCCTCCCGGAACGACTGCGATATTACGTGTTATGTAATATTCAATAATGCGTAATAATAAGGCGAAAATTTCGAAACGTTTTCTTTTTCCAACGTTTCGAACACACACTACTGTACGCCATTACCGCGGTAGGTTCCTACACAACGTTCTCGCGTTTTCGTAAAATTACACGTATATTCAATCGAAGTCCGATTTCGCGTATAATTATTAAAAATACAAATTTCTCCCGCGTCGAATAACAATGTTAATTTTTCCGAGTGTTATGCGAGATTTTAAAACGGCGTGATTCGATGCTGACGGTATAACGAAAAAAAGAAAAAGAAAAACGCGTGTGCCGTTTAGAGAGAAGAAAAAAAAACGGGATAAAAATCGTCTGAGTTTTGAAGTTTAACGGAACGCCGTTTCGAACGCGAGCGGTGGTCGCCCGCCGCTCGTCGCGTCCGCGGAGGTGCTTTACCCGAAATTTGTGTGCGCGCACCGTAATCGGATCGATTGTTGTCGTTGCATTAGATACCGTTTTTTTCCCCTCCCTTTCTTTACTCGAAAACATTCGTGTATTTATTAAATAGTATTTTATTCGCGAATAGTTTTCTCGAGAAATCGGCCGTCGTCGTCGTCGTCGGTGGCCGCGGCGTCCGTCGTCGACCGGCCGGCCGGCCGGTGCCGGTAAAACGGGACGACGCGCACACACGCACACGCCACGCCCACGCGACGTTTGCGCACCGCGTTTGTCGCCTGTAATTGGTTTAGCCGCGCGCGCGGCGGGGCGACACGCGCGGCCCGCGGCGTTTTCGCGCGACAGACGCGTCCGAGGGTGGCGGCGCGGGGACGTCGTCGTCGTCGTCGTGCGCCCGTTAAAACAACAACGTTTTAGTCAGTCGCGTGCCGCTGCCGGGTGGACTCAGACACGGGACCGGCCGCCGTCTTAACTCGCGCGCGCGCGCGTATATAATAAACGGGACCGGGAAAATAAAAATATTTTCAGGTATAAAACGGGAAAAAAAAACTTCGCCGCGCCGCCGACTGTCCCTCGGACTGTGATGCGACGATGAAGTCGTGGTACAAAACGTACATCGTCATGACGGTCGGATTGTTGTGCAACGAGTCGGCAGCGATCGCCTCGCCTACATCAGGTCAGTGCGTCCCGCCGGTCGTGGTCTCGCGCGCGGGTTCTCCTCTCTCCACTGTAAAACGACGCTTTCGTTTTTTTTTTTTCTTTTTGTTTTTCTCTGTACATTAACTCTCTCACCACCGTCGCTCGTTCTTCTTTTTCTGAGTCTCGGACTCCAGTTTCGTGTCCGCTACAATTGTCGCCATTTGTATCACCCGTGTGATATCGTTTGCGCAATTTATATAAATTCTTCTCGCCCGCACTTTACCCATATAACACAACAGTGAACGTGTGGTCCGTATTTTCGCCCCTGTTGTCACATTCACACTTATCCCGTCCGCTGTCATCGTCCACGTATCTTCACATCAACACCGCAGCGCACCTTCCGTTTTCGGCTCTTGTCCTATCTAATAGTGTCTTCCACTGTCGACCACTGTGGTTAGTACGGTTGCCAGTTTGGTGGTGGGGGGGGGTGTGGTTGTTCCGTATCGGTGAGTTTGTATCTTTACAAAAGTTTACGTTCAGTTTGTGATTAGCGCCCATAATAAATGACGTATTAATAGACGTTCGTAATCGCGTATTTTATTCACATTATTTTTAAAATGATAAAAAAAAATTAAATTTTTCAATAAACTCAAAAACGAGACTATATTTTTATACACGCGTTATACATTATTGTAACAATAATAATAATAATAATAATCGTCGAAAACGTCGAAGAATTTAAGTATTTAAGTGCCGAGTATACACGGTTCAAACCTTTAGGAAATAATAAAAATCAAAAACAACTTTTTTTCCCGTTTAATCTAAAAAGTTCTTTCACGATATCCATTAAAATAATTTTCGCGAAGGCTCCACACACACACACGATATGTAATAGGCACACGTGTCGAGGCAACGAAAATTCAATGTCAGACATTGAAACACACGTTTACATTATAGATTCGAACACTTTTGACCGTCGCGCTAATCCTCAGCTGTTGCTGAACGTTTATTAAATATTATTAAAACGAAAAGTAGGAGAAAAATGTGCGCGAGAGAAAACTTATATTTTTAAAGAAACCCGGAATATTTCGGATGAGTTTTTACAGTATTTATTGACTATAATAATTATTTGGAAAAAAAAAACGCTTTCGGGGCTATTTCGGACACGATATAATCGACTAATCGATATAAACAATTTTTACACGTTATTTTCGGAAATTATTAATGATTACTCAGGTGATTCGAAATACGAAAAAAAAAGAAAAAAGAAAAGAATTTTTATTGTTTCGCGTGTTTTGTTACGTTTAAACTAAATATATTTAATACGTTAATATTAAATATTATATAAGTACTCTAACTACTAACATTTTCGTTGAAAATAAAAATTAAATTAATTACCGTATATAATATCATTGGTGTTAGTCTCCGTGTTGTAATTCCCACATAAATTTGATATTTATACATTGCGATCGACACCTTGAATGTTTATTTTCAAATCGGTTATATAAAAAAGGTTTAACGACACAAAACGCATATAATATGGAATGTGCGGAATATTATCGTGTTCTGAGCGGAGTAGCTTTGGTGTAATATTTTTGATATACGTATATTTAACCAAAACCAATACGTTATTTTATGAATTAAATATACCTCGGAATTTATAATTTGCTAAAAACTGTTCGCAATCAAGAGGACGTTTTCGAAAACATTTTTTTCGTTAATATTATAATATATATATATAAATAATTACATTTTCGATGACAATATTTCAAGTTTCTATAACCGCATTAGTTTCGAAATTACGATGAAACAATCGACAATCGACGAACTAGCGTTTTCATGTAATCTTTCGATTAGTTTCCAGTTATATTTTCAAGCGCTTTTGAGAAAATCGAAAAACGAACTCGCTAAAGTCTCCCGACTAGACGCAAATATCGTTATTGGAAACATACGCTACTGTAGTGATCGCACTGCAGGTCTTCTGGTAGAATTTTCGGGTACAGACATAAAAAAAAAAAAGAACACATCATCGTTGTAAAACCAATAAGCATTCTTCGCTCGGTTCAGTATTTAATGTTATAAAAATTTCTCGTCGGTTCGATATATTTATAAAACGGTTTCGCCCAATCTAAACAGAGACGCGCGTATACCGTTTGTTTGAGTAGTTTTACAACGCGTAACAACAATGGCGATTTGTTAAAGCAATATATTTAAAGAGTACTTTGACTAATTGAAAACGAGTGTTCTATTCGTTCGTTTCTCGTTCATTATTCATATAAATATAAAGCGGTTATTATTACCGCCGCTTTCGTTCTAATAATTTAATAGCGCGCACGTTTATTAAGTATTTAATTATTCCGCAGCGTTTATAGGTTATTTTCACGTTAAAATCAACACGGTCGCGAACAAAAGAAATGATTATTTCGTTATAATTTTGAAATTAAATTTCATTAATTTTTTTTTTTCTTGCGTTATACGTTTTGTTGAATAAGACTATTTTTGACATTATTTCGATACAATGCCGCGTTTATATAAGGAACAAAACACAAAAAGACTCGAATAATTGCTGCAC
This sequence comes from Chaetogeoica ovagalla, assembly GCA_032441825.1. Lineage (NCBI taxonomy): Eukaryota > Metazoa > Arthropoda > Insecta > Hemiptera > Aphididae > Chaetogeoica > Chaetogeoica ovagalla. Next base: position 9,684,966 of record CM063736.1, read on the forward strand.
GTATATGCCGTACTAGTGCTTAAATAGCTCGCCAATAAAATTCTAATTATCCATACACGGTTATACGAACGTTTACGCAAAACGTACAAACGACGGTCGTGCGTTTCGCTCGCCTCCTAATGTATTAAAATTACATTTTGTCGGGTTTTATTAAAATTAACGATTTTTCTTCCTCAGCACTTTTAGCGTTCAATCCGTGTGAGATGTTCAATTATCCAAACGGGGAGGGGGAGGGGTAGTTCAGTTAATTTTTCCGGTACACCGTTTTGATTTTGGCCAGGTTTTCTCGCGAAAAACTTGTGTTTTTGGCTCGATTATGGGAAAGCGGAAAAGTCTTAGCGAAAAAAGACGAGGACTGCTGGGCGTACACAGGTGAACACTATATTAATCGTTTAAGACTAGTTATATACACAATACCAACGATGATTGTCATTATATTAACACGATTTCGAGTACTCGTGAAACTTATCGAGTACAGAAGAAGTTCATCTCGAGTGTTGTAGGAAAATGTAGTTTTCGGTGATTAAAATATGGTATTTTTCATATGATATATAACGAGGAAATTATAACCGATTCGAAGTTTCGGATTTTCGCAGTAGTGCAAAAACAATGTGAGAAGTTTGAAAAAAAAATTATCATTTTTAAGAATGCCAGAGATATTTCGGATTCGAAAGGAAAAAATGTTCTTTAAATTAAAATCACAAGTCGATTACGGTATTATCGCGCGTTATTTGATCGCGTCAGACAATTTTCAGATGAAATAATTGATGTACGTTCGCAGCATGATTATATATGCACACCCTGGTATACATCCGTTTAAATCGAATATCCGACTGCAGGTATAACTCGTGCCTATTAATCAGTTTTATTAGTAAATTATATGCCTATGAATCAAATACGGATTTATCCGATTACAGCCTAAATAACTAAAGTTTTTTTTTTTCACCAAAAAACGCTCTTATCACCGAGAGGGCCTGCCGAAATGGAAATTTATATTTTGATTCGGGGTTTGACTTTGTTTGTTGAAAAGGTTTTCCACCAAAATCTGTTATGTATTTAATATCGCATGTCTAGAGAGACGTGATGCTTTTCACACTGATCATTCAAGGACCTTTTGATTTTTGTTCAAAAACTGTCGAACAAAAACATAAAAATAAAATATATAATGTTTAAAAATTTTATTAACCGAACCAGTGACGAAACAAAATTATACCGGTGTCATCGTATTTTGGTACTAATTTTGACTTTTCAAACTATATATTATCTTCGCATTCGTATTGACTGCTGGTCTATACATATTTAAAGGAGAATTTATATTTTAATCCTTTGGGTTTCAACGTCCGAATATGAGCGGAATACTTTAGGTATGCGGTATCCGAATCGACCATATAATAACAATACGGGGAGATTTACGTCAGAAAATATAAAATACGACTATTTTATATATTATATTATATTCTTTTTACTGGCCAATTCTGTAACAACGCAACCAATATAGTAAATAAAATATATTATTATTCTATCTAGTAAGGACAATGTTATATTAATTTCATAGTCGGTGAATTGTCATTGCGCGAATTATAATTCATTTGTTTAAAATTTGATTACGACCGAGAAAAATGAACCGTATTTTTACGAGAATGATTTCGTCGAAGAAGTCCAACGGTAAAAAAAATACGACGTGCTGGAAAAAGATGAAGAACTTTGTTTTGTTTCGTTGGTTGAGAACAAACAACAATTCTACAGAATGTAACGACATGGAGGAAACGGTGGAAGAACCAGGAAGATTGAGAAGATCGTGGTCGGACTTGACGGAAGAGGAGACTTCGGTGTCTCAGAGATTAACGACTATAGCCCAGTTTCGCTGTGGTTCTTTCGATGCTCCTGTACACAATGACCGGTTTGACGAGCACATGGAGAATGCACAGTCTGAGGCGGAAGTCTACGAGAATCCCGCGTTCAGTGAGACGTCCAGTAAGAGTTCTGCGACGTCCGAGGAGACATTGAATATCACAAATAGCTACGTGGACGAGAATTATACCCTTCAGGCTTTCATCGATCGGTTAAAAGAGTTGAAAGTTATGAAAACCGAACCTGAATCATCCGTCCTGACGGAGACGGTAGCAGAGGACACGGCAGAACCAATGCCCATTCGTGAAACGGAATGTGATTCGGAATCAAAGGTAGACAATACACTACTAGTAAGAATAATGGTGTGTGTGAGTATTTCGACCGAATTAAATTTATATAAAAAACGGGGAGCCGTGAACTTCGAATCGTGTGTCCTCACACCTGACATGGAAACATTCATCGGTTAGGGGTGGGCGCTCCGGGAGTCCAAGTGTATCGAATTGAATATTTAACTGTTGTACTTATTTCTGTCCCAACAAGCCGAAGCGAGGATGGAAAATGGTAACATGGCGCGAATTGAAGTCCAGACGACGAATCGATAACGTGTTGTGTAGCCTGCAGACCGAACGCGACTGGTTGAAGAGTCGGTTGACGAACTTGCGATGCGACAAGACCGATGCCGACCGAGGTGACGTCGGGCAAAACGACGACAAACCTCTCGACTGCTGGCCGGAGCAGACTATTGTAAACGCGTTGCGCGGTCTTGAGGCCGAGCTCGATGCACTGCGTGATAGGTGGACGCAAGTGAGAGCCACGTGTGATCTGATGTCAGTCGCGATTGAATACAATCGAAGCGACAGGTGAAGGAATACGTACGGTCTAACGATAATTTTTTGGACGGCGAAAACGCGATGAGAAGAATAATTTGTGAGGCCAAAGCGTGGCGCGAAACGTCTTCTAATAGAAGAAGAATTTAAAAAATTTAGTTTGTATCTATATATCGGTACACAATCTCGAGGTGTAATAAAAACAATAAAAAATTAATAAAAATTATATAATAATAAAAATATTTGTTTTTTGTCTATAATAACCAGTCTGATTATTGGTTTTCAGGAGAAAAAAATTTATTAAGATAAAATAAAAATCCCATAACGGATTTAATGTTTATTCTTTTTTTTGTTTTATTTGAATGGGTCGAACATTTTTCAAATGGAATAATCGATGTACGCTTGTAGTATAACAATTCTATAATTATATTTGCATACCCTGATATACATTCGTTTAAATCGAATACCCGATACAGGTAAAACTTGTGCCTATTAATTAGTTTTATATGTGATTATATGCCTATGGATCAGATACGGATTAATCCGATTATTACCTAAATAACCGTTGTTATATGTTTCAACCAAAAACGCTCTTATCATCGAGAAGGACTGCTGAAAATGATTTTATATTTTGAGGCGGATTTCGAATATGTATGTTAAACTTGTCTTCCACAAAAATCAATATATAATTATATATTTGAAAACGCTTGTCTAGAGAGACAAGACGTTTTTCACACTGATCTTTAGAATACCTTTTGATTTTTGTTCAAATACTATCGATAAAAACATAAAAATGAACTACCTATACATAATGTTTAAAAATTTTATGAACCAAACCAGTGACGAAACAAAATTATACTTGTGTCATCGCATTTTGGCACTAATTTTGACTTTTCAAACTTTATATTATTTTCGCATTCGTATTGACTGCTGGTCTATACATATATAAGGAGAATTAATATTTTAATCCTTTGGGTTTCAACGTCCGAATATGAGCGGAATACTTTAAGTATGCGGTACCCGAATCGACCATATAATAACAATACTGGGAGATTTACTTCAGAAAAATATAACATACGACTGTTTCATGTATTATATTAGTTTTGATTTACTGGCCAATTCTTTCACTACGCAACCGATATAGTAAATAAAATATATTAATATTCTATCTAGTAAGGATATTGTTATATTAATTTTATCATAGTCGGTGAATTGTCATTGCGCGAATCATAGTTCATTTGGTTGAAATTTGATTACGACCGAGAGAAATGAACCGTATTTTTACGAGAATGTTTTCGTCGAGAAAGTCCGACGGTAAAAAAAATACGACCTGTTGGAAAAAGATGAAGAAACTGGTTTTGTTTCGTTGGTTGAGACGCAACAATAATTCTACAGAATGTAACGACGTGGAGGAAACTGTGGAAGAGCCGGAAAGATTGAGAGGAGCGTGGTCGGACTTGACGGAAGACGAGACGTCGGTGTCTCAGGGATTAACGACTATAGCCCAGTTTCGCTGTGGTTCTTCCGATGCGCCTGTACACAATGACCGGTTTGACGAGCACATGGAGAATGCACAGTCTGAGGCAGAAGTCTACGAGAATCCCGCGTTCAGTAAGACGTCCAGTAAGAGTTCTGCGACGTCCGAAAAGACATTGAATATCACAAATAGCTACGTGGACGAGAATTATACCCTTCAGGCTTTCATCGATCGGTTAAAAGAGTTGAAAGATATGGAAACCGAACCTGAATCATCCGTCCAGACGGAGTGGGTAGCGAATGATTCAGCAGAACCAATGCCCAGTTGTAAAAAGGAATGTGATCCGGAATCAAAGGTAGACACTACACTACTAGTTAGAATAATATTGCGTGTATTTTGACCGATTTAAATTTATATACTAAACGGGGAGTCGTGAACTTCGAATCGTGTGTCTTTACACGTGATCTGGAAACATTCTTCGGTTGTCGGGTATAAGAATGGGGGCTCCGGGATTCCAAGAGTATCGAATTGAATATTTAACTGTTTTTCTTTTTTGTGTCCCAACAAGCCGAAGCGAGGATGGAAAATGGTAACATGGCGCGAATTGAAGTCCAGACGACGAATCGATGACGTGTTGTGTGGCCTGCAGACCGAACGCGACTGGTTGAAGGGTCGGTTGACGAACTTGCGCTGCGACCAGGCCGATGCCGACCGAGGTGACGTCGAGCAAAACGATGACAAACCCCTCGACTGCTTGCCGGAACAGACTATTGTAAACGCGTTGCGCGGTCTTGAGACCGAGCTCGATGCACTGCGTGATAGGTGGACGCAAGTGAGAGCCACGTGTGATCTGATGTCAGTCGCGATTGAATACAATCGATTTAAGCTACAGGTGAAGGAACGCTTACGGTCTAAGGATAACTTTTTGGATGGCGAGAACGCGACAACACAATTAATTTGTGAGGCCATCGCGTGGCGCGAAACGTTTTCAAATAGAAGAAGAATTTGAAAAATTTAATTTGTATCTATATATTGGCACACAATCTCGAGGTGTAATAAAAACATTAAAAAATTAATAAAAATTATTTAATAATAAAAATATATTTTTTTTTAATTGTTGAACATGTTTTCCACCATAATCAATTATGTATTTGAAAACGCATGTATAGAGAGACATGACGTTTTTCACACTGATCATTAAAATACCTTTTGATTTTTGTTCAAATACTATCGATTAAAAACATAAAAATGAACTTCATAATGTTTAAAAATTTTATGAACTAAACCAGTAACGAAACAAAATTATACTGGTGTCATCGCATTTTAGCGCTAAGTTTGATTATTCTACCTATATATTATCTTCGCATTCGATTTGACTACTGTTTTCTACATATTTAAAGGTCAATTTAAATTTAAATTCTTTGAATTTCAACTTCCGTGTGAGTGGAATAATTTAAGCATGCGGTATCCGAAAGGACCATATAATAAAAATACGGGGAGATTTACATCCAAAAAATATAACTGTTGCGTATGAGGAAAGAAGATACAATCACTCCCATGATTATATTCAGTGGCGGATTTAGCGTCAGGCAAAGTAGTCATTTGCTTAGGGCGGCAATTTTAGGCCAATATATAATTGAGAATACTCTAGGTTTTTTTTTGATTTTCTAATATACGGTGATTACTCTGAAGGATGGAAAAAAATTTTTAATATTTAAGTATAATAATATTCTTGTTAATTTAATTTCTTTTTTATTTTATAATACATAACAATAAAGTCCAAGAAAATTATCGAACGACTGCCTGATCGTATATCTATTATCTAAATACTAACCATAGATAACTTATTTCGTTATTTTGTTTTTTTGCTAAGTCGTAAAAATTATTAATAATAATCGCTTGTGGTTCGTTTGATCGCACGGCGTACACACTACACGCACAATACATACAGATATGATATATTTTATACGAATACGGGTATCGGTCGATTCATATTGGAAGGATAGTCTAATTATAAACCAGTCACTATACTAATAAACAATAATTGTTTATTTTTCTTGGTGACTATGAAATAGAGGGCGGCCGAGTAGAAAATAGGTTTATTCTGATTAGACATTCGATTATTTTCAACACAACATTCAAGGCGGATAGACTTAATATTCAGATATTAGTATACTACTTAAATTACTGGTAAGTAAACACTATATTTTATAAACATTATAATATTATAGCGATAAATTAGTGCTATAGGCTTGCAAAACTGAATTTTATTTTTATGAATATTCGTATGCATTAGTTCTTATTTGGAATTCCAAATTCTTGATTAATTAATTTTTACAAGCCCATTAAATAAAAGTATAAAACACTTGATGATTTTTTTATTCCCTACGTGGCGTGTTATAGGTAAATATTTTCACCGTTAAAATTTGATTTTTATCGGTATAAAAATGCATAGAAAGAGATTGAGCGGAGCACAATATAAAAAAGTAGCAAGAGAAAAGGAAGAAAGAGAAAAAAAAGCTATAAATCAAACCATAAAACTGGATAAATTTTTATTTGTTAAAAATATTGACGATGCAAATCAAACAAATGTGAATTCGAGACATTTGAGTAGTACTGTATTAGATCATTTAGATCAAAGCAATGACGTAATACCTACTGGTGGTGTGGAAATTAATAATGTTATAAGTTCTTCTGAATTTCCTAATTTAACGGCAGAAGAAATTAATAAATCAATACCTACTGATAGTGTGGAAATAATAAATAAGATAACAAGTAATTCTGAATCCGAAACTCCCAATTTAACGACAAAAGAAATTATTCACGAAACAATTAGCACTCCTGAATCATATAATATTCTTGAATCATCTTTTTCTTTTAATAAAGATCCGGCATTTTGGACTGTCAACGAAAAAGCGCGTGATTTTTTTTTCTATAAATGGTTTTAATGTTAATATATACAAAAATTGTGATTTTATAAACTCTAAATTAGAATCTAGATGTATGACCAAAAATATGTTTGTACGTTTATTACCAAATGGTGAAAAAATCGAGAAGTTTTGGTTAGTCTACTCTGAAAGCACAAGTAAAGCATTTTGTGGACCATGTTTTTTCTTTTCAAGTTGTATCGATGAATCCTATTTATCAACATTATTTTTATATGTTGTATAATAGTAAGTACGAATTTTTAAGTTTGATTAGTTGCTTTTGTTTTTTTATAATACTATAATTTAAATTTGATTGAACACATTAATTTTTTGAAGGAACTTAATTATATTATCTATATTATAATTATATTTAATTGGTACAGCAAATTTATTTAAGAAAATGGTGATGTATTATATTTTAATAAATATTGTATTGTTATACTATTTACTTGATTAGAACAGTTTATTAACATAACCGCCATTAATTATTGTTTAGTATCAGTCTTTATGATTTATTTTTTTAGTAGTTAAGTTAAATAAGTATTTAAAAATATGTTTTCTCGTTGATAAGTTTAATGGGGCGGCCGAAAAAAAAATTTGCCTAGGGGCGACAATTGTGTAAATCCGTCTCTGATTATATTATAAAATAGTCATGGCATTTTAATGGACTTTAATGATTAATTTTATTTCGCGAATAATAATATAAAGCACTATATAATGTAATAATTTCATCGTTTAATACGTTGCGCTAGCTATCGCACCATATTCGCTAAGTGTCCGCTGCTTTACTGAAAAACCCAATAGACCATTCTCTTCATCATTGATATAGACGTAAACTCGATAAGACAGAAATCACTCGGTAAAATCGCACAAATATTATGATAACTATTATAATACGACAGGACGCAACAATAACATACAAATATGTTGTATATTACATTATTTTTTTTTTACTGGCCAATTCAGTAACTACGCAACCGATTCAGTAAATAAAATATATTATTATTCTATCTACAGTAGTAATGACAATGGTATATTAATTTAATCATAGTCGGTGAATTGTCATTACGCGAAGCAGAATTCATTTGTTTAAAATTTGATTACGACAGAGAAATGAACCGTATATTTACGAGAATGTTTTCGTCAACAAAGTCTGACGGTAAAAAAAATACGACCTGTTGGAAAAAGATGAAGAACCTTGTTTTGTTTCGTTGGATGAGACGCAACAATAAGTCTACAGAATTTAACGACGTGGAGGAAACGGTGGAAGAACCGGAAAGATTGAGAGGATCGTGGTCGGAGTTGACGGATAAGGAGACGTCGGTGTCTCAGGGTTTAATGACTAAAGCCCAGACTCGCTGTGGTTCCTCCGATGCTCCTGTACAACATGACGGGTTTGACGAGCAAATCGAGAACGAACAGTCGGAGGCGGAAGTCCACGAGAATTCCGCGTTTGGAGAGACGTCCAGTAAGAGTTCTGCGACGTCCGAGGAGACATTGGATATATCGAATAACTACGTGGATAAGAATTATACTCTTCAAGCTTTCATCGATCGATTAGAAGAGATGAAAAATTTGGAAACCGAACCTGAACAGTCCGTGCTGACGGAGATGATAGCAGAGGATACGGCAGAACCAATGCCCAGTTGTGAAAAGGAATGTGCTCCGGAATCAAAGGTAGACACTACACTACTAGTTAGAATAATATTGCGTGTATTTTGACCGATTTAAATTTATATACCAAACGGGGAGTCGTGAACTTCGAACCGTGTGTCCTCACACGTGATCTGGAAACATTCGTCGGTTGTCGGGTTTAAGGGTGGGGGCTCCGGGAGTCCAAGAGTATCGAATTGAATATTTAACTGTCTTTCTTATTTCTGTCTCAACAAGCCCAAGCGAGGATGGAAAATGGTAACATGGCGCGAATTGAAGTCCAGACGACGAATCGATAATGTGTTGTGTGGCCTGCAGACCGAACGCGACTGGTTGAAGAGTCGGTTGACGAACTTGCGCTGCGACAAGACCGATGCCGACCGAGGTGACGTCGGGCAAAACGACGACAAACCTCTCGACTGCTGGCCGGAGCAGACTATTGTAAACGCGTTGCGCGGTCTTGAGGCCGAGCTCGATGCACTGCGTGATAGGTGGACGCAAGTGAGAGCCACGTATGATCTGATGTCAGTCGCGATTGAATACAATCGAATTAAGCGACAGGTGAAGGAACGCTTACGGTCTAACGATAACTTTTTGGACGGCGAGAACGCGACAATACAATGAATTTGTGATGCCATCGCGTGGCGCGAAGCGTTTTCAGATAGAAGAAGAATTTGAAAAATTTAATTTGTATCTATATATTGGCACACAATTTCAAAGTGTAATAAAAACAATAAAAAATTAATAAAAATTATATAATATTAAAAATATTTGTTTTTTAATTGTCTATAATAACAAGTCTGATTATTGGTCATTTGTCGGGTTTTATTAAAATTAACGATTTTTCTTCCTCAGCACTTTTGGCGTTCAATCCGTGTGAGATGTTTAATTATCCAAACGGGGAGGGGAAGGGGAAGTTCGGTTAATTTTTCCGGTACACCGTTTTGATTTTGGTCAGGTTATCCCACGAAAAACTTGTGTTTTTGGCTCGATTATGGGAAAGCGGAAAAGTCTTAGCGAAAAAAGACGAGGACTGCTGGGCGTACACAGGTGAACACTATATTAAACGTTTAAGACTAGTTATATAAACAATACCAACGATGATTGTCATTTCATTAACACGATTTCGAGTACTCATGAAACTTTTCGAGTACAGAAGAAGTTCATTTCGAGTGTTGTAGGAAAATGTAGTTTTCGGTGATTAAAATATGGTATTTTTTATATGATATATAACGAGGAAATTATAACCGATTCGAAGTTTCGGATTTTCGCAGTAGTGCAAAAACAATGTGAGAAGTTTGAAAAAAAAATTATCATTTTTAAGAATGCCAGAGATATTTCGGATTCGAAAGGAAAAAATGTTCTTTAAATTAAAATCACAAGTCGATTACTGTATTATCGCGCGTTATTTAATCGCGTCAGACAATTTTCAGATGAAATAATCGATCTACGTTCGCAGCATGATTATATATACACACCCTGGTATACATCCGTTTAAATCGAATATCCGACTGCAGGTATAACTCGTGCCTATTAATGAGTTTTATTAGTAAATTATATGCCTATGAATCAAATACGGATTTATCCGATTACAGCCTAAATAACTAAAGTTTTTTTTTTTCACCAAAAAACGCTCTTATCACCGAGAGGACCTGCCGAAATGGATATTTATATTTTGATTCGGGGTTTGACTTTGTTTGTTGAAAAGGTTTTCCACCAAAATCTATTATGTATTTAATAACGCATGTCTAGAGAGACGTGAGGTTTTTCACACTGATCATTCAAGGACCTTTTGATTTTTGTTCAAATACTATCGATTAAAAACATAAAAATGGACTACATAATGTTTAAAAATTTTATGAACCAAACCGGTGACGAAACAAAATTATACTGGTGTCATCGCATTTTGGCGCTAAGTTTAATTATTATACCTATATGTTATCTTCGCATTCGATTTGACAACTGTTTTCTACATATTTGAAGGACAATTAAGATTTTAATTCTTTGTATTTCAACTTCCGTGTGAGTGGAATAACTTAAGCATGCCGTATCCGAAATAAAGAACATAAATAACAATACAGGGAGATTTACTTCAGAAAAATATAACATACGACTCTTTTAAGTATAATATTAGTTTTAATTTACTGGCCAATTCTGTAACTACGCAACCAATACAGTAAATAAAATATATTATTATTCAATCTACAGTAATAAAGACAATGTTATATTAATTTTATCATAGTCGGTGAATTGTCATTCACGGAACAGAGTTCATTTCGTTGAAATTTGATTACGACCGAGAGAAATGAACCGTATTTTTACGAGAATATTTTCGTCGAAAAAGTCCGACGGTAAAAAAAATACGACTTGTTGGAAAAAGATGAAGAGCCTGGTTTTGTTTCGTTGGTTGAGACGCAACAATAATTCTATAGAATGTAACGACGTGGAGAAAACTGTGGAAGAACCGGAAAGATTGAGAGGATCGTGGTCGGAGTTGACAGAACAGGAGACGTCGGTGTCTCAGGGTTTAATGACTATTGCCCAGACTCGCTGTGGTTTCTCCGATGCTCCTGTACAACATGACGGGTTTGACGAGCAGATCGAGAACGAACTGTCGGAGGCGGAAGTCTACGAGAAATCCGCGTTTGGAGAGTCGTCCAGTAAGAGTTCTGCGACTTCCGAGGAGACATTGGATTTATCGAACAACTACGTGGATGAGAATTATACCCTTCAAGCTTTCATCGATCGATTAGAAGAGATGAAAAATTTGGAAACTGAACCTGAACAGTCCGTGTTGACGGAGACGGTAGCAGAGGATACGGCAGAACCAATGCCCAGTCTTGAAACGGAATGTGATCCGGAATCAATGGTAGACATTACACTACTAGTTAGAATAATATTGCGTGTATTTTGACCGATTTAAATTTATATACCAAACGGGGAGTCGTGAACTTTGAATCGTGTGTCCTCACACCTGACATGGAAATATTCACCGGTTAGGGGTAGGCGCTCCGGGAGTCCAAGTGTTTCGAATTGAATGTTTAACTGTTGTACTTATTTCTGTCCCAACAAGCCGAAGCGAGGATGGAAAATAGTAACATGGCACGAATTGAAGTCCAGACGACGAATCGATAACGTGTTGTGTGGCCTACAGACCGAACGCGACTGGTTGAAGCGTCGGTTGACGAACTTGCGTTGCGACAAGACCGATGCCGACCGAGGTGACGTCGGGCAAAACGACGACGAACCTCTCGACTGCTGGCCAGAGCAGACTATTGTAAACGCGTTGCGCAGTCTTGAGGCCGAGCTGGATGCACTGCGCGATAGGTGGACGCAAGTGAGAGCCACGTGTGATCTGATGTCAGTCGCGATTGAATACAATCGAAGCGACAAGTGAAGGAACGCGTACGGTCTAACAGTAATTTTTTGGACGGCGAAAACGCGATGAGAAGAATAATTTGTGAGGCCAAAGTGTGGCGCGAAACGTCTTCTAATAGAAGAAGAATTTAAAAAATTTAGTTTGTATCTATATATCGGTACACAATCTCGAGGTGTAATAAAAACAATAATAAATTAATAAAAATTATTTAATAATAAAAATATTTTTTGTTTTAATTGTTGAACATGTTTTCCACCATAATCAATTATATATTTGAAAACGCATGTATAGAGAGACATGCCGTTTTTCACACTGATCATTGAAATACCTTTTGATTTTTATTCAAATATTATCGATTAAAAACATAAAAATGAACTTCATAATGTTTAAAAATTTTATGAACTAAACCAGTAACGAAACAAAATTATACTGGTGTCATCGCATTTTAGCGCTAAGTTTGATTATTCTATCAATATATTATCATCGCTTTCGATTTGACATCTGTTTTCTACATATTTAAAGGTCAATTTAAATTTTAATTCTTTGTATTTCAACTTCCGTGTGAGTGGAATAATTTAAGCATGCGGTATCCGAAAGGACCATATAATAAAAATACGGGGAGAATTACATCCAAAAAATATAACTGTTGCGTATGAGGAAAGAAGATACAATCACTCCCATGATTATATTCAGTGGCGGATTTAGCGTCAGGCAAAGTAGGCATTTGCTTAGGGCGGCAATTTTAGGCCAATATTTTATTGAGAATACTCTAGGTTTTTTTTTTATTTTCTAATATACGGTGATTACTCTGAAGGATGGAAAAAAAATTTAAATATTTAAGTATAATAATATTCTTGTTAATTTAATTTCTTTTTTATTTTATAATACATAACAATAAAATCCAAGAAAATTATCGAACGACTGCCTGATCGTATATCTATTATCTAAATACTAACCATAGATAACATATTTCGTTATTTTGTTTTTTTGCTAAGTCGTAAAAATTATTAATAATAATCGCTCGTGGTTCGTTTGATCGCACGGCGTACACACTACACGCACAATACATACAGATATGATATATTTTATACGAATACGGGTATCGGTCGATTCATATTGGAAGGATAGTCTAATTATAAACCAGTCACTATACTAATAAACAATAATTGTTTATTTTTCTTGGTGACTATGAAATAGAGGGCGGCCGAGTAGAAAATAGGTTTATTCTGATTAGACATTCGATTATTTTCAACACAACATTCAAGGCGGATAGACTTAATATTCAGATATTAGTATACTACTTAAATTACTGGTAAGTAAACACTATATTTTATAAACATTATAATATTATAGCGATAAATTAGTGCTATAGGCTTGCAAAACTGAATTTTATTTTTATGAATATTCGTATGCATTAGTTCTTATTTGGAATTCCAAATTCTTGATTAATTAATTTTTACAAGCCCATTAAATAAAAGTATAAAACACTTGATGATTTTTTTATTCCCTACGTGGCGTGTTATAGGTAAATATTTTCACCGTTAAAATTTGATTTTTATCGGTATAAAAATGCATAGAAAGAGATTGAGCGGAGCACAATATAAAAAAGTAGCAAGAGAAAAGGAAGAAAGAGAAAAAAAAGCTATAAATCAAACCATAAAACTGGATAAATTTTTATTTGTTAAAAATATTGACGATGCAAATCAAACAAATGTGAATTCGAGACATTTGAGTAGTACTGTATTAGATCATTTAGATCATAGCAATGACGTAATACCTACTGGTGGTGTGGAAATTAATAATGTTATAAGTTCTTCTGAATTTCCTAATTTAACGGCAGAAGAAATTAATAAATCAATACCTACTGATAGTGTGGAAATAATAAATAAGATAACAAGTAATTCTGAATCCGAAACTCCCAATTTAACGACAAAAGAAATTATTCACGAAACAATTAGCACTCCTGAATCATGTAATATTCTTGAATCACCTTTTTCTTTTAATAAAGATCCGGCATTTTGGACTGTCAACGAAAAAGCGCGTGATTTTTTTTTCTATAAATGGTTTTAATGTTAATATATACAAAAATTGTGATTTTATAAACTCTAAATTAGAATCTAGATGTATGACCAAAAATATGTTTGTACGTTTATTACCAAATGGTGAAAAAATCGAGAGGTTTTGGTTAGTCTACTCTGAAAGCACAAGTAAAGCATTTTGTGGACCATGTTTTTTCTTTTCAAGTTGTATCGATGAATCCTATTTATCAACATTATTTTTATATGTTGTATAATAGTAAGTACGAATTTTTAAGTTTGATTAGTTGCTTTTGTTTTTTTATAATACTATAATTTAAATTTGATTGAACACATTAATTTTTTGAAGGAACTTAATTATATTATCTATATTATAATTATATTTCATTGGTACAGCAAATTTATTTAAGAAAATGGTGATGTATTATATTTTAATAAATATTGTATTGTTATACTATTTACTTGATTAGAACAGTTTATTAACATAACCGCCATTAATTATTGTTTAGTATCAGTCTTTATGATTTATTTTTTTAGTAGTTAAGTTAAATAAGTATTTAAAAATATGTTTTCTCGTTGATAAGTTTAATGGGGCGGCCAAAAAAAAAATTTGCCTAGGGGCGACAATTGTGTAAATCCGTCTCTGATTATATTATAAAAAAGTCATGGCATTTTAATGGACTTTAATAATTAATTTTATTTCGCGAATAATAATATAAAGCACTATATAATGTAAAAATTTCATCGTTTAATACGTTGCGCCAGCTATCGCACCATATTCGCTTCGTGTCCGCCGCTTTACTGAAAAACTCAATAGATCATTCTCTTCATCATCGATATAGACGTAAACTCGATAAGACAGAAATCACTCGGTAAAATCGCACAAATATTATGATAACTATTATAATACGACAGGACGCAACAATAACATACAAATATGTTGTATATTACATTATTTTTATTTTACTGGCCAATTCAGTAACTACGCAACCGATACAGTAAATAAAATATATTATTATTCTATCTACAGTAGTAATGACAATGGTATATTAATTTAATCATAGTCGGTGAATTGTCATTACGCGAAGCAGAATTCATTTGTTTAAAATTTGATTACGACAGAGAAATGAACCGTATATTTACGAGAATGTTTTCGTCAACAAAGTCTGACGGTAAAAAAAATACGACGTGTTGGAAAAAGATGAAGAACCTTGTTTTGTTTCGTTGGATGAGACGCAACAATAAGTCTACAGAATTTAACGACGTGGAGGAAACGGTGGAAGAACCGGAAAGATTGAGAGGATCGTGGTCGGAGTTGACGGATAAGGAGACGTCGGTGTCTCAGGGTTTAATGACTAAAGCCCAGACTCGCTGTGGTTCCTCCGATGCTCCTGTACAACATGACGGGTTTGACGAGCAGATCGAGAACGAACTGTCGGAGGCGGAAGTCCACGAGAATTCCGCGTTTGGAGAGACGTCCAGTAAGAGTTCTGCGACGTCCGAGGAGACATTGGATATATCGAATAACTACGTGGATAAGAATTATACTCTTCAAGCTTTCATCGATCGATTAGAAGAGATGAAAAATTTGGAAACCGAACCTGAACAGTCCGTGCTGACGGAGATGATAGCAGAGGATACGGCAGAACCAATGCCCAGTTGTGAAAAGGAATGTGATCCGGAATCAAAGGTAGACACTACACTACTAGTTAGAATAATATTGCGTGTATTTTGACCGATTTAAATTTATATACCAAACGGGGAGTCGTGAACTTCGAACCGTGTGTCCTCACACGTGATCTGGAAACATTCGTCGGTTGTCGGGTTTAAGGGTGGGGGCTCCGGAAGTCCAAGAGTATCGAATTGAATATTTAACTGTCTTTCTTATTTCTGTCTCAACAAGCCCAAGCGAGGATGGAAAATGGTAACATGGCGCGAATTGAAGTCCAGACGACGAATCGATAATGTGTTGTGTGGCCTGCAGACCGAACGCGACTGGTTGAAGAGTCGGTTGACGAACTTGCGCTGCGACAAGACCGATGCCGACCGAGGTGACGTCGGGCAAAACGACGACAAACCTCTCGACTGCTGGCCTGAGCAGACTATTGTAAAGGCGTTGTGCGGTCTTGAGGCCGAGCTCGATGCACTGCGTGATAGGTGGACGCAAGTGAGAGCTACGTGTGATCTGATGTCAGTCGCGATTGAATACAATCGAATTAAGCGACAGGTGAAGGAACGCTGACGGTCTAAGGATAACTTTTTGGACGGCGAGAACGCGACAACACAATTAATTTGTGAGGCCATCGCGTGGCGCGAAACGTTTTCAAATAGAAGAAGAATTTGAAAAATTTAATTTGTATATATATTGGCAAACAATTTCGAAGTGTAATAAAAACAATAAAAAATTAATAAAAATTATATAATAATAAAAATATTTGTTTTTTAATTGTCTATAATAACCAGTCTGATTATTGGTTTTCAGAAAAAAAAAATTTATTAAGATAAAATAACAAGCCCATAACGGTTTTAATGTGTATTCTTTTTTTTGTTTTATTTGAATGGGTCGAACATTTTGCAAATGGAATAATCGATGTACGCTTGTAGTATGACAATTCTATAATTAAATTTGCATACGCTGGTATACATTCGTTTAAATCGAATACCCGATACAGGTAAAACTTGTGCCTATTAATTAGTTTATAAGTGATTATATGCCTAAGAATCAGATACGGATTTATCCGATTATTACTTAAATAACCGTTGTTTTATGTTTCAATCAAAAACGCTCTTATCATCGAGAAGGACTGCTGAAAATGTTTTTACATTTTGATGCGGATTTCGAATTTGTATGTTGACCATGACTTCCACCAAAATCAATATATAATTATATATTTGATAACGCATGTCTAGAGAGACAAGACGTTTTTCACACTGATCTTTAAAATACCTTTTGATTTTTGTTCAAATACTATCGATTAAAAACATAAAAATGGACTACATAATGTTTAAAAATTTTATGAACCAAACCGGTGACGAAACAAAATTATACTGGTGTCATCGCATTTTGGCGTTAAGTTTGATTATTCTACCTATATATTATCTTCGCATTCGATTTGACTACTGTTTTCTACATATTTGAAGGTCAATTAAGATTTTAATTGTTTGTATTTCAACTTCCGTGTGAGTGGAATAATTTAAGCATGCGGTATCCAAAATAAAGAGCATAAATAACAATATAGGGAGATTTACTTCAGAAAAATATAACATACGACTGTTTTAAGTATAATATTAGTTTTAATTTACTGGCCAATTCTGTAACTACGCAACCTATACAGTAAATAAAATATATTATTATTCAATCTACAGTAATAAAGACAATGTTATATTAATTTCATCATAGTCGGTGAATTGTCATTGCACGAAACAGAGTTCATTTCGTTGAAATTTGATTACGACCGAGAGAAATGAACCGTATTTTTACGAGAATGTTTTCGTCGAGAAAGTCCGACGGTAAAAAAAATACGACCTGTTGGAAAAAGATGAAGAGCCTGGTTTTGTTTCGTTGGTTGAGACGCAACAATAATTCTACAGAATGTAACGACGTGGAGGAAACTGTGGAAGAGCCGGAAAGATTGAGAGGATCGTGGTCGGAGTTGACGGAAGAGGAGACGTCGGTGTGTCAGGGTTTAATGACTATAGCCCAGACTCGCTGTGGTTCCTCCGATGCTCCTGTACAACATGACGGGTTTGACGAGCAGATCGAGAACGAACTGTCGGAGGCGGAAGTCTACGATAAATCCGCATTTGGAGAGACGTCCAGTATGAGTTCTGCGACGTCCGAGGAGACATTGGACGTATCGAATAACTACGTGGATGAGAATTATACTCTTCAAGCTTTCATCGATCGATTAGAAGAGATTAAAAATTTGGAAACCGAACCTGAACATTCCGTACTGACGGAGACGGTAGCAGAGGATACGGCAAAACCAATGCCCAGTTTTGAAACGGAATGTGATCCGGAACCTAAGGTAGACACTACACTACTAGTTAGAATAATATTGCGTGTATTTTGACCGATTTAAATTTATATACCAAACGGGGAGTCATGAACTTTGAATCGTGTGTCCTCACACCTGACATGGAAATATTCACCGGTTAGGGGTAGGCGCTCCGGGAGTCCAAGTGTTTCGAATTGAATGTTTAACTGTTGTACTTATTTCTGTCCGAACAAACCGAAGCGTGGATGGAAAATGGTTACATGGCGCGAATTGAAGTCCAGACGACGAATCGACAACGTGTTGTGTGGCCTGCAGACCGAACGCGACTGGTTGAAGAGTCGGTTGACGAACTTGCGCTGCGACCAGACCGATGCCGACCGAGGTGACGACGGGCAAAACGACGACGAACCTCTCGACTGCTGGCCGGAGCAGACTATTGTAAACGCGTTGCGCGGTCTTGAGGACGAACTCGATGCACTGCGCGATAGGTGGACGCAAGTGAGAGCCACGTATGATCTGATGTCAGTCGCGATTGAATACAATCGAATTAAGCGTTATTTGAAGGATAGCTTACGGTCTAACTGTAACTTTTTGGACGGCGAGAACGCGACAACACAATTAATTTGTGAGGCCATCGCGTGGCGTGAAACGTTTTCCGGTTGACGTGGCGGCCGTCGGCAAATCATGCGAAAACCGCGAAAAATCAAAAAAACTTCTACTAATCAGCAGTCTATTAACTGGACGTAAATTGTTTTCAGGTTTTCTGAAAGAATTATAATTTGTGTTTACAAATACCAATTTTTTTTTCTGTGATCTCTATTCGTTATGTTTTTTTGACGCATTAGTCGAAACGGAGTGTTGGTATTATAGAATAGTTGCAATACATCCGATCGGCGTTTATTTCTGTCCTAATATCAAACATGTTAAGGTGTCAAAGATGGTCGGAGCGCTCAAAACATATAGTACCGTTTTTTTTTACTTTAGCGTTGTTTATTTATTACATTATTAAAATTGATTACAAAATACAGTTTTGTTGTACCGTTTACCGATATACGATAATCGGTATCCAGACGAAATCGCGAAAACTTTTATCACTGTTTATTCTGTAGGTACGTTCGAATTACATATAATATGTGTGATATACGGATATAATAGTCCCGTTACTGGAACATTTAATATATCTATTAGTAAATACGAAAAATGTCAATTGTTGCATAACGTGTTTAAATCTGTATAAATAAAATTACGGAATTTGAAAATTTTAATTTTTATCTATATATATATATAGATACACAAACTTAAAGGAATATATAAAAATAATATAAAAGTAATGCAAAATATTTAATAATAATTTTTTTTAAAAGTGTCTATAGTATTCCGTCTGATTTTTGATTTCGAGGAGAAAAAAAGTATCTTTAAATTAAAATCATAAGCCGATTACGGTTTTGATTCCTTTTTTTTTTTTGGTGTTTTATTTGAACGGGTCGAACATTTTTCAAAGGGAATAATCGATGTACGTTCGCAGTATGACATCACTGTGATTATCTATATATGCAGGTATACATTCGTTTAAATCGAATATCCGAATGACAAAGCTCATGCATATTAATCAGTTATAATAGTGATTATATGCATATAAATGAGATACGGATTTATCAGTTTAATGTTCGAATTACTTGGTTTTTTTTTGTGTATACCTACCCTACTATGTTTTAATATTTCGGAAGAAAATATTTTTCGTAACTTTGTGGTTTCAAATATCACATTCGTGACCGTTCGTTTTTAGCATGTAAAATGTATTTAGTGCGTCGTCCACATAATCCCCAACAGCTAAGGTATGTCTGCAGGATTTCGAGTATTTTAATTATTAAACATTTTATTGAAATTCGGTCTTCCACTCGTGTCTAATGGCGTTCTATATTTGATTTTTTTTCGAATTCAATTCAAAACTCAATACCGCTCAGGACATAGACATTAAAGTAATGTTTTATCTGAATTTCCCCGGTAATAAAGAATGCAATTCGCGTATTAGTGCGCTGTGGAATACAGTACCAACGGTTTTTGTATTCAGCAGAAATTTCTGTTATTTTATTATATTTTAATACTTGTGGATTACATTAAAAACGTTCAGGACGAGATAAATCGGTGTACGACGAGGAATCAAATGTTATAATATATATATATATGTATAATTGGTGTTTGCAGCAGGTGTGGTGTGGTAACAATGAAAAGGGGTTTAATAACTCTAAAATGAGTTTAACACGCCACCGATTAGACTTTATAATAACTTTAAAGGTAAGGACCAAATAGGATAATACACATATTATCAGGCATAACGTAGTGAACAAGTAAAAAAAAAAAAAAAGCCGGTAAAATTATTTAAATAATCCCGGTTTGTTACTATTAAAACTGTATTTCGCTTTATCGTAATATTTATAATTTTCTCTATTTTAAACTTTTTTATTCCGTCGTTGTATTTTTTTCCATTCGATATCCGATGGGGCGACTCCTTTGTCGAGACCCGTAATGCGTGTATACCTTATTTTGTTTTTATAAATTCTCTATTCGCATATCATATACAAATTTATTACTTTATTAATCGAAATTCGTATTATTTCTATTTGTTTCACACACGCTTTTTATTTCGTTTTCTTTTTTTTCGGCGAATACCGTTTTATTAGAGAATTTAATCGCATTTGTTGTTTTCTTTTTCTCGTGTATACGCCGCGCATAATATCGAACGAATATGACAGTGTTAAAATACCGTTTCGAGTGGTGTATAACAAGGAGATTTGTTTCGAAACGGGTAATTTACCAAATTATTCGTTGGTTACTCCATACTATAAACTACAGCACGGGAGTAGTTTAATATATTTTCTCTTCGTTTCATTTGCGGCGGCAACGGCGAGAGTGGATTCGCAACACCATCGTCGCATTGTGCGCCGGAATCAGAGCGAAAGGGACTATCAAATAAATAGAAACAAAAATTACATAACGGAAAAAAGAAGGGCGTACACACACACGCACAAGCCACTGGTGGAAATAGTTTGCAGACCGACAGGGAGCTTATAAGATTTGCACGGGGATTATTTCCAGTGAACCGCGCGAATGTTTATATATATTACGATGTTCGCATGCGGTTTTTTTTATTTATCATCAAACCGTCGGTCCAGCACACAAATGTGCAGTGTACGCGCGTCTTACTGCGCCGTCGATTGTAAATAATTTTTTTACGTAGTTTTCTGTTATCCGTCTGGTCTGTACAGTATTCAGTACACATTCGAAGAATTTTGTATTTTTTGCAAAAAAGTTTACGAAAAACCGGTTGGTTTCCAAACACGATTTTTCTCTAATTCGAGGATAACGAAAAAAAAACGATAACAAAAAAAAAAACGAGTTGTATTTCAAACAGATTAAATCCTCCTTATAATAATAAATCGATTTTTTTTAAGGGGAGACGGAGTGAAAAACTTTTTTTCCCTTTTAATTATACGGACACGCGACGCGTAAAACGAACACTGTTTTTACGAGCACTCATATAACAGGACTTTGAACGTCTTCTTGTCATTTTTATCGTTAATTCGTATTATTATTATTATTATTAATTCATTTTCATAAACTACACGACGCATCTGTGTATTATTTAACAGTTTATTAAAATGTTATAGCTAGGGCGAATTTTCTGTGTTTTATTTCAAACGCCATTACTCGACCGTAGAGAGAAAGAAATATGGTAAATACGCGTCACTGAACGAGATTATGTAACCAGCGATGACGTGCGTGATGCTGCATAATAATAATAATAATAATAATAATAATATATACGATTCTCGGTAGTCCGGACTTTATATCAGTCGTCGCGTGGAATAGAAAACGGGTTCCAAGGTGGTTTTTAAAGGTATTATTATATAATATCTGCGCATTTACGTCGAAACGTTCCGTGTCTTCACGAGGATTAACCGACACAAAGGTATATGTCATACGCGACAAATGTGTTTAAAAGGCCGTTTGAGTTTAGGAATGTCACGCGCGCGTCTCTATTCTGCGCATATAATATTATGTTTTTCCTTTGCGTTTTCGTTTTGCGCATTTCGTCCGACTAATATTCCTACTCACACACTACGTATATTATTCACCACAGCCTGCGATATTTTTTGGGAATTTTTTTTTTTTTATTTTACTCTACACAACCGAATTTCTAAAGCGATTATACGCAAATTGAGTACGCGCAGTTGAATCCTCGAATTCTTTCGTATATCTCAATTTTTCATAAATTTATACTTGTTTATAACATTCATATAACACAATTATCTACACGGTAAATTTTTGTCGATTTCTGAGTTGTATTTATATAATTATATTATTGAATTAGAAGTTTTCGGTTTTCAAAATATTTGATCTGTTCGGTTTTTAAATATCGTTTCGCTCGGAACACTTGATTTGTATACTCGTCTGCTGGAACACTCGGAATTGAACATTTTCAACATACCTAATAGAATTTTTATAATCGTTTATCCGCAACGAAAGTGGAATGAATTCGCAATTATTTGTCGTTCTGCACAATCAAACATCTGCGAGCATTAATAAATTTCTTTCGACGCATTTTATTTATGTTACGCATATGATTTAAAGCTCGCTGTTTGGTTTACATATATATATATATTTATTCCTATTTTAATAAACGGAAAACGAGAGGTAGTCTTTAAAAAAAAGCCACGGGTGATGAGTAATGATTATTGGTGAGTACTGTAAAGTGCAAAGTGAAATTGAAATTTCAAATATAGAAATACAGTGTTGGTCTGAACGGCAAACAAGATAATTTTTGTTTGGTTCGGATAACGAATCTAAACGATAAAGCGAGTGAAACGCCGTTTTCAACATTTATTGTAACTAATTCACCGGATTTTATAAAATCGTGTAAATTTTTCTAAGAAAAAAAAAATTAAGCTAAAATCGTTACTTGACGTTTCGAAATCAAAAGTTACGACAGATAACGAATGGGGCGTAAAAGTATAAAAATTGTAAAAACAAAAAAAAAAAAAAACAACTGGATTCGCATTTCACGAGACATACGAGCCTGCAGGCTGACGATAGAAATATTCAAACAGAAAATACCACACCCTGTACGTACGAATGAAAATATTTATATGAGTACGTACGAGGACGAGATGACGACTATACGACAACGATGATGATACGAACGTCGGTCGGTCGGTCTGTCGGTTTGAATAAAATAACAGAAATATGAATATTCATTCATCCCAGGGTATATATATATATACGAGTGTTATAAATAACGAGTTCGCTCTCATCCGAGAGCTGTGTAGTTATTTTGTTTTCGTCGGTCGCAACGCTCTTTCCGGGAGGGGCTGCTGAAAACGTTTTTTACATTTTGTTTCGGATTTTGATTTTGTTTGTTTGTGGCTTTTTTTTCCACTCCGCTCGTCGTAATACGTTGTTTTACTACGCGTTATTCGAGGGGATCACCGCGTCCTCTGTGGGTAATATTACCGCTTTTTTTTTTTAAGCAGTACATTTACTGTTGTTCATTCCGACTCGGTATCCAAACACCATCTTTGGACGTGTATATAAACTTTTTTGAATAAGAGAAAATACCGCCAGATTTTCGTCAAACAATTCTATATTATACATGAGACGCATGACGAGACATGACTTTTCTCGCACTGACTTTTCTGTCGTTCGCATTTCGAAAACGTAGTTGTCATTTTCAATGTTTAGGAATATTTGATAAATGTAATTCGATTTTGAGAAAATAGGCGTACGGCGCGTATTTATTGCATATGAGTATTTCATCGATTGACAGTGAAAAAAAAAAAAAAAACAAAAAAAAAACATAATATTTACAATTATTAATAACCGAACAAGTGATGAAACATGAAACAATACCGGTGTGTCATTGCATTTTGGCGCCAAGTCTGACTTTTCTACCTATTTATTACCTTCGCATTCGTTTTGACTACTAGTCTATACATATTTTAAGGAGAATTTAAAATTTAATTCTTTGCGTTTCAACGTCCGTATGAGCGGAATAAATTAAGTGTGCGCGGTATCGGAATCGACCATATAATAACAATACTAGGAGATTTACCTCGGACAAATATAACAAACGACTACGTTGCATATTATATTAGTTTTGTATTACTGGCCAATTCGGAAACTACGCAACCGATATACGTAAATAAAATATATTATTATTATTCCACCTACATAGTTGGGACAACGTTATATTAATATCATTACAGTCGGTGAATTGTCATTGCGATAATCAGAGTCCGTTTGGTTGAAATTTAATTACGACCCAATAAAATGAATCGTATTTTTTCGAGAATGATTTCGTCGAGAAAGTTCAGCGGTAAAAAAAATACGACGTGTTGGAAAAAGTTGAAGAACCTTGTTTTGTTTCGTTGGATGAGACGCAACAATAATTCTACAGAAAGTGACGACGTGGAGGAAACGGTGCAAGGGCCGGAAAGATTGAGAGGATCGTGGTCGGAGTTGACGGAAGAGGAGACGTCGGTGTCTCAGGGTTTAACGACTATAGCCCAGACTCGCTGTGGTTCCTCTGATGCTCCTGTGCAACATGACGGGTTTGACGAGCAGATCGAGAACGAACAGTCTGAGGCGGAAGTCTACGAGAAATCCGCGTTCGGAGAGACGTCCAGTAAGAGTTCTGCGACGTCCGAGGAAACATTGGACGTATCGAATAACTACGTGGATGAGAATTATACCCTTCAAGCTTTTATCGATCGGTTAGAAGAGATGAAAAATTTGGAAACCGAACCTGAACCGTGCGTGCTGACGGAGACGGTAGCAGAGGATACGGCAGAACCAATGCCCAGTTGTGAAACGGAATGTGATCCGGAATCAAAGGTAGACGATACACTACTAGTTAGAATAATGGTGTGTGTGTATATTTCGACCGAACTAAATTTATATAAAAAACGGGGAGCCGTGGACTTCGAATCGTGTGTCCTCACGCACCTGACATGGAAACATTCACCGGTTAGGGGTGGGCGCTCCGAGAGTCCAAGTGTATCGAATTGAATGTTTAACTGTTGTACTTATTTCTGTTCGAACAAGCCGAAGCGTGGATGGAAAATGGTTACATGGCGCGAATTGAAGTCCAGACGACGAATCGACAACGTGTTGTGTGGCCTGCAGACCGAACGCGACTGGTTGAAGAGTCGGTTGATGAATTTGCGCTGCGACAATACCGAAGATGAACGGGGTGACGTCGGGCAAAATGACGACGAACCTCTCGACTGCGAGTCAGAGCAGACGATTGTAAACCCGTTGCGCAGTCTTGAGGCCGAGCTCGATGCACTGCGGGATAGGTGGACGCGTGTGAAAGCCACGTGTGATCTGCTGTCAGTGGCGATTGAATACAATCGGGTTAAATGATGGTTGAAGGAACGTGTAGCGCAGTCTGGAAGCCGAGCGTGTGACGTACTATTTATTTGTCACGTTTTTTTTGACCGATTTAGTGCAATAGTCGAATGGATGGTTGGAATGTGTTGAAAAATCGCAATACACCCGATTTTCTTAAAATCGGAATTCGGTTTTTGTTTCCGGATTTTTTTATTTTTTTTGTAATTTTTTCCCCTAAACTCGTAGACGATAGGAAAAAAAGTGTTCCATACTTTTCTGATTAATATTAATGCATTTTTTGAGCGCGTCGTATTGTTATTATTAATCTGTCAAATAATAATGCCGTTTAATGAAGTATGGAATAGTAACGGATTATTACGTGTGTACACCGTGGGTTTACACGAGATAATCGGCTTTAGGCGCAATATGCCGACGGCGTGTATAATATTATATTATAATGTGGCATTGCTCGAACCCGTTTTCCGCAATAAACGGTATTAACGATATGAAATTTACGCGTGTTTTACCATACACGAGATACGCGGTATATTGGAACGAGTTTCCAAATATATTATTATTGCGTAAAATCGCGCAAAAATATAAAGTAAAATATGCGTCGCGATTGACCGGACGCTTTGAAACTTAAAGAGTGCAATAAGTAAAAATAAAAAACGTTCCGTTTTACGCGTGTAAATTTCATTGAAGTCGTCACGAAACCACCAATACTTTTACATCGGGTATAGATTTGAAACCACTACTTTGCTCGGAGATATTTACAATATTCGAATTATTTAGAAATAAAAATAGCAATTAAAAAAACGAAATATATTTTGTTAAACGACTGTTGAAGATTTACTTGAAATCACTATATAACCAGGGCTTGAAGTGGAGAAAAATTCCCCGGAAAGGGGGGAGGGACTAATGTCCCTATATAGTTTTGAGTTCCGTATATCATTACATAAAATGTATATTATTTGTATAAAAAGTAATTTTTTTTTTTTATGCATACTCACTTTTATCCATAAAAATTTTACATATTTGAAATATATTTCACGTAGAATTTAATGCTGCACTACATTAAGTTCTTACGTAATAAGTAATTTTTTTTTTTTATAAATATATTTTATATTTTGAAAGAGAATACATTTTTTCATAATAGCAATGAAGCTATAAGTAGTGGTTGCCATTTGAGAAAACTAAAAAGTCACCCAGACAAAAGAAATGTTATGAAAATTATTTATGTCATAAAAACGTTATGTCATAAATAGCATTTAAATAAGCAAAAAAATTCTGTTTTCTGTACGTTATCAGCTACACGGGAGTATCTATTAGTCGCACAGTATAGTTATTTACTATAGTAAAATATTTGATAAAAAAACAAAACTATAAGAGTTATTTTCAACGGGATTCTGAATTTGATTACTACTTAAACGTTCTGGCGTATCTTAACGGAGAAATTGTTAAAAATAATGTTTTTTTTTAAACCGTCATCAGAAGTAAGGGGAATGAGTCCCTCTGGATTTCTCTCCCCTTATTTTAACCCCCGTCTATAACTGTACGTAACACAAATCGTAATAGAATTACGGGTATGTAATTTTATTTGTACTGCGGTTTAAAAACGCCATGTGTCGCACTGGATTTTCGGTATACGAACAACTAATATCAAATACGATATCGTCAAAATTATTCTTAACATTTACTGGTTTACATAACGCGCAATTATCTCTACGTGATAATTCAACTGTTACAATTGCTTTTCCTTTATACTAGTAATAAAAGTAATTCGTACGAGTTATTGAAACGAGGATAATAGTAGTCGCGTAATTCGCCGCTCTTAGGAAATTTTTCCATTGCAATTGTTAATTTCTCGATGATACAAGAGGGCGATTTACTAGAAGGACTCCAAAGAAAAAAAATGCGCTAAACGGAAACGTTTTTGTAGAAAAATATACATATTATACGTACAAGTCATTCTGTATTCGGAAGCGTTTTTCAACATTTCCGTCCAAATTTATTTATTTATTCAGCAACAATACAGACGCGTTTCGGTTCGCGAAAACAAACGATTATGTTTTATAAGTGAGACGATTGTTAAACAGAACGACGTTTCATTATAATGAAATGAGAGGAAAATTTTTTTCTCCAGCCCACACAAAATTAACCTATTTTTATCGATGAACGCATATAACCAGTTAGTGGTGATTCGTGCAAAAAAATAATCAAAAATATGTTATTTTAAAGACATTATTTTTTTTGTGAATTATAATAATTCGGGCGTGGTTGAAAAAAAATAACTATTACGTATCGTATATATTTCAATAAAATTAAAATATTTTAAAATTTTAAATCAATATAACGATTCGCTTATAAATGTTCCTAATAATTATCGATTTTTTTATTATTATTATATTCGTTTTTAATTTTTTTTTTCAGATTAATACGTTCGAGTTATTATTTCGTTACACTAGAGTTTTTTCTTTTACATTTCACAGAAAATCATTCGAGTTTTATCTAAAAAAATAAATAACAACCACACGATGATAATAATAATAATAAAAATAAAAGGAAAACCACTTCTTGATCTTGAAATAAATAACACCATGTCTGGAGTAACGTAAATTACACTTTCACTTGGCGCCGTTTCGTCGTAAGATTTTCGTATTTTTTTAATTGAATTTTTTTTTTTTTTTATGGAGAACTCGTTATTTTTTTAAATCTCGGTTTTTATAAACACAGTGTGCATAACGACTGGCTTAACGTAATATTGTAAGTAAATCGCGCTTCTTTATACGATAAAATTCAAAAATCATTGTCGTTGAAACGTTAGTTTTTTTCGTTGTCAAAACGTTCGCAAGAGACACATTGGCGAAAAATCGAGTACGCGCTAAATCCACGTCACGATTTGTAAAAAAAATAAAAAGGGAAATTTGTTGTTTTTTTTTTTTTTTACATTTTTACTACGACGTCGTCGAATTTTTTCAACATGTCCGCAACGAAGGACTGAAAAATTTCCGAATTTTCGTACTCCGCCCTATTCGGATATTCACGTTTTTTTTTTTTTTTTTGCTTCCTCGCGTAATACGCGCGTGTAAATTACAGAAACAAATTAATTGAATTGAAGAAACAATCGTCGCCGCGTTCGCAATAAAATTTCACCATATAAATATGGATAGTGTAATTTTTTAGAACCGAAGTCCCGCGCGCTTTTTCTATACATGACGCGCAGATAAAATAAACACGTCCGTATACTATTGTGGTTGGAAATCGACTTCTTCTTCTTCCGTTTTTTTTTTCCTTTTTTTTTTTTAAATAAATTTTAACGTACCGTCGAAAAAACGCATTGAATCATGTAATTTCTGAAAAACTACGTGGAGCCTTCGCGAAACTATGGCAATATAGAAAACGAATCTTTTTTTTTTTAAAAAAAAAACTCGTTTTCTCTGTACGTTACGAAAACTCCGATCGAAAGAAATCGATCGCTTGTAAACGTGATGAAAAAAAAAAAAAAATCAGTAATTCTCGTTTTAATACAATATAAAATAGGCGTTTTCGCATTCGGTTTTTTTTTTTTTAAATGACGGTGGAAAAAAAAACGAAAAATCCCGATCGGCGATTTATAAACGACGCGCGGGGGGGGGGGTCCGTTTTACGGCCGACGCGAACGCGTTAAAAAAACGTTTGACCTAACCTAACCGCGGCGAATGCGTCCAGGACGGCGTGTAGCAACGGACTTGCGGGGTGTACGGCGATAACAGCATCGCTCGCGATCTCGCGCTTTACCAATGCGAATATTCCATATATGAGCGAATTATCGGTTCGTCGGGCATTTCATTGTTAACGAGTTTAACGGACAACCGGGGTGGCACAGTAACACAATACGAACTCGAGCATTGCGAAACTGTGGTTCGGGGGGAAAACGGCTCGTATTTTATATATATATAAATACGTACATAACACAGGTGTACACGCGTAGAGGCGTCAGACATTCCGCTTTTCGGCCAAACGAAATTTACATTTCAAAGGCTGCGCGCGCACACGCAAACGCGCGTTCGTTCGTCCTGTATACGAGCCCACCCCAATACAGTTAATCAAAAATTGTAATATTCATGACGGATGTCGGCAACGGCGGCAGTCGGGGGAGCGCGGTACGGTGATAAAAAAATCTCTTTCATATCGAGTCTCCCGGGGGGGGAAAGCGTATTATTATTATTATTATTTTTTATTTTTTTTCGACGATTTCAATTCGTTTACGCCACACTCCGAGAACTCCGTTTCGTTCCGGTACCGCGTAGTGTGTACCGTGTATAAAATAACATTATAATTCGCTATCGGTTTACGACGGACGAGCGTAGACGAAATTTCATTTCGTTCGTCACCGCGATCAAAAATACCGAATATTCCCGCGCGTGTACACGCAATTTACCCAACGGTAAATGGCAACGAATTTTTCGCAGCGCATATCGCGTGTACTTATAGAATATTATTATTATCGTTATTATTTATATACTTCTCATCGAATACAATTTTAATTGGTTTTCAAAAAAAAAAAAAAAAATTATATTCGATTACGAAGTTTTAATTGTAATTTCACCCGGGGGGTGTATTCATTTCCCTGAAAATATTATCACACCCCGGAAAACGTGTCTCGTTCTCTGCCGTCCGTTAGGCACGCGAACGCGTCTAATCGAATGTTTATCAACGCCATTCTATGCTATATGCGATTTGATCGTCTAAATGATCCGATCATAAACCACTTATATTTCGTTCCGAAAATCCGAAACCTCCATACCCGCGTCCTTCTCTTCGTGTGATCACGCACATTACGTGGACACGCGCGCGCGCGATTATAAACA
This sequence comes from Chaetogeoica ovagalla, assembly GCA_032441825.1. NCBI lineage: Eukaryota > Metazoa > Arthropoda > Insecta > Hemiptera > Aphididae > Chaetogeoica > Chaetogeoica ovagalla. Next base: position 9,715,356 of record CM063736.1, read on the forward strand.
CTGAAATACTACTGGACCGCGCGTCTGGTAATTACGTACATTTTTCGCACGATTTCAACAGACTTTGAAAACAGTCGATTTTCGCAGGAAACTTTGACAGCGTACTTGGACGATTCGGACAACGTTCGAGAAAAACGGATAAACAACACTCGCGTCCAGCGATCGACTTACGAATACTACGAAAACGATTGGGAACACTTTTCGATGTTAATTCAATTTAATAATTATCGATAAGTAATCGGAATATATTTTGCGTTTTTAATTATTCGAATGTTACGGTACGCCTGTTTCGAATACGTAATAAAATTATACGTTTTACAAGTGTGATTTTCACACGGGGCGATTTAATGTATATTATTGCGCTCGTATACGCTTTCAGCAACATCGGTTTCATTTATATACGCAGGATTCGACTTAATTTTATGAATCGAGAAACCCTTCACTGTTCTCAATATATACTCGCGCATAATTTTCCAGTCCGACGACGAGACCGTCTCGTCGAAATCGACTGTGTGTCCGTTACAAATGAGATTTTATCGATTCGGAATTTCTACGGACAAAACGTGCGGTCGTACACGTATATAGCGATAAAGCCAATAACGTTAACGAGGTTGAAATTTAAAATTCAATTATTTATAACGCGTTACGTGTTTTTTTTGTTCCCTTTTAACTCGTAGAATTAATTTTTCAACGAATTTAAACCCGCAGTTTAGACACGGGAAGAGTGGCGAACATTTTTAAAACATCATAAATTATATATAAAAGGGCAAAATAGTTCATTATTACACTTTTCCAATGTTTCATTTGCATTTATTTAATAATATTATTATTATTATTATTATTATTATCCGCACAACGGCGTAATTTTCGGTACCTACCTACAGGTATTCCATACGCGTACCAAACGCGTTTTCGGTATAAAATTGTGTTATAAAAAATTATCGTCTATTCGGTTTACAATTGAAAATATATTTATTTTTTTTTGAAAAATATGCGAAAAGTCCTTTATGCACTCTATTGGTACCACCTATAGTTACATCGAAATTTTAAAAACACTCATTATTGTTATTATTATTATTATTATTTATTTACTGATCGGTATTCTTGTGGCGGCGCAATTAGAGAAATTTCGCGATTATTAACAATAAACATTTTACGGTTTTCTTAGCGACAATCGCTCGGAATTTTATTTATTTCGATAAATAAATGTAATATTTGTAATAAATTAAAATACGATTTTACACCGAGTATTCCCAACCTATAAAATGATTACGCCGTTTTAAATTATTCACTAGTAATTTACCGGTATACGATCGCTTTAGTACGATTTTTAATAGTACGATAATAGCGCGTACTGATATAATAAAAATAAATATCAGTCAGTGTGAAACGGTATGTGGTAGCGGCTAAATATCGGTTGGAATTATTGCGGCCGAACATAAGTCTGGGAAACGCTGTTCTATATACACTACCGTCAAGACCACAAAAATATACTCGTGTACGCTCTGTGTCGAGTATACGTATTATTTCGACAACTATACGCGTTGACGTCGTTTCCAACGCGAACTAAACCCGTCGGACACAATAAGCACACGCGTATTTTTACAGTTTACAGTTCAAACGATCCAAGGCAATTTTACGCTGGTTCGCGTTGAATTAATTTTAACAACGAATTTCGTAATTGACTTATGCGCCAGTTTAACAAGTTATTTTTATTGTTTGACGCATCGATTACTGCTTTCCTCACGTTTTATCCCTTATAAGTATTTACATTTTTTTTTTTTTTTCGGAGTCTTGGCGATTTCGTACAACGGGCACCGTATTCGATAAACGTCTCGCAAAACGGGAGACGATTTTTTTTTTTTTGCGTCTTCTCGTTTCTTCAAACGTTCTTCGAACGTATAACACGTCTCCGTTTATTTTATCCCTCGCGTTTCTCCCACATAATGCGCAGTGCTTTCAAATTATTGTTTTTTTTTTTTCTAGCCGTTAACTTATATCGTTGACCGTGTAATTTTGGGATAACATCTATTAAGCCATATTCGATCGTTTCGCGATAAAATATCGCCTCTTATTATATTTTCCTTGTTACTGTTAAATCGGTTCGTGCGAACGATTTTCGGGAGGCCTCTTTCGTTTCGAAATTCGTCCGGCTCGTTCGTTTGTCGTTTTCCCCGCGCGATACACTCGTCGAGTTAATATTTAAAACAAATACGTATTTACACGTTATTCCGCGGAGTGTGTACGCTCTTTTCCCCATCGTGAAAGTGTGTGTATTTGTTTTACAAAAAGAGAATATTCGAGTGTCGGGAGATTAAGCCGAGAGAGGTGCAGTGTAAAGTGTTTGAAAAAAAAAAAAAAAAAAACGTGTGTATATTATTCACACACACACACACACTTAGACTTCTCATTGTTTTCACAAGATTCGAGTGCGTCGTCAGAGTAAACAACGCGTTTTCAAATTTGAATTTTTACAACGTAATATTTTTACAAACGATATATTCCCCCGGCCCGTTCTCCTCGGCGGCCGATGCGAATGCTAAATATTGTTTTATGCGGTCAAACGACACGGCGATGGAAAATAAGAGCTTTTTACGTCGGTCTTTTCTTTTTTTTTTTTTGTTTTTTTCCACTTTTTTGCGCTTTTTTTTTTTTTGGAGAACGAGAAAAAGAGCGGCGGCGGCTGCCGGAGACGATGTATAAAATAAAGATATATAAAAGAGAAAACATTCATAGTAAACAACATTCCGCCGCGAGTCTGAAAAAACGTTATGAAAATAAATTGTAATAAAAATACGTTCAACAACGGTCTTGGTATTTCTCCTCCCACCCACTCACCATCGTAATATAGAGAGGAAAAAAAAATTTTTTTTTTATTTACGTACAACGTTTTATTGTTAATAAATCGATTTAAATTTCAATGGGTTATCTCGTATGCTGTGTATACGAGACGTTAAAACGTTTTAATATAGCGCGCGCGCGTAATATCGAAAATCAATAATTTATGAAAAAAAAAAACGAACGTAAAACGTAAAAAACCGCAAGTATATACATACATATTTGTATATTATACGTTCGACATGTTATTCGGGGCGGAATTTCGATACTCGAAAAAATGTACCGAGAAAAAAATAAATAACGAACGATTTGTTACCGGTAATTGGGCGCGCGCAGTAGTGTTGTGATTACGTGTAATATTACGGGAACTGCGTGACTTTTAAATGAATAAAAAAAGATATCTGATCTGAAATGGAGAGGAAAAAATCGGTTTTTTTTTTATTCGTTCAAATATTTTTTAGTTATTATTGTTATTAAATTTTTAATCCCAACAGGAGGAATTTATTGATTTGGCGGTGCGTTGAATTTAATTTTTTTTTTTTTGAAGTTTTAAAACACATTTTTAACGCGCGTTTTTTAACTCATATCGTTCTTCGCGTTGTTTCCATCGAGTCGGTCGGAGCCGTTTATACACATACACGAACGATACGTACTCGTCCGGTGTGTTTTTTTACAATATAGTGCCGAATATTTTTTTGACGATATTATCAACGTAACGAATACAGTGTACTGTAATCGAATCGGTAAAACGTACAGATATTCGGCGCGCAAGCGAACGATCAAAATATGAATTTAATAACGATGTCCACTGTATTGGACAGTAATAATAATAATAATAATAAGATAAGTCGTATTATATTAGTAGTGTACGTCCCGTGATTCCATCACCCCCCCCCCCTCGCTTTCGTTAACAAATCGCTGGAAGACAGTGAAAAAAAGATGAAGAAAATAGAAGGCGTTTGAAATCGCACAATTGTGTATCATGGAGCAACGCGGGCTGGACTACGCGCGTCGTAGTCGTTCCGAGTACGTTACGATAACCGCGCATAATACGTCCCCGCTGCACAGGGTGGAAAAAATCGTTCTACGGCCAAATGAACGTAACGTATTGTTCTATCGACATTATCACGCGGGATACGCGTTTAACGCGCTCGACACGATTTATTTTTTGTTCTTTTTTCCTATGTGTTTTCTACGTTCGTTCACTAAAAACCAAGAGAAAGACGCGTGTCATTTGGAAGCAAAAAAAAAAAAAACCGAAAATGATCGATTCTCGAAATGTCAAAAAAACAAAAAAATCCCTTTTTCCCCATATCCCCGTGTCGTTCGAAAAACGTTTCCCTGCCTCCCCCCCCACCCATTCCCATATGGACGCGCGTCCATTTATACATTATATTATACCTACCTATATTCGCGCGACGTTTAAACGCGCAAAAAACCACGTCGCCGTCATCGTGTCACAACGCCCGTACGAAAACTATCGCAATAATATATACGGAAAAGGTCGTACTCATTACAGTGCGTGGCCGCACACACACACACACACACACATTTATAGTCCGGAGGGGACCGGGATTGTGAGCGGAGGCCGCCGCTAATGGATGATGTGGGAAGGGATGAGGATGAGGATGAGGGACGAGACGCGGGTTCACGGGCAACAGATACATCATACGCGCACGTACTGCAGTAATATACACTCCATCCCGGCGGGCACGTGTACCTCGCGGTGTCCGGGATTGCGTTTTTCCCTTTGATGAATCGTACGTCTGGGACTGTACGCGGCGGATCTGTCCCTGCGGCTGCTGTATCCCTGCTCTGCGCGGTCCTCGTCCTTCCTCCCCATCCTCGTCCGCCACGCGGGGACGATTGATACGCACTGTTCGAACGATGATGATAATAATAATAATGATAATAATAATAATAATAATACGAGGACTGTGTAGTCGCGCGCGTTTGACCTCGAAAAAGGGCTCGTAAATTCCGGGGAAGCACTCCGCGTAATGTTATTCGCCGGCAGCAGGCGGGCGACAACAGCGGTGTGTACTGTTCGAAAACGTTTCGACGTCCCTGTGCGACGAGCGCATTTGTTTTTTTTTTTTTTTCATCTAAACCGCGCCGGTTATAGTCGTTCAACGAAGGGAAAAGGAAATTTTTACCAAAAATGAAATACGGTTTTACGACCGTCTCCGTCTATCCCTTGCACATTCTGAGCTCGTTTCGTTGTCGTGTTGCGCGCGCAACCACCTGTGTCCAGGATACATACTGTTATTATACCGCAATACGTACGGATGACGCGAACAACGAAATTAATAATATTGCGTCTGTGAAACGAGAGTCTCGAACATTGAAATATTCGGAAATACGTTTTTTCGACCGCGTTAACTCCACTTATCGAAAAAAGAAAAACGCTCTCGCGGCCAAAATTATAGTTTTAGCTTTTTTTTCTCTTTCTTCGAAATATCGGGCTAAGGCGTGTCAAAAAGAAAATCGGACGTCCGCACGGTGGCTACTTCGCGCGAATATATTGCGCGGTTTTGGGCCGCAATTTCCGCGTTCGGAGACAAACGGAAATAAAATATAACATAAACAAAGTGTCCGGGACACTGCAGCACGCGTCGCGTGTATCGTAAATAATGTTACGCGGAGTATCGGGACGAGACGCCGAGTGGAATTTCAATGGTTTCACAATATTCTCACGAAACGTGAAAGACGAGAACCGAAAACGGAAGGCCCGAGACCGTAGAAAAATGCGACGCGATCGCTTTGTCTCCATTCCGAAGAAATTTCGGTTATTTACTACTACGAGTAATTCGTTCTTTCACGGAGCCTATCTGTTTTCAATATTAACGCGCGGCGGTTATTTATTCGTCCAGAGGAACCGTCGTGCCGGGCTTTTGGGCCCCGAAGCCACTGTTGTTATTATTACCGAGTGTCGAACGTTGAAACCGTTTTATCCAGAAATTTATAAAAAAAAAAAAAAATAATAATAAAAATACCCCGAGAACAAACGACGCAATGAACGTATTGAAATAGAAATGAAATAAATCGTCGAAACGGTTATGAAACGGAGCTTCGGCGCGATTTGTCGGGACAATTTATTTCGGTAATAAAATTGTGACTGGGAATTGTCTAGATTTTTTTTTTTTTTTGAATACAGTTGAAGTATGTCGTGTACAATTTTCAGCTCATAAAATCGAAATATATCCATTTAATGGCTTCGTCGTTTCCATCTCGATATCTCGCAAAAATTAAATAATTGTCGAAGCGTTTTATTCCACCGAAATATAAATACGTATTTTGTAATAAATTTCGGTAACGTAATAATTAAACGACAGGTTGTATACACTACCGTTTCGATGCGACTAGTAATATTATTGTACGAATCGGAAATGCGGACGCCGAGTAAAGCGCATGAAAATAAATTGTTTGTACTGTAAAGAATTTACGGACGGTATTTGTGCCAATAAACAGACGAAGGAGAAACAGAGATGATCGAAACGATGATACAACGAAAAGGATATTCTACTGGAGACTGTCGAAAAAAGGGATGGAAAATGATAAATCGAAACTCGCTACTGCAGAGAGCGGTGACGATGGAACAGAAAACCCGGTAGGAAAAGACTTTTGGGAAGGCTTTCAGTTAAGAAAGATATGAGAGAAGCATTAGAAAGAGCGGTGGATCGAAAAAGGAGATTTTGACTTTAGACAGAGACGGTTGGAAAACTGGATTGTGAGACGGGATGGTCGTAGTGATGAACCAAAAAAATGAAAGTAAAGAAAAAACGGCTCTATACGTTTTTTTTTTTTAATCTCGACTAAATTTTCGACGACTTACCTTCTTTAGAGAGAGTAGGTCTGAAATAAACACTGATTCAAATGACTATCATAATCTAATCGATTGATATCCGAATGTTAAAATTAACTTTAAAATGTATTTTTTATTTTTTTTTTAAAAAAACAAGGAATAAAATTAGTTTGATACGAATAAAATAATATTAATTTATTATCATAATATTAAGAATTTTAGTGTGAAACGTGCGCTTGACTTTGTTTTTCTCTGACGTGTCGTGGTGTGGTTCGAACATTTGAATCAGACAGAATTTAATATTATAGTTTAATATTGGATCGACACGAATATACGAAATAGTATGTACGGATAACGAGAGATAATACTGTTACCTAATAACGATAATATAATAATAACACCCGGTATCGTTATTATTTGATGTATCTACGCGCGTTTATGTTTCCCGGCCCTAAATCACTTATATATATTTGGAAAGTAGAAAATATTTTTATTCAAAGTTTGCCGTGACTTATATTAACTAACAATAATGTGCCGCGATGGAAAAAAATAATAATTTGAGAACGACTTTTATAAATAACGACCGGACGCGGATGATGGGAACGATTTTTTTTAATCGAATCTCCGTTAGACGTTGCGTTTCTAATCTGACCGTACACTAAATTTTGCGTCCGCAAAAATAATAGTAAATAATAACGCGTAAATATGGACGAAAGGAAGAGATTTTTATGCGCGTCCGCAGCAGCTGTGGCTGCGGCGGTACAGTAACGGTAACCACGCAGCATCCCTGTATCGTCCGACGACAATAGCAACCTGCAAGTCGCTCAAATAAACTTTGTCGTCTGCGTTCCTCACCGTATCCTATACACTAGACGTAATATAATATTATGTTATTACGGTAACAGTTTGCACGCCGTGTGCAAACATAAAACACATTCACGTCATATTTCCGGATCGACTCGCGTTATTGTAATATATTATTTCAGCGTATACGCGATATTTTCCATAAAATATATTACAAGAACTCATCCAGAGCGTACCGACTCCAAAAAAAAAAAACGGTCGGTGATTTATACGTGAAGAAGTTAATGATTTTTGCCTCTATGGAACGGATGGACTTTGAGCACAATAAATGACTCCTGTGAGGGCGGAAAGGGAATTCAGTGGGATTTCGAATAGATTTGGCTCCTACTCTTCCTGCACACACACAAAAAAAAAACCGTTTTGCGCACTGATGAAATTCCTAAAGTCCGAAAACGACACCGAGAAAAACGTAAAATTTGTATGCGCGTAATCTATCGTAAGACCGAATGACGGACAGGGACGGGGACGTTTGAGGGCTTTCGAAAACGAAATATGGAGGAAACCCGTCGTCGACGACACGACGGTGAACTGCAGCCGAAGGGGGGCTTTGCGGAGGGCCATAAGATCAGGTCGCATAACGAGGAGAATAGGAGACGAAAAACTTATGGGATGACAATGTACTGGAAACCACAAGGAATAAAACGACCGCGTGCGTGTTTCAATAGTGTTTTAATATTTCGTATTGAAAATGACTGGAAAATATTTCTCTATACCGCGTCAATAACGCATTTTAACCGACGATTATACGTATTTTGTAATATAATATAGTTATATATACTCCATCTGTAAAACGATTTTTGTGGATGTTTCTACATATACGTATATATTTGTGTACGCGCGTATATATATATTATTATTATGCGGATTGGTTTTTTCCGCTTTTGCGAATAACTCGCCTTTGAAAAAAAAAAAAGATTATAAAATATATAAGAATATATATATGTGTGTGTGTGTGTTTCTTTGTAAAAATATACGAGAAAACTAAACCGTATACGTTTATTATAATATATATTACAGAGGAGAATATCTCCTATATGAGACAAAAAAAAAAAAAAAAATTATTCGGAGAGAATTTTCGGAACAATTTGAATTACGAATACATAAGAACAGCTGGTACAAGCAAGCCGTTTTTCCAGATTCGTATATTCTTTATACGTTGTGCAGGTTATTGATCATTTTTTTTTTTTTTTTTTTTGAGAAATTATATAGTCGGAGAATTTTTTTTTACTAAATTTCGTTAAAACTATTATGTGTATTCACGGAAGACATCGTATTCTATATTTCTTTTATTTTTTGCATAAAAAAAAAAGAAAATTTTCTTCGGTGTTAATAAGGCCATTTTATTTTTTTAACGACTGAATTATACGTTTTATTCACAATATATATATATATTTATATATATACGAGTATATATATATTTATATATATACGAGTATATATATATATATAGACGCGTATAACTGAGTAAGTTTGACGATACGCAGGAACGTGCTACACCGTGTATAGAAAACACATGAAATATAATATCATTTTCCGTATAAAAACAGATACACAAAACTAGGTTTCACACCGTGAACTACTACTATATAGTATATTATGTGTGTTGTATTATCGTTAACAAAACACACTGGACAAATTATATTAATTTCGACGGCAATCGTATATTTAATACCAGACAAAAACAAGCAAAAACACATTTATTACGCCGAAATGCGAATATTTAATAGCGGAATAACAATTATATAATATACAGAGCGTATATATATATATATGTTTGAAAAATACTCTATTGAAATCAACAGCCGAATAATCGTATTTTTACACCGAACGAACTATTATTTCGACAATTTGCAAAAAAAAAAAAAAAATATAAGAAAAAGAATAATTCCAAACGTTTGTAGGACTTGTCGCATTTTCCTATACGTCTTTAAACCGTGTTAACCACACTTGACATAACATTATTATCATAAGTGCAAGTAGGTCTCTTTTTTTTGTCTTGTCATAGTACTTTTATTTTATGCCTTTTGCAGTCGTATACGATTTAATTTGAAAACGGCTTTAGTTTATTACGCGAAATTTTGTAAATTAAAAAAATAAATAAATGTTTTTCGGAAACCTGGTATCGATCATAGTAAAAATTAAAATTTGATTAAACAAACACTCGAATATTTTTTATCTCGAAAAATTGATAGGAATTATAATAATAATTGGTTTTTTTTTTTTTTTTTTTTTTTGTGACAATGATGAATATAACAATTATTGTACATTTATTTCGCCGACGATTACTATAGAGTAACGCGATACAATAATTATGCGCGAGTGCGTTTGAAAATGTGTTTAACGCGTATATAATCTCATTTTAAAAGCCATTGGAGGGAAAGGGGGAAAAAAAAAGAAAAGAAATCCGCGTTAAGGTGATATTATACGTATACATTTTTGTTAACCGTTTTTCCTCGGCGTATTTTATTATTTCATTTTATTTTTTTTTATACTAAGCAGTTGTTGACACCATTAATTATGCTTTACACGACTATCACGGGGAAATCTCGTCGTTTATGTTTTGTCGAACAAATGACATTCTCTCTCCCGTCCCGTCCGCTCTTCCGAATTTTTATTTTTCGTATTTTTTTCCCCGCCGTTGTCTTTTTTTTCTTCTCTCTCTCTCTCTCTCTCTCTCTCGTCATCACCGCGCACAATTATCCCGCTCGCGTTTAAGGGGGTAAAACTATCCTCGTCGTCGTCGTCGTCGTTGTTGTTGTTGTTGTTGTCGTTGTTCATCCCTTCGCGCATATTTTTACTTGGCGATTTAAATTGCCGCGCAGGATTTATCCGGTGCCGTGTGATTAACGAGAGCGCACGGTGGAAATTAGCGACAAGAAAATTGTATGCTCTGTGTGTGTGTGTGTTTTTAACGTAAGTAAAGCGGAATGATTAATGCGACTGAATGCTCGTGCTCGATATTCGGACGGATTTGTATTTATTTATTTTTTAAAACTCATCCAAAGATACGTCTATATATTTCATTCAATCGATTTCGGTAAATCAAAATAATCGATCAAATGACGTGTGGATAAATTTTTGAGTAAAATATCGTCGGATTCCGTTGAGCGCGTGTACGTATAAAGACGAAAAATAGGAATCGTTTACACGCACGAAACGGATAACAATTATTCGTTTCGTTGAGGCTTGTGCGTACATTTTTCCTCCTTATCGGAGAATACACAGCGATTTTTTTTTTTTTTTTAAGAGCTAAGATTTTAAACAAATTTTTATTACTTGCCGTTTACAATTATAATAGTTACAGTAAACGGAAAATATTTTGATAGCGATTATCAGATTGGTTGAAAATCTCCGATAAAACGTCTCCCGCTAGAGTGTACGTATTTCACAGCACACGCGTATGAATTCTCCCGTAAAAATATATTACTTAAAAAAAAAAATCACATAATCCGAATGATAGGTGAGCATTTAAAAATCGAAAAGTTTATCTTCACTATAGAGGAATATAAAATGGACGAACGAAAAACAAATATGTATTAAAACTGTACGCGAACAAATATAGAACGAAACGGGCGAAAAACTTTCTAAAAAAAAAAAAAAAAAAAAAATGTATAATAACAATTATTTATACTGCACGAAACGTGTAGTGCGGTTCACGGTGGACAACAAAAAGTGTCGTACTGTAATAAAGAACGGACGTTTAAGACGTTACGAGTTTATGGCGAGACTTTTGCGCGTTTAGATTTATGCGTTCTCTAGCTTTCATTTTCTTTTTTGTCTGGAAATGGGAGGACGCGCTGTTTTAATTCTAATAAGACGCTTAAGAACGAGAATTTTTTTCCCACCGATAACGCGTCATTGAATCAAAAAAAAAAACCCCCCCTCCGTCTGACCAATCCGCGTCGTCAACTACGTTTTTAGACGTCAGTCGACGTGGAACGCGTTACGGAGTTACGTAACACACGCCGTCGTGTGGAACGGTGCGACGGCAAATTCAAAACCGAAAATTTGAACGGGAAAAAAGATCACTGCAGAATTGTAATTGTACGACGTCGTAAATTGAAAAATAACGTCGTGGAAAAACATCGATCGAGATCCGGATTCTCGTCCGAGAACGAAACTCTCGAAATAGACTCCGTCAGACGCGACACGGTGAAAAAGAAAATCATAAACCGCCCCGGCTCCACAGGCCATTCGGAATATTATTGGGGACGACCTATAACCGCTGTCGTCGTCGTCGTCGTTAACGATACGCAACGGACATTTTTCGCTCGCCATCGAAACCACCGAACACATAGCACTGAATTCTCCCGTCCGGTAAATCCGCGGCGACAGGACGCCGACCTACCGGGGTGTCCCGTCCCTGCGCCCACGAACTTTTCGCCGTTGAAAACTTCCCCCTCCCCCTCACCGCTACCGCCAGTCCTGCGGTGCATCGGCCGCGGGAACGGTAGTGCAGCACAATCGCTATTCTTCGTACACACACACACACCGGCACGGCAGCACGGGATCATTTGCATAATTGAAATCGCCTTCCCCTCCTCCTTCCGCCGCGCATCCGCTGCACCGCCGCACCCCCGGCCGTAAAATTATACCCGTGTATTTCATTATACGCCGTATACATGACCACGGCGCGCGCGCGCGCGCGCGAAGGGTCGACGACGATACCGGTGTTGCGCGATCACCTCCGCGCGTCTCTCCTCCTTCCGCTATCCTTCCGTCCCTCGACCCTGCCTCCCACAGCCCTGCCGCCACAAACAACAACAATAACAATATAATAATAATAATAATAATAACGCGCGCGCGGTCCGACGTACCGATGCGCAGGAGCGGTACAGGAAGGTTTTCTCGCCGCCTTATCCTTCTCCTGTTCCTCAGCGCGCGCGTGTCAACAATGGATTTTATGCGTACACGACCTCGGGGTGTGTGCCGCCGCCGTTGCCTTTACCGCGCGCAAACGTCCGGACTTTGTCGGCGACGGTTAGACGGATGTATAAGAAGAAGACGTCGTCGTCGTATATAATATCGAGTGAGACGGCGCGAGGAGCCAGTGCCGGAGTTGTTCATAATAATATATTCCATTAGAAAAAAATTAATAAATAAACGAGATTGTGTGTTCGTACCGTTTTCCTCTTTTTTTTCTTTTTACTCTTCTCCGCTTTTTTTTTCTCTCTTTGGACGCTCCCTTTATTATATCACTCTGTCCGCGCGGTTTTAGTCGTATAGCGGTTTTATAACACGGCGAACGACGAGTGTACGCGTACACATACCGCGCGATTGTCGTCCGACGAGGCCCGCCTGCAGAAGTGTATTTCGTCGGAGGGATAACAGAAAAAGAAAGACAAAAAAAAACCTAACACATTATTATTATTAACGCTTCGAGTATAAAAACACTACACATTTTGTAATACGCCGCCACCGGCCGTTGTATAAGTTACACATTTTGCGAATATATTGCGGGCGGTTGTTTTTTTTTTTTTTTTTTATGACGATTTGTGCGCGCGAGAAATACGGATCGTTTAAAATTTACAACTTCTCGAATCGAACGAGCGAAAAGAAAATGTGAATCGTGTCCGTTTCTCTTTTTCGTTTCGCTTTTTGTAGAATTTCGACTATTCGAATACGATTGTTATAATATACGTATGTGCGTGTATTAAGAAAGGACTCCGCCGCGTATGACAACCCGGAGAGACGGTATTTTAGAACCCCCCCCCCGCTTTTTTTTTTTTTTTTTTTTAATAATGAATTCTTGCGAAACGTACATTTCCGAGTATTCGGGAATTACGAATGGTTGAAATAACTCGCGCGTAATGTCGACGCGGGACGATATTTATATCGAAACGAGTATTATTTCGTCATATTTCTAACAATCACTGATACAAAACTCGCATTTTATATAAATTCGTATTTATTACGAAATAACCCTATAAATAAATTATAGCTCGAACGCGATACGTTGATATATATATATTTTTTTAGAAAAAAAAAAACACGGGGACTTTTTGTTGGGAAATTATTGGTGCGATCCGTCCAGATTTCGTTGCCGGGCGCGTTTGAATATCGCCAACACCTCATAACCGTTTTCGAATTACATTTCTTCTCGTTTATTTATTTTCTACGTTTCTTGTATTTGAAGGCGAGAGGTAAAATTGTATTCAAAGATGGCGAAAAAAGTAATTTTTTTTCTCACACACCTGATTGATTACACCGGTATTTTCCGGTACCATTTCTAAATTGTCGTGTACAATTATTGTTATTATTGCCCGTAGTCATTTTCCGTTAAACTGTTCGCAGCATATTTCATGTAGCAGTCGATTTTCTATTTTCCGTCAATTAATGCAGTTTTTTGTTTTTCGAGAAAATTAAAAAAAAAAAAAATATTTATTTAAAGTGTTTTCATGAAATTTGTAAATTCGCGTTTTATTATTATTATTGTGTTTATTTCTTATTGTCGTATTTAAATGTAGCGGTTTGAAAATAAATTATCGGAAAAGCGATCGCTCGCCGCCGAATGGCGTGCAAGACCCACTTGTACCCGGTTACTACGAGTGCCCTATTTCATCAAAAGCACGGTTGGTAGCCCACGGACGATATTATAAAGAAATGAAAAAAGAAATATTGCGCTCCTATGTAAATAATATAAAGTTATTTGATATATATATAGTTAGGTTATTTGCGAAAAAATAAAATATATATATATACGGATCGAATTTATGTCTGAAAACGAAATACGAGTTTAAAACCAATTGTGGTAAATATCGCTGAGCAGGTGGTGCAAGAAGCGACACACGGCCCATCCGTAGCACTTATAAATAGGAATAGTCCTGAATTAGCGGAGGATCACTTTTTTTTTCTTTTTTTTTTTTGGTGTTGAGGAGAAGGACGACATTTTCGCGTAATAATTTTCGCAGGAACAATTTATGTTCACGTAAGGTCTCAAAAAAAGAAAAAAAAAAAAATGAATTATTATTACGAAATTTGTCTAAGACGAGTTGTAAATCGATAAGTGTTATACGTAATTTTCGGTGACTTGTGTATAATCGTTATTATTATTATTATAACGACTACGAATGTATAACTGTCAAGAGCCCTTCGTCCCTTTTTGATTCGGTCACTAGTACTAAATTAGCACTCGTAATCGATAATAAGTGACGCAGGAGTAAGTCATATACCGTTTTTTTTTTTTTTTTTTTTTTTACTACGGAGACGTATAACTCGCGGTGTTGCCAATAATAATAATAATAATAATAATAACAATAATAATAATAATAATTATCGTCGTGTACTTTTGCGTTGTTTGAGAACAAAACGGATTTCGTTTTTCCGTTCCGTACTTTTATACCTCCAGTGGTCATATTAATATTTATTTTTTTTCCTTTTTTTTTTTCGTCGTTTTGTTTGCGTCCGTTCGCTCTCCGTTTCGTCGGCGGCCCCGGGAAAATTCTCCGACGGCGGGGATTCGTATCGAAAAACTCCGCGTGCCACAGCGGCGACGACGGCGGTCCCCCATTCGGAAACATAAACGAACGGCAAAACGGCAACGGCATCAGCGCGCGAACCGTTTATTTTCCTCCTTTTTTTTTAATACCGTTTCGCGTTACCGGGATCGGCCGCCGCGGCGGCGTTCACCACACGCGGAATTTACTGACTGCATGAGTAATCGATTTTAATTTCCGGCGTTATATTGGATCTCTTAGGACGATCGGCGGCGAAGTGCGCGCCATTATATTCCCGGAGAATAATATAATAATATGTGTGTGTACGCGTGTGTGTGAAAAGTATACCTCTCCTACGCGCGTATGTAAAACAGAAAACGGTTGTCGGGGAACGGGAAGAAAAAAAAAATTGAATAATACGTTGTGCGTGTAAAAAAAGGACGGAAAAAACAAAAACGAGGGAAAAAAAACGAAACGATTTTCATTTATACGCCGGCGCGCGAAAAATAATATTCAACGCGCCCGCGCGTTCGTGTACGTTTGTCTGTTTATTTATTTATTATTTTTTTCATATAACGCGCGTCGTATTCGACATTACACCGACACGGATATTTCATTCGTTTCTTCGAACGAGAAAACAAAAAAAATTTTTTTTTACATGAATTGCGTACTGTTAGCGATAAAATAGAAATCGTTTTTTTTCTTCTTCTTTTATACTAATGTACGCGCGGAAAATTAAAAAAAAAAAAACGATATCCGCCGCAGTTACGACGCGCGTTTTGTTCGATCAATTCGTTCAAATTGATTTTAAACGCGAAAATTGGGGCCGCGAATTTTTTGTTTCCCGGCGAAATTCTCACGAAATGATAGAAGCACACGCGCCTTCGATTCGAACAATTATTATTTAAAAAAAAATAAAATAACGAATACGTTTTAATCGTTTTCAATTCGTTCCGGTCGTTTTCGGCGCGTCCGCACAGCGTTCGCACTCTGCAACCAGCTTTACGCCGAATGTCCGTTTCCTGCGTAGTATTTTTCTTGAAATTCTACGCCGGCAACCGCAAAATTGTTCATACGCGTACGTGATGATCGTTGCGACAGATTTCCTTTTACCACGCGCCATTGACCAAACTATCGGTTGGCTGTTAAACGTTTTCAAAAAGAAAAAAAAAAATTATTAAAATTTCCGTTTGTGCGCTGGCCTAACGCCGAGTCCGTCGAGCCGTTCGCACAAGGGTCAGGAGTACAATTTACCGCTGTTTCATTTGAAATCGTATTGAAAGTATTACTGCTTACGGACAACGTTATATTCGCCGTTATCCGTCCGTTCGATAAAAGAATTTTTTTATATATATATATATAAATAATATTCGCAGTGGTCGATAATATCCGTTCTATCGAACGTTTTCGACGTACTTCGTTTTTCTTTTCTTTTTTTTTAAGAATTTTTCTCGTTTTTTTTTTTTTTGTATAACACGGTATTACTCTACGGCGGCGTTGTATAATCCAATTCGTTTAAATCGATATAACGATACGAGATTTTCTATTAAAAATATGTGTTAATAAATTGTTTTTTTTTTTTTTTTTTTTTTTAGAAATCGATCCCTGGAAATAAATGCGAACTAAACACAAAAAAAAAAAAACACCACCCGAATCCGACGCTTTATCCGTTTTCCGTGTATAATATCGAATTATGTGCGCCTGTTCTCCGTTACCTATAAACGTTTACTGAAACCCCCATACATTATTATTTTGCGCGGTACGTATAAATCTCGTTTTCAACCGGACCGTCGTACGTAAATATAAACTGATAATAGTTTTTATTAACATAAAAACTCTACTGCCGTTCGAACTGCAGACACGGTCCACGTTTAAGACGTTTAGTGGTTTAATGTATCGTGGGGGGGGAGGGGGAATGAAGGAAGAAACAGGACGCGAAATCATTTTGATTGCGTAAAATACGTCCGTTAAGTCCGCATGCTATCCTTTATTATCCCTTTCTCTCTCCCTGCCGAAGCACTCGGCGTAATTGGCGAACGCGTTGCTACCCGCGTTTACTGCGGAGGCGCTCACGACATACAGAGGCTAAACCACCGCGGATTTCGGGATTTAAAACGTCCGCCAAACCCGCGATACACGTGTGCATATACTATTATACGAATGTTTACGTTTTGAAAATGAAGAATATCCGCGCGAACACAATAATAATAATAACAACAACAACAACAACAATAACAACAATAACAATAATAATAATAATAATAATAATAATAACAATAACAATAATAATAATAATAATAATAATAATAATAATAATAATAATAATAATAATAATAATAATAACAATAATAATAATAATAATAATAATAATAATAATAATAATAATAATAATAATAATAATAATAATAATAATAATAGTAATAACGTCCGACTGGATCGATCATCGTGTATTCGCGTTTCAACGTTTGCTCATTGCTTCGTTATTAAGTAAATCAGTTTTAAACTCGTAATGCTCTTTTCAGAGAACGGAAGATTTTTTTTTTTCTTTAATTGCGCGGAATCATTATGAGTTTCGTTTACAATTGTTTTAGTGTTTTTTCTATGTTAAACAGTTCTTTGGACGATTTTTGTTTTTTTGTTGTTGCGTATTTCTGGTAAATGCGTGGTGCAAAACCCGATAACACCGTTCTTCGGTTGTAGTGTGATTTCGCTTTAGGCGTCTCTTTCAATGACCGGATGATTCTTAGTTGCTGTTGCGTCCATATTGGAGAGACGTACTCGCACAACAGTCGAAAACCCGTCGTCAGTCGTATATCGTCTTGGACTCGAGTTGATTTCTGAGATGTTGACAAACTTATGTGTATCTGGCATTTTAAATATTGGTAATATTTTTAATAAAGAGGAGAAAAACAGAGAGAAAAAAAGCGGGGGGGGGGGAAACGATTTTTTTTTTCTATTTATATGCCAATCGCGCATTCATTACAAAGCGGTATTTGCGTACAGTCGGTTTCGCGTTATTTCGTTTATATCGAAATCGAGTTTATACAGATAATCGGAATAGGTTTTGAACTGTATAATCGCGCGTACATTCGTCATCTCAGCTGGAAGCCTCGGGGTTTCTGGTGTGTGTACCGCGGGGCCTTGGTCGTCGTTTTCATAGAAGACCGACAGCTTTGAATCGTCTTAATATAATATTCCGGCGGGAATAGTGGTATAAGCTTTTGATCTTTACAACGGGGGACTCTATTACCGCCGCCGCCGCACGCCGATTTCGCAGGACCTGCACAGTATATATTAACACAATCAATATGACTGTGGCACGAGAGTCCGAAAATTATGATCCTGTTCATATATACGTACGTTGGTATTTACCGTGTTATTTGTACCGTCGTCGTCGTCGGTTTGCAAAACGATGATTAATAGTAAATATTTAGAATTAAATTCGAAATTGATATCCGGATAATTATGAATAATAATAATAATAATATCCGCGCAGAGTACACGTTCGCAGTGATTTGCACTATTTAATCCGTTTTATAATTTATCGCTAAAAAAAAAAAAAAAAATTCCCGAAACAGCAATGAAATTTTAAATACCGACACGCACGGACGTGTTCGAGAGATGACGGGAGCGTAGAGTTTTGATTCCTTCCCCCCTATTAGTCAATAAAAAATCGCGATACGTATAGTTTTCGCTTGCAGAGGAAGGTGAGTAGAAAAAGGATAACGTAAAAACTACAATTAAAAATATTTTTACAATTTTGACAAAACATTGATTTTAACAATCAGATATTGAATCGAGTGTTTTCGACGAGTAATTTAAACATGTCCATAGCGTTAAGTTCTTGCGCTGTTGAACTATACTCTGATATTACGGTTTCGATTGACTTTTTTGATTTTGCACGCACCCACTTTGCAAATGCTGACCCAGCCTTAACGTAATAATTCTGATTTTATTCTTATAAATAAGTACAATTTTTTTTCCTATACGGCATATGTCACAAGACATACGTGTAATAATAATACGTAATAATCGTAATTTAAAAACACGAAAATCGACAGTGATTTTATGCGTTATATTTGTCCGCTCAATTTCTTATGGTGTGCGTGTGTGTGATATGATTGACGGCAGCCGCGTTTTGACTGAACAAACCTCATTGGACACTCCGTTATTGTATATATTTTTTTCCTGTTTCACTTCATCACAGTCGCATATCGGACTATTTGTGTACAGAAACAGTCCAAATACGGCAGATACGTTTTTTCGATCATTTGACGTGGGTTAGGTACCACCAGTTTTCTATTTTTTCGACTTTAGATTCTTCGTTACATGTATTGTCGTCCCGCGGAAATCCGTAAGTATCGGATCATTCACGGCGGAGGTTTCCCTTGGACACGGACGTTACGACATCTCGTATCACTCGGTAAAGTAACGAATTTGTTCCCTTCGCATTATTATTATTATTATTATTATTTTGTTGTCGTTGTTATTATCATACGAATGCGGATTGGCATAACGTTAAGTCATCATGGCTGCGACTGATTATTATTATTATCATCATCATCGCAACTCCAGTTACGTATCCACATAGTGCGAATTTATTTGCGGGTCGTTGTTCCGCGTGGAGCCCAAGCCGTGTCGGTGCTCGTAAGTTTTCGGAATATTTTAACGAACGGAGGCGGTTTTTTTTTTTTAAAAATTTATATTGCGTTAGTAACGTATTTAATAAATTTGAAATGGACGTTTGAGGCGGGGCGCGGAGCCGTCGTTCTTTTACGTATAATCCGAACACTGCGCGGCAGATGATATTACACGGACGGCTGTTGGTCTTACAAACGCGAAATTCCTGATCCGTCGTAGTTCCTTATATTAAAAGGGAGAGGAGGATGTTATTAAACGGCGGTTTCTCGTAATAACTACCGGGTTAATCATATCAGACCAAACACCGCCTGCGCTCGAGGGATCCGGCGGACGAAGAGCTCGCGCGCGTTAATAATTGCCGGTGCGGTCGGAAGTCGTCTCTGCAGGGTGACCCCGCCGGCGTCCCTTCGGGCGCCGATCGAATATCACGTTCAACGCGTTAAATTCCGGCAGACGGCGATGGCGGTGGTGGTGGCCGTCGTATATACGTGTGGTGCGGTTTGTTGTTCGGACAAAGTTTGCCCCGCGCAAAGGCGGTTAGGTCATACACTGCAGTTGATATTATATATTGTGGAGTCCAAAAACAAACGTCTCATCTCTCGGCCAATATTATTAAAATCGAACCTTCGGAATAAACCGCGTTTAAATCGCCCGGCGGGCCCGCCGAGAAAATCGTGTGGTATGTACACACGCGACTATACGGCGGTCGTGTAATTATCTGCTGCTGCTGTTGCTGTTAAGATACACAAAACGCTATAGTAATCCCCGACATAGCACTGGCGACCGATAAATCGGTTACGCCGTTACTTTTTGACCGCATCGCCACTGGCACGTAATAATACGCGATATTACGAGACATAACGCGGCGCGGTCCGAGCAAATGCGGTGTGAATGAAGAGCTTCGGGCGCGGAACGAAGTGAAAACGGGAAAAAAGAAATCAAAATCGAAAGTCAAACGTACTGTTGCGTGTAAATACTACATAATATTAACAATAATTCGGAGTTTCTCTCTCTAGATTCAATCCGTATAGATCGGTTCGCACAGTCATCTTTCCACTCTTCACTATCGTCCGCTTTTTTTCTCTTCCGTTGTACGACTCGATTTCATGTAGAAACAAAACGGACATTCAATACGTTAATCGTTTACGCGTACAGGTCTCGCGTGTCTTCGCCCAAAACGAAATCTCAATGCTCCACGTACAGGAGGAAAGCGTGCGCGCGCGCGCGCGCGTGTGTAACTTACTAATATCCTTTTCGAATGTCCCCTTTATCCGCCCAAACGTTATAAATATTCCGTCTTAGCTCTCTGAATATTCCTTTCGATCTCTCTGCCATTCTGAACACTCCTCGCGTTCTCTCTTATTTGATTTTATAAATTCGTTATTTATCGCTATTTCGTTTGTTTGCGAAATCGTCGAGCAGCTTAATAGCTACCTTTCGCAAGAAACTCAAAACATAACGTATTTTTTTTTCATTCTTTCTTTCTTCTTTCCTCGCGTCTTTCGTTATTTTTTTGGTTTTTACAAACCGCGCGTACCGTTACGACGTGCTGTACATCACACTATGCCGCGTATGGCGTATACACACATATCCTCTTCTCTCTCCCCATTCCCTGCCAATCGATTTTTGTTTTTCAGGACGTGAACACGCGCGTCTTGTCTCGGCGATATCCGAATAAATTTCGGGTAGAAATATATTTATATATATATATATAATACGCGTATCGAATAATAACAATAATAACAATGCGAAAGAGAAATCGATTACTGCTAGTGGCGAGGAGTGGGTGGGAAACATAAAAAAGAAGGAAAAAAAAACGCCGGTGCGCCTCTATCGTTTTCTCGACATTTATATACGTATTTATGTGTACATTTTTGTTGTTATTATTATTATTTGAATATACGATATTAAAGCGGGACGAATCAACAAGGCGAAACGGCACGCTGCGCGTGTTGTGTGACACATGTGGACCGGAGAGTCTCGGAAACGGCGGAAAAACGTGTGGTGCGAGAGATTTTTCTCCGTCGCGTCTCATTTCGGTCCGGAACGAGATTGATGCATCTGTCACACACGCGGTACACGGCGCACGCCACAAAAAAACGCGCGAGGACGAGTCGCGCGTTTTTTCCTCCTTCTATATTCCGTTTGTTAAATCGGAAAATTAAAATCTTTCTTTTTTTGAAAATTGTATAGACATTTTTTTTTCTTACCGATTTCAGTGTAAATCACCAATATCGTATTCTATACCGCGTCTTTTCCACCAGCTGGTTCCCGGTTGTCTCCCGTTCGTTTGTTCCGTCAACGTAATATTCTTTAACGCGTATCTCCACACGCGGTTTCTCGTTGTAGTCATTCTTTTCGTACACGTTCCTACGTCAAATACGCGTCCCTGTTGAGATTTTTCTTCTCTCCTCCCTGCTCGAGTGTTTTTTGTCGACGGGATCAGGACGCATTGGTCTAATATGATACGACTTGTGTACGATGTCGTGATTTTAGATTTCATCGACAAATTATTCGTACGTCTATCTTTCTTGAACGCGAAAAGTCGTTATTATTTTTTATAATTAGGCGTACGCATATATGAATTACTGCGATTTTTTTTTCCCCCGTTATGTTGTATTTTCGAGAGATTTTTTTTCTTCTTTTTAAATGGCTCGCGACGAAAACTTTCCGATGTATTCACTAATTGATTTAATTAATCTAATCATTATATCCGCGACGATGTAACCGAACGGTAAAAAATCACTTTTAACTGATTTCGACAACAACAACTTTTCTTTATATACTTAATAAAGTTAATTTTTCCTTTTAATATGTCGTATGTATTGTACGTACGTATTTCTAACACGTAATTTTCCCGTTGTACACTAATGCAAGTAGAAAAGTTTATTCGGTTATAATTTCGTTAATAAGTTCACGAGTTCGTTGTGTTTCGTTGATTTCGATCTATACGAGTTTTTCCGCTGTTGTGTAAGACGCGTTATTTCGGTTTTTTTTTTCTTTTTTCGTATCCTAACCAACGCTATTGCTGAAATACATATATCAATAAGTCATGTCGAAATCTCTTCTAGGCATACATAAGTCGTTATTAATACATATATTTCTAATACGCCGCAGTGAATTTAATTTAGTTAATTGGATATATTTTTTAAATCTTATTAATACGTTTTTTTTAATATATAATACATAACATATATTTTTTTTAAAAAAAAATGTGGTAAAATATATATATATATATATATATATATATATAACAATTTATAGCAGCAGTTCCCAATCTGTGGTACGCGAAGAAATGTTGAAACGTTCAAAGCCATTTAATTCGAGAAAAATCGAAAGTACACGTCACTGCAAACGGGGTACTCCAATAAATTTACGAGACAATGTGGACGATCGGTGACGATATTGAAAATAGCGATAGCGCGTATACGATGAGGATGACGAGACGAGTACATGAAATATTGTTTTTTTGTTTGTTCCAGTGATTACAGAAGATCCAGAATTTACCGAACCCATCGTGAACGTGACAGTGCCCGCAGGACGCAGTGTAAAGCTAGGATGCTCCGTCAGAAATCTAGGATCATACAAGGTTCGGATACGCATTATTTTTGTTTTTTTTTTTTTTATATTTATTTCATTTTTTTCTCTTTTTTTTCCACTCGTCGGAAATCGAATACGTGCTTAATATATGGTATCTTACAAAGATATAACTATATATATCCGCCGGTATATATAATATAAAAATATATATTTATATAATATTTTTCCTCCTACTCACCGGCAGATATACCGCAGTGGCGAAGCTGTGGAATCCATTATTTTGATTGAACCCCGGGAGAGAAAAAAATACACTCTCACTTCGCACACACTGTCACATTATCCGCGGAATTGGCGAATCAACCGCGAGCGTACCTATAGATGTTGTTTTTTTTTTTTATTTTTTACCATAAAAAAAAGTAATATTTCAATCAAATTTACTATAAATATATATATATTTTTTTTTTTGGCAAAATATATATCTCGTCGTCACAAAATCGAAATATATGAACGGATTTATTATTAATATTATAAGAGTAAAGAGTTTCTCTTCAAACATCGTCACCGCGGAGATCTGATGAAAATTATTTTTCTTATTTTATTATTATCTCATAAATATAAATAAAAATTTGATTTTACAATTTTTTTTTTTTTTTTTTTACAAAACACCACATGGTCGTTTTATAAAATATGTTTTTTTCAAGAACATTTTTTTCTCTTACTAAATACTATCGGTTGGTCGATTTTTCGAAAAAATTGTAGAGTCTATGAAAACGTCGATTATTGGTGAAATGAGTTCAATGAGTGTAACGCGCGGATTCCGTTGATCAAAAGAAAATTACGTTTTTATAGAATTAAAAAAAAAGAAAATTCCACGATAAGTAAAGTTCGCCGACACGTCTACGTCGACTAAACGAAAAAATAA
This sequence comes from Chaetogeoica ovagalla, assembly GCA_032441825.1. Lineage (NCBI taxonomy): Eukaryota > Metazoa > Arthropoda > Insecta > Hemiptera > Aphididae > Chaetogeoica > Chaetogeoica ovagalla. Next base: position 9,739,402 of record CM063736.1, read on the forward strand.
ATTATTTCTGGAAAACATTTTTACCGTGTGAAACGATTAATTTATATATTCGGCAGTCATAACAAATTCATAAAATAAACCGAATACGAGACATTGATTTGGTTCACGATCTGCGCATGGAAAATTATAGCTCCGATGGCCAGACCGTTTTTTTCAAGTACGGGACGTTATTATTTATACGTGTACGCAACGATTGATCGACAACGATGGTCGAATACTGTTCTGAAAACTAACGGTCTGACGGTGATTTCTCTCGGTTTTCGACGACGCATTATCGAGTGATATGCGTAAAAATGTAAAAAAAAAAACGGAGTATTGTGGATATCGCTCGAGTGAATTACTCGGATAATGATTTTTGATTCTGAACGGAGCTTCGGTGTAATATTATTTATTTATAATAATATAGTGTAAATATAATATAGACCTCGAAATCTATAATTATACAATAGAAATGGTCCGAATTTGAAAGAAATGTTATTTTCCTCATAACAATATTAAAAATGTACGCATTATATTCGGTGAATATTTCAAGTCTATATATGTCCATATTAATAATAATAAAAAAAAATTTACACAGAAATAACGGATAATAATCGTGTTTTTACGTAAATTTTCGATTTAGTTTTCTTTTTCTTTTCTGTAGGCGCTTTGGAGAAAAGCGAAAAATGGTCATCCGTTTAAAGTGTCGATTAAATGCAATATAATTTGCTGCCGGGAACCGGGTATGACTGCAATGAAGATCGGCCGAGCACTCCGTCCGGTATAGAATTTTCGGTTACAGATTCAGTAATAATAATAATAATAAAAGAAAACACACACACACACACGTCGTTTGCTCCGTTCAGAATCTAAAATGATTTTTTTTTCTTCTTCTTCTCGAGCTTGAACTACTACTACTACTGTCTATCCTCCTCCACTGATTTCTTAAAGTGGACAACGCTCACGATATTTCGTATGTAGTAAACGGTGTTTCTCCTAGTGCACTACGATCATCGGCGTTTAAGATTTCTTATCGCACAACGAGAAAAACGATAAATTACATTACACGGCCGGCCGGGTCGTCGTCGGTTGTGTTAGCGCCGGGGGGCGCGGCTCTTTTTCACTATATCGTTGGCGTTATTATGGTAAGTTTAAACGTTTGTTTCAACATTAAGTTTAATTAGTTTTTGTATATTATACTCTCGACGACGCCCGCCCGTCCCGAACTGAAGAGGCCTCACATTTATTTATGTACGGACCGAGAGAGAGAGAGAGAGAAATAATAACTACGGGTTATAAAACAACATCAACTACAGTGCACCGTGTTTTCCTACTCCAATCCGTTTGTAAATATTCCAGTACGGTTTGCCGAAAGCGTCGTCGTGTCGGCTTGCGAAATGTAGTCAACGCGCGCGATGTTTCCGTGTTTATCGAACGCGTTTTCGCGAATTGCGCGAAATGTTTTCTCCGATACCTAACCGCGTACGACGAATGCAACGGAAATTATTTATAGAAAACGCTAAAATAAATCGACGATTTCATCGCGAGAGTTCCAAAGAAATATAATCGGCTGTGCAGTAATCGGGAGCGGGACGTAACGTGCGATTGATAAAACAATTCGTTACGTATTGCGAAGGCAATCATTTTTATATATATATATATATACGACGTTCGTGTTTTTTTCTTCGTACCGAATCGACACGGGAGGGGGGTTTTTTTCTATGCGAAAAGTGTTTGTAAAAATTGCAAGTTTTTCGTCCCGTACGAAATATATCGGCGATTTTCCAAACAATCCTCAGAAAAAAGAAAATTACGAATTTATCGCGGACAACTCGGACATTTGTAAACCGTGGAAAAACAGTGCCTCGAACATTGTCGCCAACAGTGGCGCGCGACATTTAACCTACTCTAGACCTTTGATCCTCACCACCGAGACCAAAACCAAAAAAAGAAAAACCGCGCGTTTATATATATATATTTTTTTTATATACGCATAAATAATGCGCGCGTGCGGCCTCATTTTTATTTTCAAGAACTTCGTCATACGAATGTTTGCGTTTGAACCGACAAAGTCGGTATTACAATATTATGTATAATAATATGCCACGGTGAACGTTCGAGGGACTCCCGGAGAAGAAAAAACAAAGAGAGAGAGAGAGAGAGAGAGCGTAGACTAAAACAGACGAGAGGTGAATAATACCCGTTGGAAAACGACGGTACAGAGAAGCTTCGTTCCGTTTTGCACGGATGTATAATTCTCGTCTACCGCCGGCGTTACTATACGGTACACACACTACGACGCGCGTGTGTCGAATTTTAATTTTACGAATTCACCCCTTTTTTTTTTATATAAATGTGTATATATATATAAATGTACACAATGTACGCGTGAGAATAGTAATCCCTTTACCGCATCGCTCGAATAACACTATTGGAGCGAGGGGAGTACTATCAAGTTCGTCGACTTCGAAAAGATTGTCTTCGGATTTTCTCTTACTTTTTCCGGCTGGACGTATTGCCGGACTCGTAATAAACAAAAAAATAAAAAAAATCTCGTTTTCACACCAGAAGCGTACAATGTTGTTTGTTTTTTTTTTTTTAAATTATTTGTCCTTCGTACAAGGATGAAATTGAACACGTCGAGTACGACACACACAGTGTGCACAAATCGCACGGCGCGAAAACTGTTTTTGTTCATCTCGATTCCTGTCTAACGTACAGGAAAACAATTACAAATCTATTATTTTTTTTTTTTTTTTGCTCATGACGAATTATTATCGATGATCCCCCCGCCGGATCTTAAGCCATCGATCTGAATTGCTCGTTGTTTCCGTCGGGCTCGAAACGCGTAACGTTTACAACAGAACTTACGACGACGACGCCAGGGACGACACTGTTTATATCTCGTGTATAAAGAGATTGTGCGCGGAAACTCGCGATATTACAATAGCAATAGAAACGCGCCGGCGATGGGACGCCACCTGAGAGTAATTGGCCAATTCGGCCCGGTGTTCTCGTAGTTTTTTTTTTTTTTTTTACCGTTATTGTGATTTTTTTTTCGCGAGGTATAGGCGAGGGCACACCGGCGGGCACGTTAATGTATTCAACCACCGACCAATTTCTGCTCTCTTTCACTCGCGCGGGCAACACATTATACTAAACGAGTCCACTCCATTAATGCAGACAACAACAGTAATAATGTTGTTTAATTTTTTTTTTCTTCTTCTCTTCTTGGCGATGGCTTTGTAAAAGTAAAAAAAAAAAATCATCTATTTTACTATACGCCCTGCAGAGCCAGTGGTTCAAGAGCGTCGAGGCCATAATCGGGTTAGGTTTTTTTTTTTCCGAACGAGTTTAAATATTTCTTTTATTTTTTCGCCGGTATTTATTACAAGAAATCATAATGGGAGGAAACAAACCAAATCGCGATATGACGCGTTTAACACTGCGCGATTTTTTTTTTTTTTTTTTGTCGTCGACGATCATCGACGATTCGCCGCTGATATATAGTAATAAATCACTCTCTCAATGCATAACGACGATTCGTCGCATTTCTCGGCCTATTTTTTATTTCTTTGGAAGTGACACCGATCTCCACCGCAATCAAAACCGTCCTCAGTGCGGTTGTAATTCCGATGTTTTGGAATGTTGCTTCGAATTTTTGATTATTTTATCGATCAGCCAATTTCCAATAATGTCCGGCGGCACGATATGAAAACATCTACTTTATTCCGATTTTCAAAACAGATGTAAAATATTTCACAATTACGATTTCGCGTAGTCTGTTTGGTATCGTTAAAAATCGTTTATTGCGGGCCCAGTGAGTGCCTCACTCGTGGAAGTCCTATAGGCACTACGAGTCCCCCGGTTGCTCTCCCGTAAATACGGTCCTGTGCGTTGTTTTTTTTTTTTTTTTATATTACACTAGCGACGAACCGTTTGAGAAACGAGTGAGAAAAGACCAAAAAAAAATCGTGTTTCGCGCGAAAAACTAGAAAAAACAAAATGGCACAAATACGAATCGCGCGCGGTTTCAATAATAACGAATCAGACGGAAAAAAAATCAACGAATGACGAAACGTTTACCGTAGTCCCCTTGCCGTCGTCCATCATCGTCACAAGTACAACTGTGTACACTTTTCTCGCGTAATCTTTTCTCGTCGTATAACCCTGCAACGCTGCGTATTCCGACGGATATTATTATAAAATATTGGTCCGTTCGTCAAATAACTTACGCTCGCCATGAATCCGTTTTGCCGACGCGTGTACGCGTGTAATATCGATCGGCAAACCACACAAACGTGTCGCGGATAAAGAAAGAAAAAAGAAGAAGCGAAATCGCCCTCTCGAACAGTGTGTGTGTCATTAACCATCGTCGTATATTGAAAATATCCGCGAGCGTTTACTTCTTGTCTTCCGTACGAATGAAACTCGCTACTCGATTACGCGAAGATATAAAAAAATAAAAAAATAATCGTATATTTAATTCGAAAAATTATATACGGTTTTGTTGTTTTTTTCACCGGTTTCCCCCGTCTCTTGTGTGCACTACGAAATCATTGCGGAATTCTAAACTCCCGCGGGCGAAGAAAATAATTTATCGCGCTTCACTACTTTTTTTCTTTTTTCCGCGATATTTAATTAAAACTTGAACCGTATCGCAATAGTATAAAACTTGTTCGCGGATAAAAACACGCACGACGACGAATAGTAAGATTTTTTTTAAAAATCTCCTCGTTAGTCGTTGGACTCCGCCGAATTTTTCCCGTTTTAATCGATAAGCGATCAAACGAGTAAAATGACCGATGACGACGTATAATGTTTAATTATTGCAGTTGTAGATTTATCGCCGTACAAATCGTGACACGTCGATATACTTTTTTTTTTCTTTTTGTTTAAAATGGAATAACGCGTTGTGATCGAACGTTTTTTTTTAAATCGGGTAGAAACGCGACAGAAACTTCGTGTCGACTCTCACAGGCCGTTAATGGTAATAATCGATCGCGTATACGCGCGTCTTTTACAACGGTTTACACAAAAACCGTTAAATGTGATCAGTAGTGAACCAGTATGGCGGAGTGATTGAATCGAGAGAAAAATCTGTTCCGCGCACGCGTTTCCAAACTCCGGAGAAAAACAACAAAAAAAAAAAGAAGAAGAAGATCAATATTGTTGTCTCGATTTCGTTGAAAATTTCACAGCAAAGATTCGGCGGGAACTTGTTGAGCCACGTCCGACGGCGCTCGAATCGGAAAAAAAGTTCTACGTCGCGTACATATTAGAAATGTGTAAATTTAAACGGGGAAAAATTCGATCCCGTTTTATTTAATTGTCGACGTACCCGCGGTTACGTACAATACATAGAGAGGAAATAATCGTTTTGAATTTGTTCGTCGCGTTACGACGCAGAATAGCGTTTTTCCGCAATCGAAAAACCGTCGCATATCGGTGACCTCGATCTGATATAGCAAATAATATGATATCGGAATTATATTTGATATACGTGTGCACATATAAATCCACTTTATTGTTCTTTATACATTGCGCGTGTGTTCGTAATAGTTTTTGACGTAATACGTGTACGGTTACGGTTCGTTGAAAAAACAAACTATTACAAGCCGGTCAATATTCGATCCAAATGTATTTTTATTATCTTAACGCGACCGCGATAATTCGTAAAAATTCGCACTCGGTGCGATGTAACGGCGAGAAAAAAAATCGTTTGGCACAGGACGATCGCGCGGTGCCCTGTCATACAACAAATAGATCTTCGTCGTGTTTTGGCTCCGCGTTTTTTTTTCTTTTTCTTCGAAAGACGAGACGTTATTTTTGCTCCCCTCTCCCTCTCATCGTTCGAAGGAACACACACCTTCGAAACTTTTGACTGAATTTTTTGACACGAACAATTATCTATCCGGCAGACATAAACGCCGAATGGTACACATATACAGAGTGTGTAGTGGATGCGGAGGAGACATTTCTTATTAAAAATATAATAAAACGTCACTAAAAGTGTTTTTGTTTGAACGAGATAATCCCCCAATTATTATATAACGCGCGTGCACCTCGTCCACTGTATTACGTTGAAGTCAATTTTTTTTATCCTCCTCAGTCAAAGATTGCGAAACGATACCGTTCGGTTTTTCAAACGATCGTCGTATAAAAGCTGCAGAAGTGTACCCCACCGAACTGACAAATAATCGTATTTTCTCCTCGTCGCGAACTGCTCGCACACACACAAAAAAAAACGTACCGGTGAAATAGACGTTTAATTATTACTATCGACGTACCACCGATAATCGATTTTTTTTTTTTTTAAAAAAACTTATCAGTAACGGTAAGACATTGTGTTAATCCGATAAATTTTATAATAATCATAAATGTCTTATTACATTAAATATATTAATTCTTTTTATATATTTATTATTATTATTGTGGTTCGTATAAGGAAAGATTAAAAACACGGACTCGTAATTCAATCTCCGAAGACGGATTAAACGGTTTAGCCCTGTTGTATACTCGTATATATATATACATATAAACATTATTAAGAAGTAAAAAAAATTTTTTTTCAAAGGTGTGCGTACAATTTTTGATATTTAATACATAGGAATAAAATTTAAATGTACAAAATTGAATAACTATCGAATAAGTCACTCGAATAAACGTGCATTTAAAAATATGAATTGCACGTACTAAATTAACAAAATTATTGTTATTGTTATATAATGTTTTTCTTTTTTCTTTTTCAATCGGTTATACTAGTTATGTATCAAAATAATCAAATATACTATATTTTGGCTTATGATGTTTGTTCTTGCCTTGAGGTAGGATTTTTGTACCCCGATCGAGTGACGCGCTTTTGAATTCTTCGCGAATTTTCTCTGTGAATCATCGACTTTCCCGTTGTCCGAACTTTTTTTTTTTTTTTACATATCTTAAGATTTTTCAAAAAATCGTCGAGCAACGCGTTTTCGATTTTTGAAATTCGATTGATTTTGTAGGGATTTACGGGAGTAGAGGAAATTGGTAACGTGCGCGCAGGGAAAGTCGACGCGTGGACTTCAACGACAAGTTCAAACTTTTATGGACCGTACAAAACCTAAGTCGTTTAAAATCTCGGCCGAACTTAACCGACGTTAATTCTTCCGATGTTGTTCACAGGTGGCTTGGATGCATTTCGAACAGTCGGCCATATTGACTGTGAACAGCCACGTGATCACTAGAAATCCGAGAATCACCGTGTCGCACGACAAACACCGCACGTGGTTCTTGCACATAAATAATGTACAGCAAGAAGACCGAGGCCGTTACATGTGCCAGATAAACACGATCACGGCCAAAACTCAAATCGGATACCTGAACGTCGTCGGTAAGCACGTCAATCACGATTAAATAATAATAATAATAATATATCTAACCCAACCCAACTTAAATGTAATACAGTGAGTCCACCGACGTCACAATATCCGTGATTGGTTGCAATAACTACAATAAGTTAAGTTATCAATCATTTATCAACGTAACGTCATCGAGTGTTTGCCCGCGGCAATTGGAAAATTCCTGACCTAACTCAGCTTCTATTGACGCGTTGTTCACACGCATAAACCTTAACAAACTATATTTTGGCGTTTTTGTTGTTCATCGTATTGTGCACTGATTATGGTACACTGTGACGTTTGAATTTGTGCATATTTACTATACAATACATTCATAATCAAAAGATAGTTAAAAAAAAAAAAAACTAAATTACTTAACTTCAATTAATAACCGATTTTGGTTCATATCAGTGATAATTAATTACTAGTAGCATTTTTAACAGATTATAAACGAAAATATATTTTTAGACAGTATAAAGGCACTACTTTATGACAATAATAATAATAATATTAATAATAAACGCACGTCATACGCGTTTATTATATTCGAATAATTTTACGAAATCTCCCGTCCGCTAATTCGTTGTTATGAGGGGGAAAAAAAATAACAACTTTATTAAATTAACACAGCAAATTCGTACGTAATAATATTATAACGCGTTACGTCACCGCTGTTGGTTGTTCTACGCTTTTGTGCTTAGTCGAATGAGTTATTTACGTAAATTAATAATATAGCAGTACGCGGTGGAACGGATCGATGATATTGTTTTGTACGTATACGTATGTTAACACAGCATCCCGGACTGGCGATTTAGATACGACCGTACGCTATAATTCGCAACAAATGGAATACGCAAAAGTACATTATTTATTATTATTATTATTATTATTATTACCGTCGTAGCGCGTAGATTTTAAAACACAGCGATGTATAAATTTCGCGAATAAACTGACGGTGTTTCGGATTTGTTGTTTCATACGCTATTTACTACTCGCGTAAATATTAAAACGCTACTGCGGCCATCATACGTCGTTCCGGTTGTTCGGTTAGCCTATTCCGTCGTTGAGATTCTCTATAAAATATATTAATATATCTCGTATTGTTGTTATTACGTAATTCACATTGGTTTTTGTAACCGTTCGTTCAGTTGTGTGTATTTATATCGCGACGTAATAAATAACGTATATTTTAAAGTATAATCGAAACAGATCTCGACCATAAATATGTATAAGTAGATAAAAACATTTTTTTTTTTTTTTAACGATTTTATCGTAATATGTGCATATATATATTTAAACGTATTTTTGACGGAATATTTGAAAAAGCGGTTGTAACCAAAAACCATATAGATATACGTAAAAAAAAATTTTTGTTTTCGTTACGTTGCGGAACTCGATTCGTAGCTCGTATCTTTTGCTGGAATTTAAGTAAAATAAACAAAAAAAAAAATCTGATATATATATGTAATTGAAATCAAAACCGCTTTATATACGGCGCGTATGTTGACACATGTACGATAAAGCGAACCGAGTCGGACGCAAACGTTTCATCGTTTTTACAGGTCTGTACAGTAGTGAAACCGAATTGAAACCTGCACCACGAGCCGCGTGATACGCATTAGAACACGGACGAATTATCAGACACATCAGGAGGGCGATATTTAATTATAAATAAACGTGTTACGCCGCTCACTTTTACTCTCCCGTCATCGTGGACCGCGTACGGACACTCATTATGCACAATGAAATTGCGTACGCGTGTACATCGGTCGATAATAACGGATTTTTTTTTTTTTTTTATTCTGTTGTCGCGTTTTCTTTAGAATTGCCCGACGACGACTATTTGTCGGAAACATACGGGCAGTAATAAAATAACCTGTACGACGAGCTCCTTTTATTTCGCACAACGCTCGTCGGCTCTTTCGTATACATTTCGATGTATACGTATTTATCTCAATTATTTTTATTTAATATTAACTCGCGGCGACCCGTAAGAAGTACGACGGTAGATATCTGTTCCGTTGTTATTAACAAATCCGTTTGTCCGTTTAGGACCGACGAAAAAACTCAACGTGCCGTCCTAACCGCGTCGCGTTAAATCGACGAGGTTTAGATTTTTGGCGCGACACGCGTTTAATACGGAAAACCGAAACAAATGTACGGTGTCGTCGGTGGCGAGTAGCCGTTCGTGACCGAAAATAATAACGTAAAGGAGACCGCCGCGCCGGTCGGTCCGTGTGTCACGTCGTCCCATAAATAATAACACGTCACCGCCGCCGTCCCGTTTAATTGGCGTTGATATTTCCAAAAAACGGTTTGGGGCGCAACGCGCGGCGCGCGTACACGGAAAAGTTCTCCCGGGTTCGACTTATAAATCCCCGGCCCTTACGCCTATTAATTCATAATTTGTTTTTCGCGCCGCGCCCCGTGTTGGAACCCCGGAGCTCGCTGGGGCGATGGGGAGCGAAAAAAAAGGGACGGCGCGGTAAACGGGACGACCGGGCGTGGACGGAGAGCGTGTGCTGACTCCGAATTGATTGCTTGTCACCGTTCGTGTGACACGTATCAATTTTGTCGCGGCGTCGACAACGGGGAACGCGTACGCCACCTGGGCACCGAAGCCGCCTTTCACTCTCTCTCTCTCTCTCTCTCTCTCTCTCTCTCTCCGTCTCTCTCTCTCTCTTGTACACGCGGCGAGACCGTCGTCGCACACCGTACGGTTCGTATCGGGTGGTGCGCGCGCGGGCGCACGCATAAACGCCCGACGGACGGGGAAAAACAGTTTTTCACCGGATAAAAATTTTTCGCCGATTTTTAAAATTTTTAAACGCGGAATGGTTGTTTTTCTTACTGATCGTACTATGCGTGCTAATCAAACGTTTTATTTTTCTCCCGACCGGTTCAGAAACAAACACACTCGAGAAATATAATAATAATAATAATAATAATAATAATAGGAACGCGGGTTAGGTTAGGGAAACGCACGAGGACTTAATCAAAAATCGATCTCGAACTCCGTTGAATGTAAAAGAAATCGCTTTTGTGATCACCGAATATTTTATTTCGAAAATTCTCACTCCAAACCGACGACGTTGCGCGTATTGGTACGTGGAATACACGTACCAATATACGCGTATTCCACCCAATTCACGTCACGGCTGCTCGTCTTCTATTCTTCTACGTATTTCAGCGATCACGGTGTCCTTCTTTTTTTTCGTTCGCCGTTAATGAGAAATAAAAGAAGAGAACAAAAACTTGTCCAGCAGAACGGTCATTTTCCACCTTAAAACGCGTGAAAACTTCTTTTTTTCCCTCCCCTTTCTCGCGTCAAACGCAGACGATGCGATAAATTTAATTTGCTCGAAACGGACCGTTGACGTGAACGAGACGCATGTTCGACTTTGAAGATTTAGTTCGTCGATTTCGCTTCGAATAATAGCGTCACGTGTAATGTAAAAAAGTATCGACGACATACTGTGTCTCGTCGATTTGGAGAAAAATAATTTACAATTATTGGATTAAATGAAAAATGGAAACGCGATCGTTTATTTTTATATTTTTGAAAACGCGTGTAACTTACCAAGCGTCAAAGTGGATCCGGTTGAATAACCCGATCTTTCGTCTATGACGGGAGGAAGTTTTAAAATATGTTTCATTAAATACTGAGTTTACAAAAAACATAAAACGGATTATTTTTTTTTCTCCCAAAAATCGACAATTTTTATTTCTTGCCCAATACAACGGTACAGTGATGAAAGTATTTCAAAAATACTGTTCGACAATACTTTACAAGTGTCAATAATTAATCCACTCGACTATTTATATTGTTTTTTGCGAATTGATATCGTAGTATACAATTTTTTTTTCTCGCCAAATTTATCCTTACGTGTATATTTCTACTAAAAATTCGCGCACGAAACGTTTAAATTAGCACTTTCAAAATTTTCGTATTGTACGGACGATTAACGTTAAATTATGTAAATACGGCCGTAACGAGTGCGAAGAATATTTGCGCGCGGACGAAGAAATATAAAAATTATTATTTCGGTAATTTTAAATTTCGTAGTAATTTTATAAACATTTCGTTCTGAATATTATCTGTGAAAGTCCGCTTGTATCGTATAAAATGTGATATTTAATGAAACGATTGTAAAAAACAAATAAAATGCTATCGAGTTTCGTAAGCGTTTACTATCCGAGTCACTTTAAAACTATGAGCGCAATATTTCCTTTTCTTTTAATTCTATCGTCCGAGTTAAATACAAGAGATTTGTGAAATCCTATGGAAACCTTGTAAAACTAGGTAAAAGCACTCTTTAATATATCCGTACACCGAACTGTGATGATGGGTTTCTCGAGAAAAAACGATGATGGAGTACAAATTATTTCTTTTTTAATGTACGATTTCTTTATTGACCGTTAAATTTACAACCCGGCAAAAACCGATACAAATTGATTGTTTCAACTTAGACGTTTGGTCCAAGTAAATTCATAAATTTGGCGAGAATAAATAATCAGAGTTTAAAAAAAAAAAAAATTGAATTTTACACCGTGTGTGTGTGTGTGTGTGTTTCACACATCGTTAAAGGCAAAATAAGCTGCAGACACGCGCATTAAACTCTCTTATACATATTAAGCCAAATATTTGATTACTGGTAAATATAGCGTGTGAATCTGATAGAGTCGCGTCGGTTTTCGGATAAACGTGGATCGCGAAAAGTCGCAATAAAATTTCATTAGTTCGAATTTCGTTGTTTAAAAAAAAAAAAAATATATATATATATATAATTCAATCGATTTCGATCGAAATAGCGGCGTTTTTGAAACGTTCAATTTTGTAAATTACGATTTTCCGTTTGTGATCGAGAGAATGTTTCGAATAATTATTAACACGGCTATTAACACGTTTCATTGATTTTTTACGCGGTTTTAATGATATACATTTGATGATGGCTTGGAAAATTTGCACACGCCAATAATTAAGAAGAAGGAATCGCGCGCATTGTACTCACAACGTCTAATTAACGGACGTTCAAAACTACATTTAAATTTAATAAAACGAAAAATAGTTTTTTTCCCACTCGCCGTAGTCTTGATAACTCTCATATAATAGTGTATTTATATCATCTCGTTGGTATTTTCTTTTTTTCGCACATAAAAGCGTTTTTCTCGTTTTTTTTTTTCTTTCGTTTTCGACGAGCCATTTTACTATAAATATTTGTGTATATTGGTAGTGTTGTTATCCAGTACGCCTTAATGCTCTCGCCCGGTTCAGAATTCCGTTCTTTATTGTTAAAACTCTCTTTTTACACACCACCGTGACACTGCGACTTGATATACCGCGTTTTTCCAACACTGTATTTTATGCTCTGTATAAACGCTACGGGAGTGGAAAGACAAAAAAAAAATAAAAATATATATGAAAATGAAAAATGAAAAATCAACCGGTGGTTTTGATTAAGGTAAAGTACGTACTGTAAACTTACACTTTTTTTTATTTTTACATTCGTCGTGAAATATGCTCGAAGCACACGGTCCGTTTTTTTTTTTTTTTTTATAGACCGAATCGGGCTGGTTATTAAGTTGAATAAATTTACCACACAGGCGGAGCATATTTTAATAAACTCGCCGTCTTTTTTCCGTCTTCTAATAATAATCGAATAATATTTCAGTTATTTTATATTATAGTTTAATAATAATTTTCGAGTATTTCATTTTATTACCGTTCATCTACAATAAAAATGTGAAAAAATGCGACGGACGACGGACGGGCTTTTTGCGACGAAACACATATTTTATTATTATCAGAGCGAATAGTAAACGCGATATTACGTCGTAATATTTTATTTAACACGCGTGTAAAATTATATGAACGTATCTGAAATTCACGCCGGGGGACCGGATCAAATTGTTTTTAATTTAGACTTTCGAAAATAAATATTTAAGCAATCGGACCGGATCGCTAATAACTATACGAATTATTGAAATGTAAAAGACCGGAGACGGTTTGCTCAGTCGATCGGAATTCAAAATCGTATACAACAATTCAATGTCATATTATATGGTTTCATTTCCTTAACGTGATCTCATGTCAGTCATATTTTTCCATACAAAAAAAAAAAAAATCGTTCAGAATTCTTTAACAATATCCGGCGCTTCATTAGTATTTCTCTAAATTTTGTTCGATTATTGTAAAAAGATATTGATTTTATTTTTTTTTTAACTTTTACTGTTTTTTTATTTTGAAAGTCGAACTGTTTTTTTTTTAATTTTTATTCAAAAACATAATTTTTGATTAGTAATCTGTTACACGGTTTAATTTTTTCTTTTTTCTTTTTGGATTACTTCAAAATGTATATATATATATTAAACATTTTTGTAACTAATTTTTTTTTTCAAATTCGATTTTATTAAATTTCGTCCACTAAATTATTAAACATACATTTAATAAAACGAATTAAAAAAAAAAAAAAATGAGAATCGCGTTCTTGGAATGTATACTAAACGACAAAACTACCATTGTCGTCCGTAAGCGTCGAAAGTATATAGCTTTTATCCATCAAACTGTTAAAAAAAAGTTTAAATTTTAACAGTTAGGCTTGAACCATACTATGCGTTTTGTCGGTTACCGTCAAACCGTAATCGAGACACCAATTATACCTTTATTGTTATTATTATTATTATTATTATTATTATTATTATTATATTATTATTATTATTAGAGAGCAGTAACATTTTATGTAAATATATATATAAAGAATTTTAACAAAATATTTGTATACCGTTGTAATAATTTAAATGACTAGTGGATATATTATTTTAATTTTTATATATTATTGTAAGAATTAGTATTTTTAATAATTTAAAAAATAATGAATAAACCGTCATAAAATAACCATTTTATATTAAATAATTTAATTATTATGTATAATTTTGTTACTCAGTGAGGTTAGACCCATTCTTCTGGGTGCAGACTTTCGGCTACTGATTCCCGAAAATGATATTTTTTGTACCCTACTACTACATATTATATTCACTAGGACTCACGTCCGAGAGACGTGGTTAATTGTGAATTTCGCAAACCAATATTTCGACGTCAAACGTATTTTCGTAAATGATAATTAATACTCCAATAGCAATATTGTTATCGTTTTATACGTATAGGAAATGTTTAGAGTTGAAAAAAGAAGAACTTAAGGTTCCGTTGCCGACGTACCGCACATGGCACGTGCACGACCAGCAGACGGATTCAACAATTATGTGATGTGTTGTGCTTGGTACGGCGTCGGGAAAGAACGACCGTAGCACGTAGTCTGTTTCGCGTTCGATTACCGATGATCGGTTTCTGTTCATCGGTACACAACAACAAGTTGTCACGCAACAGCCGTTAAAGGGTAGGAAATCGATTCGTAATCGAATACGTTTTCACGTAAACGTGAATTGTTTTCGTATAAAAACACTCGTTTGCATTGCACTACGACGATTAATCACGCGTATCCCGAACGACTGTTTAATGAACGGATAAAAAGTGTGCGAATGTTCTTGAAAATCGTTCTCGAAATATTATTATACGCGGTATACATATAAAAATTTATAAATTTACCGGTGTTATATGCGCCGGAATTTTATTTTATATCGTTTTCACTACACCGACGTAATATTTATAATAACAGCGTATAAAAGAGCGAAACGGCCGGCGGAGGCGGATGGGTGGGTGGACCTTCCGAAAAGTCTTTATCGTCCGAAACGTCGTTATTACGTACGCGGGGCTTCAAGAGCAGTGTAACGAATATTATCGAAGAATCTTTTCATTTTTGGCCTTTTTTTTCTATTTTTTTTTTTTTCCTTAGGCTTTGTGACATACACGGAACGGCTTTTAAAAAGGAACGCGTATTGCGTCGTAGTAGAAACGCGCGTCGTACGCCGCCGCGCGCTTTCGCGGTCCTTTGATGCGATTCACATACAAATATAAATTGGGCGCGCGCATCGTCGCCGCGTTACGGAGCACGGGGAGAGGCGAAAAGGCCGGTGTGTGTGGTAAAGGTAAGAACCGACTCGGTCAGTGCATTACGACGTTATGTACCGTTACAAAGGGAAGAAGACAAAAGTCGAAACGCGCGATTCTCCAGAGAGAGAGAGAGAGACTGTACACCGCGCGCAGTCCGTCTCTCCGAGACCGGCCGTCCCTCCGTCCCGACACCACCACCCTGCGCCGCGCGCGCGTCACTCGCGCACATCACGTATTATTATATTATACACCGTCGCATATAACAGTAACGGTGCACTATACGCACACACACACACGGTCTCGCGGACACTGTTCTGGTGAGTGGTAAATGGCGCGCAAAAAGCCACGACGACGAGAGCGCCGCGGTCGTAACGAGATTTCACGTTTTACGAATAACTCCTAGTGAAATCATATTATTATGGAAGAAAGAAATACCACCCGTTCGAATGGTCGACCGCCTTGTAGAAAAATCGTTTTCGCATGCTCGGCGACGGTCCGAATGTCTATTTTACTATACGTTATATATTATACTCGGCCGCGTGTTAATAAATAGTCCGGGAACCACCCCGTCGCACACGCCGGCCTTTAGAACGTTTGCGCAAAATCAGTAGAAAACATCGCAACGATATTATTATTATTATTATTATTATTATTATTATTATAATAAAGTGCCTTTTCCAATTAATATAAACGGAACGATCGAGCACCGGGGTTTCCGTGACACGAATGTCGTACGAAATAATACGTGCATTTTAATAACTCCAACGCGTAAAACGACTTATTTAAATACACGCTCGTTCCACGTCGGCCTTTAAACACTATATAATATAATCATTAAAAGTATAATATGTATTAAAACGTTTGAAAATTAATTAAAAAAAAGTTTTTTTTTTTTTTTTTTACTAAGGCTTCACAAGAAAAAAAAATACAGATTTAATTAGTCGTTTAAGTATAGGCTTTTATGATTTCGATACTGTTTCTTCTTAGTGAAACCTCGACGGACAACGAGTATACGTCATACGAGTGATAAATCGTCGAGTTCCTATACACCGAGAACAAACCGTACAAGTACATTTTTTTTTTTACAAACGGTTGCCACCCGCCCGGCCCGCTTTTCCGCCGCGTTAACATGAAATATAATATACACCCGCACAGCTTCATAAAAAATTAAATAACATATTATTTATATATAAATTTGTGTTTAAAGAATTTTTTTCCCTCCTCCTCCATTACGTCAAACGCACATGTATGAATTATGAAATGAAAAAAAAAAAATTAAAACTAAAACTAAATTCGAAAAACGAATTTGTATTAATAAAAACGCGAGAAGTTTTTACGAGGAGGAGTTCGATCAATTCGTTGTCCTGCCTTCGAGGTTTGTGATTCGCAACTCGAATGGCAATTACTTAAAGTTTGATCGGATAAAAAAAAAGTAATAGTAATAATAAAAATTAAGGGACGGAAAATAAAAAGTTTCGTAACTTTTTTCTCTCTCTCTTTTTTTCTCTCGATATTTTAAAACGTTTTAGAACGACAAAAAAAGTACGATTCTAAATAAAAAATTGTTTCCTAGAATATTTTCCGAACTTTTTTAACACGTCAATATAGTAATATTGTATTATATGTGAGTTTATAGCCGTACATACGCGAATGAACGCGCGTCCGTCGTGTTAATCTCGTTGAATTCGAAATGAAAATGTTAAGTTTTAACCAAATACATATATAGCTCACACCTTTCAACAACATCATATCTCAAAAATCGACAATCTTTTAGCTATGCCGGTTTTCAGAATGCCCTGAAAGAGTAGTATATCCCTGCGTCATATCTACCGTTCAATATTTAGCTGCCAGAGGGCAGACGTGTCGTTTTTGCATCATAAATTATTTCAGAAGTGTTCTTTTCAAGAGTGGTCAATGTTTGGTTGTCACTGTACTGTTCTTCTAAATCATCTGTATCGTTTAGTACAACGGTGTATTATTCCTTTAGAAGACAGTATTGCACATACGGTAAGAGGATTTTTTTAAATTTAGTTTTGTATCAAGACCGTACTATTTAGTTTCATGTCGGTATTGAAAGAAAAACAAAAGGAATCCTGTTACGGTTTTAGTGAAAATAATGACACATTATGACATATATCAAAAATCATCAAAGAAATTTTGAACAATAACGTCATAAATCACAAGGAACTATTTAAATTTTCAATAGTGATTGTTCTTCAAATAGAGAAAAAATTTCAATACATATATAAAAAAATCTTTTGCATTGTAAAAAGTTTGAACAGTAACTTAATATTTATTTTCAAAATATTTTATTGTTCTTTTAAACTTTAAAATCACTCTCCTGAAAAATCACGCTTTTTGTGATCTGACGTCGTTGGAAGGAATGTATGCGAATATTATTTTAACGTTCATTATTATTATTATTATTATTATTATTATTATTATTATTATTATTATTATTATTATTATTATTATTATTATTTGGTTATTATTATTATTTGATTATTATTATTATTATTATTATTATTATTATTATTATTATTATTATTATTATTATTATTATTATTATTATTATTATTATTATTATTATTATTATTATTATTATTATTATTATTATTATTGTTATTATTAGCCTATTGCAGGTTAATAAGTGGATTGTGGTGAAAAATTTCTGTATAAAATATACACTTTTGTACTACTATTTTTTTTTTTTTATGATGGCATTTGCCACTCCGGTGTATTTCACATTTAGATTTTTTTTTAATATTCCATAATTTCTACGTATATTTTTCCCGTTTTTCGTTAAAAATAAACGAACGTTTTTCGTTTTTTTTTGATTAATCTTCGAACGGATATACACCGAGCGCTTCCTTATGCGCGTAATATTGCGCGGAATTGTAGATATTATTTCCTACCCCCGCCGGGTATATTTCTTCTTACGCGCCGGTAACCCGAATGAATGTCGAACAGCGGAGAGCAAAAAATAAAAAATAAATCCCACGCAAACGGCAAAGTACTGTATTTTTATACACACAATATCGGGTACATAAAAAAACATTTCAATAAGTCGCCGTTCTCCGAACGAGAAGTCCTTCAGACCAGACTCTCGTGTGTACTACTACTACCGCTGCTGGTGCCGCACGCGTAACACTTGCGCAGATGTACTGTTCGTTATCGTCCGCCAGCACCACCGTGTTGTAACAAATAAAAAAATTGAGGACACTCGAAAAGGAAGGAAAACGCGTTATTATCATTGAAAAGTCGAGTTTTCGTGAAACGCATTCGCTTCGATACACTTCGATGATATTTTCTGTACACACCACCCAGTTATGTATTATACTCCGCTGTTATTATTATTATTATTATTATTATTATTATTATTATTATTATTTATACATTCACAACGGAATCTAACGACTCGAGTTTTCTTTTTCTTTTTTCTCGCGATATATATATATATATATATATAAAAAATAAAATCACGAGTATTTACCGTACGATATACACACTACGACTACAACAATATATTATTTTATTCGCTTACACACCACATTCGATCGCGCGCACTTCAACCGTGGTACCTGCCTACGCGCACTGCGGTGTATTACCGTTTTTGCAAAAATGTAAATCAAAGTCGAGGAAAAAAAAAATATATATATACTTATACGATTTTCAATAAATATGTATATATATATATATAATTGTTTACTTAAAATATCAAACAGAGGGCAAACTTAAAACTCTTTCTAGCTTTTATTTTATATTAAAAAAAAGAATATTTAACGTGACATTACATTGCTCTGGTAATTGAATAAAAAACGAAATTAGCGAGTAATTTAATAACATTTTGTTTTTCATTATTCAAACGAAAAGATTTTAATTTTTTTTTTCTTTTTAGAAACTAATTTTCTCGCATATTCAATACGAAAATTATGATTATGTATTTACTATACGAATATACGTTGTTACTGGCGTTTTTCAATACGTGTTCTCAGGTACTTGAAATATTTCTGCTTCTCGTTTCCGAATTTTTCCAACGCTCTCGTCGTAGAAACTCATCTTTACGCTTTAACAATCGAAAAATACGTATTACACGTTATCCGAGCGAAAATGATATTTATTTGACATTTTGTTTTTTTATTATTATTATTATAGATCGAAAAAACAAAGCGTTCCGATTAAATACCTATGATATATCAGTAGTCGAGTTGAACCTACTGGCCGGGTTAGAGTTTAATAAATTAAACCGTGTAGATAGCAAAATTATAAGCAATAAGACTCTGCGACGATTCATTTAATAGCATTTATGGACAAATTTGAATCGTATATATTTTATTTGACGAAAAAAAAAAGTTTATTTATTTATTTATTTTTTTTTTTTTGTGTGGTTATTTTGTGATAATTTCGATTTCGCGGTTGTAGTGGAATGACAACAACATGTTTCGTATCTACAAGAAGTAATAGTGTTTCGGAACACTATTGTGTTTTTCAATAGTCTTTTACTAAACTCTTTTCTTCGCTGCTCAAGCACTGTGTGATGTAAATCCTACAACACACTCGTCTCGATCAATTTCACTGAAACCGATTCGGAGACGAATCACGTTGTGGTTTTTCGTTTTAAATGCGTCGTTTTCTCTTCTTCTTCTTCTTCTTCTGCTCCTCCTCGTTTGCCAACGCGACAAGTATATTATGTTACAATGCGTGTAGAATTTTCGTATTGTATCGATGTCGCATAAATCGCGTTGTGCGCGCGCGGGCGATATAATCGTCGCGTCTTAATATCTCGATGTTTATGAACGCTGCGATTGGACATCGGACAAAGTCGAATTCGCATTAAAATTGAATAAACGAACGTTGTAAAAACAAAAAAAAACTCCGGGTCGTCGTCAAAAGAAAAATGTCCGAACTAAAAGCGATAATACGATTTCTTCGACCGTTGTGTACACGCCACAGCGGCACGCGTACGTGCCCCTCCTCCACCGCCGATTCGCCGCACTGCAGAAAAACGGTCGCTCTTTGCGGGCCGCTATTCCACCGGTGGCTCGCAGATTTCGGGGCCGTGGGAACGTCGTAGCGTATTGCACGCGCGGGATATCGAAAACGCGGGAGACGAGGGCGGGGAATATTGCGAAACGATTTTTCTCTCGTTTTTTCCCTCCCTCCCCGCCACCGTCCAACTCGCCGTCGTCGCCGTCGTCGGTTTAGATATTTTCTCTTATTTTTTCATTTCTCACACACCTATATGCGCGCGCGTTCGGACGGAACGAAAAGAGGTCGCGCGGCGGCGACGTGTAAAAGTCCAGAGGCCGGGGGCGCGCGCCTCGTAATAAAGGACGATAAAAGGGGGGAATAAAAAATAGATTAGTAAGTGAGGCACGTTTTGCATTGAGGCGGGCGCGCGGGCACAACGGTCGGCTGCGGGAGGGACGCGTTCGGGGAACGAAGCAAGCGCCGCTTCCGAAGTCATTGCCACCGCCGCCGCCGCCGCCGTCGCCTACGAAGCCCCCTAAGCCACTGTACTCTTCTCTCGCCATCTGGCGTTATTGTATGTGCGGCGCGGGTTATTTGTCTGGACGCGACCGGCCCGCGGAGGGGACGGGGGAGGGACGTGGGCGGATGTGTGCGCACACACGCGTCTTATCGGAATGCGGCGCACACGTCGCGCGTTCACGGTTTTTGACCTTTGAAGGAGTAAAAGGGGGAGGGGGAAATAAAAGGAGAAAAGAAAGGCAGAAAAAAAAGGGCCCGCGAGAAAATACGAGAGAGAGAGAGAGAGAGAGAGAGAGAATACGACGGCTGCTGCTAATCCCCGTTTTCGCTGGCCCGATTTAGAGAATAAAACGCCCGATCGTCCCGCGGCGTTTATTAATTATTATCAATTTCCCTAGCGCGACGCCACTTCGTCCCGCGGGATTTACGGTAAAACACGAAACAGGGACGACGACGGGCCGGATGGTTCGGAATTTCGTAGGGAAACGTTGTAATTGAAATGGTACACGTCGCATTTGGTTTTGCGTTGCGCGCGCATAACGTTGGTTCTCATTTTCCGGATAACGTTTCGCGCGCGATAACGTTATTCGTCTCTCAGAGTACGAGAACAAACGCGCGGGCGGTGTTTATTTCGAATTGAATTCAATATCGTCCAAAACGCGTGTGCTGACGTATAAAATAAAAGTTACGTTGTGTTTTTTCTCTCTCGTTTAATCGGAAGGCTAAAAACGCAATATCATTACAACGCTTTTATCATATCGGTAAACATTAACGTTTATTGAATTTTAAAAATCTAATACGTTGTAAATACAGCGGCTTATATACGGACCGCGGCAATGTACAACTGTGCGATATAATCGTAACACAATAATTGAATTTCGTTGAAAAAAAAGTAAATTTGACGACCGATGTATTTTTTATAGGAATATAAATCGAATAACCGTTGCGTGTGTGTGTGTGGGGGTGTTTTAATATTACTTACCTATTGCGTTTTCCGTATCGGTTTTAAACCGATTTTTTTAAATAAAAACCCCGTCTAACATAAATGTTTATAATGATTTCTCAACGAGTCCGAATTACCGATTTATATTTTACTTTTTGAATATTCACGTCTTTTAAAATCATATTTACAAATAAGATTTTTAAGTTTTATCAAAAAAAACGTATTTCGTACGTCGATTATTATTATTATTATTATTATTATTATAGCATTTACGTACGACGAGAAAAACAACATTGTACGGATCCAAAGGATTTTTATAGAATTTTACCCGAAAACAAACGTCGAGAAAATAATACTGATTGATTAGTAGGGAATAAATTTTTTTTCTCGGACCAAATGTACACACCGCTATAATTCGGGAAATGTTTACGCGGCGGTTAAAGGAAAATCTATACGAATGTTCATAAAATTGTACAGGGTTTACGATAAAATTCTCCTCCGTACGTATACGCATTGAAAAACACGCGTATAAATAATGTGTACGATACTGAAACTGTTTTTTAATGTGTCTGAATTGTTTTTTTCTTGAAACATCATAAAAATCGCCTTACCCGTTAAAAAAGCGGTTGTATAGCGGTTCTCGTATAATATTTCCTATGGTTTTCGCAACAATAAGATTAAAAAATACGAAGAAAGCGAAAATTATCGATACAATAATATTGTGTTAAATAAGACGCGTTTTTCTTTTTCTATGTGTCAACAGTACCGCCGTCGATTTCCGACTCGTTGAGCAGTTCGGACGCGATTGTCCGAGAAGGAGCGAACGTGTCGCTCACGTGTCACGTGGAAGGTTACCCGAAACCGGATATCAAGTGGAAACGCGACGACGGTCTGCAGATCAACATCAACAAGACACTGACCGGTACGAGATGATTATATTTCCGTCAAACGACGCGCGATATATCCACACCGTTTCTTTTCTTTTCTTTTTTCTTTTTTTGAAAGAAAAATTATTGTAAAACGTTTTTTCCCTTGTAACGTATGTTATCACTTCGACGAAATTCAACCGTATCCGAATCCCGCGATCGCGCGACGAATTGATTTCACAGCACTCGTCGTCTCGAGCGTTTTGACGTTCAAAAAAGTTCGCGGGTTCAAGTGCGGAAAATCGCGAACGGCCAGTAATGTATAGGGATGACGCGAAATCGCGGGAGAAAAGAATTTTAGACGTATTTTAATCGCCCGGCTACCATCGCCGGTACAACGTAATATATAATATACCCATCAGCCCATCGGTTATGAGCTTCCTGCAGGCTGCAGGATCGTTAATAAGATTTAAACGTCATGAGGCGGGCCGAAGACTCGCGATTCGACTCCACCGGAGCAAAACGTCGCGTTAATTTCCCCGGTTTTTACACTAGAATATTTTCAATTCAACTTACGCGGCTTAAAAGACGAAACACGTTCGTAGCTATTGCGAGTTTTTTGTGTATAAAAATGTTCGACTGGAAAAAATGCTCGGACGACCTCGTCACACGTTGTTACGTTTCGATAACAAATTTTTGCCAACTCGCATTAGTTTATTTGAAATTTTTTTTGCGGTTTTCTCAGTTTTTTTTTTCTTTCAAACCGGAAAATCGGAAGAAATTTATATTCTCAATAGTTACAACGCTAACGCGGTATATAGAAAACTACCGAAACAATGGTCCCGCGATTGTCTTGAGATGTACACCGAATGTGTAACGTGCGTGCACGTGATAAAATTTCTTCCAATTTCGGATTACATTCATAGAGCAATTGAAGCTCGTTAAGTCATAAAAGCGATAATTTTCAGTTTTAAACGGTGAAAATATCACTTGGACTATGTTCGAAAATTCTTGTGAATCCTGAGTCGCGATGTTTTTTTTTTTTATTTTATTTACCACTTACCGACAAAGCGTATTAACACACCGGAATCGTATTATCGAATGCGAATTGTCGGTCACCATTGATTTCAAATTCATATGCGATTAGTGATAACGAAACCCAAAAAAGTTCTCTCTAAGTCATTCACTCAGGCGACATCCACAACACCACCGACATCTTCGTTAAAATTTTTTTTTTTGTTTTATTAAAAGAAAAAAGTCGTACGCATTACGTCCTGTTACGAAAACTGTAATATTCGAAGGTTTTAGAATACAAAAATCCCGTTCCGGAGGCGACAAATCGATCTTGTTGTATATATATATAAAGAAAAAAGAAAAAAAACCGCCCGAGCGCACGCAAATTGGCGCGAGAGTACGGTTGGGCGGAACGCGCGCCGCGACAACGGCAATAAAACGAGACTCGACGAGATTGGAGGAGCGTGGAAGGGTCCGACGGATGCGGATGAAAGTTTCGGCGTCACCGCCGCCGGTATCCGTATAAAGATCGTACTCTATAGTCGGTTCAATTGCAGCTCGCGGATAACCGTTCGGGAACAAATGGAAATATTAAACGTTACAACAACAACAACAAGAACAAGAACAAGAACAGTAATAATTGCTATTATCGTTCGTATAATAATAATAATAATATTTTCGGAATTTGTCTTATTCGCCCGCGCGGACCCCGGGGACCGTTTAATTGGAACAATAATACCGGCGAGGCCGATTCGTGAGCGCGGTATGAGGATATTTTAAAAGCGACAATCCTTATTGATAGCAATGAATCATCGGCAGCGCAGCATCGTGCGGGGTACGGTAACGGTAACGGTTCCGCGGAGTCCTCTCCGCGCGCGCACAAAGGAATCCGAAAAGTTTTCGGCAAAAGTTCGGCTCACGTATAACAATTCCTCCTGCCCTTCCAGCAGGATACCTAAATTATATCGGCGGCGATCCCTCGGCGTTTACACAAGTTTTCCGTACAAGATCCGCCGCGTGTAACGACGACGACGTTATCTGTTCGTGTGCGCCGAACAACAGAGATTCCCAAACCGTGGGAAAAATTGGTTCGAATATTTCGGGCCAAGTGTGCGTTGAAAAAAAGCGAAAAGTACATTCTTACATCGAAAAATGTGGCATTTAAAAACCGGAAAAACGGCGATTGTTCAAAACGTACGGCGGAGTGTTGTTAGATGTGCGGGAATGAGACAGAGAAGCAAGACAGAAGAAAAGAAACTATTGGTTTCTGACGAAAACTCTTAGGGACTAGGGATTCGACCTAACCGATTGCGGGACATCAATGTCGCACAGTTATCGAACATAATAAATTCTACAGTTTAAAAAAAAAAAACGATTTAAATGGACGGCCGAAATTCGAAAAACTTCTAAAGTAAAAACATTTTTAAAAGGTTTATAGCTGCGACTGGTATACGTACGAATTCCTCATTTTCTCAGTACTCCCGTCCGCACTGCGCTTTCACCCCCGGGGCCACTTCTCCCACGAATAACAATAATTATCGTATCGTCGCGTTATAATAGCAATTTCTATCGTCAAATGAGTAATTTTTTATTCTTTGGTTTATTTTTTTCTGGTCCTGCGCAGTCGGCGAATGGACAGAACCTACGTTGGAATTGCATCGGATCAGTCGGCTTGACATGGGCGCCTACCTATGCATAGCCAATAACTCCGTGCCACCGTCGGTCAGCAAACGTATCAAAGTCAGCGTCGACTGTGAGTAAACGGATATCATGTTATAGAGAAAAAAATTGTTCATGAAACAAATTTCGGCCGAGTAATAAGTCACATACGTATTTTATATGTTTTGTGAACGGCTTCGAAACGGTTTGAATTAAAATTCAATTATATTTTGCGATTGGTGCGAAGAATTTCGTTGACGATTTACGGATGACTGTGTACAAATAACGCGTTAAGTAACTTAATTTGAAATTCGTTCGATTATCATCATTACGTTATATATCATACGAATATCGTTATGAGATTTTTCAATAACGCGCCAGTTTAATTTCAATTCGCGTGCGTGCAGTTTAAATTTAACATTTTTTTTTTTTTTTTTTGTACGTTTAATATTGGAACGACCGCGATCTATACGAAAATCGTATTTATTTATTTATTTTTTTTTTTTTTTGATAGGAATTGGTTTTTAAAAACTACGACTCAGACTGTTTTATTAACTTAAACTACGAAAAAGCAAAAATTCTCTTATATGTACGAATAACTTTTGATATTTGGAAAGTATTATTTTTATCTATTTAAAATCGAAATTAAAAAAAGAAACAAAATGTCCATTTAACACATTCGAAAATTTATTCAACTTTACTGCTTACGATATCCAGTTTCATTCTTGTTGCTCTTCCCTTTGAATTAAAATTTTTAATTACATTTATTATGCGCATAATTTGTAATCAAATACGAATTCCCGGAGCTTTACACATTAGTTTTTCCACTGACATTCAACACTTTTGAATCCACCACTATGTTCGGAACGTAGCGCTGAAAAACGTACACGCAATGTCTATAAATACAATTTCCAAACGAAAACATACTCATCGAAAAACGATAAACGCGCGGAGACTTAATCGAAAATTTTCGTTAAAACACAATGTTAATAACAACCGGGAGCGGGTTATATGAATTGAAATACATAAAACATCCGTGGTCATACGTAGAACGTATTAAAACGCTATACACTAAAACATTCCATTTATATTACACGTCACTGTAAAAACGTTTTAATTATTATCGCTGGCGCTCTTTAATTCAAAGTACTTTATAATTCAGTTGTTCGCGGTTCTTCTTAAAAGAAAATAATAATAATAATAAATAAATAAAACTCCCGTCGTTCAAGAGTTTTTCACGGTCGTAAACTTTTCACACGCCCTCGCTTGTGATAAAAACCGTTTCACTGCATTTATTCCGTCGTCTCGTACGCTAACCGTGCGAATTCATAGCCGAAAACTTTTCGTCCGCTGCAGTAAAAAACGTTTTCACTCGATTTCGCCGGTTCTTCCAGCGGAGAATCGTCTAATCGACGGTGGTTTATGTTTCTCCTATACACGATAACCGTGTAAAACTCAAAACGTTTTTCGAAAACATTTATTGGACTCCACGCGCGTGTAAAAGTGTTCGCGAATTCTTTCCGAATATTTTACTGGTGTATTGTCCTATGGAAAAAAAAAACACTTTTTTTTTTCTATCGGTACAACGAATATTATGGCGTAAATAATTAAATGTTTTATATATTTTTTTTAATACGTAAATTATCGTAGCTATCAATTCCAAAACTCTTATAGTGAGATTTTTATTTTTTAAATAGCTCGCGATTAAAATTTCACACGATATTACGAATGATCAATGTAAAAATAATTGTTCGCGTAATCGTAGCGGGTGGAGGAATCGCTGAACTCTATTGATAGACAATATATTTTCATCGTTCTGTGAACGCGGTCCCTTGGTCTCGTAATATTTACATTCCTCTATAGAGTTTTAACAGTTTTAATCGATCGCCTCCCGTAGTCTTTTGAACTCTAATGGTTTATGAACAAACGTGAAATTCGAATTATTTATTTGACAAGTTTAAGAGTGTTTTTGAAAAACGGATATGAAATCGTAGTGAAAATTATTCGTTTATTCGAATGCGTATGACGTATTCTCTCGAATACGGAACGGAGAGTGTTCTCCGGGAGTCGGCACAGTTACGGACACACGCATTTAATAGTATTTATTCGAACTCTCTTTACTTGCTATTTATTTATTTTTTTTTTGTTTTAGTCCGCACGAACTCTGTTAACATAGACTCCTGTGTAAATTACAAAAAAAAACATTTATATCTGTTACGTTTCAAATGGCCACGGCAATGTACAGCGGAAACATCGATTTTTTTGTAAAAAAAAAAAAAATCAACGCAAACAGTCGTACAACAACACTCCCCCCCCCACCCTCGGTGTTGCTGTCCAGACAACAACATATACCGACAGGGACAAAATCAATTTACAAGGGTCATTAGCTTTACGGTACTCCAGGGAGTTTACGTTGCCCCGCGGAGTCTTACAAACAACTCTTCTCCGTCCGCGATGCGTTTACGGATATTTTTATTTTTAATATATAAATATATTTCCGTTTTATTCATATTTCTTTCTTATTCTTAGGCGACCACCAACCAGCGGCGGTCGTTTCTGTATTTGTAGCTTGACAATTCAATAATATTTATTATCGCTATCGAATGGTTGTGTATAACGCGCGTGTGAAAAACACGAAACGTTGATTTTTCATTAAACAAAATATATATATATGTATTTGAAAAAGTATGAGAAATCTACATAATTAGGAATTTTGCAAATCTTCGCGCACTTTGCTCGTAAACGAGCGAACCTAACCGGTCGTCTGTTGACGGTTTATTAAAACGGCCGTGCGCGCTTTAAAATGCTTTTCGTCAATACGCAAGCGCCGTATTGTAATTTACACGAGCCATTTCGACAAACCGTTATTGTCGTTGAGCGTCGGTTTTTTTTTTTACTTTTTTTATTACGGGCTCACTTTAACGGTTCACCTCGGCAACGACAATAACAACTATAGGGTTTGTTTATCGTTTGTTTTTCGTCCGTTTCCGGATTCCCTCCGGGGTAGGGTAATTTTTTACATTTCTTTTTTTTTTTTTTTAACAATTCAGCAGAATTCAGCGGTTTAATCGGCGTGTGGGCAGGTGAGCGCGATCGAACGTTTTACACCATTCTTTCTCAAAGTGGGCGATAACGCCCCCTTGTGGGCGTTAGTGGCCTTCAGGGGGGCAGTAAAAGGCCCAAAAAAGTTCGAGGGGCGTTGAAGCGGTCTTGGGGGGGGAGGGGGGCGATAGCTGATTAAAAATAGCGAAGAATTATGTAATCCCGCAACTTTACCCTGGATTATGGCCGATTGTTCAATTAATATATCTAATATAACGTTTCCATCATCGTATTTGTCCGAACGTGGCTATTTAGTGCCGTAACAACACTATAATGACTAAATGAAGAAATCTGCTGCTTGTCACCGAACGTGGCGACTTACGACTGTATTTAAGTAGATTCGAGCCTGATATAAAAAAAAAAAAAACTGATTAAACTACATCGGGTTCATCCATCACATTGAGTAAGCTCGATAAATTTAAATTCGAAGATTTGTTTGAACTTTAATAAAAATATTATCGAAATTCGATTAAGTATGCGTTTTTTTTTTTATTATGCTCTTATTGAAAATGCTCCTTTAAAATGTAAGTTTAAACTCTAAAATAGAATAATAATTGTAATAACTGTTTTAAAGGCAATAACAACAATTGGTGAGTTTAAAAAATTTTGGAGGGCATTAAAAAAAATTTTGATTGTCCAAAGTGTGTGGGAAATATGTTTGAGAACCTATGTTTTACACGGGCGTTAATGCGAAATTCACCACCGGACCGGTCGCTGCGGAACGAAAGGGGGAGAATTTCGCGTGTGTGTCACACGAGCGGCCGACGATTGACGTGCAAACGTTTGTTCCGCCGCCATAAACGCATTTCGTTTCGCGCCACCTCGCCCGCCACCCGACAGCCGCGAGCGCGTGGCGACGGTCGAATAATATTCTGTCAACCGCAACGGCGGACGTTAATTTTGTTTAACTGCTCGCGGTAAATAAACGAGCGAACGGGAAAAAAAAAAGAAGAAAAAAAAAACGGTTAAACCGAAATTGTTTTCGTTTTTCGCGCGCGCGCGTTTTGACGGCGTACGATTTCGAGTTTTTTTTTTTTTTTTTTTTTTCCGTTCCGCTTCTGTTGTTTTACCGATGTAATTTGATCTACCGTTTCCATTATTATTCGTCAACGCGCGCTTTTTATTATTTATGCGAAACGGGAGAAGAAAAAACGTCATTGATAATACGTACGTATTTTTTTATTTTTTTTTTATCGTATTCTCCGAGGACTCTATATTAATTCGGAGAGCGAGAGAGCCGTGTACCGTCGTCATTTATCGTTTTGTTTCCATCGTTGATGTTTTATACGCGGCGGTTAGGAGGTACCCGTAACTGCGGCTGGCTGCGTTATACGAGTAAATACTTACGCGCGAGTCCATTTCAAATTCCCCACAGTCATGACGAGAAAAAGAATACGAAAAACTGTTTGTGATCACTTTTTTTGTTCAATTTGTTCTATTTATAAAATCGAGTCCATATATGAACACAATTGTTGCTATAACTTATACGGACGAATTCGCTTTTTTATTTTTCTTCGATTTTTTTTCCTTTTTTTTTTGTCGATTATAACGGCGCCGTAGCCGCTGAAAATACCGTAACGTCAACAAACGAATGTGTTGAAAAACAAAAAAAAAAAAATACAAAAAACGATTACGCGAAATTACGATGCGCGCGTTCGGACGACATTGAAACGTTTGGGAATAACATACGCGTGCAAATGTCGTTCTCGTTATCACGCACGTGAATCTTTTACGCGCGTTATGCGTCCGTTGTAAACGTAAATTTCACGCAACATTTCCAATAAATACTCGCGGTGTTTGTGCTAAACACTCGTACAACACATACACGAGAGAGCTGTTCGAAAAGTGTGTGGTCAAACTCGGCAAACCGATTCGCGGTATTCGTTCAACAACAACAATAACAATAATAATAATAATAATAATAATAATAATAATAATAATAATAATAATAATAATAATAATAATAATAATAATAATAATAATAATAATAACGATAATCGCACATCAATTTTTTTTTCTCGATAAACGTGACTGTATTCGATACCCCGTATACACCACCGTTCCCTAACTTATTCGACTTAGTAATTCCAACGTATATTGACGCGCTACACACTGACTGGTGTTTATTTTTTAATTAATAATAAGCGCTTTTATCGTCATATTAAATACCAACGCAATTGTCGCATCAGTCGATTACTAGTGAATAACTCGAAACGTTGGTTTTGGTTTTAGGAACACTCGTGTGGGAATCGTATTTTGATATTCATTACGAATATTAGTATAAATTCCCCGTGGAAAAACCGTCGAGCACGTTGTTGCGACGTTATAGAAATTCTAGTTTCCTCCGGGGTCGAATTATAGTTGACAAGCTAAATTGATTTATCGAAACGATACGAGCGCGAAGTGATTGAAACCCGTAAAATGTTTATTGTCAATTTGAAATTTCACGGCGCACTACCGGTCGGAAAACTACTGGTACGGAATCCACTCCTCGGTTCTCGAACCCGTCTCGCAACGTAGCGATTCGGAAACATTGTGTAAAAACCGTTTTGAAAAATAAACAAAAATGCGTAACCGGAGGACGGTTTCGATTCCAGCTGCACTGTACGCTACACACGCGTTAATGTGAGGTCACACAGAACGTTACGCGCGCTGTGTTCGCGATGTTCGCTATATGAATAAAAAATAGTTTTCTATCTTGAAGACGTAAATGGCCACACAGAATAGCGTAGTACGCTACGTTTTGTTCTTAGCTACTACGTTGCGACGCGTCGCCGAGTGTTTGATTTGTGGCTATATTTTTGAGCGATTATGTGTCGCGACGTGCAACGTGCTGATTTCGACAGGCGTGTTCATTGGTAGTACCGCCGATATCGGAAATTGAATACAGCGTGTCCTGTGATATACGGACAACGAGCAGTCGATTATAATAATTTTTCACGCAGTCATCATTTATCGTTTGAGTAAAACCGGCGGTTTTTTTTTTGAAAAATACAAAATTTGGAAAAAATTTACCCATTTCCTTTTTTGTTTATTATTATTATTATTATTTAACGAAAATAATAACAAAGCTTCATCGTCGCTACTTTCCCAAGGCAACCTATACCCGACAACATCTCGAACATGACTGATAACTGTTCAGTGTGACCAGTAGTAAATATCGTACGTAGTATACGTAGCGTGTTCTGTGTTGCCGCACCGTATAGTGAACATAGCGTAAAAAGCAAACATAGTATAAATAGCAAACGTAGCGTAGCGTTCTGTGTGGCCTCAGCATTACGCGTACGTGGGAGATTTATTGGACTCGAATTCGATGATACCCCCCCCCCGGCCTGCCCAAATAAATAACTACCGTACGCGTAACACACACACACACAGACTTTCGTTTCTCGCGCGTTCCGTTATTTATTTATTTTTATTTTTTCGTTGTTTTACAAAATACGATATTTTTTTTTCTCGAGTAAAAATATTCTCCCCGATACTAACGTCCGCGCGTAATAATAATAATAATTTGAATAAGAAACGGGGAAGGAGGAAAAAAAATGACAACGGCGCTCGCTTGATTTTCCTTCCGGACGACACGCGCGGAATCGGATCGCGCGCTACGGGCCAAGAGGTTAGGTTCCTGACGGCGGAAGGACGATCGGGACGAGCGACAGGGAACAGGACGCGCGACCAGCGTGACGGAATTTCAGTCGGCAATGCAAATACGTATGCGCGTGTAGTGTTATTATCGTATCAGAATTCGTCGAATGGCATTCGTAAACCCCACCGCGGAGGAATGCCGCCGACACTTGCAGACCTGCCGAATTTTATTGTTAGAACTGTATCGATACAAATAATTATTAGCTCGTTTACTCGTGTAGTAGTGATAAAATCCGATCGGATCCGTTGTCGCGGGTGCATAAAAAAAATGAGCAGTGATCAAAGTGAAAAATTAATTGAGGAGAGCAGGGCGACTAAAGTTATATATATATAAAAAAAAAAAAAAACGTCTCCCGAACCTATTTTAGTACGAGTAAGTTTCGCTTTGAATTCGTACCGGTAAATTTTGAGCAAAAGAAAAAAAACAAAAAATTCGTCGATTTGAATTTATAAGCAAACGGTTTATTTCATAATACCTACTCTGTATACTAATACTAATATATATATATATTAATTATCATTTATTATTATTATTAAAACAAAAGCAGTCATTAATAATCATTAAATGGCGTTTGTGTTTTACGTATATTTATACGCGTTATATATATATATATATTACATATATTATACAATGTAATAATAATATAAAAGATGATAATATCGTCATCTTCGGGATCGTCAGGTATTATTACCCTACCGAGTCGACGCTTCACGTGCGTATATAATAATAATAATAATAATAATAATAATAATAATAATAATAATAATAATAATAATAATAAAAATAATAATAATATGCCGCGACGACCCGTCGACAACAAAGGGATAATTAATCATCGGTTAAATTGCTGGTCGTCAACCGCGGATCCCTTTACCGCGGAGATTTTCACGGGTTCTTTTTTTTTCCTGCCCCTCACCACCTCATCTCATGGCCATTATTATTATATATTTTATTATTATTGTTATTATTATTATTATTATTATTATATATACAAGCCGATGACGCTATTTAGTCCTTACTCGTCGTCGTCGTCGTCGTCCTGTTCCGCAACACCGTTCTATTGTCCTTATTGTTATGGCCGCGGGAGCAGGAAGAAGAACAGGAGCAGGAGGAGGAGAAAGTGAAATAATTATCACAGCCATTACAGTGCAATTGTTTTGATAACGGAAAAACTTACGGTAGTGTGGGGGGGGGGGGAAATTAAAACATATCATAATTACGCGCGTAAAACGCTGGTGTCTACGGAAGATGAATTTTTGAAAGTTCATTTTATTTTTTCCTTTTTTGTCATTTTTCGCAATGCTAAAAGGCGTTTTGAAAAGAAAATGTTCCCGCATGTCACTGCGAACTCATATCTCACGCGTTATGTATTCCTATTTTATTTTTACGAATTACATAGACGTATCGTTAACTCTAGAAGCGTATTTGAGACATTATCAAATGGGATGAATTAGTTATTTTTTTCTTCTCAACATCATCGAATTCGTCTGTTTAACGATATTAAAAACAATAATTTTATTTAAATATATATATATATATCGCGAAAAAAATTGTTTAATCATAATTTCATAGATTTATAATATATCAAACATTAAAAAAGATTAAGCGTGTTCGCGTTATAAATTACGAAATCTATAGTATCTTAATACGATTTAATTAATGTAATTTTTATCGTTGTCCACAAATATATGATACGTTCGAATGGACGGACGGAATTTTCCTGTAAAATTAAATCACTAGCGGATGGGGCGCATATTACCATAACGTACACGAGACACACAAATCGGACGTTCTATAGATTTTAAATTATTATTATTATTATTATTATTATTATTGTTATTATTATTTCCCGCCGTATTCGTTTTCTGTTTTTTTTTTGTGCGCGAGCACGCTCGTTATTACTATCACGGTAACTTTTATGCCATTCATTTTGTTTATATTTCCGACTAGGTATTATAACGAAAGTCTTCGTTATCGCTGAAAAAATATTATTATTATTATTATTTTAAAAACGATTTTATAAGAAATTTGTTTTTTGTTTTTTTTTTTTTTTGTTCCTCGACTCACAAATTTCAGTGTATACATACGTAGAAAATTAAAAGTGGTCATACGAGTACGTATAAGGAAAACGAATAGTGGTCATCCCTGTCCATGTGGTGTATTTAATTGCCAAAAAGGACGATTTTCCCGGGCAGCACTCTTTTGTAGGCAACAAATTTAACTGGGAGTGTTTTTTTTTTAAACAGATTTATAATGATTTAAGCTGTTGTAAAAAAAAAAAAAAGAATAATAAAAATGTTAGTTTTATAGGCAAATCAATGTCAACAAAACGTTTTATTATTATCAACACGACAATGCAGCTATTTTGTAAAAATCAATCTCCACGTTTCACAATAATGTATTGGTCTGTTGTTTGTCGTCGGCTGTTACGACTTCATTGAACTACGATGAGACAGTTGAAGATTTCGCATAAGCGCGACGAAAAATATTAATTCAACTGTGTTCGTTTTTCTTCGCTCAAACATTTATATTGTATTAATTCTTTTTCACTGTTTTCTATTCATTTGCTAACGTTTTGTTCACTGTTTCGTAAACGGACGAGAAAATAAATGAGTAAATTTTACAATTTTTTTCATCGTGGGTATTACTGAGAGTACCCACGATATTCGACATACTAGGATAGATTTTTTTACCGCGCGACACTATTGCCCAATCACGCGTATCGTAAATTTTTTTTTCTTACGGGCAAGAAAACTTGCCACTACAAAAAACCGGTGTGAGGAAGAGGGCGTGAAAAAAATGTGTACCCGGGGCAGCAAAATCCTAAATACTCCACCGGTCCGACCGTTATTTCTAGTAGGGCAGAGTAGGATAGAACACAAAGTGAAAATATAAAACATTCGCGAATCGCGACAGTCGAGGAGAACATCTAAAAAACGGGGAACGATTACAGCCTGTTTGTAAAATGTTTCCGTACTTGAGTGGCGGCGGTACAATCTAGAGAATTTATGACCCCGCGCCGAACGCTGGTTTTGGGAATCTTCAAAGACCGGCGCGGACGATTTTATCTCAAACGCGTCGTCATAAATCGACGATAAACGTTTTGATGTGTTTTTTTTTTTTATATCGCGTAATATAAATTATGAAACAGTTTTTGAGTAACCGTTTTTAACATTATCAATACGCGTTTTGGAGAGCAGACAAAAAAAAAAAAAAAAAAAACGGCCCCGTTAAATAAATACGGGGGAAAAAAACCAACAGATGTTTCGCGCGAGACGAGAAAAACACGGACTCTCCGCCGCCACGCGAACTAATCGCGGCCGAATGATCCATTTGCGCGGCGCTGAATAGGTAATTGTGTCTCGTTCCGCTGTACGTTCGCTGCTGCTCGTTTCCGAAAAACTCGTTACCGCTTATCTTCTAATTGGTCGTCGCTACGTTAAAACGATCGTTTACAAAGAGTAAAAATATATTTCACTCCGCCTAATAGTCTGGAAAGCGAATAACCAACGTCAGATAACGGTTATATCGACATCGTAACAATAACAATAATTATTATTATATAACGTTTATCGGATTTAAAAAGAAGAGAAAAATGGTTGTTCCGTTTTGCGTTTAAAAAACGGTTTATTGCCGCGCCGTTGCTGTCGTTGCGAAATTTTTTATTATTATTATTATTTATGTGAATAAAAAATAATATTTATTTAATACAATTGTATTTTTTAATATTTTACCTGATGATGACTTTTAGTCGAAACCGGTAGTAATAAAATAGTATATACAACAACCTTCTTTTATTTTATATAATACTCATTGGCTTTCTTGAATATTTAAATATACATTTTAATATATATATGTGTATTTATTTATTTTATATATATTTTTTATTTATTATCACGAGTATTAACTTATAATTTTTGATTTCTATCTTTTTGATTATTTATTTTTACATATCCTTTTGATTTTTGTTTTTAATTTTAATTTCATAAATTCCTCTCTATTTTCACTACTTTTTTATTTAATATTTATAATTTGAAACGAACTTCGTTCTCGTGTTCACTGACCAAACGGTTCTATGGGAATTCTCAACAGCATTAAGTGCTGCAGACAATAACGTTTATTTCGTTTGACGTCAAAGAAATATAACGTGTAAAGTATATTACAAATACTCACGAAATCGCACGTTTCATTAGAGCGTAGTCGAATTTCGAAAAAAAGAAAAATTATAACGGCTAACTTACAAACTAAGAATTCGTCCTTATAAATCACTCACAAATCGACGACCGAATTTGAAGTCAGCCGTTCAAGTTCGGGCGGCCAACTTCACCGACATATTAAGATATTATTACCGAATGGAAACGCACGCGGCGTTAGGCCCATTTTTTTTTTTTTATAATGTTGTCATTGATAAATACGCGCATAAAATTTGACAAGCATAAATTAAACAAAAAGTGCTTTGCGGGCATTTTCTCTTTTCGTCTTACATAGCATAATAGACGTTTCCTACTTCCGACGTACCGATCGAAAAATTTGAAAACAGAATTGACTTAATTGTGCATTTTTTTTTTATCTTGACACCGACGTTTCCTACTTCCGACGTACCGATCGAAAAATTTGAAAACAGAATTGACTTAATTGTGCATTTTTTTTTTTATCTTGACACCTTTAAAAGCCAATAGTTTTTATTTTGAAATTGTTCAATCAATTATTAAGGATTTACGTGAAAAAATTGAAAATGCGAGAAGGTCGATCTCAAGTAGACTGCACGACGAATTCAAATGTGTTTTCAAATTCCTGATCGCACCGCTAGAACGATCGGTACGTTGGCAGTAGAAAACGCCTATTTTCCTAACTACGTTTCGTAAAACGAAGAGTGAACATTGCAATCCCTTTAAGCACGGATATTTCTTTGTTGTACTATTTGTTGTATCGCGCGTAACTGTTTCATTACAACATAAAACCGTCTGTTTCCCGATTCGCCGGGGTAACAGTCCGATTTGTCCGTTTCGCGTCATAAAAACATTTCGATATTTATGTAATAATATTTGCGTAATTTTTAACAACGGAAACCGATTTACATATTATTATCATATTATATTATATCGTGTTCGTCGTAAAACATTTCTAACCGCTGACGTTATCCGTAAATGGCACGTAACGCGAACGAGCCCGTGTGTTGTTAAAACGCGAGTAACTAAACGCGCGCGATAAATTTGTCATATTCTACGCAATAATTTACCCCGTTTTTCTTTGTTTCCTCCGTATAATTATTTATCCCGGTAAATCTTTTTTGTCTTTGAGTGCAATTCTCGCCGTCAGTTAAAACAACAATTCGTTGCCCGTGCACAAAACGCGCAAATAACAATAATAATAATAATAATAATAATAATATCTTATAATAATAACTTGTAATAACGAGTGACTTTATCTATAATTGAACGGCAAAAACGCAATTAAAACTAATTCTATAAATATTTTCCTGTTACTCGTTATTCGGCGTCGTAACAGCGTACATAATAAATATATGTGTAATGTTTTGCTTCCCTTACACTTTCGGTGGTACAATAAATCCCGATGCACAATGGAACACCCTTCGTTAATAATAGTTGTACAACGAAAGTTCTCGCAAAGATATAGATTTTTTTCTTTTTACAATTAACGACGAAAAAAAAAGAAATATACGTTTCGACGACTCTTAACCCGGGCGCGAGTATAGTAGTGCTCTTTGTTCTTCGTGTATAATACGCGGTGTTGTTCGGATCGGAGGAAAATACTTTTTTCTATAAAAATATTAAATGTATTATTTAGTATTATAATGTACGGGGGGAACATATTACGAATCAAAACATTCCGAATCCGGCGCTATTTAGAAGACCCGTTCGAAAAAATAATTCCGGACACGCTTATGGTCCGCCGTATTTTATCATTCTTTTTGCCGTTTCAAACGAATAGCTGTCGTCCGATAATTCCTCAATTGTCGCAAAACGGTTGGTAGAATTTTTTTTCTCTTATTTTTTTTTTTTTTTTTTTAGAAAATTACTTCTAATACACTCGTTGGTTTCGTATAATTTTTCTTTTTGTACGTGACACGCGCGAGATACTCGTCGAATATCAAACGGACAAAGCAACGATCCCTTCGCCATCCCCCCCGTGACCACTATCGAGTTACAGTGTGATACAATTATTTATGGGGAACGTTTGAAGTCATCGCCGTTCCGCATATACGAGACGTATCGGTCGCGCATACCGTTCGCGTCTCGAATTTCGTATATTACGTTTGATATTTATAATTCCGAATAAAACATTTACGCGACAATATTATAACAATAACAATAATAATAATTGTATTGTGTGCGCGATAATAATGTTTCTTGTACTGTAAACGTATAGTTCCCTGATCGTATCGGATTTGTACTAAAATAGATATAATAATCGTGCGGTGGCGAACGCGGGAATAGAACCCGGGGACTTATTCGAAAAATGAAATAAAAATCGGCGAGAGAAAAATTTCACAACAACTTTTTATTTCTCTACACCCGCACGAATATTTTCATCGTCGTGTGCAACGTTACTGTATACGGAATATCGATGGAGTATGTAAAATCAATTCGGTTTCTCGAAACGAAGTGTTCGTTTTAAAGCGTTATATCGGCAATTAATTAATCAGCAACGGGGAATAGTATGACTTTGTCGTATTGGCAAGTAATAGAAATAGAACGTTTTTTTTTTTTTTTTGTATTTAAAACAAACGTTTTGGAATTATCGTTTTTCGAGGCCCCTTTTCAAAAGTCAACCCACTGTACGTTCAAACAATTTTTCCGCCACACTGTCCTATTCCACGCGCATGCGCAATCGCTTAATTTTTATTTCGAAAATAAAAAATAAAAAAAAGTGATTGTACTCGCGACATTCCTTACATACGGCTAACTGCTGCTGTCCGACTACATTTTACGGATCGGTTTAATTTTCAATTCTTTTTTTTTTTTTTTGACGTATTTCATCTAAACACAT
The DNA here is from genome assembly GCA_032441825.1 of Chaetogeoica ovagalla. NCBI lineage: Eukaryota > Metazoa > Arthropoda > Insecta > Hemiptera > Aphididae > Chaetogeoica > Chaetogeoica ovagalla. The sequence continues at coordinate 9,778,499 of CM063736.1, forward strand.
AATTGCGATACACATACGTACAAAACGAGTAGACAGACACATACAGCGAATTCGTATAAATGTATAAATCGTTTGGAAAACGTATTTAGATAAATTAACGAATGACGACTATGTTAACCGAAATATGCGTTTAAATTCTATATTCAGATAAAGACGAAAGACAATGTTTTATTTATTTATTTTTTGGTTTAAAACCCTCCGGTTTTATCCTCCTTCTCTCGGTTGCCGGAAAAGCTCCCTGCAACACTTCTGTACATCGGCAAAACGTTGTTATTATTATTAATCTTCCTCCTCCCCCCCCCTCGCAGATTAATCCGTTTGTCTTGTTTCCAGTTCCGCCGATGCTGTGGATACCGCATCAGTTGGTCGGCGTGCCGCTGGGCTACAACGTGACGTTGGAGTGTTACACGGAGGCGCATCCCACGTCCCTGCACTACTGGACCCGGGACACCGGTCAGATGTTGCACGACAGCGTCAAGTACAGGGCCGTGTCCGTGCAGGGCGTGCCGTCGTACAAGGTGCAGATGAAGCTGACCATAGTGAACGTGTCGCACGACGACTACGGCGTGTACAAGTGCGTGGCGAAGAACTCGCGGGGCGAGACCGACGGAACGATCCGCCTGTACAGTGAGTGGAAGCGACGGCATTCTCTCGCCGCGCTTACATAAACCCATTTCTTTTTTTTTTTGTCACTTTTTTCTAGTAGTAGTAACGAATAAATAAATAATCATCGGCTCTCTCTCGTGTCCGATCGCGTGAAAATCTATACCGATAATTAATTCGTCGACATCGGTTATATGTGAAACAGATTTTTCAAAAAAAAAAAAAAACAAATCACACGAACACAAGTCCGGTTTCTGTATAGGGGAGGTGGGGGGAGCAGAGTAATTTGCTTCATCGTCCTATAATCGTTTTTTTTTTTCCAAACAATTCACATTTTAAAGGTTATGCACGCGTGTTACCGATCGCGTAATTCCATTCATACTTTATTGCCGCACTTCATTACTTTGACGTTTTCGAAATATAAATCAAATATTATTACTCGAGGAAAATAAAAATTCCCGTCGAATTACGATTAGAAATACACGCGATGTTTCCCGCGTGCAATTCTATTCGTATTTCAGTATGACACTTTGGTTTTTATATCTGGTCCATGGCGGAAAGCCGCGGATTACGTTTTAACGACATTCTATAGAGTACCCCGTCGATACGGTTTTTTTAAACTCACAAACGATAAACGCGATTCGTTTTGATACGGAGAAAAGCGCTTGTGACATATTATAACAGCGTCGGCCGACAGATTATTTTTTCGTGAAGTGTTTTCATTGAAATCGGGCGCTGGTGTAGTTAGTTTTTTTTCCCCTTCGCGCTTTTCGCGCGTTCAACACTCTTACGCGGGATCGCTATAGTTTGTTTTTTTATTTTTTCGTTTCGCGCGCGGTGCGGCCGACGCGATTACGTATGCGGTTTTTGCGGTCAAAACGACGCGTCCACCGGGCGAAAATTCCGCTTTTCGACACACGAAGGCTTTTCGACACACAAATTCAAATCGGAATTTTAACTTATATCGGACGGGGGGGGGGGGTTTCGTCGACTTCTATCGCACTCGACAATAATTTCGAGTGAACTCTTAAACGCCCCGTGCGCTTAAGAATCCGATGGAAATCGGCGCGAATTTTTTTCACTTTTGTTTCCCCTATCGCGGACCACGACGACGTCGTTGATATTGCAGTAACGCGCGCGTACGCCGAAATTTTCCTTCGCGGATTATAAATCGCATATTTTAAACGTTTTCAGCGAAACGTGTATTTTCGATTCAGCTATGTTTTCTGTTCGTTTTTTTCGTCTTCTCCGTGGCGCAGCAAACGAGCGTTTCTATTATTATTATAAGCGGCGAATTCTCGACATTTCCAACGCCCGTTCGACTGTTCACCTACCGTTTACGAACAATCCGTAATATTTTCTGGAAATAGCACCGTCGTCGTCGTCGTCGTCCCCAGCCCCGGCGTCGTTCGGAGAATATCGCGAATTTCGCGACGGCAATCGGCGGCATACCGTTGCGGACGAGTCGATTATTATTATTATTTTTGTTATTATTATGTATTATATAAATAAGTTAATTAACAAACCATGGGACGACTACAGAAACGACGAAAGCATCCGCGACTAATTTCTCGTAATTCCGTACGAAACTCGTCTCGTTTCGGTTTTTTTTTTTTTTTTTTAATATTTCGATTGAAATTCCAACAACCCGTTCACAGCGAATTGAATAAAATACGACATTTGAAAATCGTGCGAAACATTCGATTGTAACGCGCGCGCGGGGCTGCAGGGCTCATTCTAAACATTTTTTGCTTTTCTACTGTCCACGGGCGAAATAAGTTTTGCTGAGATTCATTCGGATACGATCGGTAATGATTCCGGAGAAATTCGACCGACACCGAATATATTATGTTGTCTTAATGACGTCACGTACGAGACCGTTTCTATGATTTTAACTAAAATAAATTAAAAATTTTAATCGTTATATCGTAAAATATTTAAAATAATTGTTAATTTTTAAATAAAAAAAGTCGTCCTGCGGTGTAGTTTCCTCGCGTCCTAATATACTCGTCCGAAAGATAACTGCGGCTGAATTGATCGGCGTCGATATAGCGGACATTAAAAGTCTGAAAATAAAAATACCTTTCAAATACTCCGAACAGTTTATTTGCATATTCGTTGTACGGAAAACAACGGCCATGAATGATATTATAAAAAAAATCGTTGTTTTTATAATACGTATATTGTGAAGTCAACGTTCGGATATGTTTTAACATATCAGTCGAAACACAATTCCGAATTCACGCGAATCTTCGAAATTCGCAACAAAAAAAAAAACGAAAATCGCAATTTTTCAAAAATCGAAAAAAATCGAAAAAACAAAACGTATATAGTTATTTCGAATTAAGGCTGTCTTTTTTTTGTTTTCTGAACGCGACAAATTACACTGTTCGATCTCTGGAGGTTTTTCGTCGACTGTTATAACACGATAGCGGCGGCACATTGAAAACGTTTCATTGACATTTCATCTTGAAACGTTCCTGTCGCCGCCCCCCCCCCGTCTTTCTAGAGTACGAAACGGTCTCGGAGATAATAATCGTTTACCAAAAACGGGGGGGAAAAAAAACGCGATTCCGACTGTCGATTCCGATTTCGATTAATCGTCACGCGGCGGCGTTTAATAATAATTACACTGGCGTGGCGAAGGTGATTTTCCGTGTGTACGTTTGAGGTTTTAATACCGACGCCCCGGTACAATTATTAACGAAATGCCGTGTGTGTGTGTGTGTTTTGCTCGCGTTTTCGTGCGCGCGCGTGTGTATACGTGTGTATATATATCAGAAAGCGAACGGCTGCGCGTTTGCGGTCCTCGGCGAATCCGTAATTAACACGCCGCAGCCTCCGGCGGCTGTGTGGACGCGATGTGCGCCCGCCGCGGTTGATATCCGCGCGCGCCGCAAAACTGACGTTAAAATATAATTAATTTCCGGAGACCTAACCGCCGCACACGCGGTTGCCTGTACGCGACGAATCCACGACGATTTCGCGACCGGCTACACTGCTGCTGCTGCTGGTGTCCGGTTACGATCGCGTTTCTTTTCGTCAAAACGAATATTAGAAGATATAACGATCGACAATTTTTCCCCCTCCCCGTGCAAATCGACGGAATAATACCCTTTGGAAAAAAAAAACAAATGTATAAATGCGGTACAAGCGGGCGGACGATGACGCTCCAGTGAATAATTATCTCATATTAGAATTTTGTCATTTTTGCAATCTCGGAAATTATCACTAGCCAGAATGGCCGAAAACTGTCTGACGTTACATGTTCGGTGAAAATTTCAGATTTTTTCGCGACAATTTAGTTTTAAAAAAGTTACGGGGGAATAACGATAATAATCGATCTTGACGAAATCGTTTCTATTTTTTTGACATTTTTCCGCGGTTTTTTCTGACTATTGAGAAAATGGACTTCTTTAAAGTACTAGACTAGATGCGATTGGCTACCGGAAAACTGTGTTACGCTCGTAAAGACAGGAGCACCGCTTCTGGTAGGAATTTTCGGGGTACAATCGTTGGGGAAAAATCATTGTAAAACCAAAACGTTTCCCGCTCCGTTCGTGATCTGATGACCTGAACACGGCGTGTATGCGAAATCATATTTTCAGGGATAATCCGTCGCCGAGTTTCACTCGTCGCGACGTCGTCTCTTTCGTTGACCGAAACTCAAATCCGAGGAAGTAAACCGAATCGCCGCGAACGCTACGACTTAAAGATCTTTCGATCTTAAAGAAACGAAAAATCGGCGAACGATGGATTGGCGAAAAATAATTAAAAAAAAATAAATAAGTTTACGCGGTTACGCGTTCAGATCTTAAAAAGAAAAAACAAAACAGTTCAGTACGAAAACACGCGCGATCCACGCTCGGATTTTTTTATTAAAATATAATGTACCGTTTTGAAATCGGAAATGTTTCACTGGTAACAGTATCCAGCAAAGAGTAATAAACGATCGGCTTACACTAGGCATATTTATTATATGAAATATTATTTTATCACAATATTATTAGAATTCGGAACATTCGACGAAAACACAATAAGGAAATATTTGCACTGTTTTTTTTTTTCATCCATAACGTATACATATTATTATTCTCTTGTAATTAGTTTTAACGTTTTTCCGTGTACGGATTTAATATCGAATTTTCGCGCGATGTTCCCATAGGACGCCGTTATGTAATCATAATAATTGACACGAGAATTTCCTTCGTTTTTTCTCATTGTCTTTTTCATTGACGTTTTTTTCTCTTTCCCACGCGTATTTCGTATAGAAAAAAAAACAATACGAACCCCGCCATCATTTGAAATCTTCTCGAACGTTTTAATAATAACAAATGCGCAACGTTCAGCGTAATTTTACTGGATCGCCGACGTTTATTTTGTTCGCGATTTTTCAGTTTTATTATCGAAACGATATCATCGACAAATTCGTTTAAAATACAGTAAAGCGTAGTTTACACGAGACGGAAATAAGAGAGCCGATGTTTATCGACATTTTGTCCCCGTACATCCGTGTGATTTGAACGGAAAGTAAAAACATTCCATCGCGGATTCATCACTCGTCTGTTGTCCGAGAATGGAAAGTTTTTTTTTTTTTTAAATTCTCTTTATATAAAAACACTCTTTTGGCGTTGATAATTTTAATATCTGATCAGAGATAACACGTAGAGTCATTTTGTTTATTTTTTTTTGGTGTAAAATTATGTTTTAGTAAATTTATATTTTTGTTATCATTCGCGAAAACGCCGCAGCATGCAGTGTTTATAGTTTGAACGTTATAATTTATAGTTTTAAACACGCTTTATTCGATTGGATTAGATCCGATACACGACGGTGCACGAACAAGACGAAAAAAGGAAAGAGAAAAAGGAATTTTTTTTTTCTCTTCAAATGTCTCTTCATGTGTATACTATTTATAATAATATAGCACTGTTTATTCTTGTCTAACACTACATATTATATATATATAAATTCTTGTCTATCTGTTGCATAAAGCTTCACACCCACCCACTTTGGCACCAGAACTTCAGCGCACGGAGAATCCCTCCCCTTCTGGCATCCCAGCTTTAGGTAAGACGGATAATATCGTTTTGCCCGCTTTCCATTATTGTACACGGATTACTATATTATTATTATTATTATTATTATTATTTATATATTATAGAAACCGCGATTTATTTAAATAATTTTTTTTTGTTGTTGTTGTAAAAAATTATATATATATATATGTTTTAGAGTATTGTTTCAAAAATTATTTATATAGTCGTTCCATTACAAATAAAAAGCCACATTCCTTTCGGGCGATATGTTTTAAGCGAACCACTCTTACAACACTATAAATACACATGATCGTCGATGCTACACTGCAGACAATTCCATAGCGAAATCCGGGCCGTTAATTCAACTATTAGAATTGGTTTATAATAAAGCTTGCGAATCGTTCCGTGATTCTAAAAATGCTGTTTTATTATTATTATTATTATTTTTTTTTTTTGTAAATAAACTTCCGGAATCTCCGAAACGAATTGGTCCGGGTTACATCGCTGTTATCGATCGACCGACGCATAATGAACGCCTTACGCGTTTACGATATTCGTAAATCACATTTCGTTTTCCTGTTTTATTAAATTCCATCGTACATTATATTTTGTTCCGGGGCAAAATTATATCTTCGCTGTTTAATAAGACGAAATATTATTAATATAATAACAATATTTAATATATATTTTATTTTTACTGTTGAGAAATTAAAAAACAAATTTTCTCGTTATATCGAGTCCCGGTGATTTTTTTCCGCTTTATATATATATATATATATATATATATATATTGACGCAATAATGCGATAAAAAAAAAAAAAAAATATTAATATAACGCACTGTAAATACCGATCACACGGTCCGATCGAAGATTTCCTTTAAACGCACGCACGTCTGCATTTGTATATTTTTAATACATTTTTTTTTTTTTATATATATATAATAAAACACGCCGCTTCGCCAGACGTTTAATTCCTAGTTTAGTTTAGATTAACTGAATCTAATACTTCCAAAACGTATCGTTCGTTTGTAATTTTGACGATACACACGATAAGGTCTAAAAAAAAAAAAATTCGCGAAGACTATATTACGACGAATCCGTTTTCGTTCGTTCTATCGTTTTACTAATAAAACGCGTTTCTATAAAAAAAAAAAAAAAAATACACGGAAGCATATTTTTATTTTTTTTTTTTCATTAACTGCCACCATCCGTTTAATCAATCGACTCTGATAACATTTTTACTTAATACCGAGACTCCGGTCAGCGTCTCCGAAACCGCGTCTCGTTCTCAACAGGCCCGTCGTATCCTTTAACTAAATCCTCAACGGTGTTACACGTGGATTCTCCACTATCGTATAGTACAAATTCGATTGAAAACACTTTATACTGTTTTGCTTTTCATTACTCATGATAACGCCACTCTCTTCTACGAACAGTTCACTCCGTTTTCGAATGACGTTTAACGATCGGGTACGTGCTCGTATATAAATTCGCTCCTTTGAACGCAGGAAAAGGAGTCAGAAAAAGTGATTTTTTTGTTTCTCTCGTTATTTTTTTTGTTTTTTTTATCCTCTAATCGCGCCGTTAAAAATAAAAGAGGAATCGACACAACTATAGAGTAATATTTTTCTATACATGCCGCTCCGACCACTACGCGCCCGTCGGTGGTACAATATTGTTATGTTATGTGTGTGTGTGTGTGTGTGTGTGTTTTCCGAATGTGTTTCAGGTCCGCAATGGACGACCGATGGAAGTAACGATTTAGAAAACGGCACGTCGAACGAGGCGAACGGAAAACCGGGGAAAAAAGGTAATATTAATAATAATAATAATAATATTATTATTATTATTATTATTATTATTATTATTATTATTATTATTATTATTATTATTATTATTATTATTATTATTATTATTATTATTAATATTGTAAACGACGATTTCGGTTCGTTGGCGCGCGTGCGCTGGTACAGTGTGCGGTGTGTGTGTGTGCGTGTGTACGTGTACACGCGTGTACAAGTAAAAGGGACACACTCCGACAGATGTTGCATTCATTATAACGGCCAAGAGAGATAGAGAGAGAGAGAGAGAATACAACCCTTCGGGTAAACCTTCGACATTCGATTATGGAAACACAACCCCTTATTTTATACCTTCTTGCGCCCTCGCCCTCGAGCAACGACGGTCCCTCCATGCCCGGTTCTCCGCGATCGTTCCAGGAACCACCTCGACGGGGACGGGTACGTGTTCCCGGTTCTCGCGTACATATTCGGCACGCGCGCCGCGGCGAGACATCCAAACGCCGCCGCGTGCGTTAAACGTTTACTTTTATTGACGTGCTGCAAGCGCTGCGGCGATCGGCCAACGGACGTAGAAAAAAGAAAAAAAATCTCTCTCAAAGGCCGCGTCTCGCCCCAAAGAAGGGGGGCCTTTGCCCCGTGTGATGACACGACCTTTTTACGCGTTCTTCGCGTACAGAATATTATAAATATACACTACGCGCACACACCACCGTCGCCGAGCGTGTCTAGAAATTTTCATTTTTTTTTCTTTTCTCATATTTATTTTCAAACGTATATGAATCCCGCAATACCCGTACGCACACAATCGGCGTATTTCGAACAAATACGTTTTTAAATTTCGGTAAATCGTCGGAGTTACGAATTATGAATACTACGGCACGCCCGTAGTTATTACTACGTAAGTAGTGATTTGCTGGAAATGTACGCGCGAAGCTACTTTTTCAACAAAAAAAAATAATATGATTACAAGCTCTAGCTTTTGCCTCGGCTCACTATCCCGGCTTAACACAAGCTACAAGGATCCATTCTACGGCCAGTACAATTATTATTATTATTGTAGCGATTACGCAAACGCACTAATAATACATTCATGAAACCACAACTGTCGAAGTAAAAAAAACTGAAACTATTTTATCGCGTGGGCGCGATAATATTGTAAATAATATTTTGTAGAAATTCGGTGTGCGATGTACGACTGTGATCTCCAGAGTTCGTCTACTCGCGAAACAATTATTTCGATGAATCGTCGTAGCATCTTCTTAATACATTCGAGTGAACTGTAACTCCGGATATTACGCATACGTCAGTGGCATATGACACGGTGCGTTGATGTCATCCATTATTATTGATTTACATCTGTGTATACCTCGGCTGATCGTCTAAATCGTCATTTCTATGGAAAAATATATACATATAATTATTGATTTTAGTGCGCGCGCAATTTAAACACGGCGCGTTTACTGTTATTATTATTATTATTATTATTTTTTGCACTATAACGACTGATCGTTATTGATCGAAATCGAATTCCGACAGAAAAATTGAAATTTACGTTATACGTAGTCTACCTGCGGATGTCCGTAGGAGTTTATTAGACGCGTATACGATAAAATCTGTAAATTAAAAAAAAAAAAAAAAAATCCATCGTTTTACCTCGGGTTACACTATATAATATATATGCGTATTAATATTATTATTCCGTTTTATGTGTTTTAGACGATAATTCCATATTGAACGACATCATCCGATCCGGACAAACGTTCGGCAAACCGAAAAATGCCGTCGTGCCAAACGTGTCGAAAAGTAAGTGACGATTCGCTTTCAATTAAAATTTTTTTTAACAATTTACATTAGCGTTTTCATTCCGATTTTAACGCGTGACAACGTTGGTATATTGTAAAACGAGAGCGTGTACTATAACGCAATATATTATTGCGTACACGCGCGCATTAAACCGTACATGGCGATTCCCGTGGTAACCGCGAAAAGTCCCGTTCCTCCCTCCCTCCGCATCCCGTGAAAAGGATAATTGGATTTTTAAGACGACACATCTCCGAAAAACTAAAAGGATAATTTTATTATTTTCACGCAGTCCCGTCTCGCAGCCCAAAATTACAATATTATATACGAACGGTGGTCCTCGCGCACGTATTATTATTTCATGCAAAGACTAAAATGAAATTAACGCATTCCGCTCGTATAATGTACCTATTTTATGTACACTCGTATACAGTTTTAAACGCTTCGGTAAACCGCATCCTACGAGGTATGATTGAAAATATCCAAGACTTGTACACACTTTTTTTTTTATATACGCTTATCGAGAGAGAGACGATTTACAACGTACTCGACGTTATCTTCTTCCTAACTGTATACGCTGGAACAATATGAAAAACGCGTTTCCCGGAATCCCGTCGAGTTCCTAACTATTTTTTTTCTTTTTGTTCATATATAATATTATATAGTGTCGAATCCTCCTGAATTGTTCGACGCGACGTTGTGTGAGAGAAATTCAACGACTCTCTAAGAGAACAGTCGATATGACATTATCGGTCCGGAATATAATAATAAATCCGTTATAGGGTCATCTCGAAGAATTCATTCCTCGCGGCCGTTTAAACAATTCGTGGAGCACCTTTAACGACTCAAAACTCCCGTGGCCGGCGAAAGTGATTTGTAGAATTTGAAAAGTCTCTATGAACTTTACAGAAAACCGAACAAGCCATTGATCGATGGAACGCGGAAGAATAATTTTAAATTCAAACCGAACGTAACAAGGAAAAAAAAATTGTAATTCATAAAGATAATCTAGGTTATCGGCGATGTGTGAAAACGAGTTTATAATATGAATTAATACGTCGTGATTAGCGTATAGGTATAAGGTTTTTTTTTTTGCAATCGAAAAATAACGGAAAATTATTATTACTTTAAATCGAAAAAATAATTTAACTCGGCGCTTATTTTATTTATTTAAGTTAAAAATTGAAATTGAACAAAACAAAAAAGAAAAAAAAACCCGTTTTGGTACTGAAAACACCGTTGAAACCGAAATCTTAATATACTGTAACACTTATTTAGAAGTATCTATAATTGAACGTCTTTTACGAATTTAATACCTCTGAAGGTATTTTCATATTTATTTTCGAGAAAATCAATTAAAACGTTTTAAAAATTGTAGTGATAATTTTCATTTTATTCATCCCAAAAAGAAAATAAATGGCTAAATTTTATCCAGTTAATTGTAAATAGTTTTCTAAGGAAAAATTGACATTTTTTTTTTTTTTTTAATTATAATTTATAGTAAATAAAAGACGAATAACTCTTATATTTCAATTAATAAGTAATTTAACGGTATTCATTTTGTTCCTTTTTTTTTTTTTTTTTGTCGAATATTAGGAAATCGAAAGCCGGTATGTTCATTAACCGAAATCGCGATTTAGAATTTTTTTTTCTTTCTAAAATAACACGAAAACAGAATAATAATTATTATTCGTATTATTATTTTTTTTTAATATCATCGTATAAAACATAAACGAAAAAATAAATCGTTTGCGCGAAAAAAATAAACGAACGTTTTGTGTATATATATACATATACACGCGCGCGCGTATTAATATATTTATTAAATGTTAAACTATAAAATTATAATATATACTAATAACGTTTAGTGCCGTTTTTACATTGTGACGGCTATATATTATGTGCGCGCACTCGTATTTTGTATATATTGTAAAAAAGCGATGAGTTAAATATTATTTATAACGCGGGCTGCCGTTTCGAGACGAGATTATGAAAATAAAAAAAATTCCGCGGCCGACGGGCAATACCGGTCGAATAATTTTGATAAATTATCATTTTTGATAATAAAATTATTATTATCGCGGCTATTCGTATCGATTGACGCGAGATAAATCGCATTTATAAAATAAAAGTAATTGCAATGGTTATAGACGTTATGACATTGTTAAGACTACGTGTGACGGATCGACAAACGATTTTGCAGCCCGCGAGCGAAACGTTTACGAATAAAACGAATGTTCTTTTTTTGTTTTAAATACATATAGACAGAAATGTTTGCGACAAATTGTAATATCGCTACGCATTAATATTACTGGCGTGAAATAATATTACATAGCGGTATTAATTCTCGATATTCTCGAGTATTCGGTTAATAGTGATTATTATGAATATTGGAAGTCTCCTCTGGGGAGGAGATCGTTTACGGTAAATGTTTCGAGTAGATTACGACGGTTGCCGGAGAAAATTGATGACTCCGGCGGCCGCGTCTATACCGTAATAGTACATAAACGTTTAAACCGCCGACAAATTTATAGCGAGTACTTTTTTTTCGATTTTTATCACGGACCGCGTATTTATCGGAATATTATTTTAACAAAACGAAAAATTATAATTATCCGCAGTACACTGGACGAATTGACGGTGAAAAGTGTTGTAAGACATTCGAGGTTATACAATTGTGATCACCTGCACGAGACATATAGGGCCCGCATAGAGGAATAAGCTGAAGTTACGAATAACAATATAGTATTTTCTGGAAGAAATCCCGTACACCGACAGAATTAATACATATACGAGTATGTTATCTCACATCTATGTCTGCACAACGAAACTTTTGAAAAAATGAAATACACATTGTTGTTCGGTTTTTTCATAACAACAATCGTTTACCGGTGTTGTATTCGAATAAATACTCGCCTAATCGAAAATTGTCATTTTATATTTGAAATTATCGAACAATGATCTAATTCGAAAACGTATACGCAAATATTCGATCGATAAGTTCGACCACTCGAATAACTTTTTTTTTTCCAAATCTTTCGATTAAATTTGCAAGTATTTGAAATATTTTCGTCATCACACAAGCCAATATATCATCGATCATGTTATTTCGTATCAAACGAATTCTTTATATATATTTATAAATAACGGTTTAATTTTTTTTTTTTTTATCAAAAATAAAAATTAATGAAATATGTTTGTTATTCATTACGATAAAAGCCCCCCCCCCCGGGTTCGTGTTATGAGAAACCGTTTATTTTATTTTCGAAATTATAATACTTTACATCAGCGTTGTTATATAGAATATAATCACTTCGACGCGCGATCTTTCGGATTTGAAATATAGTTGCCGATCGTTTGTTATATAATAAACACGTCTGATATAATAATATTTTATGTTTCTACATTTCGATAAATATAAGATAATGTCTGATAATAGAACAAAATGCGAGGTGAGGAAAAAAATAAACAATTATTGTTGAACTATTGTTATAAGCGTATATCGGTTTCGCTTAAAACCGTCGGTTACACGCAATTTAATATCCCGAAGAGAATTGGAGAATTAGTGATATTTTTTTTTTTCAAAAAATAATAATTTATAGTCACAATATCCCGTCAGATGAGAACGGTCCACGACAATAAATGGAAAATTTTCCAAAAAAATTTACACTTTTTAAATTGCGCCAAATGCAAAATTCAAAATTACAAATCGAGATATTTATTATTGTCGCGAATATAAATACTCGTACTATTAGGAAATGAATTGTGTTGAACACGCACTATAGTAATAGATTATAAAACATTTAATTCCAAGCGTATTTAGTGGATATTATAGAATCGCATACATTATGTTATTGATTAAAAAAATAAGAATTTTTCATAACGATTATATCCGCTTTAAGAATTCAAGCGACGCGAATTATAGTGTGTAAATATTTGACCTGACATTAGACACTGACTGCTGCAGGTTATAATGACTGTTATTATACGTTAACGTTCGAAGAAGAGACGCATTTCAACTACCGGGTTTAATAATTGGAATCTGCCAAAACGTGCCTCCGAGAGAGTACATATTATTGTCTACAGCCACAGTTTTTTAAATTTTAACGTTTATTACTCGGTAAATTTTTTCGTCGGATTTCTAATAATCGACGCGTGTAAATATTTTCTCCGATAATTTATTATTATTATTATTATTAAAATCGCACGTTGCCATTTAATAATCGAAAATATTAATAACACGATCGAAAGATTGCAGGGATGTCAAAAAAAAAAAAAATACGGAATGGAATGTCCGAACGATATTCCCAAAAATAATAATAACACAGCGAAAATTATTTATATTTCTCGAGATATCCTGCAGCGGCGAACCGATTATTTATATTTAATAATTGAATTAAAATTTTACTCTTAATTTCACCTGTTAACTAGACAATTCACATAAAATAATCCACGTACAAGTACATATATTTGTAAAAAAAATATTTTTTTTTTCAATAAATAATAATTTCATTTGCCGAATTACGTTTTCAAGTTAAAAACAAAATAATGACTGCGTTATGGTGGACAAGTAGAAGTTAAATAGAAGAGACTTCAAACAGCTCTATTTTCAATCGTTTATAACTAGGAAAATTAATATTCTAAAATACATTTAAAACAATTTAAAGGGGAAATTTCTATTTGAGACACGAGTTGCAATTACGTATAGTTTACTATTAATGATCGCGATTCCAAACCGTTATTTAAACATCTGATCGTATGAAACCATAAAAGTATTTTGATAATGGCGTTGCGTTCATTTTTCGAGCGGAACGAGAATTTTTTTTATATATATAACAATTTAATATTTTTAAATGCGTACGTATCCCTTTGAATTTATTCATTTGTTCACCACTGTACGTAATACATTATAAACCATTAGGCAGTGGCGTATTTATTGGAGAGAATGTTAATCGGACTTCAACTCCCCCCCCCTCTCTTTCGTCGAAATTTCAGGAAATTTTTTTATGTATGCTCCGTTTTTCGCATAGTTCAGAAGACTCAAAACTCATTTTTAGAAGTTTGCCAACAGTAGAAAAAAAAAATTTAAGTTTGATATTTAATTTATTTTATTATTATTATTATTATTATTATTATTATTACTTATTCTGATTTATTAAGATTTTTGTAAAAAAAAAAAAAAAAAAAAACAGTCACGACGACAATATTAAACAAATTTAAATCTTTTATTATAAATTCCTGAGTGAATTGATTTTTTTTTTTAATAAATTGAGAAAATTCGGTAAATTTTCTTCATATTTTAAGTTTTAGTCTAGAATTTAGAAACGATGTGCCTCAGCACCCCTCCAATCCAAAAAAACAAAAATCAAAATAAGCCGTTCCATAAATATATTAGTTTTTTTTTTTTTTTTAAGAAATTATCATTTGTTTTCTTTCTCGTCTTGCTCTCCGCCACCGTCGCACTGATGTATAATAATGGACGACAGATAAACTATATCCACACATCAAACGCGTTACGGAATATATAATTTTGGAAAATTTAATCGGCGCGTGCGTTGATCTACGGCGACGGACTAAACGCGATTTATAAACTGTTATAACTATATTGGAGTCGTTCGAGGATTAATCGAAAGCACACAATGATTTATAATTCCAATCAAAACATTAAGCTTAATCCGTAATCATCACAATATCTGACGAAAGACCCCGCCGAATCTTCGACAATATACGTATATAACGTATAACTTTCCGCACTGCAGATTTTCCGATCCCCGATGTAATCGAACAAACACGGACGGCCATTATTCGGACTTTATTCAAATCCCTTTTCCGAGCCTACTTTTGCCCAGTAGTGTGCGCCAAAAAATACTTCCGATAACTTCCATTAAGACACGCGTCTTAATGAATTAATAACAATAATAATAATAATAATACCGTCAAATATTTCGGTCTCGACGAATGTAAAAACAAAATCGCGGTGAAAAATTAATTTTTTTTTTATATGTACACATATATATATGTATGTATGTAGAAAAACGAAAAACTGTGACTTCGACGAATCAAACGAAAGACTAGATTAAAAACTAGTCGATTATTATCCGCCGTGGGTTACGTTAAAATGCGCGTTGTACGTAGTAAACGAGCGAAAATCATACCGAAAAATTTATGAAAAATTAGAAAAATCGTCGAATATTACAGTTCTATTGCGACGTTCCGAATAAGAGGGGAAGGGGAGGGAAGGAAATGAAATTTCAAAAACCGCGCGAGATAAATTATTATATTACATAACTTTAGGGTCGGAAAAGTTAAAAATTATTATTGTGTCCGGCACAAATCGAGTTTCTCCGGGAAGAACGTGAAATACATTTCGTTTTAAACTTTTTTTTTTTTATCGAGTTATACCCAGTCCCCACGCGCGCATTAGCAAATGAATTCCGTTCGTATTGCTGTTAAAGTGTTCGTCGATGAAAAGAAGAAGGAAATCCGAGTTTTATAAAACGTTGCGTTTTGTGTTCACTTTATATCGGAAAAAAATAATAATCCGTATAAACCAAATTTTATTACATTTATGAAATACGGGTTATTGAATTCGATTTTTCGGTATAAGATGTAATACGAATCGTTATGAACGCGCGGCGTATACGAGAACGAGATATTCGAATCGGTCGGCGTGCTGCTTTGGAAATATATAGAAAATACGCGTTTTTTTTTTGTTTAATCGACCAAAGACAGCATCCGTAATTTATTACAGTCGATTTTATCGATAAAATAAATTAGGAGTCCGGCGGGGCTCGGAGTTCCGAAACAGTCATATTTCGAGTAATATAATCTTTGACACGGCATACACACACACTCGAGCACATTTGATATATTTACGCGGCGGCCAAAACCGACCCGGGGGAACTTTGTGTTTCGTCGAGGAGTTTGCAGCAAACCCTCTCTAAATCCTTCCGACGTTTTCGGCATATAATAGACACAGTCGCGGACGAGATTTACAAAAGTAAAACACTCCGTAAAAAAGTCCGAATAGAGTTTTCCAGAGAGAGAAAGAGAGGGACAATTCCTCTATTCCGGACGTTTTATTATTCGTTTATCGTGGCGCGCCCGTGCCGTTCATTTTTCCCCCGTAAAAATAAACCCCGACGCCGAACGGGGAACTTCTTTTACTTTTTTTTTTCATTTTATTTCAATCGAATTGCAACCGCGAGTCTTATATTCAACCAGTGTTCTAAACATTTTTGAAGTTTCGTATACGAAATCTGAAAACGATCCTGGATGAAACGAACGCGTATTCGATAAAACGATTCGACTGTGTTTCGGTGCGTTCTGGAGTTTCGGTGTGCGATATTAATTATTATTATAATTATTATTATTATTTAATACAGCGTGTATGGAGTACGTAATTCACCATTGACACCGCAGTGAATCATTTTAATAAAATTTCTTGCGATATAATCATAGTTAACTAAAAGTGTTTAATTTCATTTTTCATCTCGAAATAATAATACGCTTTGTCGTAAAAAAGGAAAAATTGTGACGTCATCGTATTGAATTTTCAAGCCAAAAATTACCTCTTTTACGAATTAAATACTTGAAAATCTATAATTAATATAATAAATAGCCCGAAATTAAAAGGAATTTTTTGAAAAAAAAAATTTCCCTTAATGTAATATAAATATGTAGTTACATTACATTTGGTGAATATTTCGAGTTTCTGTAACCGCATTAGCTTCAATATTACGAAAAAATAACGAAAAAGCGAAATCACGTTTTTACCGTTTCTATGTAATTTTTCGATAGATTTTGAGTGTTTTTTTTTTTTTTTTTTTTTGAAGGGAGCACAACTCATTCTGGTAGAATTTTTGGGTACAAACATAAAAAAAAAAACCGCATTTCACGTTCCGCTCAGAACCTAAAAAATATTCAATAATTCAAATCTTTCTCCGCCATAAACACGTAGGGAGGGAAAAAATAAAATAAAAACGAACGTTTCGTTCCGTTCTTGAACAATTACAAGAAGAATTATATATATATATATTTTTTTTTTTTAAAAAACTAAAGAGAATTTTTTAGTTCTATATGAGAGTATACGTATGATATATACAATATAAATGTGACGTGGGCGAACCGTTAAGCTCGCTGTACCGTACACAATAATTAACATGTCATGAACGTTTACGCGTTTGATCACACCGCAGCCAACAGTCGTTGCTGCAGGACGAACACACGGTATACGATATCTGGTCATCGTCGTCATTACATGTGAATAACGTTTTGCGTCCGTTATTTAAAAATATTCGTCAAATTCGTGAAAAAAACCTAACGTTACACGAACAAGACAAACCGCCTTGCGGTCGAATTTATATTACGATTTTCACGAATCAAACTATTATTGTTATTGTGTTTTTCTGGAAAAATTCACGTCCCGCGTTCTTGCGTTCTCGTTTTTAGCGCGAGGAAACGATGGACCAATACGCGCAACCGATTGAATCGCACGACGGTTAGAGGGCTAACATTTGCTGGGCGAAATTCGCGTAATCATTCGATTAAGTACGAAGTTTCGCCGAAGAACCGCTCAAAGACTTGTGTGACGTCACATGCTAGATATCAAAGAGAGGTGATGAATTTAAAAAAAAAGATCATATACGTAAATAGGAGACGCTTGGGCGGGCGGGCTTGGCCCTTCCTGGTCCGAACTAAAATATTTTAATTGATTGAAATATTCGTAATCTAAAATATATTGGAATCGAGTCATACGTATTTTCATAGACTCTATTCACGTCTATGGTGAAAGGACATATATAATAATGCCTTTTCACGTTGCACCACGTAATAATGTCGCGACGAATCGCACGATATTTCGTAATCGTCGCACGCCAAACAAATATCGGATAGCTATTCGGGAATCACGTATAAAATATTATTATTAGTATATATTATTATATTGTTATAATACATATATATATAAGAATTCGACGAAAACGTGATCGGGATGCTGGTCGGTATTTTCTTTTTTTTTTCTCTCGTCCTCCCACCCGACGACGGAATCGTCTCGATATAATATTAAATAATATTATATTTTCGTTTGTTTTTTCAGATTCGACGCCCGCGAGACAGATTCCGACCGTGGCGAAGACCGTGCTGCACGTGATCTCGACGACGTTCGTCGTCGTCCGACTGTTGTTGTCCGGATGATGAAAACCGGCGAATATTTCTGTATTTGAAACAAATCTAAACCAAAATACGTAAAAAAATCCTAAATAAAATTAATCAAAATAAAAAAAAGAACGTAAAACACGTAAACAATAACGAATAAGCTCAACTATATTCCTCGGACCCCTTCGTCATATATCATACACACACACACATCATACGCGTGCGCGAGTATACTTACACTTTTTTTTTTTTTGACGGGATAAGAAACCCGTCACCGTTCCTACCTCGTTCCCTATAGGAATCCTAAATAGAACGTCCGATACATGGCGGCCGCTCTCGCGGCAATCGGAAGCAAACAAACTTGGAGGAGGGGAATGATAAAATAAAAATCATTATTATTATTATTATTATTATTATTATTATTATTATTATTATTATTATTATTATTATTATTATTATTATTATTATTTATAAAATGAGCAGTGGTTAAAGTGGAAAATAATTGCTGGGAGAGGATTGAAATTAAAAAAAAAAAACGTCTATTGTACTTATTTAGTGGGCAATTTTTAAAAATAAAGAGTTTATACTAAAATACGGTAATGACCGGAATAAAATCCGTAAATGATCGGGATAACTGAACGAGTGAATGGCTGCAAACCCAGAACGGGTGTTGTCTGATTGCAATCATGTCAATCCTTATCGTTCACAATATGTGTTCCGTCAATCGTGCGTGCCAATGAAAATGTCTATCCATCTCCCTCGGCGGATTCATAATTCGCGTCTCAATATACGCTCTTGATAAAAATCAATACTCGGTTCCAGTGGCGTGGCGAACGCGAACTTTGTGAATCCTAAAGACTCGTTCGTAACTTTGATCTTGAAACAAATTGAAGATCTAAAAAGTGTATTTGCCAACAAACCAAACTGTATCACACCATTGCTCGTTTCCATCAGTCTCCGTCAATATGTTATCCGATCGTGTATGAGTCAGATTTAAGCCGATTACGCGTTACGACGTGACTTTCAATAATTGTCAGTAACACACACAGACGCATATTATAAAACGGGGAAAAAAAATTATGATTTTGACGGTTATCGTTGTTTTTATACACATACGAGTTAAAATAATAATAATAATAATAATAATAATAATAATAATAATAATAATAATAATGAAAAAACAAGACGATTTTGTTGACGTAATATACGTAAATAGTCAGTGGACGAAAACCGTTTTCGATAATAATAATAATAAAAATTAAATAATTATATTCCTCGTTAACGAAAACGCGTCGAGTGTAAATAATTTTAATATTGTTTTATATATTACCATTTTTTCCCCGAAAATAAATAATAAAAACGAATGTATACTTTTGACGAGTGTATTCCATCCCTCACCCTCGATAATACTTTTGTTATATATAATATATACGAGTATATGTATAATACGTACATTATTATAATTGTTTTATTGTTGTTTTATTAATTTTTTAGCCAAAATGTTAATTATAGTCTCTATATAGTTATTTCCACGTTTCGGTTAAGTATATCATTTGTATAATACAACGAAATTAATATTATTGCGATTATTAAAACACGTGTTAACCATATATTCCGGTGTTTTTCTTTTCTTTATTAATTTTTTCTTAGCAGTTGCCGCTCTCGTCACACAAACGGATTTTTACGTTCAACACTGCTTTACGTGCAAATACGAGTGAGTAATAGAGCGGTAATGTTGTGTTTACCTATAACGGTCGGATCGAGCTTTTGTATTCAACCGATTGTGTTTGGATTATTATTTATATTTAAAACAATTTTTAGATTTCGCATAAATTATTGTTCTCAACGTTTCGTTTTCGCGTTATGTAATTTTTTTTTTTTTAGAAAACTTGCTCGTGTTGTCTTTGAAATAAAATCAGAGATCAATAGCGAATTTCTGCGACGAAATAAATTCATTTGGGAATTTAAATATAAAAAAATTGCGCACGTAATATTCGTATTGTATACTTTAAACGCACAACATTTCGTGAATTTCATACTGAATAAGACTCGATGATAATTAATCAGCGGTATTATACAAAAACGATTTAATTTTTTTATTATTATTATTTTGCAAACCGCGCGAGGTGTATGAAAACCGTTATCACGAAAATATGATTTCTACGTTTGATCGTGTTCATTAAAAAACAAAATATAGTTAACCATGAAAACGGCGTTTGTTTTTTTTTTTTTTGGAAACGAGCGCGTCTACACGCGTAGATACTCGTGCGAGATACAGAATCTTTTACAACAGTTGACGAATAAAAATATCTCTTTGAAAACGTAAATGTATACATAAATATATATAAAAAAGAAGTTTATGTGCACAGTATACCGGGTTTAGAAGTGTGCGGCCTTCGGGGCGTTTTTATTTGATAATACAAATAATACGTGATCGATCCTTCGGAATGAGTAGTCACGTCGTCATATAATATACCGGTTGGACCATATAAAGGATTTAAAAAAAAAAAAAAACCCATTTTTTTTTCTTTTCGTCATACGAATATCAGTGCACATCGAGCGAATCTATTTCGCGAGTCTCTCGTTCTACTCGAAAACTATAAACTGTGCCGCAATAATGTTTCTACAGTCATATTAAAGAAACGTAAACGGGAGGTGAAAACGCAAAACAGTGTTTTCCTTTTTCACTCCTGAATTCGTTGTATATTTCGTAAAAACCTCAAATACGATGGCGTAAGTATTTATTCTTTTTTTATGGATTTCGTTTTTACTCGTTACGTTATTAACAGGCTTTTTAGTCTTTGTACGCACTGAAGAACGTGTCTCGATAGTTATCTCGCCGATGATTTCCGTTAACAGCAGTAAGTTGACGGCTCAAAAATAATGTATTTAACGGTATATCGATTTTATTTTAGCCGATACATTTTCGGTTATTAATATATATATATATAGATATAGTATATTACGCGTGTAGTTTAATAATGAATAACGCGTTTCTGACGGAATTCATAATAATATTTTCTACGCGTGTGTATATTGCAGTGCAGATTAAAATATTCGAAACGTTCGTTTCGCGAACGTGAAGTTCCCCATACGAATAACGGCAATTAGAAATTCCGTAGAAACATCACGAGATGACCTGTTTAAGTGTGTTTTACTACACTTGGCCCTATCCGCGGATTTCCTCGTGAAAACCGTATTCTCGATACATTTTTTACAACGCGAGGAGAACGCTTTATGGTGTAAAAAAATCATTATAATATCGCTTTAACGAAACCTTACTATATTTGGTTACGATTTATCGAAAACCGTTGGCGATGCGAAGGAAAGAGAGGGAAAAAAATTAATTATATTCGCGAATATTTGAAAGTAGATTTTCCGTACGGTTGTTGTCGTAAATAAAAACGCGTTTTCCTCGCACGTACCGCGTGAATTATTGTGGACGCACGGTATTGTACCACCTCGTGTTTTTTTTTTTTTTTGAAAAATTATTTGAATACGAAATTTCTTTTTTCCGACTCGTCGCAATGTTTAGAGTTTTTTTTTTTTTTGGTTTTTTTCCACTCGCGAGTCGCGTTATGCGCGCGTCACATGACAAAAACGTCCGAACGCGAGAGAGAAAAAAGGAAAAAGTGATGTCTGCGAAATCGGAACCGACAGAGTGCCCGCGGGACCGTGCGCGCAGGGATATTATTTTCTCGGCGCGAGACGAACGCACAAAAACGTCGTAGTTGGCCGGCGACATTGTCGCGGGCCCACAGCGTTTTCCCCCGTCGTTCGCGATGGACATTTACACGGGTAAATAACTTGGCCGAGGCTCCAGACGTGTGCGCTATATACTACGCGGAAAAGTCTGTAGGTTTTTGTTACAAATCAGAACGGAAAAGAAAAAAAAAACGCGTATTTATAATTCGAGCGTGATTTTTCCATTTTTCCATTTTTTTTTCGCTTCTCTTCCGGTCGCCGCCACTCGAAAACAATAGTTTACGTTCGACTATCGGTCGTTCCCAATAATTTTCTCCTCGAACAAGAGCAGCAACGGTGCGGTCCGTTCGAAACACCGTCGTATCATCGTGAAATAGCGATTTCATACCGAAACGTCGGACTCTGAACGCGCACTGTTTCATAACGAACGGTTTGAGAGATCTGAACGATTCAGAAACGTGTATTAGAATTTATCTCGAGTCGATTTTCGCACAATCGCAACATTTTTTTTATTTTTTTCTTTTTATAATCGTATTTGTATTAATCGTTTTTAAACAATAAAGTCTCGTGGAAAGCGGAGACGTGGATTTTTACGCGCCGACTGACGCTAAATTAAAACAAAATAATAATAATAATAATAAATATTGAAAGAATATAGAAACGAAACGGTATATAAAAAGATTATATGTATTATGTTTGATAATACTAAACGGCTGTTCGTTCGATGCATTCGTTTCTCGACCGTACAATAATTATAATAGCAGCAGCGGGACGGACTCCGAGTCCGCGTGTTAATGAGAAAATCACGACGACACAGTGCAACAATAATAATTGTTCGAATTGGTTGTCGGCCGGCGAGGTGAAGCGTATACGACGGGGATGAGACGTGAAACGTCCTCGTTGTGGAGCGGAGAGAGACAGAGAGAGAGAGAGAGAGAGAGAGAGAGAACGGTGGTGAAACGCGTAGAAAAAGGCACGCAGCGCCCGGGAAATTAAGAGAGGTCGGGCCCATTAATAATTCGGCGGGAGAAATGGATTTTTAGCGTCAAATATTGACTCGTCGTCGTGATCTAACGCCGTAATGATGACGTGACGGCGACGATATAAAACGTTGCGGGGATTGCATAACGTGGCGTCGGGCACGCCGTCGAGTCAGAGACGGCGGCGACGGCGGCGTGAAGCGCGCCCTCCGCGTCGTATACCGACAATGCCCCCCGTAACCTAACCGGGTTTTTCGCTTGGTAACGTGCCCGCCAAAAATGAATTATTCAACTTCGTTGGACTGCGACGGAGCTCGGGTACACCTACCGACGCCGTGACGGCGGCGGCGGCGGCGGCGGCGGAACGCTTAAAACGCCGGAAGCGCGCGGATAATAATTTGAACAGTGTATGTATTCAGACCTGCGCAACTCCTGCGCCGAGGTAGTATAAAATACTACCGGAGAACAACGACGACGACGACAATAATAATAATATGTAATAAAGTCTTGCCTGCGGCGGCGGGGAAAAAAATTCTATTGAATGTATAGAAAAAAAATTGTTTTTTTCTTTCATTTTCTTGTCGGATTGTCGGCGACGAAACGAGAAAGCTATTGCGCGCTTTAATTTTTTTTTATTCTTTTATTATTTTCCCCCGCCGCCGCCGTTGCCGTACACGCAGGGCCGTTCAGAGGGGGGGGGGTGGGGCAACGGGACCATTTTGTCCCAGGCCCCAATTTAGAAATATTTTTAGGAGGGCCCCCAGAAGACTAAAACGTTCGGATAACAAATATTATTTTCGTTGCGTCAGTCACATATTATATATTGTAATACTCCTGTAATCTATATTATATTGTGACAACGAGGCTCGTTTTACTACGGTACGCGATGGTGCAGACGATATTTCTAGACCAAATTAATAGCCGATACGTTGATAACCGATACACGTAGACAATAGTCAACTACAGCCCGCACGCCCGCTCCAGTCAGTAACTTTAATTTATTAATCGACAGTTGACGGTATAGTGTCACCGATAAAATTGATAGATCATAGATGACAGTTACCGTAGACACCTATTGTAGATATAGTCTACCTGTAGTATAAAGAAACAAGAGCGAATACCAACACCGATATCAGTAAGTAATAATAATGGATTAAAATATGTACATATCATCCTTTATTTTTATTAAAATAGATATAGTGCGTAAATAATAATAATAATAATATATACATAATACCATTGATTAAATATTATCAATGATTAATACATATACTCTATACGAACACTGTTATAGTTTTGCATCGACTTTTCCATTTTTACATTTTTACTTAATAGGTACTATCCATCCCAAGTGTAATATCATTGAGCATAGATTATACCATATTTTATAATTTATAATCAATGGTAATATTAGGGGGTAGATGAATAAAAAAGTGCCGGACACGTGGATTTAAAAAAATTATTTTTCACACCATACGTATACGTTTTACGTGATTTCTTTAAATAATCATTATTATGATGGTCGAAGGGCCACCAAATTAATTTGCCCCAGGCCCCGAAAAACCTCGGGACGGCCCTGCGTACACGGCTGAGCGTTGTTGTCCAGCCGACGACGTTTTACGTAATTCGATACGCGTAAAAAATTCGCCAACGTACATTTTAACGGCGTTCGAAGATTTTTTTTATTTTTTTTTTTCCCCACTCAAACAATCCGTGACGATTCGATAATTGTCTTTCGTTGTTCCCGTACGCAATACAACGTCAAAATTCGCGTATTCGTTTAAACGCCCGTTTGATCGGCCGCCGCCGAATTATCACCGCGGTCTGCGAACGGGAAACAGGAGGGAAAAACAACGCGATAAATTATAATATATAGTAGAGAGTTGAATTGATTAAGGCGACGTATGACGTGGACGGGAGAACAGATTCGTAAAAGCGTTGTTATGTAAAAAAATCCGAAATCCGTCGTAGCCCCGAATAAAATAATTTTGAAAATCGTCGCTTTGCACACGGTTTCCCTCGGTGCGTACTTGCGCAATTCTTCATAACTCCATACATATATATGAGAGTTTATTTACGCGCGCGGTGTACAACAAACACTATAAATTATGCACGTGTAATTACAATATTGTGTATTACGTTTTCAATATTTTACGGAATAATTATAATTTGCCGGAGAATAATCGAATATAAATAAGTGTGTGGCGGTGCGCTCACATTGTGAAATTTTAAATTTTAATCGTTACTCTGTAACGGTTGGAAAAAAAATAATAAATCAATATTAATATAATACGCGTGTATAGAGAAAACTGATTTTAAAAAAAAGAAAAAAAACCCGTACACGCGCGTACTTTCTTTTGTGGGCGAAATAGAAAAAGAGGTTCCGAGCTCGGTGCGAACGAATTCTCTCATTCGTAATACTGCACGGAGACAGAACATTTCTCGTTTTCAGTAGAAGTATTAATATTGTATTTTAGCGTGTAATTCGGATGAAACGTCAAGGCGTTCATAGTTAGAAAAAAATGCTAAATAAACTCGATAAAACAATTTACATTTGTCTTTTCCGTCTACCGCGCACAGTGCCCGTCTCAAAATGCCAAATAAATTCCATTGGGTATTGATTGCGTACGTGGAGGAAAATTTCCATATTTTCCACCGCAACGCCAAAGAATGACGTGTAACGTTTTAAAAAATGGAAGAATATAATTTTTTTTCTTTTACTTCCTTATAAATTATATGATAAAATCACGATTTGCTCGTTTTAACTCGACAAAAAAAAAAAAAAAAACAAAACGTTTATATAGTGACGAACGACAGAGCCGGAGAAACGGGAACGCTCATAAAACACTGTTTGAAAATTCGTACAAAATTGTTAATACTCATTTGCTCTATTTGCGCCCGAGTGTTGTACACTGTGTGTGCTCCGAGTGAGCAGGAATCCTACCGTCATCCCTTCGCTTTCGATTAATCGATATTTTTCGTCCCTTCTACGCGTATTTCGTGCAAAATAACGTGCATCATCCATCGCCCGTTAAACATTTTTCAATTGATTTTTAATACGCATCGCGAAACTATACGAAAAATTATGACTTTTTTTTTAAGTACTAATTTGATGTATTTAATATTTTTATTCGCGCGTTTTTCATTATGAAATCATTCTTGTGATTTCCCCCCCTCCCACGGCTGCGTACGTTGAAAATCGACAAATTATTGCTTCGGTTTTTGCACCAAAACATGTCCGTCGTACCCCTCCACCACGAGTAAGCGTGTCGAGAAATTTCACGATTATTAAACGTTAATAAACATTTTACGGTTTTCCGACTGTTATTATTCTGCTAAACGGTCAAAATAAAAACTAATATAACTGAAGAACGGTTGGAAGAGGACACGGGCTGATGGTGTTTGTCGACTATTCGACCACGGAGGAAACGTATAGTGAAAACGGGGCCACATTTCTCACTGGATTTTTATAACGTTACCCGTAACGCATCCCTGCATAAATGTTTTTTCGTACAAATGATTATGTGAAAAATATAACTCGCCGACATCGAATTTCGGCCTAAGCCCACCACCGGATTTCTGGTTATATCCGTACGGTCGAGTTGGATAGGAGAAAAATCGGCGTTCGGGAAAAATGGATCGAAAACAACGGCATAACGTTTTGGGCGGAAAGAAAATGCGGACAAATTCCATAATAGAACGTCGTCGTCGTACGACGAATTTCGCGCACGGCTTTTTTAAAAAAATATTTTTTTTTCTTTTCTTGTATTTTAATAAACAAAAGGAAAAAACTGCGCGGCCAATAGGTACGTTATTGCGATTTCTGCGCCCGAAGACTGGCGTCTTATTATTATTACTTATTATTATTATTATTATTATTATTATTATTATTATTATTATTATTATTATTATTGTTATTATTATTATTATTATTGTTATTATTATTATTATTATTATTATTATTATTATTACTTATTATTATTATTATTATTATTATTATTATTATTATTATTATTATTATTATTATTGTTATTATTATTATTATTATTGTTATTATTATTATTTTTATACGCGCTCGGCGCCCGAAAGCGCGAATAAAACTTTTCCGATCTCACGCGTGTGTGTGGAAAATTTACATTTTCCGGACGGATATCGACGGCGACCAACGACGGGTTTGCGCACGTTCGCGCTTTTCCGACGCGGATAACGTTTCTGTGAGCGGCGGTGCACCGGCGTGTACGTCCGGATCACGTGTCACTGTGACGGTATAACCGATTAAATTTCACTTATCGGCGACGAGTAACGCGGTTTCACGATGATTTTCCGTTTTCCTATTTTTTTTTTTTTTGTTTGTTTTTTTGTTGTTTTCTAAGGATAAAACGCGAGCCTAACGCGCGCATAAATATTCTTTATTCTCGTCCTCCGTTGGTGTTTATAATCGAAATAGCGCGCCGACGCGCCCGGCGTACATATAGTAATAAGTGTTCGCAGTACGTCGCGTTTTCGTCGGAAGCTTTTGGGTGTTTTGAGGGACGCGAACGACGAAATTCTAAATCATACGACGCATTCGCTTCGGTAGGCAGATCCGTTATGGGAAAACGTTTTATTTGAAATTGAAAATAAAATAAAAAAAACGCCGGTTGTTCACCGTTGGAAAAATGTTCATTGTTACGAGAGTGATCGCGCTCCGTAAAATTACTTACGGAAAACAACGCTTTTTACTCGTAATTATTCCCGATAACATGTAATTTATAATATTTTATTTTCGACGGACGTCGGAACGAGTTAATCCCGTCAACGGTTTTGGAAAGATAATTTCCAATTCAAGAGCAGCATTAGGCCAATGCTACAAGGGCCCTCGTTTCGTCGAAAATTATGATAATCGCAATATTTTTCAATTACAGAAATATCGACGAAAACGACAAGGGATCGAAACGCCTCGAGAAGAGGGAAAAAAACCGGTAAATCTTATTGTTTATGTAATAATATATATATACGGTACAACGATTAATGAAATAGAATTTAATGTACCGAAATATTTACACGTAATATTCCTTGTCGAAAATGGAAAATAATTTATTGATGGTTGTGATTTCGGACGATTTTCGACATTCTCATTGTCTACGTAAACGTGTGTTTTCCGTTTTTTTTTTCTCTTTTCATTACGGTATGAACACAGTGTTCGCATTGCATTACAGTTTATGAAACCATGGATATTATTATGTTTACACCGAAAATTGGCCGAAATATCGAAACGCGTTGAAACGTATTGAAATTACTTGGGTTAAAGTGACTTTGGACGGATTCGCGGATTGTATTTAATTTTCCGTGTTCCCCTCATCCGTCGTCCTACGTCGTCGTTACGACGTGTTCTCCGTCGTTTTTCACATCTTAAGAGCGCGGAAAGTTGTTAATTCGGTGTATATTGCATCGCGCATATATTACGACGTAATAATGAGCTTAAAATATTGTTATCGCTACGGCTCGTTGTGAACGTATAATATATTATAGAAAACAGTGTCGTAATAATACGTACAGTGTGTTACCGAACGAATAATGGGATTTCAAAAGACTGTAGTGTCGCTGTGTAAGACCATTGCAGGGTACACGGATGAGAATAACTGCTTTACCAAGTGCAGTGTTAATACGTGATCTATATACACGTGCTGCTCGCCTCGCGCCGTCGTCGAAACGTCGTCAGACCGAATTCGACAACACGATCAATTCCGAAAACCACCAATAAAACAACATTAGTGCAATCCATAAAAGTTTTAATAAATTCACGTTTACAGTTTTTTTTATTGTTATTAATTCGCGTATAGGTTATTGTACAATTAACGAATATTATGAACACTGTTATAAATATTATATACATATGATTCGATAAGTGTTATGATAATAAAAGAACGGTTTCCAACCGTCAGTATTCACTTGCTCCGTCGGCACTTTCAGCTTTCGTCCTTTATTCGGACGCGAGATCTGCACACTCGCGTCAGTTCGATTATTATCGTTGAAAACGTGACCAATAACGCACGAACTCGGATCAGCAGTGTTTTGATCTGTTTAACAAACGTTTTGCGACTAATCCCGGAACGACGAGACAATCGACCGATCGCGTCGATTCGTGAATAAAACACGCGAACGGTAATTTGTTTCCCAAAAAACAAAAATGTTTATCGTTTCGTGCGCAAAAAAAAAAGTCTAGGAATCAGGAGCGACGTTGATTGTCTGTATCAGACGTATCGTTATCGAACTAGAGAAATAATAATCGACACTATGCTGCTCGTTCAAATGTAGAACTTGTGTGCGCGGGCTTGAGACTGGCGCAGCAGACGACGACGACCGCGTGATACGGACATTATCGCGCGTTACTTTCTTGCTACGCTCGTCCTCCTCCCCCAAAGTCCCGCGGGCGTCGCGTCCCCTTCGCTGAGGATATCCCGTTTAATTCCGAAATACACAACTCTTCACCGCCCGCCGGGTTAAACGCTCGGTAAGCAAAAGTTCGTGAAGTTATAAATCACCGGAGAAATACGCCGCTCTCTTTGCGTTTCTCGCCGAGGTAAAACCGTGTGGGGACGACTACGACGACGCGAAGACAATTCTCCACTCGCCGAAACACAGTTTAAATTTGTTTCGCACATTAATTTATCGGACACGATTCTAATATTATACGCGTGAGCCAATAGCCCCGCGCTGGAAACAATCGCGTTTCGCGCGTGCTGCTGTCCCCGCCCGCAATCGATTACGAGAAAAACGTTTCTGCAGGAATGCTGCGGCGGGGCCAATTAAACAATACAAACCCGGTTATACTGTTAAAACGGCGTTTACAATATAATAGCCGAGCAGTGTAACCTAACCGAAAGTTTTCACCCCCCGCGAACGGAATAAAACGCCATAACGCGTCTCCTAACTCGCCGCAATTGTATCGCCGTCGGTAACTTCGAACTCCGGAACGTTGAACGTCCAATTCGTTGTCGCGCCAATCGAATCGGCGTGGTGGATGAGATGTATCTCGATCAGGACAATCCGAATGATTCAGTGAACGATATCAATGCCGTTGTGCGCTAACCGGTGAATGCTTTTCATTTCCGTTTTCGTCGGATTCGAATTCAGTTTGTCGAATACCATCGTTCGAATCAAGAGAAATACAGAAATTATTCGTAACTAGATGTGGACGTAGATGTAGGGCGTGTACGGTGCGACGAATGTTGATCAATCGATCAATTTTTTTTCAATAAAATCTCATTTCTCGATGTGATGTTAACGAAATGTGACACGAAAATATCTGAAGCTCCGAATATATGTTTTTAGGTTTTGGAGAGTTTTACGTGAATCCGGCGTAGGGGTACTCGTATATTTCGCCGTTTCGAAATGCTGTCCGCCGGTTTTCTTAGACCGGGCGATGAAAGATGTCCGGATCGTATCGATGGATTCCCCGTGATAAACAGCGAGCAAAAGTGCATGAATTTGTTTGCAATTGTGCTCTGCGCTTAGAAACTCTCAAATTACCGCACACTGTTGCAATAAAACGGAACAAGTATTTTCCCGTTCTCGTTTCACATGAATAGCGAAAAACCGACAGACGTTTTTAAAAACTACTTTGACTACAGAACGATGGTAGAAACGAAATCATTCAATGTTTTCCCAGTATAAATGTAACGCGATCCGGAGGCGTTATTACTTGTTAGCCCGCTCTCGTATCATATAATTCTCGCTACGTATAATAATTATTGTGTTACGACTTTTTGTCAGATGCATATATTTTAATTTTTTTGTACATAGAACGAAATCGTGAGCTATTTTCCCGAAAATAAATCGGATAAATAACGCGATGACGACGGCGACGACCAAAAACCTAATTTCATACTGACATATACATGCATTAATACACGCGGCGAATTCCAGAGAAAACAAAAGCGCGAATATTTCCGATTTATTTCGCTTAGTTTTAATGTTTTTTTTGTTTTTTTGTTTTTTTGTTTTTTATGTTTCGTTTTTGTAAAAGAGCCAAAAACCCGTGAAATATATTCCGAGTTTAATAGCACGTCGTTTAAAATAGTGCACATGGTTTTTTTTTTTTGTCCATTACGCCAATATGCGATTTAAAAGAGACGAATACACTACACCGCGCGCGCGTCAGTTTTAACGTATTCGAACGATTTTCACGCCATTTAAATATTATATTTATCGTATTTAATGCAACGAATTCGTCTACACGATTTCCCTCGTATATTTATTTATCAACGGGCTAATTGTAAAAATAACAGAAAATTAAGATTCGTGATATGAATCGGTAAGTAAAAAAAAAAAACGTTCTACAACACTATTTATTAGAGTGAATTCGCGAAATCGTAAGGCGTTAATAATAGTTAGTTCGGGGATTAAAATCATTTTTCTGACGTAGAAGAATTTCGAGTAAAACACAACGCGAAACTCGCCCGAACAAATTTTTCAATCGGGTAATGCGTATGGTTTTTTCAAAACGGTTATCACATGCGCGCAGCCGTATGTTCACAATTGATCACGAATTGATTTAAATTTTAAAAGCTGTCTGAGTTTAACCGGGTGTTCGGTTTTTAAGTGTGTGTCCTGGGGGGGGGGGGAATTACGTATATTTGAACTGTACAATATTATGTTTAAATCAATAATTTAAAATAATAGTTTTTTTCTTTATAATTCCCCTTTTATGCGGATTGCAGACAAACGATTCGTAAATATCAGAAGTAAAACGAACGCGTTCGTTTTTTTTCTTTCTCTCGGTGAACGAATTCGGATTTTAAGTGAATGTTCCCGTACTGTTGTCGGAAAGTAAAATACAATAATGGAACGAAGCCAACGGGGAATTAAATGAGATACGTTTTTACACTAATCACGTGTCGTCGTACATACAAATATTACAGATATGATACGTAAACGTTTATAGGAAATTGACTCCTCGCTAAACGTTTGATCGTATCGTTCAAAAAGACATTTTTCAGACCGAACCTCGGAACAGTACACGTCAATATAATTTACTCGTGTTTCGGATGGTTTTCGTATATATAAAAAAAAAAAAAAAAAAAAAACGTAGTCACAATATCGTTGTTGGACTCATTTGATTATTCCGCGTGTGACGGCAAAGGATTTCTCTTCTTCTTCTTTTTTTTTTTTTTTTAATACGCGTACCGTAAAGTAGTTTACATACTAATTTCACCCGTTTCTTTTCAACGTAAACCCTTATTTTTGCATAAATAATATGGGACGCACATACAAAGATAGTGTTTTACATATTAAGTCGAATAATATCGCGCGTAAGTATTGCGCATTTTCACCGAAAATAAAATTACATTTTCGCTCGGTCTCCGCCGAGAACGCAACGAATACGCACTCATATATTGTGAATATGATGACCGCCTTCCGTACCGAAAAAACGTGCGTTTTATAAATCGTGTACACCAACCGCACAATTGCCGTTCGTTTAATTCTTATTCCCCGTGATTTTTGAAAATTGTTTTTTCCTATCGAATCTATTTGTTCGACACAATTGAAATATTCTCATTTGTTTTATACACCGAACTGTCTTTGAAATTAAAAAAAAACCCCCCGCGCGTTTAAAATGATATTTTACGTCGATGCGACATAAATAATAAAAAAAAAACCCCCGTATATTGTAATTTCGTACGTTTAAAATGTATACACGGAAATCGATTTTCCGGAATCCGTGTGTGAAAATATACACGTATTTACATCGACGTGTACGGCGGTCATTTTCGTCTGTCTGACGCGGCTCGTGTCAATTTTAATAGAAATTCGTTTCTTTGGCGGAAACAGAATGGAAAAAAAAAAATTATTTTTATGTGACACAGCCGAGAGAAAAACAATTGGCGTACACCATGTCCGAAATGGAATCTCCGTCCGCGATTGTAAAATCGAATTATTTATTATTTTTTAAAAATAAAATACACTTCCATTTTTTTTTTTTTTTTTTACTTATAACGCGTACACAGTATTTTCCGGTGGAATATTGAAATACGTCGAAAGACAACGATTTGTGTAAAAAAAAAAAAAAAATAATAATATAAATTAAAAAATAATAATACGGTTTTTGTTTTCTTTTTTTTGTTCTTTTGTCGAATATCGAAAACAAAACGTTTTCGAGTGACGAAAAAAAGCCACCGCCGCGATGTGACGTAAACGATAATTAAATCGTTTCGATAGTTCATCGACTATACTCAAAAAGAGCAAAAAAAAAAAAAAAAAATTACGTTAAATATTTTATTAATAACTACTACGCGTCGTGTTTGGCCGTAGACGGGAAAACAATAGAATTTTTTTTTTTATATATATATATTTTTAAACAATTAACGGAATAAAAAAAAAGAAAGATATTAACCGGTATTTAGCGCGTTTGCGGCGGTAACGCGAATTCCATTGTCCGCGGTAACGTTTTTGAATTTCTCGCATTAATAAATAATGCAAATTAAAACTATTGTCGTTCGTTCGTTCGTTCGTTCGTTCGTATGTCCGTAACGCGCGTTAAATAAACTTTACGCGTCATTAATTTCGTACGTGTATGTGTTTTTTTTTCTCCAACAGGTAAATAAATTATCATTTCAATTAAACTAATTGAAGTCTTGTACTCGCGTCGAGTGGAATATAATTTATACACACGCGTTTGAGTATATCTTGTGATAAAGTAATCGAGTCGTCGTGTCAAGTCAAAAAAAAAACGTTAGCGGAGTGTTGCCTATGAAGATTTCAGAGTGTATCACTATGGATTTGAAAGCAAAATCACATTGCATTCGATAAAACGATTCTCTGGGCGTAGCTCCGGTGTAGTGTTTCGGCTTTATAACAAATACGTATTTTTACGATTTAAATACCTCACATAATTATTAGTCCGAAATTAGAAAAGAACGGCTTGTTTAACGCCTCTTCTCGTCTTCGCGGCTTCCTTCCTCCTCTAATTCGTCCTCCTTTATACGTCCCGCACACCACGGGATGATGCATACTCAATCGGAAAAAATCTATCCTTCTCTCCTTTCTGATAGGAAAACCGTTTTTTTTTTCACGCTCATCCTATCCACACTTCCTTCATCCACATCCGCGTGTTATTCTTAACCCCCCCCCCCCCGTTCTCTTATTGTTGTTAATCGTTGATTTCATCCTTAACGCTGGCTCCTTAATTTTGATTTTTTCATATTATTTTATAAATCCTTTTCGTTTTCTCGGTGCAAAATAATCGCCTTGCTACAGCGTTACGAACACAAGCCGAATAACAATTGTTTTTCGATATTACGTGACGAGAAAACGTTGTCGAATTCAATTCGAGAACGTCTGATGCGACGTATATATGTACCACGGCGATATCGGCCGTAAGACGTAGAGCTGCGAAATCTGGTTCTCGCGGACCGGCTGAACAAAATGATTCTTTACAGATGCGAAATTCGTGAGAAATGTCCGGGGACATTCGTAGTGTATAGCGCCGCCAACGGACAGAGACATTTTTTTTTTTTGCTCTCTCGACCCTTTACACACGTAAACGAGTAAATTATTACGTCGATGAAAATTTCTACGTCCTCGGGACTCGTTTCTTTCCGGGGCCGGCCCGCGGTTTTACACTTATAAATAATAACGCGCGTTCTACGGACCAACTAAACACAATATAATTCTCTCCCCGGCGGCGGTGAAACGTGGAAATAATTATTATAATCTTTGGCGCGTATAAATCATTTGGAAAACGAACTTTTCGTTTAAATTGCGGCTCTGCGCTTCGCCTTCTGCCGGGCCCGTCGTCTCCGGAGTAATTGCTATTCACAAGTGGTGTGCAACACGACGACGGACGGATTTAATATATTAAAACGTTTTAAATATATATGTATACATATATATATATATATATATATATATATATATATATATATATCCGAGCTAAAAATACCCTCTCGTTTCGTCCGCCCCTTTGGGCTTTGCTCGTTTTCATATTTATATATAACCCTTTTTGCGGTTACGAACTGTATATGAATCATATTTCGGAACACTGCAGATATATATATATATATAGCAGCTGCTGCGGCTGCCGGTTAGACGAAGCAAAAAAAAAAGAAAAAAATTTTAAATTAAAAAACCGTTGAAATTCACGGAATCCGCGCTGCCGCCGCGTATGCTTACAGCCGACGATACAGAGATTCGAATATTATTATTATTTTAAATTTCAAAAACGATTTAACGTAGTTTATTTCGATTGAGGCGTCTGTAAAACGGTAAATCCCTCCCGTCAGTTTTAGCAATCCATCGTTCTGCCGAAAATCACGATATTTCACGATCGTCGTCGGTCCGGTTGAAAAACGCGTTAAGATTCGTCGGCGAAATAATCCCTTCTCTATATTATAATACAGAAGATAAAACAGGATTTTTTTTGTTTTGTCCCCCCGACACGGATGTGTTTAGAGAAATCAATTGAACATTTTCCATATATTTTCGCGTTGAAATCACACCCGCCGGACGCCAAAGACTGACGATTTTTTTCAGAACTGAATTCGAAATAGTATAACGAGCAAAACGTTTTCAAAAAAAAAAAAAAACAACGGCAATTATATTTTTAATAAATATCATATTGAAACGTCATTGGACGATGTTGCGTCATTTAAAGTTTTTTTTTAAATCGAAAAAAATATGTAATTTTTCCTCGCACTTAAGAAAACTACTGGAAATTAAAAAAAAATAAAAAACGAGTAGTAAAATTACGTATCGACACTTTTACTATATATTTTGTTTAATATATATTTTGTTTTTTTTTATTAAAAATGAAATTTATTGTGAAAACGGTACGATTTGTTCGGCGTACGCGACGCGAACGAATACCGAGCGATTGTATAACGAAATATAATTCTAATACTGCAAACAAAGTAAATATATTTTTAAAACTATTACTTATTTCGAATACAATAATATCGTGATAATAAATAAGTCAAAAACTCAGAAAAAATATATTTTAATATTGTCATCAGACGCCGCGTACCGGATTTCATTCGTTTTTAACAAAACGAATAAATACTCTCCGTCCGCATGGCGATGGATTTCCGAGTCGAATGCAAATCGTTTTCGCGTCAGACACGTTTTAAAAAAAAAATACACCCGACGATTTTCTAAACAATCGGCTCTCGTTTTTTTTCATTTCTGCGCTTCTTTTAATAACGCGCGACGGTCGTCGTTTTCCCACTGTTATTGTGTCGTCGACACGGAAAATACGAGCAGTGTACGACTACAACATATATTACGATTTACATTCTGGACGGTACACACATAAATAGATACGTTTAAAGTAAAAAAAAAAACCTGGTGGTACTGTGGACGTCGCCTAAATGAATTACATAGGGTTTTAGAGTTTCGTTATTACGTTATTACGAAGATAAATCCGTCGCAGCGTTCAATAAAACGAGATTTTCTGAGACGGTGTGTATATTGAGCACACTCTGTCGGGACAAGAAACCGCGACTTTTTCAAGATTTTCAAAACGCGGTCGAAGTAACGTCGGGACACGCCTGCGTGTGTCGTGTAAAATTTTCACGCCGTTAAGACCGAAAATTACCAATTTTTAAAATTAACGAATACGTCGACGTCTATTGACATCAATCGACGAGGTCGTCTTTCCAGTCGACACATTTCGTACACAGGAATAATTATCGAATAAACACAATTCTCGTAAAACGAATGCGAATGCGTTCTTCGTTCCGCTCGGAATCCAGAAACGAGTTGAAGGGAGTCTCTTCTCCCGTAAATGATCGGAAGGGATTGCGCCGCCTCTGGAGCCCGAGACGGACCGTCATCGGTAAAAAAAAAAAAACGCGAAAAAAAAAGTTGTTTTTCAGTCGACGAACAGAAGAGAAAGATTGATTTCGCTGCGTATAAAACGCGTGGGAAATGCTTTTTTCACACTCGTCCATCGAATATTCGCGTGCGACGCGTGTTTTCGCAGTGTACTGCAGAACAGTGTTTTACGGTGGTTTTTTTTTTCTATTACGATTTTTCTCTGTGCGAAAGGCGAGGAGGAAAGAAAAATTGAAAACCAAAAACAAGAAGAGGGAACTAACGCGGTAAACTAACGCGCGTTTTAAAACGGCGAGTAGTGTCACGTATAGAGAAAATCTCGGCCGCGGCGGCAAAAGGGCAATTCCGGCTAATGGAAAATTACTGGCACGACGACGAGGACGGTGCCAACTTTGCTCTTTCCGGCGGCATCCCCGTTGTCGTCGCGTCCCCGCTCCTACACCGCGCTCCGGAAAACCGCGAAAAAAATAAAACCCCCGTCGTTTATCGTCCCGTCGTCGTCGTCGTCGTCGCGTTCGCCGTTCGCCGAACGGTTTCGCACGCGACGACGCCAAAACCGCGCGTACTGGAACGCCGTGTCTCACCGGTCGAACGCTTCGACGCGCGACTTCACACACGTTCGTGGAAGGGGCTCGTCGAAATCCCGTTTGAAACGTCCGTATTGTCGAAAATCTATAAACGTTTTCTCCACTTCGCGCACAAATATTTACAGAATTCGCACGCCGCACAACGTACAGTCAATATTAGATACCAATTTTTTTAAATGAAAAAAGTTCTAATATTGCGATTTTGAAGCATAATAATATTATTATTGACTTCTAAGAATCTGAAACGTCTTCGTTCAAAAATAAATTATAAAATCCAATGCGTGAACATTGAACGGTCTCCTATTATTTGAAGTGTATCCGGCGTAAAAACGTTTGCGCACGAAACGTCGACGGAACTTCGGTCCCCCATTACAGTAGTATGCGCGCGGGACGTTTGTTACCGGTAAATGAGTGTGTAAAAATTGGAACGCTAATTTTGTCCAAACAAAAAAATTTCAGGGGAAAACAAAACGTCGTTTCGTAAGACTAAAATTGAGTCGAGCGTTGTTTTGCCGGTAAAGTACTTTTGAGCAATTATTATTAAACGCATTGCCGTATCGAATTTTCAATAATCTCTACGCGTGCCTGTGCGCTGTCGAACCGTCGCCGCTGAAAGGAATAATATTTCGGTCCGATAATAATCCGGACGCGTGTACGTATATTTTACGTATCGAAATATCGGATGACTTTTCGCGGCTTATAATAAATTATAATTGCTGATAGCATAATGAAATCCTCTCGTGCCAGTTTATTAGTTACGGCGTTGTTTGTGATCTTAGTTCGTGAAACTCGAATAAAACACACGATTTAAGTCGCTTAAACGACTGATTTTCGTTCGTCGCGGATTAAAACGGCTTGTGTAACAAGACTTTCGGAAGTGTTCCGAATAATTTTAAATGCGTATTTTATTTATTTCTCCCCCTAAAATATTTAATACAATACGGTATTTTAACTAATAATAGTGTCTAACTAAATAGAAACAATTGGAAACTACATGGAAACGTATTACTCGAATGTAAAAAGTAATTTTATAGGTATTCAAAAAAACCCCTCCCCTCGCGTCGATTATAATAAATATAATAATAATAATAATAATTATATAACGTAAATAGTAAATATAATAATTTTAATTAATTATAATTAATGGTGTTACCTTGAACCCAGTCTTATTCGGGACAAACGAGTCGCGTTCGATTGTGCGTTTCCCAACCGGCGTGCCGAGAAGAAGTTTCATGATTATTAAATAATAAAAAACATTCTACTAAGGTTTTCTCATCGACCGGCTCTTATTATTTTGATATATTGTGCGATAAAAATTATTGCAACTGAATAACTATCGGAAGAAGACACGCGTGGCCGGGTGACGAGTCGACCCCGGAGGAAACGTATACGTATAATGAATGGGAAACGGGGCGAAATTTCTCACTAGAGTTTTTATAACGTTATCCGTAATAATATGTGCTAAACTGTTTTTCCGTAAAAATAAATTCAACATTCGTAATAAATTAAAGCATATGAGTTTTCCTAACCAAAAATAAACGCAACATTCTGAGTTGTTCGCTGGTAATTTACTGATAATACGATCGCTTTAGTGTTTTAGTAATACGATAAAAGTCTCTTATTGACCAGAATAAATATTAGTCGGTGTGAAGTGTTTCACGGCTAAATATAGGTTGGAATTAGTGTGTCACGAAGTCGAATAGGTTGTGAAACGCTGAATTACACCGTGTGTTATATTTTATATAGTTAATCGGTGTTGTTATATATTATTCGTTAGTTATTGCGTTAATTTATAAACGCAGAATTTTAATTTAAAAAAAAAAAAAAATTAATCGTACACGTATTGACGACTGTTTACATTCGATTAAATAATAATAATATAATTATGACATTTGTAATTCGCGTATTACTGAATACAAATAAAAAAAAACCCATTCACGGAATACTATACGAGTTCAATTTCCGAAGAATATCAAATGTAAAATATAAATAAATCGAACATAGTAAATTTATAAATATTTTAAATA
Organism: Chaetogeoica ovagalla; assembly: GCA_032441825.1. Taxonomy (NCBI): domain Eukaryota; kingdom Metazoa; phylum Arthropoda; class Insecta; order Hemiptera; family Aphididae; genus Chaetogeoica; species Chaetogeoica ovagalla. Next base: position 9,818,011 of record CM063736.1, read on the forward strand.
TACGAATAGATTTTATAAATAATATTTCCAGTCGATATATAAAATGTAAAACAGTCGTATTCCAATTTCTTTGCAGTTGTGTTTTTTACGAACCCCGTGTGTCTTTTCCGTCGTAATATTCATAATTTTCCCGATGCAACATTTTGTTCGTTTCTTATATTTTATTCTGTTGTATTTTTTTTCTGCTCGATATATACATGCGGACGATGACGACGGTTTTTGTCGAAACCGGTAGTAAACAAACAAATTTAATAAAACAATTCCTATACGTGTATTGCTTTACTTTTCCCAATACACTTCGACTCGATTTCATATTCAAATTTATTAAAAAAAAAATATGCATATGAATTTATACATAAAATGGTATGAATTTCGGAAAAAATATCCGAGTAAACATTATCATCTGTGGGTGAAAATAATTTTGTACCTATGTCGATACCAGTTAAAAGTTTCCTACGTAGCTCTGAGGAAATTCGTCTATGCCCACCGATCATTGCTGATGGACGTTATGACGTCTGCTACGTCGTTGTTTAGATAATTTTGAAAGTTTCTCTTTTTTCGTCTGATGTGTTTTCCATAATCAACGCGTTCACGTCATGTTCTGAAATAATATTGTGGACGAAACATTGCATAGGGACGTTGAAAATCCCTCTGCGCAATGTCTGCAGGTCTTTCGATTTCTCTTGCTGTAACAAACAATTCGTATACCTCTGGTGGTTCTTCACTCGGGAAAATTTTTATACCGATTTACACCGAATATTCAAGTCGGATTTAGGTCGAATTTTAAGTGAAAACCTACTGAATTGTACACTTTGCACGCGCAGCGAATGTTCTGTTACTCGGTCGTAAACTGATTAAATACCACTCGGTCAATTAAACGCGGAATTATAACGCGCACTACAAATCACTCTTCATTAAGTATATATTATATTAAACACACACACACACACATATATATATATATATACAAAAATAATGTCAAATTGCGCGCTCACGTTTCTACGACGTAAGAGTAATGCGTTTTTAATTTGTATTTTATTTCTACAAAAAAAAAATAATAATATATAAAACGATAATAAATAATGGAAAAAGATAGTATAAAAAAAAAATGTATTATTAGAATTTTCTTTTCTATGTGCATTGAAAAGGAAATAAAATTTGACAGAGAAATCGACGATAAATTCTTATCGATTTACACACGTAATACACAAAAATAATACGTACTCGTCACGTGTAATTTTCATAATTTATACGTTACAAATAAACGATAAAAAAAATAAAAATATTTATATTTATTTTTATTCGAACCGAGATTATTTGTAATGTTGAATTAGTTGGTTTCATTTCATTTTTTTTTTTTTTTTTTAATTTTGAAATATACGCTTAAAACTTCATAAATATATTTTTTTTTCGATTAAATTAAACGGTTCGTTTAGTTTTAAGAATATTACAATCGTTTTTATTGACATGCGATATAGAAATGTCGCTCGTTTATCATCTTTCTTCTAATATTATCGTTTAATTCGAATTTTTGCAGTCAAAAAAAAAAACAATATCGAATTATAGGTTTTTATTCGCAATTTTTTTTTTCTTCGCGTAAAACGTCATATTTTTTTCAATTTGTTTATTCGATTAAAAAATGTCTCATCGATTTGTATTCGAGAATAGTTTTTTTATAAAATTTTACATACTCTGCAGACAACATAAATTAAGAGTCGAGAATTCAAATAAATAAACTCGGTCCTGTACATTTGTAGCGTTTTTATTTTTAAATACATTTTATACGAATTCCGAAATGAATAAAAACGTTTCGGGCATTTGTACGATTTTGATATTATTTCTGCTGCCTATATATCTATAATAATATTATATAAATGGCGATTTCGTACAAACCGTAATGGAGAGATAGGAGAGGGGGGAAAAAAGCGAGTAAAACGGAAAAATTGCGAAATTGAACGGATGAAAATTAATTATATTATACGTTTTACAGCAATCGTCAAGGAAAAAAAAACAAATTATATAATCATTGAAAATGAGTAATGTGCATTAAAATTAAACATTTTTACGATTCACGATTTTAGTAATTATTCCTCCCACTATCTCACAATAATAATAATAATAAATTATCTTTTCCCGAGTTTTCTAAATATAACGACGGATTCGTTCGTGCCATTTGTTTGGCGTCGATGTAGCGCGGGATCAATCAAAACGAACGTAAAATACGATTTAAATTTTAAACGTTTTTCCCGGGGGATAAAATCGATTTTCGAAAACTTTTAATGTCCTACGCATTACGCGCGTCGAATCTCCAAAAAAATTATAATATATATTCTCCGAAACTAAATATGCCGGCATTGGTTCGAAGACTCGTGTACAGGGATTATTTAAAAAAAAAAAATATATATATATGGTAGGAAAAAAATCGGCGAGAAAAACCGAGAAGTCGTATACTGTAACGAAAATCGTAAAGAAAAAATAAAAACATTTTTTAACATAACGATATTTATAACGAATCCGACGAGTTCATTACTGCGGTTGGACGGTTAAAATGAATGAGAACATACCTTCAAACACTCGTTGCACGACGACGAAGATCAGTCGCGTATGTCTACGGTGGTCTCGAAGAGTCCTTACAAATCGGTACCGGAGAATACGGTAAATAATTTTTTTTTTTTTTAATAATATAATTATAAAAATTAAAAAGAGACGAGGAAATATCGTACGCGTTGGGAATTGAAACGTATTGAAACGTACGAGTAATATGCGACGTAGTAGTGTACAAAGGTCCTTTGACGACACAAATACGAGACCGATATGGCGATGGATTAAAAGAGAAAAAATACCGTATTTTTTTTTTTTTTTTTTGAATACTTTACGGTAGGAGACGTTCATACGGAAAACGTTTGAAAAAACGACATAAAACATATTTTTTCTTCTATTTTATTCGGGGCGATCAATTGACGAGGGCGTCTACTAGGTGTTAGGTTAGATTTGACGATTACGTCGAGTGTTTTTCTCGTAGACACCTACTCGTCCGTCGTCTTCTCGACGGTTTTCCAACCGTGCTGCGTCGGAAACGTAAGGCGCGTTCGGAAAAAAAACGTTTTTCCGACGATAACCAGAGCGGAATCGCTGTGTTTAGTGGTTCGAGTCAGAATAGTCGACAAACATTCTAACGTGAAGTGCCCGTTTGACGGAGAGAAAAAAAAAACGAAGGCGCGTTCTCGCCGCACGAACGAAGTCGACGCGCAATAACGCGCCTGGCGCGCACGGCGATAAGGCCGTGGCGATTTTCGATTCTACGACAACGCGAGAAGTCCTTCTTGGGACGCGCGTTGATTTCAAAGTTCCGCCGCCGCCGCCGCCGCCGTTAAACGGGCTGATATAATGACCCGGGCCGAGAGTCCTTCTTCGCCCTCGCGGTTTTTCTTTTCGGTTAGTTAACTTTCCGATTATGCGCAGTACCGTTCGTCGCGTCCCAGTGCCCCGTTCGCCCCCCCAGTCGTCGCGCGTACGCATTATACGCACACACGCACCGGCACCGCGCCACCGACGACGGGGCCGATTAAAACCCCCGAACGGCAAACATCGTAAACCACGGGCACCAAACACGCCCGCGGACCGGCGTTGCACCGTGTCCGCGACGCTGCCGGGCGCCCCGCAAACGTTACTCTCTCTTCACCGTAAATATTATAAAAGGTTATTCACCACGCCACTCGTTACCGTGCGCGTTATTGTAATGCCCGCTGTACTGTCCCGTACAGCAGCGTTTCTCAAACTGTGGGTCGCGAGAAGTTTTTTTTTTAGATTATTTAATTTAAAATAAAAAATAAATATTATTATTATTATTATAAAGTAGTAAATAAGTACTAAAAAAAAATTTGTTTTTCGACATTACTTTTTTGATTCTATAAATGTAAAACTATGGGGGTCGCGATAGATTCTTGGAAGAAAATTTGAGTCGCGGTCCTAAAAAGATTGAGAACCACTGCCGTACAGTATCGTCTGCCGCTGTACACTGTACTGTACAGGAGGTTTTTCCCTTCCCCTCTCCCCCCCCCCGTCTTTCCGAAGTGTCCGGGCGGGGGGTGGGGAAGAGTTTTTCTTCGGTAAGAATATCGCGATCGCGTAACGACGAACAGGAGCGTATACAAGGGGGGGAGGGCGATAGGGGCGATCGCCCCCCCCCCTTAGATACTTGTGTATGTACCTATATCTACTGATAACTAAAATTAATCGAACTAAAACTAAAATGTAATAAAACATTTTTTTATTTGAAACTTATTATTTTCATATAACTTTTCGATAATTCTATGTTGGCAACAGATTCAACGGGCCGTTTTTCTATTCGCCCTCCCCTAAGGGATGAAGTAAATACGCCCCTGACGACGAGTGGAACGTATATGATCTACGGAAGAAGAATCGAACACCGGAAGCACAATGATTCGCGGGAAAACGTTCCGATAGGAAATTGAAATCGAAGAAAATATAACATTACAATATTATGTTATTATCCGCGATTTTACTGTTTTATTTATTAATTTTTTTTTTACGTATACAAAAGAATTCACATATTTTCCAGAGTTATCCTGATGCGTGCGTATTCCCCGGTATTATTTCCTTTATTCGCGGTTTCCCGTAAATTGTATTCCCGAACATCGGTTGGAAAAAATTGAAATTAAAACAAAAAACGGCATCCCTAACGGATTTTCATCGAATCATTTATTTACCCTCCACCGCCTCTTTTTTTTGACTGAAATATTGCGACTGACGTTCGAAACGAATACGAGCAATAAAATATTGGAAATTTATTACAAACGCGCAACGTTGTTTTATACTTTTCCGCGAAAATATCTAACAAAACGAGGACGAAAATGTCTTTTCATTTTCGTTTTTAAATTCGCGTAAAAGAACTCTAGAACGTTATTGATTGGATCGCAATGTTATAATAAACCGTGTGGACGCGTTAAACGATTGTGCGAACCGGCGTCATTGTACCCTATCGACTGACGAATAAATGCGTGCGATTAGCAGTTAAACTATATTTATTTATTTTTTTTTTTTTTTAAAAAACGATTTTTGTGTGCGAAGAAAACTATTACAGTAATCACACACGGGGGAAACGGGCGCCGTGGAGTTTCGAACGAGTGACGGATTACAATAGTTACGATTCCGTTGGATATTATTGTAAAAACGTCGACGGACTTCGAATAATAATCAACTGGTCAAAATTGCGAATAAACCGAACGACGCGGGCACGTGTATGGAACGAGTGTGAACGACTGTCGTACGGACGGGATCGACGGATAAACGAATTTATTACGTTGTACTCGCCATCACAATACAGTATACAGCAGTAGTGGCGTCCTCCCGTTTCTTTATGAATAAAATGTAATTACCGCGGACGAATTATTGTCATCAGAAGTCCGTTTTTCGATTAATTGACACGTTACCGTTTGCCGACAATATTGATCTAATTAATAATAATAATAATAATAATAACAGTGTATAACGCGTAACGCAACTCGCCGTTGATAAACGGCGGTTTTTAATAAAACCGAGTGAGGAGAGAAAATTTTTTAAATTTCTTTGAGTATACGGGTTTTTTTTTTTTTATTGTAAGCGATTATCGGAAATGAGGAGAAAATAAATTCGCTAAATCATTTGGAAAATCTCTCGCGCGTGATAATGTTACGTAAGTGATTATTAGTTTATTGCATATATAATTTTTCACGAATTCCACAAACCTCGTGTGTGTTTACGCGACGTGAGTTTTTCTTTTATTTTTTTTCTAATATCGTTTATTCGTTTGTTTTATTATAAACCAGTAGCTGTTTCACGTGTTTCGTAAAACTGAAAAATTAATAAGAACGAAACGCTAACGAATTTAAAAAAAAAAACAAGAATCCAAGTTCATCGAATACAACTGGTCATAATATGTACACTATACGATAATAATATTACGTTTTCCGTGTTGCGTTGAAAACGTTAGAATATAAATACGCGAGAAACCGATGAGAAGACTTTTAAGTATAGCAAACGCGGAAAATGTATAAAACATAAAAAAAATTTTCGCTGGAGAAATAAAAAATAAACAAAATTCTCTCTTACTGTCACAGGGCTTCGAATATCGGATCGCATTACTTTGTCCGGCCTCTGTCGAACCGTGAAATTAAAAAGGCGATGTTTCAACGAAATGCTAATAACATATTATAACGCGTACACACACGGTCGCGGTGAATTTTTATTTGTCAGTATTTTTTTTTATATATATATATATATACACGTCCTATGTACGGTCTATAAACCGTTATATGTACGTATATTATTATTATTATTATTATGGTATAGGAAATAGTGTGACGTGTGTTTGAAACTATCCCCTCGGGACGTTTTTTCTTTTTGTCAACTTCAATTTTACCATTAACCGTGCGTAATTAACGTGGTAAAAGTAAAATAAATAAAATATACGATTGCATTTCTATATGATCGCCTATTATATTATTCGGCTATAAAACACAAACCGAGAACAGAATTCGAATATAAAAAATACCTGGACGCTGACAACACGCTAGCGATCGGTACGCAAGTTTTAATAAAATCGAATTTTTAGAAAACGCTGTTCGAGAAAAACCGTGTATTACGAAAAAAAGAAAATAGTCGTTTTTGTATCAATTTCAATGATTTAGCAAATTACGTTATATTCTACAAACGCGTATATTATATAATTCGTAAAAAAAAAAAACAATTATTCGTTAAGTTTATATATATAACATAGTCCGTTGTCTCGTAAATATCGCTGTAATGTATTGAAAAACAAAAACAAAAAACGTTTTTAATTTCAACAATTTTTTCCGAAAGATTCAACACGTAATGCTAAAAATATGAATACGAACCGGGGAAAATATCCAATTAATAAAATATTAAACGAAAAACGATTATATTACATTAATTATATTATATATAATTAATAATTATATTATATATATATATTATAGGTCGCTGTCCCGGCATAATTTTCAAAGTCAAAAATTAAACATATTTTATAATACGAAATCGATTTCTATTTCCGTTCGCTTATATATATATATATAACATTGTAAACTTTATAAGAACACAGTATTGTACACAAAACGTCATCGCGTCCGATTATAAAATTTCCTCTATATATATTTACATAATCTCTATTTTACCTTAAATAGGTATGTATATGTACATCCGACGAATGGTTACCTGATCGCTAATAATATTATACGATTTATTTTATTTTCTAAAGTATTTGTTATTATTAATTTTACGGTTGATCTAGTCGTCGACGTATCGCCGCGCCCGGTTCAAATACACAATAGATTCGTGACGATAGCCGAACGAAAATCGCAAAAAAGAAATAATAAATAAATACACGCGGAGAACAGTTGATTAATAATGAAACAGTAAAAACGGAAGGAAAAAAAATTAAACTAACAGAATAACGAAAAGAGCGAACGAAATAAAAAGAAATGAAAGGAATATAAATTATGGTATTTTAAATACTCGTAAATATAATAAATTTGTACGTACGTATGTAAAAAATATATATATATACATATGTAAATCTATGCGAATGTACGATGAAACCAAAGAGTAAATAAAGAAATATGATATGATGTTCTATGAAATTCGTTTGTTCACCACCGGTATTTCGATGAAAAGTCATCCATCATCGGACGGTCATGTCGAACGAATGAATCATCTTCGTGTGTACGCTCCTCAATAATGTGGAAACGGCGGTTCAAACATCGAATTCTTCAATTCCAGCAAAACGTTCACTACCCGAACCGGTCGTGTTCACTACTCCGTCATTCTGAAATAATCACTACCACCCATCTGTTTTTGTGATTACTATTACCGAATAGTAATCACGATTAGCTGGCTCCGTGTGCACCCGACTCAAACAGTAGTTTAAAATAATAGCAAAAAAAGAATACATAGCGGATTGATTTGTGTCAAAAAAAAAAAAAACACGACTATTGCGTGTTATTAAAACACTGTTTTTTTTTTTTTTTTAATATTATTTATGACGCTTAATTATTTGTTTATAGACAAATTTAATAATCGATTTTCTCTAACGGCTAAAATGATCGGTACAGATTTATAAAGCACGCAGTCGACACAAAAATATATGCCTGAATGATGAAAACTATATGCGACGTTAAACGTTTTGAAATCAAAAAGCCGGAGATAAATGTTGGCCAACAACGGGTTGCGTTATTCGTTGAACACCTACGTAACGCATTATTATTATTATTATTATTACGCGTTCGTCGCGTATAGATCGCCGCGGTAATCTCCACGTCGTCCGGATTTCGTGTGTACATTCGTTTCTCTTGTCGCGCCGCCTATAAAGAAAACACAATTATGTCAAAAAAATAAGCGGTTTCGTATTTTTTCTTTGTGCGCGAACACAGCGGAGTAACGGCTGCGGGACGAATTCGGCCGCATATAATTAATACAATGTTTTTTTTTGTTATTATCATACTGCGCGGTTCTCGTAAGAAACGTTCGAGTAGGAATCTCCAAATCGAATTATCCGAAAAATATATTTTTACTCGAAAAAAAACAAAAAAGACGAGTGACGGTGAAGAGAAGAAGTCTTCTTTTTTTTTTTTACGTTTCCGTCGCCGCGGGAGATGCTCTCCCCCGTACAGTAAACGCGTGTAGCAAAACGACGGAAAACGTAATACAATTTCGTGTCGGAAAAAAAAATCGCTCTCTAATACATATTATAATACACAAAACTTAAAAAAAAAAGACTGTTCTTGGCGCGTAAGACTCGTACACAATTTTTTTAAGTGATTACTACCACCACATGCATGTGTATAAAGTACACGCGCATATAAATATTATTTATGCAAAGTAGTTGTATTATTTTATATATATATATAAAGAAAATTTAAACGAAATATAACTTTGTCCACCTCTCCATCACAGGAAACGCGTTGTATCAATCGCGTTAATAACGAGTAGAGTTATCCATTTTTTAGAAATATTTAGTCCAATTTTACCACCCGCACACGCGTGGGAAATATTTTTGAATAGACATTACGCCCGACAATACAGTCCGTTGTTTTACAGATTGAATTTGTTCGTGAATTTTCTTGTAAAGTGTCGAAAATATTATACGAATATTGAATTCGGTTTTTTTAAATATAAAACAATACGATTTTAAAAATTTTTAATTTCACGCCATATTTTATAGAACAGTGACCCCAAATTCGTTCCGTGCGGTCAATTGTACAGAGATCGAAATTTTAAAACATTTCTCTACGGTTCATTACGGGGAAAAAAATGTGTTCAGAAAAAATTAATTTAATATCAAATGTTTTCGCTTTCAGATCTAGAAAAACGGATATATATATATAAATGTGTAAAAATCGTATCAAACTTCCAAAAAACTACCGACCGATGTACGATATATTATTATGAATCTATACAGTGATTTTAATCGCGTATATTACTTCGAGTCGTTTTACCGTGACAAACAATAATAATAATAATTGAAGTACACTGATGTTACTGCGACGAGTATTACGGTTTTAATTTTAATTTTACAATATTAATATAATATAAATAAATTGATATTGAATTTTCGCGCGCGAATACACACATAATAATAATAATAATAATAATAATAATAATAATAATAATAATAATAATAATATAATTATTAAAATTCGGTAGAGAAAAGAAGGGAGGGGGGTAAATGTATATAATATTATCGTCGGAACCCGAGCGTTATATTATACAAGATATTAATAGTATTATTTCTTTACGAATTATTTCACTCAATTCACCTTTCCACGTCGTATTTATTGTATATAATATATGCGTATTATATACTGGCGTTCTGCCGCGTATAATTAGACTTTTTTTTTTTTTTTTGCAAGTTTTTCAAGTATTACGGGGAAACAACAGGGGGAAAAAAACGATATTCGTAATAAACTCTCCTGGTGTAATTGAAATCCGTGTAATTTCGTTGCTAATAAATTATAATCTGATAAAAAAAAAAAAAAATGCAACGAATAAATTTCGAATAACAATATACGATATTGATGTAATAGGTTTTTTTGTTATATTCGTAACACAAATATTGTAATAGTCATTACATTAAAAAAAAAACAACGAATCAACGCGATATATATATAATTTTGAAATATTATCAAAACGAAAACTAAAAGCAGCTCGTAAATGTAAAACGGCGCAATCTTAAAAAAACACGCGTTTTGCATTTTAAAAACTTCCACCACCACCCCCACCACAACCGCTATTAATGTTATAAGCGTTTAATTAATGAAATTACGAAGAAAAAAAAGAAGAGAAAAACAGCAACGAAATCGCGCGTCACAGCTATCCCGCCGAGGCACTCGCACAGCTCTCGTCTCAATTTAATAACCGCGTCGTATTATTGTAAACATTTGACAAAAATCGTATTCTCGGCAATACTCAACTATTATTGAAAATATTTTTCGAACGTTCAAAAAAAAAAATTCTCTAATGAACTTAAAAATTCTCCGCGTCATGCGCGTATTACAACAACAACAACAACAACAACAATAATAATAATAATAATAATAATAGCATTTCACGTTGAAAAAATAAAATAAGAGTGTTTGGGAAATTTAAATAATTATTCGAGCGTACACTGCCCGCCGGAAGCTCGAAGAAAATATCGCGAAATACAACGAAGAGAATAATGGGAGAAAAAACGCGTTACGGCGTTTGACGGAGTTATAGTAATACGAAAATGAATATTTAAGATTTTCATCCAATTACTTGCTCTTACAATACGCGTATAAATGAAACAAATCTCCTAAAACACATAATGATACATTATTTATGTACACGTATATAAATTTCGCTCCAAAACGGTATTTTATAAGTAAAAAAAAAAAAAAAAAAAAAAACAGAAAAGAAAGAAAATCAACTCTATACGAGTTTCACCTATTGCGGCGTATTTAAAGAAAATCGCTCGCGGTTATTCGCGCAACGGGAAAATAATATTTTACGGCCCGGCTGTGTCGTGCCAAATCGACTGTGTAAAAACACATCGTTAACCGAGTACAAACGCACGCGACACGCGACACAAATATTCGATCGTCGTTTTTTTTATATATATATAAAAAAATAAATAAAAAAGTAAAACGATACCGCATCCCGTCCTAGTGGCGTGCAGAGTAAAATGCCATATCGGTTTTCAATCCGACCAGATTACTGCCGTACGGACGTACACGTTTTACGATCCGCGCACTCTTCGCAACGATATTTTATAAATTTATTATATTACTCGAAATCGCGCCCGCGTACGGGTTCGTTAAATTGAATTTCATTAAACAAAAAAAAAAAACGAAAAAATCTACGGCTCCTCGTATGTCTTTTTATCGCGCCGTTTACAGCTACTGTAATGGCGGGAATGAAATATAGAGGCGATTCTATTACTCCGCAACATTTCAACGAGAAAGAAAACTCTCGTAATAACAATATACCCGTTTTGTCGCGCGATTCCGTTCTCTCTCCTCCGAACGTTACGAACACCATATGTCAGAAATTCGTATTCCAAAAATAACGAAGATTTCGAATTTTGTTCACGGGTTTTCGTGCCTTCCAAAAAATTTTGAATTTTTGAATTAATGACCGGAGCGCAACACGCGAAATATTTTTCTTCGGGGAAAAATAATACGTATCGAAATTTTGAACATTTTTACGAGGTTTAAGAATTCGTCTCGCGTATTTTCAAAATACAATCTTTCGAGACGGGTTAACACAAAACGTTATTGTACAAGCCGTAAATAAGTGTTGTCGAGTGAAATAATAATAATAACAATGGAATGAAAAAAGTGTAAATTATCTACGCATAATATATACATATATCGGTACATGTGGTTACATATTTGATGTAGTCGACGTCGATCGATTTCTCAATCAGGTACTGTGCACGAGCACTGACATTAGTTAAAACAGTAAACGAGTTGCAAAGACATTCATTATACTGAATACATAATTTACAACATTCGAATCAGACGAATCGTAATTACAAATCGTGCGAAAATAAAGTAGGTATACAGAACGAAATGTATGCATCCCGGGTTTCGTCGTCCTCGGTTTCGGACGAATTTTCGCAACGACCTCCGACCATAAGAGACGTAATACCCGTGCGAAAAAAACCTCGTTTATATATAAAATATATAATAATAAATATAATAAATAAATATATAATATTAATAAATATATAATATATGGAAAATTCGTGTTTAATCGACGTATAATTTTTATATCACTTTGCGTACAAACACTTCGCGTTTTGTATACGCGCACAATTATTATTATTATTATTATTATTTACAACATATAAACACGCGCTCGCTTGCGTGGTGTGTGTGTGAATGGAAATTGTATTACAAAATTAGAAAACCTAAGTAAATACTCCGCAAAACGTTCGTGCGTTATACGTTTTATAGAGTATATACACAAATTAAATATGTACATACGTTTACGAGGAGTAAACGTACGTGTGCATAATACGCGTATAAGTATAACACTATCTCCTACATATTATTATTATTATTTCTTAGCATAAACTTGGTTTAAAATTAAGAATATACGACGACGTAAATGCGCGTGGTGTGTATATATACACCGAGAAAACATAACATTTAAGAGAGAAAAAACCGGATTTGAATCAACAGCGTATTATTATAACCTATTATTATTATTATTATTATTATTATTATTATTATTATTATTATTATTATTATTAATCGGGTATGGGTATAAACGTTTAAACGGCGCGCGTTTACATTACGTGCCATATCGTTTCGCTCAACGTAGATTTATTTATTAATATTTTCGACGGGACGAGCCGTTGATTAATGAAACAGCACTAAGAGTTACCAAAAGAATTATACGTTGAATAAAGAGAAAAAAACCGTGTCTCGACTCGAACGGATAAAAGGAACGGTCGTTATTACGCGCGCGTGTAAGACGATAAGCATGGGAGAACCGCCGTTAAGAAAGTTACGAGAAGAGCGAGGAGTGTAAAAACGAGACGGGCATACGAGCAGATCGGGATTTTGAAATTCAAGAGAGTTAGAGGGGATTGCAGAAAGGATAGGGTAGAAGAGTAGGTCTGCAAGACATGAAATGTTCAGGATACGAAGAGAAAATAGTAATCGTGATGAGAACAGAGAATGTTGAATTCGTGTTATTTCTTTGCACTCGTTCGAGCGTAAGTACTTGGTGCGAGTATGACGGGTCACTTATTATTCTTATAAACATCCGTGCTCGACAAACGAATATTATAATCCGCCGGATAGAAATAATTGTTTCGACGAAGAAGCAATGGAAAACATTACAAATTTCTCGTCATAATTTTTCATCATTTTTTTTTTTTTTTTTTTTTGAAAATACTACGACTCTTCAAAATCGCTACATAGAGTTTTGACGAAAATCTACATCCTATACTAATCCCATACTCCAATATATAAATAGTTATACACTAAACGATATCTCCTGCGAATAATATTAGTTCTTCTGTGTATATCACTGTACGTGTCCGATATGTTTTTACTCGCATACTTCACTAAATATTTCGAAATGTTGACTTATTCTGGACGTTTTTATTTATTTATTTTTTTTATAATGATATATGTATTTTTAATTCAAAACATATAGTGTAAAAATCGTAAAACGTTTTTAGTAGAAGAAGTTTCTACGTTTTATTTTAAACTCCTTCTGCCCGTCTAGAGGGAAACTGACGCGATAACACGCAAGTATATAATATTATAGTTCATCGGAAAAGATAACGAGTAACATCGTCTTTACTAGCTTTTTGTTTTTTTTTGTACTCTGCAATTTCAACTGACAATTCGAGTTTTCTTCGATAATGTGATTTTCGTTGAATTCTTAAAAGTTGACTTTTAATCGACACGAGTGAATGAAGAACCGTTTGTTTTCAAAGCCAATTCAAACGAAAATACATCAGCACCGGCGCAACCAATGCAAATGTCATTTTGCGCGACACGAAATCACTACGAAAATCATGAAACACAGTTGGAAGGCGAAACAAATGGAACGCTCTCGTCGTCGTCGTTACGCTGCGGAGCGCATCATCGGCAAATGGACGACGTCCGCTCGCGTTCTGAACGATACAACGCGCGGGAATATTAAAATACGTTCAAAAAATAAAAACACACCCGTCAATCCCTGAACATCCGGCTCGCGGGGATGTTTCCTGCCAGCCCTGCTCGGACTGCGAAACCGATATTCAAAAATAAATGTTTTTTTTTTTTTTATAAAACACAAATGTGTTTGTGTGCGCGCCAATACCGTTTATTACATTATTATATAATATTATACGCCGTCGTCGGACAATCTAGATAAACGTTCTTTAATTTCCGGCGTCGAAGGTGAAAAGTTTTTCGTTTCGGAAAAAAAAAAATAACAATAATACAAATTTGACGAATATTATTTTTGTATAATTTTTTCTTTTTTTTTTTCGACGGCCCCCCGCGCAGCAACGGCAACGGCGTTTTTTTCGCCGTCGTATACCTACGATAATAACGGGAAGAGAGATGAAAAGAATCGACTCTTGGACGTCGACAGCGGGTGGGATTCGTAAATTTACGTTTAATAAAATAACATAACACCGCGTTGAAAATAACAACAGTCGTTGAAAGTTTACTTTCTTCCCCCAAACGATCTCTAATCGTCGGTGATCGGTAACCGTGTGTGTGGACCGTGAAGACACGCATGAGATAACCGAAATCGCGTTGTGGAAACGTGCAGATTTTCGTCGCTATAAGGATACCGTAATGGTCGCAGTGAAATTGTCCATAATAAAATTAAACAATCATTCGTATTCGACGTTTTTTTTTTTTTTTTAACTTAGGAAGTTTTCTCGACGAGCTTCCGGAATCGACAAAATGACGCGATCGTTCGTTCTCCCGCTATCCACAGGCACTCGTGAATTCTTCTCGTCTCCCTCGAACCAAGTGACGTCTAAGAAACACGTTTTTATTTTAAATCATACGGTTTAAGAGTGCTGAAGGCAGTGGCGTGTTTAGGATTTCTTCGAAGGAGGAGACGATAAAAAAAGAAAAAATTAAATTTCTCTACCCGCTCGAAATACGCAAGCGTAATATCGATTTTTAATTACTACGTATTTTATAATAATAATTATTATTATTATTTTATAATAATTTTTACAATAATTCTAGGCGCTTATTAGGCTTTCTCGTCGACTGTTTCTCCTCGACATCCGATTTAATGTTATTACACGGACCGGATAGCGTTACAAGCCGCTCCGTTCAGACTGTTATAAAATCAAAATAATAATTTAAATCGATTACTGAATACGAAAAATATTTCGTAACAACTAGTACAATACGTGAAAAAAACACGTGTTTTCAATTATATATATATTTTTTTTTTAATTATATATATATACGTACGTTAAATTGTGCGTTCGCAATAGTACAGAAAAGTAATCCTAACGTTTTCCAGTAATAAAATTGTATCGTTTTATTAAATGCGATAACCGTGTGCATAGAATATGTTGAAAAAGAAAGCCAAAGGTGAAAAAAACTCGTCTCCCTAATGTGCCCCGTCCAATAAATACGCCACTGGCCGAACGAATAATGTTATACGAATAAGACGTCTACAGAACGGACGGCGAGTTTCAAAAGACGTTTCGCGGACAACGGACAAGAAGATTATAGATGAGTTGATCCGACGGACAGTACTTCGGAAAAAAGTGAATTAGAAAAAAAAAATTCAATTTTGTCATTACCGCACCGGAACGCGCGTATTATGTGTTATAATCACGTTAAACGGTCGAAAATAACAAATTTATATATATATCTCGCTGAATCTGACCACAATACCCGTAATCATCGCGCGCAATAATAAAATACGCGCGTTAAACGGAAAGATATAAGCGTTTATATGAAATGAAAAAATATGTATTTATACGCGACGCGATAATTCGATTGGCCGAGAAAAAAAGAAAGTTTTATACTCCGCTCGTTTGCCGAGAAAATCGACGGGGGGAGGGGGATGAGAATCGCGACAATAAAATTCGTACAATATAATAAATAATATACGCTCCGTGTATTACAGCGTTTGTGCAGAGAAATATGAGATTACACTTGAGACATCAGCGGTTTTTAAAAAGACCGTCCGGAAAAATGTTTTCCAAAGTTTGTACGAAAACGGGCGGACGGAGGGCGGAGGCAAATAGAAAAAAATATGTTTCGAATAAATATTGTATATACATATATATATATCGGTTTTGTATACGGCCAAAAACTTACTTGCGGTTTATCAAAAGACCGGAAAACTTTCGATCAATACTAACAATTTGTCGGAATAACGCCCGTGTGTGTGTGTGTGTGTCTGTTATTATGTAGTACGACGGAGAAATCGCTGAAAAACGCGCGCGTAATTTGAAATTCGCGTGCGAATTGAATCATAAACGGGAGAAGAGAATAAAATAGCGGTTTCAAAACGCGCCTCACTCGTCCTACGCACGGATTCAGTTTATATAATATTATGTAGCGTTTGAATTGGGAAAAAATTAGTGTACAAAATGGGGACGTAAATGTGTAAATTAAAAATTTCCCTTCCAAGACGAAACGTCTCGGCGTAAAATCGTCGAGGGATTTGCCCGTCTCGCCCAAATCCGAACACATTTTGTTTTTCGATAAAACGTAAATAATAATTTTTGTTTTATTCTTTTTTATCGACAACATTTATAATAGTATTTATGATTTAAAATAGACGATATGAATAAATATGCACTGCATAGCGGTCTCGTTTTAGGCGCGATTTATTGTTGCGCAACAACAAACGATGTTACGTTTAAAAATGTATAAAAGTTATTTATAAAATTTAAACCGTGATTTCTGCGGACCATATGGTCCATATGGATTCGGCGGACTGTGATTTAAACGTAATTTCATCTTAAATGGACAAAGGATACGGGGTTTCTTACGAGCACACTGTCCTCCAACCGTATTTGTCGACTGCGTTATAAAGTCGGTGTTTACCGACGAAAAAATCAGAATTTAAAAAAAAATCTGTATAATATAAGATCGAAATCGTACAATCAAATTATTCGGTGTTAAAAATTCATTTTCCAGTTCGTACGATAAATCTCGTGAAAACGATACTATCAAAATTATCCGCTATAGCTGACATACCAAATTGCAAAACATAACCTAATCTAACCGATTGTGTCTGGTTTTATTATTATTGAACTCGTATATTTATTTTTAGATATATATAATCTTTTACCACGTTATTGTATTTGTAATATTCAAATTAAAAAAAAAAAAAATTGATTTTTAAAACCAAAACCGATAAAAAATTGTTACGATTCCTATATATAACAAATATTTACAAACGCGTATGATGCTGTTATATAGAATAAAACATTATATGAATATAGTATTCGACTCGCGGTGACACAATAGTAATACATAAGTGTAGAGATGTCTATAAAAAGAAAAATACGTTTTAGCTACCACACAGCGATTTTTCGAAAAAATGTCTGTACTAAAGTTCCCCGCACCCATCATTTATTCATATTCGAATATACGCGCACGTCTGTATACAAATATAGAGAATTTTTCTTTTCTTTAACGAAATCAATTCGTTATCGACCCTGGACGGCCACGAGAACGTGCGCAAAATACGACATTATCGAATACTTTTTAAAAGTATATTCATAGTACCATATTCTCAAATATTTTCCAATAAAAATTCAAAAACAAATTATATCTCAAATCTAGTTGATAATTTTACAGAAAAAGAAATCGTTTTATTTTTCCGCAAGTTCTCTGGGGGGGGGGGTTAGGTTTCAATCGCGTACAAATATAGGAAGACAGATTATGTGACTCGATTGATTCCTGAATATTCTCACGATATCTTTCTACGGGATGGTGATATTTTTTTAACACGGATACTTCATACGTTTTAGGGTTCGGGATCGTTTCAAAATTTTCCTCGTCTATTCAATAAAACCATTTTCGTGACTATTTTTTCCAAAGACCATTTGGTGATGTGCACATAGTAATAAAATCCTGCACTACTGCAGTAAGTATATATTGTACTAAACGACTGGATTTTCAGTTTATCGTATAATATTACTCGCATACTCCACAAAATTTGCTCGAAGCCAAAAAAAAATTGTTTTTAAATATAGACATAAAATGTCGAATATCTTTAGAAACTTTGTTCGTTCGGTTAACGAGAAAAATTAATAATAATAATAATAATAATAATAATAATAATAATAATAATAATAATAATAATAATAATAGGTTATTATTATTAAATATTGGCTCGTTTTAGTCAAACGCGACCGTTCAAATATAAATAAATCATATCATTTTGTTGACCGGTGAGAATGACGTTTGACACCGCGGAACGATGAAAGAATATGGCTGACGGACGATGTTTTCGGTGTTATAATATAATATTATATAATAATCGATTTTTATATAACAATCAACGGTGTTACGTGTATATAGTATAAAAGCTATTTATAAAATTTAAACGTTATTATTTTACGAGCCAGCCGGTCCAGAAAGGTCCGTGCTGTGATCTAAACGTAATTTAACTTTAATGGGTAAAGGATACAAAACATTTGAATAAATGACAAAACCTATTTTTTATATAATTTAGATTCAGAACGAACAATATAATATATATATATATATTGTTTTTCCGCCAATACAAAATGAATGCGGAACGTTAGATTACTTCTGCGGCCGAACGCAATATTGAAAAACTTACACGAGTAAGTTCGGCAGACGATTCCCCACGGGCAAACTGTCCTCCAACCGTCTCTGTCGATTACGTTATAAAAACCGTGTTTACAAAGAAGAAAATCGGAATTTGAAAAAAACATTTTTATATCGGATAGGAATCGTACATTAAAATTATACCGTGTTTAAAACGTATTTTCAAGTCCGTGCGATAAATCGCGTGAAAACGGTAACATCAAAATTGTCGGCTATAGCTGACATGCCAAACTGCAAAACCTAACCTAAACTAAACCTAACTAATTGTTTTCGGGTTTTTTTTTTTATTTATTAAACTCGTATATTTATTTTTTATCGCGAGTTTTTTTTTTTAACACTCTATTGATTGCGATTATTGAAAATACGCGAGCAGTTGTAAATCGTCTAATGATAATATTTACTCCGAGGTTCAACTCATATGTTTTGGCAAACTCCCTCCAAAAAATCGTTCTCACCTACTGCCGGGGTCAACGTAGGCATTCGGTCGTAATCGTTTGCGCCACGGCACCAGTACAGTCAACGCTTTAAAATAAAACGGTCTGAAGACGACGTTTTCTTGTCATCTCTCGCAACACAACGATCCGACGTAATATTTTTGTACAAATCCAATCCAAACGAATCTACACTGCGAATGGTGGTCGGTCGACAATACGACGATGAACTTTGCCGCGAGATCATTGCGACGTTGTGTTGCCTGCGCGCTGATCGCACGTCACGCGACAGGTACGTCGGAAAAATATTCATTCATTTATTTTTGGCGTCTTGACAATAACAGGTGTTAATATTCGTATATTGTGAAATTTCTAATGAAAAAAAGAATTCAATGCAAAATATTGTTCCGCGCAAAAACGTTTCATTTATTTCGCCCGTTGAAATACCAATCGTCACGAATTAAACGCGTGCATTACACGAACACACGACAGTCGATGTTTTATTCGAAAATTTTAATCGACTTTTATTATATACGAGTATATATATGTATGTATATTTATATGGGAAAACGAAAACCAAACGTATAAACTCTTTTCAGATTATTATTATTATTATCCTTTATTTTATAAAACAACGAAACGGACTTTTTAAAAATCGTTTCGTTTAACTCCGAGCACGGGGCGCAACAACGATCAAAACGCGCCAACAATATAATTATTGTATGGGCGACTTTTGAGGTGTCTGAAACGTCACCTATATGTACAGAGTATTCAAAACGATCTGTTGTCGAATACGAACGTTTTAAATAATTACATTCGCAGCTGAGTATTGCGCCGACGTTCCCGATAAAACAGCGACACTAATACGAGTATACGCGTTTTGCGAACACTTTTTTAAGTTTTCGTAAACGCAACGAATAGACACTCGCGTTATTCCCGTTATGACTCGAGAACGGTTTATAAACACGACGCCCGCGATAAATACTCGCGATAACTCACGGTATTCATATTTTCAATAAATATATATGCTCGTCTTCAATAAATGAGATCGGATGACTTTTAACTGTTTTCCATGTGATGTTTGAATTTATTTCTAATTAAGTTTTTTTTTTTTTTTTTTTTCAATTCGTTTAGAACTCGTTGAGATCTCTGAACAATTATTATTATTATTATTATTATTATTGTTACCGCAACTTTTTCCAGTTTTTTACATATTTTTTCCCCGTGTTTTTTTTTTTTATGTTCGCAATGCTTATTCAAGAGTTCTAACGAAAACGCAAAATATTTATAGAATAATTTAGGAATCCATTCGAGTACTTTTATACTTCAAGCGAATCACACAGTAATTTCTCGGCCAAGTATCGTTCTTAACGCGAATTTTATGTTGTTAAAAAAAAAATGCCTACGGTATACTAATGAAATGAACAGGGTAAAGCGATCGTACAGCTACTATTACACATAATCATCGACTGACGGCCCTGGACAACAATTCAATTTCTTTTTTCCCCAACCTGATCCAACAACGCAGTAATCGCTTTGTTTCTCGTACGATTCCGCAGTCGCTTCGGCAACGACTCCAGAACGACAGTACTCGGAACGTACCGCCGTCGCGACGACCGTCAATGACGCGAATTCGTCACAAATCGTGATGGGCAACGAGACGTCCGCAGGAGTGGTCAATGACAGACTCAGATCAGGAAAATCTTGAAAAACTCGCAGCCACGGGATCCGCCGGCGGAGACTTCCCGGGCGCTCCGATTTCCGACCCGTGCTGTCCGTACCGTGCAAAACGAAACACTACGCCGTCGTCACCTCCCAAATAGATTTCACAGAAATTACCGTACACGGGACTGTCCGAGTTCAAATCGGACCGTGTCGACGCGGATTTGGACGCGATGAAAGTAATCAGTTTCTATTCAGTATCATTTATTTTTATTTACTCAAAAATTTATGAGATCGCCGCAAAACAAAAAAAAAATACGCACATATATATATATATATATATGTATATACATAAGTAGTTACTCATTAGTAGTAACTAATAACTAATACTACTTATAAGTACTCCTTTTTACTAATACCCCTTTTTAACTTGACTCTTATTATCGTTAACTATTATAACACTGACTTAATGCGAGCATTGAAATAACTACTAAATCTTGTTTTTCTAGATAAATTATTACGAAATGATAAATAATAATTTTAAACAACGAATTCGATACGAATATCGCATGTCGAACGAAACATACGCTATGTGTGCACATCTTCTTACCCTCTTTACGATAATAAAAGCCTAATTAAAAAAACAAAAAAAAAACCGGCAATGGAAACAAAGTTTTCTGATAACATTAAGCTGATAACATATAATTTTTAATACTCTGCTACGGTACGAAGAAACGTTTAATCTCGTTAAGAATGCACGTTGTTGTTCTTATTAGTAAATTCGTCAAATATATGAATAGTCCAATATACATCGAATTGTAATCGCTATACGCTTTTAACAATAATTATTACATGACTTATTACACGTTTGTTTTAATATAAATCGACATGATCAAACACAACACAACACGATATTAAGTAGGGGGAATAAAACGTAAATAAAACGAACGGCTTTCCCAGAAAATCAAATACTTTCCCGATTTAAAAAAAATATAGAATATATTGTGAGTACATATTTCATAATGTATTAACTCTGAACGGGACGTTGTGTATTCTTATGAAAAGTGATTTTTTTCTTTTAAATACAATACAATAAACGTTATTATTATATTATCAAACACTAAAGGAAAAATGTTGTATGAGATTGTCATTCGCGAATAGAACGTCCGAATATTTTATTTTCAATGGTAAAAAAATGCATACGAGTCTCGCGCACTGATCGAGTGTAATATTAGAAAATTTATCGATACGTTCCAAGGATCAAAAAAAATTTGCTTTTTAAACAAACCTTTAGAATTTATCCCGAGTACTGGAATATTCGTGAATTCGTTATGCGTGTGTATTCGGTCACCGGTGGCGACGGTTAGGTCGGTCGAGAATTCCAACAAAAAAAATAAATAAATAAAACCTTTGGCAACGAACAACCGCGCGAGTCCCGGATCGACGACAAAACGCCACCGTATACCGTTTACTCGAGTATATAAAGGCGCGGCACGTCCCTTTGAAATTTTGTAAAAGCTGCAACACTTCGTCCTGTCTTTATAGGTTCTGCCCTGTGTTTTACACACAATATACACGCATATTCGATTACACACATTCCTGTAAATGTTCAATCGAATACGTATCGGCGGCGCATGCACAATAATAATATTACTGTTACGTCTACATAAATAATCAGTGGTTATGGCGAGGAGGGGGCCCTTATTGATTTAACTCGTGTTTACCGTCCCTTTTTTACTTTAAATTCCTTGGTATTTGTACGAATATTTATTTAATTATAATTATTGTAAATGCGTTAAGAGTTTAAACAAAATGCGAAAATTATTTTTGTGTATAACGCAAAAGTGGTAAAGAATGATAAAACTATTAATAAATTAATAGTCGATAGCCGTATGTAAATGTTCCTCAAAAAAAGATACGAAATATAATTTGAAACATACAGTTCCTAACACAGCTATAACCTAACCGCGCGGGTTTGTGTTCACAGGTGAACGTACAAATGCAAAACATCGAGAAACCGTGTATAATTGGCACCTGCGCGTTCCGGTCGTGGGTCTTGCATAGAACGAAGGGCTCGTTCAACGTGACGCTGATGGACTCGGACGCTAACGGGACGGCGGTACTGGTGGCCGCCGACGATGACGGAAATCTGCGGGTCGAAGAGTTGCAGATGAAAGTGCGGTTCAGGGATAGTGTGGCGGAATTCAAGAACCTCCGACTGACTGCGACCATGCAATGGTGTAAAAGATACACGGAGAGGTTGCAACCTGCCCTCTTAACCTCCTCCCCAAAAAAAAAATAGTTCGCGCTATTTAAAATGTTGAAATCGTATTTCGTTGATTGGAATAAAAGTATTGCAATATTAGCGAATTTCGGTGCATATTACAATAAATATTATATTACCATAAAATAATAAGAATCTCGAGCGTTATTGCAAAATGTATGAGAATATAATATATTCTCATATATATATATATATATATATATATAAGATATATAAATAATTGTTAAGAAATATCGATTTTTGTTTTTTTATTTCCTCATAGAATGGAGGCGACGAAAATCTGTACGAGAAAATTCGATAGTTTCCACAAACTTGTAAACATCGTAGTTTCTTAAACGCTATTATAACTCTTGAAAAAATGTACTATCCGTATAAGAACCGTATAGAATATAAATGGCGGAAGACGTTTTACGCGCAATACGATCAACGAGTTAGGTAATTTTTGTAATATCATGGGATTCTTTCATTAAAAAAAAAAAAAAAAATTACTTAACGGGACTCGCACTTTACACGCTTTCGTACATCTTACGGACAATATAGGCAAAACATATCATTCCGCAATAATATTCAAATGCTATGTGTAATTTATAAAAAAAAAAAAAAATCGCGCCGTATTGTTTGACATTTTTAACATCTTTTTGTTAAATAACAGTACAGTGGCGTATTTTCGGAAAAAAAATGTCTGTGGAGTGCGAGGGGCAGTCCATAGTCTATTCGTAACTGTATAATATAATCTATATAAGTGATATTTTACACCTCTAGAAATTGTTTCGGAGGAGGTGTATTTAAATACATTATAATAATATGTATAAAGGTGCGTCCACACCTGACAAAAGTTTGGGAAAACGTCGTTTGCCAAACGTTTGTCGAACATTTTATCATGACAACATTATCATTTGTTCGTGATTTAGTCGTTCGCTACATGTTTTCCAACAGTAGTGACCGTGTCAGATTTAGAACAAGTCGCATGCTGCGTTGGCGCTGCTACGTTTGTTATAATGCGTAATAACGTAAAAAAAAAAAATTAAAAACAAAATAAGGTGGCGGGAAAGACAACTTTTTCGGCGAAGAAAGACTTTTATAAGCGCGATATTATCATCTCCCTATAGTCTGGAATACCGCACAATAAATAGTACGAGTTGTTTGAATAGACTGTCACTCTTACTCGTATAATATTCAAATATATTATTTAACACTTAATATATTTTATCGTTTAAAACTATTTTAATTACTTACAATTAAATGTATAATTATTTAAACATCGGTACACAAGTACAAACACACATGCAAAGTGTTCGTTTAATAAGCGAACATTTTCGTTTTGAATATTTGACAAACAAATCGGTTTGGAAACACGTACAACATCAAACGAACGTTTTTTTTTTTTTTTTTTTTTTTCTAATTGTTTGTTAGGTGTGGACGCAGCTTTAGATTTTACGTGACATTTTTTTACAAGCCACTCATTTGTATTTTATACAGCTCTATAAAGTGATAACAACAAATAGCCTTTTTTTTCTTCGCGGATAAATCATTATCACAAAGGCGCCTTTTATCGCACTTTACCGCGAAACCATAGTCACGACGACACGCGATTAAACATTTTTATGTCGTATAATTTTTATAATCATATAATTCTACGCTGCAGAATTTTATCTGAATTTTTTTTTTTTTTTTTTGGCTCTGGGGGTTCTGAAAACATATAACCTCTTCTTATCATTATATTTTTTGTACTTTTTCACGCGCATTATTATTATTAATTATTTATTTAATACATTATAAGCGCACGGCACACACGTACACACGCGTTATCTGTGTATTTCTGTGCGCGCAAACGCCGTACGACGACGTGTTATTTCAACGTTATAATATAAATAATAATAATAAATTAATGAACGTTATTATTGTTATACGTATAATATTATATTAATAATAATAATAATAATAACAATAATAATAATAATAATAATAATAATAATAATAATAATAATAATAATAATAATAATAATAATAATAATAATAATAATAATAATAATAATAATAATAATAATGACAATACAATAATCCATTTTGGACCGACGATTGAATGTAAAGACGGAGTCGAGCACACGTGACCGGGGTCAACAGGGCATTTCGTCGCGTATCGCGGGACGACGAATCCCCCTCTCCGCCAGCGCAAATTCGTTCGTTCCCAGCAGCAACGGCGACGGCGGCAACGGTCAGCACAAAATATAATATTTTATAACGCCGTCGTAAGCCGCGTATTGTTACAACGTATCCCCGGAGCGTCGTCCGGTCCGTCCCGGCGGCAATGTTTTTATTTTCACATCGCCGACACAACGACGACAACCGTCCGCGACACGCCCCGGCCCCGCCGCCGACGTTTTATCGTATTCGTAAAAATTTCCACGATTTTTACACCCGATAAATAATACCGTTTTTTCTTTTCCTTTTTTTCGCCGTTTTTTTTTACTCGACAAAACCGATATTACACGATGAACCGTCGCGAGTTGTTGGCGATATTGTTGTGTTGCGCGTTCACCGCACGTTATTCGACAGGTACGTAACATTTTTTTGTTTTTTTTTTGCCGTGCTCAACCGCTCAGTCCGTGATTAGGTATTTATGGGAATGGAGGAAACGGGCCCGGGCGTCACGTTTTTTGGTGGGAGGGGAGGCAAGGCGAAACAGTTTTTTAAGGGTTTTATGCGAATAATTGTTTCACTCTTACTCGTTTTTAAAATATTCGATGTTTTTTCTTTCTTTTTTTTTTTTTGTCACGATTTGGAAAAAACCGTATACGATTGGACACAAGTTTTCAGTAGCCAATTTTTGGCACGTCAATAGAGCTTGACAACAAATTATTATGAGAGAAATACCCTTCGCACATAACTTTTCATCGTCACATTATTATTATTATTATCATTATTATTATTATTATTATTATTATTATTATTATTATTATTATTATTATTATTATTATTATTGTTATTATTATTATTATTATTATTATTATTATTATTATTATTATTATTATTATTATTATTATTATTATTATTATTATTATTATTATTATTATTATTATTATTATTATTATTATTGTTATTATTATTATTGAACGAACCTATTTTGTCAACGAAAAAACAAAAACACAAACGCGGTTGTCTGATACATAGTTGACCTAAACCCATTCAATTGCCGTCCTTAACCAGCGTTAATTATTATTTATTATTTCTCGGTTTATTATTGAACGAAAAAAATATTGCGCTGCAAATTCGCGTACCGAATGAAGTGTATTTTATACGCAAGGAAACGTTAAACCGCGTTCTTGTTGCTACGCGCAAAGTGAAGGTAAATCAGCCAAATTTTCAAGTCGATTCATACGATAATATACCAGGTAAACGATCATCGCGATTTCTAACAATACGTCCATATCTCTTTGCCTTCTTCTACGTCTCGAAAACGATTATTATGTAAAAATATATTAATTCGCCATTTTGGTGACGGACCTCTGAATACGAGCTGGGGCCGGAGTTGAACTGGACCGACACTTGTTATATACGCACTGTACGGAGATGATCTTCGCGTCGACCGAAGTGGAATGTATTTTCTCCCTCTCAACGCACACGGAAACATATGGCAGAATAGACGACTTCCAACGTACCGATCGATGGGGTAATGGCGTGATTTTGACAACGGATTTGAATTCTTGTCGTTGAAGTCTATTCGACTCTTCCGCGTTTCTAATTCCCATCACAAAACCCTCCAAAATTAATCGAACTAAAAACTGAAATTTGAATACTCGGTTTTTGAAGATCTTAAGACAAAACGAAATAAATAAATAAATTGGTCAAAAGGGGCGAAAGTCGATCTGTGACGAAAATTCACGACGATTTCAAAATCCGTTTTGCTGAATCCTAGATCACATCGCCAGATCAATAGCGTCAAAAGTCACAGGTTTTGTTTTTGTTTTTTTTATATATATAATTATTATCCATTTAATGGTACATTTGATACTTCACTGACGCAATTCACTGATGCAACAGGTAATCCAGAAAACATTCTCGGTGCAATTTATTGACGAACGCCGAATGGAAAATAGAAAACGTCCATTTCACTGTATAAATGTTATGCGCGCGCGAGACAAAATGCATACACGACACGCATAAAACGCGATATCGTACGATTGAATAATAATCGTGAAATATTATATACACGACATAATATTTTATTTACGCAAGAAATATATTATATTATAATTTCGATGGAAAACCTCTCGGTTTTGAATTACGCGTGCATATTGCATATTTAAATGTGAGAGAAATAACGAATAATTTCGACACGGATGTGTTGTAAGGGAGGAAGAAAAACGCTAAAATTTAGATGCACGCTACACAAAAGAAAAAAAAACGAAATAAAATCGGAAAACGCGAGTAATAAAATTTTGCGTTTAGATTCCCCGTTGGGACATTTATATAAATATTATTTTGACTCTTTAAATTATTCGAGAGGGGAAAAAAAAATTCTAGAAAATAATAATTTTTTTTTTCTGACTTGAGCGCTCGATTACGCTCGATTATTTATTATAATAACATACGTCCCCGAGAGCTTTTCAAAATATTCGATTTCTCGTATACGTCGCATTTCGCAATTGCGCATTACTATTATTACAAACCGCCGCCGTTGCCGGTTAGGTAACGTTCACACGGCATACATCTGACCGCTATTATTATTCGTACTCATATACCGCGGTACAAGCGATATATTATATTGTAATATTTATAACGTCCTTGTCATCGTTGTCGCCATATTATAATGTACGACACGTTTGTGGTTAGTTCGCTAACCGCTAATCGATCACTGCAGTACCTCTATATGTACTTGCAGTGACGCAGATACGATTTTTTTTCCCGGATGGGATGGAGTTTCAAAGGAACAGTGAAAACAAAGAAATAACAATCATTGGCGGCTTTTGTAATGTAATGTAAGAAATGACAAGTGGAAAATGCCGTTAATATCCAGGTCTGGGAAAATTATATAAATATATATAGTTGAAATTATTAGGTACTATCAATGTTCGACAGCAGTTTGGGTGCCTCCAAAAACTCTCTCGCTACGGCGAGACATGAGCTCGGAAGAAAAATTAGAACGTCGAAGGATTCGAGAAAACGCTTTTTTTTTCCATCGAACGTTCATTTACTTTTCAAGCCGTACAAACACCTACACGCCTGTATGGAGTCAACCGCTCTGTTGCCCATACAGTAGTCCTTAAGATAAGTCTACAGTCAATCTCGTCCATTCTTCGTACACGCCCTCGCTTTGCGATCGCCGCTTTACGTGTATCGTCCGTGTAAAACGGATCAGTGGTGATTGTGTAAATTTGTGTGTGCGCTAAAAAATAAAAACAAACAAATATGTACGCATCAAAATTGAATTTACAAACGAATATTTAAAATTACGAATACGAATAATAATAATTTATATACAAAATTCGTTTATAACTTATTTATATTTAATTATTTTTTTTTTGTTTTTTTTTTTCGTTTTTCAATGGAAATTAATTGCCAATGATCTTAATCACTCAATCAAACTTGGTATTTGATCTACATTTTACAAATTCTACGATTGTGGTTATATAATACAAAAATATAATAATTTGTACAGTTCAAAGTAATGTGTTTAATCCGATTTACGTTATTATAATATATTATAATTAGCGTGTGTTTATAAGAAACAAAATTGTTGTCTGATGACGGATAAATATCGAATGTTATTGCGTACGTTAATAATAAACGCTATATAAATGCTTAGCATAGTGTTTCCACAGACCACGTCAATGGTCTCCCCGCCATCCTGCAATCATTATCATCTATGAATACGATATCGAATCGAGTCTTCTTTGAAGCGAGCGCTCCTATCAAGAAATTACCCATGTAAATTACCGAACATTATATTATTGTTATCATTATAACGTTTTTCATATGTTATATATATATATATATATATTCAATTGATTCTTATAATTAGATATATACACTGATATAATTGCAATAGAAATTGTAAATCATATTATAGAAAAAAAGCATTTTTCTTATATTTCTTTTTATTCGGGCGACACTATGTGGGTATATACAACCGATTTATTAAAAAAAATGTTACATATTGATGAACATTATGCGCGTACAAGCTCCCCGAGTTTAGAAAATTATTTCTTTAGACATACGAGTATATTACCACGGATTGAGGACGGGGTTGTGTTTAAAATGTTTACCCGGGCACTTAATCGTAGACAGACACTGATTGTATCCATTTTCAAACCATACCGTTAACACGAAGAATCGACAGTTTTATAAAAACAAAAAAAATAAAATAAAATAAACGTTTGTTACAGTAATTATTATTATTATAACTAAGATTTGCATATTACGTTATTCTGTATTCTTCCGATTTATAGTCGACCAACGATATACAACGACGAGTTTTGAAAACCAAATTCTTTAAGCGTATATTTTATCGATTTTGGTGTAAAAATAAAATTGGTTATTTTTTTTAATATTTTATAATATTAATACGTTTTTATTTCTATTAGCGAAATAATTATTCGATGATATTCTTTTCCCCGTCAATACAATGTTGTAGAAAACATACGTTATTTTATTCGGCACTTATATAGGACAAATAAACAGCTATAAACGATAATGACATAATACAGATGCGTAATATTTGTATATATATATATATATATATATATATATAAGCCCGACAAAATGGCCTTTATTAACGTCCGTTAATTTGATTTATAACATATGGTTATAATTAAATTACTAATGGCTGTTAATTATTTTACAGTTTAAATTATTTCATTTAAAAAAAAATTGTTATTTCGTATATTTTTCCATACGTATTCCGCATATAATTCCCACCGGTTTTTCATTACGTTCATTTTTTTTTTCGTGCGTATCTTAGCTCTTGTGACTTTCGATGAGCCTCAGTATTATTACCAATAATCGTCAAAAAAAAAAAAAAAAATTCTCATTATTAACCGCCAAAAAATCACCGAAATCGAATTTATTACGAAAATCGCAAATTACTTATTAAATTAGACTCCATAAAATCGTTTACAAAAATACGAATATATATATATATGTATATAATGCTGCGTTATTTTGTGAAATTTTAAACACTATTTTATACTTGTTTATTCGTCGAGTGAACGGTTAAGAAAAAAAAAAAAAAACGTCACACTGGCCGATTCTCTTCACTACAAAAAAAAACATAAGTACGCATGTTATAATTTGAAGAAGATACTGCGATTATTGCGCGAATCGGACGAATATAAATTGAAATATAATTTTAGACGCGCGTAAATCGTTCTCGAATGTCTCGACCGCTACGATTATTTTGTTTTATTCGAGTTAAAAAAAAAAAAAATATTAATACACGTCCGTGTGGTTCGTGGAATATAATATAACGGTTCGATTTAATTTGAAATATAGTCGTTTTATATATATATATATGTAAAAAAAATAATATTATATAAAAAAAACCGTCAATAAATCGTCCGCGCGCGCGATAAGGCTTTACTACAGCAGCAGCCAGCTAACCTGCAGCAATGACGACGAATAATAATTCGATTTCGAAACGTGTCAGTTTTGTAAATCTGATTTAACGATAATTTAAAAACTTAAAACGATATTTCTTGTTTATAACGATATTATATATATATATATATTTACATATATAATAGGTGAACGATTTTCATTTTAATTGCACGATATTTATTATACGGCAAATAGCCGGCTATACAACGTCGTCGTCGTCGCAAAATATATTGTATTAACGTATACATTTAATATAAATGCGTAGAATTGTAGAATTTCGAAGACGAAAAGAATCCGAGGAAAATATTTTATTCTACGTACAATATCGTTTTTTTTTTTTTTTTTTTTTTTTAAATTTAAACACTTTGCCCGTTAATAAAATAAAATATCGTCGCGAATAACTTTTACATATTATTATGTATATGGATAACGGTTCGTTTTTAAATTTTAAAACTTTAATCGTCGTGAATTATTGCATATATTTCTTTATATCCGACCATAGCGATACGGGTATAAGGAAATGAAATTTAAACCTGTAGTTTTACAATATATATTTTCGAAATTTTATAAAACGATAAAAAAGAAATGTATGCAAGAAAAATCATAACATGCGCGAGACAATGTGTTAAATGTATTGCGCAATGAGAGGAGAAATCTCTATAAACTGTATACCATGTATATATATAAATACGTTTTGCTTCTATTTTTATACATATAAACAGTAAACATTAAAAAATACGTTTTCGAATGTCGCCTGCGCGAAAAGCGGGGAATTAACAGCCGCATTGGTAAACGTCGATCACACATTGGTAAACGCAAAATAATATAAAAAAATTTCCTATAATTCCGATATATGTAAATATGACGAATCGAGAAACGATTATTGTACTAAATGATTATTATAATAATATTTGTAATAATTAAACACTCGTACTTACGTATTATATAACGTTAAAAATCGTAATAAATTCGACATATAATCAAGAGTAATTATACGTTATATAATTATACTATAATGTTGTTGCATTTTCGACTGTTTTTCTACATACCGTTTGAGTTTGTCGCTAAATAATATTGATGAAATAATAATTATTCCCAGAGTGCATCGTGACGCGTTTACGCAAGTATCCGATCAGCTTTCGAGTGCGTTTCGCAATTTTCTTTTTGAATTTTTCGTTGGAAATTATTTTTATTTTATTATTTTTTTTTTTTGCTATAACAACATCACCGTTGTTGGAACCGAATCGTAACGTATTGAAAAAAAAAGATTGTAAAATTATTCTTTGTTTTTTTTGTGGAAACATAAAACGGATCAGACATACGCGCGCTCTCGACGATTATCGAAATTCTTTTCCGGTTCCGTATTATTCCCGTCGTACAGTTTATTATCGAAATCCGTACGTCGAAACGTTAACTGTAATAATATAATGTCCGTCTTGCCGTTACAGCGGTTCGCGATCGCAACGGCCAGATATCGTTTATTGTTCGATATTATTTCATACAATATGAAAACGGTCCGAATAAAAATATGTCTTTCCTCGGCGGGATATTATTGGCTAGCCGCGATAAAGTTTCGCGCACACAAAGTCTCGTACGTTCTAAATGTACATATACATATATTATTTGCACAACAGTTGTTAACATAAATAATACACTACGAAAATTGCGTTCGATTGCGATCTATTATACATAATATATACTCGTAAATTTGGGACAATCGTGTATAGTGTATCTTGAAAACTTGACTTTGGAACGACTGTAAAAAATAATACGTATATTTATGGACGATACGCGTTCGAGTTGAATCGCGACTATTACGTATCTAAATACAATTTATTTTATAATGTAAAAAAAAAAAAAAAAATGTTCCCAATGAAACTATAAATGTCTACACCACCGCTGCACTGTTCACTGATGGTCGTTCAATAATTATTATTAAACAATATTGTTTGAAAAAAATGAAAAAAAATCCGCGTGTTTTTACGAAACGAAACTTTTCTTATATACGCTTTTCTTGTCACAATCGTCACTTTTCCCAACGATATTACAACTATTTTATTGTATGTATAAGCGCTGCGACGAACAGTCTTTGAACCACAAACGTCCTCGTTGTTCTGCGGAACTTCTTCGCTACGCGTAACGCCTCATTTCCGGCAATGGACTACAAAAAACTGTTTTATTCTCTGATTTAACCGTCGGGTTCAGCGTAAACTTCGACATGTCATTCACGGACAAATCTTGGGGAAATCTTTTTGAAATTTCGTTCAATATCACATATGATAACTACAGCGCTACGATTTATTAGCCCTTTACGTATTGTAGAATTACCTAACAAAACTGGTATCTCGGCACGCGCTGACAAAGCGTGTCTCCGAGTGGATAAATTGTCTAAGTCTACTTCGTGCACAGTGTCTATTTAAATTAAAACGCTATTGTTATTACACAGAAATCGGGTTTTAAAAATCCACACGTGCGAGATTTCGTAAAAATATTCTATAATATTGAAATCGCGTGTTTCCGTTCAAAAATAGAAAATTCATTTACAAGGGACGACGATAAAAATATCAACATTCCGAAAGAATACGTAGAATGATTTTATCAAAATAATTATTATTTATACTC
Source organism: Chaetogeoica ovagalla (assembly GCA_032441825.1). Taxonomy (NCBI): domain Eukaryota; kingdom Metazoa; phylum Arthropoda; class Insecta; order Hemiptera; family Aphididae; genus Chaetogeoica; species Chaetogeoica ovagalla. The sequence continues at coordinate 9,851,445 of CM063736.1, forward strand.
CTATGAATATGTCACGTGACAATAACAAAAAAAAAAAAAAATCACTCACCGAATTTAATCCGTTTATAGTTTACACGCGATTTTACGAACCCTTCCTATTACAATTCCGAACAGAAATATTACAATTTTATAAAAAAAAAATTTTAAATATAAGCTCTCATCTATTGAAAAATCAAGAGAATGCGTAGACGCCTCTGTTTTTTTGTTTTTGCCCCAAACAAAACTGTGTACAGTAATCGCTTTTGTTTGTAATTTTAGTCGCTTCGCCGATAACTTCAGAAGTACAAGACAACAGTAGTACCGTCGCCGTTGTCGACGCAGAGCAAACCACCGTCAAACCGGTGGAGTCCTCTACTGCCGAGACGACGGTTCAAACGATCGAGCCCGTTACCGAGTCCACGGTTCCGATTGTCGCGGCAACCGAAACCATCACCGAGGCAACCGAAACCATTACCGAGGCAACCGAAACCATCACCGAGGCAACCGAAACCATCACTGAAGCAACCGAAACCATTACCGAGGCAACCGAAACCATTACCGAGGCAACCGAAATCATCACCGAGGCGACCGAAACCACTACCGCGGCAACAGAAACCACTACCGCGGCAACAGAAACTACTATAGCGGAGTCGACGAAAATCGTGATAGCCAACACGACCGCCGCAGAAGTGGTCAAGGACAAACTAAGCGAGCAAATCAGGAAAATCCTGAGACACTACCAGCGGCCGGATCCAACGGGCTTCCCGGGCGCTCCGATTCCCGACCCGCTGAGCATACCGCCCATGAAGAAATTCTTCGCCGCCACCGCCGAAATGACGTTTTACAATATGACCGTACACGGACTGTCCAAGTTCAAATTGCACCGTGTCGACACGGATTTGGATAAGATGCAAGTAAGAGCGTTTTTCGTTTCGTTTAATACATATCGTACACCCAAGGCATGGCCGACATACGAACTTAATAATTAATAATAATATAAAAAACAATTTTCGTTATTATTATGCCTATACAATAATAGTAGTTAGAAAAATGTTTAAACACCTAATTATTTTTTAACGCGAATTAAATAATTTTAATTTTCTTCGCGCGCAGAAAATACACAATAGCGTTTAACTCAAAACGAATTATGGTCTTTTTCTTTTACTCGCCCGTCGGCCTTGTATATTATATTTGTAATAATTTTGAGGAAATCGTTACGAGTACAAAGATCGATGTGTATAATGTGTAACGTCAGAAATAATACCGACTTAATACGCAATCGGTGACGTTCTCGGAATTTTTTTAAAGATATGATTACATCGTGTATGTGTGTGTGTGTGTGTGTGTGTGTGTGTGTGTGTGTGTGTGTGTGTGTGTGTGTGCAGTCATTATCAGTCATATCACTATTGTGCGTATAAGTTACATCCGAGTAAACAGAAAAAAAATGTCGATATTATTGTAATATATATTATATATTTAGACGATAATAATATGTATATGGCGCGACGTGATGTAACAACAAACAATATCTGTCGATATTAAAATATGTATAAAAAAAAGAAAAACGAAAATGCATTTATAAAACGTTAAAACGCTAAATAAATAAAAATAATAATAATAATATAGTGACAGTGGCGGATTTGAGAATTAAATGTCAATTTATTGATTCAATCAATTTGAATCAATTGTGATTTAAATAATAACGTACTATACGTGAGCGCTGTAAAGTATTGAGCACGCTAAACTTAAAATGAGAAGCTAATAGTGTATTATAACGAATATTTGTATCCTTTATAATTTTTGTTCGTCGTACGTGTTTAATCGTTAATATCAAAAAAATAATAATAAATACGAAAGAAATAATATTTTTTTGCAAAATCCAAAATATAAATAACAAATGACTTTTATTTTTTATTGTTGTTTGAAATTTACAAAATTATCGGGATCGTGATTTTTCAACGTCGCAGATGTTTTTCTATATTTATCCATACGAATTTCGAATACGCTTTTGATTAAATTATAATATTATCTATACAATGATAAAGCTGTTTTTTTTTAATATATTCAATTCTTAACGAGTTGAGTTTAAAAAAAAATGCTAAAAATTTGTTTTCAAAACGCTTATATCTTTTTAAAAATATGTAAAGATATTTAAAAAAAAAAATGGTTATGTATAGGTAATACTCATATTGTAATTTATTTTGTGTAAACATTTAGTTTCCGTATGTATGACTACTGGCAGTGTTCAGAACGAGGGAATTATTTTGATTAAAATCATAGGACTGTTGTAGCGTTCTCCTAAATGTTATCAGTGGCGCCCACACCTGACACCAAACCATAAGCGGCACTTATTTTTTAGACGAGTAAATGTAACGGATCCCGACAAATCCCGATAATGAATACAATCCGCAGTATAATGCAATTAAAATAATAATAATAATAATAAAAAATTACAATATTTCCTATAAGCGATAATAACACGAACGTTTTGTTAATTCTTAACGATTTGTAATAGACATTTGAAAAACATGATTTTTACCATTTTTTTTTTCTATGTAATCCCGTAGTAACATATAACAACGTGAGCCGTCTTAAAAAAAACAACACCGAATAACAATAGAATTATTCGCCGTCTCTTTTTAAACCATTCCGGATTTTATATATATATATATATATATATATATATAAAGTGATTCTCGTGTCGTGAGCAACAACTTTTCAAACAAAACTTATACCGCCGACTGTTTTGAACGGGAAAACTATATACCGCACCCGTACAAAAGTGTATATTATATTATTAAATTGCGAATCGAGCCGAACGAATGAAATGTTCCTACTCTAAATGGTATACATTTTCGCGATAAAAAAAAAAATCTATATTCACGTTTGTTTCGGGGAAAAAAAACTTTTTTTTCTAACAATAACAAACACCGCGATGTCCGCGAACAGGAAGAATTTTCGAAATAAATACGAACGCGTATAATAAAATAATTTATTTGTTCCGTCGTAGCAACAGTAGTTGATGCGATGACCGCCCGTAAAGTATTTTTTAATACAAAACTAAAAGATAAAAAGGCTAGTTGGCTAATTTTTAATTTTTTTTTTTCAGTTCGCCAATATAAAAATATATAATCGAAAAAGTACGTCTGGTGTATTTCATCGTGAATAAAATATAAGTTATGTGAAAAGATGAAATTTCCTAATTATATAAGAGCGTAAAAAACGAATAAAACAGATGTAAGCATTTCTTTTTTTTTCTCGTACCGTTCAATATACGAATAAATTAAAAAGATGTTTAAAATTGTACGGAAATTAAAATTGAAATGCGTATATTGTAAATTATAATAGATTTGTAGGAAATATAAACAGTCCACCGTGACTTCCTTGACCGCTTGCTGCATCAATAATAATAATAATAACACTAGTCTACAATAAAATTTCATCAGAGACAATTTAAACTGAAATGTATAGATTATTTTATGCTGATTTCAAATCCGTTTTCTATTTTCATCTAACACACGTACAGTTTTGTAAAATGAAATTGATTCAAATTTGTTCATTGAATGCGTAATACACTGTGTATTGTATTCGAATTTAGATACCTATTATTGTATCGCTTAAATTGGATGTATTTCATAACATCTAATCTTAACTATTTTGTTATTTTGATGGATGTTCGTTTATGATAATATCACACATTGGTGCATTCTATACATATGTTTTACATGTTAAAAATTTAATATTTTATTATTGTTTTATCCATAACAATTTAATGGCTATAAGTAAAAAACTAAAGGTGATCGAAAAATCTAATAACAGATTTGAGATCAGCGCGAAAAATTAGTTTAGAATAGTTTACATTCAACTCTGATGATTAAAAAAAGTCTCGACTTGTAGACCAGTGTAATAATAATAACAAAGAAAAATGAACGCGTTCGAACATAATTTAACTTGATTTATTATTTATATAAATTAAAGGGCGATTTAAATGAGAAAATACAAATTAATTGTAATAACAATTGCGATTTAAATCGTATTGTTCGCTGCAGTCTCTTCTCGAAACGTAACGCCGCGCGTCGTAATCGAATAAAATAATAACAATAAAAGTCTCGAGTAAAACCGCAACGTTCGAGATTGAAGGACGATATTGCGTCATCACAAACGATATAAATACTATTATAAACGTCATCCGCAGAAGAAAAAAATCTCCGAATATTATTTGTTTTTTTTTTTTTCTAAACAAAACGCGTATAATCGTAATAGTATATAATATATAAAAGCAAAGTCAGATCCTTCTCGAAATTTCGTAAGCACCGCTTCGCCGTTAAAATATTATTATCGCGTCCAGAATCTTATGTCTTGGCACCCTGCGTTTTACATAATAGACACACACAAGTCCAATAAATACGAGAGTACTCTAGCAAATATTTCGGGACATACACAATAAATATTATAACTGTAAATACATAGCGCAATAATAATAATAATAATAATATAAATTACGTATGGTCGTGCGAGGAATTCGTCGAGTACGGTCGTGATTCCGACAAAGTAAATATTATACTCGTGTACAATGTGTATTAGCGAAAAGTATATGTAAATATTATAATAATATGTAATTTGACGCGCGTCACTTCACACAAGACTTTATTGTTATTTCTTTGAAATCGTAATATATTATATATATTTTTTTTTTTTCTGTATGTCGAATATTTTATATTTCTTTTTTTTTTTTTTAGCTTTTTCTTTGTACATTAACTCGTTTTGCGCGCTCAACAAACGTCGTATAATACACATTATGTTATTACGTACACGTATAGAATTAAATTTATATAAAAATTCGTGTGTATACGTAACGTTTTTAATATCACATTCAAAATTGTTAATTCATTTAATTATTCTAATTATGTATTCGACAATAATATATGTATATATAAATTGACGTCTATAACACGAATGTTAATGCGGTAATAATTGAATACGTGTTATTATTTATTAATTAAACAAACCGATATGTCGGGATGGTGACGATAACAAAAAAAAAGAAAAAAATATGAATCCGCGTAGTTCGTTAGAAGTATAATTTTACGTCGTAATAACATACGCATTTATTGCGCATACCTTATAAAACGCGTATCATCGTGCAATGGAATCTCGACACGTTTGCTGCTGCAATATTTCAAAATCACTTACATATACGTATAACTGCGAATCAATGGCGCAATCAGAATTTTTATTTTTTTTTCAAGTCACCGACAGTATCGTATTTGTTTAAACACGGAAATTAATCGAGTAAAAGACCAAAAAACAAAAAAATCTTGCACACCTACGCGCTAAAAAGGCCGGCGGTTTACACGTCTTGTCAAAGTGGCCACGTCCGTGAACCACGCGAATCGGCGGTGTAACTTTGATTGGAGCACTGATTTACACTACGTTTAGAAAAGTAAAATGTATTTAATAAAACAAACGCGTTGGGCGAATGACGACGATAATAATTAATCAATGTAAAAATAAAAACGTTCTCGCCATTTACGAGAATTTTGATACGCGTGCCGGGCACGGGGATCGGACGACACGCGACTCGTACGAGCTTGTCTCACACGTCTGTCCGTGTATTTTCAAATCAGAATCCGTGCCCACTTATAAGTTCGTGGTTCGCGGACGTGGCTACTCTGACGAGTGCAAATCGGCCTCAATGCATTTTTCACGAGAATATAAATCGAAGTTTATCGAACGCCGCGTGTTTTACGTGTAATTACGCGCATAATATTAATATATATTATATAATTTTCATTAAATTCGAATCGTACGAGGACATTTTCTCAGCGTTCAGTGGGGGGCCGGAGGTCCGGATCCGAAATCTCCACCCCCCTCCTCGAATACGCTGCGAGTATAGATTTCGATTGTTCCGCTCTAATTCGAATATTACGAATCTCGAACTGTTCGAATAGGTGAAATAAAAATGTTTGTATGTCTTTGCACATTTTTTAACGAGTATAATATTTCGCATAAAACGTTGACCGCGCTCTATATTGTACGAGTTAAAGAGCGACGGCGTTAGAAATATTATTACTGCCGCGTATTGGGACTGAAATAGAAGAAGAAAAACCAAGCGCGGAGTTTTTCCTCTTCGTTTTTGTTGTTTTTCCTTTCGTATTCGAGCCGGTGTCGTCGTCGTTGTTGTTGTTGTTGTTAACAACTCGCGTAGACCACGCACGCCGCTCGAACAGGTGGCATTAAACCGATAGATAATAGAATGGATAATGGAAGAAGGTATAATATGAGAGGGCTAAAAGAAAAGAGAAAAGAGAGGCGTGAACGTGAAGGGACTAGCAAAAGGCGGTAAAAGATAGTCGGACGGGAGAGGAGACGAAAGGGATTACTATTGCGGTAGCGTATTTATTATATAGGCCTCTCGAGACCACCACCACAACGACCTTGGACCTATATGGACCTCCCCGTATAATGACCGTTCGCCCGGCCCGTGACTATAGCCGAGCGTATTTTATCGTTTTATATACTTGCGGACAGGTCGTCTTTTAAATATTCAAATTCGTCAATCGAATTATTTAAAAACGGACAATTCTCATTTTATTTTATTCTATTTTTTCTTTTTTTAAATCGCGATTATTTCAAAACTGAAAATATATCGTTAAACGAAAAGCGGAAAATCGTTATTATTGTCGGGACGACGACGAGACGTTCCGCGACTTGTAAAGAAATCTGCCGCTTTTAGAGCGAATATTATTTTTCCCCGTTCGTCGTCTCGCAGTGTTAACTCGATCGTTGTCTAACTAACCTAGTTACGAATGGCCCTCTCATCAGCAGTAATCCGTTGACAAATTATTCTTAAGCCCTATTACATTAATAAATATAAATACACAAATAATTGTGTTTACGAGGTCCCCCGCCCCCCGCCACAAACAGTCCGGGGGCATTGTCACCCCGTAATTACGACGCCACGCGATCGATTACCTTCACTAATCTACGGTCCGTGTTCGTAGGTGAACGTAATACTGAAAATCGAGAGGCTGTACATATTTGGCAACTACACGCTCCAGTCGTGGCTGATGCGTCCGACCGCGGGCCCATTCAACGTGACGCTGATGGACGTTGACGTCGAGGCGGCCGCGGTGCTGGTGCCCGACGAGGACGGCAACCTGGTGCCCGACGAGATGGAAATGGACATGCGGTTCGAGGACTGCGTGCTGGACTTCAAGAACCTGGGCCTGACGGGTACCATATTCCAGAGCGCGATCAGCTCGTTGGGCTCGGTAATGTTCGAGGGCGTGAAACCGTTCATCATCAACGAGGTGAACAACAACATGCAGACGGACGTGAACGCCCAGGTGAAGGCGATCACCAGCAAACTGCCCAAGCTCAAGGTGCCGGTGGTGGACTTGGCGATGGCCGAGGGTCGGTCGTACGTGCGCCGGATGGGATTCGACCCGTACCGCATAACCGGCCGCACCATCAAGGAGGGACCGTTGAACTTCACCATCACCGACCTCACCGTGTTCGGACTGTCGGACTTCCGTCGCGTGGGCGACGTCGGGCTGCAGGTCCGCGGTCCCGTACTCCAGATGATCGTGCACGTGATCACGGGCCCGGTAACCGGTTCGCTGCGATGGCGATACGAGTTGGGCCTAATTAGGAAGTACGGCCGATCGAGCGTGACGAACTTTACGATAGAGCACATCCAAATACGCGCGGTGGTCAACCAGACGCTGGACATACGCAACAAACCGGTGGTGGACACTCTGGAGATGGAGGTGGGCAATATCACGATGAAGATGGACAGGCGCGAGCCGTTGGACTACGTGATCGAGGTGGCGATCAATTCGCTGCCGTCTCTGTTGCGGCACATCATCGTCGATTCGCTCGAGGAGCCCATCAAAATGAAGATACAGACGCTGCTGGACGACGTCCAAGTGGAGAAGTTGGTCGAGGAACGTTTGCCCGAACTCGATCGGCTGGTCGGCGACTGATGAGCCCTCTCCTCCTTCCCCGTGATCCGTGGTTACACTTTTATATATATATATATATACGTATGCAACCATTTTATATTTATTTATTATGTAATATCAGTTTTATCGACGTTATAATTATTATATTTATTTTTTTTTTTTTTTTGAAGTTGACTGTTGTAATCATGCGTATACATTACAGAGTAGCTGCTATTTGCTCTTTCTCTCTATACTTTTAATAAAATACACACTTAATGTACGTACGCCACAACCGGTTGATTTATAATATTTTTTATATATACAAAAAAATAACACTGTGTAATATTATTATTTTGTTAACAGCCCAAAGGCTGATCGGCAACAGCAATTTTCCACTCCTCGTCACGCTTTTCCGCATTCTTTTTCAGCTCATAATACGATCTGCAGTCCTTTAATAGCCGACTAATAAATTCCAATGGGAAGGTCTTCCTCTGCTGTTTTCCCCCTCTATAGAACCTTCTATTCTTTTTTTTTTCTGTTATGGCAGAATGTATATTGATTCGGCTTCTCTGGTCTCTCCGGAAAAACGTCATGTATATTCTGTCCAGCTTATTCCTATATAGCCGCCTATAACACCACCATGTGTCCCAAACGATAGAATTGTTTTTTTCTTCTGTTTTACCTGTGTAGTCCACGTCTGACTTCCGTACAACGCTACACTCCGAACGCAAACAGATTTTTCCTCACTTTTATATCAATACTTTTGAATACAAACATAATATTATTCTTGTTGTGAAAAGCACATTTAGCCAGCTGATAATTATTTCCTTGCTACTATAACCTTCGTTATACTTATATACAATATTCCTTTGAAATTTATATTGTAATATACTCGGAGCCGTTTTGTTTTCTCCCTTTCTCACATAGAATTAAACGATAATGTTTTTATACTGTTTATATAATAAACACGTTTATTAAAATATTGCTATTAAAACGCGTGTTTTAACTAGAAAACCCCCGTTCAATTTACACTGTATATTCGATGTTAATAATTTATTATGAAATTTAACCTTGTATTACCATGTATACGTACAAGCATATTTTTATTCGTGGCGAACATATTTTTTTTTTCAGTGAAAATTCGTAACGGAGATGAAAACCGGAGTAAAACGGAATTTTTAATTATGTTATACTGTTATATAATATATTGTATAGAAACGCAATTAAAAACTTTTTCTTTTTACTTAAATTGGCTATATATATATTTGATACACATACGTATTTGTCCATACGTGCAAACGCATTTATAATTAAATACGCCCGCGGTGTTCTACAGGATTTCGCGATGGAAAATAAAAAGGAATCGGAATCGGGTGAAAATCATTTAGTCCGCGAGTTTTTATATATATATCTATATGTATAAAACAACGTAAACCTATAAAATAATATTATGCGAAAACGAACGGTTTAAGGCGGAAAATATTGTTTTCTCTTTTGAAAAACAAATTCGGCGCAAAAGAAAAAAAAAATTGAAACATTTTATTTTTAAAAATTAAAATTTATTCTGGAAGTATTTTCGCATTGTATCGGCACATTAATACAGTGTTACACCGGATTCTTTTCGCCGAGATGATCGCACGTTTCAACAAATACTTTGTAGAATTATTGTTAATTGCTGAGAAGGGAGACCCCTAAACAAAGTCAACCACGGACCGCATTTCACACTGATTACGCGAAATGAATTCGTTTCGGAGATTTTTCTATATCCAATCGTCTTCGTATCACTCACGCATCGACAATACGCATTATCGTATACAATAAACAGGTCCATTTTATCGTTTTATATTCGTATAAAACACATTTTATGAGCGTTTTTTTTTTTACTATTATCTCGGTTTTATCATTAATTTATAGAATATGTAGGTCATACGTGCGACCCGACTTGTATTATTGTACACTTCGAATATTATTATTATTATTATTTCGTATTGTTTATATAGAAAAAATAAAAATCAGTTTTATTCTTCCAAATCGCGCGGATTTCATCGTTTAGAGCGCCAAGGTTAGCGCACGTTATTATAGATTATTATTTTTTTTATTATTAAAGTTGTAAAAACATATTATTCATTAGGTTACTCGTTGAAATATTACGCCGCACATCGCGCACACAGGAGCGGGAGTATAAACGTGCCTTCCCCCCCGAAAATCGTTTAAAAGAATTTCTTATAAGATGTATATTTTTAGTCAATAACGGAAAACTGAAATATAATATTGCACGAATGAATTCTAATTAATTGTATCGCGTTTAGGTATTTAGCGAATTGCCCATCATAATAAAATAATGAACGACTTACGTTTTAAAATATTGTATCATGTGATTTGTTTAAATATTAAAACTCCTCAAAAAAAAAACAAAAAAAAAATTCAAGTCTAAATACGAGCCACATGGAGACAATAATATATTATAAAGTATACGGAACATCTCGTCCCGTTTTAATCGTAACCGAGCGCGTTCATCCTATACCTACTGCGACAAATACGGAATAAATGACGCGTTCGAATATCGAATTATATGCGCAATATGAGTAGTTGATATGTTATAATATATGTATACGCGGAAATTTATTGTACGAATCCGCGCGTATATATCGATAGACATTTTGCAACGGTATATGTGTGTATTATTATTATTATTATTATTATTATTATTATTATTATTACGATATTGCTTTTATGTGTATTATATTGCTACACAATAGATGATTAACCTATAACGTCTAACCTTACAGTAGCGATTTTTTTTCCCCGTTTTCATTTCCACCGCATAACATTATGCAAATACGAGTAATATATTTTCTGAACGGAAAATAATATAAAAAAAAGAGAAAAGAAAATATCGCGCGTTTCAACAAAACGCGTAATATAACCATCCGCGCTATTATCACGATTTCTTAAACATTCGTTTTGATATATTACTTTAAAGTGCCGCGCAGCGTTATATCATATAAACTTTATCATACGATACGGCCGTGGGTGGTACAGTTTGAGTAGAAAACCATCGTTCATCCATCCACGTATAGCGGATTGCCCGGTGTGGCGCAGGGAAAAGCGCGCGACTTAAAAAGACAACAAAAAAAAATCTTTACAACACCGAATCGTTCGCTACGATGATCAGTCCCTAAAATATCCAAATTTTCGTACTGCACACTTCGTACCAAAGTATTGATTTATTAAAATTATAACTACCTAATAATAGGATAAATTGGTGAGTTTGAATGTTATTCAAAGCGGCATCGCTTTTAAATTCCGTGCTACATACACGATTTTAGGGACTGACTATGGATAAATCATCGCGATGCCGCGGATCTTCCCAGCACCGCCATAACCACTGTCTATTCAAAGCAGTGTGTGTGTGTGTATATATATATAGGTATAGTCATCGACGGGTTTATAAGGGAGGCGGCGAAGGGATATAGCGATCGGCAATATTTTACGACAAATTATTTCAATCGTACACGGGTTAACCGTTTGTTTTTTTTTCATTTTTCAAATCATTTTGATCTTATAAATCAAACCAATGTCGATAGGGAGCTATCAGTATTTGTTGTGTTAATCGTTTAGGTAGAGTTGCTGTAGACCCTTAAAAGGACCTCGTATAGTTCCGATCAAATGCGCTCGTGCAACAATCCCGTTTAACACCGTCCGTCCCATTATATAATATTAATGGAACGGTTCTTCTCCGGGATCCTTCCATGCGCTGCTCCTGTACGACTGAACTTGTATCAATAGAAAATCAGTTCGGTCCGTTGCGTTCACACGCGAATAAAACGTCCTCCTAATGACTCTCCCGCTTTCTATAGGTACACACACGCACACACTTACCGTTCGCAGACTAATATAATCTCTTACCTTCTCTCCGGAAATAAAATCGATTGCCCAACTGCCGTCATTGATTGCCTTCCGCGTACCGCCGACTTAAAAATCAGCGACGCGTGGTGTATCCCAAAGGAATGGCCCATGAAGTCCCGGACTCCTCCGAATTTTTTTTTCGTTTTTATTTCAATATTTTATATTTATTAATAACCCGACTTTTATATATATATATATATATATATAAATAATTAAGATATAGATAATTTTTCGATCGAAATGTTTTGGTTTCTAATAAAATATTCAATACATAGTCAAATAACTATATGAAATTTCCAATATTTTTTTAAAATAAAACCTCCCCTCAAAATGAAATCCTGTCTGTCGGTAACGCGCATCTCTGATCCGTTTTCTTTCTACTTGATCGTCGTAAAAATTCCCCTACGACTAGGCGTCCAATTATTTTACTGTCAATTTTTCAAAAAAAAAAAAAAAAAAAAAACTGTACAAACCACTCAAGAACAGATAAATACTTTTGTGTTTCTTATACGTTTGTTAGATCTGACACTGGTTCTAAATATTTGTAGACTGTTAACAACACTCGATTGCAAGGTTGTAAGCATAAGACGTCAAATTAAAAATAATAAATATCCCCATTACGTTACAACCATATTATAATCGTACTACAATACGTAAACATCAACAAGTAACAGTTGTAATCAATTTGTGTATATTTCAAAAAAAAATTTCATAGTTTATAAAAAAAATACATTATTTTTTCGCCAGTGTGCTATTCAATTTCAAAAATATAAATTTAAAAAAATACAATATACGTATATATATATATATATATATACAGCGTGTGTGTGTATACGCTCAAAAGTACATGAAAACGCGGTTTTAAATAAAAATAATAATTATTTTTATTCTATTTCTATTTATTGTCATTGTATTTTTCTTTTTTTACAAAATTTATATTTGTCAACAAATATTTAAACGGCACGAATACAAAAGGTACATTTGATATTTTGGATATAAAAAAAAGCAAATAAAAAAAAAAAAATGCACACCATAGTTATTTAAAAATATCATTTTAATATTTAAGTACATGGGGAGAGAAAAAGAGATCAGCGTCGTCGTCAATATTAATGCAATAATTAAAATATTAAATTAAATCTTCAAAATATTATATCGGTACGAATATTAAAAAAACTTTTAATCCTGTAAAGAGAATAATAATTATTGAATATGTTGTTTATTGATACGATAGCTTGTGAAAAAGCTTAGAAGAAATCAAAAATGTATTATTAAACAGACTTGCACGTAACAGACAGTGATCATTAATATTATATTAACAATGATAATAAAAAAAAAAATAAACAAATATTACGAATATATATATATATAACAAAAAAGGCGATAAAAACAACAGCAAAAACCAGACTATAAAATGTATATATTTTATAACTAAAACACTATAAATATAGCTCTTCCGTGATCCAAAATCATATAACCAAAAAACAATATTGTTATATAATAATTTTTTTTTTTTTTTACTATACAATTATTAAATAATTTAACAAACGAAAAAATCACATAGGAGTTGATTTATGTGCAATAGAATAATATTTTTAAGTATAATTTTTTTTTTTGCAACACAAAATTTCAAACAAACGATATGTTAAAAAAATAAATGCTTATATACATTGTTCTTCCGTACCATGCAACAAATTCGTAATCGTTCGATAAGTGATAACACGACATATTAAAAAAATAACAATTATTGTAATGTTTATTTATTTTTTTTTATCACCACATTAATTTTCTTAATTTTAATTCAATTAAAATAATTACCTGTATCGTAAACATTTTCAATTGTATTTTGGGGGGGGGGGGGCGGAAATAATATCACAACAAAAATATTTTCTACTAAAAACAATAACTTGACTATTTAAAATAAAATTAAATTTAAAAATGCTAAATAATTACCTACAAATAAACATATTTTGTACATAGTACCTAGTACAAATTCAGATCACGAGGCAACGGAGGAAAATATAATTAAAATAAAAAAAAATAATAATACAAATAATAACTTACTCATATTTAAGTACAACATAATAGCAGTTTCAATTAGGCAAGAGTGAAAGGAGGGAAGGAGATATATAGTTAAAAAATTAATTTTTTTTTTTTACAACAACGTTTACAGATTTATCAGCACTAGTACAAAATAATAAAAAAGAACGCGACCAATTTTTATAAACACCCTGTATGTGAGCAATTGTTTATTTGTATTTTTCTATACGTTCGTCGTTCACCGTGCGATTCGAACGGAAATTGTCTTGTGCGTGCTCTTATCAGTCCTTGTAGAACTCATCAATTAAATTTTTGTATTTTTCGTTTACCACAGGACGTTTGATTTTCAGTGTAGGACCTGTAGAGACAAAATGATTTTGATAAATAATTGGTTTTTAATGAGGTATTTTTATAATTATTATTTAGAAAAACAAAATAACAATTATTTATTATTACAATATAATTTTAATCGTCTTTATCAAACACATTACCATACAAAATACATTTAATTCATAACACATCAGGGCATAATATAATTTGTTTCCATTACATTACACGCCATTTCATTGCAGACATAATTATTATTGTGTGAAAATTATGTAGTACACATGAAATTAAACAATTTGTAAAGCTCAAATAACCTTGAAGCATAGTAATAATAATAGTAGGATCATAATAACGGAATAGTAATATTGTTCATAATTCTCAGAAACATTACGAAAGACAGTAAATACAATTCGGTAATAGCGTTATATAATACAGAATTCAGAAATACTGTGCTACGATAAACAACAATAATTAAAATCAAATACGATTTACCTAATTCACCAGTGGACAAAGAGAAATCGGTCGGCAAAAGCGCAAACTTCTGGACCTTTTGTGCGTTGGACACAGCTTTCTTATTCGCTTTGTCAATGCCTTTTTGAATGGCTTCAAGAACTTCTTTGGGTTTATTTGCCACGACCTCTGACACTTTGGTAAAGTTACAATTAAGCGATGACAGCCACGAAATCACTTCAGGCATTAAATCGTCCAATGGCTCACCCTCTGCATTTACTTCACACTAAATAAATCACATAATATATATATATATATTTATAAGTGTAATAGTTAATAGTTAGTGTAACACCTTACCTTTAGCGATAACAATATGGACAAAAATTTCCTCTTGTCTCCTATTAAGAAAGCATTGCTGACAACGGGTAATTCGGCTTTCACATTGTTTTCGATTATTACAGGAGGTATATTCTCTCCACCCGCAGTGATTAACAATTCCTAAAAAAAAAAAAAAAAATCATTAATACAATGCTTTGAATTTTTTTTCTTCATTTTTAAATCATCTTTACCTTTATTCTACCAGTAATAGTAACGTGCCCTTTATCGTCTATTTGTGCTATATCGCCAGAATGAAGCCAACCATCTTCATCTATAGTACTCATGGTCTTTTCCAAGAGACCCAAATAACCCATAAACACATGACGTCCATATATGCACAACTAAATGATTGATTCAAATCGATGAATATTTAATTTTCGTGTTGAAAAATTATGATCATACGTAGATATACATAATATACAATAGAAACAATGTTGATATTTACCTCGCCATTGCCGTCTTTGTCGGGTTTGTCAATTTTCGATTTCACTCCATCTAAAGTCTTTCCTACACCAGCCACATGTTCATCAATTGGGAGACTCATTGTATGCGCACCACCACATTCTGACATTCCAAACGCCTAGGATAAGATTATGTATGAACAACGCGATCGGTTATTATAATACTCGAAGTTATTATAATACCTCGCACAAAGGTATATCCAAACTCATAAAATATTTTTTTATATCGACCGATATTGGAGCGGCGGCTGAAATGAAATATTTGCATCTATCGAAACCAATAGCATTTTTGATTCGACTGTATATCAACCATCTAAAGAATCTATATGAATATGTTTCTCTCTCAGTCCTGTAACGAAAAAAAAAACAATTCAATTATAATTAAAATGTAAACACATTGGTTTAATATGAATGGGACACACACAGATATGAAACTTAACATATATTAAAATATATTTGACACGCGTCAAAGGTTAAGTTGTAAATGATCTAATTAAAAAATAAATAATTACAGTCATAATAGATAACAGTAACAGATAATTATGTAGAAAAATGTTTTAAATGCTCAATTTAATTAAAGGAATTAAATAGAGATTACTAAAAAGTAGCGCTGTATAAAATTTAAACCGAATATTTATTGACGATTACAAAATGGTTTAAAATATATAACTTTGTGTTTTAATCCAATCATTATTTAAAAAAAGAAAATGTTTTCGAAGCAATAAAGAAAAAGAAAAATAATTGTATAATATAAAAATATTGTGCATAAAATTATAGTGATGTTCATACATTTTATAAAAGTATAATTAATTTATAACATTCAAACAAATTTGGTTTTAGAAATTAAATCGTATTTTATTATGAAATATTGTTATAATGATTAAAATTTTAATAGCCTTAAATATATCACAAAAATTCCATTTTAAAATACTTTATCAAAATAAATAACAAACACAAACCCAGTCATCGCTTCTTCATAATGATGTAAGCTGACTTCTTTGGCCCAATTAGCAATGTATTTCTTCAAAGAACCTGATTTTCGACCAATACTGACTAATTTCTCATTAATTTTTTCCCAAACGCGAGGAACGCCCATGAAAACTGTAGGCTTAGCAACCTGAAGTGTACTTACTAAAGAACCCTGTAATTAAAGAAAAAAACCGAATGTTTATTTGATGATAAATATACATTAAATATTATTGTAAATAAACCTTTAAAGCATCTTTTTCGCCGAAATATACTTGACCCCTCAATGTAATAGCACAATATATATCCGTAATCTGTAAAACAATTTTATCATTTTTGTATAAATCAAATATTATTTAAACAAAACTATGACATACTTGTGCTGCTACGTGACTTAAAGGTAGATATGATACAAGAACTTCATTGCCATACGACAAAGAGAAAAATTTGCTGATAATGTATGCATTATAGGTGAGATTATCGTGACTGACCATAACTGCTTTTGATGGGCCTTCCGTACCAGACTAAACGTACAAAGAAACAATAAACAGATGAATATTATTTATATGAATGAGAGTATTTAATTTCATTATATGTTACCGTAAACACTAATGTGCAACACTCGTTTACGCCCATAGTTTTCAATATAGCATTCAACTTGTCATCGGATTCAGCTGCCCCAATTCTCATCACATCTTCCCACTAGTGAAATTAAAAATAACAATATATTATATAACAATTTCCAATATAACAATCGAGAATCTTAACCACTGAATGAGCAGCACAAATCTACATTATATCACATAATACAAAATTGATTTTTACGACTACAATAAAAACTTACAGAAAGAACACCCTCAACATTTGGTTTGCCTTCATACTGAATGATGGCTTTAAGATGAGGTAGACGACTTTTCACTGCTAGTATTTTCTCCAATTGTTTTTCATCCTCAACAACGGCTATATTTGCTTTACTCATCTCTAAACAGTGAAGACAGGCATCAACAAGATTTGTTGTGTACATTCCAACAGCAAAGCCACTATATCAACAATAAATGTTTATTATGAAACAAAGTTTAAGAAATATTAATTGAAATAAAATAATTAATTAAAATAAAATAAATTTACATTACGCTCAAATACATAGTCAATAAATCGATTATTGAAATATTCTGTGAAGTTATTAACTTACCCAGCGTAGATAGCTCCTAAATCTGAGTAAAACCATTCTGGCGAGTTAAAACCAATAATACAGACTCCATGATATCTTTCAAGACCCAATTTTAAAAAAGCTTTAGCAGTAGTTCGTACATTTTGTTCATATTCTCTAAGAAAAAAATAAAAAATAAACACAATTAATAAAATCTCTTTTGATGTGACATTGTAAATGACAATCATACTTATAAGTAACTTTGACCCATTTATTGTTCGATTTATAATTTAATGCTGGTAGATCTCCAGATTCCTCAGCAGCCTTCATCAGAAGTCCGGGTACGGATACAGGAGTACTATCAGCACCGTTTTCAATACATAATGTAACTCGACCATTAGCTTCACTTGTATATTTCTGGAAAGCTGGTAATACTTGATCTGGCCCAACTAAAAATTACCAATTACATTATATTTAATTTTAATATTAACGTCATGAAACCAATAAGAACTTACATAATTCTGTTCGATTCAAATTGTCAAAACTTCATAGAAAAAAAAAAAACAATAATTATTGAATATTACACACATTACTATTTAATAATTGTTTTTTTTACAAATACTCACTTCATATTAGTATTACTTTCAGTTACAATACTACTAGGTAAAAATGAATTCTATAAAATAAAATAACAATCCATATTAATGAACGATTAATAACTCGGATGTGTTTAATTTTATTTTATGCTGTTATATTTGAAACTAACTAACCTCTTTCGACTTGTACTGATTTCCACCGTTTTGCATAGCAGTTGGAATTATATTGCCATCATCACTCATTATGAATGAAATAAGTACTGAAAAAAAAAAGAATGATATTATTAATAAAATGGATTACAAATCGTTATAAATAGATGGGTAACTGACTGTTTTAAACTAATTATGATGAAAAATTTAATTAAAACACGATAACATATCTGACTAATACATTTTAATCACATTATTTATTACATATCAATATTTAATAGAAATCCGAACTCTTTGTAAATTTATTTTTATTTTTTAACAATATTTATATTTTTATCCCTAACTAATTATAATTAAAGATATAATATTTTTGTAAAGGTATAGACTTTTATATCATGTTTATTACATCCATTATCTTTTTATCTATTTACTCTATTATTAATTTCTTAGTTCTATTAAAATCATCAACATTTTGCGTAATATTATTATTATTACCGTTGTTGTTATTTATGTTATTAAACAGAAGACAATAAAATATTGTAAAATATTCAATAAATCAAATGTTTTTAGTATTTTGACCTTATCGTACCTTCACACTATTTTCATGACTTCTATAAAAAGAGATATTCAAAAATGACCTTTAGTTTTTTACATGCATATCAATCTACAGTTGATTTTACACGTTTTAATAATATTTCGAATATAACATAAATCAAATATTAAAAACTATAAATTAACCAACACTCGTGTACAAAAACGTACAGCGAAACCTGTCCAACACAAAATGGTAAAAAATCAAGATAAAAATTCCTTTTGTTATATAATACATTTTTTCAATTTTAATTTTTTATTTCTGTTTTAAAACTGAATACTGCGTATTACACGAGTGTACGTTTTATTTCACAATACACGGTGCATTAATGTTTTAATTGTTATTGTTTATAATACGTCAATTTCGATTTATTACATTTTTTTTTAATTACAATAATAGGCATGGTTGAACGTTCAGACTTTTATTTCGTTTGTAAAAATAACGTTTAATTATGCAAATAAAAAAATTATAACCTTGGGAAAAATAATGTGCAGTAATAATATTTAAATCAAAATAAAAATAAAAAACGAAATTTTATTATTAATTTTAGTTCTTAGACAGGTATTTAATTAGCGTGAAAAAATTTTTAATTCCATCTAAAAAAATTGTAGCCAAATTAATACTTAATAAAATGTATGAATTGAAAAATGACAAAATACATTGGTTAGTAACGAATCAACAGAAAAAAAAACAACAAAAACTAGAAAACAAGGATATGGACTACATATAGAATACACATTCTAACAGGTTTTATTTCAAAATCACGTTTATCGTTCTCCGCATTATGTGTTGTTCAAGATGACCTCAAAACGTGTACATAAGTTCAACGAATATAATCAACAGTATGTGTGTGTTAGTACACTATACGATTTCCTAGTGATAAAGTGCACTCCATTAGGTAGGCACATAAAGGTCCTTCAAAACATATGATTTACAAATATCAACGTACCGAGTTTTACAAGAGTACATAAACTGCTGCTTTATCATTAAATATTTCTTTAAAAATAATAATGAAGTTTTATAGGTATTAAAAACAAAATGAACTAAATAATGCCTAAGACATCTCTGTTAAAAAAGAAATTTAAAAACATCAACCGGCTGCTTTAATTTCAATTTTCTTACAATAAAACAAATCGAAACGGCAGAGGAACAATAAAATGAAAATCTGTTTTTTATTAATAACAACAAACGCCGATGTTTTCATTAGATATCACAGATCCTACTTTAAACAAACTTAATTTTATATATTTGAATAATTACTAAATTATAGGTATCTATTATGAATATTAATAGGATCATGTACACAAAACCTGTACTGTTTCTTACTATAATATATAATTTAAATAATTGCTCTACCAAAAAATAAGTAAATAACAATCGTAATTGTTATCTTTTATGTTTACTATACCTACAGACACTTGTTACAAAATATTAAAATGAAATGTTAATACTTTCTCCAATAACAATAAATAAATAATTTTATTATAATATTATAAATATATATATATATATATATTTTATACATATATAATTCTAGAAATTCAATTTTTTTTTTTTTGCAAAATCAGTTGTATTTAAAAAGTAATAAACAATAATACTCTTGGGTTTTTTCTTTCCTAATACTTATCTAAAATTTTTAACAAAGTGAAACTTTAAAAATACCATTAAAGATAATAATGATATTTTTCTTTTACTCACTTTGAATATCATAAATATGTGTACACCTATATAGACACAAACAATTAAAAAATTCATTAATTAACGTTAATCTATTAAGTGAGCTGGTAGGATGAAATTATACAACAATGAAATGCTCGATTTTCAATAAAATTCAAATTGTTGTTTGTAACACTATAAAAATAATTTAAATGCTATTTTGCATAGATACCCATAAACAGATAGATATGCTAATTTATACCATTTGTAAGTATGAGAAAATATAAAAAAAAAGAACAAATCGTAATTGAAACTCTTTTAATTGTATAATATTAACCCAAGGATATTTATTTAACCACTTCATCTATAATTATTTTTAAATGTAAACAGAATGGTACCTACTTATATTCAATTTAAATGAAACACTTAAAATATAGACTTCAAATATTAAAATAAAATATCTAGGTGATTAAAATCATAAATTGTTCTATAAATTCATATGTTGATACAAACATTATAAACCAGAATATGTGAAATGGTTAAATGTAAACGATTTTACACTCTAGACATTGTCCTAATTTGTTATTTCTGCAAATCGTATACATAGTAATAGACAGAGCTTTACATATCAATTGTTTCTAAGGTCGGTCGACATTAAATTACCTACATGGTACTATTATTATAAACTGATTTTTTTTTTTTTTTCCAAACGCGATATACGTTTTTTTTGTTTTGTCAGTTTTATTTACAAATTAAAGAAACAATAAACTTTCAAACACCAATGTACAGAAATGGTTTTTTCAAATATCTGCTTGAAAATGAAATAAATATGGATAATCTCGAATTGAAAACGTACCTACACCTAAGCATAAACCAAGTATTTCATATAATTGGCAAATCACAAGAAAATAATCCGACCCGATAAAAATCTTCAAACCACATATAATACTGCCGTTGACACTGAAATTAACTATGCGGTAAGGTAGTATAATATGACAAAATTCAAAGGTCAGTTTATTTTGGCTTGTGGTAAGAACAAGTACATAAAATTCCCTTACCTAAGCGGCGTACGTACAACGTATTGATTTCAAAATTACAAATACGTCCAGAATATTTAAAATGGACAAATCGAAACAAAATAGAGTAAGCTTGATTGATTGGCAGCAAATAATAATATTGAAATCAATTAGGTACTCGTATACTTATAAATAAATTAATAAAACGGAATTACTGGGGTGAATCGGATAATAATAATATTAAAAATAAATAAAAATCAATTTAATTTTAATTAAACGGAATACAGATAGACTACATCTTATCTGGTGTAAAGACTTATTAAAATCGTACATTAACACAGTGCACACACTTGACTTAACGATTAGCAACCGTAATAATAATACACGCACGCACACAGAATAATATAACGAAAATACAATCCGTAATTGCACGTCCAGGAAAAAAACCCTATTAGAATTCAAACTGAATTTTCTGAACTCGAAATAGCTCTCTCGTCGGGTAAGTATTATTGTACACGCGAACAGACGAGTTTTGATGAGAACAAGTTTATTCGGGGAACAAGAAAATGAAAAACTACTATTATTGAATAGCCTTGGAATGGGATGTAAAAAGAGTCAATTAATTAAATATCGAAACGTAAAATGGCATTGCGCGTTTGCACTGGACGAAATACTACGCGTATAGAAACGGGTACGTTTTTTTTTTTTTCTTATTTTAAAACAGGATTTCGAGAAGGAAAATATTCTTTTGAAAACCCGGGGAGCGGTGGAAGAGGAAGAAAAGGAAGAAAATTCAAATTTTAGCGACGGAATCGCGCCGTGACCTCTGTGTGATGTACCTATTTTTTTTTTTTTTTATCACAAAAGCGTTGTTTTTTTTTTTTTTTTTTTACTCGATATCGCGTACAAGAGAAGAAAAACCGAAAAATGAGCGAGAAAACGTGACGACGACGGCGCGAAACGTTTACCTGCACTCTCGGCGTTACGATTCCCGTTGTCCGGTCACTGCGATTCCACGGTCTGTTCAAGGCGGTCGGGTCCGGGAGAAACTATACACCACGGCTGGTAATGTTGTCCGGCGCGTTTAGACGAACACACAGCCACGTACGTGGGACACGGGGATAGAAAGAAAAACGTCGAAAATATAATAATAACGACAACGACGTCGAGACCGACAAGGACGGACACACACTGACTGCGGCGCGGAATCGGGTGCGAATACGCGACCGCGTCTGAAATTCAAATGAGCGCACCACCACACACACACACACACACACACTATTCGTTCGACAAACTCGTCCACACACACACACACACACCACGTTTTGTATAAAAGCGAAGACGACTTTCTTTCAACACACGCACCACAAACAACTACCGCCGCGACGACGACAAAGGTACACACACACACACACAGATAACCGCGATGAACCCGATTTATTATTATTATTATCGACGTCGGTAAATACACACACACACACACACACACGAATATCTCGACCCGCCGGTCAACTACGATCGTACACAATTCATTTATAATCGTACATATTTAGTACATACAGTGTACTTATTTTTTAATAACGAAATTTTATTATGTAGAGCTTTCTCCGGAAAGGGCGCACGCACCAGGCGCGTACAACAAAACTACATAATAACGCGATTGTGTCACAATCAATTATTATTATTAGTTCGCGGCGGAGAAATATTTCTTTTCGAATCGTTCTTTTTATTTCGTTCGTCGGAAACGTAACGAACACACGGTCGCTCGGCACACCGTACGCGCGTATCGCACGCGGGTCATCGCGCCGATGGTAACGGTCACCCGGGACCGAGCGCGCGCGCCGCTGACGTCATCACGAAACGTCGTCGTCGGTTGTACACGCGCGCGAACACGAGTCACCGTGGAAGAAACCGCGTCGTTCGTTCCGAGTTGCCGGATCGGGCGCACCTGGTGCCCGCGCCACCGCCGGCCCGGTTGAATGAAAACGGTCGCCGCCGTACACGTGAGACGATGACGACAGCGCGGCCACGACGACGACAAATGACGCGAGCCCGTCGCGATCGCACCACTTTCGCTCGGACCAATGAAAAACGCGCACGCCGCCGAGACACCGCAAGCGCCCGCGTTAATATTTTTACGCGTTTCACCAATGAAAAACAAAACAATCGGACACCGCGGGAAAACACGCGAATACTGCGAGCGACGTCACACCGGTTTTTCTTCCTTTTAACGCGATTTCCCGTAAAAACGACGAGCGCGTAATACAATATTAGCAGTACTCTCCGACAGCTCTCCTATCGATTAATTCCGTTTCTTTTAAGGCAGATACACTTCTATTCCAGTTCTTCTTATAAAATCTAAACTTTTTTTTATCTACACACACACGGCGTTATTGTTTATAGTTTTTATGGATTCCAGGTCGTACAGGCAACGAGATGGCCGATTCTCTGGCCGCGTCTACAATTCTCAATAAAAGAACTCCTATAATAGACTCGAATTCTCGTTCTTCTGGTTTTTTTTTACGTTATTGACGTAATTAAAACTATAATGAAATGTGGCAAAATAAATGGACATCTTTAGCTATAGAGATTTCGCTTTCTGGTTTAGAAATGTTTCGCCGATAATTCCAGGTCATCGCGGTCTACCTCTTTCCCAGAGCTCAAATTATATCGTTTTCGAGGCTCGGATCTGGACATAATTTACTCCCAGCGCATGCGTTCCGTCTCTCATTAAATAATTCCCCCTTCTGTACTCGTCACGAAGGTGAATTCATATGCGACTTCACCCATATTATCATGGATTGTCCTCCTTCTCTTGCTACTTTTGCTACGTTTCCAATTTTTTTCAATGCCTTCATAATAATGATTTTCATATAATAAATCCATTAATTATATTAAATAACAAATCTCCTTCCGTTATTAACGGAACAATTCAATTTTTCAGAAACGCTGAGTTTTTAGTGTAAGCGAAATTTATCATTCACAATTTTGTGTTGTATTGTTTTTTTCTTCTGTAAGTCTCCCTGAATGTGTTTAAAAATTGCAATTGTTGATTTATTTTAATTTAAGTATTTATAGCTTTTTAAATAAAAATATTAGGAGGGAGGGGAATGTTCTTTTTTCTTTTCGTAAAAATTTAATCGTCGTTTTACCGCCTTACCGCGATCGTCCTATCAAAACACGACGTTAGACAATTAATTTATCCGCCCCACGAATTCATCAATCGATTACATTTTCTTTTTCAATCATTTACAAAAGTCGGTTCACTAATAATATTAATTATCGCACACGAAGAATTCGTTCGCGAAACGTAACACACTCTCGAACCCTGTGAATAATAATTTACCCGTTGAAATGTCCGTGATACAAGAACGTGTACACGTTCCGGTACGAGTCGAAATAAATTATTATAATTTAAATCTCTTTTTTTTTTCTTCTTTTAAATCACTAATACAAAGGAAAGTATAAACAGCCCCGATATTCGTACAAGAAAAGAGAAAAAGCACGTAAACGCGAAAAAAAAAACACTACGCCTACTTACCCGTTGTTGGGTTTGTACACATTTTACGAGCAGTTTGACTTGCTGGTCGTTGTTAAACGTCAATAGGCAATTTGATTGAAAATCGAAATGCGTTGGTTTCAAAATTTTAGGCACTTACGCACAATAAAGTTTTGAAACGCCGCCCCTGAACACAAATAACGTGAATAGGATAAAAAAATTTGATTACAATAAACGAAACGCCGACATGATTATAATTTATTATATAAATTCATACAAAATGTTCTGTAAATATTATAGATTTAATCATTGTAAAGTAATTAATTTTCAGCCAAATGCGTATGAACAAAATAAAAAAAAAAAATCCAATAGATATTAATATTATAATTACAATGTATTATTATAATACATTAATTTAATCGTCAAAAATTAATTCGGTTATATCAGAAAATACCGATTAGAAAAAAAAAAACAATAATAATACAAAATATTATTTTATGAAACTGAATTTCACAACTGTTCTGGGGAATGAGTCTTTTTACATTTCTTCTTGTTCGGAGACGACGATGAGTTCCTCAAACTACTACTGCTGCCACTAGCATCGTCAGAACTTTTGGCGATCGCTCTAGCCGCTTTTGTCGCCTTGTAGGCCAACGACATTTTTGCAATGTTTGCTTTGTAAACGTCCTCGTGCACTACAACTCGTTTTGGATATTGCTCCCCGACCACGCACCCGGCTGCAAGTTGAACGGAACGGGGCGCCATCCACGGTTCATATATGTACTTACTCGGATACCCGGCCAATTCTGGCACGTATTTTCTGATGTAATCGCCATTCTTGTCGGTTTTTTTCCCAAACGCAACCGGACTATACACACGGTAAAATTGATGGAAAAATGCGGACGCCGATACCCACATCCAGTTGCCGGCGTTCATTGACCAGTCGGCGTCCAGCAGCAATTCTTCGAACACAGCCAATCCCTTTTCCCACGATATCCACAGGTCTCCTCGGGTCAAGAAGCACGCGACAGCGTGCCTGGCCAAGTGGTGTACCCAGCCCTCGGCTCTCAGCTGTCTCATGATCGCGTCAATGAACGGATATCCCGTTCGACCGTATGTCCAGGCTTCCAGCGCGTCCGGATTATCGTCCCATGGCACCTGAACACAAATAGGATTGCCAACCATCTTGTCGAAATTCGGCGTTGCCATGCCCACAGCATAGTAAAACTCCCTCCAGTACAGCTGACCGACCAACGAGACTGGCGGTGCCGTGTGGCCCGCACCACTACGGTAGGCAGCTTCCACTTCTCTCAGCCTGTGATAGAACAGACTGGCGGACAAACAGCCGAACTTTAAATATGGGCTCAGTACGGTGGTACTGGGTTGCAAGCTGTTCGGCGATGTCTTTGGCTTCTCGAATCCACACACCCACGCCTCGTTATCCATGAGATCGTTTAAACGACTCAGGGCTACTGTCTCCCCACCCGGGATCAAACATGGGGGGAGAGTGTTCAAATCGTCGGGGTTCGAAATTCCAGAGGTCAAAACCGTATTGAAATCTGGTACAGTGTACGTATCGCGGTCGATGTATTGACCTAGTAGGCACTGGGTGGGTAAAGAACATGGGGCCGAAATTGGTTCGCGTGGATGGAAAACCGTGTTGGTCAACAAGGTTACCATACTGCCATAGGTGAACGGCGGCTTCATCCTCTTCACCAATTCCGCCGTATTGTAAATCGTGTGCGACACGGCACGCTCCACTTTCACTCCATGCTGCTCGGCCAACCGTTCCACCCGTTCGTCGCGTACACGCGCATACGGCTCCGTGTCCACCTCGAACGTCAACAGTTTCACGTTCCACTTGACGAACAGATCCGAGAACACCTCTTCCGGTACACCCGTCACCACGTACAGCCGCGTGCCCAGTTTCCGAAGCGACGCGTCCAGATCCGCCAGGCTCTGCTGCAGGAACCGCCAACGGTTCGCGCCCGCGCGCACGTGTTTCCGGAAGTGCGGGTCGAGCACGTAAACGGGCCGAAGAACGTAGTGGTCGCCGCGGCTCGTTCTCGTCTCGTACGACACCTTGAACGCCGGATTGTCGTGCAAACGCATGCCTTTCCTGAACCAGTGTATGCTCGTCTCGCCGCGGCCCGTTGTCATCGTTCATCGCGATCCGTCCTGACCACGGCTGTCGTCGGTACGAATAATCGAATGAAACAGGAGAAGAAAACAAAACCAACACTCACCGGATTGTCGGCGAAACGCACGCGCGTATAACGAAAATAGCGACGACCGTAGAGACTTCCAACGATTTTCGATTCCGTAAAATGTAATAAAATAAGTACGCTCGTATTAATTACGTTCAATGGTATACCGATCGTATTCTGTGATAACGTCGAATTCGTGATAACGGCGTAAACGGACAAAGCAGTTACCGCGAAGTATACCCTCGGGGACAATATTGGACCACCATCTACCACCACTGGTGTAGTAGGCGACTTCTTCTACGCCACTCTTGTGAATAATTTTTTTATTATTATTAAATATAACCTGCGAGGACACAATTCGTTTATATAATATCGACCTAATCCTGTATGAATTTTACACGGTTTTTTTTCATAATAATAATTTTAAAAAATATGATATATATTATTATTATTATTTAAATATAATTACGAAACGAGCGACGACTCAATATTATAGTCCAGTGAATCTCAACGTGGACGGTACGCGCCGTCCCTTTGTGGGCTTTTCAAATTTTTGTCAGAAGCGATTCTACTATATGGCATTCGTTTATTTTCGAATTCTTTATCGTTTATTATACGAATTGAAATTGAATTAAATTATATATTTTTACATAACGTTTGTAATTTTAGTAAACGTAAGAATTTAGTATATATATATATATATATTAAAAACGCTGTTCGTCGGTAACCGAATTAACCTCGAGAACGGCTCAGAACCGATTTGGTAAATGTTTTTTTTTTTTACTATCCATAGAATTAATTTAGCATGTAAAACTTTGGTATTTTTCTATAAAATATGTTTACTCCTCATCAAATTGAATACCCGCGACAACAATAGTTCACAAGTATTAAGAAATACGCGTTTTATCTTATTTTCACTTGGTTTACACACATTTCCAATAGCTTTTTCACACATTTACAAAAGAAAAAATGTAATGAAATTTGTACCGGGATAACGACGCGTCTACAGCCATAATTGAATATGAAAATTGTTTACATAGGGTTTTTGTTTTTTTACACTTTTAATTCAAATGGCCGCCGATTGTAAAAATTAAACTATAATTTTTCTTTTTTAGAATTCATTGACGAGTGTGCGAGAATTTTGAAAATCCAGAAATAAATGAAGTAAACAAATAAAAGAAAACAAATTATTGAACCCGTTACCTATAAGGTGTTTTAAAATAATAATAATAATAATTTTTGATTTTCGTTTCGCACTCTGCTCGCGTTTTTTCTAAAATCAAATTTACACGCGTGCAGCACTAGTTACGGTCATGACGACGGATCATTTTATTTTGAATTATTGAAATTTCATCACTTATTATTATGGCTGTAAGTACACGCGCGCCTAACAGCTAAGCAGACATATTTCCACATAACGTTAATATAATATGTATACAAAACCATCGCGTATATTTTTAAAAATCGTCGAAACACATATTATTATCGAATGTGTGTTCAGGAATAACTTTTTCAACTTTTTTTCCATTCGAACTCCCTACGGCTACGGCATCACCGTCGTGAACGTAACCACCTCATCACTGCGTCCAAATAAATAAAACGCAATACCAGCTGCCTATTATGTAATACGTGCGTTCATCTCGCAGTATTTAAAATTCACTACAAAACCCAATGGTGTCATGGAAATCCATCGGAACGACGCAGAACAAATCCTGTATAAAACGGAGGTATTTTTTTTTTTTTTTTATCGATATAATAATTTTGATACTTTTTTTCTGGACGCGACTATAATTAATATTGATGTGATGTACCGTAGTATTACGTCGCGGTGGTCTTATACTGGCGCTAGACATTAATAATCGATTATTATTACACGACTTTCAGTAGAAACTAATCGAATAATTAAAAATAATATTTATTTATGTTACCTATTACACGGCCGCTGTACAGGCACGGTTTATTAAAATGATAATATAGAAACAGGGAGTACTTGTATGTATTGGCGGTCAACGCCACAGCGTGATCATCCTGTGAATTGTTCAAAAGTAATAAAAATTTCCGATGCAAATACTTGTACCGAACACTCGGTTCGCAGTACTTCCCGTCGGTCGAGGACAGTTGCAATAATAAACCCAATCAATCTTTTCAATACTGATTCATCATCCGATGATGGCGTTTCTTAACTTTTTCATTTAATTCAGTCAAATGTGTAAGAACTAAATGAAAGAAATGTGATAAATACTAAATATTATAATTATAATGTATCATTATATATAATTAATAAATTTAATCATAAAAAAAAAATTAATTCTGTTATAGGAAAATATACTGATTAAAAAAAAAACTTATAATATAAAATATTTTATGGAAATGAATTTTACAATTGTTCTGGGGACTGGGTCTTTTTACATTTCTTCTTCTTCGGAGACGATGACGAGTTCCTCAAACTACTACGGTGGTTCCATGTGGCTCACACCACAGCCAGCCCTCACTTCTCTCAACCTGCGATAGAACAAGCTGGCCGACAGACATCCGAACTTCAAGTATGGGCTCAGTACGATGGTACTGAGTAGCAGGCTGTTCGGAAATGTCTTTGGCTTCTCGAATCCACGCACCCATGCCTCATTATCCGTGAGATCGTTGAAAAAAGTCAGGCCTATAACTAAAATGGTATCTCCATCCGGGTTCGAGCATTTGCAATTGTTCATATTGATAGCGTTCACGCCAGTCGTCCACAGAAGCGTAATTAAATCTGGCGTGGTGTAGGTACTCGTCCCGATGTCGTATGTAAGGATCAAATTCTTCGATGCCAAATATGGGATACAAATCGGATGACAATAATAGGAATTCATACTGGGTAAGAGGGTAGTATTCGAGCGTAATTTGACGTAAGTGGTCATCGTCATCAGATTCGTCGTGCTGTAGTAAATGATGTGCAACACGGCCCCTACTACCATTACCCCGTGCCACTCGGCCAACCGTTCCACCCGTTCGTCGCGCGCGTACGGCTCCGTGCCCACGTCCAACGTCAGCTGTTTCACGTTCCACTTGAGGAACAAGTCCGGGAACACGTCTTCCGGCACGCCCCACAGCCGCGCGTCGAGTTTCCAGAGCGACGCGTCCAGATCCGCCAGGCTCCGCTGCAGGAACCGCCGACGGTTCGCGCCCGCGCGCACGTGTTTCCGAAAGAGCGGATCGAGCACGTAAACGGGCCGAAGAACGTAGTGGTCGCCGCGGCTCGTTGTTGTCATGTGCGACACGTTGAACGCCGCGTTGTCGTGCAAACGCACGCGTTCCCTGCACCTGCGTGGGCTCGTCTCGCGGCCCGTTGTCATCGTTCATCACGACCGTCGACAGTACGAAAAACCGAATGGAACAGTAAAAAAAGAAAGTGAAAAAACAAAAAAAAAGACTCACCGAAGTATCCCCGATGCACACGCGGCCGTAATGAAAATGGCGATCGCAGAAATTTTCCAATGTCTTTCGGTTCGGTACAGCCGTAAAATGTAATGAAATAGGTATACTCGTTTTACTGTCCTAACCTAACCTTATTATGTTTATTGATATCCCGGTCGCGTTCAGTGATAACGTCGAATTCGTGATAACGGCGCGTGAACGGACAAATCGGTCACGGTGGAGCGTACCCTTCGGGGACGACAATATTGGTCCATCACCCGTGGGGGCAATTTGTGCGCCACTCGTATATACATATAATTAATTATTATAATATTATCTATGAATATGTATAAATTATAAAGACGCAGTATAAAACGGGATTTTTTTTTTTTTTTTTTCGGATTCCATAATCGGCGAACAAACGGCAACGACAGAATGACGTTTTTCGCACGCTGTTAAAATTAATCGTAACTCCAATTTGCTTGATACAAAGAGCGGATCCGAAAATTAAAAACGAATTTTAATTCGGAGCCTCTTCTTTGCCCGGCTACGGTTGGCAGCCGTGGTTTTGTCTGTTTCGTTTTTTTATCTTTATCTATTCTCTTTGCCATTAATAGCATTTATAACACGGCGTTTTATTCGTTTAATATTGTCGTTTGTTCACACGGAACGGCGGTTGACAATTCGTAGGAACGCTTTTTAAAACGTTTTAGGAAAGGTATGAAAGTTCCGCCGTGTTGTGGTCTGCGAAACTCGGAACGTCGTGGCGTTCAGGGCGAATCGGCAAATTGATCCGGAATTTTGAGCTTACAGACTCCGTGTAGAACGTCAAACAAATGGGGGACAACAGCATTGTGGCACTGGAAGTTGAAAATATCGTGCGGGATGACGCGACGGCGAGTCCAAATAAATCGGTTGGTCGTCGGGATCGGCAGTAAAATCTGCACTGCGAACTGTACTCAAAAAATGGTGGTGTTAAAATGCGTGACCACAACATCCAGGCATAACGTAAGATTTGAAACAGATGAAGAAAGAGAATCCGATGTTCTCAGTGGGTATTGGTGTTAACAAGGGGAGGACGAGAACTTTACGAAAGCAATCGTGTTTTTTTTTTTTTTTTTCAGATGAATCGCACTTTTTGCGTCAGTGCGAGTTACGCTAATAACAAAAAATGCAAAATTTGAGGTACGTTTTGTATGTTATGGAAATTGACAATTAAAATTTATGCGTTTAACAGAGTTTTCAAATTCGTTATTATTGTGCAGACGGTAAAGCGAACGTTATTGGAAATAAGTATGAAAACACGAGAATCTGTTCTTCCACGACAGTTGCTGCGACAGACTGAAGAAATTGCAGCGAGTCCCATCGAAACAACATAAAAAGTCTTCTCTTCAAAAAAAAAAAAAAAACAAATATTTTAAATATTTATATTGTAGAAGAATATCTGATGGCAAAAGTAGTGAAGGCTCTAAATAAACTGTAAAAGTTGAAAAAAAAAATGGTATATATTAGATATTATGTGAAAACTTGTTAACGATTAAATTATATTGTAATCAATTAAAATAAGAGTTCCTGTTGTAAACTTTAAAATGAGAATCTTGTCTATGAATTCAGTGGCAGTTTTTTAGAAAAAAAACTCCTAACTAAAAATCCTGTATAAAATACCATCAAAAATCCTATTTTACATATTCCCTACAAATGTCAGTCTCATTCGGAGAATATAATAGGAATTGTGTAAAAAAAAACCCACGGTAATCATTGTTTTATTTTTGTGCCAGAATAATTGTACAAATAGTTTTTTCTCTTTATACATACACATTTGTAACATTAATTAAAAGTTTTATAACTCATATGCAGTATACCAGTTACATTCGTGAATATTATCTATAACGTAAATAATACTAGTTATTTTTAAACTGTTTATATACATCAATAAATATAAAAATAAATCAATAGGTATTACAATATATTTTAAATCGCTTGCAGATTATTATATATTTACCGACAATAGTGTACTCATAATAAATGTTTTCTCAATTCTCATTCATCCCATATATAATACGCATACTATGTTCGCAGTATATTAATAAAAAAATCGATAAGGCTACACTTATCCATGTATGCTGTATATATTATATACTGTACACGTGTATGAGTATATAATAAAAATTATTTTCAAGTATACTCGCATTTCCTAAAATTATTTTATTGATAACTACACGTATACCGCATCATTATAAATAACACAGGCTATTCATCTTCATTATATATGTACCTGTTCTTGTATAAATAGTGATAAAAGAAATAATAATATGTATCATATTATACAGAGGAAAGAAAAAATTATTTAGTGAACCATGTGCGGTTGCTTGCAATGAATGATTCCAGTGGCTTACTATTATATATTACATTAAATTATATATATATATATAAATAAATTAGAATTGTTGTATTTTATTAGATTATATTGTTTTTGTTAAAAAAATGAACAAAAAAAATAACATGTGTTAAAAAAAAATCTATTCCGAGAAAAGTTAAAATATTAATTATGTATATATATATATAAAGAGAGAGTGAGGCTGTGGTCCAATGTGTGTGATCTATACACTATCACCGGATTCTGTTGGACTTAAATACGTGTGTGCCATGCGATCTACATTATAATAATATACATACATATATTTTATTCGATAATGTACAGCTGTATCATTTAAACACGATTAATTATTTAACAATAAAAATTTCTACAAAAATATTTGTATATAATATATACACATTTTGTTTTTTTTTTTTTTTAAGAAAATCGTCAAATTGGATACTTTAACCAATATATGCATAAATATATTACCATTACGATAATATAATATCTACTTACGTATTACATTTCATTAAATCAAAATTGCAATAGTTTTATTGAGGTAAAAAAAAAAAAAAAAAACTTGTTTTTTTTATATAATCTGAAAATTTACAATATTTCAATATCTCGAGTTTTGGCAATTATTGCAGTACACTAATATTATAATCATATATATTTATAAAAAAAAAAAATTTCTTCCTTCGATTTTTCGATATAATTTTTGTTTTTTTTTTTTTTAACTCATAAAAATATTGAAAAATATAATTTTAAATAACTTATTTTTTTTGCAACACAATAATAATTACTACTCGAAAATAAAATATATACGTATTATCGGATATTACAATGGAGTTATATAACTATACGCATAATATAAATATTTTAAAGCATTCCTTCTACGTATAATACACGCATAACATATAGACATCCGAAAACGTGTTTACACACAAAAAAAAATAAACGTTCGAAAATGTTAGTGGATAGAAGAGAAAAAAAGAAATTTTTCAATGTCATAATTTATATGTATACGCTTATATTATTGAGGAAATAATGTGCGGTTTTTATTCGAATTTTTTGCTTTTTCTCCGTCTATTACTGTTTGTATTTATATATTATTATATTATAGTATATTAGCTATTTATTATGCTCACTAACCTATATAATAATATAATATATTTACTACACATATATTATAATAAAGCACGCATTGTAATTTATAATTTTCGAATAAAAACACATTTTCGTTTTTCGTATATGTTATACAGTGTACCTAATGTTTTACGTAAGTAAAATTATAATTGAGAACAGAATTTATCTCCTCCCCTACCTATAACATATAATATAATACACGTATTTTTCAATGTACATACAGTGCCGCAACTAGAATTCTGGAGGCCCCTGGACACAAATAATTGATGGGGCTCCATGAAAAATTTTAATGCCGCCTTTAAACATTTAAATGAGCAAAAAAAAAACCTTATAATATTTGTTTGTCGATACTCATATTTTAATTTTGTTGCCCTAGAGCAACGCATGACTTCCTTCATCCTTGTACTCACTCATAAGTTATACAATGGTATTGGTGGTGAATTTTTAAGAAGCCTGAAAATCTAATGTGAAGAAATCCTGCGATCCAATATGTTGTTCGTAATATTAACTACTCGATTATTTGATTACATATCTGAGTGCCTATTAACGTCTTTCTGTTACTTTTTATTAAATCTAATTAAAATATTTTCTGTCTCTACTTTTTTATCGGTATGAACATGTAAGTTAATAATTATACAACAGGGTTTATGATCTATATAATAATTTCAAAATGGGGAACAACAGGTATCTAGATATAGCTAAGATATTACTTAGTAGGTATATAGATTATATCATGGGTTAAGGTTCTACTTATACAAAATGAATATTAACGTAATTTCAGTAGCAGAATTATTATTATTTTTTTAATTTAGTAGAAATATATAAGAATAACACAGGCACTACTGTACATAATATATTAATTATAGGCCTAGTATTTTGTAGTATTAGTTAAAATATGGTTGTGAAACATAATGATCAGATAAACCTATAATTAATTAATAATATAATAAGTTCACCGATTGACAATTATGAAAAAAAAATAAAAATAATGATAATTAATAAAATACAAATTTATCGTACCTACTTGATATTGACAATTGACATAAAATATAGTTGCATGTGTATTGTACATATATATAAAATGTGTACCATATTCATATATTTGTTTTGCTTATTTAAAATTATTACAAGGTCATTATGTAAACGTGTCATACAAATTAAGTATTAAAATTCATTTTTCTCGCTTTTAAATTAGCAAAGTCATTTATAACCTTGTCCAAATTTTTATTTCAGCTGTACGCCGTTGTTCAATGTTTAGTATAGCTATATTGTTCAGACGATCTTGTGCTATCGAATTTCTTAAGAAATTCTTTATGAGTTTTAACTTGGAGGAAGATCTTTCTGCAGTGACCGGTAATATTAAGAATAGCATGCAGGCTACCCCGGTACTTCAGAGTAACTAGAATAGAATAATTATTTTCAAGAATAAATGTTGCGAGTTCACCAATTGTTTTTAAATTTTTGCTTATGATCATTTCCTTAAGAGAAATAAGTTGACTAGTGAATTCAGAACGAAGCCCGTCATCACACGAGGGGTGGCGTATCGAACGTGACGAGGTCTGTTGCGATCCGAATGAAAATAATTGAAATATTGTAGTAAACCTGTTTTGTGCGAATGGTTATCGTTTTGGTTTTTTTTTTTTTTTAATTTTTCTCTTCACAAGTTGATTCTGAAATAGTCAGTTATATTATGTCAAATATATTTGATAAATTATTTTTAATTTCAATATAATAACTATAATATATAGGGTATGACGCGGAATATCCGTTATTAATGATAACTATTCGACTATAAATACGTTTTATTTTCCACTATATACTGCAGTGTTTAACGTTTGTAATAAAATATGAGTTTCCGCACGATCTGTAAATAAATATATAAATATTATGTAATAACAATAATAAAAGACTTAACGAATTCCAGCGACGATTCGAATGGAAATGTAATATTATGGAAAACGAATTTTTTTTTTTCAATAAGAAGAAAACGATTTTTCAAAAAAAAAAAAAAAAAAAATCTATTTGATATACTATAATATATTATATATAAACGCTGCGATAATTTTATTTCACAGATCGTTTTGTAATATGTATAGAGCACTTTTTATTTTATTAGAAAAAATAAAATAATATTATATAAAAAAAATGTGTTTTTTTTAATCTTCTATTTCATGCGATGTATATTAGAATATCAATTGAATACGATATTGTAAAAAAACGCGCTGTAACCCTTTGTTAATACTTTCGTTTTTCCCCACACTCACGTGCTCTCGATAAAATTCATCGACAAATTTATAATACACGTGTGCAAGAATTATAAAAAAAAAATTCTATTTCCTTTTAATAAAACTGCGTTGAAACACCGCCAGTATATAACACGTATACGTAACATAATAAATCGCAAGCTTTACAATAAATATCATATTATATTAAATCATTCTTTCTCAGAGTGGGCGATAACGCCCCCTTGTGGGCGTTAATGGCCTTCAAGGGGGCGGTAAAAGGCCCAAAGAAGTTTGGGGGGCGATAGCTGATTAAAAAAAGCGAAAAATTATGTAATCCCGCAACTTTACCCCCTGAATTATGGTCGATTGTTCAGAGATATCTAATAGCGTTTCCATCGTCGTATTTGTCCGAACGTGGCTATTTAGTGCTGTAACAACACTAATAACTAAAAAAAGAAATCGGCTGCTCGTTACCGAACGTGGCGACTTACGATTGTATTTAAGTAAATTCGAGCCTGATATAAAAAAAAAAACTGGTTAAACTACATATCAGGTCCATCCGTCACATTAAGTGAGCTCGATAAATTTGAATTCAAAGATTTGTTTAAATTTTAATAAAAATACATTGAAATTCGATTAAGTATGCGTTTTAATTGCTTTTATTAAAAATGATCCTTTAAAATGTAAGTTTGAACTCTAAAATAGAATATGGGCATGTTTAAATATAATAATTGTAACAACTAATGACTGTTTAAAGATAAACAACAATTGGTAAGTTTAAAAATTTTGGGGGGGGGAGGGGCACTAAAAAAATTTTGATTGTCAAAGTGGGGCGGTGTGTGAAATATGTTTGAGAACCTATGTATTTAAATCCTCCTCTTATTGCGTATGCTGGAAAACTTCGCAAAATATATATGATGTATACGCACGCGCATCATTACGTTTTACAACGCGAATGGGAGATAGTTAAAAAATCGATATTAAAACGTCCGTACAAATGAATACAAAAACATTATGATTTATAATATTGTCTTAATCGTAGCGTAACGACGGTTCATATAATTATATTATTCATACTCGTTGGCGGTTGAAGACCGCGGGGATCGGTGCAGTATATACGACCAATACGACGACAACACCTGTTATACCATACAACGAGCGTATATAATATGCATAAGACATGTTATATTTGAATTCTACGATATATAAATATATATGTTTTTTTTCCCGCTATTAATTATTTTGTATTGTATATTCATCGACATTGCGCATGTATAATTTATTATATTTAATTATAACGTAATAGTCCCCGTTACCGTTTAATAAATATGGTAATATATATTAAATGTATTATACACACGATCAAGTCTGCTGGTTTATCATCCAGACAATGAGGGTCAAAAGTGATACGCGTCTATTTATGAAATAGAATTCGCGAGTTATCAAAATAACAAAAATACGTGTATAAAATAATAGGCGTATGTGTGTAGAAACACATCGCGCGCGTCTCTATACAGAGGTAAAATAATTAAAAAAAGAAAAGAAAAAAAAAACGTTTTGTTGTGATTTTTTTTTTTTTTATATATATACGCGCATATTTCAAATACACTTTTACAAAAAAATTAAGCGTTCGAAATATGTATTCGAACGTTTTATATGACAATAGAATCATTTGCCCCATATACTACGTAGTCGTGTTCCATTAATAATTTTTAAATATTTAATCGAATATATTTTTTATTTATTATCACGAGTATTAATTTATAATTTTTGATTTCTATCTTTTTGATTATTTATTTTTACATATCCTTTTGATTTTTGTTTTTAATTTTAATTTCATAAATTCCTCTCTATTTTCACTACTTTTTTACGAATATATTTATATGAACCATAGGTTTAATAAAAATAATTTATATTTCT
This sequence comes from Chaetogeoica ovagalla, assembly GCA_032441825.1. Taxonomy (NCBI): domain Eukaryota; kingdom Metazoa; phylum Arthropoda; class Insecta; order Hemiptera; family Aphididae; genus Chaetogeoica; species Chaetogeoica ovagalla. The sequence continues at coordinate 9,889,810 of CM063736.1, forward strand.
TTTAAGTATTCCGAGTTTAAATACGTATTAATACAATTTTCGGTACACGACTAATTGATAAATCGGCATATTATACTTATTTAAATTAAATACGATAATATTTGAATAACGCTGTAATAATAATACGGGTTCAAACACCGAGAATCCGACACTCGGAGTGTTTTTGTATTCCTATATATGCTACAGCTATGCGGCACATATGTATATATATTTTTTTTTTCTGAAATAACGACTCGTTACATTTTTTTTTTGTAATATTTAGTAATATAAAATATTATATCGCTGCAGTAATTGGTTAATTAATATTAAATAGATTATACGTGTGTGTGTGTGTATAAATATAAATGTATTTAAAAATAATTCGGAATACTTAAAAAGTCTATAATATGAGCGAAAAGTGGAGAAAAAAAAAGAACCGCGAGCGTTGTTGTGCGTTGAACATATTTATATCGGCTTAGCTCGAGTGCGCGTATCTAAGAAAATAAAATATATGAATCATTGTTTTCGAATAAGGATTATGAACGCTATCGTGTTATTAACGAATATTATATAAGCGTCTAAGCTTGTGCACTGCATTCCGAGCTCCTGAACACAAAAAATTAAATACATGAAAATTGTTCGTGTCCAAAACTAATACGTCGCTATAATTATTTTACACTCGGTAATTAGCATTTCATTTATTTATTTTTTGGACGTAAAGGATTGTTCTGAATCACTAAAACTACCGGATAATATAGAAAAACGTGTCGAATAAAGTACCATCGACTTATATGAATACAATTTTATTTGCTATTATGGGTTAACGCACATGTCTAGTTAGTCATGCTTGTCGTTTAAAAGTAATACAGATAATGTCGAAATTATTGCATGCTGGAGAAGGAGGAGGAATAATAGAAAACATAATCGTATTCTGTAGAGAAAATTATCGCCCAACTGCAGGTTTTAACGTTTTAGATATAATTGAGCCTTATGAATATTAATTATACAATATTATTATTATTATTCATATAGTTTTACAACGACAAAAATAAATCGATTATCGTAAACTTGTCGAAAAAAAATAAAATATGTATAAGTATTAAATAAGTATTGATATTTCAATAAAACCAATACTAACCGAATATTTCGATTTACAGAAATTAAACACACAATGTATGCGGATAGTTGTAATTTTGAAATTAAAAAAATGTTCAATATTTTAGAAATTTGGTACGTTCCATCCCGCAGTATGACCACCTTATCATCTCTCACTCTGATTATTATTGTCAATTCATAGTATATATTATTAATTCGCATTTTTTTTTTCTAAAATGTTATTACGGCAAACACCGGTGGCTTTCCAAGATACGAGTGTGCTTTAAGTACACACTATAATATATCCTATAACAACGAATAATAATACTTTTTTCCCCCCATTTTCGAGGTTTTAACATTTTTTTTTAGGTCATTTATTTTAACTTATTCCCAGTAATATTACGAAATAATAGTAATAAAAACCAAACGAAACGATTTATTCAATTAAAATATAGACTTAATTTCTGCTTTACATTGAACTGCAGTCGAGTCAAACTATTTTATTATTATTATTGTTATTATTATTATTATTATTATTATTATTATTATTATTATTATTATTATTATTATTATTATTATTATTATTATTATTATTATTATTATGTTTTATACAAAATTTAACTATTATATATAATTATTATACACGCGGCGTACGCGTATATTTTTGAAAAAATTTTTTTTTATTATTTGTCGTATGGCTGTTATAACTATTACAAACATCAATGCACGGGGGAAAAAATTCTTACGGCATTTTTTTTTTTTGAGTTTTTAAGTCTTAAAAAGAAATATTTTTTATCAAATTATTTTTAGGGTATTAAAATCCGAGCCCGGCTTCTAATAATAATAATAATAATAATAATAATAATAATAATAATAATAATATAATAATAATAATAATAATAATAATAATAATAATAATAATCTACAGCGGTACAATATTATAATATTCGAGTGACGCAGAGCGTAAAATATATAAAAATAAGTACAATCGATTCGTATAAAGTAATGTTTTATAGCCTTTAATACCGTAATATATTACAATAAGAGTTAATATTATAATATATAAAATAATAACGCACACGCACGCGTATATTTCTATACTAAATTTTCTACACACTTTATCGCGCGCGTATTATTAACGTACAGGTGTACGCAGGTTATAAGTATGTGGCAATCAAGGAATGAAATACGCGATTCGATATTTCAACGGCGTTGCATTTATAGCTGGGTCGTACTTATTATTATTATTATTATTATTATTGGTGTATTGTTTGTTGTTGTTGTCGGTAATATTATTATATCGCATAATAACGAAAAAAATAATAATAAAATAAAAGATTTCTTTTTTCTGAAAAAAATCGCGTTGGCGCGGACTTTAGCATGAAAACAAGACGTGTAAGACGCGCGCGCGTATACATTCGTGCAGAGGTCGATCGCGATGAGATGTTTGACGCGGGGGTCATGTCATTGACGCAACTACAGCAATGGTAACACGGTTTTATTTTTATAAATATAAAATATTATAATTTATGTATTATATAAATAACGTGTTATTACCCCTTTAACAAAATATATACCGTATACCTATATATATATATATATATATATATATATTTAACTGTATATATGTCCATTCAGGCAAACGCAGATAAATCAATAATAATAATAATAATAATAATAATAATAATAATAATAATAATATACGAGGAGCACAGCGCCGCACGAACAAATACCGCAGCAGTTTGAATTTATTACGAGAACTCATTATTATTATTATTATTCGTATATATATATATATATATATATAATAATTATTTGTTTTGTACGAAAACAATGTATCCCAACGATTTGTATTTATATATATACGAGCAGAGAGGAACGTAGCCAGGATTTTATTGTTTTTAAGGGTCTATTTAAAGAAATGTTGGAAAAAACATTGGAAATTCGATATATTTTGGCTAGGTATCGAATAATAGGTTTGTAAATCAATTAACATTTAATCGAATATTTTATTAAAAAAAAAATTTCGATTGAAAAATTATCGAAAAGTTTCACAAACAATATTAATATTGTATATTTGTTAACAGTATATTAATATTAAAAAAAAAAAAAAAAAAAAATGTTGGTTTATTATAGTATAGACTATAGAGGTATATAATATTAATGTAAAAACGAAAAAAATTGAGGAGGGGGCTGTCCGGACCCTATGGACCACTCCTCTGGATATACGTTATTGCGAGCAGACATTTAATACCCCAGTTAAAAAATAATTATATGTGCGATGTGGTGGAAGAACACTGGAAAGAATGGGTTTACCATCCCTTCGTTTCTTTTAGTTACCATATTACGTTCACTCTCCTCTTTTTGTTGTTTATAAATTTCAATTGAAATTATCAATCTGCTTTACGATCTCGTGAAATTACTAATAAGCAAGTAACGTAGATTTTTCTGATATTCTACACAGGTACCGCGGTTATAATTACGTCGAGACGAGCTCGTCGTTGGAATATCACCTGTTCACACATTACGAAGTTTGCAATAAAATTTCACAAGGATTGTAATGTAATAATAATAATAATAATTAATACTCGAGTATATATATTATATATTAAACGGATAAAAGCGTTTGAAAATCTGTAGGGATTCGCGTGACTGGGGAAAGTGACTTTTACAAAATTTGAACGTCGTTCGCTTTCCTTCAAACGTCGCCCCGCCGACTCCAAAAAAGTATAATAACGACAGGCAAAGTAAATATTATAATATTATTTGTAATTCGCCGTCCGAGTGTCTGTCCACCGACCAACACAATTTTATTACATATACTACAGCTGCTGTAGCGAATCGATCCTTTCAAGTTTTTCAGTCGATTGCTATTCGGTATTTTTATTTTTTTTTTTTATTATCCTTCCGATAATTTTAATCTGTTTTTCCCCAGCATAGTGACACTTCTTAGCGTATTTCAAAGGATTAGAGCCATTATTATCATTTTATCGATTCTGTATCTTCCAACTGCCACTAGGTCGCAGCCCAAGCTTATTTTCAGTAAAAAGTAGACTGAAGCCGAATTTCCCCTGTGTTTTATGAAATAAGTAAATGCTCAACAATATTATTTATGCGTATTGTGTGAATTAATCAGTTAATTTTAAATTAAAATTAATTCAATAATGGCCAAAAGAGTGTTCGTCGATATCTTTAATATTAAAAAACAAAAATTAGTTTCTACCGATTCCTCATCAACAACAAACACTGGAATCTGAAAATGGACAATTCAATATTGAATTATAGTATAGAAATTGATATAGCTGCACAGAAAAGTGTTGAAAACACTGCAGTTGAAAACAACGTCAGAGAGTTTAATAACAGACCCCGTGCGACCAATTTTAACAGTAAGTACAAATGTAGGTAAACAGAGTTTAAGTTATTATATTATATTTAAATTATATATATATTGCAGTCATATCTATGTAAAATAAACGAATAAACGTGTATGCGAGTGTAGAACGGAGAAAAATGAATCCTTGAATTCATTTCATTGAAACACGTGAAATAATAATAATAATAATAATAAATTTAGAATACGCGCGCATACGATTGATCGCTCGGTCAGCGTCAAACTAAAAACACACGCGTATACCAACAGAGCGCGCCCGTCGAACGCAATGAAATCGGAAATGAAAATAATCACCAGATAGCGGTACAACGTAACAAAGAGGGGGTAGCCGCATAGAAAAACACGTATATAATATCTGTCCGCAACCTACGGAACACTCAGTTGTGCGACAACGGGCAGACGCTTCGGATAGAATAAAGGAGAAACAGCCACTAGTTAGTAGGTTAAAGTGTCTAAAAATGTTTGTTTGCGCTAATGGATAAAACAAAAATGTTGAGTCCCCCTCCCCCTACGGATATGAATGATATGATCGAATATCCGCCTATGAATTCATACCGAACTTTCCGTATCAGAATAACCAGTTCGACGAGTAATCGGTCTTTTATTTATTACTAAAAATTTATGTACTTTAATTCAGAATATATATATTTTATATAAAACCGTTTGTATGGCGCAGGGAACCAAATTTCTATATATATATATTTTATTTTAAACTCCTTTCTGCACCCACCCGTCTGCAGAGAAAAATTGAAAGTATATTTGCCGTTCTGCGAACATAATATACATAGTTTTTTCCCCTTTCCTCCTCTACTCGCATAATATTTTCTCAAACGAATATTTATCTATCGCGAAAATTGCATATAACCTTTTATTTTTCCAATACATTTTTATATTTCGTTTTGATACATTTTCGTAAATAATTTTTAATTAAATAAATTTAAAAAAAAAACATGTTTGTATTAAACAATATAATCGTATTAACTATACAATATATATTATATACGTTACGTCTTACGTTAATATATTGAGTACATCATAACATTGTGTATTATAATAATATGATGTATAAATATGACGTTCTTACGATTTGACAACGACCTTCAAATCGGTATATACTTATATATGCGCGTAATATAAAAATAAACGATGCATATGTATGTATGTTATCGTATCTACAAATAGATATAACGTGATTTTTCTGTTATACATTATATATTTATATAAGCATGACGAACGAAATGAATTCGCGCCGTTTCTTCGCGATATATAAATATTTATTACAATAATATTTGATTCAGTTTTCAATTGAACAGGGACGTACTCAACAAAAAATCTTGGGGGGTGTTTTTGAAAATCAGTTATTAAATATCGGAACATTTTTTTTTTTTAAATAAATATACGAAATTAACTACACTTACAATACTTTATATATATATATATATATATATTATATATGTAACGAAAAAGTGACTGAACTAAATATAATTTTCGTGTAGTTGTAGCCATTATGGTAAAAATATCTTCACAATTAACTTCTAAATATACTTATAATAGTATACTGTAGTATCTCTTGCAGATACAGAACAAAAACGTTTGCGATAACATCCATAATAAATTATACAAAAAAAAAAACGTAATTATTTTTACAATATCCTTATCCGCAGTAGGTAATTGTTCCGTCATGGTATAGATTACGTATTTCCTCTGTCTGTGTACACATTAGTAGTCTTTTATAACCACGTCAATACAAAATAGGTATAATTTTATTTTACTTATAAATCCTGTTTAAATTTTTTTTTATTGAATTAAATTAAAATTTATTAGGTAATTTTAAATTTATATTTTGTTTTAGAGCCAGAGACCCACAACCATGGTATAATATTATGCACCTGTCTATTAAACTATTAAAATATAAAATAACATTGAAATTTGAATAAGCAAATAACCCACAATAGCTATAGAGCACAATAATTATATAAGTATATATTTCATATATATATATATATATATATATATATACTTTTTTAAATTAGTTTTTTTTTTTACATATATTTAATTACGCGTTTTTAGAAGACATACATGTAACGTTTTAAAGTATTTTAATTATACTAATTACGATTTAATAAATATACATACATACATATTATATATGTTGTTGTTATTTCGCGCGTTGTGTGCGCATACACTGACATATACGCATATAATATGCAAATGAATTATATGTCATTGAAATTCGAATAACGTTCGTATAACGCACACGATAATATTATATTTATAATATCGCGTACAATATATTAATTATTATTATTATTATTATTATTACGTAGATATATTAATCTAATGGTATATTTATTAAAAAAAGAAAAACCTAATGAATTACATACGTTTAATTAACGCGAATGACGCGTGTGCGCAGACCGCGAATGTATTAAAATATAAAATATTACAGATATATAAGACGCGCTAATGAAGAACGAAATTCGTCGTAAAAATAATTACGGAGAACTTGGAAAGAAATTGAAACATTACCGCGTGTGTATATGGCACATAATTTTCCACGATAATATAATATAACAATATAAATATTAAACATTGAGTATTCTCTCACGTATATATATATGCGTGTGTGTGTGTGTGTACAAACTGTAGACAAAGATGTGTCTGATTTGATTGACTACGCGAGAACTTAAATTTGGTTTTTATAAAATCTTCATCTTAAAGAAAATAAATACGCACATGTATATTCATATGAAACTATTGTGTGCGCAAGGAAGTATTACAAAATGTATGTATCGCATTGCTACATATATAAATTGAATTAAATAATGTGCCAGATTTTGATTCATACGCAATAAAACGATGGTAAAACTTCACGGTAAACGATCATCGCAATTATTTTTAATATTATATTCAGTCTTTCTCTTCTGCGTCTGTACAAAAAAAAAAAAAAAAAAAACGATTTTGCTTTTTAATATTTGCTATTTGATGACGGTCCCCCCCCCCTTAAATCGTTGGGGCCGACAGACAATATGTGCACAATGTCGCAGTTGACGATGAGATGAATTTTAAAAAGTCGGTGAAGTCTATTATTACCGTCGGTCGTAAACAGACACGCGCGACACATTCGCTGAGCTAAACGGGTTATTGTTGTTATATACGAGTTTTTTTTTTTCATAGGTGTTTTATAAAGTATAAGCGAATAGATACTTTAATATAATATGTAAGTCGAACGCAACAATAGAGTGCGACGATGAAACGCGCAGGAAATATAATATTATTGCGTTGGTTGAAAATAAAAATCAAAATTAAACTTGAATTTTTCCTGTTATGTTTTCTTAAGTTTTATACATCCGCACGCGGAGTATTGAAGTAACGAATCGTACGAAATTCGAATCGTAGAAGAGCAGTTATCATATTATAATGTATATAATCATAATATTATATAGGTGGCATTTTTCAAGCAGGGCAACCGAATTACGTAATACAAGACATTTTCTATTCCGCTATCGTCTCTTTAAAATTAAATTTAAAAACTTTTAAAATTGAACTTTACTCGACACGTTATGTTACAATACACAATAATAACTCGCGAGTAACCCCGTAAATATATACTGCAATGTGCGTTATTATAATAATGTTATGCGAAGTTCTGTACATAATAGACAACGCTGTACACAACACGAGCGCCGGTGCTTGTATACAGACAATAATGTAATACACCAATTTAATTATTAGTCAAACACAACATATATATTATACCGATGATACACATATCGTGCGTTTGTTGTTAAATAAGATAAACAATAAAATGTAATAAATATTATTATTTAAATACGCGCGTGCGTCATGGCACATATATATATATATATATATAGTTTTACAAAAAATATTTTTTTCATTTCAATTAGTTCATTTACTACAGTGAAACGACTACCCATAAATAATTATGTAATATTTTTTTCTTCTTATTCTTTCCAGCTTTTACAGTCCATTTACGACCTTCGCTGCCTCAACCACTCCTCTCCACCTATCTCTGTCTTCGCTGTCTTCAATTCTTGCTTCTTCTGAGATTTATAAAAAAAAAAAAAAATAATAATAATATTTTAGCAAAAAAAAAGACCACCAAAGTTTCGAAATTGCCGGATGGACGGCGGCTTCATTCGAAAAAAAAATCCTCCGAGTCTTGTCAGGAGAAAAAAAATTTTCATCAACACAATATTATATAATTCATCTCTCTCCCTACGCAATATCCGCGCATTGTCGCCATTATTATTAGGTACTATTTATATAATAACGCTGAGAGACTTGCTCAGGAATTTCGAATCAAAGAGATTGAAATGTTTATTATTATTATTATTATTATTATTATTATTATTATTATTATTATTATTATTATTACTATTACTACTATTATTATTATTATTATTATTAATATTATTATTACTACTACTACTACTACTACTACTACTACTACTACTATTATTATTATTATTAATATTATAGTACCTATGCAATATGTCTATTTTTATATCAGATAAGTCAAAATAGTCAAATGCATCTTCCAGAAGTCCAATGAAGCCTAATATGTAAACTTTATAAGCTTAATATATGTATCTAATTAGAAGCAAGTAGCAATAATGACTTCTCAAGTCCTGTATATAAGATTAATATTAAAATTTGACTATTATAATATATAGTCAAACAATTATATATCTAAATCCTAATTTCAATGTATACAGAGTCAATATAGTTTGCGAGGCTTTTCGTTAGCTACCTAGCTTATTTTGTGTAATAAATTATCCTTCAATTGTAAGTGGATACGTACACATGTCTATATTTGTGAATAGCCAACATTATGTATTGTGAGTCCATATTAAGTTAAATCCTCCCCTTCCTGAGATAGCACGTTTCTTTTAAACAAATACTTTGAAACTATATTATTGTTCATCGGAAAACGGCCCTATTTATAAAAAAAGTCATCTGCATTGGGCTCCAAATTCCTAACCTGAATTTCCGTCATTACGCCGAACAATCGAATCGAGCGTTACCCATTATAAATGCATACGCACATATTTAATTAATGTTCTTGGATTATAATACGAACGCGCAATCAGGATTAGGCATAATTTTGCATTTCATAAAAATCGGTATGGATAGAAGCGTTAATAATAATCATAATATTACCACTGCTATTATACTTCACTGCAGTCAAGTCATATAAATGATATGTATATTTTTTTAGGGCAGGTTATGATTTATAAGAAGAGTCGAGTCCTCGTATAATATTGTTTTTGTGCAATTTATTTATATAAACACCTATACTTAAAAACGACAATATTATTCTGGGAGAAAAATTGGCAGAGCAGTTCCTTCGGGAAACCACTTTTTGTGTTTATCAAAATAAAAATTATTATAACTAGTCAATATGATAAAAGATTTTGATTTTACAATTTTTAGAAAATATGAAAATAATTTTTTCATACTATTATCGAAAAAATGCTTTAAAAATATATTTTTTTTTTATCAAGAAATCAGGTACATGACAAGTGTTTTCGTTAGTTCATTCCAGCCCTGTATACATACATATACAAGTATTGGTTTAGTAAAAATCGTAGATTAGATATTTTACTTTTATTATGAATACAACTGAACAGTACAAGATAAAAACACATACTGAGAGTATTGAGCACCTGACGGAAATACAATATTGTAATATATAAATAATAATAATAATAATAATAATAGTACACAATGAAAATGGTACACATGTAAGGTGAATTAATGCTGCAGTGCATAAAATATACATTGAATCCAAAAATATAATTTTATTATGGGATTATATACTGTTACACCGTTAGCATAATGACGATTAATCTGTTTCTTAAACTAATTAAAGAAAAAAAAATTTCACATATTTTACTCATATTATATTTCAATTGCTGTAAATAATTGCTCACCAGAGGAGATAACACTGTTAAATATCATTTTTAATTAAAACAATTGAATAATTGAAATATTGCATAAAAAAACTGTTTTTTGTATTACATTAAATATACATGATCAAATTTATTTAAGTAGGTTGCAGACATTCTACAATATGAAAGAATATACAATAGTAACATGTGTTCAATTTCCTATATTATGATTTTAAAAACATATTAAAATAATATTATTAAATAAATATAGGCTCATTTAGAAAAATGGCCCAATTGATTTTTTTTCTTTATATAACCCAATAAATAAATCAATAAATCATAAAAATATTACCAAATAATACACAATCTAATAAACTTAATAGATTAAAAAAAAGTTTTTTTTAAATAATACTTAGTACATAATAATATATTGTAAGGGGCTAATACAATTTATATATATATATAATTTACAAATAATAAAAAATAAAATTTAATATAAATTGAAAATATATATTATACACATACATGATAAAATAGTTAAAATAAATAACTTTATGTACATAATTATTGATGGTGGAATAATTAAATCAACATGTTGTCATTACGTTATAATACATTAAAATCCTATCATAATATTTTTAATTAAATATATATTTTTTAAATTTATTACATTCAATATTTCACAAACCGCAAAATAAAAGAAAAAAAATCCATCACAGCCAAATATAGCATATTTTATTCTTTATTACAACCATTATTATTTCATACTGTCATTATATTCAATATTATTTATTACACGTAAAAATGAATGAGTTGTAATATAATTATAATATTATACTTCACAATCATTTAGATCAAATCACAGGTAACAAATTAAAAGAAAGGTAATGGTGGTGTTCAACAGTCAAAACAATTGATTTTTTTTTGGTAGTTAAATTTTTTTTCCGTTTTCTACCAAAATTATTTAAACTATAAGAAATAAAATTGTTGATATTGTTAAACATACATTTATACTGAAAATATTTAACTGAAACAAATGATTTTTTTTATTCTCAATGTTAATAAATAAATAAATTAATTTTGAAATTCGATCATATAATTAATGTAGACACAATTCATTATGGACATTAGAAATTGTAACACATCAACAGGAATACAATTTATGAAAATATGTATAATAGTCTTAAAGTAAATCATATTTATAAACAATTCTAATGTAAAATAAAATTGAATGTTAAAATACAAATATATAGATGAACTAAAAGTAAATTTTAAACGATAGTAAAACGAAGAAGAAAAATGGCACTAAAATTGTAGGCAACGAGATCAGTATTATTACTGAACTATGAGTACAATCCTTTTTTGTGTATCATATTGTAATATAATTATTGCTCTCAATTTCAGTTTAACTCGTAATGTCCGCTAGAAGTATTATTATTATAATTATTACATGTATTTCACAAAATATAATATGTAATCTCATTTGACATTTGATTTTCAATATTCTTTATACAACAATAGTCTACTATATAGTTTTTAAAATGTTTTAATAATATTAGATTTAGTTTATGTAAACGCTATGCAAATAAAATAAAAAATATAATTTCATTATGGAAATAAGTAGTGTAAAATGGCAAAAGACAAATATAAAAACATTAAAACACATTTTTAATACAAATAGAAAAAACATTTTATATATATATATATTTTTTTTATTTATATATCGCCACCAAAAACGTAGGTAAACTATTTGGTCATGACATTACTTATTTATTGAAACTGGCAAACACGGCCCAAATTACATCATTAGTGGAACCTTTCATAGACTCGATTTCTAAATCCATGTCACACAATTCTCGTAATCTCCTGGTTGCTAATTCGTAATCTTCGTCATTTAGCGGAGAAAAGGCACTTTCCAATACATCTGACGCTTGTGCCAATAACAATAAGGCCAGAAGTCGTTTATCCATCCTATGCGGGTCATTAATCCATCGAGACAAAACAGAATCTTGTACCTAATCGATTTTAACATGCAAAAAAACAAATTCTTGTTATATATTGTTGTGAACTACGCGCAAGACAAATTACCTTTTTAACTAGTCTAAGTTTGGCTTCATTATCCGTTAACGGATGTGTGGTCATGTCAAATAATAGGAAGTTTTGTTTTTCAGTGGTAAGAACACCTTTTTCTACCAAGTTCTTAGCAAGTCGTTCCCGTACATTTTTTAATTGATATTTGATTTTCAAAGGATTCCAAGTTTCACCTATAAAAAAAGAAATCAAGTAAATTTATATTCAACTACTATAATAAAATCAAACTCACCGCTTAAATACTCAATCCAACTTTGTATAGTTTCAGGAGGATTAGTCTCTTTGATATGTTTGAGAGCTTCGTCTAACAAAACGTCACCTGTAGGCGTTTCATTTTTTATAATTACTTTTCTCATTTGTAAGCTTTTCCTTCGCATGCCTGCTTTTTCCAATTCGATTCGTTGTCGAAGTGCAAGTTCAATAAGTATACATCCACGTAAACCTGACGAAATTGAATCATTCCAAAATGATGTATAACCCTAAAACACAAAAAAAAGGAAAAGAAATAAATTTCGGTTCTTAATTAAAATCATAAGATATTCATATAATTGATTTATATAAACAGAGAGCAGACAAACTAGTGTTAACTAATACGTCTGTGTTGAAAATAATTATTAGAAAATATTATCGTTTGAAAATAACACTTAAGAATATTGGATAACACATTTTTAATATAAGTAATTAATTCGACGTTCCGTGTTCAATGCATTATAATATGTCTCTTATGAACCTTATATGTGGACAGATACAGACGGATGACCACATTTTGCAGTGCCGTGAGGCCCCACATAGAATAGCGGACCGAAGAGATTTGATGGGACGAATTACTAGAGTTTATCGAACACTGGAACAGTGAAGGGATATGATGGATTGTCGACCACACGATAGAAGAAGATGAACCTTATATGTGGAACAATACAAATATTGACATTTATATTAAAAATAATAATTTACATTTACATATTTTCAAGAGATAAAGAACCGATAAGATTTAAACATAACACAACATTCGTCTATATAGTTCATATCCAAAGGCTACGAATAACTCGATATTTGCACAATTGCGGGTAATTATTTATTAATTGGTACCCACTAATTATAAATATGCTAGATAGATTGAAATACTAATAGCTGAATGTTTCCCGCGTACACGAAACATTTAATATGGATAACAATAAAAAAGGAAACAAACAACTCTCATTTGAATGAATATACTTTTGGGTTATTGTATTTTCAGCCAAATCGATTTTAAATTAAATTTCGGCATTGTAGAAAAGAAAAGAAAACCCGTAAACAATTCAAACGAATCGAGTACGTACATTATGTGTTACATAAGAGTAGAGCGATCAAGACGGTTGACAAAGTCCCATCACACCACAATACGAATATCGGACGTGCGAAGAAAACGTAAAACACGCTGACTAGCGGCTGTGCGCACAAATAAATATGTATATGTACTTCTTTGTCCTTGAGGCCGAGCAACAGCACTTCTTCCATTAACGTGAGGCGCGTTTCTTTCGAGTCACCGTCGTCGATGTCCTCTTCGTAGTCCAGTTTATCGGCGGCGGACTGTCCGTTCTCTCTGGACACGCCGTCCGCGTTTTCTCTGTTGACGTTACGTCTCTGGACCAAACCGTCCGCGCGACTCATCATCTCGGACGCCTCCCCTCACTCTTTTTCCGTTACTCGAAACACCCGACGCACGCCGGGGTAAAGCGTCCCTTGGACAGAAAAGCAGCGGAAAAAAAAGAAAAAGAACCTCCTTTCCCCCCCCCCCCCGCGGAGAGAAAACGATCTTACACTGATAACGCGTGAACGGTGTGAATTTTTTTTTTTTTCTGTTGACGTCTACACATATATTCGCCGTGGATTGTACGTAATAATAATAAAACAACCGTACGCCAAAGACAGTAATAATATCATAATTTTTTTTTTTATTATTATAATTCACCGCCCTCCTTCCGCACGCGAGCGAACTGCCGCCGACCAGTCCCCGTGGTCTCCGCCGTCTCGATACGATAACCGGAGTTTGACGACGTGACGCGTCCGTACGGGATAATCGGCGTACACGTCGTGTACAGGTGTTTTATTTTTTTTTTCGGGGGGGAAAAAACGAGAATTATAAAAACGCACTGAAAAAACCGCGAGTAGACGTCGGGGCGAACGGGAACGCGGATGGCACGATTTCTGACGTTTCGTACACTTCCGAAACCGGGTGCGTAAACAGAATGGGGGTGGGGAGAATCGGACGAAAATTCTACGGAATTTCCTCGGACTTTCGCCCGCAAGCAGCCTCCAGCGCGAAACGCGACCGAATGGATGTGATAACGTGCGCGCAAAGGTGTTGACGTCGTGTATAGATGCCGCCGTTCGAGCGCGGTGCCAGTGTGACCAACGTGACGGACGTTGCGTCCCCGTATCGTTTCGTTAACCGTCTCACCGTCACCGTCACCCCGCCCCACGCGACGCGGCGAAAAACCCGTCGGTTACGTCCGACGACCGCCGTCGTCCGTTTGTGGCGGCGGCGGCGGTGGTGGTGTATATGATACGGTGTTGTTACTAAAGAAATTTTATTATTATATTTTTTTTTTTTAATTTTTCGAAATTAATAAAAACGAGAAATTTTTTCTCTCGAAGAAGAAGAAGAAGAAGAAGCTAAACACTACAATATTATATCAAATCGATTTGCCGGAACATTTCGATCGAAACGATAATTGTTACTTTCGTTCACACACGATATAATTACGTTTTTTATCTATACTCGTAAATCGTTTATTTCAATTGTATATTTTTTCCAAACGAAATTCGTTTTATCTACAGATTTTAATTCATTTAAAAAAACACACACACGTTTAATACACTATGTAATAATTTAATAACCTTTGTGCGTGCGATGGTACTACTACTACTACCACTTTTATTAACAGTAAAGTGAGTAAAAAAAAGAAAGAGTTTCCGTCTTTTTCCGGTCCGAATTTTTTTTTATACGTCGTCCGTCGGTCGCAGTAGTTTCCACGGCGCGTGTACCGAAAAGTGTCAAACGTTCGAATATCCGCATTATGGTGTGAATCGTTTGTGAACTGCGAAAAGAAACGACAGAAATAACATGGTGTGTGAAAATCCAGCTTTTAATTTTGATTTCTGGAATAATCAGAACAACGAGTCTGTCGTGGAAGTGACTTGTTTAATGCCCAATAGTATTTCGATACCTCTCACTGTCTCCACCAGTACTTCGCTGCACGAATTAAAAGAGGTGTGTGTCTGTTGTTTGATATTGCATTTTCGTGTTTTTCCACAAACACTGTTTTAACGATTCAATTTTACAGGAATTATGGGAAGAAGCGGTCAAGTATCCTCTGCACGGAATGTTACACGATTCCAGCAGTTACAGTATATCTTATGTCAATGCAATGGCCCAACGCGAAATGCTTTTGGACGAGAACAAGAGACTGTGCGATGTACGGCCTTTCTTAGCCGTACTGAACATTGTAGAACGTCAAGAAGATAAAGCGGACAATGTACTTAATGCCCAAATCAGTAGTCTCATCGGCAAAGGTATAACCTGTATATTGTTTGTCATTTGTCTGCAGCGTATGTGTATAATTCAATGTCGTCGTTTTTTCTTAGGCCTAATGGAATTTGATTCATTGAAGAGTTCAGAAGTGAATCAGTTTCGTGGCAAAATGAAAGCGCTTGCCGATCAAATGCAAGCCGATCGACGGCGGCAAATGTGGTTAGAAAGACTTTTGTATCAGTTCGGACCGCGTTTAGCTGCTTCGACGTTGTCCTCAAATGTTTTACCTACTACAGTCACTAGGCGACTAAGGGATGATAATTTTTCAGTTGTTATTAAATTTGATAATACAGAGGTATTACTGTTTTTCAAAATGTTTGTTTTATTATTACCATCATTAGACCTTTAAACGTAATCGTGTTACTTTCTAGACTACGTTTACATTTAATGTGGGTCTTACCACAACACCTGATCAATTACTGATGCAAATACTAAATAAACGTGCAATGACATTAAAAACCAGAAATGAAAAATGTTCCGATTTCACTTTGAAAGTCTGTGGCCGAGAAGAGTATATTGTCGGCTCACATCCCCTGATCGATTTCGCCTATATACAAGACAGTTTGTCTCAAGATCTCAATCCCATTTTGATCGCCGTTTCTAAATTTAATGTTCCAGGTAGATCATTACTTTTATTACTCGTGTATTATTACTGATTAGCTATTCAAATGTATACGGTATGTGTTTATAGTTCCCGAAGAAGTGTATATGGATCAGACTGAATGCAACGAGCAAAATAAAACACGTTCTACATTGACATTACGTAAAAAGACGAAACACAAATTGTCGTTTGATGTCGACGAACAATTTAAGTTCAAAGTCAATTATATTAGTAAATTAAACTGTGATGTTACCAGAACTGTTGAAGTTGGAATCGAAGCTGCTTTATTTCATGGCGGTAAAGCATTGTGCGAATGTGTTAGAACGTCTGAAAAGGTTGTTAACAATGGGGACTGTACGTGGGATGAAGAATTAGTATTCAATATGAGCGTAGCTGACATACCACGGATGGCTCGATTATGTTTAGTTGTCTATGAAGTTTCTAAGACGTCAAAAGGACTGAGAACTAGACGTATTAAAGAATCCAAACAAGTAAACATGAATTAAAATCACTCGGTTTTCTTACATATGACTATGTATTTCTATGTACGTTGCAGGAAATGTTTGTGACGCCAATGGATTGGGTCAACTCGACTGTGTACGATTTTAAAAATCAATTGAAAAGCGGATCGATTACCTTATACATGTGGACGTATGCAGATGATATGCAAAACGAAGACTTGTTGCATCCGCTTGGTACCGTTGTGTCCAACCCAAATATTGAACAAACAACAGCGTTGACTATAACTTTTTATAGGTTCGAAATATTTTTAAATGATATTTTCATAAAAATTTACGCGGATCTTTTTTTTTTTTTTTTAGTTACCAACCACTCGATCACGTAATTGTGTACCCGAGTTTGGAGAAATTACAAGAATATGCTGAGAAAAAAGGGAAAGAAGACTTAAATGATCAGGCAACAGGAGATTCTCAGTCGTTAAAAATTTATTTAGATCAAATAAAGTATAATTACGGGCTTGTATTTTATGAATAAATGTTTACTGTTACATTGATTTTTAGAACAATGGTTGAGCGAGGTGAACCTTTAGATGAAATGCACGAACAGGATCGAAAAAAACTGTGGCGTCATAGGTATCATATATTACAATCGGTGCCTGGTCTTTTAGCTAAACTCTTAGATTGCGTTGAATGGGGTATACGATGGGAAGTAGCAGAAGCTACCTCATTGGTGTCCAATTGGCCTCTTTTGGGTCCACAGCAAGCATTGGAATTATTAGATTATGCTTATGCCGATCAAGTCGTGCGAAGTTTTGCTGTTAAATGTTTACAAATACTTAGGTAAGAAGATAAACGTTTAATGGTGGTCGACTAATAATTTGAATACCGGAATTTTTTTGTTTTTAGTGATGAAGATCTTTCATTGTTTCTTTTACAATTGGTCCAAGCTCTGAAACATGAATCTTATTTATGCTGTGACTTAGTTGAATTTTTGCTTACTAGAGCATTACGAAATCAAAAAATTGGCCATTACCTATTTTGGCATCTTAGGTATGTTAACTTGTTTATGTATTGATTGCAATTGTCTAATAACAGTTTAAAACATATAAATTATTATTTATGGTTATTAGATCGGAAATGCAAGTGGCATCTGTGTCTGTACGTTTTGGTTTGATGTTAGAAGCGTATTGTCGAGGGTCCATCGAACACATGAAAACATTAATTAGACAAATGGATTTTTTGGAGAAACTAAAAAAGACAACTGAATTAGTTAGGCAGCGACGCGACAAAGAAAAAGCACGATCTTTTTTACAAGAGTATTTTCAAGAAGGCCATTGTATTGAAGCAATGTCGTCTGTACACAGTCCTTTAGATCCCAGTTATAAGTGTAAAAGAGTCAGGTATGTAGAAATTGACGGTCAAATAGTGTTTATGTATAACAATAAAAGTGTAAAATAATCGTCTTATGTATTTCTGTAGGACCGAAAAGTGTCGCGTGATGGACAGTAAGATGAAACCTTTGTGGATAGTTTTTGAAAATGTTGATTCACATGGAGATGACATTTATGTCATATTTAAAAACGGTGACGATTTGAGGCAGGATATGCTTGCCCTACAAATGATACGTATTATGGACAAATTGTGGAAAAACGAAGGGTTAGACTTGAGGTAAGTGTGTAAACAACATTGTACTGGTGTCGATTTACTTTCAACTCGATTGATTTTCAGAATGAATCCATATCGATGTATATCGACCGATAATCGAGTGGGTATGATCGAAGTGGTTTTAAATGCCGAAACAATTGCTAATATTCAAAAAGAAAAAGGAATGTTTTCAGCAACGTCTGCTTTTAAAAAGGGATCGTTATTAGGTAATAATTAAAATTTTTTATTTTTATATATTGTATTTAACAAAGGATGCTCTAGTTTTTTTAATCCACTTTGTTGTTTTCAGCATGGTTAAAAGACTACAACCAAACGGAGCAGTCGTTGCAAAAAGCAATTGAAGAGTTTACGTTTTCGTGTGCCGGTTATTGTGTGGCAACATACGTGCTGGGAGTTGCCGATCGTCATTCCGACAATATTATGGTGAAAAAAACCGGTCAAGTATGTGTCAATTGAATAATAAAAAGCTTAGTATTGCGCGCAATGTGTTATAAATATGTTTTTTTTCCTGTCTCCACCAGTTGTTTCACATTGACTTTGGTCATATTCTTGGTCATTTCAAAGAGAAATTTGGTTTCCGCCGTGAACGTGTGCCATTCGTCTTGACTCACGATTTTGTACACGTCATTAATAAAGGCCAGACCAGAAAAGAGGCACACGAATTCCAAATGTTCCAGAATTACTGTGAGAAGGTAACTTTCGCGTCATGTTAATAATACTGTCTGTCGAAGAGTATAGTAAAGGTTTTAATATGCTGTCCATTCGCGTTACTGGTTTCAGGCGTTTCTCATATTGAGGCGACACGGTTCATTGATTCTGTCTCTTTTCGCAATGATGATATCGACCGGTCTGCCTGAACTGGGTTCTGAAAAAGATCTTAATTATTTGCGCGAGACGCTCGTACTAGACCTGACGGAAAATGATGCTCAACTGCATTTCAGGTCGAAATTCGAAGAGGCGTTGGGCAACTCGTGGAAGACATCGCTCAACTGGGCTTCGCATAATTTAGCAAAAAACAACAAACAATGACAAAAGTTTCTAATTGGCTTGGAGCTGGCCATACTGCCTTGAATTTTCAGTTTGAGCTTATTAATAACTATATATATATATATATATATATACACTAGACGTTTTCCTACAGAAAAAAAACAGCAGTAGATGAAAACACAATATCGTTGTATTAAATTGTTTCACAGCGAAATGTTTAAATTTAATAAATGGGAGAGAAAGACGTAAAAGTTTGATGAATAATATGGTTACCTCAGTGCGATTTATCTTGTCGATTATAGAAAGACGACAAGTGTGTATAAATTTTTATTTTTAGAAAAAAAAACGAAAGGAAGAAAATAATTTGCAATATTATCGTGCCTGAAGCACAGCTGTTATATTATATAAATTATTTACAATATTATTATTATTATTATTACTGAATGATATTATTATATAGAATATTTATTATTTTTTTTTTGTAATTCGCTATTATTGTATAATCGTGTTTATTATTATTAAATTTCAAGAAATAAAAATATGATTTTTTTTTTTTAGTGTCTGTCCTTTCCGTACTTTGATATATACCTTTTTTTTTCTTTTTGTTAACCGTCATAGTCGGCCAAGGGGATATTTCGCGCCGTCTACAACGACCACCTGCGGATTTTTTCGTCAGTCGTGTTATCACAACGCGTTGATAACAGCAGTGAAATTGCCGGTGGTATTGGAATTTGGAAGAAACGAATTTTTATTTCAGAACATCCGTCCGGGGCAATTTTCACGTCTTTTCGCGTTTGTACGACGCGGATATGGGCGGTGGCGAATTGCAGTGGCCGTGGCAATACAGTTTTCCGCCGTTTTTCACGTAAGCCCGCCCAGAAATATTACCGTTCCCTCACCATTTTGTTATTTTGTGTTTTATCGTCGTCGCTCGTGCACGCCGTACCACTTTCACGGGTAATGTACGAACGTACGTGCGGTTTTTTTTTATGCTCGCAGTATCCAGCCGAACATCGAGACGAGAAAGAAACAATTGGACGCCTGGAGATCGTTGCTGTTGGACTATTGTCGCGCCCAGAAAGTTTGCATTATCGATGTACGCGAAGCAGACGGTTTGCCAGTGTTCAACAACACCGCCATATCCAGTAGGTGTCGAAAATGTATTGTCCAATAAACTAAATGCATTGGATTTATACGATCTGCATTTATGAATCGCTTGATCGAAACGTCAATGCCTAAGAAAATAAAAAATTTTGACTCCACACTTGCTGTAAAGAGTGTAAAACAGCCTACCTATCACCAATTTATATTAATCGCAACAATGTAAACTCGTCATTAAATGTTTTAAGAATCATGCGTATGGAGTGAACTTAAAATTTACGGAATTTTTCATTTGTTTGCCCTCAGGAAAGCTGTCGCCTCAAGCGATTGTCACGGTTTTAGAATTTCTCCAAAGGAGTGGGAACGCAGAACCGTTGGACAAATTAAAAACAAGGTTGGCGTAAAAGTATTATAAAAATTATATTATGTATTGCTAAATAATTTTAGATAAACGTTTTATATACAACTACTGGAATATTCGTATTGTTGATAATATATAATTATATGTAGTTTGTGAATGTTACACGACAAAAATAAAACCGATAAAGATTTCATTCGACTGGATAATAATAGAGTCGATATCATTGCATACCGCACATGTTAAATCACTATAACAACATGTATATATAGGTATTTGCGTCATTATTAGTTGGTCGTTCTTAAACGCCGCGATAATATTTTGGTCGCCAGACGAGAAATTCTCGGGATACCGCGAATACATTATATACATATAGATGCGCTCTGCTTGGAATTCGTATCAACAGTGTAACTGTATAGTAAATAGTCGATCATAGCAAGGATATCGAAAAGAAAAATACTTACCGTTTTGTTTATTTATTTTTTTTTTTTAATTTCGTTTTTGTAGATGGTACATTTATTGGCACACGTTGGATGAATGGGCGTCAATCGTATATAAATGGGCTCAGGACAATGCAATGCTCAACACTGTATGTACATTCTACGAGATAACTAATGGCAGTGGTGGTAAGTTCGAAAAGATTTTTTTTGCAAATTTAATTTCTTTCAATACGTACACGAAGGTGGTATGTTTTCTGTGTACTTATATGTGTAGTGTATTTATACACTACACGTATATACATGTGTATTATTAAATTGATTTTTTTACGTTTCTAGAGCTGAATGGTATCGATGACGGTGTATTAGCCAAAATGTTGCGAGTGTTGGAAAAGCGCCAGCAGGCGGAGGTACTCACGTTGGACGGTGGTTCGGGAGTAAAATTTTTCGCATAAAAAACCCATTTTGTAACTGAAGGAATTATGATAAAACTCACACTGTACATATACTGTATTAAATAAATTGGTATAATCAATAAAGTTTGTTTTTTTTTTTTATATTTTTCTCCAATTAAAATAAAAACAAAACAAAATTAACAAACCATTTTTTTTCTATTTGTTTGAGTTTACAAAATGGACCTCACTAATATTTATATATAATAATTAATTAAATATATATTAGAAAAAAAATCACAATTAAATAATAGAAACTATTATCTAACAAAATGTTACACATACATAAATCGATATATATATATATAAATATATTGTTTTATAGAACGATGACAACCGAGATTGAAAAAACACGTTAAATGTCTTCATAAAGTAATTATATCGTGTTTTTTATATCTACATAATGTTGTATGAATATGCGTGTATTTAAATTTTTTTCAGCGAAACGCGATATAAACGTTATGCATGTTTCAAAAAAAAAAAATTGATACACTTTTAACACTACGACCTGTTAAGCTTAACCAGTTTCTTTATACATGTGGAATATAATCCAATTAAACACATTAAGACGTTAAGCTTAAAAAATATTTTCAATAAATAACGGGGAAACTATTTAATATATAGTATAATATTATAGTTAAATACATAATATATAATTAGCTACTAAATTGACTACACAACAGTATAATATATAACGGTGCTAACTATATAATAATATTATAATATATACACGTATATCGAAAATCCCCTAAAATTACAATAATTTTTAATTATTATTATTATTTATTTTCCAAATAAATACCAGCAGAAAGAACGACGATAAATATATTATATTCGATTGAAAATAAAAAAACAAACAATTGAACTAACGAGTGGAATTTGATTGCGGATCAAAAGATTTCTCTACTTTGAGCAACAAATAATAATGTAACAATAATAATTAATAATAAATTAAAACAGAATAAAATTCGATTGGTAATAATTTTTTTTTTTGGCACGTACACCTCAGTCGTAAAAGGTAAACCGCATGATAGCTTAAATGAAAATATTTAAAATTTGTTTTTTTCTTTTTACACTTTTTTTAACATTAATAAAATATTATTAATATAAATTAAAAAAAAAAAAAATTATACAATATAGGAACTGTATCGTTTGAAATATCGGCATGAGGAAGAGCTAGTATACTTCTTATAATAATATGTGTACGAAAACGCTGGGAAGATTTTGAAGAATATTGTATACGACATAAAAATGTGATAATAAGAAAAGAAAAAACGGATGCGAGAGAAAAATTACAGGTGAAAATGTATTTTTTTAGTAAATACAAATCATTTTGGTTGGTAATAAGAATGTCGAACACAGTTTTTGAGCGGCGCAACAGCGTTTTATACCGGTGAAATGGGTGGTAACTACTCGCCAGACGTTTTGTCGTCGCGGTCGCGCCACCACCGTTTTGCGAACGACGAATTTTGTATTTCATATAATTTGTGTGTGAGTGTTTTTTTTTTTTCCATTGACTAGTGTTGTGCGTGCGGATAGAAACTATTTAATAAAACGGTCTACGCTTTTTAGACGTACTCGTTGGTGCCAGGACGAGTCAACGGCTCTTGGGCCTGTAAAAAAAAAAAACAAAACTCTCTTTAAAAATTACACGTTTTTCGCATAGACAATACACAATAAATATTATTAAATATAATAAATACGATATTCCCGCGAGACGACGCACACTTACCGAGTTGTCGTGAAAAAACTAACACGCAGCGTGTAAAAAAATAGTCAAAACAAAAAGAAAATTTAAGAGCGGAAAATTGACGATTAATTATTTTACGGCGTCCATGCGCCGGCATAAGGGATTGTGTATGTATATGTGTGTGTGTGTGGAGATGGTCGTATTTTTCTCTTAAATGATAACGTTGAAGTTTACCTCCTCGCCTACGGACGTGGGATACACCCTGGCCGGCTGATACTGCTGACTCTTCTCCAACGTGAACTGGTCCTCGGTCGTTTTCCTGTAGATGGGGTTGTCGAAGTTCATGCTGGTGACGTTGCGGTGCAAGTAGTGCCGGTACAACAGGAATGCGCCCTATAAAAACACGAAAACGTGTACAATGAAAAACACGGAAGACGTAACGAAAACGCCGGAGAAGAAAGTTTGACCTGACCTTTGGGTTTTTAAAACGTGGTTGAGATGATAGGTAAGTGGTACCCATATCATCGCAACAGGACGAATGGACTTTTTTTCGATAGAAACACGGTTGCGGGAAGAAGCTGACGACGACGGTTGTTGGATGATTAGGAGGTCAATGAGGAGACCACCATCGAGGCGAGAATATTTTTTTTGGAATGGAAACACCGATAAACCAAAGAGAGAGAGAGAGAGAGAGAAAGAGGTATGGTCGCTGGAAGAGGAGATCTTAAAACCTCGGGGTGAACAAAATCTGAAGGTATTGTCGGGATGGGCGAAACCTTCGACAGAGTTAAATAAAAAAGTACAGACCGCGGGGGGGGGGGGCAGTAACGAAGAAGAAATACTATTAATTACGCGCGGCGATAAGAAAATCCGCGGATTTTTTGTTTTGTTTCTCTTATCCCAATCATTTTTTAAGGACTTTTTTTCATATTGTTAAATTCGTTTTCGAAATCGTATATACTCATTTCGGACGTTTGATTTCCGAATGAAGGCGACCCATAAAAAATAAACGGTTTTTCTTCTTCGACACTCCGTTTACCGGACTAGTTTTACACGTCATTTGAATATTCGGTATGCAATCGTGCGCGATAATATTACGTTTGACGGTACGGAAGAGACATTTTAACAATAGGTACCAAAACCGTCTGAAAAAAACGATAGACTGTACGAGACTGTGTGTGGTTTATACGCGCATTTATAATAATATCGTTTAAATGGACATTGGGCAAATTCAAATGAGTGCATATTAAAAAAATGTTTTGAAAATCACGGTGGAGGGACAATGATGTTTTCACGAGACATCGTTTTGGAACACAATTTTTTTTTCCAATCATTTTACACGTTTCTCTATACTACACTTCCCCCCCCCCCCCGCGTGTCAATAATTTATTTAAATATTCGTCGGATTTTTTTTTTCTTAAAAAATAATAACGTAACGAAAATCATTATATATATATATATATATAAAAAAAAAAAAAAACCACTCCGTACGATCCTATATTAGGAGACTATATTTTAGAGTACTCACCAGAGCGGCCAAAGTGATCAGCAGCGAACCGGAGAATATGATTATGGCGGCTATGAGTCCGCTGTCTTCTTGTTCCTTGTGATCGTTGACGTTTATTTCCGTCATCGTTCTGTTCATATCTGCAATACGACGAGCCAGCGCATTTTTCAATAAGTATTTATTAAAAATATGTTAATATTTTTTTTTTATTTACACACGCATTAATTAATATAATGCGCGCGTGATACGAACAGAGAGACAGAAAAAAAACAAGCTTATACGAAATATGTGAGTATACCGCCACCGCCGCCACCTACAGACAGAATAGAGTGAGAGAGGAAAATTGTAATAAATTTGTGCGCCGCGAATAATGAAATTCAGGTTAGGTTAGCTATGAACCCTTCAGGTTCATAGCTGCGATTAGTGTGATAAAAATACAATTTTTTATTTCTTTTTTACCATAATATATATATATATATAATGAGCCGCGCGCGTTCCGTTTGACTCGGAGTGATCGTACACAATAAAAATTCTTATCTCTAAAAGTAAATACAGCGAGCAATAGAAAAAAAATAATTGCGTTACTCTTGGAATTTTTCAGATTTTCAGTTATGGTAAAGAAGTTGTTTTCCCCGCCGTAGAAATCGAATCGATTAAACAAAATAATTTCGGATTATTTTTTTTTTTTTTTCTAAACGAGGAATTCGAAATAGTTGTTGAATGCAAAGCGACCTTACGTCTTGTTATCGATACTTTTAAAATAAAATATAAAATTTTAAATTCCGAAAGAAACAAATGCGTTTATAAAATAACAATATACTCCGGGGGGGGGGGGGGAGGGAGTCTTGTGATAATAATCGGAAAACAGGACGAAAATCGGCGCGCTTTGCTTTGCGGCGTTGTGAAGTGGACTCTACGAGGACACAATTCTGTTCCCGTTTAAAACGCTTGTCTTGGTCCGATGATCAAAAAAAATTCCTACATTCATTTTTAAATAAACTTATCTATAGTTTACGAAATATTCGTAAACCGATCGATTCGCTCTGTGTACACATTCTTATTTTACACATATACATATAATATAAATATTCAGTTTTCTCTCGAAACGCGGGCGGTTTGCGCCATATAATAATTATGTCCACCTCCGCTGCTTCAATGTTTCACCTCCGGACTTGAACCGGCGTGTGACACATCTATAAGCCACTACACGCGCGTAAGGCACAACGTTTTTAACGGCCGGCTCAAAATTCATTAACCGCCCTCATAAACGTGAAAACACACGCGCGTGTGCTCGAAAACGTTCGAGAGGAATTTCGGAGTGTGTTGAGAACAAAAAAAAAAAAATCACCATTTCAACGTCACTTAACACCGGGTAATATGATCATTGCGAAGTCAATGAGTTAACGTAAACGTATTCCAGAGAATATGTTCCGGCGAGGAGAAATATTTTTTTTATTTTTTTTTATACGATATCGCGATAAAACGGATTGCAATCGTTTTTATACGCCGTGCGGCGGCGGGTCCGTCGTGAGAATTTCTCGAATCCCCGAAGACTCTTCGAACCCCTCTCGCACTCGACTGCACAAATGTTAAAACGACCGTTTTCTCGCGCATCGTCCGACGGCCAAAAACACCACGTCCTACGACGACGATGATAATAATAATATTTTAATAATAATAATAATAATGATAGACGTCACCGCAACGAGACGTACACCACGCCGGTCGGAGGAAAGCACTTACCGTTTTCAACCGCAAAAAGCAAAATAATTCACTACTGAACGTAAAAACGAACAAAAAAAAAAACCGCGACCGCGTAAATATTTCAATCGGGTATATTTAGGGGGAGGAAAAGAAAAGAAGAGAGAGAGAGAGAGAGAAATTGAATTTCTCTCGTTACGAACAACACACTAACCGCGTTATACTCGTCCGATCCGTTGTAGACTCACTGCAGTTAATGGAAGAGAATACGCGTTAATGTAATTAACTACGCGCGTAGTGCGATCGGCGACGCGGCGGCGAGTCAAGGACTGCCCACCGTTTTTAAACGTCTTTTTTTTTTTTTTTTTATCATATTTGTTTGTACGCGCGCGCGTTTTATATACTACGCACTTCCCGCCCCGCCACTCGAATTTCGAGGTCGCCGCGCGCGGTCTCTTCCCGCTTTCACTCTCCGTTTATAGAATTTCGGCTACGCGCGACAATTAAAATTCCTATTATTTTTTTTTTAATTCATTACGGCCGACGACGAACGGGATCCGCGGTTCGAGTATAATCTACACGTTTTATTTTATCGCTCGTGATTATATACAATCATCACTTGTTACGGGGTTATTGCGTATTGCGCAACGGGAGCCCTGAAGTCGGGGGACTATAGTCAGGTGAACATGTGTTCCGTGAAGTCGGAGGGATCTTACCCGGGGCTAATAGGTTTTTTTCTCCTTTTTTCGAAAATTTCCCCGAGAAAACGGGGAGGGGACGTATTGGGAATTTTCATATTTTTGGTGACTCGGGCGAGGTAGATTCTTCTTGTTGTATCGGCCTGGTATCATCGGGCTCGAGATTTAGTGGGCCGCCGAGACTTCATGAACGCAGTCAGGACGAATCGTCTGTCGACGTAGTCAATTTCGTTTAATAAACGCGCGTGAGTGTTAGCGGCTCCCCCCTCGTTCACAAAAAAAAAAAAAAAAAGAAAGAAAAATTAACTTCGTTTACGATTTGCCAATTCTAAAAACGTATTTACCGAACAATTAATCGTCTTCGGAGATCCATTCTCCGATCCAGCAGTGGCCGACTACGAAATCACTTGTGAATTACACGTATACGCCGTAAATACGTTTTGGGAGGTCTCCGACTGTCGATCGAATGGAGTAAGTGTACACGGAAAAATAACATTTTCTGCGGTAAATAACTGCGTTATTTTATTTTGCACATTCGCAATGAAAAAAAATTTCCGTCGTTATCGCACGCGCGGCAATTTTAAGCGACGACGCGGAATTTTTATTTCCGCTATCAAGTCGTATGAATATACATATTTTTTTTTTGAATTTCACACGGGTTTTTTTGTTTTTTTTTTTTTTTACACGCTTGATTTGTAGAGGGCACGCAATATATTCTCACAGTGTTATTCGTCGCGGAAAACATTCGTAATAATTTCAAATTTTTTGAGAAAAAAAAAATTCGTCGGACGTACGTGGGGACATGGTGGTTTTGTGGCTACTGAATTCAGTCGACACGGGAACAACGCCGGCAGAAGGGACGGTTGTCCAGGGAGTTTAAAATTTTGTACGCCTAGAAACGAGTTCCGTGTAAGCAATTGTATTTTCGATTGATTGAAATATTTACTACGACCGAGGTCGTCGGTTTTAAAACAATTTTGACGTTTTGAAAACACTTTTTATTTAGTTTAAATGTTTTTTTAATTTGGTTTTTTTTTTAATATGAAAATTCTATTTATACTGTTACGAACCATTACAATTTTATTTTATTTTATTAGTATGTGTTAATATTAAAACTATAAGGAATTGTGTGTTGGACAACAGCGACGACGAGCAAGACACTTTTTACTAACTCAGCGAATTCCTTCTCGTCGGCCCGTCGGCCAACACCACAGAGTTCACCATTCAGTCGTAGTTTTTCCATGACAAGCGACAGTCGATTTGTATATTAATTGAACAATAAAGTTTATATTAAAACTAATTACTTTGGCGTACGTGTATTTTTATTTGTTGTGCTAAGTCCATAACAATACACTAAAATAATTTTTTAATTTTAATCTGTTTTAAAAATAAATACGTTGTTGAAGAGTTTATGTTTGATTAGAAATTTTTTTTTTTTTTTTACATAAATTATGTAAAATAATAATAATAATTAATGTCATACTAGGGCTTACAAAGACATTTTTATTTGCCTTAGAAAAAAAAACTAAAAAATTCTGTGGCCTCGCAAAATCTCCCGCCCCGGCGCTGCACAGGAATGTCAAAATGATGTCGTCATCGTGGTAATACGGTGTCAGACAAATTTTCCGAATGATTCTCTACACTGTCCTCCCATAAGCCATAAGACGCGTCAAAAAAAGTAAAATGTTGGAATTTATTATTATTATTATTATTATTACTATTACTATTATTATTATTATTATTATTATTATTATTATTATTATTATTATTATTATTATTATTATTATTATTATTATTATTATTATTATTATTATTATTTTCTAATTGAAATAATATAGCTATACACGTATATATATTTATATATATAAACATGGAATTAAAATATATTTTTTTAAATTATATTTATAATATTGTATACGAGTTATTTAGTGTATTTTTTTTTGTCTGTCTGTCTGTCTCTCGACGCGTTCCGTGCTATTTTCGTAAAATATCGTGAACGTAGTAGTAGTGTACGTAATTAACGCGTGCTCGTGCATTTTTTTAACGTTCTTTTTATATTATATTCTATCATCATCGTGCAGTACAACAACGCATATCTATGAGTGGATGGTGAGATACGGCGCGCTATACAACGAAAACACGAGCCAAACAACAAAATAGAATAAGCGAATTAATTCCCGAGTTGTACACCGGGCATTACACGTTTCGCATAATTTTTTTCACGCCAATATTAAAATTTTATAAATTCTAGAGTCGTCAAAAAAAAAAAAAAAAAAAAAATAAACCTACTGTTCGGATATCTGCGAACACACTTCATAAGTGTTTGGAGTAAATGAAAAAACTGGCGTTAAAAAAAAAAAAAATTACATTCCACGCGATTACCCGACCGATTTCAACGATTCAGTGTGGGAGGGGTAAATAAATCTATTTTAGATAACTATTATTATTATTATTATTATTATTATTATTATTATTATTATTATTATTATTATTATTATTATTATTATTATTATTATTATTATTATTATTATTATTATTATGCAACGAACGTAGTACTTTTTTTTCACCGCGCGGTAATAATTTTTTTTTCACGAAATTATAACATTTTATATGTTTCGAGTGTAAAAAAAAGAGAACCGTTTCCGTATAAATTTCGTATTTAAAAAAAAAAAACGTGTTTTGAATTAAAAGCGTTCTAGTACGCTCTATCGAAAAAAAAATATATTTAACCTCGCGGTGTATCCGAAGCACGTATATACATTTATACTCGAGTAAAGTGTTCGAATTCAATTAATATCTTATAAATAATAATTCCGTCGTATTATAATATTATAATATGTTGAATGTGGTGAATTTTATACGAAATCGTCATCAATATAATATTGTATACTGCAAACGCGAATAAAATGTTATAAAAATATGACGACAGAGAGGAGTAAGGAAATCGTCGAGCGCTCGCGTCCTTGCTGTGATAACTTATAACGTGTGTTATGTTTGTTTTTGCTATTGACACGACGCACGCACACAAAAACCGCATAGTTTTTACGCGAGAAGGAGGTCGTTTCCTATTAATTATTGGTATTTCGTTACGTTGCTGGTTTATTTTTTTTTTCTTTTACAATTTATATCGTATAGAAGACGAAGTCATTTTAAAACATTTAAACCAAAAATAGAAAAAAAAAAATTGTGTAATTTAAAGGAAAATGGTGTTTTTTTTTTTTTAAGAGAAAAGTTGTAACGGCACCAACGCGTTCGATTTGGAAAACGTAATATCCGAGGAGAGGAAACGGCTCAACGATCGAAAAGTATGTACCGGTTTTGAGTCTGTACGGAGATGATGGTTAACGAAATTGCTCTTACGTTTGCATACAAACGCATACAAATTCGATAATGTAATTTCCCGCTGGCTCGTCGGAATTTCAAACATCCGTTCACACAGACAGTCGGAAATAAATTATCGTAAAAGAAAGAAAGAAAGAAAAAAAGCCGATGTAAATATCGAATAATAAATCACATATTCGAGTACGAGTTATATAATGTATATATGAAAGAAAAAAAGAAAGTATATTATATATTTTTGTATGTATAAGTATCCCGATGAGAGTTATGTTTTTTTCCCCCACTTACGTTCAAACTTTTTTTTCTTTTAATAAAATCTCGGCGTTCGGAAGAAACCCAGAGAGAGAGATAGAGAGAGTGAGAGAGAGTTGGACAGTTTTTATTATTTATTTTAACGGAAAAATACAAATAATCCGTCCCGCGGGCGATGGAAATAATAAATAATAAAAATCCACAACGACGAGAGATGTGACACGCGTTTATTATTACACCGTCCGAGTGTAGTGTGCAGCGGGCCCCGTTGGTTACGGCAAACCCCGCCTCTCCCCAAGGGTATATCGACTCGGAATTTTCGTTCTTTTTTTCTTTTTGTATGATAAATTCTAAATAGCTTTTTCGAAACACTTTTCTCGCCTATTCCTCAACGCCGAATCGAAAAGAGAGGTTGGTTGGTTGGTGCGTGTATTCGCCCGCAATTCAACCGCCACAACCGCTGCCGTGACTGTTGTGTTTGTTCGTTTATTGTTAAAAACTGAAAAAATTTGTAGATAGACGAACCGTTTTTCGCGACGAAAACGTTACGTTGATGTCGTAAATTTTCGTTTTTACCGAAAAAAAATCATTAAAACCGATCTCGCAAAAAAATTATCCCGTCACCATTTTTGTTTTTTTTTTTTGTTTTATGTGTGTTACACCAGCCGTTTTATACAAATATTAATAATACGAAGAAGAAGAAGAAGAAGAAGAAGAAGAAGAAGAAGAAGAAGAAGAGCGTGTTTTACTTATTTTACGTACAAAAGTGAGACCGCAGGCAAAGTGAGATAACGCAAAAGCGCCGCGCGTTATTTAAAATCAGTGGCGTATTTACGCAATCGGTATTCTATACGTCGTCGTCCCGCAGCGTATTTCTAATAATACACCAGACGGCTAATGATAAATACACGATTTTACGCTATTGATGATAAAAAAAAAAAAAAAGCTCGTTTTCGAAACCGCGTACACGGAGGAGGAGATACGACGGACGTCTTTAATGAGTTCGTCATAAGAGCGATTTGAAAAAAAAAAAAAGCACAGCTGTATTAACAACCAAATTAAAGCTTGAAAACGATTTTTTTTCGACGAACCCGCGTTATTGAGAAAATATCCAGGTACCACCATCCGACGGAATATTCGTGTCGTTTTAAAATGCGAAAAACCCCGGGGACCGACGGCGTTTCGGAGGCTGCGCGCACAGACATTAAATGACAAAACAGGACGAGCCGGGGTGTGTACAGACACATATTTTTTTGTTTTGCTTCCCAAAAGAAAATAGTAAATACGCCACCGGACATAAAATATTTCGTGTACGAGTGTGTGTGTGTGTGTGTACCAAAAAGGCCGAGAAACCAATTACCGTAAGCGTGTGTGTGTGTATAGTATAAATTTTTGCACAGAAACGAAAGAAGTATTTTATGTACGAATAAGAGACGTGTGCGAAGATTTTCACGGCGTATATATTATTTGTGTGTTGGTACTCACGTAACAGCGTATTGTTGGGCGTTTTATAATGTCTGTGTTTGTTTTGTTTCGATAAAACCGTATTGCTTTTAACTGTAAAAATTATTCGATCAAAAAAAAAAAAAAAAAAAAAAACAAAATACAATGAATAATAATAATAATAAAACTATACGCCTGCGGCGCGGATATACAGGAAAAACGAAAAAAAAAATAATATAATATTATATCGCGAGATCTACTCGGAAAAATTCAAATTGAAAACAAAAAAAAAAAAAAAAATCCACTTTGGCCCACGATGCGTCCCGGAAACGCGACAGTTATATTCATACAGCGGTGGACCTTCTTACCTTCTTCCGCGCACATCAGACCGTCGGACATCAGCATCAGACCGTTGGGACAGGCGCACGATATCTTCGGCGACTTGTCGTTGATCTGCGGCGCCGGCAGACACAGATGCGAACAGTGGCCGTTGACCGCCGCGCAGTGGTTCACGCCGTCCGGTTGCCTGTACGGATGGTACACGTGCACCACCATCGGGTTCTGAGCCTGTAAAACGCGCGCGGATTCGGTTGATAATAAACGATCTCTGGACTCGCAAACGACTCGTACCATGTGCAACGTGGTCACCGTGGTAATGTTGGAACCGTTGAATTTGTTCGCCCGGATTATGGCCTTTTGGTTCCAGTCGGACCAGTACAGGGAGTCCTCGAACGTGGATATGCTGAACGGGTGCGGGAGCCATATGGGACTGAACAAGACGACGCGCCGTTGGGTGCCGTCATAGTTGCACGACGAGACGGTGTGAAGTTTGGCGTCCACCCAGTACAACCGTTTCAACACCAGGTCCAATGTCAGCCCGTTGGGCCATTTCACGTCGAACGAAGCGATCACTTCCCGGTGCGTGCCGTCCATGCCGGACCGTTCGATTTTCGCGTTGCTTCCCCAATCGGTCCAGTACAACCATCTGCGACGAGCAAACGGGATTCGCGTCGAAAACATTAGAGAGAAAAAAAAAAAAGAAAATAATTAAACGGCGTGTCCTTACCCGTTGAGCGGGTCCACGGCTATCGATCTGGGCTCGCTCAATTCCGATTTGAACAGCGTCTTTTGCATGTTACCCTCGAAGTTGGCCAACTCTATGGAATCGCTGTGCGAGTTCGTCCAGTAAATATGCCCGTAAATCCAATCCACCGCCAAACCGTCGGCGGAAGACAATTCGCTTTCCACCACGATAGACCGTTCTCTGCCTTCGTCGATCGGCGCTCTAAAAAAAAAAAAAAAAAACAAAAGCAAAATAAAACTTGCAAGGAAATTCGATTTTTATTATTATTATTATTATTATTATTATTATTATTATTATTAATCTCTTGTTCGCGCTATATAATAACGTCGACGATACCGCGGCGCGAGATTCGATTTCAACGAACGTCTGCGTAACTATACAAAAAAAAAAAAGAAAAAAAAAATTATAAAATACCGAACGAGTTTAACAAGTTGTTAAAAAGTTTTACCCGGCTATTATTATGTTTTCGAGTCAGAGAGAAGAGTGGGTGGAATACTTTTCTTCCTTCGAAAAGTCGTTCGGTATTAATGTATACGCGTAGCAGAACAATATTGTATAACACTATAATTTGTGTTAAAAAAAAAAAATAAATATTTTTTCTTCTTTTATTCCAGTTTAAAAACTTTTTAATCTTCTCCGCCGAAACGGTACGTACAATGGCGTACATATATATACTATAGTGGAAAAAACACTCACGGCAAATAAGTACCTGACAACATCAAATCTGAATTCATTAAAACTTTCATGGAGATATCCTTTGTTGCCAATTTTGTCCTACACGTTTCGAAACCGTTACCGGTTCTCATCTTCGGAGAACGACTAGCACGCGTTTAACTGTCGTCACTACACCGAGTGGACATATGTATTATTGATACACGCAAGAAAATTCGACATAAATATACCGTCTTTGACACTTACGCAAAAATAGGATTATAATATTAAACGAAATCGAACCGTAGCCGAACACACGTCGAACAAAAGTCAAAACGAATAGAAAATCGATTTCAGTCAAGCGTAAAAATTATATGTCGAACAAAAAAAAAAAAAAAAAAAACGAATTAAGGAAAACGAATGACGAAGGAAGCAATAGAAATAGAACAAATTCCGGAAAATGTTAACGGAGGAGGTGAATGAAAAATTAGTAATACACGTAGAAACCGACGATAATTCATCGTTAAAAAACAAACACGAAACGAAAAATCCGAAATCGACAAATAACGAGCAGGAAGAAAAATTCATTAACGATCCGATACTTAAAATACGCGGATGTAGAAAAGGAAGACCATCGCCTACGGTCGGAAATAAGTCGGACGGCTTAGTGTAGTTGCGACAATCACACTGTGTGCTTTACGTTCTCTGAAGATGGTAACGATTCCGAAACGTCAGAACAAAATCGGCAACGTGGATGTGCCGGTAAATACACGGAATCTATCGGAATAATTCTGGAAACGTTCGAGAAACCCGAAACACAATGTTGTCAAACGTACAGTTTGCAGGAAAAACAATAGAAATAACGCGCGTATAAAAAACGAGAGTTACAATAATAAATACTTGTAAATCTTCTTTTCCGACACGTCTCCCCAGAATATCATGCCGGTGCGGAACACGAAGTCGATCGCGGTGGCCGATTTCGTGCTGTTAATGATGGCGGACATCTCGTGATGGTCCAACGATATTTTCCGTATGTTGTGTTGCATGGAGAACAACAGGGACGCGTGTCCTTCCATTGCTTTGCACCTGGTGTGGTCTTGTGGGTCCCTCAAGTATCCCGGTTCGCATTCGCACTTGTAAGTGCCTTTCTCGTTGATGCATATCTGCGAACAGCTGCCCTCGATTTCGCACTCGTTCACGTCTGAAAAAGTGTACAAAAAAAAAAAAAAGAAACAAAAAACAATTAAAAACGTGTTTTTCTCGCATGGTCGTTGTAAAGGACTTTTTTTTCTTCTTTTCAGAATGTCCACAATTTTCGTAACGCTTCTCACTGTCCCAGTTCACAACGTATAAACCTCCCCTGTTGTACGTTACAAGAAATCTAAAACTCTTTTAGACGATCCGAGGGGAAGTACGCAGACAAGCGGATCGAATTTATATCGGACTATTATTTCAAATCCACATCTACGGCGTATTATACGTACTGGACAGTGGTTCAAGTGGAAAACAATTGTAAACCGATTAAGAAAAGCGCGTTCCATGAACCGTTGAACGTATTTTTTAGGCGGTAAGTTTCGCTTTGGATCCGTATCGAATGCGACAAACGTTCTACTAAAATATACGCTGCTTTCGTGATAATTTTAAACAATTGAAATTCTTTAATATTTCACATAAAAAAAATAATAAATATATTAAACGATATATTTTATATGTCCGTGCTCCGTAATCGGTGCTTTTGATAAATCACTATATTGTCGCCGAATTCGTTCGGATGCTCGGCCAATACTTTTTTATATCAGCGAACACAGTATCATGATTTTTGGTGTCCTTTACGAAAACCCGTTTTTTTCTCTCCATCATTCCTCGTAGTCGCTTTTGCGCGTCAAACAATAATTGTTGAATTCCGTTTTAAACAATACGCGCGGGTGGTATTCGAACCGGGAAAACGATTATACGAATTCGCTGAACCGATCGCCGGGATTCGAATTGGAAAAGGGAACCGTTAAAACAACTCGTTCAACCACTCGGCCGAACGGTGGCGGCGGTGATGGTATACTGACCGTCACACGTGCTGTTGTTGATCAACTTGTAGCCGGGTTTGCACGCGCAGCGGAACGTGTGCGGCAAATCGACGCATATCTGTGAACAGCCACCGTTGTTGATCAGACACTCGTTCACGCCGCACGCTTCTTGTTCCTCGTCCTCGTACCCGGGACAGTCCATGTTCTTGTCGCACACCTTCTCCATTGGTATGCACATGCCGCCGGCCTCGTCGTCGCCGCAATCGAACTCGGTGAACGGATCGCATTTGTGCACGGGTTCCTCTGCGGGGAGACACACAAATCAAATAAAACGATTATAGCTATCCAATAGTAATTCGTTGAGACGATAATAAGCGACGGTCAGACGCGCACGATATACCGTACACGTCGTTGCGTTTGTCGTCCGTCTGCGCTGAACGATAACAACAATCGGGGATTCTAGAGCCGCAGTTAAAATTTAAATAAGGGGGATATTACAAAATTACAAAACTTAATTCGGAATATTCCCGGGGGGGGGGGGGTGTGGAGTCCATGACCTCCCCCCCCCACGGGCACTGTTTCCAGGATTGGCCCCGTTGGCTAAATGCGGCCCCGTGTATAGGGGATGCGTCTGGACGCGGACGAAACCCGTTGGATCAGACGTTGGACCTAATATAAATCAACGCGGATTGTTAACCGCGAACCAGAGGAAAACGGCCGATATTTGCCACGCGAAGACTCACAAAAAAAAAAAAAAAATGTGGCGTGTTTTTCCCACACGTAAAGAATTCGAATTCCGAATACGGTTTGCCGTGTACTCACTGCAGCGTTCTTCGTCGCTGCCGTCCGCGCAGTCCGGAGTGCCGGAACAGTGCAGGAATCCGGGAATGCACGTGTTGTCCCGGCAACGGAACTGGTCGGACCGGCACGTGGTGTTGTGACACCGGTGCGGCGCTTCGTCGGATCCGTCCGCGCAGTCCACGCTGCCGTCGCACACCCATGTCTGTATCACGCAGTGACTGTGGTCTTCGCACTCGAACTCGGACGAACGACACTGCGACACTCTGGTCGACTCCAGGCAACCCTTCGGATCAGATCGTCAAATACATATATATATATATGTATTTATAATATACGCGATGAATTAGATTTTTTTTTTTTGTTTTGTTTTCACTCATGAAAATCGCCAGAAAATCCCTCTTTATAATTTAATAATATAACCGCGTCGTACATTTATTTTCGAAAAAAATTTATTATTATCTTTCGCGTCGTTATTCATATCCTTTTTTTTTTTTTTTTTAAAACATACAAATTTCGAGAGATCGAACAATCGTTTTGACGGCGGATTTTCTTTTTCTCACTCCGACATCGCATTTTCGTCTAGACTTCGCTTCGATTTTAAATTATTCGTAACGTAAAAGTCGTCTGTGCAGACAAACCGTCCGAACCGTTGCAGCAGACACGTACAAAACGTACAAGCAATTCCCATTCGAACATGCGCCGCCACGTTTCAATGTTTGCGTAATAA
Source organism: Chaetogeoica ovagalla (assembly GCA_032441825.1). NCBI lineage: Eukaryota > Metazoa > Arthropoda > Insecta > Hemiptera > Aphididae > Chaetogeoica > Chaetogeoica ovagalla. Next base: position 9,927,828 of record CM063736.1, read on the forward strand.
GACCGAACGGATCGCGTACAGACGAATACGTTTTGTAAATAATAATATAAATCGAACGATACGACAATAATGTCGTACACACACACACACACACGAGTACTTTAAAAAGGATATATGTATTTATATATAAATAATTTAAATTTGCGCTCTGACGAGAGGATGCGGTGGAATCATTGTGCGTTTCTTTCTCTCCCCTTCCCCCCGCCCCGCCAAAGGTATTCGAAACGACGTTTTATTTCTTTTTAATGCAAAACACGTTTATATATATATATATCGGAACAGATATTTGGAAAATATTATAGACGGCAGTCGTCCGTAAATGGGGGTGGGGGCAGGTCTTTGAAGTTTCAAATATACGCTCATTTGAAGTCTTCGCTTGTGTATTGTACAGAATTATTATCGTTAGGTATGCATAGTATGAAAACGGATTCGAACAGCGCGGCGTCAGAGAATTGATGTGTACAAAAAAAAGAAACTGTATTTATTTTATAGACGGAGAAATATTCGTAGAGATATTTTACGTTTACGATTCTTGAGATTTAGCTGAATATTGTTTAGTATCGGTTATGCTTCTTCGCGGAGTCTCGTATAATACCGGACAAAAACGTTTTTTTTTTTTTTTTTTTTCATTTTACTCTTATATTATTATCCATACGCGTACATAAAAGAGGAGAGGGGGGGGGAAATAGAATTTTTGTTTTTTTTCATTTGCACTTTAAACACGATTTATTATTGACTTTATTCTAGGAAAATAAATACATATTGACGTGCGCGTTGAATTCTCTCAAGCGAGAAAATACGTTTTCGGTTTTCTATAAGAAAAAATAGTATACCTAATACCTAGGTCAGGTGTGTTCGTTACAACGACGGAGCGCATTTTCTCTCTCTAAGAAATACGTTTTCACTGGATGCCACTAATATGCGTAGACATTGCGCCCCACTAATAGTATCGCCCTAACACTGCAGCAGCAATCAAACCTAACCCAATCCAAACAAACGTATATAATGCATTAAAAAATATATATAAAATAAATATATATATATATTTATTTTATTTATTATCACGAGTATTGGACTTATAATTTTTTATTTCCATCTTTTTGATTATTTATTTTTACAAATCCTTTTGATTTTCTAAATTCCTCCGCGTTTTTACTACTTAGTTATGTACATAATGCGGTGTACGCAACACGCATGTAAACCTCACCATCTCGTCCGTCTGGTCGGTACAATCGAAATCGCCGTCGCAACGCCATTCCAACGCGATGCAATTGTTGTCTTTGACGCACGCGAACTCGGCAATCGAACACGTTATGTTCGGGCAGTTGAGCTCGTCCGTGCCGTCTTGACAGTCGTCGTCTTTGTCGCACATCCAAATTTTTTGTATACACTTGCCGTTGCCGCACGTGAACTCGTCGTCCCTGCACGTCTCGTCTGCACATAGGAGGAGAATAAGGCGCGCGGTGAAAAATGGAAAAAAAAAAACAAATTCGCGATTGATTTTCGGACGATCAGCGCACGTATAAGCGTATTATAACGTGCGTGTAAGAAAAAAAAAAATAAATAAATAAATATCGGTAGCGATAGTAAGCGAGGAAAAAAAGAAAGAGGAAGAACACCAGACACCCCGAGAAATCAAATGTTTATGAAAGCGAATGATATACGATGTAATTGTAGGCAATACGCAGTATTGTAAAATAACGTTTATCAAACGTCGCAGGCGTCGTTTCGAAATGTTCCGGGAGGTGGAGAGAGCAGAATTTTTCTTTTTTTTTTTTAAGTTAGACATTACGAGTTACAATAAATTATTAATCGAGACTCGCTAACTTTTTATATACATTATACATATATATTAAATATTTTTTTAATCATTTACAATGCGTCAAACGAACGAACTCGCACGACGATTTGTCAAAACGCCTACTTCTAATATATTATATATATATAAAATATATGTATATTTACGAACACATAATATACGCTATTAAAAAATTGTTTTTTTTTTCTGACATATTATATAAAGTGTATCTTTCCAGAGATTTACTTTTGCGTAGAGAATTTTACTGATAACTTGAAAGCGGTTTATTATCTATTAATATAACATACGCTTTCAGTGGTGCGTACCCAGGATTGTGGGTCTGCCTCACTTACGAGAGAGAGGCCACTGTGTAGAAGCTACATCCAACTATATACAGTTTGCTCGCAATTTACTTTATTTTTATCACATTTTCATACCAAAATTCAATATAAGTTATAACTATTTGAACTGTTTTTTTTTTTTTTAAGTAAAATTTAAAACTTGCTTACAAATTTCAGATATTATTAATTAATCGTTATTTTTATTTGTTACGTTGTGTTTTGAAATGACAAATTTACCCGGCATATTTAAATAGTTTTGAGTATTTTAGATTTTAAGAATGGATTATATTTTATACATTATTATTATTATTATTCAATATTATTTTGTTATTGATCATTGTTGGTGGCATTGTACATATTTTTTTTTCAAATAAAAATATGTTATGCAATTTGACATTTTGAGGGACCACGTTTTACCGGGGAAAAAAAAACCGTGGGTCAGCTGACCTCCCAAACCCGCCTCCCCTGGGCCCGCGCCCCCCCGTACGCTTTATTCGAATTTTCGTGTTTAAGAACGTTTTTTTTTCCTATTTTTTTTTTTTTTTTGCTCAGAGGCCGCGTTGTTTATGGGTTAGACCTCCTATAACATAATACACGGGGCGTGCATTCATTTATGGGAAAAACGTTCATGAAATTTCTGAGGCTATTAGCTGCGTAGTCGGCCACCGCGCGCACTACCCTCCTCCTCCTGAACGTCCCTTACGCAGCATCTCGTTAAAACGACGCCCGCCGGATGATAATTATATTACACGGACGTTTTTTTTCACAACGATATAATTAGCAGCTGGCTTACTGCACTCCTTCTCGTCCGACCCGTCCGAACAGTCGGGGTTTCCGTCGCACATCCACGTCAGAGGGATGCACTCGCCCTTGGTCTTCCGGCACGTGAACTCGTCCGTGTTGCACACGCGTTTCTCTGGAAATCGCAACGACGACACACACAAATACGATTTTCGTGCGGATGACGACATTCATGCAAAATGAATATGGGAAATTATATTAATAAATAACGCGCGTGATAATAACACATGGTAATTGAACGACGACGACGACGCGTCTCATTTCAAATAATTGTTCTCACCCGTGTCTCTCTTAATTCTATTTACCGACAAGTGTCGGACACTGCGCGTATCGCGCGATCGTGGTACATATACTTCGGCGAATCTCTTCGCGCGCACACTTCTCTCCTCTCTTAATACCCCGGAGAGCTGTACCCGTTTTTTCTTTTGTCTTCCCCACTCGTTTGCTACACGCTCATTATACCATAATAAATACATTATTACTTATTCGTATCGTACAATTCGTTCAGTTTTTTTTTTTTTTTTTTTATCCCGTCTATCAGAGCCGGATTTAAAGGGAAGGCTGAGAGGACTATAGCACAGGGCGTCCAAAAAAAAAAATTTGGGACCGTCATTTTTTTTTTTTTTTTAAATTATGATACAATTGTTAAAAATTTAATAAACAACTACAACCTTAAGAAAAAAACAGTTATTTACGTCAAATATTTTTATAAAATATTTATCAAAATAATAATAACAACAAGTACAAATTTCAACGCGTTAAATAATCCATTTCAATTCTTCTACATAACTTTTGTCTTTTTTGCGTCATTAAAATGTAAATATACGTTATACGTGTATGTAAGAAATTTTTTTATAAAATGAGGGCCCCGTCCCTAAGATTGAGTCAGCCCGGGGCCACTTATCAATCCCCGGCTCTGGCGTCTATTATATACGTACAGTATAATACCAGTAGCGGCGGCTCGCGAGTAAATATTCTGGGGAAACTGAGAATTTAAATTGTAAAATATTAACTTCTATAACACGAACTCAACACACTTCAATGAACAAAAAAACTTTTATTGAAAAATTAAGCATACTCTAATAGCTAACCATTGGTTAATAAAAATCTATTATTACCTGGTCCTATTGCATTTTGAAAATAGTTTTTAAGTAAAATACTAAAATATCGAAAATAATAGATGTCGAAAAAAACAAAAACAAAAGTATAATTATTAAATGTAATAAATTATAACGGATTACAGTGACTTATCGACGTCGGCGTATATTGTCGTGAACCCGCCAGTTTCAATACCGTCTATATAATACGCGGCGGCTCTTATTCATTCTCCCTTGCCAACCCAACATTACGTGTTACGATTGAAACTGTCGGGCGGCGGCAGTTTCGCCGCTGAATCCGGCGACCGTCGTCCAAATGACTAAAATAAAATGTCCATTGAACCAACTATTTATGGATTATTAGCTGCCTTCATTAATAGATAAAGAAAACGAATTATTTTTCATCAATTCAAATTGAAATACATCTATAAATATTTATTTTTAACTAATTATTATTTACAAGTAGCTGGTATTTCTACGGGGAGTCACGGTCTCAAAGTCTCCCCTGACGAGCCGCCACTGCGCACAACGCGTGTTCTCTCTGATCATCACTCTCTCTCACTCACTCTCTCTCTCTCTCTATTATTACGACGTAATCGAAAAACAATCAAACGCTTGCGCGCGCGTTATCACGACGCGAACGTAGCAGCGAGCGTTAATGTAGTCGATATATAACAACAACAACAATAATAATAACAATATTATCATCATCATCATCATCATCATCATGATAAACAGCGTTATTTTTGTTATACAAGTTATAATATCCGAACCCGAAACCAGTGTGTTAAAAATAATGACGCAGGCGGTGGATTCGCGTGTGTGTGTGTAGTAATTTTGAATGATTTTGTTTAATTTTTTTTGTTGAAAATTATCGTTATGTTATTATAGTCCACAACAGCAGCGCACCTTAGCGCGTTGTATTAAAATAATAGCCGCGACGGCGTGAGTGGACGTGCAGCGGCACTTACTGCACTTGGCCTCGTCTTCCCCGTTAGGACAATCGGGGTTGCCGTCGCATACGAACACGTCCGATACGCACAGACCGCTTTCGCATTGGAACTGTCCGTCGCTGCAGGGCTTAACGTCTGTAAAAGTCGATTCGTGCAGGTGGTGTTTTTCTTTTTGAAAATCGCGGTATTATATTATATTTATATATAATTTATAAACATCGTATAGAAATTATGAACAAAGAGAAAAAACAAACATCCCGATGAGATTGAATATAGAATTAAATAATTTCCGATGTTTTACGCGCCGTGTTGAGAAAAGAAAAAAAAATATGCGCGTTTTCGAAAAATTAACCGAAAAACAAAAATCCGTTTTTTTTTTCATATCTATACGAAAACTTTTTTTATATTTTCTCCCGAACGGAATCGATTTTTTTTCCACCGTTGTTGTTTTTTAATTGAAATATTCTCCGCGATATTCGGAGCAATCGCGACTTACATTATAATATACTAGTATATATATATATATATGTGTATATTTCCTGCGCGCAATAGTAATCTCTCGTCGAGAAACCACGGTGGGGCAAAAAAAGAAAAAACTATAATAAAAATAAACCTCGATTATATAATAAATAAATTTACATATATATATATATTTTGTTGTTTTTTTTGTTTTTTTTTTTTAATGAAAATAATTTGATTTGTTATTGTATTGCGTTGCGGACGAGAGCGTGTTATAATATTATACAGTTCTGACGAGGACGCATTCGTCGTACAGAATTCTAAAACTATATAGACATACTGCACACATCGTATTGCAGCGATCGCAAAAAAAACATATATATAAATATAAATATAATAAAACGGCGACCGATGTCGCGATTTTTTTCCAATAGATTTATAACAAATAAAAAAAATTGTATAGCGTTTTATTTCGCGACAATTTGTCCATTGAATTTTTATTGTTACGCTTTGACAAACGACAACAACAAGTGTAGCGTTTTTTATTGGAAAAAAAACAAAAAACAAAAAATTCTTTTTAAAATATTATTATTGGAATAATATCGAGTAGGTATACGCGAGCGTTTTCCGTTCGAACAAAACGAACGAGTCGCAGTAAACGAATGAACATAGTAGTGCCCATCGCGCGCGCCCGACTTTTTCGCGTACAAAATAATATTTCTATTTTATACATCGGAATATTATTGTAATAAATTGCTCCGGCGTCGGAGAAAAATCGATGTGACCATTACATCCGCTGGATCAAACAGTGGGATATTTTTGTCAAGAGCTGGCCAAAAGTATGATTAAAATGTGTGATTATCATGGAAATTTTCGATAACACACTTCGTAAAACGTAATAAAAAATCGATATCTAATCTTTTTTTTTTTTACCAATAATTGCACCACTTTCATTGTGACAGAGCTTTGAAATTGTGCTAACCGTCATATTTGTATTCGAACGAATAAACAATTCAAATTTAATGTTGTTATTTTTAAGTTTTTATTGTCAATTAATATACATTTTTTGTTATACGCATAATGGATTATTTGCCTAGAAGTATGTAAATAATTTTTCATTCGTAGTCGGGTCAATATATTTTATAAATTCATCTTAAATTAGTTTTCAATTGGTGACGTAAGATATCTAATAATTTAGCGAATGCTCGTTGAATTTGATATATTTTTAATTAACTTCCGGAATCGTCCGAGTTTTTCAATTCATACGTTTTTATTGTACATATTGTATACTGTTTAAAAATTTGAAAACATTTTGCGCCAAGTTGCTGAGCCACTATATTCAAACCATTTTGAATTTATAAATTCACACTACGATTGTGAATAGTTTTGGTTTAAATATTTCGATTAGAATTAATTTGATTATAATAATTTTTTAGGTTCTGGTGATATAATCATATAATATCCATAAACCGGAGAACATTAATTTAATATTACGCAAGAAAGAAATAGTAAACATTTTTCTGAACGAATTGATCATTTAAAGGTCCGCATGATTGAGTTAACTCAATGTCCAGATCCTTTATCGAAACAATTATTTCACCTTTTATTTTATTTTATTAGTGATTTCGAAGTTAAATGGCGTTTATCGCAAAGAAAGAAAGAAAAATTTCTTTCAAAAAATAAAATTTGATAAGATTTCGAATTAATAAAAAATTATTATTAAGTATAAACAATTAAAAATACCAATTGATTTTAATTGCTCATATTTTGGCCAGCTTTTTACGAAAATATTCCCCCGCTGTGTGGCGCGATAATTCGAAAGACCGCGTTTACGATACCGAGAAAACAAAACGGAATTTATGGTTTCCAAAACGCAATATCATCGCGGGTTTTAATTGGAAACAAAAAAAAAAAAAAAAAGAAAAGAAAGAAAAACAACGAGGCGATACGCGTAAGAATACAATAATTATATACGGGAATGAAAACTTTCGCGTTTTTCACTGTATTTATTATTGGTTTTAAAAATAGGCGTTCGAACACATGTCGACGATTATTCTGTACGCGGCCGGTAATATAATATTATATTATAAAACATACGACGTTTTACGCATAACAATTGTGTGTGTGTGGAAAAACAAAAAAATAAACGGGGGGGAGGAAGGAAAAAAAAATTGCTGTCATCAAACACAACAGTCGTCTTGGTGAACGCGCTGTAACGTCGAAATACGTGTTCGGAGTGGCAAATCGTCGTACAGTGCATGTGCGCGAAATACGCGTTTTATTTTATCAAAATAGTTTTTCGAATCGTGTGTGTGCCCGACACGACGTCGTACACTGATGCGATCAGAGTTAAATACACGCGTCTTCCACGATAAAAAAAAAAAAATGCGGAGAAAAACGAACGAAATCGAGTTAGATTTGTCGGTAATATATTTTTGTTTTTCACGTACAAATAATAATAATAATAATAATAATCGAAAACGGAAAATATTTCGTTTGCCGTCGCACGAAAAAAAACTGTTAATTAATCTTTTTCCGTGTATTCCGCGTGTACATACAGAAAAAAAAATACGCTCTGCGAGAGACTGAACGAACACGTGGGAAAAAAAATTATATAAAATATTTCCGATATATGAGACCGAATCAAATAATTCATAATAAATTTCTTGTAACCGATTCCGAAACGCAATCGTAAGAGATATTTTAATATTAAGCGCGTAAATAATATAATATATATTTATTTTTTTTCACCGCCGAGTGGACACCAGAAGATTTATCAAAGCGCAGCAACGCTCAAATAATACAATATTCGCCACGATTATTTTTTTAATCAATCTATTAAAATCGTCGCGTTTTTTCACTTTTCGCGAACTCTGTGTTCGCGAACAATCCAATCGCGCTTCCTCTAATGCGGCGAGAAGAATACGACGATTCTCACGGGTTCGCTGGCCGAAATTTCACATTTCCACTCTTTCGACGAGATATACCGCGGCGATAGGTTTTTGTTTGCGCTCCGTTATTACTGTCGCCTACTCGTCAAAAGTCGTCTCCTTTGACAATAAGTCACTTGCCCCCGTTTCGACGCGGCCTAAAATATTTCGTTAATTTTTTCGGAAAAACTTAACTTTCGCACCCGTTGCACGTGCGTTTTCCACGCAATGACGACGATTCCCCCCCCCCCCGCGTTCGTTTGAAAAACCGTTCAAGACGAGAATGGTCCGCGTGTATCATCGCGCGAATAAAATCATCGTTCGAATCGCAACAGCAGCAACGAGTAAGTAGTATAATTTTATTTTTCCTCGCCGTTTATTGGCTTTTGCAAAGTGGCGCGAAAACGTCGTGTCACGTTCATATTATTTTATATGTGATCCGACTTTATCCTCTATACACTGTATTCCTCTATACATAAAACGTCGTTCGCGTCCTGTGGTTATTTTTTCGCGCGTTTATAAAATATTTCGTAAGCGCAGAGCGGATAATATTGTGTCGTCGTATTTATTTGAAAACACGTTTTCAAACGGTTTTACGCGTAAATTAAACGATACGGGGGGGGGGGGGGAGCGATTTATGTATTATCCGCAATGATTTTTTCTTCCCCCAAAACGCTTTTTTAAATTCTCCTGTCTCTCCGTGTCAAAAACGCGCGCGTAAATATTATACATACGTATATGTTTTTTCTTTTTTTTTGCGCGATTTTTATGCACGCGTTTTCTTCCGGTCGAAGAGAAAACACACCACGTTTTCCCCTTAAAACAACGTTTTAACATATTATCGTGACGGTAAACACGCGTGTAAACAACAACAATAATAAATGATTTATTTTTTTTATAAAAAAAAAAAAAAAAAAAAAGCGCGTGCCACAACAACAATAATACTCACGGCATATTTTCGGGTCCTCGTCGCTTTTGTCCTTACAATCTTCTTCGTTATCGCATTGCCAATGCAGAGCTATACAGTGCCCGTTTTTGCACTGGAATTCGTTTTCCGAACACGTGACGTTCGCCATACCTGAAACACCGCGTAAAACCGTACGAGTTATTTTAACGTTTTCGTTCGGACTCTAGAGAGAGAGAAAGAGAGAAATAGCCATAAAAACGGCGATAAATTCCTTTTCTCACTCGCCAGTCATATATATATATATCTCGTTTTATACACGAGCACAGTCGCGAACGGGTACCGCCGAGTTTTTTATTCAAACAATTCTCTTTTATATATTATTTATAGTTTGCGTGACGACGACGACGACGAGTACACCGTACCGAGTTTTTTCGCGCGCGCGCGCGGAGGAGAATAATAATAATAATTGTCGTCGCTCTCTTAAATATATTCTTCGTATTGTATCGGATAACTCGGAACCGCGTTATGTTCGTTCGTCCGTCGATAGTAGAAAAAAAATCGCCGCGTTGACTTTAATACACTCGTTAAAGTCAACGCGGGGGGGGTTTTTTTTTTCGATCATTTTTAGAAAACTTCGTCTCGAAAATTCGCACGAGTCAAAATTCCCCTCCCCCCACCTCTCCTTCGGTGGTACAAGCGATCGCGCGAAACGAATAAAAAAATTATTATAATTGTAAATCTCTTTTTTTTTTTTTTTAAATTCGATAAAAATTCTCGCAAATTATAAGCTAATATACGAAATATACGAAATTATGGAACGCAGGGCAAGGAGAAAATTGACGTAAATAATAATATATTATATTGTCTCGTGTACGAAGAATTTTTTATTATTTTTATGTCGCTGGATCGCGTTCAAAAAAAAAAAAATCTCGTCTCTTGTTCGCGGCGAATGTTTGTGCACAACACCACGTTTTATATTCATTTCGAAATGTTTAAAACGTTTCGAAGTACCCGCTGATGCTGGCATTACGGGTTTGAGAGGGGGGGGGAGGGAAACCGTTCAATTCGGATGAAAAACCTCATCCGAAATCCGCGTGCCCTGTACATATTAAAATCATTTTTAAAACGATATATTATTATTGTTATATTACAACATCTGGCGCGATCATCGCGCGTCCGAATTCTCGAAAATTCTTTCTCGCCGATAATCCCCATTTACCACCTCCTCGCTTGCAGCAGGCCGCCGCCGCCGCACCTGATTTCCCTCGGGGAACCTCGCACGCACACACACACACAGTCGTCAATTGCGAAAGCGAACACATACATAAAATTACGCTACCACTAACCGAGTAAAACGAATAAAAATCAAATAATCCCTCCGTGCTATAATGTTGTATAATATATTGGCGGTGGCGTTCGATTCGAGTTGTGAGAGGACGGGCGGGCCGGGGGCTCATGAGTTACGTTCGTACCTGTACGGGGATGGTGTGTGTGTGTATTAGACCAGCATCCGGGTGTGGTCCACCAACCAGCACAGTTGAAAATATCGTCGTGAGCGCGGGCGATGACTCCGTGTGTCGATGAATTATGATGCGCGACGACGGGGTACGGATAAATAATAAATATTCTCACGTGCGAATTTCTTTTCTAGAAACGGCGGGGCTTGTTTTATTTCCTATACACGCGAACGCGCGCGTAATACAAATATCATATCCCGCGACGGATCCGTGTGTGTGTGTGTGTGTCCATTACGCTCAGGCGGAGAGGAAATGCGTACGATTTTCGAACACTGATTACATATTGTGATGAGTTATTTTTTTACGAATTCGCTTGTACGAACGTTCAACGCGACTTGCACGGCACTCACGACGTTGGCACGGAATGCCAATCGATTTATCATATCCGTACACACAGCCGGAAAATAGAAAAACGTAGAGTTGTCCCTCGTGTCCAATTCTCTACATCTCACCGCGCGTCTTTTTGTAAATCTCGAAAAACCGTCTATTTTTTTTTTTTTTTTTGCACGCGCGCGAAATACGCGAATTCCCTCTACGAACGACACGCCGCGCCGTCGTAATATATCTAGCTATTGGCGAGGGATTTTGTTTGCTGCGAATCGCGCGCGGAACAGAAACGCGGGGGTCGTCGAAACGACCAAATATTCTCATACTGTTTCGATATGATGATCGACGACGACCGTTTTTATTATTGGAATGAATTTCATTTATTTGAAAAACAAAAAAAAAAAAAAACGATCGACAATGCCCGTTGAGAAAAACGAAATAAAAAATAATGTGTAAACACTCTCGTATATTATTCGTTTCGCGAGCAGGTAGAACCGACGACTCGAAAAAGTCGGTAAACGCGCTTATATAAAACGATTGGCCGTCTTACAGCTGCTATTATGTTATTATAGTCGTCGGAAGCGCAGTTTCGGTACACTCTCAAACTCCGATCACAAAAAAACCGCGCAGACGACAGAATTCGTTTAATTCACAATTTCTAAACACCGCGAACGTTTGACGTTTTCGAGTCCGTTCTGTCGAATCGATTATTATTATTATTATTATTATTATTATTATTATTGTACAGCTGTGTAAAATACAAAACGCGTTTTTTTTTCGAAAAAAAATAAATATTAAAACACATTGTAAACGATTTAAAAAAAATGTAATTGAAGCGGTTTTCTCGAACTTTTAGCCCGTCGCAGCAGCTCGTTATTGCAAATATTAATATATATATATTCGTTTATATTTTTAAGACGATATATACGCGAAAATGATAATATTATTTCCAGTCGTCCATCACCGAGACTCGAAGCGCGTGTGCCGGCAGCTATTGACCGTCGAAACGAATTCGCGCGGCGGATGTTTTAATAATCCAAAGATTATTTAAAATATATATATATATATATATATATCCTTAAAGTAGTCAGTCGGTTTTCTAAACGACGAAAATATTGAACGAATATGAGAAGATGTTAAAAAAAAAAAAATAAATAAATAATAGAAACCGTTAACACTTACACGGTGTATTTTTGAGTAAGATTTCGCTACGAAAAATTAGGAAAATTTTAATTCGAACAGGGATGACTTGGCGAGGATAATTTCTAATATTAGTCTACGACTGTGGAATTTTTTTTTATTTTTTACGTTTCGGCGTTTTACCACCGTAAAGATCCCGCACGACTGACAGAGAACAAAAAAAAAAAAAAATCAATAACATTTAGACTTGAAATTCAATAAAATTTTCAAAAATTGCGCCCGATTTCCTTGGTAATAATAAACTCGGGTTTTTTTTATATATATATATACAATCGAAATCGAATAAAAACGCGTTTTACAATGAGATTATGCGTGTAAATACGCCGTCACTGTGCCGAAATAAATTCTGAAATTTACAGGTACTCGTATATATATATATATAATATAATTAATGCGACTTTGGAAGAACTATTTTTATTTTCGTTTTTTTTTCAAGCGCGTCCAAAGCATCCGCGTTATCTCGAACGAACTTATTCTTCTCGGAAAAGACTATTTTTTTTTCCTTTTTTTTTTACGAAAAAAAAAAACATTTAAATACGACGAGACCGGGGGGGGGGGGAGCCGCCGTCTTTAAATAATATAATTCCGCGGTATACGTATATATATATAAATATATATTATATACAGTGTTGCGTATAAATTGCGCCGCTGCGATATATTCGGTGCGCTGAATTTAATTATTTCCATCCATTCATTAGCATCTTAATGAACGTTTTATTATGCGCTAAAAACGAACGAATTTTCTTCTTCTTATTTTTTTCTTCGTACTTTTTCCATTTTCTCTTGTCGGACTGCAGAGTAACGTCGTGCACCGGTATACGCGGCGTATAATCTTAAATAAGAAATTAATGTCTAAGATCGTTAGAGGAGAACGTCTGTTTCCGTAAGTATATTATTTAAACGCCACGGAGTTGTAATTTTAATTATTTTATTTTTACGGTATTATTATTATAATGTACACGACTGCGGCGTACACCTAACCGACGGATTATAATTATTTTAATTAAGAGAAAAAAACGGAAGGCGCATAAGTAATAATCGTTTAAAAACTCCGCGTGTAAACCGCTGCGCTAAGGCCGATCTTTAGAATTTTTTTTTTTTCACAAAACGTGCTAAGATTCTTTGTAATATCTATAGAGAATTACGCAGGTAAACCGAATGAACACAATGATGCGAAAAAAATTTTGGCATTATTTTTTTATCCATTTATGTAGACAAAAATATTTATACAGACGAAATAAAACTACTTCCGTAACATAATATTAATATATATTTCAGGTTACAGTTAAATAAGCGATACCGCGAATAAACGCTGGTCGTTTTGAACAGTGGCGGATTTGAGGAGAGGAAGGACGATAGTCCTATCGTCCGTCGATGACCACACTTAGATCATGTTTTTCTCGTATGGTGCAAAATGGTCCTTAAGATATCTTAGTCCGCGATTAACAATAAAGAAACATAACGTGACGCATTACTTTGATAGAACAATTTTTAAAAAAAAAAAACCACAAATAATTTGTGACGAGTAGGTACTACGGTGTTAATGTCAAACCAAGAATTGCTTCGTATCAAACTATACGCGTTGCAACTTATAGTGTACGAGAATAGAAGACAACTAACTTGAAACCACTTCGTCTACTGCCCGCTCAACAGTGTTGGTCGCACCCACTTCTGTATACGTAGTGCACAAAATATCACGATTAAAAAAAATACACACCGTATTCAAGTAGATATACAATCGCTGTGCGCACTGCGTCGACGCTTCAATAATATACTAAACAGTATAGCGATAATACACTGTCAATACCAGTGGCGGTTATACATAATGTTCAAAGGGGGGAAGACGACAATGACGTCTCCACATCGAAGAATGACAACCAAGAAGAAAAATCTATTGCACGGAGACGAAATGCGGATGTAGAGAAAGGAAAAACAAAGTGCTTGTAAACGATATAAAAATAAAAGGGAAAAATAAAGTAATCATCGGATAGCGGTACGACACAACATAGACTCTATGTTATGTCATAGAGGACGTGGCAGAAAGACGCTCTCACACGCATACGGTGTGTCTGCACCGGTCAGAGGTGTACAACGTTGTTCGCGTTTGCCCGCCGCGGCCAGACTGAGCGTTCCGCCGGCTTCGGACCGCTATTTATAAGAGTCCTTGTTAACCCCTCCCTCCATGTTGTGTCGTAGCGCCATCTGGCGACTACTCTCGTTTCCTGTTCTATCGCGGTCGATTGACGCGCTGTGTCATTATACGCGGGCGTTTTAGTTCGACACTGACCGAGCGATTTATTTTCTGCGATTCGACATAATACTTTTTACTCGATTTCAATAATTTCTTTCATTTAAAAAGAGAGTTATTTTAAAACGTATTGATTCGTCGTTTTATTTTATTTTCTGAAATTCGTGTGATCGAATCCGAATGTATCTCACGGACAATCACTATAATCGCAATCAAATTTCGGGTATCTATCTGTTCGCTGCGATGGACTTATAATGTTTTCTTCGTATATTAAATATTAATACAGAGTTCGTGTTAATTGTACGTGTTATTCACACAAAAACGATACAATATAATATGCGATATTTATAATTCAACGAAAATATTAATAATAAATTCAATCCGAGCAAAAGCGAGCGTGCTATAAAATGTGTAAACGTTTACACACATTTTTGACTACCGTAGTATCCCCTAATGTTGTGATATTGAATAATAACTGAAGGTTAATACGTAATTGAATATCCACGCAGTATATATCGAGCTGAAATATTGAAAACTTATATATTTATTGACATTTGCAGACTAATTTAGACAAAATAAAAAAAAAAAGACACCATATTTGTCGCGTTCTTCTTTGACTACTCGGCGTGGCGTTCTTTAAACAATACGCTGTTGCTGCTTAAAGCAAACCGCGTATATAATATGGAGTACAATTTCACTACCAAAATTGTTATCAGTCACAGCGCAAACGTTGTTAACTCCTTAAGATAACAACATTTTTGTTTAAATTGAAAAATTGATGATATAAATTTATAAAAAACTCTCGATACCACGGACCATCTGCTGGTTAGGCTAGCCACTGCTCTAAATCCATTTCCTATACGTAAGTTTTTAATTTAAAAACGATTTGAAATTTTTCAAAGCGATAATTATATCGATTTTCACTATATATATATATAGGCGCGTATGTCTGTGACAAACTGGAGAAAAGGAAAAAAAGCGAAGAAAAAAACAAAACAAAGGCCGTCGGAGGAGTATATATTGTACGGGCAAAAGTCGTTTTTCGTGGAGAAACGTTTAAAAACTAGATAAAATTCGCGCGCGACGTGTGTGCGAATAAGTGCCGCGCTGCCGCTGCAGAAAAATAAATAAACAGAAACTTTAAAACGCTTCCTCGGGGAACACTTTGACGATATTGTTTCGTGCAATAAAAAAAAAATTACGTCCCGTACACATGACTTGCCGGGATTTCGTGCAGTTACACGTGGTAATAAATAAAAAAATAAAAAAAATAGAAGAAAAAAGAAGACATATTTTCGAGTAAATCGCGTATACGACGCCGTCGCGTTAATATCTACGAAATCGCGCGCGTATATAACGCGAGAAAAAACAAAAATTACTCAGTACATAATGATAAAAACGCTTACAAGTAGGACCGCAGCAACTGAATATTGCTCCCATTTTGGTTTCAACACGGAACTAATAGATTATTGATTTTATAAAGATTTTTAATTAAAATAAATTATAGTTGAAAATAATAATATTATATTAATTTATCGATTTCATAAAATTTTGCGCAGGCACCCTTTTCGCCCTCCTCCTCTATAGCTACGCGGCTCTGCTTACCAAGTCGCATTAACGGAAAATAAATAACAACAAGTTATAATTAATAAGTATAGAGTAACGACACTCGATATATTTATACTGCTTGAAATATAATATATTTGCCCCGTACGCCGTTGGGTGGAAAAATATTATTTCAATTTTCTATCGTTTTATTTGAAAACGCGGTGTACGAGATAAATTTATATGGGAATCTTTGACGGTATATTATTATGAGCGTTTCCCCCAAACGGTGGTGGTGCCGAGAAATTTCACGATTATATCAAATAATAAACAATTTACGGTTTTATTATCGGCAATCACAAGTGATTCTTATTATTTTGATAAATAGTGTAATAAAAATTATTGTAACTGAAGAACTGTTGGAAGGAGACACGGGAATTTGGTGCTTGTCAAATTGTCTGCAAGTATTCGACCCCGGAGAAAACGTATATAATGGAAAGGGAAGCCGGGCAAAATTTCTCGTTGGATTTTTATAACGTTATCCGTAATATTATATCCTTAAATGTTTTTTCATAACTAAATTAAAATATTTGTAAGAAATATTAAAATATGATTCTACGCGAGTTTTCCTAATCCAAAATAAACACACCGTTTTAAGTTATTCACCTAGCAATTTACTGATATACAATATTGCTTTAGTATTTAATACGATAAAAGCGTATTAGTAAAAAAAAAAAAAAAAATTAAAATATTAGTCAGTGTGAAGTGTGTCACAGTTAAATATAAGTTATTTTGAATTGGTGTGCCGTGAAGTCAAATAAGTTGGGAAACGTTGTCCTATATTATAATAAATGCTAGTAACCCATCGGATGGTTTTCAGTGACTATAAAATAAAGAGACTTGCCAGTTTTAAAAGGAAAAAAAAATTATATTATTATAACCATTTTTAAGAGTTAACCAAAGTCTATTATTACTTGCAGTGAAATGAAAAAAAATATATATATATATAAAACAAAATTCAAAAACAATATACCGTTATTATACTATTTGTCATTCGTTTAAATATTTATTTATAAAAAAAATTAAAAAATGTTTTTTTTTTATAAAAATGAATTTTACAAACTTATTGTTATATAATTATTGATTTTATGAGTGAAAAGAAAAAAAATTAATTTTTAATTTAAAGTATTTCAGAGCAGTGAATGTGTTTAGCACTCGAGGCATAGCTGGTTATGGTTATAAATACAAATGACTATTTGCTCGAAAGAATCAAGTTGGTCAGGTTGGTCATTAGAGCGAAAAAATTGAATTATTAAAAGTCCATAATGTGTCTGTAGTAAATATTCAAAAGACGATTCGAAAACAGTAATTTGCTTCTAGAGACAAAAATCATTTTGTTAACTTTGCGTATTTTTCAAAAATAACATCAATACTTGAAAAGTATTATAACACGCACATTACTATACTGATGTTTCCGATTTAAATTTGAAGTCAATCGCTCAAAATATTTAGCTACTATTCCATTCGCCGTACAACACGTGCAACTTAAAATTAATTATTACTATTTTATTTTTCATCCAAGTAAAGCTTGTCATAAAAAATGATTAGTGCCAATCGGCGATTTAATCTAAAACAAGTACGTCGGAGTTTTAAACGATTGGTAAAGTTTTATTTTTGTATTCTTGTAGGTACCTATAATATAATAATAACACATTATAATATGTAAAAAAAATATTCATTTTTTTAATATCCATTAAATTTAAACAATTTTAATAAAAATACTAAGGGAATAGATTTCTACATGAATTTGTTTAACAGATTCCATACAATATTAAACATACAACATTCGACTAGCTCAACTTCACACAAAATGTTATTTACATTTCAGAAAAATTGAAAACAAAAAAATACATTTTGTTTACTACAAGGGAATAACAATAATAATGAGAAATAATAAACACTATGTATAGAATTCTATTTGGCGTTAAAGTCGAGTCGTAAACTTTTGCCGACGTTCTCGTGCATTTGGAAATATTTGACGATGCATCGATCCAAGCATACGCTTTCGCCTTTGTTCAGTTCGCCGGCTTTATGTTCCGGTTTGACACATTTCTTTCGACACGATTCCGTCATACGACCGTACATGTCTGCCATCATGTCCAACTCCACCTGTTGCAACGTACTCAGGTTCTGCGGTATTTGTATCGACGGCGTGGTGGCCATGACGACGATGAAAGAAGTAAAAAGAAAAAATTATAATAATACGTAAAAGAACCGTGTAAATCAGAATTTCCTGGGGCTAGGTTCGTATTCGCCGATGTTTGATGTGCGCATACGTTCTCTTGCTTTCATACTATCTAAACGTTTGGAATCGATGTATCGCTTGGACAAGACGAACATATAGAGACCGCCGCTAATAACTAGTGACCTACGTAAAAGAAAATTATTTATAATTAATAATTTATTACAACGTAACGAATTATTGTACGATATTTTGTTTTGTTTTGTTTTGTCAATCGGTTTAGTGTCATGCAGTTTTTCTTTCTCTATCGATATTGGAAGCGGTGCAAGTACCGATTTCGAAATGACACCGCTCAACGTAGACGCGGATAATATTAGATAAATAAAGACGATGATAATATTAACACGAACGAGTGTCATTTAGCTAACGATAAATTATCGTAAAAATTTAATAATACTTTTATTGGAAAATGAAAGAAAAAAACCGTCATTGAAAACGTAAAATATTTCGAACGCCAGTTCACGGACGTTCAACAACGCGTTTCCATGTAGTTTTCTTCGCCGATTCGTTCGAATGGAAAAATATGAAAATCAACGGGCGGTTCGTGTGTAAAGAGTCCAGTTCATAAAGTGGTGTAAAAGTCGAAACGCACTTACCATCCAATGAAGACTTTCTGAAAGTGATTCACTCTCATGCTCTCCTCGCGGTCATCGTTTCGAGCAATCGACAATTCCGTTGTCGTCGTTTCGTATTAGAAACGTCGCAGTTCTCGTTGACCCGAGACGGGGACCGAACAACGAAAAAAAATCAAACGAATCGCAAAAAAAAAAAAAAAATTACACTTCTGGACACGTGTTAACACCAGAAAAACACACGGAAACGACCGGGGACGACGATAAGGTTATCTCCGTACGACGCGAGACGGCATTGACGAACGGGGCGGGGTGCCCCGCCCGGCGGTGGTCGACTATCGATTTCTTCGAACAGTGCGGCCCGGTCGTGACGACGCGATATTACCGTGCGCGCGGCGTGCACGGCGAAATTCCCACCACCACTATGCGCGACGACGTAACGCCGCCGACGGGACCCCGCGCGTAGGTACGAATTCGACGCTGTAGGACACTGGCGCCCCCAGCCCTATCACACATCGAGCGTGCAGGGCCGTAAAACATAGAATTCCGTACTATTAGTAGTCGGTATTTTATAACTTTTTCGGCAATATAAACGGCCGCCGTTAAAATTGGTTGGGAGGAGAGAGAGAGAGCTGTTCCAGTAACTTTGGGGGGGGGTGCTTAGCTCTCCGTAGCCCCCCTTAAATACGGCCCCTGCGAGTGTATCGAGCGCTACACCAACGTTCACTCACGTGCTAACGAGCTATAAATATGAGAGAAAATAAAATTAAAAAGATATTTTTTATTGATATCTTTTTTTTCTCTTTTTATAGCGCGTTCGAGGTATAATCGATACCTCGGAACCAACCTTTAAACCGGTCTTGTGTTCGCGTGCTTTAGGAGTATTCCTTTTTTTTTTTTTCTAATCGACGATTTATAACGAGTTCATCCGTAACGTCTATATCGTCTCGGACAACGTAAAAAGTGGCGATTTTTGAACGCATTACGACGCGTTAGGATGGCCACGAATTCAATCGACGGCGACACTCATTTGACGTTTACTGTTCATACGGTTTATACGCCTGATTGATAATAATAAATCGTCTACACGGATTCGCGAGAAAATTGTCGAGACTATATATAATTTTCTAAACTCGAAGTAGAGTTTTCGGTGAGAACTGGAGCGTTGTAGTTGTACGCACAGTGCTATTGTAGAGGAGGATCCATCCGTCGTCCATTGCGTCGACGGAAAAATATTAAAAATTTATATTATTATTATTATTATTTTTTTTGTTTTCATTTGCCAATATTGACTTATAATTAATTATTACCAATAATATTTATAATTATTTACTTATATATTAATACCGATATTAATTTGGCTAGATTAAGACGGGTCGGGGGGGGGGGAGGGTAAACTGTAGAGAAATTTTTGAAGTTTTATAAAATTATACCAATATTATATTAGAATGTTATGTTTTCTTTTTTTTTTTTTTTTTTTTTTTTTATCTCTCTACGTAAGAAATATTATTTTATATTATTATGTTTTCTGTAACCCGTAAGCAGAGTATAATTCTACACGTAAAAGCGGGTATAAGAGCCGCGGTTTGAAGAAAACGAACGAGTAAAATCCCTCCGCGTTTCACGGCTTCGATTTCGATATTTTTTTTCCCGTCCTATACTTAGAAAATAAAATGGCCCTCGTGGCGTTGGCCTTCCTTCCGTTAGAGAAAAAATAAATCTGGCAATGTTTTTGCACTAAAAATAACCGATACGCGTAAACACACTTAAAAATATCATTTCGTTCGCCGTGAAATCGAAATATAAATATATTATGTTATAAAATGTATAAATAAACCGCAGGTGTAACAATAATATTGCCGTCGATCGTTTAGATGAATTTCAATAAAATTATTCGTCGGAAAAAAAAATCCGGTAGGACATGGAAAATATACTTAAAAAAAAAAAAAAATGTATACAGTATAATCATCTAGAGTAAAAAAAAAAAAAAAATCAAATTATTTTTTATGACTTTTTGACGATCATACGTATAATTACCATTGAATTTCAAGAAATTCCTGTGTTTCTCATACAATATCTTTTTTTCTTTTTCTTAAAGCGCAAAAACACAAGGACATATTTTAATATTCGATAACCGCGGCCGAACGAACGCGCGCGGTTCATACGTTATAGATTTGAGGACTTTTGGAAAAAAAGAAGAAATCTCCGGATCGTTGAAAATACTCCGCGAAAATTCATTATATCTGTAACTCGTTTGGAATATTTATAAAAACGTTATACATTTCGATATTATATATATTATATAAAAAAAAAATATTTACAAGCGTATAACGCGGTCGAATAAAAAAAAAAAAAATCACTGCGAAATTCCGCGACGTTCGTCGTCGTTGATGAATCGACGAAAAATAAAAACGAAACTGTTATATTCGATGGTATTTTCTTTTTATTTCCCACGGCGCGTGGATTATTATCGTACGAAAAAAAAAAAAATAAATAAATACAAATCGCGTTAAAAGCGTTAATAATTTTAACGCGAGTAGTAAATTCGTTATATTAACGAAAAAAAGAATTTTGCACGGATTTCGAAAATTCCGCGCGCGGAAAGTAAGAATAAAGATACAATTAATGTGGTCTAAAAATAAAAGTGTATTTCGAGAGACGGAAATGAGGAAATTTTAGAACGATTCATATGAAATATAAATATATTTATTATATACAAACGTGCGTCGTAACGCCTTTGCCGTTGCAGTGACGTCAACGCGTTTCGGCGAAAGTATAAGTATAGAGCAAAAAAAAAGAAAAAGAAAAATTGTATTCTCAAGGATATAATAAAAACGCATACGTATTTCGTTCGTCTTATGATTGTTGGTTGTTGTTGTTGTTTCGTTTAGACGAAACGCCAAAAATTGGCAGACACGCTATTTATGTCACGCGCGAAAGTATATATAATAATAATAATAATAAAAATAATAAAAATATATAATCGAAAACAGACCGTGTTTACCGAGTACGATCGCAGCAGTAAGAACGACAAAACCTCGTACGAGGCACAAAGTCACGGACAAATATTATAATGCCGCCACTATCGACGTGCAAAGAATAATAAAATATAATGTCGAAAAAAATATATTCTTTTTTTTTTTTTTATATAATAAATCCGAATCATTGAATACACGCCGTTGCAGCGAAATATATTATTCCTTAACTCGGATAAGAAATCTCAGATAAGACGGTAAACCTCGGCAAAAGCTGCTGCTGTTTATAACGCCGTCGTCGTCGAACGAAAAACCGTTCTTATTCAACTTGTATTCTCGACCAGTAAAATTGTTTTAAAGAAAATATTTATTTATTTGGATTATACACTTCGGGGAAGCTACTTTTTTTCCTCCCCCCCCCCACCGCCCAAATAGCGAGAGCGACAAATTCGGTCCGGGACCAATTTTTTGTACTCCTTTATAAATGTTATAAAGCGTGTGTAAATAATACGCGGAATTGACTTTCGGAAAAAATGTTTATCACTCGGAAACATTTTACTTTGGAATTATTGTAATACTTCCGAGTACGGCGGCAGTAGTCACACACGAGTCGTGCGTGCGATTTTGTTCGGTACCTCGGGAACCATACGAACGTACGTAAGTAACGATTATTTGGCACGTATAATCCGTTTTTCGTCGAACCGCATGGAGAAGAGTCAGTTAAAAATTCTCCTTTTTATCATTTTACCGGAGTCGATGAGCGTAAGCAACACGTTCCTAATTTTCAGTTATTATATGCTCTTGTGAGCGTTATGCGATTTACGTTCGTTTGGTTCTGATGTTTCAGATATTATAACGAACGGCGAAAAAAAAAAAAATTCGGCTTGAAGTTCGCCAATGTTATTTCTCGAAAGATTGTCATATGTACTACAATAAATAAAGTAAAAAAAAAAAAACTGCGCAGGACTCATTTCTGAGGCCCAGCGAAGAAGTTTTCCCGCGACGCGCGTATATAATTTCGTCGTCACATTTTAGAGTTGCGTTTGAAATCGAAATTGTAATGCGATTTCAAAAAAAAAAAAAAAAAAAAATACGACTTATTTTACATACATTTTATTAAAAAAAAACCCCCCGACATTTGAGTAAGCGTTTTTTAAAAATTATTATTAATATTGTATTATTAAAATACTTTCTTTTTTCTTTTTAAATATTTTCCATTTAAACATAGCTATTCGACGAATATAAATACGGAAATATTGGTGCGTATGAACGGGAAAATAATAATAAAAAAAAGTTTCAAACTCGAATGTACCGCGGGAACGAAGAAGAAGCTCGTCAATAAACGATTCGAACTATAGCGCGTGTACCAAGAAACATATATATATATATGAACGAAGAAAAGAAAAAAAAGAAACGCGTTCGTTAGTATTTTTATTTTTCGAATAATTTTCATTAAACGACAGAAAAAATCAAAAAAATAAATATATTCTTAAAATAAATAGTCAATAGTATATGGTCGATGAGAGTGTTTCACGCGATCGTTCTTTGCATTATTATTATTATAAAAAAAAAGAAATCTTTAATCGCTTAAATCTTAATTATCATATTACAACTAAAATGTTACATATATTATATTGAAAATGAATTTCAATACGAATAATATTGTAATTGAAATCCCCTTTTCTTTACCATCTCTATACATTAATACAATCCCATTTTAATATTCGTATAATAAACTTATATCGACTATTATTATCATCATCATCATCATCAATACGTCTTCTTGTATTGTAGAAAAATAAACGCGTTATTTCTATACTATATTGTCGAAGAATCGCGTAAATAAATCAAACGCGATAAATTGTAAGATTATAAGTTCTCAATTATTACACTCGCCATTCTTCTCCCTATAGTTTTCCCGTACGAATTACATCCTCGGTCCATCACTATTATTGTCTCATATATTCCAGTGACGATACAGTTTTTTACCTTTCACACGCCCATTCTGTTATACATATAATCGATCCCATCACCACGTCTTAGTAGTACGCGTGTCTCCAGTCCATTCGTTTCTCCATTTCTTCGTACTTTTCCACAGTGTTTTTCTCTCGGTACCTAATCATCCACATAAACCGTCCCCGACTTTATCATTTTCCTGTAGCGCTGCACATCTCGAAAGCTTCTGTTTTTCTTTAGCGTTTATTTTTTATTTATATATATATATATGTAATCGATATAAAAAAATAAGACGTTTATACGGTCGTTGTTTGATAATTCGCAACGTACGCACGCGATTTCTTCGCCGCGCTTTAAAAAAAAAAAACCATTTTTTTTTTTATTATTTATTTATCGCGTATAATATTCCTTTTTCTCTCTCTCTCTCTCTCTCTCTGTCTCTGTCTCATATTCGCGCGTTGTGATTCGTTTTTATTTTTACATCCGCAGTCGTATTTTTCTTTTCCGTTCCGCTATAACTACTGTTGCAAACGCGCGCGATGACTATTTTTTTTTTGTTTTTGTCAAACATTCGTATAATTTATCGAGTATACGAGATAGTGCGCATTTTTCGTTTCATAATAATAATAATTATTTTATTGTGTTTTTTTTTTAATTCTTTGTTTTAGCATTTTTTCCCCTCCCCCGCTACTATAATAACAATAAACAATAATAACAATAATAATAATAATAATAATAATAATAATAATAATAATACGCGTACGATATATTGTAAAATCGTATTTCACGAACGCGCGCCTGCAAACGACGACTCCGGTTTTGCCGGTTGACGAACGGTTCTCGCGCGTCCCTAAATTACCACACACACACCGCCGTCACAACGATTTATTGTCCCCGCGGCGGCGGCGGTTCGGATAAACTCCCAACGCGTAGTAGTGGTCGTTCAAAAGGCAAAACACAGCGCCGGCGGCAGAACCGTCGCGCGCGTCCGTTTTTATACGTTTCGGCGTGACGCGGCTGCAGTGCGAGCGCGGTTGTATAGCAACAAAGCCACGTAAAATATATTATTATTATTATTATTGCTTTTTTCAATTTTTTTTTCTCACTTTATATGTTAAAAAAAAAAACCGGCGTACAAAAGGGCGTCGTATACTCTGTGCACACTCCAGTGGTTTTCGCGCGGGCGCGCACACGAATGGAAATACAAAAAAAAAAAAAAACCAACACAAACGCGGACTCCGTTGCTTTTATTATTATTATACGCGTATGCGGTTCCGTGACGGGCTGCGAGAAGAATAATTGCATAATACACACGACACGAGAGAGATAATAAACACAAGTGCGTACCAAAAAGAAAAACGAATAAACAATAAATAATCCGTATTGACTTTCGAATCGTTTTATGAAACGATACGAGTTTTTCGTCAATGCGTATATATATTCAAGTATTATTACGAATTTATACTCGATTAAATTATACACGGACTTCAAATATTTAGTTGCCACTTTGAGCGCCGATGACGACTGGCCGATATTCGTCTGATCGACGCCGAAAAAGCCGTCTACGGTCCGAAGAAATTCCTCGGTTCTAAAATGCTGTCAACGAGAACAGAACTCGATGTAGCTATAATATTAACGTGCGGATATGTGAGGCCTGGACAACGACTAGCGCGACGGAAAGAAAGCCGAGGACTATCGAGAATAGAGCGTGGAGAAAAATCTGTGGTCCTCTGTTTGATGCTCACACGGGTGAGTGACGAAGAAGATACAACAGAGAATTACAGGATGTGTTGGAAATGATTACGATAGACAGTTTCATCAAAGGCCAGAGGAATACAGTGGCTTGGACACATTGTGCGTCGAAAGGAGGACGAACCACCGGTTAGAGCAGCACTCGATTGGGTACTCCAGGGAAAAAGGCCAGACCCAGAAAAAGATGGTTAGATGAAGTAGAGGAAGACTTGATGGTATTGAAAACTGGAAAGATATAGGTACAGGACAGAGACAGGTGGCGTGATATTGTGATGGCGGCTAAGACTCTTAGAGAGTGATTTCGCTAAAGAAGAAGAAGAAGAAGAAATGATATACGTACGTGGATCGGAGATATTTCTAAGAAAATATTTCTCCGCGAAAAATTCACATCGTTATCGAATAAACTATTCGTAAACAAAATAATAATAATAATAATCGAACGCGAATACGGTACTTTTGAAAACGTTATGCGTACAGAAATTTCAATATATCTTCGACGCACACACTGCAAGTGTCATAAGCGTATTATATTCGTCGCGTTATCGTTTTATTGAAATTTTTTTTTATTACGTATATACGTTACCAGCCGATTCGGAAGACAATCATCGCGCACGCATAATAATAATTGTTGTACGATGCGTGTAACCGCGAAGAGGAATAAAATTCATTTAATAAAATAGCTCATCTTATCGTACTAATAGAAAACACGAGGACACGCGTAATAAGACGTAACGAATTTTATTGTAAAACCTTCAGAATCCCGAGAGCTGTAGAGGTTTACGTCTGAGGTGGTAGTAATTACGACGGCGAACGAGATGAATTCCCATAAAAAATTCACGGAGTGCGATTATAAAAATTATATATATTTTTTTTTATCGTAATACAGTTATTACTATATATATATACAAAAGGCGAAACCGCTTTTGCAAAAGTATAAATTTAAACCTATTTTTATCTGTCGCGTAAACGACCGCGTCCCGAAAAACATATACCACCAGCTGAAGGATATTCGCGGCTCTGTGGAACACGTCTTGCGGGATACGCCGAATGTATTGTAACTATCGGTATACACGCGAATAATAAAGAACACGCGCGTTTAATACACAGCAAATAAATGTACACAACTACCGGGTTGGAGATGTGGTATTAAATGCAGTTTTTTCTCTCTTAATAAGACATACGAGGAGACGGAGAGAAAATAAAATACGCATGCAAAGAACGGACGTGCGCGTCGGCTGAACCCTGTCAATCACGCGTTACAAAAACGGTTTTCCGTACAAAATAACGCGCGTTTGTATTTTTTCGAACACTAAAAATAAGAAGAAAACAAATCAAAAAAATAATAAAAATATCCGCGTACGTCTATGTATTTTCTCGACAGGAAATCTCGCTCATGCGTCGGCGGGCAGTGTGGTGTATAATAAAACGCATTAAAAACGTGCATTTCTATACGTGTATTTTTCTATTTTTATTTTTCTAGTCGTACGAGGTGAAAGAATCGACAATCGAACGGTGTGTCGTCGTTCAATAATAATAATTTTACCCGATTACGCTTGACAGTCTCAATAAGAAGAAAATGGCAAAAACAAAAATCCCATTCGCGTCGATCCGTTATACGAGTACATATTATAGGGGGATCTAATTGAATCAAAACCATATCGAATTATAAAATAATAAATAAATAGATTTCATTTATTATTTTTATTAACGTTATTTATTAATTTTATTAGACTAAAAATAATATATCACGTTTTCCGTACAAATCGTACCAGCCCATAACGCTACCATACGCATGTGCATATTGATGCGATTGCGGTGTTTATATTTATTGGTTTACGTCGTTAGTCGAAAGATATAAAATACAAACGTATATATTGGAAAAAAAAGAATATTTATAACACGTCCCGATAACGGCTCTCGAATAAACTCTTATTATTATACATTATCAGACGAATATATATATATATTTGTGAAATACTACTGTCCTCCTCGTCAATTTCTGTTCGTCACACTTATCCTTGTACCCGCGGACTCGGTAATATATTATATGAAATGTGACTCTTCTATTGTCCGACCTCATCTCTTCACCTTCAAAAACCTTTCAAATTGCAAGTGATTTTGTAAACCATTCCATTCCGTCAAGGGCACGTGGGCTAAAGGCAATTTGTCGTCGCTATATCGTTTCGTATATCTAACACACTGTACTGGCGAAGAGAAAATGAAAAGTCCGTTTTTTTTTTTTATACAGAACGTATTGCGTTTGGATTTTCGATTGCTTTAATAATAATAATAATAAAAAAAAATAAATAAAAACTATTGCGTTAATTGTTCATAATATTATAGCGTTTGAAAGTATAGAATTTCGAGAATCTTTCCGTTTATAAAATTCATTTTTTTTTTTTTTTTTTTACCAAAATCCGAACCGCTGTCTATGTCCGAAAGATTTTCCTGCAATAATAAGGTGTGTTTTAGAGTTAAAAAAAATTTAAAAAAATTCGCGCCCAGGCTCCCACATACATTTACATTTTTATTTAAATTTCCACGTTATACGCTCTATATATATATAATGTATGGAAAAGAAATCGTGTTTTACGGCTTATTATGTGTAAAAAAATGGTCCAATATATTATACGAATTCGAGGGGTTATATGATGGGCGCGGCCGGCTAGTGTCGACGGAGAATTAATTATATTTATATACGAACGATGATGACGATCGCCCGAACCACGCAGCATCACAAAGGTCCTGAAAACGCGCATTATTATGATAAAATATAGTATACGGCTACGAGTCTACATTATAAAGCGAATATTTTATATACGTGTAATAAAAAAAAGCCGTCTATACGTGGCTTTTGTATATATCGTTGTTGACACGACGAGATGAAAAAAAGAATTTCGATACAGATATTTTTTTGTGACCAGTCTCGTATATTATATTTATTTTTTTTTTTTTTGTAAATCGACTGTATACAGTCCTAGGAATCGTATAATCGATTAAAGAGCCGTGTGTCCGAAAAACGGTAATTTTTTTTGTTTAAAAAACGTTTTATGCGGCATTTTTCGTATACGTCTTTTTCGTTTGATTGATTTTCGTACAGATGCGCGCGTGACCATATCCAACCAGCAATTATCGTCGAATTAAAAAAATTCGAAATTATTAGAAAGCGAATTTTTCATATATAAAATTTTGTCGAGAAGTTAATTTTTTCACGACGTTTTTTTTCCCAGTTAGTTTTTATGCCATAAATACGTTTTGTCAAAAATCCAAAGATAATTTTGAACGCGACGAAAGCTTCAGACTGTATTCGGTTTAACGGTTTTAATAGCGTAACCGCGCGCGTCGATAGACGATTTCGATGCTAACGCGCACAGAAAAACAGCAAATCATTATTGAACCGACAACTAATAATAATAATAATAACATAAAGTTTTACATAAAATACGTAATGTTGTGTGTATACGTCAGAAGTCAGGAGAATATCACACGGGGGGATACGGTGAAAATATTTTTACTACGAAACGGCCGGAGGTACTCTCTGCCTGCAGTGAGATATATACGCGCACGTATTATATACGGTTACTAAAATCCCTTTTGCGGAGCTAAGGGCGTATGTCGTACGATATAATATACCGGCGGTTTATGTTATAATAACGAGCCGCCAATATATGCGGTTGTATAACTATTATACGCAAATAAGGTATTCGCGGTAACCGAATAAATATATTCCGCGTTGTGTCCAATGCGAGAGAAGTTATTTAAAAAAAACTTAATTCGTTTATTTTCATAAATAATATGCACACACAATTGCCATGAAACGTGTTTAAAGAAACGGGTCAAAAATGTAATAATACTTTACCAATATAAACAAATACGAATATGTGAAATAGATAATTTTCGTAGTTATAATATATTTCGATCTAGTCTCGAATACGTTCAAAAGTACAACTAACAACAGACGATATACCTATACGAATACATACTATTTATAAATATGTCGACCGCGAGGTCAAACGTTTCAAATGTGCGCGCATAAAATACCAGTTTAAAGGCCAAAATACTATTTAACTATAAA
This sequence comes from Chaetogeoica ovagalla, assembly GCA_032441825.1. Classification (NCBI taxonomy): domain Eukaryota; kingdom Metazoa; phylum Arthropoda; class Insecta; order Hemiptera; family Aphididae; genus Chaetogeoica; species Chaetogeoica ovagalla. The sequence continues at coordinate 9,957,583 of CM063736.1, forward strand.
TTGTTGTTACGTTTTGTGTTTGTTTCGTTCGAAACGCGAAATTATTTAAAACGATTCTTCGTGTATAGATATATATATATAGTTTATTAATTTTCGTTACTTCGAAAAAAAAAAAAAAAAAAAAAACGTTTTGAACGAAACGAATGGAGTACAAGCCGAGACGATTTGGCGGGCACGTTGAAAGGAATGACGCGAGGACAACAGATAGTAGTCATAAGAGGGTAAGTGAATTTCAGTCGTGGAAGTCGAGACACTTCGACAGATAAGCCGTAGGCAAAACGCGATAATAAATGGATGTTTACGGCGTGGGCCTGTGCAAGAATGGATGGATAAATAGAAGAGACGACGACGGTTACAGGGACGATGACGCGCGGAGCGAAAATAAGAGAACAGTCGACCACCTCCGCTCGCGTGTGCGAGATGAGACCGTGACGGCGACGAAGAGAATAAGATTAAAAGAATAAGATTACTTTATTATTAATAATACGATAACATATATATATTATATATTGTATGTCTTCGAAACTCCGGGCAGTTTAAAAATATACGATTTTTCGCAGAAGTTATCGTGCACTAGTCGCTTCGTTAATTAATTTAATTAATTAATAAACTCATTTTTAAATTAATTAACTCATACGTGAGGCCCCGAGAAATCGTTTTCAAACGTGTCTTAATTGTTGTTTCTATATGATAAATATACGCACGATTTTTATATGTACCGTTTTTCCATATTTACAACGAAATTAAATATTTTTCTTCTTCCTGCGTGTGCCAATGACAATTAATTAATTAAAAATAAAAAACCCGAATACGAAATTTTATCTTGTACACATTGATATTGAAAATTATAAACGCGAATTAAAATCACTCGTAATTTAAACACTGAACTGATTTTATAGGAATAAAATAATTTTGAAAACGTTTTTCGTAAAAAAAAAAAAAAAAAAAAAAAAAAGTCCCGCCCGGCATTATATATATATATACGACACTATTCGTAATAACAACACGAATAATCTCGACTTGCACAATTTTTCGCACAACACAAACCGTTAAATTACGTTCATTTTATCGGTAAATTTTTTCGAAAAAAAATATATTTTTTTTTTTTTTTGATATAAACACCTAAAAATATGTTGCGTGAAATTTCGCAGTAAACCAAAAACGCTTAGTAGTTGATAATTCGAATAACCGCTTTAACTCGGAGAGTCGATTCACCAAGTTGATTATACTACAACCATCAATCGACATAATCCTCGCTGACAATAAACTTAGCTTTTAACCACCGCATTATTATTGTACGACACACATTTCGAATTTTCACCATCACCATCACCAGTCAGTCGACGTTTTTTTAATAGTTTTATTTCGGTTTCGTCTTGTTGGCCGCCGAGTAACGGAGGAGTGCGCGTGTGGTACCGCGCATCTGCTGCTGCAGCGACGAAATAATAATAGTGCGCGCTTAATGAAACACACGAGTCCGTCGTCCCTCGACGATTCCGATCGATGATTACCTCTATACCTCCTACTCTTTCTCCGACGACTTTTTCTTCTCCCGCTCTGGACGTCCCGAACTTCTTTGCGAATTCCAAGTTTTTCATTTAGTCCCATTGACTAACGACTCACTATTGCCGCGTACCGTTATACTATAATACAATATTCGTCGAATCGGCGTAGATGTCTTTGCAGCGCTGTATTACGCGAGGGAATTGACGCCTGTTCTGATAAATTATAGTACGACGACCCGTCATACCGCGCGCGATTTCACCTAAATTATATAAACGTCGTGCCACGTAATAATAATAATATTATTATTATTATTACGCGCGTACACGTTTCGGATACGAATTCCTTCTGTATAACGCGGGATGTACCACAATAGATACGCGTCATATCATAATGTAGTTTAGCACGGCGTTGTGCGTGCGTGTGCGTAAGCCAAGGGATTGCAGACGAAGGCGACGATATCGTTAAGGGATAGAGCCGTCCGGGGGGAGGGGGTTGGAGACGTGTAATAAATCGGCCGAGGATATTATCGTGGAGCTCACGCGAGGCAGTGGATTGTACGTGTGCGGTAGAAAGCGCGGGAGGAATTATTCAAAATGTCGACAGTTGTACACGATTTGCGTTTTATATTCTTCTTCTTATTACCCTCAAAGAGTTTTCGCCGCAATCACTCTATGTCTTTCCGCTTTTCCCAGGTCTATTTCACATCAATCCATCTCTTATTCCAACACCCTCGTGGTCTTTTTCCTTCCAGTCCACCAGTACTTCTGGCTGCGTTCTCCACTGTACAAGTCTCCGGAACTATTGAATTCTCTGATTTTTATTTTATTTTTATTTTTCCAATAAACCCATCCATTGACTGTCACCGTTTTCTCGGGAGTTCTCGGTCGAACTTCCTCCGCCAGCCACTGCAGGCCTCGGAATCAATAACCGGCTCGCATATTCTTCTACGTATGTTATTTTCAAGAATCTTCAATCTCCTCAAAATTAAATGCAATACTTTTTTATTTTGTACACTTGATACACGCGACTCGAAATTCGCTTTCCATTCCCTATTGTAGGTCCACTGTACTGAACGCGACAATCGCGAGCGATTTTGACCATAAATAATTATAATTTTATACATTACAACGTATTCAAAGAATTGGCGTGAGAATAATTAAAAATTCGATTTCGTAAAACATACGCGAGCATTAAACGAATTGAAAAATTTGCTTACGGTATATAATATTATTATTCACGGGCGCGTGTGTACCGATGGAAATCGTGTAAATTTATTTTCGACAACACCAGTAATAATGGGACGGGGGGGGGGAATGCAGACATTATATTAAAATATTCTCCGTCGTTTTATATACTTTCATCTCGCACGCGTAGTCTTGTAAAATATAGAGGCAGTTACAAGAGATTTCTCAAATATTTACATGCGCCTCCGCACGTACGTTTTGCCGTCGAATACGTTTAGCAAAAAAAAAAGAAAAAAAAACCATAACACATATAACAAAAACGCGTGTTGTGTGTGGCACTGTTGAGCCGAATCCGTCGCAAAACGAATTCGGTAACGTCAATTTTATTAATATCATCGCAATAATTGTGTACTAACCTAATTAAAAAAAAAAAAAGAATTAATGGAATAAACGAATTTTTATTTTCTCTTCTACAACACCACATTTTTTTTTTATTTGTTTATCCGATGTTGTCCGAGTTTTTCACACAACAGGGGTTGTAGAAGGCTCAGCTTTATAATAATATTATATACGAGTAGTTAATAGGTTTATGTCCGGATAACGTCATTTTTTTTTTCTTTTACATCGCGAGTAATCCATCCCCGTATTCTCGTCCAATCCAGTGTCTCCCCCAATCTATTTTTTTTTTTTACTCAAAGTCCCCGTTTTAGATTTTCAAAAGTCTCACCACACCGCGTCCGACGAATATCCGTACAATACGTTATTTTTTTGATTATACGCATAATTATTGCGCAATACGAGTCACGGACAATAAAAACGCAAAAGAGTCACACGGTAGAAGAATCCCTCGGTCGAAAATTAAAAAAATGTTCAATAACAGGGGGACACTTATCGATTTACTAATAAGCCCACACACACACACACACACACCATCGATTTTAATAACGTTTTCTCGTAAAAATTTCTTTTTTTCTGGAGTAGTAGTATAATAAACGGTGCTCGGATTTTTACGAGTACGCCCGTTCTCCGGTAATAAACACGTTCTCTCTCAAAACTGTGCAGTGCGTGGACCTACATCGAAACGACGATTGTGTTTTGTGTGAAAACTTCGTGCGCGATATCGAGAGTAACTACACTGCAGTAGTAGACACGGCGTGGGGGGAATTTTCAATCGTCGACGTTTACGGAGATTGGATTTTTTTACTAAAATCCGTAAACGATTGCAGCTTCTCAAAGACAACTAACTCTGCGCCAGGAGTACAACAATCGGATGTATTTATTTATTTATTTATTTCAAATACGACGTGTACACGAGCGTCGTATTGTAAGAAAAAAAAAAACGAGGAGTTATATAATAATACTAATAATACGGGTTTTCTTCGTATTCGCGCGGGGGTGGATTAGAAGTTTTCGTTGGAAAAACGCGTACGAGCCGCCACCCAGTCCTAATTCGTTTCCGTACGGGCCTTATACGTACGAATAAGCGTATATTCTGTCTTACACGAGCACACGTGTAACTGCCGCCGCCGCCGTACACGAAAACCGTACGGGTTTTTCTTCGTAAATTATTATGAGCTTATTCGTCGTCGCGTTATAAAACGCGCACGAGCCGCAGCCTCCGGACCGGCTGGAGGGATTTGCGCTGTGCAGAGGGCGACGGTTTACACGCGACCATCGTCATGACAACGCGGGGATCGTCGTCGTCTTCGTCGTGTGGTGATGCTGGTGGTGGTGGTGGTGGTCGCTTCGGTCCGCCGGAGAGTGTGTGGCTGCGGCGCCTCGCGTGAATAGTGTGTAATAATAATAATAATAATAATAATAATAATAATATTTCGCGCGCGCCTTATCCTAACCGCCGCCGCCATTCGAGGGAGAAAAATAAGGCGAGAGAATATTCCTCAGTCCGTCTCCGGGGGTGTTATAATATACTACTATTGATTTCGCGACACGCGATTTTATCGCATTTTTTTTTTTCGTCTCCGACGACGGAACGGTTGCGTCGTTTTGTTTTTCAAATTTAAATCCATCGATGTTATTCGTCGTGAAAAACAGAAAAGAGAAAAATTATCGAATATCACCCAATGGGATTTTATTCAATAGACATCTAACCGAAATGTTGTTCTCATAACGCTTAAGACGAACGACGTCTTTTTCTTTATACCGCGGGCTTCTCCATCGTCTCCGTCCACATTATCTCGTCATTTCCATCGCTTTATATTACTCTAATCCGGTTATCATCGTTGACGCGCAGCCCCCCCCCCCCGCTTTTCGTTTCACCGGCTCTCCTCCACACACACACACACAGTCGTTTTGCTATGAAATATTCTACAATGTTCGGATAACTGTACGGTTTCTTTTTTTCTTAGATCCCTGTTTTTTTCTTCTTCTTCTTCTTGTATATTATCCGTTTACATTCCGCAAAACTTTTCACTCCCGACGTCTTCTGTAGTAGTTCTTCTTCATCTCCTCAGATGGTGTCGGACCAAGTTTCGCGGATAACAACACCACCACCACCACGGAGTTCTTCTCTTCGATAACATCTGGGAGAGCTCGACATTTCATCCCCGTGCCGCCGGAGTACGCTCGATTTGTCGATTTCCCACACTCGTATCTCCGTATTGCGTTCTTATCAGCGGGATATTATCACTCCCCAGGCGTTATTAATATTGTCGAAACACAATACGGTTCGATTTTCTTCTTGTGACACATCTGCGAGACATTATTCCATTCGGTCTATTCATTATTCACGTTAAGGCTTCGGTGTTTTTATTGGAATCGATTTCTGTGGCACTTATTAGTTCGTATTCAGCGTCTAATATATATTATCGTCGTTGTCATCTGTACGGAACACCGTGATATTTGTTATTTGCCGTTCGATTTCGTTTCTAATTGCGAGGTTGTTACACGTCGAATCGCAGATGGAAAAGCACTTCCCGGCATCGATTTTCACTATTATATAGATTATAAAAATTGAAAAAAAAAAGAGTTTTTATTGTAAATTCGTATCGTTACAAAAACATTTATTTTCGAAACACGTGGTAAATATTCAGTAGAGTCAATACAAAACGTGTATATATATTTATTTTTTTTTAAAACTCTGTTGATTATTACTATTTGATTTCGAAGGAGGTTATGCAACGATAACCTCTCGCTTTTTCCTATGTCACGCGAACCAATTTTTCTTTTCCTACAATATTGCCCGCGAAAAACATACTCGGCTTCGAATCAATAAAATCAATACGTAGTGGACAATATTGAAAAACGGTCACCGAGGAATTTTACGAGAAACACGTGTCGACACGGAAGTCTTTTCGAGTGCACAATATTATATATTATATAAAAAAAACTTTAGCTTTTATTGTAAAGTTTTCGCAATGTCGTCAACATATTGACCTGACGTTTCGGAACCATTGTAGGTTCCGTCTTCGGAATACTTAGCTCACGTCTGATTACTGACACTGTTCACTATATCGGAGCGTTCCATTCGTTTCTCACCGCCGTTTATATGCGCCTTCCTGCCTGCCACGCCCTCTACGTTGTGTCGTAGCGCTATCTGGCGACTACTCTCTTTTCCCCGTTTAAATGTTCTTTCATTAATATCATTACATTTCGGCTTATTGATACCGAAAGTGACGGTACATCTACGCTACGTCAAAAACTCCGCAGCGTTGCAAAGGTCGATTATCGAGATAAAATAGCCTGCAGCTTACACTTCCGCATTTTTAGACAACAATATTATTTATACGTTAAAATTAGAAATAAATTAAAGGAATCGAGAGGTCGGAATTAATCGCGCGCGCACCAGATATGCGATTGTTTTTAACGATTAAAAAGAAAAAAAACGCGATTATTACAATATGCAGTACAGAAACAATTGGCCTTAATTAAAATGAAATTGTTTGTACGTAGAAATGTGTATATTACGCGCGCGCACGTATTAAATAATAATTAAACGAAATTCTCCGGACACGAATTTGTTTTTTAATTAATCCCGAATACGGCGTATAAAAAAATTATTTACAATTCGTTGGAGAAAAAATAAAGAGAACGATAGAATCGGGTATTTTTTTTTTTTTAATTTCTCTTCTTTTGTACGTGCGTACGTGCGAACGCCAATTAAATTCTATATTATTTTTATGACTACTGTACTGCGCGCTATATATAGTTAATAAAAATATCTCGTTTTCGGCACGATTTCTCATGTCCTTCCACCACGAGCATCACTACAAACGCGTACTTTAATATAATAATCTGTTTATTGGTACCGATCTGAAACGGACCGGAATGCTTATTAATATTATAAACAATAATTATTATCATCGAAAACGTGACCGCAGTCGAGTAAACAGTTACAGAACAAAACGCGTTTTATTAGGTTAAAAAACCGCCGACTCTGCGACGACGTTCTATTATGATTGCAAATAATTTTTTTTTTTTTAATTTACTTTTTAAAGCGATAAATTAGAAAAAAAAAATGTATCGTAACTTCTCCTTTGGAAAATCATATCCTTAGCGAGTGTAAAAAATTATCGTTCTCCTCTTGGACGGGGAACAAGAAAAAAAAAAAAAAAATGATTCGCGCAACGTGTGATTTTTGCCATGTTATACCCCGCCGCCCCGGGCGTCGTAAAATATTTTCTATAAAATGTAAACAATATATTTATATAATATTTTAAGACGACTGCGATGATCATCGATCATCAGGCGACGAAACGGTGTGTAAATACTTGCATGGAAGCACCGCGACGACAGTAATGACTGCTGTTCGACGATGCTCATCGGACGTAAAACGGCAAACGGCCGTGACTGCTGCAAAGGATAAAAACGTTCGCTCGGAGAAGAAAAAAACCGACTGTGTACTCCGATTAACGAGAATTTCCGTCTAAAATCAAGACGGGATTTCGTCGGAAATGATATACGGGGAGCATTTCGACACCCGGACTGAAAACACTCTTTACGTACTCTCGTCGCGTTGGTATCAGCTGCACCGCGGAGCCAATAACGAAATAAATGCGGCGGAATACTACAAATACGAACGGAGGCGTTGACAGAGTTCGTTTTCGTGGCGACGGGGAATCGAATAAACCTTTTTTGTAGATCTGTCGTACACGAATACTGCGAAGAACGAGTATTCGGACGAATCGCGCGACGCGTTCGCAATACGGAGATGAAAAAATAAACCGAATTTAAATATATTATATATATATATAAAAATACATTTATCGCGGAAAACAACTGTTATACGGTCATTTCCTTTTTTTCGCGCGTTCCGGGTTTTATAAATTTTTGTTTTTTTTTTTGTTTTTTTTTCACAAACGAGACGCGAGGAATCGAATACGAATTTTGATCTCGATCGAATCGCATCTTATTATTCACGACGTACGTATAAAATCGAATACGATTCTTTTTTTTTTTTTTTTTTAATCGCTGGCGAACTCTACGCCGCCAATCACATGCGTATTTTTTTTTAAACATTTCGCTATACGTTCGTCGGTTCTTTTTTTTCTTTTTACTGTTCTGTGTATATTTATCATAATCGATGGCTGTACGTACAACAGTCGCGGCGTATATATTTATATAGAGATACATACGGTATTGCGCGTTTATATATATATATATAAAAAAAAAATAAAACAAACGAACTGTCGGGGATTGATAAATATATATTATGCCGGCGTGGCCCGGGACATTTTTCAAATCGAGTCAGACGAACGGTATAGAAGAACAACGAAGCGAGAAATCATCACACGCGTAACGCGAGAGGGAATAATAATAAAATACACGTGTGTGTGTGTGTGTGTGTGCACAGGATTCGGCGGGAATTTGAGGTTTTTTTTTTCTTTACTTTAAAAAAATAAAATACCGACACACCGCGCCACACACACATGTCCGGGCTTTTTTTTTCCACTTTTTTTTTCGCTACGCACGCGCAAAAAAAAAAATAAATAAATAATATAAACGAATTGTTATTATTGGTTTCCGCGCTCGGTGTATAGAATATATTACAGTAGACCGCGGACCGGAGACGAAGTTTTTCGGAGAGGACGAAGAGTTTTATAACCAATGTGTTACGTATACAGTGAGCTGTGACGGGAGACTGCGTGGAAGAAATTCGTTCGGTTAACGGCGCTGATCGACGATTATTAACGCTCGTCGATAATAATAATAATAATAATAATAATAATAATAATAATAATAATAATTGTTTATAGCCATTTTTTCAACGACGCGTTTTTTCATTCTTTCGCCTGTTTAACGGCATTTTTCTTCGCGGATCGTTATTCTCTATACTTATAGCCGCGGGCATTCCGCCGTTCGATTCACTTGTTTCGTCGCAGGTTTTTTTTGTGTTTTTTTTTTTTTAAGAAAACCGTTCTCGTATGACTACTGCCACTCACTCCCCCCACACACACACACACACTCGGAGCCGTTTTCGACTTCGGTACGTGGATTCGATTTCAATAATATTTCGCGTTTTATTATACGAATACAAATATCTAATAATCATAAATATTATAACGTACGAGCAATGAATTACCTCGAGAAGCGGCGGCGGCGGGGGATTAGGAGGACTAACAGGTTTTTAAAGAACGAAACCCGAAATATAAGATAGTATTAATTATTATATTTAAAAAAAAAAAAAACGATTCGAGAATATAATTATAATTGACTGTGTTTCAATAAATTGAAATTTATAAATAGGAAAAAAGAAAAACGAATCATACGCGTTTTATTTAAACATATTAATAGAAAAAAAAAAGTTTTAATACGGTTTTTTCTTTTTCCTATTTTTTTTTTTTTTTTTATCGCGTGGTGGCCGCCACTCGTTATGTTTAATTATAACGCGGACGTTTATACGCATAAATTCGTGTCCGACAAGGGATTTTCGAACTACATTAAATTGGTTTCGTTTACTTGATTTTATCCACTCGCATTATACGAGTATAACATCAGTAAAAAAAAAAAAATCTCACGAATATTACAATAATCGTTGTACTTTACGATTGTGCGGCAGCTGTTAAATATTTGTATTCGCGCGTTTTTACACGTTTTGAATCGGGGAAATAATAATGCGCGCGTGTTGTGTTAATTTAACAGTGTACAGTATACACATTATGTGTATAATAATAATACATATTATTATTATTATTATTATTATTACGTTGATAGTAGTGTTTCGCATTGTACGGACGACGTGATAAGCATATTATAACAATATATTACGCGGTATTGAAAATCAAAATGATTAAATAATAATATTATTATGTAACGTCGATATTATATTAGTATTAAAATACATATATAAAATAAATGCTTTTGACAACGCGTACGCGCTCAAATGTCAATACAATTTTTTCCGTACATATATTTTATAGAACGCCGCCACATAACGAATCTTTCTACACACGCGTAATATCAACTATATATATTAATATTTCGACCTCTGAAAACGTATCTATGCACAATATTGCGTATAAATAACGCGTTTAAAATATATATTATATATAACTTTATATTATAAACGTACGGGGGAGATTTTTTTTATTTTATTAGATCGGTGATACGTATATTTACAATGTATATTTTTACAATCTATTTGCGACGTTTAAATCGATACAATTTAATACCATTATACACAGATTAATGCAACGAGTAAATATGAGTGGTTTTTTTTTTTGTACAAAAACGATATTTATTTAGAACGTCGCGATTATGAATAATAATAATAATAAAAAAAAAAAAGACAAGAGAAAATATACGCGGAGCGTATAATTATTTAATTTTTGACCGTAATATTAAATTTTAATAATGTTATACGAAGAATGTATTTAAATAGAGAATTTAAAAATATCAAAAAAAAAAAAAAAACAAATTCGCTCGTCTCGGCGTTTTAATTGAATAATTTCTTTACGCGAGAGGGGAAAAAAATTAAAAAAAAAAAAAAACTACACTCTATTCGCGTATTATAAGAGTGTGTGTTTTAAACGCTCGTCTCTCTCACACATACACACACGCATTCGAGATGCTGTGTTTGTGCGGGGAAAAAAAATGATGGTCGCGCGTAAAGAAAATAAAGAGGTGGTTTCTCTACAGAAAATTATTATTTTTATTCTTTTACACACCGCTTTTATTCGGCTGGTGTTATTTAAAAATAATTAATCTTAATCAAAGAACATATTACCATACGCGCATATAAATAAAGCCTCGGCAGATTTTCTATGCCAGTAATTAGTATACATTTATATAGCATAAAGCTCTGCCCGGGGACTTTATAATGCCCGGGGTTCCTGACGGACGGACAACTTTAATGACGACAAAAACCCTTTTCGGTTTTCGCCGCAGCTTCCTCCGTCTCGCCGTATATATTCTATATATAAATAATAAGCAACGTTCGCCGTTTTGTATTTACCGTACGGGCGAGCGAAAACGCGAAATATTTTCTTAACGTACCGACCCCGACCGTGCAGAGAGCGTAGATTTAATATTATTATTATTATTGTTATTGTTAAATAACGAAATAGCGAAGAATAAGTAAATAAAAAAAGATTATGTCAAAGAAATAGAAACGAAATATAAATTAAATACTCGCGCGAATATAAAAAAACGTAGAGGTATATATATATAAAAACATATTGTTTTTTAGAGAAAAAAAATTTGCATTTTTTCTTTATCCGAAACCAGATTACATACTCATACTCGTACACAGCGGCGGAGCCGAAGAGGGGGTTTTTAAACGTTCAATTCTATAAATTGTTTTTCTTTTTTTTGTATAATAAAAAATAATAATAAAAAGAAAGTAAAAAAAAAAAAACCGTCGTTCTTTTACAAAAATATATTTATGTGTACCGTGAACGTGCGCACACGAGAAACTTATGAAATGCACGCAAAATTGGCGGAAAATTTTCGATTTTTTTGTTTCTGTTTGTTTTTTCTTTCTTTTAAACTCGTCTTTGTTTCAAAGACGGATTTCCAATTTCATCTGCTGTAAACCGAGAGCGCGTTAATCATTCTCGTCGAAATAACGTGTTGCGGTGAATTCGATACACCGTTATAATAAATAGCCAGTAAAAAAAGAACTGTATTACATAAACACATTTAATCGATTAATATAACCCGCCTGGCCTCGACCGATTGTATATATTTTGTAATAAATTGAAAAAACGCGCGAATAACGCTCGGACATTACGAATACGCCTTTTTGTGTTTTGAGAACTGCCGTTTAAAAGAAAAAAAGGAAGCCTTTTTCGCCGTGTGTTTTCATTTTTTTGTTTCTTCTGTTTTCCGCGAGTAGTACGTCCGCTATAAATTACAATATAAATTTCCGCGACTTTTCAAAAGTTCGCGCGCGCGCGCGCGCAACTATATATACACATAAAAAAAATATTTATTTTTTTTCCGAAAATTAATCAAAGTTTTCGAACCCAATAGCGATAATTTTTCATATAATAATAATACGCTCGAGAAATAAATAAACAGTCGCCGCTGCTGCTGCTGCTGCTGATGACGCTGTCATGTTATTTCACGTATTAATATAAAATATCACGTTATAATAAACCGCGGTATAATACGCGAGAGATAATCATCGGTTCGTGTGTGCAATAACAAGGTGGTCTTTATATACGTCGATTTATACGTTTGTATAAATTCGAATCAAAATAATAACACGCCTAAAAAAACGTACGGGAAACAATTCTTTCTTTTTTTTTTTAAAACACATTTAATAGGTATTTAACACACACACACACACAGTAAAGTTATTCGGCCAATCGCAAAGATGATATTTACACGCGCGCGTTAATCGACGTTTCTCCGTTTTAGTTTTATTTCGCGTCGCGCGTTCATATTTTCAGCTCAATACCACCCCGAGCGGGTAAAATCGAAATAAAAAATTTTCGATCGGGCGCAATGTAAAAAAAAAAAACATATCACTAACACTGCACGAGATAATAGATCGAATAATATTTAACGCGTACGTGTTACAGAATATTCGTACGAACGCGTTACTACGTTGAGTAACGTTTTAAAATATTTTTTTAAAAAAAAAAAAAAAACGCGAACTGTTGTTACGCGTACAATATATTCGCGAGTTCTTCCGGTAAAACGAGACTGTCTCCTATTTACAACGACTATTCGGAAACAGCCGCGATTGACGACCCCGTATTTATTTCGCTAGAGTTTCGGCGTTTTTTCTCCGTTTTCGGATGCAAGAAAAAAAAAGAAAGAGAGAGAGAGAGAGAGAGAAAAGAAACGTTGATGGATCGCTTGTACTCTTTCATCCAGTCACACTATATATTATTATTATTATTATTATTATTATATTCTGCTTTCCAGACCGATCCGTTCCGCGAGTTTTCTTTTTCTTTTCCGCAAAGTTCACGACACTGCAGCATGGGCATGCTGGCATGAGAAGTGTACAACACGAAAAGCCGGCGATACGACGTAATAATAAGAAACGTCTTAAAAAAAAAAAAAAAATTCTAATTTTTTTTTAACTCGACATTACATTTCTGTATACACATTCGACTTACGAAACGCATAAACGTTCGAATAAAACATAAGTTTGCGTGTATTATAATATTAACGGATTTTAAGTATTTTTTTTTTTTTTGCTTTTGTTATCGATTCCGTTTACCGACGACATTACACGTGTTTAATCACGAAATACGTGTACGACGTGCCGTCGGTATATACAACAAGAGGCCCTATATCTCGTTTTTCACGGCTAATTAATTCTTTAATAACCAGAAAATAGTCCAGTGTTACTTTTTTTAACTGATAAATAATTTATATTGACTTAACAATTGACTAGTTGAAAGAAATTACACTGCCCGGCCTTGAACATATAATATTTAAAACTCGTCGAATACGATTTTCAAAAAAACAAAAAAAAAAAAACAAAATTATTCTTACGAGCAATTCGTTATGTATATAATAATAATAATAATAATAATAATAATAATAATAATAATAATAATAGTGTATATTATAGTATAAAGTAAATTGTGTATAAAACTCGATGTGGTGAGGTCATTGCGCAATGACAACAAGTAATAATGTGTGTGTGTGTGGAAACTCTTAAGAACTTAGTTGTTATCTAGAAAGTCAAACACAGTGCAATAGTTATATACCCGAGACCGGGTATATATATATTACTCATGAAACTCTGGCGGTATCCAAAGGAGATAGTGGACTGATTAAGTGTTTGAAAGAGAAGTCTTACGACGGACCAAACATTAATCGTGGAAACACTGCAGACACTCGAAAGAAGAATAGTAGTACAAAGTCACTCGAAGGGTCCAACAACCCTTCCATGAGGATGGCTCGAGTTACCTGCGGTGGTGATCCGACGACGTTAGAGACCGGAGAATCGCGTTTTTACGCGTACGGGACAGAGCTGGTCCTGAAGCCTGGACCAGCCGGGAACAAGAACACGGACAAAATATATCGGCAAAAAAAAAAAAGAAAAGAAAACCACCCTCGAGATATATTTTTCCGTGTAAATATTATTACTGCGAGAATAGGAAGTAGAAGAAGAAGAAGAAGAAGAAAAAACCGTGCTCTCGCGAAAACCCTTTTGTAAACACCCTACGAATAATAATAATAATAATAATAATATCTGACAAAAGAGATAAATGAAAAGTGACGAGCGACGATTAAGAGAGGAGAGAGTCCGACGAGACCTCTTCTAATATTTGTTGTTTTTCTTTTTTTTTTACCAATTTCCCCGTTTACAATCGACCAGCTACTGTTACTAAGGTACTGTATATGGAAAAAAAAATGCTCTTTTTCATCTTTTATTCTCGAAATACGACGACGGAGCGACCGCGATTGGCACTGGCAACAGAATCGGACGCGGTTGAGATTACAAAAGCCAACAGCTCCGCGCGAGTTTCACATCATACACACAATTGGTGTTATATTACATACGTTATTATATATAATATATGGGTTATAAAAGATACGATGGCCACAATCGCCATCGTCGTGTATTTTTATTCCGACGGTAAATCTCTTGCGGAATAGAATTAAAGAGAAATGGAAATTAAAACAAACGCGAATTATGGGGCGGAGGAAAACAATTTTACGATTTTTCGTTAAAAACACTACGCGGCGTGTGGTGGTCGTAAAGGTTTGACGAGCGTTTTTATACGCGAGACGAAATAAATCCGTAAAGATATTATTGAAATATACGAGTATATAATATATTTCGTTTATCGACACTCGCACGTTTTTTTTTCTTTTTTTTTTACGTTTTCTATAAAATTCACCTCCGCAATTGTCCGCCGCCGGACAGCGTTTCGATTTAAAATCGTAAAAAGTGTCGATTATTTTTATAGCTCGTTTTTTATATCATTATCGTTATTTCGTAAAACAATATTTCCAGAGTAATCCTCTGCGTATACAGAAATCTTTACGCGGACCAGTCGGAACTCGACGAACGGAAACCGATTTGAAAAACAAAATAAATATCCAACGGGATTTTTCTCTTCTAATCGAATCGAACAACGCGTTTCGGACGCAATCAATAAACCCCTCGTGGTTGAATTTATATGAAATTCATCGTATTATTTATGAAATCTTTTATTTCGCGAGAATAACGAAATATTTATCGATCGATTTTGATTTTCGACAGTGTTTTTGTAATTTAAATTTACGAGTACGTATTTATTGAGTCGCAGGGATACGTACATTTGATCCAAACGAGTTCAAATGTTTGTTTATATATATTTATATAAAGGGATTCTCCTCACATTATAACGTATTCGGTTGCTCGGGTTAATGCGTATTTAAAACACGCAGGTTTTTTTTTACAGAGTACAAAAAAAAAAAAAAAAATCGCAAACTTCACCACCGCTGAAACTATTCCGGAATTCACCGTCGCGTTTATCAATAGAAACGATAATTTAAACGAGAACACAAAATACACCGGAGGAATTCATTTACACGTTCCAATTTTATTTACACCGCAGCGTATACTACACGAGAACGTAATGCGCAATATTTTTATTTCCCAATAAGTAAATAAATTTAGATTTTTTTTTCTTTTATTTTATATCGCTACGCATGTGCACATTATACGCGGAATTAAAATTCAAAAGAATCATAGGAAATCGTTCGAAAAACGTATAAAGCCGCCAATCGATAATAATCATGTGTTTACTCGTTAGACTCGGTTTGTCGTCGTCAATACGAAGCGAGCACGGTATTATATAATATTTGATTTTTTATTTTTTCAATACTAAAAACACTTGGTTTCGGGAGAGGGTAAATTTTTAAAACAAAAAAATTCTAGAAATCGATATGTAGGGAGGAAAAAATTCGCGTGACGGAGAATGACAAAAAACGTATGATACGATGTGTATTACGATATTAATGTACACCAATTACAACGATATAACGTCATATCGGAATCGAATCCGAGCTTAGTGTCCCCAATATTATATAATACGAGAAACGTATTCGACGCAGAATCCTCAGGATAAACGCATTACGTGTAACCTATCGGACAAAAGAAACATCCCTTGACACGAGGGAAATCTTCTTATTGTTTATTTTTTTTTTTTTTTTTACTCCCGTAACGTAATAATTAGTGTATACGAATTTTTCTCGTATAATTTTGAAATTTCGAGAGTTTACGAATTTCAGTAATCATATGTAATTTTACGTATTTTTTTCCGCGTAGTAAAATTTGTAAAACGGCATTTTTCTAGAAAATAAATAACGATAATGCCCTCCGATTATCACCGGCGATTTATAGTACTGGGTCGTTTGTTTTTTTTTATCGTTCGGAAACGTAACGAATACAGCTAATATATACGAAAGCGAAACGGTTTAAAACGATAATGAAATCCCTTAAACCGTGTTTTTCGCGAGCAATCGACACTTAACAGCGGCGTATTAGCGAAAATAAATAATAAAAATTCGCGAAAAATACGTCGTTAAAAAAAAGTAACGAAAAATTTTAGGTTGCCAAAAAACGCGAAAAAAAATGTTCCCTCGGAAATCATTCTCAATACCGGCTATTATTATTATTATTTATTATTATAGTAGGTTTTAAACTTTTAGTTTCGACTTTCTTTTATCTCATTTCATTTCTTTTTGCAAATATGACGTTCGTAACAACCATATTTTCTGTACACACACACACACATATATATATTTACTGGGCCAATATTATTTGTCTTTGAAATTTCATTTTTAACTTTGAAAAATCAAATAAATTATTTGATCGAAAGTACGCTTTTAACGTCGTATTACGCGATTTGTTTTACTATTTTCTCCGCAATACCGTTTCGCGTATTCGTATAAAAAATTATAATTCAATTTACGATACAGACAATAATGCATGACTCGAATGGACTCATACTCGAAAATATATTAAATTATTTATGTAAATAATCAGTCAACATTTTCTTTGTACTTATAGAATATAAATTTTGACCAAATATACAGGAGGTCAGTAAAAGTATGCGTAAAAAATCATCAGTTCCGATGTCGTTACAGCGAGAAAACAAAAAAAAATATATTAATAAAAAAATGTATTGAAAGTTTATAAAAATACGTTTAAATGAATATTCTCGCGGTTTACTACTATTGTTATACCACTGTATTATTATTATTATTATTGTACACGAATTTCTATTTTAAAATATTTAAAAAAACGTTGAAAAACTAACGAAAATTATATTATTTAAACACGGCGATTATTGCGGAAAGGAGAATTCTGAAAAGTCGTTTTACGATTTTTTTTAATACGTGTCACTGGATATCGGCCACGAGAATTTACAAAATACATTGTTTTGTCCCCCACAAATCGATCATTTTTTGTGGTAGGAAAAAGTATTTTTTTTTTTTGTTTTTTTTTAGCGAATACCGCGAATACGTGTGTAGAAATAAAAAAAGATATTTAAAAGGTACTTTTAACAACGTTTTACAAGTCTGATAAATGGTAAACGCACCTGCGCTGTATACAAAATATTAAAATAATAAATTTGGACAACGCGCGGCGTACCGTAGCCTTAGATGAAATGTGAATAATCTCTTGATATATACCTTTTTTTAATACGATATTTAAATAAAAAATCTTTTCTCCAGCAAATGATATATATATATAACACTATTGTAACGCGTACGTGGTCGTACTAGTGTGGATTTCCAGTAAACTCATTCGCTCACAACACTGCTAATCAAATGAAAATGTTTTGACCTATCGATGGGATTTCATTAACCCCTACGCACGTGATCCGTTTATTTTTCTTCTCTGTTCATCTCTCGTTTTATCATTTCATTGTTCTTTTTTTTGTCCTTCATTTGAATCGTAGCTACGATTACGCAGATTATTCGAATTACTCAATGATTATACTAATTATTTTAAATACACACGCGCAGAGGAAAATATAAAACGGAAGTGAAGAAAAAATTTAAAACAAATAAATATATCGATCGCGAATCAAATTGGTTTGTACGTAGAATTTTCGATTAAATTAATAACATTGACATTTATCTGAGTAGGTCTTAGAATTCCATCAATATTGTCCTGCTGTCCGTGTGCTGCGGATGACGTCCACCAGGCGTGCCCGAAGTAATCCTATTTCATCAGACGTCTGCTGGGAAGGATGAGATACGGCAAATGGTGCGAATCATCGTCGTTATTACGCTAAAAATGAATGCGTGACATTTTTTTTTGTTGAGCTTTTGGAACGTAAGTCTTATATTTTAATATATTTATGTCCAGCGGCATCGTTTTCCCACGATTCGAAGTCGGCGATATTCTAAATAATTTTTATTATTATTGCGTGATTACTAGGACTCCTCCTTGGGGGGACCACAGAGAGGGAAAGCGTTTTAAAAACAACGCGCGCTGTCAATAGTCACCGCTGAGAGTACACAAAAACAAGGGAAAAAATAGCTTTTACTATGAAAAAAAAAAACCTTTCGCTCAAAAACTATACGAATAGCATTTGTACAAAAACGGTTCGTCTCGAGATTTTCGTTTTTGAAGCGGCCGAATATGATATAATAAATCATCAAAACCCGAAAAGAAAATCTCGCGCGATCTATGTAAACAGGGATTTTCCGTCCTTCCGGATCCCGGCGGAAGAAACGATTTGTTTTTGTTTGTTTTTTTTTTTTTGTCATTAATAGTCTCTGAAAACGCGCGAAAACCGGAGAATAAAAAAATGAAAAAAAAAGATTCGATTTCTAAAAATCGAAAAGATAAATCCCCTTTAATTATGGGCCCGTTTAACCGGCTCCGCGCGGTCCATCGAGATTATCTCGGCGAGCCCAACACGAGCCGCGCATCGATCAAACTTAACGATAAAATTTCCCAAAACGTTCGAATTTATACACAGAACGGTTATTCAAATGCATCGACGAAATTTCTACGCGGTTATATTGTGTTAAAAAAAAAAAAAATTAAATTAAATATTTATACGCGCGAAATAGTATAAGTTTTTCGCGAGTATATTTTGATGAAAAAAATAAACAAATTTTTCGAAAAGTATTTTAGAACACCGCAGTTACATATATATATATATAGTTTTGGTTTGCGGAGATGCTGTTGCTGCTGCTGCTGGAGAAAAATGCCTTTCGACGACGATGAAATATTCGCGAGAAATCTTCGTGAAAACGCCGGCACATCTCTTTCCGCGTTTTAAGTATTCATCACGCATTTTCCACTCCTCCCCCTCTCGCCAAAAAATGGACCATCATTATTTATGCATGTACATACGCGCGCGAATATATTGTATAAATATTTGAAAAAAAAATATTTTTCCCGTGTGTATATAAACCGTTCTATATTATTACATATATATCGTGCAAAAATAAAAAAAATAGCCGGCCGGCTCCGTATTTATATAATTGTCCGCGCGAGCGATAAATTTCTCGACGAAAAAGAAAAGAAAATGTCATTAAGCACGCGCGCAAGTTAAAAATGAACGCGATGAAGACGAACGATTTTATATAGTCCGTGTAATATTGGAGAATAATATAAGAAAACGCGAATTAAATAAAGTGAAATGGATCGTAAAATTATAATATATATATATATACAGAACGAGTAGTCGACGACTTCGTTGCCGCATACTTGAAAAACGCTAATAAGGTCAAGTGGAAGAGATTGCAAAAAGGAAATAAATAATAAGCCGAGGTGTCATTTAATAATAATAATAATAATAATAATAATAATAATAATAATAATAAATTGTTTTTAATAAAATCGTTGAATAATGTCCAGTGTCTCGTGTATTTACGTATAATAAACACATTTTACATTTTTTTTTTTGTTGTTTCCCCAATTTTTACACTTTCGATTATCAAAGACGATATATTCGTGAAAATTATATCATTTTATAGAGAATTTTAATCGACGGGATAATATAAATTTTTTTTTCTCGTTATATACTCGAGAAACGTGTACGACGCCGGCGGAATTTCGGTGAGGCAAAAATGTTTTTCTTTTCCTCTCGCGCGCTACATCATCGTAAAAACCAATTCAAACATTTTTGTCGATTTTGAATGAAAAAAACGTGTTCCCGTCGCCGCGATAATCCGGTATAGGTAGTTTTTTGTTTAGATTTTCTCTCGAAAAACCTGTAAAACGTAATATTTTCGCGATGATATATACCAATTCTCGTCATATAAAACATTTGGGATAACAAAGTTTTAAAGATGGGAAAAAAAATCGAAATGAATTTGTACTTTTTTTTTTTTGTTTAATGTGTCGCATACGATAAATGCGTACTGTTGTTGTTGTTGTAGATGCTGTTTTTTTTTTTTTTTAGATCGTTGCGTTGTTTCCTCGCGAATTTTCAACATTATATATACATATGAACAAATACGCGCGATTATTATCGTCTACATATTTGTTTGTGTATACGGGGAGCTATGACAAAATCGTGCACACGCACACGCTCTGGCACAACCGTACAATATTTATTACGAAATTTCCTTTTATTTTTTTTAAACAGCTCATTTATTTGAGAGAAACAGATTGGCACATCGGCGGGGTTTTTTTTTTATATACATAAAACGTCAGCGGAGTCCACGGCGTTTTACAATAGTTTTTCTATTTTTTCTTTTTCTTTGAAAACGGCTTACGCGACTTTAACCAGTCAACCGTTAATTCTCGTTTTCGCATTCGTTTAACGTTTCGTTTACAATAAATTCCTTTGCGCCTTTTTCCCTGTCCTCCCCCCCCCGTTACGCGTTATAATACGGCAAGTTTCAATAGTAAAAAAAAATTCTCAGACGCGTATATACGCGCGTCGTCATTTGCCATAATTTTGGCCCTTCGAATTTTATTTTTACATAACATACACCTGTAGCGTTTATCGAAAACGTTTACAAATTGAATGTATATATATATATATATAAATTACGTGACGCGAGTTAAAAAATACGTATATAATAAATATATTTTAGTCAAAAAAAAAAAAAAAAAAATTCCACAGTTTTATGTACCAGTGGACGGCGAAATTATTAGGAACAAGTATGAATTTCTTATAATTTTCGATTTTAAAAACGTATTTACAAATAATTAGGTGTACTACTCTTAGTAGTAGTTATTTTTAATATATTTTAGAACACCTTATTTAAAATATAAAAAATTAACATGATTTCCGAGTGTTAATATACGACGACGAGTCGGAGGAAATGATGGAAAAAATCCACTCGGTCAAATTAAGTTCACTTATTATAAACGTGCGGTCGTGATTAAACGTTAACTAAAAATTTAAACCAATTAAAAGTTCGAAGTTAACATTCGAAATTAATTCGGTAAAAAAAAATGTTTTTACTTTTCGTAAAGTAAGATTTCCGGATCTTTTTTCCGTTTTTTTTTTTTTTAAATTATTCAACGATTTATTCCACTATTTAGTTTTTTATTTCGACGGTTGGTCGTTGTTTAAGGGGAAAATATTCGATTCGTCTGGCGATGGACTAAAACCTGCAATCAACGTACGGGAGAGCCAATATAATGTTGTACGAGTGTGAAACGGTGTGAAAAAAACGAAAACTTCTAAAGAATTGCCAACGACAAGACAACGTATTTGTAATAACGTATCGGACGCGTATCCGTGACCTCTATTAGATTATAGAAATTATTAACTATTAAAAAAGTCGAGCAGCCGCCTCCGCCCCCTCAATCGTCAAACAGATTTTTTTTTTCTCGATTGAACGTATAAAAAACTTTTCGATCGAAATTATCGATATTAATCTTCGACAAGACGTAAAACGAAAATCGTTCGGATCGCGCGCGCGCGCAACGGTCGGTTTCAAGAAAGAACAAAAAAAAAAAAAAAATCGACGCATTTGAATAGTTGAAAATTTGTGTTTTGTTTTTTCATCCCACGGACGTTTTGACATTTACTACAACGAGTGCAAAGGCACAATGTAAAGTGCGTCTCATTATGATGTCTGCTGCCCGGGGCCCTCTTCCCCCCGATAGTGGCGGTGGAGACAAGCGTTTCGTATAATAATTTATACACCGCGGTATAAGTGTATTAGCGGTGAGCAGTGTGTATTACCGGCACTGGCGTTCGCTAAAGTGCGTATTACGACGGTGGTGGTGGTGGTCTCGTGTCGTAACTCCGCTAAATTATACAAACTGTTTTTATGACAATGACTACGAGAGAGAGAGAGAGAGAGAGCAAAAAAACAAACGCTTTTCTCATCCCGAAACGGTCTCCGTTTCACACACACACACACACACTACTGCCGCCGCCGCCGTCACGAAATATCCGAATTTTGGGAGGAGGTACATAAAACGCGTACTTTTTTTTCTTTTATAAACGCGCGCATGGCCGAAACGATTTTTTTTTTTTCTAATCGATAAACGCGTTGTCAGAATAATAAGCGACCGCTCGGCGAAATAACAAGAACAAAAAAAAAAAACGATTCCATAATCGTGGAAACAATTGGTTAAGCGTCGATTACGTTGAGCGAGTTCACAAGCTGCTAGTTGGCTATTTCAGAAGCGGACTAGCCGGCTAGTGCGATTGTAATGATTACACGCAAAACGTTCTATTCGCTCAGTAGACAACTAGCTAGCGCGAGTAAAAACCACCGTGCTACATCGACGCAGTTGGACATTTTGTAGACACTGTAAAACAAACTCGCCAGCGAGTAGCGAATAAAGTAGCCCGGCTTTCAACTTTACTCGCATACAGTTTACAATCCGCTGGTTGGCTAGTAAACACGATTACACTGGACGAGTTTACTAGCAGGTAGTGAATTTGCCAACAACCTAGCTTCTAAACTCGCTCAACGTAATCGATTCTTTAGCGCGAGAAATAATAGAATTGCGGCTACGCGCGCAGCAAGCACGACGACGTTAAGACGCACCACAAATCACGTGGTAGTAGCACCAATTTCTTTTTTTTTTCCTCCCTCTAAAACGTTTTCAATCCGTAAAATTTTATAAACCAACCCCCCCTTCCGTTTTAATAACACGAAATTTACAATTCTCTTTTAATCCCGTTATTCCCTTACGAATTAACGCCGTTTAGAAAACACGTAGTAGCTCGGTGTTTCTTTTTTTTAAATCCATTTTGTGCAAAAATCCCAGTGTTCTCGAGTACGCCGCGTGTAAAAGCTTTTCTCTAAGGTTCTCTTTTCAACTCCGATTCAGTTTTTGAACATTTTCCGTATGACCTCTCGCCGCTCTCACGACTCCGTTCGCTCGCGTGATAACGTAAAGCAAAAATTTTCGATTTTATACATTTCACGCTCCGCGCACATAATATCGAAATACGCGTGTGTCAATTTTTTTGATACTTTTTTTTTTTTCATAATCAATTACGACGAACCGTTAACAGTAACGCCGATTTATCAGATATATTAAACACATTTTATAGTATATAACGTACGAGAGGAATACAAATTAAACGATTGTATCTCCGTCCCACTCCATGCGACCAATAATAATAATAATAATAATTTTATTCGTCGTTTTCAAAGGACGTACGCGATCGAGGTTTATAAAACCGGAATAAACGTAAAAAAAAAAAAAAAAAACCGATACACGAAAGAAGTGTTCGTTTTTTTTCTTGCCGCATAAAGCGTAAAAAAAAAAAATCGATTTCCGTATTTCGTGAAATACAAACGCAGCCATAGAGTTTTCACGAGATTTCGCATTGAGAAGTATAAACGCGTGGATTATTATTATTTTAATTATTCCATCGGATTTTTTTTTTTCACTATAAATACAATCTTTTCGATAACGCATTAACAACGAGAAACGCGGGAATTATCTCGATATTTCGTACGAAATAAAAAATAAGCGCAATTTTTCTCAGGATTTGTTTTTTTATTCCAAAAACAAATAATATTAAAAAAAAAAAAAGGACAAAGATTACCTATATAACGCGTTTAGATAAAAATTCTACATGCAAATGCTCGTAGATTTTCGTTGCTTTTTTTCCCCTCTACACACTCTCTCAGTTTCCATTGAATTTTTCGATTATATTTTCCCGTTGTTCATATGCATAGATAAGAACAACAAAGGTATACCGTTTTTTTTTCGTTTTTCCGTTTTTCCGTTTTTTTTTTGTCTCCCGGGACAGATCGAACGAAACGGCGGGCATTTATTTATTCGTCGGACCCGTCTCGTAAAGATTCGCCGCAGTGACGCGGGTCACACAACAACTACTGCTTTTCGTATCGCACGATACGCGCGATGCGTGCGGCGGTTCTCAAAGGTTAAATTTAAAAAAAAAGAAGAAAAAAAAAAGGTGGTACACGTATTACGAGGGTTTCACGGGGATGCTGTTAAGATTTAAATTAGATTAAAACGCGTATGCTGTTTAATAACGGTCTGGGCGAAAGCGCCGGGGCGGTCGAGAGACGACACATACAATATTATACTCGTAAACGAACTCCATACCCCGCTGCTGTTGCTGCATGTCAATTTTCGGTTATCGCGGAAAATGATAATTACGTTGTAATATTATACGCGTGTGGTTTTGCGAGTACGTTTTATGATAATACGTCATTATTAAGCGGCGGGTTTTCTTTTTACGAATTTAATAATTATTACAAAGAAAAAAAAAAAACCGTCTGTTGTCATAATCTGTGATCTTCGTGTTACGCGCGTTTGCGTTTCTATCGAGAATAAATTTATCGAGAAGAATTCGTTGTTAAGACCTCCGTGGATTCGCGCGGTGAAGTCTAGGGGGGGGGCATACGTATTTGATGACTCCCCGTCCGAATATATTAAAATCGACTTTTCCACGTGTGTTTCTATCGTGTACTGTGCACACGGCTGCTACACGTTAGAATTGCGAATCGTACTCTAAAATATTGGCGTTAAAAAAAAAAAAAAAAACGAAAGAAGAAAAATGCGAGAAAAGTAATATTTTTTATTTTTTTTATGGCCGCGGAAAAAAACGACGTTCCTGTCGTAGTCCCCCACCGCGGAATAGAAACTATCGCGGATTTCGTTTGAGATCCGTTAGGAGGGGATTTCTAATTTCGTTCGTTCGAGATGAAAAATACTAAAATATTGGGCGTAAAATTGAAAAAACAAGAAAAAATTGTCGCATAATTATTATATTTGTGTGGTATTTGAATTTCCCGATTCGCGCATACGGTCCAGAGACAAATCAACACACAATAATATAATCGATTCGTCGAATAACAAAAAAAAAAAAATGTTATTTTATCCGATTTCAAAGTGACACGTTAAATATTTTTGTTTCGTTTTATTCTTCCCCCCCCCCCCCCGTCGCACTATAATATTCGACAAATATCGCAATCGTTTCTTTATAATATTGTATTAACATATTACATATAATGATTTATACGAGAGAGAGAGAGAAAAGTAAATGTATTAAACGCTGACCTATCGTAGCGTATAACGTTGTTATTACGACGTATTCGCGCAATCTCGTTCTGTCAATATTATACAAATATCGTATGGGAATACGATTATCGTAGGAAAAAAAAATGTCCTTGTCCGCGATTCGTTTCGTTATATAATAACGACGTTAAGACGGATACAAAACAATACACGAATTATACGAAGCGTGTAAAATATGAATTTTTTTTTTGCATATATACGCGATAATTATTATTAAAAGCGTATAAAAAAAAAAATTATGTAAGCGGATATTTCTAGATCGGATTGTTCGAGTTAAAAAGAAAAAACATTGTAAAAATCGATTTTGCAAACTATCGTTAATTCCACTGTAAAGAGTGTTAATAAAAACAAAAACTGTATTATTATTATCGGCAAATAAATAAGACGAAATTATACCGGAGAATAGTTCTCGTATATATTCGCAGTATAAACGCGCCGTTTTGTACGATGCTTATTGACGATCTGTGGAATATACGCGTATATTATAATAGACAATATTATAATAGAAATATAAAAAATAAAATCGACTTAAAAAAATATATATAAGACGGAGGCAGAGAGAGAGAGAGAGAATTTTTTTTTATTCGTTTATCGGCCGAGCACACTCCTCGACGTGAGATTATTATGTAACCGTGAAATATATGATGTGGTCCAATATAAACGTTTACTTTAATCCGGAGAGGTTATAATTTTTTTTTTTTTTTTTAACAACATCCCCCGGAGATATAAATCGGTATTTTTCGTATTCGTGTAGTAAAAAAAAAAAAACTATATTTTATACACCCTGACAAGTGGCGACCACGTCGTAAATAATTGTGGTTTAATTTGTCGAGTCGTTCCCGCGAGAATACCACCACCGGGCGAAACAACAATAAGAAATCGTCGTGGTTCTTTTTTCTTTTATTTATTTTTTTTTTTTTTTACCATAATATATTATAGGTAATTACGCATATAAATTTGTATATAAAAAGAAATAAATATATAGAAGAGTTGTAAATTGAATTTGAACGGTATATAATATAAATTATCGACACGAAAAGTCTGTTGCGGGTTTTCTTTTTTTATTATTATTATATAAACGAAAAAAAATAATAAAAAAAAATACGTCGACAGAATAATAAAATACTACAACATTACAATAAAAGATAGTTAAAAAAAAAAGAAGAATAAAACAACAACGAAGGTGTGCTGCTGTGAATAAAAATTGTTTTAAAAAAAAGAAGAAAAGAACAACTACGACGCGTTATTAGAAATTCTTTTTTTTCTTCTTACTCTGTATATATTTATTTAAGGGAATTGAAAGCGGGCATTTTCGTCTTACACAAACGAAACAACATGACAAAATAAACGTTTCCTGCTTCCAACGCGATCGATCTAGCGGTGGATACGATAAAAAAAAAAATCTGAAAACAGTAATTGAATTCGTCGTGAATTTTACTATAGAACGACGACTTTTCCACTTTTTTCATTTTTGGTTCTTTTCGTCTTGAAACATTTAAAAGCCGATTGTTGACCAATTTTGTTTTTCTTATTTTAAAATTGTTCAATTAATCTTTAAGGATTTATGAGAAAAAAATTTGAAATGTGGAAATTTCGATCTCAATGTATACTTCACGAGCAATTCAATGATCGCGGTACGTTGGAAGTAGAAAACGTCTATTATTTTGCTATGTTTCGTGTGTGTGTGTGTGTGTGTATGTGAGACGAAGAGAGAAAATGTCCGCTTTCAATCCTCTTAAGATGTTTTTAAAATGTATATTACACTTGTTTGATTTCTTTATGTAATATTATGTAATTTTTTAAAAACTAAATTTAATATTGAAATATTAAAAATATTTCTAAGACGTCGTATTTATTATAAATAATAAATAAATATATATATATATATATATATACATATATATAATAAAACGCGATATTTGAAATGCGCGAAACGCATAATAGCATATATGGTTTAGAGATTGAGACGAGGAGTCATTATTTTACGCGAGATTTTTCGTTCAATTTTTTTGGTAATATTTCTCCGTCGTTTCCATTCGCAAATTATTAATGAAACGTTAATATTATCGTGTTAAATTTCTATTCGGTCGCAAAAAAATAAATAAATAAATAAATAAAATAAATAAATTCAATACAATAAATTATTTTCTACATAATAATAATTAGTAGTCGATATATAATAATACGGCTGATTCGAGTGTGTACTCACGATCAAAGTGTATAAAGTATAAAATTGTGTCAAAAAAACTCCTCGAAGGCATTTTTTTTTTTTATAAAATTATATTCGTGTCACGTGGAATTGCGTACGCGTTTCGTACAAAAAAAAAACCTCGGGCGAACAATTTTTCTTTTTTTTTTTTATGGAAGTAAATCGAAGAAATATAAACGAGGCCAGAAATCGTTTTGCGCACGTTATGGTAAAAAAAAAAAAAAGGGAGTTTCAAAGTATCCTGTGGCGCAAATACACACGCGTTATGGTATTGTCGCCGACCCTTTGCAGTCACTACAGCACTACACACAATATAAGCTTTTAAATCATTTAATTACGTAATAAAAAAAAAAAAAATACAAGAAATCTTAAGTTATCGATATTTGTTTTATTGTGAACTTGAGCAAAAAAAAAAAAAAAAAAGCGACTTGACTCGATATTTTGTTAAAAGTCAACGACAACTCGCGTATTTAAAATCACTAATTAAAAACGATTTTTTTTTTTTTAAATTCTTAATCAATGAAATTTTTTCCCGTATTAATTGAAACGAAAGAAAAAAAGAAATACAGCACGTCGTTATAACAATATTATTACACGGATTCCTTGTCAATTCGAAACGTCTGCTGGTTGCGGTGATCACAAATCGAAAACCTTCAAACACGCGGCTAAATACAACAAATAATATTATATTAAGAATATTAAATCTTACAATATTATTATTATTACATGCGTCTTACGCTCGTTTTAATCTAACCTAACCGTGCACATAAATATAACACAATTTGAAAATATATTACAAAATTCTTTTTTTCTTCTTTTTTTTCTATTACGTAATATAATAATAAATGTGAAATACGTGTACGTCGAAAAGTTCTTATGTAAGTTATTCGCGTTATTTGTATTAAAAAATTCACGTTACATCACACACACGCACGTTGTTATAGTAGTACGCGAATTCCAAAAGTTATTCAATCACTGTTCGACGTCGAGAAATCTCAAAAGGCACGAGAAAAAGAAGAAAAAAAATTCGCAACGCGTATTATTGTGTGTTAATACACAAGTCTCCGAACAAGTAAATCCGAATACCGCCGCAAATTCCACATTGAATAACGCGTGTGTACACACAGCGGGGGAAAATTTCGAATAATAATATTGTTATTATTACTTTTCCATTAAAATTTTGATTGATTTGACACTTACGATCGTAAACACATTATGCGTATAACAACGAAATTATAATTATTACTACCGCGATATACGCGAGAGAATAAAATTATTATTGTTATTTGGTATAGAAAGAAAAAAACAATACGTCGATTTGTCGTATAATGTTTAATTTTTTTCAAGGATTCCTTCTACACAAGAAACGGATACGATTATAGCGAATTTAACGCGCGCAAAATATTCACACGCATTTGAAAATCATCCGAATTGAACGACGATTATTATTATTATTTTTTTGTTTTAATATTAATATTATATTTGATCGACGGTGGTAAGCAATTATTATTGTTCGTCCGTGTCGGATCAAATCGATTACTATTATCATTATTATTATTATTATTATTATTATTATTATTATTATTATTATTATTATTATTATTATTATTATTATTATTATTATTATTATTATTATTATTATGAGATAATAAATTAAATATAGGCGTCGTCGAATGTTCTTTACATCTCATTGAACCCACACCACCACCACACCTACTTTTCCTTTCATCGGTTTCTCGAAGAAAGACAATGCGATGAATTGTGCGACGCGTTTTTCATCTCTCCGCGGGTTCCTATTATTCTTTTTTTTTTATTACACGTAAGACTGTACATAATATTTATATTACACAAAAATTAATAATAATAATAATAATCACACCAAGAGAACGAGTAAAAAAAAAAAAATTGTCTTTGTATTTTTTTTTTACGTCTTCTTATACAGAAGCTACGCGGACGTATATAGTTTTGATTGGTGTACAGAAAAACGAAAGAAAAAAAATTGTAAATTGTACGCACGCGTTTTGGATACTTATTAAAATGCGCCAAATACGGAAAGAACATTTTAAAAATGTATAAAACTATTATTACGATAATTTAACAGTTATTATAAACGATTGAACTGTTCGTTGAACTCGTTATAGGCACTCGTAGTACGTTGTATTTTGTACTCGTCTAAATAAAAAGTCACGAACGGAAAATCGATTTTGAAAAAAAATTAGTAAATTTATCCCTAAATGAATTACTCGGAAAGTTAAACACACAATATTCAATTGTCCGTTTTCATATTCTAGTGTTCGTTGTCGATGAGGAATCGGTGTAACTACTGATTTTTGTTTTTCAATATCAAAGACATCGAACGCTCTTTTAGCCATTATCGAATTGATTACAATTTAAAATCGATTGATTAATACACCCCCCCCCTCCAATATGCGCCTGTGGATATAGTTTGATAATTGCCGAAATCCATTCGTATTGTTTTCGACGATTAAATTCATTTTCAATATATATTCACTTTAATACTATTATTATTAATCGTTTTCTACTAAATGATAAATAAATATATCGCGAATTGGCCGCGTGTTCTCCATACATTTATCGTCTAAATGAGTCTAAATTTATTACTATATTTGATTTATATATTACGCGTTTTATTTAAATTATCATTAAAAAAAAAAAGAACAATTGAAAACATTATATTATTGAAAATCGTGGGAGACACGAATTTTTCTCCCGCGAAGAAAGAGAGAAATTTAAAGTACTCCTCATACCGTACACACACACACACACACACATTTATACTTGAATCACGCCTACATAATATGAATAATTTATTACGAAACGATTCATGTCTTATTGCATACGAGTTGACCGCATTAATAATAACAATAATAATAAAAATAATAATAATAATACGACCGCGTTCAATGATATATAGACAATCAAAGGCTATAATATTTCATCGTTTGTCTATAGATTTCTCTAAATAAAGTGACAACGAAAGATTCCAAAATAAAAACAAAATTGTTTAACGCTTCGTCGCTGCCAAATCAATGCGAAGAATCAAAACGAAATGTTATAATATTAACGGATACGGGTCTTAGAAACTATCGAAAAACGTTTTTTTTTTTTTTTTAAGTACTCCTTTCTGCGAGAGAGGAAGGGAGGAGGAGGAGGAGCTGCGGAAAAAAATCGTCGACTCGAGATTTATAACCAAAGACCGGGGATTTTTATACAAATGCGTATATCCTTTTAGAATTTATTTAAGATTATTTTGATTCTAAATGTTAACGGCGTTTTGCAATGTCTAGAATCTATGGTTAATTTTTTTTTTTTTACACATTTCAGTAAAAATAACTGTAAATTGCGTAAAAGTTACGTTTTTCATAAAAATAGTCAATGCATTTTTCAATTATCTTTTTATCCGATTTACGGAATTAATTTTTTTGAATAATGTGACCCGCTCTAATCGTCGACGAGGCGAGTGCACTGTACGCATAAAAGTCTATTTAAAGATAATCGAATAAAAAAAATGATCTTGCAGTAATGTTATGCGATTTTCAACGCATCACCGCAGAAACCATTTCGCAAACAGAAAAATCGGGCGCTAATCTCAGACAAACCGTCTGGTTGGTTCAGAATGTTTGTGAAATCGAGCGAAAAGCGAGGGAGGAATATAACATGTACAGAATTTGCCAGACTAAAATTAACGCGAGTCGTATAATTATCGAAGAATCCGGGGTATTCTCAGATTAAAAAAAAAAAAATTTTTTTGGATTATTTAACGGGGAAATAAGCAACGAAGGCATTGACGAAGCGAGACACCTTGTCACCTGATGACAAATTTCTTGTTTTAAATACACGCGCGCCTATATTAGTGTCTTGCGACGTAGAAAGAAGTTTTTCGAAACATAAACCTACATATATGCCGCCGCCACGTGCAATCGTAGAAATTTCCGATTCGAAAATCTATGATCACATCTTATTAACTTCGTGTACTCGTTCCCGAAATCGATATTACATTTTCCGTTATTGATTTCGCGTTTATTTAAAACTAAACTGTAATATATAGTTTGCACACATTCGTAGTAAGTGTACTGATATTTGAATTGTGTTTATGTTTTCACATAATACTTTTTTTGTTTTGCGTACTTTCGAGTGCGTAGATTCAACGCGCATATTTAACAATATTGTTCTTATATAAAAATCGGGGCCACACTCGTTACTGTTCCGGTAACAGACGACGACGACGACGACGATTTTTGTGTATTCGATTTTCACCAAAACGAATAATAATAATAAAAAAAAAACTCGCCGAAATACTGTAATGTATTGTAGGAATCGCACGTAATACGCCGGTGCGGCCGTTCTGAAGGGAAAAAAAAACTTTCGAAAAACCGAAATCTAATCGTTTTAACACAATAAACGAATAATAAGGAAAAAAAGTCTCGGAAATGGCGTCTGTACGTTATTTACTACTCGTCTGCCAAGCGGCGCCGAAAGCCTTTGCAGTGTGCGCGTGGAAAAAGCGACGGTTAACAAACGATTTTTCTACGTTATTATTATTATTATTTATATAAAATTGTACAGCTTTCTCGAAGCAAAAATTAATCGAGAACGCTACGATTTCCGTCAGAACAACAATTGCTTCTTCATACGAGAAAAATTAAGCAGCCTGCCTCTCCTACTATAACGTCGTCGTCGTACTTTAAATTCACTCGACATTTACCCAATAAACACGGTCGTTTTTTCGTATCTTTGATTTTTAAAAACGTTACGAGCGTTTTAAAAATACAATTTTCATTTTTAAATTTCGTAACGCCTCGAGAGTCAGACGACGTGGTGTTGTGTAAATGACGCTTCCCTTAAGTGAATCAATTTGTGGACAAAGATTTCAGAGTTACTATTTATTACTATAAATTTCAATGCGATCCATTCGATAAAAAAAAAAAAACGATTGTTGAGCGGAAGAGCCGTACGTGTAATAAAAATAACACGCTTTGTCGAACATTTTGAAATGGTTATAAAAAGAAATTGTGACTCGACGATTTTCGAAATTTTTTTCGAACACGGTCCAAGTAACGGACGTCTGGTTGCTGACATCGTTTCAGTTTTTTATTTTTAAGCCTTAAAACAAAAAATTACCTCCTTCTACGATTAAATAGCTAAAAAAAAAAAAAAAAATAGCTCAAAATCAAGCGAAATTTTGTTTTCTTATTTTCGTCTTGGAGATTTCTGGGTGAGAATTTCGAGTTTCTACGACACGCCACATCGATTTACAAAACTATACGACGAGAAATCGTACGATAATCGATTTCGACGGAATTTTTTTTATTGTAATTTTTCGGCACTTCGTCTTTTCCCCGACGTTTAGTGGTTTTGGAGAAAATCGAAAACCGAACGACCACCACACTGTATTAAGTATCGACTCAGACGCGATTCGTTAAATAGCGAAAAAGATTTCGGTACAATTTTTTTTTTTATGTACATCGATGTTAAAACCAATACACATTCCTCTCGTTCCGCTCAGAAAATCTAAATAAAAAAAAAAAAGATCTAAAAAAATTTGATGTTTTATGAAAACACATGACTGTGCTGCTGCGAGGGTTCTTTCATTTCATTTTTTTTTTTTACAAGTACTCGTAGATCGCGTGTAATTGATTTTTATTATCACTTGCCTATTGAATTCAAATGGGTTAATTTATATTAAATTTCGTATAATTCAATTTTTTAAATTGAAGCAAAAAAAAAAAACTCTAGAAATTAACGCAATACATTTTTTAACGGTGAACACACGTCGGAGTAACAACTCCACATTATCACGTATACACACGGTGGTCTCGTGTGATATTAATTTCATTTGTAACGTTTTTTTTTTTTTTTTTCTAAATTTCCAATCGAACTATAATTTCTATATATTTTCCAAAACATTCGAGCGTTGAATATTTTTATTTCGCGTGAGTGAATTCGGACGCAAATAATATATAATAACAACGTATAGTTTTGACGTTGTCGTCATAATATAAATGTTATATAAACGTGGAAAAAAAAAAATTATTTTCTCACCGTAGCCGCGGGCGAAACGCGCGTTTTTTACTACGGGAGCGCGCGGCGAAACGTCACCACACGCGCGACCGGCAAACGCGTATTTTTTTTCGTTATTACAATAATAAAAACGAGTCGTCGTCACGGCGGCGGCGGCGGCGGTAAAAACACATCACGCCACATCACGTGACCAAACGGTGACCAACCAGCGACCACGTGGTTACAAGCCGCCGTTGTCGTCATCGCCGCCGATCTTGGGTCGTCGTTCTCCGCCGCAGTGTGACGCGCGTGTAAAGAAAATGCACACTCGCTATCCGTTTCTAATCGTTTATTATTGTTATTATTATTATTATTATTATTATTGTTATTATTATTATTATTGTTATTTGATTATTATTAATATGTAATGTTTTAGTCGAACGGTATATCGTTTGTAGGCAAAAAAAAAAAATATAATAATAATAATAATACGCGATTACCACCGTATTGTTGGTAACCGAAAACTGGCGCAAAAAAAAAAAAGAGAGTACCCGGGAAAAGTCTTGGAAAAATTCGAAAGAAGGAATTCGCGTTTTATTTCGCGAACGCGGGGGGGGGAAGGGGAAATTTATATTATATTTAATGATTGCTCAAGGCATTGGGGCCTCAAGAAAAAATAATCACTCAATACACGCCTCATTGTGCGGTGCTGCGAACACTGTGAAACGTGTGTGTGTGAAATCGAGACACCGTATCATTTGTTGATTAATTAGTAAACGACAAAAGAAGAAAAATTATCAATACGTATCGTTAAAAATCAGTGGCGCACCCAAGGGGATGGACTCCGGGTCCGGACCCCCCCCTTGACTAGTGCAATAGTATTATATTTATAGATGAAAATCCAAATTCTGATACAACTTTCATATTTTTCTGTTAAAATTTCGCATACGATATAGATAACACCAGGTGTTAACAATTTATTGATTATATTATATTATTATAATATATAATCTATTTTTATTATCTATTAAAAGTTTTGTTTTTCATAATGTAGTTTTTTAGACCCCCCCCCTTGAAAAAATCCTGGGTGCGTTACTGTTAAAAATGTATTATCCAATAATACTGGAAATGAAAAAAAACATCGTTTCGAATGATTGTACGATATGCGTAAGAAGAAGAAAAAAAACGATATTTATGAGCGAACCGGTTCGCTGTTTTTTTATTTTTTTTTTTCAACTCGATCGAGGTCTCGATCTCACTGGGTTCGAAAGAGAATACGAAATAATTCTGCGAGCGCGCGAGGCCGTAGGGGGAATGAGAAAAAACGAAAATTCTTTTCCGTTTCCCTACGAAAACAACACGCATAAACACAACTCTCTCGAATATCACGACCACCCCGTACGAACGGTTTATTTATAATATACGACGGAGGAAGTAATACGATATTTACAATTTCACGTGTACATTTGTTTCGAAATACTATACACACACACATATTATACATGCACGAATAATAATATAATAATAATAATAATAATAATGCTATACGAGCGGCGTATGTATTACCAGCTCTATGTACTCGAAATACTGTTTTGTACCCTTATATATATATGTATATAAATTGTATCCGTATAAAACACGTAACCGACGTTCAATTGGATTTGTTTCAAAGCCAAGTTTTTTTGTCTTTTTTTTTTGTCTTTTTCATACCGAGCGTAATACATAACGCATAGCCTTATAGCCCGACTCAACGACAACAACTAACGACGGAGTAGTAGTAGTAGTAGTCGTCTCGAATCCGCGTCTAACACGTCCGTTTTTTCCTTTTTCCCCCTTCTCTATCTCCCTATCGGAGTAATATTAAAATCGTGATTTGTCGACAAAGAACAAATAAAAAAAAATTACACGTAGTACATATGTTCATTATACTAAACGACTAAATTATTGCTAAACGACTTCAGAAACCGTTTCGGTTTTAGTCACGTCATCGACGACACTCCCAATACGAACGCATAATAATAATATTAATAATAATAATAATAATTCGCATTAACTATTCAACGGCTCATTCCTCGTCAGCGCGTCTCCCCCGGAAAACCGTGTCATCATCATCATCATCACCACCCACTCGTTCTCGCGTTCGCCGTCATAATAATAAAAACGCGCGCGTCCTTCACGCGGCAGCTCGTTTCTTTTTTTTTTTAAACAGTTCCTATATAGTCTTCGATCCAATAACACACGGTAAAACGATTACATTTTCTTTCGAAATACCATCACACCGACGACGGGGGAAAAAAAAGTATTTTATGATTGGCCTCCGTTGCCCCGCCGAATCCGTATATAACGTCCGCCGCGCGTCCCCGAACAACGCGAGTTCACAACGGAGTAAAATAATAAAACCGAAACCGCCCCGTGTCTTGTTTCCAAATTCTCACAATAACAGCAAAACGACGTTTTACCTGTTTTGCACATGTCTGGAAGCTCGTCCGTGTTATCGCCGCAATCGTCGTCTCCGTCGCACGTCCACGCCAACGGCACGCACTTGCCGTTGCCGCAAGTGTGCTGTCGCAGTGTACACTCAACGCGTGGTAACGGTCTTCTAGTGCTGCTGCTGCTGCTGCTCGTCTGCGCCACCACCGACGGCTTGTCTGTCGCCACTGTAATATAACATCGTAAACGCATTAAAACCGAGCGGCGTTTCTTAAAGATAACTAAAATGTTATTCGACAATTTCTCACGCGGCGTCCCGGGAATCTTACGCGATCGACCGACGTGTGTATGCACAAGGCAAGGACAGACGGGAATCGATGTGGACGAGGGAAACATTCAACTTGAAAAGTACGGACGTTTGAGAAACCGTTTGAGAGTGTAGAAGCGACGAGTAGAACGAGCAAAAAAAGTACCCGGTGGAAAATAGGACAGACCGCGGAACGGAGGAGACGCGTACGAGGACGACCAACAACAACGACGACGCCTACTGTGCATCGCGGAAAACGACAGATTCGAAATTCGATAGAAACGACGTCTGTGCAAGAGGTCGACCAAATGACGAAGCGCAATTAAAAACTGATTAATAATTATTGGTTCAAAAAAAAAGGAATTCGACACGATAAGACTGAGCAAACGAAAAATTAAGCGCGACGAATTTTTTTGAAAATCCAAAAAAAAAAAAAAAAGAAAGAATAACCGACGGTAACGAGATCGTAGTTTTCTTATTCGTAGAAGTCAGCTTAATCGCGACACGCATAAATATCGTAAGAAAAAACGTACCGGGAAAAAAAAAAAAAAAAAATGAAGACAAAACCAAAATAATCAAATCGGAGGATTCGCCCGTATTACCAACAGTATTTATGTATTTATGAATCCGCTGAGCTATTAAATCTCCGTTTCACGGTTTGACAACGCGTAAACTCTCTCGTTACGTCATCTGTCAGAGACGTTTATCTTTGATGCGAAAAAGAAAAAAACCCCCCGCTTTGTCGATTTTTTTTTTGAACGTGCAATTACTCGTATACGAGTTCCGTCGACGAACAACGGTGTTAACCGCGCAACATCACCGCGGGGGTTTTGTGTCGAGTTTTCGGAAATCTTTTGAAAACTTTTCAAATGTTTCTTACAAACTGCACGACGACTTTCGAAAGGATCGAGAGACGACCTTTCGTCCGCGATTCGCGCGTTGTCCGATTGAATATATTATTATGTCGTCGCACAGATGCGAAATATTGAGAAACGGCCGAAAAACCCTAAGGGAAACATAGGAAAAACGTCGTGTGTCATTGCGCGCAAAGTTTGTGTGTGTGTCCAACACGCGACGATCGCGCAGCAATATTCCGCTCAATCAGCTCTCGTCAAGTCTCGCGAATCCGCGGTGACAGTCCCTTAATATTGGCCGCGAGCTTGCATCCATCCCCTAGCCTAGTTGGCGAGGGACGAAGAGATTCGACACCCGTTGTACGCAGATAAAACGAAAATCGTTCTGGAGAAACTCCAACAGACGCTTTTCGTCGTACACGGGCTTTCAACAATGAGAAACGCAGTCCGAGGGAGAAGTGTGCGGTTTGGTTTATGTACATACAGGAGTGCTTTTGAAGGATATAAATGTTTAATGAGTTGTATTAAGAAGTAAGTACTGCAGGCATTTGTTTTTCCGTTCACACCTCGTGTAATGCGACCGTTCCGAGTGAGTCTTAAAAACCCGTTAAAATGTTATTTAATAATTTACGTGTTTGACCGTAATTTTGAAGTGTAAAAAAAAAAAAAAAAAATGGAAAATTGTGTACACATACACTCACAAAACGAAAAGTTAAACAAATTTGATTATACACGTAATATATTATATACATACTTGTAGTAAATATGTTTATTTAAATTTCTATACATATAAAAATTTTGATTATATCAAAAAGTTTTATATATAACACACACACACACACACGTATATATATAAGCGTTGCGAATACCGACCAAACGCTTGAATCAACAATGCGAAATAGTTTCGGCAAAAATAATATTTACTTTTAGGAAAAAAAAAAATATATATATATATATATAACGTATGCAATAATGTTATATAAACAATAATTTAATAGCACCGGTAAATTTAATATTAGTTATTTTGTTGTAAAAAAAGAAAAGAAAAACAAAACTCCACAACGACAAACATATGTTTTATTTGTATTGGACCGTATATTGAATTAATATTGTAATATATTACGATAATTATCGGACAGTAAAATTTTAATCAATACAATTAATTATAAATTCAACGGATTTGAATTTAAAACATTCATATGACTGCGCAAGTGTATCGAACACTTGATTTACTCGTTGCGGTAGAATATAGAAAAAACGACAGATAAATTTAGTTTAGTTTCGTCCAAGGCCGGACTTTTCCGCCCCTAAGCACTATTATATCATCAATCCGGCATCCCTTTCTGAAATGCGATCTAAATCAATTATAGTTAAACACCCGATCGGGTGTATATGAAATGAAGAAAAAAAACTTCTTCCCTCAACGTAAAAGTGTATAAGTTTGAACATAATTTAAAAAAAAAAATGTAAATACCGTCTCAATCGCTCTGTACGCGTAAATTATTCTACGCGAGGACGAAGTGGCGTGTATTTTTTTTACAGCGACAAATCGCAGTGAATTGTCGAGTTATGTCAACGTTTAACAAAAATCTTTACAACGGTATAAAAAGCTATTGAATTAAAAGGAAATTACCATAGTTCTGTTATAGTAATAATTTAAAAACGTGTAAACGTTTCATACCGAGTTGTACGCGAAATTTGTTTTACTTACACATTTTGAGAAATGACTTACGCGATAATTATTTCACGACATGAAATGTATCGGGTATTTGAAAACAGAATAATATATTATAAAACCACTCTAGACAACTTCACGATTGTTGAGCAACGACTATCTTTTGGTATATTCTAACAATACTTAAGCAATATAAAATCTATTTAATATATTTTTAAAATTTCGTGTTTCGCTTTACGTATTATAATAAACCCGTTCCCGTCGTAATACAAATGCGAGTTTTATAATCGCACGGTCCCGCGGCGTCCGTTCGAATATATTTTATGGGAAAATAATTTCTTTTTTTTTTAAACTCGTTTAAAACGTTTAAAAAAACGGAAACACAAAACGTAAACGCGCGCTGATATTGAGTATTCGCGGGAAATAACGTTTGAAAATCCGTTTTTGAAACCGAAGAAGAACAAAACTCCGGTGAATTGTCTGCGCGATTAGGTCAATTTTTCCCGATCATGCGTACATAGTCTTTGAAAATGTGCCAAATTGCCGTGTAAAAGTCGTATTACGTTTTTCGTTCACGTATTTCGCAGCATCAGCAGCAGAAACAGACGTCGTTACGGCGGCCAAACTAATTGAATGATTTGGCTGGCGACCGGCGTATTTCTTTTTCTTTTTCAATCAACGACACAAGATCGTTTAATCATCATCACAGCCTTCTCTTTCATCATCGCGTACAAGAGTGAATTAATAATAAAAGACGTTCGTCTTACTATTATTATTATTATTATTATTATTCATTAATTATTATTATTGACAAATCGTACAACAATTTTTACGGCACAGTAGTATTCGTACAATATAATAATTGTCGTTCGTGTATTTTCAAACACAAAATCGGCGAACGCGCGCGCTAATAATATACGCTATATTATAGTGTTTTTAGATATAAAATTTCGTCTAAAAATATAAACGTACCGTTATATAAACAGTACTGCGAGCATGTCGAATTACGTTAAATCGATAGACGAATTCGCATATCGTAATCGAATGGGGAGATGGAAAAAAAAAAACAAAACATTTTTCTTTTCGTCGTCCGTTCGAGAATTCAAACGTCCTCGACTGAATTATTCCCGCATAGCTGATTAATTATAATAATAATAATAATCGTCAGGTGGTGTACAGTATTCGTTTGTTAACGTACGAGAAGTAAATTATTGTTAACTAGCGTTCGTAATGATGATAAATAAAGTAGGAAAGAAAAAAAAAAATAACACGTTCGTATGAAAAACAGGTACAGATAAACTAGTCGGGAATAATATGTTGCGCGCGAGGCCGATTGAACTGCGAGTTTAATGCGCCTTATCGAAGGACGCGTCATCATCGCTAATATAACAGCCGTAAAATCGAACGAGTATAACGCGCGAAACGATTATATATTTCATTTTGACGAGCATTTTTTTCTTTCTTTTTAATCGTTAATCAATCAGATATAAATAAGTAAATTATCTCGTCGAACCGATTATTATTATTATTATTATGAATTTTGCCTCGGACACGCCAGTGTTTACTGCATATTATATTATTGTTATTACACTATGTGAAACAAATCGGTTTCGTTTTTTTATCCCGTCGAACAAATTTGTTTATTTATACAAATTATTATTCGTGTGTCGGAAATAGAAATTATCAAAATAAATTCTTCGGGGAGATTTTTCGTAATTGACGTAAAAACGAATAAATATTTCTCTCTCTCTCCGCCTACATTCGATTTGTATAAATTACAAAATATATTTTTTCTCGGTTTTACCTATAAAAAAAAAAGCGTTTTACGACGGACGAATGTGTACACGCGGTGTGGCGGCGAGTAATGTCAACATTAGCTATAATAATAAATGTCTTCTGGACTGTGTCATAAAAACTATTCCAATACAGTGACCGGTTTTTCTTTTTTAGAGTAGTTTCTTGGGTACTTATGCGAATCCGACGACCTCGGCGAAAAGAAAATAACTGACCAAAATAATAGTGACGGACGACGATATATGTAGAACTATATTTTCTTGGAATAAATAGCTGGCAAAAAGGAATTGAACGGAAGGAAAAGAAAAATTCGGCGGATCACGGATCACGTACATTGTAACGACGAACGAATATTATTCCGGATTGTTGCGACAAGAATAATCCATTTGCATCCGCTATTGCTTGAAATTCTCTCGTGTTAAATAACGCGCGTATCCCGGTCGTCGCGAAATAATTGTTGTAATATATAAAAAAATTAGATTTTTACGGTGTTTATTGAATAATAGTAATTAACGATTTTTAATTTCAACAACGTTCCGTCCTCTCTCTACGTGTATTGAGTGGAATATTGTTTTACGCTCGCGACGGCGCTCGTGAGATAAGAATAATAATAAAAAAAAACGAACACCGTCGTGGAACGTAATATGAATTCGTACTTTTTCCGCCACGATTCGTTATCACGATTTTCATATTTTCTTTATCGGCTTGGGGGGGGGGGGGGAGGAAAAAAAGTTAAAATAAACACTAAAACGTTTGCCGTTAAAACGATAACACGCGGGACAGACAAGTAACCGTTTCCCCCGGCCGCTCGGGGACGCGGATTAACGCGCGGCCGGCCCGACGCGATTAGCCGTCGCGGTGAGCGGCTCGTTAATTACAACCGCTGGGGGAAACGTCGATTACGGTTTTTTTCCTCTTCCGTTTATTTTTTTTCTTGCTCTTCCAAACCACGATAACGCGCAAAACTGAACGAGGGGTAACAACGCGTATTCATTACGGACGACGTAAAAACGGAAAAGAAAAGGAGAAAAACAAAAGAAAAAACGCAACGGCAGCAAATGCTCATCCCCTAGGGGCGGGGGTGGGGGGGGGGCGAATAGAAAAACGGCCAGTTCGAATCTGTTGCCAACTTAGAATTATATGAAAATAATAAGTTTTAAATAAATAAAAAAAAAAAAGTTTTATTACATTTTAGTTTTAGTTCGATTAATTTTAGTTGTCTGCAGTAGATACATACACGAGTATCTAGGGGGGAGGGGCGATCGCCCCTGTCACCTCCCCCACCCCCCTTGTATACGCCCCTGCAGCAGCAGCAGCAGCAGCCGCGTTTTGGGTCATCGTCGTCCCTGAAACGATGCGAAACAACGGCGAGCGGGGACGGTCTCTTATCGCGGCCTACTTTATTTTCCTTTTTTTTTTTTTTTTCCTTTTGCACAGTCTCGTAAACGGATACCGTGTGTTAAGGGCCTCCCCCCTCCCCCCGGGCGGGACTACCGCCTAACCCGGCTGGGGTACATTTTCTCTCCGCGTACGAAAACATCTCTCTCTCTCTCTCGTGTGCGTGTCCATCCGTTGCCGACCGGTGTTTTTAAACGATAAGAATTCCGAAAGTCTACACTCTGTTGATCGGGATTTCGAGTGGAGCGAAACACGTGGTTTTCTTTTTTTTCTATGTCTGCGCACCTCAAAAATGTCACTAGCGCAGTCGTCGTCCCCAAGTGCCGTGTTCGTGTCTTACACGCCGTATGTAATTAATAATTATATATATAAATACAGTGAAACATCGGTAAATACCGGACACTCTCGGTCGCCGTCGTAATTTCGTCCGTTATTTAGAGGTGTGTCCGCTGCCATACGGGGGAGAAAAATGTTTCGAAAATAATTCGGAGAAATAATAACCACATAATACATATACAACATTTATATATAATATGTCCATATCCAGGGCCGTCTTAAGCTTTGCTGGGGCCCATGGGCACCCGGAGATCAAGGGGCCCTTTTAGTCTTTTTTCTGAACCACTCAAACATGTCCTTTTTGACGTAATTAAATGAGACTAAAACTCTATTACGGACACTAATAAAATGTCATGTTTTATATTTTTATTATAGTTAAATAAACTAAACGAAACGGACAAACGGCGGCGCACTTGTACTGACTGTCAGTTTTATTGTGTATTTACTGTGAAAACGTTTAAAATCGAATTCCCATTCAATTCACTGCTTTGACATAATCCAGTACATAATACGGGCAGGCGGATATAGATTATTAAAGAAAACCCGGTTTAGTTTTATTAATACGTTACAGCTTACAATTTAAAATTATAATTTCGATTATTCGGGGCCCCCATTTGGCCGGGGGCCCTGGGCACGTGCCCCGCGTGCCCATAGTGCAAAGACGGAACAGGTCCATATGTATAATAATGATATGGGTATGTATTGTATTCGTATTATTTTAATAATAAATAAATATTAGTTGTGCGCATTATTATTATTATTATTATTATTATTATTTAAAATTATGATATTATTATGTATGTAAAAATTAATGAAAATGTAAATAAAAATATCGTACGTGTAGTATAAAAATTAACATTTATTTGAAAAAAATCAGTTACTCCACGAATGCGTCCGTACGCATTGGAATCACAATTACAACTGATTACGTAATAAAAATGTAACAAGTAGGATAACATCACATAACATAGACTATAGAAAAATGTTTTTATCGACGCGATAATGGACGTATAAACGATAAACGATAATTAGTATAATAATGTATTGTAGTAACATTAG
This sequence comes from Chaetogeoica ovagalla, assembly GCA_032441825.1. NCBI lineage: Eukaryota > Metazoa > Arthropoda > Insecta > Hemiptera > Aphididae > Chaetogeoica > Chaetogeoica ovagalla. Next base: position 10,001,220 of record CM063736.1, read on the forward strand.
ATCAGATATTTCTTAAGCCATTCTACAATATTATTCTATTATTTACTAATTTACTTATATTTATTAATTTTGATAATTTATTAAATTATCGGAATCAAAAATTAAATTGCCATAAAAGTGTCCGGTGTTTAGGGGGTTTCCTATGTAAAAGTGGTGAAAATGTCCCCGTTCTCATAAAAACGTCCGCTGCTATTCGGAGGTGTCCGTTAAGGGACGTTTCACTGTATATAGAAAAAAAATCCGAGATCCTTTGAGTAGTTCAAATAGCTTTTAAATCGTAGTGTTTCGGCGGTATCCGTCGAATTGTTCATCACAGCGTAGTAGTAACTGCTGCGCGTAAGGAAGCGTGAAAATAAACGAAAATCTCCCGCAATCGCATTTAAACGATAGAAAAGTTATTAAAGATCAGAAAAGTGCTCCATCGAACACGTATCCTTTCGTTTTTGGCGAAAGCAGGCATTCTGTTTTTGTGAACATCGTGCAAAAAAGAAACGGTTTATCGTTGCGCGTGACTTCTCTGTAATCTACACGGTTTTTTTTTCCAAACGCTACTGGTTAGGTTAGGTTAGGTTTTGAACATTATGACGCGTAAAATCATACAACAATTTCAATAACTTTTGCCAATCGTACGGTGCTAGGAAGAGAGATGAGCGACGTCGTTGCTGAAATTTCGTAAGTGGAGAATCGTCGGCGCTACTCTATCTACCACCTCTCGAACGTTATGTGTCAACTGCACGCACGTTTTGCGCGAAACGCTCCTTTTAATAACAAATCCGTTTGCCGACATAAAATATATATTGTGAAACGCGCGTTCGATGTGTTTACAGGGTGTACACGTTATGAATTATTTTGTTACTGCGCGTCTTCTTCCATCGGCTCCTCTTCAAGTGCCTTTGCGCGGCTGCTATACAAATCTCTCCTCTCCGCACTTTTGCGCGGTGTACATTCTTCCTAACTGCTCCACCCGCTCGTCTTTTACTTTACGTCCTTCGAACGCTTCTATAGGTCTACCTCTCACGCCGTTCGGTTTCCAGTAAATCTTTGCGTTTTGTCCCTTCGAATCGCGTATATTCTATTTTCAATCCCTTTTTTTTTTTGTTTTACATAAATCCACTGCACCACATTATACTCTCTCGCAGTTGTCTGTTATTATACGCGTTATTCACTCCGACCGTCTCCTCTTTCTGGTACCGAAAAAAAAAGAGGATCAAACACTTTCCTCGTTATCTTCTAATTTTCTAAATTTTATTATATATGTGCGCCGGGGGCGACTCCTAAGAGCAAGAGTGGTGTCATCGCGGTTATTCGTTTTTAAAATATTAATTTTTTTTTTGCTCCTAAATATTTTACCCGCTCTCGCGAGCGATGGAATTAAGCTAAACAGTGTAACATGCGTAAACTCTTTTTTTCCTCTTACTCGTTAACGTTCCACTGACTTTGTTAATTTTACGCGAGGGACATTAGGAGGACATTATCGCCATCGGCGCGGCTAGAGAAACAATCCGTTTTGTTTTTCGATTTCGCGAGCAGAAGGCTAAAGATATACGGTCCTTCGAGAACAATCCGTTTTTCAATGCACGACCAATTCCCCGGGGTACTGGCTGCTATAGCAACGATACGATAATATACGTTACGCGCGTGCGTTAATAAACCATACCGTGAAGTGGTGATATACTACTACTACTACTACTACTAGCGGGACAGCGGAAAAAGCGATTTTTCTTTTTTTTACCAATAAAAACCGGCGAAATCGTGTCGGAATGTCGGAAATCAGCGACGACGTAATGGACGAGTCGATGGACGCGTTCGAAACGATAGAAGAAATGACTGCGGCGGAATCGGTCGAATCGTCGATAATCGCCATCAACCGAACCGCTGTAGCTGACAAGTGCCACAGCGATTCGCGCGAGACAGCCGCCGCGGGTTACGGGAACGGAGAGTTTGTGAAGCTGAGAGATTGCGATATCGACGTCACCGCCGTCGGTCCGAGAATTTCTTTTTAACTGTTCAATAATATAAAACACCGAATTTTCAATCGCTTCTATATTGTAACATTTTAAACGTGATATCTCTCGTCAATTCGGTTTGGTTCGACGTTAATACACGCTATCAGAAGGGATATATCGCGAAGAAGTGTTTTTCCACGATAATTCCCAAGCACGTTGTTTAGCGGAATTCCGTTGTTAACGAATTAATAATAATAACGTTTTAAATCGACTCATTTCAAAAAAAAAAAAAAAAAAAAAATAAAAAAACAACGCGAAGCCAAATAATATTTTTACACAATTTTCAACACTCGAAGAGAATTAAAGAAATTATATAGTTGACTCGCGCTGTCGTGTATACACAGTTATTCGATACAGTAATATAAAAAACGCGCGTGTATCGATCGATTTTTGCGAATTCGGCATTTTATTTAAAAAAAAAAAACGGCGTTAAAAATTCTTGTATTGTAAAAAAAAAAAAAAAAAATCATCGGGTATATTATTAAAAAAATTAAATATATATATTATATTGTTTCAGACGACGAAGACACTAGCGGTTGGCAAGTGTACACGCGTTACGTGCGATTTTACGATTTGATCCAATTGTCGAGCGTGGAAAAGCAGTTCGATTCAAACGTCCTGGACGTTCGGGTACTAATAATAACAATAATAATAATCGCGATGAGAATAGGAGAAACGAAAAAGCGGAGATTTATTCGTCATTGCGATTGTGTTGCAGTTGTACGGTTTGTGTTCGAACGACATCGAAGCACTGTCGCAGGCTTTGATGCGAAATAAAAGCGTGACCGCGTTCGACTTGAGCGGCAACGAGTTACTGGAGACCGGGGCGTGTAGTCACTTGGCGGCTTTGTTGGAGGAGAATCGCACGATCGAACGTCTGGTGTTGTCCCGGTGCAAGTAATTATTTTATTGGAACGAAATACAACAGAGCGGCGCTGCAGTTGGTACGTCCGCGCGCAGAGCCAAGTATTCGACGGTAACCCATCCGACGACGAATTCGTCCCGGTCATTAAAAAAATATAAATTATATTATCACACAGTTTTCAACGCGAACGCGATTTTAGAAAAATTAAAACAAAAACAACGAGCACTTATTATGATGACATTTACTACGTTTGTTCGGAATCGGTTTTTATCGGGGGGAAAAAAAATGCACGTGCAGAGTACACACGTTTTGCGTACATCAATAATAATTTTCGGCCTTATTTCATACGGGGGGGCAAAAAAAAACTAAAGGGTCCGACAACGAATCGAGTGAAACGTCGTCGGAATTTCTTTTTTTTTAATTATGCTCCAACTTCGCGTTAACGGTGCGAAATAAAAAGCTTATAATTATTAAAAACGAATTTCCGCCGGGGCTTGTGGTGCGAGAAAATTTTCGGAAGGGTTTCGTTGACTTTGCGCGCCGTTGTTTCGCGGACGTTCACGCGCAATCGCGAAAACAAGAATAGGTGCGGCGGGAGCCGAGGAACTCTCGGAAGTCTTGGGCGATTCGACGTTGAAAATTCTGGACATGAGTGGCAATCGAATAGGCGGCGACGGTGTGCAGTCGGTGATGGAAGCGCTGGACACGAACTCGTGTCTTCAGGTTAGAACGATCGTGTAAGCGCCTCTCCTTGGACGGTGTTATCCGAATGAATCCGTGGTGGAATGAATCGTGGCCGGTTCGTTGAAATTCGAATGTTGCACGCAGGAATTGGACGTGAGCGATAACGGCATACCGAGCGAATGCGCGGCCGACGTTATAGGCGAGTTTGTGAAATTCAACGTCACACTGGAAACGCTGGATTTGTCCAGAAATTTTTTAAACAAAAATACCGGTTCGTCGTCGGGACGCGGGAAAGAATAATAAATACGTCGCGCGTTATTAATTTTTTTTTTTTTTTTTGTTTGGTTTTTCGATTTCGCCGCGTAGATTTAACGCGTATGATCCGATCCCTGTGCGTTAACGAGACGTTACGAGTGTTGATAATGCAATGGAACGGGATATCCGGCGAGGACAACGCGAACGCGTTTAAAAACCTCATGATCAAAACGAACGGATTGAAAATATTGGATCTCGGTCGTAACGAGTAAAAAAATAAAAATAAATATCCGTTCTGGCGTATAACGATAATGAAACCGTGTTTCGAGTACACAGAGCCGATTGATTGCCCGCGTTTCAGTTTCAAGAACGTCGGTAAAATCTTCGGGCACGCTGTCGCGAAAACCACCAGTTTAGAGCATTTGGATTTGAGCAACAATCCGCTCACGGCGGACGACGTGATCGAGCTGCTGAAACAGATCGTAGAACCGACCTCGTCGTTACTCAGTCTCGGGTTGACGCACGTGCTGGTCGACGAAAAAATCGAAAACGTATCGTCTCTCCTATTACACACCGTATCGTTGTTAAGGGGGTGCACGCACGGACATTTTACACATCTCAATCGTGTCCCGTGTCGTTACAGGCCGTTTCAAAAGTCCGTTCGAAAATGCCGGGTCTCGATGTGAGACTGGGTCTGCGGACGGGCGTCACCACCGATCCGGTCGATTTACAAACGCTGTACTTGCAACGACTTCGTCATTTGGGGCTTCAGCCGAAAAAGAAAAAAGATCAAATAGACATCGGGCAAGTGTGTTGACTACTCTATTCGTCGTATCTACGAAGAGAGATTATTCTATAATAATCGCTTAAAGCGGCATAACGCGCTAAAGCCGCCGCCGCGGTGGTGGTTGGCTTTCATCAATTAACCGCGCGTGTTCATAATATAGGCGAGTGTTGTTGAAAATGAAAAACGAAGGGAATCTGGAACCGATGAAAAGGAGCGCGTTTTTGTCAACGTTTGAAAAGCTACAAATTAACGGCGCCGCGGAAGTGATCAACGAGTTGGCCAAAGCGTTCAAGAACACGGATAAAAGAATCGACGTGGCTTTAATGTTGGACAAGTACTTCAAATTGTATTCTGCGGACGACACTGGCGATGGTGCAGTGTGATTACTCGGGAGGGATTGTCTTCGAATAGCGTAATATAATTTATACGAGAAAACATTACGGCGTGTGAAAACGCGTTTAATCATTTAAGATTTTATTGTTAAATACGAAAAGGGAATTAAAAAAAAAAAAAAAAATTGGTGAATACCGATGAAAAGGAGGTTTACACCGATTTATCGCATTGCTCAGCGACGGATTCAAAGGTAGGGCTCCTCCCTTTTGGCCAGTTATATTTCCGTAGTTAATGATTGTGAGTCGTCGTTGGCGACAATGTCGACTGTAATTTTATAGTTTGTGTTTTCGTCGTTCAATTTTATTATTCTGAGCTTTTTTTTTTTTTTTTAGAAATTAACTATATTTTTGTAATTTTTCAAAAGACAAAAATTTCAGTAATACTTTATTTCGAAGGCATTACATCAATTTCTAAATATTGTAGAAACTCCTCCTCTCTCTCTCTCGAAAAAAAAAAAGAAAATCCCAAATCCCCGTCACTGCTATCGGATTTACAGCGATAACAATACGCCTCTATCCGAGCAATTCACTTGAGCGACATCCCTTTAGCCCGTTACTTCCGAAGTAAATTCCTGTTTATTTTACTTTTGAAAAATGAACATTTCACCTCAGTCCTCCGATACACGAATTCCGTCCGCGAATCACATAAATCAGTGTATAAAATGTAAAATCAAAAAATTCCCGCCTTCTCTCAATTATACGTGCCATTCGTCTGTCATGAATAAATATAATAATACTGGAATAAAAATATTATATTTCGCGTTTAAAACCCGACGCGCGGTGGACGATTCACGCGAGTCGTCGTGTAATAATAACTCTCTGGACAGGGAAATTCTCGTCCGTTCCGCGTTCACGAGCAGTGTGTGTATGTGTGGATGGAGGAGAACAGCAGACACGGTGATGGTATAATATAATTTAATTAAAACGGCCGTCATTTCGGACGACCACCATTAATCGCGCGAGCGCGGTGTATACAACAACACTACCTCGGCGTCTCTCGCGTTTAGTGTTATATTGGCGCGACCGATGGGAAAAGTAGTAAAAATAAAAATATATTCCGGTCGGACAAAAGTTTGAGGGATGATCGGAGAACGACGGTGTGTGTGTGTTCGGAGGAGGAGGCTCCGAAGGGACGATGAATCATTTCAGACGGTGTGTATAACAGTATACCGAAGACGAAGACGACGACGGTGGAAGACTGCGAGACGAGGCTCCGAGTAATTGTTCGAGACGTCAGAACGAATTAATCATCCCCGCGGAGACGCAATTTCGCAAAAAGACGTCTGTTGTATGCGCGCGTGTGTAAACGTCGAGTCCTTACTACGCGTATTAATAATAAGAGATTTCTTCTTTCTTTTTTTTATAATATATAATAATAATAATACGTTCGTAATCGATAGAATTATATATATAACAAGAAAAGAACAAAAAACGCCGCCGAGAAGACGTCTTGTTTTCCGAGCGATTCATTTCTCTCTCTCTCACTTTCTCTTAATGCTAATCGTAAAATTTAAATTCTGCACAATTGAATTCGAGTTAAAAAAAAAAAAAAAATTGCGTCGACTAATCTCGCGGAGTTTTTTTACACGCGTATACCCAATATATATAATACGATCGACTATATGATTCTCTGGCGTTGGACGGTGGACAAGAGAACGGAGTGTAGCAGAGATGAGAGAACCCTTATAGATGGATGAATGGGGGAGGATTACAAGAGAAGATTGGATAAGAAATCGGTGCGAACGAGCAGAAATTTTGAATTATGACGGGTAAACGATCGCAATCGTATTACAAACGAATGTATTCACACCGTGGTGAACATACCGATTTCATCGGTGTTTCCGTGAAATTCGGTAAGATTGAAAACGAAAAACAGATAAGTAAACGCAATTGTTATCACGCGTTATGAATACGAAATGTCCGCGTGATTATTGCGTTATTATAATAAATGTTATTTCAGTGGAAAACGATCGACTAATCGACTTTGAATTCAAACTCAAAATTAATAAATGCGATCATAACGAATTTCTAGTAAAAATTCTGATGTATTTTATAATTTTATCGTAATATTTTGCAATTTTTCTTCGTATATTATATGGGGAAAAAAACATTTACAGCACTACTAGTTATTAAATTTTAAAATATTATTTTGGAAATAAAGAAAAAATATTTCAGAAAAATACATTGTCCGCGTATGGTTTTTGTGTATTAAAACGTAAAATTTTATTATTTTTGTAAATATAAATTAATATATCTTCTATTGTATAAATAAAATAAATTAGGTCGACGACGTTTTACCATATATTCTTATTAATAAACGGGTATACACGTTTTCGTATAATGATAATAATAATAATAATATAAGCTGGCGCGCGCGGTGTTTTAATAATAACTACGTGGTTTCGTCGTCAATAACAATTTATACATTTCTATACTCGCTGAAAACCAGTTTTCAATTAAAACACCAGTTAATTATTAATATTATTAATATATATCGCGTGTTAAACGATGAAAAAAAAAGAATCAAAAACCCATACGGAATATTAAAATATTATTCGTATAAGACACGAACAAGGACACTACAAGACTATATTATATTATTATTGTATTCACAAAACATACGGAGTACGCGCGTCGCAATGTTTTTTTTTTGGATTTTAATACTCGAAAAATGTAACAACGCATATCGTATCGATTATTTGGTGATCCGACATATTTCAGAAATATTTCGCAATTTCGTTGTATAAATTTGACAAAAAAAAATTTGTTTCAATTTTTGCATTTTTTTTTTTTTTTAATTCAAATTAACGAGTAATTATCAAATAACACAATTTGTTTCACTCTAAGAAACTCTGTACAACAGTTAACAGAGATCGTAAAGTAAAAAAAGAAAAATGTATTCTTCAACACAGGGGAAAAAATCGATCGATTTTCTTCATATTATATTATACTTGATAATTTATATTTCTCGCTGTTACAGAAATACTTCGTCACTCACGTAGTGTGCAAGACTAATATATAAATACCGAAAAAATATTTTGTATTTTAATTAAACTAAACATTTTTTCTTCTTCTTTTTATCCATTGAATTAAATATGAACTCATTTTGAATTAAAATTTTCCATCGCTTCAACGTATGCAGTTTATATACGTATATGAGATGAAAAGTGTTATTGCGATGTCAAGCCAAAAGAAAAAAAAAAGTTAATAAAAATATTTCGCCGCTGATAATTCTTTACGGGAACGCATTTCCAACGAATTCGTTCTTTTTCAATATAATAATTAAGTACCCGCGTAAAGTCCACTACGACTTTTGTCATTTTTTTTTCTTTTAAAAACGTTATTTCAATTGCCGTTACGTTATAATTTTTTATCAAAATTCCATAACATCGAGTGCGTTAAGAGTATTTCGGTAAGGGAGAAGAAATTTAGAGTACGCGAGACGAACAGGCCTAGATTTATAACATTTATGTACTACACCAGCGGCGACCCGGTGAACGAACTATTTATTTATATTACTGGTTGAACTCTTCGACAAAAAAACAAAAAAAATTCACTGTTCGGAGTTTTTTATTATTATTGTTTTTTTACTACGCACGCATATACGATTGGAGTAGTTTATTAACGTGTCGCGCGTTTTTATATTCAAAGTGAATCCGTTCGACGTACGACACACGGACGTTTAATTTACACACAAAATCATTATATATAAACACAATCGCGAGATATCTGTGATTAATGTTTTTATTTTTTTCTTCTGATTTATCGGTCATAACACGCGCGTGCGTATTGCGTACACGCGAAATGCAAATTGAAACGCGCGATTTATATTCTTTTTGAAATCTTTCTATTGGATTCAGTTGAAATGTATACAAATGTAATTGGTGGTAGTAGTAGTAGTAGTAGTATCGATTACGATGGATTTAAACGAGTTCTATTATCGTACAGATCTACCAGCTGCGGCACGTGTCTGTTACACATAAATAATACGTTTTGAAGGAAAACCACTGGACGAAACCGGAGTTTTCGCTTCCGCGGCGATTTATTCGTTGTACGCGCATTACACACGTATTATTATTATTTATTATTATTAAAAAATAGTTTAACGGATTCGGAAGACAAATTTCCAACACCGAATTTGGAAAAGTGGTAGATAAAATCCATTCGATCGATTAGATTTTTTTTTTATTTCGTATACAGCGGGGGCATAAAACGCAATGGGAATACGCTAACGGACTTGTGGATTAAATTTACAAGTATTCGATAATTTTTTTTTTTTTGCAATTTCCATAAATATTACCGGTAAAAAGCCCTTGTAAAGGGATTGTCTGCAAGTCTACACACACACACACCATGCGCGTAGACTTGTCTACAACGGCCATTAATAGTATTCGTTTACGCGTATACACTCATATATACATAACATGATTTCGAATAGATTTTTTTTGAAATAAAATAGTAATAGTAGTAACGTTACTGTTTTTTTTCCACCGCTCGTTGTTAACGTTTTATTTCTAATTTTGTTGATGCATATTTTTATCGGAAATTTTTTCCACGTCGTTTTACTACTCTGTGTCCATAGGTTAGAATTAAAACGCATAAACGACAGGACGGTATGGTTAAATGACTCTACATTTTCGTAAATAACAACTGCGTACAATTTATGTTGACGACAATTAATTTTAAATAATTTCTGTAATGCGAGAAGATCCGCCGTGCTCGGAGATAAATATTTACAAATAATTGAGTGTGAAAATTTCATTTTGATCGTAAATATATATATCGTTATTTTTAATACTTGAACTACGGAACACGTCGCAACGGGCACGACGGGCGCCGTTCTTGTAGACATATCATTTTTACTCGTCGAGTGTAAATGAATAGACGCGGAAATCGTTTTGTTTCAGTTTGTGAAATGAGAAAACAAAGGGTTTTCGACGATGACGTTCAATCGTTTATAATTATGATTGAGAAATACGGTCCAGCTCGCGCGATTGTTCTCTGCGGTGGTATCTCCGATATAACACGCGATTCCGTCGCGTAAAAGCTAGGAAACTGTACGCGAAGACGCGCGGTCCCGAGGGAACGAAAACGAATCACAAAGGCTTTTGGCTGTAGCCCGTACGGGACAGATTTCGGAAAACGTTCGGTTCGAATTCCTATTTGATGATCCGGTTCGGTGGAATAGAAACGGCTCGACTGTTTCGGCCCGTGCACGGGAGGCGTCTCGAGAAACAGAAACCAAAAATGCGAGTCGATCGAAATCTGGAGAAACTCACACCCGCCGTCCGTCGTATTCATATTGTACAACGCGTAAAAAGAGTTGAAAAAAAATCTCCGGAACACCGATATGGATTTTTTCTTCTCTTCTTTTATCTCCGCGGCACTAATTTTCTATCCGTGTCACGGTCAGAAAAACGTTTTGCGTTTTCCAATTAGTACGCGCAGTTCGTTGTCGAACGATGTGATATAATAATATTTTAATTGACGACTGTGCGCACTGGTTTCGCAACGCAGCCCCGCCGCTTTGTTGTTGTGCTTCCGTAACGTTGAAAAACGTAACGAAAACGAATCGGCAAAGCGGTTCCAAGAGTCGTTCGACGCGACTCCGGCCGTCGGTAAAACAAAATGAGAAAAAAATTGACGGAAACCTCGCCGCCGTATTTGTGGAAGAAAATAAATATCGAACGCGTTTCGATCGGAAATAAGACTACAACAATAAGTAAATCGGATTTTCGGAAAAGTTTCGCGACAACGGCCGCAAAAGTTTCTTTTTTTTTTTTTTTTTTAACCGCATTAAAATAACGTAATTCGCCAAAAGCCGCGTCAAAGGCGGCGGCGTTTCTTGCGCGGGCTCTCGAACCGCGAAGAACGCTCGCTTTTTTTTTTTTTTCTTAAGTAGAGTGTTTTATACGACAACGGTTTTCTCAATCGAATACATCGGATCATCGCGTTCTGTATACCATTAATGTTCTCGTAAAATTCGATTTCTGTCGATGATTTTTTTTTTTTTATTTTCTTGTTTCGCGTTGAAAAAAAAACCAGCGAAATCGTCGAAAAGTTTCCGTTTCACTTTTTTTTTTCTTCTTCTGCGTATAAAATATTTTCGAAGAAAACGTACACGCGCGCGAAATACGCACGACACGACAAAAAAATAAACACGACTATGGCGCGGCGTTATTATTATTATTTTTTGATTTTTCTGATGAAAAACGAATTTTTATCGGTAAATATCCGAAGTACACATACGGGGAAAGTATTCGTGGATTGACGCGAAAAAACTATACACTACGCGTAGTGTACATACGTATATATATATTATATAGTCGGTGTTGTATTTTTTTTTATACCGTACGACAGAGCCGAAACGCGAATCGTGCGCTAACGATTTCATAATATCGAACGAGGCGTTTTATACGGGAAACGATAAAATATAATTTTATTTGAATAATTGTAAACAAAAACGGGCGCCCAGCGGGTGTCGTTCGAAGTGAATTTCCGTTATGGACAACGTTTTATTTATTAAATTCGAGAGCAGTGACGAGTCGATAAAACGACTCCGAGCGATTGAGCTTCCGACGATTTGAACAATTCAAACTGGTAATAGAGAAAAATTGCGATTGTCGTCGAGATTTTCCGAATGCGGTGTTTAAATATTACGTCGCATACAATTTTTAGCCTTTAAAAATCAAGAAATTACCTCTTTGATGACACGTGTAGCTCAACATCTAAAATAATAATTACTATATGAACAACACACCTCGGAAGTAATTTTTTTGAACATATAAAATTCATTTTTTCGCGGTATCGCGTTTAAAAACTATCGATAAAGTGCCATCATTGGCCCGAATCAGAAACACTAAAATGATATATAAAAAACTAAACGTTTTTTTTTTTTTTTTTTACTGAGAGGGCAACGGTTGGTTAACGTTTTATTGGCCGTTTTGCTAGTGAAAGGATTCCGCGAACGCCTGCACAGTCGTACTCGAGAACACTGAAATTTTTACAGAAGTCATGAGATTAATAATAATAATAAAAATTATATTTGTAAATGTTCGAATCGAGCATAGCCCCGGACCTTGTAGAAAAAAAAAATCATACGTGCCTAAGAATAACACAGAAGAAACTCGGTAACTATCCTTATTTTATCCGAAAGGAAAAGAAGAAGAAAAAAATCCGAATAACCTTGTGAAATTACCAAAAAACGGGAGAATATATAGAATTGACGTGAACCGTCGTCCGGTTTCAAGACAATGACCGAATCTCTTCTTCTATCGGTTTTCAATCTCTCGATCGCTATAGCTCACATCATAATATGCCAGAACTCGGGGACTCGTTTTTAGCGCACGACAGCGTTTTCCTCCGCGTTCCCTAAGAATTTCCGGTATGTCGTATTCTCGGTTCGCCTATTCCGTTTTCATACATCTCTTGTGTAACTATCCGGTAATCGACTTCTTCATCCAACTAACTACGCATACGGTGAGATCTATTACACACGTTTTACCTTCTAATTTTTTTTTTTTTAAATGTTTCAAAATCTAAAGAGACGCTTCCTACACTCGTTATTCCACCACGCCCCCCCCCCCCCACGTAATCTCGAACTTCTTACGGTGGACACCACGTTTCGAATACTTCTGCACAAGCTTTCTCCTCTGGACCGTTCACGTTTTCACAGAGTTCATCACACAGTGTCTATCCCAATGCTGATCTGCAATGATTTCACTTTGAATACGTCTCTCTGAATTCGTACCCCGTACACGTCCGATTCGCTTCCGTACGTAATCCTCTGTATTATTTTACAGTCAACGCGTAAATACGTAAACAACGTACTCGTTAATATATTTTTACGTGTTGGTTAACCTTCGTGTCGATCTTTCTCTCTTTATATATATATATAATGCGTATTTTCGATCATTTTTTTCACAATATTTCATTTTTTTGCTCGCCTCGTGTCGAACCTAACCACTACGATAGCCGAATATACATGTGTGCGGGCGTGCGCGAAAGACGACGACGAAACAGCTGCCGGGTTTTAAGACGAGTGATTGATGAAGTATATTACTCGGCAATGATCTGCTGAATTTCTCGTGATGACTGAATATATAGACGAGAAGAGAGCGAAATACGAGAATATATACAACAGCGAGCGTGTGTTTACATTATACATACGAGTAGCGCCGCCGCGGTTAACGTGTCAAAGCGCGTAGATACGCGCGTGTTATAATAACTATCGCGTCTTCGCCTCTTAATACCGCCGATGAGGATCACAGATGATGTACGGCGACAAAAGCGTTTTCCACCGTTTTTCTCTTCTCCTTTGATTACTATAAAAAAATGTGTACACGCCGAGGGCTATCACGTATAGTGTAGACGGAGACGCTATCGGAGTTTCTCGCGATGATTTTTCTTTTTTTCAATTATTATTTGTTAAACGACGGAGACGTATCGAAAGAAAAAGAAAAGTGGTCGACACGGAATTGAAGAAACGTTTTAGTTTTATCTATCGATTTACTTATTTTTTTTTTTTTTTTTTTTTTACTACTCGATTGTAGTCGAGTTTTTTAAGGCTTTTTATATTTCGCTTTTTAAACTTTTTCCCCGTGTAAGAGTGGGTTTTAAAATCAACGCGTTTCACGTTAAATTTCGCAAAAAAGAAAAGAAAAAAAACGTGAAATTCAAGTGTTTTTCTTTTTATCACTCGTTCGCATACGTCGCATAAACTGCCCCCCCCCCCACCACCTTTGGTCGTTTTCCGTATTGTCGTCGTTCTTCTCAAAAAAAAAAAAAGAAAAGAATAATAAAATTCGCTCGTCACAACGAAATAGTTCGATTTTTCGGAGATTCTCGTAAATAAACACGGTATTTGTTTGTGTCCTGCGACTCGAAATGTAAATTAATCTCGATAAACGACGTCCGCCGGCATTAGAAAAGCGCATAGAAAAATATTTATTCGAACAGAAATCCGTTTCGTAAAATAAACATAGATGACGATAACCTAACCTGACCTGTTTATCTATTATCGTATTGTAGTTTTTCGAACGATATAAATGCGATATATTTCATATTTAAGATATATATATTTTTTTTTTTCGAAATATGCTGTTAATACATACGTTCGATGTAATATATTCCACAAGAAATGGGAAAAAGAAAAAACTATACCGCGCCGTATATTATATAATAAACGCGTCGACGGTAGCGAATGACGTACATAATATTATAATATATGACGGTACAGTAAATAAATATATATAATATGTATATGGCTCTGCGTATAGAGAGTACTGTTGAGAATAACGCGCGCGCGTTCATCCGTATAATTGGAGCCACTTTAATAATATGTACTGACTGAAAAACAGTGGAGAAAAAAAGGAAAAAGTAAAACGTTGAATAACGTTCGTTAAAACGCGTGGAAATTCGCGGATAAAGGAGAAAAAAAATTCTAATATTAGTCTTTTTTTTTTTAAAAAAAAATAGACAACTTTTTTGTCTTCTCAATAGCGGATTCGCGTTTCTCGACGTGCCCGGCCGGGGATATATAATATTATTCGATTATTTAATTTATTCGTAGTAGTGGTATACTGTAAATTAAACGATGATTTTTTTTTTTTTTGTCGAAAACACTACGTTTTGGAAAAAGAGTGAACGAAATGCGCGTTGTTGTTCAAACAATCGTCATCGTAACATGAATTATGGATAATTCGTTAGAAGAACACTGCTATATAGTATTATAATAAAGAATATCAATTTTCGATTCCTCACTCGTTAGAATACTTTCGACGACGGTTTCCGAATAGAAATTAAAACAGAAACACGAAGTCTATTACAGCAGCAGCAGAGCGTATCCTTAATGAAAACGATTTTTTTTTTTAAATTAAAACACTCGTGCGCATCAATGGAAAAACACCAAATATCGACAATCACGAGCGTATTGTATTATAGAACAACGATTATAAAGATACGTGGTATATATATATATATTTTTTTTTTTTTGTTGCCGTCTTATTTCAGCGTTACGTAATAACTTTTTTTTTCTTCTTGTAATCACTACAACAATAACGTGTGTACGAGAAGAACGAAAACACCGGCTTGTATATTCGTTCGACATCATTATATAATACGGCCAGTGCGAGGAGATCGTCGATCGCGTAGTGGTGGTATTGCCGTATAATATCGGACGGAGCATTGGTCGCCGCGCAGACACCGAATATGTATTCGGTACACGTCCGTATAAAACGGACTACAATTTGGAAAAATTCACGAATCGAAATAATTTCTTTACGCGTTTCACATAAATAATAATAATAATAATAATTACGTTATTTTTTGTATATCTCGTCCGTATAAAACGCGATAAATCAAAAACTATCGGGCGAGTATCCGCCGAATCGACCGTAATATCTGTCGATTATTTCCATAGCGAAGAGTACGAAAATATAAAAATATACGAATCGAAGACAAAAAAAATTAATCGTATATTTCAAAATAAAAACTTCGTCGGGTCCCCATTTACGTTTGTGCGCGCGTGTGTGTTAGTCTCATTTTTGCAATAATTCGTAATTAATATTTGCGCGTTGTTACGGCATAAAAATGATATTTTATGCGCGGCTCGGGGCGGCCAAATCATCAATTTTTCAGATCCCGCGCTACGTTCGAGTACCGCGAGAAACGCTGTGGGGCGGCTGATTCCGTCTAAAACCCCCCGGGCGGACGATACTGTTGGTAACATCGGATTTCACTATAATAATTTTTACACGCATCTAACTGTAATATTGTAAAACGGTCATGTAAAACCAAAAAGAAAGAAAAAAAAAACCGTTTCGTCTTGCAATATTTACTTCAAACGTATTCAATAGAACAAAAAAAAAATAGCGTAAAAACGCACGTGCTACGTTATATCATATAAACGCGCGCGTGACGACACAGCAGCTGATCGCGCGACGCAGCAACGAAAAAAAAAGACGTTTAAAACCGTTTCTTTTTCTTTTTTCCGAACACGCGTGTTTGGTGCAATAGTGTCGAAACTTTTAAAACCAATCGAACTCTGATGTACAGAAGAAAAATGCGTGAGAAAATCGATATTTTTTTTTTTTTTTGGTTCTTCCTCTTTTTAAAATTTTCGAATTTCGCTTTTTATTTTTCCGATTTTTTTCTTCCTTTCTTTATACACCGAACGCGCGTACGACGAGTCCTCTACACGCTCTCTACTGCGCCCGCTCGAAACGATTGTATGGCTGCTGCTGCGCAATGTGCGAATAACATTATATCGTCCCTTTGCGGACGCGAGTCCCTTCGTTTCCCAATACACAGTAATCTCGTGTAACGTGGGCCGCACGCCGAGAAACCAGCTTACTACTGTAGCTGAAAAAACACACACACATTTTTTCCACCAATAAAACCGTCGCGGCGAGTCCGAAAGAGACACAAATTTCACGGGGGGGGGGAAGACCTAAACCCGCAATTATTATATAATATAATAAGAATTTCTCACTCTTTTTTTTATATATATATGTATATAAATTTTCAAAAACACCTGTCGTTGTATGTACGCGCGATTTTCAGTGGAGTATTTAAGGGCGAAGGACTCCGGCCGTTTGCCGTGTATAATATATATTAAATAATAATTTACATTTTAACGGTATATAACGAATCGCAAAAGAAAAAAAAAATCAACGTTTATAACACACTGCACACATCGAACGCGTATTATATTATTGAAAACGTATAATATAATATAATAAAATACGCGCGCGTAAAATAATTTCGAAAATTCAATCGACGCCGAATTATTATTTTCGCGTTGATTTCGTAGAATTTTCATACGCGTATGCACGAGAGAATTTTAAATCTCTGTTGGCGTTGCCCAATCAACGGGGGGAGATTGAAAACGGTGTAATGTGTCGCGGGGACGGGGGATTTCTAAACACGCTCCCGGCGATTTCCCTCGGCGTCGTTATAATAAGAATAACGAATTCGAATTTCGCCGCAACGGATTTAACGAATTCGTAAAACACTTCTCGAAAGACGGAAACGTCTCACGGATTATTCGCGAAAATTCCCCGCGCCGTTAATTACGCGAAAACGTGATTTTTTTTTTCGGTCCCGTCACCGCCGAAAGAGAAATTATTATTACATATTATTATTATTATTATTATTACGTATTATTAATTCACCTGAGGTTGTGGAGGACGACGACTGGGCGAACGCGTTGCCGCCAAAACACAGCAACACCGCGGCGAACACGACGGCGCAGCGGCGGCGAGTGCTCCTCATGTTCGTCGATTATATTTACGAGGAATATTTTATTATTATTATAAAACGGCGCGTGGTGGTGAAATTTCGTTTCGACCGCTACTATTCGATCGACTTTCGGATTTTACGCGATTGGTCGCGAGAGAATTACGGAAAAAAAAATAATAATAATAATAAAACGCGAACACCGAATGCGATATAAAAACTAAAAAAAAAAAAAAAATTCACCGAGAAACGAATAAAAAAAAAAAAAAGAAGGAAATTACCGAAATAAAAATTTGTTATATCAGACGATCGTCATTCCGTGAGGGATGAGGGAGACGAGATAACGCGGCCGCCGTCTAACGTGTACTATGTTTTTATAAAACCGCGGTGGCGCGGCGAAGAAATTGTATCCGGCGCTGGTGGTGGGGGGGCGGGGGGGTGGAGGAGAGGGAAAAAAAACGCGCGAGACCCGCCGGGCAATCGGTTTGGCGGTAATTCGCGCGGGACGCGACGGCACGGCTGAACGATCGACTGACTACTGAGTTGGACTACTGGGTTAGGCTGGTTGGACCCTATACCAGCGCTCGTGAACGGATTGCGCGCCGGTGACGCGACGGCCGTCGTCGTCTCGACCCACTCCCCTCATCGCTCCGCACCGCCGCGGTGTGACGCGCTAGAACGCGACGCGGACGGCGTCCGCTGCGAGCGCTCGCGGCCGCCCGTATTACATACACGCGCGCGCACGCCAATTATTCCTCCGCTGTTCTCCCTAATCAGCAGCCACGACCGCGCACGTCGCGCCGGGCGCATTTCAAAAACGAGATCAATTTTTTTCCCCTTTTTTTTTTGTTGTTGTATATATCGTTATCGTACGAGACGACTTGGCGCGGCGGAGAAAAAGTGAAAAAAATTCGATATTTCGCGACGGTAAAAAAAGTGCCGGAAATCGGCCCGCCGGGACACCGATGACCGATGATTCCCCGTGATCAGTTGAGAAATTAGCCAGAAAACGCTACGCGCGCTTTGTTCGCTATACGAATAAAAAAATAGTTTTCTGTCTTGAAGACGTAAACGGCCGCACCACACAGAATAGCGTACGCTACGTTTTGTTCTCAGCCACTGCGTCGCGACGCGTCGCCGAGTGTTTGGTCTGTGGCTATATTTTTGAGCGATGTGTCGCGCGCGACGTGCAACGCGCTGGTTTCCGACTGGCATGTTTTCATTGGTAGTACCGATATCGGAAATTGAATACAGCGTCGTGTCCTGGTGATATACGAACAATACGAGCAGTCGATTATAATTTTTGTTTATTATTATTTAACGAAAATAATAACAAAGCTTCGTCATCACTACTTTCCCAAGGCAACCTATACCTGACAACGTCTTGAACATGACTTGATGACTGTTCAGTGTGACTAGTAGGTAAATATCGTACGTTGTATACAGTGATGTTGCCATAAAATTTGTTGAGGGTATACTCTGCATCCAGGAGGACTAACCCCCCCCCCCCAAAAAAAATACATCAACTTTCTATTTTTGCCGAATGACTTGAGTTTTGGGGAGGGTTACACCCCACCCCTCCTAATCTCGTCCCTGCCTTAAGTACCCAAATCCAAAACATGAACATTTAATATTATACATATATTTTTCTTACGATTCACAGGAGTTGATACAAGGATAGAGGTGATTTCGATAGTATGAAAAATAATAAATAATAAGAAGTAATTATATTTCTTCTTAAATACAATTATCAAAAAAATTAATTAAATAAATTAGTGAAAAAAATTGTCTGGAACTTATTTTCTTCGTTTGTTTCGTTTTGTTTTTTGCCACGTGGAACTGAGATTGCCAATCGATGGTCTTGCAGCCAAATTTTAACATAATATTGTGGACTTAAAGCGTAATAAGTTGTGATGTGTGTGCCGGCAGTATAGAGGTTTACAGTGGGAAAATTAATAAATATAAATTCCAATAATAAAATTAATCATAAAAAATAAAAAATAAACTAAAATTTTTGAGGCCTTTCTTCAGTAATTATGTTTCTTTTTCCGTTGCATATAACTTGAAATTTGAAAATATACGCAGTATACCCATGATTTTTCAAAAAAATCATGAGATTATACGGCGTATACCCATGATTTTTCAAAAAAATCATGAGAGTATACGGCGTATATGGAGTATACCTTATGGGAACACCACTGGACTTGTATACGTAGCGTGTTCTGTGTTGCCGCACCGTATAGCGAACATATAGCGTAAAAAGCAAACACAGTATAAATAGCGTACGTATAGCGTAGCGTTCTGTGTGGCCTCAGCATTGTACGGGCCAGCGCGGACCTGATTGTGTGTGAGTACCACCCCGCGAGGAAGTTTCCCGACGGTGTACGCGACGACTACGCGCGATGTCGTCGTAAAACCAATTTTGCAATCAAATTATACACGTTTTAAGAATATTAACAAAAAAAAAAAATACGTCCGATCTATGTGTGCATGCCACCGCGCACGGTAACTGCAAATGGGGACCGTTGAAATCGGTTAATTTTTGGTTTTTTTTTTCTCTCTTCTCGTCTCACACTTTTCACTAAATTCTTTTCGCGTCTTTTTGTTCGTGTTTCGCGTTTTTTTCCTTTCGATTTTCGTATTCCGACGACAGACCTTCCAACGCGTTTCCGCAAGGGCTACTGTAACACGAGGAGATTCTGTGAAATTATTCTACGCCACGCCGTGATCAACTTCTTTGTTCGCACAAAACTCAATATTTATTAACTAAGTAAAAGCAAAAAAAAAAAAAAAAAATAAATAATATTTCATACGCAATATATTGTTAAACACACGCGGCGGATACATAACGATCGAGCCCGAAAGCGAGGTATTATGCGAAACGATAATAATAATTATAATATATACACGAGTACAAAATGTGCTTATTTACGAGTGTTAATTTTTTATTGTTTTTCTTTTCGTTTCTATTTCTTTAACACGTCTTAATTTCCTCATTTTTTTTTTTTTTTACTATTTTATCGTATAACATAAAATATTCGTCTTGTACGCGCGCGCGTATAGTAAAAATTCAAAACGACAAAAAAAAAAAAAAATTGTATTTTTATTTTTTTCCGTTGTGCGGTGTAACGCGAGAAATATTCGAAATACGTCCCTTTAATTCAAATCGTTTTCGCGACGAATTTATTTATATTATATTACGAAAACTGCGCGACATTTTCGTTTTGTATTGTCACGTTTGAGTCTTTCCGACGCGACCGCGTGAAATATACCGCGATTGAATTACGATTTAACAAACGAATTGCCGCGTTTAATACTTATTCATCGGTTTTTCACGTTAAATTGGCACGATTTTTCGCCAAATAATATAATAATCGCGTTCGGAATTAAATGATGATAACAATATATCTATACCGATGTTATTATTAATATATATATATTATATTTTATGTTATATGTATATTGTTCAGCGTCTAATAGTAATAAAATTCCCTGTTTCTCGTTTGACGCGAACGAGAAGAAAAGAAAAAAAAATCGCGATCCGTAGTACGATACGCGGACACACGGAATCGATTAAACACGCACTTGTCGAAATTAAATATTAACGACGTAACATTGTGACGTACATTCGGCGTATTCAATATTGTTACGAAAATAATATTAGAACGAAACGCGATTGTTTTTTTTAATATCAAAACATTCGCCAAAAAAAATAAACACATACACACACACACATTTCGTATATAGCTAACAATTAAAATATTCGTAAATAGAACACGGATTATTATTAAATCGCCCTTCGAAAGAAAGAAAAAAAAACGCCATGCAAAAACAATATTATACAATTTAATTTTCGACGAATCATCGTCACCACACGGCCTCCTTCGGACGCTAATTAAAAATACGTACTTTTTCTTTTTTACCAAGGATGCTGAGCAACGGTTTTTATCTTCTCTCTCTCTTCAACACGCTAAAATTAAGTTTACAAAAAAATTTCCGTTTCTCAATGTTAAAAATTCGTATACGTTCATAATTGTATTATTACGTATTAATCCGATTATCTCTTCTTTTGTTTTATGTCCTTTGTACGAACGAATTTCGTGCTCGTTAAAAATCGCATTTATCGACTATTTTATATATATATACGTAAATACGACATCTGAAGTGTATTTTTATATACTCGTATATTATAGGCGCGCCGTCTCGTACGACTTGCTATACAATTATTATTCGTCGTCGTCTCGCGCGATAAATTAATTTATGTCGACTGCGATAATAATTAACCGTCGACAATTCGAAAATTCTAACACTGAATTAGTTCGAATTTCTTAGAACAGAAAACACGACGCGGATTGACTAGGTGAAATGATATTAGTTAAATCGAACACATTTTTTGACTTTTAATTCGTCAACGACACAGCCGAGTGCGCTTTCGTACGCGCGTGTGCCTTTGAAATAACCGTTTGAATTGCGCGAAATATGTGAAATGAATTTCGTTTTTTTTTCAAATTTATCATTCGATATTTTTACGTTTTAACGGATTACAAATGGGAAAACGAAAATTTTTCTTTTGTAAAGCACAATACACGTTTTTTGCGACAAACTGTCAAGTGTGTGCGTATTTGTACAAGGGAAAACTATTAAAATATTGCGGGAATATTTTAAAAGTGAAAGGAAAATCGTTAAGTTTTTTCAAAAATCGAATTTCGTTTTTAAATTCAAAAAAAAAAAATTATATATAAAAATCGCTGGGATTTTCGCGTCGGACGTTTTTTCCGCAGATTACAAACCGTTTTAATTCTAGACGCGTGTGAGTTTTAACTTTTAATTTATTATGAAAATAATTTTGATTTCTTTATAATAAATTGCGAGTTCGGAGGAAAAATAGTTTGTGTCTAAAGAATGAAATGAATTGGTATCTTATCGGTCCAACGGCGTCGTTCACAAACACGGTGTGATATGGAAAAATGTCCGAGGATTTAAAAAGAGGAAAAAGATCATAAAGACGTGATGTAATTTTAATTTCGAGCTAAAACGGGCCGAAAAACGCGTAAAAATCACATACGTGGGAAATGAAACAACGCGGAGCGACCGACGCGTGTTATTTTAAAGCGTCGACTTCAAGAAGAACAGGCTAGGTTATACGTTCGACCGAGTGGTAAAAATCGCGATTGGAAATTATGTCGAAAAACACGGGTTAACGAACTGCATCAGGTACGTTATAATGTTGATGAAAAGAGTGTAGAAATTTCAGAGCGTTATAAATATAGTGGACAATATATATAAATAAAATCGCAGTGTACAAAAGAAACCCCCCCCCGTTATGAAATATTGAACAATATTTATTTGAAATTTGTTTTTTTTCGACATAAAACGCTTAATATTTTCTTCTTTTTTTTTTACGTATACGTGTGTTGTAATATTGTCGCGAATAAAATAGAAATAATAAAATTCCGTCGGATTTGCGGGTTAGTCGAAGGAAATGGTTCTGCTGTGCGCGGAGATTTTGAAAACGCGGAACAACTTTTCTCTCGCTCCCATCCACAGCTTTGTACCGTACTTTGCTCGATCGAGAAGGACATTCAGAAATTTCTCAGCGTAATCGAAGTGTACGAGAAATCGTCGGTGACATGTAACCGCGACTTTGGAAAATCTATAACACCGCTCCGCAGCAGAACAATAATACACAACATTCGATGAAAACGGAATTTCGACGCGGCTGTCGTCGTCGAACAGACGAATAAATAGTTGCCGCGATTCTATATAATATATAATATATAGTAATAATACGTCGACTACGCCGTCGATTTGAACGTAAAAGCGTTTCTCCTCCTCAGTTACGCACGACGACGAGTGTAATAAAAATAATTCGTTTTAAAATCTATAATACGACGACATTGCTGTTATTTACGATCGGAAGGACTCTTCCGAAATCGCGTACAATATGCGAATGACAACGATTATTATTGTTCGCACTCTTTTTGGATTGGACGGATTTTTTTGTTCTCTATCGGATTCCTAAAGATGTGTGAAAAAAAAAAAAGAAGTATGGAAAATTTTACTAAAATGAATTCGTTATCGGAATGAACTCCGTGATTTTTTTTTCCTTTACACAAGCGCGCAAATTTATTTACCGAACATTGAAATTGTTTTTAATATAAAGTAAAAAAAAAAAAAAAATGTGTTTATAAAAGAGCAAAAGACGCACGAGCGCGGAATACGACGATTACATACACGGCCGTGGTTCGGAAATCCACGGGGAAAGAACTCGAGAAAAAGTGATTGGATGTGGTTGAGGAGGACAGGACTCTCGGATGGGAACGAGGAACCGGAAAAATTTAATTCGGGATCGAGAGAAGTGGCGGGAAATTGTGACGGCGGCAAAAACACTTATGGAGTGGTAGAAGCGAGACGAAGAATGAGAATTCTTTTTTTTTTTTTTTGTAGAGAGAAAAAACGTTCAAGATTTAATACGGTTTAGGAAGTGTACAATGTGATTGTATTACAATATAATATCATTATTATTACAACGTATGTATTTTGTAGACGATTACATTTTTTTTTTTTTTTTGTATAATACAAAATATAACGCGGAAAACGTTTTCGTTATAATATTATAATGTGTACACACGCGTGGAATTTCAAAAAGTTACGAAACGATCGTTATAAAAATGTAATTGTTCAATCGAACGGTGGTTTTATAGCGATATATAAGCGTGTAATCTGTTGTTGTTGTTCTGTTACATCATTCATCGATACGCGTATATTAATAATTACGTTAATTATATTGATTGTGAGATCCATTAATAAATCATTGGATCGATCGTTACCAAATTGTATTGTATACAATATTATTATCATAACAGTATTATTATATTATATAAAAATGCGTCGTCACGAGTGAATCCGTGAGTCCTAAACACGCGCTTATATAAAAACCTTGTTACAGTACTGACTCGGGGATCTTCCTCTCGTACATCCGTAGACAATCCCGCGCTTAGCAGCAGCTGGTCATCGTCTCCGGATGAGGTTGAATACGAAACGCGTGTCGACCATAGACCATAGACGTAACAAAGGATATTTCATGGAATTTTCATCGGGCGACGACTGTGTTGGAAAAAAGGAGTGTTTTTCTCGAATACCGACACTACACCGAGACCCGGGAATTTCGTTATGAAACCAAGTCGTTTTCGACTATCATCAATTGATTGTAGCGCGTCAAATCGAACGTAGACAGACGAACTGCACGCTTTTGAGTGGAGAGTGCGATATTCACGTGCTTTGTTGGCCAAAGCTTTGGTTACTACACGGTACTTTCATTAGATCTACACAAGACATCCGAAAGAACGGGAACGACGCCCGAGAACGTCCACCGTCTAGACAGACACACAACCGTCACCTTCATCACATTCTAAGCTAAGCCAATATCATCTCACAGAACTTATCCACCGTACCCGAAGGCAGTTTCTCTCGGCGGGACCAAGTGTTTATAGTGCGAGATCCGACTGGCGAAACAGAATTTTTCGACTGTCAGTCATTGACCTAGGACTTTTACACGGATTCGATGCACGTTCTCTTATTATCGAATTGTGCTCGGCCCGTCTCGGCACATCCGTTTGAGGCGCGTTGAGTTCTCGATGCTTGTTTTCATTAATATTTCGGATTTACAATTTTCTTCGTAACTTGCCGAATAGTTCCCAACAATAACACGTCGCAATTCAAATTCCGAAGCCGTACAGAAATACTGTCGTCAACATATTTTAATAGGTCCGCCAATATTTTAAATACGGCCAAACAAAATTTTAATAAATAAATGTATTAATTATGTTATTTAGATACGCGTATATAGATCATAGAAATTGTTCGTCGCGATACAATATTAAGTCCACGTCTTGGCGTACTACACGGGCCTTTGATGTCCATCGTTGCCAGCGACTCGTCACCCTCATTCACAACCCTTCAGAACTTTATTATTTCATAGTTAATTGACTTCCATAGTTTTAATGGACTCGAACAACGGACACCGATATTACATCAGTTGCATCGCGATCGCTGTTGTGCACGTATTTTCTAATAAATAATAACGTTTTGTAATGTTTACGGAAAAACGGTTCTGGACGATGTTTCTGTTATTCTTAGTGGTTTTAACGACAATTAAATTTCACACACACACAATTTTTCAAAAAATTTATGATCAGCGATTTATTAGTATTAGTATTTTGTAATATACTTGAAATGTCTAAGTTTGTTTAATATAAATGTTCTCATATTTTAAATACACTGTCCTTTATTTTTTAAATCCTAAATGTTCTGGATAACTATTATCGGAGTGATGTCGTCTATTGAAACGGACGGATTTGACACGTGACGTTATTTGTAATACGCGTGTCAGGCACTTCAAATAATCGGTTAATCCCCGGAATTAATATTCGATTTGTTCGACGAAGTGAACTCGACAAAATAAATCTCTTTTGCATTTTTTCCGGATAATCGCGGTCAGATGAAATGAAATCGATATTTTACTTTTTAATTGATCGCGCGATTTGTTGAATATTTTTACTACTCAAATCGGTAATTCGAAAAAAAAAAAAAATACAACAACGAAGAGCGCTCGGAAAAAGATAATATACGCATAGTTGGCGAGATGAAATTGTGGACGAAGAAGGGGGAGGAAGGAACTTAAAAGTTTTAAAATTTTCCAAAAACAAAGTTTCAAACGACGTATCGGTCTTATATATGTATATATAATAATCGCTGTCGTTCTATCAATAAGAAAATATCGCGCTCAGCGGTTTTAAATTTATTACGTTTTGTTCGAAATTTTGTACGGAGAAGTTATTATAATTATTATAGCATCGGTAGGCTCGTCTCGGCAATTTTAAAACGTGTTAAACACAAAACGAGATATGATTATTACGTCTGTCGTTTAAATTCATCGTTGCGACGCTTTGTAAAAGTTATCCGTTTATCTAATTGAAATCGTGCTGATATTTTGTGCGCTAACGCGTTTTCCTCTTGTTGTGCGCAGTGCGTGTAGACAAATTGAAGACTTATTAATATGTAAAAACGAGTTTTTTTATTTCTCCGTTTTTTTTTTCGATTTATATAAACAGTTAGGTGTATGAAAATCGCCGCCACTCCGATTTGCGTCCGTTTCGCGCCAAAATTGCGTCTGTACGATATACACATTTAAAAAAAAAAAAAAATCGCGTTCAGTTTTAATCGCGGTTTATCGTAAAAAATACAACGGCTATTGCATTACCTCGCGTGCATAGTTAAAAAATAACACAACCTATTTTAACGGAGTGGTGTTAAAAAATGAACCGTCGTCAATCTGTTTTCTCTTAAAATGTCGAATTGAATCTCGTGTCAAAATTAAAAATAGTTATATCGTATATAGTTATATCAATTCGAAAAATTTCACAAAAGCCTAAAACGTGTAAAGATAAGTCGAAACTTATTTGCACGCGGAATTATCGGCAGACGGTTAGCGTTGAAGAGCCCCCCTCAGAGCCAGGAGACTGGTCGTTCTTTGGAAAATCAAAGTAATACATTATTTATGAATCAGTTCAGTCGGTTGTTTACACGGGTAATCGATGGTTTTTTTTGTTTTTTATAATATCTCATTATGAAATCGTAAATGCGACGTGGAATAGCCAGAAAAAAAAAATCTGCTGAAAATGTAATAATGTTTAAAAATCAGGACATTTTCTTAATAGGATTGCAAATTATAAACATTTACATAAATACGGACGGTGTTATTTTAAATTTTGTTTAGATACGTTCTTTTTTTTGTTTCGTTTTTATCGATAAATATTCGATCGGTTATAATATGTAGTTGACCGTTTTTAACTTTATCGTTAATTTGTGAGTTCTCCGTGAACGATACGAATAAAACCGCACGGGACCAGTTCAATTCGGCAAAAAAAAAAAAAATGATGAAACACGTGATCAGCTGCGTGTTGTCTCTCAAGCGACGATATTATAATATACTTGCGCAATATTGTTAAGTGTTTTTTTCCCTCTCTCTCTCTCTCTCGCGCGCAAATTTATCGCGCGTTTCACGGATTCATTCCATTTTTGTTCAGCGTATATAACATTATGTATAATATGAATCATACGATTACGTATCCGTTTATCGAGTACAGTAATATCTGACGAGCGGAATACTTTTAAGAGGAATTGTCTTTGGAAAAATAAGAGTGTATACTATATAATATATATCTCATATCATATTCTGTAAACAGTGTGCTAATTCCGGCGCAAATCGTCGAGGAATAATAATAATAATAATAATAATATTGCGAATCGATAAGCGCTGTTCAAATAAAAATGTACACGCGTGTGCAAAACATTATAGCACAGTTCGGGCTTTTTAGAGTCCTTTGGACTTATCGACAAAAAAAAAAACAAAAAACCAAATCATTTACACGTTTATACGCATATTAACCTATACGCTGTTATTATTGTTCCGATTAATTTTTTTTACCGAGAATATGAGTACTCGACGTTTTTATACACGAGATAAGTATAAAAAAGTATGCGTCGAAATATGATTTCTATGCGGAACAGTGAGATTATTAATTATAATAACATAATGTGTATACGTTACTGATTTAAAATTATTATATATATTTTATTATTTATTTATTTATTTTTTGATCTGTTTCGTTCCGTTTTGGAATTCAAGCGTACTCCTTAAATTATTATCATTATTATTTTTTTAATTACCAGTGTTTATTCAATTAATTTTTTTCTGCGTTTTCTATTTGAAATGTACAATATGTATGTATGTATGTATAAAAGAAATTGTAGTAAATCGAAGCAGAAAGAATATATATATATATATATGGGGGGGTTTAAGACTAAAACGACGTCTTAGTGATACTGTTTTTCCTACGTAATCTGTTCCCGAGTAATTACCGTTTTCCTACAATACTTTGCCCGAAAAGAAAAAAAAATGTGTTTAATTTTTTCACGCGCTTCCCATTCTCTCACCCGTCTAAAGAACAGGCGATCGTATTTATCATCGGACACTATCATCGGAACGAGCCATTTTTCTGACTCGATGATAATTTTACGAATATTTTACACGGGCATTTTCAATTTAAACGAAAAAAAAAAAATTAAATATGAATTTTTCGAGTCATGACGGCGTTTGAAGTATCCGGTTATTACGTTGTAAACGCGTTGTGCAATATAATACACGACGATTCGCAAAAAATAAAATCTATTACTATCGTTTTTTCACATAAAACTCATCACTCAAATGCGTTTTAAACTTAAACTATATAAATATGTGCGCTTTTTAGTGTTCAATTATATTTAAAAGTCCTTCGTGAAAATTCATATTAACGCGCATTTATTTATTATAAGAAGTTACATGGCGAACAAATAGTATTTTTTTCGTAATTGCGCAGTGCGCGTCTCGTAATACGCGAATTGTGCTGCGCGTTGTATACATAAAAAAAAATAATGTATAAAATATTTAATTAAAATTCCTTTCTCGCGTAAATACTATGTGTTGAATTTTTCGAATAATATCTATTCGTGAAAATTCGACGCGTTTTACATTTAAAAAAAAAAATAATAATAAAATTTTATGTACCCGAATGCTGTAACCGCGCATTATTGTCAATGCTCATTAGACGAGTTCTTTAGAATATAACTAGGCGATCGTTCGTTGACGTTAATTCGTACGTTGAATCGTACGTTTTCCAATCGAGTAATTAATAATAATTGCGCGTTAATACTTGAAATTCGACGGCGCACAATATAATAATAATAATAACACTCCGTTTGGAGTGATTTCGATGACTCCTCGATGAGAACTTGACATCGTCGTCAAATCATCGAGATAACACCGCGTCATATTATAAATAATATAAATGTGTCTCGAGTACGTTTCAAACGGTCCAAGGCGAGAAGTTTGTGTGAAAAACGTGCAAAACTTATATCGTTGGAAATTGAAAATATACACTATTTTTTTCTGACCGATGAGTTAGCCGGTAAAATTCACATACATCCGCCTAATCTCTCGAAATCCGTGTTTTATACACGTGTACGCATTTTCGCCGCAGTGACGTTCGCTCATATTTTCACCATACATCTCGAATCGCTAATTAAAATAATAACCAAATAAAAATTCACCAAACATTTACGATCGTTTTCATTATTATACCAATACGCGCGAGTAATTATTATGCGTACTGAATGACGAGCGAAAGAAATTTCGAACGAAATTTGATTTTCAGGCGAACTAACGACACTTTTGTTGGTAACCGTAAAAAATCGTATCGGTTTCAAGTACATGTACGATGAATACATTACTTTGAGTGATAACAGACCGTGCGAGATATTCGAAAAGACGAAAATAATTTTTCTTTTAAATACCTAATAACAAAATGCATATTTTTATTGCCACGATAAAATTAGTATTAAAATTGTGTCAATTCTATTTTACGTATTTCGAGACGTATCGTCATATCACGTTAGAGCGGACAAAAAAAAAATCACTATTTTTACGTATTTCAGACATCCCTTTCTAACAATATTTGGAATTATCGTCTTCGGATATCGCGCTATCACGTCGATCGACGAGGAAACGTTTAAACTGTTTTAAACATATTTATTTTAATTCGCGTATGACGATCGACTTATAATAAAACAAAAAACATACCAATACTAATATTTTAATGATAATTAAACAACCTAATTATAAACCTTTGGATATGATAAATAAGTATAAATGGAAAATATTTTACGGTAGCACGCCTAGACATGGATTGTCCGATTAACTTAAAAATATTTCAAATCCTTTGGCGTTAGGGCGTTTAAAAAAACTTTTATCATTCAATATTACGTACGAGATTCCAGTAAATTAATAATTATTATTTTTTGCTTATAATTTGTAATGTTTTTTTTTTTTTGCTTAATTAAATTTAACGTGTTTTTCGCAAATTATTCCTACGTGTTTACACATAAAGTTTCCTCCCTCCTCTCATGTATTTTATAAATATTATATTTCAATATTTTTACACGTTAATTACACGTATACTCGTAAATCCGTTCCCTATTAACAGTAATAAAAAAAAGTCACGTCGGCGAATAATAATAATAATAAAAAACCGCATTATTTAGCCTTATAGCTTTCAGATTAATTATCCGGCTTGTGCCGTGCGTATCGTACTCGTCATAGCGAACACTTGAATAAATAATTCAAATACGATATAA
Source organism: Chaetogeoica ovagalla (assembly GCA_032441825.1). Classification (NCBI taxonomy): domain Eukaryota; kingdom Metazoa; phylum Arthropoda; class Insecta; order Hemiptera; family Aphididae; genus Chaetogeoica; species Chaetogeoica ovagalla. The sequence continues at coordinate 10,031,679 of CM063736.1, forward strand.
GCTCATAATTATTGAATAGGTCAAACGTACCGTGTACGATATTATTACACGTGTGATATTATTATACCTTTGTTATACCGTCGAAACCGTTCGATTGTGATAATATTTGTAGAAGGATTAATCCCAATGGTTTTGTTGTTATTGATTTATCATATACGTACGTAGTATATTAAATCGAGGCGCAAAACACGATGTTCAACCGTTTCGTTACGACCGCTTGCTTATATTATTATATTCCGTACAATTTAATGTAATAATGTGCACGAATCATTTGCGCAGCGTTTCTCCTCCGGCGAAAATCGCTATAGAAATAATATAAGACAAACGCTATTTTGCGATTTCTCGATATTATCAGACATTTAAATCGTTTTTTTTTTACATTTATTTACGAACAAAACCGATCGCCGCCAATGCGATTATTAATCGCATTGCGTAGACGATGAATACAATACGGTTTTCATATAATATGATGAAGGAAAAAAAAAACGTTTTATGAGCGAGCGGTATAACTCATTGATGATCTGTGCAGGGAAATTGGAGTCAGAAATCTCGCACTTCCGCGGATGCGGTTAGGATTTACTGATACAATTAAATACACGGGATGTCGATAATCTTGACGAATTGGTACGTTAAGAACTGTGTAGTAGTGTTTGGGGAGATTGTGCCGGTTCTTTCCTACAATTTCTATGCTATTTGTTTTCAAATTATACAAACTTCCCTGTCGGTCTTCTCGTTTACTACTGAAAGTTTTTGCAGTTCTAGACGCCTCATTACCGTATGACATCTCCAGATTCCAGACTCGTTATTCAACTTTCCCGTACTGTCGGATGATCGTATCGCGATAATCACGTCTGTGTACCTCCTTTTGAATCCTTTTCCTGTATCTATTTCAATCCATATATATATATATATAGTTGAGAAAATCAACGACGCATTGTATATACGTACGTTATAATTTACGATACTTTCCAAGGAAACGCAAAACAATTTCATTATCGCGATTAAAGACTATAAGAAATGAAAATAATCGAGAAGGACGCACTTCTTCCAAGATTAATTTTTCGATTGATTGGTTACAGCTCACCGCGCGCTTCTCTATCAAAACACAACTATTTCAATATAACTTTTCATTCCCACGTCTTCAAAAATTTGCGGTACCTATATACTCTATTCTCTGTCTTCTTTCGATTCCACATCTTCTGTGTAACCTTCGATAATCGATTTCATCGAATTATCAGGGCGCGCAGTATATGACCTATCATATTATGTTATCCATTTTTTTTTTTTTTTTATTTTCTAAAATCGTCGTTTTTCTCAAAACTCCTTTGTTACTCTGTCATACAACGAAATCTTAAACATCTCTTATGGTATTATATCACATTTCAAATGCATTTCGTTTTCTTCTCTCGATCGTAATCACTGTCCCCGCGTTTCACACGCCCGCTTGTAATGCGTACGAATATTTCCATACATTTTATAATATCTATAAAGCGTTGATCCCAATGCTGCTGTTCGTGATCAGTAATTGGTTTTTATTTTGAAAAGCTCTTTTTTCCTGTCCGACCCGACTTTTACCACGTTATACATTATTATGTTATATGCTGAGGTATATAATTTTGTGTTTGTTTTCCATATAAGTCCCTCTCTGTTATTATTATTTTTTCGTGTGTTTATATACGCGGTGCCGTGCGTCGACCATACCGGGTTACACGCTTCACACGAATGGCGTATAAGATGCGGCGCGAAGGAGTATATTTTTATATAAATGTATTTGCGGACGATATCGACACGTCGAGGCGGAGTAATATTCATTTTTTGGCGGAGGCGATATTTTTCTTGTGATTATTATTTTATCGAAGAAGTTTTCCTCCGCCGGGAATCCGACGAATAATCTTCGGGCCGAGATTGCGTTTACATACGGAAAATATATTACAATACCGTATAAGTGGACTTATAACGCTACAATGATCAATTTTTAGTCGAAGATTTTTTTTTGTTTTGTTTTGTTTTATAACAATCCGCGCGCATTTATTATGCATTTTCCTCCCGGCGGTACCGTTGAGTTATTCACGCTTAATGGAAAAACGAATATCGGCTCCGAAAATATACAGAACATTATTTCGTTTAATGCGGTTTTCGCTGCAGTGTTTCCGGCACATATCTGGTACGAGGTAATTTTATCTCAATCAGTGGCCGTGATCGAGGGATCCGTTGTTCCGAATTCATAGATCGCCATTAAGAAAAATATAATTTTACTTCTTCTTCTTCTTCTTTTTTTTTTTTCGTAACAAAAATATAGATTTTCGGAAATTTCACAAAAAAATTTTTTTTACATACATATAAAATTATTTTGTATTTATTATTGTCGACTGAATGATTTTCAAGTTTAACATTGAATGAAAAAATAAAATAAAATCGCTTGTCGATCGATACAGAAACGAGCGTTGGTTGCTTTTTTGTTCACTTTGTCAACTGACTTGTGTTCTGAAATTAAACTGGCGGGCTGGTTTTTAAACGTGAAATGATCCGCGGCGCGTAATGGTTATATTATTATTATTATAATTATTATTATTATTAACGCGGTTATATACCATTGTATACGACAATTTATTAAAATCTATAACAAAATTGTTTTATATATTCACAACGAGAAGATTGCATATACATACGTCAAGGACTCAGAACCCATTTGATTCCCATTAGAATTTATCGACGAACTTTCCCTCTGAGAAATATCGTCGTTTTCTTCTTCGCGTTAACGTCGTCGTTTCCCCGAGCGTCTCGCGCAGAGTAATACGGAATAACATATAATCGGCGATTAAAACTTAATTTTGAATAAAATATAAAACACCGTACGCGGGAACATTCGACGTGCGCGGCGGACATGAGAAATTAAAAACGCAAATTTTTACACTCCGTTCGTTTCGACGTGCCGTTGGTTTTTTTTGTTTTTCTATTATTCGACTATTATCCGACGCGTGCGTTTTATAGTCCAAGCAAAGGAGCTTATCGCGCGTTTATAAATTTCAAACAAACAGTGAGAGAGAGAGGGAGGGAGTGGAAAAAAAGTATCAATCCTATATACGGATATAAAAACTCTGCTGCGAGTATCAAAAGCAGAAGCTGTAAGTACAGTAAGTTAGTAGAACGCGACTTAATCCTGGCAATTTTCGAGTTTGAAAACTAATTACTTTTTAACGGAATTGGAAAGGACGCGGTGGCGGCGAATCGTTTTGCCGAGAGTTTCCTCTCGTGAAATTTTATGGAGATTGCGTGTATATATTATGTACCACTACACCGTTGCACAGCAATAAAAACGAATTATACATGTATATATATATATATATATGTAAACGAAATCATTAACTAACTAATTATTGTATATCATGTACCGTAGTCTTCGTTATACGTGCGTATACCACGGTGTAATAGTTCCCGTTTTTTTCTCTCTTCTTCTACTCAAACATTTTCTCCGTTGTTTCTTTACTCGGAGGAAGTCGACGGTAAAAATTTTTCTCGCATTGTTTAATCCCAAAATATATACGTGACGAGTCTTATGACATTTCCGTGGAATTCACCGAATACGAGTCTTCAGCGCGCGGGGTCTTTGGCCGACAGACGAACGGAGTAATGAAGCTTTCGATAGGATGCATCGGCGGGACACATTGTCTGAAGTATAAAACTATAAAAAGTATAATTATTTTAGAATAAAACGGCGATCGGCCTCAGTTGGACGAGAGGAAACCAGCGGTAAGTAATGAGCGTACTGAGAGCGATTAATTTTCAAAATGTATATATATAGAAAATGTACGAGAAAAACTCACGACGATTCCTAAAAGTCTTAGGAGCTCTGCCGATATATAGTAACGTTAATACGTGATGTTAAAAGTCCCAAAATTTTTTACTATTGAAAAAAGGAAAGCGGTTTAATAGATTATGACGACTCGTGAAAAAGAATATTACACTTATCGAAATTAAACGTCAAGCGAACACATTGTGTCCGTGGGATAAAACGATGGTCCAATTCGGATTGAATGGGGCGCGGGCGGCGGCAGATGTCAAAAGAGTCGATTCTCATAAAAGTGTCATTAGCAGACACAGAGTGGCATCGTCTTATCCGCATCGCAATAAATGTGACAAATGTCAGGAATACATTTTACGTACTGTTCGGATATTATATTATTTTATTGTAAGCCAACTACCGAACAATTACTCAGCTTCGATGGTGAACGGTGTTAGACTGTTTGACTTATAATAATTTGTATTCATTAATAACTGCGTTTATAATATTATTTACGTCATCGTGCAGGCAATACGAATAATCCCCGGTTATAATGTATAATAATCAATAGAGGCATTAATTTTATTATGCAAAAAATGTCTGAAATCACTTTGGCGTAATATTATTCCATCTATATATATATATATATATAAAAGTCGAGCCAAAAGTCGAGTGAGCGATTCGATGCAAATGAACGGTGGCGTTATCGCGATATAATATTATAAAGTTAAAATTTCATTTTGAAAATCAATCAAATCAAGCGGATTGAAAGTGGTGATTTTCCGACTTGCACTCGTAGTTTAGACGTTATTTTTTTTTTGTCTTTCGATACGCGCGCGAGGGAACGAAAAAGAATTTGAATCCATCGCGAGTTTTATATCAATACTATACTATACGGAAATAGAATTATTTCAAATTGTACAATTTGTTTTTATCTCAAATATAAATCCATCCGAAACGAACGAATTGTAAATTCGTTCTTGACTGTATGAAAACAAGGACATAATGAGAAAATCAATCTTAAATAGAATTCACGACGAATATCTCGAATCCGTTTACACGATCGCAATCGCGTTAATTCGGTTGTACGGTTTAATTTTGCCAAAAGTAGTTTTATGTACAAAAACCGTACAGCCGCAGTCTCTCCTAAACGTAACATAACTCGAGTTAGTCTTTAAGGAGAACAATACCCGTTTTGTACGAACATTCGTAACGTAACAGGATTAACAATAAATTGACGTGCCACGTAAACCGATCCAGCAGCCACCGACCAACTATAACGCGACACTTTATTAATTTATTATTATTATTATTATTATTATCATTATAAGGGATCAATGTCAATTATTATTATAATATACTTTTTTACTTTATATTCGGTTCTCGCGTCAAACACTGCTGAAACTTTATTTCTTTTTTTGTACATCGTTTTTCGTTCTGTGCAAAACGTTTGAAAACACGGAGTAGATTCTTGAGGGATGTTTCCCCCAACGATATTGGACAGCGGGCGAGACGGTTGTACGATTCGTGCATGATTCACATTCATCCATGGCGATCGGATGTGTTTATGTTTTTTTAATATATATAAATTGATTCATTTTTTTCTATATATATATATATATATATATATATATATATATATATATATATTTCTTTCTTTTCAAACCGCAAATGATTATTTTTGTTACAAATTTTGTTTGTTTTCTCTTTTTTTTTTTCCTCTCAATCGGTCAATTTCCTTTTGGTCGGAGTTGTACGCCAGCCGGCGCTTTTTTCACGAATAAAAGAAATTAAAAAAAAATAAAAGTCCGGTAATTAATAAAAGAAGAAGAAGAAGAAGAAAAAGAGAAAAGTAAAGTAAATCCTAAATCTCGTTAACCAGCCGAATGGTATTCTACGGATCTACGAGCCGGCTAGAAGCGAGGGCGGCACATGCCGTAATCGTAGTTTTACAAATTATTATTATTATTTTTTTTTTTCGAACATTTTGTAACGAAAATCCGTTGGTTTGCATTCCACTCAACGCGTTTATTATATTTAAAAATAAGTATTAATATTTCGGGATGTGAATGAGACGAAAACGTGAGAATACACGACGCGACAGAACGAGGAACACAATTGCCATTGAAATGTCATTTTGTTTTCTTTAAGATATCGCTGTACAGTGCGTATCGTATTATTATCGTAGTAAATATATATCGATTATTTATTATATTGCATTAAACAGTGTTATTACGTACAGCAGCCGTTTCGTGGTCTGTGTGTGTGTGTCATTTATACAGTCCGATTCATCGGCCGTAATCGCGCTGTACAATACGCCGTAGCGAAAACGAAAAATGAAAAACATTTTGAAATACGTGTAAAAAAAAAAAAATGTTTAAATACGCCCGAAAAACTTTGTATTTCTCTTCGAATTTTTTTATTACGAACACAATTGGCTTTTGTATTGTTTGATATATTTCTTAAAACAACGCTAAACTAAACATTTGTTCTTTGTAAATTTTTACAAAGAAACGAAAATAATAACGGCAAGAATTAAAAATTATATAATATATTTTTATGTATTAATCCGCAGAATTGTAATGAATTTATCGATTTTTCGCAAATTTTTTTTTTTTTTTTTTTACGTCGAAATTCGTACGTAAAACACGCGATAATTAAACAAACATATACGGGAGAATGCGATTTTCAGCAATGGTTTTCGTTTTTTTTTTTATACAAAAAACGAACACATTAAACAATATTATAAATATATATAATTATTTGCATACGCGCGTTACACACACACACACACACACACACAGCAAAATTAGATTTATAATTTATTTCGAAAAAAAAAAATACATAAGTATATGATTTCCCAACGGCGTTCGTAGTGTTGATTTGATTTTTTTCGTTCGTTCATTCCGACGAAATGTTAATTGAATTGAAACGAACAAAAAAAAAAACAAAAAAACGCGAATCAAAAAAAAAAAATATATAGAAAACTGAAATTATTTTTATATATACTCGTATATATATAATAAAAACGCAATCGATTCTCTCTCTCTCGTTACGATTTTACATTAATTTCTAATGGGAATTTAAAACAACACGTGTAAACCGGCTGGTCGGATGCATATAAAACAATATAATACGTGTGTGTGTAGGGGAAATTGTTTGTGCTCGGTGTGATCAATATTGCAAAGTAGTTTGTTCCGTTTAAATGCGACAAAGTTTCGCGTACGGCGTTCCGCCGGCACCGAGGTAGTGTAATGTAATATTCGCGTGGTATATGTGTTTAGAGTTAACCTAATTTTCTTTTCGTTCGTATACTTTTATATACTTTTTTGCCCATATTATTATTTATTTCGCCGTTTTTAGCGTCGCGTACCGCAATAACCGCGGGTCCGAACGATGCCGTACTAAAAAAAAAAAGTGCCTGAAAAAAAAAGTCGTAAACCAATTTGGTGTAAAAAAATGAGATCTAGAAATCCTATGACGTGCTGTAAACGTTTACCGGACGAATCGCGTAAACGATTTTTAAAAAAAAAAAAAAAAAACTCTAAAGCCTTCGGAAATTCGTACGTTTTACGGTATTACGCGCGTGTATTATCGAAAACTCAAAACGTATGAAAAAAATCAATCGAAATCAATTCGTCGTTTGCGCGTATTCATACGTGCGTGCGGACAAAACGTGTAAACGGTTACGATTTTAAGCGTATTGAATATTATTTTAATTTTAAACGCGCGTTATTTTCCCTATCGCGTAGGAGATCAAACGATTCGCGTGGTCCATTGTGTCCATCGCCAATATTTTACCTGTTGAAACCACGAACAACGTATTATACGATAATATAAACCCAAACGAATTCAAAATAATATTCACGAACTTATAACTTATAACACGTCGTTTTCTAAATTTAAAAAAAAAAAAAAATGTTTTTTACCCAGCAATCATGTACGACATTTTTTCAAACGACACTTCAAATTGCAACTGGCCAACAAATATCGAAGAGTATCATTAAATACTCGCGAAAACGATTCTGTCTAAGTAAAGTGTGCGTATATTATAATATTATACGCCGGAATGACGACGAGTGACATGTGTTCATATAAAATTGTGTTTCCTAAAGAGCGTACGCTCGACAACTCGAACTTTTTGTTTTTATTATTAAAAAAACAAAAACCACTTATATTTGGTTAAATAGATAATATTTGTCCAAAGTGTGCCGTACATGACTTATGACAATGCCAATAATAATGTTAAAAAAAAAAGAGTTTGGAGACCACTGTTACAAGGTATACTCTCGAGCGTTTTACCGAAAACCAGAAACGGGGTCTGGAGAATAATAATAATAATAAAAAAATCAATCTGACGAGAATGAAATCCGAACGAAATGAATTCAACGTTTATACGTATGGGATCGGGGGAATCGTCAGATTTTGTCATGCGTTTTAAACCGATAAGCGTTCCTCCAAAATCAAACGTAATATTATTATTTCCAACTGTCCGATGTATTTTATATTTTTCAATATTCCGAAAACTATTTCGGTTACGTTAATGAACGCGGTCAGGTTCGCTCCATGTATTCGAATGTTTTTCGTTATGCCATCATTTATTGTACTTGAGTTTTTTTTTTTTTTTTTGCAAAAAACTATAGCGCGTTGAAATAAATAAAAATCCATAAGCCTCTTAATTCCTGTGCACAAAACGTAGAATTTATATAATATACGGACACAAACAAATCGAAATTAATTTTGGAGACGTGTATACGTTTTTTTTTTTTTTTTTGCTATTCTATTTATTGTACTTTTCTAATACACGTGCGTGTGTTTTTTTTTATAAATTGCCTTCTTATATTAGACACGGGAAGAAATCTCGCACGTCTACAACGGATCGTTTACAAACGGACGAGCCTATAAAATTTTCGTTTCTTTTTCGTACTGCGCACACTTCGAGTTTAAATAAAGTTTCTTAATAAATAATAATAATAATAATAAGTGTATAAATCGCGCAGCTGTCACGGAACGATATTGTTTGAAAACTAGAAATGCGAATTTAAGACCTTTGAATAATAATAATAATAATAATAATACAATGAATGTCGTAAAACAAACTTTGGAATTTCGCTTTACACGCATTTCGCTATTCGTACATACACGCTATTGAAATTCTGAACTCTTCGAAAACAATCAGTTTTCGCTTAAAACCCCCCCCCCCCCGACATTTTGGTACGGAAAAAAGCTGTAGGATAATTTAATACATCTCATCGCCAAAGCGTTTTCGCCAGAAAAAAAAACCTTTGCTACGTCGCGCCTTCGTTTTGTCCGTGTCAATTGCATATATTAATATAATGTACAGCTGCGATTATGTTTTTTGCGACTCTCCGGGCAAACGCGTTTGTCTAATAGCATAATAATAGTGGTGATGCTCATGACTGTTACGGTTCGGCTTGACACAAAATGCAAAACTGGTTATAAATAATACCGCGCTATATCATTAAAGATTTTATTTTTTTTTAAAGGGCATTTGTCCAAGTTTCTAACGTTTTTTTTTTTTTTTTACAAATTATTTAAAAGTAAATTTGTTCGTTATGCAGTCATTTCGAACTTATTTCCAGTAATATGAATATGAAAGTTCATTGAAATATAAACATCGAATTTTGTACAAAAATGCAATGTATGTATTTGATTTTTTGAAAATAATAAACGATTCTCAAACTCAAATTACAGTCGATTTCCGTTTCATACTGAGTTACGCGGTAATTTTCTTTTTTTAAATTAAAAATTATTCGCGTATAACGTTTTTTTTTTTATAATTTGACTGTTTAACTCATAAATTACATAAGGTAAGGGCATTTTTTTTTTTAACGCATTAATAACCGAACGTCAAGTATCAAATTATATATATATATATATATATATATATATATACACACATACACGCTATATTATTATCAAAACATGATTATACGTTTTGCTTTATAGTACTGTTTGCGGAGCTTAGCGAAAAACGAAAGTCTAAAAAAATAAATACTCATTTTTCAAATTATATTATCATATAAATATAACGAACAACACGCGTAGCTGTGAGTTTGGTCGTCGAACGTCAACGCACGTCAAAGCGATGTTATCCGCACATTTTCGTTTGTATAGTGTATTAATATTTTCCTGTCGCGTCAAACAACACAAAATAACAATAAGTCCTGGAAACAACTCGTTTACAATGTATACGTGTATTCGAACGCGTTTTTCCAAAAAAAAATAAAAAAAAAAATACGTTGTATTTAACGAATTTAAAATAAAAAAAAAAAATCGTTTATACACGATTTTGGAAAATTGGAACGGTAAAAATTCGACTTGTATAAATTAAATAAATGATATTGAAGCTGTAACCGTTATGTTAAACGAGAATCCTAAACTAACCGGACAATCGCTTGTTATACACTCTTACAGTCAATTTTCGAATCTATTTGAAATCGTAATGGGGGGGGGGGAAAATCGATTATTACACTTTTTTCTTTTCTTTTGAATTTCGCAAAATATATATTCCGTGACAAATATCCGAACGCGCATTTCATTTACCAAAACATGAAAAAAAAAAAACTCTTGCATTCACTTTGCCCTCAAAATATTTGCCCTTCAATATAAACGAATACTTTACACAGAAAATGGGGGAAAAAAAAAAAATTCGTTGAAATTTATTTTACGAACATGTACGTTATGGAAACGCCGAGAAAAAAAAACATTTATAATATAAATAGGCATTGTATATTTTTTTTCCTCTTTCAAACCGAATCTCTCTCTTTCTCTCTATGTATGTATATAAATTTAAATAATAAAAATGTCCGAGTCTCGTACGTCCGCCGCAATTACGTATATATTGCCCCACTGTGTGTTTTCTCTCATTGTACGTTTCGCTTATTACCATTCGGTTACGCCGCGTTAAACACACACATATTTATACCTCCACCGAGTAAGGCGTAATATTACGTACGCGTATATATTATTTTGTTTATAGTGTGTAGAAATTGAATAACAATTATTATTATTATTATGTACGGACGGATAGAAGTCGGAAACGTTTTAAATTATTACTATTCGTGCCCACGACGTTCGGGGAACGAAAATCTATTATACGAAATTATTAAATTGTTACGACGGAAACATATAAATTGTGTAATAACGCGCGTGCGGCGCTAAAGTGGTGAAGGCGAAATAAAATGATTTAAATACGAAAAACGAGAAACAAAAAAAACACTAAAATACCTTATGACACGTATACGAATCTTTTTTTATTCGAAATTCTCTTTATTGTAAAACCGTTTGTAGATGTTTTTTTGTTTTTTTTTTTTAAATATAATATTCCAATCGTACATACACAAAAGTTTTCCTCTACACGCGGCATTTATTTGATAAAGAAAAAAAAAAATAGAAACGAGTTGAAATTCACGCGAGAAAATCGGTTCACGCGCGCGTATACCAAAAAACTATCGTTCCGAGTAAACGTTTCTCCATTACCAGTAGTGCTTTAAGAACAAATGAGCAATTGAGTAACAAACCTAACAGAAAAATATAAAAACCTATAGTTTCATTCACATTTAAAACTCCCCTCCTCTCCCATTGCATAATTCTGGCTACGCCACTGTCCATTACAATATTTTTCGTTTAAATCCCTTAACGATTCTCTATCGAGTGTCGAGTGTTATGCAATAATTGAGGATTTTCAATATTACGCCGTTTCGGGGAATCTGCATTAACGCGTAATACTTAATTTTTTTCTCGTTGTGTACATAACAACGCTCACAACAAATTTTTCTCGTTTTTATCGCCAAGTTTCGACAAATTGTGTTTTCTTCAAAAAATCCAAAAACCTGTTTAAATATATCGTATTTAATATCTTATGATTTATTACGTGTTACTACAATATAGTTAAAAAGCGTTTTTTTTTTTTCAATACAGTACGGCTTTAAAATATAATCGCATTAAATTATTGTACAACTACAGCGGTGGTGCGTTCGGGTTGGTTTTTGGCGAAAATTCAACCAGAGCGTTTAGAAACCGAATAAAAAAAAAAAATGTTTACGGTTTGGAATTATTCGAAGTGTAAACCTAAACTACAGTGCTACAGAAATTTCGGATTTTTCAAATTGTCTCGAAACACATTGAGTTTGAATTTTATCTGATTAGAGGGTTGGTCTGTCTTTTTTATTAACGATCTAAATGCTTTGTCGGTGTTGTCATATACATTTATGCTCATTGTTCTTCTCTTCGTGTGATAAGAAGTGTGAGTCGTTGATCGTGTAGATGTCTTCGAAATACGATTTTCGTGGACTGATCTCTTTCCCGGCACTCTTCCTCCTATCGTGTTGGCGATGAAGCCGTTGTTGCGTCTCAGCAGATGGCTCAAACGTTTTACTTACGATCGGCTGAATATAAGAGTTTACATTTTTCTCCGATAAATCGCGTTTTCAGTTTTCCTCTGATTCGTTATCGTCTCATACGCCTCTCCGTCCACGTTGAACGTTCCAGATGTATGTTTTTTTTTACGGATTTCTTCCTGTTTGAGAATAGCTGTCTGTCTGTATTTTTTTTTTCTATTGACTGTAACGTTCAATCGGCTGAAACCCGTTAAAAACGAGGCGAAAAAAATCTCTTTGCACGCGCGTGGAATACGGTTTCGTCGACGAAGACACGCCGCGGGTATAACACATATTATTTCGCGTACGTTTACAACGACGGGACAAAGCCAATAGTCCCAGGGCTCCCCGGATGTATAATATAATAGTGAGCCGCAGGCATAGGCGCCCGCAGAAACATTTCTAGGGGGGGGGCAATCGTTCAACATATAATATATATACATTGGTTAGGTATAATAAATTTCAATTTAAAATCGAAATATACTAATATTATTATATTATATAATACAATATTACCAAAATGCCAGGGAGGGCAAATGGCCCATCTTGCCCCCCCCCTTGCGGGCGCCTATGCATGCAATGACAATCAGCGTAAAAAAATGATTTGGAATAATTAGAAAAAATTAATGATGAAATGTCGAAAATTTTTACAAACTAGATTTACCAATATTTAAACATCAAAAATTACAAAGAATTAATTAAATTCTTTATTTCATACGTAAAATAACGTAACATCTGTTTAGAACTTGTGGGATCTCTGTTTATCCGATGTGCATATGGAAACATCATTTGTTGATGATCTTGGAGTTTGATTACGGCACGTTGAATCGTCTTTTTCATGGTTAGGTGGTTGTTTAAAGGTATAAAATCCCCATTTCTAATACGATCTAAAATAAAAGTCATAAATAAATATTTACGTTTTAAACAATTGTGAAAGTTGATTTATTTTTTCAATTTTAAAACTCAAGTAATTATAACGTTAACAATAAAGTAAGCGAAGATAATTGTATGTTCGCTGAATTACTTTTAAATTCGTATTATAAAAATGTGTAAACACCCGAGTCTTAAAAAATAATTATTCTGCAGAATTTTCGATGATTATATTTTTATAAGCAAAGATATTAATCTAAAAACAAAAATATTAAATGGTTTTTTTTTTTAAACTTGCCTCATCCAATTCGTCATACCAATCCATAACATAACAGTTATGAGGAGTTGACACTTCTCCTTCCTTTTCTTCTTGGATTTGTATTATTACATTGTCGTAATGACTGTTTTTTATAATGTTCGAGTCTGGCGGTGAATGTCCATTATTAATATCACTGAAATACAAATATTGTTAATAAAACACATTAACAACTATTTGTACAAGTTGTTTTGTAACTAATTTTCCTTAATAGTTCATTGATCCGCGAATATGTAATTAGATTTTAATAGATTACACCGTTATTACTGATAAAGTAAAAAAACGAAAAAGATGAATTGAGAGATCGATTAACTAAATAATAAAGCGTATTAAATTATTCATTAAATACAAATACTTTTGCATTAACAATACACATTTTCGAGAACATTTTTTCACTTTCAATTAACCTTTTAACTGTACTTACGAAGTTTCGTCGATCACAACGTTACCACTTGCAGATTTACTATTATCATCATCATCATTATTATTGTGTTCTATATGAAAAAAAAAAATTATAATACCTGGAATAATAATGAATTAGGAGTAATTTTCATCTAAATTCTATTCAGTACTTAGAAGAACTTGAGGCGGTATAGGTATTATCATGTTCAACGACAGGCTCTTCTTCATAAGGATGTTTCGTACAGAATGGTTTTCCGTGATATCTTTCGAGTCATTTTCAAAATTGTCCTAAAATGCCAGACATCAAAACGTTGCGGTTGGTTATTTAATACTTAAAGGATTGTGAAATTTGAAAAGTAGTATTAATGCATATATTACCTTATACTCTTTGCTTTGATTATTGTACGCGGCCTGAGTATAATGCGGTCCTCTAACATACTAAAATATAAAACAAATATACATTATATATTACAAAAAGCTTGAAAGTATTTATCAAATAATTATTGAAATACATAAAATGTCAAGGGCGCATGCACGGTTAAAATTCAAATGGTGGGGGTGACAGCCTTAATTTATATACTTTGTTCAATCGAGAAATTACGTTAAAACATAAACATATAATAACAATTTCATTCAAAAATGAATGGTTCTAGAGTCACTGCAAGTATCTACCGGTTACCAGTAATGGACTTTGCGATATTGGGATGTTGGATTCAGATATATTTATTTTTTAACTTGTAGAGAAGTTAGGAAGATGTCCCTCTGTTTGCGCTCTTGAATACGCGTACAAAAACAATTACATTTTATTCGTTATATGAGCCTTCAGCGAAGTTTCAGTAACAATAATGATAATAATGATCATATATTATTTTTAATAGATTCCACTTATAATAAAATATAAATAAAATACGATTGATAATAATGAACAGTTATTAATGTAAAGCTTACACGTTGATTGTTTCTAATATTTATATCGTCAGCTTCATGTTGACGTTTACATTTTTTGGTTCTCAGTGTGTCATTTATCATATTATAATCAGCCTTTCTTTTTAGATTTTTTCTTTGAAAGCAATAACATTTAGGTTCGTCTTTGTTGGTATCATTAAAAGGCTTGCTTTTCCGAACATGCCACAAATTTTGACAATTTTCTTGTGGTTTGCGTCGGTTCTTGTAAAACATTATTCCATATGGGTTTCGGTCATTTTGTAGTGATATACATTGTTCTACACGTTGATTGTTTCTAATGTTTTTATCATCAGCTTCATGTTCACGTCTACATTTCTTGGCGCTCGGTGTGTCATTTATCATATCATAATCAGTCTTTCTTTTTAGATATATTCTTTGAACCCAGTAGCTTCTAGGTCCGTCTTTGTCGAAAGCATTTTTTAATGGGTTTTGGTCGTTTTGTTGTGATATACATTGTTCGTTATAGATCTTTTTATGTATCAGATTTAACAAAAAAAAAAAATATTTGTGTATAAATAATAAGAATTTTTACAATATATTTTATTGCTAATTAATCATTTACTCTTTCCCGTTGATATTTAAGAGCTCTTACTTTATTATTGTCACCGAAACAGTTGTATTTATTAACATTATTTTCTTCATTTTGTCTATACAATTCTACCATATATTTCTCGTCTTTGTCGTCACGGATCTTTCCTTCTAGATTGTCTTCCACTGCATTTTTACAACTATTATCATTAATGAGACGATTAATAATTACATTTTTAATTAACTAAAATTTTAACATTTGTTTTATAACAATTACTTTTAATCGGAAATTAGGTATACACCAGTATCATGAATACATTTTAACAAAGTATATTACTTTATAATTGAAGAAAAAAAAAATAATGGATCTATAAATTGATATCGCATGACAATATAATAATTGAAATACAAAAATACGAAAATATTTATGTTATTATCTATTTTACAGTATATTATTACGGGAATAATTTTTAAATTGTTATTGTATACACAATATAATATTATTATTACAATATCGCTTTAATGGTTTTAATATATTTACTTACAATTCTTTAAAAATTCCATTATTTTCTACGATTTTAATGATACAAATTAACAAAATGTTTAATTAACCACTAACTATCAAAACTGTTAATTGAAAAGTGTATCTAAAAAAGTGTATCTAATTAAATGAATGAATATTATTGTTAATAACTATATACTTACTCCATTACAATATTCTTCATTATCGTTTTGTCGTTATATTCGTGCTTTTCAGACGTTTATGGTTTTATGACGTTGAGAGAGCGAATTTCGGAAATATTAAACACAAATTCACAATGTTTCGATCGACGATATTATTTAATGATTTTCTATGGCAACGTATACTTAACGATTGTGTGTAGCCAATATTCATTAAATGGTTTAACATGATTTTGATACATTTAAATAAACATATGTAATATGTGATATATTACAGTGTAATATGTTTTATTATTATTCAAGCATACGTAAAAAAATGGTGGTAATGTAATATAAATATTCAAATCATGTTTAAACGGAATAAAAAAATTTATAAAATAAAATTGTATTTATAATTTCTTACATTTTTTTTATGTCAAATATTTAATGCTATTGTTAATACTTAAATAATGGAATTTTCTTCCGCAAAAGAAAACATTATTATTATTATTATTATTATTATTATTACACGAATAATATTATTATAATGCGTGATATAGCTATGTTCTCATACAAAAATTATAAACACCGATTTCGACCGCGGTATATAATTAGATAAATATAATAATATACGAGTGTATAAGTAAAATGTTCATTTATGTTTACAATTATTAATATTCAGTCGTTAAAGAAAAAAAACTGACGTTAGATACTTCAAGTAATGCATTGCATGTTATACTTGTATACGTATACGTTTATTCCTTACAAATTATTATTGAAAAGAAATATATAAACAGGCGGAAAAAGTATACGTATATAGTTTTTCTAATTATTGAACACAATATGTTCGTGTATTTTTTTTAGCCCTTAAAATCATAAACCATTAGAATAAATTGTAACTCTAATTATTATTATTATTATACAATATGCGAATAAATTTTTAGTTATAACTCGATTGCATAGTCGTTTAATTCTTGTAAATGTAAATAAATAAGGATCGATTAATTGTCATATATAAATCGAGAGACTTATTCATTAAGGCTGCCGCAGTTGCAGTTTTTTTTTTTTTTGACGTAATACATTATGTCTGAAGTATATTTTACGTGTTTTATTTATGGATTTTTCACAACAGCCGCATATACCGTACGAATTTTCCGCAGAACACAATTTCATTTATTGTTTGCTTATTTTTAATTGCTTGGAGAGTGTAACCGTGATTTTGTTTTATTAAATATTTACTTGGGAGTATACGGCGTATATACCCTTGGGCATAGGCGCCCGCAGAAACATTACTAAGGGGGGGGCAATCGTTCAACATATAATATATATACATTGGTTAGGTATAATAAATTTCAATTTAAAATCGAAATATACTAATATTATTATATTAAATAATACAATATTACCAAAATGCCAGGGGGGGCAAATGCCCCATCTTGCCCCCCCTTGCGGGCGCCTATTGACAATATTGCCTATAGCAATCGCGTCAAAGGTCCCCCGATGGTAGATTACACGGTATCGTAGAGATGCGATGGACTGAAGAGATTTTCGAAAATCACTAGGTTTTTCATTGCCACGAGACCGCGCACGCATCCCCGTTCGATATTAGCGTTACGGGGACGACTCGTATTTTTTTCAAAATATTCTCAGCGTTTTATTTCGTACGTATCGATTTAGCTCATCGACGATTTATAGTGATCGTTCCACGGTCACATCGGTCGTCCCGTTTAGCCACTTCGTTTAGGCTCCGCGGCGTGTACAAATAAATCTTTAAATTTTTATAATAAATAAATCAAATCGCACACGAATCATAATATATCTACGAATTTAATCCGCAGGTTTTTCACACCAGTTCGAAGCTTGTGTGTGTGTGTGTGTTTCATTTTTTGTGGTGTTTTTTTTTTAAACCGTTTTACACACACACACATTGTACACTTGGACATCTGGGATCTGTGTCTGATTCGGGACTTTTCGTCGCGATCCAATTGAAATGCGCGAATTCGTAAAAATTACGATAAAAAGATTTGAAATTTCAGCCGTTTATAGTGCCGACCCTAGAGCGCCGTATAATTCGTTCTGAAATATCGTTTTTCTTCTTCTTTACCATACGAAATCATTACAGTATGTTTGACGGCCGCGCGACCTCGAGCTATACGCCTGTCTTGTAGTAGGATTTTCGATGACGTTTCGTTTTTTTCTTTTCTCGTTTTGAAACTGTAACAATCGAATGGAATCGCCTTGAACGTAATATTACGCAGTGTTGTGAAAGCGTACGAAACGTTTAGAACGATGATAATAATAAGAAACAAAAAAGCGCCTTTTTTGCGCCGAGAGACTCGGAAGGGGGGGGGAGACACTACTGATTTTGTATTTCTCATCCAAAACGATTCCCCGACGTCCTCGACACGCTCGGGGCCCGCACTACGACGAAAACGGCATTAAATGGTGTCCTTCTAAAACGTCCGTTCCAAAACATCGAGTGAGTAAAATGACGACGGACTAACCGGCTGTTGCTGCGTACGACTGTTACAGTTTCGTGTTTTGTAGCTGTTTCGTAGCCGATTGAAAATAATTAATAATTATTATTAAAAAATAATAACACGATATTTCCGACGAATAATAATAATAATAATAATAATAAAAAAAAAAACGATTATTTTCTGTTCGTCAGTGCGCGGCCGACGGTTTTCGGACAAAACTCGATTTGTATAATGTCGAATCTCCTCTACCTCGGAACCACACGTTGTATCGTAAATTTAAAACAAAAAAATCCGCTAATAATCAATTGTCGAAGACGTTTAAAATAAAAAATAAAGCGGAAAAGTCTTCCTGTAGTAAAATTTACGACCGATTTTCAAATCTGTTTTTTTTTTTCAGAATCTTTAACGCATCGCTATTAGGTCGATTAGTACCGATTGGTACCTAACGAAACGTTTGTTTACGTTACGATTCGCGTGCGTGCTTGACGAAGAGACTAGTCCAATTCCTTTTAATGGAGAAATCAATATTTTTTTCTTCGACCATCGTCGGTGGAACACTACATATCGAAAAAATGTTCGGTATTTTATATTTAAAAAAAATCCTATTGCATTCTTCTATAACAATAGTTTAGGTTTTTGATTTTAATAATTCAAAACCGTAAATACATTTTTATTCGGTTTCTAAACGCTCCTGTTGAATTCCCACCAAAGAAAAACCGATCTCACTACGAAAATTGTATAATGACGAGATATAAGGCGATTAATATATTATAAAACCGTATTATATTAGAAGCAAAAGAGAGAAAAAAAACGCTCTTAACGATATTGTCTATCAACACGTAACATATTATATTTAGACAGGTTTTTGTATTTGAAGAAAACGCAATTTTTCAAAAATCGTCGAAAAAAACAAGAAAAATTATTGTAAGCGTTATTATTGCATACGAGAAAAGAGTTATAAAGTATTACTCGTTTAATGTAGATTTCCCAAAATTGAACTAATCGTTTTATCAAAACGCAATGATTTTGTTTTCGAATTTATATATATGTATTAATAACAAAACTCTTAAACTGTTTTGTCCAAGTATTCACTGGATCGAACACCCCGCGGCTCGCTATCTTTTCGCATTTAGACTTGGAAAAAATTTCGAAAACGAGAATAATACGCAATATCATTTGAGTATATATTTTATGGTCGCGGTCGTGAATGGGATTTCTCGATAGACGAAAAATATATTATATATCATCCCGGGGCGGGCTCGGGTTATTATCGTTCGAAATATCACACTTTTTTCGACGACCGATATATTATTATTATTATTTAATGTAATATATATATATTGAATTTAATCCGTTATATACTGACGTATATATTATATGGATTTTCGTCGACCTCGTCGTTCGTCGGCAAGCAAGTGATGCGTACGACCCGGGCGCGAATTGATTACGCACGAAAACGAATCCGACCGAATAAGGTGCGTATGATAATAATAATAATAATAATAATAATAATAATAATAATAATAATAATAATAATAATAATAATAATAATAATATAAATAAGGCGCAGCAGTGACGGCAATACATCAACGGCACGCAGCACCCAGCAGCATCTGCGTCTTATACGTATATATCCACATTTATTATAACACGAATATAAATAATCGTAATACACGCCCAAAAATACGCAAAACGAATGAAAGAAAGAACGAAAAACGTAATAGTTTTCTAGTAAAACGATAAAATATTTTATTTGTGATACATTTGTTATACATGGAGTGTATCAGTAGCGTAATTATATAGAGTGAGGAGAGGGTGATTTCTTTTTACATAAGAACAATATTAACATAGAATTTTTTTTAAAGAGTAAATTATTGTGTTCATTTAAATAAGATAATAAATATAAAAAAAAAAAAAAAACAATTTTTTGTTCATATTTCAGATCTATTCGTATTCTGGGCTTCAGAAACATTTCGTCGTTGAATATAATATATAATATGTATCGATGATACGAGTACTTTTTCGACAATCGTCCCAGCGTTGACCTGATAGATTTATTATGTGAATGCGTAACACTTACATGGATCAATATACCAATATTTTTGATCAAATTTGTTTTTGCAGTGCTATAAGCGCGATTTTGATCGCACAAATTCAGAAACATTTATATAAATATTTTCTTTTTCCCAAAAAATTCCAACCCACTAACTAAAAACAAAAAAAAAAACAAAAGAAGGCACGATTAAGCCACTGTGGAGTGTCCTTAATTCTCCTACCATTACGTACGGATTCATATCGAGAATTCCACTGGGACGACATTCACGGAGAATCGAAAACATTGTCTGAATAAACGTCAATGCCATCTGCAGGTTCAGGTGGAGCGTATGACTGGACGTTTTCAATAGCGTTCAATCGAATATTGTTTTAATATTTATTTTCCAACGAGTATTTAATTGTATTTATTTCTATTGCGGCGTACGGTTGACGCGCGTGACGTTTTTTTTTTTTAATTTTGTTCATTTTACACGCAAAAAATTTTTCGATTTGACATATTATGCGAGTATTTTACACGCTCCGTCGTAACGAGCGAATGTCGACGTTATTCCGTGACGGCGTTTCTATCGACAAATTTCGTTTTAAAAATTTAGGCATTAAACAACGATACACGCGCGTTTTAACGTACTGTTTGCGTATTAATCGTGTGTTAATTCAGGAACACAGAACAGAGCGTTATATCGTTGATTTTTGTGAATCATTCGCCGCGGGGGACGGGATTATAATAAATGATTTGAACGTGTCGTTTCTGACTATACGCATAAGTTTCGAGACGTAACGTGTACAAGTAGAGAAATAATGCGCAAATACAAATATTCGCCTAGAAATAATAAAATATTGCGGGAATTTAAATAAATTTATACACTCGACACGAAACTGCTGGGGGAAAAGAAAAAAAAAAAGACCAAAATACGGCGGAAAATTCATTTTTTTATTTTCGTACACCACCCGCACAGGAGAAGAACGTATTAAAAATGTCGATTTTTCTCTTGCGGCATAAATAATACGTAATCGATGCCATATTTATATCATTTTTTTGGCGATTATTTTCGGCGAAACGCCGTCATGACGATAATAATTAAATTCGATTACTATTTACATTTGTTTTCGAACGAAAATTCGATGGTACACTCGTATTTTAATTAAACCGTTTTATTGGTGGGGGGGGGTAGGGGAGGAGTAATTTTGATTTTATTCGTTTTCGTGTAATCGAATTGGCCGGTTTCGTTGTAAATATGTTCTATATAATATATACAATAAAGTGTAATATTATTGAAGATGGATTGAAATGTGTCAAAAAAAAAAAAAACCCCACGCAGTTTTTCGATAATTTAAAAATTCCGATCGAATTAAAAAAAGAAAATCAATTAATTTAAAATAAATAAATTAATAAAGTAATTCATTGAAGATTTACGCTACGTTTCGAAACACTTTTATTGATTAAATCGCGTAGGTATATATTATTATTCTGTTAATTATTTTCACGGGATTTTTATTGGAAAACGAATATAGTCACGAACAAGTCACCAATACACAGTTGTGTACGGCTTTTACCATATTGGTATGAGAGAGAGAGAGAGTGATTAAGTGAGTGTTCTCTCTTCGAGCATTATAGAATACAATACGCCATGGCCAGTCCGTGTTCTCGTTATCCCTGTTAGAAGGCTGCAGAATAGCATTTTATAGCACGTTAATAGCACGTTACCCGAATAGCATTTTAGGCGCAGACGCCGTTTTAAATCATCAATAAATGATGATTGAAAGTACGATGCGAATCTGGTTCGTAGCACAGTGTTTTTGATTAAAATGAATAACGAATTTTTACACGGGTCTACCGTGCGTTGAAATGTTATTTTCGATTCGAACACAGTAGTACTGTTCAAAATAGGCACACGAATCAGTGTGCGTTTACAGTACAATTGTTAGTAAGGTAAATATCGACATGTGAGTTATGTTATTGTAATGCTCCGTTTTCATAGCACTCCACCGCTTCGGACATCGTGTATAAGGCTGGAATAAGTGCTCGACCGAGGATCAGCGGATATGGTAATGCGCTGATCATCGGTCGTGGTCGAGCGTTTAGTGCTTAGCCGACGGTAAACTCGGTCGGTCAAGAAAACGTGAAAAATGTGAATAAACCAGTGAAAGTTAATAAAATAGTTAAAATTGTAATATAAACGAATATACAACGTGGAAAGATGAATTATTACGTTGATTTTATTTCATTGAAGTACGCAAAATTATATTATTATTATTATTATTAATAATAATTAATAATAAATATAGCAAACGGGCTCACGATTATTCGTTCGGTCAGCGTCAACTTACAACCCGCGCATACCGACATAGTACGCGGTCAGTCGACCGCAATAAAACTGGAAGAGAAAGCAATCACCAGATAGCGGTACGACACATCATAACAAGAGGGGATAACTACGCAGACGTATAAATAGCGGTCGGCAACCAGCGGACCACTCACTCTTGCCACGGCTGGCAAACACATCGTGTGTGTGTGTTCACGTTGACGTGGTTTTCATCCTTATTTTATGATGTCTGTTTTTATTCTTCGATGTGGATATTTCATTGGCACGGTTAATTGACTTCATTTTCACCCCCCTCCCCCACCACTTGAACATCATGTATAATCGCCATTGCACTGAAGTGAACGTAGTGTTCAAATATTTCGTCTGAACCGTTCGATTTCCGTCGGTGCGATCATCACACATTTTCGGCGTGGTTCACTGTCGGAAGCACCGACTTAAAACTATAAAACATTTTTTTTTTTTAAATATTGTTTTTAAATTTGAACCGAAACATTTAAGTTGAACTCCAACGGTTCTCGGTTAACGGTAAATAAACCGCGTGCAAACTGTTGAACTGTCACGATTGTTATAGACTGACATTGAACGACACCAAGTATACACTACACTGTATATATATATATATTTTTTTTTTTTTAATAGACGCGCGATTAGGTTTTTTATTATCAGATTTTTTTTTTTCATTTTTTTTTCGAAATTCGCCATTATAAACTTAATATTACCCCGTCGTAGAGTTCTTCCGATGGATTGGTTATTTTCACTAAAAGAAGAAAACGCGTACCGCACACTTTTGCGTTAATCATTTCGTTTATATTCGGCCACGAGTTTTTGGTAAGAAACTGTGCGCAGGACAAAAATAAAGCGCGGTTTAACGTATAAATTGGCACTTTTATCTTATGAATAATTGCTCTCCGTTATGCATTCTTCGTGCGTTGAACGTGAATATAATAAAAAGCTCTGTAGACAAAAAAAAAAAAAAAAATAAATAAAAGTAAAATACCAGAGAGAGGTCGTCGCGAAAAAAGTGTTTAAAAACAAACTTTTCCGGACAGGCGAAAAAATTTTTTCGCCCCTACAATTAATTACAATAATTATTTACGAAGACGATTCGAGTAATATTATTTTATTATTTTTTTTTTTGTTTTTTTCGGCTTCGCGAACAATTTCAAAACCGAATTTATAAAATACGCCTTACTCATCGGGGTGCACGCCTCGTTATTTATTTACGTTATAAATACGGTTTTTTTTTTTGGAAAATATTAAAATAATAAAGTGTTTTATAAGTATAGATAAAAGCACACTGAATTCGCACATGTAAGACATAAGTCATCGGAGAATACCGGGTTTTACATTTTGCACTTTTTCATTAAAATCCATAACGTCTGAACGATAGTGTACATATTTTGTACTTACTTCTTCGAGTATAATAACAATATCGTGTACTTTTTTTTTATCCGAGAAGCGCGATGAAATAAGATCATATTTGGATAATATTAATTTTTAATAAAGTATCTTAGCGTTGGTAAAAGCTATGCATAGTGACAATCGGTTCGTAAAGAAAAGAACGCCCCGAAAGTGAGGATTTGTGGTGTAACTCGTTACAAGTTTTTACGATATTATCGTCCTAAACAAAATATTTTATTTAATTGTAAATAATATATATCGTATTTGAATTGTTATAATAATTAAAGCGAATATTTATCATTTTTTCGTTATAAATTATAAATTATTCATTGGATACCATTTATATATATATATTGTTGTCGAGCGTGTTTTATACGTTATATTTTTTATACTGTAACGACAAAATCGAAATTAGTATTCCGACAAATCGAATAAATCGAATAGCTGCGATGATTTGCTCTAACGAGACAATAGTTCAGGCGTTGGCAACTGAAACTAATTAAGTATAGATACTTATAAATAAAAATAATAATAATAATGATAATAATAAAAAATGAAATAAAAAAAAAAAACAATTCCTTTTTGAACTAGTTAATCATCACATTTGACTAGCTAAATACAATATTAAATTATACAGGTCTTTATTATTCTAGAACGCCCTAAATGAGTCCAAATAAGCATTGACATGTATAAGACGTTTTTGCGGTATAACCGCAGTATAAACTGCTGTACGCTCTTACAATTATTTTAATAACTATTTCTATATTTTTTTGACAAAATTCGAATCTATGAATTCTCTGTTTATCGATTTCAAGACGTATACATTATTTATGATATACATAATACATATCATGATTACATAATACATACCATGATTCATATAGAGCAAATAGCGATGGATGTGGATTCTGAACAAACTAAACCATCTTAACAAATAAGTGTAAGTAAAAAAACAACTGTCACGATCATGAAAAACCGATTAATCAATTTTATGTATGCATAAACAATTATTTGTTTCTCGACGCGCATTAATTCTTATAAAAACTATAACGCGCATA
The DNA here is from genome assembly GCA_032441825.1 of Chaetogeoica ovagalla. Taxonomy (NCBI): domain Eukaryota; kingdom Metazoa; phylum Arthropoda; class Insecta; order Hemiptera; family Aphididae; genus Chaetogeoica; species Chaetogeoica ovagalla. The sequence goes on from CM063736.1 coordinate 10,056,922, forward strand.
CCGTGTCAAACAGTATAGCATCAGCGTTGTCCAATAATTTTTGCAGGAAAAAAGTTGTAAGAAAAAATTTATAATACGAAAATGATTAATTTTAAAACACAATTTATCATCTCGGCCCTTATATTGTTTTCCATTCACCGCTGTGTATTTGGAAGTTCATATAGTAAGTGATTAAATTCTATAATCTTTTCACAACAACATTGTAATACTTAATAATTACTATTATATTACAATATGTTAAAATTTAATTATTTTTCTATATTTCAATAATGATAAGGTTGAACTAACAACGGCAATATGTTGTTCGAGTAAAAAAGAACAGAAATAATATTGATATTTTGGGTTTGAATCTCCGTATTCACAGCTGCGTTGTAATTATGAAAATTTATTCGCTTATAATATGTGTGTACAATGAGAAAGGTCATAGTTTAAGAGTATACGGTTTAAATAATTGGTAACTGTATTAAAAATGCGATTCTCGTCACATCATTAGCGAAATATTAAATGCTACCTAAAATAATTTTGAAAAATGTGTTTTTAATTAATAAATCTAATGTATTTCATGCTAAAGAGAAATGCGTTGGTAAGTGTCATTATTTCATATCAGTTTTTTGCTTAAAAGTACAGTGGTTAACGTGAGAATATCAGAGACACGTCTTAAAATGACAAGAGTATAAGACTTTAATGTGTAAATGTATTTCAAAACTTAAATCACGCGAACAAATTAAAAATATTATTTCTCGAATATATCTCTATGTATACCTAATAATTAATTCAACTCCGTGTGTTCATTATTTCATTCGTTATAATAATTTATATTTTAATATATTAATATTCAAATTGTTTATGTGACTTTTGCGCGTAGCTGACTTAAAAAAAATGTGTGATGGTAAGTGTTTTGTAACAAGAATCTGATTGTAAAAATATTATATGTAACCTTGTTATTCACATTTTATTAGGTAGACTTACGCCTAATGCATGCTTTACACATATGTACTCCAATCTGTGTAAGTAAAACGTTCATGTTTAAAAAATGATAAAAATTACTACAAAACTGAGTTAGTAAATTAAATGAATTAAAAAAAAATGGTATGTATTGAATAAGGAATATCAATCAGTATTAAAAGTAAATTGTTAACAAACAAAATTTTCCGCTAATTATGTTTAATGTCAATTTTAAGCTTATTTATTTATAATTTATAAAATCGAAAAAAATGTATTACACATTTTTTTTTTAAATATATAAAATTAAAAATGAGTATGGGGCCGCAGAGACGGTGAATGTTGTTGAAGTGAATGACTTAGATAAAATGTTAGGTGTTTATTATCAAATACGAAAGCAATAATAAATCATTGCGCTTTATATTTAAAATAATTCTGAATGGAAGATCGTTGTAATATTATTTATTATTAAAATATAAAATTGAAACTGGACAAAATCGTTTATTGTCGTTTTTAACAAAACATTTTGGTAATATTTCGGATCTCGTTTAAGAAATATCTTGTGAATCGAAAGATGATATCCTTAAGTTAATACCTTAGTAAAACCGTTAACGGGAAATTAGGTACGAGTGTAATTATCAGAGCACTCCTCTTAATCGAAATGTTTTGCACAGACAAAATATAATAAAAATCATTGTATAACAATAAAATTTATCACATTTAATTTTGTTATTACGTAGTTTTCTCCATACATACAACTGAAATATTCGATTGATTTTTTAGTATACGCAGATGTTACGAAGAATAGTAAGTTATTTCGGAGAGGATATATTGATTGAATGACATTTATTTAGAAACATTAAAGAAACATAAATTTTGCAATTAAAACAGTGTTCAAATAACATGTAATCTTTAAATTTATTTATTTATTCGTATGACAATAATTATTATTAACAGCCAACGGCTCTATTCCCGCGGCTTCAAATTAAAAGAAAAAAAAAACGGGTTTATTTCGCAATTCTTTAATAAGACTTCGGCCGTTATGCGATTAATTTAATTTAATTTCTTGCAAATGTATTTTCTCATGACGGTTTAATAGTATTCAAAATTTTAATGCCCTAATATCCATATATTCAAGTGTTTTTTTCACCTTGTACGTTATTGCTTATTGGTTTGAAATGAACAGGGAAACAAAATCATTTAAGGAATCAGAATTAAAACAAAAACTTCGATATGAAATTCGTCTTAGTCAAATGCTTTAAGTTAGATTAGAAATAAATTACAAATCGGGTAGATTTGCTTGCATAAAAATTGATGTGCAAAATGTTTATTATAATTTTTTTTTTTTGTTTTTTTTTTTAGGAAATAAAAAAGCCTACTTTGACCATCTCGTAGAAAACGCTGATACATGTATAAAAACACATAAATACTATTTACACAAATTTGTTTATTTGTAATGCAATTCGTTAATTTCAATAATATTTGCATTAAAAACAATCAAATAATGTTTAAAAATTATGAATTAGTTCTAAATTATAGAAATACATATTTATATATTAAGAAAAAATATTGAATCCAATGGTTCTTGATATTTTAGAGGACGCGTTACATGAACTGGATTTTTTATAACAGTAGTTTGCATAATCTAAGACCGGTCGTTGGTTTCCGGTTACAGAATATCTCATTTGACATTTGTATAGTTTATTAGATATTTTTCTGTAATTTTCAGATGTACAAATAAAAGAGAACAAAAATTTCTAGAAAAATATTCGTTCATATTAAGAATTCAAAGTGTAATAAATAAAGGGATTTATAATATTTAAATGATTTTTTAAAATAAACTCCCAGCGTTATTCGAAAAAGTTCAGTGAATACAATGATTTATTATTTCTTTCATAATTAAATTGAAAAATCTCCGTCTTTATTTAGTCATTTGAGCCGATGTCAGAACACACACACACAGAGTTTATTTGTACTGTTATTTAATAATGATTTTTATATTGTATTTAGATAAAATCCAAGATATAGACGAGTTTTGTACAGAAAGTATGTCCTATGTGTAAAAGAAATTCGTTTGCCGTTCATTGAATATTGTGATTTGACAGTAACAATTTAAATTTCACATAGTTATGGAATTGTTAATTAGTTATTGACGGACACTATTCATCGTACTTTATTTATTTGAATACTGTTTTACATTTTTTTTCTTTTTTTTTTTACAGTAATTGACGTAAATGATGAAAGTAAGAAGAACATATTATTAAAGCTCAATATTTTTAAATACAATGCATTTTTTAAAACTTTTTTTTTTGGTGTTTCGATTATTATTTATAACTAATTTAACTTTTGTATTGTTGTCACGATATCGAGTACACACCCACGAGTATTTATAAATTTGTAATAATAATAATATTTATAAAAAAGAACTTTTAATATAATATACGAGACCGGTTCAAAAAGTACCAGGAGAGAAAATATGTGATAACGACTAATCTATACGCGATAACGTTTTAAATTATAAATAAATATACCCACATACTAGTTAACATTTTAAACAATATCCGAAGCCGCTATCCAATCTCGGCTTAATATTTACACGTGATTAAATCGAGACAATTTATTTCGTTTGCCGTTTTCGACATGTCCGAAATTAATCAACAACGTGTGTGCTGTTTCGTTTGGAACTTGGTAAAAACGTAACGGTTAAAACTGCTTTTGAAGACGATTTATTAAGTCGTTCCGTAACTTTGGAGTTGTTTAAACACGTTTCAACGATTGTACATGTGTATATGAATGTATAAAATTAAAAATCTTAAACACAATTAATATAGAAATTAAATACGAAATTATATTACACACCGATGATAATAATAATAATAATAATTAGTAGCGGTTTGTTATATAGAATGAATTTGAGTGGATTTTCGTTCCACGGCATTATGCGTCGCCTGATCATTGTAGAGAATAATATACTTTTGTTTACATTTCACTGAAACGTCATAGATTTCGGGAATTTGTCAACAATATCAATTTTCAAATTGAATTCAATTTATTGTATTATTATATTTCGAGCCAAATAATATAGTTTTTATATTACTTAAACAATAGTTTTGTAGTTCGTTTAACTTCAATAAGTAATAAATAAATAAATATATAAATATATGGTTGCAAACATTTTTCGAGAGAATTCGTTCTACGTTATAGGACATAATATCCTAATCGAAATAACGGAAAAAAATCTATTGTTATTTATTATTTTCGTCCGCTTACGTTGGCACAGTGTTTACAAATAAATAATTATTTATTTCATTTATTCGGTTAGAACCCACGTTAACCGATTAGTTTTCTCAAATTTCACCCGAAAAAAGTAAAGTATTTAATCCACATTCATATGTATATAGTTTTAGATGAACAAGACGAGGGTGAGTTTAATCTAACGGACAATATCGGGAAATTCTTTTATTATTTTAATTTTTAACATATTCGTTACCGGACCATTTTGGCTTTTGATAATTATATATTTCATTGAATTAGTTAGAACTCACGTCAGCCGATTATTTTTCTCGACTTTCGCCTAAAGTAAATAAATCAATCAAGTGTTTAATTCGCATTCATACGAATATTTTTAGGCAATACACCAGAACAGAGTAAGTACAATTCTAATAGAGTGGTACAGGCTAATATTCCGCACATTATGAAAAACATTTGATATATCAATTTGAACTACAACGGTAATATTGTTGGTTAGTTAAAAACCTTTTAGTTTTTCTGCAATGTAATATGATCGTAAACGTCGTGCCACAAGGAGTGACTAAAATTGATTATTATAATATATTTTATAACGTACCACATTTCAATTTTTTTTTTTTTTTTTTGTTTAAATTCCAATCCGCTTAATAAAAACGTAAATACAACATAGATTTCACTTATTGATTTCTTTAAATAACATTGTCGGTGCGTTAAAAATAATAAACCGTTTGTTCGATCGATTAATCGCGTTACGTTAACAAATAATTCACCTGAAATAATCGAGCGAAATAATTTTATATATAATTGACGGTTTTTATTTCGAAATAACATTTTATCATCATCTCGTGTAAAAAATTTCGAAATTATTTCACAAGTTTTCATTTTATCATACGCACGGGGGGACATATTGTTTTCGTAATATACGACTAATGCAATACACGGAATTTAGCATTTTATTTCTGAAATCTAAATATCATCTTATTGGAAAAATGTCTCTTTTCCCTATCCATTAGTATTTTAAATTTGAGCATTTAACACTTTATGCGCCACCGTGTATACATTTTGGAGACACGCCTCAGCCGTTCTACTGTGTCCGCGACTGCGTGTGTATCGTCGTTGAGGACACACACGCGTGTTTGTTTATTAAATTGTAGGCGTGTAAGAAAAACTCCTGAATAACGTTTACGTTACAATAACAGATTGTTTGCTAGATGCGCGTGGATGATAAATTTTACGCTTGTTTTGAATACCGTGGACATTTTGATAAGAGTACAATCAGATATGTGTATACGTATGTTTTTGATATTTAAACATTTTATGCGTATTTCATATGTCCTTATGTATTTTATACACACACACGCCTTATATCTTTTAATAGCGCATAATTTCACGCCGTTTAAATTTTAATTTTCCAATTTGCAATTTGCCAACTCCGAACAGACGACGGGTTTTCGTCGAAGAGAAAATGGTCCACAGAGAGAAAACGTAATTCCGCCGACCGTTTTCCGTGCCCGGGGGGTATTTTCTTTTCCGTTTTCAACGCCGTCGTCCATTGGATTTACGATTTTTTTTTCATTTTCCGTTCGTCCGTATTTCGACCTGTTCAGAGACGCGAAGTTTGGGCGCTCTGTCTTCATCCTATTCTATAGATCGCATGAATGAAAACCGTTCTGCCGCCCGTTTTTTATCTCGCGATGTCGTCTTTTCACACGCCGAATTCCCGAAAACGGTTTTCGGACTCATAAAATCGACATTTGCGACGCCGCCGCGGAGGTCAAATTCGCGTTTTCACGTCGCGGGGGGGGGGGGTTTTTTTTTGTTTTCGAATTTATAATACATAACATTATAATAAAAACACGTTTTCGAGAATGTGAATCGACGCCACGTTCGCGCAGTCCTCATCCTGTGATACCAAATCGAATTTCAAAACGTAACTAAAGCCAATATTTCACCGCACAGTTTGAAAATAAAACTAAAATTCTTTTTAACATAAAACTTCGTATAACGAGGAAAACATTTTGTATTTGGTCATCCGACTTTATTCACAAATAAAACAACAAATATTATATCAGTTCATTAGTTATTTATTTATTTATTCAGTTGTAACCTAACCGAGTGCGTGTGTGACTCGTTGTCCGACGACAACTCGGTGAGTTTGATCACTGAAACGAAACAATTCCATTTTTGTGTATTCGGTCCGGCGGATTTCTCGGCACGTGGGCGTGCGCAGTGCGCGTTTTCGCGATCCGTCGGAGCCGTCGTCAGACGTTTGCCACTACCCCGCGTTCTCTCTGGTCCCGGAGCCGTGCTACCACTCGCGATAGTGTCCACCATTAGGACTTCGTACTGTTAATTTTAATTTTTTTTATTGTATACCTGTGCATTCTAAGCGTCGTGCGTTAGTCGTTGTAATACAATAATTAATTTATAATTATTGTAAATCCAGACGCTACGTATTCGATGGACAATATAACTCGGACTATACGCTTTCGATTTAGAAGGTGCTTGGAAGTACTTAAAATTCTTATTTTCGTGTCGTTCGTTCATTTGCGCCACGTGTATCCGAATGCGTACACGGACCTGAGTCGGCCTTGGGACCAAATTTTTGTGTTTTCGACGTATCGGGTTATATTTGGCAACAGTCCCGTACGATGGTATTGAAAGGGGGGGGGAAAAAAAACGTCCCGGTCGGAATGTACGTTTTACTCGTTTATATGTGTGGCACTTAAAGTGTGGACATAACATACACCTGTACCACAGCTATAACATCCTTATGTACCGTATTTATGGCCGATGAATTATTATTATTATACATTTTTCTTTACACAAATCCGTTAATTAATTAAAATTTTTACTCGGATATTTTCCATCTCATCATAATCCTATGGCCATTGATCAAACGTAATTTGTTTTATTTTTCAAAATCGATTCGTGCAATACTAATCATTTAGGACCCATAGTAGTGGTTTTTTAAAATAAATATGACTAATTGTCGTGTACAATACGAGAACTAATTTAACGGCAAATGTCCATTATTTTGTAATATCGAAAAAATTTAATTTAAAACCGATATAAATTAATTAGTTTTTCAGTGATTAATAATTTTTTTGTTCATCATTAAGGTATTGCTAATTGTCAAGGTAAGATAAGTGACGATATCACGAGTTAGAAATTATTAAAAACCCATCTCAAAAATATTAATAATAATAATAATAATAATAATAATAATAAATTTAACTGCGCGAACTATGATCGACAGCCGTGATTTACTAACCGCTATAATGTGTGCCATCTTTGATTGCGTCTAACGGCGAGTTTGTTTTATGCATTGGTTTATATTAAATTAATTTTAACAATATTTAATTAAATGTTTCCATTTTTAGAAATAACGGTTAATTATTATTAATCGGTTTGAGGTAACGTCGACGGGTATGAACTCTGTATGAAAACAGGTGTATCGGTTAATATTTGTATCGTGCTGGAAGACAACATAAATTGTTGTTGAAATATACATGATATACGTCTTATTTGTTGTGACTTGAATTTGTGAAAAGTTCTATTTTAACAGAAACAAGTACTCGGGTCTATTTTAATAACTTCATATCACGCATTAGCGTGATCTGTTAGTAAAAATCATTCCTCCTTCCATCAGGATATTTGAAATCGTTTTTGTACAATCGAAAACAGGAGAATCAACAAGCTTCAACAGTGTTCGGTTTTCATATAATTGTCCTGTACGCGTGTGTTTATTATTGCACGATTCAGTGCTGAACATCAACATATTCTTTCTCCTCAAAATTGTGAATTACCTAGGTCATAACGAATTTATTAATGTCGCTTAACTGAACTCTTCTAATATTATTATTATTATTATGTCTACAATTAAATTTGTTAATGTCTTAGGCCTGTGTATTTAATCATTCGGTATTGTATTTCAGTGCGGGACAGTATTGCAAGATTTTTCTCTTTGTTATTATTATTATTATTATTATTGTTGTTGTTATTTTATTTTATTTAGTTCTTGTTTCGCCTTGTTTACTATTTAGTTTAATATTATTACGAAATAATATTATTTGTCGAGGTTTATTAATTACTAATCGTTAATACTTCTACGAACAAAAATATATTTGTACGATATTATGATAATATAATATGTAATCGTATCTTTCATGTAGCTGAATTGAAAAGAAATTATTTACATAACAACTTACCAAGTAAGTAAATTCTACAAAGCTTTATTGAAAATGGTAAAATCCTTTGTGTTTTTGATTGATATCATTAAATATCACATGATAGTCATATCAAAATATATTATTCGATCGATTTCGAAGAGTATAGCAACGGCCATAATTCAAATACATACGAGTATATTATTACCTTCGAAATTTCTACTAATTATTCAATAGGCTCTTTTTGTCTAGACTGTAGAGTTTGAATGACTAACGTATTGTTATAATATTATCACCAACTTTTTTTTTGTTTTTTATAGCTACTCCAATAAATTGTTTTCTCTACATATTAAAAGAAAAAAGTATGAAAAAATGAAACAAATTCAACAACAAACTATAATGTATATTAATTTAAGCGTTAAAATATCTTTTTTTCGTGTATTATTGTTATATTATCATAAATATTGTACTGTTTTATCATAAAATATTTATATTAATATTGAAAAATACAAAAAAAAAAAAAAAATATAAAACATATTCACAATTAAGATTTACCAGAACGTGTTTGAGACCAAAAATATCCATAAACGACAAATGTTTAATTTATAGATGAACTCACATTGGTGATTATGACTAATAGCAGTTTATTTTATAGCTGAAAATATAATTAGAACAGAAATAATTAGTAAATATTATGATTTTAATGATTTAGTAGATTTAAAGAAAAAAAAGAATTTTTAATATCTTTGAGTCTTAAAATATCTCGTAATATAATTAAAGATTATATGTATTGTTTTTTTTTTATATTATAATGCCATATTCGTATGCCTTTTGATTTTGCATTTAATTTTGGAACTAAGTAATAAGTTGCATGAGGCACGCCCGGAGGCGGGGGGCCAGGTGGTGCAAATGCACCACCTGAGAATTTTCATAATTTGGATTTTTCAAATAAATGATAAAATATAAAAAATTCCTTCTCTGTTAATTTATAATTTATGCCCATGATTATTCCTAATACAGTAAAAATATTATTTCAATGATTAATAATGTATTAATATATAATTTAAACAAGAATATACATTTTGATTAGAAGTAATAAATAAAATTAGTTATGTTTTAAATATATTTTGTTATACCCATCATTGATGATAAAGAATATATATCATTTAATTAGTGTTGGGGGGATGTGGGGGGGCGAAGCCCCCACAGCTTATATTGACACTAAAAATATTTTGCACCTAGTGATCTACATCTCTGCGGGCGTGCCTGAGTTGCATATATTATAATTACGATAACGGATATAAATCTTTAAAGATATATAATAAATAGGTTATTCGAATATATTTTAGACGAATTTCCATCGGTTGATCTATGTATAAGCACATAATCAAAATCCAATACTATATATTATTTTGTAGATGAGTATGGATCATTTACCACGAGTAAGTCACACGATTTAATAGATACCCTATCATATCGATATAGTACGCGTGATTTTTATCATCACACATTTTGTCGAATAAACTACAAAAAAAAAAAATATGTTTTAGTAATAACGTTTGAAGATATTGTTTCAGTGAACTATAATTATTGTCATATCATAATTTAATAAAATGAAAATACGTTTTAGCTTATACTTACAAATACTATTTTCATATGGGCTTTGTATCGGAGTTGACAGGTACTTAATTATGTTTATTTAATACTAATCCGATATTAAACGTAATACTGCAAATTAGGAGACTGAATCACGTGACATAATAATATATGATTTATTACTTTTTCCAGATGAGGCAAAAGACATTGAGAGTTGGTGCGACATCAATTCCAGAAACTCGTGTTGTTCATAATAATAATAATAATGGACTTATAAACAATTTTGCGAAGGCATATGCATATTATTTATTTTTGTCTCGGATAATGTTTTTTGTTGCAAATTAATACATTACATTAGTGTTAAGTTCATAAGCCTTTAACGATTACTCGTTTTATTGTGTCTGTTCGCGAAATTATTTTGATTTATAAATATATACATATATATTTACTTGTATTTTAAACGCATATTTTCGTTTCGTTTTGACTGATTCCTTGAAAATGTACGTTGTACACGGACGTTTACAGTTTTTCACGTTCGAGATGCGATAATGGCCTAATAATTTAAAGCAAAGATACATGTAAAGCATGACGTAATCTATGATATGTTTATAATGAATATTTTAACTAACGGTCATAATTTTTTTTTGTTTCGTGTATTATTGTATACGGGATCGTCGATTAGTGAAAAACCGATAGAATAAGCTCGGAGGCGAACGTGTTTATTATTTGTGATCATTTTAAGGCTGTTTGTCACACGTGACGGGTTCGTCTGTACGGAAAGAAAAAACCGTACGATTTTTATCCGTTGTTAGTGAATTGATAATTGAAGCTTTCACGCAGGACGGAGACACGGATTTTTTTCCGTACGGTCGATTTGAAAAAAAGAAAAATGAAAGCAAAACGAGTCAAAGAATTAAGGAAATAATGACGATCGCATATCACACTCGACTCGTTTTTGACGCGAGCGAAGTGGCTAACTCGTCTCACGCGTAACCGATATCAAACATGTGGTCGTGTGACGGACATATTAATGGACTTTTAGAGTAGAGGGTTCGGATGGTGAACCGTTACTGCATTATATAATTGTTTAAGTTCATTCAAGTCCATATCGTAACACATTGTGCGCGTATGACATCGGGTGATCGCTATAAAGTTGCGGAGCGGACATCGTATTTGATATTATCGATTACGGTCAATGATTCACGCGCGCGGTCCGCAAAGAAAAAAAGAAACATACAAAATAAATATAATTCCCCTTTGTTCACGGCGCGTTAAAATTTCGGGAATATTAACAAAATTTTGAAGTGTGTGCGTGTAACCGGCATTTGAGTATTTTTCACCTGAGTTAGGTTACCTAATCCTGAGATATTATAGAGTTTTTCAATGAGGAGCCGGATTCACGCAGCGCGCCCCAGATAAAACGAATCGTTTTAAACCAGCAGTTTTATCCGTTTCTATTCAAAATTAGTGACCTCAAGGTCTTGAATTATTATATGTTTGAAATTATTTTTACACTCAAGATATCATTAAGAAAAGTATTGTATACACGTTGTTGAGTATTCGGTGAACACCCAAGTCGTGTAGTATTCACATAATAAAATTGTATAGTAAAAAAAAAAAAAAAAAAAAAAATCAAAAAATTTGTCAAGAATGTTGCGATTACGGTGGCAGGATAAAAGTTTGGCGGTATACGAGTAGTTTCGATTGAAAAGATTGCGGTCGCGCGAGTATGACTTGGCCGATTCATACACAGCACATAGAGGCGGTTGTGGATTTCGAACAAATCGAGCCATCTTAACAAACAATATAGTGTCGTCGGTAAAAAACAACTGTCAAGACCGTGAAATCCGTTTACTCAATTTTATGTACGCATACATAATTCTTTTTCCCGACGCGCATCGATCTCTACGAAAATTATAACTCGCAGATCGTACAATACTGCAGTATAGTAGCCGCCGTCCGTTGTCCAGTGATTATTGTAGGGAATAAAAGTTTTAAGAAATACTGTATAATGATCTATTTCAGTACCAAATTTACCATCTCGGCATTAATATTGTTTTCCATTCACCGCTACGTGTCAGGAAGTACATATAGTAAGTTGTTAAATTCTATCGTCTTTTCATAACAACACCGTAATACTTTGTAATTACTATTATATTACAATATGTAATCGCGTCGTTATTTAATTTTTATTTTGTTGTTGTTGTAAATTTCAATAATTATAATAAGAACGCTTCGGTTGAACTGACAACGGCGATGTGTTTTGTTCGGAGTGATTTTGTTACACTTGTTTGACCATTTTGTTTCTTAACACAATTGATGATAACCAACCTACCTTACGGGTTCCGACTAACGCGATGATGCAAAAAATAATAATAAAGTTCGTTTACGCGACTATAACATTATAATATTCATCTGATCATCGTGTAAAAATAATTGTAATATATGCGTTGAAAGAGAATAAAAAATTCTTAGGACGATAGATACGTAAATTTAAAATGAACGTATGTGGTATTTAAATGTTATCTCTGCAGATGTACGAATTCTACGACATTAAAATCATCCGTATAATTCGTACGATTCACGTCGAATAGTCTTATTTAGCGAATAGGTAATAGAGAAAAACAAAACAGGAATATTATTGATATTCTGGGTTTCGACGTTCGATAAGGAACAATATTCTATATGAAAGTCATAGGCGGTTCTCATTCACATCATCGGCGAAATATTAAATACTACCTAAAATAATTTTGAAATAATATGTGTTTTTAATTAATAAATCTAATGTATTTCACGATAAAGAAAAATGTGTGGGTAAGTGTCATTTCATATCAGTTTTTTTACTTAAAAATGCAATCCAAAACATAGGAATATCAGAGACATTTCTAAAAATAATCAGAGTTTTACTTTAATGTGTAAAAGTGTTTCAAGACATAAATTAAGTGATAGATATAAAAAAAAAAATGTTATTTCTCGGATATCTCTTTGTATAAATAATTCGTTCATCTCCGTGTATTCATAGTTTCATTCGTAATAATAATAATTTATATTTTTATATATTAATATTCAAATTGTTTAAATGACTTTTGCTCGTAGCCGACTTAAAAAAAATGTGTGATAGTAAGTGTTTTGTTTCGAATATGAGACAAGAATCCGATTGAACATATTGTATGTAACCTTGTTATTCATATTTTATCAGATACATCTACACTCGATACATGTTTTACACATATATACTCTAATTTGCGTAAGTAAAACGTTTACTGTTTGAAAAATGATAAAATTTAATACATAAATAAGTCAATAAATTGAATAATAATAATAATAATAAAAAAAAAATTGTGTGCTGAATAAAGAACGTCAATCGGTATTAAAATTAAATCGTTAGCAAACGACATTGTACAATAGTTATGTTCAATGTCAATTTGAAGCTAATTTATTTACAATTTCTAAATTGTGTAACATTTTTTTGTTCTTCAAAAATTAATAATGGGTGTTTAGCCGTAGAAGTCGTGGACGATAAAATTGTCGATATGTTTGTTATTAAAAATGAAAGATATATGATATGTATGCTATATCATATAATATCTATGATAATCGTGGACGGAGTTTCCATTTAATCATATATATATTGTTTATGTACAATAACGAATTTAGAACAAAGTCTCGTTTTTATTTATATTTTAGATCTCGTTTAAGAACTATTTCGAAAATGGAAAAAAGCCATCGTTAAATTAACACCGTAGCAAAATTTGCAGGAGAAAATTAGGTGCTTATGTAATGATCGGACTACTCCTCTTAATCGAAACGTTATAAAAAGCTCAATAACATTGTTGAATAATTATTTTAGTTTAAAAATAAATAAACATTTTCAGTAAAACGTTAATGGACTTTTCGTATTTAGCTTTACTTAAACTTTTCTACTAGTAACTGGATAATATTTACCGTTGCTAAATTAAGAGAAAGGAAAATGTTTATACCGCAAGCCATCTCCACGCGTATTATTTCGCCGTAATAGCAACGATAATGTGATTAAACAAAAACAACATCATTTTATTGTCAGGAATACTAAATATTCCATAAGTTTTCAAACCACGTAATAAAGTTTATCACATTAAATAGATCATTTCAGTGTTACGTAGTTTTCTCCATACATACGAGTATACCTAACTAAAATATTCGATTAATTTTTCAGTGTACACAAATGTTAAAAAGAATAGTAAGTTATTTTGGAGAGGATATATTGATTGAGTGGTATTTATTTAGAAACATTAGAGAAATATACATTCTGCAATTAACACAATGTTAAAATGTCCGCTTTATATTATTGTGTTCTTGTGAACCAACAGCCAACGGCTCTAATCTCGCGACTTAAACTCTAAGGAAAAAAAAACATGCGACTTGGGCCATTATGCGATTCATTTCATTTAATTTTTTGCTTTTGTATTTTCTCGTAACAGTTTTTATAATATTCTAAATTTCAGTGCTTGAATTTTCATTTATTCAAATATTTTTTTCAATTTGTATGTTACTGGGTGACATTTTTTTTATTGGGGTTTATACATCAAGATCAAACATGTGAAAAAATAAAACCTAAATTAAAATGTCGCAAAACATTTCCTAGAAAATGCAGAATAGACAAAGTATTTACCAATTTAAATTTGAGAAATTTAAATTTAATATCTACTAGAGATATATTTATTTTTGGTTTTCTTATTGGTGTAAAATGAACAGAAAAATAAAATACTTTCAGGAATTAGAACTAAAACACAAATTTCGATATAAAATTCGCCTTATTCAAATGCTTTAAGTTAGATTAGAAATAAATTATAAATTCGGGTAGTTTTGTTCACATATTATTAATATGAAAAATGTTGATATTATATTTTTTTAGAAAATCAAAAAAGATACTTTGACCATATTTCCGAATACGCTGTGACAAGTATAAAAACACAAAAATACCATCTAGCCCAACACGTTTATTTGTAACATGATTTGTTCATTTTAATAACATTTGTATTATATAAAATAATCAAATAAATGTTTAAAGTCTACAAATTATATATACTTATTTAAATATATTTAATATTGTATGGAATAACTCTAAATATTCTGAACGATTTCAATAAATGTACTGGATTTTTTGCAATGTTAGTTCCCGTATTTTTCGGTTGCAAATTGTAAATAGTTTGTATTTTATTTGACACGTATTTTGATTTTCTACGGTGATTTCCAGAAGTAAAACAAAAAATATTTGTTCCTATTAAGAACTTAGAGTACAATTCGATCTGAGGGATTTATCATACTTAAATGATTTTTAACATATTAATTTATATTATAATCTTCCAGCACTCGGAATAGTTCTGTGAATACAATGATTTATTATTTCTCTTAAATTCTTAATAAAATAGAAAAATCTCTGTCTTTAATTAGTCATTTGTACTGATGTCAGAACACACACACACACACACCACAGACACACAGTTATTTTTTACTTTTTGTACAGATCTTATATTATTTTTAGCTGACATCTTAGATATAGACACGTTTTGTACAGAAAGTATGTACATCTAAATGAAATTCGTTTGTAATTAAAATAATAATATGATTTAATAGAAACAAATATACATATTACATAATATGGAATTAAAAATTATTTATTGATGGACACAATTGATTGTACTACATTTATTTCAATACTGTTTTACGGTTTTTTTTTGTGCAGGAGTTCCCAAAAATGATGAATGTAAGGATAAATTATATAAGAACTCAGTAGTTTTATATACAAAAATTGTTTTAAAACTCTTTTTTTGTATTTCGATTATTATTTATAACTAATTCAATTATTATGATGTTACAACAATTTTACATAATCATGTATCAATACGAGTATTTTTATTTTTATTTGCGTGTAAAAGTTTTAAAATATACACCCAGTACTCGAATAGGAGAACTATACGGAGTTGAACGATCGGATACGTAAAATAAAAAATCCAAACAAGTCCTCTGAATTTATTTTATCACTAATGTTATGTTAATGTCAAAAAATTGTATTGGAATTTCGTCCCCTAACTCTATGCGTTGTCTAATAATCTCAGGTTAGGTTATATTTCTGTTTACACTCACTGAAATGTCATGAAATTCGGCAATTTGTCAACATTATCACTTCTCAATTTTAATTCAATTTATTGTCTTATTATATTTCAAGCTAAATATTACTGTTTTTATATTAATTAAGCAATAGTTTTATAGATCATATTACCATAATAAGTTAAAAATATATATTTTTAAACATTTATTCGATTATTTCTCCGGTACAGGCAACATTTTATATTGCAATAGGGGAAAAAAACTATTGAAATTTAATATTTGTATTCGTTGTATTACGATTTATGTGATTTTGTGTTTAGAATTATTGTAAAATTGTTTTGTCAAGAATTTCGTTAAAAAAAAAGAAAAAAATAGAAAATAATATATCCAATAATTATACATTCACATTAATATTGGGAAATTATTTTATTTTAATTTTTAACATATTTGTTACCTGACCATTTTGGCTTTGAATAATTATATATTTCATTGAATTAGTTAGAACTCACGTCAACCAATTATTTTTCTCGACTTTCGTCTAAAAGAAATAAATCAATCAATTGTTTAATTCAAATTCATATAAATATTTTTAGACAATCCACCAGAAGAGAGTAAGTTTAATTCTAATAGAAAACACATTGGTACAGGCTAATAGTCTCCACATTATAGAAGGCATTGGTATAGTAATTTGATCCGCAATTGGTTGTTGGTTAATTAGGCCTTCTAGTATTTCTAGAATGTAATATGACGTCGTGTGACAAGGAGTAACTAATAATTGATGATCACATATTTTATAATGTATTATAATTCTATTTTTGTATAAAATAAACTATGACCATTGACCACATATACGATTTTAATAACCACTTTTATTTTTACCAAATAATTTCTATTTTTAATTGGATTGGAAGCGAATATCTCTCTTCTTCATGAACACAGGAATCATACGGAAATAAACGTTTCGTACTTTCAACGTACTGATTGACCTGTTTCTGGGATAATGATTTTGAAAACAGATTTGAATTTATCGTGAATTTTACTATATAATGACATTCCTACTTTTTCATATTTGTATGTTAAGAATTTTGTAATATCCAAGAACAAATTTGATTTAAAACTATTAATAATTAATTAGTTTTTTTACTGATTTATAATTACCTGTTTGTTTTTAAGCTATTCCTTTATGTCAAGGTAAGTTAAGTCATAATATCATGAGTTAGAAATTATTAAAGACCTGTCTCAATAAAATAATATATTTAAACTATTAAGATATACACTACTACTATATATATATAGAACTATTATTGACAGCTATGATCTACTAACCTCAATATCATTGACTGCGTTTAGTAGCGAATTTATGTTATGCATTACATTAATTTTAATAGTACTTAATTAAATATTTCCATTTTTAACAATAACGGTTATTTATTAATAGCGGTTCGTGGGGTATAAACTGCATATAAAAACATGTGTATACAGCGTGTCTCGATTAATATTTTCATTGTACTGAAGACAATATAAATATTGTTTTTGAAATACGTATTTTTTGTGACTTGAATTTATAAAACGTTCTATTTTAAAATTAATAAGTGCACAGATGTATTTCAATAACTTCAAGACACGTATAAGTGAAATTTGTTAATTAAAATTATTCCTCCTTCTGCCAGAATATCGAAAATCGTTTTTAAACAGATTAAGACTAGAGAATCAATAAGCATAAAAAATGTTTGGTTTTCAGATATTTGTCCCGTGGATGCCTTTAAAATAATTTTGGAGCGAATTTTGTGATTTTACACGATATAGAATTACAAGATTTTTCTCGTTGTTATTATTTTATTATATTTTGTTTCTGTTGTATCTTATTTTTCTGTTTGTTTTTAGTTAGTTTAATTTATTTTATTTATCAAGATTTAATGTTAATCTTTAATACCTCTATGAAAAAAAAATATTTGTATATTATGATATGCGTAATCGTACTTTTTATGTAGCTGAATTGAAAAGAAACTTTTTAAATAATAACTTACCAAGTAAGTAAATTTTTCAAAGTGTTATTGCAAATTGTAACATCCTTTGTGTTTTTGATCGATATCATTAAATATCATATGATCATATCAAAATATATTATTCGAATGATTTCGAAAAGTATAGAAATGGCCATAATTCAAATAATATATACGAGAATATTATTTTATTACCTTCAAATTTCTACTAATTATTCAATACGCACTTTTTACCAATCTTTTTTTTTGTAGCTACTCCAAAAAATTGTTTCTTCTACGTATTAAGAGAAAAAAGTATGAAAAATAAAATTGTTCAATATCAAACTAATGTATATTTATTTAGTCGTTACAACGATAGATACATATAAATACTCTTTTTTTTCTTGTATTATTATTATATTATCATGAATATGTTATTGCTTTACTATAAAATATTTATAATTATATTGAAAAATACGAAAAAAAAATAAAACACATTGAAATTTACGATTTCCCAGAGCGTGTTTAAGACCAAAAAAATCTAGAAACGACGAAATATCATTAAATTAAAGACGAATTTAACTAATAATAGTTAATTTTATAGATGACCAGATGATCAGAGCCGATATAAATAGTAAATATTATTATGCTTTTAATGGTTTAATAGATATGAAGAGAATTAATAAGGATTTTTGATGTCATTAAACTTTCAAATATTATAATATATTTAACAATTATTATATTTGTGGTATTTTTTGTATTATAATACTAAATTGTTATGCCTTTTGATTTTTACATTCAATTTTAAAATAGAGTAATATTATCCATTATATTAATTGTCATAACGGATAATATATACTAATTTTCAAGTACATAATTAAAATCCAGTACTATATTATTTTATAGGAGAGTATGGAACATTTATACCGAGTAAGTTATGTAATGAATGATTTAATAGACATATTATTATATCAATTGTACGCGTCATTTTCATCATAAATTCTATCGAATACACAATAAAAAATATGTTTAGTCCTAATGTTTAAATATATTATATCAGTGAACTATTATTATTATTAAATCATTATTGAATAAAATAAAAATACACTTTAGCTTATACTTACAAATACTACTATCATATGGGCTTTGCATCGAGGCTGAGAGGTACCTAATTACGTTTGTTATTACTAACTAATTTACATGGCGCAATGTTATATTACAATATTAGGACATTGGACCACGAGATATAATGTAATATTCGATTTATTCATTTTCTAGAAGATACAAAAGACATTGAAAGTTGGTGCGAAATGAATTCCAGAGGCTCATGTTGTTGATAATGGACTTACAAACAATTGAGGGATGGCAAATCAATATAATTTATTTTTGACACAGAATATATATTTTTTGTTGCAAATTAATAAAAAAAGGAAAAAACGATCCCATGAATCATGTTCGTTAATCTATGACATGATTTTAATGAATATTTACATAACAATTATAATTTTTTTTCTTATTATCCTACGCATCGTGACATGCATTCAAAAACAGTGTTGATTAATATTGTATAAATTATGTCACATATGAGGCATAAATCAAATATATGTATATAAAATTTTACAGAGTGTATTCAAATACTGACCCGGCTAATTATATAATTTCTATATACATATACATTAGTTTTTCCAACTATATAGAAATGATAATAAGGATTCTATCGTTAAATATAATATAATATTCTCAATTTTTTTTTGTAATTCATTGATCGAAATGGAAATATATAATAATATTGGTATCGAATTAATTGTGCTGGAATCACAATAGTTCGTATTGCATAAGCACAATCATTTGAGCATTACCTCGGTATATATGCTGCGGAAACGTTTATCCAATTTTTTATTATTATTCGACGTTTCCATACCGATGTGTCCATTAAATATATCATATAATCATAACGGTATAAACACGCTCTGTGCGATATATTTATATAACGTCGAATAACGCGATTATTATCATCCGATTTTCGTGTCGTATTAACCCGATAAATCGCTTGTTAGCTTTCAAAGCTCGCACGAGACGTCGAACGTATAACACAACGACGTAATATTTTATATGTCTCGCCCGTATTTAAAACCGTATTCTCTCGTTCAATAAACCATGCGCATAATTAATTATTCCTATTCCTCGCTCGACAATTAGACATTTAGTTTTGGACTACGCGCACGCGTCGTGTAACGAACATTTGCGCGATGTGCTTCTTGTCGAAAATCTTACGACGCGTACCTGCCTACACGGTGTAAACGTTTTCGCGCGCAATTATTATACCCGGTAATAAATTTTAAATTAATTTTCGCCGAAGCGAATTCGGCGAATTTTCACGTACGACGATAATTGCAGGGCCGTGCCTAGCGCATCTAATTCAATACACGAAACGCTCCGTGTAGTTCTCGCACATGTAACACCGATGTCTAAAACGAACGGCCATTGGCTGTTTCGTTTTTCTATTCTCCTATTTTCGTCACCGACTTCATTATGGTAAAATGTAACCGATTTCGGTTCTAACATTCGGCCGCTATAATATTATAAACGGCACGTCGATTCGCGCGTCCTGTGGTGAGGAGCGAAATTTTCAATCAAATTTGAACCACATATTTCACTTACATGTAATCATGCGATAAGCCCTGTTACCGGTGCGTTGTAAACAAATCGAAAATCGGTTAAGAAGAGTAAAATCTAATAATTAGACGCTGGTTGTTACTGGTATAACGACTACAATGTGAGTGAAATAAACGGAAAGTCACCGCGACACGATTTAAAATTACGCGTCTTGTGGAGAGGATCGCCTCAATGCGTAAATAATAAAAACGTGAAAAATAAAACATTTTTTTTTTTTTTTTTTATATATAAAACAATTTCCGCGTTCGTTGCGGGAGAAATTTCACAAATAAATAAATAACCATAAATTTTATATTAATATTCTCTTTTATGAACACACGCGATATATCAACGGAATCATACGAGATGGGAGAATTATAGCCGACGGCGTAATAATAACACTATTATCATTTTTACGTACACGCGGTTTGAAAAATTTCGATTTAATTCCGCGTTTGTGTATATAAACATTCCGGACGACACTCTTCCAAGTCCTGTACGCGTTTCCGATTTTTTTTTTTTTTTTTTATACCACTCCGTTTGCAATGTGAAATCGTTAATTTTAAAAAGAAACAGAATTACATATATACGTATATATATATATATAATGCGCACGTGTAGATTTATAATATCGATTGTGTCAATATCAAATATCGTATAACGCGAGCGCAAATCAATAATAAATCATTTATCGTACGAGTTTACGATAATTACGCGTGCATACGATTTAAGCGCCGTTTACGTCACACGTATATCGTCCGCCTAAGAAGTATTTCTATCAGCGTCATCGACGCGAAGAGTACACGGATTTTTTCTATCGTATTTTTGTATTGATAAACACGATAATCATTGCCTCCGATATGGCGCTTTTTTTTTCTTTTGACGAATACTTTCGAAATTATCGTTTTCGTTTCCCTAGCGCGTAATTCCGCTATTATCGAAAAATCTACACCGTTCTTTTCGAAATGCCAACAGTTCCCCGCTCGTATTGCGTACATTCTGCGCGACGCGATATAAATAATACCGGCACTCGGATCGCGTGGTCGTAACCGCTGTAACGAGAAAAACGTCTCCGGTACGTACGGCCGTCTTTTTTCCATTTCGATTGTTTTTTTTTAAATATATTTTTAACGCGATACAAAGCCGCAGTGTGAAACTATTCGTGCGGCGGCGTTGTTGTATCGTTGAAATTCGAGTCCTTATGCGGTCGTAACCGCATCATATTATATAATCACACTGGTTGAAGCCCGGACCTGCGGACTACTAACAGTAAGACGTGTTGTATTATTGTGTAAGCACATCGAAATTTACTTACTTCGGTCGCATGGGATTGAAGTTTAGCGAAAAAGAGATTTACATTTATATATATATATTAAAAAAAAAAAAAATCTTTTCCAAAATCGAAAAACGTCAAAAACAATCCTCGCCTATATCGGATTGAAAAATAATAATAACAATAAATACGTTTGCAGAGCGATTAAGAAAAAAAAAAACCCCGCGCTCTAAAAATCCAACGGAAAATAGTTTCTCTGAATTGAGAAGTATAAGGCCAGGGGACTCTTTTAACCGACTAATTCGGCCGATATAATGTATGCGATTCGAAAATCTGAGAGACGCTCAGCGTTCTCTTATACAATTCCTATCGTGTGTATAGCGAAAAAGACCAAATTTTTAACGCGTACGAAAATTACTTTGGGGAAACGGTATCGCATCACACGCAACGACGACGATTTTTTACGACATGTAGGATATAGTGTGTTGCGGACGAAAAATGTCGATAAATTTTTTTTTCTTTTGCTCGTCTCTACGTTAAGCATACGTAAAATCAACTGAACAGTTCGAAGCTCTAGACTGACGCGCCGAGAAAAACGACAAATATCCCACGATTAGATTGTATTATTATGAAAGTATTTCGCTTTTACTCGGGACGCAAAACGAAAATAATAATAATAATTACAATAATCATTACGAGCGGGAAGAAATTCCGACGCGTTTCGAAAGATTTTTTTAATCCGTAGTAAGTACACGCCTTGTACGTCCGTGTGAAGTCTAAAAAGCGGTTTTTTTTTCTTAAATTTTCGTTTATTTTTAATATACGTACGTTAATGCCCGACGAAACGGCAATTTGCAATTTTACGACGTTTATACCATCACGTATCGATTATTATTATTATAAGCTAATCGTTTTTTTTTTCTTTACCCTCGTCGGTTATTATAATGATTCGTATAAAATTATTATTATCTCGTGAATACAACGCGGTGAAATCCGTACGATTATTACGCCGAAGTCTTATATATTTATATATATTATCCTGTAACAGGGCGTGAGGTTATTATTGACGATTCATCTCAACCGTGTGCACATCATGATTCTAAGCCAAAGTCGTTTTATAAATAAAAAAATCAATCGAAATTCAAAATTCAAAATTCAAAAAAAAAAAAAAAACGCGCGTATTAAACGATATATTTTCCATTGCAATATACTACATATATTTCGGCGTAACACGAGTATTTCATGATTTCCACGTGAATCGCGTCTAATTAGCTATACGTTGTTATCGTCGACTAGGTATGTTATATTATAATATTATAATAAAAAAAGGTTTTCAAAAAAATTGTTCTCCTCACTCGGTACCTATTCGGAGCGAAAGTTTACAAAAATCTACTAGTATTTACTAGTGGATGCATGATAAGATCGATAGGACCGAAAACGCGGTGGTCCATCAAAATCCGTACCGGACGGGTGCGAAAACAATTATCGACTGAAGATGGTGACCGGGGACAGAAGGCGCGTTCTTTTCCTCCACCACGGCGTAGCCAAACGTTAAAACACGAAAGAAAACCCTGGACCGATTCGAGTCCATCCGCGTCCTTTGTGCAATCCACACTTGACGCTATGCGATTTTCGCACCGTCAAGAGGATATCGATTTCTAAGTGTGACGACGACGACGACGACGACGACGACGAGGTGAAAGAGACCAGGTCGATAAATCACTGATGATAACAAAAACATATTCCGCTAAACGAACGCACTGCCATCCGTCTCTGTCTTTTTACGCAGATGCTAATTGTCGAGATTAGACTTATAAATCCGTAATGATAATTATATATATATATTTTGAAAACGTTGTTGTGTGTGTGTGTGTGTATTTGGCGAGGATAAAAAGGACGTCGTCGCGGTAAGAAAAAAAAATAACAACGAAATATTCCATTTAGATTTTCTTTTACGGGGGACGGTTATGAGGCTGAGTGCAAATGATGTGGACGGGATGAACCAGGATAAGACGTATTTATATTGTGTTGTCGTTCTCCGTCTCCAGTCCCCCTTACAGGCCACGTCGGCGTTTTGTCAACGCGGTACTTATATGCGAAGAAAATAACTGTTACGCGTTCGGATGAAATCCAATAATCGCGCGGCGTGGAAAATTTCGTTAGGCCCACGACAAAACGTTATAATATAATACAATACTGCGGGGAACGTATTGCGTTTTCGAAATGTCGTTTAAATCTCGGTATACGATATTTTATTTTATACACACATCAAAACGCAGCTTTTCAAACGTACGTTTTTGATAAAATACAATTTAAATGTATAAAAAGAAATTGTGGATAAAGAAAACGTGCGTACACATGGATCCGCGCGAGTTTTTTTTTTCTTAACGTCGCGAGTGCATATAATTTTATATACGTATTTATTTTCTTTGGTGTACGTGCGATTTACCATCATTTGTATAATAATTATAATGTATATGGCAATCGTCAAGTATTTCATCGATTGATTTTCATTTTTTTCTTCAAAATTAACTTACGCAAACACTTTTCGAACTGCTCCGGGTCAGTTGATGACAGAAAAATGTTTATAGAAATACATTTATTTACTGTACGACCAAATACTCGACGGCTGAATGTATAAAACATTAATCGAAAAAAATGTGTTAAATCTCGAGAAAATTTGGAATCACGAAATATGATTATTCGAAATGCCTCTTTTTTTTTTTTTTTTATATTTCCAGTTAACTAACCGAATTTTTGCACGTAATACCGTAAAAACGCGTGGCGGAGCCGAAAAAGGTAAAAAAATAGACTTAAACTTTTAGTTTTCGATAATATCCATTCACACATGCGTTATTTGAAAATAGAAACTTTTTTTTTTTTTTTAGAATTTTTACGTTTAAACACGTCGCATTTATATTACTTGTACGTAATACATAATTGACGCCGCGCGCATTTACCAAATTGTTTATAAAAAACGAAAATATATTTGCGTCGGTAAAACAATTTCGAGTGTGCGAAAAATACGCCTCGAATTATTATTATTATTATTATTATTATTATTATTATTATTATTATTATTATTATTATTATTATTATTATTATTATTATTATTATTATTATTATTATTATTATTATTATTATTATTATTGTTGTTGTTGTTGTACACATTCGGAGGACAATTTTTTTTTTTAACCTTTTGATTAATGTTTTGCCCCGATAGTAGTTGATGCGCGTGTAAAGCGCGGTGGAATAAGAGAAGAAACGTGCGACGGCCTTCAACGCATTTGACACACGTGCGGCCGATCAAAACCGCACGATTTTCATTTTGTCTGCCTGTCTTTTCTTCGTTTAGCCCACACGTTTTAGATCTATTTTCATACAAAAACGCGTATATATGCCTTACCGCACTGCCGCAAGCGTTTTCTGCTCAAAACGTTCTTTTTATTTTATATACTATTGAATTGTAAATCGCCCGACTGTGCCTTCGTGTTATACACGTATAGCGATACGATATTTTAAATACAATAATAATATTATAATTATTATGATTTGAGGGGACTAAATCCCCCTAAGTTTCTCCCGATTTCCGCCAATGGATACGGTTTGTGTTCATTTTAGAATTTTAGCAAACCTACGAGTGGTAAGAAAAAAACTCATTTCGTGAAATTATTAATTTCTTTTACAGTTACCATACATACACCATAACATCATAAACATGCAACGGTGTCTGTAAATGTGTTTTAACGTTTACGCTAAAAATACACGATAATCGTTCCACTCGTAGTTTAAAAATGTTTTACAATATTCATTTAACAGTGTGTAATAAATGAGTTTTTTTTTATTTTCTATACTAACTATTATACTGTTAAATACAACGCGTACAGGAAACGGAAACAATATGACGAATTAAACGTGTCTCTGTATTCGGATCGGAAGTCATCGCGCGGTATGGAAATTGTCATCGTGTATTGTAGACTTAACGAGCTGCAGGTTATGGCTTCCGTATAGTTTAAAAATTTGAATAAAAAACATAAAATAAAATAAATTATCGCCCGTTACAATTATTATTCATAATATAATAATATATATATATTTCGCACTCGTATATTAATACGAGTTTAAATTATCTTCTATACACGTTATCATCCAGTCCAGTGTTGTAAACAAAAAACAAAAATGTATATACGAATAATTGAAATCAAAAAGTATTAAAAAAAAATAGTTATTTATAAATAATAACCGACCGAATATTTCTCTTATGAAAGTACGTTATTGTAGTAGTAATCGGGTATTAAACGAAAAAATTGTATGGACTAATCCGTCGTTTCGGATTACTGAAATAATGGTATGAAAATCGCGAAATTTGTCCGATCCGATATATTCATTGTGATACGGCGATAAGTATAAATTATACAGTTATTGTTATATAAAATTCAAATAGGTATATTTCTAAACATTTTTTATGATGCGTTGATTAACAATTATTTATTATACATAATTAAATAAATAAACGGTTCGTATGTTTTTCTTCTCTTCGACGGACGTTATTGAAAGTCAATTTTTTCGCAACAGTTTAAAAGAGCCGAGAAAATAAAAGTATTCCGTTTACAATACCTCTTTGAATACTTGGAAATAAAATGAAAAGTATTCGACATCGACAAAACCGCAAAGGGGGATTTTATTATTATTATTATTATTATTATTATTATTATTATTATTATTATGACGACGTGTCAAAATAACACGGACTAACTAACGTATATAATATATATATAAAATATTTAAACACTTTCGGCAACTTGTATAAATAAATTCGGTCGAGTATGTTCGACACCTCCGGGAACAAAACAATAATAATCTTAAATGTGGAATATGTGCTTTTCGTGTTTTCGAATATTACATATTATTATTATTATTATTATTATTATTATTATTATTATTATTATTATTATTATTATTATTATTATTATGTGTATATATTCCGTCTCAGCTCTGCTTCTATAACGTCTCGAAAATTATACACGTACACTCCAATTTCAAAGTTGTGTGCGTGATACGTCAAGAGTTCTTTTTCTTTTTTTTTGCCTTTCCAGCGGGTACGTCTCGTATCGAGTCGTTTCGTACATATTATTATTATTATTATTATTATTTCCAGGGTAAAGTTTTTTTTTCAATATAATAATATACGGAGCAACAAACATTACATCTCCTCCGCTATACATAATAATATAAAAACATGCACTTAACTTATTTCGCAAACCAGACGTACGCGAGCTTATATATATATATATATATAATATATATATATATATAATATATATATTATACGACACATATCACGTTACATGTTATACATTAGTACATTTTTATATAATATAATAAAATGTAACACGTATTTCGAGGTGAAAAAGTTCAATTTCTTAATATTCTCTTGGCTCTCGATAAACCATACCACTGATCGCACAGCTGTTACGCGATTCAATAGTATTATTTAGCTATATATTCGTGTAATTACTGAATAATTTTTTTTCTTTACCACCATAAGCTGAGAGCAAGGACTCACCGTCGACAAAGTTTAATTTTTTTTCTTCCCCATGCGGTCTGGCGATACGAACAAAATTACTAACCGCATTACTCTGAAGTTTACTAATTTATCGATGCATATATTATATGTTTGTTTGCTTCTTTAGCTCTCTCTCTCTCTCTCTCAATCTATCTTATATGATTTTAACATTTTTTTCTGTTTTAAAATTTTTCGTTTTCGTAAAACCATAGTATTTTAACGGTTTAATAGTAATGACTCGATTAATAATTTACGCTCTTCTGTTATACGGTTGGTAAAGCGTTCAACAATTTTCATTATGAATTTATGAATTTTTCGTTTTCAATTTATTTCTTCTGATTCGCGTCGTATTCGAAATGTAAAAATGTTAAATGAATTCAGCTTTCATCAAAAACATCAAAAAAAAAAAAAACAAAAGGAAACAGAAGAAAAAAAAATGAAACGTTTGCCATTTCAAATAAATGTTTGATACGGGTTTTTCGTTTTCAGTTGAATGCCGAATAAAATTTAAAATACACGAATGTCGAACACAAGAAAAAAATCGATTTTAACAAAGTTTTTCGTACACGCTGATATTCATTATACATTATTTGACACGGGTTTTCTCTACATTTTTTTCGTACACTCGTATATTTTTAGATAAAAAATATTATATGAAAATAAAAAAAAAAAATGTCCGAATAATCCGGTAGCAAAATTTTATATAAAAGAAGCGCACTAATAAAAAAAAAAAAATGTAATCGCATATACGATAAAAAAAACGAATTGATGAAAAATGTAAATAAAATAATCGGCAGTAAACAATAGGTGTGATGTCGAGTTTGAGAATCGTTTTAATTTAAAACCAATTACTAA
Source organism: Chaetogeoica ovagalla (assembly GCA_032441825.1). Lineage (NCBI taxonomy): Eukaryota > Metazoa > Arthropoda > Insecta > Hemiptera > Aphididae > Chaetogeoica > Chaetogeoica ovagalla. The sequence continues at coordinate 10,085,299 of CM063736.1, forward strand.
TACTTTATGTTGTATATTTTTAAGTGATAAAATTTCGATTTTGGTTTCTATTTCGTAAAATATTACTAGGATAGAAAAAAATAACGAAAAACTGCCCTCAAAAAAAAAAAAAAAAAATTTTTTTCGTTGTTAGAACAGCGCGTGTACTCAATGTACTTTAAACATGATCCGGAAAGCGTCTCGTCAAGCATTTCAGCAAAAAAAAAAAAAAATATTGATTTGTAAAATAAAATTTACGCGTGTTTTCTGAGTCCAAATGGGTTTTGTCTTTACTAGAAGACAACTATGAATTTATCTAACGTTTTAACAACGATCGTCAATGGAAAAAAAATGGCCGTTTTCACGATACAATTTTTTTTTGTTATTGTCTGGAGCGATCATTTTTCGTACGATCAAATTGGTCCGGACACGGCCCAGTGTTCGCGTTGAAAAACGAACAACTATATAAACTGCACCAATCCGTTTACCAGCGGGAAAGACGACGACCCTGACAATGTGACCGGTATAGTGAGATCAATTTAATAGGTATAAATTGTATAGCGAGCTAAAGGGATTAATGTCCCCCCTCGATTTTGCTGCGAAACACCCTAGAACTACGTACACATAATACTTCGCTTTAGAATAAAAATTGGTTGGTAATAAATAAGAGAAACGCAGCGTGTACAACTGTATTATTAAATCGGAGTTTCTACAATAGTATTTCGTCGGACGATATACATATATATATATATATGTGAATCGTAAGAAGTGTTTATGTACAGGGTGATTTTTTATATATCACGAATCACGCCGTATATGTCGAGAAATGTAAAAAATAAACTATTTTTTTTTGTTCCGAAAATCGTTTAACCGTTCCGTTCGACGTTTTCCGTTTTTATCGAAATTTTTTTTTTTTTTTCCTAACCCCGTCACATTATTATTGTCATATATTGCTTGCGTACGATCGATGTTCGTTTGTAAATCGTTTTTATATTCGAAGCCAATCTCGTCCAAACGAATTCACCAAAATGTTTTTTAACGAAAAAAATAAATACGCGTATATAGGCTCGGGAAAATCGCGAAATAACGGGTTTCGCGTTCGTTGGTTTTTTTTTTTTTTTTTGAAATTATTTATATACCAGATTATATCGTAATAAGATAGGAATAAAAAAAAAATAAGAATTATTATTCGCACTGATTTTTGACACTCGCAGTGGATTTTGACGTTATATACATACTTTGAAAACATTTTCAAAACGATTGCATTGGTGTTGGACGACTTTTATACATTCAAAACGATTCTCATTCCCACCAATCGTTGGCTAAAACGCGTTAATAACACGTTAAATATATTACCATGATATAATATAGTTTGCGTTAATCACTTTATTACATATAAACTCGTGTAAAGGAAGACGTGATTTGTTGTGAAATGCGTGCGGCGCAGTAGGTACGACAAACGCGCGTATTCAATAATGCGTGGCGACTCGTTTCGTTTGATGTAATGAAAGAGAGTTTGAAAAAAAGTCAGTTGTTTTTTCTCTTTCGTCTGCAGTGATAGCGGTTTAAACTCCGTTTATAAAGGCGGATACTATTTTCCGGTAGAATTTAAAAGTCATTAATTGTTTTGGATTGTAAAACACACACGCGTACGCTATTGCGTCGTACACGGTGTTTCTTCGACGAAAACTTTTCTAATACGCTTCTAAAACAAATATTATATACGATATTAAATAACGAATTTCTGTTTTTTGTTCGCCTTATAGTCAGCGCGTACACGCGTTACACTATCGTATTTTAACGGCGTAATAATTGTCTCTATATTGTGTGTACGTACCTACTGCGATTGCGAACGCCACGAAATCCAATGGGCGTTCTTACAAAATGGGCCCACACGGTTTTCATTCGAACTTTTAATCGCACGTAAAAAACCAATAATATTATTATATATTTAATATAAATTTTTGCTACGTCCCGTGTTATTATTACTACTCATATATCGTATGTGACCGGCAGAATGGTAATACGCAACGACGGCAATCGTAAATTAGTGTTTACTATAGAATTTAATACGCAACATTTAATAACAACGTTGTTCTAACTAATTATTATTATTATTATTATTATTATTATTATTATTATTATTATTATCATTATTTTTTTTTGACGAAATTTATGTCTGAAGCGTCATTGACGCGAGCATCCCCGTGTTAAATTATTGGACTATATAATATTACAGAAAGTACAGTGGACCGATGTACAATCGTTCTATCGTTTCCACTCCAGTGCTGTACAACAAACACAACGGGCCTATACACAAATATTTTGACGAAATGGACACGGACACTGACGAAATCGCGTTTCGCGCGTATATATTATAATTTGTGTGCGTACCGTTCGACGCGTATCATAAACAACATTTATTTATGATTTATTTAAAACAAAAAAATCGTTATAATCGAGGAGGCAAAAAAAAACCCCCCGTTTAAAAATCCGTTATATTCACGTCGCGTGAATCGTACGTAATAATTACGTAATATTAGCGTGTTGTGGTTTATGACTTGTTATATTCCGTTATGTTTTTTCGTGTATACATCAGTGAGATTTGAAAACTGCACGGACAACGGTTTTATAACCGATCACTTGGATCGTTGCGGATGTGTTGTGTTATCGTTTTCTAAACGGATTTCTCGCAGTTCGATAATATCGATTTTATTATTGTAATAACTTGCTGGGAACAGCGGGTTTTCGCGACGAAAATATTAGAGTGTAAGACGTTCACCGCGGACTTTTTCGTCACCAAACCGTTAGCGTGCTATATGAATTCTGCCTTTCATTTTTTTTTCTTTTTTCGGTTTCGCTATAATTTTAACGCTGCCGGTGGGTGATGTAAGGTACACCGTTCCGATTAGATAAGTTTCGGTTCGGCTTTCAGGCCCATACACGCTCAGGTTATGTAAACGAGTGTGAACAACCGATATCCTCGTTTGACGATAAAGCTGAACTGAGTGTATGTACGTAGCTCAGTACATATCGTACAGTTTCGGCCGTTTTTCCCCTTTGCGTGCATGCAATTCGCCATCTCGATTCAACCGACCGGACTGGAAGAACTGATCCGAATGAACCGTCATTTAACCGGATTGCGACTGTCGGAGCCGAGGGCCAAACAACTGACGTTTCGTCGGATAGAAACGCACGGTTAATAATCGTTCAGTCAATGACGTTGTTACGCAGTTAAACCGACAGACAAACCGAGCGCGTATGAGGGCCGCCCTTTAGGTGTGCGAATAAACGTTTTTCTTTTGTCTTCGTGTGTTATGGACGAGGGGTTCGCGTGAACGACAACGACAAACTCGTCGTAAATAAATTGTTTCACGCGTACGAGCAAATAAAAAAAAAAAAAAAAATCATTCAGATCGATAAGAGATTTGAAAACGGATTTGAACGAGTCGTCGGCGGTGTAAATCGACTTTCGCACATTTTTAATTTTTTCTTACGAATCTTTAAAAATTCAATTCGACGATTTTAAAATTAAAAAATCGGGCCGACAATCGATTTTTTTTTTTTTAAATAAAAAACGTGGGAAAGTCCGTTCTGTAGGAAAATTCACGAGGAATTCATCGAATCCGTTTAACGAATGTCCTGTTGCACCACGATAGGGTTCAATCGATCGCGGTACGTTGAAAGCGGGAAACGTATACACTTTGCTATGTTTCGCGCGCGCGTGTAAGAGAGAAATTGCCCGCTATCAATCCCCCCCCCCTCCTCGTCTTAAAACTGTAAATGATCGCGTTCGTTTTTACTTATTCCTTCAGTAGAATTAATACAGTGTAATTTCGTTCAATCGTTCGCGGAATTCGAGCACCGTTAATACACAAACGTCCGTAAAATGGAGGAGACCGTTTTGATTCGGTTGCGCGCGCGCGTACATATTAGTTTTTTACTTTACTAGCAGCTGTAATCGCGGTACAACGTTTGTCTACGCGTACCGTGTTCGAGAAGAGAAGAAGTAAAAAAAAAAAAAAAAAACCGTTTTTTTTCTCCTACCACGACGACCTGTATCGTTTCGCGCGCTTTATTAATAATTATTACTGTTATTATTACCGCGCGAACAGCCGGGAGTTTCGCGTGCTGGCATACACGGACTTTACGCGTTTTCACCACCCGCCTTTGGTGCGTTTTATAATTTTATAATGACGTGCCGTGTGCGTGTGTGTGTGTGTGTGTGTGTATTACGTTTAAAAGCTTTTGCGTTTTATTAAAACGACACGCGTCATATAATATATTATACACACGTGCGCGTTTCCAGAAATTTAGGTCACGCGCGTCTCGTTGTTCTCCTTGTTGTCATTACACACGTATTACACGTTTAGATTTCACGCGTCCATAAACGTGTACGTAACTCATTATAAACATTTATAATCCGTTGTTGTTTATATTGTACACTTTTTGTTACGATGTTATATTTAATACGACGGTATATTTTACATTATAATAATAATAACACTATTATTATTATTATTATTATTATTATTATTATAATCCAAGTGTACGCGGCTGCGTTATTGTTGACTATTATATAATCTCACTCGCGAAAGTTCACTCCGAGTTTTCAATTGTTCAGCGGTGCCCGTAACGAATTTCACGGGCGCGTGCGCGCGCTTACGGTCTCTTACGTTTTTTCCTTTCCCTTTTTTTTTTTATTAAATTCGTTTCGACGCGAAAAACTATAAAAAAGAAAATCTATATTCAGCTGCTTCTTCGGACACGTCCGAATAAAAATCTTTTGGTCCCCCCGGTCAAACGAAGAGCACATTATAGTCCGTTCTCTACGCAAACGCATATCATTCATTCCCCCCCCCTCCCCGGACGGTTAACGGCAGACCGCCGGACGAACGGTCGGTCGTATATTTTCACACAGTTCGCGTCGTCGGACTGGAATAATTTTGAAAAAAAACAATATCGAAATCAAAATACGCAGAAACGTTCAATTACAAATGAAAAAAATAATGAAATCAATACGCGAACAGCAGTGTGGATCATAACGACTTCGGGTTTCTGCTAACCAATAATAGTACTTTTGGCCAAATTATCAAGACTGAAATACCGTTTATAATACGTACGGATATCGAGAAACAAGTCACAAATTAATTTTTTTTTTCTTTTCTTTTCATTCGTGTAGTGCGTGCTGTCGTCGGACGATTTAATTTGCCCGTTTTCAATTCATCGCGTACGAAAACGAAACGAAAATTATTTCGTTGTATTTTAAATTGTCGACTACATTACGCAATTCACCTTAACCGTATTTACGCGCGTTTATTTAACTTGTTCTATTGTCTTTGTGTAACGTAAAATTAATAATTGTGGAAACAAAACGATTACTTCGTTCGTCTGTTGTTGTATTTATTGTGTTTTGAGGTGAAAAGAGAGTAGGGGAGGTAGCAACGAAAACAGAAAACAAATTATCAAACGTATCGATACTATCACAAATATCGATAACGAACAACGTTCTGTCGATGACAGAGGCAACTATCGATGTTCGTTGCCGTTCTAGGTGCATATATTTATTTTATTTATATATTTATAATATTATTTATATATTTACTCTACGAATGAAGCTCTATATTGCGTAGAACTGTATATTATATAATATGTAACACAATAGACTTGCACATTATTATACGGTATGAAAATAGAGAGCGGTCGTGTAGATTTGTACGATTAAAAAAAAAAAAACACTTGTATTTGTATTCAAATACTTTACGAGTATTCGTAAAATGCTTTTTTTTTTTTTTATAAGTATCATAATAGTGTTTTTAGTACAATTTTCCTTATGCGAATATCGGTATTTACTATTTAAATACTTTTTTTTACATAGTATTTTTTACAAGACTGGTCATGGTAACGTCGATAACGTCAGCGTAGACGCAATCGCGAGAAAAATCGCTGTTAGAAGCGAAAATCGATTTGGGCGGCGCATTTCGTATCGAATCGTTCGAGAAATATTAATTACCGGCTGTTTTCACAATTATCGTCGTGTACACAACGCGTATAAACCTTAAACAAAATGTAGACATTTTACATTCAAATGAAAACCTATATACGCGCGCGCGTAATTATAATAAATATAAATGCAAATTATTATTGTTCGTCGTTATTCGTTTTGAAATTTCCATTCATGAATATTTATTGTTTAAAAATTTTTTACACGCGTAATTTTGCGCAGTTAAAATATTTATATATTGGAACAGTTATTAGACGGTGCTCGCAGGCAACAAGCAAGCTGAACGGGGCTTCTGTGTTTCTGATAAATTGCCATCTGCGACGCGGTAAATTTTCAATGTTTTCCTCGCCGTCGCGTCTAAAAACCTGAAGAATGCTACAATTACTATTCGAGAAATATTCGTCGGATTCGAAAAACAAAAAATTTTAAATTTACATAGAAATATATTTGTAATTCGACGCCGTAATAACGTACGAGTCATAACAATTACAATAATGAAGGAGGATGGTCATAAATAACGCGTTAGTAATAATTGTGAACAAATGTAGAATGTTGTTTGGCTGATTGGAACGACTCGTGGATTCTATTTTCGAAAAGAATATGCGAATTCAACGAGATACTCGTCGATTTATTTAACAAATACATATTTCTGAAATAATGTTTCGAATGTACGTTTCAGTCTTTTTCAGGACACGAAACACGGGAAACGTGGTAGTGTTATTATTATTTTTTTTTTTTTTGTTAAATAAACCAAAAAGAATCACCTCTTATACAATTTTATTTATGAATTATCCGGTTTCGTCCCGTCAACAGTTTTACTGTTTTGAATTATGTTTACAATATTATATTTGCTGAACGGCAATGCGAAATTTCAATACATATTTATATGCAATTGGAGTTCGATATACCTATTGAAATTCGAATTAAATCGTAGATGATAAATTCATTAAAAATAATTACGACATTTTATTCTTTTTTTTTTTTAGAAAAATATAGAATTTTGAAAAGCATAAATGTTTATCGCGTGCCATTCATTACACCACTCTGATCGTTTTATTGTTCTCGTTATCTCACCATTAACGTAAGTTAATACATAAGTAATTTTTGAATATTTCATCGTACAAATATATTCGATTATCGTTGACACTCTGTTCGCGTTGTTGCGTAGTCCGGTATCAATTATATGCCTTCACGTATTATTATAATTATTATTATTATTATTATTATTAACGTGATATTAACATTATCACCAACAATTCGGCTTCAGTCAAAATCAACGTTTCATTATATACGAGAAATTCCTGTATGAATTACAGCGTGTCGTGTTTTAAACGCATATACACGTAGACGATGCGGAATATATTGTAGTCATAATTTTCCATAATTCATCCGGATTTGAAGGTGTGTGGGTAATACACACGCGTCACGTCCGACTCATCTAGCAGCTATCTCGTAGTGCATTACACAATACACGCCGTGTCTCATCCGGTCCATTAAATCGGACGACTTAAGTCTATATATTTGTCCGGAATCAGACAAATGCCAATAATAATAATAATAATAATAATAATAATAATAATAATAATAATAATAATAATAATAATAATAATAATAATAATAATAATAATAATAAATACACTCGCCCTTGTACCAGTTCGGTATACGCGGTAAAATTAACTCTGTTCGCGCTACTCCAGTCGTATGACTGAACACTGCAGTATAGTGTTGAAGTGGCGAAATGATATACGAATATATTTTTAAACGTTGCAAACTCGTAGCCACTTGTAGATAATTCCGGTTCCCGGTGTTCATAAAGCGGAAAAAAAATTCAATTAGACAGTTTTTTTTCACTTCTTCTGTGCCGGTTAAGCGTCATTATAATATTACATAGTGTCGTGACGTTATTATAAGAGTTCCGCTTTCGGTTTCCCTATAACCACAAATTGACATATGAACATATTTTGTTTTCCGCCAAACATTCGCGTGAACTTTTCTATTCGCTATAGATTTTTAAATCACGTTTATTGGCAGCGCATAGCAGACACACAGTAATGAAACTACGTTAAAACAGTATAAAATTAGTTTCAATAATTTTTGCCACTGTACGGTGCAAGAACGATTTGCCACATCTGAAACATTTCGGTGTTCGTCGAGTGTTGTCATTCGAGCGATGACTTTTTTAACAAGTCGGTGAGTGACACAGTATGCGGTCATTGCTTGAGCGTTATGTGTCAACACATTTGTTTGAAATATCCTCTTTAACGACCATACGATACGTCGTCATCTCAATGAAAATATAATTTGTCAACGACGTGTCGTGTCAACATAATAACACTGTACGCAAATATAAGCGTTTCGGTTATCACGTCGGCATGTTAGATTGAAATACTTGACATATTTTTATTTTGAACGGTGTGGCTTCTCTTTTTACCATTCAACGTCTTATTCAAACGTTCGAGACGGAAAAGGACGTAAGAATTTTTTGTCGATCATATTGACGTGACAAAAAAAATTCTATAAACTCATCGTCAACTTCTAAATGCTAAGCCTTGTCGATGCGGCCAAACTCCTCCATTGTCTCCAGCCTGTTTGAGTTCTTGGTAAGAGAGACGCTTAGAAGCAGGTTCGCGGTTTTTCTCTATATGTCCTATCTCCATAATTCGATCTTCGAAAACGTTCAGAAATTGATTACGACGTGATAAAAAAATTCTGTAAACTTCAAATTTGGATTTGGTAAAAAGTTTAGTTTCCAACATTTTAAATCAAATTTTAGATAGGGATTATGTTATTAAAGTAAAAAAACAAAGAGAAACCCGAGAAAATTTGTAAATACTTCGTAACAAACTTAAAATACTTAAAATAAAAATACGAAAATAAGAAACTCGGTGAATGCTATCGATTTTCTATTTATGAACTCGATACTTAATACTAACTGTAAATATAATTAATTACGTGTACATTTGTAGTACGCCACTCATTGTGTTTTGTTTCTTAATGTTTATACTTTTCTTACGATTATAGAACATAAGGAGTTTTATTTCGCTCGATGTGATATCAAATAAATTGTATATGTCAACATGTGTTAAACAATTTTCCAGGGTAATATAGTTTAAAGAAACGGAAATTTCGATTCGCGTTTCTCAAAAATAGAAATTCTTTCCCATTTCTTAGATTCAAAAGCGATTTTGACCGTTTGTTTTCACACGTAAAAAAGAAATAAATTCTTTGCTTTTGGAACGCTTTTTCTTCTTAACACTTGTTACGATTGGCAAAAGATACGTTTTAATATTAAAAAAAAAAAAAGACTGGTATCCAATTATTCTTTTAACAGTATTTTACATAATATTACGGTAACGTACCTGTTTACACTTGACTACTATAAATATAAGTCTTACGCGACTACGCGTGTATAGAGAGTGCATATGTTGTAAACGTTTCTATATTACATGCTCGCGTTTCACTGAAAACCACAATAATAATATTAAAAAAAAAACACTTCCTATACGCACGCAGTTTTATTACGATATATATATATAATCGTGACTTAGTCAGACACGGTTCTTACGCATCATACGCTATAATAATCATCATCACTGTATAGTGAGGAGCACAAACATCACGTTTGTTATATCCAAAGTCGAACTGAATCACGCGTGTAATCCGTATTGTTATTATTATTATTATCCACGAGTGTGTGGTGTTAGTAGGAATCTGAATTACAATATATTCGTGCACACACCAGCCCCGTTGCTGGAAATATATTCAGCTGTGTCACACATTTATTTCCACAGACGGTGCGCGCTAAATTTCCTATCGAAATTTTCCGCGTAAAAGTTCTGCGTCGTTTCGTCGATGATATTACAAAGTTTGCTACTACCCCAAAGAGGACACCGCGTACAATTTTCCATTTACTATGAAAATCATTTTTCTGGAATGGTTTCCATTCCAGTTATTTTTTTTAGGAGAATATATATTTCGCGGCGATTGTTGGAACCAAGTCGAAAAAAATAATACGGTCATCGAGAAGAGGGGGGGGGAATAAATTTACGTTTTTGAAACTGTGCGTGTTATTTCTATGATGTACTTACGTTTAATTGTAAAATTATTTAAAAAAATAATATTATAAAGAGGTCCCTGAAAAATGAATTTTATTTAAAAAAAAAAAAAAAAATAGTGTCCTAATTTTTACATCTCAATAGTCAGCAATCCTAGTTGTGATGATTCTTACTGTTCTTCTACGTTCTTACAATCAATTTCTCGTATCGAATAATGTTGAATTATTAATACAAATATGTTTTTTCTATATTCATTATTGTCCGTATACGTTTTTTTTTGTCAAAAAAGAAAAAAAGGGCGCAGTATATATTTGTGAAAGATTATTATTATTTATTTGCGTTTGAACTGAACTAAAAATAACCCAGTGCTAAAGCGTGATTTACTCGGAACATCGATGATTTAAGTAATTGAATTGGTGTTAGATTTTTTTAAAAAGAATATTTTAAAACTTTTAACTCATAATGTTACCGTGGGGGGACAAATATAACGTGTTGGCATTAGAATAATTTTTTCGAATTTATTCGTAAACCGAGTTAAATTGGCAACGTGTGACAATCAAACGCTATATTAAAGTGTTATGTATATTTCGTTCGATAACACAGTAAATTAATAAGAAGAAGAAAAAGAGACGCTGGATTCGTTTCTATTTTCCTTTGTTCGTTTTTCTTCTTTTTTTTTTTTTTATTATATAATAAAATGTAATTTAATAGATGGATTATCTATCGTTGTCCGTGGACGACGGCAACAAAGAAATTGTAATCGTGACTTTGGCTCGCGGTGGGGAGGCTTTTTTTCGGTGTTTTTTTTTTTTTTTGTGTTCATCACTTACGGACAATATACGGAGTTATCTCGGTCGTTTAATACGGCAGGTGAGTTTAATGTACAAACGACTTGAATATATGTTTATATATATATAAACAATATAATATATTTTAATTAACTGAGAGATGTAAGTGATGAGATCTCCGGGGAGGAGGAAAATAACAAACAATATAATATACGATCGTATCTTTGACATGGACGACGGCGTTGCCGTGACGCGGAGCGCGTGCACAGGGTGGTCCGAAAGACACGGAAGAAAAGCAAATACGATATTATACGTATGATACGCACGAGTTAATTTCGTTTTGCTTCAGTAGCGTTATGAATTGATGTTTTTTTTTTTTTTTTTTTGTGAGAGATCGCCTCAACTAATGAGTAATTTCGGACGGTATCCAATAAAAACCCCGTTTTTTTTTAAATATTATTGATTGTAAGGATAAAATCAGCTATCGGATGAAAATATAAAAAATAAATATACGCATATTATGCAACGATGAAGTGTTTAATCTCCACTATTTAGCAATATGATCGTACATCGAAAAAAAACAATAAAAAATGGATTATCTATTTCGATTTTAATGTTTGCTTTTATAGTTAAAATATTAGTGACTATAACGTTTGACACAACGTTAACGATTTTGAAAAAAAAAAATAAAAAATAGAACAGAAATTTTATATTATCACGTTGACACCGCGATCTGTACACCTGCACGAGTACAATACACGAACGGGGGGAGGGGAGGAGAGATAAATTCTATTTTCAATATATGTAAAATTACGCGGTATAGTCAACGATCAAAATTCAGGAAACGCTGATTTAATTGTAGACTAATAGTAGTTGTTAAAGAAAAATAATAATATTGTAATTAATTAACGTATGTTTATAATATGCATGTGACGTTAGAAATGTGTGTAAATAACAACTGAAGTGTTTATTAACATAATGCGTTTGTATATTAGGCGATATAATTAAATTAGAGAGAGAGAGAGAGAGAGAGAGGAATAGGAATAGAGTGATGATGATGGTGTTATGTAAAAACACGTGTACATACTACATAGGAGACTCGGATTAACTTTACGTAAGTCGTAGGGGGAAAAAAAGTAATCAGTGTTCGGTTGACAGCTGCGAGCAAATTGAAAATCAAATCGACTACAATTCAAAAACGCCGCTGTAAAATGAATTTGCAGAAATCGAAATAAAAAAAGGCGTACGAATCGCGCGGCCGGTAGAACGTGTAAACACTGCGTGAAACAAAAAATACATTAAAATTATAAAATCCGTTGAATTTAAACTAAAATATTTTTTAATATACGTAGTTTCCGAAAAACGATATTTTTCTTAAACATTAATATCAAGTTAATAATTTTAAAACATTTGAACGTTGACTGCATAGATATTTAGGTATTGTCGAACGTAATGATGGAAATTATTTTTTATAACGGCGAAATTTCTACAACGGCACTCTGGAAAATTCATTAAACAATATTAAAATACATCAGTTTTCACTGTTTTGTTTCGTATCGATTTTCGCTCGTGCGGAATATTCCTTACCGGTCGCAAATGTATTACTCCGGTTTTCATCCGGACTTATTATTATATTTTAGACATTTGATTCCAACGTTCATATCGTTGTAATAATATACTTATGTTCTCAGTGAGGGATATTGTACGCGAGACATGCACGTTATATTAATAATATTTCAGTACAAGTTAAAAGTGAAAATATACCGTCGAACATTATAAAAAATAAATTAAAAATTGAATAAACAATTAGAACATATTATATTTATTTTTCATAATACTCTTGGGCTCGGTTCGCAACGCCGTATATTTTTAATTGTATGTACAAATTTATTATTTACGAGCAAATTAATTTCTATTTTTTTTTTTTTTTTTTATTACTTTTACATATTATTTTTATTTATGCGATTTTTTTTTTACTATTTAAACTGTCTATTATTCGTTAAAAAAACAAATTTAGATTTTTTTTTATGTCAATTCATAATATTATCAAATAAAAATCGATTATTCAAACTGTCTTATCGGTAATACATAATGTATTATTTCCTATTTATCGTAACGTATGAAAGTTACGTTTTCTTATTGAAAAGTAAAAAAAACGTCCGACGTACATCACAACCCTGTAGATCATATTTCTTTTTTTTATTCCGTCCGCCGAAACGACTTCGGGGCACGATTTTTCCATACAATATATCGTTCTCGTGGCACGCTGTCTGTCCTACGCCTACACCACCGCACGTGCGCACGCCTATTTTTTTAAATCTCTAGATCAGTACATAGATACATACTATAGCGCGTTTTATATTATTATATTGTACCCGGCAGTGTATATATTTATATATTTTTTATATTATTAACAATACCGACATCGTCTCGTGCAGTCAATTCAAATTTCATTTTTACGTATATTCCATGCGGCGCAATATACCTCTTACGCTGTATGTGTGTGTTCAAGTACCACTGCGAAGAAAATTGTCAGAGAAATACGAAATCTACGCCTTGTTTTGCGATTTGAAAACGTTTTTATACTTATGACCTAAAACGGCTGTTGCGTCTGAATCGATGGCGAAACGATAGAATCGATCGAAATTCGGCGAGGGAATGAGACAATATGTGAATTCTATCGTCCGTCTCATTTGGGATCATTACTCGGATTACGTGTTTAGACAACACGCTCTGGATGGGGTAGGTAGAGATAGGGAATATAATCTATAAACGTCACGCGATTAAACAACTTACGTTATGCCGACGACGTCATATAGTTTTTACGGACACTGTTGAGAGCCTTAAAATATTTATGGCTAGAATGACAGATTGACCAGCGGTAGATATGGATATGATGTAAATACAAACCATACGAAATTTATGGTCATAAGCGAGGAAAACATCATAACCGCAGCTCACATGAATATTACGGTTCGCAAACACGAATTCTAACCAAAACCATTTCGAATAAGCTAGTTAAGCGTTTGAATTAATGTCGTACAGAAGAATCTTGTGAATATCATGGACCAAAAAAAAATTACCACTATTGAGTTATCGCGTATAATGGGAAAGGGAAATGTATTAATTACAACAGTTAAATGTAAGAAACTCCGGTGCTTAGGACATATTGCGCAGAACAAATACGAAGAACATCCTAACGAAGGAAAAAATAATAATAATTGTTTTTATTATATTATTAAAAATTTCAATGTTTCGTATTGTCGTAGATGGTCGTATATTATTTTGTTATTACTCGCGAGACGTAAACGTTTATTGGAAATAAATAAATAAATAAAAAGAAAAACGTATAAATTAATTGTTTTAAAATATCGATATAATTTTGAGTATACATAGGCTTTTGATGTTGAAAAATTGAAATGTAATTTTTTGCGCAGCCTCTGAAAATGATATAGAAATGTGTTTATACGAATACGTAAATAAAAAATTGTCGTATGTGTGTGTTCATATTTGATTACACTCGGGATCCGATAATTATTGTATTTTCAACGATGTCTTTTTATGGAAAATAAAACCGTAACGCCTGTCGAATATATCGACTCTCTTTAATAGAATGAATATAAAATCTAAATTTAAATCGAATAATTTACACACATAAAATAACAAAATAATAATAAAAATAATACGCGATATACGATTAGCAATAAAATTTAATTCGTTACACGGAATAATGACAAAACGTAATTTGTCTATTACAGACGATAATAAATCTACATATAATTCGTGCAAAACACGAACAATTTTGACGACGGCTATTCGGCCACAACGACGATGTATATAAAAAAAAGAGAGTACATTACCCGTGGAATGAAAATATAAATTTGACAATTTTTCGCATATAATTTTATAACGAATATTCAATATACGCAGCGATAAAAACGCAATGACGACGAAATTACGACGAGTAATGATTATAAAAAAATAATTTAAAACGACGCGCGTATTCGACGACGAACGTTAAACGAATAACACATTTTGCACAAAAAATATAATAGACGCGATGACGAGCGACGAGGGGCTTATAACAGGCAATGTGGTACGACGACGATGATTTAAAAACACGCGACGACGAGTGAGAAACGATAATTATCGCCTTTTTGATAAGATATTTAATTATATAACGGAGTAAACAATCGTTTATTATTATTATTTTTTGTAAAATAAATGTAATTTTAAGAAGACTGTTCGAAAAGTGTGTGTGTGTGTGGAGAAGGGGTTCTTCACGTTGATCGCCTCGCGTACACTGTGCAGTCTAATGCTGTCGAACTGTCGCTATTTATAAGCAACTGTTTTCTTTTTCTTTTCTACAACTGCGTTTCGTCTTAATACGTTCTCAAATAGCTCTTTTTTTGTTATTATTCTTCGACGTGGATTGGATTTCATTGGCAAATGGAGTTGACTCAATTTTCGACCTCCCCCTCTTGAACGTCATATCATAGTCGCCACCGATCGCCGACATCCGAAACTGATCGCGGCACGTTAAGAAGAAGAACCTACTTCATGACGCGGATCTCATCGTTTTCCAAAGTACGACTCTATTTCGTGATGTTCTCTCTCGTATAAGTTTTTTTATTGATAATAATTCATTCGGGCGCGTGCGATGATTTTTTGGTTTTCATCACGCTCGTGTGAATTTGTCAAAGTGAATATGTAAAAAAAGTATCGCCGTTTTATTTTATAAGTTGCGGTTTAGGTTTTAAACTTATCGTATTGCGGCACATAATAACGCCCACTATTATATTGCGTTTAGAGTTTAATTAATTTCAGTCAAAACTTTAGGACGATTTATTTGCAAACGGCAACGGCGGCGCTTATTATTGAAGTACACCTTTGTTTATTTCGAGTTTCGTGCTATGAACGCCACGTTTAATTTTGACGTTCTCGGTTTTCGATTTATATTCTCGCTAAAAACGCGTCTAACGTGTAAAACGATATTAGTAACAATTTACGTACGCGGAATTTCGTAAGTATATTTACGAGCGCGTCGAAATACACGGGATTTTTCAAATGCAACGCTCAAATCGTTATCGATATACAATACATTTCGTTTACGATACTTTGTCTTTTTTCACACGATTAGAAAAAAGAAACAATGTTTAATATTTAGATTTGAAGAATAATACAAAACACCGAAAAAATCGAACATTTTTCACTGACATTATGGCATTGGATGTGGAAATTTGTTTTCTACGTCTATTTATCTAACAAAATCGGTTTTTAAACTATATAACATTTTTTTTTTGTGATTTAGAGTTTCCAAACTTATTGATGATTTTAAAGACAACACCTGCGGCTCGCTACTATTTTTCTATATTGCCCGTTACAGACGCGGTGGTTATAACAAAATGTTGGTATAGCGTCCACTTTGGTCTATAAAAAAGAAAAATCTATTTTATAACCACCGTCTAGGTATATTAACGTATAAAAATAAGAGGTAAAACTAATTTTTTAGTAATTTGCAAAAAAAAAAAAAGTATCATTTGTTTATACATAAATATATATATATAAAAAAAACAAATTTTTTTTTTTTGGTATACATTTTTCATGAGTTTTATGGCGAAAAAATGGATTAAAATTTATAATTTACGTATATTTTTCGAGTAAAAAAAAAAACTATATTCAATCGTAACCAGTCGCGGATGACATTATCATGTATCTGTGTAGTGTAAAAGTTCTAAAGTTTTTTACGGTTTCTTACTACGGTACGGTACGTATTTCGAAAAGTGTCTCTGCGAGACGTGCGTTTGAATGGTTAAAGACTTAAAAAAATTATCCATTACCGTGACATCTTAAGGACTTATGTCTTATTCTGTATCACAGCTATTTCATAATTCAAAATAATCTCTCTGCCGTCGAACACCGTATTTTTGGAACATACGACTCGTTTGAAATTTTACAATATATTAAATAGTTTCAAAGCCTGTGTCGAAAACGATGACTAAATTGCAATTTGATAATATAATAATAATAATACATTTTTTAATTCAACTATAAAATATAATTTAGTTTTTCGTTTTTCCGAAACGACGAACGATGTCTGTTACGAAATCCCAAATAAACATTTAAAATTACAAAAAAAAAAAACAGTGAGTTTAAACAAAAGTCAAGGTAGTACGTGAAACTAGTTGTTTTCAAGTATTTTTACCGGTTTTTTTCCCGTTTCGAGTAAAAATATGTTTTTTTTTTTTATAATTCAAATATAAACACCGAATGTTTTTTTCAAACTCAACTACGTATCGGGGGAAAAAAATGAACTGCACACACTTGTCCATATCGAATATAACTTATATAAGTACACAAGTTTCCTCCTGTACGCCAAATTAACTATACAGTTAATATTTATTATTCACTCGAGTTAACCGTTCATGAAATCCTGTGCTTTTTCCGTTCGACTTTTAACGAAGGCCTCGGCAGACGGAGAACACTTAAACGTGTTCAACGAACGGGCGAAAACGATTTCGATTTTATTACTACGATATTGTATTCTTTTTAATTTTAGCCCGACACGCGTCGCATACGCGCGCGTCAAAAGTGAAATGTGTTTTTTCGCTCTCTCTATATAATATATGTAAAAATACAGTACTTCGTCGTGTTTTTTTTGGAAAATTCAAGTGGATTTTTTATACACTGTCACGTCATGAGGACACGAATAGGAAGTGGGCGCGCGATACGTCGCCGCCCGTGCGCACAACCGTGTTTCCAATTGCTGTAATATACGCGTACGTTATGTGCGATCGATTACGGACAGGAAGAGTACAAGAATTATTTCGTTACGCGCATTTTAAAAATAATAATTTTTTCCAACGGTTTGGCAAGTCGGTTTTTTTTTTTTAGAAAGAATTCGCTTGCAAACATCACGACGGCGTGCGGGGTCGTTTTCAACACGTTGCCTTCGGAGCGTCTCTTTCAAAAATGGTCTCTGAAAAAAAAAAAGGCGATAATGAAATGGGCCGAATGCGAACTGTGCTGCATTGGAATCCGTTTCGTTTTTTTCGATTTTCTGTTGAGTCAGGATTGCTGTGCGTCGAATATCGAAATATATCGACGTATACGTCCGATTGCGAAAAATCAATTAATATGTATCGCCGATACAGCGAAAAGTCGACGATATAACAGCTGACCAGCATCCGCGCGCAGTACGAGCGTCTCTACGGGCGAGGAATTCGACGATGATAATAATAATAATAATTACAATAACTTCTCGAACGTCCATTCGGCTTTTTTAACTGATGATGAGGAGGACCCCCCATTCATATTTTATTTTTAAACTATCGACGGAATTGTTCGTTTTCGTCTATCGGCGTACCAAATCATAATCATTTGACTGTCGATAAGATATCGAACATCGCAATAACAAAAACAATAATTTCGTTTTCGATCAATTATTTCTCATCCGTGTAACGTACCACACATCACCGACGGGACCATACCAGTTGTCCCGGAGTGATAAGAAAACGTAACCTAAAAGGAAATAAAAGTTCAATTGTAAAACGAAAATGCCATCCGATAAAAATGTAAAATATATTCTGCGCGAATTCGATTTCAAAGAATTGACAACGCTGGACTTATCCAAAATAAATAATTTATTTAAAATACTCTTAAATTTGTAATACAATTAAAATGAACCCTATCTTAGTTTTCTACTTGATCGTATAAATTTTCGTCAATCAATTGATGAACAGAAGAATAGAACACGTTTTTTTTAATGGGCCCGAACATTTTATTTAATTTTTTTCCCGTGATATTGATTATTATCTCATCGAAAATGAATACATAAATAAATAAATTTGTTTGTCCAACGAAACTTTATGTTAAAAGATTTTTATATTTCTAAGTTTGTCGCACGTGAATTTTAGTTATCCGGAATGTAAGGTTATGTTTCTTACCGTTCCCGGACAACTGGTGCACGCGGATCACCGATTAACGTAAATCTACTTATTTCTATATTTAATTACAATTTATTATAATTAGATACAATGACGTTTTATTATAAAAAGAAGTTTTGTTATATATATATATGCACGTTAAACTTCAAAAATTACACAATATTATATGAAGGTGTTTTTTCTTTTTTTAATCGACCTCAACTCACACCACTAGTTAACGGAAAATGTTGTCGCCTCGCATGCAGTTCGCGGTTAAAAACATTTGCGTGTCTCAGAATTGTAATTAATTTTTCGGAGACGGTTGGGGGAGAAGGAGAAGGAAAATCAGGCGAAAATAATATGAAATACAAACGTATATTTTGACGCGTTACACTCGAGTTGAACTCGAACAATTACAGTGAAATACGGCGCGTGACGTCGGGTTTTCGACGTTTTATAAAGACGTATTATATTATTGCAATATGCATACGCACAAAACATCCGCGAGGCGATTTCAAAACTTTAAATTAGTGTATTCCGTGGTATATAGTGGAAAGGATTCCCGGTTCGCGTGTGTGTATACGTACATCTGCGAGTAGACCGAACACGAACGCGATTGCGATAAATTAATGAGACAAACGCGTTTTCGCGATTAATTTCGAAACGAGGTAGTACTACACCGAGTCAGTCTGATTGGACAGACGCCGCAAAAGTCAGTCGCGTTAATTAAAATCCGTCGAAGTCTCGGATTTTTTTTTTATATAGATGGAAATCATCCGCGGCGACCGCGGCGGCTTCAGCCGTTTCCAAACGTATATTTATAATATTGTTCCGACGGAAAACCGCTGCTATATTTTAATAAAACGAACACGAAATATATTTCGTGTTCGTTTTATTAAAATATAGTTATAGTTACCGTCGCATACTATACGTTACATTATTATCACGTAATATGACAAACACGTCGACTGTACATATGACACGCCGCTGTGTACTCGTGTAAAATATATCTACGTTATTCGTGAACGTAACATTTTTTCATTTTTTTTCTTTTGCCCCGGATAAACGTCTCGTTACGTTAAATAATACGAAATTGCCGTACGCGTATGACATAATAAGATTCGGAATTGACCGTTGGAAATTTATACGAAAAACTACAGTCGAATTGCCTATACGATTTCACGAATACTCCGCGCTGACCAGTCGCGTGTTTCGCAACGGACTTCGAAACGGGAATCATTTCGACAACGAGAACGTGCGCCGCGTAATTTTCACCGCCGTTGGACCAGAATCGCGTTAATCGCGAAATCATTGCGCAATTTCAGCTATTATTCGACGAATTTCTCACTGTCGAAACGAAAAGATTATGATAATAAAAACGGATCTAAAACACGTAATATTATCCGGTGTGATATTTAGATAGAATTTCTATCGATATTCGCGTCAGTTCCTGCATTGCCGTTTCACAGTTTTGTTTTTTCTTTCCAGTAAAGGCCGGAAATCAAACTACGCGAATCCAACCGATTGCCACGGGACTCGCAAACGGAATCTAATTTAATAATTTAAAATTCGTAGAAATTTATCGATTAATTTCATTTTATACAATCCATACATCATTTTTTATTCGACGTTCTCAACGCGTCAAAGAGTACTATTTATACGTTTCAATGAAATAATTCAATCGATATTCTAATGGAATACTTTGCGTTCGATGCGCCGATAATTACATCAATTGGATTTCTATCCAACGTTTTTCTAAATAAAATACGTCGGAATTATAAACTTACGACGTATAAAATATGATGACGCGTGTTTTTTGTGGTCAAACGTGCGATGTGACAAAATACCGATTTTTATTGTATTTTAATATTCTATATTATATTCATTTCAGAGACGATTTGCGTACACATTAATTATTTATATTATACTTTGGATATCCGCTATTAAAAATTATTTTAAAATATATTAAAAACATTTGAATACTATTTTAATTTAATGAACTAATCGTTTTTTTTTTTTAATTGTTATTATTAATAATAATATACAACAGTTTACTAATTTAATATATATATAAAAAAAAAAATATTCACAAGACAATTAAAAGTTAACAATATCCCGTCCCGGGGAACCAAAGCAATGACGAGCAACTAACGAGGTCAGAAATTTTTAATTTTCCAGTTTTAATTGAATATTTATCACTTTATCACATTTGCGGAATTAAAATATTTTTAGGATTTCTAATATATATATATAAAATTATTATGTATATATAAAATTATTGGTATCAAAATAATATTTTAAGGTAGCGACAATTTACTCCACTGTGCGCGCGTAACACCGTTGACTATTCTTTTATTTTTCTTTATTGATATATTTTATTATTAAATTTTAAAAATTTTAAAATATACTAACGAGAATAACAGTTGTATATGATATTAACAATATTTCTAACGATATTAAATAATGACAAATGTGCATACGTCCAAATGTCATCGTCTAATTACACGGTTGTTGAACTAAAATGAACTATAAGTAAAGAAAAAAAATACGTGGAAGGGCCCGTCTTTGGCTACGGACTGAGCAGCGTTTCACGAGCTGAGCAATTTAACGTCTGAGATAAACTGTACACGGTTATGGACGGATTTTTGGCAAAGTGAGTATGCGCGCGTGTGCACATTATTGTACTGGCGAGAGTATGAAAAAAAAAACAACGAATCATTCCATTTTGTAAATAAAATTGACGCGAAAAAAAATAGAAAAAACAAAGCTCGTCCGTTTCGCGCCTTCTGATAGAATCGCTTTTTTTCCTTAAAGCCTTTTTACGCGTTAAATTTTTTATCCGTCCGCGCTATAATCTCGTTCGTTTTTGTAACGAGATATACGCGGTTTTCTAGAAATAAATTAATAAATAAAAGAAGTTTTTTTTTCTACATAAATTACTGTATAAATATATATATATACTCGTATAAGTCGCATGACTGTTAAACACACACACACACACACTCAATATACGAAAATATTATAATATTGAATCGGAATCGTTGTGTTAATCATGCTGATGTTCGGATTTGAATATTCGAATATTATTATATTATACGAATTTGAATATAACAACAATACCTGTTAGCAAATTACGAAATTTGAATTCGCATTTTAACAACACTTTGCAGAATATATTATTTATTATTATTATTATTATTACGCCATGTATGTATAAAAAATGGTAATCGTTTTGACTAAAACGCATTCCGTACGGACTTGCGATGAACAACAGCAGCGAGGATTTCGTGCGACGAAATTAATATCTCGATAATTTGTAGAGGTAATATGCTCAAGGGAAGACCGATTGTGTCAATTAACACGTTTTTAGCCGATTGATGTCGACCAAAACGTACCCGTTCTTTGGCGCGTCGTTTTTATTTTCAAACCACTCAGCCGGAAAATTCGCTAACAAGAAATCTTCGTTGTCATTTCCCTCGGATTGTCGCATAATGTGTTTACCGTCACTCGTCGAAATTATTATTAATTTTCGTTCCACGACGACGTACGAGTACAGTATGTGGTGGTTAGTGATTTCATCAAACGTACGAGTATATTTTTACCGAATCGGTGTTATATGTTTGTAAGAAGATAACATATTATTATGTTTTTAACGGTATTCGTATTTTTTACATAAAAATCGATTTATCCAGAATAAAACAAACGCATGTATTTTCGTAAATCCGTGACGTCCAAGAGATCGTCACTCGACTTCAACCGATCACGCCGCAGTCAACGTGTTTTAACCACTATTATTATGACGAATGCGATTTTTTTTTTGTTATTTACGTTCTTAAAGCTGTTTGTCTTTTCAAAATCAGCGTTATCGATTACATAGGACCGTTTTCAGCACGATTTCCAACGATCATCGAAACAATATGATGTACGCCAAAAAAGCTTTGTCGCGCGCCGCCGAATAATTACAATATTATTAAATTTGAATTTTTCGTTTCCTTTAATATACCTCTCGGTTACGCTAAATTTTTATAATTCTCAAAAATTCAATCGACTCAATTTGATACGATTTTATCACAAATCCCTTTACTCGAACGTTTTTACGCTATTTTTTACACCAGTGTTTAGGATTTCGTTTTCGCGCCGTGTTTGGGCGTTCGAAAACTCTTTTCAGCGGAACATGTTGTCGCCAAACGTTCTTGAAAAACTCCGTTCGTAAACCCAAATATTTTTAATATCCTAATATTTTCCGCTATAACCGCGGGACAATAATTTTTTCCGCGCGATAACATTGTAATCAATTTAATTACGACGAAATTGTTTTCAAAAACATAATGTCTTTAGCAGGGGTGGCCACTAACCTTAACTGTGGGAGCCGCAAATTTATAAAGTTAATTTGAGGCGAGCCATATTGTAAAACGGTGTTTATGAAATAAAGACACAATGAAAAATGAACTCAAATGAAGGAACGTTTATTTTTTACATAACATAAAACATTATTATTATTGACATAGTTATTAACATTATTATTGATTTATTTATGAGAAGTGCTTTTTCGAGTGTTCATTTTTCCTGTAAGCTTTTTGAAATCTGTAACGCGATAACGGAAATCATGTTGTTATCGTCGTCGTCTGACGCGGTCGTAACACACACCGTGACTATTTTTGGCTATACATATTAAAAGCACCGCCGCCGTGCCTAATAACCTACCTATACCTAATAACGACTGTAATGATAACGAAATCGACGACAATAAAAATGCTATCTAATGTTTCTAACAAATTTTATATTTATTAAGTTTAGTCTAAATTTAGTTCAAGAGCCGCACGAAACTGATTTAAGAGCCGCATGCGGCTCGCGAGCCTCGTTGTGGCCACCCCTGGTCTATAGTGATCGAGTTTGTAGAAATAAGTGTAAATTTTTGGAAATGTAAACACGTCGTAATGCGCGCAAACGTTTACGCTGCGACGATATTCGCAAGAGTCGTCGGAATAGATCGGTTAGGTAAAATGCATTATGTTTGATCGGGGAGATTTTGCCGTTAAAAACTCGATTTGTTCATTTAAACGGCCGTCGTTTTTTCATGCGCTGCTCGTCGCGGCGCGCGCGCGCGCGCGAACGGAGCGGATATTAATTTTGAAGTTACGCCCGCCGACCGACCACCTGCACCACCACTCGCCCGGGGTTACGCGTCGCCGTTTTCGGAGAGCCTTGGTTTTAATGTTAGTTTTCAAAAGCCCGGACGACGAAAAAAACGAATAAACCAATTATGATTTCACACGACTCCTGGCCAGGGGAAAATAAAACGTTTTACACGTAAGAAATTATGTATTTTTGGAAAATTAATAACGAAAAAAAAAAAAAAAAATCCGTAGAGCGACTGTAGAAGACACTCGAAGTTAACTCTTTACGTTGGTCCGATGTCATTCGAATAGATCGTTGGTAGCCCAATAAAACACGCGCAGTCGGGTCGATTACGGGAAACGATTACACTGCCGCCAAATTCTCTTCTCGTAATCGCATTCGCTTGATTCTCTACGGACACGTATTGCGCCCGCGTGTAAAAATTGTTTTAAAAACATTTCTTTCTTCTTCTTCGGCCGCGTTTTAACCACGCGGAAAATCAATAACGTACTCCGTCTAACTATGCGCTGTGCGCAGTTCATCATACCACAAGCCAATATCAAAACGCATGACGGTCGAACGAACGAATCCAAAGATTCTCTTTTGCGCCCTCACCGACCTGGCCGGCCGCCACGCGCGCGGTATCCAATCAAAACAAAATGGTTTCGATTGCTCTTGCGCTTTCCGAGATTACCGGGCACTAACGAACGCGTCCCCCCCCCCCACATTCAAACCAATCATTTTTATATAATAATCGAATACGCTTTTATTGAATTTATAACTTTTATTCTGCAATACAACGTCTCCGTATTGAATTCTTTTTTCATTTCACGTACAAAACGTAATGTTTTTAAAAGCAATCCGATTTACTCTGATTTATTCTACACACATATATATATTATACGAATACACGAATTTCTCTTTTTTTTCTTAACACAAACTTGCGTTTATGTTTTTATTTCTCCGGGGTAAATATCAAATTCAATACGATATTATTATGTGTTCATCGGTCGGTGTACATCCCGCAGCGTAACCGCAAATGTAGTAAGTATAAAACATTAAAAAATTATCGAATTCACGTTTGAACTCTTTCAGAATTAATACAATATATAGTAAAATTTTACAACGTTTTAACTGTACCGCACGCAGTCGAATGTAATAATTGCGAATTTACTCAAACGCGTTAATAAATTTTTGTTTGGTTTTGGTACAAAGTCGCAATTTCGTCAAATCATAGTTTCCACAAACGAATTTCACAATTAAAAAGATAAAAAATAAATTTATTTTTTATAGGTTGACGCGTTCAGTAATGTGAAATATAGATATTTTAAAATATTCTTGCAACCTTTTTACATGATTACACGTGGCATAGACACCAAAAGTGTAATAATTTGTGATACACCGTTTATTATGCAGAGTTTACTCAACATAATCGTTAATTATATAGCGAAGGAATTCGAAATTCGAATTATTTAGTGAAAAACATTATTTCTGAGATTAAAAGAAAAAATACGTTTTTCAATCACGAATTCTAACACGATATGTAACATAAACGGAAATCAAAATTATGAAGTTGACGTGTCAGAGTGATGAAGCTCGATCAGTGACAAATTGTTATCCGAATCTAACATGCCCGAATCAAACCGAAATCACTAAACTTGTATTATAAATTTTATTAAATAATAAACGTTTTCTGAAATGTTTAAAATAACTATTTGTTTTACCTCAACTAAATTATTACATTTTTAACATTACCGCAGTGGTATTGCGTAGATTTATAAACTGTAAAACCGTACGAGGTGCAACATATTTGTATTATGGCTAGCAATTATAATCAAAATATGTCAATAGTCCCTCTATAAATGTATATTATTCACCATCGAACACGTATATTATATTCAGAAATAATTGAAGTTTAATGTAATTATTTTAAAAAAAAAATATTAATTATTGTCAAATATCTAAGAAAATCTGATTTCGTTGTATATGTGTTTACGTAGGTACTCGAATGTAATTGTATATTATTTACTCGTGCGCGATGATCACGAAACACACATAGTTTTCGTGTCGAATTATAATAAAAACAAAAATGTTTATAATATTTTACATTAAAAAAAAAAAAAACAAAATTAATAGATAGCCGGTGTTCTGGGATTGGTAAATATAACGATTGCCGAATGTTGAATTATAAATAAATATTGAATTTTATATGAATAATTGTTACAATTACGAGTCACGTTGGAAAGATAATAGACGAGTTAAAAATCAAAATATTTGTCGATTAACGCGGTGTCGTGTATATACTGTAATCGAGTCAGATAGCATACGGCAGCAGCTGCAGTGGTTTCATACAAAATAAACACCTTAACAAACAAGTAGAAAATAAACAACAGAAAATTTGCATCGTGTACGTGTACATAATATTTTTCACTGGGTGTTCCTAAAAAACAATTATTACGTTGAAAACAGTATATTAATTAACAGTGTACAGTCTATGTCATAACAAGTCAATAAGTCTAGAAAATATTTTAGAAAAAACGAATTGCAAGAAAAATTTCGTATCAAAAATGTTTCATTTAAAAACAGGATTTATTATTTCGGCGCTAACGTTGTTCTCCATATGCGGCCGTGTGTTTGCAAATAACTACGGTAAATAATTTAAATCTATCGGTCATACTTGGCACGTTAATAATATTATAAAATTATATAATTACTGTTATATGTAATAATTTTTAAAAGATTTTTTGTTGTTTTTTTTTTTCTGTTAACGATTTAAGTGTTTCGGTTGAAACGGGTATACGTGTACGCTGTTGCATAAATTGACAAAAAAGACGCCTTCACACGTTAGACAATTAGTTTTCTTGAATACAAAATATGTCAATATGATTTAGGGCTTTCTGTTTACACTTGACTCATTTCCCACTGAAGATAGCTCGTCGTTTCTATTCTAAAGTGGCGAAAAAGAATATTATCGTTTTCTAATGCGTCACGGATCATCGAATTAACACTTAATTCACGTGTAATAACTAATAATAATAAAGATGTAAAATAGACTGAAAGATTCCTATGTCAAGAAACGGTGATGTGGGTGAATGAAACGAGATTTTCCGACGTCTACCCCGTTCTACTTAAATATATGCGAAATGTTATACGAACACTATTAATTCATTTCTTATAGTAATGTGTCCACTTCAACTGCCGGTGCAGCCATTTATGAAACGTTTTTAACAGTTAATCTTATGTCATTGACAAACGCGAAATAATAATATTATTAATATTAATAAAAATAAAAAATGTAGCAAACGCGCACATGATTGATCGCTCGATCGGCGTCAAATTAAATACCCGTTGATACCGACATCAACGTAATTTACGTTATGTAAGTAAAAATGTACATACATTAATGTTACTATTAATTAATGAACCAAGTATATTTCACGTCATATAGACACATGTGTGGGTAAGTGCAACATCATATAAATTAATACTTTAAAATAAAATCGTTAACACAGGAATATGTGTGATATAAAAAATATACATTTTGACGAGATTTTAACGTGCCAATATATTTTAACAAATATGTATCACACGTCTGAATTAAAAAAAATTAATATAATTCTTAAACAACTCGATGGTTATATTTATTAATTATTATATCACAAGTTTATTCATTATCCCTTTATATTTTAATATGAAGTATATTTTATAAAAATTGTTTATGTGACATTTTCGAGTAGAGGAAGTAAAGAAATTATGTGAATGTAAGTGCTTTATTTACAATACAAGTCAAGGAATTGACTGTGATTTTTGTACATAGAGTAATTATGCGTACTTTTATAATAGACAATAGTACAGCTTTGGATTGCTATCATATTTTATACCAAAATGTGTGTAAGTAATGCTTTCACTATAGTAAGAATTATAAAATTTTAACTCAAATATCGGCTAGTAAATAAAAAAATTAACACGAATAATTTCAGTTGAATTTGAAATATTCGAGTCTTAGTTTAAAATTAATTTTTAACAAAAAATAAAAAACATTATCTACTAATTATATTTAATATTAAAATAGAATAGAAAATTATAGTATTTATAACAATGCGTTTCGAATTTTTGTACAAACCTTTATCTCAAACGTGTTACTTAACTAACTAATTAAGTAAATTAGACGCACAAAGTGACGTTTGTACTGTGAAATTTAAAACTGATATATTTTATTTGATTCACACTTAACGATATACGTACCTACTATTGTTGTATTAACAACAATTTGACTAGACAAAAATTTAAAAATAAAAAAATTATTGTTTTATTATAGAAAAAATGGTTCATTATTTTATAATACTCTATATATAATTTATCAGAGTATTACTTGAAGTAAAATACTTTTTTGTTACATCATTTTTTTCATATATTCATATAGTTAAAATATTTTATAATTTCTCTAGTATACGAAGAAATTAAAAGCAATTGTAAGTTGTTATGTATATGTTATTTAAAAAAGTGAAATTTATATAAAAACTTATGTTGCATTACTTTAATGAGTTCATCCAGGCATACGTTCATTCGTTTTACATTTCTTATTTTATTCTATTTTAATTTGATATGGAAAAAACTCCTGCGCAAAATGCGTATCACACAAATAATAGATTTGTAATACATAATCCAAAATAGACAAAATATTTATAAAAATTGAAGTCCGACTGATAGAAACACGTATATTTCTATAAAATTACATTACATGTAAATTGAAAAAAAACTGAAAGTTGTGTTCATATTTTATTCTACAAATTGTTGATTACACATTTTAGATTTTCAAAAACGATACTTTGATTATATCGCTATGAACATAAAGACAGGTATGATAATATTATATGTTCCAAATTAGATATATTCGTATATATAAATTTAAACACATCTAGAGGACAAATAATGATTTTCATTAATTTATTAAGTTAAACATCGAATTTAAATGTTTTAATTATTCTTTTTTCTGAGAACATTGTCTTTTGAAAAATCTACTAATAGGTTATTTTTCAGTGATAAATTGTATTTACTTTATATGATATGTGTTTCGATTTTCCATATAATTTCTAGGAAAATCATTAAAAAATAACAACCAAAATAAAAAGAAATTATTTTTTTTAAAAATCTAAAATGTACAACAAACTAAATAAATCATAATACATTCATATTGTTAATAATTTATAATTCATATTATTTCAAATGATCTATTACAGTTGCTCTGAATCACATGAAATCTCAATGAAAAATTTCTCTCTGATAATAACTCACTTTATCTGTTGTCCATGTGTGGGCTCACTTACCTTTTTTCTTTTAATGATCTTTGTATTTTTTTTGTAGATGAAATTAAGAATATATCCCGGTTTTGCGAACATGGTGTGGATAATTAAATTAATTGGATTTAAAATTTGACGGTTTTAGTTGTTTTATTAAAAATAACTATTTTACATTTAATAGAAATATTAATTAGTCACAAAAGTATAATATGTATTGTGTTACGTATACTACATCATTTTTTAAAATTTTTTGTTAGTTCGTTGCAATCTATATAAAAATACAGGTAATTATTTATATCAGAACATAGTATTATTGGGTACCGACAAAATTCTCAATATTAAAGAAAAATTAGTTTAAATTATTTTATTCGGCAATACACGTTATATCTTTTTTTATTTGAATTCATTTTATTGCTTTATCAAATATTGTAAAGTCGTTTTAAACATTGAAGTTGTGAAAGTGTTTTCGGTTTTTTCTTCAAAATCGCTAAATATAAATTTACTGCTTCCTTCATACGTATCGTAATCATTAAACGTAAAATATTGTATGGTTAGAAAATAATTGCTTATTGAAATACACTACTTAATTCGTACAAAATGAATTATTGTATTTTAATACCAAATATTATTATTTTAATATTTGTACAAAATAATTTGACTCATATTGTTTTATATTACATGTTTTTAAGTTATCGCTGATTGTGAAAGTAAGGTGATAAGTACCAAATATGAGTGTTATCTGTCATTAAATTTCTCTATTTCATTCATCAGCAGCACGTTGAAAATTTACTCTGGACTAAAATTAGAGTTCATTAAATAAATCAATATACCCATAAATCACAATATAAATAATTCTATTTTTTATTTAATACGTAATATTTTTTATATATTAAACGTACTTTAAGGTATAATAATATAAATTTATAATCGTTTCCTTCATGTAGAGGACTTGATGGATACTTTTTCAACAAATACCAATCAAAGTTAGTAGATTCGTTGAAGTGCTGTTATTATTACAGTAGGGTATTTACGGTTTTATATCATATTTTATTCGAGTGGTTTCTTAAAGTAAACTTAGTTGAATTGAATTACTTATGTATAAATTACTTTCGATATTCTTTTCTTCTTTACTCTTTCAGAGTGTTAAAGAAAAATGTATTCTTATTCTTAATATTTTATAGATAATACAAATACCTATTTCCACTGCGCATTAAAAACGAAGAGTATGTAAAATAAATTAACCATCGAGTATCTAATATGCAATTTTAGTCGTTTTAATAATTGATATATTAAAATATGTTTTTGTATTATTGTTATCCTTGTATCATCATAATAGTTGCAGTAGTCTATTACGTAGTAAAAATAAAATAGGACGTAGTGGGATATTAGAAAAACATATTACTACGTCTATTACATTTTACTAGAATGATTGTATTTGAAAATTGTCTAGGAACACAGAGTCCGTGGATTTGACATAGCAATACTTGTGTCTATATAATATTAATATATTAAACGTTATACCTTACTTAATACTTAAGCAGATAATATTCTATCTCTTTGATGATAAAAATAATAAAAATATACAACTTCGAACTAATGTTTAAGTTCATTTGTATTTTTTACATAAATTTTCTTCTATTGACTTTATTTGTAAACAAATTCTGACCGATGGCACTGATCTGTTCGCGGCTGAAAAGGAATTGAAAGAGCCCAGTGCGATGGGCCGAAAGATTGAAGCCTGTCGTCGATATTATTTCTAATTGGTGTTATTAGATGGCAATTATAATATAATGATAGACACGCTAATATTTACAAAAATTATTGTACAATTTGAATAGCAGTGTGGCTATCATTACAATTATTATATATTTAGATGTATTTATAATTAAAATTCAAAAACGTCAAGACGTTTTTCTTCTAGATAGGTATAAATTAAATTTTAAGTTTTTATTTTATAGCTTTTAATATGATGATTGACATAAATAGTAAGTTTATACGTTTCACTGATTCGATAGACGTAAAAAAAGGAAAATAAAATAAGAAAAACAAATAGTTATTATATCTATATAAACAATAATATGAGATAAATATTGTCGTATTTCATTATAATTTATAATAATATTTATGTACTTATTGTTTTGTACATTTAATACTAAACAAGAATATATTATAACAAATATGATTCATAATGTTATTGATAGATGATAAAATAAATATAAATTTTTGAAAAGAAATTACATATTTTAGTACGAAATCATATTGGTCATTATAAATACTTCATCTCAGTCATATATACAAAACGAATTTTATAGAAAAGATGTTCCAAAAAAACGAATATTGTAAGTTAATATTTAATGATATAAAAGTAATGAAAAAGAGTATAATATTTTATCGATTGTCAGCGAAAATTATGTCACATATTTTGTAACATAAACCAAACCGAAACGAAATAATAATTAAATAGTAGTAATGTTTGAAGATATTGTGACTGTAAACTATTATGATTGAAATATTTCTTTAACACAATAAAAATTCGTTTTAGTTTATTCTTACGATTACTACTTTCATATGAAATCGTTATCAAAATTGAATGGTAATGTATTTATATTAAATTTATTATTTTAAATCGATATATTTTGCATGATAACGTGCAATATTGAAATTAAAACATTGATATTAATTATAAGATGTAATATTTCCGATTGATTTCTTTTTCAGAAAATGCAAAAGGTATTGATGCATGGTGCAGGACAGCGAAATAACGATGTTAAAAATTATTTCGGGAACTATTGAATTAAGACAAAAATATAATATTTATTTTCTGGAATAAAACTTTTTTTTTTACGTTAATCAATAAGTTATACAATATGTACTTCAAAGATTATTAATTTTATTCTGTTTTTTGCTAATTTTTTTTCTATATTATATTTAAAAACATATAAATATGACATAGCGCTTTAAAAACAATATTAAGTCTTTATTTTATTTATTTTTTTTTATACGCATTATTAAAAGATAAACACGTGTACACAATTTTCTCAGTTACTAGTTTTTTCTCTTTTGAATGCACACCATTGCGTGTTTGAAAACGTACGATGTTTACAAATGTTTCTACACAACATTTTTTATTTTATCCCATTATTGTTATTAATTTTCGTCGATTTCAAATTAGAAACGACCATATGATTATGTATCTGTGAGATACTTCATTATAATTTTATACGATTATCAGAACATGATAATTGTTCCTTTTATTTTCCGTGTCATGAAAAAAAAAAGTATATTTAGAAAATAAATACATGGGAAGAAAAGTGTCGTTATGTTTTGCTATTTTAGGCTCTTATTATACGTATTTTGGAATTTACGTGATGTTTTATAGTAAATCACAATGTTATGGTTGAAGTGAAACAATTTTCAATATGTAAACTCTGACCGGGATTCAATAACAGTTTTTTTAAGTCGTAGATAATAAATTTGCACATAGTGGGAAAACTGTATACATAAGACACATAGACTTATTTAACTAAGTATATGGACTGAGCATTCTATACCGCCTGCCTTGCGCAATCAATATCGGATAAACAAGATGGGAAGTTGTGGAAGAGGAAATAAAAGTCAATTAATTTATTCCATTACTTGATTAAGTTAACTAATATATAATATGTAATATAGACAAATAGCAATCAAATAATTTTCATTTTGTTATTCAAAATTATTCAACGTTTATTTTATCTTAATGTTAAAATAAACAAAAAACATAAAATTAAATTATTGATGTTGGAAATGTATCAGTTTTATGAATCGTTATGTAACACACACACACACGTTATCAAATTGTAGAAAAAGAATTGAACAAATGGATTTATTTTATTTTTTCTTTCCACAACACTCATTTTAACATATTTGATGTTTTCTAATTTTTTTTTGTTCTATGCGCAATTCATACAATAGGTCTATGATTGTACAGTAATAAATGTTCAAATTGGAACAAATATGTTCCTAGTTCATTTTGGTGTAATTATTTTCTATATGGATTTCTCATGGTTCTCTGATTAAATGAATATATTATTAAATTACATTTTATTATTATTAAAACACGAATTAAATACGTTTATAATAAGCATTTATATGGCGTAAAAATGAAAAATTTTCAAACGTTTTCGAATAGTCAGAGATACGTGATTCCCAACTGATGTACATTGAAATTTGCAAATTTTCAATGACCACCGCGGTGACGTCTGCTTAATCATATTACACCATATCTCCAATTATAATACATAATGAGAGAACGTTAACATAAATTTGTTTACTAACGCGTCTTATCGAATATTTTTTCTCGTTCAAACATTTTTGAATATCGCAGGAATTTAAAAAAATAAATAAATGTTTCAGCTTTAATTATTATCGTTAAAGGGCATTTCGTCGTTATGGTTCTCGAATGAATTCGTTTATTCCGATAGCCCCCCTCACCGGTTAATTTCTAGCGTTTATCACTAAAAACGCGTGAACGTCAGCGTTTTGATACGAGAACTCGTGGCTCGACTCGATGCCGTTTAAATCTGTACGTGGTGTCGCCGCCAAAAGCCAACAGATTGTAAAACGATTATTATTAAACGTGGTTGGCAGCGGTTTTCGCCATCGCGGTGTATGTAACGCTGAAACAACAGAAACAATCATTGCACCGCAACAATGAGATACGAGGAGTTATTTTTTGGCCTCCTACCTGATTAAAATATAACCACAATTTTTACGTATTTTTTCTCCATTACGTATATTCAATTTTTTAATGGTATTTTATATTTTACTATATCCGTATAAGTATATTTATAAAATTGCACAATATACGTATTGTGATAAATAATTTAATCAAGCCGACTTCAAAGTCCCGAATCAGGTCGAAAAAGCGTCATTTCAATAATGTATTTATTAATCGAATTAATTTGAAGACTAAAGAGCAATAACCAATGGTGGTAATGTCTCTAACCTTTTAGCCAAAATCAAGCTTAAAAGTAATTCAATTAGAAATGATTTCATTAAAATATCAACATTATTTCACCTAATACTTTTTTCGCTTCCGTTAAAATCTAAAATCCTAACTTTTATGCACTCCCGATATTTGTTATTCAATTCTAATTTTAATATTGTTTACTGTACCTAAGTATAATTTTTGTAAAAACTCTATATCTTCATTTCTTTGAGATTTTTTTTTTTTGACAGACGATTCACCTATTTTTCTTTCGGTCTACTTTAAATGCAGCTCAAAATTGATATAGACCGAAATGATATAGACGTTATTTTAATTTTACGTAAAAAATGACTTACGAATTAATTTACAATTTCAGAGATTTAAGTTTAAAAATGTACAGTTCATAAGAACAATGTCGAAAAATTGTCAATATAATTAAGTGCACGTTTAAGGGAATGATGGGAGGAGTTTAATTTGGGAAATCACAATCGCGCACACATAAAAATTAATGCAGCACTAATAATGATATACAGTTCATTAGAGTTGTGCAAACTTCGTGTACAGTTCTTCAACAATTGCTTATAAAATAAATGTTTTCAATAATTCATGTAGTATAATATTTAAAAATGATCCCAATGAAATTTATACATTATAATAATAATTATTGAAACATTATTGTTATTGTTATTATTATTCATGAATTGATCAAATAATTATTATATAAGATTCACTGATGAGGTGGAAAAACACGAAATACTATACAACATTAACTTATTACTCGGTATTAAAGAAAATATCAAACAGGCGAAGCGTGATACGAGGTAGCAGCAGCCAAAGTAAACGCGTGAGGGTAGGTATTTAAAACTTTTTTTTTTTTTTAAATTTTAAATTATTATACAATATGAAGTGAAAAAAACGAACTGCGTTTTGTGCCGAGATATTCTAAAACTAAAAAATCCAATACGAGTTTTTATTTATCTTCTACAATAAAATATGACGTCGAATATTAATTGTTTAAAAATACCGTTCTCGGTCTACGGCCATATTGTAAAATGCAATAAATTTGCCATCGGTTTGCATTGATTGTTGTAAACGGCCTTCGTCGTCTGCGACATTGATTACTAATCAATAATATCATGTCCAGCAGAAGTACTTGTAAAACGCTTTTCTTTTTCGCGTGAATTCCCGCGTGTAACTTGCAAAAATTCAATCGGACTCGTGTGCGAAGAGAAGACGTAAATCGATTGCAAACCAATTGTCGCTGCAACACTAGTCTGAGATTCCTTTTCGTTGCAAAACAGTATGACGGAGGATCTATCTGTGTGAACGTACGTGGGAAAATAACGCGGTATTTGTTTGAATGCTTTGGATTCGAGAGAAATCCTTTGGACGAGACCGAGAAATGTATTTGATCAGCGTATGTACGTTACCGGCAGACCATGCATGATTTCGTGATGGTGATGAGGAGACGAGTCCGCATGATTCATCATCGTCGTCGTCGTATTATTATTGTTATATATATATTGTCGTCGGGATATCGTTTTTATCAAATCGCTAACGCAATATCGCATACGGTCGAAGAACGTCCGTAGAATTATTGTGAGGGTGAGAGAAAATTTCGGTGATAAATAATAACGATTTTTATGCAATTGTCGTGACGTGTGACCCGTCCAGTAGTGTTTGGTATTCGTTGGTCAGTTATTGCAGGACTGGGGTTGACGGCAAACCGTGAGAACCGAGAGTATATATTAGTCCCGTCGTAATAAATTTCTTCTTTTTTTTTTTTCTATTACTCTTTTGCGCGCGGTTTTTTTCCCTTTTCTTTTCTTTCTTTTTTTATTTTTTGATTCGCTTTTAGCAGGTGAACCTCTTTACAGGTGCGCATCGAAGAATAGCAGCAGGACGAGCCGCCGCCGCTTTGTAGTGTTTAATGACGGGGAAGAAATATATCGCGTAATACTTCAGCAGCAGCTGCAGAACATATTTTTGTAATAATATGTGCGGGGTGTACAATCTCCCTCGTATTTATGTGATAAAATATATCCGCGTATTTCTCGGCATTATGTGAAATTTCCAAGTGTATAAGGCGAGCATTATTGCGGCAGAAAAAAAAAAAAAAAAAGAAAGTACACAAAAAAATTCGTTTTTGTGTCCTATTAAAACATATTATTTAATCAATTATTTTTTTAACGACAGCGTTCAGATGTAACAAGATGAAAAAAAAAATTATAATTCAACTAGAATGCAATTACATTTTGTAATTATACTTAATTTTTTTGAAAACGAATAATAATTATTATTGCATCGAGATTCTCGGATACGAGTTATCTAGACAGAACAAATGAGTTCTGATTTATTGAGTGGAAAAAAATTTATCGTGGAATTGACGAATGGGATGAGCCAACATATCGATTATATTTGATAAAAAAATATATAAAGTTATTAATCGACGCGATAATTAGTTATTTATGTTGGAAAATTAATTGATTTATTTTCAAATTCTGATTTCGGGTACATTGAAAATCTATGCGCACTCACGGAGTCGAACGTACGATCGCGCAAAGAAAAATTATAACTATAACGCTATATAAACATTGTTTTGATTAGTTTGAATTTTTGATATAAAAACAAAAAAAAAATATATATATATATATGATAATAAAATCGTCAAATACGGAGAATAATATAATAAATATATTTATATAATTCATGGCTTCCGTAATCGTGAATTATACGCTATTTGTCTAGATAAGATGAAAATGTATACTTTTTATCTGGCCAGTCTATCTATAGAACTATATATGTTCATCAACTATAAAAAGAATAATAGCGTACAATTTTTCGTTTTTATCTTTTTGACGCGGTACGGTGAATTCTAAAAGTGTTACGAGGTTGATTTATATTTACATAGAGAGAGTGAGAGAGTGCATTAAAATAATAAGTCATAATACATATTCAGTAAAATGCAATTGCCTCGATTTCGATTATTATTGGTTTTTTTTTTATTTATTGTTTGTTTTCAATTTCGAATATTCGATTTGGTTTTAAACTACAAAATTCATACTCGGCCGTTTTCAACAAAATTTCTTAAGGATTTAATTTTTTGTTAATTAACAATAATTGGTTAAATGAAAATTGGGTTTCACCGGTGATTCGTTATCGTTCTCGGATCGTTGTTAAAACGTTTGTTAAGTCAATCATCCGAAATCAGCTTGGCTGAATGTTAACAGGCATTTTAATGTGCCATTAGTACATTAAATACACTATTTTCGTGTATTTTTTTTTTCAAAAAAAAAAACAACAATACCGCCTGTCAGTTATCACTTTCCGTGATAATCAATGAAAACGTTAGAATCAAGGTAACCAGATATCAAGGTAACTCAACAAACGTTTTGTTAACTTAACGAATGTAATTTAACAATAATAATTGTGTAATGGTGAAACTTGGCCAATTTAACTCGGTGTTGTTGAATTCAAACAAGTCGTTAACTACTAACACGGTGCTTGTAAGAGTGTATTTAATAACAGTCGGTGAAACTGGCTATTTACAAAGTTTTTCCATTTTGAATTCAGTGTACTGAAATATTTATATTATTCCTATAGGGTTTTCGCTGTCGCTATTTATATATTTACAGGTGCTTATGACTACAAATTGTGTTTTCTTTCAACGATTTTCGGTTTTTGGGTACGCGGGGGGGGGGGGTACCTATCGATATTTGAAATCAATTTCGAAAACCACAGCTATACACAGTAAACATGCGTTGTCATTATTTATTTACGAAAAGTGTTGGCACATTTAGAATTAAGAATAATATATTCCAACGAGATCGTTATAGCTGCTTGGTAGTATTTCTAGGTTTTCGTGAACACATATACCCTAAATCAATCTCAAGAACGACCCATACACAGTAACGTGATACCATGTACAGTTGGAAATTTGTAAATTATCTGTTTTACTCCGCATATTCATATTACATAAAACATTTTATTATAAATTATCGAAGTATTTCATAAACGAATTCAATGCTCTAAATGTAACTTATGTAACACGCTTGTGTTACGTTGGCCCGTTTGTATATATATATGCGACATAATAAGTAAATTACGGAAAAAACAAAAAATCAAATATTGGATTCATGAATATTTCACCGCCATGGTATGTACTATGAAATATAATTTTAAAATCTTCACAAACGTATTGTGTTATTCCTTTTAGAAGGATTACACATTCGGCCGCAAATAAATTATATAGCTAGTTTTTTTTTCTAATTTAATTGGCAAAAGTGTAAAATACAATTTCGAGTAAAACATAGACAATTATGTAACAAAAAAAAAAAAAAAAAAAAATTAAAAAAAGCGAATAAAATGTTATAATATTTTTAATAAAACGAATTTTAAGTGTTCATTATACGAGACAATATATGACGGAACGCTATCGGAAGTAATGGAAATAATTCGTATAAAAAATTTAAATATAAGATAAAAACACTGGTGCGTAATATGAAAATAGTAAAAAGAAAAAATAAACAAACCGCCGTATTTTATAAAATATAAATTGCATAATTTCAATGGAATAAACTATACATATACGCCTTTATTGTTTACCGGGAGGTTTTTGTTTTATTCTTAACATTATCATTCATTTTTTTTTTTTTTGTTTTTTTTTTATCTAAACGCTCGACTCTGAATAGGTTAAATGTAACAAAAAAAAAAAAAAAAAAATGCGCAAAAACTACAAGAAAATTAAATAATAAATAACGCTTTATGCTATGCGTAAAAGAAATTATTTATCAGATTAATTTAGACGTCTTGGTGCGCGGCGAGACTGGAGGAAAAAAAAAGAACGACGAGAAAAATGCGTTTTTATTTCGAATGTAATTAATCTCGTTTATAATATTATAATTAAGCCTTTACGCGATTAATCGTATTACACTGTGAAACGTTCGTTCTCTGCCGCACCGTCACATTTCCTCGAGACGTGGTACGTATAAAAATAGTTATTTGTAAATGTATAGGAATAGTTATAAGGAAGAAAAAAAAGAAGGAATTTTCTTTAGAAATAATAAATATCGTTTTGTGTTCTTTTGATGTTTATCGATATTTCAAACACCTTTTTTGACTTTGCACATTTTATATACATGAATTATAATCGTACACCGCAATTTCGGACTTGGCTCGCGTATAATACTGGCCGAGGTGTTTTTTTTCTCTTCAAACAACGCAATCGTTTGCGGCGCGACTAATGTATTTACGAAATGGATTACAGTAAAAACAAATACCGATTTTTCATTAAATTCACGCCCCGGTATGGTGTGTCGCGTGAAAAGAGAACGCTTTGTAGAATGATTTAAACGCGTTCCTTCGTTTTGTTTTTTCCTCAGTCCTCTAGCAAACATTTCTCCATAAACGCAAAATAAAATTGTTAATTTGTTCGGACGCAGTGGCGAGACAGGATTCTGTAGCACATATTATACGAAACAACAAATCGTCACGAACCGTAGGAAAACAAAAAATCAATTTTCGTATGTTTAAAACCATTTGTTTTTGTTCTCTGGTTTCTAATCGTGTCCGTAATTCGGAAGACGAATGTGAAAAATTTTGTCAAAAAGTTTGCTTTTATTGTTATACGATACGCTAGTACATATAATAATTTTAAAAATTATTATTATTATTTGTAATGTTTGTTCATTATTTCACAGTTCAAATAGATATTATTACATTTGAATAAAAACTCGTAAAATATGAAACAAAAGACTGATGTAAAAAAAAAAAAAAATAATTCCACGCCGTAATATATAGTGCACGAAACGCGATGCCCGTGAAGTCAGCACAATACACTTGTCTTAGAATTTATCAAAAAATCTCACAGTTTTTTTTTTTTTTTTTTTAGAACGTATACATCAACCATATTCGCGTAACGTCCATAATTATTGACGAATCGTAATTGCGAGTAAATGGATAAATGCGAAACGTGTCTAAGTTTGGACGTTTCAATAGGATCGAGTCGTCGTGAATCGGCACACACACGAATAGTGATGGAGAGGGGAAAACGTTTTACCGCAAAAAAACGCGCGAATTCAAAAAAAAAAAAAAGACTCCAGCAAATTCAATATAATTTAATCTGTATGAAGTTTCCGAGAGAATTTACGGGATAAACGACGACGATGGGAAATCTACGGACGTCTAAACGAGTCTGTATTTATTTCGTACGAAGAAAGACGAAAAAAAAAACGATTTTTTTTTTTTTATAATGCAATTTTTATTCTCGCCTTCGTACACGTTTTACACGCGATGTGTTTCACTGTATAAAAAAATACATCGGCCGCGGCAAAAAATATTATACGATTTTTTTTTTTTTTTACCGAGAGAGAGAGAGATTCGCGTGGAACATCGTAACGTGATGATAAATCGTACGGTTTTATTATAAAAATGACCCATTATTATGACTTCCTCTCGTTCGTAAAACGGAACCATTAGTTTCGACGTAAATCTCGAAATATCATTATTATAATATAATATTTTTTTTTTTGTTTTGAACAACGGACGGTGAAACGTAGTGCCGCAGTCGCGGAAAAAAAAATAAATAAAACATCGTACACACTTGACGGTAATCAAATGTGCGATTAATCACGAGGAGGAAATTTTCCACTCCCACGTATCACGGTGAGCTCAGAACAATTTCAATTCGATAAAACAATATAATAAAATCGACCCGATCATCGTTTATAATCGTTTGAATGTGTTCCGAAATTCATATATATATATATAAAAAAAAAAATAATAATTTAATTTCCACGCGATTGTATAACGCGCATGCGTTATTATGCGGCAGAGGCTTAAACCGATTTCGTTCCAAAGGCCGGAAAAACGTTCAACTGTCTCGCAAACACGATCGATTTCTTTTGAATTCTCCACGAATTATTGACCGATGGTTATGGACCGAAGTCCATCTCGAAACGTTTCCCCGAGGAGAGAAAGTGTATTAGAAACGGATGCAAAAATGTATTCATCAACACGAAAAGCGTTGCGAAACTCTACGATAATAATTTTTCCGATGCGTACAATAATATTTTAATAGTAGCGTGTCAAAACGTTCACGGTATACGTTCGTAGCTCGTAAGCTCTAAAAGTTATATCGCTTATAAGTAAATCCCGATCTGTTTGGGTACGAGCTAAACTTATCAATAGAACGATACGGGAAAGTAGATGTCGTATTATTTAATCGTCTAACCGACTGTCCATTACGGTTGTGACAGAGACGATTATTAGAAAACATTACATGGAAACTGGACGGTGCCAAGCGAATACGCCATTCGTGTCGCAGTCGAATACTGTTGGACCGACGAAATTATTACGTGCACAGTAACTACACACACACACACACACATATGTTTCCTTTGAAGAGTACACGAGCGCGATATATTTTTGAAAATATTTACATACGAGTTTTTTAAAGCTTGTGAAAAATGAATTTCACGAATAATAAAATGAACGCGTATATGATTTTTACAACAAAAAAAAAAAAAAAAAAAACAACCGAATTTTATTCGTTTACAATCATAAAACAGTAATTACGCGACACGCTCTACTAGTTTTTTTTCCACCGGTTATTATCATATTTATATATTATTACGTGTATACGTACGCGTCGCGTATTAAATAATAATTTTAATACCGTACGAAATATCAATTCGATATTAATTGAAACGGCGAAACGACTGCAACGGGGATATATTATACGGATACGATCGTTACGAATATAACGTATAGTTCGTACGTTATATGCGTGCGTGTGTAATAATAAAATATTCCGACAAAACGGTTTGCGAGTTAATTGAAAATCGTGTTTCGTTTTTTTAAAAAAAAAAAAAAAAAATGGTTTTAATAAAAAAATTATTGTTATAAAGAGAAAAATCGATAACGTCACGTTCGTATACGTGTTATAAACACTCGCAACGCGTTTCACGTGTTTAATAGTGTTTGTGATCTTCTGCGACGAAAATTCATACGTTTTAATTTATGCACGGGATTTTGGTATAATATACACGTAGTGATTCCTTCATTTTAATATTCGAATCTCACATCTTTTAACGTTTTACACTATCACAGTAGTACGATTGTGGGCGTTGTACGTACAATAATAATAACCGTACTCAAATGTGTGCTCTATTCCAAGAACACTCGCGTAATAATTTTTATGAGAATTTCATTTCGCATTGAAATGTGTACATTTTCTATGTATGTAAAAAATGCGTTTGTTCTTATGTGCATGAGATTAAAATTCGACAACGTCTGAAAGAAACAAAAAAAAAAGGAGTTTTCAATTGAACTTCTGCTGCAAACCGTATACGCATGGACGTCGTTATTAACAGTCACGTGCAATGTCGCGTGAGACTTAACATTGTCGTTTGAAATTAGTTGAGAATTTTTCACGACGGACTCCCCTATTCATCAAAAATTCACTCTCATTTTGATCTCGAACTTTTTTTCAATTGAATTCTAAAACGCTCAGAACAATGTTTAACACTACATAGGTTCGACATAATATGACGTATGTGTTCACGTGGTTACTTAATACGTTGTATTTATACTTATTTTTACGATAATTCATCGAGTAATTCGACTATTATTTAATATTATATTTCGCAACAATGGACGTCGACTAGAGTTGAAAGGTTTAAAAATCAAGTCAATTTTTATGACTAATTTTGGTGTTAACTATAATTAAAATTATGTACTTAATCAATCATGTGATATGTTTGTAAACAAGTTACAATCAAGTACAATTATTTTTAATACAAAGTTAATTTCAAGCGAATTAAAAAAAAAAAAAATGATTGGGGTTTAGTGAACACTATTATTTCTAAAAATCTTAATTAATATGGAAAAAAAAATGTTTTCGTTTACGAAACTAAAAGCATACAAATCTCAGTTTAAAATAAAACTGACTTCT
Organism: Chaetogeoica ovagalla; assembly: GCA_032441825.1. Taxonomy (NCBI): domain Eukaryota; kingdom Metazoa; phylum Arthropoda; class Insecta; order Hemiptera; family Aphididae; genus Chaetogeoica; species Chaetogeoica ovagalla. The sequence goes on from CM063736.1 coordinate 10,128,387, forward strand.
GGATTAATCATGTCAAATGTATATAACCACTGGTTATAACTTTGACTACAATCGATAATCATAAGTTAATATTTACTTTTAACTATTTAACTTTGCCCGTTGTACCGTTATTTTGCCTTATACGCGTTTAAAATTTAAATATCCGTTTCTTTCGCATGTTTACAAACTAATAAACCGTATTTATATATATAATATATTATATATTACGAATCAAACGATTGGATATTTATTTTAGACAATGTTATAGGTTGGTAGAAGTTATCGATATTTACTCGAGAATGCCTTTCTTTGAAAGCGAAGCATTCGGAGATATAATATCCAATAAACTTAATACAATATCGTGTATACTTATTAGATATATTTTGTCATAACGTCAGTTTGTCTCTTCCGCAGCAGACATTTATTTCACTATTTTATATATTTGTTTAGTGAGATCTTTTTACCACGAGTCAGACTGCTTACAAATTTTTCAGTTGCACATAAAAAAAAAACCTTAAGAAAAACACACTTATGGAAATCCAAATTATTTCTTCAGGTTGAATTATTCAAATTATTCCGAATACTCGACGTTGATAAATTATTCAGCAAGCGAGAGTAATAACCTTTATTTACCAAACCAAGCTTAAAGAAAAAAAAACGTTAGAAAAAGTATCGAAATTCCATTAATCTACACGGAAAAAAAAGCTTTTTTGACGTGTATTCAAATTAGATTGAGGTCCCTTAATTTACAGGTCTTCCCAATAATATGTATATATTAAATCGTACAAAATTATTCATATTCTATAAATGTAAATTTAAAAATGCAAATTGTTTCTAGAATATAATATCTTTAAATTAAACAATAACATTTTATATTTATTTAGATAGAAGTACTCTTCTCTTCTGTTCGGCTCGAAGAGAGCTAGCGGTTTATGTATACGATTTCACTCTAATAGTTCTGTAAGCTTCTTTACATTGTAAACGACAACTAGCAAAACATTTGCTGTCTGTAAATACTAGGGTATGCAAATAATTTTTATTATAAAATTAATTTTTTAATGAATTCCGTCACTTATTTTTATAATATTATTGTATTATGATCAGTGGCGATTATACATGATGTTCATGGGGGGGGGGGGGCGAAAATGGAGTCAACTCCCTCTGCCAATGGTCTCTAAGAAATATCGAAATAATCGTGTAATGTTTTAATTATTATTATTATTATTATTATTTGATTGATTTATATGCATATTAAATTTTATTTTGAAACCATCCCCCAGAGAGAAATTTGAAAAATCTGCCACTAACTGAAGGAAATACGCGCACTGTTCTCGCGCGTACATCGAAATAAATCAATAGAGAGATTTACACGCGTATTTTTTTTTCTCACGGCTCGTATGAATTGTGTATATACTCGTATATATATAAAAAAAAAACCATTTAATAATATTATAACGTAATACGCGTAAACCGGTTCGGTAAACGGTCACGGAACGAACACACACAATATAATAAGTAATTATTATCGCTATAATAACGGTACCGTCAATACACTCGCTCGATCAGACGGGCACGAAAATCATATTAATACAAACGCTGTACGTATATCACACATTTCGCTCGAGGAATATATGGCGTCAACCTATGTTACAATGGCAATATTGGATGGACTGTTACGATTAAGATCTTTTAAAACACATTTAATTTATTTGAAATTCACCGTGCCGTATTATGCGAGAATTTCCACAAAACCGTGTTTTGATTATACAAATCGTTATAATCGATTTCCGCCGTTTACGATACTTGCGATTGTAAAGTACAACCGTCAAAAAAATAGCGCGATTTGTGTTTTGAACGTTAACAAGAACTCGCTTGCAAATAGGTTAAACGTGTTTTCGCATTATTTTCAATAACCGTATCTCTTTATAAAATATTGAGAAGAATGTATGAAATAAAATCGTCGTTGGTTAGGTTAGGTGAGATGGGGCGAATCGTAGTTTTATATAAACCGTCTCTTGAAACGATAAAAATTAAAACGCTCATGATTGGTAGTTCTATTTTAAATGTTCTTGATAATATATATATTAATATATTGAGATGACGGAATCGATACCAGCGCGTTAAACCTCGGTACTTGGAGGACGGCTTGCTGGGCGATGAATTGGAAAATTATGACCTCTGTATAATATACAGAGCGTTACAAATAGATGAAAATGGTAAGAATTAATGAGGATCATTCCGATGACTTATTCGCTCAAATAGATTAGCCTGTTGATCAGCTTTTCATGATAATACAGTTAGCTGCCGTTCCGTCTAGGGGTTTGCTGGAAATACAATTTTCAATCTTCAGACAAAAGGTATACCTATTATAAATAGTCGAACATATAATAATTGCTATAAATAGCACAAAATGAGAAGAATTTTTTACGTATAGAAGTAGTACGAAGTTACATTAATTTGGTAATATTTTATGCCGCGTTTAAAAACTATTGAGAAAATGGTTTTTTTGTCATAAATTGTTTTAAATTAAGCATAAGGAAACTTTTGAGAAGATCAAAAAAAACCTTTCAAAAATAAAGTACTAACTAAATACAATTTTCTATAGAAACATAATGCATGAGGAAATCATCCGAACATTCTTTTTAGAGATGTTTGTAGATTACAGAAATAAAAATTAAAAATAAATTGACATCAGTGTAAAACCAAATCATTTCACTCAGAATCTAAAAAATCAAAATGATAACATTTCCATGGATACATGAATTTTATGTTATTAACTCAAATACGTGTTTTGCAGTTGACTACTAGAATCTTATAATAAACACGTTATTATACAACTAAACGTTTCTTAATATTCTTAGCAGAAAAATCAAAACGAATCATGGACCACAAAGATATGGATTCTAAACAAGATTTAAAAGAACAAACGATAAATGTAGAATTTTCTTTGATCAGAATGATAAACGAAAATGTCGATAACAAAATTTCAGAAAATCATCAAACGAATGAAGTGATTGCATTAATGGACGAGAACGCAATGACGATAGAACATGAACACCATTTAAAAGACAAGACAAACGACACATTCGGAGACGTTGAGTGTACACACAATGCGGAATCAGACGAAACTGAACATAGAATGTGTGTCGCATTGTCGAAATTGAACGATCAAACATCTATGAAGGATGAAACTTTTGAAAAATATAATACACTTATAGAAGAGTATACGTGTATTAAAGAGGATTTGGAAAAAACGACGAATAAATTAACTTGTACAGAACAAAAATTACAAGACGCCACATTGGAATTGAACAGAGTAATGTTCAGCACAAATGAAATCGTTCGTAACAATAAAAGACTAGACAACGAATGTATGTGCCTCCGGAGGAATTTTAGGAACGCGGTTAATAGGTTAACGTTTACGGAACTAAAACTAAAGGAAGCATTGTCAAAACTGAATCATGTAAACCGAACGAACGCAGAACTGGAAGAAAAAATGTCCAGGTTTATTTTTGAAACAAAATAAAATTTTAACGTTTATATGTGTGTAAACGTTTTATGTTTTATAATCCATATAATAAAATAAGTAGTTGATTTACGCAAATGTATTTGTATAGGTTGGCTTGTCAAACCGGAACCTATAGCAAAACGATAGCGGATCACAAACAAATGCTGGATCGATGCCAGATGGAAAACAAGGATCCACAAGGACCTGTAGAAATAGTTAAAGTGAACGACAATGACACGAGCTCGTGTGACTCTACATCGACATGCAGTTTGTCTTCGAACGATCGGTCTCGTTCTACGGATGATAGAAAATCCACGAATACGTGAGGTTTCGGCGTCAAAATTTGAGCCTTATTTTTTTAAGTGCTCAAAATATCGTACGAGTTTCAACACAGTTATACAATTTTAACGATTGACTCATAACGTTCGTCATAATTTTTATTAAATTGTGTCGCTCATAATCGTTTGCCGAATGAATCGTCGTTTTTAAATCCGAAATAATAATAACACTTTAAATTCTCTGGCCGAGTAACTCGCAATGTGCTAAATTTTTTATTTTATTATTTCGTCCGCGTGCGAACTGTGCTGAACACTTTTTCGTGCGGTGTTTGCGCGATATTTTTACACGAGTTATCATAATTTTATCTGCTTTCCATCACCGAAGACGTTGAATAGGTTTTCAGTCATCTCGGTACACTGAACGAGCTGTCCATCACTCGTCGCAACTATATATAGACTGCCGGCACACGGTATTAATATTAATCGCATAAGTTTAGACACGAGCCACATATTTTATTTTCTCCATCGAATCCTGAATGCACATTGTGCAAAACAATAATAATAATATTATTATTATTGATTGCCGCGAACCGGATTTTGGCCATTTCGCTGGATAAAACGATAATTTCGATACGATTACAATGCCACCACATATAATTCAGTCATCAAGGAACCAATAAAACTAGAAATGTAATTCTTGGACGATGACAATATTCAATCTTAAATGTTATATCAAATCATGCTTATTTCATCCCATTCCTATCTCACGCATAAAAAAAAAAACTTTAGTGCCATTCTCCCCGTTCTCGGCCGGTTTGTGTACACAACACTTGTCTTATTTAACTTATTATAAGCGTCGTAAATTATAATTTATAACTAACAAAGCAAAATTATTAAAAACCAATTTCTATAAAAAAAAAAAAACCTCGTATTTTATCTCAATAAATTACGAGTATTTCAGAAAGTGCGGTGTTTCCATATCTTTACAACGAGTAGACAAAAAAAGAAAGAAAAACTTCCCGAAATACGTTATTTGTTGAAATAAAACGCGTTTTTTTTTCTTTTAGAAATTCGATTTTATATATTTTATTTCAACAATATTCTGCGAGTTACACAAAAATTCAACCGAAAAATATATTATTATTATTATTATTATTATAACGTTGTAATAATAATTGTCGCGTGCGCTCATAGTCGACGCGGTTCACCGCAGTTGACCGACACGATTAATAGTCCGAAATAATGGAAGAATCGTCGTTGTCTGCGAACAGTTTCCAGCAATACGGTTATTACAACAGCTTGCGTTCCGTTTTGTCTGTTATATTTTATAAACGAGACGTACTATTTTTTCATTTTTATTTATTTACGTAATTTATGACACCGTCGACCGTTTAAAACGCGAAATCGTTTGTTTTCCAATCGTTCCAAGCGATTTTCGAGATGTATACGTCACGAATTTTCTATTGCTTTTTAAAACGTTTTTAAAGACATTTTAAGTATAAGACAACGGTGTTTCGCGTATTCAGTGGAGCGGCGTACATTATATTATCACTGTTTCGTGTAAACTTTGAACACAAAAAAATAAAGTTTTACACAAGAGTTCGTGTCATAAATCGCGCGTAAAAAAAAAAAGTTTATTTTTTTTACAAACTTATTAATAATAATTGGGACGCGGTTTTGCAAAAACTCGAATTTTCATAAAATCCAGTATTTTTACTGTAAGCAGTTTTTATGCCACTCGATTTATAAATATTGCGTAAATATCGTGAAGGACTTCATATATTTGACGGTCGCACATCCAGCGATTGAGGCATACGTGTATATTTTTTGTAGCGTTTTTTAATACCGATTTACTATATTAACGATGTTATTATAATGGGACTTATAATTTTATACATGTCCTCGTTAGACTTTTTTCTTCTTAATCGACACGTAATTATTCAATATTTTTAAATTTATTAAAACTATACAGACGTTACATAAATGGAAATTTTCAGTTTTAAAAAGTAATCGTCAATCAATAAGTCGCCTTTCGGAGCAGGAGACTGTTCATTTTCTATTGCGAGTACTTTCATTACGAACAAACCGACAAAGTGAATAAGGTTAAGTTTTTATTCCATTTTAATTTTCGGGTGAAATTTTACACAAAAAAAAAACAAAATGTTTTTGGAAACTTGGATGAATATTCCGTTTATCTTAAAATTAAATCCTCGCTTTGTACACTTGATGATTTGCCAATAATAAGTACTGCTTCAAAGCAAAACGGAATTTTTCTATATTTTGCGCGCGCAGTTCAAATAATAATTCATAAATATCTCAATAAAATATGAAACATTCGTCCTATAATGCGCTTATAGTATAATATAGTTGTTTGTTGTCACAAATCGTTTTCCATTCATTTAAGGGTGTAAACGTTTATTAATCCCCTCCCCCAAAAAAATTAAAAATAAATAATTTTTATACATAAATAATTAAATTTTTTTGAAATTCGTGTTTAGACATTACTGGATATTTTTCAAATGTCTCTACTGATTGCCAATCATCGCTCTTAATTTATAGAAAATGAATTGACAGGATTCACATAATATACGCGTGAAAATAATCGTTAAGCATATATTATTGATAGATTTAATAACGAATAAAAGAAACATTAAATTATTATCGTAAAGAATATTTCCATACATTTATTGTTGTTATTGCGGAAACGCTTAAAAAATTTAATAATTTAAATATTTTTCGGTTTACTTTTATTTATTTTTTTCTCCGTTATAACAAAATATTGGCAACATTGCGAGTAATTTTATAATTATAAAATTTAATTAATTTGTTTCTATATATATAAAAGATATGCATCATCATCATTAGTCGTCACGAACATTAATGTAACGTATTAATGTAAAATAATAATATTATTGAATGATCTCATTTTTTTTTTTTTTTTTTTTTGCTCGTTTCGGTGCCAAATCGCAATAATATATTATGTCAATATTCTCCCCCGCAATCCCGTGTTTTAAATGAAAGCATACTCTATATAGATCGGCTTCTGGTCCGTATATTTTTCATAGTACGCGGTATATTAACACATATTCATTAGAATATTGTGTGTAATTTCAATAGCGTGTTACGAGCAGGAAATTCGCACCGGACGTGGGTGTAGAAACGCGAGGGCACGGCCGAAGAATCGCTAATATGACTTCTGCGAGCGACTTCATAAATATTATGCTATAATACGCGTGTATTGTTGTTGTAATAATAACAATAATAATAATAATAATAATAATAATAATAATAATAATAATAATAATAATAATAGTACGTATACGTATACCGCGCCAGTGGTAATGATGCGCGATATAATATACGTATATTAGTATGATGACACGACGAATTCGGAAATTAATTTCCAAGTACATTCTCGGACTGTGAAACGTAAGAATTATTAGGTTTTTTTGATATCGAAATATTGCGAACGAATGTATTTGATTTGAACGCGAATTTCCTTTTTTTCCTTTCATTCGTTGTGCCATAAACGAAAATCGTTCGACGAACGTTCATGTCGCGTTGTTCGTAGACAATTATCCAAAATTATTTTCCCGCTCTCGTTTACGTTAAACAACACGCGGTACGTGAACAACGCCATTTAGTTATGAAAATATTTATTTAGAAAAAAAAAATTACGGCGAACTGCTTAAATGAACATTACATTTTTATAATTATTCATTCAAATGGATTGAACAAATTCAGGCATTGTGAGTGTACGCTCAGCCCAGTTGTTGTTTATTACAATATATCGACACTCGGACCGTAACATTGGATATTGCGTGAATAAAATACAATAATAATAAATAAGCATCGTATATGATGCTTACAACAAGTATTCAATACAACTATAAAATAATAAAAGTCGTACAAGAAAAATTATTATTAAGATAATTTTATAAAATAGATCTTGAATTCAATATAAGTCATAGATTATAAAGATCGTAATATATTTTGTATTAACTTTGTAAAAAAAAAAAAAAACAAAAATTCGTAAATATCGTTTACGTTTTTAATTATACAATGAGGAGAATCGAAAAGAAAAGAAAAATGAATTTAACGACACGGAATTATATTGTTACATATATATTGTGCAAAGTACTAACACGTCATCAGCTCTTATTAATATATAGCAAAAAATAATAATAATAATCATAGAAGACAAAATAAAATTAAAATATTTTTTTATTTAAAGTACGTAATTATAAGTATAAATAAAAAAAAGTGTCTACGATGAAATAGAATACAATTTTTGAAAACATACTTTAATATACCGATTTCTAAGAAAAATGTTTTACTCCAATAATTTAATATTTAATAATCCTGTGCTTTATTGAATTATTTCCAAATAAAATTCAAACAGCCGTTCGGATTGGTATACTCGATGCACCGCGTATCAATATTTGTCGTCTTCTCTGAAATCGTTACAAATCGGATATTATCATGTCTTAAAAATCAATGTTTTTATTTTTATAATTAATATACACGCAATTACGCAATTATGGAATATAAATCAGCTTTTATGAATAAATACTCTTTACCTTTCAGTTTTGATTTAATGTATATGTTACCGGCAAAGTGTTGAATATAGGCATTCTATAGAAATCCTAGGCATTATATAGAATCCCTTGTACCATTTGGCAATGTATTAAATTTTAATTTTATTTTAAATAATGCCTAGGCAATCTATAGAATTCCTAGGATTTCTATAGAATGTCAATGCTATGTTAGGTAAAGTATGGAATATTAATAATATTTAATCGAAATAAGTTTATTCTAATTAATTTTAATAGGTTTTTCGAGCTAAAATAGTTTTTAACTAAAAGCTAATAATAATAATAATAATAATAAAAATAATAAAAAAATAGGTTAAATATTATTTTATTTATTTATTGAAGCATATTGTTGATGCATGTCATTTCGAATTGCATAAAATATTGTTTTTTATGCATAAACATTTTTTGGATTGACATTTAGTCTTACGTAAAGCAAACATTATTCGTTAAATACGAATAATTTTCGTAGGTATGTTTGTGTGTGTGTGTAAATTTAAGAGTAATGATGAACCATTGCATTCGATAAAACGATTCTAAGCGGAGCTTTGGTGTAATATTTTGGGTATATAGGCATATAATAATGTATAGTAAAAAAAACTCTAGTATAAATACCTTTGAAGCATCCAATAATTGAGTGAAGTTTTCTTTTTCTTTTGACAGTCTTTAAGTAATGAAACTTCATTTAAAATTTCTTCATATTTTTCATTACTTAAAAAAACCTTATTTTTGGAATTATTCCGATTATTTTTTAATTGCGAATAAAAACGGTTTGACATCTTTATAAATAGAATAGTAAGGTACGTGTTAATGCAACGAAAAACACTCCAAGAGTGAAAAATAAAATATTTACCCAACATATTATAGTTATACCTATAATGACGATAATATATCGCACGTGTGGCATGTGCGATAAGATAATCGTAAGACAAGAACTGATCACCATTGATACTCGTATATTTAGAAAATGCATTTTATACATTACCTGCGTGAGGTTCGGCATTCTATAGAATACCTAGGAATTATATATATTTTATACATTTCCTACTCATTTTTGGTATTCTATAGAATGCCTAGGTATTTTATAGAATGCCTGATTCAACAGTTTGCCGGTAACATATATATGATTGAAGAATCGATGGCAAATGCCAAAACATATTAATTGCGGCGTTAAAAAAATGAATTATAATTTTACAAATAGTTTACTGTCATCATTTTTAATTCGCCGAGTCTTCGAAAACATTAGTAATACTCATATTTCGCGTTGTCACTCGTGTTTATGACGACATTTGTGATAAAATAGAATCGACATAATATAGCGTGTATTTAGATCAATTTATTCAAAACTTAACTTACAGAGTTTCTTGTGAATGTGACAGGCATCTAAAAAAGTATTTGTCACTAAGATGAAGTGCCAATGAGAATACTTTCAAATATGACTCACAATTAGAAATTTTCGTTAACGTATTTTCATCTATAAAAAAACATTTTATCGTTTTTATCTTATTATATTTATCAACAATTAGTTGCATTCTAAATTCGTTGATTTTTACGTATACAAATATATATATATATATATATATATATTGTATAAAATAAATATAAATCACGTCGTTACATTAATCATTATTGCAACAAAATTTATACGCATCATTTTATTGATGCATTTTTTAATTTTAGATACTTTTATTTTTTTAAAGTATATCTGTAAAGTGATTCTTTATTGAAATCTAAAAAAAAAATGTCATTAGTTGTTTAGCTTTAAATTGATAGTTTAAGAACAGAATATTTTTAGCTCTAAGAACAACTACATTGAATATAATATATGAAATGCTACTTCTAGATATCGTTTAATATGTGATAAAATGATATCAAGGTAACGAAAACACTAATGTAAAAGTACTTGAAGAAATCTAAATACGTTGAGAAGTGTTTATTGAAAAACATTCCGATAATTCTTTTAAATAAATGGTACGATTAAATATAATATTAAATTATTGTGCTATTGAGTGTTTTTTTTTGTACATAATAAATTACATGTGAAATAATAAAATAATAGAATGCCGAGTGTTATATTTAGTGGACACTGGATAAATATATTGATCTATGTTATATAACATTGTTAGGATATGATTTAGAGTCGTATTCAATATTTTAGTAGAAGAGGGAAGGGATATTTCTGATAGTTAACACTTATGATTTTTATTTATCTTACTTTCACAATCGGAAACAGCTTAAAGTAAAAATATAGCACAAAGTAATAGTTTATTATATTTTTCAGTAATATTTTAACATATCTTTTCAATTTATTAATATATATTTAAATAATATATTTATACGTTAGAAATAATAGCGCACTATAAATAGAATTAAATTTTACCATTCTCCGGTTTATCTTTTGCACATTGCCCTATGAATCGCGATTGAACACGTCAATAAATTATAATTTAAGCGATAATTGAGAAGAATGACTGTTTGGCGCGAATTTTAAACATATTACTGAATGAACTGTCGAATGTTGTTTTTAAAGATTTTCTTTAACAATGACAATTGTACGAAAATTTAAATCACATAATTTAATGTACAACAGACGAAAATAATAAATTTTACTCGATTGTTCTTTGGAACGAATGATAATAAAAGTCTTTTCAATGTACACGATTTTGATTTACTTTTCAGTGACGGGCTCCCGAATAGTGTCATAAAATTAATAAAACTAAATACATTACGTTAATCAATTTTGTTAATCAATTTCCATTTAAACGTTTAGCTGAACCAGTTAAATAAGTTTTTGGTTATTAACTGTTAAATATTAACTGTGATTTATATTGACTAGCTCATCATAATATAGCAAATGATTCATTATTTTTTCCTTAACGAACGTTTAACTTACATACAGAAAAGTATAAATGTCGGCGGCAATCATTGGCTAAAGAGTAGTTTTTCGCTATAAAAATAATAATGTTATACACAATATTCTCTATCAGTTCTTTTATTATGCTGTAAAAATGAAATACTTACAGCCACATAATTTTTTCAATCTTTCTACACGGTAAGTTCATTTAAACAATTTCAATTTCAATACATTCTCAAAGATATAACGAATATTGTAAGATATAATAATTAATAAATGAGAGATAAACTTCGATTTGTTTGAGAATTGTATTTTTTTTTTAATGTTATTTCCTTATGTGTACAGATTTTCGACAATAGAAGTTGCTTCGATGGTAACGTGTTTAATGACAATTTGATTACATTCTTATCAGAATCGTTTTTCGAATACGAGTACATTATTTTATTACTTCACTTAAAATTATAGTAACAATAAAGCATTAAAATATCTGTCTAAAGTAATTTTACGGAAAGCAGTGCCTTTTTTTTTTTAGATATTTTCATGTGATTTAAGTGTTATAATAATTTGAAACATTAAACGTTAGTATGATTTTATTTTTAGTAATTGTAATAAGTTTTCTGTGTTAACGATTATATATTAAATATAATTGAACGTGAAAATAACTTACGTTTACATATTTCTACTGCATGAAATATATACTTGATATTTTAATTGATAATATTTTTATTTTAAATTACGTCAGGTAGTAATTAATACTTATAAATTTATAATTCATTATTAATATGCAAATGTATTTCTAAGATTGATATAAAATTATTATCTAAAAATAAATTTATTTATTTTGTAATAAATACATTCAATGCCTTTCGTCGAATTTAGTATACCACGTTTAATTATTTGGTATTATGAGAAACGCGTGAGTAAAATTCCTCATTACGAATTACATCGAATTTAGCTTTATTGAAAACGCATATACAATTGGCTATAGCATCATACATTGAGTTAATCCAGTTAAATTGTAACATCAATACCGCCTACTGCTATTTAACAGATGGATCGTTAAAAATAACTTTCCAATTGCAGATAATTAGAACAATCATAGTTGATCTAGTATTGACAAATTCGCAACATTCACTAAACTTAGTCATTGCAAGATGAATAAAATTTTCATTACTTTTTATTATAGATAACAAGAGACGAGTAATTAAGAGGTCAATTAATAGGAATTGACATAAGTGTCAATAAACGTCGATCAGTATAATTCAGTCATATTTTATTTCGATATTTTGAAAGTGACAACAAAAACCATAATATTAGTTTACTCGAATAGAAAATAATTAGGATTTTGTCAATTAGGTTAACGAGAAATCTCGAACGAAGCTGACAAATATTAAAGAAAACTGATGATCGGTCCGACACTTGTGAACGCGTCGTCGTCGTCAACTTATTAAACCGCATTTGAACAGAAATATTATAATCTTTATCAGAACTTATAAAAAAATTTAAATATTATAACAAATTTTAGTCATAACATAGTATTACAATATTGTTAAGATAACATAATATTATAAAATATGAAATTATAATACGTACGATTTAAATTACTAGATACAAAGCGGTGAATGGAAAACAACGTTAACGTCAATAAAATAAATTGCATTTTAGAACGAATCGTTTTCATTGTGTTTTTCACGCAAATCCGTATAAAACTCACTGATATATATATACGTACGACTATATAGTTTTATATTTTCTTCGACGCTATAATTTTTAAGCGATCAATATGATATAACATGTAGAAAAAAAAACCGTTTCTGCGTACAGTAAACAGCCTTTGTCATTATTACGGTTTTTTGTTTTTGTTTTTTTTTGTTTACTGACACTTGTTTGTGAAAATTTTCTGGTTTGTTTAAAGAACCCAGAGCCACCGCCGTATTGTGAGTCCGACATTTTTGCAACACACGACTTATACGCATCGACATTGATATTCGGTTCCGATATCGATGTGATATTATAATAAACAATTTTTCGAAATTATAATAAGATATAATATATAATCACGTTATTAATTGTTAGAAATTAGTATATATCGCAAACTAATTGAACAATAAATTAATTTTTTTTCCAATTTCAAATACAATACATATTTATTATAAATTCGATATATAACATACGCATAAAAACAAAATGTTTTTTCGATACCATTGCACTTAAATAAATACACAAACACATTCTCCACCTATTCGTTAAACACGATGCAATATCGACCATAGTGTATATCATCAATCCCTGAACGCCGATAATAAACGGTTAGGTTAGGTTATTGATTGTTTGAAACATCAGTGGCAGTTTTGGTCGTACCTATTTATTTTTTTAACATCTGTATAAAACATTTTTTTTAAATGTAATGTGATGTATTTAACATCACACTCTGTAATGGACAACAAACAGAGCAAATTCATATGACACAATTGTTTCCGTCTGAATCAATTCCATCATCACACAGCGACCGGAGTCTTGCACTAAGCCCTGTGATAACAACAACGACTGATTATGTGTTTAGTCGTTGAAAGTGTTGCGGCTGCGGGTTTACCATAATAATACCACATATATTTTCAATAGTAAACAGAGGCGATGAAAAAACCGTGTCTCACTAAGAACATTGCGCAATTCTATTTGTTCAATAGTCGTGAATTTATTTCTCTCGAATAAAATCATAAATACCGTTTTAAAAATTATTAATGAAATATGTGCTATAATATGGTCGAATCAAGAAAATTACACTTTTTTTTGAAAGTATCATTTACTACAACATTTTAGATGAGGCACTGGTTAGAAATTCGTGTATATGGGAAACTTAATATGTATATATATATATTTATTTTCTATAAACTGCTCCGACAACCAGTTTTGTTTTTTAATTTAAAATATAATACGCGTTTATATTTTTGCTGAAATTTGACGTATATACACAAAAACAAAAATGTTTTTCGATATCATTGCATTTGAGTAAACATGTGTACAATTACGTTCGAGCGTAGTACAGTAGAAACGAAACAAAAATGTTTACGACATTCGACAATTATTTGTATTTAATTTACACCTAATTTCAACAATTTCTGAACACAGTGTACTTGTTAAAATATTAATAAAAGCCTAGTTGGACCACCAATCCGTGAAAATATTTTATCATTGCAACCTATACGAGATACTATTATCTTAGCGTTCTACGATTTTACAATTGACTATAAAGAACGTACGATTTTTATTGATATAAAACTGATTTTGTTAATAGTTTAATAATGTACTTGAGGTGTAAAACGCAAATATATTAAACAATTTTAATAACCCTGTTTTATATATGAATTTTTTTGCAATTAAGATGAACGTAATGTATAACACTATTAATGTCTTTGTTACAATGATGATACATTATTGTGCAAAAAAAAATCAGTTTAAAATAATAAATGTATACCTATTATTACACAATATTGTCTTTCGGCTGTGATTCATATGACAGAAGTAATGCGTACGCTACAACGTATTTATTGAGTTGAAAATAATAGTTTGATCATAATTAATATACTGACAGAATACCTATCTTCAAATATGACTACTAAACATAGTTTACAAAAAAGTATAGTAAATTAATATTATGCGTATGTGAAGTTAGAAACGACATAGAAAAATGCGTTGGGAAAAAAAAGAGAGAGAGAACCAAAAAAATTTAAATACGCGTTTTTCAAAAGTAAAAGTGTATTGCAATGCATAAATGTGGACTTCATTTTCAATATATATTAACTTAAGACTGAAAAATCACCGCCCAAAACGCAGCATAAAAGTTATTTATAACAGAAATACGTGTTTTTCTGTGTATAATATGATATCCATCATTTTAAGAGAAAGTTTTTATTACGAAATACAAAAAAAAAAAAAGCAAGGACTATAAATTCTTTTGAGAAGCTGTTTAAATGTGTGTAATATATGGCTTTTTTTTTAGACTTTGTTTTGAACTCGCGGTAAACAATATTTTAAAACACGATATTATATTAAATTCCTTCGATCAAAAATCAAAAATATTCCAGTCCATCGTATAAAATGTATATTAAATGTAATGTTCGGAATTTTCCTTTTAAACATTAATTCGTTTCGGTCTGTGTTTTTCATTCGAGGAAAATGCAGGATCTATAAGCAATCTATTACTTGTTATCCGCGCGTGTTACATTCCAGGAAAGTATTCACTGATTAAATCAATATACAATTTTAAGGTTCATTGTTGGAGATTTCAGAGAATAGTATTAATATATGAAATAACATAAGATCGCTTTACAACAATGTTTGTATTTATAAATACAAAATTGTGTAAAATGAGGACGAGGGCGAAATCTTAGCGATAGATGTCTGTTTTTCGATTATTTTACAAACTTCTTTAGATAACAGCAATATTCTTCAATTCTTCTTTTCGGCTTCAATATGTTTTCGATGAGACGATCCGTCAGTTTGAAATTCGTTAATCTTTTAGGTAAGAAAAATGAATTTTTTACCCCTGAGTACAGAGCTTGTTCGATTCTATATATAGAGTAAAATATAAAATAATAGCGTTTTTCTCGAATGAAAATACATCGATAAATTTAAAAAAAGAAAAGAGACAAATATTCAAACTATTCCGACCAAAATAAAATCTTGTTCCGGTTCATTTTGCAAAGAAAAAATAGGACTTTCTTTTCAGGAATATTTCTCTGAAATCTTTATTTCCAAGCATTGAACACACATATATAATATATAGTGTACAATACAGCGGAACGATTGCAAAAACAAAACCATTCTCTTTTATGCGTTGCACGCGACACAATATTATACTTTAACTAATTTTTCAACTGGATAGATTTTCTACTCGAACGATATTATACGCACTTACGGAAATGAGATTTATAATAGAATATAAATCATCGCCGATTAATACGAAAATCGTCGAAGAGAAGTCAAATGTCCGGGTTGGAAAAAAAAACATGTTTTTCGTAATATATATTATATTATAAAAGTCTGTATATATATAGACTATTTATACTATAATATATATAAATAGTATCTCACATAAGAAATACGCGATACAATAAATTACAGTATATGATTTTATCGACAGCGATTTCTTAAAAGTATTAAATTAAAAAGGCCGGTACGCAAGTATGTTTCTTTTATTTACAGAAAAAAAAAATAAACAAAATTAGGACTTTGTGAGTTTTCTTCGTTTAATACTTTATTTTATATTTTATATATATATAAAGAACGCGTTATTTTTTTATTGTAAATCGGTATTGTTGTAAATACACGAATCTTCGCGCCTCCCTAAAATTATTGATCATCTAGAATTTCACTTTTACTCTTTACGTTTCGTGTCGATTTGCTTCGATCCTATTTCATTATATAAATTCGCATTATTGTTTCGTGTACGCGAATGCCGGTGGTTTAGATTAGCTTATGCATGGGTAAATTATTATTATTTTGTTTTATATCAATCGCGAATCAAATCAATATAACATGTATAGATTTGATTGTTTTTTATTTCGAAAGCAATGGAAACTCCGCACGGCGACGTCGTTCGGAAGCGTATAATGCTCGATAGTCTTTCAAAATCGCAATAACGGGAACCACACGTAACGATCGGTTTTCTCTCTCTCTCTTCATTTCATTTCGAACACTAGATTAAAAAAAAAAATACCAAATACCAGCTACTATGTACACATATATGAGGTATGCACAGTATCTTATATTAGATCGTCCGAAATGTACGCCGTACAGGTATTGTATAGATTTTTTTTTTTTGACGAGAAGGAGAGGTGATCGAGGGAGACGAGGACGTGATAAATGTGCGGGAGTTTTACGGACGACCAAATACACTATATGATATGTATGTATCTCCAATGCAGAATCGTTTGTCCTTCTCTGCCTCGGTCGTGGTACAGGGAGGGGGGGGGGGTTGTGATGCAAAAGCGATTCTAAACGTACACAGAGCTGGTGAGGAAAACGGATAAATTTCGAAAATGACTCTTAGAAAATCGTAAAAATATATTTCGCGCTGTTAAAGGCGTAAAAAGTCGATTGAAAACGGTGTGTAGTAAAAAAATAATGATAATGATAAATCGGACGGTTTTTCGATACCTCGCGCGAATTCCCATTGGAGTGTTATCGGGGTCGAGTACATTAGGAAAAACGAGCGGAATTCACGCAAGTCTTCAACAGGACCGACGTCGTGACATTCTATCACACAACATTCACACAGAATTTTGTCGGTTTCTCGATGTGTTGCACAGTGCCGGTTAGGTTGGACGGACGGACGGCGGGTCCGTTCGACTGACGTAAATGCGAACGAGTGTTGTTACGCCTTTGCGAAACGCGTGAAAATGTGTCTTCTACCGATATTCCTCGAGATACCCCCGGAGATCGTATTTTTTCATCCAAGAGAAGAAACAAGGATTGTAGCGTTCGTCCTAGAACCAATCACCGAATTTTTGGTTCCAAAATCCAATCTGTCGACAATCGATTTATAAAAAGAAAAGAGAAGAATTACCGATGACGGACGCTAACGGTTTTTTTTTTTATTTTATTATCATCGTATTACTCGACGATAAAACTTTGGTCAGAGCCGTTTCGAATCGTAACGTTTTCCTAGCCCAGCCTCTACGTAAAAATAATGTCTTTTTTCCGCACTGAACGTAAAAAAAAAAGAAACGAATCGCTCCGTCATCGCCGCACACGCACACAGACCGGGGGGAATCGTCGTCGTTTAAACCGCCGACCGTTCGGGAAATCAGATTATCGTTTTGTATTTTATACGTTTTATTTATTGCCTCGTGAGCGCGCGATGCCATCATCCGAGCAACGTCCGTGAATTCTGTTTTTCCGTCTCTTTTTTTTCCGTACACAAAACAGTACTTACAAAAAAAAAAAAAAACAAAAACAAATCGCACGCTCATTTACATACGTTTTTCTCCTCGACCAAACGTATTTATGAATACGTTAAATTATTAATAAGGCGGTCAGACAACGATGGGCTGTGTCCGGCTAACGTTGGCAAATCGTATTTATACGTGCGGCTCTATTCGATTTCACGCGCGATTAAATCATCGACGTTCTGTTATTGAAAACTTATCTTCATATTGTATCGGACGGTCGGAAAATTAAAGTATTCATCTCGACGTCTTCATATTAGATGAATACCTTTTTTTTTTTTTTGTTCTATTTGTTATTCGCCACGAAATATCGATTGAAACGTGATTTCAAATATAATATTTTTTAACACGAGTGGCTGGATAATCATAGAAGTACAAACTATGCGAGCGAAAAAAGTGTAAAATATACAATTGGTAAAATTATGCGACGCGTTTATTGAAGGGGCCGCCGTCTCACGCACCAAAAGCGTAAAACGCTCCAGAGATGGCGTCGCTCTACGTATCTAACTGATCGCGCACGTTGTCGGGCGACATGAGGTTTCGCGGGGGACAGTTTAATAACCGTCATGAACGGCCGTGCCACACACGCGTTGTAATGGAATTTACGTAATCATAAGAAAATTATAATCACACGACGAATCATAAGAATAATATAAGGCCTAAAAAAAGAGTTATTCAAGGTTTTAACTGTGTTCGTTAAACCTATTACATTTTCGCTCCGTTTTCCGTTGCTCAAACTACATGCATAGACGTTAAAAGAAAAAAATTTAATACGTATTATAAGTATAAAAAATAATACGATAATATTTGTTTGAATTCTATTTGTAAATTTTCAATTCCTTACCGATGTATAGCGATTGTTTTTATTATTATCCGCGTATATGATGTGGAACGTTTAAAATCAGATATTTCGTCTCTTTCAACCATTGATGTTGTACGCTGTTGGCGTAAAATTGCCGAGTTTCAATGTAATCGTGAGATATTTTTTATCCAGTTCATGAAACGGCTAAAAAAAGAGAAAAAAAATAATAAATAATTCCTATTCCAAACAAAACCGGTAACAGTTCATGAATTCGAAAATAACATTTCGTTATCACGTCAAAATAAATAATTATTTTTTTGCGTGTAAGTGGACGCCGTACGAAAATTTCCATTTATTGTTTTTCAAACCGTTCGGCACACACATTTCTTATATCGTCGCCGCCCCGCACTATGCGCGCGCGAAACCTACGACGAGAGTATTAGACCGTTAGAATAATATTAATCTCTTTTGCCAGCGAGACTTTGACGTTTTCAACAAAAGTTTCACCATAGATTTATATTAATCTCGACGCGTAGGAAACTGCGTATAATATCGCGTACTGCTAAATATATATATATATATATATATTGTAGCGTGTCTCTCCGAAGCTGCCGTTTACGGCTCGGCTCCGCGTCGTCTTTCGTCTCTTAAAATAATATATTGTACGCGTTTCGTCAAAACGTTCATACACTACGGTGTCGATCGATTATTACAGCAAACACGCTCTGTCGTATAATTTTATCGTCGTATGAACGAACACACGTCGATTTCGATGAAGGAAAAAAAAGTATTAATTTTTTCGAACGATATATTGTGCGCGCAGAACGTAAAAGACAATTTGATTCGGTATATCGGAAATAGTTTTACGTGGTTTTACACGCGCGCTGCGGATTCGTTCGACGACATCCGATATCAATCCCCGTGTACGTGGTCGTATTTCAATCAGATCCATTCGGTAATCTCGGTTTTTTTTTTCGTTTCTTTTTGTTTTAAGGCGATACTTCGAAGTCATATCGTGTGTGTGTGTGTGTATGGATATATCGATTTATCGAGTGGTTTCCGTCCGTCCCGTCCCCCCCGTCCCCCCGTTGTATTTCGCAAAGTTTTATCATCCCTTTAGTAATCCTGAAATACACAACTCGTTGTCTTCGTAGATATTTCTAGGCAGATACGTATTAAGCCGATCAAAAGTGGAACAGTGTACGGAGAA
Source organism: Chaetogeoica ovagalla (assembly GCA_032441825.1). Classification (NCBI taxonomy): domain Eukaryota; kingdom Metazoa; phylum Arthropoda; class Insecta; order Hemiptera; family Aphididae; genus Chaetogeoica; species Chaetogeoica ovagalla. Next base: position 10,148,560 of record CM063736.1, read on the forward strand.
TTATTTATGAAACGCTTCGCGTTCACTTCTGAGAAAAACTCCCCTGTACACGTATGAGCAGTGGTTACATTTTGTTTCGTTCGCAACGAATGATCGCGGGCATAAACGATTTACTCTTACGCGCTTGGACACGCCATACGGTTTGCAAGTGTGTTAGGGGGGTAGCCGTCAGCTGTGTCGTGCAAACGAATAAAGTGACAAAAAAAAAATAAAAAAATATATATATCGATTGTCGTCCGTTGCATTAACGACGTGCGAAATTCGGTTATCAAACGATAAACGAGAAACGGGAGGAAACAGAGGCGTATTCAGACATTTTCAAACGGGATTGGTTTTTCAACGTTAAAGTCACGGACGGACTTATCCCTCCCCTTCTCCAGTCAGTCTGTATTTTTATTATTATGAAATTAATTTATTGAAAACCACCGCGCAAAATACTTATACATTTTTTTTAAGCCTAAAATAACAAACAGTAACGCCGCGTCCAGTTCAATGTCAAGTACATGTAATTTTACAATCGTCAGAAACGGCCGTTTTATTTCTTTTTTTTTCTCTTTACGCTATGGAGAGAAAACGAACCTTGTCCTACCCTATAAATACGCCGCTAGGACGAAATCGATCCGTATATCAACGGTACAAACATATTGTCCAAACATTTACCAAGCGGGTGGTCGAGAACGTTTTAAAACGTTTCGCATGTGCTTACATGTATGCTTTACGAAAATCGTTATAAATATATAAAGTTAATAAAAAAAAATTTGTGGAATTTGTTTACGTTTTGTTTGCTTCGATAAACGTCTAATCGGATTTACTGAAAACGCGCGTTTAAGTTAGATTTAGTCCACGTAAATGTAAAAAAAAAATAAATAAATAATAAAATACCATACGCGTCAATAAATATGCCACGGATGTATTTTTATATCAAAACTACTACTTTTTCTTTAGAATTATTCGTCGCTAAATAATACATTTCTCGTGTTTACACGCGGCTTTTCAACAGACACGTTGAATTATGTATCAAACTATTGATCGTATTAAAAACTCATTGCGTATAGCTTATTTTATTAAATAAATATTTATGTACAATTAAAAACCTACGAATATTATATCAACAATATATTATTATTATTATTATAAAACAAATTAATACATTTCACGAAATTCCGCGTACGCCTAATTGAGTATCTTATAATTTTCGAACTTAAAGCATTTACATTTAAATAATTTTGTTAGTACCTATCGAGCATTCGAATGAAGTGTTTTTAAATACAATAATTATACTTCGGTATGGAGAACGCTTTTATTTGTTCAGCCGCGTTTCGCGTGCAATTATTATCGCATAGCTATTAAACAAGCTGAATTACAAAATGTCAACTGATTGAGAAACATTTTATATCCTATACAGAAAGAGTAAAAAATAATTATATGCTCGTATAGCGGTCAAATTTTTTTTTATACCGAATAGTATATATAATTTTAAAACCCATTTGAGTGTAGTATTTCTTTTTTTTTTTTTTAACCGAATTCAATTAGGTCGTACACGGTTTTTTTTAATTTTGTTACACGTAGCGAGTGAAATCGTTTAGGTTTTAATTTAATTCGTTTTATACGATGTTTCCACTTCCGATCAAAATGAAATAAATCGACAATTGTCCGTACAAGGTGTGTAGGAAAAACAACGAATTCGGCATAAGGCGTATACGTCGATTTGTATCAGCGGTTCCCAACTGAACTCTATGCACGGACCACTTTTATAAATTCTCCACCATCACGGACCACGAACTGATTTGAATTCCCGCCCCCCCCCCTCTCTCTTTATATCGCTTATTTTAAGTAAGTAACAAAAAATGTATGTATAATTTCGCTCATTTTTTTTAATTTAAATTTCTTCATTCGCGGAACACTTGAAATGAGTCGACGGGGCCACCAGTTGGAAACCAATGATTCATATAGTGATCTGTAATCGATAACCGTCGTTTGGTGTAATAATAATAATAATATATTTGTTTCTTCGTCCGCGTACCGAGGTAGCTGCTGCTGGTGTTACTGTTCTCGTGTTCAATTAACTTTCTATAACCCGATACGAGATACGCATACGAATTTCCAATTAAATACGAATCCGGGAATCTTGAACGAATTCCAACTGGCCGCGCGCAGGACGTGCGCCTCGTTGTACAATTATTATTACATCCTACGGGGAGAACGTGAAAACTAAAACGTGTCTTTAACGTTAACAAACCAATAAATAAAATATATATATATATATTATTACTCGTAACTATGACAAAAACAAAAAAAAAAAAACAGGCAAAATACTATAATATATTAGTTGAAATACACTTTTTCTATTTAATTTTTTCCCGGATTTATCCACGTTATAAAAATCCTGTGCGGACAATTCAATTCGCTAATAAAATATATGTTATAATAACGTAAAAATACGTATCAAGAGAATAAAACACGTGTATTTTACAATGTTTATTACTATATAATAATTATGACATTTGTTTCTTTTTTATGCGTAAATTATTGTACACGGTTATGGGATTTTGATGTAATCCGTGGACAGAGAGGGAGGAGAATTTTTAAAATTTTAAATTAATCAAAAGACTAATATACAATTAATTTTTACTTTTTTTTTTTCAATACGTAATATATTACGTTAAAAATTAATACATACGATATAATTTGAATTAACGTACCGAAATGTGTAGACTATTGTTTGGTCTGCCAATAACTCGTATTATATACATAAATTTTTTTTTTTGTAAACTTTACAGATTAACAAAACGAACAATTTAAATGTATAATTAAACGTTTCAGTATAGAGAAATATTGCTCGACTACATACTGAATTCGTTCGTCGTCGATAGATCGCAATAAACACGATATAGTAAAAAATAAAGACTACCCAGCGATCGCCATTGATACGCGAAATTTTTCGTATTTCACGCCAAGAAACGTTACCATCAGCTAGCTACTTATTATTATAATTTCCTTACAAACGGTGTCTAATAGTTTATGAACACATTTCTTAGAACCGAAAAATGGACAATAATCAATCGTCTTTTAATAATAATAATAATAATAAATAAAAAACTACCGGGTTAATTTTTTAATAATAAGTCGTGGTACTCGTAATAATCTCATAAATTTCCATATGTTATTTACGATGCATAATATTATTTATACCACGATAATATATTTTACAGCGATCGGTATAAAAAAAAATCCGTGAAATACATTCATTTAGAAATTAAACGGTAAAACAACGCGAGAAGTGCTTATTTTTTCTCTCCTCGTAGCCGGTGTGTATAGTAACGTTTTTTATTTTTTTTTTAAATTATACGTTTTGGACGCTCGTTTAGTCGAGGTCGATTATATATCTCGAGAGAAAAAAAATCGCCACGTTATTTATCGGTTATTATATTCTGGTCCGTTATATAGCAAAATCCCGAAAACGTTCTGTTGTAAAAAAAAAAAAAAAATAATAATAATAAAATACGTATTCAAAAACACAAATCGGATCCATTAAATAATAAATGGAAAATATATCCGCTTTTTATAACTGCACGAGTGCGTTTTATTCGAATTTTTCACACCGTATATATTACCGTGTTTCGTGAGAGAAGTTATGCCGTTGTCGAACTCGCAAATTCAGAATTCGATTGTGGACGCCTGCACAGTTGACTATTGCGCGATTTCGAAAAAACATGTCCGCAAAACGCGTTTTATTTTTTAAAATATGTATTTCAAAAAAAAAAAATAAAATACAATCCGAAAACATAAACGTAGAAAATAGAATCTATAAATATGGTTTTACTCGAAAACACTGTATAAAATCAATCTCGACTCGTTTTTTTACCTCGAAAACACGTCCGACTGTGAAACCTCGTTCACATCTCGTGCGATCCGATTTCGATAAGACTTTTTTTCGAGTAAGACTTTGACGGGCTTCAAACAATTTTCACAAGTGTTTTTTTTTTGTCTCTGTTGAAGTAACCGAAAATCGCGGTCCAACGTGGAAAGTCTATTTTTCCAAAAAAAAAAAAAAAAACGAATAATTGAAATCGGAAAAACTTTACGAGGCGTTTATATTTTTTTCCCCGTAAATCATTTTTTGAATAAAAGAAAAAAAATCGGAGTTTTTCGAACGCCGGTCGTAAATCATCGACACAGTTCCGTTGGATCGAAATATTATAAATAATATTTTTTAATTTTTTTCGAGGGATATAGTCATCTCGTGTTGAATCATTATGTGTATCGTATTTATACTCGAATATCGTCGACAGGCCGTCGACGTTTTAATTGTTGAGTTTCATTCAACCACCGCGTACTATATATTTATATAAATATGAAAAAAAAAAAATCAAATCAATAAGCGGTACTTGACCAGTGTGACGTATATTAGCTCGTTTACATCGACCGATTTCTCATATGCAAACCGCATATAAAACGGAGGGAAAAAAATCGCGTTCCTTACATTTTTCCTTTCGGGTAACGACGCGACGACGTTTGTTCTTTAATTTTTAAATGAAAATCTATTTATTTATTTTTTTAAATTTAAAAAAATCGACGTGAATGAAAGAAACATCGCGGACCAGCCACGACGTCTTAAAAGTCTAACGCGTACTGTTATTATAATTCAGATTTTCGATTTTCGATTCGGTTTGCGCGCATTATGAAACGATAGCGGTTAGATGGTGTGAAAAAATTTAACAAAGTTTTTTTTTTTTTTACGTAAAATTTCGTATAATTTATAGAATGGAATACTATAAATTATACAAATCATATCGCAATGTTCTAATTAATAATTAGCCAGAATGGAACGACGAGGGGAAAAAAACGCAATTACTACCGTCGGATTTAGTGCCAAGTTCATGCAGTGACGTGCACATAATATATTATAATATGTGTGTGCGTGTGTACGGTTTAGTGGGTGGTTGGAAATTGGCTCATTTCCCATTGCGAGAGTCGCTCAACAGTTTCCTACGGTGGTAATCAAAGGCTTAAAATAATACATAAATATTATTCCGTCTGTTCTTTTTAGTAAATCCGCGCTTTAAAACTTTTCCACTCGACTCTCGTGCGGCGGCAGCTCGTAGTGATTTTTCGGCCGCTGTACACGTAACATACTCTGTGCGGCGCCTGTAGCCGGGTTCGTTTTGTTTTTCCAACACGCGAATACAAGAAAATAAATCGATGAAGCATGAGCAACTCGTCTTGTAACTACCCCGAGAATCCAGAAACTATTACTTAACGTCATTGAACGCCAAACAACTGGTCGAATTCGTGATTTGCAGATGCGATTTCCCACCCCCCCCCCCCCGGTGCGAACGCGAAAGCCCGTTAAAAAACACTAAAAATATTTTATATATTATTATTTATTAAGTAAAAACAATATTATATCGACTGTTGTATTTAGCGTACGTTTGAAACTTCATTTTTTTCTTCTTCACATTAATCGTTATTCAGTTATCGCGTATACGAGTTTTACGAAGAGTAGATTTTGTCAAAAGATATTATATTATAAACACTTGACTCGGTAAAAAAAAAAAAAAAAAAAACTATCGAAGTGAACACAATATTCCCGTATCAATCATTTACTTGTATAAATAGACGTTCGAGATTTTGATTATTCCAGTAGTAATATTGCTATAATACGCGTTGAAATTCGCTATTATTTTTGTATGACAACCGACCAGATACAATTTTAACATTTTAAATAGTGAGAACAATTTCTTTTTCGGTGGGTTTGAAAACCTCCGCAGCTTTCCCGTGTGTACCGCCGTTGCCTCTGTGACGTTGAAGTAAGAAAAAAACACGTTAGACAATACGGTTTTAAAAATGTCTGCACGTTCACGTTTTTCTCGTAATGTTGAAAAAAAAACGAATTATAAAAAAATTAATTAAATAGCCGCAAGAAAAAAAAAATATATAAGTAATATAAGTATTATAGTAGTACTCGAATTATTTTTCACAGTAACGTGGTTACTTGTGTTATAAAAAAAAAAAAAATGAAGAAATGCCATTACGATTATTTGTTTCCAGTAACGAAAACACAAGTTCATTATTATATAAAAGTAGTACATAACGAGTGTAGTAAGTAAGCAACTTTTCCAACACCGCGTCATACGTGGTTTTTTCGTCGGATTTACTTATTCTTCTTATTATCTCGTGGTATTATTTATACTAATGGACCATGAGTAAGTTTCTTTGTCAACCTCTGGCCGATACGCCTTTGGCTGTTCCTTTCTTCCCAACCTAATCCAACGAACCGACGTCGTCGTCTTTCTGTTTTCACAATATTTCCCCTTTGAACGCATCACACCCGGTCCGTACATTATGCAACTATATTGCTGGTCGCGGAAACTGATTCTTTTTTAATGTTTTGTCAAAAACCCGCCTGCGTCCCGGCTTTTCTTCGGTCCGCGTAAACTTCCCTCTAAATACCTACTCCCAACTCGTTCAAACACACGCGCGCGGATTCATACGCGTAAAACCGACATTTCGCATTTTTATTATACATACGAAAATTAGTTAAATTTTTTAATTTTTCACGGTTTATTTTTCCAACGTGTTTTGTCCGAACACGTTCGATACGAATGCGCGTATAGCGTTCGGTACAGCGCGCGTATGGAACGAAACAAACCACGTGATTTCACAAAAACCTTTGGGGGGGGGGGGAAATTTATAACAAAATGACGATTAAGTTTTTAATAACTTAAAATCGTTGAAACGTTCATAAACATAAATCGTACCTGACCGCGAGAGAAATTGAAAATACGCCGTTTGCCCGTAACACGCGCACGCGCACAAATATATATATATATATATACGTTATATTCGTACACGTATTATCAGGATCACCGCGGTAATGGCCAACGCAGGGACGGCTATATGTATATACGACGGAGAGGAAGGAGGAGACAACTGAAATCGCCGAGACCCCGCCGGCGTTCTGCCGTCCCTGTAACGGATCCCGGCGGTACACGGACGAGAGCGTGCGTATACACCGCATCGCGGACCGTAAATTTCCATCGAGCCATTGAGCTCCCGAGTAATGGACGTATTAAGTCCCGGGGTCTCTTCACAGTCGTATTTCCAACGAAAATGTGTGCGCGCGCGCGCGCGCGTGTGCCGAGGTTACGTTCTCGGGAACGACTCAATGGAAATTTATGACGTCGTCGTACCGTACGGCCGAAAAATATTACACGACAGGCCGAGATTATCTGCGCGGCGGCGAGCATTCACACAAGATCGGTGCCAAACGTTTTATTCGCGAAAACGATTTTTCATTTTCGTCCGGTCGGGGCCGTCGCATGGACGATTCCGCCGCACGGACACTCGAAAAACGAAAAAGAGAAAAAAAAAATACCTAACCGCACCGTGAATGCATATCGCATACTCGAAATCCTCTGTGCGTATTATGTTATGGCCCATTCGGACAACATCCGACATTAGCTGGATAAATATCGGACATTAACCGCGCATTTTGTGTAATTCCTTGTTTATCGACACGAAATGTATCTGGATAATATCAACAGGGATCCAATTAACATTATATTCGGCAAATGTTCAAAATTATATATATTTAAAATATTAATGTAAACGTTTATGTCAGCACTCCGTGTACGCTACGGTATCACAATATTAATGTCAGAGTGTGATTTATCGTAACGTATCTTAATGAAAAATATTAGTAATTATCTTACAAAATGAAATCACCAATTACGCCTTAAATACAATAATCAAATAGTCGTAATAAATTGAAATAATTATTATTATTATTATAATTTAAATATATTATAATTGTTTTATGTCGTGAATGAAGTAATTTTTTTTTATTTTTTCTTTAATAATGTCATTGATAATACATCATCCAAAAGTCATTTGCTAACGTTATATTATCCGGCTAATGTCGACATTATCCAAGATTTTAAAAATATGTACGGCCGCTGACATTAACGTTTGGCTGTTAATATCACAATATCCGGTTAATGTCGGCGTTATCCAAATGTTAACATTGCCCGTAACATAATATATACAACAGAAATTCGCGACGAAAATTAAATACGCAGTTTGCTCGGAGAAAAGCGAATTATTTATTTATATAAAATTACAATTTTATATATATATATAAAAATAATAATAATAAACAAACCGAAGAGAAATCCCTACGCAGCAGTTTTCGAGACTCGAGAGTAGGGATTTTCAGCGTTTCCACGAAACAGTTAGATTAGACTAGGGAATTATTGAGTATATTTTTTCGCAAAGTCGTTTCCGTACCGTAGACCACTTTTTTTTTCTTGTATTGTAGTAAAATTTTACTTCATTCCCCCTCGGTATGTAAACGAATAAACGCCTAGTGAAATGCGAAAGATCGACGGGAACGTTCGGAATTAAAATTGTTGAATTTCATGTTACGATTTTTCCATATGGTATTCTTTTGAATTCGAACGTTTTAAAATTTAATCGTTGTATTCGATAAACGGTTCCAATCGACGTCAGTAATTTATTATCATTAATAATTATGACGTCTAAGTTTCCATTAACTTGAGCTTAAACACACGAAACGAATATATTGACAATTTTACCAGGTTTCTCTTTTTCTGTTAGTTTTTCCAAGAAAATAATTGGAAAATCGAAAAACGTGTCAAATAAAGTGTTAACTAGATACACTGTATTTGCTACCGGAAAGTAACGCGTGTAAACATCATTCGAGGCTCTCCTTCAACACGAAAAAGTGTCCACGAACAAAAAAATAAATCATCGTAAAACCAATACAGTTTTCGTTAAAAATCAAAACAACAAACTAAACAATCAATAAAACTACGATTTTTTATTAAATGTATAATAAAAAAAAATTATATATTATTAGAAAAATCATTGCAGAACAACAAATAACTCGTATATGTCATATTATCGAGAGAGAAAGAAAACTGCTGGAATATTAAATATTTCCAATAAAGTGATAATAATACGTTTAGAAATATTTTTCAATAAGTTTTTAAAAGATTAAAAAACGATTTAGAGTTTTATTAAAGAATTTTTAACGCGAGTCTTCTGTTATATAGTCATAATTTTATTAATTCGTCTTCGAAAGAGAAAATAATATGTGAAATAACGTAATCAGATTCGGAATTATTTGACGAGTATTAGTTATACGTGGTGTATGTATTATGGACTTTGGTGATGATATTTTATTCGGTATTTTTTTTTTTTACGTAGAGAAGCCGAATGGAGTGTATACGTTCGAAAACAGTTTGAAGAAATAAACTATTATTAAAACAACGGGCGTTATTCGTCGTTGTGTTATTAATCAATACGAAATAATCTTATTAAAAATACTCGTGAATGAAATTTACGTATTTGAATACGTCTTGTACTTTCGTCGTCGCGGCTTCCGTCCTATTCAAGCGACGATAGTAACAATTTGAGAATAATCATTTTCGTATCGTATACGCATCGAACGTCTAAAACCGATTCCGAAATAAGTCTTTAAATATGTGTTTGATTGATTATTCCGTTGCGTAGGATGCTAATTGAGAATCCTTATCGAACAGAATTTTCTATACATATATATTTCTTTACTTTTACACTATTGCGCCGCGGCTAATAAATCAACTCATTTGCTGCAGTACTTTCCTTCGAATAAAGACGTCATTAATTTTTTTTTTAACGCGCAATAAATTCTAATGTCGATATTTTTAATTTAATTTTCCATTTACTATATTGTCACTACGGTTTTTCGCTCTTGCTTTTGATACGTATTAATTTCTGTACCCTTGGGCGTTGACGTTATAAATAAATAAAATCAATACCTATTATACACACGTTCGACGGATTCCTGACTTATCGTACACATTGCCTGCAGTTTGGCAATGCTAAATTTCCACTCATTGACAGGTTTAATACCCTCGTTTGAATCCAATCGTCTACCAATCGATGTATATATATACATATTATAATTCAGTTTCGTACAATATTTGACAGACGAATCAATAGGTTCGATACGTTCGTATCGCGCGTGTGTGTTGTTGTTCGCTATATATAAGAAATCAAAAATACAATTCGTTATGGTTTTTGTCGCTCTCATATCGTGTCGAGAACACCTAAAAACTATCACACGTTAAAGCCTTAATAGTTAAAAAAAACCTATTAAAATACTTCCCGAAAACGGTACGAATAAAATACTTTTCGTAAATCTAATAGTATAGTACTTACTTGATCGTGATCATCAATTCGATCGCCAGAGTGTATAGAATTTCAGGTCGTTAAATCGAAAATATCTTTAAAAATTGTGTGTGTGTGTGTGTGTGTGTACAAAATTTACAATTGGTGATGTACTGATGTCCGAAGATATTGAAAACTTTTTACAACGTAAAACATAAAAAGTGGATATTATTGTGCTGTAATGGATATTATAGATCATCATATTAAGTGCAGATAACTATAAAAAAAAAAACCGATTACTGCTACATTAGTAATTTTATATTTATATTTGATGAGCATACATATATATAATTTATGTAATAGACTTAAGAAAAAAAATGCGATAAAAAAAAAAGATTTTTTATCAAATTTAACATTACCCGCAAAATGATTAATCTATAATTTAACATTAAAAAAAAAATGTATATTTAGAAAATACTTTTAAAACTCTCGATAACGTACTAATATGAGATTATTCCTGAATAATCGAGTGTTTGTAAATATTCCATTTCGGAAAAGAACTCCTCAATTATTTAGCCGCTATGTCGTATTTTATTATCATAGGCCTCCGGGAATTCGGTGATTTATAGACAAGTGTTGATATTGATCTTCAGGCACACCTCGTATATATATTAACGCGTAGGCAGTGTTTTAAAAATGGAATTTTTTTTTTTAAGTGCGCCAAGACTCGTTCAGCGGTCCTCCAGTATCGGAAAATAATAAAAATACATATTATTTTACTGGAGACGACCTGCGTAGACGACCACCGCAGGAGTGTGTATAGAAGTCTCATATCGTCTGTCGTCGTCGTACGTAACAATATATTATTATGTAAATGTGAATAGGAATTTCTTAGTATTTTTATTTTTCTCGCCTCGTAATTGGTGAGACGATGTTTTTTTATATTATTATTATTGTTGTTAGAAGGTAAAATTACCAGCGTGCAAAGTGTTCGTTTCGATAAAAATGTCGTTAAAACAAAAACTCCATCTATAAGTAGGTATACAATATATTGACCACAGACTTATATTCTTAAAAATCGTATTTTTAGTTTTATTTCGGTTAGTGGTTTATAGTTGTATTAATTATTTATTTTTTTTTTTTTTTTTTTTGAGGAATGTTAATACAGACTAATAATTCAATAAATATTGTGTACAGAGTAATATTACCAATCTTTAAAATACGCATAGTGCTGAGAATGGTTTTAAATTCTATAATTTCTATAAATACTCTTCAGAAAGATGGCTTGAGAAGAGAGTCTAAGACGTGTTTAAGATCGAGAACGACAGGTGATAATCTTCTTAGACATACCTATATAATTCACGTAGAGTCAGATTTAACCAGCTAATCATATACAATACAATTGTATACAATGCGTATTAAATGAAATAATTAAAAAAAAAATTCCGCAGCGAGCAGAAATCGATGTGTAAAATAGGATTATAATGATTGTGTCGTCAATAAAACAGAATCTCCTTTTTATAAATAAATTGTTTACTTAAATTTTTTGAGAGAAGAAGGGACCAACAGTAGGGGCGGCATTAAATCTTAACTTAAGGCACAAAAATCCTAAATACGTCTTTGCAACCAACAAAAAATAAAAATACGATTTACACAAGCGCCGGAAAAATTTTAATTAACATTTCTTACGGGTTTTATTTTTGCGGAAAATTATAAACCTAAAGACTCTAAAGAACTTAAACTCTAAAGAAATTAATACGCGCAATTTATTTGAAAACTTTTCTTTTCATTTTTTTTTTTTTTTTTTCAAATAAATGATCCGCTAAAACAATATATTTATTTTCGCGTGAAGAGCGAAACGATATTATCTAAACGCATTAAAATAATTGGAATATACAATCCTAAAAAACGAAAAAGTGCTAAAGTGCGCGCATTAAAAATGTTCGCATTGCGTTATTGAGAAACGCGTGAAACGTTATTCACGCTTACTTGTATATTTAATACCTACTTAAGATATTACACAATACAATAGGACAGTCTAATCCAATTATGCGAATCCGACCCAGTACTGACTTATTGGCTTATTAATTTAACGTTGAATGCAATTCGAAATCAATTAAAAAACTTTAATGGCAAGTAATTGTAAGTACATAGATTAACGTACACACACACACACACACACGCGTCCGAAATTATGTCTAAATTTGTCGAGTGTCTCGTGACAAGAACTAACTGTTAGCCGGTCTGATGACCGCAATGTGAGGAGAGGAGTCCATTTCGTTGATTTTATAACGATTACGGACATTGGCGGAAACGTATGAGTAGTAGCCCACTAGTTAGTAGGTTGAAGCGTCCAAAAATTTCTGGCGATGATAAATTCGTTATTTCCGAGGAAAACCGAATTGTTCTACGGTCATAATAACATTTTTTTTTTTCCAAAGTTTAACACCCGAGGGCTCTGCGTGTAAACAATGCGTCGTCGGCAAATAACACTATTATATTTTGTTTTCAATAACAACAAAATAATACGGAAAAAAATTTGTTTAAAATATCATATAAGTTAGGTACATTAATTCTTTCGCTTATTTTATTAAAATACCCCCGCACGTGACGCGTTCACACTGGACGATTACTATTATTTAAGAAATATTCATTGTTTGTACACCACGGCAACGACATATTCTATCGACCACTCATTGATCGTCAAATACGACGGTCTATCATCTGCGTATTGCAAAATCAATGATATCATTTAAATATTGCGGTGTAGCGTAGTGAACTATTTTCCGGATTAATTACTATTTCATTGTACCGACGTAAAACAAAGGACAAAATTGATTTGTCATTATTAGAGGTAAAAAAAAAAAAAAAAAAAACTCATAAAATTAACGCTCAACGTTCAAAATAATACATTTATTTAAAATAATATATTTATTTTATTTGTGAGTATTTTTATTTTTCGCGAGCGTCAAACTTTCGAGGCGGTTTTTTTTTTTTTTTTGTGAGATAATAATTAGAAGAAACGTATATTTGATAGGTCGTATCCGTGCATCGCACCGAAGATGAAGAAGTAGAAAAAAGAAATAATCCTCCACAAATAATTATAATAATAATAATAATAATAACACGTTAGACACTTATTTTTCAACAGTTTTCCCGCCATTAAAAAATAAAAATCGTATAGTCTGTGTTCTTTTTATTATTCCGTCACGAAAAAGACGTTTAAACCCACGTTGTTGTCTTATACGAATGACTCGTAAAATGAATATTTCACTTTTCGAAAACTTAATGGAAGCAGATGTTCGCCGAGCTGTGGTGCCGTCGTGTTTTTTGAACAGCTAAAGCGTGTGTTCTCGTGTTCAAAACGAATAAAATGCCTTCGACGGCATCTTTAATAAAACAACAATAATAATATATATTTAAAAAACCAATAACGGTTTTTTCTATCCCAGTTATCCGCCTCTGGATCCACGTCTGAAAATCATATGTGGAATTTTTATTTAATTTTTAATACCATTATTCGCAGTGTATAGTCGACAGTGTTCTTCGAATAACTTAAGAACGTCGTGTATTTCACGTAGTAATGACATGGAAAATAAATACGCCGTAGAAACAAATGACGAATCGAATAATCTCGTCGAACGTTTTGTGCGTTTTATTTTTTGTGAGTGTTAACATTAATTACGTGGAAATTGAGTTGCGTGTATTGTACGAATCGGATATTGAAAATTGACGACTGGGCGGCAGCCCGGCGAATATACACAACGTATTTTTTACAAACGCGAATTACGTCATTTTTAATTAAAAACGTCTAACGGCGAAATCATAATTGAATAAACGCAATTGTGTTATTCAGATAATATTATTAATTATTATTAGTGTACGATTTCGCATCCGTTCGGAAAACCGAAATGTTTTTCTTATAATGCTACAAAGGCTTCGATTATTATTATTATTATTATTTTTCGCGTAATTCCCATAATATTTTATCCCGAACAACAACGGCGTAATTATTCCCCTCTTGCCTCTCGTCCCGTATAACACATAAATTGTTTTTCTCGACAAAAGCAAACCTCGTTCTCTTTCGGACGTTTTATACTCTCGCTCTTGTGTTACACATAACATTGAACGTGTATATAATAATAACACAGATGAAATGCTCATACGACGTGCCATCGTCGTGTTAAACCGAAGACAATCAATGACGAAAAACATTCGGATAAGTGTTTTTTTTTTCTTTTTTCTAATTCTCTGTAGTTTGGCAAGAAAAAAAAACGCTGCAATCGAATATTACGAAAATACTCCGTATATAATCAAACGCGGCAGTAGGTATATTGGCTTTTCGGTTTTTTTTTCCGCCTTCCAACACAAAACATTACGTACAAAGGTATATTAACAAACTCATAGTACGGATACACGAGGAAATCGTTATCCGTAAAACTCGCCGAATGTGAATTTTTCATTCGCACGGAGTGTTTGTTTTGAAAAAGGAATATGCGGTTTCATTTTCTTGAGAACAAACCCGCGTTTATGGCGACCGTGCAAACTTCTTAATTCTAAAACCCACTTCACTCTCACGCGCGACTTTTCAAAATTACATCACGTTTTGAATGTTATACTGTTTCACGCATTCGAACACAACAGTTCGAAGTCGATTTCGCTCGAATTAGTTATGTTATAACTCGATTCGGCGTGTACGACAAAAACGAAATAATAACAACAATAATAACGAATACGAAAAAAAAAAAGTGTGTTTTTTTTAACATACAATGTTTAAACTCAACCAACAGAATTGAGTAATATTAAAAAATATATTCGGAATAATAACGGAAAGAAGGAAAAGTAAAGTAAAATTTATAAAATAATAATAATAACAACGACAACGACGACGACAAAGACAAACGAAAATAATGAAATGTAAATTTTAATAATAATAACTGGCTAAAAGCCATTGTTGGGGGATTTCGATTCGACTCGAGAGTGGCAAACCACGTCTAATAATAATAACAACAACATAACGTCGTCCGGAATCTTAAACGTGAGTCGATGATGACTTTTTTTTTTTTATTCCCCGTGGTTGATAATAACGAAATAATTTTAACGCGTAGAAAACTCTTGTGTAACATGTACGCCCACGTGCCCCCCTGTGTGAATTATTCGAATGTATAGAGCTATACGCTTACGAGTGAATTATAATTTTTCATACGTTTTCTCGGTAACCGTGAGCGATCTTCCGTCGTGGTATTATAATAGAGGATTTTAAGGATCATACGATTATCTAAGAGACTTTATGGATCATACGATTATAAGGGACTAATTCCTTTGACGAGTTTTAACAGTTAAGATATTATTTCACACGCGCGCAGTATGTCGTATACGCGGCGACGCGTTATACTCACGTTAATCTGAATTCGTTGATCGAATTAATTTCGAACCCGTTACAAAGTCATTAGACGTATCGCGCGTTAACAATACAATACAATAATAATAATGTTATTATTATATTAAAAAATAATTGACGTAATTACGACATTTGCGCCGCCGAATAGATGGCTGGAAAACGACGGCTACACAATAATAGTGTATTATAATATGGTATTTCGATGGAAATGTGGAAATTTTGTCACTTGAATTTTATCAGGTCCAAAAACGATGTATAATTCATTCAAATATAAAAAATAAAAATAATTTTTTTTTTTTTAATCAGTTTTTTAAAATCCGTTTGAACGGTATTATATGATTTCTTAACACTCTACTCGCGACTATCGACCGAGTGCGAAATCATAGATATCACGTCAACTCCAATAACGTGTCGATAAACCCGCAAACGTTCCGAAACCGAAAACACGTGACAATAAATCGATAAAAACTAAAACGTATTACATCAAAGTAAGTGACTAGTATTTTTGAAAAACTAAAATGTTTCGTGGAACGCCCTGAAAGCACTTATAATATTATTCTTGTAATGAGTTTCAGAGCCGATACACGGCTCCATTTCTCAGACACCGTGTCTCTGCGACATACGATACTAATACTGGTCGTACGAAATTGAATTTTTAGAACATTTCGATAAGATTTTCGAAAACGACATATTTTTATGGCAATAATAACTCATATATTTCCCGTTTGTGCCCTGGTATTTCAACTTTTCGAATAAGACGTTTTAAACACGCGGACGAACCAACGGACTTATATGATTTCTCCTCGATGACGTTTTCTATTTCTTCGGCGATCAATAATTTATTATTGAACATTCCGTTTTCTTATCGACGATTTTTCGACACCACTGCTGAAATAAACGATAACATATTATATATTTACCTCGTCAGTTTCATTCAACGTCACCATACCGTCGTAAAATGTTACTGGATGATGATAATGCGCGGGATTTTTTGAAACGTTTTACAGTCTTCTGATTTTATTCGTTCGTTCGTTGTTTGTGCAGAATCGTGAACGGCTTGTCTTGGTAAGAACGACAAGTCACATTTTTTGACAATTATACATGTATATTTTCATGTCATTCTTTGTTTGTCAACTCCATGCATTCACATTTACCCCCCTTCCACCGAGTCGTTAATCTTCCATGGCCACGGGGATTTGTTACGACTATTCTTCGATTTATCCATAGCGGTACATATAAAAAGGAAAACAGTATTTGGCACAAGTATTATATATATATATATACGTATATTTGATAAATTGACTGTAATTTGACCGGTAATTATATGACTGACGGCATGCGTATACGACGGATAAATAATGACACAATACGACGATATAATTATGTGTGATATTACACGTTTGTATTCGAAACGCAACACGTTTTGGAACGATCAATTAGTATTTTAAGCGACTTGGAGGTCTGTTTTTGCACGTTACTTCGGTGTAAAGCCTGCGTGCCGGCACTTTCGATGGGTAAAATGTGTTTTCAAAAATCTTACGGATGTGTTTGCATTTCGGAAACGAAAAATAATCACGCGGAGATAGATCGAGTAAATACGGCGGGACGATT
This sequence comes from Chaetogeoica ovagalla, assembly GCA_032441825.1. Lineage (NCBI taxonomy): Eukaryota > Metazoa > Arthropoda > Insecta > Hemiptera > Aphididae > Chaetogeoica > Chaetogeoica ovagalla. Next base: position 10,165,748 of record CM063736.1, read on the forward strand.
TATCGCCGAAATAATTAATTTTTTATAAAAACACGCGTGGATAGAACATTATCGCTCTTTGTTTTTCGGTCCTCTTTCCCAAACACGCATATTTTAAACTGGTCGTCGGCAATATGCAGACCGGACGGCGATTGTCACAAATCTTCCGACAATTTCTCGAGTACAGACCATCCGCGATCCATACGATGTTCCAAACGATTCGATAAACATCTATACGCGATCCAGAACGTTGTTCCAATAACAATCGATGGAGGAGGGGGATTCGCGGGGCATCGTTTTTTTCTCTTTTTCGATTTCAAAACAAAAATCGTTGCTCTATCGCGCGATAGTATAATTACGTAAATTACATTATATTTGTCTACGGTGTTTCCAAAACCTATCACTCACAGACCAGTGTGTTGCGAACGTAAAACAACGTTTTACCGAAAGAAATCACTGGTATAAATCGCAAACATCGCTGGCGCCGGTATGTTGAAAACCCGATAGCACCGAAATCCTGAGGTTACCTCGGATTTCGCCGGTGTGGTGGTTACGTAACAATACGTGCGCGCGTAAAGGAGAGCAGTTATTCAAAAAAAAAAAGAGAAAAAAAACGGAACCGTCGTGCTTTATTAGTGATTTATTAGGGTTTTGGCGCGAAACTTTGAACGCTGCGCAAAACGATAAACCCCCCAAGTTCGCGTGTCAAAATTCCGCGCCGTGGAAGTCGTTCGAAGCGAATTGAATTTTGAACGGTCTGGGTATATGTATGTATACACAATATGCAATTAAGTGTGGTACAGCAGCGCGCAGGAGAATATTATCGTGCGCGTTTTAATAACTTGTAGACGCGGTGAAAACTTAAGCGTAGATAGCTCTGTACGTAATACGTCTGTTATTAATATTTGCGCGAAAACAAAAATGATAAATTTGAATTACGTGCTCGCGGTCGGGTTCATGAACGTGGCGAACGCGGCGGGAAACAGTTTTGTTGTAGTAGAAACGCGCGCGTTCTCGTGTATAATATTAATTCGCCTCGTATTTACACGACGGATATTAAACGCGATGTGTGACGCGGTGTCGGAGGAATAGCAACGATTTTTCGACGGAATAGAAACGGACGTGATGACTGGACGGACAGTAAAGGGATCGTGGCGACTTGCCGAGGAAATCGCAGTCGTCTGCGCACACTCCTTGGACCCTATGTACAAAAATCAATTATCAACCCGCTGTCGAAAATCCACCATCAGCGCGACGGCGTCAATAATATTATATATTCGTGGTTATTCTCGTTCAACGAAAACGGGCATGAGTTAACGACTTGGTCTTGTTCAAAACGATTTTGGAAATAAGTCCGCTCACGCCAACGGTTGTCAAAAAATGCCATGCGAGAATTTATAAATACCGTTCGAATGTAAGAATTACACGGCGGCCATGGAAATCACGCGTATCGCCTCCTTATCATCACGGGGCTCGTTGTCGACGCGACTGCTTTGAGAATTTTGTACAATTACACTTTAAATGTATTATTACAATGGATTCGTGAGAATTTCCCTCTTATAACTCGAAATCGGAAAAAAAAAAAATTGGCATTTTCCTAAAATTGCGTCGACGGTCACTGGTACGGCTGCTGTACAATTAACAGCACGGATCAAAACGGTTTACCGATCGGAACGTAATACGTTTTTATTTACGATAAAGAAATCCACTCGTCCATAATAGACCGGTGTTGTAAAATAAAAAAAAAAAATATTTATATAAGTACAACTCAATTTCAATAAGTAATTTACTTAAGCCACTCGAACTGGAGTGGGTATATATTTTAGAATTATTCAAAGACATTTGTCTACGAGTGAAACGCAATATTTTTATATTTCGTATTCCTCGAAAAATGCAAATTATTTAAATACGCGTATACTGGCAATGACACGCGCGCTGTACGTGACATTTGATATTATGTCGACGTAAAACGTGAACGTTCGGAATGAAAGGTACCCTAAAGGGCTCGTTCTCGTATAAAAAGGATTTTCGAGTAATCATTCACTCTATCATATAAAAACATTACGAATGTTTATAACGGTGTTTGCGAGGCAAAATCTAAACGTTTTTAGAAAAATCGATTTTTTATTTTTATTTTTTTTTTTAATATTCCTCTCGCTTTTTACGTTTAAATACGTCTGTATTAATCAAAAATACTCTTTTCTGTAAGAAGTTAAAAATGAAAAATCATTAAAAAAAAAAGTCTATTTCGATTGTTACGTGTAGAGAATATTAATAATAATAATAAAAAGTGTACAATTTACCGGGCGCGACAATCGATATAAATATATATATATATGAAAAATGATAAATTACAAGAAAAACCCGATTTATTATTATAGTTTATAATATAATAATCAGTTATTCGAATTCATAATACCAAATATTAATAACAGAGTCGTATAAAAAATAAATATTATTAATTATTCCGTACAATAATAATTGATAAAAGCGAATCTAATCATTTTTTTCCCAAATCCTTATGACTATATTTAGAAATTCGTAAAATCACCAAGTTTATAATGAGTAGAACGACTGCAAGACGAATAATATGTGTCTTGACCTCTCAGTAAATGTACAGACGTTTTTCGCGATTCGTACGCGAACGAACGTGCGCAATACATTCGCGTGGGTGGTGTAATCACACTAATTACACTCGTAATTTACAAAAGACTTACTACTAAAGCGTAAGTACTCGTTTTTAAAAGCGAACAGACCTTCGTCAGACCCGCCAAATGGCTTGCAGCGAGTTAGGCTAATATAAATTTACCGTTTTTAAACTTCGAGTCTTTTATTTTCCTAATATATTTTCCTCGCACATTGCGCAGTCGCCAAACTTTTAACTCGAAAAGGAAGAAATAAATAAATAATTTTATTGTCGCATGAAAAAAACGAATGTTTCCGCTATTGCATTGCTGATACGTTTCCGAAGTGTTTAAAAACGTGCTCGTTCTATTTTAATACGACGGTGTCGAGAGAATATTTGATGAGAAAACACGGCGGAATACGACGGATAACGAATATGAGTTTATTAAACGCGTACCTATATCGATTGGCGAATATGAGTATTATTTATTACTTACGGTGTTGACAATTGTGAAACAACGGTACAAACAAAGAAGTCACGATTCGAATTATTTTCTTTTTAAACATGGCTAAACTGTACTAACGAACTGTTCGATTTTCGAATCGAGACCCCGGGGTTCGGTTAAAAACTTTAAAATTCCTAATTTTTAAACATTCGAAAATCGGAAAACGAAATTCAATAGACGTTCAAATAAATGAAATCGAGAGTTTGTTCTTTCAAAGTCATTATTCTTTTTTAATAGTTCGTAACATTAGGCCCCGAAAATAGATTTTTTCCATTTTATTTATTTTTTTAATACTTAGTGGTAAATTTCGAAAATTCTTACGTAAATCAAATAAGATATATGATAATATTCCGTTGTACCTAATTTTATTTAATGTAATTATAATGTATAGTAGGTACTAAATTAATTGCTTAGTACCTGGTACGATTAAATACCGATATTATTATTATTATTATTATTATTATTATTATTATTATTATTATTATTATTATTATTATTATTATTATTATTATTATTATTGACTTTACTAATTAATTATTATCTAGTTCAATTTTAAATCTATCGAATATCAGTAAAGTTGTTTTAAGTGTTTTAAAATTGTATTTCTTTACTAATTTGCTATATAATATTACCGAATAAATCATAAAATATGTATCGAAAGAAAACAGTAAAAATAAATGGTTTTTATTTATGGAATAATATAGTAAAAATCAGCACACGCTGCCTGCGAGAAATCGCTAAAACTCAATGCCGAAAAACAGATTATAATACGAATTATCTAATGAAACGTCAAAACGTCGAAGAAAAAAATATTAAATTAAACGCGTATTAGCAACAAAAAAAAAAAAAAAGCACCGCCAAACTAGGAAAATAATTTATATATATATATATATATATAAATAATATCTAAAGTTATAGTTATCTATAACTCTGTACATCAGAACCGAACGAACGTAAGTCGTATTACGCTGAGTTTTCATAAGAGCGTGATGAATAACCGAAAATTAAGGGCGTGTTGCTTACGCTACGTCGGACTTACGTTCATTTAACTCTAGTAAAATGATAAAGAGGAGAATTTTTCACGGACTTCCGCCATCACTGTGGTTCGACGAAAAACGTAATAATCTGAAAACCGTTACTTTTGGACTTCGGTTCGTCTGGTTCTGGGGCACAGAAAACAATTTGAAATCCGATTTGACGGGCTCCGGAGTCCCGAGTTCGATTCGTCTACGCCATAGGTTCTCAAACATTTTTCATACACCGTCCACTTTGACAATCAAAATTTTTTTAGTGCCCCCCAAAATTTTTATACTTAGCAATTGTCGTTTATTTTTAAACATTTATTACAATTATTATATACAAACATGCCATATTCTATTTTAGAGTTCAAACTTACATTTCAAAGGAGCATTTTTAATAAGAGCAACTAAAACGCATACTTAATCGAATTTCAATGTATTTTTATTAAAGTTTAAACAAATTTTTGAATTAAAATTGATCGAGCTTACTTAATGTGATGGATGAACCTGATGTAGTTTAACAAGTTTTTTTTATATCAGGCTCAAATTTACTTAAATACAGTCGTAAGTCGCCACGTTCGGTAACAAGCAGCCGATTTCTTTTTTCAGTTATTAGTGTTGTTACAGCACTAAATCCACGTTCGGACAAATACGATAATGGAAACGCTATTAGATATCTTTGAACAATCGACCATAATCCAGGATAAAGTTGCGGGATTACATAATTTTTCGCTTTTTTTAATCAGCTATCGCCCCCCCCCCACAAACTTCTTTGGGCCTTTTAACGCCCCCCTGAAGGCCTCTAACGCCCACAAGGGGGCGTTATCGTCCACATTGAGATAGAATGCTCTACGCGGTGTCGTCCGAACTGCGTTTGATTTCGCCATAACCGTTTCCAGTCTCTTGCATTATTTTTCATTTCTGTTGTCGCCGTAAAGCAACTCGTTTGTACCTTGGCGACGTGCTTGGACGAAGGGGATAGAAAAAAAATAGGCCGACCGAATAGATTTTTTTCTTTCTCGACGACGACGACGACGACGATGTGCAATAGAATACGGCGCGTAGGAGAATAACGGCGTGATGAAGCGTTTTGGTTTCGCATTGGCGCGCTGCAGAATATTATAAATAAATTGCTCGTCGTCCGCGTGTTTGTACAATAATGGCAGCCGTTTTTCTCGCCGCGAAATCCCTCGTGTGTGCCCGCCAGTTCATTTTGAAACGCTCTCCGCGCACAACGAGAGTGTATTATTATAGTATAAAGTCTCGTGAAGCCAAAAAAAAAAAAAAAAAAAACCCCCCGGTGCTGAGAGCCTATAAGGAGATTTTCGTGCTCGACGAAAATTGCGCATAATACGGGCGAACGAGGAACGATTAATACCGACGTGCGTCGTACACACGTTTTCATAATACATCCGAGTTCCCCGGAGCAAAGCGCGAAGAGAATTTTTCCGGTTTTAAAACGTTTTTTTCGTTTTTTTTTTCGTTTTCGTTTCGATTTACCACAGGCGGTACAATGCCACCGTAGCCGGGAGACGGACGGTGGCAAGCTAATATTTTTTAAATCCGATGACGTTCGTCTCGTCCCCCTCTCGATAAGTCCATTTCGTCGATAAGTCCATTTCATCATTAGCGATATTTTATCTAAATTTATAGATTGGTCGCACATGAAATCAATACGCACCACTCAGTGGATGGGCTCGGGGGAATAATTTTAATTATTACAATCGGTTTATTTCCTATTGGAAATTTAATAAATTATTAAAAATGACAACATCGATTTGAACATGTACGGTAGTTCTCCGAACCTTTTTTAATCGAGAAGAGCTCGAGTGTTGGAGGGAAAAACGTATTCCACGTTGATAAAAGTTTAAACGAAATTTCAAAAAAAAAAAACTAATTTCCGCGCGTAAAAATGGTAATGAACGATAATAATCACATTATCGATAACCTTTGACGATCGATGAGCTTTCGGCAATAAGCATCGAAATCATACAGTTCATTGTCGCCACGGTTGTAGATTTCCTCTATCTAAACACGCGTTTTATGAATCGTTTTAAACAAATGTTTAAACCGATTAAATTGTCACGAAAACGCGTTTTTTTTTTTTTTTTAATAAAGCTTTTGGTATACAGATTCAAAGAAAAAAATTATCTTCGAAATACGTTCGACGATTTAATTCACCGCTATCCGACAGGAATTCTAACCACTCTATTTTCGACTGTACACGATATTCCCGTAGGGATAAATATTCCGCGTCTCTCGTCACGTTTCCTCGGAAAATAACGTTTTCATTACAACAGTGGCGTATCCGTTTACACTATTTCCTCCTAAAGTCTTATTTAATATTACGCATCCGCACTGCGACGCAACGATCTGTATACGTGTATATACGCGCGTGAGAAACGTGAAACGACGGGGTAAAAAAAAAAGACAAAAAAAATGGCATTTTTTTTTCCTTCGTCATCAAAATTCTAGTCGCGTGTACGCGATGATCCGACGACGTTGCAATCGGTTTGACGGCGAATGTTGTCCTGGTGAACATTTTCGGGAGCACACTAAAGGCTCGGTAAATCGATATCGAGTACATGACGTTCGCTCGGTGACCGATTGCTATGTCATTACTTATTTATTTCTTTTTTTATCCACGCAATTCGCATACGAAATAACACTGTAGTACTGCAGTGTCTGACACGGAGATGTGATAAACACAAAACAAATTTCGTTTTCCGAGTACATTTTTTTTTTTGTCCCGCAACAATATTTATTAGAACTCCAAGAAAATAAAAAAAAGTTTGTCGTTATTAACGCGTTAAATTCGTTTTTGGCCAACGAAAAAGCTAATTTTTTTTTGTTTTTCAACAAAGCCCACGAGGAATATTGTGACGGCTCACCGTGTAGTCCACAAAATCCACAACGTTTCTACATCCCGGAGCTATATTTCAAAAAATATGATTAATCGTTGTCAGAAACTTTTTACTCTATTTCATTCCAATACGTTCCGTCCGTTATTTGTTTTCATGTTCACTGTATTACACTAACTAACGATTTTAAATTACAAATTGAAATATACGTTTTTAAGGAAATTCGCTCGTTTTGGTTTTTGAAAATCCAATGAACATTTTTCGAATAACATATTTCAGGCATTTCAACTCTTATTGCAAGAGACGCTTTGTCAACAAAATTGCACGAGCCCGGTAGTTTCAGTAAGTCCATTCTAGTTATAAACGGTACGCGGCTATATGGTCGTATAATTAAGTATTGAAAAACGAAAAAAAAACTTGCAAGAGTATTTTCATTTATTTTAATTGTACAATAGATAGTGTCGAAAAAATACCATTTTAAATTCAAATATTTACGTTTCTTTTTTTTTAAAGTATATTATGTGTAAATGTAGAAATGTAAAATATATTGAAAATTGTCTATGAATAACAATAATTTGGAGTCTATTGAAAGATTGCGTTTTGGTCCTATAGTTGTCCTCGTTATAATTATTATTATTATTATTATTATTATTATTATTATATAATGCGTATAAAAATATAAATGAAGATTTTGATTTCACAACAAACTAAATTTTTCATTGTGTATTATTTAAGTTCAAGTCTCGCTGCTTTATGTTTTTAAATCGAAATAATAGATTTTAACACATTTACAGAACAATGTGGAATCGATAATATTAAACGTAAAAAAAAAATCGAATTTTTCGAGTTCGGTTTTTTTTTTAAATTTTTACAAATTTTCCGGTTAAACGTGTGTATGAACATTCTTTTTTTCTGTTATACCGCGCGTATTCCGAACACTAATTCAACAATTTACTAATCGTTATAAAACTAAATGTTTCTCCAGGACGATTCAATAACGACGAATTGTTTAATGCTCAACACCGAAACAAATTTTGTTAACATTTTCTTCTTCTTCTTCGTTATTGGATAATCGACGCGGATAACAACGATAATACAGAAAAAAAAAACTGAAAATCACCATAAACGCACGTATAGCATATATATTATATTAGATAATATATGGACGACCTTTATTACGATGCCATGAAGGGCTAACAAGTAGCGTGCGATAAAATTATACGTGTAATGTACGCGAGTATATGTGCGAAAATCGTAATAGTTTTCCGAGAGAATGGCTCGTCGTTTTCGACTGCTATATAATATGTAAAGTAATAATAATTTTTCCCCTTTTTTTTCTCATTATTCTATTGAGCTTCCCTCGGCAGCCTAAAAAGTGCTTAAACGGTGCTTAAAAGCTTCAATTTCGCATCGAGATAAAACGCCGATTTTTTTTTTTTTTTTATTTTGTGTAAATAAAATTAAATCGTATTCATACGGAACGTCGTCGTCGTATACGAGCGTACAGAGAGTATATATTACATAAAGTCGTTTAATAAGAACGAGAAACTAGGTCACATATTTAATATTGTTAAGAAGAAAGAAAATCAAACCTTCTCGACAATTCTTTTTTTTTCCTCGTATATTTCCGCTATATTATTATTATTATTATTATTATTATTATTATTATTATTATTATTATTATTATTATTATTATTATTATTAATATACGTACTTTGACATTCACTTTGTATATATGGTATAAATCTTAAGTCATTCCGGCATTTGAATAATTCGTTATACGGAGAATAAGTGTACGAGCAGAGAATGTTTTTTGAAATTATTTCTTATAATATGATACAAATTTTCATTTTAAAATACTGAAAACACAATATATACGTATATACTGTAATAAAACAATAATATAGAAAAATACGAAAAACATTTCCCGAGTGAATGTTATTATTGTTTAATACATTCAGTAATTTAATTTCAAGAACAAAAACGTTCGTTTTACCATTTTTGATTACGCGAGAATACGAGTACATATATATATATATTTATAAATATTTATAAAATAAAATATTATTTATATATAATATTATATACTATACAATTATTATTATTGCTTTTTATTCGATATTTCACAAAAAATTAATCGTACTTTTAGTTTTCCACGACGGGTGTATTAATTATAAAAACCGATTAGTCGCGTTTAAAATGGTTTATTTTTTTTCATATAATATAGAGAACAATAAAATATGCCGTCAGAGAAGCTTTGAAAATATCGTACACCTACACATAAATGTGTTTTTTTTTTTTAATATCAAAATATTAAATCCCGAATACGGGGATTGATTTAATTGAAAAGCGACTCCGTTCTCGCGCGGGATTTACAATATTTCAATTAAAAAAAAACGCCTGTGAAGAATAACAGCCGCTATAATGACATTCGCAAAAATTTAATTATTCGATTTCTATTAGGGAAATCTCGTCGGAAAATATTTGTACGAATAAAAAAAAATATACGGTATATCACTACGCTACGGCGACGACGACGACGACAATTTGACACCGTACCGGGTTTATAACACTCGGTGTGCTTCGTGGTGTTTTCATTTTGGGCCGAGAAATAATAATAAAATAAAAAAAAAAACGAACAACGTTATTTCGGTTAGTTATATTTCAAAGCGTTTCAAATGTATCGGCGGGAAAGTCACGATTTTTTTTTTTTCTTCTTTCGTTCGGACAATACGGCACGTCATCCATAACACATAGAATAGGAGGTACAAATATCTATCGGAACTGCCGTCTATTTCGAGCGATGCAATAAACCGCGACGACAGAATATATTGTTTTTTTTTTTTTTTTTGTTTCCTCCGAATCGATTTGTTTCTTTTTTTTCCCCCGTACATACATATATACGTGTTGACGAAAGAGACTGTCTATTATTGGTTTGGTTACGGAGCGAAAGAAAAAATAATAACAATAATAATAAAAATTAGAATCTCCGCAGCGGCAGAATCGATATAGTGGCCTATGGGACGGGGACTAAATCTCTGCGGACCACGACGAGTGGGATTTTCTACTCTTCCGCCGGTAGAAAACAAGAACAAACAAGAAAATTCTCTCGAAATATATATATATACACTCGGCGTCAAAAAAATCGCACCTTTTGCAAATCTGTTTTCAAAATACTCGTAATTTTAACTACACTCAATCAAATGTTAAGGTTTTGTTATGCTATAATATATGAAAGATGATATATGAGACAGTGTGATGTTGCACGGCAACTAAACCTGAGCCGTTTTGCCGTTCAATGAGTTTTCCAACGGTTTCAAGATACTGATGGCTTCACCCGAAGGTGTGGATCAGGCCGACCACGCTCCACAACAGAAAGAGACGATCGCTTTATTGTCTCGACGTCTTTACGCAATCGATTTTTGAATGCTGTAGAACTTCAACAGCAACTCCATGCAGCTCGCAGAACTACAATAAGCATCTTTATGGTTAGGAGCAGGATACGAGAACAGAAAATTGTGCCTCGTAAACCTGCTACCAGTCTAAATTAATCATTAATTAAGTTAATCATCTTTCATATATTATAGCATAACAAAACCTTAACATTTGATTAAGTGTAGTTAAAATTATTTTGAAAACAAATTTGCAAAAGGTGCGATTTTTTTGATGCCGAGTGTATATGTGTGTGTGTATTATATTATGAACGTACGCGTTTTAGGACCGTGAGATTTAGAACGATTCGCGCGTACCGTTTTTACGGGACGGTGGTGAATTGTCATTATAATAATTGTACCAACGCGCAGCACTCGAACGAAACGGACGTGTACATACTGTCGGGCGTATAAAATCAAAAAAAAAAAAAAACAAGGCGCGTCTATATGGGCGCATGAATTTCGTTTGTTTCTTTTTTTTCCCCCTACGTGTAAGCGTAACGAAAAAGCCGGGGGACATTCGCCGCTGAAATATCAATTTAATTAACTGTCGGCGCACACGAGTGTGAATCAAGGCACGCGGGAGGTACACTGTTCCGTGTGACCACAGAGCGCGAAAAATCTTCTTTTTTTTTTTTTTTTTCTAAATTCAAACCGACCGCAAGAAGAATCCCCGACGAGATTTCAACGAACGAATCGGAAACTGTGCAATTTTCTTGCCCGTGATTCGCGCGCGAAAATTCTGACGAATCCGTCGGTCGATTTTATACGTATATACATAAAATCTATACGCAGATCGATGATATCAATAATATCAATATATTATCAAATATAAAATACTTTCCGACGTTTGTTTATACGAATAAAGAAAATCATTTTTAACTTTCGCCGGTTTTGTGGAATATTTGAAATTGTTGCCGCGCGTTGTTTTCCCTCATAAAAACATGCGAATCGCGCGTCGGTCAATAACGCGTATTTATAACGAAAACCAATCGACACACTTCTTTCTTCGGGGAACGTCAGACGTACGATTAATAAGTATTTACAGTGCTTCCACAAAGGCCAACACGTTCGAAGAAATATACGAGTTTTCTTTTTTTTTTCAATTAACCGCCGGGGAAAAAAAAAAATACAAAAAATTGCGTCGAAGTTTAATCCGAAGCCAGAAATCCGCGTCGTGTTAGAATAAAAACATGCCGACCAGTGCCTGCGACTCGTGTTTTCGAAAACTAATTTAAAGTTTTCCCTTTGACCAGCACGGGCAAAGTTGTCAAGGGTTTCCTTATAAATAATGAACGAACTTTGGAATATTTATTTTATTTTCGTCGACCGAATACAATATGTACGCGAACTCCAATACTCGGACTGCGCTAGAATATGGAAAAAAGAGAAAATAAAAACCTATGTCAGTATACGACCTTGATAGAATATTTCTCCCGAATGCGTTAAAAATATACAAAAAAAAAAATTAATAAACTCGAAATCGTTCGAATAGAAGTTTTTTTCTTTAGTAACACGTTTAAACACACGTGTTTTAAAAGTAGTTTTTTAATCATACGATATTGTAATGGTATCCGTTCGACCGACGCGTAAAATATGCGTCAAAGGCCCATGGCGATATGAATACATTCCGACAATATTCCTCAAAAAAAAAAAAAGCGTTTTTCCTCCGTCCGCATTAACAGTGTTTCCGAATAAAAAGCACTCGCGCGGATATTATTCTACCAATACGTTTTCAAAGCGTATTGCGTATTTTATCCTTAAACGACTTAATATAAACGTGACCTAAAAGAATCTCCTTATAATGAAGAAAAAGGGACGATGAAATAGTATATTATTATACGTTTGTTTTTATCGTGACGACGACAGGACGGAAAAGCTTGAACGGACTGAAGGTTATGACCGAAGCTGAGTGTAGATAAAAAAGTGATATACATAAAAAAAAAAGAATTCGATATTGAAGAAAATATGATTATTGATGTTTTTAATTTGGGCGACAGCGGGTTATAATACACGAGAAAGAGAGAGAGAGAGAGAGAGAAAACGTTTTGTTTTAGTTTTTTTTTATATATATATATATATTTTTTTTTTTTGAATAATTTGTATATATAATTAAAAAAAAAAAAAAGAAACGTTTAATGCATACGTACAAATACAATAACGAAATACCGACGTTAATAACAATGGGCGAGGGGAAATAATAAAAATTTTATAACGTTAATAAAACTCTACGTTTAAACGCGAGTAGGCCATACGAGCGTATTAAAATGCGTGCGGAGTTGTGATATGTAAAGTTTCCCACTTGTCGTGAATACCGCGTATATACCATTTGAAAAATAAATAAAAAAAAGTCGTAACATTTTAATTTATTAAAAGTATATCTCTGTGTGAACAACAAGGACGAAAAGATGGTTAAAAAAAACACGATTACATAAAATATAAATATATAATCGAGAAGAGAAAAGAGATTGTTTTAACCACCGCCATCCGATAAGTCCCGCCTTAAATAATAAAAAAAAAAACGATTCTCGAGTTGACTGTGTAATGATTTTCATCAAAGCAATCGTCGCTTCACGCGGGAAAGAACTCCGCGAAGGCCAATTTAAACACCGAATTAAATAAATTACAATATATGATCTATACGATCGAAATAACATAGCCTTCTATTTAAACTGACGAAATAATGGACCGCAATACCGAGTTTTGAGTCCTGGTCGTTTGTTTTTTTTTTTTTTTTTATGTTTTAAATAATACATTGTATTGTCGTTGTTAAAACAACCGGCGATTGAATAAAAAGAAAGAAGGAAAATTATTACATTATACGTTTAATAAACGGTACATTGAAATTGTTTACATTAAACTTTGTGTACATATTAAAAACGCAGTCCGTTATACGCGCATTGTATCGCGTTTTAAATATAAATGTTTAGTATTCGTTTTGCGCGATTTTTTCTTTATTATTATTATTATTATTATTATTTAATTCCACCGGGTTCTCTTCGATACTCTACTCCGGTCGCGGTCTTCCATTAATTCCTTATCGAAAAGTACACTCGTATAATACGGCGGCGGCGGTTATAAATACACACGAAATATTTTATTCTTTGTCGGTACGGCTTTTCTCCTCCTCTCCGCCAACACACTCGTTTACTTTTTCTCTTCTTCAAATACATTCGATTACTCGAAGTAATTCGCCTACAGAGCATTTATATATATATCTACGTAAATATATTCTTGGCCGGGCATTGTTTTATAAAATGTACATATCACGCGTTAGAATGCAAATTGCAGATCTATTCGAAACGAACGGAGGCTTCGCAAATTGGCTACGTGCCCGCGGCACAGTCTCGTCCGTTATCAGTTTATATTTCATCTGTTATTATCGTCAGAATCTTCTCGTTGAAATGATTGCAGAATCGCTTGTTCGCATCGCTATTACGTTACTCGTTTATGCATTTCGATTTCATCCAATCGCTCTCGTCCCGCGTACCTGTTTTCCAATTATTGGACACTGCAACGCGTTTTCATTTCTTCGACCAATAGCTTTCCTCGTCATCTTTTATATATCGCTTTAATAGCGCGTTACTCTAATTTCGATATCGGTCGCGACCGGTGTGCAAATCGCGATAGCGTAAAACGTCTTACCACCTCTGATTACGTTCAATAAGAAACGCATACACCATTTACCGGGTAAGCGGTTACGACCGTATTGATACACACTGTTCACAATGCTCTCGCGCAATGCGTAAACCAGTAATATACACAGAACCGATAGTTTGTCCGCGGTCGATTGTTTACAGCAGTGGTTCTCAACCTTTTTCGTATGACGACACCCTAATTTTGATCCATAAAAATGGCGACACACTAAATACAAGTAACGGATTTTTGAAAAAGTAAAAAATCACAAACCTTTGTAAATGAATAAATTAATGTGTTAGAATTTTATTGAAAAAAAAAAAAAATTGAAAATTAACTTAGTACCTAATTAAAATTTAAACAGTGCAAAGAAAGTATTGTAAAAAAAAAAAACGGTGTAAGTTTATAGAGGAAATCGGCGCGATACTTGTGATTGGCGAACTGAACACAGATCTTCGATTCGTGGGCGAATGGTTGACAAACTTACGCGCAATTCACTTTCAATATCTTGACAGAACTGTTTTCCTGAGACCCAGCATCAGTGTGTTTATTTTTTCTGTAATTCGATGAGTTTTTTTATTCGTGTGTTTCGACACACTTTGCGGTGTGCAGCGCCTAACGGTGCAGATGGTTTGAAAATTTGGTAAAATTCTCAAAACGTATATCGCCGAAAACGGAGATGGGATCAGATCCCGATGTAATATCCTATATATACGAAAATAAATAATAATAAGAATTTTATAGTTATAAAAAATAGCGAAGGACTTTTTTTTTTTTTTTTGGTAATAGCTTTTACTCCGGAGTAGGAGGAATTCTGTATATTCTTCTATGGACCATCGATCACACACACACACACACAATCGTTGTCGGATGGGAGTGAATATCGAGAATGGATTTTTTTTTCTTCTTTTTATTGTGTGTAAAAAACGAGTATACGAAAAGGAAAAAAAAAACCGTCTCGTCACCCGGTCGGTCGTCGCTGTTCGGCCGACGGGAAACGTATTATGTCGTATAGAAAGAGACGGGGAGAACGAAATAAAAATCGAAGAAACACACTAACTATATGTATTATATTTATACGCATACGCCGCGGCAGTCGTCGCGTATAAACGTTATATAACGTAGCGGCCGGTGATAATCGCTTCTCGGTCCGGCCGCCAGATCACCGACCCCGTCTTTTTCTCCTTCGGACTTCCTCGAAGGCGCCCCGAGTGTGTGTTTATTGTATGCCTACGCGCGGGCCCGTATTCACCGCACTCGGTTAGAAAAAAAAAAACATTTTTTTTTTATTATATTCTAAATTCGTGTTCGAACGATTCGAAAAACAAAGAATAAATTGTTCCCGGGCCGTTTTTCATACTTTATCCGATATCATTATTATTATCATTATTATTATTATTATTATCATTCGACGTTTCAACGGTTCTCCCACATCCGCAATAATACGCGTATCAGTAGCGCACCCAGGATTTTTTCAAGGGGGGGGGGTCTAAAAAACTACATTATGAAAAACAAAACTTTTAATAGATAATAAAAATAGATTATATATTATAATAATATAATATAATCAATAAATTGTTAACACCTGGTGTTATCTATATCGTATGCGAAATTTTAACAGAAAAATATGAAAGTTGTATCAGAATTTGGATTTTCATCTATAAATGTAATACTATTGCACTAGTCAAGGGGGGGGTCCGGACCCGGAGTCCATCCCCTTGGGTGCGCCACTGACGCGTATTATAACGCGTTATGCGCAATGCGCAGCGGTCGAAAATTCGTGCGAACCGTCGAACACCGAAATCGTTCGTAAAACTTTTTCGTTTAAAAAGAACGATTTGCGGAAAGGAAAAAAGCGAATTTTTCAATCGATTTAATAGAAAAGAAGAAGGAAAAAAAAAACCGAAACGTTTTCGCAGAAAAACATTCCTCCGGCCAGTAGAAACAATTATTGTTATTAACATTTTTAAATTATTTCTATTTCCGCCGTCGGGGACTATCCTCCGTATAACGCGCGGCACAATAAACCGTACGCTGCGGCGTAGTCATAGTACGACACCAGCGCACGACGCGAAAGACCCGCGGAAACGCTCACCCGCCCGGCCACGTCACGTAGGCTCGTATAAACGGGTGCAGTAGTAGCTCGTCCGACTCTGCGGCGGCGGCCACGTGACACGTACGTAGGAGTGGGCGGTCGGCCGCCGGCCGCAGGGGGGGAATACTTCGGTCGCCCCCCCCCCACCGTCACCCGCCTGGGCGGTACGGTGTGTACTCTGTACGCGTCGGAACGAAAACGCGCCCCGGTAACTTCATCGTCGTCCGACCCCGACCGGACGATTAAATGTGTACACACACACACGACGCAGTTGAAAGAAAACAACACACAAAAAATAAAATAAAAACACTGGCCGAAGGGGCCGGGAAAACAAAAAAAAAAAAAATAATGACGCGCGTACGTATAACCGGTTTTATACGATTCCGCTGGTGTGCGTTACACCACAATATTCGACCGGAATTTTACGCCCCGAGAACGGGTGGTGTGGGGGGGGGGCCCGGCCCGACGCCCGTAGCGAAATAAGGGCGGCAATATCACAACGAGAACCGAAATCCGAAACGACGTTTGTTCCAACATCCGCGCGTGTTTTATAAAATTAACCGAATTCGATTAAAAAAAAGAAAACTACTCTTTCCCGTTGAAACGGGGCCTCTCTTAAATCAGACACGACGATTCCCTTTCGAATCAGTATTATTATCATTATTATAGCGTTCTCAAACCTTTGCGTATTTTTTATACGCACGGGAAAAAATGTATTTTACGCGTAGAATAATAATAACACAACGACACGCGTCGTTATATTCCAGGGGACATCGAACTCGGTCAATGTGTTATTCGTTTACGGTGTTCAAATCGTTTATTCGCGTTTTTGAGGGAACACGCGCCCCTATCATCATCGTCCCTGATCCGCGCAAAACTTACAGCCGCCTACGACGGCCTTTCAGCCGTCACGCGAGCCGTTCGTCGCAAGTGTGCAAAACGAAAATCGGACTCGTCGTCGCGGGTGAATATTAAAGTGAAAAAAAAAAAAAAACCAAATAATTCGATCGTTGAACGTCGCTTTTGATTTTTTTTTTAATAAATTAATTGACAGCGAAAAGAAATTGATTTTTTTTTTTTTTTTTATCATCGCAAAATCCGCGAACGATACGAGTTTAATAAAATAGTAAAACGGAATAAAAATATACACTAGGTCATAGGAACTATGAAACGTACTATGAAAAGATGTTGGCGATTAAAAAAAAAAAAAATTATACACGTATACTTACACAAACAGTATCGCATGAGTACACAATACAAAGAGTACAATTATGCGAAATAAAGAGAGAGAGTGTGTGTGTATAATAGTCGTTAATTAATATGTTTGTTTATTACCGGTTTCGACGACAAAAAGTCATCATCATCAGGTGCAATTAAGCAAAACGAAAAATACAACAACTCGAATAATAAAAATTTATATATATATATATATAAACATTTTTTTTCCTCCAAAAATAATTTCACGTGCGTTATAACGATTTTGTCCGGAGCATTGTGCACAGACTTGTACAGTTATTATAATATATGCGTTCACGACGACGACCGAACGGGATTATCGAATAATAATAATAATAATAATAATAATTTGAAATTTTTTTTTTGGTATTTAGACCGGTGGCAATATTATATGACCGAGTGGAATGTTGTTCGTGAATAATAATAATAATAATAATGTCGAGATAAAACGATTTTATATAATACATAATAATAATAACAATAATAATAATAATAATATTCGCGGGCCGACGCCGTTGTATTCGGTGTTTTCACGGTTATATCAGCTAATATACTATCGAATTCGTTAAACCCGTTTTTTTCTCTTCTATACGCATACACATAGATAAATATCTTGTAAATCAAAACTATAAAGATATTATATTACGCGCTCCGGCTCGCATTAAGCATTTTTTTTTACCTCCTTTACTTATATACTCGTATATTTTTTTTTCGACGATATAATAATGCGTATAACATTTATAAAGTCAATCCAAATATTTACGGGCCGTAATCTGCTGTAAAAACGACGGTTTGTGTCCGATAATTAATAATTATATAATTATTAGGTACGATCAGCGTGTGCAGTAAACTCTGTATATATATATTATGTATATAAAGATTGGCCGGACGGGCGACATTTAAATTATTATCACCGAATATAATAATTTAAATGTAACGGGATATAAATTATATCAGTCTGTGTTCGATTTTCTCGGGTAATTTTACATTCAAGTAATAATTCTCGACGTTAAAACGGATTGTTTTATTTCATTTTTTTTTTTTTTTTGTTTTTTTTTGTTCTAGTAAAATCGTAACTCGGTACGCGTAAAAGCAAAAAAAAAAAAAGACGTGTAAAAATACGGCTTACTCTTTTTATTTACACATAAAGTAATTTACGATTTGAACACAGTGTCGAAAATATCTTTGCGATAAGATTGAAAAAATATTTCACATCAATGATTTTACGCGATGGTTACAATGCGGCTTTTTAAACGCGTATTTTTTTGCCAATTTTAACGCGCACGCAAAATGCGTATTTAAAAAACAATTAAATCGGTACAATATTACGAGAAGAAAACCGAAAACGGAAAATCTCCCTGCAGTTGGCCCGACTAGAGACGCGTCTGATTTTATTGCTGAAATAACGGCCATAACGATTTTTCGAAAACGATTTGTACGAAGACTTAGATTCTTCCGTCGTCGGTTACCAATCCCGGTTGAAGAGATTTTTTTGTAGAATTTTTTCCTCCGTACGATTCGGACGCGTACAAAAGACTTATATAGGCATGACCATATATACAACAGTGGCCCTTTACAGTGTTTCGTCCGCCGGTGAAACTGTTCGAACACGTTTCAATTTTTCGAACATTTTCTGTATGTACGTTATTTGCGGATTTTCTTTTTCCCCGGTAGGTAACCTGCTCTCAGATCGGCTGATGCCACCGAACAGACGCCGACAATATAAAATATAAACTCATTGCGCAATCGACGCGATTGTCCATTACCGTCCATTATTATAGCGTTGCGTTTAATACGCTTTCTTTTTAGCGGAGATGGATATCGTCACGTCGTCTCTGTAATGTCTTATTTTTACATACGTGAAGCGTGTTGTATTAACGACGCGCGTAATACGGGAGAAAAAAATTATATTCTGTCGTTGCGTCACTGAGACTTACTACTACTGACGTGTAACGTTATAACCCACGAAGTTCTGCAGGGGGAAAAAAAGAAATTCCTAAATACCACGAATTAATTGTTTGTTTATGCAAGCCAATTTCGTTTCGCACACAACACACGACGGCCATTCGATAGTGGCACAATATCTTTGTACTCGTATGGATATTACGATTTTTTTTTCTTTTTAATGTGGAGAAAAAATGCGCGAAAATCTTCGTTATATAATTTTATTCGAAACGAAAATATTACATTCAAATTGATTTCTCTCGACAACCGAGAGATTAATATTTACAATTATTTTTCCACGCATTAAAAAAAAAAAAAACGAAAGAAAAACGACAGAAATTCGCGTTGAAACACTGAGAAAACTAAGCGCAAAGCCCGCGTATGTATTCGGGGTAAGCGCCTCGTTCCGTTATTCTTAGTGTAATGCGGCTTAAGAGATTGTACGTCACACGCTATTTCGGTTTTATTATATCAGTTTTTACACATTTTTCTCGTTACGCGTCATTTCTATTTTATTTGTTTAATAAATTTAACACCGGCGAACGGTAAAGTTATTGGAAAAAAGAATATTAACAAACACAACAAATCGGTAACAATACAATCAATATTAATGACGAACGTTCCAATATTGGAAACTGAATCGAAATTATAATTAGTCCGTTATTAGAACTTGTTATAAAACATAATTTCCAGAACCGTGAGGGAGAGATATCGAAAACGGGCTTTATCTCTCGAATAAAATGCAAAAATCCTAAAACCGATTTGTAATAACGATTCCTCCGGACACAACACCGTTCATTCGTTAACTTAACTGTAATAACACTACATTTATCGTCTAACTGGTAGTGTTAAGCCAATGCGGTTACCGATATCAGAGGTCGAATTTCTCGTGTTTTTCTCTACCCGGCTGAGTCAATAAGACTCTCTTACCGGACAGCAGACCTTACACTAAAGCGAAATTCACCGTGTTTAAATTCAGAACCGAAAACCCTTAAAAGGCTTTTTCGCTACGAATCGAATGGCATTTAAAACTTTGATTCCGTTGGAAAAAAAAAATTATTCCCGAGTCCGTCGCACTCGCCGTCTAACCGGTATAATTTGTATTTGAAATCAACTTAAATCTTTTGGCGGTGACGATAAAACGAAACGCCGAACGCCTTCGAAGGCGTATAAAAAGACTCGCAGACTGTTCAAATCTGATTGTAAATACTGTCATATTCGCGCGCAAATGGAAATCGAACGAGAACATATTACCCCTATACGTCGTTTATGGAAATAAAAATGGATTAAAGTTGATGCTGCCGAAACGTTATAAAGTTTAGAATCTAAACGATAGCGCGACATCGGATTGGAAATCGATTTTTCGTCCATTTTAAGGTCAAGTAATAATGAAACGACTAATTCTTTTATTTTTATTTTTTTCTACGCGGCGGCACACGTATTCGAAGAATAATAATAATAATAATAACAATTCGTACACGCCGTTTCGAATAACGTATTCTCCACACGGTTTTCCTAGACGTTCGAACGATATTTCTTTTCGAAACGTATACGATTGCCTTTACGAGGCACATCGATCGCGATGTACCTACGTCACGAAAATGATAATCTGGAAAATAAATTTCGTTTATAAAATATAATACCGCGGTTATTGGCTCGATGGTTGTGGCGGTATCTCCTCGGACGAACACTATTAAGAGTATATTATTATACGTGTGCCGCGTCGCGCGGTTCTTTTTCACCGCGCGCGCAAAGAAAGAGAAAGAATGAAAAAAAAAATCCATTAAAAAAACATTACCGCGACGACGTAGACGTTTCAAAATTCAACACCTCCGAATTATTATTATTATTATTATTTTATACGCTTCACGTGTATTATAAATAACGTTAGCGGCCGTACTACGGGAGGAACTATCGTTTTCATACAATATTATGCGCGCCTTACTTGTACAATAAATAATATTTCGTAATGAGTTTTATTTTCGTGGTACGCGTGTAGTATTCGAGGAGAAAAAAAATTAAATAAATAATCGTGAAAATACACACGAGCCGAATGAAAATTTAACGGTTCGGAAAACGACCGCGTTTCATATATACACGAGCGCGTTATTTGACGTTGTGTTGCATTTCGTCGTCCTCTGTAATATTATTTTAACTCTTCCGTACGCGTGCAATCCGACCGCTAAATAAATAACTCTTCCATTTAAAGTAGTTTTATTTTATGCGGTTATTGATTTTTTTTTTTTAATTTTAAAATGTCAATATGGCTTCAATGATTCGCGCAAGAGACCGCACACACACACACACACATTCGAGCCGTTAGCGAAACGAATGGTCCAGAGTGACCCCGCGTCATTTTAACGATTCGTCTCAATCGATTTATTTAGACGTTTTGAAAAAATTAAACGCAATAAAAAGTTTTGTACCCAAATATCGGTTAATTTTTTTTTGGAAATTATAATAAAAATTTTCGTTTTTCTCGTGTAAATAAAATACTGTTCAAAATACATTTGTCGCGTACACCAATATTGTTTTAAGGGGGAAAAAAACTGTTGAATCGTCGAATATCATATCCGTAATCGTATAGTTAGACTTTCGAACGGAGTGAAATTATTTTCTAAAATAAATTCAACACGCGCGGATATTGAAACAAATGAGTTCTTATGCCCTTATTTTTGTTAATTAATATATATATATATATAATTGTTTTCACAATCGTTTTAAAACTATTAAACAATTAAATTCATTTTTGTTTTTGTACGACTTCCATACTTCGACGCGATTTATATTTAATACATTACCGAACATCGAGAGTCACCGGCAAATCCGTTCAGTATACATTGTAACGACTTTTTTGCTTTTTTTTTCCCAATAACTTTTATTTGGTAATCGTAAAACGTTCGAACTAAACGAAAAACGGCATTACTCGTATTGTTCTGTCGGTGTATGCATATAGCCGAGATACGGACGATATTATCACAGAACGTTATAGAAACGACACACTCACTCGGCGGTTTGTTTACAAAAATTCCGTAGGCCCGGCCCGGGCATCGAGTTTTTAGAGGCTTCGCGTTGAAGTCAGCAACGTTTATTTCGGCACGAAACGACGATAATGTTTCACGATAAAACACTCGATATCCGTGCTAATGCTACGAAAGGACCGAATGTCGCAGGAAATTGTTACGCCAAACATATAATGATCCCTTCCATAATCCGCATACAAATATCGTCGCATTTAAATAAAATAATATCCTGTATTATCATCAGATCATGAATATATGCATCGTAATCATGAATTATACAGTGTAGTGTCTTCTGTTATCAGAATATGTCAACAGCTGTTTTTTTTTCAAAAGTCCCTCGTTTTCAGTGTACAGGAACGTAGGGAGTGACGACATTATATCTAGGGTGGCCAGACGTCCCGTATTTTACGGGAACGTACCGTATTTCAAAAGTCTGTCCCGTTGTCCCGACAAATGTTCTCGGGACGCTAAATTGTCCCGTATTTTGACGATAATACGTCCCTTTTCCTTGTTGTATATAAAAAAAAAAAATTGTTCTCTTCTCTGTTGACGAATTTGCTACCAAATGAAATTCAACGATCACACTCAGTTACCGGTAACAAATTTTATCTAGTTAATACTTTAGAAAGGTAATTTTTCCATTTTCCTAATAGTTTCTTGAAGTTTCTCGAAAATCCCTTGAGCCCCTGGGCTATATATCCACTGATCAAGAGTATCGTTTCCAATAAGCAAAGTGTTTCCACCCCTACTGACGTCCGGCGAGCGATTTTTTCCCATTTTATTCACGATAAAAGAATTTCATCCTTTATAATATAGTATATATATATATTTGTCCCGTATTTTCATATTCGTAAACTAATCACATTACGTAGGTTTACTACTACTTTTTTTTACTTATTTAATTTTCGATTTTTCTCGAAAATTAAATATCATTCGTAATTATGCGATAAAATCAGTTTGTATAACCGCGTTTCTTTTGTTTCCATCTTATTGTTTCAAATCGCGTTTGACAAGCAAATAAGTACGAAATTGACCACAGCTCAGCGGGATATGGTCCGGATGAGAATCCGGAATACGTTCGTATGTATAGTTTGCGCGGTGATCGTCCGAAGCACGTTTCACGTACACCCGGGAGAAATAAGGGTAATATCCTCGAGCGTAATATCATACGGTTCGTGTACGTGTAATTATTATAATTATTTTCATTTTTCATTTTTACCACACTCTCGGTGTTACATTACGTGTATTATATGTGCAGCGTTCTCTCACAGAGAATCGAATAAGAGGAGAAGAAGTAGAAGAAGAAAACACCCGTCGACGGATGTGTGTGTATCTAATTATATTTGTCTCTCTTTCATCCGGCGCACACACACACTCGTAATATGTACACAATATTTTATTATCGGTCGTACTTTTATACTCGTCGTGAGGCGTATACAATCCCAGAGTTCCCAGAAGAACGCGTAATACGAGATTATTTAACGCTGTTCGAGATATTTATTTTGTTTTTTTTTTAACGTTTCTTCTTTTTATTTCACGTAATTCCAATGGCATTTGATTGTTGTCCGACAAAGACGAGTTCGAAAAGGAATAAAAAACAAATTTTAATCAATCCATTAGTGCAACGTCGATTGATATGAGAAAACTTATATTGAAATTTCAATAACAAAAAACCCGCCGTTTAAGAATTAATTTAAACAGCCGCGAAAAGTTTTTATTAAACGTACACTTTAATGTCTAATTAATGTCTATTTCGATTGTTAATTTTTTTTTTTTCTAATAAAGCGATATTTTAATTCATTTGTTTTATCTTTCCCCCCCCCCAGTCCAAAAAACACTTTTATCATTGAGATAATGTGCAACAAAAAAAAAAAAAACTTTTTTTTATAGTTTGTTCGACGTCCGCGACGTCACTCTGTACGTAATGTTTACGCTTTTCGTCGTTTTTTTTAACGTTTTTTTTCCCCGTTCGTAACACTTATTTCTTAAATTATTTACCCATTGCACACACACACACACACAATATTAATATTATTATTAAATAGAAAAAAACAAAAAATAAACAGAAGAGAAGAACTAACGTGTTCGAACACTATACGTTACGCTGTGTGTACTCCTACGCGCGTGTACACTATACGAACCCCAGTGAGACTGGGTGGCCCGTCATCGTGTGCACACATAATACGTACGTGGACGAGATGTGTAGGTCATTAGATTACCAGAATAACATAACCTGAACGCATACATCTACCCACGCGTCTGAGTGAAACGTAAACAGAAATATATATCTGTAAATTATACGTAAAAAAAAACAAATATCGAAAAGTATGGGGCGATTATAATTTTTTTCCCGTCTCGATACGTTTTTATACGGTTTATTCGGTGTTTTTTTTTTCTTTCTTCTAGCGTTATAATAGTTGAGAAAACATCGAAATCGTCCGTATTAAGCAAGGAAAAAAAAAACACGACGAGATATTGTATATCCCCATATTTTAATGAATTTTCGCGAGGAATTTTTATCGCGTTGGTTCATTAACGTTTAACTTGGAAAATAAATTCGCGGAACAAAAGTATATTTTCGGATAGGAATGTTCGACTCTTTTATTTGTTCGCCCGTTATAAAATTGAGTGCGATTTTTTTTTTCTTAACGCGAAATTCAAATGCGATTCGAATGGCGACGCCGTTGAACCGTGTGATTATAAATTCGTTCTCGTCACGACGCGGAATAGTGAAATATCCCGCGGGACAATTTAAAAAAAAACAAAAAAAAAATCGGACGTCCGAGTAGTGAGAATGGACATTAAAAAAAAAATGTCATCCGTATCGCAATATAGCGGCACAATATCCGCGCACAAGACTTATTTACTCGTATTTTTAAAATGCTGTTCAAGAACGAATTGACGGTTTAAACGGTAAAATATTCGTCTAGAATTTACGGCGAGAACATTTTATATTTTATTATATTTTAGTCATAATATAAAAAAAAAATATATATATACTTATAATAAAAGTCGTCTCCGCCGTCATGCGCTCTATAGTAGTATATAATATATGAAACGTAAAGTTCAATCTTTTTTTAATATAAAAATAAAAGGAAGGAAAAAAGTTTCGCACAAACGTTCGTTCTCCTCGTCCCCCTCGCGGTTTAGGCGGTATATGGTATTAAAAAAAAAGAAAAAAAAGTCTTTTCAAATATTACATTCTTTATTTCCACGGAGATCCTTATGAAATAGTATATGTAATAATAAACCGTCGAGAAATTGCGCGATTATACCGTTTCTTATTTGTACACGTATTATATTTATTATTTTTCCTCCGAAAATCCTTTTCTCTCCTATACGGAGTACTTTTATTATTATTATTATTATTATTATTATTATTATTATTATTATTATTAGAAAATTACGTCGTCGTAAATTATAATGTACACGTGTTATTATTATTTTACACGCGTATAAATCGTATACGGGAAAATTGGTCTTCCGAAAATTGGATTTTATTCGTTTTCCCCGCGACGACGTTCAAAAGAAGTATTAAACCGCTGTGTTTCAATTAATATTTCGTATTACGTGCTTTGACATAAAAAAACAAAGACCCGAATACACGTATGTAATATTATAAAACACCGCCGAAGGAGCAACTATATATAATGTTTAAAAATGTTTGATTCGCCATCAGTGGTTGTTATATACGAGAAGAGTCGAAATCGAGGAGGGTTTTTTTTTTTAAATAGTAAAATGTATAATTACAGTGAAAAGTCGGATTTTAGTTCATTTAACCGTGACGCAATTAATCCACGCGGTGTTTTTAGAATAGTGTAAATTTCATGTATGAAAAAAAAATAATAATATTTTTTCCATTTATAAAATTATGCGACAATATAGTCAAAACAGGAATGAAAAAATAATATCGTATATACGTTTAAACGATTTCTTTTCCAATAAACAGTTCAGTAAACTCTGATTTTTTTTTTCAATTGAACTTAAAGAAAAAAACTCACGGGACACTCGGTTTGCGGACAATTCGACATAGTTCGATATGTTTACAGTACACCGACCAGTCTAAGTATATATTTGACTTAACGATTTAACTATTGCGTTATAATATAACTAAAATAATATTTTCAAAATGCGCGTAAGTAAGTGTAGCGAAGTTTTAGTTCCTTTTTTTTTTTACGTTTAAACTTAACGGATTACTTAATTTTATTATTCAGTATTATTATACGAATTATCCAAAATTATACACGATTACAGTTCACAGTAACGATTCAGTTATTGAAATTCGTTCGGGAGTTTTGTGAATGGTACACGCTCGGAATTCGTCGATCGGATTTAAACGGATTAATACGCAGCAGAGACGATTATTATTAATATTATTATTATTATTATTATTATTATTATGTATAATAAATCGATTTGTTCTCGCGTGCAATATTAATGCGTACGGGGAAAAAAAGAATTCACATTCTTTCGATAATAATATTCATTTGAAATATTAAAACGTAGAGAGAGAGAGAGAGAAACGTCTTTCAATTTTTTTCATTAATTTTCAGTGCGCGCCGTTTCGATATTAAAAAAAAAAAAAAAAATCCATAAAACACTCGTAGAACGTATTTTTATAACACATTCGTTTGAATATTGTAATTCACAATACGCGCTGTACGGTCGTTCGTACGGATTCCCTCTTCGATGACCCCGCACAATTTTCACATAAAAATAATAGAAATATTGCGTTTTCCCGTTTATCCCTTGTCCTCGACCCTGTAATAATAATAATAATACGTATGACGTGCCCCGGCGCGCAATAACAGTAACGCGTAGTTTTTCTATTATTCCGTTTCGTTCGTTTACAAAAATACGGTTTTAAATTTTATTAGATCACGTCACTGCGGTAACGTTTCACACCGACGTGTACACGATTAATTCGAGGAGTGAGTAGAACGGTTGAGATTCTTTTTTTTTTTTTATCGATAACCGTAAGCGAAATGCCTTCTTCGCAATATTACGTAATCGAAAGTAGCGTGTTTACAAAACCGAAAGTGTTGTCGAACAGGCGACAAGGATTTAATTAAATATTTACGGGCTCGTAACTCATTTCAATCACGGTCGATTATTATTTCTCAGCCCCTTACACATGGCGGAACTCTCAATCGTTCGTTCGTCGCGTGAACGTCTCAAACGTCACCCGTAGTTTTTTCGTCAAATAGTGCGACGAGTAAAACGTTATAGTAGGGCCGGGCGGCGGAAAGAAAAAAGAATTTTCGTAATGAAAATCAATATTTGATTTTACCGTACGTAATGTATTTAGTCGAAAAAAAATACTTTAAAAGATTATTTCTGTCAACAGAACGGGTCGTATTATGTTACTTCGAAAAGTAATTTCAACGATTTTTTATTTTTTTTTTATCGCGTTGAATCGCAATAACGTTTAAAATTAATATACGTATATAAATATAATATGATATTATTTCGATATTTTTATATTCGCGTGCGTGTGGCGCGTATCGAACTGTTTTCATTTCCCCCGTAACTCTATGGTTTGGAATTCAATAGAGAAAATACGATTTCGATGGTGGGGAAACGACTAAGGACGAATCGTTTTTTGTATTTTTTTTTCAAAACCGACAATAACTCTACACTGTTGTTGGCCGGGAAAGGAGTGAGGGAGAAGAAAGGAAGAAAGAATGAAAAAAAAAAGAGGAGAATCGTAGTATTGAATCGTTAGACGGTTTCCAAGGCCGTCCCGCGACAAAGACGAAATACGTAAAATACGAAAGGTCTCTTTCACACAATAATATCATCTCGTCCGTAATCGTCGTCGTCGTCTCGATGATGATGATGATGATGATGATAATAATGATATTCGATTATTCTGCTCCGCGTAAACGTTAAAACAATGGCGATTTTCGGAAAGTATATATATATATATATGTACGCGTTTGAATATTATACCGTATACGTATTGAGAGAGCAAAAAAAAAAAAAATCGATCGATTTGATCGATAAAAAAGATAAAAAAAACCGATAGAGATCTGTCTGTTTCCGACCATATCGTCGTCGGTCGGCACAACGGCGAAATCATCTAATTGCATTCCGTTCGTAGCGTGTGTACCAGAGTCGTCGTCGTCGTCGGAATCAAAACGTCAAATACGCAGACCACTAGAAAAGTCGTCTATACGGATTTTCGAGCGAAAAGTTTTTACTCCGTCTGTACGATTACACACGCATGAGATATATATACGCGCGCGTTTTCTGCGACAGAACTTTAATAATAATAATTATAAAACTTTACCGAAAACTAATTTTCTCGCGAACCACCCTCTGCATTGCGCGCTCGACCGCGTGTTCCGTATACTATACACCGCGTCGGACCGCAGTGACTTTTCCCCGGTAAATCATCGACTCCGGCAACGTTCCGACGAGGACGGGACGGACGGCGTCAATAAAACATTACGTCACGTGCCCATTTACACGTGGGCTGGCGTTTCCAAAATGATTCGTCGTCATACTGTCGACCTGACCCAACCGTGTTTGCGTTTGACTCTTCTGTTCGTCGGCGGGATCTCTCGAAAAGAAACGTCTCCTAACCTAACCTAATCCAACCGATGTCTCGGATTCGCGAGCGCCGCAAATGATGGCTCGTTGTTGGAAAGCGTGCGGTATGTGATTAGTGTTCGTCGTCTCGTTCGAAAACGTAATCGCGTCTCCGTCGGATCGCAGCCATAATCATCATTCGTGATCATGTGAAAGCACCGTCACTGTGATGACATCAGACACAAACGGTCCTGTCTTGAAACGATAACAGAAAACGTTGAGTTTGGCCGAATCTCCCTCTCCGCCCCGCCCCCCCCCCCCACGCTTTCATTATCGAAGCGCGCCAATCGACCCGGAGATGTACACAACCTTACTACTGGAAGCCGAAAGGACTCGAGACCACGGCCGAAGACCGAAATTTGGCTGAGGAGCGGTAAAAAATGGACTCTCGGCATTGCGCGTCATTATTATATGGTTTCATCGCTGGTGTTTCGACTTAACGACTCATGAACGCTTAACCAGAACTACGGTCGAGTCTCTGAACACTCGGCAGTTCGAAGCTCATCTGCGGATTTCCTAACGTGAGAATATTGTCCGGCGGAAGGGGGGTAGGGGTGGGAAATAAAATAAACGGAAGCCTTTGCCCGTACGGATTCGACTGGATCGAGGAGAACGACGTACCGATCGAATCAATACAATATTTTACAATATGAATCGCCAATAAATTAATTTATTCCGGATGATATCTAATAAGCGTAAATTCTTGATAGCGATTAACTTAACGTGGAAATTCTACTTCAACTGGTCTTCTATTTCGGCCCTTTCGATTTACAAAATCGAATATTACGTGTACAATACAAATCACTGCCGCTCGTTGTTTTGTTGAAGTGTAGCGTGCGATACCCGATAGAATTGAAAATGAAATATCTTTGGTTTTAAACGTTTTTGTTACGTTCTACGGACATCGGTCACGGGAGTAATCGGTTTAACAGCCCCTTCTCATCGTATAATTGTAACGTGTTTTTTCCGAAACAGGACGTTACTGTTTATTAACGAGTCGTTTAAACGTCGAATTTTCGAAACGCATCTTGGACAGTAAAATACTATCGTTTGTCTACGTACATTAAAAGTGTTTCTTCGAGAGAGAGAGAAAAAAATATCACGAATTTTACACTCCGTATGAAACAATAACGGATTTTCAAACGCATTAGTCCGAAAAAAAAAATGATATTTAGCGTACTACGTACATAATCATTTTCGAAAACAATCGAATAGATTTAAGAAAAAAAAAACTCCCGTTTTCGAAATGTACGTATTGTGAACTCGCTTTGACTAGGTTACGTTTAAGTTGCAACACAAAGAGTAGACGAATTAGTTTTCTCAAAAAAACTCATCCGTGTCGAATAATATCTATTTGTAGATATAATATTTCTGTTCGCGTATCTCCGCTGAAAATAAAAAACGAGGTAATACCAAAAATTCATTAACTAGCGTTATTTCACTCGAAATCAAAAACATGTTTTTTTTTCTTTACTTGTACATCGTCATGTTTAATCATTTTCCCTTCATTCGCTCGGTATAAAAGTCGTTTTACATTTTTCCGCCCGTACTCTTTATATTTTAATGTTGTTATTATGTAAAACAGCGAATTAAAAAAAAAAAAAAACGCACGGACTTACTTATATAATATAACCGACTTTATGAAACGTTTTCGAAACGCTTTTGTGATATTTAAATAATATACCTACGTACGAATGCCATTGTATATGCGAAACGAATAAAACTTTTGTAGAAATTATATTTATTAATTTAGCGATTCCTAAAAAAAAAAAACTCCCTTTACGAGATGTGAAATTATTTTTCATAAATCGATACCTATTGGTGTTCGAACAACAGTTTCGAATTCGCCGTTTTTCATCAAAAATACACCGTGTAATGTCGCTTGTACCATTGTACCAAAAGCATAATACGAGACACTCCGTCAAAAACCGAAAACACAATTTACATTTAATGAAATTGGTCGAAAAGAAAATGACTTCGAACGCGGTATTATTTATACTTTTACAGCGGCCCACGATTCAATATTTAATTACGCACTTATTTTAATCGAACATTTCCTTTTGATATACATTTACACGCGTAGAAAACGTCGACTTGTTGCTGTCGTTCGTCGTCGTTTGAAGAGTAAAAAAAAAAAAAAAAGAAAAAAACGATTATAATTATTTTCTTTTACATTGCTACGAGCCGTCTGTACGCGGGAACACGCGGCGAAAAGAAAAACGTTTTTAATATTTTTATTTCAAAAAAAAAAAAAATTATAAAGTTTTCCTCTCGATTCGCAAGAAGACGAGCGCTCACTGTTGATACACTAAAATAATTAGGCGTCGTCGAAAATCGTAAGTACACTCACCGAGTACGGCTAATACGTAGCACATTACATTATTATTTTCGTTGTATCTTTATCTTCCCGCCCCGATAAACACGCAATCCTTTTCACACAAATCGAAATCGTAATTTACGTCATGCGTATACTTAATCGTATTGGATTTTTTTTTTCTTTTTTCTTTTCTTATTGCGTACAATTACACTCGAGGGGAATATAATTTATTTAAGTACATACTACGAGGTAACTGGTATCGTACGGAACGGCAGGAGGACGTCGATTTTTTTTTTTTTTTTTGTCGATTTTTTTATACTTATATTTAATTCTCCATTCGTACGTACTATTATAACTCAATAAACGTATAATTCGTATACGCGCTTATTAGCGGTCCATAAAAATTAACGAGGTCCAGCACGATGAACGAAACGGAACTGGATGCGAAAAAAACAGTGAATCACGCGTGCGTTAGAAGAATAGAGGGAAAAAAATCGTTTCCCCCTGAACCTAATCGGTTGCCTCTCACCGGAACAAGGATCGGGCCCGAGTATCGTTAAAACTCGTTCGTCGATAAAACCGCGCGTACAAACAGCGTTTCCTGACACATAACAACGATGAAAAGAAGAAAAAAACGGTACGCGGACCGCGCACCATTCTCGTAATCGAATTCTACGGCGCGACGTCTGGTAGTCGTAAAAAGAAAAAAAATAACTCATCTGTTTTACCGAAATATTATTATAATAACCGTATATAAGAAACGTTGTGTACACACGTATTCTCGAAATCCGCAACGTTTTTATATACTTCGCCGCGGCGAATTACTCTCGAGACGTCATTGTCCGGTGCACGGGTAGTAAACTCGGTTTTACGTGCCTAAATAACGCGTATTTCGGGGTCCGGTGTGCGTATGAAATTTTACTCGACTCGAAAACGCGAAATAGTCCTGTAATGTATACTCGCACGCGTATATAATGAACAAGGCGATTTCTAATTTTTTTTTTTTTATCACACGGACCAAATGTCCCCGGTTTGATAATTATAAATTTTCTAGGAGAAAATATTGTTTTTTACGAATTTATTCGCGGCAGATGTATAATATAACGCGACAAAATCGATCTACTGCAGCGCAACAATAATATTGAATTTTGTTTTGCGGAACTGTTTCTTAATGACACCGGTATTTACCGGATCGATTTCAAAATCGAATTTCCCGTTTGGACGTGTGGGTGATTTCGCAAACTCCTTCTGCAGCTGACCAGAGTGTATTAACCAGCCGGTACAAACCGTGCGCGACCATTGACCAAGCCATACATGAATCAACGACGAATTGAAATCCAACGAACAGAAACGAAAGAGCCGTCGGTTGATACGACCAAAAACAACGCGGTGTTGTATTCGGGGAGTGATGAAAACGCGGCATTTTCTCGTTCGTGTTTTATAAAATATAAAACCTTTCCGCGGGCGCGACGCGTTTTTTTTTTTTTGTTTATTTTAAACATCCAAACACTCGTTGTTCCGCGCTTAAATCGATTGTTGACTTTTTACGATACACGGACGAATAAAACATTCGCATTGAAAATGAAGAAAAAAAAAAACGTTCCACACTCCACGTATATATGGTTAAAATTCTAGACGACGAATGAAATTTGTTTTATTGTAAATCCGACATTGCAATATTGTGGAATCGAACGGGCAATGGAGTCTTTTGACACGTTTAACAGAAACAGCGTTGGATATGTGACGTGTTCTTCGAGCGGGCAACGAGAATTTCATTGAACATTTACCGTTCAAACTCATATCCAACACGATAACTGTTGCCTTCGGAGACAGATCAAATTAATCCGCATCTTATCCGTTCGTCGTGTCATCACGACTCGTATGGTTTAGATACGTTTAAGCTATGGCGTAGAAAATGATATCGGAAAATTAAGAGTAAGCGAGAGCTACACAGGAGCGGAGAAATAATATTGAATTCAATTGATTTAATTGATATTAAAACGAAATGTTATCCCGACGGACAGTAACCGTTGAATGGCGGCTCGTCGTGATCAAAATTAAAGCGAAATACACTAACCCGTATATACTATTGCCGGTAACACGTTACGCAGCTAATATACGTACGTAATATGTTATAAGACTGAGATAATGTTATCGGCGGCGCTAAAAACAAACAAAAATATATATTTTTTTTTTTATGTTACGCGTACATATTATATACTCGTATATACACTCCTCGTTCGCAAAACAATGAGCTATATAATAATATATTATAT
Source organism: Chaetogeoica ovagalla (assembly GCA_032441825.1). NCBI lineage: Eukaryota > Metazoa > Arthropoda > Insecta > Hemiptera > Aphididae > Chaetogeoica > Chaetogeoica ovagalla. The sequence goes on from CM063736.1 coordinate 10,199,290, forward strand.
AAACGTGTACGGTATACGCGTTTGGAGAGGAAAAAAAAATACAAAATTACAATGGATACAATGGCCGATTTTGATTCCCGAGTCCGATTTTAGTTCGAACGCCCGTTTCCGTATACGATATAATATAATAATATATTATACACTTTCTACATTTAAAATATCGGCCGATTGTTCGGTCGTACCGTATTGTTATTATTATTATTATAGTGTTTAAAACGCGATTCTCCGTGACTTAAGTTTTTTTTTTTTAAATTTATTTTACATTTTAAACGGATTACAACGGACGTTTTTCTTAACTGTGTACTGGAATTCACGACAAAACTAAAACTATTTACTTTATAGTTTTTAAACACGACGGCCATCAAAACAATGGTCCTAAAGCGTCTTGAAATTTACACGAAATTATTAATTGTACTACGCAAACTTAAAATAATGTTCAACAAATTTCTATCAATTTTCAGATCATTTATAGATGTTGAGCTATTTAAGTGAAAAAATTAATAATTTTTTTTTTTGGTTTTAAAGGCAAAAAATTGTACACAACATAAGTCCTACGTTAATCCGACTGTATTAAAAAAAAATCTTGATAATCCTAAGTAACACACCGCTCAGAAACGTTTTATTGAATGCAATGATATGATCTCGGTTAGTTATTCTATTTGAAAAACAAAATCAATAATTATATAAAAGCAGCTTTAGACTCTGGTGGCAAATATACGCGAAGCATTCGCAATTTTTTACATGCGTTTAAAAGCGCCAATTTTATTTGAAACTGAAGTTTTTTTTTTTTTTTTTTTAGACGATTATTTTTATTAATATTATTCCTATTAAAATTCAATGCACTGACGAAGAAAATTTGTGTTTGGTTACGTGGCAGTAGCACGAAAGTGTAATTCCCATGTCGATTTCACGTGTATATAATAAAAATGTATAATTGAGTAATTTAAAAACTTTTATATAAAACATACGCGTATACTGCGAACGTTTTTTTCTTTTAAAGTGTTTGAATTTTAAAAATGCGTGTCACGTAGTTAAATTTTTTTTTGTTTATAATATTCCAAAAATAAAATTACACCGAGAAGTTTTTACCGATTACGCGACATAACGTTTTCAAATATTTCGATCAGTTTTGGACTAAATCGAACATTTACGCGCGAGTTAATGTTCCCAGCCATCTATCCTCTGTTGCACCAGATATCCGAGTCCCTAATGAATGATTTAATTCAGATTCAGACGAGTAATTGGACTTTTTTTTTAATATGTTTTCGACGTAAATATTTGAATTTACCTATATATATATATATATATTTTTTTTTTTTTGTAATAGTATTAGTAGTAGTGGATCGACGAACTATTTATCATCGCGATGTTTTCATTGCTGTAAACCCGGTTAGATATTTGGTTAGGTCACCGCACGTCTCTTTGATCTCGAAAACAGCGGGAGTAATTACGTCAAAGAAAACTGAAACTCCAATTAGGAATTTCACTGGAAATTGCGAATTTGAACGGAGTTCATAAATTCGAAATCATAATACCTACCCGTACACAATACTGCATAGATTTATAATCGGAATTGTTTAGAATTCGATTTTGCGAATTGGTAAAACAATTTTACTTTGTATTCTATGCGCTCGTAACTTATTGTTCGCTATTTGATGTAAATCGCGCGAAATAATGACGCGTACATATAATATTTGTTTAGAAGTTTTCGTCTCACTCACTCCTCGTAGAATTTTCAAACGTTCCCCGGGAGGCGAAAATGTCAAACGCGAAAAAAACACGCTAGATGAAAATTTATAAAACGCTCACAAAAGCTTTATGTACATATTTTATATTCGTAATGCAAATTATCAAAATGCGAAAAAAGTATAAAAAAAAAAAAAAAATAAACGGAAATGTTCTTTTCCCCTCCCCCCTCCGCCACTCTACTTTGAATATACGCACGCGAAATTAATGCGAGAATTCTGTTTGCTCGTGGCTTCTGGCGGCGGTAACGAAATAAGTACCTACTATTAAAAAAAAAAAATGTATAAATAATCTAAATATTAAAAAAAAAAACGGATATCAATGTGGACTTTGAAAAAAAAAACACCACCGTTAAATAAATACGTAACTGTATTACACTATACGAGCGCGTAAACTTTGCGCAAAATTAAATTATCGTTATTATTATTTTTTTTATAGGAATTTTTTACGAATCGCGTTCCAAAAAAGAAAACGGGAAACAAAACGGAATGAACAATTTATTTATTTAATATAATGTAAACGGGCATGGCTCTTTGAATATGTGTTCGTTTCTTAGATGACTCGAATACCATCGGAAACGGGTACTACTACAGCACCGTGAAACTTTGAAACAATTCTATTTATTACCGATTTGTTTAACAAATCGTTGGCCTGTAATAGCGTACGCCTCTATAAAACCGTATCGAACGACATTGTTTCATGATGAAATCGTATTGAAATTTCCGAGACAATCGTCAAAAAGAGTTGTTCTCTATAAAAAAAAAATGAAAAAAAATGCTCTTAACTGTGTGATAAACGTTTACCTCGAAAAAACAAATCCGACAATACCTTCGGATTAAAAATATATATTTTTTTTTATCCGTAACTTACACACGTCAAATTAGAAAATCGGAAGGAATAATTTATTTTATTTTTTTTTTCGTGTTCTCGTACAACTTATTGTGAAATTAATTTTTACACGAGATTTCTCGCGGGAAAAAACGTGATTCATAGCGGATTACGAACCGTCGACGGGAAAAAGAGGACGCGGGGAAAAATTCCGATACGACTATTTTATACCGTACATTTTCGTACAAAAATCGTTAATCGTTTTAAAAACGTGTCATTTTATTTACACCGTTATTAATTTTGCGCGAAAATCCGGCGTTATTTTTTCCTTTTCCCGGATGGAGGGAGGTTTTGTTCTTTAATGGTAAACGCTTTTCCGATATTTTTGAACACATTATTGTCGTTGTTATACACCTCGTAAACAGCGCGCGGCGATCTCTCGTTGCAGCTCGTTCGCGTCCTCTCGAAATTCGCAACATTTTCCGTAAAACAGAAGGGAAAAAAAATTAAAATTTTTGTTGCTTTTATTATAAATTTTAAATTCAGTTTAATTCTGGTCGCGACGAAAGGATATTCGCGGGAATCGATCAATCGCCGCGGGCTCCACTAAACACTCGGCCGAATCTCGAGTCCGATTACGAAACGCCCCGGGGCCATATTCGTTTCGCTCGCATTTTTTTAATTCGAGTTTTTTTTCTTGGCGCTTACGCACAGAAATCAAATAGATGTGGTGTCACTAAGTTAAACGATATAAAAAAAAACCTCCCCTCCCCCCGTTTGAAGTATCAGAATTTTGGAAAAAAAAAAAAATTTAGCTCACGAATTAGACATCAATCAAACGCGAATTATGTATATGTATTTATTTTTTTTATATATATATATTATTTATATATTGCGTTTTGATACGTACTGAAAACGACTAATAACGAATAATAAACAAACCGAATAATTAATCAATGACCATTTTTAAACTTACCCGCTGTAACCTGACGATAATGTACGCGAGCGCGAAAGAAACTATCTTCATTTTTGAATTTTTTTTCCGTACACAACTCCTCGCGTTTATTATGAATCATAATGAATAATAACAATAATTCTGATTAAATGCGATTACTTTATATATATTTTTTTTTTAAACGTTTCTTAATTGCGTTGTATTTTATTCGAATTATTTCTTTTTTTATATTCAAACTCGTATTTAACAAAACGGGACGTTTCTGAGTCAGTGTCAATGTCTTCTCTCAGAAAAGTACATTTTAAAGTGTAATTTTAAGGCATTTTCGGAACAATAATACACGAACAATCTTAATCGTTTTTTAATACAATCTAATAATAATAACAATTAACACGCGTGCATAAATTAATATTTGGAAAAATTAAATTATAATTTTGAAAAAAACGGTTCTTTTTTTTTAAAAAAAACTGTTCTACGGCGAAATCCCGGACGCGCGAGAACAGTTAATTTTTTTTTATATTTATAAATAAAACGACAAAAACCGTGTGGGATTATTAACGGATATGTATAATAATATGTGTGTGCGTGCATTGCTTTCGTTTTAAACGAAAAATAACTATTTAACCGCGACATTTGTCGAAAATATGCAAAATAAGCTTCTAAACGCCACCAAAATCTCCAAAACGTACGCGAAATAAAATTTAATATTTTGAACTGGCTGCACTCCGTGAAACGTGTTCGAATATAACTCTGCTGTACGTTGCACTACATCCGAATATGCAAATACCGCCTAACCCCCGTTTTCGTATAACGAAATTTATTTACTACTACAAGAGTTAAAAAAAAGAAAAAAAGTAACTCAACTTAGTAGTAAAAATTGTATTAAATATAGCGATAAAAAAAATAAAATGTATCGTGAAAAACTTTTAATAAATTTCTCGAGCGAGATACGCGTGATACAAAGACGAGCGCGCGGGTTACTTAAATATTTAGAAAATTAAATTTTTATGCGAACTGTGTAACGGGCGAATGAAAAACGAAGATCGACCACTCGCGGAGAAAAAGTCGTCGTCGTATAACTAAATCTAACTCGACGGGTTAAATTTTTTTTTTCTGCGTCTTCGCGCATTATAATATAATAACGACGATATTCGAGTAAAAATCATAGGTACACGAGACCGCGGTTTAGATTTTGGTTTGATTTTCCCGCGCTACGATCGATGAAATCCGCCGGCGTCTCATAAACGTTTCGCGATGTGCATTTTACAACCCGAAACGATTCTGTTTCCATTACGAAACAGAACTGCGGTAACAAAAAAAAAAAAATAAAAAAATATTAACACGTCTCCCCTAACGCGCGTTTTCGTATTACACAGCACGCGGCGAGATTTTGAAATGAGAATACCGACTAACAATAGCGGTATGCACGTCGTATAAATATAATTAATACAGAGAGAGAGAGAGAGATTTGTGCGACGCGGGTAAAACCGCGAGAAGATCGCCGCACGTTTTTCTGTTAAAAAAAACTCGCGACGCGAATCGACCGTATTGTTATTATTATTATAATAATTATTATTATTATTATTATTATTATTATTATTATTATTATTATTATTATTATATACCGGTGTTAGATTATAGATCTTTTTGAACGGATTATTCAATTCGTCGTCGGTTCCCCGCGCGCGCATTTATCCCAAAGCTCGTAGGAGATCGGCGACACTGCGGTTTGGTCCCTGAACCGCGGATTTCAAAAAAAAGAAAAAATCGGACGCGTATTTATTATAATTTCGCGGACAGGGCACTATTTCGTTCGAATAGAAACGGGTGTTGCGTCGGGCACGGGGAGAAACGCGCGATTGAATGATGGAACGATTTGTGATCGGCCGAATTCGATCGAGTCCGAAAGAAGCGCTACGGTCAGGTTTTACTCGGTGTTTTTGAATTCGAATTTTCGGAAAACCGCGGAAACATTCCGGAGCGAATTGTTTCCTCGATTCCTCGCTCCGGGGGATTCGCGGCGAATAATAATTCATCTTGCGAGGCCGAGTGGTAGACGACAGCAGCAGCAACAGCAACTGTTACCCCGTTTTCGTACTTTTGTGTAAATAATCAAAAAATATACGTCGGAACCGTCGCGACGTGATTAAATATACGCCGCGGTTTTTTCACAAAACAATTTTTTTTTCTTCTTCTTCTAAATCTCAAAAACAATTCGATTCGGTATTTGTTTGTTGTTTCCCCGCACCGACGCGGTAACAAAAATTACGCACACGGCGAATAACGCGGATAAACGCGTATTCTCTTATAGTAACGTCGGGAGAAAATAAGCTTTACCGGATCGCGAATAATACGTTAAAAAAAAAAAAGGTAGCTGTTCGAGGTCTTCTACAAACGAACCGTGAGTGTTCAAACCAGTGGCGTACGCGGGGATTTTTTCGAACGTCATGATATACGCACGAATCGATGACGTCTTTTTCTTTTCGATCGTAGCTTTAAAAAAAATCTCCTCCTCGCATTATGTTACAATGATAATGTATTCTACAAAAGATAACGATAGCGGTTTGTCAGGAAATTTTTTTTTTTTTTTTTGTTAGTCATCGTTTCATAATTTAAAAAGATACTCTACGACTATTCAAGAGAGGTGTCGTATCTCTACTGGTTCAAGCGAATTCCAATGCGGGATGTGAGATGCGACAAAAACGCGATTGGACGTTCGAGAATTTACTTGATTAATTTCGCTCTTCGAGGATTCGCGCGAAAAGCGCATGCGAAACAAATATTTTCGTGACGTGATTATAAAACGTACGAGTAAAAATCACTCGGAATAATTGATGATCGCGTATAGTTATTACAATTTTAAGTTTATTAATAATAATTTCGTCCAAACGGATTTAATAAAAGAACGAGTTTTCTGGAATTTCTTCTTTTTTTTTTTTGTTCTCGGTTTGTATTAATTTTGATATTACGAAATTCGCGACGGTTTTACGTTTTCATTCTCCGTTCGCACAATAAGGACAATACATACAGTCATTTTCTCGTGTACAAATATATATAAACGTATGTCAACATCGGAAGTAGGTACTGTTAGGATTTTTTTTCCTAAAAAAAAAAACCCTATTATCCTTTACGGCCGCAATGCTTTTTTTTATTTAGAAATTAAACCAACAAATGACGGGCGAATATATTTGTATTTTTTTTTTTTTTACTGTTATTATTATTTTTTATATATATAGATTTTCCCTACGAATTGTCACGTCATGTTTCCAAAATTAAACAACAATGCCAATACACACACACGGACCATAACACACGCAAACAATTATTATTATTATTATTATTATTATTATTATCATTATTATATTTGAGATTTTTCACGTTGTAATCCGGTGTGCACGGTCAATAGTTCCGTCGTATATTATTTCCCACACGCATACCCGTGTAGCGTTTCAGGCGCTAACGCCGTTTTAAATCATCAATAAATGATGGTTCCAAGTACGGTGCAAATCCGATTCATAGCACCGAGTTTTTGACGAAAATAAATACCGGGTTTTTTTACACGGTTTTAACCGTGCTATGAAAAATGTTACTTTCGATTCAAAACACCCTAGTAATGTTCAAAATAGGCACACGAACAGTGTGCGTTTACAGTACAACTGCCAGTTGAATATCGACTTGTAAGCTGGTCCAAATATATGATTGTGCTCAGTATTCACAGCACCCCATCCCTTTGAACATCATGCACATGGCTGGAATAAGCGCTCGACCGACGATCAGCGCATATGATATAAGCTGATAATCGGCCGTGATCGAGCTCAGTTTAGTGCTTAGCTGACGGTAAAGTCGGTCGGTTGAAGAAACGCGTGAACGTTAATAGAAATAAATAAAATAGTAAAAAGTGTAAACTAAACGAGTGTACAACGAGGAAAGATGAATCATAACGTTAATTTCATTTCATCGAAATACGCGAAATAACATAATTTATAGTTAATATTGTTATAACAACTTTGTTCGCCTCTGCACACACACCGTGTGTGTAATATTACACATTCGCACATGGTGTTTTTGCCGCGAACAGAGTTTGCTCGCCATGAGGCGCACGCGCGGTGTGTGTGTGTATTCCCTATCAGATTCTTAAAGAAACTCTCTCTATATATAAATATTGGCATAAATACGAGATTTTTTTCTATTTAAATTTTCGTATTCCAAATTTCGTGTTTTGACAACGAATTTTTGTATAAAATCGATATCGTCGCGAATAAGCCACGAGCGGCAATACGAAAACCAACTTTTTTTTTTCTAACCGTGCCCCCGAGAAAATACGTTTTAATGACGAAACGTATAATATTAACATAAAATGATACACACGCGCGCATTACAGCCGCCGATATAACACGCAGCACTATATTGTTTCAAAAAAAAAAAAAAAAAAACCTAATAAATACACACGCCGTCGGCCAATTAAATTGAATATAATTTGTACACACCGCGTTTAAGAGCCGGAAAGCCGCGTGTTTAAAATAATACGCGTATAATAATAATAATAATAATAATAATAAAACGTGTGTAATTCCGACACGTATAATGTACGTCGGCGGCGAACGGCGTACACGGAACGAAACGTAAAAGAAGAAACGATCGTGACTTAACTCGGCGCGACGTTAAAGTCCATTATAGAGGCCCCTACGTCTAAAATAAAATACATAAAATAATATCGTATTCGCCGAGCGCGTGGGATACTGAACAATATGAGCGCACAATAATACGTTTTGCAAACCGTTTACAGAGCGATAAAAACTATTATTACTCGCAAAACAGAAAGTGTCGCGGATTCTCTAAACTCGTGTTTTATTGCGACGAAAATAGTCAATAGGAACTGCATCGGCTTTTTTAACAGTCACGCACTGTGTACAAATAAGTGTTATTTAACGCGCTTAGGACAACTTCGTCGTATTTGACGGTAAAGTAATAAGATTCGGCTGTTTCAAATTTATTTTATATCCTCATAGAAACCCGGTGATATAAAATGCGAAAAAAAAATAAAAAATCTGAACCCAATATCACGATAAGTGCGCGGCGTTAAACTTACTTGTTTTACATTTTATCGAACGCGATATTTTCGATTATTATTTCCACAATACATTGCAGAAATATAAGAAAAGAAAAAAAAAGAATTCGAATCGGAAAATGTATTTGTTTTTTAATTCTTATAAAGACGTACGAGTAACAGTTTTTATAGAACACGTGTAGTATAGCTGGTAACTGATTCGTTATAAGCTCTAAATGTATTTATTATATTTTTATAATACAAATTTTATTACGTTTGATAAAAGCGATTTTATCACTATAAAATAACCCGCGAAACAAGTATAAAAAGTGTCCGCTGCTTTCGTTTTTTTTCTACGTAAAGTGTCCCGGCAATATATTTAAATCGTTTTCGACACTCGAATTGTCTTCTCGAGAATTTCTTTTTAAGCAAACGACTCTGTGATTTTCGAAATTTTTTTTTCCGTTTTACGCTAATAAAGTAATCATATATTTATTTATTAATTCGATTTTAATATTGTAAATATCAAATTAATATTGTAAAGATACATCGAAATGAAAAATGTTATTCTACTTTTTTTTTCTTCCTTTACTCAAATAAACATGGCCGTTTTGTAAATATAATTGTTGAACAACTTATGAATTTCGTGGAATTTAAATAATTTTTTTTTTTTTGTAATAATAATAAGTATATATCCGTACAAACGATATTTTCAGCAAACTTAAAAAAAAAAACGAATAGTCTTTATTAACAATTTTCAAGAGAAAAAAAAGTATTTTATTTTTTGTTTTACTCTTATAAAAATAAACTGAAATACAATAAGGAGGAGGAAAATGTTAAAAAAAAATTAAACAGATCCAATAGATCGTTGCATATTTTTCAGTGGACCTTGGAACACCGACACCGACATTGTTTATACACGTATTACACTCAGGTAATGCGAAAAGAAAAAGAAGAAGAAGAAAATAATCGATTTATTAACTTCTATTAAGGTAATAATCATCTTAAATTACTGTATGAAGGAGAAACGTTACGCACTGCATCACACAATTACTCAACAGATATTTCCTCGTAGTCATTATGGCACACACATCGCGCCGCACAATATTATTTTGTGTGCGCCGTTTACGAAGCGCTCGTGAGGTTCGACTCTAATACTCGATCGATTCAAAACGAAACATTAGTAAATAATTAGTGATTTCCTCGGCGTATTAGCGTGTATAAAATACCTCTTTCAAAAAAAAAAAAAAAAATTGAAACGCTCAAAATTTCCATTGCAAATAATGTGAATTGAAATGAATTGATACGGGGCTGTACCGACGAGAATTCACGTCCGAATTAACCGAAACGAAATTTCACCAACGCTAATTTTTATTATCGATAATATGAAGCAATGAGGAAGGCCCAAAAAAATTAGTTCAAAACTAATCAAACACAACACTCCTTAAGAATCATTTTATAATGTTATCTTGTTGAACACGGTTTATTACCGTTGATGGATCTCAGCCAAACTGTATTTGATTTTTGTCAAAGATAAAGCAACGAGAAAATCCGTTTTAAATGTACGATTATAATTCAACACGAGAATTATGAGAAATATTACGAAATATACAGTTGTGCAATATAAAATTACTCGATTATTATTATATAATTTTTACGATTTCAATTATTAAACAATTAAATGGAGTTAAATTTTGTTATTTTTCGTATAAGAATCAACTGAAATATTGATAAGTTCACGATATTTTAGAACTTTTCATGGAAAGTCATACACGTTTGGCGGGGCCCGTTTTAATATTTTTTTCTCTATCAAATTGTACTGTGCAAAGTAGACGATTGTAAACCTGTTTGAGGTGAACAGAAAAAAAAACGTATGATAATATATGTACAATTAGAGTGTCGGGGAATTGTTTTATGAGATAGATCGTCATAACGTCTCGATGGCATGGACCTATACGGCGGCGGCGACTTCTGTGTTGTTGTGTGTTTATCGCGGGACACGACGAAATCATTAAGCTCTGCAGCGGCGGATACAGATGCTGCGGCAAACTATACGTATGTATCGTCAATGATCTTTTTATATTGTTTATCGTCTTATTTTCCCATAACTCTATTCTCGTTACTTTTTTTTTCGTCTCTTTAAACACGAGACCTCGCAGAAGACGGCCCCCCCCAACCCCGAAGTAAACGCACTGTACACGCGCTGCTCGAAGCAAACCGCTTTGCTCGTCGCTGTTAATGCCCAACGGTCATTAAACACACGTCATAATGACTATTGAACTTTTTTAATAGTAATTTTTTTTTTCCATTCGCTATTATTATACGTTTTATTACATAGATGTACGGCGTGCGTAGACGACTTTCTCCTTCGTGGTGTTCATCTCCCTCGTTCTTCTCCGACGAAAAATTTCTATACAATATTAATCACATTATCGTCGATGAGTTTATAAAAATACACGCAATTAATACGTGAAATTCACCGAGACTCGTATCCAGTGGCGTAATCAGCATTATGCAATGGGGCGATGGTGGTGGTAGTGGGGGGGGGGTTTAAGCATGAACGAAACTATTGGTTTTTACATTTTTCGTTAGGTTCGTCGTTCAATGCTCATATTCTTAATGAACCATACAAACACTCATTTCAGTAAAAACGTAAAAAAAAAAGCAATCGAATTGGAGGTTTAAACACCCAAATCCCCCCTGGCTACGCCACTGCTCGTACCGAATCTCGTGTGCCGGGCGTTTCGTTAGTTTCGTGGCGCAAAATAATATAGACATCTCTGTTACAATCTAGATTTTCAGTGATATTATACTTTAGTTTCTCGCAATACAAACGAAAAATCTAAAAACTTCATCGCGTTCGTGCGAATACAAAAATTGTACTCCTTGTCGTTCGCCGATTACACCGATACGACCTCGACCGATTAGTACACTGGAGTCTCACACTCGACGTTTTAAAATGTTAAGAAAAAAAATATATCCTTTTTCCATTAAATAACCTATTATTGGCTAATTCCGTTCGTGATCTTACGGTTTTCGTCTCATTCGTTTAACTAAAATCTTAGACTACACGTTGCAGAGGCACTAAAAACACTCGGTCGCGTCCAATGGAATTCTCGAGAGTTCGATTTCAAACACTCGATCGAAAACCCCATCATCATCTACCGTGTTCCTACGTGCGTTCACTCTTACAGCCGTAAATGATTCCGTGACGATAGAAAGAGTTTTCAACGCGCTTTACATCCTCAATATTCCACGTCCTACTCTCACGATTATATCACCATTAGTCCATCGAATTTTGGAAATATATCTGGTCCAACTGTAATGACACCCTATAAACACTACGATAATCCGGATATTTTTCTTATTTTGTATATGTTTTGCAAAAAAAACTGCCGCGACATGAACAAAAAAAAAAAAAAAATACAACAACAACGCGCTTAGAATACTTTTATATTCGAATATATATTTTTTAATAATTAGTAAAAAAAAAATGTATTTTAAATAGTTTTATTCGAATAAAAGTATTCGATTACTTCGCAAGATTTCCCAGTTACTGTATATTCGTCTATATGTGTTTCGCGGCCTAAATTAAAAAAAAAAAACATCTTATATTAAAAAATATATTTTTTATCGATCACTCGTACTTTGGCGGAATAAAAAAAAACGTAACGAATCGAGCGTAGTCTGTTCGAATAATGTTAATCACGTATCCGCACACGGTAACAGAAATCATTTCGTTACACAATAAATATTGTATTTCGATTAGAAGTTTTTATACACACGGTCTTACGATTTTCTACGGAATTTTTTCCCTTCTAAAAAATCACGTGCGTTTCGCTTTTTTCCCCTTCCCACTAACGTGTAACGTTGCAATGCGTATATTATTAACTGTGCGTAATAAAATAGAGAAGAAAAAAATAAATAAATAAAAAGAATACGGGAAAAAAGTGGAAATAAAAAGCAAAATAAATAAATAAATATATATATATATAACAACGTAATAAATACTCGTAAATAATTAGAAACGAGAAAAAGAGCAAAATCCGAATTTCGCGAAACGTGTTTTAGAAGAACATTTACATAAATTCCATTTTGAAAGAATTACGTATTTTATATATATATATATAAAAAATAGTAAAGGTAATATATTTAAAAATCGTTTAAATGTATATCAAAAATAAGATTTTTTTTTTTATATTTATATAATATTAATAACGCGCCCCGTAGTCGTTTATTTATTATTTTCTTTCTTCGACCAGTTTAATTCACGGCGCAACGCACAATTGCTTCGCATTTTTTTTTTCTTTTTGTTCAAATTGTTACTTTATTCAGACTTTTTACTATAATAACGTTCGCGTAACGCGCTCTACGCGATTTCGTTCGTATTTTTTTTTATACTTTTTTTGCCTCCCCGCCGACGATGACTTTTCGTCAAAACCGGTACACTGCAGTAAATAAATCCAATACGACGTTTCGCTTTTACTCTTTCGATGCGATTTCTCGCGCATTCCGTCTACGCGTTATACAAATAATCGATTAATTATTATTATGTAATAATAATTATCCGTATCTCCGGGACAACGAGCGCCGTTTTTATAGCTCTGGACGCCGTTTATACGAAAAAAAAAAATTTTTTTTTTCTGTTTAAATTCTATCGTAAACGCGTTTTATTATTATTTTTTTTTCCGCCCCATGACCGACGAGAAAGGCCGCGCGGCTCGGACGATGCGGTGTCGCCGCCGTCCTCCTCCGAAGTGACGATTTCCAGCGAACGGTTCGAACGCCGCCGTTGGTTCGATTCCGACGGCTTCGACGGCGTACCACCACCACCACCGCGGCGGCGGCGGCGGTGGTCGTTACAGCAGCAGAGACCTCGACGACGGCGACGGCAACGCAAAACGAACGAACGTCAAAGGCGGCGGTCGGACGCACGGCCGCGGCCCCGGACTCGACCACCGGTAAATCGAGAAAAACAACGGCATTTTAACGGCTTTTCGTCGACAAAACTCTATCCGGGATTCCATACATTCCGGGAACCTTGACGACCCGAGTCTTGTGCACAAACGTAATGTAAATATTAATGGTTTAACGCTATGGGGTTAAATTTCAACGCAGAAAAATGCCAATCTATGTCTTTTACTAGACGTAGAACTACTATTAAATACACATATCAGATTAATGGTTCAAGTATTGGCGTTACCAACAGTAAGAAAGACCTAGGTGTTCTTTTTAAACCTGATCTCGATTTCCATTCCCATATAGAGGCAGTTTGCTGCAAAGCGTTCAAGATGCTAGGCTTTGTAACACGTACCGCTAAAGAATTGAAATTGTCAGATTCCCTTAAAGCACTTTATTGCTGTTTTGTTCGGTCTCTTTTGGCGTTTTCTTCTATCCTCTGGGATCCGTTAACGGCAGCTGACTCCTGCCGCTTGGAACGAGTCCAAAGGCGTTTTTGTTCTTCGGCAGCCTTTATTTTAAAAATTTCCCACCCTCCCCATGATTATAATCCTGTAATGCTTAAGCTCGGACTTACCTCTCTGGCAGATAGAAGAGTTAATGCCAGTTTGATGTTCTTAAAAAAGTTAATAGACGGACGTGTGGATGCTCCCTCTCTTCTTTCCCAATTAAATTTTAAAGTTCCTTCACATTCCACTAGATCCAATTCTCTTTTTATTGTTCCGTCTCATACAACTAACTATGGTAGTAATCACCCTATTCACCGTATGATGCGTTTGGCGAATGAGCACCTAAGCCTCCTTTAAATTATTTATTATTTTCTTTCTAACATTGTTATTATTATTGTCATTGTTGTGTTTTATTATTAATATTCTACAGCCATTAGTTTCACTATTTTTTGTATTATTCTGTTTTTTTGTACTGTTCATAATTGTAATTCTATTATTTATAATTGTAATCTACTTCTAGTTTTGTTCTATTGGGCTAACGCTCGTTAAATAAATAAATAAATTAAGAGCGTTCGAATTTTCCTCTGCATTCCACTCGCGTTTCGCTTTCTTTTCCCTACGAATTTCGCCATCCGAGCCACTCACCTCCGTGTTCGACCGTTGCGTAACACGCGAGGACTACGAGAATGGTTATCGCGACACGGAATGCATTTTCGATTTACCGGTCCTCGGGACTTGTCGGCATCGCGAGAGAAACGGTCCTACGTATCCAAGGGGGTTTTGTATGGATCGGGCGACAGTTAACATCGAGATGAAATGAAAAACGCTTTTTGTTCGACTAATTTCCGACACGGGAGAAACGAAGTGGAAAACGCTCGTTGAATTCGGTAAAAATCGGTATTGAGGAGGAATGTTCGTTTCGGAAGTTAAGCGACCAAACGATCGCGATATTTCACGCGCGCAATTCAAAACGAGAAATTGTAAACACGGACGGACGATTTTTCAGAACATTAAAAGCTTTAGTGTAAAAAATAGTCTTATATATAATAAATCGGTATTTTACACCCGTTCGAGATGAAAAAAACTGTGCTTCGGGCGCGATAATAATTTGTAGATATATTTCAAATTATTATTATTATTTTTTAATATCCACAAATCTCTCGTGTGAAATTATTAGACGAGAGAGCAAACCCGTTACACTCGCCTACGGAAATATGCTAGTTTTTTTGTACGATCAACCGTGTGTATTTTTGTTGCCGCCGCGAACAATGCCTTTGGTTTCCCCCGCCCCGAAAAGAGACTTTTCTTTAAAGTGCAAAAAAACCGTTATTCGAAAATTTCGCGTCGATGGATGTTTGACACGCGATTTAACTCCGCCAACCCGCAAGTACCGCCGATACACTCATCCGTCTCCGCCGAATACATTTTGTCGTTTACATCCATCGGCCGCATTACGTGTAAAAATACTCGAATGAACTTTCCTCCTAATCTTTGCCTGCCGAACGAGTGGCAGGCATCTCTCTATTTCACATCCTCTCGAAATCCCTTCGCAGTAAAACCGTGTTCATCCGCACTTCGAGAATCCGTTTCCGCGTTTAAAACGCGAGCGAGTTTCCGTACCGCCCGACCCGGACATTTTGAATTGTTCGAAAAACGCGCTTGAAATTCGATCGCGTTTGTCGGCGCGGAATACGTTCGTTTCCGTGCGCGTCTCTTAAAGTGTTCGGATACAAAACAAACGTAGCGTTTTTTTTGGTTTTTAGATTCTAAACGACGACGGATCGACAAAGTTATTTTACAAAGACATCCGTTTTTTCTTTTTTTTTTTGTTCTGTTAAAAACGGCGATAAAGCGATTTTCTCGGAAATCCGTTACGACATATCGAAAACAATAATCGTCCACGAAATTTGTACATCGAACTCTCAATTCAACTATCCCTACGGATTTCGGGCTGTTTAATGGTTGTAAAAGAATTAATTTTTAAACGTCATTATGACAAAGTCCATTATTCCGACGTATTTAACACAACCACGTTAAGAGAATAGTGTTTAAATAGTTTTTCCTATTTTAATAGATATTTTTGTTTATCAGAATTCTAAATATCCACGCTTCTATACTCAGACGTACATATATAAAACTAGAAAATTCGTCCCGTCGTAGCAGCAGAAGACAACAGTATTCAAATTTTCCGCTGCGTGCGATTGCATTGAATAAAATCGTCGACGAAGAACCCCGGGAATTCGCACGTTTAAAAAAAAATCTCGACGCTCCTCTGTAATTTTATGCGCGCGAAAAGTTTTCCGCGTGTAATAAAATGCTCGTCCAGTTATACTTGCGCACCCGCGAGCAATTATTAAACGATTAAAAGTTTCGCGCCGAATACGTAAAATTATTTTAATTTCCGTCCGACGGACACGAGTTGATGACAAAAAATAAAAAATAAAAGTTTGCCGCCTCGCCGCCGGTACAATTTCATCGCAGTGAGCTCTGCGAGAAACGCCGTCGTCGTCGTTCGAATTGCGTTGTTCTCGGTGCCGAAAGTTTTCGTCGGGAATGTTATTTTACCACATGTTTTCCCCCTCGGCAAAAAAAAATATTAATTTAATAAATTCCGTGCAAATATCGTTTTTCGCGAGTATTAAACACACGGCCACGTGTGCGTTTTCATTAACTCGTTAACATGAACAACGCGCGAATTAAAAATGATTTTTTTTTTTGATAAAATCTCGAGCCGTTTCTCGCGTAGGAAAAAATACTCGTATCGTAATAATTGACGAACGGATACGCCGTAAGATTTATCGAAAACACGAGTGTCGTTCTTCTTCTTCGGTTTATCCGAAAAAAAAAAAAAAACCGGACCGGTTAAAATCCTTCGTCGTTTCTACCGTGCGGAAGAGGATCAGCGAAAGAGCTGATCTCCCATTCTCGTTGCCATTTCGATGCCGTGCATTAGTGGCGTCGTTTGCATTTTCCTTTTGCACTCGGCAAATCCCTTTTCATCTTCTACCGTCGATGTGGTGGCGGTCTCTTGAAATACGCGGTGTAATCTGCTCGTCACACTCTCTATCACTATTTAATACCGTACATTCGGTACACTATATACGAATTATTCTCCCGTTTCGATAACGAAACCTTCCCGTTTTCTCTTCGTCTCGTGCGTTACTCTGCTGCTAACAACAGATTTGCGACGAGAATCGAAATCTCAATTGTCGTCGTGCCGTCGTTGCAGGAGGAAATGCGTGGAAAACGCGCGTCGCGGCGGTGCGACGTCGACGGCGGCGCGGCGCGAGCGTTACGGTCCGCACGAACCGGCCGGTACGTTCGAGATGACCGTGACCGCTGTGCGCCGGGTGGTCGGCGGCGGACTGGAAGCGCAAAGCTGCTTAGTGGAGTTCGCGGTGTGGCGAAACCGAAGTTTCGGCGCTCTGCTGTGGTTCAGGAGCAGGAAAACGATGGCCGCGGACGCGGCGATGGCAGTACGAGCGCTGGAGGTGTGGACCGACCCGGACGACGTACGGTGCCCGTCCAGAGTGGTGTTTTTGAACGAATGACTCCGAAACGTTCTTCTTCTTCTTCTTCTTCTTTTAACCACTACGCGGAATTCAGTGTTCGAATTCAGTGACCCGACCGCGCAATAGTGGCTGGGGGGGGGGGGCCGTAGTAAGTGAATTTTCAGACGGGGAGCGCCGAAGTCGAAAAAAATGTCGTTTCACTTGTACGCCGTTTGTTTAGACTAATAAATATTAAACATCGACACTCATTTTGACCGGTCCGATAAAGTAAGAGGAGGCGTCGGCGGTGAGACGTTCACGATAAAAAAAAAAAACTCGAAAAACGTCAATCATAGACCGTTAGATATGTGTCTTGTAATGGAATCGCCGTGACCGCACTACCCAATCCAACCGGTCTTATGTGCTCCGTGTACTACTAGTACTGCGAGGTCTATGGCGTAACCACCAACGTAGACCAACGACATGGGCCAGGTTCAAAGACCGCTATAACCGTCGACCGTTTTGATAAAGGCTGATTAGACAAAACAAAAGTCGCTATCGATAAGAATTAAGAAAACACTGACCGGCCGTGGCGTGGACTTTTCGAACGTATAAAATAAACCGTACAAACACGTAAATACGATCGATACGATCAATGAGAGGAGGAGGTCATGGCCCCCCCGTGACACGATCGAGACGAAACGTTATAGAAAATAAGCGAAACGAGAAGGGAAATAAAACGTACTCGAAGAACTAAAAATTATCGTTCGGTTAACCGACATACGAGGGGAGTAATGAATAAGCGGAAGTCATTGGAAAAGGCGTCCGAACGTGTGCGGACGACGCACGAAAAGCTAAATAAAAAACAAATCGATTGGCGCCGGATTCAATACTCGGAGAGATGAATAAAACGCTGCCCGAGAACGGCGTACAATCGGAAGAAATGAAAAAACGATTATTGACGATCGGCCGCCAATTGCGTACGAAAATATTAACCAATGATAACATCTGCAATGGCAAACGATTAAACCCTGCCCCTGATACTGTTAGATCAACAGCTGTGTGCTAAATACGTGTTCAGGCCACTTTCGGTCCTAAAAATTCGATGATTAACCGCGGCATACTAGTGGACTCGAAATGAATAGAAAGTTTTCCTGATATTGGAAAATGTTTTACGAGTCTTTAACGGTTGCAAACCGTAGCGAAAATTACGAAAATATGTTGTTTACCCCCTACGTCTTACTTAATTAGCGCCACGTCGAGTATTAAAAAGCGAAGCGTTCAAAACACATTGGATTTTGTGAATATTATACTTTGCATCCACCGTAACGAGAAAAAACGTTCCTGAACCTAGGAATTATGATATTAATTTTTTCTTTTTTTTTTTTACGATTTGATTTGTTTTTACGATATTATTTTAAATGAAAAATTCACGAATTTCTCGCGCACTCGGTAAACGCTCGAATATTATTACGAAAAATAATGTTTGTAAAAACCAAATAAATCGTATTTTGTCCGTTACACGGAATAACACTGAATCGTATGCACGTGTTTTTATTTTTTTTTTTAAGAATTTGAAGACAGTATTTTTTTTTCTATTTTCAATACAGTGCGAGCCATTGGTCATTGGAGAAAATCGTCGCGAAAATTCGAGAAAATCGATTAACGGTAATTTTAAAACATATCTGTCGCGTTAAAACATAACGAAAATTATATTGTCTTCGTGTTTTTCAAACATGTCCGGCTCGTTATATAAAACTGAAAAGAAAATCACTCTAAAAAATAAATAAGATGAAAACAAGTTATATATCATATATTTTAAAGAAAATCACTCTAAAAAATAAATAAGATGAAAACAAGTTATATATCATATATTTTACACGACGACGCGCGAATTTAATTCCAAACTTGTGTGATATATTACATTATAATGTACTCGTAACGCAGTAACGAAGTGTCTATACAACACCGGTGTTTTCTATAAAACTTATAATGTAGTTTTTGAAATTCAAAAAGCGTGTCTCGGGAATTTTACACGGGAGAAATTTCAAAGTGCACCACCCACACGTTAAATCGATAGTTTTAAATATATTTCGGTTATATTTTTCACGATTTTTTCGGTCTCCTACGTATTTCGTTTCCATCTCGAAACGTTTGCTTTTATTCTCTGAAAAGTTATAATAATTGCCGTTTTCAGAAAAAATCGAATAATGTATTTTTTTTTCCCCCGTTGAAATCATATTTAATTTTAAACAAATTCTTTACGTAATTGCGTTCGTGTGTGTGTTTGGGAATTGTATCGAAATATAAATAATCGCTTTTTCTTTTGGATCGACTCGACCAACAGTTAGTCATTATCTACGAATAAAGTTCGTTAAAAATATTGTTTCAAATATACTTTCCGTATACGCTCGACAGTTTAAATTAAAAATAATATCAAATATGTAAATACGACTTTAAAAGGTCTTGGGAATTCGTTGATAAAATACCCGAAATTATTTTCAAACGTCATACTAAGCATACAATACTCGAAATTCAGTATAATTTTTCAAAAAAAACAAAAAAACGGGTATAAGTCATGCTCGCATATAAATCGAAATTTAATATATATATTTTTTTTTTTTGTAAATCCATACGGATTTTCATTTTCAATAAGACGCATAATAATATGTGTCGAGACTATGTGATACAATAAAAAAAAGTATCATTTGCCAAATTCGTTTTTCTCGACGTTTATGCCGTTGCAATCGGATCAATTTCCAAAATAAGTTTACTTGTTGATTCTTCGTAATACGATATTACGTATAATATAATATTACGCATATCTCAGCGCTTTGAGCATAGACCATCTAAATGCGTTATTAGCGTACATATATGCAATAATAATAATATTAATAATAATATTGGGAAATAATTTTGTTACGTTCTCAGAGGGAATCGTGGCGGTTTACGTTAAATTCGATATAATATCGTAATATTATTACAATATACGGGTATATATTGTTCGAGAGCGTATTTATGTGTGTGTATATATATATATATACATATACAGTTTCACGTCTTTCGTGAAATGTCAGATGCGAGATAATATTATAACGAAAACGTCGAGCCAAGTGTTGCGGGTTGGCCGAAATTGATCGGAATTCGATTTGACGCACGGATTTACGTACGTTAATAATAACAATAATTTTTTTATACTTAAGGCGTTGAAAACTGTTTATTATCCACTCGCATAAACGGTTCCGAAACGAATCTTCTCTGGATGGAAACAACCGTATCACTTGAAATCGGGTTGTTATCATTTTTCTTCTATCAATCCGCGTCGTCTGGATATAATTTTATGAAAAAAATCGTTTATTCGAAAAAAAATACAGAAAGTTTATAAAAATGTATTTCTCCAACTACGGTATACGACTACGGTTCTTATCGATTTTTGGGAAAACAGAATAAAAGAATATGGTAACACGCGCACACGCGCATAACTACTACACGTCGTTATGTCTGTATAATATTATAAGCGAGTGCGAATTCACTGTGAAATTAACGAGTTAAAACGTTGTTTGTCTCTGATTTGCATTAAGTCCCGACGACGGCGAACATTCAAAGCTCCTCGAGTAAATGATAGCCGATTTGTACACCTTGTCCTCTGGAATTTCGCCAATCCGTGAGGTTCGAAATTAAATTCGTAAAAAGAAAAATTATCGACAATAAGATTACACAGAAAAAAAAATTGTTACCTAAAAAAATTATCCGACGTGAATTACCCGAGAGACGAGTATTGTACATTTCATTATACCGATTCAGCTCAAGACGGATTACTAGTGAGGTCGGTATTACGAATTCGTTGCGATTTCAAATGGACTACACTATTGCAGTAATCGGAATTGATCGCACGTTGTCAATTTCGGTCCCGGAACCCCGTTTGCCGGTTCCGACTTCGGAGAAAGTAAAGAGAAAAAAGATCTGCTGATTGATGAACCGAGACGGGAGTTATTGCAGACGCGCGTGGAATGTAAACACTAAATGACGAACGCGGGACGACGAAAGTCGTCGCCAGATAGCGCTATGATGACTGAGCATAGGGGGCGTGGCAGGAAGGCGCATGTACATGTATATAGCGGTCAGAAACGAGCAGT
Source organism: Chaetogeoica ovagalla (assembly GCA_032441825.1). Classification (NCBI taxonomy): domain Eukaryota; kingdom Metazoa; phylum Arthropoda; class Insecta; order Hemiptera; family Aphididae; genus Chaetogeoica; species Chaetogeoica ovagalla. The sequence continues at coordinate 10,220,901 of CM063736.1, forward strand.
GTAAGTAGTCACGCGACTGTCAGACGCACGAGCTACTACTGTGCGGAGAACCCGCAGCAATGATTCTGCCAACCGATGTCAGACCAGAATTAATGACAACACGGTCAATTCCGAAAACTGTAATGAGGTCAGGAGATTCACCGCGATCCGGGGGATATGAAAACACAATCGTCCCGAATTTTATTACAACTCGTCCGAGGTCTCGTCGTCGCGTTATTCGAACCGCGCGGACAATCGTTATTTTAATATTTTTCCTAGAAGAACATTCACGTAGTAATATGACTGCGTATAACGATAGATCGCTGTTGCAGATCGTCTGCAGGCCGCGATAAAACGGACGGACGAACGAAAAGTATTCGGTCCTATGGCCGAGACGGAATTACGTTTTATGTATGTAAATACACACACACACTACGTTATGCTCGCGGTTGTATTATACCGAAGATCGTTATTATTATACCCGACGGCGGTCTATTTCACTAGGAAACGCTGCTCGAACATCTCGTCGTCGTTATCGATGATATTCCTCTAATCACAACACACGACGAATCGTTTCGCGTGCGAGAAGAGACGTGTGCGCGCACGCTCTGAGAAAATCGAAATAGAAGAAGAAAAAAAACCGCGGGAATCCGTTTGATTACAATGCGCGTGCGTTGTAAGAACGCGCTCGGTCTTATTTCATTGAATAAGTCTGCTTTAGAAAATTCTAAGATCTCGTTGGACCACACGACGCTCGACTCGCATTTCGCGTAAAGGGAAAAATAGGTGTGCTGATGGAAAAAAGAAAACCCGACAAATTATACCGTGATATACGCTGGTAAATGTCGATCGTACAACACTCATATTTTATGTACGAGCGCGGATGGCTTTTGCGTGAGTTTCGAGATACGTTTTCAATATTACGTATCATTATTATACGAACAATCGAATGCGTTACCGCGATCGCGCGTGCGTCAGTTGTCGTTACAATACCGTATACACACCGATGATGCGATTATGTTTTTTTTTTTTGGTTACAAAACCCATTCGTATTTATAACTAATTATATTTGGGAAGGACCGCGTTGCCGGTTTAAAAAAAAAAACGAAATAAATACGTTTTTTACATGACGGACGAAGGACGAGAAAACAAGAAAACCTATTGCAAAAATTACAATGATAAAACAACGAGTATCGGACAAATGATAATCCGCGCTCTCTGACGGCGCCCACGTTTTTTTTTCTCTTGTATACAAACATTTTCTAATACGATTTCTAATTCGTTTTATTTATACATCCGACGTTTTATTTATACTTCCGATCGCGTAAAACACGGTAATCGTGTAAAATATTTGTTGCCGGTAACTGTAAATTGTCTTTTATTTGACAATAGACGCCGAAAAACGTTCGAGTCGTCCGCGGAACGAGTGAAAATTCAATTATTATTATTATTATTATTCTCTGTACGGCCGTAATCGTGACGTGGTGTTCATGACGTGCGTTTGTTAAGTCGCGGGGAATAATGGATTATTATTGTGTTACTCGAAAAAAAAATAATAATAAAAAAAAAAGTGTTTTGAAATATTTTTAACGTTTAACGAGCAAAATACAAATACACGAACGAATGATGTCGTTCAGTACAATAATCATGATAACAATAATAATAATAATAATAATAATAATAATAATAATAATAATAATAATAATAATAATAATAATAATAATAATAATAATAATAATAATTGAGTAGCAATACCGAGGAAAATTCGTCACGAGTTTGTTGTTCTAAAACGGCAAAACTCTTGCCAGACGTGTGATTTAGGGAATATCCGCGTGATCTACTCGAGTGTAAAACGAGACGCGGTAAAACAATTTGTCATATTTTAAAACACCGTATGACGAACGATGGAAACTCGCGGAAACTGTTTAAATTAAAATCCCGACGACTTTTCGTTCTCGTTTTAAACGACGCTGACGTTCGCGTATGCATATATTATTATATACTGTCAAAATATGACGATATGATATATAAACATTTTATGTCCGCGGATTTTATTATTCGTTCGTCTGTTTTTACAACTATCGTCGACATCCCCGTTCGAAAGCCTAGAGACTTTTTTTTCTTTTAGTTCAAAAAAACAAAAGCAATCTCGTCCCGTCCGAGATTGAACGTAAGAATAACGTCGTTATTGCGTTCGCGTGCGCAAACGTCATGTCCATTCGAAAACCGTTCGTAATTTTTATTTATTTATTTTTTTAATAAGTGTCGAGAGTAAAATATTTCCGCGGTAAACAATTCTCATTTCGAGTAATTTTTTCGTTTTCGTTTCGACCCGTCAAAACGTTATCTCGCGATTTTGTGTGTGTGTGTGTTTGAAAAACGTTCCACGGACTTTTCGTCGACTCGTCTTTCTATCGCGGTGGTGATCGTCGTCGTCGTCGACTCACCGTATTATACGATTGTAAAAATTATTTTAATACTAAAGAAACTCGCACAGTTTTTGTGTGTTAATTCGTACACCACTCGTTACTTGACATACGTTGTAAAGTATTTCGAATCGTTTTTTTCTCTCCGTCCGGAAACGTTCGCCACAAATGGGGGGAGAGGGATCGATTATATACTGCTCGGTGGTGCACACTACGGGTACGAAATGTACACGAAACTCGAAATACATTCTGTGTTTGAGTAGAAATTCAACGGAGGTAAGGAGATGTATCCGCAGACAATTCGTATAAGAAAAACGTTTTGTTTTTACGTTTGTTTTTTTTTTTTAAGAAAATACCAATGTGACAACACAAAGAATAACTATAACCCGCCACCAAACGTGTCCTACCAACTTGGTTTTCGACGTTTTTCACTCGAATCGACAAAATTAGGCGATCTTAAGATTTCGTGCTCACAACGCACAAGCACCTAAATCGGACATTCAAACACCGACTTTTTAACTTTTTAACACTTTCTATACAAACGGGTCGAATACCCTAGTGGAATATTTTTTACGGCGCGATCCGTTTTCTTTTCTTTCTCGTCAAAAATATATTATTGATTTAAAAGAGAACGATGACGTAGACACGAAATCATCACTACTTCGAAAGACAATTCTTCGATATATAATATTCTCCAAACGAAATTGTTCGATAAACGCGTGACGTATTGGTACGAGCAAACGTTATTTACGTGTTTGCCGTAAAACGTCAATACGGGAATTTTTTTTTTTCTTTTAACGTAAATTCACCGATTATTATTTGAACCGTGTAAACGGTGTTTCTTTTTTTCTCGTCTATACCGGTGTCGTGCAAACGGATTGTTACGCACGTCATTCGATCGACAGCTGGCCGTGCATGTATTTTCCGACAGATATTTTATACATTTTTGTAACAATTAAATACGCTCGGTGGCGAGACCTAAATTTAGAAAGAACGGCGTCATGTTAAGAAGAAACGTCGAATTTCATTGAATGCGTTTTCGAAGCCTCGTATACGAATTCGGTTTTTCGCGGAACAAAGAAAAAAGTGGGACGTTTATCGATTGAAATTATATACGTTATCCTAATGGCAAACAATTCCGTTGGAGGAGACTCGTTGATTTTTCAGAGGAAAGTTAAGAATATGAACATAATGTCCTCTATTCGTTTTTTTTTTTTTTTTTTTTTTTGAAAAAACTTTTTTCCTTTCTTTTGGCCGGTGTCCGACATAATATTCGTTTTATGCACTCGATCGTTCCCTTCTTGATTCGTGCCAATAAATAGTTCCTTATAACAAACGTTCTATCCGTTTCTTTCTTCTATCCACAATATTGTCTGATCTCGTCTCCGATTATTATTCGAAAATCGTTGCAACGCACTCACAATGTGTTTCTTCGTCATTCTCCCGAACTCTGTTCCGCGCATACACAAGTGTTTCTATCAGCGCTTTTTCGATGTTTTTTTTTTTTTATGTCCGCAGCGTTCGCTTCAAAGTTATCAAATGTTTTCAGTTTACAGGTAACGTTTATCGTCGCGTTTGCATCGAGTTTCCGTGTCTACCATACAAACGTTGAGTCCTTGTATTGATTCTTCTCCGTTTATGTTCTATTCTATTTTCTACATTTTCTCTATTTTTCTCTACACTACAATATCGTCCGCAATGCGGACATATTCCGTACATATAACGTCCTCAGGTCTTTTACGGGCTCTTCCTCTAAATATACAAATTAAACGTCTTTTCTTCATCTTTGCATCTCCGTGTACGATACGTTTTCTGCGACTCGTGTCAAACTGTTTACATATTATAGGCATACAGTTTATACGTTATTTATTTATTTATTTAATAATACAAACGCCAATCGGCTATTCTGACATGAAAGCGTATGGTATAATATGTATAGCAAACAATAGTACAGTAATAACACAATGGTAGGTGATTTGAAAGTAAACAAAAAGAGAACAATAACCAGGAATAAAATAATGCAATCGAGTAAAAGTGAATGATGAATTAGCATCACGCATCGTCCTTATAGAAGAGGAACAAGAAATTATTCGAACAGCGCGGCGAGTACAGGGTGCCCTGAAATCTGGTGCTATTTGAAACACGAACGTTGGAGCTCTTTGAACAGACGCGTCTACATTACCATTAAACGGGTTCCGAATAAATCTGATCCCGAATTGTAACGAATCAATTTTTAAAAAAAAATTGCTTACGATACTGTAATATTTATACTCTCCTATCCTCGTAAACGCATTAAATCCTTTCGCCAAAAATTATTTTATCCATTTCTATCCTCATATATTCTCCGGAATACTATCAAACTAAAACAATATTCGTACTTTTCCGATTACTTCATTACGAGTTGCGAAATATCGACTCAAATATAAGAATTTACAAGATGGCGGCGCGCAGGGTGTTTTGTATTTTTTCACGCACTATACACGGATCTCGTGACATTTCGATTCTCTCTCGCGCGCCGAACGTTTTTTTTTTTTTGCCGACACGAAAAATAGGATTAAATTGAATTTTCGCTTTCCCGAATGCTGCCGGTTATTTCCGGACTTTATTTTTTCTTTTCCATTTGTCTTTTCGCGGTGATCTCATAAAATGACAAAAAGGATACTGAAAGAGGGGGAGGGGGCGAAAAAAGATTCTTGTAATAGAATTTTATCCAACAGACGGCAAAGTGCGTATACGTACACAATAAAAATCTCCTCGTAAACATGAACAGCCAGTAGTATAGTTGTGAGTACACGAATTTTCGGAGACAATTCTTTTGCCTGAAATTTTTTTCTTAGGTCGCAAGGACGTATGGTGAATGGCGAAGAGAAATATAACGTTATGTTTCTGTGGATAGATAGACGTAGTCTGTGTGCGGCGTACGACAATAATAATAATAATAATAAGGTAGGTAATAAAAGCGCGAGGAAAATATTGTTTTCGTCCCGGACGTGAAAAATCGCGGTCGAATCAAACGTTTTCTAGAAGAGATGACGGCGATCAGACCGTATACAGCTGACCGTCGAGCGTAAAAAAAAAAAATAATAAACGACATTACCACTACGATGGCACTGTATAACGGTTTTCATAAATCCGAGTCCCGTTCGAGATTTTTATAGTCGCGAGAAAATAGAAAAAACGGTGAATCTCGAGACCTACAAAACAAAAAAAGAACCACTCCTGCCTTTTCGTAATATTCCGCGGGACATTGACTGAAAATTCTCCCCCCACCCCCAAAAAAAAACAATTTTTTTTTTTTACAAATTATATTATTTTAAATGTCGATTCAATAGAGATTATTAAAAAAAAAATTTTTTTTTCTAACGTAATATTTAATATTAGCCAGAATAATAATAATATTATTATTATTCAACGGGCAAAAGTACATATTATACGCGCATCAAGTCGAATTTTGTTTTTTAATTTTGTCGTTTCGTTCTCTTACTACGTACTTTCTTTTCCAAAATAATTTTTTTACATTTTATATATATATATTAAATTTGGGATTTATATTTAAAAAAAAAAAAACTATAAGATACGCATTTAAAAGCATTAGAAATATGCGAATTTATCCGAATTTATCGTTTTTTTTTTATAAATAGACGATTTATTATTTCATCAAATACTGAATGCATAAAATGCATAAATATAAAATGTTATTACTACGTAATATTCCATCCGTTTGCCGTATAGCAGTGCGTGGCCGGCTACAAAATCGACGATATTATTGTAAATTAATAATTTTGTTTCTCTCGAAATTTGTCGCAAATCGTTTACCAATTCGTGCGTATAGATGGTATAGCGAAAGTGACAAATCGAAATCATTAAACGCGACAAATAAAAACCAATAATAACGCCGAAAATATACGTACCGAATATTTTATGATTAAAAATTCGTGAAAGCACGTACAGAAAAAAAGCGAATCGTGAATATTAAAATTACAATACCGCGGCTCACTGCACGCGCTACATATACGCGTATTGGCAAAATCGTGAGAGATTTTCATTTTTTTCCCTCCCCCGAACACGTTTCGATCCCAAATACGATAATATACTTATCGTAATCTACGAAAAAAATTGTATTGAACAAAAAAAAAAAAAGAAGAAAATCCACGAATCCCCCGTATAAATAGGCCATATTATATTTCAATATATTATATAATATACGCGTCGAACGTACGCAACAACGTCCATATATTATAATATTATAAAATTATTTATGGAGAAAACGTGTACTTTCCGCGAGAAGTTATTCACAATATTATGTATCGAGTGGTATATTTATTATTAGGTTTTCTGCCAAATTGGTTGATGCATTTTGCATGTTTTTTTTTCTTCTTCTTTCTGAAACGTCTTAGCCGATGCTTTTTAGCCTCGCTAAAAACGTGTTTCGTCAACGTGGCGCGAGCGGATTCAAATAACTAATTTTTCACATCGTATTTTTTTTCTTTCTTACATTTTTTCGGGTTTTTTTCCGACGTTCCTTTGCGTCAATTTTTGGTAATTATTTGTTCGATTTATGTGGCCATTTCCAGTCACCAGTCTCGAGGAAAATAACGGGTTTATTATTATTGTCGTTACGATTTTACTATAAAATATCATTACCGGTATAGTATTTTTAGACAAAAAAAAAAATCCACTCTTCGATTTTCGTAAATTAAAACCGATTGATAATAGTGTGTTGAAATTAATGAAGGAAAAGGCGAACAAAAAGAAGAAGAAAAAAGCCTCTACGTCATTTCTCGTGTAAAAAATTCTTTTTTTTTTCGTTTTCCATAACATTTAAATGATTTTATATCGTTATTGAACTATTTTTACGTGATATTTACATTTGGTTTTAGGCCATTTTTTTTTTATAACGTTTTTAAGATCATTTTTGGACGTATTCAAAAGACCTAATTGTAATATAGTCCGAACGAATGCTGCAAAATCCAATTCAGAACGTGTTTGGTCTAGTTTTGCGCGCGTAAGAAAAATTTTATACACATTTTTTTTTTTTTTTTTACTTCACTCGATAAAAACTAAAATCGTAATAATACGCTCGTGCGCGTAATATTATGTTCGACGCTGCGGCGTACGTCGGTTTTTTTAATTTTCTTTTCTTTTTCGCTCTCCTTGATACGCAGCACCGCGCGCGCGTGTATTTCATGTACCGACATCGCGCGAAAATTAAGCGTTTTCATCCAATAAATACGTTAATATTAAAAATATCGTATGAGGGGCGTAAGAGGAATACGTTGTGTAATACGCGCGCACCAGCGTTGTGAAATGAAATCTGTCGGACTCTATATTGATAATATACAGAGATAATAGGAGTGGACTTACGGAAAAACTCGTCGAAATGCGTCCCCGATTCGCTGTTAGAGGGCGAGGGAAATATCGTGAGGGTAAAAAGAATAACCGGTATGAAAAATTCGTTTCGCACTATGCAGTAATAATAATATAAATTATGAAAATACGTGTGTGGAGGAGAATGGAGTCAGATTTATAGTGCTTAATAAACGTTTGTTAATATTAACGACTGCGAGACACGCATTGTACGAATAGCTCGGCGAAACGCAATATTATTTCGAATCGCCTCGAGAGTTTGTCAATAGAATGGAATTAAAATGGAATGAAATTAGGGAATTATCGCGCGCGCGCGTTCGCCTTAAATTTCGATTTTAGCGTGCGAAGTAGCGTTGAAACGCGTTGTTTTTTTTTCGAATTAGATTTTTCAGACACACAGATTTGACTTCCGAGTAATACCGAGGGAATCGCTTTATGCATATTATTTTAACAACGCGAAATTGTACGGCGCTATATATATATATATTTTATGCACCTCAGCCGCTGCTGACTTCTCTGGGGTTGAAATCAATTTGCTTTTATTTTCGATTTCCTCGTTTTTTTTTTTTAATCTTTTACATCGTGTAACGTCGCTCAAACGCTTTCATTAACGCTCGTGACGCAGACACAGCCAAACGTACGCCATCAGTATGTATCCTTTTCCCGAGTTCATGCGTTCTTCGATAACGATGATGATAACTCCATTTCAATCGTTTCCCCCGCATAAACCTTCTACCTTCTACACTCGCAGAACACGCACCGAATTCCTTCTCCGATCTGTATACTTTCTCAGACGTTTCTCTATATTTACCGAAACGATTGCGTTTTGGTTTTACGCATAAACACTCGCAATTTTTACCTTCACATCGAGAAATCGTCTTTGTCTCAATGTCTCGAACCACTTGTGCACATAGTAATACGATAACCGTTTAGTATTTTCGACGGGAAATTTCTTTGTAAACGGAAAAATAAAAATCGCATACAGGAGCCGATATAATAATTAAAATCGACAAGCGAGATGAGAAAAAAAAATCCCGTATAAGATTTACGATTAATTACGTGTGTATATAATATATAGAAGAGTATGTACATGTTATTATAAAATTTTTTTTTTTTTTAATTATCAATTGGTAACTATTTAAGACGAGTATATTGTGAAAACGACGCCGTTTCGAAACGATCATAAAATATAGCGTATAATATATCTTACGATGTGTATACACACACACAAATGGTTGCTGTTATATACGTGTGTATATGTATGTGTCGTATATTATACTATTGTCTAATATATTGTTTTATCGGAACAATAAACGACAAAACGCCCCGGTGAATGCTTTCCAGTTACGTCGAAGAAGCTGAAACCATATTATATTCGTATTTCCTAATGTGCGTCGTTGCGCGTTTCATACAAACATATTATAATGTTTTATACAAGTAAAATAAAATTATTATTATTATAATATACAAACGAGACGTCAGCTGACGACGCGTATGCGCAGTACAAATAGTTTTTAAAACGTAAATTACATATTATTATTATTAATATTATTGTTTGGTACACGTCAAAATCTACGATCGTATGACTTGCAGTACACAGGTGTGTCCGTACAACAAGGACGGGCGCGATTAGCAATTTTTTTTTTTTCAATACAAAAAATTACGAATTATGTCGAGTTAAAATACACGTGTATATAGTAGTTACTCGTGTTTTTCTTTAGAATTATTATAAAACTTCAAAACGTTTTTCGATTACTGTTAAAACAAAAAACAAAACTCACTTGGTTAAAAATTAATTTCATTATCAGATTATGAGCTCGTTAGTGTCCAAATTAAAAACGTATTATATAAAAACGTTTTCCCGACGCATCTTGTGACTCTTGAGGAGGTTTTTCTACAGCAACGGTTCTCGACCGAAAACCGATTTTATGGCAATTTTTCGTACAAAAAATAAAAATATTGTACGTCATTTCTACGCGGTATCGTGTACGGAGAAACAATATTACGTGATTTTTTTTTTTTCCCCCCCGAACGCGCGAGGCAGACAAACTGTTGCAGACACTTTGTCCGCGGATTGAAAACCCGTGTAACACTGGCGGATAGGTGGTTTATTTCGCACTGACATTTCGTTTCTTTCGCTCGTTATTTCCAACGGGTTTTTTTTTTCACAGCGCTTTTCTGACGTGATAAAGTCGACGTTTACATCGGTCGTATTCGTCTTTAATTCTCCTTCAACCACCGCCGCAACAACAACAATTTATCGAAATACCGTTTACGGAAGGTAAATATATGAAGCAAAAAAAAAAAAACGTTTTTTTTTTTTTTTAAGAAATCGTACGCGTAATAATATAAATTATACCGTGTTTACTGCAGTTAAAAAAAAATAAAAAAATACGGTCGTCGATATTTTATAATATTTACGAGTGTGAAATCTCGAATTCGGTTATTATTACATTATCGTTCAACGGACGCTTGTCGCAATTGCGATTCGAAAAATAATATATTTTTTTCCCACGCCCAATCAATACGTGTTGTTTTTTTTTTAAAAAAAAAAAAAAAAACAAAAACCTTCGACGACTTCGTAATTTTAATATTACGTTACGCGTATATCTAACAACAACAATAATAATAATAATGAACGCGATTTAATAACGTCTCTCCCTGGTCAGTTTTAAATATACCGTACGCGTATGTAGTAAGATTTATATCGTACACGTCCGAAATGTCCGTATATTTATGTGTATATTATAATATACTTCGTATACACGCGACGCTGCAGAGAAACGACGAGTGGAAACGAGTTGAAAAAAAAAAAAAAACCATAGTTATAATAAAATACGAGTGACTGTTTTTTTTTTCCCCCCAAAAAACGAAAAAACAACTTAACTTGTCCGTTTCGTTTACATTGTTTTACGCGTGGAAATATAATATTTTTATAACAATTTCCCGAAAATGGTTTTTAGAACATCGCGCCACAACAATATTACGTGTCTCGTTAATACGCGTAACGGAAAATATTTCAAGAAGACTATTTTCCGAATCGCGCTGTTTTCGACACGGGAAAAACAACGGTTTTGTAAATGTGATGTGTTAGGTGTACAGTTGACGCCGTACAATGGTAGAAAACGTGGAGTTTTTTTTTTCTCTCTCTCTCTCGTCATTCTCCTAATTGCTGATCAAACGATTTCGACGTTTTACCGAGTTAATTTTTGCTCCGGGGAAAACAAAACGAGAAACGTTTGACTCGAAAAAAAAAAATCAATCGATTAAAATTCGTCCCGATTTCTTAACTATACGTGTGCGAACAGGGTGTGAGGAGGGATAAAATTCAATAAATAATCGCGACGAACAATAACGTAATTATATATTTACGTATTATGTTTTATATAAGACCGCTGCAGTTTCGTTGTAGATAAAACATTTTCTTTTCTTTCCATCGGATATCGCGAAATACATTACGAAAACATTCGACGCTACAACCGATTTTTACACGGAAAACTGATGTTTTCAATATCACGACGCGTCGTATACATTTATTTATACGCCCCGCGTGCGTTTTATTACGCCGTTTTAAAACGGCGGGTGCGTTAAATTATTATTATTATTATTATTATTATTATTATTATTATTATTATTATTATTATTATTATAATATATTATATAGCGACCCAAAAGTCAACTGTATCGTTAATCGCAATTTGTACGGTATTAACAATTTTAAATATTTATATAATTAAAATGGGCCGGGACGCGTTTAGTGGACTACTTACACGTGTATATATACATATATACTCGTAGCTTAAGCGATTTACTCGTATAATTTTCGTTATTAACGGGAGATAAATCGTTCGATAAAACGATTCCGGGAGTTGTAATAATATTATTTATTTATTATTATTAATATACAATAACGAATTATTTTTTTCTTTTTGACAAAACCGCGTTTATATCGTTTTTTTTTTTTTTTTTGGATCGGCCACCCCAACAAAATTTACTATTATACCGGAAAACGTATACGTGTATAACGATCGAAGCACTGTCGTTCCAGTCGAAAAGTTGTACGCAGGAAAAATAAATATAAGTCCGTCGTAAAACCGAAAACCGCAACACTTTACAGTCCCACGGGTGATTAAAACGGATATTTTCAATTTATTTTTACGAGCCGAAATATATTTATATATATATATATATTTTATCGTTAAATTTCGCATTATTTCAATGGAACAACAATCGTTACTCGAATAAACGCGATAAGACGTATAAGAATTCTGTTCGGAATTACATTCGAATTTTTGATTATTTCTTTTTTTTTTTAACGGCGATCCGAACACCTATTTTTTCTCGACACTTTCTTGTGGAAATGATAATTTCGAAAATCGCCGCGCGTAGATCTTAGGAAAAAAATTTACAAATAATCCGGTCATAGTTTTACGGGTTTTCTTCTCGCGCTTAACTAATCAATAAATACGTATTGAAATTTCCGAATTCTTTTCTATTTCTTATAATTATTACGGCCGGGGACGACGACGAAAATGTACCGTATAAAATGCTGGGAATTATTAAATATTTGACTGGATGGAAGGATTACGTTAATCATATTAAAAGGCATTAAATTCCCGGTCGAATTACTCGGGACTATCGCGGGATTAGAGCGAGAGAGACCAACAACAAATCGACGCGAATTCGACCTATGTATTATTATTATTATTTTAGTGAAATCGCAGTGTAATAGGTAATCGGAACGAAATTCGAATTGATATGACGACGACGATAGATATATTAAAATTCTATTGAAATACGAGTAAATATTAGCAAAAAAAAATAATAATAATTAGCGCGTTACGCGGGCCAGAAATAAACCGTTTTTCGCTCGCAAACAATATCGGTGGAATAATGACGGCGCGACGAGAAACGTTTTGAATGAAAAAGTCGTTTTTAATGTTTTTGCACAGTGTAGGGAAGAAAGCGAATTAGACGGGGTGCGATATGGTTAATATTTTCACCGCTTCCGATCGGATTAAACAGATATTAAAACGCGGGAGGGAATTTTCACAAACTATATAACATGACACTACTTATTTTCTTTTGGAAAATATTTCGGTGCAATGAATATGATAATTTATTGGAAATTATGACGTTTCGTAACCATTGTCAGTATACGATAATAATAATAATAATAATAATAATAATAATAATAACAATAATACTATAGAAACGATGTATTATGCAAAACTCATAGAGGTATATACGGCCGAGTATATTATTACATAAATAATTTTGACATAATAATATACTGTTATTATTTTTTTTTTTTTTTATATCTCACCGCATACTGCAATTGTTGTGACATTATTATATAGTTTAATAAAACGTAAGATTTCTTTTTTAAGCTAACTGCAGCATCTAGATACTATCTACGGAGATCAAATACACGAAATCTTCATATGAAACGCCAAAAATGAAAAATTTGAAATAATAATAAAGAAAGTCAATAAAATATATACGCTTACTTGCCAATAATACAAGACAATTTTATTTATTTATTTTTTTTTTTTAATATCTTTCGATCAAGAGCACGCACCAGTCCCGAGAATTCTTCTCACGAGCGTTTTGTGAATTTTGTAAATTCTACAAAAATCGTTAAGTTTCATCGGGGTTCCAATAAAAGAAATTTCTACGAGGAGTCGGTAAAAACGTAAAGTATCGTCTATAGCGTTGCGCCCGTGATCGTTTTGCTCGTAATAATCAAAACACGAAATATTCTTTTTCTAATCACAACGTTTAAGAACGGAAGGAGGATAAACTCAATCTAACTTATACGTCGACGAGACAGGCTATTATTTTCATCGAAATTACCAGCTATCCGTGATTGGCACATCACACAACTCACGAGAATATATTGTAATGTCAGGGCGAGTGAACTATATTTATGAGAACATTTAAAAACAATGTACCGAAGACGATATATATTATATAGAAACAAAAGGATAGGATTATGATCTGGAGCCGTAGCAGAAGCTACACACAAATTTCCGTCCTTTTCGTAGAAAAAAAAAATACGCATAAATCGCGTGCCGCCGGATTTATCTTAACGATTACACGAATCGCGTGCCCTGGGCTATATTCGTCGAATTATTAGTTATCGCATTTGCTGTTTTCAAAACAATTCGACATTTTCAAATCGAGTCGATTCGATATTTTTAACCCTTAAAAGACGTCTCGAATTGTGGACAAGATTTTTTGTTTTTTTTTGTGGTCGATAAATAATACGAAAACATTTTCGCATTTCGTACGCGTGTTTTGCTTTTTTTAGTACAAAATATATTTTTATTTTTTTAACGTCGGAACGGAATTCGCGTCGGAAACCGGAGTTGTCGTTCATACCGATTGTTGTAGACGTTTTGAAATCCGTATCCGTACATCTCGGTGTAAAATCTAATGTATATTATAGTACATAACACGTTCGGTTTTAACTGTCGATTCTTCGGTTTTTCAAATCGTTATCGTCACGTGAAAATATAATATGGAAATGCGGTAAAATTTATTCTTACGACTCGTCATTTTTTTTTTTTTCTTGTAAACGTTGACACTTAGCGTAGTAAGAAAAATTTGTCCCGGGGGATCGATTTTCAGAGCCTACTAAAATATAATATCGGCCGAATCGCAATCGCGTTAGCTGATACGCGTTTAGAAGACGTAACAACAATTTATCGTTCAAAAACGAACACAATCGCGTCGCTCAAACAATCATGCAGTGTTTATAGCTATATACACTGTCCCATATTACGGAATAGAGTATAGTTTCGATAATCTAAACGATACTCGTATCGCGCACGCGGTTTTTGTACGAAACTACATTATAAGCGCATAATCCGTTTATTGTTTTTTTATTTGGATTTTTTTTCTACACGCGTGGAATATTTCGGAATGTGGAAATAAATGCCCGTAGCGGATGTAGAAAAAAATTTATATATATATATATATATAAACAATAGCCGCGCGACGTAATCGATTAATTCGGTTGAATCGATTTCCACGTTGTGGTCTTTAAAAGGCACAGACGACGAAACGTGTTTAAATACAATAAATGATTTTCTGGCGCGAAAATCGTATAAAATTTAGGTCACAAAAAATATTATTATTATTATTATTATTTTACGTATTTAGTTGAGGACATAAATCATTTATTCTGTTGCACGGGCATCCGATAAATACACCGAAACGTATATATTATATTAGCGGTCGTTATTAATAATAATAATAATAATAATAATAATAATAATATAATTCATATTATTTTAAACATTTCCAGGAGTGCTGTTTCCGTTTTTCATTTTTTCACTTTTTTTTATCGGTAAGAATTGAAAAATAATAATTAATAATTTTATATTGTATACGACGAGATGGCGAAATAGAATCACAAAACGAGAGAATTATGTGCAAAAAATAAAATATAACCATCGGAAATGTGTTATATATATTTTTCAAAACCGATTTTATACGCGATTCGTACAACAAAAAAAAAAAAAAAAAAAAAACGAAACATTTATATTATATACTCGCTGGTTTCTCTCGGTCCCCGTACCCGTTATTCGTATTTATTATTATACGCCTGTTTTTTTTTTTTTTTTAATATATGAGAGTATATTTTTTTTACGGACCGTTGAGTGCGCATGTAGACGAACGCGCATTGTTGTAAATTATTTCAATATTGCGAACAAAATACATTTACCCACGTGTTTTCGATGATGATAAAGTATTTTAAACACGATTTTCGACTATTGAATCGACTTTTTTTTTTAATAAAATCTCCGCGTGTATAGAAAATGTATTTAAAAAAAAATATGAGAGCGAAATTCTTCGTATCATAAAATTGATTAATATAATACATAACGTATGATCCTGTATACGGCTTAGAAATAAATTTCCATTTCACCCCTAAAAAAATGTACAAACGTAGTATCGTTTGTTTGCTGTCCACAGTCAACAGAAAGTTGCGAAATTAGGATTTTTTTTTTTACATTAAATACCGACTTTTGTTTTAGCACTACTTACAATTTTTTTCCTTTCTTTTCGAAACACATTTCAGTTATATATATAATATATATATATATATTTTTTTTTTTTTTTACAACACTATAAAACGTATATAAAAAAAAAATGCACGAGATCCAAAGGGACCGGAGATTGGTGCTATACGACAGCGGTCTGCGAACAATTATCCGATATTAACGACGGTTTCCTTTGTCGTTTATATGTTTTTATATTCGCAAATAGCGTTTTTATTTGTACATTTAAAAGAACTCGAAAAAACGAGAAAGAGAGAGAGAGAGAGAACAATACAAAAAAAAAATAATTACTTTTTTTCAACATAATTATTATTGTCTGCCAGCGTGGATAATTTAGCTAATTTATTATTATTATTATTATTATTATTCGGTTTCTCATTAATTTTAATTCCAAAGTTTTATTGTGTATTAGACTTTTATATATTGGAAACGGATGGACGGTTAAGTCGGAAATCAGTTCGCCCAAATGAAATATTTCGAATTCCGAAATTCAAAATTAAATCGATATAGTTTATTAAAACTTACTCGTATATACACACTACAAATATTTCTATTGCATTAAACATTAGAAACTTTGATAAATACGTGAGATTATAAAATTAATATACAGAGAGTAAATTTATTATCGCGCATTTCATTTTTTACGTTAAACGGTCCGTTAGGTTCGATTTTTTTTTTTTTTTTTTTTTTGCTCAAATTGTGCATAAAATATAAGACAGTATAGATAATATTATATAGACAAGTAAAAAATTAATTTTATTTAAAAAAAGAAAAATTATTATTTCCTCTCTCTTTCGCTTGTATCTGGGCCAAGGAAAGAAATTCGTTTTCTAAGCGGACCTTCAATAATTATTATTATGTCAAATAACATTTATAAAAATCGAGTGCTTGTAGAATTACGATTGTATATAAAGTATTCTACAACGAACTCTATATTATAATGTGTAATATTACCGTTTAAATATCTGAACGCCAAAACGACGTTTACAGATCGAAAATAGATACCATCGGTCGTGGTAAAAAAAAAAAAATATTCTCTTTGTTACATTGGAAACATTATTTTTCTTTTTTTTTTTTCAGAAAACTTCAACACGTTTTTTTTTCTATACGAATGCAAAATATTATTACGACGACGATTAACTGGCGTGCGAACCGTACCGGTTTGCGCAGTTGCGCCGGTGGTTGACACGCACGCCTGCCTGACCGTTATGCGATTTTCGACTCCCATGAAATCCGATACGCCGTGGTCTGTCTCTCGTTTTATTCGTTACATTTCCAACCGAAGGTACCGTAAATCATGTATAAACAGCTCACAGGGTGGTATGTCGTGTCAGTGTGTTTAATTTTTCTTTTTCGACCACAAAAATACGCGATTTATTTCGGTGAAATAACATTTTGCGCGCCTTAGATATCACACGCGTCCGACACACGATCGACATCAAGTAAATGCTTGCGTAATTTCGTCCGAAAAAAAAACCGAATTTAAAACAATAAAAAAAAGAATTAACACTACCGAAACAATTTTTTTTCCTATAAATTCAAATTTTCAACGTAAACGATCTCTTAAAACGATAAAATATAAGCAACACATAGCACACGGTAAACGGATTATATTTTCGTTCTGTTCGAGGGGGATTTTTTTTCTATTATTAAAACGATTTTTACATTTAACCGAATCAAACTACTTCTTTTCATTTTTTTTTTCTGTTTTCAATGACTTTTAACTCGACTCTTATTTCTTTATATTCACTCGATTTGCTCGGCCTTGTGGCTACAGATCTACGGATCCGGTGTAAAGGACCGTTGCAGGGAGTGGCCGCAACAATTTAAAACACTTTAAAATAATAATAATAATAATGTTTATCGAATAACAACGCGTCTTTTATAGATTTTTCCTCTTAGCAAAGCGATCGAATCCGGTATTTAAATTTCAATTTCTTGGCGAACGACACGACTGCATGTGTATAGATCGTCATCTATTTGCGCGTCCTCGAACGAAATCAGCTTTTCACTTGCCACGTATCGTGTACTCGGACTACTAAACAGTAATTAGTTAAAATGTTTGAAAAAAGATAATCGCGCAACCGATATATAATATTATATTAATTATCGCACATTTTGCGCGTTATACGTTGAATAAAAACGACACGATTTGTACAAATTCGCGTCATAAAACAATATGCACAGTTCGTATTCGTATGACTGAAATACACAATTTCATCCGTTATTAGGCAAACGACGTTTGATTCGTCTCCCTTTTTTTTTTTACACACACACACACACCCTGTATACATCGAATACACATTTTATATACACACGCGTGATATAACGACCGAGGAGTAGTGTGTGCGTGTTCGTTAACTGAATCGGACAGTATTTTAAGTGGTTATTAAACACGACAGTAACCAAATGAGAGAATACGTTAATGTGTCCTCGGTCTTCCTGCGAATGTTCCGTCTACGGTCACTCAAACGAAAATGTCTATTCCGGCGCGTTTATTACCACACGTTAAAATTATCGATTTATTATATTAATCGTGTTTTCGTGACCAAAATGTATTATAAATATTATTCTAATTACAATATCGATATTAAATTGT
Source organism: Chaetogeoica ovagalla (assembly GCA_032441825.1). Classification (NCBI taxonomy): domain Eukaryota; kingdom Metazoa; phylum Arthropoda; class Insecta; order Hemiptera; family Aphididae; genus Chaetogeoica; species Chaetogeoica ovagalla. The sequence goes on from CM063736.1 coordinate 10,239,341, forward strand.
ACAAAAAAAAAAAAAAAAAAAGGAGGATAACGAATCAACGGGTGCTGTTGTGCATGATGTCGCTTAAGTGAATTACTCATTTAGAATTTTGTTATTACTGTAAAATCAATAGAAAGTAACGATATAATAGCAATTCGATAAAACGATTTCTAGTGGAACTTCGGTATGTAGTAACGCGTTTATTATTAATATTATCGCAATAATGAATTCGAACAAAATCGCGTTTTTAATAATAAATTTTGCCAGTTTTTTTTTTTTTTTTTTTGATGGAAAGTTTAAAAACTATTGAGAAAATGTTCGGGTTGTTTCGAATTACGCGTAATAAGAAGCGATACGTGAAAAAATTCGAAAAACTTTTCGAATAAAATTACCATTTAGACCATACAATTTACTATCGGAATATGAAGAGATGATCCGAGAATTCGTTTTCTAGTCGAAAATGTGTACACAGAAAAAAAATAATAAATAATCTAAAATGACCTACTTGATTTGTAGTGTTCGAAAAAGAGATCTTGTCCACGAGCGTTGTCCCGAAATTAAAATAACACACGTATTATTAATAAACCGTTTTGAGATTTTTCAAATGATTCCCGCACGACTCCGTAGTAAAATAGTGCGTTCGCTGTTTCGAACTATAATATATTACTTTTATTTTCATTTCGTAGTCTGTAACTTGTCCGCGTTGTCGTATTATTGATATTGAAAATATTCACGTTGTATAAATGAAATAAAATATTATTTTAAAAAAGAATTCGTTTACAAAAACCCTCATTCTTCGTTCCGATGGCGAAAGTATGACGTAAAAACCAAAAATCGTATTTAATTTAATTCTCAATATTATTTCTACACTCCGGATTGTATATATTATTACATACGTATAATCGCATTATGTCGCTCGCAGTCGAGAATCGTCCTCGTCAAAAAAACTTCTCTGCGCGCGTAAAATAATATACACAGAGCGATCGAAAAGCCTTCGTCCCTAAAAAAAAATATAAATTTGTTTTTAAATATACAGGACATTCGCCTAATTTCAAGGGGAGTCATAATCGTATGGAAGTTTTATCGGCGTGACATTATTTTATGAGATCTAAACGGTATTTTAGAACATTTATAGATGTTTATGATAATATGTTACTGTATTTGTTCCCGGTCGAATGCAATGTGTACACATCGAAATATTAACATTACCGGTAAAAGTTTTAAATAAAAGTAAAAAAAAAAAAAATTTAATTCGAATTTGGTCATTTCATTTTAAATTACGTATTTTAAATGTTGTATCGTGTATCATCGCCTTACATAAATAATTTGTAAAAATAAAATTTACGATTTATCATATTTTAATGAAAAATTCGTCTTCGAACGAGATCAGTACAAAAAAAAATAACAAAACGTTTACCCCTCCACCACTAAATATCAAATTTTTACAGTTACGTCGTTATTGTCGTTAGTGACACGAGCACAAAAATCATAAATTTCGAGTGACCATATCAAGTTAAACGCTATCGATCTACTTCGTATCTTTACGGAAATTAAACGTACCTAACCAGCTATCATGTGTCATCGATAAGCGTTTGTCTCATTTGAAAAAAACAAAATCCGAACACGCTGAACAACGTAATTTGGGAGAATTCTTCATCATTACGTACGTGTTGGATACAACCGTAGGTGGACACGCCGCTTTTTAAAACTTTTCCGTCGATTTTTGCAATCTAACCCGCGTTGGTATTTTCACCAAAATAAATATCAATTATTTTAATCCGTTTATTATACGCCATCTGAATTACATTGCGAGTGTTTGTACACAATTTACAACCGTCATTGCAGTATATAATCCCTTGTCTCCGATGCGTATTTCAACGGATTTTTAAGTGGCTCTTACCGGTCGAATGCATATTTCATGATGACCCGCCGCGATTATAGAGGTTTTACTGCTCCGGTTGTGCTTGCGTTTAGCGCGTGCGGCTCGAAATCGATTTGAGTTAAAAAACTAAAACGCGTTGTTGTACAAATATATATTTGTATAATGTGTTGATGTATAAATACCACATTTATATAGGTGAAATTCGTAGAGTAACATTGTGTTTGAAATCGGCAAATACTACTGCAGTGGACTCGCGTTTTATCGCGCCTTATAGAAATTCATTGAATTCCATCGATAACTATAAATATCGATGGTAAATAGAATAATTGTGAATTTTTTTCTTTTTGCGCGCTCATTGCCATGAAAACACGTTTCGTTTCGAATTAAATTCTACGACTTTTCAGATATCGGACAAAAACTTTTACGTGACGTTCGTTATTCGTTAATGCATTCCAACAATCGTCTAAAAAATTATGTCACGTTTTAATATTACATTATTCGAATGGCTTTTGAAATCGTACGAGATAAATTCGTATCGTAGAATTGCGATGATGGCCAATTATCGAAATACTTGTGTACATACGGATCTGGACGACCCGGCGAGTGCGGAAAAAGCGTGACCGAGAAATGTGAAGTGATTTGGTGATGGCGGGCGAAAACTGTTGGAAAATATTAGAGACCGGAATAATAATAAGAAGAGTGTTGCGCAATATAATTCGATAATTCAAAACGGATCTACTGCGTCGTTGTACAAAACAGGTGTTGGGACGTAAAAGATGCTGAGAAATCAACAGAAAGAAAAATGCGCGTTTAAAACATATGAAAAAAAAGTCTACGATTATTATTATTATTATTCGATTGCGGCGGTTTGGACCGAATGTAACGTAAATCGAACACGTGTTTTCGGACAACATATTGTTTGATGCGCACTAGAAACAGAGAGAGAGAGAGAGAAAGGAAAGAATCTAATAAATGTTTGTCTATCGCGTCCAAATATAAAAATTTTCGCGTATCCCGAACAATATTACTCGTATAACGTTCATCATTTTTTTCTTTATTATTATTATTATTATTATTAATTTTTTATTCGAGTGGAACGCCAATAATAACGACACTCGAAATCGTAACGATATTAGCCTTCAGCGGAGCACCACTCGAGATTTTTACTTTCGAATTATTTTTATCCGTACTCGATAGACTCCTGAGTGTAGTCTCGCATCATTTCGACCGAATTTCGTTATTGAAATAAATCGGCTCGTTGTGTTAATAAAACATACGTTCGTTGGAAACGCATTTTTGCTAGTTATCGTTTGCCATACGCGCGCACGTGTGTATGTGTGTGTGTGTGTGTGTGTATTTTGTTAAATCAAAAAAAAATTACTATTTACGAAAGTTGAAAATATTTTTTTCGCGTAAAATTCGTTTTTAAAATTTAAAATTCCAAACGAATTTTCACGCACGACGTAAATTTATCGAAATATTCATTTCGATTTTGATAAAAAAAAACCCCCCGCTTTAAAACCGTTCTAATCGAAACGGAAAAATATTCTACACAATCTCGTATAATCCTAAATTAATATTTTTTTTCTTTTTACTTCAGATTTAAGAACTTTTATAAACTTTGTGTTTTCGGTAAACGCGTACTGTTGTTTGCCGAAATAATTGCTCCGCAGTCAGTAGAGTCTCCTACGTATAAGAACGATAGCGGTGTTCGTTTTATCTACAAAACGCAGAGAAACGCTCGGTAAAATAATATTATGCGAACGGATTTTCGAGTAAAAAATAGAAAAAAAATCGCGTTTAAACAACCGACGTAGTCAGACACGCGCGTGTGTCACGATAAAATTTGTGTAAAAAAAATAAAAAACAAATTCCGCCACAAACGTTATCACATTATATAATAATGCGTGTAACCAGTTCCGTATAGCTCGACGCGCATTCCGCACACGTGTCTGTAGATTTAATTATATTAATTATATTGATGCTCTTGTACAGAGTGATCCGCAAATTAAGATTTAAAAACAAATTGTATTTCGGTGTGTAATTTTTTAAAAAAGACTTTTATTCCTTATTAGTTATTACAAATCGTTCCGTGCCATTATAAAAATAAAAATCTAAACGTTATATATTCCTTACGGCGTGTACCTCACAAACCTCGAGTTTGAAGTATCGGGCGATACTTGTATTTCATTTTTAGACCATCCACCCGCCGCGCAAAAACATAAATTCAATCTAAATTCCCTACATAACCGCGGTCATAAGCAGAAGAAAAAAACGCCTTTTTCTGCTGTTGGCATTTAGTACTCTTCAAGAATTTTCGCCGCCATCACGATCTCATCCATTTCTGTATTTCTATTCTTTTGGAGTCTTCTTTCACTGCACTTAACCATCTCTTTCTAGGCCACCCGCGAGATCTCTTTCTCCGGCAGCACAATTCTAACCGTATCTCCCTCATCTCTCTGCGCCTAAGACCGCACAATTCTGAATTTTAATATATCTATATATTGAATAATGCAAACGATTTCTGCCAAACCTATACACATGATCAATCCAACCTAATCGCGCTTTTGATGAAGCAAGGCAGTTGGTTAGCTGTAAGATTCAACGCTACTGCAACGCGTAAACTATTGATTTTCAAATGGCAACCAGCCCATATTTTTTTCTCTCGCAATATATTATAGAATTAAGTGAAAAAATAATATTTCATTTATTATTTTTGACAATCCGTTTTTGAATAATACTATTATTGCATATAGCAGTCGATTTTTTTTTTTTTTTTTGCGTGATTCGATGTAACAAAGCTTGTGTCCCTGTATCTTCTTTATAACAATAATACCAGCGTTCTTTATAACGATTTTCTTCTGACTGCTGCACAAACAATATTATCCCCGCAACACTCTTCTGCGTCGTAGTAGACAATTATATGTACAAAAATAAACAAAAATCTGCATAATACAAATAGATATTATTAATGTAATAATAATTGTTTATTTGAAATAAAGAAATAAGACTAAAAAATTCACCGAGGTATCTTAATTTTTTTTTTTTGTCAAATTTTCGTTTTACTCAAAATTATTATAATATTGAAAATTAGTAAAATATATATATTTTTTTTTTAATCAATCAATTGACAGGGTTTTCTGTAACGCAATCGATGTTGGAATTCACTTGATCCGTTTATTGATACCGCGTGAACAATACAATCACAAAGCGTTTTCAATAGGATACATTTTCAACACCACAACATCAGTATGTGAAAAACGAATATGTAAACGATTTTTTACCGGTGTGTTTCGCAATTCTCGGGTAGTCGCTCATAAATACGCTGGTCGACTCTAATGCAAAAATCGAAAAATGCTTAAAATAAAATATTAACCAAACACAATTTGCTACTAGGAAGTAACGCGTATATAAACATCAACAGAGCACTCGTTCACATACACACACGCGGAAAATGTCTACGCGGACAAAACAAGAAGGAAATGAAATAACGTATTCATTATCCGCTGCGCGGAAAAACATCGAATCGAGGATATATTTTTGAATTTAGAAACAATTCAGTGTTTTATTTTTATTCTTAACACAAAGATTATAGAAAACCATGTACATTATCAATGGTATTTGGAACGCAACGTCGCGAAAACGGTCTTTGGAAATTTATGACGTTAATTTTGGAATTAAACACAGCCTTAAAATAAATCCTCGTTCGACGAAAAAAGAAAAAACTATAGAGCGAGCCGCAGATGCTGTGGATATCACGGATCGAGTGTCGTCCGAATGATATTATTATTATTATTATTTCATTAAATCCGTATGCATACGTATTCGAAAAACGATTCTAAGAGAATATTCGCGTTTATTTTTTTTTTTCTGTAGTTTTTCGAAATTCAAACTTTACATATTTAAAAAAGCAAAAACAAATTGTGACAAAAGATTACACATTGTAAAACCAAAGACATTTTTCACATTTCATTAGTTTGAAAATCATTCGTCATTATTGTATTATCGAGATATTGAATATAAAACGTGGCTCGTAATAAAAAACGCTTTTTTTTTATTGTTTTAATCGCTCAGTATAAGTGAGCGCACGTGGTTGTGCCGCCGCCGCGTGCCAGGCGCAGTATTAAATTACGCTGAGCAGAAGAATGCGCGTAAATATATCTGATTTCTTGTGTATTTTACACCCACGCGTCTGTCTTATCACCACTTCGCTATTTCGCATCCGCCATTCGTACGAATATATTGGACCACCTGTTGTACACACACGCAATGGTAAATCGTTGTGAGTGAGTCGTTTCGAGTAGGATATACTCCCCTTAAAAACAGAACAGACGAACTCATATATATATATATATATATATACGGATTGTTAAGCACTACCGAGCAAAGTGCGCGAAGGCTCAGTATTTGCTCTGTAAAGGCGTTGTCCACGGATTGAGCATCCCACGGATTTTTTTTTTTTTTTTTTAATTCCGAACGTAGCGTATCCTGTTTTTACAATGACAAGCGCGTTTTATTCGTGTACAAAAGGCCTATAGTTGATCTTTACATTTCGCAGCATGACTTTCCTATTTTCTCAAGAGTTTTCTTAACGGAACGCTATGCGCAAGTCGGTGAACTAGAGAAGAGACCGACGGAACGTGAAATAAAATATAAATATGTCTGTGATATTTCTAAGCGCGATTCTCTAATTCTTATGATACACATCAATTTGAACATAATCCGCGCTCATAAGTATATCCATTAGTATATCCACAAATAATATTTTTATCGCTACGAGTATTCAAGAAGCTCCTTTTTTTTTAAACATTTAATAAAATCTGTTTAAAATAAATTTCCGCGGAATAATAAATGTACTCGAACGCGTATAGAGACTTTTTATCGACTTTGAATTTTTGATTTTTGCACGTTTCTCGCGCATTTTTTCTTTTTTTTTTTTATTGAAAACTACCAAAAAATTGTATTTTTGTGTTCCCGGCACTCCAACAAACCGAACTCCATCGCGACCGCTATTTACACGATAGAGAAAAAAACCTCTTGTTGTGCTTTATTTGTTATCGATTAAAACGGCACTATTGTATTATAATTAATTCGACCGTTTTTTTTTCTATTATTATTATTATTATTTAAAAATAAACGTTATCGTGTTTTAAACACGAGAATTGTATACTTTAAAAAAAAAACTCTACCCGTACTTTGAATTCAAATGAAAACACTCAAATCGCGAATGATTTTTTTTTTTTTTTGATATTTTCTTTTGATGATTTTACACCGCGTTAAACGCATTAGCTTTTTACTCTTAAAACGTAAACTGGAAACAAAATGTCAAAAAGGTGTTTTACGTTATCAGAAAAAAAAATCCTAAAGAAAAACATTGCGTACAATATTATGGAAAAAAATCGTCTCCGTTGTGTTTATAAACAAATCGCAACGTGAACAAGCGTTCCGTTTCCGAATGCGCATTTCCTCATAAAAGTCTCGACGATTTTTTTTTCGTCTTTTTTTTTTAAGAAAATTCAATCAAACGCGATGACGTTGAAACGTGCCAAACGATATTTCGAAAATCGTCCAGCCGGAAAAGTTAAAACGTCGTCACGAATCACAAGTCACACGAATAATAACAATAAATCTACTTGACCTCGGCGGCATATAAATTGTCATCGTCGTGATTGCCTCAGAGCCGCGACTCGTGCACCGTCAGTGCGCATCATAGTCGTCGTATGGCTGAACAATATAACATATATTTCGTATATTTTATTATATTATATTTGTATACGAGCAATAATAATAATAATAACAATAATAATAATCTTTCTCAGAGACGAAGTGACGTATTTATGGCCCCTATTATTTGCCATATTGTTACATATTAAATAATAATTTATATTCGATGAACGCGAAATCAATGTTAACAATACCGATTACAACTTGTAATTATTAAAAAAACAGAAGTGGATTACGAGTACATAATAAATAAAATATTGTTAAATTCAATTTCGATCATTTGAAAAGCCTTTGTAGAAATTTTTGTCGGTTTAAATTTTATCGGTGCCCCTTCGATTACAAGTCTTTAACTACGTCCCTGCACAGACGTATATAAAGCATTTAATTGATGAAAGGGAAACATTTTTTTTTTTACATATTTTAACAAAATAATATTGAAAAATACGTGTGTTAATTTAAATCCCGTTTTCCATTTTTAACGGTTTATATATATATATATATAATTGTACTTCATTATATTGAACGAATTTACAAACTGAAAACAAAGTAGTCGTCACTTAAGAGGTGACATCGCTCAATACGCATCAGATTTCGTGACTTTTGTGAAGAGCGAAAAAAAAAAGACTGCAATTTCCTCTTGCCATCGATTTGAATCAATCGCTGGTATTAATTAACGGCGGTCATTAACTTTGCTCAATAAACGGATGAAATAACAAGAAATATAGATGAAATTATATAGAAAGAGGACTGTGTCATCACTATACGCGGGCTTCCTCAACAGACTACCGCAAACAGTAATAATAATTATCTCGTATAAAAAAAAAAACCTGATCTACGACGTATCAATTCTCTTAAACTATTGAATAAATCTCGAGTCCAATTGAAATGAAAATCGAAAATTGTACAATATACTTACGCGAAGGAAAAAAATGCGAAACCAAATCGCTAGTGATTGTTTTCTACCTTATACGAATCATTGTAGCTGATTATAACACGATCTGCAGAAGAAAACGAACACGTCATATACTCAACGTCAGCTATTTATTATTAGTTATTACTAATATTGCCTATAAATTATTTACGCTTATGACCTGTTTTCCGTTAGCTCATGGGCTAATAGTAATAACAATTTTCATAGTTATTCGTTTATTTTCGCTCCGTATCCACGCATAATATCAAAGTCAATCTATTTGCAAAAGCTGGTAAATAATAATAAAAATTCGCGGAACATATTAAATTGCAGAAGAACGTCGATTGTTTTTATTTGTCGAAGTAGAAAAAAAAATTTTTTTTTTTTATTTTGAACACATAATTGTAATATATACATATTAATATCGTAACATACTCCAGACGTAACGCGATATCGTACAGAATATTATATGGCAAGCAGAGTTTCTCAAACGATTTTTTTTTTTTTTTACCAATGCCGTCCATATAATCACGTCCCGCGTTTCGACAAGAAAATATAGAGAATCGAAATGCGTTTCAAACGTTCAGAATGGTTCCTCGCCGAGCTCTCTGCCGTTTCATAAAATTGGAAAAAAGTTTCGAAACGTGTAGTCAGTTGTTTTTAAAATTCCACGGCGTACTATTCGTGATTCTCCTCGTGTAAATAATACAAAAATTAATTTCGAAAACGTATCGCCAATTTCGTCCTCTGTCCCGCGACAACAATCGTTTTTCTCGATCTGCAAATTCGCGATCTCTTCCTCCAAACGCGGCAGACCAACGACATTATTTTTTATTGGCCAAAACGGTTAAAAAAAAACAAAAAGCAAAACAGTGCATCAATTATTATTATTATTATAACTATTATTTTTCGTCGTATTTATTTCGTGCGCGCAATACTTTCGAACGAGGGCCCCGCGCCGCCGTCTCATTCGTATATTATTATTTTCTTTCTCCTCAGATCGTTTACACGGGCGCGCGCGTAATTCTTTTCGTTTCATCCGCACGTCCTCTCGACCACATACCACATACGTCCGAATTTCACCGTTGCCACGATAATAATATGTGTTATTACCGTAGAGAAAAAAATAAATTTAGATTATTTTTGAAATAAATAATAAATATTACGAGCGTATAATATAATAGCCGTGCTCGCGTATAATCTCCGGCGCACACGACAAAAATATTTTATGATAATTCGTAAATATACGAACGGTTACGTTTATTCCATTAGGGGGAAATCTAATCGAAATTTCACGTATTCCCCAGCAGCGTGGAGAGACCACTCGAACGATATAATTGTGCGCAGCAGCAACTCCACGTTTCAATACAGTAAATAATTGTTGTTGTACGGAAAAGCGAAAAGAATAGTTTTAAAAATTTTCTTTTTCCATTTCAAACGCGCCGAGATTTCAAAAACGCGCGAAAGTACCTACATCGAATATATGCACATTAATATACACACAAAACGTATATGAATCTATTCGTGAGATTTATTAAAAACCGTCCACACTGGAAGCGAGTGAAAACAACGCGTTTCGTTTCCACCGAAAATCGCGTTTTCGCCAAATTCTCTTCTGCTGCAGACTACCAATATTTTTCGTGGCGTCCCCCTCGCGTTACCGATTTCACGCGTCGCTTTTGGTTTCGTTTTCGTGCGCGCCCATTCAGTGCGTTTTTCACCGCTGAATACGTTATTTACGAGCTGACCTATTTAACGACAGAGAATATCTGTTGATTGTGTGCGAGTGATACATCAAAATATTTAATATTGTACACAATGTCCTGCACTGACATTAATATATTATATTAAAAACGGGAGTCTCGTATCGTTTTTTGTTTCATAATTACAATTAGTTTTTGACTTTTAAAGTTAACAAAAAGTATACGTAGTAATAAGTAACGGTCGACTCGACGCGAGTCAACAAAAAAAAAAAAATCATTTAATTTGTCCAGCCTCCTACTATTGTTTGCGTGTGCGTGTGTGATAAATATCCGTTTCTTGTGCCCGGTAAAAGGCCCTTTGGTGAACGAACAAGTTTCTCCAAAGTCTACACGATAAAAACGCGAATCGCGTAGAAAATTTAATGAAAAAAAAAAAAAAAAAACGTTTCTAGAAAATCTCATCGAAACTAAAAACAAAACGAAAAATACATTTCTTGCAACTATATTATCTTCTTTCTTTCTTTTCTCAAATCATTTTCGCACAAACAATTTCGCGTTTTCATAAAAACGAAATTATATAAACTTTTGTATTGCCGTTATTACGTGCAGTATACGTATATATAAAAAAAAAAAAACATAATATAACAACAAAAAGGGTGTCGGGCCGAATATAATTTTTTTTTTTACTACACCTCAATGGGTTTTCTGTATGAAAAAAAAAAAATTCAAATGTATAATAACTAAAGCAGATATTCGGCCAGATAAATAGTTAGTTTATACCGACAAAACATGTGTTTCAGGACTTAAATTAGTGCGGGGTACATAAAATTTTGTTTTGAATGTTTTTCCGTAACTTGGTGTCGAGGAAAAAAATATTATTCGTCTCGAAGAACCTTAAATAAGACGATATAAAATAATATATTAGAAAATGATCGTTCGAGAATTCTGAATTCATGAGCTCGTACTTCTAGTTAAAATATTGTACTGTACATTTAGGAATTTATTATTACTTTTCAAACAGCACGTTTTCATTGCGAATTCGTACAGCAAATACATCTAATCGGTTGTCACGGCATATTAATTATTGTAATATCCTAATGACGCGGACAATAGAGAAATTCGATTTTTGGACGACTTCGGCAGATTTCCGCCTGATCGTAGGCGTTGCGCGTAATATGAACGTGTAGGACGAGACACGACAAGTGTCCGTCCGGCGACGGTTTTAAATAAGTAAAAATAATAATATTATTAATAATAATAATAATAAGTAACGAGAAAAAAACGCCGGTAAAAAAAAAAAATATTATTATTATTATTAATAATAAATGTAATATCTACGTAATTTTTAACAATCGTACATATTCAAGTAACGTCCGTGTCGTTTTAACTAATTGGACGGAACAATATCTGCGCGGTTAGGTTGTGCACGTAACGGAGCAGTGAAGAGGAAATAAAAAAAAAAACAATTTTGCGCCGGAAAAAAAAAAACGCGATAAAAATATATTTACGAGAATACGTTATTCATACACGCAGCGAAACAAAACGTTTTGGAATTGTTATTTGTCAAATAGTGACAAATCGTTTTCACGCGGTTTTGACCACGCGCAACAATATTAATAATAATAATTACGAACTCTCTGTGTTCGCGTATGTAAAATTATACGTTTTAACCGAAATCTGTTTTACGATAAAAAAAAAAATCGATTATAAGCCGTACGTAAAACGTCTGCGTTTAACAACACAACGATTCACTCGCCGCGTTATTCGTACGCAATATATATATATATACGAATAAGTAACAGATTTTAGAAAAGAATTTGTTTCCGTTTTTCGACACAGTCGACGTAACCCCCACGTCGCGTGTAAAACGTTCAGGCCTCAAGACCAAAAAGGCCCGCGGGTCGTCTAAACCCGAATAAAGATTTTTGAGTGCATATAATATTGTGTAATATGTCATTACGAATTTCATTGCGTTGAAAGCCGAACGCTGCAGGAGCCCCGGTGTAACGATGTTTCGGGCGAGCCATTTCGTCAACTCAATACCTCGAAACCGACAGTTGTTATATATAATATATGCAATGCGAAACGAGTGGAAAGTGTCCGAATTCCGCCGTCCCCGTTTGAATATAATATAAAATTACGCGCGCGCAATCCCGAGTTTTTGACACGTCGCGCGCGCGTTGCGTCGTTTCGCGACGTACCTACGACAAAAAACAATAACGTCAATCGCGGTTTCTCCAACGTCGCTGCTCAGCTGACCCCCCACTCGTGATTCCGGACGATTATCGAGGAAATCGAAAAATGTCGACGACCTCTCCTCCAAAGTGTGGTGCGCCGGATGCCGGAAACCGCGGGTCGTACGACCGCGACGGACATCGTCGGATTCTGGTGGAATTTTTTTCGACGTACGGACGTCATTTTGGAACCGAATAGTCGTCATAAAACCAAACCCGACCTCGCTCTGTTCGGAAGCGAGGGAGAAACAAAAAAAAAAATTCAAACCGCCCTGCAGTATGGCAATATTTCTATACGGTTTTTTTTATTATTATTATTATTCGAAACGTAAATATTTGTTTGTTTGGTGAAAAAATGGAAAAAACCTCCTCGTCTTCTGCCGTGACAAACGGACAAAACTCGTCACAACAATGCGCACACGTCGACGCGACGAGGGGGGGGAGATACACCCGCGGAAAACGTGCGTACGCACAAAAGACGCGCGCGCCGCAGCGTCTTGTACCGCGCGTGCGTGTATAGCAGAAGAAGAAGAAGAAAGAGAGAACGAATCCTTACGCGTTTCGAAATGGGTTTCTGTTGTGCGCGAGGAGAAACCGCGCGGCGCTCTCGTATCCCGCGTCGATTTCGGCTGCGGTGTAACGGAGCGAGCAACGGACCAGGTGGCCAGCAGTTACACCGGCAACAGGTATGTACGCGTACGCGTGCGTGCGCGCGCTCATATTGAAATCGTACAAAAGAAACCGGACCCCGGTGTGCCCGGGCGATGACGACGACGGAGTAGTGGGAGGTGGAGGCGAAGAAGAGGAACACCAAGGATAATATGTTACGGAGTGATGGTGAGAGGAGGGAGAGAGACGCGCCGCCGAGATTTCTTTTTTCTTTTTTTTTTTTTTTGGATAATCGCTGCGCGGCGGCCCAGGCACCAGGTGTACGCTGCAGGTAAAGTGACGCGGACGTAGGGGGGGGGGGTGGGTGGTAAGAAGAGGAACACGATAGAAACGCCCGGCTCGCCGGCCTACCGCGCCATCGTCGCGCGTAATTATATATGTATATAACTTTAGGTTTTTCTTTATTCCTCAATTCTTATGGTTTTGTTTTTTTTGTTTTTTTTTTTGTTCTTGTCTTTGCGGCTTCGATAAGACCGCGGCAATGCCGTTTTCCCGTGTACCACCCGTCCGTAACCGTTCGCGTTTCAAACCCGATTCCTCCGCCGCCGCGTACGATTACATTTCTCGTTTCGTCTTCTTCTTCTTCTTCTTCTTCGTTTTATCCCGTCGCTCTTTGTTACGTAATTCTTTCTTTTCTTCTCGTCGTCATTCATCGGATTCTCCTCGCGTTCTCTTCTCGCCCGTCCGTCCGAAACGCGTTTTGCGTCTCTGCGCGCGCGCGACTAGCGTAAAAATCCATTTCTGATTTTACATCTAATTTTCGTAATCGTTTCGTTTGTTTTTTTTTTTTTTCACGCCGATTTTCCCACCCCCTCAGATTCAATATACGGTATTCGAATAACGCGTTAATTTTATAAACGCGAAAAATCAATATTTTCTCGCGATTTTTATTAAAAACTACGATTACTGGCATCGCGTCCGTATTATTCATAATTTTCTGTAGCGCACAATTCAACGGTTTTATTTTTTTTTTTTGTATGTTCCTGACAATACACACCTTTTCACTGCGTTTGTATCGTGTGTGTGTGTGTATCGCGTCCGTTTTTTTCACTTTTTTAAACGTCCGCTAAATAGTTAGAAAAAAAAAAAGGGTTTTTTCGCGAACCGACAAAATGGAAAGACGAGTAGAGTAGTTCACGTTTTTAACGCGTACGCCGTTAAAAAGTAGAGTGAATTCGTGGACGTACGATTTTTAACGTCGGTCGTGTAAAATCCAAAAACCCATCAAACGCCGCCCGTGTTGTGTCACGGTTTTGCGAATACGACTGTGATTGGCGTCTCGGAATTTATTATTATTATTATTATCGTTTATACAGTGAAAACTTACACACACACACACACAGAAATATTAAGACTGGCGCGCGCAATTCGAATGGAAAATACAAACAATCGCGGCGGAATAAGTGAAATGACCGAAATCAACGTGTTCGGAAATTTCGAATCCGTATAGATCATAGGTTCTCAAACATATTTCATACACCGCCCACTTTGACAATCAAAATTTTTTTAGTGCCCCCCCCCCCAAAAGAAAATTTTTAAACTCACCAATTGTTTATCTTTAAACAGTTATCACAATTATTATATTTAAACATGCCGTATTCTATTTTAGAGTTCAAACTTACATTTTAAACGAGCATTTTTAATAAGAGCAATTAAAACGCATACTTAATCGAATTTCAATGTATTTTTATTAAAATTTAATCAAATCTTTGAATTTAAATGTATTGAGCTCACTTAATGTGATGGATATTAACCTGATGTAGTTTAACGAATTTTTTTGTATCAGTCTCGAATTCACTTAAATACAGTCGCCACGTTCGGTAACAAGCAGCCGATTTCTTTTTTTAGTTATTAGTGTTGTACGTTCGGACAAATACGATGATGGAAACGCTATTAGATATCTTTGAACAATCGACCATAATCCCGGGTATAGTTGCGGGATTGCATAATTTTTCGCTTTTTTTAATCAGCTATCACCCCCCAAACTTCTTTGGGCCTTTTACCGCCCCTCTAAAGGCCACTAACGCCCACAAGGGGACGTTATCGCCCACTTTGAGAAAGAATGGTATAGATTATTGCGTACGAATTTACGCCACGCATTACTGCGTGTCGTCGTAGGTTTCTTCGATTCGCGTAGGAGAGAGAAAAAAAAAAAAGACAAAACAATAATTATTAATATTATTTATGATACATGCAACACTGTATATATATCTAATATATAATATTTGATTAATGATTTTTTTTTTTTTCGTATTTGACGCGTTACGCATGATTTATGTCGGTAAACACATGTTCGTTTTGAAGGGGGTTCGTAAAACGCCGCTGTCGTTTTTTTTCATCCCTCGCCTTATATAAAAATTTAATACTTATTACTACGTGAATATCCTCCCGAAACTGTCGGTTTTTAAATGTGTTGAACCGTTTTTCTTCTAAATTTTTTTTTTTTTTACGAATTACGATTGGATAGACACGCGGATATTTTTTGATTATTAAAGAAATAATACTAAACAGTAACAATAGTATTGAATTTCGAAAATTCCCAAAAACGTACGGCGAGTGGAAAAACGTATTTTTAACTGTCGAATTCGACGTTTTTATTTCCACCGCCGTTGTCGGCGAACGGCTCTAAAATAAACGATAAAAATTATCGAATAGTACTACGGCCGTGGACAACGGGCGAAATCTTCTTATTTTATTTTTCCCGCGATTTTTTTATCGTTTAGCGATAATTGAGATTTTCCAATGTTACGAAGTCCGCGTTAGTCATTTTTTGTTTCGCAACGAACGTTACGAGGATATATTATTGTGTACGCGGCGGAATATCGTCGTGAAGATGAAACGAGTTACAGTAAACGAAACAAAACAAAAAAAACCGACGTATTTCGACGACAAACTACTACGTTAACGTCTTTTTATTATTATTATTATTATTACTATTTTATTTACTTTTTTTTATCCGTATAAAAATATAACGAGCTATCGTAATTACCGTCTTGACGAGCCCGTCTCTCTCTCTCTCTCTCTCTCTCTCTCCGTGGCCCGGCGCACATCCTTCGAAAACTTTCACACACACACACACAAAAACGTAAGCGACCACGTGTCAAGGAGAACGACCACGTCAAAAAAGCAAAAGAAGAAGAAGAAGAAGAAGAAAACAAACCGTATACCGTCGACATCGAACCGAGAGGCAAAAAAAAAAACGGTAAAAGATTATAGTCGAACGCGTTGGAAAAACAACGGTAAAAAAAAATAGCCGATAATATAAATACATAAAAAAGATTTTTATATAATCAAAAGTAACCGATTAATAACGCGAAATTTTTATTCGAATTTTTAGTTTTCAATACCGTCCCGCCAATATAAATAAGATTGTCGGACGAAAAAATAGATTTTTTTTTGATAATTCCACGACGTTTGTATACGAATATCCATCGGTCCGTATAAAAATATCATTTTTTTTTAACGCATCTAATGGCCGGCTGAAAAAAAACGCGCATGACTATTTATACAAAGGTTACTCTGATCGTACGCGCAAGGATGAACAGTTTTACACTCTCCACCACATATAATATGTGTTGTTAGTTAATTGTTACGCTTTGCACGTACTCACCTGAAGGTTTTTCGTTTTTTTACCGTTCACAATCATATCGAATAGAAAAAAAAACCGTTCGAAACACCTAGAAAAAAAGAAACACCGGAGTTTGAAGCGTTTTCTTCGATTGTATAAAGTGTACGGTGGTGTTGTACTCGAAACACTTTTCGGACGCGTTTTGGGTAAAACAATAATAATAATAAAAACAAATATATTATTTAAAAAAATATATATATATTATTATTATGTAATAAATATTGCTTAAATGTCTATATATATATATGTGTGTGTGTACTGTGTATAGTCAACGACGAATTAAAGAAATCTCGTCGGAATTCATTATAAACAGAGAGAAACAAAAAAAAAGTGTACAATTTTTTTTTTTACATAATATCCGGGGATATGTTTTTTTTTTACACAATGAGAGAAATTAAAAATAACCTAAAAATACGAATATATTATTTATTATTAGTTTTAACGCTCAACGCGTTAACTTATAACACAATATTCTAATAATAATGTCGAAAATAAAATAAAATATATTACATGTATCCATTATAAGGAGTCTGGGACGGAATTACAAAAAAAAAAAAAAAAACTAATAATAATAATAATAATAATAAAACTAAGCACTGGCTTAACGAAAATAAAATATTTGATTTGGTACACATCAGCTCTCTAAACGCCATCCGTCGCGGCGACACGCGTCGTCGTATAGTAAAATCGCGCCGCGTTATGTTTTAAAGAGAAAAAAAATTCATTTCTTTCTATTTCTTATCTTCTTTTCTTACAAACCGTACGATAATAATATTTACAAAATAAAATTATTTAAAAAAAAAAAAGATTTTTTTTTTATATTTTTTTTTCGTTTTTCGATTGTCGCGGAACGCCGCGAGAATAACAAAAAAAAAAAAAAAAAAAAAAAAACAACAAAAATCGACGAACCGCGGAATCATCACAGCCAAATTTCGGAGAAAAGAAATAAATTAATACAACGCGCTCGTGTAACCGAAACACAATATTATTAAACGACGCGGATCCGTCACAAAACGAGTAGAATTTTTTTTTATATTTATATATATATATACATTTTATTATAAATATTCATTATTATTATTATTAATATTATGTATTTATATAATAATATACGAGGAACATTGGGCACGACGTCTGCCGAGTACCGCCTCTGCCGTGACGAATCCAATCTCACGGCCGCGGACGGATATATTTTTTTTTTCTATTTCCCCTCTCCATTCGAATTTCTAGATAAATTCGTGGAATCATTGCGTAGCAGAAAAACGACAACAACAAATTAACAGAAAGAAAAAAAAAAACACGGCTCATCGGAGGTTTTTTTTTTTTTTGTTTTGTAAGCACGCGCCATAGAAATTTCCGTCCGGAAATCAATACGTCGTCGTCCACGGCCCCGCTCTACCGCCGCCGGTTTTTTTTTTTTTTTTTTCAATCGCTTCCCGTACGCCGCAAAACGAGTATTTCACGATTTATCGTTTGTTCCCCACTACGAGAAATGTAAAACCGTTTCGGGAAAGAAGAACTAGAAGAAAAGAAAAACGTCTTAGCATCCTTGCAGGGATGGCGGCGGCGGCGGCGATTAACACGCGCGTATAAACAGGGGGTGGGGGAACGAAACAAAGTAACGCGGAAGGACAAAAACAAACAAATAATTTAAACTTAAAATATTAAAGTCTCGGATGGTACACGGCCCGTTCAGACGTCCGTGCCGGGCGTCGTGGGCGAAGTCCTGTTGGCGAACCGTTGCAGGGACGGCGTGGCCGGCAACACCGGCACGCCTCTCTGCCACACCCGAAGCGTCTTCACCGACGGTTGCGGCGGCCCTTCGTGTTCGTGCTGCCGATGATGGCCGTGGTCGTAGTACTGCGGTTGGTGTTGCTGCTGCTGCTGCTGCACCGATGGCGCGGCCGCGGCGGAATACTGCAAATGGTGATGCGACACGTTCGCCAACGACTGATGGTGGTGTTGTTGGCCCGGCGTTATGATCGGCAGCCCGTAGTCGGCCGGATAATCGCTGTTCACGCTGCCGCCGCCGTGTTGCTGGGTGGCGTAAGGTCCGCCGTAGTGCAACTGTTGTTGGCTGTTGTACGAGAACACTTCGTCGGATCCGGTGCCCACGCTGTACGCGTCTCCGGCGCTTCCGGTGCCGATGATCGGAGTCCGATCGTCGTACGGTCTCACGTTACCGGCCGTCACGATCCTACCGCCGCCGCCGCCACCGCCGCTGTAATACGACGGCGGAGGTTTAGCGGTCGAGGACATGGGCGAATCGCACATTTCCAACCGGGACGCGTCGTGATCGTGTATCAAATCCAGCCCGGCCACCACGTGGTACGACGACGGCAATCCCGTGACACCGCCTGTTCCGACCCGCAGACCGGGTTCCAAGTCCGGGTCGTAGTTGCGTTCGATCACGGACGATATGTCCAACGCCGGATTGGTCTTGCCGCCGTTCATTGCGTAACCGCCTCCGGGAGACGACGCGAATCCGTTTGTGTGCGCGGAAGACGCGCCGCCACCGCCGCCGTTCGTTTTGCCGACGCGTGCCGCGGCGTCCGCGGGTTTCGCGTCCGACGGATACCCGGACCGGCGGATACGCATCACAGTGACCGCGATCAACACCAGTATGAACACGATCAGCGCGGCCATTGCGGCGGCCACGCCGTTCACGTGCGCCGACCCGAACGTCGACATGATGACGGACGGCCGTTCGGTCACGTACACGGTGAAATTGGCCTCGGAATTGCCGGCCCGGTTCTCGGCCAGACACGAGTACTGGCCCGCGTCGTCGCGCCGCGCCTCCGTTATGGTCATCTCGCTACGCCGGCCGCCGTCCTCGTCGTCCACGCCGTCCACGACGAAAACGCGCGGGTTCGCCGACGACGACGACGACGACGAAGAGACCGCGGCGACGGCTGTGCCGGGCCCCTGCAAACGCCGGCCGTTCAGGTACCAGGCGATGTGCGCGGTGGAACCGGGCTCGACCCGACACCGGACCGTCACGTTTTGGCCCTCGGTGACCTCCACGTACCGGGACTCGGCGCGCACTTCCGGGCGGCACGCGAAATCCTCCGCGTCCAGTTCCATCAGCGGTTTGCCGGACAGCCGTTCGGGTCCGCCGGTGCACAGGGCCGGCTGGTTTTTCGGCTCGTGGTTCCGCGACAACCACAGCCGCATGGGCCGCAGACGGCAATCGCACACCCACGGGTTGTTATGCAACTCGACGGACCGGCGCTTGTCCAGCGACTCGAGCACCGCGGCCGACAACTCGGTCAGCCGGTTGTCGTTGAGCCGCACGGACTCGAGACGGTTGACGCCGTCGAACGCGCCGTCGGCCACGGACTGCAGCACGCAGTGGCTGGCGTCCACTCGGATTAGAGCCGGGCACGCGGCGAACGCGGCCGCGTCGATTTTCTGTATCGGGTTCCGGGCCAACGACAAGTCGCGCAAGTACGGTATGTCGCGGAACACGTAGGACGGCACGGCGGTCAACAGGTTGTTGGACAGGTCGAGTTCGACCAGATTGGTGAGGCCGCGGAACGCCGTCTCGTCGATCTGTCCGATCCGGCAGTTGCGCAGGTACGCTTTTTGCAGGTTGGCCAGCCCGGCCCGCACGAAAGTCTCGTTCGGCAATATCTGCAGATTGTTGCCGGACAGGTCCAGCACCTGCGTCTCCGGATCTACGCCCGTGGGCACGGTGATGAGCGCCCGGTCCGCGCACTCCACCGTCCGCTTGCCGCCCTTCCACTTGCACGAGCACACGGACGGACAGCCGTCAAGCGACCGGGCCGTCTGCGGCCAGCACGTGATCACCAAGAGCACCGTCGCGGCCAGCACCGTCATCGCCGATGACGACGCGTCGCCGCGTAAGCGTCGCATTTTCGCGTTCTCGAAAACGAAATTATTGTAAATTACCCGGCGGCACTGGCGTATTCGCGGGTGAAGGGAAAACGTTTTACGCGAAAAATGTGTCAGAATTAAAACGCACTGGACGACGCGTCGTAATTAACGAGAAAACATCGATTGCGATACACACACTAGCAACAGTGTATGACGAGAAATATCCGTAAAAAAAAAAAAACAACGGGGAAACACTACAATAGAACGCCGCGGGTAAAAGGAACACGGAACGAAAACTACGCGAACCGGTACTAAACTGCCGACTGGCGGCGGACGGGGACGCGTCGGTCGCGCGGCGGCTATACAACGGTCTCTCTCTCTCTCTCTGTCTCTCTCTCGCGCCGCGCGCGCGCGCGCACCGCGCGTTCTCTCCCACCGACGGAACGGCAACAGCAGGACCCCCACGACTCACGATGATATTCACGCACCGGTTGCCCTACCTGACGACCGCATTCCCGTCCGTCCGTGACGTCGTCGTCGTCGTCGTCGTATATTTTTATAATGTCCGTGCGTGTGCGTGTGTGCGCGACGACTCGGAAGACTACACACCGGTCGTGGTGGTGGGAATTCACAACAAACGACTGACAACAACAATGGAGACGATGATGGCGTACGCCGCCTACTCTTCGGCGTCGGCTAGCGACCGGTGTGCGGCGGCGATCACGAGAAAAAGAAATGATAGCAAAAAAAGAAAGAAAGAAGCGTAACCGTGTCGTGTATTCCTTCATTCACTGTGTGTGTGTGTGTGTGTGTTTAAAATCGTATTCGTTTCCCTCGTCGGGTATTCGCCGGGTGACGACGCGGTCGATTTTGATTTTACGGAACAGTCCGTTCGGTGGTGCGAGTAAATCGCGTTTTGCACGCGCCGCGCACCGCAGACGACGGATTTTCCGTTATACGCGTTATTTCTCGCGGCGTCGCTACGTTATTATCATATCGATAATAATAATTGTCACAAGGGACTGTTAGGAAAACAATTTTTTTTCTACAATATAATTACGTAATATTGATCAATTTTATATGTTTTCCAGGATGTCCAAAGATCACCACCGTCGCGAACTGAACGGTTTTTGTATTTTTTTTTTTTTTTTTTCGAATAAGAAGGCATTTATAACTACGCATATAATATTATAACGAAGATGAAAACAAAAAAATAAAATAATTTTCGCCGTATCGAAGTGAAAATCCCTTCCGTTATCTACACGTTCACTCGAATTTAAATTTAAAATACGATTTTTTTTTTTTGTTAAAGAGAAGAAAAATATCGACGTCGCGGGAATTTTTCACTATTGTGATTTTAACGAGTAAAAAATCCCGATGAGAAACAGTAAAAACAAAATATCCTACTAGGTTTTTTTTTTTAATATTTTGAATATATTTATTCGAATATATTCTATTCCGTTAACGATATCCCCGCGTGTGTTTGTGATGGTCCGAAAGTATAACGTCGTCAGTGCGCGTGCAACGTACGTTTTTTTAACGGTTTTTTATTTTTTTTATAACCGTCGCGGCGCGTTCATTGAATACGACGAGACGACGCGATAGACCGGCGGAGACAAACGCGTCTTTCGCCCCCGTCCCCCGTCTCTTTTCAAACACACTGTTTTCGTTTTTTAATACATATGAAAACGTATTTAAAATATATGTTTTTTAATTTCGTTATATTTTCAACTTACGACTTAAATCGCACGCGCGCGTAAAGCAAATAGTCAATTTTAAAACATCGTCATTATCGGTGTTGCGGCGACGCATTCCGTTCTCGTACGTACGCAAAATATATATATATATGTAAGAAAATAAACGAGTATCAGCTTTGAGAGTATTTGTATGTATATACTGAGTGTGTGATATTCTTAAATTTCTAAAGTGTATCAGAGTCGACGAAATCCGTGTAGAACACTACGCGATTTGTTTTTACTATTAAACGTAATTTTTTATTTCTCGATTCTCTCTTTTTTCCCGATAATTTTTTTCCGAGGAGGTGGGGGAGGAAAATTAAAATCGTAGTGAAAAAAAAGAAAATTCCTCCGAGCGAAAATCGTCGTTGAAATCATCAAAAAAAAAAAAAAACTACAGCAATAATAATAATAATAATAATTAACAACGAACGGATCGGGCGAGATCGATGGACGTGTGAACGAGTCATAAACGCGTAATTACGTGGCGTTCGTGTGGTGTTATAAACGCGATGAGTCGATTAAAAAAACTACTAACGACAGTTCGTATTATTAATATTATTATTATGTCATATTACGCACGCAAAGTATGACGCGTTCGACGATTAATTTCCGTCCGGAATTTCGGCGCTGTTTATTTTTATTATTTTTTATTTCTACACAGAATATAATATACCTACGCAATAATAACGAACTGTTAAAATCGTTTACAGACGCGGTGAACGACGACAATAAAACATATCAGCCGTGCACTACCAGGAGGCGTGTAAAACGAAATCGATTTATTACAACGCGCACGCGACAATTTTTATTCTTGTAATTGTTTCGCCATTTCCATTCACGTTTTAGAAAATTTTCGACGAAACACTTTGTGTTCTTCGCAGAAACATGTTGTAAAACAACGTTGACAAATGGTTTTTTTCGGGGAGGGGTTATCTCTTACATATGATAATAACATAAAGCAAAGTCACAGATGAAAATATACGTTTTACATTGTGCGGCGAGTTGAGTTATAGGCACAGATGGCAGATAAGATCTACATTAAATAATGTTATTCTGTGATCAAACGAGATCGTATAAAATAAGTTTGACTTTGTTGCGCGCAAATAGACGAGTTGACATAGACGTATACACTGAACGAATAATAATAATAATTGATGGCGTACGAATAATGATTTTTTTAATTTAATAAAACCCGGACGGTCGACTATTTGATTGTTATATTCGTAAATAATTAAATAAATTGCTATATATTTGTAAAAAAAAATTAATTACATATTATGTAGATTAAAATGCACGTCTAGGGTTGATAACGCGCAATTAATCGTTTAAAAATATTAATCGGAACACAAAAATACCGTGAGAAATATCGAAACAAGTATCGAGTGTGTAAATCTCATTCGGCGGGATGCTTTTGAGCCTTTGGAGCTTATACGAGCTCCTTTTATGGGTGTCTTTCTCGTTCCGTCTCCTCTCCATAAAGTTAAATCAAATACGTCACCACCGCGCTCGTTTCTCGTATAATTTTTTTTTTTCTAATTTTCTTATAACATTTTCAAAAAAAAAAACGTTTTATCTTAACGATTAAAACGTATAGATTTTTCCCCGACCCACACACGCGTACGAACGGTTGAAACGTTCGTTATAATAAAACGACGAGTCGCTCTGCTCGTGTATAACCGAACACAGCCGTTTCCGAGCTCCGTTTGCGGAAGAGGAGGAATCGTTTTTCGTCCCGCGTTGTGCGCGGTGAATTCAATGAAGGAGGAGGAAACGAAAATTTATATCCTAGAGAAATAATTTTTGTTGCGCATTCTTTTCTCAATCCGGTTTTCGATTTTAAATAATTCATTTCTGTTTTCGCGTGTAGTAATTAATAATAATAATAATAATAATAATAATAATAATAATATTTATTTATTTACGTTCCGGATTAGACGTTATTTAAACAGGTGGACTTATTAATCTCTTTTTTCCTTTCTTTATTTCCATATGTCGGCGGCGGTCTGCAGGTGTGCGTGTGTATCGATTTTTAACGGTTTTCCAAATCCGTTTCTTTCGCCGACGGACTGACTAGAAAAGAAAAAAAAATACCGCGAAGAAAAAAATATTCTAATCGACCGCGTCGTATGTACAACGATAGATTCCCCCCGCTGACAGTGACGCAATTTATTTATTTATTTATTTATATATTATTCGATCGACCGCGGTGTAAACTCGCGATAGAAGCGCACACTTTTTCTTGTGTACAGCGCGGCGCTGCTGTATTTACACCACGGGTCGATGTACCGTTGGATTCGATCGAGACCCCGCGTGCGTGGCGTGATTTATAAGTAATGTAACTCATGTCCAAGCGTTTTCATTTCGCGACAATCCGTTCGGAAAATATTATAGGAAATTTCGAATTTTTTCTTTATTGAATGTCATTACGCGGTAAAAACGTTTTCGGAATTTCTGTGAAAACGACAACATTCTGTCGAGTCCTCCTGACACCGAGTCGTATTTAAATAATATGAGAGGAGGAATCGACGTGAAAACAAACA
Organism: Chaetogeoica ovagalla; assembly: GCA_032441825.1. Taxonomy (NCBI): domain Eukaryota; kingdom Metazoa; phylum Arthropoda; class Insecta; order Hemiptera; family Aphididae; genus Chaetogeoica; species Chaetogeoica ovagalla. The sequence continues at coordinate 10,264,186 of CM063736.1, forward strand.
GCAAATTTCAAACGCCGATTTATAATGAAAACGGATTCTTATTACTACGGCGCTGTTCGGATACCGTTTCTGTACAGTAGCGAGAGATAAAAATTAAAAATAAAAATACACTTTTAGCGCGTATTATAATAATTACGTCATATAATACGAATAAAAGCGAAGCAAAAAAAAAACAAACCTGGAGTAAAAGAAATAAATTTAATAATTAAAAAACAGTTTTATCTATACAGCGTCAAGGCTGTTTATAATTATAGTAAAAAAAAAAAAGAAGCTATTATCGTTTTAAAACGAGATTTAAACGCGAATAAACGCGGTTTTTTTTCCTTTCTAATTTCCCTCCCGTAAGAATGGTTTTTATTTTTAGTCGCCCGAACCGAACGATAATCGTTGAAATATTTTTCTTTTTTTACTTGTTTTGTATAGTCAAATTCTGTTCTTTTCTTTTTTTTTTTCACTTTAAACGATTTCACGAAATTTCGTCAACGGTGAAAAGCGTACATAGTTCACTCGATTTCTTTTTTTTTGTTTTTTTTACCACATTCGAATCGTTCAAAAATCGAAAATCTCCGATGAAAGAACGGTGTTGGGGGAAAAAAATTTGAACGCCACCGCGTTCTGTACACGTACAATGGCGTATAATTCGGTTTTCAAGGACGAGTTAGACAATTTTCAACTCGTTAAACGAAAAGTTATTCGTATTATATACATAATTTTTTTTTGCGCTTTAAATTACGACGTTAATAGTCAATTTAAAAAAAAAAAAGTAATCGAACGTGGTTTAAATTTAAAAACGTCTAATTAGTGTTCAAAAGAAAAAAAAAATTAAAAATGACGAGAAGTCGTCTCGGCGGCGTCTTTTGTATATATATAATGTACACTACGTTATGTTAATACTAAAAAGCTATTAATACCACAGGTTGCGGTAGATATATAAATTTATAAGTCAACGCGAATTTCAACTGTATTTTCGAATTAAAAACAAAATAATAATAATTCTAATTTTTATAACACTCGTCGACGATTTCATATACTTGAAATATAAAATACATTTAAATAAAATTCGTTTTTTGTTTTTTTTTTATAGTCCAAGCGAATCGCCGTTATTGCGTATTATTATTGAATCGAAATATTGTTTTTTTTTCCTTTTTTTTTTTTTTGAGCTATTGCGCCAAAGTCTTGGACTAGATATAATCGCGATAGATTTATTTTATGTCATTTCTATACGCATTTTATTTGTAAATAGTGCGTGTGTGTGTATATTTGACTGTCACGTTGATTGGTTTCTCGTTCGCGTCACGCGCTCAATTAGCGTTTTATTTATAATTTTTTTTGTTGCTCCAGAGAGAGAGAGAGAGAGATTGAGTGGATTTCGAAACTTTTTTAATTATTTTCGCTAACAGCGCGCGGTATGGAAAACCACCGACTCGATTAGACGCGGAAAGAGTTTTTACTTTATTTCGTATAAATTATATAACACTAAAGAACGACGCGATCGCAGGTTACCCGTCGTTTTTTTCTTCTTTTTCAAAATAATATAATTCGACGTTGCCCAGATTTATACGTTTAACCTCAGCGGATATTTTTATCTATAGACGGTTTCGTAAATTTTCAAAACGTTTTGAAAACTATTATTGTAGACGCAACTGTCACTGCGGTCGTTCGCCGAGTAACGTTAACGTTCTCCGCGATTTCAACTTTTTTTTATATATAAATATATTTGTATATAGAGAATGGGAAGAGAGCGGTTTTTCGAAATTAAAATTCGCCCGACAGACGTGTGTAGCACAGACAAACCGTATTTGAAATAAGAATGTTTTATTGTTGTTAAGAATATTCGTATAGTATTGGAAACGCGCCGTTTCCGTTATATATTTTCCCGATAGTACGAGTAGAAAAAGAGCTACGCGATATAATAATACCTAAAACTAAGCGGCCCCCTCGGAGGTCTATAGATTTTATCAGAGCGAGAGGTTTTTTTTTTTTTCTAGCCATTTTAAAGCCGTCTTATGCGATACTGTAGTAGTGAACGTTTGTAAACTTAAGCACGGTCGTCGTTTTTTCTTCTTCTTATATGGGAAGAGCAATAAATTAAAAAAAAAAAAATTTGTTTTTCGTACAAAGTATTAAAAAAAAAAACGAATAAATGTCGTCGCGAATTCGTTTGGTACACACGACGGACCGCGGGAGTCTGTAAAACGCACACTGCATTGTAACGCGAATAAATACAGCGTATAAATAAACGGCTTATATATATATAAATCGATTACGCGCGTACCCATCAGTCTAAGCCTCGGAAAGACAACGAATGCAAATATAATCCGGAGAGAGAGAGGAGAGGAGGAGGAGGAGAGGAGGAGGAGGAGAGGAGGAGGAGAGAGGAGAGAGAGGAGGAGGAGAGGAGAGGAGGAGAGGAGGAGGAGGAGGAGGAGGAGAGAGGAGGAGAGGAGGAGAGGAGAGAGGAGAGAGAGGAGAGAGAGAGAGGAGGAGAGGAGAGGAGGAGAGGAGAGGAGAGAGAGGAGAGGAGGCTTTCAAAAAAAAAATAATAATAATAATAATAATAATTCTACTTTGACATTGAACCGAAACCCGCGCGCTCATTACATTGCATTAGGTAATAGAATACAGTGCGCTGGTTTTTATCCGATACTTTTCGCTATATTTAGCAACGTGCGAGTACTGTTTCGCGAATATTTAAACGAACGAATTTTTTTTTCGTCCATAGAAATATTACACGCTAGTTTTTACTCTATAGCACACGCGTATATAGGATGATTGCAGTGACATCTGACGAATAATTATTCATCGTCGTCATTATTATACGTATGACACACGCAGCTATTACGATATAAAGCGCGCGCGCGTGTGTACACAATAATAATTCTTTTTTTTTTTTTTTTTGAGTCAGTGATTGTCCTATAAATTAAGAGGACTGACTGTGGTTTCCATCGAAACAATAATTGTTTCACGCGCGAGAAAGAACTCCGAAGGTTACTCTAGAGTCTAGAGTGTAGAATTTTTACGCGAAATCATTATTGCGATATATTGTACAATTGACCGCGCGTAGTCGTTTTCAAAATATCTGAAAGGACAATAGCGTTTTAAAAACACGAATTTTTACCATCGTTTCTTCTTCTTTTTTTCGTGTCATTTATTCGAACTATTTTTTTTTTTTTTATCATTATTATTATTCAGTAAAATATTGCGAAACGTTCGTTGTATTTTCTCGCTTAATGTGTTTTTTTTTTTTTTTTAACAGTCGGTGTGTAAATAAAACGCAAATTTAATACAACAACTCATTTATTCGGCTCGAAACATATTTTTATACACAAATTTGTTTTGCAAACATTCTCACAAAGTCAAATAGGGGGAAAAAACTTTTTTTGTCCCGTTATTGTAACCGTCCTGCACTTTTGAAAAATTCGACTCGTTATCATTTTCAAATCGTATAATTCGGTTTCGTGGGAATGTCTTACGCGCGGTTCCTCCGACAGGAAACATAAAATTATACGGTCGAAATATTCCACACGCGGGTTTCCTTTACGGACCAACCCCCGTAACTAACAGCCGGTCTTAACAAAAAAAAAAATAAAAAAATACATTTGTATGTATACGATTTGATGTAGGTAAAACGTATATTATAATAATATGTAGTAATAATCCATTGATAAGATTTTTAAATTTATGAACGTCTCCTAAAACTCTTACCGTGTATACTGCACGGATTATTCGTATTTTATTTTATTACGTAGGCCGAGTATTATAATAATAATAATAATAATAATAACAATAATAATAATAATAATAAATATTATTATTATATATGCCCGCAAGGTTGTACCTGACAACTATTATATGTACAGGGCGTTATCACCAGACGTCCTGATTTCGGATAGGACGGTCCTTGTTTTTACATACCGCTTGAAATGTGTAAATGCCGTGGAATTTTGAACATTTTACATTTCCAGTGGTTGCAATATATAAATTATTGCAATATAAATTATTGAATCTGTCTGAAAACGGTCGAAACTTGGTGCAGTATTACGAGAAAATAACGTACAGATTGTAGGAACATGTTACCCGAAGTGCTCGTGTGTAGTGAATTGTAACACATACGGAGATTGATTTCGAGATAACCCTCGTAGATGGAGAACAAAAATTTATAGATTTCAGATATTCTTAAGTAGATTTTACTGGTTTTGAGTTAACTTATGTTTTTTTTTTTTTTTTGTTTCTCAATCGATTTAAAGTATTTTTAAAACGAAACGCGACTCGCAGAATCATATTCGTTTATCGATTTTGCTGACGTTCTGTTTAATACGCGCGGTATTGTCGTTTAATTTCATCTTTGTGCCCTGTTTTCCCACGACACATTTCTTATATACGGGACGCTTTCTGTCGTGTGGTTTACAAGTCGATTCCGAAATTTCATTAATATTTCGTCGTAGGACACAAATATTCCGATTTTGACGGCCGACTTCGTTCATAAAACAGAAAAAAAAATTCTTTTCAAGACAATCGATAATTTTATTCTTTTCCAATAAATATTTACAAAAAAAAAGTAAAAATTAAAAGTTCCGAGATCATTATTGCTCGGTTTGAGCGTTCACAAAAAAAAAACTCTTTCTTTTTACGAATATTATATCAATACGTACGCATATAATACCATAATTCACAATACACGCGTATGCAGAATTATTGTCAACTTTCTTAAACATGTTTAATGTATCGAGTTTGAATAGAATATTGTACACCCTTCGCTCAGTCGCTCAGCAATCGGATTGAGAAATATTTTCATTTTCTCGTCCGAGTTTCCAAACGTATATATTGTGAATAGGAGAAGACTATTTTTGCTTTATATATATATATATAATATACGAAAATGGTATAACGAAACGTTGTACAGGTATAGTGATGAGAAAAGAAATGGGAAAAATTAACATTTATCCCAAGGACGGATTCCGCAATAAAGTTTGCGAGAGAAAATTAAACATTTTGCTCACGCGATATCTCCAGATCCCGCGATACATAAACTATAATATATAGTTTTATATACAGTGTATATTCTATCATTATAACGATATAAGCCTTCGGTTTTTAATAACATTTTGAAATTCGTGTTCCACATATATTTTATTTTCACCTATATTCGTGTGTATTTCTTTTTCTTTTTTCAACACGTACTACGCGCTTAAATTTTCGATTTTTAAATTCTGCGCGAAACGAAGAAGCCATCATACGTTATTTTAATTCGTTTGCTCGGACGTTCTCTCTCGGTTACGTTCCAACCGCGAATTGCGTATCGAGTCGACACACGCTTTATTCGACACGTTTTTCGAATTTTCCATTATTTTCCTTGTGAAAAGGTATTGGAAACAAGTATTTTTCTCTCTTTGTCCTGTGCATTTTTTTCTTTTTACCTTAAGATCTTCAGAAATTGATTACAAGCATTTTTTTTTTTATTTTAAATTTATCCGAATGATTTTTTTAGGATATATGAAAAAAAAAATAGAAATGTGGAGGAAACTCATTCCATAGTAAAGTTCACGACGAATTCAAATCTGTTTTCAGAATCATTATCGCATCATATTTTGGAAGTACGAAACGTTTATTTTACTGCGAGGAGAAATAGAGAAAATACCAATCCCCTCAAGAACGATGAAAAACGACTGGAAAGATATAATAACCTCTTCCGGTAGGATTTTCTTAGTATTCGCGTTTTGAAACACGGACAAATTTCGTATTTTTTCTTTTTTTTTTAATAACTCTAATTGCAATGCGTACACGCAAGCATATACTCATATTATATTCCAACAGTTTTATCGTATTTTCATTAATAAACTATTATTTAACGTCTCTCGTTAAATGGTTTATTATCGCTTTCGAATCCAAAATAATACATTGAAAGTAAAAAATCTTTTACCGCCGACATCCGCAGCAAATTCTTTTCGTTACACAAATTTAAGTATATCTTTTAGACATTTTTCACAAATCGAAAAATATATTTTTGTCAAATGCACGCGAACAGTATTAGAAATTGTATTTTGTACTCGTCGCGAAATCTTGCTCACTGTACGCGACTAATCGAATTTCTTACGGTGTAACGTGCGTTCGTTTAGAAAGACACGACAGAGGTCAAACATTTTCTCTCTCTCTCTCTTCCGATCACTTGCCCGATTTGAGTTTTTCGACGCATCTCGACCGTCTCCGAACCTCCGCAATCAATTCGGTATTCATAAACCGTATACGCACAAATAGATAAACCCGTAACGACGACTGCTCTCTCTCTCTCTCTCTGCGATTACTTCGTTGGTTATTATTGTAATTACACGGTACATACGAAGTTTAATTCGGAAGTCGGACGACTTCCTCTCTCTCTCGTCCGTATTGTCGAAATCGCGTCTTATGTTATTGATATTCGTAGTTTTAATCGTAAATTTGTCGTTAAAATATTTAAAAAAATTTTCAAGGAGTTATTGCGCAAAATTAATTTTCGATTTATGTAGACGAATTCGTATATTTAAGAACCTCCCCCACCCCCCCGCCGAGTACATAACGCCGGTTATAGGTTCGCGGTCTGAAATATTTTAATTAATGGACAATCGGCTGGTGGTGAGTGGGAAAAGTGTATTTTTTTTTCCATACTCGAACGCGTGCAATACGCAAATTTCGTTTATCCTTGATTAGATCCACATACTACCCTCAGTGACATGAATTTCATCCCTTTCTCTCTCTCTCTCTCTCTCGACATTCCGAGAGAGGATTTCGGATTCACAGATAATTAACGCGCGTCACCGCGGTTATAGGATTTATTTATTTTTTCTCGTCATTACCACCTAAACGCCGCGCTTGATTTCACCGCGTGAACACGACACGACAACCGATAACGTCGTATTCAAATCGGTCGCGGAATGGCGCGCTCGAAATCGAATAATTTCTTCTTTTTTCTCTCTTTTTTTGTCGAATTCATCATACGCGATCGCTTTCCCCCCCGCGGATCAGAAGAAGCGGAAGAAAAAGTCCTCGCCATAATATCCGGTTTAAAACTCCGGTGAAAACAAAAAAAAAAAAAATAAATAGTCGTTAAAACTCGTTTCCTCCTACTCATCCGGCTCCCCCTTAATCCCCCGGGGGGGGGGGGAGGATTGTTTTCACTAATAACAAACGAACGGGGTTAAACGAATAAACGAGCGTATGACGACGAAGCCGTACGTACGTATACGCGCGCGGAGTACAATCCGTTTTGCACGATCAGCTCCTAACGGGGCAAATACACCGGCTGCAGCTATTATAATAAGGATTGAGTTAAGACTAAAAGATTATAATTAACGGGGGGCGCGCGTTCGTGTGTCGCACAGTCGCGTGTATGTATATCGCGTGTAATCGGATTGGAATTAAATTTCAAGTACGCTGAAGTGACGGAGGGTAAAACGACAACGACGGCATTTTATTTATTCAACAGCGGCATTGCGCGCAAACGAAACTTTTCTCATAATGTGACGGACTCCATAACGTCTAATTACCAGTTCATCTCGGTACAGTGCGGGAAACATACGTTTCCGTTTTATCAACCGAAAAATTATACCGTTACACGCTTCTCGTAGAAAAGAAATGCCGGGGCCCGTAACTTTTTCATACCGTGGTGTTACACGCGCAAATCGCTTTTCTTCGCGTACACGGTTATTAGATTTCCGATATATTTTACGCTTTACACAAACGAATGAACGAATCGAAATCGTTTACATAAGTATAATATTAACTACGCATAATGATATTTCGTATAAAAAGAAAATTGTTTCCCAACAAGCGTTTTAATATCTTCGCGAGATAAACTTTTGTTCCGGGTTCACTTATTTATTTTTTTAACAATAAAGTTATATAACACATTGCGATGGAAAACAAATAAAGTCCCGCGACAATTTTAAAATTATTAATATTAGAATAATGTTTTTTTTTTTCCTGTAGACGTTTTTTTTTTTTTTTTTTGGACGGAGGGAGGGTAGAAACAGTGCTCCACTTTTTACCGTAAGTATACATCCATTTTCCGAACGTTCTCCACACAGATACTGAGGAGGACCAAAACAACGATTTTGTCAAAACTCCGTGTATACGAAATCGAGAATAACAATTGTAGAGAGGTAGAAAAATAAAAATAGTAGAAAACAATATCAAGAACGACGATCATCTGCGTGTCCGAAGTGTTTTTTTTCCCCCACGAATACTGAATAGATATTTAATTTTTTTTTTTCACACACACACACACATAATCTTAGCAACCCGGCCAACTAATATGAAATCCAAAATGTTTCTCATAAAAACACGGTTCGGCAACGCCAAGCAGCCAGAGTACGATCGAATGTGTCTATTCGACGTAAACGACGCATAATATTTACAACACCGCGTTTAGGAAATCGATTAAATCGATAATAATAAATCGATCGTTGGAAATGGCCCGGTCAGGTTGGGTTAAACGCGCGCGCGGCGTTCTCCTGTCGTCGGTACGAGATGTCGCGTGGGCGACGGTACAGAAAAAAATGGTCAGTCATTGACGACGGCGAGATGAACACGAGAACGAATAGGAAAAAATTACCACACAAATCGACCGCGATTTCCGCCTTGTACGACGATGACGACGACGGTTATGACATAGCGAATCGCGTATACGAAAATCGTGACAAACCATTTGTAATTCCGTCGGAAATCGCGGCGTTCTTTTTCTACAATATTGTTTCGCAGACGTTTCGGATAATATCATAACGACGCTCGCGACTCGAGATCTTCTCACACACACATACACACACACATTATGCGAATTATAAGTCTTTTTTTCGTTTTCGTGCCCGCGCTTCGTTAAGTCGATTCGGCGGTATTTCTTTTTCCCGGTCGCCGCTACTCGAGCCCGAGATTTCGTAATTTCGCTCCGTTTTTCTCAAAAAAAAAAAATTCGTTTCTCGAAACATTTTTTTCTCGCCACTCTACGGGGACCGACGACGGAAAATCGTCCAGTGAGTATTTGCGGCACAACGCGGAAAACGCTATTTACTTCTTCTTGTGTCCCTCCCCCGGGCACGATACGAAATACCACAAAGTCCCCGTGTACGAAATGTATCGTTTTTTCGTCATTTGCCAGTGACCGGTACGAGTAGAAACGATTACCACTTTATTATGCGATGACAAACGAATAACTGCGGCGAATGGCTCGGCGGAAGTCGGGAAAAAAAAAATTTTTAAATATTCTATAAATCGATATTTGTTGAAAACTCGAGTCTCCGAAAAATTGAAATAACTTAAAAATTAATTAATAAAAATATCGTTTTTTTTCCCCCGGGACTACGGTTAATAATAGCGTCATAAATCGTCATCTGTTCCGTTCTTTTTTTCTCAGAGCTCTCCGTACCGACAATAATATTATTTTTGATAATATTATAGCGGATTCGATCGTTTTCCATCGAGAATTATATCATTTTTCACGTGTTCGCTAAAAACGTACGACGGACCTTTTACGCAATGCCATAACGCGCAAAACGCGTTATTTCTGTGGTAATAATTACGATATTTCGCTAATTATTATTAACGAATATTTAAAATCGTGTATAAAAAAAAACAACGGATTATGAGTCGCGTGTATATAAAATATACAGTTTCCACGTACGATAATAATAATTGTTGAAAACTTTATAAATATTATACATAAACTTCCCATTTCAAGAAAAATTCGTGGTTTTTTTTTTTACTCAAAAAACAAACGCGTTATCGTCTGATAATATAATTGAGATTTTAATACTTATAGTAATGTTTTAGAGCGTCTGACGACATCGTTCATATCTGTTCGTAATTGTTTCGTAAGCAATTGTAACTGTAGTACAATACAAACGTGTCAATAACGGACGTGTGTTGAGTCATATACGAGCCGCGCGGATAAAAATAAAATCTACTCATTTGACGAACAATAATTAATTATTATTAATAATATTGAAAAGCAAATTCTAAACGACTTTACTGCGTGTGAAAAAATAATGTTTAACCCGAACATTATCATACGGTCAACGCGTAATTTATTTCCGATTTTTCTTATAAAAACTATAATATTTAAACGTTTTATGGAATTTCAAAACGATTTTTTTCATTTTCTGTTGCGTATAATTCCTTGCCCGGCTCGGAAATCAAAAAATACAACAATCGTTTTAATCTTCAACGAAGCGTTTTCGATTTAAAACTATTATGTGTGTAACTTTACGCGTTTAAACAACGAGTAGACCGCGTTATCGTCTCTCGAATTATTTCGATACGAAGTACTGTTGTCACTATTATTATTATTATTATTATTATTATTATTATTACTATTATTATTATTATTACTCGTATTATTGTTTACACAAAACTCGGATTAACGACGACAATGACAGAAAATCGAAATCGATTTGGTAGTGCAGTGTATAATAATATGTACTCTGTTGACAATCCGGTAAACTGAGCCGGATTGGGGACGTAAATATAAAAGTTTTATAATTCACGAACGACGTTTTAAATTACTCCATTATACCACCCTTTTCCTAACAAATATTTACGCGAAACGCGTTATATTTATTTGTGTTGTTTTACTTATATGACAGAAAAAAAAATTACTAGTTCAGTAAAAAAAAAAACAAAAAAAAAATGGAATTCACGAAATTCCGTGGAATATTTCAAATAATATGACGGAAATATGAAAAAAAGACGAATATTTTAATTTGAATTGAATCAAAAGAAAAAAAACGCGTAATATTCGATGTACATTTCATAGCGATAAATTATAAAAATATTTTAAATCGATCTAAAAACTCGAATTCTAAATCTCTTTTTACAATACTCGCACGTAGTTTAAACCGACAAACTCATACCTACTCGGTATGAGTGTATCGTTTTTATTAATTCGTCATTGTCGCAATCACTTTGTAGGTCGATTCCGTGTTGTCTGACCTGATCAAATAACGGCGAAATAACCGCTTTTTTTTTTTTCTTTGACTTTACCGAAATTCGTCGTTTCATATTTTATAGATTAATATAGAAACGATAAAGAATATCGTAACACATTCATTTCTTTTTTTTTTACTTTTTGGAAGAGTTTAAAATAATAATAATAATTTTTTTTTTTTAGTTTATATTATAGGGTTACTATTTTATTTTTATTTTTTTATCGATTGCTACGTCCAGCAGATAATATTATTATATTAATCATATAATTAGTGTTCGAACGCTGTAGTCACCACGACTGCAGTTAATTCTCGTATTGATCTTGGAACATCAAAACTCTGTGCCAGAAACGCAACACAGACGTTCGCATTTTTTTTTATTGTACACATTATTATAATAATCTCCTTCTTCGAGTTCCCGCGGATATTTTTCTTCTTTTGCTCCCGATTTATTCCCCATTCAGCGGATCATTGCCCCCGGGCATTATAAGCTTTATAACGTTTATTCGATTCGACCTCGTCATACGTTCGCCGTATTTCTTTTTTCTAATTTCTCAGCTTTTTTTTTACTCTTACCGTTGAAAATTCCTTCTCGTTTCCTTTCCAGTGCCGCGCATTTAACTGGTCGAAATATTTAAAACATTCGCTTACATAAAACCGCATTTAAACGTACCACGAGACCGTCCGGGAGTATAAAATTATGATAAACGTACTTTCGTACTTATTCATATTATTCCGTATTTTTATAGCGGTTTTTTTGTTACTCGTAAAAGTCAAGGGGTCCCCGTGGCTTCAAAATGTATTTTTACTCGCGTGCCAAAAAAAAAAAAAAAAAAAAACCCCCTTTAAGAACCGCTAACAAATGTATATGATATTATTAAAATATTATTATAATATAGCCGTGTGCCAGCGATAGTATTTTAATCGTTCAACAATATACGCGTATATAACTCGACTGTATATCCCACTGCCCCTTCACGCATATATTAATCATTTCCTTCGCACAATTATAAATAATAATAATAATAATATTATTATTATTAATATTACTATACTCGTATTGTAATCAAATGATACGGACAAGCCGAGTAGTGGACGGACTGACGTATATATTATGACGCACGCGTAAATAGCCGCCGAGTATTCGCGATTCAATCAGATCGATTTGACGTGACGCGCGTCATATATACTAAATAACACGTCCCCGCGTGGATTTCAATATTATTCGATTTGCGTTTAAAATCCCGTCTGTTGGACATTCAACGAATTGACGAGCAAATACGACGGACGTTGAATAATTGTTTCACAAAAGAAAACCTATTGATACGCACAAAAATTACAAAATACATGTACACTTGAAATGGAATACGAGTGTGTCCACTCAGCTCTGACTTCGATATACGTGACGTCGATCGGTCCCCAATGACCGTACACGTATCGCGTCCAATTCTCCCGAATACTCAAACGCGTATATTGAATTTTTTTTTTTTCAATTTACGTTGTCCAGACTATAAAAAAAATCGAAACAAAATGAACTGTAACTTTTCGTTGCGGCCCATCGTGTGTATGACACAGCTGGTTATCAACCCGCTGTTTACGTCCATCTTCCCAGGAAAATTCCTAGTCCAGTAGTTGTTACCGTTTCGTGTTTATGTCGGGCGATCATTCATTATTAAACACCGGTGTTTTTCGCCCGGTCTTTCGACGAGAAGATTACGAGTCTGTTATGGGTTGACTGTTAGTGTTGCCGTTACGACTTAAAAGGACGGTACACGAGCTAAAGAACCCTGAAAGCCAAAGTAATGATTAGGACACCGAATCCTTACAGAAAACAAAACATCACATTATTATCCATACAACAATAACGGAGCTGTTATACATATATTTTGAATATCTTTAATCATTGAGAATTTAAGATATTTAGAAAAAAAAATAAAAATGGTCCATAATATTGTAATGTCTAAAGTATGACACAGTTGTAGCCTTCGGAAATCTTTCCCGCGTGAAGCAATTATTTTGATGAAAATCATAAGAGTGTAACTGGATGGATCGTTTTTTTTTTTTTTAAAAAAATATAAAAAAAGAACGTTCGACCTAATCCACCTTTTCTTTTATACATGTCGCCGTCAAGGATTTTCATCATTCCGATGACATTCATTTTTTTTTTTTTCAATATTTCGTCATACAACGCCATGTAACGCGTGTGCTATCTGTACTACCTAATGTGGAAATGATTTTAGGTCGGTTGACGCGTGCGCAATCTTTACGTGTTTTGTATTTACAGCAAATTCTAATCGATAGCTCAATTCGCACATAACTTTTTTGTATTGATAATAATAATATAATATGTGTGTGTGTGTGTGTGCGTAATGAAATCGTTTGCATTTATTTACGAATTCTTCGCGTGTTTCGATTGTTAAATATTAGAGATTGAGTTCGATCACATTCCGGACTCCAATTCCGGTAAGCAAATTGTACATTATTCTTTTTTTGAAAACGGCGCGCGTAAAAGAAGTATTGGAATGGAACGAGACTCGTGAACTACGGCATATTTTAATTGGTTTGAATTTCCGAAACGCGATTTTTACCGATCAGGAAAATCGATCAATTGATTCGGAAAACACGGTTTGTATAAGTATATTATTTCGTCGGTCGGGTTTACTCGAATGTTATCGACGAAATTAAATCGAGAAAACAAAATGTTAGTTTCCGTCGAGTTTCCACTGAAAAGTGAGACGGAAACCGCAGCGCGCCCGCTTCGTACAGCTTCCGAAATACTTTTTCTCGGCGCGCGTGGTCCAATGTCATAACTCGAGAATTTTTTTTTCTTTTTATCGAAAAAACCAACTCTGAAGTTTTGCCACATTACGTGTGTGGCGAGTCGTCGAGCGTGTGGGATATATTGTTTTGCTATTATTGTCACAGGTGCACGACACACACATATAGTACGCAATTTTTTTTTTTTTTACCACTGCGGTAGCGAATTTAACTGTACACATTTTCGGTGGATCGAGTTTTATTTTTTTTTGCCGTATAAAAGTTGTATAACGATTGTAAACAGGTGCACAGGTGTGGTTTGCACGCGAACGTCGCGACGTCCAACAACACAAACAGTAGTCGTCACGTTCTCTCAATTCATTTGCGCGCGACGTTGTTCGGAGGCCAAAAACATAAAAAAAAAAAAATGTCTAAAAAAATTTTTTTTTTTATATAAAACATAATAGGTACCGGTGTTAGTTAGTAAAGCGTACAACGCGTATATATATATTCTTCTTTTTTTTTATGCTCGAGTCGCCCTACTGGGTTTTCATTCTGTTCATATTAAACGCGTGTTTATGTTTGTCGTTTTTTCCGTTTTCTAAACAGGACGTTTTGAAATATTGTGCTCGTGTACTTTAAATAACGGAAATCTAACGCCGCTGTACACGCGTCAACGCAATGGCACGTTAAAGGATAAGACCGGGAAGGAGCTAGGGACTAAAACGGACGACCGGTTGAATTATTAAGAAATAGTTGACGAATAAATTCGACGAACGTATTCGATGTATTCGTGATAATTTACTTTACATATTATATAGCCAAAAATACTATCGTCGTCCGAAACTGCAGGGCTTCCATAACGACGAAATAATGGAGATTAATGAACGCCGTGTTATTGAACGGTTCGCGCCACGGAATATTTTAGAATTATACGGGGAAAAAAAACAATTTTTTTTTTTTTAATGTGTGCGTTTGTGTGTGGGGCTTACATATTATACGGGGAAGAAGAATTTCCAGGAGGTTTTCGAGATGCGCCGCAAGCGTTACCGCGGAGTACGAGATCGGAATCCGTCGGACTGAAATGGTGACAAATGAAAAGGTATACCGCCGACAGTGGAATAAAAGGCGCATACGATAAATAATTAAGTGTGTTTGCTCGAGACAATTATTATTATCGTCGAAGGCGATACGGTAAATTCGGAAGATATTTGAAATCAAACGGGGATAAGAGTGATGGGCGTTTGCGACAATAACCGAACCGAGGTGTTAGCGTCGACTAGAAAAAGAAGATACTTATAAGACTGTCGACGGATAATTTAATAGATGTTAACGTATATTGCCCGGGTAGAATCGTTCATAAAAAGTTTATCGTCCACGCGAAATGTCCTGTATCCTGTGTCTTAGTGCTGAACGTTTCTCTACTACGTGCAGCGTATCTCGACGAATGTTACAACGCAAAGTCTGAGATTGACTAATCTCGCTTTATTGTCTATGTATATTAAAGTTAAAGAGATCCTGTAGAGTAAATCCTGGTCTAAAGACTGAATTGTACAGTTTAAACCGTCTGTCTTAATCAATGATTAGGCTCAAAAAGGCATCGCAGTGTCCGTTTTAACTGTTAGTTCACTGCAGTCAATTGAAGTATATATATAAATTATCATTTAAATTCGAAAATCGAATACTTTTATATATATATACCGCATTTTTTCAATGATTTATTATATTTTTCAATTATTCGGTAATCGTATAGTTGAATGTACGTTTCTTAATAATGTCCATTGTAACAATTGTATTATTATTATTATTATTCAATATTTATCACGGTAATAAATAATATTTAATAATAATTTTTAGGTAGTTTATTATGTAAATTCACTATCGTCGTTGAATGAATCATAAACCGTGATAGACCATAAACTGTTACGAAAAAGAAAAAAAAAATTATTGTAAACGAAATATGTATGTATCTATATTAATCAACGACACAGCGTCGTCGGCAATTCGGAAATTCGATCGTCGACGTACACAAATCGCGGGTGTTTGACTGCGAGACTAAAACGCGCGCGTTCGGGGAAACATTGAAAAACCGAAGTTTACAGAGTTTTATTTTTTTCTTCTGTAATATAAATGATAAAAGTATAGGTTTTATTGCGTTACGCGCGAAATGATCGAAATGAACGAAATCGTGTATTTAAAAGAAAAAGCAAAAAAAAACCTCAGAAAAACGTTTGTATATTCAGATCGCACAATACCGTTCACAACGTCGCATCGAATCGGCGGCCCGGCCGAACACGCGTTCGGGGCATTGTATTTTATTATTATTATTATTATTTTTTTATTATTATTATTATTATTATTATAATTATTATAATTATTATTATTATTATTATTATTATTATCGCATTTTAACGAGCGTTTATTGCGTCGGCGTTCGGTATATCGTTCGACTGCGCGCAGACGCCGCCGCTACGTTTTGTGCGGCGCTCGTCGTCCGGTTGCGAAACGCGTTCAAATAAGACTGGCCCCGCCGCCGCGCGTGTTGTGAAACCCGCGGATTTTCAAAGTAGGTCGCGGTGCGAGAGAATTCGTTGAGAATCGTTTCGTCGTGATTAATTTTCTCTCTCTCTCTATCGTTGATTTTCATCGACTTTCGAACAATACTGTGCATTCACACCGAGGTGGTTCGAGGGGGAGGTTTAGTTTAGGTTAGAAGAAACCAACTCAACCTAATAAGATAAATTTAAAAAAAAAAAGTCATTATTATTATTGTTACGTCCGTCGGCGGTCGATTCGATTCATAATATGAAAACGCCGCGAAGTACACGCTAAGTGTCGACAAAACAGAAACGCGCGCATAACCCGCTATGTTTATTAAATAACGTTTTGTAGAAAATCGTTATGATTTTATATCAGAGTCCACAACAACGTAGCGAAGATTCGCGGGAAATCGAAAAGACCGACTTGAAGAACTCTGCGCGCGCATCGGAAATTCGGTTAATTGTTCACTTTTTTTCTTATTTATTTATTTATCGAACAAAACGTTCGTTAAAAAAACGGTTATTTTTAATGGGAAATATATACGATCGCGCGATTGGCGGAAAGAACGTAAAAAATTAAATAAAATGAAATTCGGCTTTTTTTTCGCAATTACAAAACACTCGAATAATTTGAAAAAATCCAGACAAATAATATTCTAATTTATTTATTTATCGAACAAAACGTTCGTTAAAAAAACGGTTATTTTTAATGGGAAATATATACGATCGCGCGATTGGCGGAAAGAACGTAAAAAATTAAATAAAATGAAATTCGGCTTTTTTTTCGCAATTACAAAACACTCGAATAATTTGAAAAAATCCAGACAAATAATATTCTAACAATAATTTTCGAATTTTAAAATTAATTTTAAGCACATTTTGTGTACAAGATTTAAAAAGGAGTGAGAAACCGTCTGAACGAATTGTGAAACCAAGAAGAGCGAAAAAATGAAAAATTTGGCAAAAAAACTCGACCCTAACTGTTGGGTGGTACACGGTGAAATAAGAAAATATCATAAATCAATACTCGTATATGATAATATTAAAAAAAAAAAATTATACGTATATATATTATACAAAAAAAAAAAAACGTAATGGTCGCTTTATATTACAACTTGTTTGGTTACCGTACCGCGGTTTCGTCTAAAGAATTATTATAAAACGAAAATGAAAACGTAACAAAGTGAAAAATATCAAACGCATTTTAACTCGTTATACTTATATTATACACTTTACACCCGGAAAACACTAGCGAGTTGACACGCACTGATATGGCGGGTGCTGGTTACGTAAAATTCGGTCGTATGATGTAATGTAAATAAATTTCACAAAATATATAACGTACACATAACACACTATTGTTAATATTAATAATAATAATAATAATAATAATAATAATAATAATAATAATAATAATAATACACTGCGGATTATGCACGCAAATACATACGTCCTATTTTATACGCTTTCTCGACATCAAACCCATCCGTTTGTATAACGATTAACGTATGCGTACAATTACCGAATTATTTCGTATTTGTACGATGATAATAATAATAATGTGGAACAGAGTATACCTGCCGTCTTTGCAGCACCACAACACACCGCGGTTCTCGGCCAAATTATCCAATAGTCGTCTTCCAGGAAAATGAGAAAATAATAAATATTTTAAATTACAAAACCACTTCGCATTAAAGTTTAAATATTCGAAAAATTCGTATTCACAGCGCGCGATATATATTAATATACGAGGTAGACGGGGATGTTTGAAATTAAAATCGCGAACGTCGTCGTAAGTTTATAAAACGATGGGGGAGAAAAAACGACGTTAATTCCCGAAACACACATATTCTCAGTTGAGAGGAGGAGAAAAAAAATTACTATCGAAACACGGTTTAATTAAAATATTTTCCGCGTCCGTAATATTATTTTGATAATAATTATAACGCGAGTGAAAATTCCGAGTGTGTATACGGGATTTTATTAAAAACTCCGCGTTGTACGCAATTATTTCCATATAATTAATACATAATAATATAGTTTTAAACTACGTATATATATACGGCGAAAATAAATTGAAAAACAATTTTTTAATTAAATTAACGCGCGCAATACGGAACTATTTTCCAGTGATGCTGTGCCGTTGAATTAGCGAGGCTGTATTGTCCGCAACAAATCTTTACGGTGTTCGTATACGAAAAAAAAACGGATTGTATTCCCACGAAATACGAAATTTGTATTTGAGACTAAAAACTAACGGCTCTTGATTTTTTTTTTTTTTTAATATAAGATTGGTATTTCGATTTACGATCGTTTTTTCAAAAAAAAAAAAAAAAACCATATAATATATAATTATTATTACGAATTTTTTTTATATATAATATTATGCTTTCCCCGTTTTCATCTAAACAAACGTATTGTAATAAATAAAATAATATATTTAATTATATAAATATCGTATGCGAAGCTACTCGTGTTATGAATGGTCGTGTCTCAATATGACCATTAACGATGAGCAACAGTTCGACGGAAATCAATGAAATCTCTCGGAATGATATGCTCGATGAATATTGTTGAAGAAAAAAAAATGTGAATGTTTTAACTAAAGCCGAAAACGTTCGATATAAAAACGAAAAATGTTTTTAAACACTTTAAAATGATAACGAATGAGACGGAATCGAAAATTATAAAATAACTTAACGCCATAACGGGAAATAGTTCTGACAGGTACGTGAAAGTGCGTCATCTTCGTGTGATATATTATCTCAGATTTCGTTTTAATTTAAATTAATTATTACGAATATTTTTTATTCTTTTCCCGAAATAATACGATAGGTACATAAATGGAATCCAAAATCATCGAAATCGAATGGTCGCCTTGTTTTTTCGTGTCACGCCGTATACGCATTTTTTATTTTACCACCAGTTTAAAAACATATCACGTTTGAAAAAAAATTCGATTCCTAAAACCGAAAATTTGTACAAATAATTGTGTATAAAAACCTATATCCATTCAATGTAACTTTATAATTTTATAAATTTTTTTTTTTTAATGACGTCGGATTTTAGTCATTTAATTACATCGCCATTTAATTCATCAAGCAACTTCTTCTAAATCACAATAAATGACTACAGAAATGTAGGTATACGCGGCCGCGCGAGTGTTTAGTTTGTATATCTTATATTTATTATTAATATTATAATATCTTATATTAATTATTATTATTATTAAGGCAGCTTTAAGTACCAAACAAAGTATCGTTTGGGCACATTTCGCTCTGACAATATTGTGAGACTTTGTGTCATTCGATTTATAAAATATAGTTTGTAAATAAAACCAAAATAATTAGAAATAAAATACAAAATCGAAATCAAACAGATTAAGTCCTTCTATTACTATATGGTTAGATATAGAATTCACTGGCGCATCTGCTCAATAAATCTTTATCTGCTATATTTAACATTTTATCCCTATTACATAAACAACACGTATTATTCATTTATAACTTAAACGATATTTACCCGTTAAATTATTAACATTCTACGCGTTTTATGAAATTTTCTTACAATGTTTTTTAGGTCTTTTTTGTTTTCTTCATTTGATACAAATAGCTACACCTATATACAAACAAAAAAAAGAATGGGATTTTATTATTCTCAAAGTTGAATGCGAGGTCTCTATAGTACAACGCAAAATTACATCTGTTAAATTGTATTTTCGAATTTATTGGGGACGACTGATGATTTTGCAGGTCTAACCAGATCCGTGTAAGCAAGCCCATCATCGTGACTACGCGGTTATAGTCGATTCAAATGTGTTTCAATTATAAAACGCTAGGCAATAATAATTATTATCGAATATCAATTTTCCCTCTACTATACGCGTATTGTAAACAGGAAATATTATATTGTACGTTTTGAGTAGGTACTAATGCAGTCTGGTGGTAACGTGAGGAGCACTTTCCAATACATTTGATATTATCAGTTGTCACCACAATTCGCAATTATTATTATTATTATAGGAATCAATTTACCACGCACTTATCGTCTGTGTATTATATCCGTATATGGACACTTATACGGGGGACTCGGTTTCAAAACGTTGACAATTATAATCGTACGTATATACTCCGGTTTACCATACCACTACGACTGGATGTAGTCTACGATCAAATAAATTCCATTACAAAACGTGCGATATCAAAGCGTTGTAAAGTATAGTTTATCTCGATACAATAATAACGAATAGTTCACACAAATCGTACAACAATAATATTTCATTAACGAATAATAGCTTAGAAATTTCATTTCGTGGAGGATAATTTTACAATTTTCAGGCTCTCCGATCGGTACTCTAATAAACTACAATATGTATGGTGAAATTCGGGGAATGACTGGTGGTGATATCGGCGACTTATTTTAAATACGCCTAAACAAAATTACCGCGTTGCTGCTATATACTCGTAGTAAAAAGATTAATTATAAATTTATGGCAAATTCGACGGTGAAAAATTCGATTTATCGAACATAACAGTTGTTTCTATCACAGTACAATAATTATTATTCGTCGAATGATCTAAAGTGGCGAAAATAATTCAAAAATTATATTGAAAGAATTTTTCACCCGAGCGATCGTTAAAAGACGTGTTTTCAAGCTTTGTTCATACTCTGTCGCTGCGAATCGGTTCGATGTGCGAAATACAAATCCATTAATTGCTTATAGTGCATTTAATAAAAACTAAGGAGTTGTTCACATCTTTTCGATATCCCGCGGAGACTCTCGCCCGTGCGTATTTCGACGTTAAATTTAACGAATTATATTATTTGTCCCGCGATTCGTACGCGTATTACAGAGATCGAGAGAGAGAGAGAGAAAGAGAAAAGGCGTTTGAAATTATTGATTTGAACAAAAATCTAACCAGAGGGGGCACTACGAATCGAACGGACGTAGAGAGAAAGTCTCCCCGCGATTTACCTTTGATGATTTATTTAATAAATGTATATTTTTCGATGGACACGATAACACATAATATTATCGTGGTCGGACTATACATTACATTGTGCGTGCAGAGGAGGAGACGTAATGAACTTTAAATTGGTACACCGAGATCGTTATACAAATTCGAAACGGGCCGCAGCCACATATTCAATGACGTTTCGAATACGAACCGCCAACACGAGTATATTATAATGTAACAGTAGCGTTATTGTATGCGTATTATCATCAGTTATTATTATTATTATTATTATTATTATTATTATTATTAGTTTTGCGGCGGACTAATTCAAATTTCAATCGCACATAGCGCGTATAACGAACGTAACACGTACGTTTCACGAGGCAAAAAAAAAAGTCGTATTTAAGGTGTGCTATTTTCTTTTTTGTAAGATTTCGACCTGCAGACCAAAATGACTTACAAATAGCCTACAATACAACGCGTAAATTATGTCAAAATGTCCTTCTAATCCGCTACGTATTATAATATTATGTAGACACGTACTATTTATTATGCCTCTAATAGTATAACCGCGGGTATAATATTATAATACAGCGGGCACAAGATGAATTACTAAACATGCCATTAAAACGACATAAGGATTATATTGTTTTCTTATACAAATCGTACGCGCGAATCACTGTTTGAAAGTATCGAGATGTTGTGATACATTCGCGCAAATCGTAATTGAATTCTTTTTTTCAAACAACGATCGAAATCCTCACCTGACCGACATGGAAATCGGCATTAAAAAAACGAAACTTTCGATTTTAAATTAAACACAAATGTCGAAACCTCTATCGGTACTCCGCGCGTAAAATAAATATCGTGTTCTAAATAAAATTAAAATGTTTAAAAAGAAATAGGTACTAATCGAAATAAAAACCGACACTTTTTCAATTCCGAGCCCCAGCAGCTTTATACAGTATCGAGTATTGTTTAATTATTCGATAAAAAAAAAAAATTCTCGTACGATGTGATTCCTAACAGAACGATTAATTTTGTTCAAATAAAAAAAAAACAAAACAAAAAAAATGGAAAACAAACGCTCCGACTCAATTTCGTGCATTTTGAGATACTTCGTAGATACTTTTGTGCGAATAAAAATGTATCTTTTTTTCCACCTGACCGGTGAAAAACAGTGTTTTCACTGTTTCTGTTCTGATGTACAGAAAACCGGACTACGTTGCAGACAGGATATAATATTATATCGTTTCCGAGTTGCGGTTTTTTCGGTATTTTTCCGAGATGCTGAAACGCTTTTCGCGTGACACTCGAATCTTTATACATCTCGAGCAACGTTCCAAAATAATTTTCGCCGATAACAAATTGACACTGTTCACACTGCAGTGACTTATGCGGGGACACATTTTTTTTTTTTTGTTTTTTACCAAACGCCACGACGTGAATTATAATTTCATTTTCGCAATTCCGTAGTCTGTCACTTGGAATCGTTTCGACGTTTTTTGCGTGCCCGGAAAACACACGTCGCCACCAATTATTATAATTTATTATAATAATCGGACACGCGCGTTCGGGGAATCGTGGTGATGATCGTGTTTTCGTCTTATCATTATTATACATAGAGTTTTCACCGGTCCACGCATATTTTATTATGACGCGTGAAGTCTATGCTCTGTAAACGTTCATCGAATTTTCACTGTACTTTTTTTTTTTTTTTTTGATTTTACAAACTTACGTTTAAAAAATTTAAAAACGATCAATCTCGTGGATTCGCCACCAAATATGATTGATAGGGCTAAACACGACTCTCTCTCTTTTTTTTCTGATTTTTAATATATTCATTGATTAAATATGCAATATATATATATATATATTTAATCAATGGTATATTATTTTTATTGCCCGGAAAATGATCGAATAAAACGCCAGTACCGCTTTTTCCTCGCCCCGATATCGTGCAAAGTCATTGTAGTTGCGCATTGAAACGTCTGAAACCCCGTGAAACTTTCGACAAAATATTTTTATACTCGTATTATTCGTACCGATTTCCCCTCTCACCCACTCGCCGTGTCAATTTTATAATAATTGCGATAAACCCAACGACGTCTTATAGCGAATTCTTTACGTGTTACATATATATAGCAAAAATTCTATCGAAATCTTAACGAATAATATGTAATATTCCCACGAATCATAAACAATTGTATATACACATTTATATGTATAATATTGTTATCCGTAGCTGAATAAATACGAAAAATATTTAATATCGAAATATATTTTATTGAAATCGGAATTGTTTTTTTCTTTCAGTTTTAGCGGCCGATAAAACATAACGTTTTGACACAGGGGGAATTTCTTGGGTGAATATAATTAAACGACGTTTATATTAATGTCGCTCTATTAGAAGTCTATCGGACTCAAGTCTGTTGAACTGTAACTATTTCCGGAGGAATAATACCGATTTCGTTTTGCATCGTTGACGGATTTTTTTGCAGGCCTAAGGGAATAAGAGACTCGACTTTCGTCGCAATAATAAACTACCGTTACTTTTCCTCCGGTTCTCAACTTCCGTTTAGAACACACCGGAGGAAAGAAAAATAAAATCTTTTTATCGTACTTTGTTATACGCGTTCGAGTGAAGTAAATCGGTTACAATTTTAACAGAATAAAACAATGCGAAAGAAAACCCGTAACGGAATGAATTCGCTATTATTATATTATTTTATTTTTTATTATTATTATCACTTCGTTATTTTTATTAAAAAATATAAAAAGACTTCGATCGCTATTTTCATATATATATATACGAATATATATATTTTATAGTTCGTACAAATTCCAATAAATCGATGCGTCCGATTGGAATTTCGGACGAAATCCTTTTAAATTTATTAAATGTACGTTTGATATGTAGACGCGCGGTGGATTCAATTCAAACATTTTATTACATTACATACGTACGTACGTATATTCGTCATAACGTCGCAAAAGCGTTGACTTATTGCGGCAAAAAGTCAACGAATAAGATGATTTATACCGACTTTAACGTGACGGTATTTTATATATTAAAAAAAAATGCATACGCATTATGTAAAGCATAAAAATATACGACACGTCACTTTTCGATTTGAACATTTAAAAAAAATATATATATTTTTGTGATTAAAACATTCACTGCGTATATACCACGTCATTTTTATAAGGAACCGTCGATAGATTTAAATAATAATAATAATAATAAACATTCGTTTAATTGTAACTTGGATCCATTGGAAAATTCATTATCAAAATAGTGTAAACCAGATGGCGTGGACTCGCGATGGGCGTGTTGATTCATGCGCGACCAATCGACGCGGCCGTTTTGTAGTGACGTCATCGGAGAATATAAACTGTATAAATAAAAATATTCGAGCGTCTAACGATTTAGTAGCAATCGATTCGCGCTGAAATTATGACAACGCGGTTGTCGAAATACGCGACAAAAGTGTATTATATTATATTCGTGAATTTTGTGGGTTTATAGCAGCGTTTTTCCCGGCGGTTTGTCGAGAAATTTCGTAATAAACATTTTACGGTTTTCTCATCGGAAATCCACCTGCTGGACTCATATTAGTTTGAATTTATCAAACTAATATTACACTATTTAAGCGTAATACAAATTATTATTAATAACTATTGGAAGAAGAGACACGCTTGTCAGTTGTCAACTATTTGACCCCGAAAGAAACCGTATAATTAAAGACAAACGAGGAAAAATGTCTCACAAGACTCTTATAACGTTATCGTAATATACTATACTTGCTAAATGTTTTTCCATAATAAATAAATTTAACATTGAATAGAAATTCTACGTGAATTTTCCTAACCCAAAATAAACGCGTGTCGTTTCGAGTTATTCGTACTAGTAATTCACTGATATACAATATTGCTTTAGTATTTTTAATACGACAAAAGCTTATTATATTGATTAAAGAATAAAATATATTAGTCAGTGTGAAGTGTGTCACGGCTAAATTGGAATTAGTGGTGCCGCGAAGTCAAACAGACTGGGGAAACGCTGATTTATAGTGTATATCTCGGAATAGTTCAAAATATTGAAAACTCGAGTTAAAATACCGTACCGGATCACATCACGCTTACCAATCGACCCAGGCACTACAACTCAGGGTCGGTATTAGGGGATGGGGGGTCAAACGGGACATTTGTCCAGGGCCTGGCGCTTAACATTTACATTGAAAAATATTTTTTATGGTAATCTTGTTTTTGTTAACGGGAGGGACGTTTTGCCCCAGGGCCTCGTAAAATGTAGCGCCGGCCCTATTACAACTAATACCTATAACATTAGCGAAAATTTTTTTTTCCAATTGCAGCGTGAAATATTTACCGGTAAACTGTATGTCTACTAGGACGCCGAATCCAAAAACGACTGCCGTTTCTCCACTCCCCCATTACGTGCTATTTTTTATTTTTTTTTTTTTGCAAAAATAATCGAAATCTACAAAAAAATCACATAATAGCGATAAAAAAACCAAATCGTTAATTCCATTACATCGAACTAAAAACACCGCTCGTCACAAAGTAAACGTGTTTGGTAGGGACGTGATCGTCCGAACTCCTCAGACCGCTAAAACAACACGCTATATCTTCCGTTATTTAAGATCGGCACATAAAATTCAAGTTAAACGAAAAATATGAGTTTTGTAAAAAAAAAATGACGCGATCGAATTTGTTTTCCGTTATTGTTTGCTCCGGTATACACGAAAAATTGGACGCGTCGCCTACGATAATTGACGATCGTTCCCGCCTAGTGTTTTCCGCGAAAATTGATTGCCCGACTTGGACGGCTGTCAAAATGTAAATGATTCGGCGGATTCGCAGCACTGGTGGAAACCACGGCAATAAGAAAACGAGCGATTAACGTGGTTAACGATGCCGCGGTTTTGTGGAATTCGTCCGACATCAATTTCAACGTTCTTGGAACAGGAGAGAAATTGCAAACGAGCGCGCGGTAAAAACACGGTTTTTTTTTTCACTTTTTCGTTACCCGTGGCAAATTTTCTACTTGCTCTAATAATAAATCGGTTTAAATTTTTCCTCAATAAAAACCACTCACTTTTTTTTTTTTTTTTGGTTATTCTCGTTACAATCGGTTCGAAACCTGTCGTTCGAAAACAAACAAAAACGCTTTTTTTTTTAACCGGATTAGCAGTTCTATTACTATCGAGACCCAAATGGCTATGCGCGAAAATTCCCCGACGATTTACCGAAACAAATTTTGTTTTTTTTCCACCCTCGATTCGACCACTAGCGCGTTTTTAGCAGCACAACCATTGCGATACGTTTGCTCGTCTTTTTCTCAGCTCGCCGGTTCATCGAGCACATTGCGAGTGTCACATTCCGATCTGTTGCTCCGATAGATCCGGTGGCCACGTCGATCCACCGAGCCCTTGGTCTCCTTCTCCGAGCGTCTTGTCCCGTTTATCATTCTTTCTACCCCCTTTTTTTTTTTTTTACTATTTCTAAATGTTCAAAACCGTTCTCCTCCGAGTGCGTCTCTCATATAATAATCTGCAAAGCGGATTGTACGAGCGTTTTCCTCGGAGTACCTATAGACGCGCGTACGGCGAAAAGCCCCGCGACGGCATACCTGTGTAATTAATACGCGCGCGCGCGCTGCACATACCCGCGTGTACCAGACAGAGACGCGTGTGCGATTTCCGTAGATAATGGAAATGTAATACGGAAAAAAAAAAGAATTTTATTATATCCCGGACGGTCGAAAAACCATGGGAAAACTTCATAACCGTGTGACCCGGACCGGCCGCGCGGCGTTTTGCGCCGTCCACCGGCACAGCGAATTCTTCGCGTCGACGGCCCGGCGGATAATAGACGAGTGTCGAGCGTTCAACGGACCAATAATAATAATAATACTCGTTTTTTTCCCCCGTTCTCACCACAAACCACGTAAACTTCTGATGAAACTGTCATGAAATGTCCCGTGTACTGGCTGTTATTGTGACAAATAATTGGTAGAGAAAAAAAAAAACACCTCCTATCCGTCTTCTAATAATATACACCAGAATCGTATACGCTTCGTGTAGATAATAAGTTTTTCGTATGTATCGAATTGAAATCTTCTTCAAAATAAACGTCTACTCTCGCGTAAGAATCTTTTTGTCGGAACCTGAACGCCGAACCGACTGAATAATTGGGCGGTGTAAAAAGCGCGTCCAATATAAAATAAAGAGAATTCAAAATTTCGGAAATTTTGAAAAAGCGTTTAAACACGTTTTACGTTTTTTCGACAACTTGAACGATATAACACTTTCGCAGACACTCCGCCGAGGTATATGAAAAACAAAAATATTTCCTGAAAACGGTATGTGTTTCAAACTGTTTAAAAATAAATAAAAAATATGTATCGTGTTTCGTGTGTAATTTGTTTTCAATCGTCTTT
Organism: Chaetogeoica ovagalla; assembly: GCA_032441825.1. Taxonomy (NCBI): domain Eukaryota; kingdom Metazoa; phylum Arthropoda; class Insecta; order Hemiptera; family Aphididae; genus Chaetogeoica; species Chaetogeoica ovagalla. Next base: position 10,291,853 of record CM063736.1, read on the forward strand.
TTGTAAACAAACAAAAAATAATAATAATAATAAACAAAACGTATTGAATTCATACGGAGAACACGTATAAATAATAATAATAATAATACGAATTATTCTCGTCCGATCGTATATTTTTTTTCAATTAGTAATTATTTTATAAACGATTTTATTACGATCGCGGTCGACCGGTGTACCGTAAATCGAAATTGATTTATTCGAAATCACCGGTCGGCGGTAGTTTAGTTATTAAAAAACGATTAGGACGCCGCTGCAAGGAGTCCACCGGGAAGGCGGTCGATCGCCGAAGGCTCCGGCACCGCGTCCAAAGAAACGACGCAATTATCTGTGCTTATTCGCGATCGCCGCATCGTTCCGTAGGGGTTCAACGGTATTATATATAACTTTTTACTATTCCGCCAAACGATTTTTTTTTTTTTATCTTCCCGTTGAAATGTGCGGACAAAACGTTCGGACTTACACGACCGTCTTTAATACATACGATCGTCTACTCCAATAAAACGTAATTCGAGACGTATCGTAGTAAAACATAAATGAAATCGTCGGAGCGTTATCGTTTTTCATTCTTTTGAATTCCATCCGACAACATATGTATAATATAATATCGGAACGCTATGGCAGCCCGCTCGGTGCGGCTTTTACGTCGTCTCCGGGCTAAAATATATTCGTTTCGGTCACGCAGCGGCGAAATCCGAGACATTTCCGTCCTGTTCTTACGTCGCGCACAACGGCAAAATATTTCTACTTTTTCTGTTTCTCAAACGGCCACATAAACGATAATCGGTTTTGAACGCACGACAATAGGCGAAACTTTCCGGACACTTTTGTCTGTGCGCGTTTTTGCGCATCCTGTCGGTGAAAGAGCGTTTTTCCATACTCTGCGTCCGTGCGCAAAAAATTCAACTCCGATCCGCAGTACATGTGAAACGGAACCGTTTAGATGACCTCGCGCTACGCCTTATACGGTCCACGGCTAAAAGCGTTTGATGTTGATTGATGCGAGTTTGAAAGATCTCTACCGCGTCCGCCGTATATTTAAACAATACGCGTTCAATATAAAAGTATACGCTAATAACTAAATAGATTAAAAAATATTCTTAGAACAAAAAAAACAACGATGTCTCGAGCAAATTAATTGCGCAAATTTCTTAAGACATTAAAAAAAAATAATTCGAAGTGGTTATAATGAATTTTTTTTTTTTTTTTTTTTTTTTACACCAACGATTTCGATTAATTTTTTTGGTGTAGTATAAATATCTAGTTTCGCCCGCGTCCAGACCAAGAAACATTTGTCGTCGTCGTCGACTTCGTCTGCACCTGTTTCGGTGACAAAATGTGTCTCGAAATTTAAAAACAGGCGCGTCCACATCAATGCAACGTGTTTGAGAGAAATATTTTTAGAGTCTTGACAAAACGTGGAACGAAAATGACGCCGCGATTGCTGCATTTGCTTGGGTAATTTTGAGTTTAGAAACAAAATAGAGGTATATGGTTCGTATTTAGCAAAGCAGAAACACTACAGTGCTAATTATCTAATGACTAATCTTAAACGTGATGACATTAGTATATATATATATGGGGAATTGAGGTATGAGTATAAAATGTACGAATTAAAATATTAATATTCATCAATAGAATTTACTATAACTTGATTATTTTTTATTTTATGGTTTGGTCCCGTAGTATTTGTTTTTCATCGTATAAATCAATGAGTTGACGAACACTTTCCTCGGACCACTCTATTATTTAATTGAAAGAGAAAAACTTAAAAATCCGTTCAAAAAAAAAAAAAAAAAAAAATTGTACGGGTATGAAAATATGCATTACGTATAAGGCGGACGAGACTGAACTGAACGAATAACCAGATAAATCAAATACGACGTATTTATTAAATGTTTATCGAGATACTTTTACCGGTCTTATTGCAACTCGAAAACGAAACGGATCGCGATAGAATAATATTTATTGTCGTTTTGAGAAATAATAACAGAACGGGTGGAGAGGGAGACAAAAAAAAATATTCCCAAAAATCGGTGCCAAATTATTTCCACGGAGTACACAATCCGTATACACGCGGTTAGGTGATGCGAGGTTTTTTTTTTTCTTCCGCCATTTTTCGATTTTGTACGGATCTTTCGGTTTTGTATTGTTATTATAATGTGTTTTATTCGTCGAGAACAAAAAAAAAGTATTTTATTCATATATATAATGTGAAGTTTCAAAAGTGCAAAAGACACGAGGAATAACGCTGGGCGCATATATATATATATATATTGCGCGATATCCGATTTAAGATAAATATGAGCCCGGCGTTTTTCTTATTTTTAATACACATTATTAACTCGTAAGATACAAATTAATAAAACAGGAGGTGTGTATTTAATATAATATAATAAATTTCTTTGCGTTTTTATTCCGCGCGGAACACAATTTGTGCCACAGCACACACGGTGTGTGACGTCTGCTGCGGTGTGCGAAAATCATAAATTACATTACACATACACGCACAGTCGAATTCCGTTAGACAAATCGTGTATGTTATACGCGAGACACGCGTGTATTTAATTTTACATACACTTTTGTGTGTGTGTTTTTTTTTACGATCAGAAAAGCCGTACTAGTTCGGAATAAATAAAACGCCGAAAGTTTCGTATAATATAAGTTTCTTCTACCGAAACCGATCGTCACGCGTCGTTGACTAAAACGAAAAAACAAAAAATTACTATTTAAATACGTTTCCGTCCAGGACGATTTGCACGACGGCGAAAATCGACTCTGCGGAAAATCCGTTAAACGGCCGTCTCGAATACGGTGTAAAACAAAAAGAAAAATATACGTTTATCTAACGATTCTTATACCGAACGCGCTTTAAATAGCATTTTTTTTTTTTTTTTTTTTATATGTTTTTCTCGTATCCGATATTGACGTGCGAAATTTTTCACTTTTTTTTTTTGTCGCGAAATAAACTTCACGTCAAAACATCTGAAAACGAAATAATTTTTTTTTTTTATTTTTACACTCGCGTCGTTTACCGAAACGAGTATGGCAGGGAAAAAAAATTAATAAAAACGAAATGAGCGAATTTCGTTCGTTTCCGCTGCGGTGTTGTACAATAGTGGTTGAAATTAAAACAATAACAAAAAAAAAACGTCGTTATATGACGACGAGTACATATTATATACAAATGCAAATACAGAAGTGATAATACGTTTGAATATGGGGAAAAAAAATCGGGTTTTGTGATAATATTGTAAACGGTTATCGTGAGTCTTAGTGAAAATACCGAACTATTGACGAGGTCTTTTAAAACGTATTTTCGCCTTTTTTTTCCTTCTCCACCGAACGAATTTAACGCGATGCGAAGAATTTCTATTTTCTTCTCTGTCCCCCGTTCTCTCGCCGGTTTACGTCCCGAAAGTTTTCCGCTCCGAAATCGGTTTTCCTTCGGATAATTTTTTTTTTCTACGATTTTTTACTCCGCTTTTAACGCGCGATCCAACGTAAACCATTAACGCTCGACGTCGCGAATACTATCCGCAAATTTACTTTTAAACGCAAAAATACGAGGGTTAATTATTCTGTGAACAATTTATTTATGCGCCTCGCGGTACTTGTCTTTTTTTTTTTTCACAGACTTCGTGTCGCTCACTCCTTCTCGTTCATCCCGAACGGCGCCGCACGATCGCCTTCCAGAAGTTTACTTTATATAATTCAAACAAAATATACCAATTGTTATTGCGAACAACTCACCTGTATACGTTTTCTTTTTTTTCGTTTTTCGTTTTCCTCGGTAATTGCCAATTCTACAATACACAAACACAAACAAGCAACACCGAAAAGAAAGAAAGAAAAAAAAGAGTACTTATATACGCTGGAAAACAATAATAAATGTGCTCTTATGATTTCCCACGGTACGGGCGTATAAAAAGAATCTATCGAACGTTTCGACGTTTCTCGTAAAAAAATCTACGCGCGTTTGACTTTTTTTTTTTTTTTTGTATACACGCGCGCGTTTTCTATTCGAAAAGTGAAAAAATTACAATAATAAAAACTGTAATCGTTTCGTTTTGGAAACGATAAATTCCCGTCAAAATAACGTATTTTCTTTCGAATGTTGTATAGAATTGGCCGGCGTGCGAAAAACTATCTTTTTCGTATACGTTTCTTTCAAATTGATTTTCTCCCGAAAACATAAAGCTTGATCTCTATCAAAATCTTTTTGTAAATCGTCGTTTTTCTACGTCAACAACTGGTTTTTAATCTTTTTATCGCACACTGTTTCTATCATGTATATGTATCAATATTGTTGAGCTGCAATACAGTTTTAATTGAAAGCTAATAAAACAAAAATTATTTTTCATCGAATATTTTTATTATTTTTTGACGATTAGCACCTCGTGCGAATCCAGAAGGATGGATTGATTTTGGACGAATTGTCCACATATGCGTGAAAATAGAATCGGTTATCACATGAAGAGCAACGGCGGAGTTATCGTTCACGTTTGTTTTTTTAACGCGTGGCAATTGCCCCGACGTAACGTTTCCGACAAGAGAAAAAACTATATACATTTATAGTACGAAATGTTCGTAGTACACGCGGTTGTTGAATCGACCGAAAACGATTTTAAAACGTGACCCCGCGCGTACGAATTAATAAGAAATCGGATAAAAATTAGAAAAATCGAGAGCGATCGTGATGAATATTGGGTCACAAATCAAACGTTACACTTCGAAATATTTTTTTTCCAAAGCCGTCTAAAAAAAAAAAGAAAACAACCCAACCTAACCGAACGAACTCGTCGGTTTGCTCCGAACCGCACAGTATACAATATAATATTTTGTGTACAATATAATATTATACACAATACTCTCTGTATAATAATAATAATAATAATAATAATAATATATTGTAGTACGGTCACTCTTTGTCTCTATACTCGTTATAATACGTACACAACTATTATTGGCTAATGACCACCGATGTGGTATTACTGCGTATATACTCCGTTGCTATTTTAAAGTATATATATATATACACACACGACATCCACACTCAAACTTATGTGTATACTTATATGTATACACGGTCATAATATATGTATAAACTGACCATAAAACTACAACACTCCGTCCATATAAGTACGGTTATAATACTGGAAAATCACTGTGTACATAACACGACAATGTAGTAACTGGGGCATACGCATACGGTCTATTGTATTATGTATACACACGTAATAATATAAGGCCGGACAAATTAACTCGTTAAATTAAGTGGATATATATATAAAAAAAAACAACATACAAGTCGACTTCTAAAATAAGATAAGACCACCCGACAACTTATACGAATGCTATCTCGTATAGCCTCCAATACCATTGTCGTCAGACACTGTACTGATACGCGTATACAATTGTATTACATTGTACACGAAATTAAATTATTTAAAAAATAAAATTTTCTTAACAATACTCATATAAATAAAAAAATGTGTCAACGTGGTATGAGGTGTGCGCTGGTTAAAACGCATCGAAAATTGATTAATATAGTTTTAAAACACACTTCGGCGCTCGAGAAACGAGCGTACGAACGGTTGTAACGTAGTGATTTATAGCATGCCTTTGAAAGAACCTCAGGTCGGTCGAGAGCATTTTTTATTAACAACGCAACCCAATAAACGAATATTACAGTATTCCAACTCAGCTCGGTTTAGATGGCTTTAAGTGAAAATTATATTAACTTGAAATGAACACGTTGAGTTGAAAAAAAAAACACTGACTCAATTTGGAAATGAATCCTTTTTTCAGCCTTGCGGCTATAGCGTATATATATATATAAATTTGTTTGCAAGAGCGGGTTATGATTTTGATGGATTCACTCGATTTTCAAATTGCTTATATGGTCGCGTTTACCGATCGTGTATAACAACCGCCTGCAAAATCCTATCGGAATCCTTAATTTTCCGATTTTAAATTTTATTATTATTATTAGTAATTTTCCTTTTATCAATTATTTTTCACCATTACATTCAAGCGTAATGTATTCTCGTCTCGATTTTCATCGAAGCCCGTTCATCGACTGATTTCGTTCCGCGACCGCGGCCTCCACTCCGGTCAACATTACCCGCGTTAAAGTGACATTTTGACGTATCACACTTCGACGTTTTTCGTTGCGCTCTTTTTCTTTTTAAATCGTTTTTTTAAAACAGAAAAATAATAAATTTACTGCTGTAAAAAAAGCGAATTTAACAATATTTTCCGCGCATCACGAATATTTAACATTCCCGTAACGCCACAGCAATCACTATATATATATATAACAATCACGAGACACAAACAAAATGTATTATGTCGGTCGGTTTATATTTTATTTGGTCCGGAAGAAACAAAATGTCTGAACACGTCCATATATTATTACAAATCCCACGAAATAGAAAAACCTCCGGATCAGACGTTTTACAACAAAATTCCAATGAGCAACGTCAGTCAATTACTGCGCGCAGAAACGCGCGTTATATACATCACGTCCGAAATATCGATTGCCGGTATTTTTTTCCGATATTTTAACACATAAATTTCATGAAATCGACGTGGCTTATCGATTTTCACACGTCATACATTTTTTGGAAGTGTCGACTGCGGCGAGTGCGTATCGGAACTCAAATCGGGAATTTGCGCGAAATGAAAATTCAAACGCGTCGATCGGAAATATCGTCGGCCGCGGAAACGCGCGTTGCCAGCTGGATTAAGCCGAGTCAAATGTTTTGATTCGATAAGGAATTCAATGAGTTAAAATTGAAAAGTTAAAATAAGAAATTCAACGCGATCGAGACTGCTATGGCGCCTTCGTAATAATATTTCGCGACCGGCTACTGTAACGGTTTCGTTCACGTGGACACGCGGTTTATACAGTGACCGACGCAAAAAAAAATAAAAAGTATTCAAATAATATTTACTCGTTTGCAAAATGTGAACGGTACGCGAAAAGCGGATTTATTCCGAAAACCATATACGCATTGTAAAATATTTCTAACAAGTATAATCATTAAAATGTCTAATAATGTTTATGAAAAAAAAAAGGATGTTCCGAATATACGCCATTGCAAAAGTCTGCAACGACCTTTCGTACGGGGTATACGCATGAAATCTCTTCACCTCCCATCGGGAATACGACGACATCGCGCGTTTGCGGATGCTGTTTTTTTCGTATCGTCCGGAGATTTCTTTTCTCTCTCTCTCTCTCTCAATTGTTCACCACCCCGTTCACAGCCAAATGTATTCAAATATTATACTGTTAGTTTATTTATTTTTTTTATTATTATCTAATAAAACAGAAGAGCGATCCGTCGTGAGAATGTTTTTTATTATTATTCGAGAAAATCGAGTTTACAAAGTGTGAGATTGATCAGAACGTATTCTGAACACGTAGATTTGTCGCTCTTCGAGCTCGAAAATTACTGGCATTAGCATACGTTCCCGAAAGTTCGATCGAAAAGTGTTTTCACGAAATTCTCAAAACCGAATTTTATAAAATAAAAAAAAAAACAAAACAAATAACGAGAAATTGTCGCTGTTATAATATAATGTACGTACGGCTAGTTAGTATATTTCGACGATTATATAATCAGATATAAAAAAAAAAATCTGTTATTTCGGTTCCACCGATAGAACGCAGCGAAGATAATCTTCTCGTTATAAAATCGATATTTGAAATTGTTTTACGATATTGGAAAATAATATTCCACAGAAGAATATCGCATTGGGGGGGAAAAAAAAAAGAGAGGATAATTTAAATTGATTTCCGAGAGTTGGACGTTCGTCTCCAAAAAAATAAATAATAATAATAAAAATTAAGTTTTATGAATATGTCAAGCAGTCGACAGGCCTAACTTAACCCTAACTCTCGATAACACACGTCTCTTTTCCCGGCATTAAACATTCTCTACGGGCCTAAATTTAACATTTTGAATTAAATACAACGAAAATTCACTCGGTGCTTACACAACAGTAACAATTTACACAGCATTCGGGTTTTGAAAATATCCATTTATTTTGACGGATTAACAACGGCGTACGGGGCAACGTTTCTGGCAACGGTATCATCAATGCGCGATGCACATGGTATTGCGCCCGTTGAAATAAATAAGAAAGGAATATTTTTATTAAATTATAAATACTACTCGGCCAATGGCGCTGGTGCGTTCTGTGGATTTTTTCTTTTCGCGTCGCGCGCGCATTTCGCTCCAAATAAGTCTGATTCGCGCTCGTCTTTACATCCTCCGATTACCCAGAAAATCCAGCCCCCGTTTTTTTTTTTTTTTTTTTTTGTCGCGCGAAGTATAATACGGGAACACGCGGAGTGTACGGGAATAATAACAATAATAATAAAAAAAAATATCGTATCACGTCGTCGTCGTCGTCGTCGTTTCGATGCGCGCGTTTACGTTTGTGATATTTAATTCGACCCCCGCGTACTCTTCCACGAATATAAACGAAACGAACTAGAGTAGCGGCGAAATTCGTCGTATATCAATTGAAAATCCCGCCGACACGGAATTACGCGTAAAAAAACGCGGAGTAGAAAAAAAACCGAAGAGAAAATATTCTCACGAACGCGACGCAATCGCACCGCCCCAGCCGTCGTCGGGGTAGATAACACGGACGTGGCCCGTACGCCGTTTGCGAAAAGACGACGAGGGGACGACGACGATACGCGAGGACAATTGTATCTATTCAAACCCGCTCGTCGTTACCAATAAAGAGCGTGGAATAAATTTCAGGAAACTTATCGCCGTCGTCACCAACGGTACCCCCCGTCGAATATTTGTGCGCGCCCATACCGGCGTACAAACCGTAGTCGCTACGAACGCGGAGCACAACGCGCGCGCCGTTTAATTATTATCACGCACCCACGAGACGACGACGACGACGACGACGAAGTCAATCCGCGTGGCCGTCATGAATCCGGTTTCGATCGTTTGCGGTGTGTTATCCGTCGTCGTTGCAACCGCCTCCCCGACGACGACGACGACGCCGGTAAGACGTATTTTTTTTTTCCTTTTTTTCGTTTCGTTTAAAGCAGCACATGACGGACGCATGAGTTGTGACCGCCGACAACGGGCCCTCGGCGTGCCGTTGCGCGCCCATTGAGATTTTTTTTTTTTCGAGACGAACAAAAATAAAAGTCGTATTGTTAAAGATATGTCTGTATTAATTAAAGATCCTTGCAGTCATATAATATTTTGGCGGTATTATATGTACGTTTTAGTGCGGTTTTTTCGACTTTCCCCGTGTTTTTCGATTTTTCGCCGACATCCGTTTGTCCGTATAAAACAACATTCTTTCTCAGAGTGGGCGATAACGCCCTCCTTGTGGGCGTTAGTGGACTTCAGGGGGGCAGTACTAGGCCCAAAGAATTTTGGAGGGCGTTGAAACGGTCTGGGGGGCGATAGCTGATTAAAAAAAGCGAAAAATTATGGATGGAATGCCGCAACTTTACCCTGGATTACGGTCGATTGTTCAAACGTATCTAATAACGTTTCCATCATCGCATTTGTCCGAACGTGGATTTAGTGCTGTAACAACCCTCTAATAACTAAAAAAAGAAATCTGCTGCTTGTTACCGAACGTGGCGACCCACGACTGTATTTAAGTAAATTCGAGCCCGACATAACAAAAAAACTGGTTAAACTACATCAGGTTCATCCATCACATTAAGTAAGCTCGATCGATTTAAATTCAACGATTTGTTTAAATTTTAATGGAAATACATTGAAATTCGATTAAGTATGTGTTTTAATTGCTCTTATTAAAAATGCTGCTTTAAAATGTAAGTTTTAACTTTAAATTGGAATTTCGGCATGTTTAAATATAATAATTGTAATAACTGTTTAAAGATAAACAGCAATTGGTAAGTTTAAAAATTTTGGGGGGGGGGAGGCACTAAAAAAATTTTGATTGTCAAAGTGGGCGGTGTATGAAAAATGTTTGAGAACCTATGGTATAAAACGTGTTTTCTTCGCTGTATCGACACACCAATGCGGTTATTATTATATATATATATATATAGAAATATTCCCTCCCCCACTCACGTACTGTTTATATTGTGTTATAAACAGGTGTAAATAAAAAAAAATGTCTCGCGATTTTTCGATTTGTTTGTAGCACGTATGTAATATAATATACAGTTTTTCATTAAGCGTTTTATTAGTAAAAAAAAAACATTTATTTTTTTTTTTTTGCGAGTTTTAACGCCCTGCAATTTATTTATACAACGCGCCATTTCAACTGCGCATACACGTGTACATACGTAAAAAAATCGTTTGTCACGATTTTCCCTCATAATAAACGTCTCGAATTTTTCACACAAAGCGGATTTTTCATTTTTCGCGACATCAAATGATACACCGCTGTAACGAAAACGATTTTCGAAAAATCTCTTTTACCCCACTCACAGGTTTATCGTATAGTGAAATTATTACGTTAAAACCGTACGTTTAATCGTAATTATTCTACACGCCGCACTATACCGTTATTAATTAATAAATAAATATTACGCCGAATCTCCGCTCAGAATATCGCCGAGAATGTAAAAAAAAAAAATCTTTCGAATTCATATATTAATAGCAAAAAAAAACTCTATAAATCCGAGTAATTCGCTGCGTTTGAACGACGTGTCCACAACGCCCCCGACTACCTTTTTTTTTCATTATTATTATTATTATTATTATTATTATATACGCTGCAGGAAACTTATATATGATGCGTATATATAATACCGTAATACACATCCCTCGGTGTATATTTAAAAAAAAATTTTCCTTTCTCCTCCCACCCCCCATTTATTATTTCCATTCATCGCAAAACTAAATAATAATAATAATAATATCTCGTATTGCCAACGCGTTTTTCGAACCGTACGACTGCGTTCGGAGAAATTCCACAAAACGCTATAATATTATATACCTGACCGTCGCCATCAACAGGTACTTTATATATACGCTTTATAACGCTCTCTGCAGGATCACCACAAAAATATTTTGGATAATACTTATTTTATTTTTATTATTATTATTATTTATTATTATTATTATTATTATTATTATTTCCTGAAATTTATACCTACCAACCCGAACGAGTACATTATTATAATAATACGGCGTTTTATTGTATTATATTTTATATAACGTCGTCTGCGCGTTTATTCTACATATGTATTCAATACCGACCGTATTACGGTATACGAAAACGCGTTCGTCACTCTTTTATTGTATTTAAAAAGAGGTTTTTCGTTTCCCCTCTGGCTTATTATATACTACGAATTTCGATATAAAATGTATTCTTATTTTTATTATTATTATTATTATTATTATTATTATTATTGCACGAATTGACAGTCCGGTTTTCTGTAAATCGAACATGGATACACTGTCCAAACTTATACACTCGTATATAGAATACCGCATTTCGGTGTTCAACAAAAATACGTATCGAAGTACACGGAAAACCGTTTGCGGCGTTACATAATATTATCGTAAATACGTAGGAAATTTAAAAATATTTGTGAAATTTATTTTCCGACATTGAACGCGACGATTTCAAAACGAAAACATATTTTTCCGCGGAATAATATTATATGACCTGCCTGAAAATTCTATACGTTCTGGGACACATGGGTGATATCGAGTTTTTGCCGTATGCCGTACTACCGAAACTCATCAATTCATTTCACAAAATGTATGTTCTATTCACGTTTGTGTTATTTTAATATTAGATTTAAAACGAATTAACCGCGAAATCGTATTATTGTACCGAACTCAAAACGAAAAAGTCGAAACGATAGCGGCGCGGCACTGAAATTCTTGTTTTGGCGACAAAGAAAATTCAGTAATTACCAGCAAAAATAATTCTGTTTTTCAAGCGTCTACCGTCCGTTCGGAACGCTTTGCTGCTCACGTCCGTCTCTATACCTCTTGTCCACATCAATGACAATGACGAGAAAAATGTGTGTGTGTGTATCGTTTATGATTTTTTTTTATTTAAATTTGTTCAAATCCGAATAAATTATCCGACCGCTATTCCGAGCCGTGTGTATATACGCTTTTTCGATTCCAGTTAGTATTACTGGCAACTGATTGTGTGAAAGAAAAGAAAATGACTCTTCGAGGATTTCTCTAATATCACAACGTCGTAATTTTAAAACGCTGTAATGTGTGAGAATGCGCCAGAATTTATGTAGCTCTAATAGACGTCACGACGGGGTCGTAACGTAACGCGTGTGACGATACGAAAATACTCGATAATATAACGATCGACGCGTACGCGAGACGGACGTTTTATAAAATAATTTATTGTTACCTATTAACAGGCCGTCGGCCGTTTTCCTTACGTATTTGTAGAAAATTAAAAAAATACATATATATATATTTTTTTTTTAATTTGCGTTATACTTCTTATACATTATGTGGTACGTTTGACGTGATATTATTACGGACACGCCGCGTGTCGGCGCTGCTGGAATAAATATTAATAATAAATCACCGTCGGTCTTATGGGGAAACCGTTTGCGCGAATGCACACGATGGATTTCGCTCGTTTATTATTACGTTGCTGTGCGCGGCAAGACCGTAGGGGGCCGTACTGTAGTATCGCACTGGAAATACGAAATACGCACACACGAGACGATTACAATACGTAAGTGGTACAACCCGTTAGTATATATTCAATATTGTAAAAATGCCGAAGAATTATTATACTAATGCGACGAGAGTTGCGTCGGCATGAAAAACGCGTCGAATTTTTCGTATCGCGAAATTTAATAACATTATAATTTCGGTTGAATTCGTGTGCGTTGACTGAAAACGGCGTGTACCTACCGCAGCTGAAAATTCGAGGAGAACACAATTCACTCCTGAGTGCTTTGGAAAATACAATATTCTATTACAGTTGATGGGTTGGGTTATGAAATATAATTCATCGAAACGTCTAGAATTGAAGTGTTTAGACACAATACTGTGTGATCAGCGGCCCCGGAGCGGGCTCTCGAGAGCGACGAGAGAAAGAGAAAAAAAAAACATTGGTCGTAATTTATAATAAATAACATTTTCGATTATTCGGCGCGCACAGGGGATTTTTGATTTCGTGATGATCCGACGTGAAATACGCACGACGTTTTGTAAACGCATTGTACTGGGAAAACGAACAGGATTAAAAGTAATATTTTAACAAATATAACGTATTAAAAACAGTTTTTCTCGTTAGGTTTTCATACGAATACGGATTTTGGATTTCCGACGAAGTTACACACTCTATCATTTTCAAATTATACGAACGCGTCGTAGTATCGGGATCGATATAATATTGCGTTTGAATGTCGCGACAATAAAACGTACCTTTACTGATCAAATTATAGTACATTTTTTTTCTCCATTCCTAAATCGAACACGCCTCCGAAAAATCCCTTTTTCCGAACCTAACCGCCCAACGTAATTTATATAAATTACAAAACCAACATCGTACAGTTGTTAACCATATTGTAAAACTCAAAACGTTAAGTGTATACTCGAACCGTTTTTTTTTTTTTTTTTTTGAAGGAATGAAAATATAATTTCGTAAACGACCGACAAATAATAATTTTTACAAATGATTTTATACAGACCAGAAAAAAAGAAAACGACGAAATAAAAATTCGTTTCAAATCTTGGCAGACATAATATCGCGTATACGAAATCCAACAACTATTTCCAATGATCGTATACCACGTTTTATTGAGAGTAAAATAAAAAAAAATACAATCTTAAACAGATACTGCAGTAGAAAAACATTTGTCGAAATTCACTATTTACTAATGAAAATATACGAGAATTGGTCACCTTTACACTTGGTTCGTTTCGAGAAAAATACTTCAAAATATTTTTGTAGACTATGAGAGGATTGAGAATTCTTGATTTTAGGGTTCGGTAAAAGGAATTTTGAAAAGACTAAGTCATTTTTTTTCTTTTTTATTCTTATAACACTTTAAAAGAATATTTCGTTATAAGAATTTTTAATTTCTTCACCCTTTTTACGCTGTGCCGTCTGATCGTCCCAGGTTTCGGAAAACATTTCGGAATGTATCGAAGAACTTCGAATAGATTTTTTTTCTTTTTACGACTACCGATGTTATTTTTAAAGAAAAGAAAAACACGACCGATAATCTAACCGGGGACGCCGACCACAGCGATTAAAACAACTTTAAGAAGTTTAAAAGCAGTTTAAAGACTGTCGAAAAAAATCGACAATGAAACATCACTGAATGTGTATATATATATATATATATATATTTGATAATATTTTATGCGCCATCAGTGCGATAAGTTTTTGATTTTTCTTTGTATAATGGCCGATTTTCGGTCTCCGGGGACAAGAGGCATATTGTAAAAATCGTCACGTTCAGTTTGGTGGGCGAGTATCGTCGAAAACGCGTAGGTATTGTTTTACTCGTTTTATCGCTATATATATATATAAGTTATAAAAAAGTTTATTACATTATTTGTATACCGTTCTCGAAAAATACGCGCATTAACGCGATCGATATTCAAATGATCAGCGATTACGAAAATATTAAAAACGTATACTTGCAACGGACGAAGACGGTAACGCTCTCACTCTCTGATTCTTCACCCCCTGAGAATTATTTATTAGTCGACTTTACATTTCATCCGTTCTTTTTAGCTAATATGACGTTTGTCAAATTCGATAAATTAATTGTTTTACCAGGTATTTTCCTCTCTTTTTCCAAGACGACATGGAATGTATAAAATATAAATACGTATATAGAATTCGTGTTAACGAAAAAAAATACGCAGTTCTGCTGTTTCGGACACGACACGCAACGAATACGCGTTACGTTCGAATGGGTATTTCAATTTTGTTCGGGGGAGTTTTTTTTCGTCATAAAGTTCTATACAAAAAAAATTACATATAAATTACTGTTTCACGTTACGATAAAATGAACTGTGCCCTGATCAAAGCGAAAAAAATATATTTTTTATTATTATTATTTACGTTCTGACACGAAACGATAGAAATATTCAATTTTAACTAAACCCCGACGTATTTAAACTTAAAAAATATATATAATATATATATATATATATATGTATTTTCATGACTGTAATGTGTGTGTGTATACAAATACTTCCAAATCATTTAATGTCACGTTGTGTACCACGCTTACATGTATAAAAGTATATTGTGCAACAGACGAATGCGGAAGAAAAATAGGAAAAAAAACCCGTAAAAACTTCGAAAGTTATATATGGGAATTCATTAATTATATAAGGAAACTAAAGAGAGAGAGAGAGAGAAAACCAATGTGCGCTGCAAAAGTATTATCCGCGGAGAAATAAAATATATGTACGATAAAATCCGATAGAGACCCCCCGTAGCAAAAAAAAGCAGATTTCGAGTAAACGAAGCGTTTAAAAAATATATATATACACATGGGATTGTATTTATCAAAATCCTAAACGTTCGCCTTTGAATACCTATACGTTATTATTTTTTTCATTCTTTTTTTTTTTTACAATAAATTCGAATCCGTTTAGAACAACACAAAACGAAATAAATCCCTGCACGCATCGCGTAATTGTCAAAATTTTTATACGCGCGTGTATCGTGACATTCACATATTCGCCATCGTTTTTAAATCCAACGCAAAACGTTTTATTAAAATGAATCTATTTTTTTCGTTTAATATATATACCGCGGCGAGCGTTCGAGAGTGGTGCGTGTGTCAAAATATGGCGTATCTCTAGCACTCATCCCGCATCGCGGTCCGTTATCGACCTGATGACTTAATACACTCTCGAACGTACAAGTTTTCGAATCCGACTACGTCATCTCCGCGAATTCTTTTAACTTTTTCGTAGTTCGTCTTAAGAAGAAGAAGAAAAAAAAAAGAAGATTCGTTCCGTCCAAATTGAAATTTCAAATAAAAATATAATTTTCAATCGAAATGTGATACCGTAAAAAAAAAACCGAAATCCAATAAAGCTTTTTTCGAAAACATCAAAATGTAAAATTAAATTTTTAATATTCTATTAAAAATATTCCTGATTTACGGGGATGAGTTTTATGTATTCAATACATAATAATCAGTATGAATCATAAATGTACACGCGATTTATCGGGTTTAATTTTTTTTTAATTCCACGTAAAACCTTTAACATAAAAAATATCAAATTTTCTTTCAGATTTTTTTTTTTAATTAAACTCGTTAGTATAATAAGCGCGATTGCAATAATTTCCAAGCGATTGCTTAATTGTAAATAAAAATGATTTCATTGATTTCAACGGCAGTACAGAGAAAAGCGTTTTAAACACTCTTCAATACGGTCACATAGACTGTTTGTCTCAAAAAACCAAGGCATTATTACACGCAAATCCAATGGCGGTTTTACATGATGTTCAACGGGGCGAAAATGGAGTCAGACCTCTCAAAGAAGAATTGTCTGAGAATCTAACGAGACAAAATGCAGATGTGGAAAAATGAAAAACAAAATGCACGGAACGTAAACGGGAATAACAATAAAACGGAAAAAGAAAGTAGTCGCACATAAATTGCGATTCGAAACCAGCGGAAGACGGGCGGGAGGTCAACGCAAACAAATTTGATTTGTCTTTTCGTTATATTATTGTTCGTTAGACTCCACTTTCTACTCGTAATTTCTTTGTAGAACTCTTTTTCACAAGTGTTTCTAAGAAATTAAAAACGTGGACGGTCGAACTTGCGGGGAGAAAAATATTTTAGGCTCTGTAAACGAATCCTAAACGGTAATACACCGTATTACGATATGATTATAATGTATTATACGTCATAAAAATAATAACTACCGGTGACGCGGCGTAAACACGTCTTACGGTTTATTTGTGTACGTACGGCAAACTGTATATAATATTATATTTTACCTTTTCGGTTTATTATACGAGCAGAGCTAATAATAATTATTAATTACACGAACGCCAGCAATATAAACACGACCTAGTTTTCAGACCTCCGCGCGTTTTTATTATTATTATTATTATTATATACGACTGTAATATTATTTTTATATGTATACAGAGCGCGTTCACCTCAAAACTTTTACACGGGATATACATATATACATTTTTTTTTTTTTTTTTAATCCGCGCAAACGACTTCTGCAAAACGAAGCTTTCCGTGGTACCACAATACGCGCGCGACGTACATTCCGAGCTAATTTTCAATCCTCTCCGCAGCGTTAAAAACTGAAATTCAATTTTCTCTAATCGTCCACACGTACACGAATCTTTAAGCAAATTCGACGAATGAAATGTTTCTCTTTTTTTTCCATCTCGAAAATCGGCCGTCCGGCAATCTCGGTGTTACGTTAAACGCGCGATAGTTTTCAAATGTCGCGCGGTCCGCTGTAAACGACGCGGCGCAGACCAAACCCCGGTCCATTTGCCGCCTCCTCGTCCGACGATTTTTAAAAGTATTTATTTATTATCGCGATATTGTCTCACAACGATTGCGTTTTGTATACGGAGGCGAAAACCGCCCTGTTGAAAAAAATAAAACGCATTTTCGTTGAACGTCTAATGGAACTAATGCACGACAGTAATAACAAGAAAATCCAAACGGCTCCTTCTATTTAACGCGGTGTTTCGTCACAAAAGTATAGGACTCTATTATGTTAATGAAACATTCAATAAGTGTCCGCACACCATATTTCGTTCTCCAATTAATAAATTGTTGCAAATAATAATAATAATAATAATAATAATAAATCAATTTTTCAAATTGCAAAGTCGCAAAGTCAACGTTTCGAGTGAATTAACCCAGAATTTGAATGTTAGTACGAAAAAAATTCCCAAATTTCGATCCGAAATCATGGTCCCCCGCCTGAAATCCTCTTTCTATTTGTGTAACCGTTTCAGTGAATCGCCCACCAGTCATGACGCGTAGTCTGTTATATAATGTGTTATTATTCTTTCCGTTATATCGTTACACGTATACGTGCACCGCGGAAGCAAAAATAAATTATAATTACCGCATTTATTTGGCCAGCGAGAAAAACGAAAAACTTTTAAACCCGCACGCGTCTCATATCTCCCCTCAGCCGTGTCTACCTTCCAAAGGGTTTTTCTCAGTCGGCAAATCGAAAATACGGCAGAAAAATTAACACAATCGGCAAAACGTCACTCTTTTTCTCATTTATCGTTGGTTATAACGGTTATTAGAGGTTATAACCTGTAGGCAGGGGCGTATACAAGGGGAGGCGATGGGGGCGATCGCCCCGCCCTAGATACTTGTGTGTGCATCTATATCTACTGACAACTAAAATTAATCGAACTAAAACTAAAATATAATAAAACATTTTTTTATTTAAAACTTATTATTTTCATATAATTTTTTCGATAATTCTAAGTTGGCAACAGATTCGACGGGCCATTTTTCTACTCGCCCCCTCCTAGGGAATGAAGTAAATACGCCCCTGCCTGTAGGTAGGTAGTATGTTTTATACTTTTATAGCATTGTAAACTATTTATGTAGACGTAAAGTAGACAAAATCACAATTATTACTAATCACTAATTAACCGTATATATTGTACAGCAACGTTTCCCAACCTGTACGACCTGTACTAACTACAACCCAACACTAATTCCAACTTATATTTAGCCGTGACACACTTCGCACTGACTAATATTTATTTTTAATTAATATATAATAGGCTTTAATCGTATTAAAGCAATATTGTAAATTACTAGTGCGAATAGCTTGAAACGGTGTGTTTATTTTGGGTTAGAAAACTCGATTCAGCGCGAATCGACTGCTACTAAATCGTTAGACACTCGTATATTTTTTATTTATACAGTTTATGTTCTCCGATGACGTCACCACAAAACGACCGCGTCGATTGGTCGCGCGTGAGTCAACACGCCCATCATGAGTATACGCTGCCGCCATCTGGTTTACATTGTCTTAATAATGAATTTTTCAATGGATCCAAATCACAATTAAACGAGTGTTCTTTTATTATTATTATTATTATTATTATTATTATTATTATTATTATTATTATTATTATTATTATTATTATTATTATTATTTTTCGACATTTCTATTGAGCACTCTTACGTTTAATTCTCTATAATTATTTACATTTTTTTTTAAGTCTCGCCGACTATTAATAATATTATGTTTAGTATTCAATAAACGTTCCGCAAAACAGGAAATTTTTCGTCTTATTGTTTTTTTAATACCTCTCAGATGTTCTTCGAACCTTTGAAACTCTAAATTGCGTTTATATTATTAACAGTGCATAAGGACGAGTGTATATAGTGTCTAACGGTTTAATAGTCGTTACAAAAATATTTATTTTTTTTTTAAATTAAACGCTGGTTGAGAATGATTCGGAATATTTTGAAAATACCCACGTTATCACAGACAACGCTCAAACATTCTAGAAGCGACCGACTCCATTCCCATCCAGTTGAGCTTACATATTTATATAACCGGGTGTATACGTTTGTTGTTTGATTTGTGTTATAATCAAGTGTAAGTAAACAGTTGGTGAAATGTTGCTTTTATTGTTATTTAATAGTGTGTTTATAGATAGTTTCTTGTAACATTATTTTTACGTCGGTGATTGCCGCATGACAATCCATGCTCGGGTTACAGTTTTTATTATTTGTATATAGTAATAATAAAAAAATTTACTATATCATTACCTAAATTTGTTTTGTGGTAGCATTTTATTCGTACACACCTACTATAACTATACTTATTTCTTGTCTTTTCGTGTAGTCGGCGATTTTCCGACCACCCCCCCCCCAAATGGAAAAGCCTCAAAACGCCCCTGCACATAATTCGTAAATCATCAAGAAAATATAATAAATTAATCGAGTAATTTTCTTTTTTTTTCGCTTTATTTTTTAACGGAATTTTTACATTTTTTTTTTTTCGTTCTAACAGATGTATCGACGAGTAATGCATTTTTTTCTAAAAATTTTAAATACCATTTTCCTAATTACAATAATATACGCGACTGTGCGATATAATAATAATTGAATAATATTTTATCGATTTTTCTTTCCCCATATAAGTATATGCGCGTATTGTAAATTAAAAGGTGATTTTAATTTATATATATATATATATATTTTTTTTTTTCTTTTGAACTTTTGAACTCTTAGCATTTTTTCAACAGTCCGTTTATTTTATCTGCGGTAATAATAATAATAATAATAATACACGTGTATAGCAAAAATTTAATTTAAAAACCAAAGAACGTTCTCATCTCCGTATATACACATCACGAACGGATCGTTGGCGCGCGTATATTATAATATATAGTGTAGTACACTGCGGTTAGGTGGTTCCCAAGAGATAATTTAGCCACGGGGCCCGTCTGTCACATCGCTGCGCACATAATCGTTTGGAAAATAAGTTTGTTCGTTAACATCCAACGAGAGACCGTTTTCGGTGCGCATTCGGCGGGACATTATAATATGTAAAGCCCAAAAACACACGAAAAAGAAAAAAGAAAAAAAAACCGTCTCCGAATACTGTAAACATATTTGAACGTTCGAGTGTTATATAGCTGTGCGATTATATATATATATATATATATAGTTGTGGTCGTACCTGCGCGCAAATTATAAAACAAATTTTCGTAAATATAATTTAAATTTATTCGAAATAGACGCGGAGGAAACGCGTATATACGAAAGGGACAAATTGCTCTTCTCAATCAAAAATAATTCGATAAAAAACGAAAGTGTCCAAATATACAAATTTCAAAGTAGGATACAGACTTTGATATGTATGCGATTCAAACTTTTTAACAAAAAAATTTACATTTCTAACGATAATAATAACGAATTACACCGTTGTCACAAATCCACAATCCTTAAAATTTCAATCGCTAATGCGCAGGAGTGAACCGTAATTGAATCGTATATAAAACAGCTGTTTCGTGTTTATGTGAAATTAGCATTTTATATGCTTTTTTTTTTTTGTCTAATTTACCTTATTCGCGCAACTTACGCGGAAACGCAAAAATAATACTATTCAAAAATGATTTTTTGATGAAATAAAAAAAAATGACCTACTTCACAGAAGTTTACTTACGTTCTTTCCCAATATAAATTACAGTAATCCAATAAAAAAAAGACCGAAAATAAATCGATCAGTTAATTTCTTTTTTTCATATTTTTATAGATTAATGTTTTTGCGACGAATATACAGCTCGTCCGTCCCGTCGTTTTCGGTTCAATCACGAGACGAAATGGGGAAAGGTGTGTTAGAGAATGTGGACATAATCCGGGTACATAGGGAGGAACATTGATCGGTTTCGAAAGAATATAATGTCTTTCTAACGAGAAAATGATGAAACGCGCGCGCACAGAAGCAAAAAAAAAAAAAAAAAATCCATAACGCCATGGTTTTACTAGGAGACGTGCACAACATAATATAAATTTGTCAAACACGAGAAGATAAAAAAAAAAAATTCTGTTTCGCAGCGGCTTATAATTCGTCTGAATTTATTCTGATGCAAATCAACATTTAACGCAATACTAATTAATGGTAAACACTATTTATTTCCTGTAACAATCGACTCCTGTTTCTCTAGAACGTCTCGTTATCACATATATCGGAATATCCGAAGTAAATGAAATTGTAATTTAAATCGACGAACAGTTTTCTCAATGAATATCGATGACTCGTCAACAAAGCAGAATGTCAACGTGTAGAAACGTCAAAGCATTTCAGTAGTTTATCCAGAAGACGTGGACAAAACAAAATTCTAAACACTTTTCTTTGTTTCAAAAAATCTTAAACGAATTCGTTAAATCCCCCCGAGTGCTTAAAACATCTAAGACGATTGTTTTGCAGTGATTGGAATGGAACTAAAGTGAATATCGTAAAATTCCTTATTTATTTCTTCCCGCGAAAATCGAAAACACGAGTAATATTAAAAGCTGTATTACATTATGTGTGTCTGTGTGTGTATACAGATGAGAATCTCCCTTTTCGTTTTCGTCCCTTCCCCCCCCCCTCAGAATCTGTTGCCACGGAAACACTTTATACACCTACGCAGAGTGCAGTGTCGTGTACCTATACACAACGGATTTATATAAAAATTAAAGGACTTGTACCAAAATAAATCTTTTGTTCGAGTTACACCAAGCCTCTTTGGAAGATTTATTACGCTATAAATATATCGGGGAATTTAACAAAAACCGAAACGATTTAGCTAACCATCAAATACACTGTGTGTGTGCGTGTGTTACAAGGCTGCTAATTTCGAATATACACCGAAACAATAATATTCTGATGAATCGTCGCGCGACGTTTCGATTTTAAATATTATTATTATTATTATTTAAAATAATTATTATACATAATAAAATTAATCGATACGAAGACAGTATTATTTAAATATATCAACGTTACATTTATGTAATATACTTCCAAGACAATATATAATATATACGCCTAAACGCAAACACACGCGGTGTTGTCGGGGATTTTATTATATATTAAAATAATTCATTTCAAAAGACCGAACAAACACGTTTTCTTGCCATAATACATTTCATAATTCGTTATATTATATAAACATTATTATTCCTATTTACTGCAGCCGTTATACGGCTGTTATATATACATTTTTTTTTTTTTTTTTTGGTAATATTTTAGTATTTTATTAGAGAATATATAATATCGTTGTACATATTATAATACGTGTATTCAATCAACAATAAAATATTTAATTTTTTTTTTTTTTACTCGATTATAATTGTAAAAAATACGGAGTGTACGCTCGACTGTCGGGAAAAAATATTAAAAACAGTGAACTGTATAATGATTTTCTATTGATTATCATAATTAAACAAGTACATGGGCATTTATCTCGGTCGAATACGCTTAAAACGCGTCTCGAAACGTATCGATTTCCTATTATTATTACCTTTGCAGAAAATACAATAAAAGATATTTAAAAACTAATAAAGAACTCGAGCGATGTACGTGGGAGGCGTTCTTATATTATAGAGTTCCGGGTGTTCAAACAACCGAAATTTCAATTTAAAGTCATCGTCCGTCGAGTCATGCAGCATCGTTGCGAGTGGAAAACAAACAGAAAATTTTTATATAATATAATACGTTCGCTTGTCGCTGCGCAAACCACGACTTATATATAATTTTATATAGAACACACCGCGAATATAAGATATTGTTACGGTATTTTTTTTTTTTTTTTGATCCGTGAAAATATTATAAATATAATATCATATTCGAATCAGCAGTTTCGCGCGTTTAAATAATATAAAAGAAATTTTCGGAGAGAAAAAGAGAGAAGGAAACGAATCGATATAACAACGCTCGTGTTTATTATATGCTCGTATTTCATAGTCGAGAACCGCGTTTGTAGCTGAGCCTGTGAAATATTAAATTCAATTTTTTTTTCTACTTTAAATGTGACTTTATGCACGTGTACATGACAACGGGACGAGATAAATCGAAATCAAATATAAACCGCTATAACACCATTTGGCACAGTATCACACGCGCGTCGCACGTTTTTTTTATTCGCTTTATACAAACGAAATTCATACACGCACGATAATATCGATAAAGAAGAAAAAAAGAAAAAAGAACGTCTAAAAGTACATAAAAAGAAGAAAAAAAGGCGCCCATAGTGTAATTTTTTTTTATACGTATTGAATATATATACGCAGACACACGGGGGGACCTATTTGTTATATTTCCGTGTTTTTATATACGTACACATAAATATATATTTATGATACGCAGCAGAAATGTATAGAAATAAATACAATATCGAAATCGAAACCGTTTGATATACCGTTTATTCTTCTTTTATTTATTTATTTATATTTTTTTAATGTCAATTGGAATAAGTACACGCGTATACAGTTTTCTGCAAGTGTGTACTTGTAAGTGTCTATAGCTGTGTAGCTATAGACGATATAATGCGTCAAAACCGCGTGCTTTCTTACCCATACTTAATGAATTAAAATGAGAAATCGAAATTCGGCTACACGATCATCTGCACAGAAACACGCTTCGATCAATAAATCACAGTTAGTGGCTTTCCTCTCGAGCTTATAAATATATTTTTTTCTTTACACGAATTCGTCGAGAGTACAGAGGCGGCTACCTACTATTATCGTAATGATATATGATATTTGAACGCGCATCATTATTATTGTATCACTCCGTCTTGTCACTCAAAGCTGGATGACTTACATCGTCATCCCATCCTCGCGAGCATAACGGTATATTCTATATCGATTTATCACCACCACCGTAATACCATATAATACAGTTTATTGAAATATTTAACATATTAAATTTTGTATTGTGTGGCGAACGAGCGAGACGGAAACGTAGTTTTGTTCGCGTTCGACACTTGTTTGAAATTGTTTCTAAATATTATATTTACACGACGATGTTTCGACGGGATATTCGTGCGATAATAACCATGGAATTTTTCTTGATTCGATTCTCTCGAAACAACAATATGACAATACTGCGTATTTACGTAGTTTTTTATGTATAACGCGGACGAAGCCGAAATCGCTATATATATATATATTTTTTTTTTTTTTGAGTACATAAATATGCAACGACAGAATACGTCCTCAACGAAGAAAAACGTATGCGCATATTTAATTCCGTAATTATATATGTTTTACATATTTTTCCCCGTAATATATAATTTCGTATACAGTTATACGTGAAAAGAAAAGAAATCTTTTTTTTTTATTAAATCAATCGATCTGCTGGATATTTTAAAGAAAAATTTTATCGAAATACGAGGTCGCATCGGCCCGTGCTTAGTATAATTATATTACCAGCTATACTCGTAGTACACAGCTAGCTAATATTAACGGCTCGGTTTATAAATAATAATATTTGTACGCATTGACACACACCGCAAATGTAATGATCGCACACCGCATATTGTATACGTATATGTACACCGGGAATGTCGGCAAATAATAATAATAATAAATAAATAAATCGTGTATTAATAATAATAATAATAATAATATATAGGCCCGAGAAAATGCGGTACAGAGAAACTCGCGTGATGTTGCAGCTCGTTTATAATATAAAATATATTTGCACGTTCCATATATACTATATATATATAATAAATAGTGTAAAATGTTGTTGTTATACGAGCAAAGCAAAATGTGAAATAAAACAATTCGTTTACCGAGGCGCGATATGATTATATTATATAAACACTCAGATATAATGACAAAAATTGTATTTATTCGGCTAAAGAAAGATTACGAACATTCCGGGGTTTTTTTTTAAATATTAAGTAATAACGAAAGTTAAAAATGAAATAAACGCGATGTGAAAAACAAAAAAAAAAAAATATATAAAATAAAAATGTATACGTGCGTGTGTGAATAAATCGAGCGTATATTATACGAAGAAAAAAACGAGTGTTGGAGTAATCGTTGTATATAAAATTTGTTTATGTGTGCGCGCGTTTTAAGCGAAAAATCAAAAATATACAACCGGAATAAAGAAAAAAAAACGAACAAATTAGAACTAAAGGCAACCTTGTCGTAGTAACCAATCTCTTCTATCGCGCGCCGGACCATGTAACCATGTGACCAACAAACAGAGACGGATTTACACAATTGTCGCCTCTAGGCAAATTTTTTTTTTTTGGCCGCCCCATTAAACTTATCAACGAGAAAACATATTTTTAAATACTTATTTAACATAACTACTAAAGAAATAAATCATAAAAACTGATACTAAACAATAATTAATGGCGGTTATGTTAATAAACTAGAGTTAAAACTAGGTTAAAAAACCTAGAGTATTCTCAATAAAATATTGGCCTAAAATTGCCGCCCCTAAAAATTCGCCGCCCTAGGCGAATGCCTACTTTGCCTGACGCCAAATCCGCCACTGCCAACAAAATAGCTCTGAAAACCGTAAATTGTACGACAAGAAGAACGTGCGAAACGAATTTATATCTCACAACGGATTGGTTGTAAGCTTACCAAAAAAAAAACACGCTACAACTTCCGAGTCCTGATGACAACGACGTATCAGTTCCCATTTACACTGTCGAGTCCATTATACACATTTTCCTGATCATATTCTCGGCCGGCGTTCCACGCTGAAGGCAGAAAGCGTAAAACACAGGTATTTTCGCAGAACGATATAACTGGACAATACGAGAGACTTCACTGTTTCACGTTAAACGTTTCTAATCAACGAAACACGCGCCTATTCGACGCATAAAAATTGTAGGAGAAAAAAAAAATTGATTTATATAGAAAGTTTACGCGAGATAACGTTATAAAAAATAAATATACGAAGACCGCGCGCGCGCGCTCGAGGGAATGGACAAAAAAGAAAAAAAAAACCGCTCGTTTATTTATGTGTCTGGAAAATAATTAAATAACGAAAAAACCGGTTTCGCGCGGTGAAGACGGCTTCTGCAGAAGGCAACGACGAATCGACCTAACCGACGGTTTTTTAAACACATTTCGTTTTCTTCTCATACAGACGCTGTTAAAATTCCGTCGTCGTGTAATTCAGTGGCTACGAAACGAATTTGTTATTTTTTTTTTCTTCTAAACGGATTTTTATTTTCTCTCTCACTCTCTCTCTCTCTCTTCAATTATTGTAAATTTTATATTTACCCCGTTGGGTTATGGACCGAACGCAATACGGCCAAACGTCAACGTAAGTAAAAGTAAAAAAAAAAAAACCGGCAGCCGAAGTACGAAAATCGGAGCATACGAGATTGTTTTTTTTTTAGAGAAAGGAACAAAAGAAATTAGGAGACGAAAACAAAATATGTAAATTACCGCTTTAAATTTGATCGTATTTTTATATTTCCTTCCGGCTAACTGGTGTGGAAAAAGCCGACGGCATCCATAAAAAACCTCCACAAAAGACATTTGTAAAAAACAAAAAATTTTAAAAATCTTGCAAAACGGAATACGCTGACTAAAAAAAAAAAAACAAATTAAAGGCGTCCTCACTTCGATCATCGCGTGTTACCGTGCGTCATGTCGCGAACACATTCGTTCGCCGAATATCGCGACTCGGAGATAGGTACACGGATATTTTGTGATTTGGTACACGGGAAACATTGAAAAAGGGAAATTATATACGCGTAACAATAATAATAATAATAATAATTTTATAATATTATCGATGCCGTGTACGGGTTAAGTTAGATGATTAGAGAGTGGTACACTACTGCGTTTCTGTCATCAGCCAACTTTCCGTATAGGCGGATAAATGTGCCCGTCACGTGTCGTCGTCAGTCCTCGTCGTTGGTATTTTGTATAGACGACGACTGGAGTTCTTTTATGAACATTAACTTGACCTAATAATTCGAAATTTATTCGAATATTAATAACGCGTTTTCCCGCGGTTAATGCGAATCCGCGACATAATCGAAAAATCGTTTGCTTTATATTATACAAACTATATCGCATAATCGATTTATCGATCTATACAACTGTCGCCCACTGTACACGCCGTTGCTTGTAAAAAAAAAAAAAAAAAAAACAAATGTCATCGCTAATTTATACGATGATATTATCACATTTCGTTCAATTCGGCGTGAGAAGAATGTTCGAAACTCAAACGTTTTGATTTTTATTTTCAACGCATAATAATAATAATTATTATTATTATTATTTATACAATCGACGAAACATGTTTTAAGCAAATTAAATATATTCGCGTATTAATAATTTATTAACGCGATACTGACCAATCGATCTATAATAACACGCTAATAAACACCTCCATTATTTATTTTAACTCGGCTTCTACGGATGGGGGGGGGGTCGTAGCGTGATGTCAAACAGCCTATAACGACATTCCTCGGGGGGGGAAGGGGCTATCGAATGCAAAAATAATTTTTCGAATCCCATCCGATTATGTTCCAGGGATTAATAAACAAACTGTTGTTCAGCTTTATTGTAAAATAATCTTTCGCGCAAATCCTTATGACAAATACTACTCGAAACTATAACGACCATGTTAAAAATAATATTATTACATTATCGTCGTCTTCGGTCCAACTGAGTCCAATTAAAACAACACGCAGAGGCACTCGCGCGCGTTTGTGCAGAAAAAAAAACCTAATTAACTTTTACTTTTCGTCCGTTTATACGTTTTTTATTCGTATAATTCGACTCTACAGTCGTACGCAACTGTCACTCTCTACTCTCCATGTTCACCAATCGTTAAATTTTTTTTTTCTCGTATAATCTTTTTATTGTACATAATAATATGGTCTGTACGCGTTTGATTATATCGCGTACTGTGTATGCGATATTATAACGCCATCGGTTTTAAGAAGATTCGCTCGAAATATCCGCGTAAAAGCAGGTTCAAACAGTAATTTTTTTTTTTTTTTGTAAAAATGAATCGAATTTATTTTTATTTTTTTGTTAGTGCACACAATTTATAATTTCCGACAACGCCACTGGACGGCGTATCATAATAATGTCGTAACATCCTTTGTGAAACCATCGTATAAATGTCCAGTGAATTTATTTTTGATTTATACCGTTTACGTTATTGCGTACTTGCGCTGACGCGCGATCGAAATTATGTCCTTTGTAACAAATTAATTTTCAGCAGACGGCACGAAAAATTGAATACACACGCGCGCGCTCGCCCCCTCTTAAACGCTGCGGTACATCTAAAGAAAAATGTCTCGAGTTGGTTTTTTAATGTTTTGCAGACGACCGGCAGTAACATCGGGGACGCGTTGGTCCAAGCCAACGCCAAAGGTTTCCCGTCTGAATTGCTGTACAACGTAGCCGGCATGGAGGGGGCGACGGGCCGCTCGGGCAACGACAAGGAGCGTTTGGCCAAAGCGCTCGAATCGTCCAAGGTGCAGCAGGCCGCAAAGAAAGCGGCCGTTGAGTACGCGGTCAAAGATTTGGCCACCAGTCGGGAGGACACGGAGGGATACTGTTCGTACTCGTGGTTGAGTTGGTTACCGTTCATGAACTGTGACGAGCCGGTGACCAGCGAGTCCCGTCAGCCAATACAGTTGATCAACAACAAAAGGAATTGTGTGCGGTGAAAGCTCGCGCTCGGCCAAACAGAGGCGCTAAATTTTATTTATTTTTTTTTTTTTTAATTCAATTTTAAATAAGTCACTTGCACGAATACACATTATATATATATATTTATTTAAGGCACTGAAAACATTTAAAAAATATATATATACAACACGTAAAATATATTTATTATTTAGTTTCTTCTGTAGAAAAAAAAATCACTGTTATTCTGAATAAAAATACATTGAATATTTTGAGCATTTTTTTTTTTTTTTTTTTGATTATGCATGTAAACGCTTGTTTTTTCTTTTTCATACACATAAGTACAATTAACGATAAGAGAAACTTCAAAGAACAAATGGCAAGACATTTGCTACAATATAACATGGACGGCTTACAATTAAACACTAAAAAAACTAAAAATAATAATAAAACAAAATTCATTCGTAAAACATACCGAATTAAAATAATATGTGTATTATTATTAAATAATAATTTGATTATCTTTTTGCAATATAAAAAATATATATATATAAGCAACAGAAATAATAAATAGAACAAATTATTCGAGTCGAATAAAGCAAAACATTGGGGTGGCAAACACAAGACGTGCACGCACATGGACAGTGGCGGGCTCAACTCGTTTATTGCGCTAAACCGGCATCCTTTGCCATCAAATAGAAAACAGACGTTTTTTCCTGCAGCAACTTGGCGGGCGAGTCATATTCAACCATGAAACCGTTATCCAAAACTATTACCCTACACACAAAAGTAAACACATATTGATTATTAAGTAAATAATAATTGGCAGGCAACGTAAAAGCAATCGTTTGTTTTCCGATTTACTTGTCAGAATCCATAATGGTGTTTAGACGATGGGCGATTGTCAATACCGTGCAGTCTTTGAATTCTGATCGTATGGTCGTTTGTATAAGATCGTCCGTTTCCAAATCGATTGCTGCCGTCGCTTCGTCTAACACTAACAACTTTGTCTTCCTTAACAACGCTCTTGCCAAACACACCAATTGCCTTTGACCCACGCTAAAACACGTTCGAATGTATTAATAAAATATCAGCGAATTATACACTTATAATAACGTCAATATTAGTCTGACACACCATACACAAGTATTTACCTAAGATTGTCTCCTCCTTCAGACACCTCGTAATCCAAACCACCCGTCAGCCCTTGAACGTGTGCCTTCAAATGGGCCAGTTTTAATGCGTTC
Organism: Chaetogeoica ovagalla; assembly: GCA_032441825.1. NCBI lineage: Eukaryota > Metazoa > Arthropoda > Insecta > Hemiptera > Aphididae > Chaetogeoica > Chaetogeoica ovagalla. The sequence goes on from CM063736.1 coordinate 10,322,195, forward strand.
CACAGTTGGTCGTCTGTATTCGTATTAGTCGGATCTAAGTTCATTCTCAACGTTCCAGAAAACAATACTGGATCCTATTAGTCAAATAAGTCAAAATGTTTTTATTTTCATATCAACAGATAATATTTAAATGATCAGGTGTGTACTTGTGGAATAATTGTGAGACGACTACGCAATGTGTGCAATCCAATGTTAGATATGTCAACACCGTCAACAAGAATTGACCCTTCGGCAGCTTCAACAATACGGAACAAACTTAAGGTCAAAGAAGATTTTCCCGCTCCAGTTCGTCCAACGATACCCACCTACAATATTGTTTTGTTTGTGTAATAATACAATCCGACACGCACCACATAACATAGACCATTTTGTATTCGATTACTACCTTTTGACCTCCTTCGACAAATATATCCAAGCCCTTCAATGCTAAATCTAATCCTTCACGATAACGCACTTTGAGATTTTTAAATTGGACTTCTCCCCTAGTCGGCCAGTCTTTAGATGGCACATTTGATGGTATATCCCAAGGCGCTTCCTAAATACACATATAAATTAATAAGTTTAAAAACATTAGGTGGTTAGTTATTTGAGTATATTTACTTGAGGGGTTTCTCCATATTCTTTGATACGTTCAACTGCCACAATATTAGTTTCCACTTCAGAAGTCATACGAACCAACCAATTGAGAGTTTGAGTGATCTTAAAATATACAAAATTAATTAGGAAAAAACAATTCCAACAAAAAAAAAAAACAATAATGTATAATACATACCTGAAGAGCGTAACTGACTGACAAACCGACAATACCCGGACTTAGCGTATCTCTTCCCAATACCGAAAACACAGATGCGAAGAAAATAATAAAATTTCCTATCGTTTCCAACCTGACGGCTAACCATCTGAAACGAATTCCAAGTGAATTAAAATCGTACACCAGCACGCATAGATTAGTCAAAAATTAACACACTGAGTACCTGTTAGCCACCGTACTCGGATAATAACACGTTTGATTGAAATCTACTTTTTGCTCAGACTGAAGTATAAATTTAGATTCTGCGCCATAAGCACGAATTGACGTAGCACCAGTGACAGTTTCACTGAAATGTGAATAAATTGGAGAACGAGATACGGACTCTAGTCTTTTAAGTTGTCGCGATGTCGCAACATAAAACCTCTGAAAAAAATAACCAATCAGGTGGCATTTGTAGATTTTTGTTCACAAGAAAAAAACTTAAAAAATTGATAATTACTTGTATAAAATAATAAATAATACCAATAGGAACTATTACAGCTACAAATACAGGTGTACTGTAGCTGATTACAACTAATGTACCGATAACCTATAAAAAAAAAATAAATAATAATAAACACAATTTCTTAAGTTTTAGAATCAGATCATTTTTTTTCCTTAGTATCTTGCAAAAACAGACAATCCATGCCAGCTGAAGCGTATTATGTTATATATCTTGGTGTGAACGAATACGAAAAAAAAGCGAAAGCAAAGCGAGTGAAAAAATGATGCCATTATAAGAAAACAATTTTTTTTTTTTCAAACAACATTTAACATTTTGGTCATGTCATAAAATTGTATACTGCTATTTTTCAGTATGTATTCTAATAATTTCGTGTTTCGATAGGTTTGCTATAGAAAACAAAAGAAAAAAAAGCAAATTCATTTATCTCTCAATGAAATATAAATGTGTGGACAACGAAAAATTATAATAAATAACATTCACTTAAATGTTATAAAATGGTGTGCCAAAACGCCACGAGTGTCAAAACAAATGTATAAAATGAACTGGGTTGTAATAATACATATTATAATTATTAGCGTCAGAAACTAATACATTTTTAGGTGTACGTATAACACAATTTTTATACATCTGGTATATATTTAAAACTGTTAAATAAATTAAAAATAGAAAGTTGAGTCATATTATTCACAACTTGACGTTTAAATGGTTATTATGTACGTTATATTTAATGAGATTTACCTAGTCTTCTACTTTGTTTAGTAGAATAGCGATTTGAGCAAAGAAACTTGTCCTCCTGTTTTCAGATAAGAAAAATAAACATTAAGAAGTTTTAGGTGAAATTATATATATATATATTGTCTAAATAAATCGATTATACCGCAATAAAATTTACTTTTATGTAAATCTATAAAATTATATATTTAAAAACGTATTTGAAAAAAAAACAAAAATTTATTTTATAAACCATTCCTACACCTGTTTTTATAATATATATAGTATAGTTCAATTATATAAAATGGTTTCTTATTTATTGTACTTGGAGAAGGGGTAATGAGTTTTCAAACTTTTTAGACATCTTACTCTGTATAATAATACGAAATGAAAACGCATTATAAAATAATAATCGCGTTAATTACACATGAACATGAATATACATCATTCTAAATAAACAATTAAAAATGTTTCTTTTTATGTACGAGTGTTGCGGCAACGGCATCATTATCACCTCTTCTAAAGCAAACCCATCGATCGGAAAATGAATGAATAAAAATTGAACACTCACTTGTAGTGTACAACGAAATGCATTATCCAAGAGCGGTCAGTGAATCTATCGAGGCGAGAGTATGTTTGATTAGCGTAAAAAATTTTTGTCAATTATATTGACAGAAATGTAACCCGCGTAATTTACAAAGCGATCAGGGTCAAAAGTGTTTGACGCAAGAAAAAAAAAATGTATACATAACAAAATTGCACGTACATCCATGAAACAATAAACTGTATCAGAAATCTGCTGAGAGAGCTTGTCAACTACTTCTACATCACTTGAAAAACGGGATAATATTCTACCAGTTGGAGTGGCGTCAAAAAATTTCATCGGATTTCGAAAAACATTCGTCGCCATGTAGTTATGCAACATGACAGACGCCTTCCATGCGCCCAAACACAAACACAGGTCAGCCAAAAATTCGAATATCCCTGTAAATATCGATACAATGCTATAACACATCTATTGGGGCGCAATAGAACAATTTCCTGGAAACTGTAAAATTGTTCGTTGTTCGTAGTTCGTACAATATATATATAAGGTTAAAATATTGATAATGAATTCTTAATAATAAAAAAACATTCAAAACTTCCCTGCTCTGTTTATTAAAAAACCACGTACGCTAGACTCATTGATCATTTACTTATTTCACATTGTTCGTTCAATACATATGAGGCACATTTTAAACTTTGTTTTTTTTTTTTTAAAAGAATAAGTATTTAATTATACAAACATATATATAATATACCTGTCCAAAATAGTTTTATTATCTATACTTCTCAATAGGTAACCTAACATTTGTTCGAACTGGGAAGAAACATTTAAAAAAAGAAAACCGTTTTATTAATCGTAACTTTAAATTAATTTCAAAATGTGTATATATACCACACATACAACATACTTTAACTGTTAGTAGTGAGAAATAAAATAACACAATATACAAATCAGTTTAAAACAACATGTATTAATTTCTGTTATTGAAAAAAAAAAAAATTAATAAACTATTTGTCGAGTAAACACCAAAATAATATTTAAAAATTGGATTAAACAAACTAAATTGTTTAATAATTTATTTTAAACCCATTACCTACTAACACGTAATAACAAATATTCATATTAATTATCTAAATAAAAACATTTTAATTATAATTACAGATTAACAATGTAATAAAGAAGCAGTGTTTACTAACTAAAAAAAAGCACCAACAATTTATAGAAATATATTATTTTATTTACATGTTTATAACTGAAATAAAACGCAGACACGTGAACAAATAACGGCTAACGATTGACTTACTGGGTATACGATTATTGTCGATAATTATTAACACACCTCTTGTTAATTTCGCCATCTAATCTACATGTAGATTAAAATTTTGGTGTACCATAATTATATATTTTCAACAAACAAAGCAAATTTATAACAATATTAAAAAAGCATTTAAAAAATAGACGATTATTCCCCTCAAACAAATTTTTATCATGTGCAAGTCAATTTTACAGACAACAGAATATAAATTAGACGGAAAAATAAAATTCATATATTAAATATATTAATAATTATTTTATTAACATAAGTTACACATATGCAATTACAAATTACGATTTTTAGTAATCTTTTAGTTTTTTTGCATTTAATTAATAAAATATGTTAAAATATGATTAATGATATTATTATATGTAATTGTCAAATATCCACAAACACGAAAAATGTATTAGTACTCAATGATTTCTTATTTATCTATTTTTCGTTTCAGCAGGAACAATAGAAATACATTCATTTCTATTGTTATACTTTATTATAACTCAGCCACGTACTTTGTGTAAGTGGAAAATAGCAGATACAATTGTATGCACTTACCATGATCAAACATCTGTTCCACGACAGCAATATCGGAGGCAGGGTTATATCAATAATGTCAACATCTTTTGCCACTCTGTTTAATATTCGCCCGATAGGCGTAACATTAAAAAAGCTCATTTTCGCGTGCATTATAGTCTTAAGCATGCTGTCATGCAAAAGTCGAGAAGCTACTAGACAACCGACATATAATGTGGTTGTGCCGAAAACTACTGTTAACACTGTAAAATTATTAGTAAAATATATTAATTATAAAAGCAATAGAAGACGTGTGTACAGACGTAAGAAGCCGTTGTTGATTAATTTAAATGAAAAACCGTTCAGTTTTCAAGTTACAAGCTAAAGCGAATAGAGAAGTATAAGAATGTAATAAATCACCTATTTGTTGCGATTTAAATTTCTAAATTACTATATAAATTGCAAACCTTCAAACCTAAAAGCTTTTCAATTGAAGTAAAACAGAAAATCGTAATTCAAAATACTTATATTCACATGACCAGATAAAATTTGTAATAAAAAAAAAAAAAAATAAAAAAATACTTTCACATAAATAAATTTTTTTCATTATTATAATATCCTATTATTAATGTAAGACACATCTGATAGATTCATATACAATTAATTCAATTTTAAACAATTAAATAGTATACCTAGGTAGTCTTGATAATAATAAATATTTCAGTTAAAATATTAAAACTTAAATAATTGTAATTCATTTAATCATAAATATTCTAAGAATGTTATTTTGCTATAATTTTACTAAATACAACAATAAGAAGCGTTGTTATAAAATGAAAAAAATATAAGCATTTAAATATTAAACAGCACACATTACACAAGCTTGCAAGCGTTAAAGCCATATAATAAAGCTGAATAGTAGTATATACTTTTAGTTATTTAAATGGAATAATAATAGCATAGGCGCAATTTGAGTTTTTCATTTCAGGACTAATTTGAATATCTCTTCATGCATTTAATAAAAATGTTTTAACAGTCTTGAAATTAATGAAAAAATTGCATTAATTCACATCTTTTCAGTGGTTTTCCTTCAAATATACACACTACTACGGTGTTGTCATAAAGCGGAATCAATACTAATTACCAAATCTTAAATTAACCTCAATTATGTCCAATCAGTGTTGTATCAAATGACACAACACTTTTGATACTTGACCATTGCTTCATTATGAGTTAATATAGACACAACAATACAATAAAAGGCTATCAAAAACCGTAAATATAAGTAATTAATAATAATAAATTGTTCGAAATTTGTATTTACTAATGTATATAATTATTATAGCTTTAATTATAAAAAAACATTTACCAAGTGGAATATATTTTAAAAAAATGAGCCAATTAAAAAATTCAAATTACGCCTGTAGTATTTAATTACTATATTAATCAACTGTTTAGTTAGTTATTATGTTAGACTCGACATCCAAAATTGGCCAACAGCTGTAAAACAGCACAGACTTAATAATCTTACTCAATTATGATGAAAAATATTATCTATTAAATAATAATGTATAATATTCGAGATTTTCTCAGACCTAATTATGGCTGTTTAAAAACAACCAAAGCCGAAATAATAATAATCTATTTTGAGGTTTGGTCATTTTTAAAGAAAAAAACCAAAACTAGGTCTGTGTAGTTTTTTCAGCTCACGGCCATTTTTGGGTATTGAGCCATCCTACTACTCAAACATAAATGTTTATCTAATACTATAATAAAGCTTTGCACTATATATATATATATAATACTAGAAGAAAAAGCTTTGTAAAACTTAATATTATTTAATACAAGAATGAAATAAATAGTAAAGCTTAAATGTCTTAATTAATATTTACATAAGCATATATACACACACACACTATACAGCTCTAATGTGTTTGAATTAATTTGTAAGCAGAGCTAAGATTTCATTATATACACACAAAGAATAAAAAAAATTCAGTAATATATGTTTTTTATGAACATACAAAAACATTTAAGACATTATGTGCTATTTTTTTCATTATTAGTCTACATATTGATTAGAGAAATTGATTTTTGTATTTCAAATAATTTAAAATATTTTTAGCATATCATATATTATAATATATATGCATTTTAAATGTCTTTCATTCCTTAAAAAAAACCATCATTGATTGGATTTTTTAAAAAACAATTTTTAGATACTTATATATATATATATATATATATATATAAATTTATTTATTTATTTGTATAGCAAATAAGAAAAATTGAAAATATTTAATTAAAATTGTCAAGGATACTATTTTTAAGGTGTCAAAATCAAAGCAAGTCTGAACTAACCAAACCAAATAATATATATAAATACAATATTATACAAAAAAATAACTTTTAAGATTTTTATTAAAAAAATGTTCGTGCTATTTATTTTCATTGCTAATTAATAGTCAGAAAATATTAACTTCCAAATTAAATCATTTTTTCTTTAAGTTAATTTTTAACTTAAAATTTTAATAAACATTTTACTTAAGTTATAATTTTTTATATCGAGGAATTAAAAAAAGAAATTAGAAAAATTGCCGAGCCTTAATGACAGTCCTCTTATGAAATCCTAGCTCTAGTTATCTATACAAAATACACATATTATATGTATACAGTGCGCATTTAAATAAAAAAAAATATTTGTCACACCAAGCTACAATATATATAATTCATTTTAATCCGAATTTACCGAAAATACAGTTTGGATAGACGATCTTAATATGAATGGCAATACGTTATCAACAGTATCAATATCCTTAGAAACCCTGTTCAAAATACGACCAATAGGCGTTGTATCAAACAGGCTTAGTGGGTTCTTGAAAATTCGTGCATTGATCAGATGGTATAATTTTTCAGCAGCTACTACTGTGCCTAACGATAAAGATATTGCTGCTGTCACCGTCGAAACAACTACACCAAATCAAAAATATTTCAAATCAAACGAAATGTACAAAATTAAATTACGACAAATCAATACGTTTATTTTGTGCATCAATGTCATAAAAATTACTCTTAAAAAACACATTAAATTTAATTTTAAATTATCTTATACAAAGATAATAATAATGTAAACATAATTATTATATGAATTTACACCAATTAACAAAACAACCTATTTATATTTTCAATTTTGACAACCAATTCTAGACCACATATGAAAATTATGTTAAATTCACATTAAACTGCATCACCAATGTTTATAGATTAAAATTTGTTACAAACCTTTATATTTGCATGATTACAATACCTTAATAAAATTACACAAATTAAACACAATACATAATTGTCATTTTAAAAAATATTATTATAATACCAATGCCTATTCATCATGAATATACGTACAATAAACATATATATATATTTTATGGCAAAACTAATATATCTAATATATCACTGAAAAAAATTTTAAATATTATCAAATAAAATAAATAACAATAATACCAAATTTTTAAAAATATTTTCTAATACAATAATTTTCTGTCTAATAGCCGTGTATATAAATATTCATCAATACATTCAATATAAAAACTTAATAATTATTAATAAAAGAAAAAAATATGCGTAAAGTAGAATAAAACTGAGATAAAACACAATCAGTAATTAGCTTAAAACAATTAGTAGTTAAAATAAATTCTCGAGTCACAAATAAGATTTATTTGATTTTTAGTATTAGTTTAAGTTTAAACACCAATTAATCAATTCCAAAAAATTCCAGCAACTAGTAAATTATTTTAGTCCAACTGAATAGGGAAATTATAACACTTTACTCTCTCATATGATTTCTAACACCATAATTTTTTAACATTATTATTAGGCAGTTTTTCATTATTACACAGAGTTTAAAAAATAATCATTTATGTAATATATTTCTCATTTAACTAAGCTCATAAAATAACAATACACTTGTATTATTATTATTTTACGTCTATAATACATATATATATATATATACACATTTATATATTATATAAAAAAATTTGAAAAAACAAAAAAAACTTACCTTGACCAAATCCGAGTAGTCCATAAACGGTTAGATACAAATTTCTTTTGCTTACATTTGTTGTGCCGTGAACATGTGAACTATTATCATTAGACCATATTGAGAGCCATATATTTGATGAAATTGAAAATCCTTGGAATATAACACTTAGAAGTATTGTAGTTATACACAAAAAAGGTCCAATTGACTTAAGATAATGTACATACACTTCCCATTTCACCTACAATAAGAATAATTGATAATGAATACATTAAATATATTTTTATAATTAATTAACACACGTACACTGCCTGTTTCTGCTTTTTCTACTTCAATAAGCTTAGCTTGTTCCATAACGGCTGGAGGAGTGATTTTTTCAGAATCGATAGATCTCTGCCTGAAATTCAATAATATTTTATGCATATGTTTCAATTATTAATTATCTGAAGCCTAACACCTTAGGCTTCGGAATAGACTGTTAAAAAATACCTCTGCATTGAACTATTAGAATTAGATTCACTTCTCTGGCGTACATACTTTTCTTTTAAATCTGCAGGTGCATCTTCTAATAACTTATCAATTTCTAAAAAAAAAAATATATAAATTTAAAACACATTTCTATCAGTTTTTTTTATCTTACCATTTTCATCAACTTTATCTACACTTTCTTCTTGCATATGTAATATTAGGAAGTCGGCAAAATCTCCCTTTTTGTCCAATAATTCTTTGTATGTTCCAGACTCTGATATTTGACCATCTTTTAAAACCACAATTAAGTCTACTTCTCGAAGATATGTAATACTATGAGTAACTAAAACTCTAGTCTAAAAATTTAATAAATTTAATATATATTAAAGCAAGAGAAATATAATGTTCAAATGTATTTTACCTTTTTATGTAATAATCCTGTAGGACCAATTACATGTTCAAAAATATGTTTCCCAACATGTGAATCGACTGCACTTAATGGATCGTCCAAAAAATAGATATCACTTTCTTTATAAACCGCCCTCGCCAAACTCACTCTTTGTTTTTGACCTCCACTTAAATTTATACCCTATAAAATGTGGGCATTTTATAATATTCTTTTAGTTTAAAGTTTTGTTACTGACATTGTACATACTTTTTCACCAATTTCCGTGGAATCGCCTGCTGGGAGCATTTGGAAGTCGGCTCTCAATGCACATGCATCAATAATCTTATTATAAACTCTGTCACTTAATGACTGACCAAATAATATGTTATCCCTAAGTGATGTATTTTGAATCCAAGCTAGTTGTGGTACGTACGCTATTGTTCCCTTAAGTGTTTCATTGTTATTAGTTTGGTAGTACTACAGTTACAAAAATCATATGCATAACACTTACTTTAGTATTAACTCTGCCCGAAATTTTTTCCATTTCACCAAGAAAAGCAGATACCAAGGAACTCTTTCCAGAACCAACAGTACCCACAACAGCAACCAATTGTCCAGATGAAATTCGTAAATTTATATTCGATAATATTGGTGCTTCAGTTGATTCACCCCAAGTGAATGTGCCGTTTTCAATCACAAGAGGATCTTCTAATAAAACCCCCAATTAATAATAAATTAGTCATTGAGCCCGGTAATTGTACAATTATTTGATATCACAGTTACTGTGAGTATTAGAAGAATAACGGATAACTTAATTTCTTTTTTTATAAGTTAATAGGTAAGATATTAATAAATGATACATATCTTTACATACTTTCATCAGAATCATGAGTGACAGAATCTGGATCCAATTCTTCAGAGTTCATAAATTTATTAATTCTCTTGATAGAAACACTCGACTAAAAAACATGAATAAGATATAAATACATACATATATATATTTATTTATAGGTGTAAGAAGATTTGATCTTACTTGAACTACATTTGATACAAACATCGGTAACATAGACAAGGGGAAACGTAAAATATTGAATAACGATAGAGAAACAAAAGCAGTTTGAGCGTCTAATATATGACTGTCATCAGATAATACATACACAGCAAAAGTTACCAATGATACCTATAAACGATTAAAACATTGATTCAATTCACATAAATAATTAAATCTAAATTCAAACACAATTATAAGTTTGCCATACTAAAAATGGTGCACAAGCCCATATAAATGAAGTCGCTGCATTCAAATAAGCTGCAGTACGAAGTACTTTAATTTCTTTGCCTCGAATATCTAAAACTTTTTGTTCAAAACTTGGTTCCCATGCATATAATTTTAAAACCTAAAAATATATATTTAAATGAGTTTTACTCCTATGTATTAATCTAAAACAACATTACTTTTATTCCAGAAAGAATTTCATTCATTAATTTAACTCTTTGATCTTTGTTTTTCATTTGTTTAATCTGCAAATTTCTTGCTTTAGCAGCCACAACACCATTTATTGGTATCAAGACTATCATCACAAACAAACCAGCAAGTACACTAGGACCTAGTGATTGCCATAAGAAGTAAATTGCAAGAGCAATTTGAAATGGTGCAGACCAAATCATATTCAGGTAAGTTGTCAGATCAACAAATCTATGAGCATCTACAGCCATCAAATTAACTATTTCGCCAACAGTAAATGTTTTTCGAGCTGTATTTGAAATTCTTAATGCCTTTAAAAGAAAAAGAATGTTTTTTTTAGTACTTCAAATAAAATAGTTACAATACAGTTGCAAAGTGGTTAAAACTTCCTCCTCATTGTATTACTTGGTATTTTTCAAATGTGTCCACGTTTTCAGTTGTGTACTAAGATTTTAGTATGTTCAGATAAACATACACTCTGAAGATAAGACCCACAATGAGTTCAAACTGTCAGTACACAACTAAAAAAAATGGACACATCCATAAATGAATAAATGACCAATTATAAATTGTAAAATTTACCTTTCTATAAATAGCAGACGTTAGAGCAGTTCGAACACGCATGCCAACCAAGTACATACGATGAAAATACTGTGACAATATTAGAGTTTGTAATGTCGCTGTTAGCATCATGAGGAAAACATAAAAATATCCTCTCCACAACGGCTCTTTAGTATTTCCAACAAAAGCTATCAGATATCTGAAAAATATAATGCATTTATCAATTTTTCAAACATTAATAAATTTTGCTATAAAAGCTACTTATGTAAATACTTACTTGAGCACTTGAGGACTAACAAAAACTAAACAATCTTCAATTACTTTTAGAAAGGTTCCAAACAAAAACGTACGACCAAACGATTTACATAAAGCAGGAAGAATTGACGCTTCTTTTTGATTTTTATTATCACGAGTAATTCTTGTATATTCAGTAGGCAACACTTCAATACTTCCATCAGGTTTATTTTTAATATAAGACGCTTTTACGGTATCTATTAGCCTAAGAAGTATTTAATTATTAGAATATTAATATAACTATGTTTATTAGGTTTAAAAAAATAATGAGCCTAAAAATATGTATTTAAGAATTTTGATTTTAAACAAGGAACTAGAAACTAACTACATTTTTAGTATATTTTTTTATTCAATATTTTATAAAATACAATACAAATAATTATGTAATTAAATTAAAAGATAATGAAGCCCTAAGTTCTGAACTTTAATAAAAATTAAATACTATATGATTTGCACAGTATGATTAATAACTTTAACAAGTTCTAAAAATATTATACTAGGAATCCATAATATTATAATGAAAGAATATTATTCGCCATATGAAAGAAAAAAAATAATATATAAAGTATCAAATTACTCCAAACATCAAATTTATTTTACATATACAATATTAAATTGTATTTATTGTTAAATCCTTCATAAAAAAAGATATATGATTTTTAATTTTAGTACATATTAAAGATATTTATAATTGTGTTCTAATATTCATTGAAAAACGTATCATCACCTTGTACTACATCATAAATTTAATTGTATCGTACAATAATATTGAGTAAACCAAGATAATTATTGTTAAAATATTAAATATGTCAATATTTAAAAAAAAACCTTTTTAACATTCAAAGTCCTAAATGATTATATTTTCCATAAAGCAAGTATCAAATATTTACTGAATGAAATTCTCATTTTAATCTTTTATAAACCTAAAACTTAAAATAATCAATAAAAAAAATTAAATTGAAAAAATAATAATATCTTAATTGTAATCTCAAATACATTAAATTTTAATCAAAATTTTTTAACTAAAAAGAGGCGTTGTTTTTTTATAATAAAAAATAATATTAATTTAAAACACATAATCAATATTGATGTCTACTACTCACTTAGCTTTAATTAATGAACGTTCCCAATGTTTATCAAAGATAGGAACTACTTCTCTTGAACTGTCCTCGTAGTTCATACTCCATAAATCTTTGGTCTCTAAAGGATGTCTATAACCAGCCCATGCTAATGTGTCAAACCACGAAAATAACACACGTGACGGATATGATGCTTTTATCTCTGGGCATGGTTTCTAAAAATTAATTCATTATATAAAGACACGTAATAGAAAAAAAGATTTTTTTTATATATAAAACATATAATGGAACATACCTCAACTGGAAGGTAATCTGATAGCCTAGGTTCAGCGTCGGCAAAGAAATTTAAAACAAATTGTACTAAAACAAGAGGATAGTATACCATGTAACTTATAAACGGATATTTTTGCATTGGCAACTAAACACAAACAAAAAAATATATATACAAATTAATACAGCGTTTTTTCTTTCTAATAATCAATATTATCTTACACCAGAAAATGCCAACCGGATCTCAGTTCGATATTGAATGATTCCACAAAATGCCAAGGACAACCAAAACAAAAATATTAATCCAGAGGACCTTAATCCTCTAGAACGATTGGCATTAATTAATACCAATACAAATCCCTGAAAATTGATGTAATACAATAAAATCAATACTACATAATCATTAAAAAACAGTAACAATAAGTAATTAAGATATTATAAACTAGAAAAACATATCAATAAAAAGAAACTGAATTGTTGGCTTATTATTTGTTCCAAAAACTTAGATGTCAACTGCATATGGGGCAGCTGACATGGATGTAAATCCATCAAATAATATATACTTACAAATGTGATCAGTTTTACAAGTGGTGTGTAGAAATCTACAGAATATATGGCCATCCCCGAGGAATATTGAATTATTGCATATACAATATCGACTATTGACAGAAGGCATAATAGTGCCGCACCAGCCTATAAAATAAAAAATAAAACATTAAAATAACGAAACACAATATCTGATTATTTCGATATTACAATATAGATAAATACATAAAGACAGATAATTAGAACCTTGTTTAGTTCTTTAGGAACTACATATAGTTTATTGTAAATAAACATATAAAATTAGGCTTCAATATGTAAAAAATCATAAAAATCTAGTTAAAGAACCCAATTAAAGAACAATTCACCATTAGTATTTCGATTTTAAATAAGATAGATAATCATAAGTTATAACATAAATAATAGTCTAATAATGAATTAGTAAGATTAAAAAAAAAAAATTAGGTCAAAATAAAAATCATAGTTAAAGAATGGTTTACAACTAAATGTTGTATCTAATTTTGTATTCAAGTTAAAATAACAAATGGTACCAAATAAACATAATTTCTTTTCTTTCTTTAAATAATTTCAATAAAATTACATAGATATTCAATAATCATTATGCTTAACCAAATGTAAAAAATACGCATTTATCATTTGTAACTGCATCACAAAAATTCAGTATTCATAAATAATTAATTACACAAAATTGTTATTTTATTTATTTCAAATTAATTTTGAAAACAAATAAACCATTCAATAGTAAGCCCCACCCTCCCCCTCGCACGCATAATAAATATGAAGACGGAAAAATTGTACAAGTAAAAATTATGTTATTACGAATAAAAAAAATATACGTATTAAAATAAATGAATTTCCTCTATAGTACAAACAACAAGACTAAAAATAATATATATATATATACAAACACTGTTTTATAGGAACTATAGTATTAATTGTTATAGGAAATAATCAAGGACATTAAAAAGTCATTGACCCATTTAATTCAACCACATGTGTATATTGAACTAAGATTAGAACAATGTATTGATATTGTAAAAAGTGTAAAAACACTGATATTACAAAAAAAAAAGAGAATTAATATATTTCAAAAACTAAATCGCTTGTACAAGAACATTTTAAATATTATATACACAAATACAGGCTTCCAATTTTTTAATAAATCAGCTAATTTTAAAAACGATATACAGAAATATAAAAAATAAAAAAATTTTTAAACCGAATAACATTTTTTTTTATATGGGTAAGGAAAACGTATTTATTTATCGTATGTCCGCATTATCCAATAACTAATATGGGCATCGGAGCATAATTTATAATAGAGAAAATATACACATAACAAAGGCGTAAGATTTAATAATTTCATATTGTTCATTTAAATTATTTTATATAAATGTAGAACATTATAATATAAAAGTGAAATATAACAAATTAATAATTATACTAGATATAATTGGACATTTAACAGATGACATGTTATTTAATATTCACCAATTAATCCTAATAGTGTGTAAATATTGTGTTCATTATTAGATATCAGAATTTAAAACTTCATAATTAATCATAAATATGTTTATATAGAATTTATTTAAATTATTATATGACTTTATCTAATCGAAAATTAAAACGCTAAATGCAAACGCTTAAATTTAAATTATTGTACATATAATAAAACAAATGTGAAATTTCAAAAATATTTATAGATTTGGCATGTTGTTTTTTTAATGGACTATTTAAAGACTTTGAAACTCTATAAATGCTCTTCAAAAAGCATTTAAAATAACACGGATAAATGAACTGAACAATTTTAAATCGTATTTACATTATTACTAACGTCCGATCGTACATTTAATAATTTTTTTGTTAGTCTTAGTCTTACGTTGTCTTGGACGCCCATTTAACAACTACACATATTATAAGCCACTGAAATGCGAACGCGTAATTATCTTTAGAGTGGTGTACGTTAGAAATACAAATAATAATAGCCATGTTATGTATAATAAATATTTTCCAGAATTAATGGGAAAGATCGAAGAAAACAGATTTTGAAATCAATATTCCGAGAACAGTCGAACCAGGATTACACAGATATATAATTACTGCAGATTATTCGACAATAATTTGACATTATTGATAACAGTTACGAGTGGAGTGTCATGACGTACAGGGTCATTACACTGTTCAAATCGTATTAATGTGAAAAACACAGTTGCAAAATACTATTTTGTATTTTTCAATGAATAACCACTTTTTGTTCAACAACAAACTGGAAAAGACTTTTAAGCGTATTATTTGGGTTACAACAATACATGTAAAGGAAAATGTGGAGGGGTTCAGTTAAATATTTTTTTTAAAAAACATTTTTCTAAATAAACACCGCTCATGTTCAAAATAAAAAGATTGAAATAATAATAATAATGGAAATTATTCCCGGTCATTCTACTCGAAAATAATAATAGTTTTAATTTACACATTTGTGTATTACGATAAGGTTTGCGCAACATAACGCAATCAGTATTGACAGTGTGTTGAAATGACGAAAAACACATTTCTACCTCGGAAAAAAATAAAATAATCTATCCTTCCGGACTGAGTGTGAACACGCTATCGACAAAAGCGTAGGTAGACTAACGTCGTAGGTGTTCATTATACACAACATAATTGCATTAATCTTATCTGTTAAATTCATTCCCCACTAATTCCGATACTGTTGTACTTTTAAACCGTTACAAACATTATGCAAGCACTAACAGTTAACGTTATTTTATTGTATTATATAATATTTTTCTGTCGACATTGTCGTTAAAGGGGAAAAAAAAACATACCATTTTCGCGGAGTTCAACCAGTTCCACGGTATGTCTCGGAACTTGCTCTGTACCAAATAATAGACTTCCAACGGAGAGAACAACCAGACAAACAAGCACGGCGCCCAGACCAGAACGGTCTTTTCAAAACACAACGTGACATCGGGATCTGTAGTGTTCCACGACAGATTCCAGTCCTGAAACGAGAGGAGAATTTAAAAAAAAAACAAAAAACGGTAAAACGGTAAAACGTATGAGAAACGCGAGCGCGGAAATCCGTAATATCTCAAGGCGGTGCAGTGTGAAAAACCGTTGTGAACGATTCGACACACAC
Organism: Chaetogeoica ovagalla; assembly: GCA_032441825.1. Lineage (NCBI taxonomy): Eukaryota > Metazoa > Arthropoda > Insecta > Hemiptera > Aphididae > Chaetogeoica > Chaetogeoica ovagalla. The sequence continues at coordinate 10,338,801 of CM063736.1, forward strand.
CCGGACTTACCCAAAACGGCGAACCGCAAAATCCGTCGAAATCCGCCAACTCCATATGAAATCGGTGGCGGCGGTCAATGCGAATTGAATGTTTTCTCGGAGCCGGTCAGTCCTCGACCACTTCGTGGTGAAGAAATTCAAACACTAAAAACGTTAGCGCGCCGGTCACACGGGGTCGGTCACCGGGGAGAAAGTGGGGCGGTTTAAGGCGTTCGGGCCCGAACACGACGACGAAAGGGCAAAGAACTATTTAAAACGGTTTTACCAATTAAATATTAACGGAAACAAAATCGAATAATTTATTTACCGAAAACGTGGTGCGACACGATGACGGACGGAGAGAATCGATAGAGTTGACAACCACCACGGCGGCGGCGGCGGTGACGATAGAATCGGAAAAATTCGGGGGCGCGCGCGCGCGCGCGGCGCGTTTACAACCGGACGGGGGACACGGGAATTCCAGTATAAATTACACGATAAAATAAAATTACAGACGCGCCGGGGAGAGAACGACGGTCGACACGCGCTACCGGTGTACGAACTTGGGCTCGGAAAAAAAAACGATTCTCCTCGACGCTAGCGGTAAAAACGAAAAAGAAAATGTTCGCTAATAAAACCGGCGGCGGACGACTCGCAACGCGCGTGATATTATTTATTTTTTTTTTTTTTTCCTACGATCGACACGACGCGAACAGATGACGAGCAGTCCGGCTCTCGTCTCTCGGCGGTTATGCGCCGCGCGCGCGTTTGGACGCGATGTTTGCGTGCGTGTGCGTTGTGCGCGTGCGCGTCGCGCGTATAAACCCGGCTTTATTAAACATTTACACCGGAAAAATATCTTCTTGTACTCCGTTGTCGACCGGTTAGGTGGGGGGGGGGGACACGCGTTCTTAATTTTCGACAACGACCGCCGGTTTTCGTGGTCCCACACCGGATCGTCGAAAAAGCGCGAGAGCAAATATAAGTAAAAAAAAATTCTTTTATCACATCAGCAGCAATTTATTCTTAAACCGCACGGTCGGCTTTTATCATCAACATTCGGTGGGGAGGGTAATAGAGATGATAACCTTGTAACGTTTCCCAACGCCATGACATTACGGTTTTCGGTAGAATTACAAAAAAATACCGTCAACAACAAGGTTATGGACGGCGGACGCATCATAATCGGTGGCCGCCGGCCGGCCGGTATACGTACGATGTGCGTACACCATATTTATTATACCGTACAGGCGGCAGTGCCGTCTTAAGGCATGGGCCCGACGCCCCGAATTTTTAAGGGCCCCCAAATATTCATATAAATCGTATGATATACAAAATATAATAATATTTTACATTTTTTGTTAAATTTTTATAATATAAATCTTGAACGAAAAAATATTGAAATTACTTTTAAATAAAAGTTATACAATAAAAAGAATCGATGGAAATTTAATCCTATATTTTAAATTAAGACCCGGTAACGCGTACATTATTTTAATTTATGGTATAGCTACGTTATCGTAATTTCGATTTTTTTATTTTATTTTAAGGAAAATATTTAGAGGTACCTAATAAATTATGTATTAAAAATGTATGTATGTGTGTGTGTATACAAGTACTCATATATGTATACACCTATATGTCAAAATGTATGTATTTAAGAGCCCCAAAATATGTTGGGCCCCCTAGGGCCTCGCATAACCTTAAGACGGCTCTGCGTACAGGTGCAGCGAAACCGTCGTCGTACGCCGTTCTGAATCGGAACAATAATTTTCGTTTTGTCCATTTATAGTTCCGAGTAATACTCTGCCATTGGAAATCTCTTCTTTTTTTCTCTACCCTGTTCGACGCGTCACATTGAACATTATGTCAAATAAATAAATACGAACGCGTAATTGCCGATTACGCGATGTGATCGCGGCTCAATATTAAAATACACGCATGGATCATATCATCCATTTGATAAATAGTAGACACAGCTGGAAGGTATTTTGCGAGTGGGGGGGAGGGAACGTTCTCCGGTTTTTTTTTTTTCCGGTACGCTTACTTTCTACAATTTTGAAAGCGGACATGCAAACCACGAATTGTTCAACGACATAATAACACGGATTTACTATTGCGCCTCTACGCGTTAATTGCGTTTTTGAACGGCAAGGGGGAAGGATGCCTCTCACCCTCCGTTCACCAGACCGTTACGATGAACCAGGGGCGTATTTACTTCATCCCTTAGGGGGGGAGGGGCGAATAGAAAAACGGCCCGTCGAATCTGTTGCCAACTTAGAATTATCGAAAAATTATTTAAAAATAATAAGTTTTAAATAAAAAAATGTTTTATGACATTTTAGTTTTAGTTCGATTAATTTTAGTTGTCAGTAGATATAGGTACATACACAAGTATCTAGGGGGGGGGGGCGATCGCCCCATCGCCCCCCCTTGTATACGCCCCTGCGATGAACCACATTAGAAAGTAGACATCATTTTTCTTTTCGCAAAACAACGATCGCCTGGAATCTTTCCGGCGCAATTGTATTTGGAAAAATTTGTTCTAATATATATTACAATTTTAATAATATTTATTATTTATTTCTATAATATTTATATAGTGTTAAACGCAGACGTTATGAGTTTAAAGCGCGCGTGGTATTTCGATTAACTATATACATTTTATACAATTCTTCGAATAAGTATTGGAATTGAAGTCGCTAAAACTCCTTAATGTGTTCAATCAAAGTTTTGTGTTGCGTTTGTTGTGAATTTTCGGAATTCAAAACGCATTTGAAAATATCGTACGACAAAACGCTGTTGAGTTTCAAATCCTCACACAAAAAAATTATTTAATTAAACAATAATAAAAACGAATATTGAAATCGGGCGCAATATTTTAATATTTTGAAAATCTCGACGTTTATTTTCTCCGTTCCGTTATATTTTATTTCAGTCTCCTTTTTTTTTTTCGGTATAATTACATTAGAAGGAGAAGAAGAAAAAACAAAAACATAATATCAAATTACGTAATCAGTGTAATCGTATACGTATATTATATATAATGTAAAGAACATAATTGAGATGGTCACTGGTCAATTATATAATAATCGATTAGGTTTAGTTTAGAGGCATGTAATGTATTACAATACTAAAAATAAATATTATACATTAATAACAGTATTAAAAATTGATATAAATCGATTAGACTCGTAAAAATATAATATTTTATAAATTATTAAATTGACAGTAATCTCGAATATTCGTAATTTAAATACATAATATCCACCGCGAATACGAAATGTAGGTACCATGTTACCGATTATTAATGATCCGAAGACGAGTTTAAAAAAAAATAAAATAAACTACGATGAAATTCAAAAGATAAATTTGGTATAACAATTGAAACAGTAACTAAACGCGATATATATATATATAGTAATAATAATTTTTTTTTGTCTGACGAGAAGAGGTATATATAAATATATACGTATATTTATTACACATTTTATTTAAATTCTACGGTTTTCCGACGAGACATTGAAATAATTTTACGATTTTTTTTCTTCGAATAATAAATTATTATTTTTTCGTTCGAAACAACAAACGACCGAATTCAACTATAGTATTGTACATAATAGAATATTTCGTGACGACGAAAAAACATTCCAAAACGCGCAAATTAAGTTTTCCCGCACGAAACCGCTTTGGTGTCTAAATGAAACGTACAAGCGATAAAAAGCTGATACCAGGCGAACGCCCGTACGTTTTCAATAATCTAAAATAAAAAAAAAAAAATAACAGTTATAAAAATATCCGTTCGTTCGTGACTGAGATTATATAGAGCAGTCTAAACCAGACAAATACCTACCGCTGCCTCCTCATCGTCGCACTAAACGTCACGTAGTTTTTTTTTTTTTTTGATAAATATTTATGTAAATCATACGTTTTATTAATATTATATATTCAAGTAAATGGTGTGGCGCGTTTTTTGGATCAATCGTGAAAGGGGTATTGCGTATTTGTTTAAATTCGTGTTATAATTAAACCTGTAGAAGAATATCTTTTTTTATATTGATAATAGCCGGAGAATTCATATTTTGGACTGTTCAAGTCGACTCACGGAATCACTATAATTTTAAACACCTAAACCGTAACAATATTCATATACAAACGTGTTATATATATATATAAACTATAAGCTACTCTAATATAGAATAGAATATAATTACATCTGCGATAGGAAGTGCAATACTGTAATGACATCATCTATATATATATATATATATATATATATATAATATTAATATAAACGCCATAATTAATTTAATGCGTAGAAATATTATTCTTTGTTTTTTTTTTCGCATTTCCTTTACTATTACTATTGTTTTTTTTTTTTTTGTTTTTACATACGCTCGTAGATAAGAATATCAAAAATCTTTGTGGTGCTAAAAACGTCGAAAAAAAAATTGTCTCTGCAGCCATATAATTATACTTTAAAAAAAATATTTGAAATAAAAAACAAGTCTGGGCACAAACTACATTTAAAAGGTCATTTTAATCGGTACAAATATTATATTTACATATACTGTAACTTATAATATGTACGCGTTATAATATGTAGTTACAAAAGTATTTTGATATATATTCGAGATTTCAGTATATGAAAATGGAATAATTGCGTAGAAGTTATAGGTTGCGCGACGACCATTCTACACGTCATATCCTATTTATTAATACATTTCCCCCATACACACACCGTTTTTAAGTAATCTTTATAACATTTCTCTCATATTATGTAAAAATGACTTTTCATTGTTAGAGAGCAATGACATATTAAACTAGGACCAAGACGAGGTTTCAAACTAGTTAAACTATATCGTTCTTAGTAATGTACAAATATAATATTATACGCGTTATACGTTACAAAAAAAAAGCTATTATTTATGTAACTATTCTGTTTTTTTTTTTTCGTAAATAATTTCCGAATAATTTTTCGCCAACTCGGTCGGTTTTCAATCAGTTAGCTTTTTATATCTAACCTGCAATAATTATTTTATTTCACGAAAAATTATGAGCAAATTATATATCGTCGTAACCGTCAATCATTATTTTATTTTTTCATAAACTCTATAATTTTAACTACCTAAATCTAGTCAGGAATATACGTAAATTGTCGTCCAACCTTGTCCATAAACTGTACTTATATAATATAATTACTTCCTGCAAATAATTCGGTCTAATTCGAATTCCATTATATTAATATATTCGCGAATGCGTAAAATTCAACATACTCTTTTCATTACATGTATATATAATATATAATAACGTTTCGGGATGATTTCAAAACATATTTTGATCAATTAATCCCGATCTAATATAAGCACTTTAATGTTCGGGCTAACAGATTTTGATCGTATAATATTATGCAGAACTTATTGTACCCATACGCGTTTTAAACGGTACAAATTCAATATCGATAAAATATTACAGCAAAAATGTTCGCGATAAAACTGTAGCGGACGCATATTATGGCCTATATATATATAAAAGAAAAATATATTTACTATATAAACTAAAACGTACGTACATAATATATTTATGCGCAGTAAACAATAATATGCTAATATAACTCTAATAATGTATATAATGCGTGCAATATTCTTATGAAACCATATTTTTTTCGTATAATTTTTTATAAACAATTTTTTTTATTAAGATACAATTTAAATGTCTGCACGATTATATTATATAGAATGAGTTTATACGTTACACATCTATGTATACGTGATTGAAAATCGTTATATAATTTTACGACGAGTATTAAGTTTAAAGATATTCGAGGTTTATATATTTATATAAATAATTATTGTATACACAAGTGCAGGCAGCGTAATCGAACTGTAGATCGTATTGTGTTATACGATACCCGTGCACATTTTATATATAATTCTGAATACTTTTACGTGGTTTATAGATATATATTATGTTGTCATAAAAATTATTAATAAATAAATATCTTTTTAAATACTTTTATACAATATAATAAAAGCAGTATATAACGTTATGTATAAACCGTCGACAATATTTAAAATAACGACGATTTATTACTATCATAATAGGTACGTTTTATTTGCACATGTTATATATTATACAGTGTTTAATTACAACCAAGAGCACGTAATGCATTGAAAATTAAGTCACTACATAGATTACTAGATTAGAAATATCAAATTAGTCGGTATTGTTGAATACTCAAATTGTTCAAGACTTAAATAAAATACGACTCGCGAGTTCTTTTGCGGTCATTTCAGTTTAAGAATAAGGAAACCAAAACCCGTTTCTCGCATAATATTCGCCTTCGATATCTCAACGAACATCACGAGAAAAGTATGAGATTTTATTTTAAAAATAAATGACTGGTGCCCATCACAACAATATAGACGATAATTTTTTCTAAGTATTTTCATTGGTTTCTAGTCCGTGTTATTAACAAAATTTTCTAGCATTTGTAACTTAATCTCCACCGCATTTCCAAAATCGATATCCCATGTCATCCTGCTAATTGTATTTTTATTTCTTCGTCGCTGTTCCCGTCTACCTCTAAATATTTGAAATTATCTACTCTTTCAAATTTATTGTCACCAATATCCAAGAGGTATTACTCTGCAGTTATTCCTAGTTACGGCCACGTTTTGTCATATCCTCGTTTATTGCTAATGCTATTTTTTCCCCATTTTGCAGCAGATTCCTTGTATTACTATTATTAACTATTTCTACTAACTAATAATGACGATTTATAAAAAAAAAATTCTCGTTTCGCTTAAAAAGCATGCCGTTAAATGTACAAGTATTTACTAAAATTCAATAACAATTCAAAGGATTTTTCACTATAATTTATTTTTGTATCCATACGTTTTCATTTGTTAACAATAAGCAAATACTTTTGAGAGTAGATGGTGCTGAATATAATGCGATAGTATACTTGCAACTAAAAGTGGAAAATTTATTTTTGACTATCCTAATGTAGATTTTTAATGTCCTATAAATAATATTGAAAATTTTCAATAGCCCAATAAATATATATTTTTTTCTATTTTTAAATTTATATTTGAATTTTTTAATGTAATCATGTGGACTCCCGAAAAATGTGTTACAATGAGTAAAGGTTCTTCATTCCATTCCTGCTGGCCATGTATGTAGACCAAGACGTCATTCATACACAGAAAATATATTGGAAATGAGTGTGTAATGTAATTTCAGCGTATATTTATATAGATATGTACGAGTGAATAATAGGTATAATTATTTTATACTGTACAATAAATACGCAATAATAGACTACAGAAAAAAATTAATTATTTTATCATAATTTATAACTTTTTTTTTTTGTTTTAAATAAATAAAAATGATCATTACCAATATTTATACGATTAAATTGTACGCGTAATATATCGTATAGACAATTTTCATAATAAATAATTCATATTTGTTTCAATTCTATATATACATATATATAAATATTTAATAACAATGGACTATTATATAATGTTATAATGCATTATGTAACGTGGTTCAATTGGTTTTAGAGTTTTATTATAATGGACAAACAAAACGTTATGATGGAAATAATTATTGAATGAAATATTATAATGTAGGCATTTATATAATATTTAATATGTTTACAAATTCCAATACAGTTATTTTTGTTAGAATTATCGAGAGAGATAATAAGCGTCAGTTCATTAATTTTTTTTTATTTCCTGCACTATATATCCTTTAGAGAGAGAGAGAGAGAGAAGAGCAACACAACAGTGACATTTTGATGGAACAGTTATTATATTTACAAAAAAAAAAAAAAAATGTTATTTATGAATGCTTGTTTTATAGTTTATAACTTACCGAATAACATATTTTATAATAAACAATTTCTTAAGTACCTATATAATGGAATGGATCAGTCCTGCGCGCAGGACTTTTTACTAAAGGAATTTCTCAAACATTTTATTGAATATATTTATTTATCCGTGTTGGTATTTATTTTTAAATTTTTGTAATAATAATTAAACATTTATTTTATATAATATTTATTCATAAGTCATAATAATTTATTAAGTTTAGTCTTTGAATTGAGCTTTACAAAAACAAACGATTGATAGGGGATGATTTGATCACTAAAACACTTTCTTTGGGCAAGGGCCAAGAATGGACACTGGACAAATGATAATATTTTTAAATATATTTGTGATTAACGTTATTATTATAATAGTAAATATATATATATAAAACAGAGACGGTTTACGGTGATTTATTTGTTGGAATGCAGCGTATAATCAGATCAATATACGATACCTGTCATTTCGTGTGGCGTCTCTTCGTATATTACCGCATGACTAAACAACAAAACAAAACCCATTTGTTTAGTCATTGTATTCTTACGAAATACGAATATTAGAGTGGACTTTTCACTTATTTTATCTGTATATTTATTTATAAACTTAACGCGACTGTGTAGTAATAATTTTTATACGTAAGCGGCCCTCACACGATCAATATTACTGACAATATAAAATATTGACAGTATTTACATTACTAACAGTATAGTCCTCAAACGGCCAGTACAAATTATATAATCAATAATCAGTATTTTTTTTTTTTTACTTTCACAGTTGTGAGCTAGTTCAGATCGATTGTTGACACTGTGAATAAATTAATTAGTTTAAATAGTATAAATATTTTTAAAAACAACAAAAATGGATAAGAAAAAATCGTGTATTGCAATTATAATTGCTCTTTCTGTAACAAAAAAAAAAAAAAAACAGACAAAACATGAGCGATGGATTGCTAAACGAAAAGAGTATACTTAAATATTTTAAATTCACGATAAACTTTTATATAGGAAAGTATCATAAGTATATTACTATTGACTATGGCAATTTTATACTTTTATATAATAATATATTGTATATATTTATTTAATTATTTGTTTGCCCAATAGTACAATGACAAACATATAACAACTAAATGTAAATTACAATTATAAACAATACAATTAAAATTAGCGACAGTACAAGAAAACAAAATAATAGAAAAAATAATGTAACAAATGGCTGTAATAATAGTAATAATAATAATAATAATAAGAATAATAATAAGAACAATGACAATAATAATTACAATAAAAAAGAAAATAATAGGCTTAGGCAAGGTGTTCATTCGCGAAACGAAACATACGGCGAATAGGGTAATTTCTACCATAATTAATATTATGAGACAGAACAACAAAAAAAAGTATTGGATCTAGTGGAATGAGAAGGAACTTTACAATTATTCAATTGGGAAAGAAGAGATGGAGGAGCATCCACACGTCCGTCAAATAACTTTTTTAAAAACCTCAAACTGGCGTTAACTCTTCTATTTGCCAGAGAAGTAAGTCCGAGTTTATGCATTACTGACCCATAATCATGGAGAGGATGGGGAATTTTTAACCCTTTCAGTCCCCTTTCTATGGCATAATAAAAGAAAAGTAGTTATAAAATCAAATTTGAAAAATATCTATGTGTAACATGACGTTATACCTAGGTGTTAAAACATCTGTAAAATACGGAAAAAAATAATAATAATATACGAATTATATTCAATATTATTATAACAGTTTATTGATAAATAGAATAAGTTTACTACATAAATGGGAAATGGAACGATCCCCTCTTCGCTCTTGTGAAATCAAACAAACTATCAAGCATATTGTGTATAGAATGTCCAATTACTAAATTTGAAAGAGGACTAGCAAAATTACACGAAGCTAAAACAGAGGCAATTAACCGGCTAAACAGTCCAGAAACACCACTTTAACAAGCCCCAGTTACCACTGAATTCAGAATAGAGTTTTGTCACATTTTAAAAGTTGTTATGTTATTGTAATTTTAAGTTTAAATTCATCTAACACCTATTTATTGTTTTTAATTTCTTATTCATTTATCATCGTCTGAATGTATCATTGCCTAACTCGTAACTGTAATTAACTAACATTTTTATATTTTATAATTAAGCCGTTGCGTCATACGCAAAATAAATAAATAAATTGGTATAATGAATGGTGGTATTCCATTGAATATTTTGATTATTATCGTATTTACTTATATAATATAAGAAACAAAATAATTTAAAAAAATCCCGTATTTTATTCCCCTGATACTACTACACTGATACGGCAGAAATCATATGACATATTAATTTCGCGATTATCTATATTCGTTATCATTTTATTTTGCCATTATAGTTTTATGCACGGCTGTAACTCTTATGTACAGCCGTGGTTTTATGCCATTACAAATAGCAACTGAGGGTGTCAAAATAACGTCGTAATTACGATGTATACTGTTGTTACTGCAACGGTAATTACATTTGAAATGTAATTCTTTATAATATATATATATATTGTTTATTTAATTAAAATATTATGTAATGAGTTATTATGCTATATGTCCTTATCGGGATATACTATTCTATTTAGTTTGTAATTTTTGATTTCGGCACCATGGAACATAATAATATGTTCCGGCCCACGGTTGACGTCATTGTTTCACGGATTTGTTTTCTTTCCATTACCGCGTAAAATTCACCGGTATAAGTGATGTTGTTACCACGGTTTAAGGTAATATGTCTTAAATCGTCGTTACTACCATATTTGTTTTTTTTTTTTTAATATTACACAACGATTTGTGATTTGAGAAGAGTGTACACGTGCGACGACGCTATCTGTGGTATTCCGACGTCGTCGTAAATATTGTTCTGAATTTCGCCATATTGTTCGTGTATAGTTTTTACTTAAATATTTCTCGTTATTCGGTTGTTTCGTTACGAGTTGCTTGCTCGTTCGAATTAATACTGTCCACGTGATTTTTTTTCGATTGCAGTATATCCACGTTCTCGTTGAGACTACCTACGTAATTATAAAAAAAAAAATTCAATCGCTACTATTGTTACAGGATAGGCGGTACTCGTTTTTATTATTAAATAAATAATTTAACAATAAATATCGATCGATTTGTGTAAGATTAAAAAGTATTACATTTTAGTGTAACTTGTCAAAAAAACAATGGTTATAACACATAATACTTTTGACTATCGAACAAAAAAATAAATAAAATGTATATTTTAATATATTTTATTTATTAAACTATTGTTTGGTACGTACCCTATACACCTATCGCTGTTTTCTTTTTGGAAAATTATTCCCGAGTAAATTGCTCCATTTAACAGACGTGTTAACGGGGGCGAATTCGGTTTACGTTCGTACTTTTGACTGGTACGTATTTACCACGAAGTTTTAAAATTTTTTAAAAAAAAAATCGTCTGGTTTTCATTAAAAGTCCACCAGTCTCTCGATCGCTCTTCATATTGCATACAAATCAAATATTCGATTTAATTTCTGATATGTTTGCACCATCCGTGTTATAATAGTAATAAGTTAACGCTGATTTTAAAATATCTGTGTATATATAAAATACGTGCAGATGTAATCTTGTTTTGATAAATAGTAGCAGAGGATATTGGAAAGAATTGTATGCTCAATGTAATCTAGAAACAAGTAATAATTGTTCATTACTTGGACTGTGTGAGTTTGTCTCTAGGCCCTTTGTTTTAGTCATCTAATAACGTTGCTACATTAGTATTTGGAGCACGATGACGTCCGCTGCGCTCATTTGGTGATTTCGATCAACGCAACTAATTCATCAAAAATTATTTGTTGTATTCTCGGATCTCTTATTTTCTACATTGTATTATTAAAACTGCAAACATAGTTGCTATAATCTTGGCAACATTTGTTTTATATAATTTCTTGTTTTCAGATATATAATATATTGTACAATTCGGCTGGCTTGTGATCAACAACATAATAATGGCGTCGCAAGAATGTAATTCAGATTCTCCTAAAAAAGAATTAGTAGATTTGGGTATTTACTATTTGGACCTTGTTGAATGTCCGTTGAACCCACACCACAAACTTCGACGTCATAGGTTGCCTTACCATGTGGTCAAGTGCAAGAATAACTACCCAGATAAAGTTTCGTGTCCGTACAACCATTACTATTATTTAAACAAAGAAGAAATGGCCAATCATTTACTAACATGTCCACACAAGCCGAATACAATTCAATCAGAAAACATGCAACCCCACATGATTAAAGCCCGACGCATTAAAAATGAGAATATAGTTTACAACTATGACATTGATAATTACGAGATAGATGAGCCTTATTGGGATTAAATATATTTTTACTGGTGCTTTTAATACAATAATTTTCAATTTAATTTAATTTTCATTTGCCTTCTCGTTTTTTTCATTAAAGCATGTTTGATTTTCTTTTAAAGAAGTTCAATTTACATATTACTATTAATTATGTACATTAATACTGTAAAGGATCAATTTTTTTTTTTTAATTTTAAGTTGCCCAATATTTTAAATTGTGTTAGTTTCTCAACATTTTCCACGTAATAAATTGTTAATTTGAAATCATAAAATTAATGCATATATGTGATAAGTATAATTGTTAAATAAATTAATTGTACTCTGAAATCTCTACCAACAAATACGTTTCTTGGTTAATTTTTTTTTTTTTTTTTACTAAGATTTCATTAGTCTTTAATGAAAAATCAATTTTATTAATTTGGTAAATAATATTAAAAATAAAAAGCAATGTGTTAAATGGATATTTTAGAATCTGCTTTTTTTTACTTTAGTTTTGCAGAGCATAGTTTAAAATAATTTAATATTTTTAATTTTATGAATAATTGATTGTGCAAATGATTATATACATTAAATGACCTTTAATTTCTTGTTTTGTTGATTTTTTTTTTTAAATATGTTATAAAAACACCAGAGACAAATATCACCTAGATTCAGCCATTAATATTGATGTAAATAGTAATTGTATACGGCAAAACCTGTGTGACAAATATGAAACTTTTAGTGATGATTAAAAAATATTATGATTTTCATTTTATAAACTAGTAAATATATATTATTTGCAATTAAATTTCAGTCTTAGACAGATGCTGTTGTAGGTTAAAAACTAATAAATAATATAATTGTAGTTTATCGACTTAAAAATGCATTAAAAAAAAAAAAAACATTTTACAACATAATGTGAAAATATTGCTCGAATAATTAGTAGGTAGATTCTTCATGAATTAACATGTAATGTTAAAAATCATCGTCGTCATTAAGATCACCAAAATCTGAAAAATAGGTACAATCGATTATTACTCGAAAAAAGAAAGCTATACATTTAAAAATAAATATACAAATTAATAATAAAAAAGAAGTTTATTTTTTGAACAAATAATATATAAAATATTGTAATCTACAATGTGACTCGTAATTTCATAATTGAAAATTTGATAATCCACTTTCCACCGTAAGAGTAATTACATAAACATTATATAACCAATGTATTACATTACTTGAACGTTTTTTTTTTTTTTAATTTATCAAGTAGTACTTTTGAAATTATTATGGTCGACGGAATAAAATGACATATACTTCAATAAATTATACGCAATTAAATGATCATTAACTGTGAACTTAATATATTATCGTATTGCAATACACAATATAATTAACTATGTTTTTAAAGACCATAGACAATGAAATATATGTATTCGTGATCATCTTGATTTTTGGTGCCATTAGAAAAATATTTATCATTCGAAATTTAGAAAAATACATAAGTCTTATATACCAAATATAATATATTTCTAAACGAGTATTAAACTTCATCTTTACGTTTTAATTGGTATGAAAATAATTTTTTTTCAACTTCTCGTAATTTCTTACCGTTAAAAAAATCGGCTTGCAGTGTTTTTTCAGTAATATCAAACATAACATTACCACCGGTCTAAGAATAAAACAATAAAGTTTTGTATAAAAAAAAAGAAAAACATATGTTGAAATCGAGCGTATGCTTTATACGTAATATGTATACCTCGTCTTCCATATCCAAAATAGCGCTGGTACCTTCGGGAAACATTTCATCGGCAACTATTCCAGGCTTCATGGCAATCGTGTAATAGTTTCCTATACACCCCAATCGCCGCAGCACGAACGGTTTACAAAATATAGGTGAACGTTAAAACAAACGGATTTGTGTTTAACGTACACCGTACGTTAAATAAATGTATTTGTTAAAACGTACAAACGAATTCGATGCTTCGTGTGACACGCCCAGACAACGAGTATCACTCACGTACGCGATCGCAATATTTCGTTTATCACTCGTCGGTACGATAAGAAATTATAAATATTATTCCGTGATAAGAATATTTATAATCTCCGTGGACTGTACCGTGCAATCCAAGGAGTGGCCATCATGATCATAGGAAAATGCATCGACATCGGTGTTCACGCAGTGTGACCACTCTCTGACGAGTTCAAAATATATTACATTAAAGTGAACATGCGCAGAATTGTGTACAATAATATTCTATGTTAACCTAACCTGACGTTTATTAACATTGAAAAAATGTATTGCAAATTAAATGTTATTTAATTGATTAAAAATTTAAATCAAATATCGAATAAACAATGTTGTTTAACAATGTTCAATGTTGTGTGGGGAATAATTCGACGTAAATTTTAATACGTATCGTACGAACACGGATTATAAATTATTATATTTCTCATCTATGGTAACGACAGATAATACATATCAATTTTTTTCCCCTGGAAGCGAGGCGACGTGTTTACAAAATACAGTATACGCTGTGAAAATGTAATCGTAGACGCTAAACAATATTTTAATTTCACTATGCGTTATCCGCAGACATTCAATGGTTATTGTGTTCATACTCATAATTGCCGGTCAATTAGTTTATTTTGTATTTATGATGTTGAGAAGGAATACCAATATTTATAGTACATTGTCCGAGTGTTACATAAGTTGTTTGTTCAAAAACGTTTCGGGTTAGTTGATTTTCTTTTTATTTCGTTTGCTTCAATAATGGGTAACGATAAAATATTGAGAAACAAAGCGGAACGGAAAAGAGTATTGAAAAGATATAACAAACGTCAGAAATTGGATCCGAAAATTTTTAAAACGTTACCCTGCGAAATACAGAAAGACACTTCGTTGTTAAAGTATTGGTACAACAGGTTTAGGTTGTTTAAAAAATTCGATCACGGAATTAAATTAGATAAAGGTGAGATAAATTTTGGTTGGTCTAGACCCCCAAAAGCCAGACTTCAACCCAAATTTTTCATTCATAAATAATTATGTGCGTTTTACATTTGAACAATCCGATAAAAATATTTCACAATTCAATCAAGTACTGAATTATTGCCGTACACATTTTTGAACATTTCTTGTATAATTATTTTTGATTTCGGGGAAAATAATAAATTGTAGATCCGTTACTATTTACAATCTTAATATAAGTATACCTAATTATATGACATTATTATTTCTTATTGCTATAGAAAGCTGGTATTCAGTGACTCCGGAAAAAATTAGTCGCACAATAGCCGAACGATGTTCTTGTGATTTGATCATCGATGGATTTTGTGGTGCTGGAAGCAATGCTATTCAGTTTGCATTTACTTGCAAAAAAGGTAAACGTAAATTGTTTACATAAATTAAAACTAATCTGTACAATAATAATTTGGTAAATATTTTTTTTTTTAAATGTTAAAATTGTCTTTTTTCAGTCATTGCTATAGATATTGATCCATTGAAAATAGAACTAGCTCGCAATAACGCTAAAGTTTATGGCGTGTCAGATCGTATAGAATTTATTATTGGAGATTATTATGCTTTGGCGCCTACATTAAAAGCAGACATTATCTTTTTAGCACCACCGTGGGGTGGTCCTTCGTATTCATTACAGAAATCTTTAAATATTGACGATATAATGCCACATAATGGTGGGGGTAGATATCTGTACGATTTAACTCATCAAATAACTGAGAATATCGTTTACTTTCTACCAAGAAACATTGATGTCAATCAAGTATGTTTTATTTTTACCTATAATTAATGGTGTTATTAAAATCCCAAAATTTTGTTGTTCTAATTAATAGAAATAATACAAATTATATAATTTTATAATAATCATAAAATAATTATGATTAAATTTTGAGCAATTGTTATAAAACTTTTTGTGTTAACAGTTAAAATCATTGTACAAACAATTTTTGATGAAAATTTTAAGAATTATGCATTATTTAAATGTATAAATTTGTAAAAATGCTACTAAATATTCCTTGAAAAAAAGCTGTATTTTATGGTAAAAATTATTTTCAGTCATTGTAAGTCTTAACAATTTTCTCGTTTTATTGGTAAAAATATATTTATAATAATAGAAATGTGTATATGTATATATATATATATATTTTTTTTTTTTTACCTCTATTATCATTATGCGCTTATTAATTGAATTTATTATTAATTTTTTAGTGTGTCAAATTAGCTGGCCAAGGAAATTTAGCAGAAATAGAAAGTAATTTTTTCAATAATAGATTGAATTCTAAAACTTTTTACTATGGGACTTTAGTTAAAACTGAAAGCACATAATTAAAAACACATCATTAAGTTGTTAACTGGTTTATAAATGAATAATAATTTGAAAACCATAATAAAACCGTTATTTTTATATTCTGTTTATTTTAAAATAATATAACAATATCAGTTAAAAATTACAATGTTACACATTAAATTTGAGTAACAACAACAATTTAAACTAAATTATAATAGTTCCGTATAATATATAATTATATGATATAACCATTAATGATATGTATGCGTTATGTAAGCTGTAGCACTTAAATTTATATATTTTGATTTTTTTTTTTTGTTCCTGTAAGCTTATTTTAAATTAACAACACAAATGACATCACAAAATAAAATATAACAATATTTTTCTTATGTACTTTAATTTGTTAATATTCGTTACGATTCATTAACAGACGTAATTGTATATAAATATGCTTAAGAAAATATTATCGTCCAGTTAGATTGTAATATGTTTAATTTTATCTAACAGCTGTAATATACATTTAATATATTTGTTATTCTTTAAAACAGGTGTTCAGTTATTTAATCTTAATATAAAAATCTTTACTGAAGAAGACTTCAGTATTTTGTAATATACTGTAAATGGTGTACTTTAGTAACGATTTTTACCAATATTGGAGTATTCGAATGAAACTAATTCATAATTCATTAACGTTATAAAAACAATGGTTTAAATTTTAGATATTATTATACTGTGTTGAATGTTGATTCAATCGTTCCTGTTGGAAAATTAAGAAAGCAGATTTTCACCATAACGACAATAATAGTATCAGTTTATAATTAAAATTCATAACCTAATAATAACGAATAAACTCAACAACTAACAATATTGGGATTATCAAACTTATTAGCAACTATTTAAATAAATAGAGAATATGATTTGCATACAGTAAAAAAAAAAAAGTGAGCTGATTTTGTTGCGATAAGTTAGGTAATTATTGTACTAAATTAAGTAGGTATACAATATTTATTATATTATGAAACTCTGTACGAGCGTCTAAATATATTGCCTTAAATTATTCGATTATTATAGTTTTAGACTTAAAAACGAAAAAAATAATTCACAATTTTGATATGTAGAGTTCATTTTTTGCACCAAACAATATTATGGTAATTTTTCATTTTTTTTTTATTTGTAACTATACTTATGTTTTCTCTGGCCGGTTTTTGAATAGTTCTTCGACTATGTGCTCATCGGCTAATGTCGAAATGTCTCCTACTTCTCTGTCGTTCACTGCTACTTTTCGTAAAACTCTTCTCATTATTTTTCCAGATCGGGTTTTCGGAAGACCCGGAGCATGTTGAATAACGTCCGGCATCGCAAAAGGTCCAATTGATTCCCTTACTGAAACATTAAAATTATAATAGATTTAATAATATGATTAGTAATCGTTGCGCGAAAGTAAATTGTTTAATTTGTATTTCTGTCTTTAGTTTTGACAAAATCTCTGATATTTTCTTTTTTGCTCGTGTTTTCGATTAAATTGTAATATGCAAAATGTACCTTTCTTAACCAACTCTGATGAAAGTTTTGGTGTAAAAGTTACATCGCTGTTTGGCGTGATAAAACAGTAAAGACATTCTCCTTTGACTGGATGAGGTCTTGACACGACTGCAGCTTCAGAGACATCTGGGTGTTCAGTGAGGACGGATTCTACCTCAGCAGTGCTCATCAAGTGTCCGGACACGTTTAACATATCGTCCACTCTTCCAGTCACCCAAAAGTATCCGTCTTCGTCTCTTCTCGCGCCTACCATTTATATATTATAACAGGTCACATGTATTTGCATTATTTTAAATGTTTTAATCGTTACCGTCTCCTGTACAATAGTACCCGGGGAACTTGCTGAAATAAACCGATTGGTATCTTTCGTGATTTCCGAACAACGTGCGCATCATGCCAGGCCAAGGTCTGTTAAATACTAGATAACCTTCTCCAACTCCTTCAATCTCTTTACCGCTCTCGTCCAACAATATTGGTTTGACACCGAAAAACGGGAATGACTGAAAACAAAAAATTACTTGTAACACTACTGGCTAGAGGTTGATATCGTTCAACGCTTACCGCTGATCCTGGTTTCATTGGCGTACAACCCGGGAGCGGAGTTATTACATGTCCTCCAGTTTCTGTTTGCCAAAACGTGTCGGCTATAGAACACTTTTCTTTTCCAATATGCTTATAATACCACAACCACGCTTCTGGGTTGATTGGTTCGCCCACTGAACCCAACACTTTTAGTGTATCGAGATTATATCTAAAACGAGGAAACAATTATTAGAACGCTAACAAGAGCGACAATTCGTTTTAATAAAAAAAAAAAAAAAAAATCTGTACTTTTTCACCGGTTCTTCTCCAAATTTCATGAGAGCGCGAATAGCCGTCGGTGCCGTGTAAAACTGTGAGACCTTATATTTTTCTATGATCGACCAGTATCGACCGTTGTCCGGAAAAAATGGGGTTCCTTCAAACTGCATTAAGTGTAAATATTACGATCGGCCAATTAATATTAATAATTTTTATTTTATTTATAAATATATATATATATATTATTTTTGAAAATTATTTGCTTTCCAAACGCGTATTTTCTATCCTCGACTGTGCACCGGGCAAGTAAGCGGATACCATTATAATAAGAAAACTTACTATAACCGAAGTTGCCCCGTTAGCCAATGGTCCGTAAACGACGTACGAGTGTCCGGTGATCCAACCGATATCTGCGGTGCACCAATAAACGTCTCCTGCATGATAGTCAAAAACATACTTGAACGTAGTAGCAGCGTATAACATGTAACCTCCGGTAGTGTGAAGCACTCCTTTCGGCTTTCCCGTCGAACCACTAATAAAAATATATTATTAATATAACAATAATGTTTTTTATTTGTTCATTCAGTAGGTACATCTTGGTAGGTGCATATTGGTAATACCTACTAATATTAAAGTTTTCAAATATATTATGTAATTATTATCAAATATTAATTTATATCAAATAATTATTGTAGTCTCGTGTTAAATTTTAGTCATTTATTAATTTGTTCCGCATGAATTAGTTATGTATTGTATTTTAATGAAAAAAATAACCGATAGACAATAGACGCAAGCACGCAACTACTATATAATCTATAGGAAAACGTTTAACATTGAAATAACTTTAAAATTGCTAAACATTTTGAACGATCAATATTGTACAATATAATTTATAATTTATTTTATTCGTTGAAATGGTTAGATTTTAATGAATTCACTAAACTAATAAGAATACCGTGTGAATCGAATTACACATTTATCAAAGAACTCACTAACCTTGTGTATAACATGAATAATGGGTCTTCCGCGGACACCCAAACAGGATAGCAAGACGGTTCTACATCATCCATTTCGTCATGCCACCAATAATCTCGTCCTTCCGTCCAAGGAACCTATAAAATACAATAAGTTCCGTGATTAAACAACGAATAGGAGGTATCTAGTATTTACCATATTATAACGTCAGAATTTCGTTTCGTATAAGTAAAAAAAAGAAGAAGATGAAAAGAAAACAGAAATTATATAGAGGTACTAACATCCGAGGTGAGATCTATGATGTCCGATCTAGATCCGTTCGTGCTATTAGTTGAGTTCATGGACCTGTAAAGGCGCGGCAAATGACGAACTACTATACACGACGAGACTTCGTGGCCAGAATTCTTGGCTTTGTCCATCGCTAAAAACAATAATACATTATGTTTACTATTTAATCTACTGATCGTTGTGTTACATCGATACATGTTGATATTAGTGATCTGTCAATATATACCAATGTCGCAGAGGCTTTTAATGTTCAACAATTTGTCTCCTCTGTACACACTGTCAGCTGTCACGAGAACTTTACACTTGCAATCACCCATACGTTCAGCTAACGAATCGGATGAAAATCCTGCGAACTACATATATACATATATAATTATATAATATTTATGTTTATGAGATTAGCTTGTTGAAAAATTGAAAATATCCGGTTTCTTTCTAATTTAAAAGGTAAAAAAGTGTTTGTATAATAATAGCTTTATGAATTAATTATTTGATTTCCAATCGACTACCATATTATATAAATAGTCATCGACTTAGTGACTAATCAAAAATTTATCGGTATCGTTCGCATATGCTTAAGCGGATTGGCATTACACATCTAATCGATTAGGCAACTATTTTAAAAAATTTTATTGAAAAATAATTCTATGAACACGGATGGTAAATGTTTGTCGAAAAGTTCAAAATTGACAACTCGATATAAATTAATTATATATATATATCAAATCGAGAAAATTATCAAATATAATATTATTATTGTGTGCTTAGACTCGATAGTAAATAGAAAGTCAAGAACAGAAATTTACGAGACTTACGACAATTGAGTGTACTGCGCCAATTCTCGCACACGCCAACGTGGTAATCACAGCCTCCAAGATCATTGGCATATAAATGGCAACTCGATCACCTTTCACTACACCTTTAGACTTCAATACGTTCGCAAATCTGCACACTTCTTCTAAAAGCTTCTTATATGTGATCTTGCTATAATCTTCCGGATCATTACCTTCCCTGTAAAATTTTATTCTATTAATTACGAAAACAATTTTAAAAAAATCCAATTAAACATAGGTATATGTCGATTAGTATAACTATTTGTAATTTATGCGTATAATACGTAATGTCTAACCGAGTAAGCGGTTTTATAATTATACTAAATTATAAATTTAATCATTCTTCCAAACGATGATGTATAACGATTTTTTTCCAACATTATTGATTATTTATTAATATTTATTTTTCTATATGTTCTGATATATTAAATTGTTGTCTATTATATATTGGCTACCATAACGGCCGGCGTACCTATAACGTAAAAACTGTTTTACTTGTTAATTATTATTTGTTTAATTATGAAATTTCTTAGAGGGTTTTTTTTTATTTAAATTTAATAATTTTCCCTCAATAGACAGGTCAAATAGGTAACGTTTTCTATTTATCACGGTCTTTACATAGCGGATGTGGTGAATATCTTATTTTTCGTTTTCTTTCAAGCCATTCGAAAATTTTTCTGACATCCAAAAATATATTATTAAGTGTCTGACCTTCTCGTATTCTTTTTAACAAACGATGTTATTAATTCACATTATAATATGGTATGTCTAAAACATTGAATGTGAGCCAAACATTGAACTCGTGTGTGTTAACAACTATTTTCTATTCTGGTTTTTATTTTATAATTTACCACCTATACGTACATTTAATAATAATAATAATAACAAATAACAGATAATTCATACATTGGCGATCATTTTTTTTTTTTTTTTGTTTATTTCAAATATCTAAAAAATAATACGAAATTGAGATAATTTACTTTCATTTGCTTAAGCTTATATAGAAGGTACCTACACACATCTACGTTTAATTATAAAGTATTTATTAATTTCAATATTGAATAAACAATGTAATTATAAATTAATTAAAATTAGCATTTCTTCAAACGATAATTTTATATTAATATAAAATGTGACATTTTTCAATTAACAAAATAATTCTTTTTATATTGATATTAGTTTGTTTTACAAAAAATATATATTTATTTAACATTGTTACAAAATGTATTAATTTTAAAATCGTAAGTAAATATAATACCTAAAATATATTCAATAAACATGAATGAAAAAATGTTAACTGAAAAATAATACCATAATGAAATTTTTTTTTAAATTTGTACTATGGCACACAAATATTTATTATTATATAGAATCTAAGTAATAATAATCTATAGATAAATCGTATTTTGAATTTAAAATTATTGAAGTAGTATATAATAACCAATTAAGTAAGATAAGAATTGTGTATTTTTGATAGAAACAATAATGTAATAAATATATTTATTAGAACTAGATTTGTCTAAAAAATATTTTATTTATTTTAATTGCTTATCAACCTAACCGAATGTATATCTATAAATATTATAATCATCTGAATAAATTGTTGTATGTTCAAATAAAAATTCACGTAATCAAGCTTTTCCATGTTTTCCTAACATGTTTTAAATAATAATAATAATAATAATAATAAAAATCTAACACGAATATTATATTGTTTCGTCTTGTTTTAACACAGTAATTTCTATACTATATATATGATAATACAAATATCATTTTACGTTTGAAAAGGTGAAGGTTATAAGGTTAATATTTTCGTAAAATATAATACTAGGATTTTAAAAAACAGTTCTCGTGATTAACTTGTCATAATGTTATTATACTCGTATAATTGTTCAATGATAACTATTATAGAATTTACGACAGATGCGTATTTAAACGTTTAATACATACGAGTGTCTACTGAGAATTGACTCGTGAATTATATTACAATAATTTCGTATTTTCTTTAATTTTTGGTCTACCATATTATTATGTACAATTAAAAATTTTACGTTTAAAGAATAAGACATAGAAAGGATAAGACCAATTTTATTGCACTTAAATTTGAATGTCTACACATATATATTTTATAATGCATTATTGTACCTACCAAAAATATAATTCTCGTTTCTTATCTATAATAATATATGATACAATATAGTTCAATTTGAATATATATATATTACTGTAAAATATATTATTGCTGATAATACTCGAACGTTTGTATAACTTAACAATTTTTATTTGTTAACAAACAATCGTATTTTTAGATGTATCACCCATAGAAAAACTTATTTACTGCAAGTACTACAGCATTATGATTTATATATGTACCTATATATATATATATACTTATCACGAAAACACGAGATGAGTATAAATAATAATAATAATAATAATATAATATATATATCGCGCTGTATGAAACGAATAAAAGATTAATCATTATAAATATAGTATATTATTGAAGTTTTAATATTTTTATATCAACATATAATAAAATAGTGCATAATATTATATACATTATTATGTCAGTCAACTGAATACAGTAATATACTCGTATGTTTAATTATATAATTTATACACGTTATCGCAGTGTTCTAGAAAAAAAAAATTGTTACATACTTATGTAAATATGAATATTGAAAAAATGAGAAACAAAAAATCACTAAGAAAAAAGGTTATTATAGTCTCTATATTTAATATTGTCATTATTCGCGTAACGTGTTTTCTGTTTCGTATTGATCACAACGAATATTTAAAACATTTCATAGTTATGCGTATTATATTAATATAGGTACCTATTAGCCATATACTCTCGTATATTATTATTATTATTATTATTTTAATATAAAAATAACTATATATTCTCTGTCTGAAACTTACGAATATTTCGATGAAATTAATATTGAACACTATTTTAGTAACCATTTTTATATTTTATCACGTAAATAATATATAATAGACCGGTAATTCGTATAAAGACTTTCATTTTTGTGTTTCTGAAGGATTTTGCTGCAATGCTAACAATACAGCCAACAGTGTTTTCAAAATACACCGATTTTCAATTTAATACCACCACATTTAGCAATTATAGTCATTACTTATTGCGTACCAATACGAATAGTTAATATTAGTGAAATATTTCAGTATTACATTGGATATTTTTATTGTGTTTATTTTGTATTTAATATGTTTAAGTATTCTTTTTGTTTTGTTTTTGTTTTTAACTCGGTAGTTATTATTTATCTATGTAAGTATAAGTGTATAAAAATGACCATGAAAATCGAGCATATGAGTGTATTATAGCATATTATGTAGAACTCGTTAACCTTCAATTTGTAAATTCTGATTTTATATCTATTATAAATTATGTGTTTTAATTAATTTGTCAAATCGCCACCAGGAATTGAATTTTTAGAATTTACAAAGTGAATAGAAACGAACTAGTTACGGTTTTAATATTAAAATAATGGAAGTGTAACATGACTATATCAGTAGAATTCATCATAAGTACTATACAATTTTACAATACACTTGTTTTAATTTATCAGATTTTTGGGCGTATAAATGTGTAAGTACATGAACTCGAAAACTGCAATCATAGTCATATTGTGTATTGCGTAATGGTATATAGGATGAGTATTAACGTTGAAAATATCAAATGTAAATAATATTTTTGCGAAATATACATATCTAGTTGTAATTGTTGGATTATAAAACCCATTCAATTAAAAACGCTATTAAATATGATACAGAAGAGTTTAAACTCGATA
Source organism: Chaetogeoica ovagalla (assembly GCA_032441825.1). Lineage (NCBI taxonomy): Eukaryota > Metazoa > Arthropoda > Insecta > Hemiptera > Aphididae > Chaetogeoica > Chaetogeoica ovagalla. Next base: position 10,363,552 of record CM063736.1, read on the forward strand.
AATATTATTGTACAATTTATTTACTGGTCGATAAAAAAAAAAAGAACACTAAATTTTCTAAAATATTTAACTAAACATTTTCCGAAATAGCGCTTTTAAAAATAAAAACACTGTATTGTAATTCCTCGTGCGTTTCGATTATATAGTTTTATAAACATGCCCCTCGATATAATGTTTAAAATCATATTATATTCAGTACATATATAAATTTCCATATTATAATTATGTATTGAATTAATACAAATGGGTATATAATTGACATAATTTCATTAAATGCAAAATTACATTACGCTTTTTGGGCAAAAACCGTATACCTAATTTGGTCCGACGAGTTGGAAAATTTTACTAGGTCACTTGAAGGTTTAACATTACTATTGTATATGCTTGAAGTATAATAACATTAACTATTCATTTTCTAGATAAAAAATAAATTGTTAAACACACAATTATTATATACTCGTAATGTGTATTATGATTGTAATTATACTATTATATTTGAACTGATATATATATATATATATATATATATATATATATATATATATATATAATATATATATTGTAATATATACAATATTATAGACTGCAATATTTTACAGTTTTTTTTTTTCCCAGAAATCAGTAATAGTTATCAGACGCGTATTTAGAAATGTGTAATGGGAGGGCACTGACAAAAGTTGAAATCGATAAAAAAATTACCGAATTAACGATAAAAATAATAAAGGCATTTCAAATAATCGAAATTGAATTTATTAACGTTATTTAATTTAAAAAATTATTTTATGTATTGTACTCGTATTAATTCTTAATAATTACAAGTATTGTAATCGGCAATTAAATTAATAATAAAAAAAAAACATAAATTATTATTTAATACGTATAAAATACAGTAAATGGGAGGGGGTTTCTGTACTCCCCTTAAATAAGCCACTGATCGATATTAAGTGTATACGAATCGAAATAATTATAAAATAATAATTTTAATATACGTATATATATATAATATAGTATACCAAACTCTTGTATATATTCTAGAAATTGTTCACGAATTTAAATTTAAATACGTCAATAGTGAAAGTGTCGTCACTGGAAGGTTTCATTATTCCGTCACTCTTGTCAACAACAAAAAATTGTTCTAATACGTAACAGATTGTGGAAATAAGTAAAACAAAAAAATAAATAAATAAATAAAATACGTTATTAATTATTATTGAAATAACGTGGTCGCAGTCGCACGATAAATGCGCGTACAATATTATTAACGAATTAACAGTTGACATTTTCTGTTCGCATTATAATTACGATAAATTTTAAAGAAAAATATTATAATAATAATAATAATAATAAATGTTGTTTTCCATTCACATATAACGCGTTTGAAAACCGCAACGTCTAATGGCACCCAACACACAATAATATTGATCAGCTGTCGTCGTCACTGAGAACGGAAAAACTCCACGCGGACCGCGTACCTCTACATAATATTATATTATGTCGTGTACCGCGTGCTGCTACGTTTTAGTTTATTTCTTTTTTTTTCATATATAAATATATCGCGCGCACGTGCATTAGGTACCCCACCTCAGATATTTTAGCAAATTATTCAAATTGACGTACCTACTATATTGATAGTAATAATATTGAACGGGTATTATAATTTTTATACGCGCGCGACACACTTAATATTTATAAACGGTCATTGGAATTGATAATGTATACGTAAGACATTGTCCAGAATCGGCATAGCTGACACACGCGCTGTAAATATATAATATAGAAAAACGAACTGGCGCGAGTGAATTGTTAAAAAAAAAAAAAAAAATAATAAAACCGAGCTGAATTATATGGAAATTTAAAATACACATGTACTATTATAATAGTGGACAGAGATAATACCGGACTCTATATTATACTCCCCGTCATACGGTATATTAAATAATCGAAATTGAAAATAATAATAATAATAATAAAAAAAAAATTATTATTTTTGATATCTGAATCCAGTAGCGCACCCAGGATTTTTTCAATGGGGGGAGGGGTCTAAAAAACTACATTATGAAAAATAAGACTTTTAATAGATAATAAAAATAGATTATATATTATAATAATATAATATAATCAATAAATTGTTAACACCTGGTGTTATCTATATCGTATGCGAAATTCTAACAGAAAAATATGAAAGTTGTATCAGAATTTGGATTTTCATCTATAAATGTAATACTATTGCACTAGTCAAGGGGGGTGTCCGGACCCGGAGTCCATCCCCTTGGGTGCGCCACTGTCTGAATCACTATAGTAAACGCGCGAAATCGTTTCTGTCTCAAAACGAATTACATATTATTATTATTATTTCATATAAACCGAAGACAAATCCACACGTTCACCACACCGCAATAGCGTACCTACACTGCAGGTCCGGATTTCCACTTTTCCCTTATCGTAAATAACGTCTCCCCCCGTTCCTGGTTTCACTTTTTCTACGTATCTTCATTTACCCTGCAGTATTCTCATTTTATATTATAGTCGTCCCGGCATTCTCGTAAACGGTCTTTTCTAGTATCAGTTTTATTACGACACGCGCGTGCGTCCCATTTAATGTCGAGTCTCTCTTCCCGGCACTATCTATTCCACAATATATACTTACAGTGTTCATAAATCATTTTTTATATCGTTGCTGCATGCACGCGTTATATAGACGATCGTTTACAAAATGAAATTATTACCACCTCGTTTACACACTGTTCAAATAAATTATTATTATTATACGAATAGGACGAGAGGTGTATTTTCAGAAGAATACCACCATCACAGTCGATTTCGCCGACGTTGAATATCATGGTATACTGTTTTATGAGATTGGAGGACGCGCCTTTGATAATAATAGAGCTTTAAAACGATATCATTAAAAAAAAAAACGCGATCGTCGTATATTATTCGTATTTATTTATAACATATGGATTATTATTATTACTGACCAGTAAAAAGCGATTTTGTCGCCCATACCGTTGCGCACGTTCTTGTCCAGCAGGTTGTAACACACGTTAGTGGTGGCGCCTTCCATCCACTTCACTCGCACGGGTCCGCGGGTCACGTCGAAATTGTACGAATAAAAATTGTCCGCGTCGTACGGCGTTTCCCAGTGAAACTGGGCCGCGATTTCCGACCAAAATTGTGCGGGCGATTCCAACGATTTCTTATGCATTTCCCGATACTGTTCCATGGAACGGACATAAGCGTTTTCGGACGTCGCGTGATACGGTAGGTAAACGTTATTCGACATTTTTCGACGTCAATCGTGTGGATCCGCCGGTTTTATAATATTATGTAAATTGTCGTTCGCCCCGTTCCGTTGGCCTTTTTTGTTTTTTTTTTTCAAAAAAAAAAAAAAACGAATTGATTACAGAAAGAGAGAAAAAACAACGTAGGTATACGCGAACAGAATATCAATAACGCAAACGATCGATTTACTCGTACACACGAGTCCGTACCGCACGGACACAAAACACAGAACGCAACGCACAGGCGCCTCGCCGCCGACTGCTGCAGGAGTAAGCGCGGGACGGAAAACATGTCAATATTTCGCTCGATGCCCCGCCACCGTCGCGCAAGATCCGACGCCGCCGGGGGGACACAAGCATTGCCGCCGCCAATAATACGACGCGCTCGACAATTACGTTCGTTTTTTTTTTTTTTTCTTCAAATATTCGGTGTACGCGGCTATTTGCCCCCCCCCCGGCCGGTATTTATTTGTGCGAACGGGTGCCCCGGGAGGAGAAGGAGGGGCGTCTGTCTGCAGGGTCGGACTGGGCCGGGGCGGAGGTGCCGATCGAAATAATTGATTTATAAACCGAATCAATATAATTTACCTATAATTATATATATTTTATTTCATCTTTGACTTTTAGTTTTAAACGAACGTGTTTAATACGTCCCGCGATAACGAAATAATATAATATCATTGTAATGAGAACGGAATTTATTTTAATAAAAATTCCGAAAATAAGAATTACCGAATTCCCGGTCCCGGACCGTGAGCTCCTTCCTCCGGACTTCAAAATTTCAATATATAAATATATTATTTCGAAATTTTTTTTTTTTTTATTTTATTTTATTGTTATAAACGTTTCGTCGCATATTTCTACTATGGGTACAAAATGTCATATAAATTTAATATCGACGAAGAAAAAAAAAGAAAAAAAAAAAAAAACGAGTACGACATATTATTATTATTCTTTACGCACGTAACATACGCAATATAGGACCTTCGTGCAATGTGACGATTGTTACGACGTTCCGAAAACGAAATATCAATAAATGTTATTATAAATAAAATAAAAATATTCTCTATATAAATAAACGATGTGTGAAAACTCTTGGGCTAATAATAATTGGATTTACTCTACCGTCGGCGCGGAGGGGTCCCCCACAATATCCGATAAGAATAAAACTTATTTTAAACGCTTTTTGGTATTCGATTTTATTATGCCCTCTTCTCCCCGCCGATACATTTACCGCGGCCGCCTATAATAATAATATTATTTGTTAATTTACAAAAAAAAAATATTTATTTATATCGATAAATGTCCGAGATAAAACAGTTTTTTTCTTCTTTTTTTTTTTGTGTGTGTGTTTCGCGCCGTTTTCATAACGCATTTGAACGTTTAAAACAATCGCAAATTCACACGCCGACACCGGCGATATTATAATAATTATATATTATATATTATTATAATACCGTGTACGCGAATACGTGTTATTAATATTACGTTATGCGTATTTTATTTTTATAGAACTACAGGAATAACGTTGTAGACTCCCGCGGACGGTTGGTGGAGGACCTAAATAATATTATTACATTATTGTAATAATGAGTAAAATTAATTTTTTCAATTTTAATCGTAAAAACCGCGATAATTGGAAATAGATTATCACGTAAACTGTTTATGTAATAATTACAGTCAGCTATTTATAGACTTTGATTTTTTTTTCCAAAATAATAATTAATTTATAATAGAAATCACGTAGACAATAGTAATATATTTTTTTGTAAACGATAGTTTATTGAAAAAAATCAATTATAATACAACGCGATATAACTTTCATCTAACCGGTGAAGAATATATAGAATAACCGCGATAGACGTATTATATTTTATTTTCGTACCGTTGTATTTTCGTGGACCTATTTGTACGTTGAGAATTAAACGTCCCGAAATCGGTTAGCCGATTTTATATATTTATTTCTACAAATACATCATTAAATAAAGAAAGAAAGACACCTCTTATTCGTATACGAATCTCCGTTTAAATGCGCTCTACACAATTCGTGTACATTCCGATGGTTTCGACTGGACGCTAACCTTTTACTTTTTTCTTCTTCTTTTTTTCCCCCGTAAACCCGATTTGACGTTCCAGTTTCGTGTTTAATATAAATAATAATAATAATAATAATAATAATAATGAACGACCACACCGATGACTATCCCGACTCCCACGCAGCAGTCTCGCACAATTTTCACGGACATAAAATTCGATGGTTAAACCAGCTGCGCCGTTATTACACGCGTTTAAAAGCTATTCGTTCGTAAAATTTTAATTAGCAAAAAAAAGAAATGTTTATAAACGTACGTTGATTTATAATATATAGACACGTAAATATGACCAATGGCGAAACTGGATTCCTGGAGGCCGGTGTAAAAAACATTCCGTGAAGGCCCAATTATTTAAAAAAAACTCAAAATATTGTCTTACTCCGGCTTTCATTCTTTAACGCGATGTACTTTAAATGCGTTTATAAGTATAGGCAGGGTCTGATCAACCGATAGGCTAGAGCGTCAATCGTTTAATGTTAATTTGAGAGCGCCGCAAAATAATTTTCTTACGAACGTAGAAGCCGTGATTTTCTGCTCTTAGACGGGTAAAGAACTGTTTTAGGATCAATTTTACGCCAGTATAATATTAAGACACTTGCACTTTTATCTGTTATTGAAAGCGAGTTCATGGCGAGTAAATATTTCATTCAATAAAATAGCGCGCGATTTTTTTGCGTCCTCGAAATCAAGGAAAAAAAACACTTTTTATAAACTATTTAAACGAATGTTAGAGTATATTATATGTTAGGCGTAAATTGTTTGAAAAATATTCATGTAAATCAAAATAATTTTTTTTTTATTTATATTTGACGAATCATAAATTTTAAAATGTTTAGTTCTTTTGCCATTGACGGATATTTGGTAACGTTCGTGGGGGCCTTAACATTTTTGTCCTATCCATTAGCGTAAACAGACATTTTTAGACGCTTCGACCTACTATAACTAGTTGCCGCGCACTCACGGCGGGTAAACACGAACAACGTTGTTCGCCACTACCCCGCGGCAAAAACACCGTATGTGTTATATGTGATCAGAGACGGATTTACACAATTGTCGCCCCTAGGCAAATTTTTTTTTTTTTTTGGCCGCCCCATTAAACTTATCAACGAGAAAACATATTTTTAAATACTTATTTAACATAACTACTAAAAAAAATAAATCATAAAGACTGATACTAAACAATAATTAATGGCGGTTATGTTAATAAACTAGAGTTAAAACTAGGTTAAAAAACCTAGAGTATTCTCAATAAAATATTGGCCTAAAATTGCCGCCCTAAGCAAATGCCTACTTTGCCTGACGCTAAATCCGCCACTGTATGTGATGTACGCGCACGGTGTGTTTGCCGCAGTCAAAAGCGAACAACGTTGCTCGCGTTTGTCCGCCGGAGCTACACTATGAGCGGTCCTGCTTTGCTTTGAGAGATGGCTATGCCTTTACCTATACCAGGCTTGCGCCTCTACTAGGGGATGGAAGTGAGGGATTGTGTTGGTTACAGTCGGTCTGCCCACGTTAATGGGTATGGTTTGGTTAAGAGTTTGGTGATTGTTGGGGGGTGGGATATGCCGAGGAGACGGGGATGTGATCGTGGACGGAGAAGGAGTTTTTGTAGAACATCGTTTTGGATTGATTTGAAGTTAGTGGATTTCAGGAGGACCGAATTTTTGACGAAAGGGGGTAAGCCCGTTATCGTACGGATGCCGATGTTCTGGACGGACTGAGTCGGTCCGTTGGTTGCGGACACCTATTTATACGCGTTTTATCTCCTCTTCTTTGTGTCGTAGCGCTGTCTGGTAACTACTTTCATTTCCCGTTTATCGCGGTCGGCCCCGATGAGCAGCAATTATTTCCCGAGTGTTTAGTTTGACGCTGACCGAGCAATCAATTGTTCGCGTATATCTTATATTTATTATTAATATTATAATATCTTATATTAATTATTATTATTATTATTATTCTGAACTTCCATAACTAAAATTATGCAACGGTTTACCTACAGAAACATAATACGAAAAGTTAAAAACTAAGTAAAAAATCTCTTATGAGGTTTTTAGTTAAATTTTTTAAATTGTAGTATTCATTATTTTTCTAAGTTAAATCGTTGTTTATCTAATGTAGTTCCGGCGACTGACCAAAACGTCTATATAACAGAATTCTAACAAAATAATATATATATATATATTTCCGTTTTGAACACGCGGCGATTTCTTTTGCAGAATTAATAACAGCTGTATAATGGCGGGCGGCAGGTGTATCGGATTAACTATTATTATATTTCGGACAAGAAAATCAAATGAAATTTTGTTGCGTTCGTACAACGTTGGGTACTATTCCTATACACAGCAGATTAATTTGAAAAAAAAAAAAGAAAAATTTGACAACAATGTACAGTCGACAATAACCGACTGTATATTTTAATAATCATATAATAACGCTAATATACTACAAACTTTATAGTTCACAATGATACAAATGTTGTTTAAACGCAATAAATATTTTAACAGATAAACAAATATTATATTTATGTGTGCGAGAACCTTGATGGTTATTGTCACGTGAACGAGTTGACTGCCTTGAATACACTTTGTTTTCCAAGAACTTGTAGTAGATGATATATCTATATTACGTGTTGTTAATTATAAACTAAAAGAAAAAGATCCAACTGGAAATAATTTAATATATTTTTATATTTACCCGTACGTGTAAATATATACTGTGCGTACATTGCAATTAAAAGGGTTTGCAAAATGAATATAATATATTGTAACGATTGGTCGGAAAATCAGTAAAATCGTTTAAATATGTCGATTTTTTTTTTCTACATTATACCCCGAGTTTGTTATTGTATCTAAAGTATATAAAAAAAATATTCTACAAATTAATTTTACTATTTAATAATATATTACCTATAATAAAATATGAATGTTACAAAACATTAATAGAACTATTTACATATAAATTACAATAATCTTTTTTACCCGATCCAAATCGTATAAAAAAAAAAAAAAAATCATCAAAAATGCTAGCTAAAAATACCGAGATTTGTAACCAATAATACGTATAAATAATTTATATATTGTCTCTACAAATAACCCGCGACGGAGGAATCTTAAAAATCAGGTTTGATCGATGTCTTTCACGAAAAATCCGTTCCTTATAGCTAGTCTACAATATGATTCCCCGACGAATCTATATCTTATTGATTTGACTTTTATTGAATTCACAGCGTGCAGCCATTTGGTCGCCTATAAATTACAAAAGTCTTATATTAGACATACAATTATTATATACGTTCATTTTTATACATCGGTATAATAAATAGCTAAACCTTAGCTGGTTATTGTCTGGTATACATCCTTATATATACGTAACAAGTACAACGGAAAAAATAAAACAAATTTGATTCCACAAATCGGTTTAGGAAAAATCACCATTAGCAATAATAATAATAACATACACAATTTAAATTATATTTTAACTTTTTTCGACTATTTTTAACTCAGGAAGTTTTGCAAGCAGATAGCCGCGGTTAGAATAAAACCTACACACCTACCTAAATATATATCATTTGGCAAAGCTGCTTTTGCGGGGCCCTGGACGAAATAATATTGCAGGGCCTTTTTTTTTTCAATTTAACTGTATACCGTTTTTATGATATGAGGCGTGGGGCCCTAAAATGTGAGCATGGTCTAGGAAAAATGTCTCAGTTGACCTACTCTAGGCCCTAGGCCCTAACATTTGGATATCATTTTACCATCATGCATACCATCAAATTTATACAATATATTTACATAGACCGAAATAGATATGACATAGTTGTTAGTTAAAATACACATACTTGTAGATGATAACCATCTTCTATTCTGTACATCATTAGTATTACTGCTCACGAAAAAAAAAAAAGAATAAATTAGATTTATCGATCACGTTTACGTGCGTCATTTCCTATATACACTTATAAACATAATATATGTGTGTCAGCGTGTGTTTGTTCAAAGTTGTAAAAAATAATCTCCAAAGTAATAAAATAATATTTTTAAAACTATTAAAATATTTTCCAAAAAAAAAATAAATAAAATATATTTAAAATATTAAAATAAATGTTTTCATTTATTACAGAAATATGATTTTTATTTTTTTCTGATCAGGATTGCAATTTTTTCTCTTTGTTAGGTACCCACTTAATTGAAATAAATTTTACTTGTATTCAGAAAAAAAATTGACGTAACAACATATTTTTTAATTAATAAATAACTGATGACTAAAATTATTTGTAGATTTGTAAAAAATAATTATCATATTTTGTTTCCTCTAATTAATAGTTTTGTAAACGCAAAGTAAGCTTTATGATGTACTGAATTAAAATAAAAATAAATTTTTAATTAGTATTTTAATAGTTTTTAGTTTTTAAGATATATTTTATGACCTTATATAATATATAATGGATATTTTTTTGTAGAATTTTGGCGAATATTTTTCGACTAATTTTGTGAGAAAAAAATAATTATTATATTTTGTTTCCTCTAATTAATAGTTTTGTAAACGCAAAGTAAGCTTTATGATGTACTGAATTAAAATAAAAATAAATTTTTAATTAGTATTTTAATATTTTTTAGTTTTTAAGATATATTTTATGACCTTATATAATATATAATGGATATTTTTTTGTAGAATTTCGGCGAATATTTTTCGACTAATTTTGTGAGAAAAAAATAATTATATTTTTTTTCCTCTAATTAATAGTTTTGTAAACACAAATTAAGCTTTATGATGTACTGAATTAAAATAAAAATAAATTTTTAATGAGTATTTTAATATTTTTTAGTTTTTAAGATATATTTTATGACCTTATATAATATATAATGGATATTTTTTTGGAGAATTTTGGCGAATATTTTTCGACTAATTTCGTGAGAAAAAAATTTTATTTCACTACTATAGTACGTTTTATACCATCACTCAAAATATTTCGTAAAACTTTGTTTACATTCCAAAATAGTGTTCATAAAATTACTAAACATATACGTTTAATAGTAACACTTAAAAAAATTATTAACTATTACATATTTCAATGATATTTAGTTTTTTTTTTAACCTGTTCAACAGGTATTAAATTTATACAATAGCAATAGACAACAATATGTAAATATCTATGACCATGAAATTAAGATAAAGTTTATAAATTAATCCTTTTTAAATTGTATACCTATAAATAATTGGTTTTCATTTGTGAATTATTATTATTTATTTAATATATGTTTTAGATGTATTGGGTTAACCAAAATAAAAGTGAAAATATACTAATATTATGACTATACTTTGCATTTTAACTATGTAATAACCAAATTTTAAATTTAATAAATTAATCTGTTTATTTCCTAATATTCCTTACATATTTTTTAAAATTATTTACTAATTACATACCAGTCTATATCAATAAGTTTAATGATTTTTTACATATTAAGTAATAAATATAACAATTGAAATCATATTTTTTTTTTTTTTTTTCGAGTTTGCACCGACGGCGACAGGGGAACCGGATTGAAATCATATTGTAATATTTTAAAACTATGTTTTTGACATACATATTATACATTTGGTCAACACTAGTTATCTTCCTGAAAAATATTTAGTTTTTTTTTTTTTTGCTTTTTAATATCAATTATTTTCAAAGATTTGAGTTCATTACAAATAGGTTTGATTCTTTTTTGAGACAACAGTCCAAGAAATAAGTAATATAAAACTTTTTTTTAGTTAAGAATATAACACCAGGAAAATAAAATTATAATTTATAATTTTATTATAATTGTATAGATAAAATTCAAATACATTCTAAAACAGTTTTTTTTTTTTACTAATCTTGCTCTATTGTATCTATATTAAGAATTAATCATATACAGTGGAACCTCGATTATCCGGGGTAATGGTGGGGATGGGGTCACACGGATAAATGAAAATCACGGTTAATCGAGACTTTTTATAATAATGAAATTTTTTATTTAATTATAATTAGAAATATGTACATAGGTACAATTTTATAATAATGAAATTTTAAAAATTTTGATTGAATTATAATTAGAAATATACATATGTATGTAATATACAACAAGTTATCAGGGCTTAAAATATGAAGATCAGTCTTTGCTTTTTTGGTTTGAAATAATTTTCCTTACTTCACTTCTAATTTTTCTTTAATTCGATAAATATAATAATCAATGTACAATATTGCTTATCTTCATATTATTATCGTCAAAAATTTCATTAATACGATTGTTGATATCGTGTATTATGTAATATAAAATGTTCAATTATAACTACATATATATCTACAGTCCATACTTATTTTTAAATTTTCGGAAGAGTGAGCACGGTTAATCGCAAACACGGATAATCGAGGTTCTACTGTATATTGTGTTTTGATTTTAATTTTTAATAATATATTTGAGTCGAAGATATATGTAGGGATGCTTCTAATATAATTTAGATCAAAAACAAAAATAATCATTCATATATGAATTATTACTTATCAAACATAATTAAGAAAAAAAATATTCTCTTAATTTTAAAGAAAGAGCCTCTCTACCATCCTAAGCAACCCACAATAAACTGTTGTTGAAACAGTCAATTAAAACACACATGTTATATTCATATAAAAATACAATAGTTTATTGTTAAGGCAAAAAATATATATATTGAATTATTTGTAATTTATTTACAATATTTTAAAAACCACTTTTCTAAATAACAAAATAGTACAATTGTTGAAAATTCAGTTAAAAAAAAAAAAAAGAAAAGAAATAACTAGGTATCTAAACTGTTAAAATTACTATAATTACTGATTTTATTTAGATATTTATATAAATGCTTAAATCTTATACATTTTTATTAATTGTAAAAAAATATATATATTATAAATCCTTGAAATTTAAACTAAATAATAACATAATTAACGTTAAAAAAAATCTAAAGATAATTTAAAAATTACTCACTACACATTTAGTTTATTTAATATGTATTAAACAACTTTAAAATGAACAATAATTATTATATTTTGTCTAACAGATCAATTACATTATTATTCACTGTGATCCTGTTTAATGAATTTTGCATATTGTTCTTCGTTCATTAAATTTGATATTTCTTCTGGAGAAGATAATTCTAACTTGAAAAGCCACCCTTTAAAATAATTAATTAGAAAATCATATTTTTAAACTTAATAAACATTTTACCTTTTTCGTAACAAGATTGGTTTATTAGTGCTGGTCTTGTTTCCACTTGAGAATTTATTTCAATTACTTTGCCTGATACAGGACTGTATAGTTCGCTTGCAGCTTTTACACTTTCTAATGCGCCACATTCGTCTACGAACAAAATTTGTATTTTCAAAGATATTATCTTTCAAATTGACCAAATAAAATGAAGTTGAAATTTTAACTTGTTCATAACTTTAGAACTAAGTAAAAATAATTAAATACATTAACGGAATTTTTATTTTCTTATTTATATAAATAGACAATACGTTTAATAAAAATATTATAAGTGGCCACAACCTTTAAAGAACCATTCTAATGTTATGATGGTCTAGCAGCAGGCCTTTAGTTATAGTTTATAATAATACTTAATAACTACACAAAATTAAATAAACTAACTTAAAACAGTTGTTATTCTATCAATTTTAATTAACTAAATACCTTTAATTTTCACTTCTGTTCCAATAGCGGGTAGTTCAGCATAAACAACATCGCCTAAAGCATCCTAAAATTATAATAAATATTTTAATAAACGACTGTATTATGTATCATGAATATAACATATAAAAACAATGAGACCATACATAATAAAACTCAAAGATATTAGAACATTTCTTTGCCAACTCCTTCGCTATCAAGAAACCAAAATACTGTTCTGATGACAATATTATTAATAAATAATACAAATTGTATTATGTAAATATAATTATTGGGCCATAACAAATATATTTAATCGTCTAAGGTTTTACCATTCTAATTCATAACATTGTTAATTATTAATAATTGCATTACTAAATTACACCTATAAAATAATCTTAGAATTTGAAGTATCAATTTTCACAGTAAAACTAGTACATTATGTTAAAGAAAATGACTGATAAAATTTAAATGAAATATTGTTTATATGTAAGAAATGATAACCCTTTGGCCTTTTGATATTGAACTTTAATACTTCAATACATTTGTAGCTATTTAAAATGCAAATAAGGCCACTTAAATTGAGAAATCTATTTTGAAACAAATAATTACCAACAAAAAAAAGTTGTCGAAACTTAAAACGTTTGTTTGAATAAATAAAAGACTTAATAACGATTATAGTGAATAATTTGAAAAATAATCGAAATACTTCTAATCCAATCTCAAACGAATGGAAAACTTGAATTCTTGTAATTATAAAATATTATTTAACCCTTATACTGTGCACAAGTATAAAATACTTAAAATAGATATTGGAGTTACTTGTCGAAGAGTGAAGATAATGAAAAGTTAATAATGAGACATTTATTTATACAGAGTAATGGGCAAATATTAACTGATATTAAGTATAAAAAGTCAAATGAAACACGTATCTACAATACCGATGACCTAGTTAAGCTTCACAACCCATAGGAAAAACGCCACTCGCATGAGACAAGAATCATGAACGATCATTTATAATATTATTTTGGATTTTTCCTTTACATTAAATACACATACATTGAGCTCATAATTATTACTGATATACAACTTACGGTTTCTATTAGTGTTTTATTTTTATAAATATGTATATTTACTTGAGCATAGTGCGAAATTCCTACTGTACCAATTTTATCATCAACATCAATCCATTCGTGTTTATTTGTATAATAACGGTCTGAAATAAAACAAATGCAATGCGTTCGCGAAAATCAATAAAACGTCAATTTAACTTACGAATATTATTATATTATATTCGGGTGCCTACCTTCGTTAACACCGGAGGTAGAAAAACGCATGACGTTCGACGATGACCGTAGAGCGTTGTTTGTGTTCGTCCACAAGCATTTAGTCACTTTAGTAAATCCGTTGATTTTTGTAAAAAGCATTTTTGTTAAATTTTTTTTCCTCTAAGCACTTTCTACGTACATCAAAATTGTGAATCGAATACCGAGAGATCGGGATACAGTACGCGTTTTTTAAACGTCAGAAAACCCGGTATTGCGATATCACAAAATAATCACATTGTTCCGTATGGCTCTTATCAACGCGTAACATTTTGATAAAAAAAAAAAAAAAAAAAAAAATAGAATATGTATAGAATTCTCTGTCGATATCAACGTTTCATAAAACGCCTAGCTTTCAAAAATATAATGATTACTTGTGATAAAAACAAATGAATATCGGTGATAAGAGATAAATAGTTCCTCGTATTATCGAATTTTGTTCTTTTTCATGCTTTACTAATTTTTTTTTTTTTTTTTTTTTGTCCGTACTTGTATGTCTGCAGTGATGTCGACGATTTTGCTAATAGTACAGGTTTTAAATGTTACTAAAAACTCAACGAAAATGTCATTATAATTTATTTATACGTATACAATATTATGTTGCGTTCTCATACATTTCTTCCGACTCCTTTAGTTTTCAAATAAACATAACAAATTTTAAATACTTTTAAGTCTTTTTTTCGAAGGAAAAGACCGTAATTCCAAAAAGATGATCTCAAACATAATAACTAAACTATTTATTCCAATATTTATTGGTAAGTTTTATAAATTGCGTACCTATTAACAGTTATGTGCATATATTATTTGACCAAACCAAAATTTGTACACCTATAACTGGATATTTAAATTTTGTGCGAAGTTTTAAAACATTTTATAAGTATGATGTACCTATTAATTAATATTTACATTATTATTCGCGTAGGAATAAGAAGTCGATTAGGATTGAAAAGTCCTAATCGACAATTTTTCATTTTTACCACCTTTTAGACTTTAATCTAAACAATTCTATAATGTTCTGGTTTATTTTTACGGTTGATACTTTATTATATCCCAGTATGAAAATATCTACATAAAAATTTTAATATTTTAATAGTGGAAAATACAATGTAAGATTATAACAAGTAAGTAAACGCTTAATAGAAATTCGAGACAAGTTATTTGAATAGAATTGAGAACAGAGATGTTTGCAAAGAAGACAATAATAATATTTTAATCCTTGGAAGCTTTAATAAAATTACAATTATATATTTTGTTATCGTATTTTGCAGTTTATATTTTTTATCATTCAAACCGTTTCAAACACGTATAATTATTTTTACAGTATCCCTTGTCTTACCAAAACATACACATTCGTCAAGAGTATTAGAACTTAGTGATGGGTAATTTATACCTTATGCGAATTAATTACAATACCAATTAGTTTGATGCATAATATTTGAATAATTTAATATATTTTTAGGTTCATAGAAATGAAAAACGATGGACATTGGTTTATAATGGTAATTGCAAATAATCAATTTATCTATTAACTATATAATAATTTTTGTTTCATTATTTTTTTTTTTTTTTTAAGTTCTATGCTCCATGGTGTGGTTATTGTAAGAAACTAGAACCTACATGGCGCCATGTTGCCCAAGCACTACACCATACTAACATAAGAGTTGGAAAAATTGATTGTACACGATATAAAAGAGTAGTTTCAGAATTTGGATTGTCTGGGTATCCTACAATAATGTTGTAAGCTTTCAATTCATCAAATATTATTGGTTTATTTGTTTTGTTTTTTTAATACATTATAATTTATAAACAATTAAATTCTATATTATTTTCCAGTTTTAGAGATAGAGAAGGTGATTTCCATTTCAACAACGAACGGTCTACAGAGGAAATGGTTCATTTTGCAAAACGATTGGCTCGTCCACCAGTTCAAGAAGTTACTGATAGCAAAGACATCGAGATGCTCAAACAAACAAATAAAAACTTTTTTATATTTATTGGAAAAAGTGTTGGCCATACTTGGGTATTTTATAATTTTATTATTAAGAATTATATATATTACAAATTGTTATTTATTGTTTGTTTTACCAGGATCTTTTCTATGATTTGGCAAAACACTATCAGACGCATTCTTATTTTTATATTACATCTGAAGAAGTTGGGAAACAAGTATTAAAAATTACATTCATAATATTAATTTTTTTTTGTTGTATTTTATGTATAAATAATGGTTTGGACAATTATTTTGTTATATTTATAGCACTTTATTTTTGGAGTATCTCCTGCAGTAGTAGTATATAAAAATGAAAAACATTACTCTTTCAATGGTAAATAAGTCATGATAAAATTTTGTAACATATTTAAATGATACAAATTGATATTTAACAGCTGAAGAATGGGATACAGATTTCAATACGAGTTTAACTCAGTGGGTGAATGCAGAACGATTTGATACTTTTGTAAAAGTCACTCGATCAAATATCCACCATATCTTGGAGACTAATAAATATTTAGTTTTAGCATTGGTGGAAGAGAATAAAATAGAAAAATTACCTCCACATCATTCAGAGTAAGTTTAAATTACACTGTAATTAAATATATAACTTTAAAACAACTTTATAACTTTTTATTAAATATATAACTTTAAAACATATTTATTTTATGTTGTTAGATTTCTTCAAATGGTGGAATCGGTTATAGTTAAGAATAGAGAACGCTTTCATAGGTATTGTATTATAATGTATATTATTTTATTTATACATGTACAAAATACCAGCGATTTTGTGTAAAATATACTTTGTTCTATTAGAGACTTTCAATTTGGATGGATTGGTTCACCAGAATTTGCCAGTGCCATTACTTTATCAGATGTAACCCTACCATCAATAATCATATACAATTCAACTACTCGACATCATCATTATCCAGTAGAGAAGCCTCATGAACTAACTCCTGAATCAATCACTTTATTTTTAGAAGCTGTTAGAAATCAATCAATAAAAGTAAGAAGAACTGAAAATATGATATTTATTTATAATAATATACATATTAAAAATCCAATTGTTTTTTAATTAGGCTTATGGAGGAAGTGGGTTTTTGACACAAATGTATAGAGTATATTATGAGACAAAAACATCATTAGTAAACATTTGGGTTAGCAATCCTGCAGTTGCCAGTGTCTTATTTGGGTTACCATTAGGCTTTCTGTTGTTGATATGCTATTCAACGTGTTGTACAGACATTATGGATGCTAGTGACGATGATGAAGATAGTCACGGTATGTTTAAAATAATATTAATTTACAAAAAAAGTTGATTAGATTTTAAGAACTTTATTCTTATTGATAAAATTGTAAACAAGAAAAATAACTATTAATAATTTAATATTTATATTTTTGTCGTTTCTAAATTTAAAAAAGAAATTACAAATTTGAAATTGTAATAATTTTTGATGGAATTTTTTTTTTTTAATTATTTAATAATTACTGTTTTTACACTTCATAATTAATAAATATATTAAATTATTGGATTCAATTTAATTTTAAAATAATAGTAGTTATTTTTCATGATTATCTATTCAATTTGTATTTTATAAAAGAATTTAATGTAGATTTTAAAAAACCCCGTATGTTAAAATGTCTTTGTTCTCTTAAGCTTTAAAATCACGGACTGAACTGTAAATAAAAACAAAAATCAAAATTTCTTATATTATATATTTTTAATAAGTAAATTATAAGGAAATTACTTTTAAATAGTGATAATTAAATTAAATTTGGAAAAAACATTTTTTAAGAATTTTTTTATTAATAATATATTATCATAAATTTAATTAAAAATTTTATTCATTTTTAGATTTACATCATGAAAAGAAAGAATAAGCAATTCAAATCGTCCAAGAATTATCAACAGTTATAAAACTATTTAATATATTTTAAATACCATGGATCAGAAATTATAGAGTATATAGTAATTAATATAAACAGGATTATTTAAATATTATAATTTAAAACAAAATAGGAAAGGGGTTACGGTAAGTTCCTATGTAATTGTCACAATATATTTTATATTGGAAAATGTTAAAGATTCTATGTATGCATTATGACATTTAATTTGATTCATAGATTTGATATAGATTTTTTCCAACGTAAATACATAGTAATGAAATAGTCAATACATTTTTTAATGGAATATAAATTCCATAAATTTAAAAATTGTTTTCTAATCTTTTTTTTTTAAATTTGACTTATTTTATGTAGTGTGCTTAGTGCGTATATACACTTTTTACTTGTTTGATCTTTATTTTCACTTTACTGTAATCACACTAAATGTGCAATAATATAATTATTAAAAAAATATTATATATTAAATAAAGCCAATGAGTATTACAAAATTAATAGATATAGAGTTTTATTAAATTTATTAATTTATTATTTTTTGGCCAAAAATCATCCTCGTGTATAAAATGAAAAAGAAAGTACAACAATATGAGCTTTACTTAATACATATATAAATTTTATCAATTACTAGTATTTATTTTAGTTTCTTCTTATTTTATTAACATAGTTAAAGGTTGATTACAAATTTTAATCATTAAGTATAACCATGCCTTAATAATGAATTATTATTTATTTTAACAATATAAGTTAATAATGTGATAAGCTTTAATTTGATTTTAATCAGTTTCACACGAATCATAATTTATTTTAAATATTATGGCAATTTAAGTTATAATTTTTAATTTTTATATGATAAATACTAATATAATCATTAGTCTTTAAAGCTTTGTGTGATTTCTGATTTCATACAATTAAATGGTATAAGTAATTGGGTTACATTAAAGTTTGTCAAAAGATTAAAGAGATTATGTCTATAATTTTAAAAAGTTTTAGCTTATGCAATTTGAAGCTCCAAAAATATCTTTTTACACTAATGTATACTATTTTAATATATTAAATAACTATTGGAATCCAAAAATACATCACAATTTGAGGCCAAAAGTTTATTAGTATACGAGTTTTATTAATTTCTTTTTCTTTTTTCGTAATGCATTGACTCTTATAAATATTAAATCTAAAATACTTATAAATTATTGGAAGATGGTTTAAGGGGTTTTTCTTGTAGATTTTGTTATTGGAATTCTTTTTAAATTGAACATTTTATTGATACTGAATATGCGTTTTATCTAGTCAATGTTTTTAATTTTGTGTTTTATTCTTGTTTTTATATGTTCATACTTGTATTATAAGCATATAATTTTTTAATTAATTATTGTACAAAAAAGAAAATAAAAAATTATAGAATTGGTGGATGAAATCCGAGTTTAAATTATTTTGGTCCTAATATTCCAATCTATCTTTATAATGAACAGCGACAAGTATACTTATTTTATCCTTCACAATAATATTCATTGTGTTCAGAACAACAGCGAAGAATAATAATTCTATCGATTTACAAGAATAATACTGTGCGAAATATTATTTTTATTTAAGTATACTACTTATTAATATAGTAACGTTAATTATTTAAATATTTAATCAGTATATAATCAATAATTAATCGAATACGAATGAGGAATATCACTGATGATGTTTTTCACGGTTTTTTGCGGTATAAAATTTAACTAATAGTATTTTATTCGACGCTACGAAAAGCCTCGGGGGAAAAAAACCATACGCTACAAAAGAGTTGTTGAACAAATAAGATGAATACAAAATCGTTTCATATTTGATATTTATTTTACTTCATTTCTTCGCGTATGCTGAGTATGTATGTATTGCTGTCTCTACAAAACGTATTTTATATACAGTTCTAAAATGTTTTACACTGATTATTATTATTATTGAATTAATTTATTTAAAAATAGTATCACGCGCTGCAGACTTCTCTCGACTACCTACACATCATAATATGTAAAACGCTTATAATTCATTCACAATACGTATCGTCAGACCAACTTGATTATCGGCACATATTTATAACGGTTGTTGTTCCGACGTCGTGACGCGGTATTCGGTCGTGTTCCGCCGCAACAAATCGTCCAGTTCTTTTTTGTGGTAATAGCACACCAGCTCTTTGGGTTTAACACCCCTGAACACTTCGACCACGCTCGGCTTTAGGTTGTAGAAAAACAGCGCCTGTCCTCTGTCCGAGAAGTCTTTGGCCAACATTTCAATCACTTTGGCCGTGGTGAAATCGGCACCGTACACGTGGGAACAATTGATGACCACCGGCATGTCCCGTCTAAGACTGTGCTTGGTGACCAGATTGCGCACGTAGTCCGCGGACGGGAACACCAGGCACCTGTCCGGCGTCAGCATCAGGTATTTGTGACCGTCCCGTGTCTTGTACTCCTGTATGGATATCTTGGGCCTGGCCGCGTGGTACAGTATCGACATTATGTTCAGCCCGATGCCGAACATGACGCCAATCTCCAGCGGAAAGAACAGACACGCGAAGAACGTGGACATCCCCGAGACCAGGTCGCTCTTTTTCGAACGATAAATCGGTTTGACGACCCGCACCTCGACCATGAATACCACCGCCGTGATAATGACGGCGGCCAGACACGTTTTGGGTATGTAATAGAAATGCGGCGTGAGGAACAGTAGGGCGACGATCACCAACACGGCGGTGTACATCCCGCCCAGGGGGGTGCGAACCCCGCTCGCGTTGTTCACGGCGCTCCGGCTAAACGACCCGGAACCGGGGAACGCGTGCACGAACGAGTTGCCAATGTTGCACAAGCCGATCGCGAGCAGTTCTTGCGTGGCGTCCACGGGCTTGCCGTTTGCGAACGACTTGCAGATGGATATGTTCTCGAGTAGGCCGATCAGCGGCAAGACGACCACGTTCGATCGCATTGCGGTCACCATGTCGACGAACCCGACGGTCACGTTGCCACGTTGCACCGAAAACCGGGGCAGATCGAACGGAGGTAGGCCCGCCGGGATCGTGCCGATGATCTTGTACGGCAACTCCACGGCGGCGGCCGATGACGAACCGCCGTCCCGGGAACTGACGAAAGCGTAGCTCGTCGCGGTGCACACGATGACGATTATAGAGTTCCTGACCGTGCCCACGAACCACAGACACTTGTTCGCGCACCTCTGACCCCAGCTCTGATGTTTCGGGTCCGCGGGACCGACGCGCATCTCGGCCACGATTCGCAACGCCAACAGAAACGCTATGCACCCGATGCCGATGACCGTGTCGCCCAAGCCGACGTTGTTCACGTCCTGGTACATGGAGTACATCATTTCCCACAGGCTGGACCCGGCACCGCGGACGCCAATCAGGTCTTTGATCTGAGACGCGATGATCAGCAGCGCCACGGCGGACGTGAATCCCGACGACACTGGCCCGGAAACGAAATCGATGATTATGCCCAAGCCGCACAAGCCCATTGCCAACTGTATGACGCCGGTCAAGAAGCACAACAGCGTGGCGTACACCGGTCCGTGACCGTGCAGCGTACTGTACGTCAACAGCGACACGATAGCGGTCGGCCCCATAGGCACGTCCTTGCAGCTACCGACAAACGTGTAGAGGAACGCTCCCAGAAACGAGCCGTACAGACCGTACTGCGGCGGTAGGCCGGCAAGGCCGGCGTACGCCATCGACTGCGGTATGACGGTCAGACCGACCGTAACACCGGCCATAACGTCACCCAGCCCGTCTTCAACCGTGTACCGCGGCAACCACGTCAAGATCGGCAATTTACGCTTCACGTTCTTCGCGGCCACCGTGCTTCGCAGTTTTCGCTTCAGCCACGGACAGAATTCCCACGTCGTTTCCGCAGTGGCGCTACGTCCGGGCACGATCTCTTCCACCAGTATGAAATTGTCACTTTCCAAGGAACACTTGTGCACGTTATCATTGCGATGATTACTGCCGATCAACGAAGAGCTGATGATGTTGTCTTTGTTCTTCGTTACCGTCATGACTCACAAATTCATGTCACGTTACACTGCAGGTATATCGGTTCTGAAAACAAAACTACCTATGACGTGTTATTAAAAATTTAATTTTTATTTACTTTCGAAAACGGACGAATTTCGATATTATAATTATAATTCTATGGACTAACGAAATTTTCAAAAAAAAAAAAAAAAATCATCAAAACGAACGTTTTTGACTTATTGTTGTAATTTATATAATACTATATGTATATGCGTTTATTAAAAGCAAGTGCAAACGTTTCTATACACATATAGTGATATATTTTTAAAAATTAATTATTCATATGTAATATGTTATTGCATCATATATTATCTGTATCTGTATTGTTTATTTGTGTACAGTACCAAATATATATATATATATTTATTTATTTATTAAAAGTTAAAACTGCATGTTTTTATATAATAATCATCAACGAAACGGATTTGTGACTTTTTATTCTTCGAATAAAAATCGGTACTTGCTTATACCTTATGCCTATAAAGATTTGTAGTCTCATAAGAAAATATTATTCCACGTTAAACGCAATATATAGGTAGCGAAAAAACAAAAGGGGATTAATGAGAAATAAAATTATCGATCGATATACTGCAACTACTGTTCGTTATTTGAATACCTATACGGCCAAGGGCGTATTTAGGGGGAGGGGGTGATATGGGTGTTAGAACGCCCCCCATCGGCCGTATTTTGTTATATTTCACCAAACTCCGATCTTAGTCATTAGACCGAATTTCTATAAAAGTAAGTACTTTATCTGTGCTAACAGAAGTTATTATTAGTTAAAAAAAAAAACTTATTATTTTAGTTTTACATACTTAATCGTTTTCAGTAATATAATAATTTATATCAATATATGGTATTTGTTAATGTAATACGGGGAGGAGTGAGGGATGGAGCCCACGACTATCATAAGTCTATTAAATTTTAAAACACCCTCGTAAAATGAATCCTGGACACGCCACTGTATACAGCAACACTTACTCGTACATACGCGACATTTATATATAATCGCATACTTTAAAGATTTTACGATCAACTGCTATAGTACAATGATATATTGATATGTGTATACATATACCTATAATAATTTATAAAACTGAACTGTACTTGCCCGAGGATATAAAAATCCAGAGTCCAGTTATATATATATATATATATAGTCAGAATTACTATATGTACTATAATATTAAGTTGAATACCATACCGAAGAATGACGTATCTCATGGCACAACCTAACACTCAAAAATAGTGACTTAGTGTCTCTATCTAACCGCTGGCAGGATTTAAAACTCCTTCGTCAAGAATGGATAACTTTGAATAGGCTTAGAACAGAGCTAATACATAGGTGGAAATTCAAAGACAGCTTTGAATGCGATTGTGGGAGCGAAAATCAGACAGTGAAACACATCACATTGGATTGCTCTGGAAGAAAATTTCAAGGAGGACTGAACGATATTATTAAATTGATCGGAGAAGCTCTTGAATTGATAGTTACCTTAAACATGAGCTCATAGACGATTATTTTACGATGTTTGAACTTTATTTCTATGTTAAAAATTATTTACAATAGCGTTTATAAGTTGCGTGTCCTAATAATATGTCATGCGATAATAACAATAAGACATTATCAATTACACCACGCTGTATAGTGGGTACGAGTATACAGCCTACCTATGTGTAGTAGGTACCTATATAGGAAAAAATAAAAATAATATAGTTAATAGTCAGTTTAATAAAAACTGATTATTTTTATTTAAATTGTCATTAATTTATTATTTATTTCAAGGAAATTAATTTTAATAATTATAACATTAAATAAATATTAACAAAAAAAATATATATTCGTAAACTTTTTTTTACATATATATCTTTCAAAAAAATGGGCGAAAAATTAAATTTTATATAAATAATAATAATTATAATATTAATATGTTTAACAGTGTAGTGCCTATATTATAGTGTGTATAAAAATTAGCATCGTTAATTAATTGAAAATTAAAAAAATAATAATAATAGGAAAATCAAACTTACTTAGGTGTATGATTCGACACTGTCATTACGATTGGATGCGTGTTACTGAAAATATAACGAGCTGCGTGTATAGGTTCGATTGAACTCTTACTATGCGCTTATTTCCCCTCCAGTTGCATAGATCCGCCAAATTTAATATATTATGTGTCGTCGGATCGCGGATAAATATATTATTATGTGGACATTCGGCAGTTATAAAAGTGTCACGAACTTGTGCGATTTTAAACAATATATAATTAATATATTATATATTAGATTTACGCATATCAACTATTTTAACACGTGTGTATTGAATAAAACCATTAAAGCAATTTATAGTTGAACAATAAAAACCTATCGAATTAAATATAATAATATAGTATAAAACATTTCTTGGTACGATTACGATTTGAAGAATTTTTTTTTTTTTTAGTAATAATTACACTATAAAACAATTATATAAATATAAATATGACAAAATATTTATATAAAAATGAAAAAGTTATAAAATGATTGTTTCAACGATTATAATTTTTACATCAATAATAAGCACCCAATCTGTAATATTACATTTTTTTCTTTAACATCGGGTTTAACTTTTAATTAATTTTTTTTTTACAATAGTATTTTATCAAAGCAATATTGTTTTTTTTATTATTATTTCTAGCAAAATAAACAAATTAGTTTTTTAATTAAAATTTACTAAATATTTTAATTTAATAATAAATAAAGATAACGATATCTTTATTATACATATAATATATTAAATATTCATTCTAAAATTTTTAATTTTTCATTTACCAAACAAAATATTATTTTATCGCTAACCTTATATATATATATGTATATATATTTCTTAAGAGTATAATAATATTATAAATAGCTTTAAATATAAATACAAACATTTAAAATACGTTTTAATAAAATATATTGACTTGACTTTCATAGGAAAGGTTATAATTTAT
The DNA here is from genome assembly GCA_032441825.1 of Chaetogeoica ovagalla. Lineage (NCBI taxonomy): Eukaryota > Metazoa > Arthropoda > Insecta > Hemiptera > Aphididae > Chaetogeoica > Chaetogeoica ovagalla. The sequence continues at coordinate 10,388,848 of CM063736.1, forward strand.
AAATGATATGACTTTAAATAATATTATTATATATACTTTGGCAATACGTCAAAAGAAATTAAGTGTACCAATTATATATATATATATATATATACCTATTAGAGAATATTATTAAAATTATTTGAATACCCAATATATTCATATATATATATATCCGATTAAAATTAATTACAACATACTATTTTATACGAATTATTTTCATCGATATAATAAAAATAAATTCGCTGTTACATCTCTCACAAATGTTAAAATTAACATCTATATATTTATATATTATTATACTATAAATTATTCCTTTTTCACTATATACAATAATTATAATAGAATCCAGACAATATATAATATGATATTTTAAGTTTTTAATATACAAAACACGTTTAAATCACAAATAATAAATAAATTTGAAGAATTTTTCGCGCGATCACATTCATAAATCCGAGGTAAAAGAATGGAATTATAACGACCCTAAATAAATCGCCTTGTCCAAAATTAAAGAAACAGAGATATGAAAATTATAAAATTGCATTAAGCTATTAATATATAATTTGTACGTGTAATAAACATTATTTACGTCTTGTTTCCTACATATACTTACTGTTGTTTGTTAAAAATAAATTAAGACAATGATATATAATAGATTTACAAAAACTCAACTCTAGGCTACGTTTATGTATAAATTCATAAAAACTGAAACGGAACATTGTGTTGTTTATAGATTCGCGGTGTTTTATACAATTACTGCCGAATAACCGTTAAAAAAAAAAATAAATACAAATACAAATTTATATGAGGAGTGAAATAAAACGTATTTTGTTTATTTTATGATAAATAATTATATTATTTACGTGTATTATAATGCGAACATTTAAAATAAGTCATATAGACAAAATGCCTCATTTTTTTTTTCGTTATAGGCTTATTTTTTTAAATTCGTATAATTTTCAAAGACGTGATTTTGATTATAATCGCATGCCAAACACGTATAAACGCGATAAAAAATAATTTAAAAAAAAAATACGGATTATTCGCGCGCGTTATATAAATGAAAATATCATCAGCTATTTTTCTAAATAGTGCGTAGGAGTTTTTTTTTTTACTATTAAAAATTATATAATACATATATACTATAAAAAGACTTGTATTTTGTTGCGCATTGAAATCTCTCGAAAGATAACAAAATCCCGTTTGCGCATGTGTTATATACTATACAACAGCATAACACGTACAGCGTTGTTCACAGAATCGTAAAAAATATTAGCAAAACAAAATAATAAATTTGCTGCTGTGTTCTGTATAATATATATTATAATTAGGTATACGACGGCTATTTCCGTTCGTTGGTTCTTTTTTTTTTGTTAATTTGTTTTACTTTAATGACTAGTTTGCAGTAAGTGTGCGCGCGGTTTTTTTTTTAATGACATTTTGCATTGTGTTTGGTGTACGTTATGATGTACCCACTCGTATATTTTGTGCGTAAAACGTATTTTATAGTAACGCGAATGCTTGTACAGGACTTGAGTGTATTTGTCTCTAACATGCCACCTATATAATATTATATACTAAAATAAATCAGCTATTTGCGAAAAGCTTTCGATACGATATGCAGTGATGATCATCACAGTATTTATTATTTCGAACAGAACCGTTTCGAGAAGGGGGTGATGAGGACAAAATACGCCTGTGGCCCGGGCGCGCAACATTTCAAAGGGCGCAACATTTAAAAACTAATATTATTTTTGATTACTTTCAACGATAATTTATTCGAATTAGAAAAAAAAAAAAAAATTATAAAATTATTACCCTATTGTAGTTTTGTACTGAAACCAAGAGGACGCCATTTTTATGTTTTACGCTGGGTGCGATGATATTCAATAGTTACTACGGTCCTATACAGTGGCGTAGCCAGAAATTAGTCTCAAAGGGAGTCATCAAACTCACAACGCGCGTTATCTTAACAAGACGATAAATATATGCTCTCGATTACCAGAGAGCAGACCAAACTAAAAATCCGTTCTTATACAAAGAAGAGTTCAAAAAACGAAAATTTAAAATTCGTATTCTGCTAATTTTAGAAAAAATTTCCATTTTTTTTTTTTTATTCTTATGAATTTTTGTGCATATTTTTATTTTTTTGCAAAGAAATGTTTTTCTCGCTTCATAATGGTAAAGAAAATATTATAATTGTGTTGGCGCACAAGATCACACGACTACAGTTGGTAATACGAGCTGATCCCCGTCGATTAAGTTTTAGGTATTATATATTAATAAATTCGTCCGTGCTTTACATTATGTAAAAGTAAACATTATAGGAAGTGCAAGAAAAGTTGTCGCTTGCGGGCGGTATAATAATATTATAAAAGTTATTAATTCACAAAAAATATTTATCATTATTATAGTTATACATTAATGATATTGTTAAAAGTACAGTATTTTTTAAAAAATCATAATATGTTTAATTTAGTTAACTATAGATGTATGAAGACATAGTATTATTATGCTGTAGGTATGTAAGAAACTAAAAGCCATAAACAGCCAGGGGCGTATTTACTTCATCCCTTAGGGGGAGGCGAATAGAAAAAAGGGCCCGTCGAATCTGTTGCCAACTTAGAATTATCGAAAAATTATACAAAAATAATAAGTTTTAAATAAAAAAATGTTTTATGACATTTTAGTTTTAGTTCGATTAATTTTAGTTGTCAGTAGATATAGGTACATACACAAGTATCTAGGGGGGGGGCGATCGCCCCATCGCCCCCCCCCCTTGTATACGCCCCTGTAAACAGCAATAATAATTATTACTGTTTAATAATATTATAATATGTAACAATTATTGTTACATATTAAAATATTTACAAGATAAATGTAAATTACAATACGAAAATATACTTGCCTAAACTTCAGAATCTTCTATAAAATATTCAAATAGATGGGTACTTAATATTACGTATTGCGATTAATATAGGATTTCTTTGAGGGGGGAGATACCATTGGCGCAACTGGGGGGCTATGGAGGCTTAGCCCCTTTAAGGTTTAGCCCCCCCCCCAAATTAATTGAAAGTTGATGACGTTTTTCTTTTTTCTTCTTTTTGCTTATTTGAGTAATTTTGGTGGCATCGATCGACAAAATTTCTGAAAGTGAAGACTTTTTTTTTGCTTATTAATTTTTAGCCCCCCCGCCTAAAATTTAGTACTATAGTTACTACGCCCATGAATATTAATAAATATTGGTATTCAAATTCATGTATTGGTAGTAACTATTATTGTAAGAGAATGAATTTGAAAATTTCAATATTATAGATTTATAGGTTTATTTAATCCATGATCGTATGAAAAAAAAAGAAAACAATTATAAAAATCGAATGAAGAAAAAAAACATTTTACAACAGCTGCTTTCCCATCCAATCACATATCAATTCGATCATCTGATCGTTGATAACGGGCGAACGCGTGCCGTTACGTTTATGATTTGTTATTTTATTATTTTTTGTTGTTTTTTTTATTCTAATAGTTTGAACAATAATTATATTATGTAAGTAGAACGTGTGAGTATATTGAAATGCACTGTGTTTAGTCGGACGTTAGGAAATGTTTCGGTTCAGCGACAATGATTTTGTGTTTGCCACGTCTTGGAAAAATTCGTCGTTCGTTCAATCCGAATTCGACGAAAAATTAATGAGTCTGTGGAGAGAACGAGAAAATAAGGGTCTGTTCAGGTACAAGTATCAAGTAGAAAACGCCATCATACTGCCCGGCAAGTATGGATTTCTCGCAGTCGTAAGTTTTTATTAAACGAATTATTTTTAATTATATATAACAAAAATATGAGTAAATTCGTTTTTTTTTTTTTATATATACAAAAGTTGAACACGGACAGAGGTACAAAACGTCGTAAACCGATCACTTTCACAAGTGTGTTGGAACCGTTTGATGACAATCTGTTCAATTTCACCAAAGTCAATCCTGAAGAATATTTATTCCAATTTAGTAACGTATCAAATAATTGTTTTGGTAAGTACGTTTCGTATTGAACAGTGTTGTAGGCTCACGAATTCAGTGTACTGTTAAATGTGTTGGTATACAGAGTTTTTAAACGATTTCTATACATTGCTTTTTATTGATGATGAGCAAAACACTTTGGTAACAAGTTTTTTTTTTCTAATTCGCGTTGTACGAGAATTTTAAAATGAATAATTTTAATCGTCAAACTAATAATACTGGATCTTTGAATACCGTGTGTTTAGATGCAAATGATACTTTAGCCATAAATGCTAGTCCTCTGGGAGATTTTCATTCATTGATTTTACCAAAAATCAATTCTAAACTACCCCAAATTATCGATAAATATAGTTTGAATGTCGCCATTCAGTTGTTACTCTTGAGTGCATCTCCGTAAGTCATTTCTAATTTTATAAAAAAAAAATTATAATTTTCTTACCTTAATACATTTTCAGGGCTATACGTGTTGGATTCAATAGTTTGTGTGCGTTTGCTTCTGTGAACCATCTTCATTTACACTTGTATTACTTACCGTATAAAATGTACCTTGAATCTTGTGTAAGTTTAAAAAATAATTTACTAATCTATTTTTAATATGTAACAGTAGAACATTATTTATTATACAATTAGATTTACATTTTCCTTGAAATCTCATTTAATTAAATTTTTTTAAAAAATAGTTTTATTTCAAATTGTTTTCCTAATGTGATTTTTAAATCCAAAATAATAATACGCAATATTAATTTTTACCTGGGCCAATAAAGCAAAACACCAACATCAGAATCACTTTTCCATGTATTTTAATTGAAAATGAATATTATAATATTAAAAAAAAAAAATCATTTTTTTTTTATAGTAGTGTAATGTTTTATTATTACAATGTCGTATTCTGTTAACGATTTAAAATCATAAAAAAAATAACTGACATTGTTATATATTTTAATAATGAATGATACTTGGTAGGTCTTTTTCAATATTTAAAGTATTAAACAATAATTATGGTTTTTTTTCAGAATGTGGTAAATTTGAGTGGACCTTGTTATAAAATTATAGATTACCCTTCCAAAGCATTTGTATTCATTTTAAACAGTAATGATTTGCTGTCTGACTTTATTGAGTAAATATAACTTTATAAACACTCAGTATTGATTAAGTTAATATTATTTTCTAATAAAGATTTTTTTAGGAAAGTTTTCATTTTGATTTATTATCTGCAGAAAAATAATATTTCTCATAATATTTATATAACTAGAGCATTAAGTAATACAAACGTAAGTGATAATGACGATACAAGAAATTGTGTAAGAGTTTTCATTTGGGCAAGAACTCCTTCAGGTGAATTATATACTTACATTTTTGTACGCTACTTATAAATATTAAAATATAATGATTTATAAGTACATATCAATAAATCATTATTTCTACTGTAAACACATTATGAGATTTTAATAAATTTTAATACGTATATTTCTAGGCGATAAATGTATGGATAAATTTGCTCCAGCGACTTGTGAACTGTTTGGTCATTTAGTGTTCAAAGGTAATAAAATATGTGTTTATAAGTTTTTATACAAATTGAAATATATAAGTGTTCTATTAGATCGTTTGAATTTAATAACTTTAGCTTATCAATTATTTATTATTATTATTATTATTAAAACTACATAATTGTATATGTTTCAGACAAATCAGAGTTTTCAGAAGTCACAGAAGACAGTGTTTCCCAGATTCTCACTAACATTACAGAATCTTCGTTTTTATCAATCGAAGACAATATTAAAAATTTGTATTTAAACTTATGAAGTAAGTTGAAAATAAAAAGTTTAGTTGAATAATCTACTATTTTAATTTCATATTGAAAGCAAGTATATTAATAACACAACTGTGTTTGGCCAAGTGAAATAGTATGTTGTCCTACCACAAGGCGTACATAAGATGCTTACAATTTCATATCCATAACAACTGTTAAATGAAGACATAACATAATATATTATCAGTGGCTGAAGAATTTTTGAAATTGTTATCTTTTAATAAGTTTATCAAATGTATTGATTTGTTTTAATTGTACAAAAAATATGGAGCTTTATAGAATAAATTACATTTTATTAGGTATGGTTTCTCCTAATTGTATAGAAAGTTTTTCTGATCACACAAAATGACGAATCTGAGAAGAAGACGCAAAAAGTAATGTTTCTTAAACAATATAAAACTTACTAAATGTTCACTGTCGTATTTTCTTTGTAGACTATTGTTAACGATCAAGACAAAAGTGTATAAATGTTTTAGAGGAAAAATCAATATGTTATTCAAAACATTTCCTCTAGAGAAATAACAGAAGTTAGTTTAGGAGGAGTTCTTGGTATTTGATAATGTACAATATTGGTTTATGTTATGCGACATAATTTAATATCTTCTTAGGTACTATTCAAGATACGATATTTTTATCCGTGTGTACTTCTGTCAGTGAGTACACTAAAAAAGGACGGATGTTTCTTAATTTTGATACCAGTTTATCAGAACCTATTAAATGCATGTGAGTCAATTCTAAAAATTGCTCGAAATAATCATCTCATTTTTTTTTTATTATAATTTGTAAAATATTTTTGCCCAGATCTTAAGAATCGCATATAGCATACATTTGAATAATCCTTTGATTATCATTGTAAATGTATTTAAACAAAATTGAATTTATTTTACTATCAGGTATGTGACTGAAAATGAACTTTTGGTATCAGGAAGACATATATTTCATCATTTTAATGATTGCAAAAAGTGCAATACCTATTTGTGTTCAAAATTAATTAATAGCATTGTAATATTAAACATAGTAAAGGTATAGTTGAAACATGAAATCATTATGACTTTATTTCTTAAAAATAAATATTTATATAAAAATATTGTTTTTAGTTGCAAGGTGTATGTAATGCCTGTTCTAGCATGTTTTTTTTTTCAAGCTTTTCAGATATAATATTAACAAATAACAATGTAATACTGACATGGATCAAATGAATGCAAACGGATCCCTGGCAATGTAAAATTCAATAAAAGACAACTAGCAATGATTGCTCTAATTTTGAACGATGATGAAGAAAAGTATTATAATTGAACTAAGAAAAAGTGGATACAGGTAATGTTTACCACGATGAGAATGTTCATAGGAGAATTCTCTACACATTATTCAAAGAACTATAGAAGATGAAGAAATTTCTTTTTATAAATAATAATTAACAATTTAGATGTAGGGAATGGTAATTAATGGACTGTATGGGAATAAGACAATAATAATAATAATTTAAGTAAAAAAAAATATATATATATATAATTTGTGTATTATATGTTATAAAAATTATAATACTAAATAAGAAACGGGAAAAACAGGTAAAATAAATTTAGCCTTAGGTTATTTATAAACAATTGTTGCAAGGTTCATTTTATCTCCATTGTCCTCGCTTTCTTTTGCTTCACCTATTCTTTCAGAACATCTTTTAGTTTTTAGGAATAATATTACACCGCGTATGATTGGATAAGCATCGTGTTGTGCGCCCAATATACCTAATTTCTAATGTTGATATATTTTCCGGTTCATTGCATCTAAATTTATAACTAAATCACCATTTTTAATTATGTATACACTATATGTCTATATAATAACATTTCCATAGTATATATATGACATATTTATAATTATTCTGTGACTATTACAAAGTACTTATATATAGACAGTGTTCGAATAAAAAAAATTTCTTCGCTAAATGGAAAAAAAATGAACATTTTACAAAAAATTCTCTTCAATATAATATGGGGACTACGCCCACCATCGCCAATCACCACTTTCACATAAATATTTTAAGCGCACTATCCGTCAACCGTGGGTTTTTTGCGCCGCAACATCATTCTACCATGGACCGGTCCCTAAAATTATGTGTAGTACGAAAATTCAAGTGTATACTACGAAATTTCAAACCCAAAATTAAAATTAAGTTTAAACATGTTTATAGTTATATAGTACAAAGTTACATTTCTGTTGAAAATTTCAAGACGTTATGACAATTATTTTCGAAATTACGGAGAAATAACTATATGCAAAATATCAAGAAATAACGCGTGAACAAAATATATATAAATGTGTCTATTATATGGAATTGCATAGCAATTATTATTTTTAAATATATATTATATATAGGTATATGAAATTTTTAATTAATTACCCTCACAATTAAATTGGAAATAATATTTATTTAATACATAATTTTCAATTATAATATTATACTATCAAAATATAACAACATTGATAATAATTGTAAAAAAAAAAAAAAATAATTGTATTGTAATAATACGTTCGTTATTTATTATTATTATAAATTATAGTACCTATCTACAATTTATAACACTATAATATTATTTAATATACGCAGTGTAATACATATTACATTTACAATACATAAATTATAATAGTAAAATATTGTAAACATATATTATTTCCTCGGTGCTCAAATCTTCATTAAGAAATAATAAATATATAATCAAAATTATACATATTTTAATAATATTCATACTTAATGCTATATAACTATATTGGTAATACAATATGAATATTTTAAATAACGTATTTAATAAATATTATTTTCAATTTTATTACGAAGTGTAATTAATTTTAAAATTATTAGTTCCAGCAAGTATACCTATAAAAGTTGAAGAACAATTTGAAATAAACAGTCACTCATAAATTTTAATAAGTAATAATTACGTAGGCAAGTATTTTAGTAATAAAAGAACGTAAATAATAACATCGCACGGGTCGTACCGCGCGGTTACAATCCGGTTTTACATTGTTCTGACGTGTTTATACACGTGTGTACGTGTTCACACACGTATGTTAATGTTTCATAAACAAATCGCAGTATTATAAATTGCCGAAGAAATAATTGTTAAATTGATCACACTGAAAAAGCGATTGTCTTATCCGATTGATAACGTTATCGAAATCTATAATAATAATTTATTTGAAATTTTTTTTTTTTTGGTAAATTCTTAGATAATTTAAAGACGTTAAGTATGGATAATTCGGGAAATGAACCGATCAAAATTGGTTCATTGGAAGATGAAGCTAAGAAACGCAAGGAACGATTGGCGAGTTTAAAAAAGTCATTAGAGAATAAGAACGAATCGAAAAACTGTGAAGACAGTGTGGAGAGAACACTACCGAAGTATGTAAAACCACAGGAGTTTGCAAGTAAAATACTGTTAGAGCTCTCAATAGTAGAAGTCTTATATTTATTTTAGGCCGAAGTTTAAGAGTTATATCCCAGAAGACGAAGGGCTCAAGGCAGAACTTATACCCACCCCTCAACCGGGTGATATTGTTGCTGAAGTTGAGGATCAATTAAAGGCTGGAGAAACCGTTTTTACTGTTCAAGAATTGGTAAACTTACACAATCCGATAATAATAATAATAATAGACTGCTAAGACAATATTATTATCATCTAAAAAAAAAAATTAATAAACTGATAAATTTTGCAATTATCGAATACGTTAAAAACTTCAACATGTGATAAGATTCAATTATCTAATGGTTTTGATGGCAACTATTGAAGATAATAACATCTTTTTGTCGAATTAGGTCTGTAAAGTGTGTTTTGAGTTTTTAATTATTTCATATATACATTTAGCCATATATTCTTAAGTGTTTTTTTTTAACGCTTGATGTTTCAAGGTCAAAACAGCATTAGTTTTAATTTATAAACATTAATATTAAAATTTTATCATTTTGGCTTCAAGACATACTCGTTTGTTCCGGGGGTTACTAAGCTTAAAACGTTACACCTTTGCATATGATACAATTATTTTACAGTATTCTGGCACTTTGCCACATTTATTAAAAATGTAATCTGTTATTTTAATCGTAATCATTTTTTTTTTTTATTATATAAATTATAAATTATATTACACTTATTTTCATCCAATTGAAGTACTAATAATGATTAGATTAGTATATTAACAAACGATAAATTTGTGTGAAGACGTTACTATCATGGTTTATCTAAAATTGAATGATAGTATGTACTCTAAAAACTGAAAAAAAAATTGTGTGTAGAGTATAATAAAATTTTTTTAATAAAATAACATTTAAGTTTAAGTGAAAATTTAAAAATGAAAAGAAAGAAATTTGATTAAAGAGATTTTAATATATAATTTATATTACAGACATTTTACATTATTGTTTTTAGGATTTAAACACGTTAGCGCCCAGAAAACCAGATTGGGACTTGAAAAGAGACATAGAAAAAAGAATGGCAAAACTTGAAAGACGGACGCAAAGAGCAATTGCTGAACTAATACGTGAGCGGTTAAAAGGAGAACAAAACATAGATTTGGCATCAGCCGTTAACGAAGGTGCCAGAGCAAATGCTCAAATTGATAATGACGAAGAATAATGTTCTTTTTTTAAATTTGTATGTATAATATTTTTAAAGTACCTACTAAATCGAAATATTGATTGTTGTAAATATAATGTGTAAATTTCAAAATTTTTATTTGATGTGTATTTTGAAAATAATAAACATTAAACCTTGTATAAAGTCTAATTTCTCTTAATTTCATTAGTTATATATATATATATATATGTCTTATATATAAATTTCGACTGTCCGTGTGTATGTCACTGAACTTATAAACGACTGGACCGATTTTGATGAAATTTATTGTGTGCGTTTGAGTTGATCTCTGGATGGTTTAGATTTACAATTGAACCTGGTAGGTCCAACAAGTGTGGTAGCTAACATGGAAAATTTTGGGATTCTAGGCATTAAACAGTTACCATGGTGGCCGTTTAATTCAGATAACAAAGATGAGTAATTAGCTAATTGTTTTGATAGTTTATTTGAATATCGAAAAATAAATGTAAATAAAACATACTGAGTTTCATTGTGATTTAAAATTTAAATCATGTTTCCAATTATTTTCACAATTCATAAAAAATGTATTGAAGTTTGAACAGGACAAACGTCTTTTCTTACGTTTTAGAGTTAATTATTATCGATAATTGCGGACACACACATAGCATACAGTAACCATGTCACATACACTCGCACACGTTTTTATTGTTTATTTTTACTGATTACTATCATCATTTTTGGATGTGAAATTCGTCATTCAAATTAACACTGTACTATGTATTATACCTACTATACAGTGAAACGCATTTGAAACGTCTTATTAGTCTATCAGACGATTTTGAAATAAAGGTAAGTACTCTTTTTCACTGTAACTTTGATATTGCTAATATTTCTTATTATTAGGGTACGAATTAATATGCTCAAAAAATCCTAATAGGTGTTTTTATTTAATTACGAATCAAAATATATCAAAAATCTGCTCAAAAAACTAACATTACTTTCCACGTAAAAATAATAATAATAATAATAAAAAAAAATACACCTATCATAAAAATGATTTGATTTTTTTCTTTTCGTGCTATTTAAGACAGTTTTAGGATTATACTCAACACATTTGAATTTATAGTGTATATGAGTAGATACACTCACACGATCAGGTTAACACGTTTTTTTGAACAAGACAATGTCTGTCGAGTCCGTTATACAAGTGTATAATAATGTGTATATAATCTTTTGTAAATATAAATGAAGTCGAATTATAAAAATTATATATTACAAGGCTGGGATTTAAATAATGTGTGATCCGTTAAAAACTATGCCCCAGTCAAGAATGTTCCTTGTGAAACCGGATAATTCAAGCAGGCAATTTTATGATGTTTGATCATTAATGAATACGGCGTTTTCATTTATTAAAGTATTAAATCATAATTAACTAGTTCTCAGGTTTGAAAATTCGTATAATCCGTAGTAGGTATTACTTAATATTATAACATTTAACTATTATCAATGATATAACTGAACTTTTGTCTTTAATACGATACATATTATTAAACTTATTATACTTAATTACACTGTACTGCATATAGGCTAACATATTAGGTATACACATATTCGACAAATACTTTTATAATCACTAAAAAATAACCGATTAGATAAAACTTTTGTAGAAAAAAAAAAAGGAATAATAGACCTCTACTCGAAACAGTTTTTTTATGAACTCATATAGATTATACTGTGTGTTGGATAGGTAGATAATTTGCATAATACCTTAAATGTTTGTTTTCTAAGTGGTAATAAATTTATATTAATCAATATATTGACCGTATCTAGAAAAAATATAATTATCTTATTTTTTTCTCCTAATGATGCGATATGATGAAATAACTGTAACTAATAATCGTAATAATACGAATTAATACGTACGAGGGCTAGTGATTTATATATATTTTTAAAAGAAAACAACAGCGTGTAAATAAAGCTTACTGTAAAAAATAATTGTTGGCAATAATAATAATATGCGAGTAAAAATGTGAATTGAATAATTTTATTTATAGCTCACGCAGTACATAAATATACTATTTGTAAAATAGGTATTTTTTTCATAAGTAAGTATTCATATATATGAAAAAATCTTTTCAAGTCCAAATTTTATTTCTATAAAAAGTAAAATCGATGTCTTGTATTGTTTATTCTCTAATATTATTATAACATTTGTTAAAATTTGTAATTATTATGTAATATACCTTAGACATATTTATGTTCATAAAAAGAAAAACGAAACGGAAAGTAAGGAAATAGAATTATCTCGAAGGCTCTAAAGTCTAAAGTAGTCTTGATAAGCAATTATTATTTATCGAATTTACTCTAGCCTAAGATATCGGAGTTTGTAATACTATACCGAATAAGGTGGTGGATCAACAGTATATATACGTAATTATTATATTTTGATAAATTAAATCAATAACGAATATTAGCTAATTGGACGGTTGTTACTATATATCACACTCGAGTAATGGCTTTTTTTTTTAATGACATTATTACGAGTTTGTAAAAAAATATTCAGGTTTAACTGAATTTAAGCGAATGATCCGATAAACGTTTTTTATGTGTGTTTATTTTGTGTTTTTTTAAAACAGGTGATTTTTTTTTTCTACTGCTATCTACTATGCATGTGTCCTCGAATAATTCTAATTGACCAGAAAAAAACGAAATAAAAACACGATCATACGCCAACTGCGAAAAATGCGTTTGGACGAAACGCACGTTAATGTGTTTACGGTACAGATTTTAATCCACGTTGACCAAAAACCAATTGCAAATTGCATCATCTATTCGTAAATCGAACGTTTTTATTATTATAATATTACGCTGTAGGTACTTTGCATTAACATCAACAAACGTTAAAACCTGAACGGATTTTGGAAACTTATCAAAACGAATTCAAATAGTTTAAACAATTGTGTGTCAGACGCAAAATCGTGTTTGGACGAGATTTTTTTTCTTTTAACCATAATATAATAAACAATAAAGCCGTTCACACTTATTTCCGTCACTATTACAATCCACATAATGATTATTATTTGTTATTGTAATTATTGTTCAATGATTTATCTATAAACGGTTTATCTGATTGACCGTATTGTATAAAAAAAAAATACACATATAACGTCCTAAAAAAACATCCATAACAATTACAATATTTTGTTGTCTTCATTTTTTTTTTTTTAATTAGTTGCAAAATAACAATTGCATGTATTCGGCGAATTAGATTACATACTCTGGTGGAGTATTTTATTCCATCGCGAGAATTAAAATATCTTGTGGACGATTTCCTCGTTAGTCATTAGAACAATATTTACAATTTATCACATTTAATTTCTGAAAAACAATGTACACACATTGTGAAGTCCATTGGTATTTCACAGTCTATTTTTTTTAATTTATTGACTGCATAAAGTAAACAATAACATACGTTAATTATTTCGGAATGCCATTATTTCTGTATCAGCAATTTACTAAAAATCTAAGAAATTCAATATTCCTCCGCAATTTGTTTTTATCAACACTAATGAACTCACTAACATAGCATTCAGAGAAACTATTGAAGTATATAGCAGTTGTTTTTAAATAAACTTGAGAAAAACATCATATAGTTTAATGAAAACTTTCGATTTTGATACCACTTACCACACACACAAAAAAAAAAAAAACACCATTCCATTTTACTTCCATTAAAATGATGTTATATATATATATTTTTAAATTGTTTTACACATTTCTATGAAATTGAATACATCCGATTATAATTAAATAATATTTCGTGAAATCTTATCTGCATTTGTATTCTGTATTTATTTTATATATATATACAATATGCTCAAGTGCTTTATGTATTATATATATATTTACAAATGTACAACAAATACTTCAGATAATTATTGAAATTCCTAATATTCAGGTATAAAGGTAGATAAATCAACACAATAAATTGATACCCATTTAAAATATATATTATTATTATTTTTAAATAACTATAAATTAAAGACTTAATCTAAAAATTAAAATTGAGACAAATTAGAAATATAAGTTGTAATTTCATTTACACAATTGTTAAAAAAAAGAAGGTATTTATATATTCAAATAATTAACTAAGTAAGTAACGAACAAAAGCAAAATATATTATTACAAATGGATTAAAAATATAATTTTATTACTAAAAAAATTGTATGAATAATTAATAAGCATCAAATTTACACATTTAATAATAATAATAATAATAATAATGATGATGATGTTAAGAGCAACAAAGAGGGCTTGTGGCAGCATTGACAATCGAATTGAACTATGTATCCTACATTTTAAGTACTTGTGATTTTTGAATTATTTCAATATTACTTATTTAAATGTTATTTTACTTTAAATACAGTGAGAGAAACCTAAAGAAATTATGATTCGACATCGTATACCATATAATGGTTACAATTATCAATAGCAGCATGAGGTACAATCTTGTTGAGTCCTGGTGGTTGTAAAGAGAATCCCAAGAACATGAAACCTCTGACCAGTACATTACGTTCAGGATGATTCTTAGCAAAACAGACAATTATATGCGATACATTTAAATATTCTTCTGCGTATTCCAACATGGCCAAAAAACCTTCTTTAGATCCAACTGGTCTTTGCGCATCTGCCACCTAAAAAATTTTTTTTAAAAAAAAAATCAATTATCTTAATCAAAGGCAAACATGAACATTATTTTATTTAAATTATCATAGTAATATAAATAGTACCCAAAGTATTTACAATTTATAAATTATGTTTCTTTCTTTAAATTTATTATCTAAGGCATAATAGATTTATTGAAGTATTCTGAAGTTTAAACTTATTCTCATCACAAACAGAAACAATGATTATTTTTACTTTTTGACAAAACACACCTCAGATATTTCTATATTTCTTTAAAAATATAGAGTATTCATAAAAAATACATTATTTAAGTTAAACAATAGAATAATACAGTTATGGTTTTTCAAGTAAAAAAGAAAAACAATAATAATTTTATCTATTTTAAAGATTTAAATATATACACTATAATATTATAGTGTATATATTTAAAATAGACTCGTAGTATAGTGGCTAATCTAATTTGAATAATTAAGAAAACAACTTCATTAATGTAGTTTTTATTGTTACACAAATGATAGAAACAAAACACAATCGATGATAATCAATGTCCTATTAAAAATGCTGGCACATAATAAAAAAAATATTCAACAAGGACGAGAAAAAAAAATCAATAATTAAGGCTATTATTGAAATACGGTATTAACTGAAATTAATTTTATCAAAACATTGGGCTAATAAATCGAAACATCGGTGGTGTATACTACTATACGCGGTCATTTACGGATAATATAATTGACTTATTAAAATTTTTCAACTCTTTGATTAATTGACTTGCGAGAATAATCTTATTAATCAACACACAAATAATCAAAAATTTCCTATCATATTTTTTACACCGATATATCGAATGTAATGGTATTTTATTGAGAACACAAAGTCGAATAGCTACATGCATGAAAAAAGGTGTAAATTGTATCATTTACAGAATGTTGCGCGAAAACAATACGATATATATATATATTAGTTTTGAAACAAAACAGATAAAAACTTTATTATCATGACCTTGGGGCTGAACATGGAAATTATTTAGCTACTCTGTAAACAGAATACACCTATTCAAGTATTGAACGAATTTTTTGAACACGAATCTATTGATGAACCACCCCATTCACCACAACCACACGAGTACCAGAGACACATAGGTATATACGATCGAAGCGCACATACTCACCTGTATGTAAAGTTTTCGACCAGACAGTATCGTATCCCATTGTATGTCCACGTCGGCTGTGATCTGCATTCTAAACGTGATTTGGATCGCGTAATGTTTCTTCACGTCTTCCAACAGTTCATGTTCATGCACTGGCTGAGACTCCAGTACAGAGAGCTCCGATTGAATAAGCTTGCCCATGCCGCTGCCGCCCTCTCTGTTGCGTTTGGCTACAATTGCGGCATGGGGGACATCAGGACCACCACTGAGGCCCAGGGCAAAGAGAGATGGAGTATTGCGAGGGCTCGGCGTCCGACGCGGAGTAGCAGTCGTACCCGTTGCCGCTGTCGCAGGCCGTATGCCAATCGCGCATTATCGACAACAGGCCGTTACTACTACTACTACTAATATTACCGTTTTTACTACTTGATATCATCTCCATGATCACGCGGCACCTTTAAAACCTCCACAGCGAATGAATCGAATAACCGAAATAACCGGAAACCTGATCGTGTTCGAGTGTTTACGTTCAGCAGCTCTCCAGTGCCCAGATGATGACAACGAAATAATAGCATAGACTGTATAAATGTGGAACACGCAAACCGTACGACGTATTGTGCGGTGCAACAATAGGTACGCGCGCGCACGCACGTACACAATGACGAGAAGGGATTCGAGTTCGGTGAACGAGCAAAAGGTGGAGCCAATGGATTCGCAGTGCGGACGCTGTAACCGGGTCGCAACGTATCCAGCATACGGCGACAGAGCCGGGACGTGACGTCACCTATGGATCTCGCGTCTCCTCCATGACGTCTATCGCACGGTCACGCGCACCTGATGGGCCGAACACCATCGCCCGACGACCGATTACGCGCCCGACTCTCCGCGGAACGACACGAAATGCGATCAAAAGGTCATCGGGAACATCCAATCGCGTGCAATCACTACCGAAAACACATGACCCGCTCGCAGCTGATCTGCGATAACGCTCGCGGTCCACACGTGTTCGGCGATTGTGTTTTTTTTTTTTTTTTTTTTTTTTTTTTGCGTATTCCCATTCGCACCGGGCACTTCTGCGGCTGCCGTCTCATGCGGACGTTTATTCAATAGGTGCGATTTATTTCAGCGAACTGACGTTGTAATTTTGTAACGTTTCCAATTCTTATTAATTTCAAAAATCGAATTTTGAAATTAGAAATATCGCATCCGTTAATTATTGATGGTCGGACACGTCCGATAACCACAGCCGTTTTGTTATCTCTTATCGTCCGTCGGCCTGTGCGCGTATTATTAAACATTTTCCCGTCTATAAACCTGTTTTTATTTCGTTGGTGTTCACGGGAATGAGTGTTATAACTTCTATAACGATCCAATCAGCGTTTTTGTTCGTTCGTCCTTCATTTCGGCGTCCTCAAGGTTAATTCCCCGACGTCTTTTCGATTGGAAAGCGTTTTTTTTTTCGATTAATTTGTATGTGTTTCTTTTCGTCAATAGTTAATCTATTTATACAAACTACAAATTTTGGTTTTTCATCTTTTAACTATTAAATACATTATTTTTACCTACTTTTATACACAACTAAATATATATTAGCAATTAAACATTTAATGGTTGAAAATAAGTTATTGATTGTAAACCTTAACTCGCATTTAATGTACAGATTGTAATATAAAAAGAGGTATTTACATATTCTCGTTGTTTAATTTTTAACTTAAATATTTTAATTATTGATCACAAACATTACGGTTTAGAATTTCATTAGGTTTGGTGGGACAATATTGTACAAATAACTAATATTTTAAACAGTACCTATATTTGTGGTCATTTATTAATGAGATAACCAAATCGTTTCGTTTCAACTAAATTCTATTTGTTTATTTGTTGAAGTTTTATATGTATTCTATCTTAGTGCATCATATAAACGGAATAAATGTTAAATGTTTTGTTTTTTTAGAAAATGGCAAAAGTGTCTTGTAAAATTGGTCCATCTATTTTAAATGCAGACCTGTCCCAGTTGTATAATGAATCACAGCGGTTGTTAGATAGTGGAGCAGATTATTTGCATTTGGATGTTATGGATGGAACGTTTGTGCCTAATCTAACATTTGGACATCCAGTCGTCAAATGTTTAAGATCCAAATTACCCAATACCATGTTTGAAACACATATGATGGTTCAAAATCCAATTCAAGTAAATTTAATAGAGCTGATCAATATAAATAAAAAGTTATTTTCATAATATATTGTTATGATTTTGTTGTTTAGTGGATTTCGCCTATGGCTGATGCTAATGTGGATCAATACACGTTTCACATTGAACCATGTGATGACGTACCTTTAGTATGTCGTAAAATAAAAGAAGCCGGCATGAAAGTAGGCTTAGCCATAAAACCTGACACTTCTGTTATGTGTGTTGAAGAATATATAAACATAGCTGACATGATTTTAGTGATGACAGTTGAACCTGGTTTTGGTGGTCAGAAATTCATGACAAACATGATGCCAAAAGTTGAATGGTTAAGAGAAAACTATCCAACATTGGATATTGAAGTTGATGGAGGAGTAGGTCCAAATACAATTGATATTTGTGCTAAGGTATATATATATAATACTGTAAAAAAAATACCAATTTTATCTAAATAATTATTATTGCTAAATTAATATATATATATATATATCAATTAAGTCTTTACGATCTAAAAATATTCAATTAAATCAATCGGATAATTTAAAAATGTATTTATTCACATTGTTTACTTATTTAGGTAGATAAATTAATACTAATTTGTTATTAAATTATTGTTCATTTCATATCTATACGATTAGATGTTGTAATTTTGTGATAATTAATATAAAAGTTTAATTAATTTTTTACAGGCAGGAGCAAACATGATTGTGTCAGGCACTGCTGTGATTCAAGCCGAAAACCCACCTCAAGTTATTAAACTTCTTAAAGAATCTGTTAATAAGTATATAAATATACGAACAAACAATTAATACTATTGTTAATTTATTGGTATCAAATGTTTTCTTATTCATTAAGAATATTATGATAAAAAACATGTGTAACAGTTATTACATACTAAAGATTTCACGTTTTTAATAGAAATATATTATTGTATAATATTTTAGTTTTAATTTTTTAATAAATTGATAATACATAATTTATATGATCTGTATTGTTATAAAATCATGAATATCGCCACAAAATAACAGTTTGTTATACATGAAAATTTAATTTACAATAAAAATTTTCCAAGACGTCAATATATCATTATCAATCAACAATAGTTTTAAAATTATTGGTCCACTAATTCTACAATAATTCTAAAATTCACTATTGGTAATGGAAACTGTCATTGTACAAAATTTCTGACAGGAATAACAAACGATAACCTTATAATCAATATATTGGGTTGTAATACAGATTTAAGATTAAATTCTTTTTATAAAATAAATAGTATATTAATATATTGTACATACATTTCTGTTCTGATTAAATCGTATACAATACAAATTTTATAATTACTAAGTGAATGGAGAGATTTCATATTTGTTACGAATATGTGAACAAATAACTTTTAAGTACTAATTAATACACATTTCAATTCAACCAAACGTTTATTTTAAATTTTAATAAATAATAAAGTTATACAAACAATATAAATAAATATGTATAGGTATATATGATTTGTACAATATTATTTATGTTATATCAATCGCGAACAATCCTTTATTCACATAATAAAGATTTAAAAACAAAATATAAATTATTCGATTTTTTTCAATTTCAAAACTGCTTCTCTGATCTTGGTCACTTCGTTCTCAACGATATCTTGACACAGTGTTCCTTCGTCATCAAAATAATTCGCAACCGATTTGGAAATTTCCCTTTCTCTAATGTCTCCTCCAACTGAATCCTTGCGTACTATAATCAAATGGTACATACCCGTATGCTTTTTTATGTAACTGCTGGCTTCCCAGACGACATCCGGATTAAAACCGCTTTCATCCCGTTCTAGCGTCACGGCGAATATGCCTTTTTCCATGTACGTTGTGTACAACGAGATTGCGCCCATGGTTATAAAATATAGGGCGACACATATGTTAAGCACAAAACGAGATTTCGGGAATGGATTGAAGAAGTCCCATGCGAGAGCAAAGCCGGCGACCAGAACAGCAAACGTACATATCAACAGACGGCAGTCGATTAAAGAGAAATCTTCAATATGATTATACTTGGCGATTAGAACGTCTTTCACGGCATCGTCGAGGGTATTTTTCAAAGCCATGTAATCCCACTTATTGATTTTGAAGGGTTTGTCGTCGGTGTTGTTCGAGTCTTCTTTGGCCATATTTAAAATTTAATTACGTTTGGAAATTTAAAACGAATTCGATATACTAATGACGTGGTGTTCGCGACAACGGACACTTGTAAATTAAACAACAACAAATGAAAAAAAGAAAAAGAAAAAGAAACGTTCTCAACGAAATACGTAAACAACAGAAGAATACAGGGGGAGAAAAACACCAATAATAAACGAACGCCGAACAAAACTGAATACTTGGCAATTTCGTGTAGCCGACCAAATAGATTGATGATGATTCACCAATCATTCGTTTTCGAAATTTGATAGTGTTATCAATTGAACGTAAACAATATTCTGTGGTGTTGCCTCGAGCGAGGAAAAAAACCGTTTAAAATTATGAATCCAACGATTAGAAATTATTCTTTCGAATTATTTTGTAAACTACACTTTTCGGATGATAACAATAAGAAATTTACGATTGTCAAAAGTACTCGTTGTTCTTCAAACCGTAGTAGTAGTGACGTTTCTTATAGATCGGCTACAAAATATCGTTTACGATTATTGCGGATTATTTTGGGAAAAATTAAATTTTTTTTCGTTATCAACGCGAAAGATGATAGGAAATAGAAATAACGTTTCGTAATAATAGGTGTGTTGGAGGACGACAACAATTTGAAATCGAATCGTATAGGTACGTAATAATATATTATGTATACGTGTTAAATTGTTATTGTGTCGGTAAGGAATTCCAAATACCAATGATTTTGATTTTTTCGATTTTAATCCGTTTTTTTTTTCACGCAAACGATAAAAAAAAAATATATTAAATATATGTATTAAGTATAAAGTATAGGTACATACGTAATGTTACGAATTACGATATTATAATATTGTGTATTTATAATAGACAGTAAACAGATATCTCGTAAGCACGATAGGCTGTGCTGTGTATGTGATTTAACAGCTCATTGGATCCATAAAAACTATGTTGTGTACCTACGCGTATATAGTGATCGTAATACGGATAACCATCGACTGTTATCATAGAATTTAATAGAATATAAAATCTTACGGTTTAATAATTGGCGTAATAATATCGTATTAATCGATTCGCAATTAAATGCGCATCTGTCACGTGCGTATTATTATACGGTCTATTAGCCGGTGGTATGTATGAAAAGTTTTGTAAAAAATCGATACGCATTATCAACATACATATTCCGTAAAAACGTTTCAATAACACGGGTTGTGTGTGTTTTTTTTTGCTTTTTTTTAATCGGTATATTACGGAAATTAACAACGAATTATACATTTGGATACGCGCCCGACAATGGGATGGATATAAATTGAGAAAATCCCCCGTGAAAAAATTGTATCCATATAATTCAGAACGGACGTTTCTGATTCCGTGTGCGATCCAGTGTGTGATTCCTCGAAACTTGTTCGACTTAAATTCATCGACAAATCTCAGAATGTTTTAATAACTAATTGTAATCACCGCGATACAATGCATAATACGTGTAATTATATAATTGATTTATTGTGGTTAGCACAGCGGGGTTTGAATTTTATTACAGTAAAAAGTACTGAAATACGATCGAAACAAAAAAAAAAAAAAATGTCCAAAATATGCCACAAAAACAGTAAAAATAAAAGAAAAAAAGAAGCGTTTTGTGAATGAACGAAGGTGATATCGCGATAATACAAAAAAAAAAAATTAATAGATTATAATACGAATAACATAACTGACGAAATGGCAATGCGCATATTTTTCTTACCTACATATATATTAAGGTTACGAGATTTATAAAAAAAATATACGAAATAAATTAAATTTGACGCGTGTTAGCGAAAAATAAAAATAGCGTTAAACATTTAAAAGCTTAATGCATATATTTTTTTTATATTTGGAATCCTCGATGCTTAAAACAAATAATTTATATAGCCTCCCCATATTCGCTACTATTTTTAACTGTATTCTGCAATAATACAGTACGTGAAGTTGTAAAAAAAAAAACGGTTGATAGTAGTGTTATATTATAATCGTTTAATGCGATTTGCGAGTTTTTTTATTTATTTAAAATTGCCGTTCTTGGGGCTTCGCGATTTTTTTTTTTTATAGCACGTCTAAAGGGTTCTACGAGAAAAAGGACTCTGAGAGCCTCTACAGTTTTAGACTGTATAATATATTCTCGTTTTCGGTTGAGTACGTTTTCTGTACGTCGGATTCGAAGTAAAAAGAAAAAAATTCCAGAAATATATTGTCGATATAATTTTAATTACTCTAATATATATTTATTGTAAATTGAAAAAAAACGAATCAACTCATTTTCCTAGTACTAATAGTAGTAGTAAATAATTCGTATTTATTATATATTTTACATAATATATAATAACTTGTAAGTATACATCAGCAGTATGTACACGAGTATGTTGTAATATAATGATAAATATACATAATACTATTATACATATTTCCCGTAATAATTTATACACGAATATATATATTTATTATACTATGAAATTGATCGGCCTAGAACATAAAAAAATACGTTTTTGACTTTTGGCATAGGTAATTTCGAGCCAATTATAATATTATTTTATACGCGTGATCGATTTAAAAATTTGATAAGTAGGTAACAATTTGACGATTATTATTTATTATTATAATACACTATGTATATACGCGCGATTCGTATAGACACGTGAAACATTAGTTGTAATTATATAATACTATATATACAATGTAAATATAATATTATACAAAAAATAATACTTTTCCAACCCGTTCGTTACCATCGCGATAAATACACACGCGTATCAATAAATTACGTTATTAGAATTTAAATTATAAGTTACAACAATACTCTGTATAGGTCTACATAATATATTATAATGAATAAATTAATGTTTGTCTAGCGCGGAACAATTATATTAATTTCGTATTTTTAGCAACAAAAGTCACTATACTTATAAACACGTATGTATATGCATATGATATTATGATATACATTTGTATAAACTCTATCGCGTTTGACTATATCGATTATAGCAATTCGCTAATACATAATATGTATGTATGCGAATAAAAAAAAACACCATTTACAATATATGTCCTACACGTCGATTTCGAATAGCTACTGCGCAGTGTTGACTCGAAAAATATTAAATTTTTCTCGTATAAAATCGAAAAATATTATATTATTATAACGCTATCGTTACGAGATCATTGGGGTACATTTCCATCGCATATCATAAATAAATTAAAATATCGAATTTTATCATCCGTTTCTCTCTCGATATCATATACGCGTATATACGCATATAACAATGGTGAGATTATACTACTAATATTTTATTTTATAAATTTTAATGGCGACCTTGTTCCATTCAAAGCGCATTGGCCGTGCATATATTTCTCTGCGAAACGCTTGGAAAACATCCGACTCGTATAATACGTCGTTATTGAATAAAACCCAACGCTAAGCATTGTGTTGTAGTTTTTTCTGTTTTTTTATAAGTATGTACGTATAAAATAATATATTATCGGTTGTCTGTGCGAGGCCCCGTATAGCCGGAAAAAATATCTCGGGGAAAGTTCGCGTTCAAAATATTATTCCGCAATATAACGCGGAAAGTGTTTGAAACGGAGTTTTATTATTATTATTATTATTTCGGTAACTCGGATTCATCGATTTTGTTAAATGTTTAAAAAAAAAAAAAACTAATGTTTTAAAAACGCATTACAAAAGTGTATTTGTGACAGCGGAATATTTAAAAACAATTGATATATTATTTTCCTTTATTTGTAAAAATATTAGGCAATAACATGCTATTTATCATCGGCACTTATTCGCGTAAAACATAATTTTTCTTTTGGTTTACAAATGGCTAAACCTATATTATAATTTGGTGTCATCTAAAGACTTTAATTATATGTTTAAGCGTATAAAATAGTAAAATCCCTGTATTTATCATCGATCGTAACGGTGTGAGCGAGTGCGACATACAGATTTGTAAATACGCACACTTTGGACAATTTTCCGACCAATTATTATTCATCAAAATTGTTTGATATCGCGGCGGATTACTAAGTCTGTATGATCAGGCGATGATGACTTAAATATTTATCATGTAGACTTCTTAGGTTTTCGACGATTTCCTTTATGCATTTATTCCATTGTCCATTTTCATAGATAATATCGTATACTTTTATTCGATTCATAATATTATTAATGCGCTATAATAGGCGTATTAATATTACTTATTTAAAACGTTATCGGGGGGTTTTTTTTTTTACGATTTATTTTAAGCAACATTTTAAACACAGAGACAATTTACAAAATATTCATATAGTTATATATAAATATAGTAGTAAGTTTTAAGAATAATTTACATATGAGTGTATATATATATATATTATATATAAACAGTGACACGCGCATAGATATTTATTATTTGTGTATATATTTTATTCTCGTTTGTACGTACAGTTTTTATCCTTTCTAAATATGTTTATCGAACGACCGATACGTATATAATACACTCGAACAGTTTATGGATATAAATTATTAAAAAAAATTTACTATATAATATGGTTTTTTTTTACTGATAAAATTACGGTAAACTCGTGGTATCTGTATAAATCCCGTTTTTTTTTTTTTTTCTTTTTTCAACGTTAATTCATACACGACATTGTCTCTCATTCGTACATATTTAATTTAAACATAATTTTCAAAAACGATATTACGATTCATATTATATACTGTTTTATTGTATATGAATTTTATTCGCACGATTTTCCGTTTACCATTGCGGACGAACTGTTTTACGCGTAATTTTTATTTTTATGTTTTCCCGTTATATCCGTTTTGCATGTATTATAATTATAGTTTGTGTCGCGCGATACAACCGATAATACAGTCCGATACACCGGCGGTGATCCGAGCGATCCAGGTTTATTCGCCATTTCAGGAACACAGATAGAATCAAACACGTATTAGGAGGGAGGTATATTATGTGTGTGTAACGCGCGCGGAGTAAGTCATACGAGACGCGGCACGTCGGTTTAGGACGTACTTATAATTTATTATTATATGCGCGTGAAATATATACTATATGTTTGTTGTAGGTATATATATACTGAACACACGCGATATATCATATTATTATTATTATAATATAATATACATAATATACGACCAGCCACCCCATATGGAACGCACCTGTGCAGCGTGCGCTTCATTAACTCGGCTGGAAAATATTATTATGCCGTTTAAATATATTTTTTTTCTTTCATATGGCATCGATTTTGGTGAAACACATAACATAACTTAACTAAAAATAATTAAACCAGAAAAAAAATATCAATACCGATTACATATATAAGATATGAGATATCCTTGTAATACAGTTACTGAAAATTCAGCGGCCCAATGTATGATGCGGGCGTTACAAACGTTGCCGGTAATGCGTGTCATATACTATATGGATCGCGTCTTATTATTATCATCTATAAGAACTTTTCTAAACCGTAACGTATATTTTTTTTCGCGCCATTTTCCCGTAGCGTATAAACGTATATATAAAAAAAAAAAATTAATATGCTATATACGAACGCTATATATACGCCGTCAGTAGATTATTTCCGATTTCTAGACGAAAATGCTTTTTGATGTGATTAGACTTTTATTATTATTGAAAGTTATTTTTGCTCGAAAAATATTTTTTATTATTTCTCTCCAATTTCTTTCGTGACTGTCGATTACATTACCTAGTTATATGCAAAGTCATCGGACTTGTTCAATATTGTTTGATTTCCGCGTAGCACCGTTTCTTACTCTGATGTCATTTTCCATTCCGCATACAGATATTTTGGTTTATTTTTTTTTTTTTTTTTGTACATTTATACAGACACGTGCGCGTCTATATTATATGGATATTGTTTTATAGACAAACGTCTTTTATGCGTTATTGGGGGGAGGGGTACTCATGTAGGCGTTGACAGTGCAGCAGGCGATTCTCAACGAGAAATATTATATCACGTTGAAAATTATTTTTTCTCTTCGAGAATGCGTGCGACTTCTTATTTTATACTCTCTTTTTTTTCTTTTTTTTTTGTTCTTGTCTTACGAGTTGCAGTCCGTACGTTCAGTAATTCGACGAAATGTTTTTTTTATGTTTATAAAGCGGTACACCGTGAATACTAAACAGCCGCGTAGAGATAATGATATTCGGTGGTCAACTATGGCGTGCAGCTTTTTTTTCATTATAAAATTATATTTTTATATCGATGGTGTATGATAGAATATAATAATATATATATAAATAAATAAATAAATATATATATATATATATATATATAATACACGTTTATATGTATTTTACATTTGATGTATAGAAATATAGAATACTGTACAATTATCGAGTACATATTTCTATGGTACCCTATGAAAATAATTATAATTTATCGGATGTAACATTTTTAAAGGATATTAACATTTAATGAAGTTGTAGGTATATTATAATATTATGTAATTATGTTTACTTAAAGGCATCAGAGAACGCATTTAAGGAGATTGGAAGTGGGTGCTTTCTCTCTTGTCTCGCACACACGGAACATGGCTGTAAAATAGACGTCTCCCCCTATACTTCCATCGTACAGTTATATCGTATTAACCGTCGTGGTGTAACTTGAAAAATTGGACCCTACAAGCATGAGCATACATTTTTCTGAGTCCATTAAGTAATAAGTAAAGGCATGAATCATGAAAGATAATTTAAAAGAATGAAACATAGTTTGAAAATATTTTCGAGAAATTCAAGCGAAAATGATGATGTATATGTAAGATATACGCAGCACGTCGAATTAATGTTTAATTCACACCGATTCAATAAAACGTATCTTCCAACCCGAGTACACTACTAAGTACACGACCCAACAATTTGAGTACCTATCAAAATATTTTTCCAATTATAGTCGATTTTTATCTATTTACGTAGATCGATCGACATGTGATTTATTTTATAATACGTAACGTGGTTAATAATATAGTATTAAAATATTTTCAAACAATTTATTATAGTTATTTGTATTATATTTTACGTGCCGTGTCGTGATGGATCAGTATAAATCGGTCTTAATAATTAACATAATAGTGTAAAAGGACTTGCCTATAAAATAATATTGATTTTCGTTGTAGTCGTTGTCGATTTAATAAAAAAGTTGACAAAAACGTGTACGATTGAATAATAAAACGTTAACGAAGTAATAACCAATCATCCAATGTAGGTATAAAGCGAGACGAACAAGCGCCATGATTTTTTGACATTTATGACTCGTCGTGCGTGTACGAGTGATAATAAATGGTAAAAATGTCTTTAATTAGCTAACCTGCTTGCCTGCATTAAATTATTCGAGAATTTATACGATTAAGAGAAATTCTATGTACAGACAAAAAACATAAATAAACGCACAATAAGAAAATACCGTTGTTTCTCAGGTTTTTCTATTTGTAGGTAATTCTCAAAAATCATATATCCATGAAAAATCAGTCAACATTTGTACGGGCCTACAAATTTCCTCACACTGCAAATCCGACTCCCTCGATCGTTACGCCATAAGCTGAATTATTCAAATTTCTGATTTTTAATAATATTTTTCTGAAAAAAATAAAAAATAAATATTTTTGAAATGTACGGCGTACATTTAGGTACTTTATTGACGAAAATCGATAACGTCTTGTGAGGTGTAGTCAGACTCTGAATTTTTGATGCGTACAACACGAACAAAAAGCGAAAAAAATAACGAACATTTTAAACATGAACCTACGATTATATATATTATTTATATGAAAAGTGGTACGTAACGTAACCACCAACAATTTTTTTCCTCGGAGCGATTTTTTTTTTTTTATTAATTTTCGCGTAAAATGGTACCGGTAAAAATATATAGCGTAAAAGAATTTCTATTATTATTATATAGCTTTTAGTGATACTATTACAACTCAACAAGTAGCGTAAAAGAATAATTTACTAAGACGAATTATTCGAAATAAATGAAAAATAGAACTGATCTCGAGCAGAGTTTAGGGTTGGTGGTGGGCTGGTTTTTTGTATTTTTCGTATGAGCAAGTCTGCTTTAAAATTAAAACAGGAATGGGGAATTGTTGACATGACGTTTATGTAAGATATAGTGCTGAACTCGGACGTTTTTTCTAGGGAGCGGGTGCTATGATAGAATTAATATATTACAAATTCACCAACTTTACTATATTTACACTTACATGTGTATAATTAATTATTTATTCACCCACGTTTAACTGGAAGGGGGCAGTAACCTCCTTAATGTATGCTTGGATTCAACCCTCGGTGGATTTTTTTTATCATAAAATGGCGCAACGCAATAGATCGTTTTTTTTTTTTTTTTCAAAACCCGGACATTTTTCGCGTTCTTTTAAAGAATTTTACAGAATTGGTGTTTGGGAGGTGGGGACCATACGTTGTGACCATTTTCAAATCCGTCTATGTCTTTGGGTGTAAAGCAAGACAGGTGGCTCGAAAGCGGACGTGCGGTGGTCACCTTAGTTACCTCTACGGATAGAGATTATTCGAATGTATTTAATACGCACTGATTATCGTGATGACTGTGTATGAAACCGCCAACCGGTTTTGGAAATTCAACGAAAGTAAAAAAAAAAAAATGTCCTATAGGGGGGCATTAACCCACGGTGGTTAGGTGTTCGCAGTGGCAACGGGATGTTCTGACGTCCCGGTTTTGTAGAGTAACAGTATCGGGAACACACCGTTTAGAGAGGAAAACGCAAGGGAAGGGGCTCCTTGACGTGACGATGCGCGCCCGTTGTAATATTATAGGTACAACGACGTTTTATGTTATGACATTACGACAACGTGCAGCGGTGCTGGTAGAGAAGAGAGTACATTACGAACGTAAAACGCGCCGAAAAAATTGGCATCACTGCGGCGGCACTTCCCCCTCGTCGACGACGGTAACACGTTCCCCGCCGAACAGTGTCGCGCGATCGTATTTCCCATTCATTTGTACGGCAACTGTAACCGCTGTTCCCCGTGCTCGTATTGTTCGTCTGTACAGTTCTCGTGTCCAATCAAC
Source organism: Chaetogeoica ovagalla (assembly GCA_032441825.1). NCBI lineage: Eukaryota > Metazoa > Arthropoda > Insecta > Hemiptera > Aphididae > Chaetogeoica > Chaetogeoica ovagalla. The sequence goes on from CM063736.1 coordinate 10,418,516, forward strand.
AGCCTTGTGCCGCCGCCGCCGTCGACCGTACGATTTGGTGGTGATCGTTGACGAGTGTCGTTGTTGTACATTTCATGTTTCGACGTACCGGATTGATTTTTATTAAATTTTTTTTTCTGCTTCCGAATATTATTAAATTATTATTATGTGTTAACCGTAGTACTGTAATATATGTATATATAGATTTAGTACAACACGGTATTTATTTATAAATAGGTAATTTACAAATTCATTTTTTTTTTTTTTTTTTTTTTATGCTTTTTCCATTCGGTTTTTAAAAAAATATTTGCTTTTATTTCCCGTCGTCATCGGTCCGTCGTAACGCGGTGGTTCGCTCCGACTCACAAAGGTAACGTAACGCCGGGCATTCCGCGGTTTTTCCCCGGGCGGGCAAATATAACAACAACGACTGTCGTCACCGAGGGCCTCGCTTGGCGTCCCCTTCACCCTCCCCTCACCGTTCGGCCGTCCCGTTGCCGCCAGAGCTTTTTCTTTGTTTTTGGGCGCGAGATTTTTGCACGCGCGTTAACACTGGTGAGTGGTAGGAGGAGAGGACGCGTCTTTCGGAATTGCTCGTCCCGACGATCCGTTTTCGCCCTCTCTTCTCTCCCTCTCATCGTTACGTCCCTATCACACTGTTATCCCCGGATCGGCCGTGATAACGCAATTCTTTGTCCCTGCCGCAGCGGCACAGTCGCACGCAAAAGTCCCATTGTTCGTGCACCCGTGAAGTAGACGCGATTTTCCAAAGACAAACAAAAAAAAATCTGCAAACATTTCAATCGGTCTTCAGACAACGAATCTTCCGACCCATAGTTTTCCTCCCGTCATCACTCGATTTCCATAATCTGCTTGAGAGTGCAAGTATTATATTATACGACATATACCTCCTGTATGATAGTAGTTTTAGACACGTAAATAGTGACTTCAGCGGATATTTACGAGTGAGTGATTTTCTTTTTGGTCGCCCCCACATTATTTACCTTGGTGTTCAGCCAATCTTTTTTAATTCACCAATGACAACATTTTTCGTCCTTAACCTAACGTTTCAATTATTTGAATTAAATTCGATTAATCAAACGTATAATATGGTACAATTTCAAATGATTTTACATTATCGATTATATTTTCTCGTAACATTTTATTAATGTTCTAAAATATTCAAAACTGTTTTTTATTTATAAAATATGTTTATAATAGCTGTGATTGCAAATCGATTAAAATGTACAGTTAAATAATACTGGTTTTTATTATTTATTTTTAATGGGATTTTAAAATGTAAAAAAAAAATTAGTATTTCGTTTCGCTAGGTAAGTAGGCATTTTTAAGTGTATTTATGTGATTTGTCAATTTTTGAAATTCATTTTTTTTTTTGTAAATTTAGTTTAAATATTTGCCATAAGACTTATTTAAATATATTTTTAATAGTTATAATATTAATGAGTAAAATTGTCTGCTGTGATAAAGAATAATCGATTTGTGTTTATTGCTATATATATATATTATATAATATTTTTAAATATATCAATCGGAATTTATTCTATAATTTTATGAAATTGTATGTATTTGGTAACATAAGAAATACGATTGAATTTCTGTTCATCAGTAAATCCGTCTTTAAAATTATTGAAGTTGTTTATTATTTGTTGTGTTTATACTCATAGAAATATCCACTTAATCCACTACTTTTTAATAGTAGAATATTTTAAGACTATCTATAGTCTATGCTATAAAAAAAAAAAAATAGATTACCATTTAACATTGTATGTTCTGTGATATAATACTTTATATAATCATTTGATTATTGTTTTGGTTAAATCTTAAAATACACACATACTTTTAGATATTTTAAATATTGTTACACATATAAATATGATATGAATTAGGTAAATAAAATAATAATCACTTATTTTGGTATAATTGGATCTTTTGATATTTTATAAAGGTATACCTGTTTTGTTTATATTTACAATGGGAATAAGTTTGACTTGAAATTTTTCAAATCATATTTTAATTTTTTTAATTAAATAGATATTTTATATTAATTTTGTCAAACCTTGTATCTCTTTATAATTTTTAAAGTTTTGAAGGTATAACATCTCTTTCATGAATTATCGATACATTATTTTTACTAGTAATTTATACAATGTGGATTTATGACTTGTATTTAAGGTTTTACAAAATTGGCTGTTATATATATATATATATGTGTGTGTGTGTGTGTGTGTGTGTGTGTGTGTGTAAAATGAATGTTTTCAAATTTTTTTATATTGTATTTAAAATAATAACTATTTATATTTGTTCAGGGTACTTTTATAGTTTATTTATTTTTAATTCATATTTTAAATAATGAAATAATTAATTAATTAATGTTTGTTACTTTTTTTTATGTTACAGATTAAATCAAGTGATATATATATTTAAAACTGAACGGTGTTTTTTTAAACACAAAACAACTTCAAAAATATTTAAAATGGTATCCACTAGACAACAGTGTAGTAGTAGTTCTTCTGGTTCTACAACCAAAGTTTCCGTTATAACCAAAACTGAAAAAAGTTTCAATGTAAATGGTTTGGCTCAATGTAGTTCCAGCCAATCCAGTCCAATTAATTTACTAGACCTTCCATATGAAGTAATGGAGAAAATCTTATCGTATACTAATTTCAAACATATATCTCAATTAAGAGCGGTACGTAAAATACATATTTTAACTTTAAATTTTATTTATTCAATTTGCTCGGTTTCTTTTTGCAGGTTTCCCGTCAGTTCAACATAGTTTGCAGCACTATATTGAATTCTACTTTTCAACGTTTACAAAATCAAATGTTACATCGCTTTCAAGTTATTAAAACGAAAATGCCACGGCGGGAATCAGCAAGACGACAACATCCACTTGCGTGTGAATCTGATATTGTTGAAACACTTCATATGAGATTGCTATTGTTGCGTATGGCATTTGGTAAACACATAGAAAGAAAACATATATGTTTTTTTGCCGGAGAGGTAATTTATTGTTTTTAGTTTTATACTAATCAGATAATCGTTTGATTTTAATGAATGTATTTATATTTTAGATTTTAGATGAAGTGTATAAAATACTGCATTATATTAAAGTTACTGTGAAGTTGGCGAGGCCGTACAAAGTAACAGATGAACTATTTGATTTGTCTACAATGGCCATGGAATATTTTAGAGAAAAAATTGAACCAACTCTTCCAGAAATACGACTTTTTGCAAATGACTATCATGAATTCCCATCACCTTTAGGTATACACTAATTTTTACTTTTTTTTATTATTTATCAAATATTTTTTTTTAATTTACTTATATAATGTATAAAATAATATTTTTACAGGTCCTCCAAATACAAGAAGTATTACTGGTATGTGTTTGAGGAAACGTAGTTTAATGATGCGTGAAGGTTCTGTTTCAAGTTTAGAAGGTAAACGAGCTTCATCTGAGAGCCCTCAATGTGGTAATTCTATGTTGCGCAAAAGTGTGTGTAGAATAAAACAAGGAATAAAAACGTAAGTCATTTAAATTATTTAATAATATGAGTTTTATACTGTACTATAGTCGCGGCAACAAAAAATGAGCACTGGCCCCCGCGACCCGTTGTTTATACCCGCCGTTATAGCCAATGATTCCCAACATAGTGTAGCTGTCATGCTGCCACGCGCCGTACCCATTGTATTATAATATACAAGTAGTATATATTAGTAGTAGTTATACTGTAGTATATATTAAACGTCAAATGACAGATGGTGTCATGCCGCCGTGTACTTGCAACCATAGAATATGGACACATTCCTGACCCTCTTTTGTAGGGATATGTTTAGAAAGAGGAATTATATTATAGTAGCCACTGTAGTAAATTTTTTCGTGGTATGATCTATCGTTTACACACTCTGCTGTCATAAACATTTATTTCGTGTGCGCCGTGTTATAGTCATTTAAACCTGTTGCATATCCCAGTACGTTTGTTTTAAAACTTAAAAATGTCGTTTAAAGATCGTGACACACATAGAGCAAAAAAATCATTTTTAGTGTTTATAATTTTAATAAAATGTGTTCAGAAAAAAAAAGATTTGAATTCAGATTTTTTTAAAAGCGCACAAAAAATTACTGCTCGGGCTTGTGGTATTTCACATAGTGTGAAAAAACAAATAAAAAAAAAAAAAAAACAAACCAATCATTATAAAACTGACAACAGTGATTTTGGCTATGACGAGGACAGTGAAGATGATGTCAAAACACTTATTTGAAAATTGCCATATTATTATAGTATACTTGTGTTTTATTATTTTTTCCATTGTAAATATTTTTTATTTGTTTGTATAATAAAATGTAAAAAAATCGAAAACCAAAAAAAAAGAAAATCTTATAATTTAAAAATAATACCTATATATAAATAATTTGATCTTTTTAAAAAACGCGGGTTTTTTGTTTCAAACATTGATAACCACTACTAATAATGTGCCGCATGGCGCATAACGGTCAGCGCTCATTTTTCGTTGCCGCAACTATAATCATAATTTCCTTTACGTTTCTAAAAAATTCTTTAATGTTCAAATTATAATAGAATAATAATTTAATAATAAATTATAATATTGATTTAATTTTTTCCTTATTACAATTATATTTCAATTAAGATCACAAAGTTGTCCTCTGGAACGCGATTTTCTGGACCTACGAAAACAGTTACGCAAGTGAGTAAAGTGAACATTATATTATTATTATTATTATTAATCAAATATTTTTTTTTCATTTAATACCTTTGTTTTGATTTTGTTATATAGTTTTATAAATTATTTTCTTATTCCTAAAAATGTATTAAAATAATGTTTAGAACATCAACTCAAGTAGGCAATTTGCAACGCGAGCTCAAACAATGTAAATCACAAATGGCAGAACAGCACAAAACATTGGTTGAATATTCAAGTAGAATGGATGAATATGATAAGAAGAATGAGGAAACGAATCGAAAGTTCAGCACATTATTACAAGTTAGTGATAACTTTTCTTCTTCTTTGTTGATCTGCGAACAAAGGGTATATATAGTGTATATTTCCATTCATCAAAGTATTTTTCTAATCAAAATTTTAATATAATTAATACGTATTTAAAAATGTATTATGATTTTGCATGTTTTTTCCAAATATAATTGTTAACTTAAATGTAAGGATATCATAATGTTACGGAGAAATTTGTTTACATTAAAATTTATGAGGGAACAATACCAATAGCAATTTTGGTTTAAAATCCATGAAATAATTATTTTCGCGAAGATGAATTGTGATAATTTAAATTGATTTAATAACTATTTTTGTTATAACATACTAATAAAATCAATTTTTATAGGAATTAAATAAATGCAAGACTGAAATTCAATATCTACAATCAGCGTCTTCTTCGTCTATTCTTTCGGTTTGCTCTTCTTGCAATAATACTGCAAGTGATATGTCCTTGGCTATGGGACCGCCTGCTTTAAATTCTACCAATTCCGTGCGAACTAGATTGCAAAATCAAGTCGATCAGATTGCACAAGAAACCAATGAGAACTCTATGGCACAAAATGAGCCGGTGATACTTGAGGAAGTAAAAAGTTTCGATGAACAGGAACCATCCACGAGTACTGGTGTAAAGCGCAAGATGGAATTGGCTATTCCCAAAGCTGCAAAACGTGTCAGGGCTGTAGTCAAAAAAGTACGCACCACTACTAACATCATCTAGACAATAAATAAATGATAATGGAAGTAATATTTTAATTGAAACCGATCTACCTCTTACAAATCATATATATATATATATATATATAGATTTTTTAACACAATTTTAGATAAAATTAATATTTAATTAACACTATATCAATGGCAATTCAACTGTAATTTTATCTCTTCTGCATAAAAAGTAATAATAGATTTACATAATAATAAATATCCTACTTTGATACAAATCTGTCTGTATATGCATTTCTGTACTCTGCCCCAGTTGAGTTTAACCTCTATAGTGATTTTTGCTCGAGTTTGATTAGACCACATCCATCTTCATATCAAGGTGGCACATGTGCCATGACTACTTGTGTATATTATACGGTGTACACCCATAAACATCTACCATGTTAATGATATGAAACTGTATTTTGCGGCTAATGAAACATTAAATCGTTGCTCCCCGTTTCGGAACAGCATGGCACAATGATGTTCTTTGCATCAGACATCACTACGCCTATTGCCGCCGCCATGTGGCTTAATCACGACAGTGTATGTGTATCTATGTTAAATTTAATAATTATTGATTGAGATAATTTTTAAGTTCTATATAATATATTGGTGTCTTCCAATCAATAATTACTATTTAGTTATACATTGTGTGTATGTAATCAGAGAAGTTTCGAGTAACATTTTCTATTATCACATATTTTGAAATTAATTTCACAATGAAATAGAAATGAGTTTATATTTTTTGCTTAAATAGTGTGCATTTTAATTTATATCTTGAGACATAACTTGCGTTTTAATGATAAGTAAATTTTTTTTTTTTTTTAATATTTATGTTCTAGTTCTCTCAATATTTTGTCTAGTGTTATACTTATATTGAAACTACTATGAGTACCTTACAAATTTTTATCTTTTTAGTGATTATTTATAAAAATGTAATTTTATTCTAATGAATATGTTCAATTACTTTTGATTAATTTTAGATGAGAAAAAAAAGTTAATAATTATTTTTATTTATGTGCGACCAAATCATTTAATTATATATATAATAATTATAATATATTGAAGCATTTGTTAATTATACAGTGGTTTAAAATAAATCATTTAATAAAATGGCAATAAAAATTTGTTGTATAAATTGCCATTTATAGGTAATAATGGTAATATTTATGTAACATTTATACCAATAAGTTCAAAGACTGTACGATATATATATATATATATATATATATATATTTAAATTGCTATTATAATTATATTTTAGGATAAAATACCTAGTAACATCTGTATGTGTATTACTGTTTTAGTAATTTTTTTATAGAAGAAATAACGATGTTATGGAATAAGTCTCTTCTTCGGTATTATACTTAAAAGAAAGAAATGTTACGATTTACATTATGTTTTCTTTTATTAAGGTAATAATATGTAAATGACAATATTGGTCTTTACTCGTGCATTCGTAATTATACTAAATAGTAAACTGTATTTCAAATTGTATAAATCAGACTTGAAATCTATGTCGTCGTTTACTATTTCTGTGTATTGTTGAATGGGAAGATTGAAATAAACTAAATGAAACTTTGATTTATGGTAGTAATTATTTTGACCCTATAAAAAAATGTATTATTAAAGAAAAAGCATACACTATTTGAATGCATATTACCTTTTTTTGCATTTGTACGATTTGAATTTGGTTTTATAATCATATATTCATATTGAAAGTTGTTTTGTCTTTGTTGATATTCATCGCGTTTTTGGTGTAATAATTCAATGATTATCATTACATAACTTAGAAATTTCACTGATTTGAATCTATTTATATAATCAAAGTGTTCCCCAGATCAGTTTCAATTGTTTAAATAATCATCCACAATTAATTATTAAAAACAAACTTTTTATAAAAAATATAATTATACAGTAATCAATAAAATAACAAATTATTATTTTATGATACAAAAGTATTTTAAATTTCACTTTCACTAGGTTCAAACTGTTTGTTCAGTCTTTTGTTTTTTTCGACTTCTGAATCGTTTTCAAATAAATCTTTAACAGTGACCAATCTGTTTGAGTTTTTTATTTGATGTTGGATATTGAAAACCATTTGGTTATTTTTACTAAAATTGTAACCTTTGAAAAGATCCATTATGTTGAACGAGTTTGTATTCGTTAACGAAGACTCCATTGTCCACGCGGCATTTCTTAGTTCCATTCTGAACCTCTCTATTTCTTCTGAACTCACATTTTTACTTACGTTAAAATGCACCTCTAATGGATTAACAATGTACAGTGCACTGTACTCGGGCTTGTTGATCGTTCTACCGTAATTTAATGATATTGCGTTTGTGTGAAAATCAAAAGATGCGTAGTAATCGAAAAAACCGTGTAAAAGTTGGTCCAACGGTTTTTTGTTTTCAATGTTCCGCATGAGCTTTGACACGTCTCTGAGGAACGTACAGTTGATACCGTCATTCGTGATTCGCACATCGTTATTATCTGCTTGTTTGACGAGTGTTTGAATGGCAGGAATGATTTTTTCTTGTTGTAGGTAAAACAGCACTAATAGAGTCAACGAGAAATTAGTTATCCATCTGCCCGGAGTATCATTGGTTAAATTAATTTCTTTGGCCCACATTTTTACGGTGAAAGCCAAAGGCCTGACTCTTTGGTCAAAATTGCCGAAAATGTACAAAAGTTCGGACATGTTAACAGCCGTTTCGTTGGAGACCGCTAGATCGCATTCAACACCGACGAAATCTTGGGAATACTTCACGATGGGCACCCTCGCTTGGGAAATGCGTTTCACTCTCGAACAGCCGGGCAAGAACAATTGTAGTAAATCGCCCAGTATTTCTATGTTTCGCTGCGTTTGTGTCCGACTATTTGACACGCATTTACTGTGATAAATCAACCGATTGGTTTCGTCTTTGGCGATTTTGCTGTTTGTCAAAACCAGATCAATGTCTGAACCGATTTTGCCAAAACTATTGACTGAAGATCCGAATGGCAGTATTCTAGCCAATGGAAAAATGCCCTTGAGCGCGTTTTCAATTTGCATAGCCGTCAGAAATCTCAGCCGCGTACCGATATCGTTCAGCTGCGTACGTTCCAACAACAACGACATCTGACCGGTCAACGAATCGATTTTTTCCAGTCCCATGTGTTTCATGCTCGGCTCGACCGTCGTCTGATTGGTTCGGAACGGAAAATCGAATTCGCTTTCCACAATCGGTTTCGAATCGTTTTTACAAAGACTGGACCGGAACCATAGGAACTGCGACCGGACGGCAATCGCGTTTGGATCTGCGACGTGCGCGCTTCGATCCAGCAACGCGTTCACGGACGATTCGTCATCGAATTCCGACAGTACAAAGTGATTGGTGCCGGCCAATCGATAGTGCAACATGTTCTTTATCGAACCGAATCTCGAGCAATACGAATACAGATCGGAACACGAGTTTTCTGACGACACCTGTATCAGAACACTACGTTTGGACTGAGAGCGGCGTTCGCGTATGAACCGATCGTACACCACGAAATCATTGGTCATCTCATTGCGACGGACGTCCGACTTGTATCGTAGGACGCGATGTCGTTTGATTATGTTCGCGTGCAGGTTACAAAGGTGTCTCAGCGAACATGACTTGTTCATATTAATGTCGATTTTAGCGGGCGTTAACGGATTATTTTACAAATACTTTTCTTATTGTCTTTGAACACATTTTTGTGGACACTAGGAGAGAGAGAAAAAAATATTTTAACAGCACACAAAACGAGCAACACGCCGCGCGACTGATAGTGCAGAACGACAGTGATAACCGGTATCTCGACCGTGAGGCGTTTAACAAAAAAAAAAAAAAAAAAAAAGCGGAAAATTCATTGATAACTAAAATAATAATGTGACGTCATAAGTGGACTTGCACGTCGGGTGTTCTCCGATTACTTTGTTTTTTCGACTCGGACGGGGGAATGATTCTTACGAGTTCCAGATCGAAATCTTAATCGACACATTTTTCGATTTTCCTCGATACTTCTCGGTATTTTCTCCCATGTAATACCGCGAGCTGATGTGTAATTTTTTTTTCCAATATTTTCTTATTCTCGGTCATTTACGAAGTTGGGTTATTCAATTGTATTAATTATCATCATTATTTTACAAAGCCATTTTCGACGCTTTTTATAACACGGATAAGTGTAATTTGGTGTACGCACTCGTATACAGTTAACGCCCCAACCAAGGAAGTATTTATACGTTATTATACGCGCAGACACTGCAGGTGGTCGTCGACGTGTAGCCGTTTGGAAAACATAGAAGAGCGGGTGAAATATTTGAAAAGAAACGAAAAAGAAAGGACACCTCCCCGACCAAAAATCAAGTGCCGAATTTGTGACATTTTCGCTAGAATTTAAAAAAAAAAAAAATTAAAACCCATGGCCGCTATAAATCGTCGAAATTTGCTGGGACGACGACGACACACAAATGTTTCAACCATTTCCCGCAACACCGTTTATCAATGCGGGTTCAGAGTTCATGGAATCTACACTAATCGGCAACCATACGATATCACGTTTACAACACTGTACACGATGATAAGCGTCGTGAAGTGTCTGGAACGCGTAAGAATACTTTCCTGTACGTCCTTAAGATAAGGGGCCGACTGACCACTTCTGGCCGTACCGCCCGACGACTAAAAACGTTTTTCGCAAATCACCGATTTAGTTCCGATTTCTCTCGCACGTACGCCATAGTACGCTGCCGTCTAGCGCATTTCGGATTAATTTTTTAATTCACTTATAATAACAGAATTAAAAAAAATAATAAAATTGTTGAATTCTCCTTTTAATATTTATAGTAAAATAATAATAATAATATTTTCCGGGAAGAAAGTATAAGTATAAAAGAAAATGTGTGTGGTTTACATTTCATAACCTCAAAAACGTATAAATATCGACGCTTTGTGTACTATAAACCGGAGTCGTTTAAACGATAAAGACGTCGTCGTTGAGTCATCGTACCTTATCTGCTACTGGCTATAGTAAGACCGACGAATGCGGCGGACTGCGGTTTTTACTCGAACCCTTTATTAGTCATTTGCTCGTCACTTTTTTGCGTTCGTCTTCGAGTCGTATGTACACTTGATTAGCGGCAATCAGACGTCAACATCACGCATTCCAATGTCTCAAATGTTTGTGCACGGTACGTATAATTTCTGTGTTCGTCAGTCTGACGCAATCGGACGTTTTTCTTTTGTGATCGACTCATTCTCCCCCACCCACCACGATACCTCGTGTCCGCGATATATTTTCTTCGATATTGTTTATTCATTATTTTTTTGTTTTTTTTTCCCCGCTCGAAATCGTCGTTTTAGCTGGTTCAACACCCGGCGTAGGGCTCACCAGTCTGCTGACGGTGCCGACGAAACGCGCGTCCGAGGTGAACATCGCGAAGCCATTGAAACATATGATATCGACGCATTACAGTTCGTCCGATAATCCCGAAGATTACACAGAAGCGATCAATGAACTGAACAAGCTGCGCAGTCAAGCGCTGTGGAAGGTGTTGGACAAATACGACAGTTCTCTGGAATTGATTTATACGTGAGTTGTGAATGTCGCCAACGCGTAGTTCATTCGAATCTCGGCAATGTGTTTTCAATTTTTTTTTTTTTTTCATTCCAGTTATTACGATCAACTGACGGCTTTAGAGGCAAAAATACCTCCATCCGAAGTACAGATTCCTTTCAAGTGGAAAGATGCGTTTAACAAAATGACTTCGTTCTTTGCCAATGGAAAAGTCAGTCTAAGTACGTTTGAAATTCACATTGTGTACATTCGTCAACGTTCAAAATACTTAATTTGTTATTTCTTTTTCGAAATATTTAGCTCTCAGTTCATTCGCTTACGAGAGAATTTGTGTACTATTTAATATAGCAGCTCAACAAAGTGCAATAGCGGCTACACAAAATTTAGAAACTGATGAAGGATTAAAACTCGCTGTTAAATATCTCCAAGTAAATAATATCAATATTATATTTTTTAATCACAATAACGCATGAGTAATATTTAAAAGGTGTAGTAACAAGTAATTTTTGGACTCGCCTTCCAGTATCTCAGCGTACAGAACAAAAGCAGACTATTTTTATTATTATAGGTTTTTATTCCTAATGAAATATGTTTTTTTAAATATTTTATGAACGTCCAAATTTTTCATACGTCTTTAATGCGTGTACAATCATAACATTGTCATACTTAAGCTTTTAAAATATATTATGATTTCTACATATAATACATGGGCAAAATGCTAATTTTAATGTTATAAGGTTTATATTTATCTAATAATGGAAATTTCAAAGAAATGTCAGCCATTTACTTTATTTGGCTTTTTTACTATCCATTTCTTTTTCTCATCGAATTTTATTACAACTAATTAATTTTATAATTTTTGTGTTAGGAATATTTTTTCCCTTTAGATCTTTTAACGATTTCTCTAGTTATCATGATTGATAATTATTGAATATTTTTATAATATTACACACATATATATCAAAAATTTAATTTTATCGATTACGATTATTTGAAATTAAATTTAACTTTTGTTTAGCTAAGTGCTGGTATATTCAATACTTTAAAGACAACAGTCATGAGTGTTATTCAACAAGATCCAACACCGGATTTAAATCCAGATATGTTGGCAAAGTTATCATCTCTTATGTTGGCTCAAGCTCAAGAAGTATTTATTATTAAAGCAAATAGAGGTAAGTAGTTATCTTTGTATATTTTGTTCAATGGTCGAAACTTAATTATCTACTTTAAATATTGTATATTCAGTGAGTTGTCATTTAATGCTATTTGTTACTGTATTACATCGTATAACTACTAGTAAATTATTCTAGTACAAAATAATATATGAAGTGTCCTCGTTTACCATTTTTTCATCTAATTTTATATTTTCTTAAAACCTTACTGCAATATATTAAACAGATTTACTAATTTCTAAAACACAAATTAAAATCAACTTTGCTTTGTAATTTGTGTTATTTGTCATGTAAATGATTTATATATATATATATTTATAGGTATAAATAGTACAGTAATTTTTCCTAATCTTTGTAATGTATTTACATTTTTTCTTAGATAAAATGAAGTTTCAATCACTTGCTAAATTGTGTTCACAATGTGAAGAATATTACGCAGAAACAATCAAATTAATGGAAAGAGAACCAATTATGTTGTCATTGGATAAAGACTGGGTACAACATGTAAGTATTATTAACTGGTTTATAGAAATATTGTTAAAACATTTGTGTAATTTTAAATTTCTTAGGTTTACGGAAAACATGCTATAGCTACTGGTTTGGCTCAATATTATCAAGCGATGGTTTGCAAGAATAATAAAGCTGTTGGTGAAGAAATAGCTAGGCTTCATGTATGTACATAAAATTAATTTGTGAAAAGTAGTGTAATTATAAATAATGATTGATGTAAAATTTTAATTTTATTTAGTTAGCTACTTCATTTCTTAGAATGGGTCAAGATCGTTGTGTCCGTCCAGTCTATACTGACATTTTGAATAAAGCTGTACAAGAATCTAACGAAGCGAAGAAAGACAACGATTTTATTTATCATGAAAAAATTCCTGATGTAAAACAATTAGAACCAATAGCCAAAGCTGTAATCGCTAAACCTACTCCTCTACCTTCAAAGTTTTCTTCTAAATTTAAAGGTTTTTTTATTATTATTATTATTTATTTTGTGTTATGTTATTTTATGTTATTTTTTTTTAGACCTATTTGAAAACTTAGTGCCAATATCAGTTCAACAAGCATTAAGTGCTTATGATGTTCGAAAAACAGAACTTGTCAATGCAGAGATTGGAAAGCTGAGAGAATCTACACAAATATTGAATGGGTATATTATAATTTATTAATATTACTATGGAATGATACAAAATTAATCTATTATTTTATGATGTATTTTCTATAGATGTTTAGCATCAATGAATTTGCCAGCAGCACTAGAGGATGTTAAAGGTGTAGGAATACCACAATCACTTATAGAAAAATCAAATGGTATTCGAATGAATGGTGGAGTTCAAAAATTAGAATCAATGATTCGAGAATTACCAGAATTATTGAAACGAAATGAGGAAATAATCAATGAGGTATTTTCTAATAATATATTTCGAAAAAAGAAAAAAATTAATATGGTCTGGTAATGTTTATGATTTAGTCTGAACGGTTGTTAAATGAAGAACAGACATCTGATGAACAGCTTAGAACACAGTTTAAAGAAAAATGGAATCGTACTAAGTCTTCTTCTTTAACTCAAATGTTTCATGTTAATATATCCAAATACCGTGAGATAATAAAAAATGCAACTGCTGCAGACAAGGTAAATATAATTTGGATGATTAATATTTCAATGTTTTAAATTACATTTTGATTGTCATTAGATGATACGAGAAAAATTCGAAACTCATAAACGAGCAATTTACTTGTTGTCTGAAGGTCAGGAAGCCATGGAAAATATATTGCCAGTGGGATCTAATGGTGGTGTAAATTTTGCAAATTCCACAGCTGCTGATAAATTAAAACACTTAATGGAAGAAGTAAATATAATAACATAAATATTAATTGTTTTAAAAGTAGATATTTTTTTAAAAAATATGTTATAGGTGGAAGTTTTAAAAAATGAACGTGATGTTATTGAAATGGAATTAAAATGTGCCACTACTGATATGAAATCAAAATTTTTGAATGCTTTGTCCGAAGAAGGTTCTATTCATGAAGCAAATATGTCAACAGAGAGTTTGGATCAGTCGTATGGGCATTTGCAGGCACAAGTTCGAGATAGCCTTTCTAGACAAGAAACACTTTTGTGTAACATACAGGTATGTGTTAGAAGCTTTGTATTTTTAATGATTTAAATTGATTTTTTTCCCTAGGTTGTGAACACAGAATTTTGTAAAGAAAAAAGTGGCGGTGGACAGAGAGAAGCCTTATTTAAAGATTTAGCAGCCGGTTATGATGTGTATAATGATTTACAAAATAATTTGAAGGAAGGAACGAAATTTTATAACGACTTGACTGAAGTAATTATATAAAATATATTAAATTTCAATACAAAACTAAAAATGTAATATCCTGTTTATTCATTTATTATTAGCATGTATGTGTTAAGCAAAAACGTTAGATAATCTCAATGGTTTTTTTAAAAAAAATTTTAATTATGGGATATTGTAAAATTTAAGTTTTAATATTAGAACATAATATTGTACATGTGTTTTCTCTTTAACTACACAATTAAATTATAGTTGATATATTACCTCTTTTAAAATTAGATTATTTTAATTTGAATCTACTTCAAAAATTTCTGAGAGTAAATAATTATGAATTTATTATCTTCTTTTTTAGATTCTAATTACAGCGCAAAATAAAATATCTGACTTTTGTTTCGCTCGAAAAGCAGAAAAAGAAGAATTATTAAAGTCTTTAACTGCAGATTTGAGTAGAGAAAAACCAATTTCTGTACCAACAGCTGCGCCTGCAACAAGCCAACCACGTAAAAATATTTTTACATTTTATTCATATTTATCAATGTATTTAATGTGTTTTACTTTTAGACGAAATGAGTACAGCTTCATCAGCAAGTTCAACAATGCTTCCTTACCCAGTACACCCACAAGGCATGCCCTTACCATATACACTTCCGAGGACTGGACCATATCCTACTTACATGTGTCCACCTCCTATGCCAACTACATACAATCCTTATGCAACACTTCATTATCAGCCACAAGGTAAAATAAGCCTATATTGTAACATGAATAATAATATAAAAATTGACAACACAATTATATCTGAAAAATAAAATAATAGTCAATGGCTAAATTGTATTCAAGATCGCTGCAACTCGTTTGTGTTATAATAATTTATACATTTGTCTAATTATAAAATGAAAAAAATGGATCTGACCATTCTTAAATTGATTTTCAGGATATCAAAATTATCCAGTACAAGGCCAACCTCAATATCCTCCTCAATATCCACCACAAAATCAGCAATCGCCATGGTAAAAAAAAAGAAATGATTGTCTCAGGTGAATGTTGAAGAGAAAAAATATATAGTTTAAACATTATTGTTTTTGAAAACAAATTATCATTTTTTTTTTTAAGTGTAAAACAAAATAGTATTTTTTATTTTTGTACACATTTATTTTTCGTTTTATTTATCAACACAATTATTGATATCATATAATTAATTAATCAACAAAATTCATATCGCTTTTACTTTATTTTTTAATTATTTATTTCAATAATATTGTTTACCTTACTTTTAATTTCTTGAAAAAAAGAAAATTAAGAAATGTTGGATTGTAGTTTTTTTTTTACAGTACAGTGTTTAAATTTAATATTAAAACAAAATTATTTAAACAGTGGACAAATATTCAATAATTATGAATTCAATATTATATTGTAGTATAGTAGTTATAATTTATAATCGGTTATATTGGTACAAAGTTATCAATGGTTAGAATGAAAATTGTTCTAAGTGATATGTTTTTTCAGAATATATTTTTACATTCAAGTTGTAAACGGTATGATTTTCTACTTATTTTTCATATGTTCGTCGTGTACACAGTAAAATATGCTGCATATAATGTCTAAACATGATCATCTTTAAAATAATTATCACAATTTCTGTTTTTATGTTTCAAATTAATAAATAATATTGTTATAATAATACATTTTCTGAAATCAGTGACTCAATAATTTTATCATAAAAAATCGATTTTGAAAAATATAAACGGTAGTACTTTTTTTTTAAAATTCTCCAAACAGAAAATGATTACTTGATATTATTTTTTTCCAGTGCCCTCATAATTTATTAGCTATTACAAACATGGTGAAGGACTGTGGGGCAATCCTTCTTTCTCTCATAAGTATTTTGATAGGTGGTATGGAAGTCTGCTCATCTGATTTTTGCCATTCGATATACTTTGTAATTCTTGACTGAATAGAAATTGCTTCATTACGATGTCTCGTCTCTTTGACTGTTGGCCTTCATCGTGTTTGTCTTTTGATCATAACGGGCACAGAAATTGTGGAACCAAAGTTTTCAGACACGATTCTGTGTAGAATATTTCGAGAAATTTCGGAAAATCTTATTTAAAGTTCTGAAATTGTAAAACGCATGTTTTCTCAGACACAAATTGATCAACTTGGTAAACCACATCTTCGGTCATGATTGATTTGCGCCCTTGGCCCTTTTCGTTATGCACATTCGTTCGTCCGTTTTTAAATTGTCTACACCAATCATTTACCGAACCATCACTCATCACTGTGTTGTCGTAAACAACATAAATAACCGACGATTAATTTGAGCTGCGCTATTTCCTCCGACTTACAAAAAACGAATTACACTTCGCACCTCACGGATGGCGGGAGATAGAATTGTATTCTCCATGTTGTTACGGCAACTATTAGAATAATATTGAACGAAAACGGTCAAAACTTGGCGTATTATAAGAGAATAATATACAGGCTGCGACATGCAAAAACATGTCACCAAAGTGCCCGTCGTATGTAGTGAATCGTAACATATCGGAGGTTTGTAATAATTAAAACATTTTTTTTAATCGATTTTTAATGAAATTAGTATCCGAAATAGAAAAATAGAAAACATCAAAAATATTTATTTATTTTTGATTAAATACAAGCATAATTTTTATTACAATATTATTATCAAAAAGTTAAGGCCGTTTAAAATCTACGTTAGTAGTCTAAGGTTAGGTTAATATAGAAAAAGACTGTAAAGGTCAAAGTAACGGATGCTATAATATTGTGTAACAGTTCACATATTAATAAACAAAAATTTATATTACGAGTGATCCGTTTTTATTCAACTTGTGTAATATGTTATTTTTTTCCAAATTGTTTAAGAGTGTACTACCCGCACGTGCGAATTGCAATCTCTTCGTTCAATGACATTTTGATGATCTATTTGCAGATTTCGTTTTGCCTATAGCCGATGTATGCTTGACAAAAACGAATCGTTTCAATCGAAAAATTAGTTTTGTTCTTCCATAGTGTGCAATCGGCTTATAATACAAATTTTATAGTCTTCCTACTCTTTGCAGTTGCGCCGATGACAACATCCACTAAAAAAAACGTAACGATTCATCGACATCGGTTCTGTGTCTTCCTGCAATAGCCCTGAACGGCGATAAATTTTCATCGTTACGTCGTTTTTCACGGCCGCGACATTGCTAAGCTCCACACGCGCGCGTTCACTGTCCATTTTTCAATTCTAAACTCATTATTATAATATTGTAATTCTGCGATCAGTTGAAGAAGGTAAAAAATCGAGAAAAGAATGAAAAAAATTATTCCGAGCAGTTCCACATAATACCATAGGCGAATATTTGGTCACATCCCTGAGGGGGGAGCTTAACATTTTTGTTTTATCCATTATTCTATTAGCGTAAACATTGTGCATAATGACATTTTTAAACGCTTCAACCTACTAACTAGTAGTTACTCCTGCTTTTACCCCCCCACCCCACCACACACAGCGAGCGCGAACTCAGTTCGCGGCAAAAATACCGTATGTATGTGTATGATACACACACATACAGCGTATTTGCCCGTTGTGGCACAACTGAGCGGTCCACTTTGCTTTGAGGGATGGCTATGCCTTTACCTATACCGGGCTTGCGCCTCTATTAGGGGATGGAAGTGAGGGATTATGTTGGTCACAGTCGGTCTGCCCACGTTAGTGGGTATGATTTGGTTAAAAGTTTGGTGATTGGAGGTGGGTGTGAGCGGTCCATTGGTTGCGGACCGCTATTTATACGGGTTTTTCTATGTGGCTACCATCTCTTTGTTGTGTCGTATCGCTCTATGTGATGACTACTTTATTTTCCGGTTTTATTGCGTTCGACGAGCGCGCTCTCTGTCGGTATACGCGGGTGTTTAGTTTGACGCTAACCGAGCGATTAATCGTATGCTAAATTTATCATCATCATAATCGTCATCGTTGACAATTTATAATTTATTTATTTACAATGTTCATAAAGCAAATTCAATACATTTATTTATTTTTACTAGACACAACGTGTCATATTTACTGAAACACAATAATTAATTACTTATTTTAATAGTTATATAGTATATATATATATATATTATAACATTATTATACAATAACATTAAAATATTATTTTAATATTAATAGACAGTATTATAATATTGATGTTGGAAAGTTGTCAATTGTATGAACTGTGACCGCGAATAATTCTTAATTCGGGTTTATCTACATATTGAAATTGCTAACGATGCAGACGATATTTAATTTTGTAAATTTTTATTACGTATCTATTATAATTTAATCGAGTACGACGATCGTGACGATAATCTAAGCTGAAAATGTTACGAAAAAAAAAAATATTTTTATTTATAAATCTGTCGTTTCACTGTATAGAGTACGGATTGTACATCGGATACGATTTTTTCCTAATATTAGTTGACAAAGTGTCATCGGTATAATTCTTTTATATTTATAGAACGTTTATCGTATCGTTTTACGAATTATAATTTCAGTTTTTCCAAACCGTGTGCAATTGTATCGAGACAAACGGTTTTTTTTTCAGACTATAAGTGGCCTGGTCGGAGCTTAAGAAAAATGTCAGTGTATTTATTGTTTTCTATTATTAGGTACGTTTAATTATTATTAGCCGAAATGAACAGTGAAATCGATTTACAAACTGGCAGTAGCCGGGAGTGATGACAACTCGACGAAAGGGGACGGAAAATCAAATAGTTTATTATTTCTTGCGTTCATATCCCTTTTACTTTTATTATAAGTGATAATTTCATACCTAATGTACGCAACAATTTGTAATTTATCCTAGGAAAAAAAAATCTTAAATATTTAAAATATAATTTCAAAATGTGGTATATAGATGAAGTGTAATAAATATATTATATTGACCATTATTTAGTACAATACTCGAGGTGAGATTTGCCCTATCCCTCCCTCCCCCCCAAGGCGCCACTGATTATAATCGATACCCGATTATAAATTCAAACACCGAATCGTGTAAAAACAATAACTATATAACAATAATAATAATAGTTAGTGTTTTATATTTTAAATAAAACACAAAAACAGTACGTCGCATAGTCCGTGTAAAATCATAAATTTGATAAAAACGAGAAAAAAAAATATATTTCAAAATTAAAAAATGATAATATTGTCATTACGTCGCGGGGAATCGCCGCCGCCGCCGCGGCCGTTGTTGTTATTATCGCTGCGGCCGCGGAAAAGTATTCGCGGCATCCGCCCAGTCTCGCTGGCCACACTGTCGCTTACGAATCGACGGCGGAGAGCTTTAATGTTCTTCTGCACTCTCTACTCTGCGAGCTGCATCCCGCGAGCTCGGAGCAGAGAGCTTCGCTCCGTCCCCACCCTTCCAATCGTGGCTACCGCCGCCGCACCGGAGGATTGATTTATGTACCATTATTGATTCGCGGTTACCGCACACACGCGTATGCAGTGCACATCCCCCGTACCTACGTCTCGCTGCTCACCGCGTGCGGCCGGGCGGCGTATTGCAATTGTGCGGGACGATTCGGGCGGCGCCTGTGCACACCACTATCCGGTACTGCGCGGGGTGGCGCTTACGCGTCCATCGCGGCATTTAATCGAACCCGGGAACGGTACACAGTACCGCAGTACTCGCTGTACCGGTCGGTTCCGGTACAGGTGCGAACGCGCACGATCGTGCAAGTGAGAACACAATAAATAAAACGGGGCAGCAGGTCCGTCATATTATCAAGATACCACCGCGTTTTCGTCTCCGTCGTGTGGAAACCGCCGGGGAAAACTGAGGTAAACGCGATAAACAATAATTACGCAATTCGTCGCGTCAATCGGTAAAAATGTTTTGTCGGTTTTTTTTTTTGCGCCGGTGGCGGCGCAGGAGAGGGGAAATTCAAATGTGTAAAAATCAATAAACGCGTATACAAAACGTACGAGCTCTGCACGTACTACAGTGTCCTCGAATGTTATTATTATTATTATTATTATTATCTGTCTGTGTGGACCTAACCTAGACGTTCCCTATGTTTACGAATCGTTTTTCAATGTCAACACATCGTTTATGAAACAAATATAAGCAAAAAAAAAAATAAAAATATTATTTTGGATTCGAAATTCAAATCGCGTATTTTAAATATACTTATGTTGAATACTATTTCCTATTATGCACTCTCGCGTATATTCTCCCATAGATAATACAATATTATGGTATAAGTACTTAACGATACGTTGTGGACAGATCTTTCGATACAACGCGTTCTTTGTATCCCTCTGCAGTATATAATTTTAATATTTCTTAGAGATATTTCATTTTAATTTTCGTTAAACAATTAAAAAAAAAAATAAAAAAATACTTATTTTTTCCGTTGGTCCACACGACATGATGTAATAGCATGTGTTTTTCTGTATTTTACACCAGATACGTTTTGTATTCCATAACGTCATGTATTTTATTCTTCACATTTTCGAAAGCGTTGATAGTAAAAATATTGCCGCGCACGTCGTTTCAACCGCGAAACATATTAGAACAACATTTGTTTTCGATTTTAAACAATATACTGCGTTGTTAACGTATGAGTATAAAATCGATTTTTTTATACAAATAATTTATAATCGATTTCTCAAAATTAATTTTTTTTTTTTTAATTTACTCAGTAATTCGTAAATATATATGTATATAAATTGAATAAATAAATGAAAAAAAAATCCCCCGCGGTATATACTAGGAAATTTTATCGAATACACGGTACGGTTTATTTGTACAATCAATAAAATCCGAACGATTTGGTATACTGGAAAACTCACCATTCGCATTGTCTAATATACCACTCTTCTGATTATTAATATAATAAACGATTTAATTTTTACAAATTATTCGTGTACGCTGCGCGCGTATTATTTATTATAGAATGGATTTGTACTCGATTTTACTGATTAAAAACGACAAGTGTTTGTAGTAATTTTACAGGTTTTCACGCGGAATTATTCTAGTTTGGAATTGAAAAATAATATTATTTTAGAGTGTGCTTGGGGGGGGGGGATTTTATTTTAGAAGTGCATTTAACTGTTTTTTAATTGATTTTCAAGTGTTTTTAATAAAAACAACGATTTATTATAAAATGAAAGCAATCATTTTTGATAAATTTTGAAACGTACCTACGTATCTGCAGGATACACTGATATGTCGTGTGAATAATTTGAAAGAGAGCTAAATGAAGCAGACGGAATTTCACTTGTTGTTGCGACCTCGAGTACGTTTTACAAAAAAAAATGTTCGTTATGCTATTGCAGTTGATTGCACTGGATCGAACAGTTTCTAAAACTTCTAACATTTTTTTGTATGACAAAAATGTACAATCACATTCAGAAAAATGCTTTAATGCATTTGATGGACTTTTATTTTTATTCAATTTTAACAATTTTCCAAAGCGAAAACTCTTCTTTGAAGCGCCACTAACGGGTAAAACAGTATCATAAAATCGTACTTCACACGGTTCTTTAGAAGAATTATTTGCAATACGAATTGGAATCGAGGTTTCTAATGAAGTTATTAATACTGCTTCTTTGAGATTTACGAAACGTTTAGTAAGACGGAATCGTTGCATGATACAAAAATCGTATAAGATTTTGTAATATTCTAAATGGAAAGTCGATGGAACGCAATGAATTCCGATTAAATAGCTGATTTTTAATGCAATTTGAGAATATTAACGTCAAATTCTAGCTCGTCAAATATTTTTGAGTGTTCTAAAAAATTGTTTATTAAATTCATCATTTGAATTTATGCGCATTAATTCATTTAAAACACTTATGACAATTTTAATATTATGATCATTGTTGTTGATAAATTAGAATTTATACTCTGTAATTGATTACAGGTAATCAATTATTATTGATAACACGTGTATTTTTTGTGTTTCAGATTCAAAATATCTATTGTTATATTTATAACAATTCGTGAAATTTCTAAAGAAATGAATACGCTTAAAAATCAATCAACTACTAAAGTTATAAATCCTCCTATTTTGCCAAAGTTATCTGAGAAAACTACGTTACTAACTATCCCGTCTACACCTTCCATTCAGTCAAGCCAAATATTACTAATCAACAATGTTGATGGTCAACCCGTGTCTGGTATATTGTTACCTTCCAATCATTTTATGCTGAAATTGAATCAAAATCAAAACCAATTTCAATCCAAATCGAGTACAGACGATTATGTTGAACGTGAATCTACTTCGAAATACTTTTCAATGACTAAAAGTGAAAAGAAAATGTTTCGAGAAACATTTTTTTGCACGCTTCTGGATTTCATGCACCAAATTGTAAAAGACAGCCGTATTGTAAGTTCCTCTGATCCTGTTTGGGGGCAAGTAGCTTCAAAATTGGGTAATATACTACTGCCAAAAAGTATCTACAATCGTTTTGTCTTAAATAAACATTCTTGTAGAACAAGATTAATCGAAGCATATCTAAAAGATCCTAAAAGTCAAACGACAGATATGTCCGTGTTGAACCATATGATGAAAACAGATATGCATCACGAGATCGTTGAAAAGAGGACAGGTCATGTTGACAGTGAAACATTTTATAATGCATTGTTCGTGTTTAAAGACAAGGTTCTTAAAAACGGGGAAGTAGCACCAAGTGTCGACTCCGTATGGAGTCAAATATCGGCATATTTGAACCACGCTTTAAAGCCCAATAGTATTTACTTAAGATTTAAACGTAACACTCATAATTGTCATAAAAAATTGCTCGCACATTGTAAGCTGGATCCTTCCAAGGCTAAGGCCTATGTTGTTCCTAGCCGAAAGTGTGTACCGTCTACAGGGAAACCGACGAATAAAATAAAGAAAAAAAATTTAAAATTTGAAGATTCTTCTAAATTTTTCAAAGCATTATATACACATAGACATATGATTATACAAAATGGTTCGATTGCAAGGTACAATAATTCCGTTTGGAATGAAGTCGCGAAGATGTTGGATTATGCATTACAGCCATCGGATGTTCATTCAAAATTCATTCGTAATCATGATTTATGCCAAACTAAACTTATCGAGGCGTGTAAAACAGATGAGAATTTCACTCCATTAATTGTGCCCAAATTAAATAAGCCTAATTGTGTATCTGATGAGGTATTTTTCAGTGTATTATGTAAATATCGCGATGAAATATTGCAGAATGGAAGTGAGATAGCCAAATTTTCTCATCCAGTTTGGACTCAAATTTCAAGAGATCTTAATGACACTTTAAAACCAGCAACTGTATACTTTAGGGTAACAAGAAATTCTCAACTGTGCTTAAATCGGCTTCTCAAGCCCACTGAATTATTAACAGACTGTACTCATAAAGATATCATTGATAAAGATAAGTTTTTTGAAACAATATGTTTATATAAATATTCAATAATGAACGATGATCATGTTGTAGAATCAAATGACCCAGTTTGGAATGAGATTTCTTTACGGTTAAACTCTAAATTAACTCCTAAATCCATTTATGATACAGTTGTTCAAGACAAAGACCTGTGTAAAACAAAAATGATTCAAGCTTTAAAAACTGAGCGTAGTGTGTTTTCTGGTGAAAATCCAGAAATATCTGAAAATATGACTGAAATAACACCAATCGTGGAATGTAATGCTATCAATGAACTTACTGACGATTTCAGTGAAACATTAAATGAATTTAAAAACTCCATTTTACAATCTAATGGGCAAATAGCATTGAAAGATGATCCTGTGTGGAGTCAAATATCTGGTCGTTTAAAAAACGTGAAGTCGGATGAAGTTTATTCTCGTATAGTTAATAACTACAAAAATTGCCGAACTCGGCTTTTTGGCGTTGATCCAGTTCATAAAAACAAGTTATTTGAAGCAATATTTGCATATCGAAAATTAATTGTGAACACTAATAATATAATTGCCAATATTAATAGTGAAGTGTGGACAAAAATTAGTGAAAAACTAAACAATGCATTGAAACCCAAGGATATTTACATGAGATTTATTAAGGACATTGATAACTGTCGTACAAATTTGTTTAAGTCATCAAAAAAAGACATGCTTCGTTCTCAGTGTATTGATAAGGATAAATTTTTAGATGTGATAATTAGCCACAAAGATTCTATATTAAAAAATGGATCGTATGCTAAACCTAGTGATCCAATTTGGAAGGAAATGACGTTAAAATTAAACTTTTTAGTAAAACCTTTAACTCTTTATAATAATTTTATACTAAATAGACATAATTGCCAACAGAAACTTTTAGAAGCTTGCGAATTAAACGAAAAAGAAGTTATTTCTTCACTAATTTCACCGAAAATAACTTCTCAGATGGATCACGACTACACAAAGGGTGATGTAAGCACTAGTTTTGAAGATTTGGTGTCAACGAAACAAAAAGTTGGCTATGTACAAGAAAACGATTTCATTGATGCTTGTCTAGTATTTAAAGATAGATTGATTAAAAATAATTCTATAACGCCTTCAACGGATGCAGTGTGGAATGACATATCGAAACACCTTAATTATGCAATAAAATCTAAAACAGCTTATTTAAGGTTTAAACGTAATACGCATAATTGTCAAGAGAAATTGTTTGGGAATTTCGAATTAAACGAAAATGCATTTGATGGATATGAACAATTGTATTCTGCTGAAGATGAGTGCATTGAAAATGAGATGTTTTTTGATGCACTATTAATTTTTAAGCATTCTATTATTAATAATGGTGTATTCGCTATGGAGTTTAGTCCAGTATGGTTAGATGTTTCAAATTTAATGGACAATTTTCTTTCACCTAGTGAAGCATTTTGGAAGTTTCGTCAAAATGTTGATTCGTGCCGAACGAAATTAATAAAAAAATGTATAGAAGATTGGAGCAATGAATCTTCTTTGGTTGTTAAAAATCGAATTAAAGTAATCAAGGTCAAAGAATCGTCGTGGGAACAAGAAGAAACATTAAAATGTTTTTTTTCAAAATCAAAATCATTAAATTTGAACGATAATGTATTCTATGACGCCATTTATAAACATAAACATGATATATTCCACAATGATTTGATTGCAAAGTGTAAAAATCCTGTGTGGACAGCTATAGCTAAAGAGTTAAATAATGAAATGGAACCATCAGCCATATACTTAAGGTTTAAAAATAACATGACTAAATGTAAACTGAAGTTTGCCGAAGCTGATCAAAGACATAATCTTAATGAATTAAAACAAACCCAGGTGAAAGGACAAAAATCATTACTGGCTGATGAGGATTCTAACGATTCATGCGATCAAAATAATTTAATAATAGATAATGACGACGACGAAGAAATTAAATCTGAAATGGGAAAGTTTAATATTAAATATTTCAAACACAAGCATGAAACTATCTGCGCAAACAGAATCGATAATAAATAAACACGAAAATGAATAGAAATATGAATTTCAATAAAATACATTTTAGTTATGTTGCAATACGAAGAAAAAAAATGATAAATTAGGTTATACTAATATTAGACTAAAAATGGAATAGTATTTTCTGGAAAATGGAAAAATATTAGAATCTCGTATGAAATGTTTTATTATTATTCTAATATAATTTTTAATTCTATTATTGTTGTTATTAATATTATTATTTTAATACAATAAGTACCGATTAATGTTACCTGTAATTTTAATTTTATTTATTTATAGTTAGTTTTTATTTTATATTCTATCCAGTAACCATAAAACTATAAAGTTGTAGAAAAAGTATGTGCAATTTTATTTGTCATATTCTATGTGATTTTTGGTAATATTTTTTAATTTTGTTTTAATTATTATTAATTGTAACACATATATTATTTTAAATATCATTTTAGTGTTTATTAGTTTGTTAGAAAACAACCCTGTTTTGTTTTTTGTCACGTTGTTGAGTATAAAATGTTTAAGTAATAAAAATCATCATACCACTACAAAAAAATGTCACATTTTAAAACACATCCAATCTAAATGTATGTTCTAGTCATTACTTTATTA
The DNA here is from genome assembly GCA_032441825.1 of Chaetogeoica ovagalla. Lineage (NCBI taxonomy): Eukaryota > Metazoa > Arthropoda > Insecta > Hemiptera > Aphididae > Chaetogeoica > Chaetogeoica ovagalla. Next base: position 10,445,348 of record CM063736.1, read on the forward strand.
GACTTAAAAATACATTACATATATATGTATATCGTACTCGTGAATATACGAATAAATAATATTTATTAGAACGTTTCAAATAGACGCTATATTGAATCAAGTCTATTACACATTCGATTTGATAAAATGTTCTTAAAATTGTCTGTATATATAATAACTTTGACTACTATTATATTTATAATAAATGTTTTATATCTTAAATTATGAAAATTGTTTAAAAATGTTTAAATACAATAATATATATATATATATAATATTGTGTGGCAATGTTAAAAATAATCGACTTTATTAAGGATTACATTTTTCACAATGGTACTGATATACAATATTGACATTAAATTAAAATTTAATATTATTAAATTATTATATTATCTAAATTACGTTTTTTTTTTTAAATTAAAATACCTATTTAACTATTGTTTTTTAGTTAATAACTATTATTCATTATATTTTGAAAAATTACACAATTGAAAGTTTTGACCATAATAATCCGAAATCTAATTTATATTTTTTTTACTTGTCTAATATCGTATATCTACTTGGTAATAATATTATTACACTCCTATATATGAGTATATTACATATTTATATAGGAAATAAGTATACGTATTACGTGTTTACATGGATGTATATTAATTCACTTCTTATATGTGCGTTGGAAATGTTAAAAAATAATATAATAATAATTATATTAAAAAATTATTATATCTTTTAGAGTCACATATAATATTTATTAATTGTGTATGGTTTAATAAATGTTTCCTAACTAAGGGTTTTGATATTTTTTTTCTATACATATATATATATCTAAAATAAAAAATAGTAAGTAATTATAAGCATTTAAATTAATTTACGATAATTATTATACCTTCTTTGCTACAAAAATATAATAATTAGAGTTAAAATAATATTAATATAATTCGATACAAGGTGATTTCCATACATTATGAAATTGTAATGGTATTTACAAAAAAAAAAAAAAAAATAATAATAATAATAATACATATTTAAGCATATCACGACAAGAGTCCATTGTTTATGATTATCTATGTGTTATCCTTGCAACTAAAATAATAATTTAAGTTAAGCTTATATGTATTTAAATACGGTTTTAGAATCATTACGTTATAAGGTCACATACATATCGTATATAAGAAGTCACTATATATAATTTAGTGATCGGCATGTCAATAAGTATATATTGCTAAATAAACGACCTTACTCGTATTGTATTTGGTGAAATTGTTTACGGAACATAATATATGTTAAGTTATCATTATACGTATAGATCGAACTGTCATCGTAAGTATGAAAATTGAAGAAGGTAAATTGTTCTGAAAATATACGAACAAATTATGGTAAAATATAATAATTACATAATATAGTTTCTATTAATGAGTAAATGTAAATGCGTGTTTTTCAATATTTCAAATTTTTTAAAAAGTAAACATTATTGATAACACGTTTAAAAAAACATAATTTTTTTTTAACATTATTGCTTTGCGTTATTTAATGTTCTTATGTGAGTAACTGTACTATATATATATATATATATATAATATTTATCTCGCATATATAATTTCGTTACAAAAAAAAAAAAAAAAAACAGAATAATAATAACAACAGTCATTATAGTCAGTCGCAATTTGAAGATTGCTTACTTTTTAATATTTTTCTCCACAAAGTACTATTGTCTATTTCTTTACGACACACACACACACACAGTCCGACCTCTCCCACGATTTAAGTAAAATGTTACTGACTGAGAGTGCAATGATTCCTGTAATGACTATAATACGTATATAGATATACCAAAACGTACGTAAACAGGATATCTCACGACGGTGTGTTTATTTTAAGTATTCGTATTCTATTAGTATGATGCATAAGCCAACAGAGCTCGTTGATTTTAATTGTAATTTTAACTGTACTGTAGTACTTTATGAGTAAGATTTTTTTACTTTTTTTTTTTTAAGTTACCTACTTACACACTTTACCGTCTTCGAATGCAATATTTATAATTCATAGGCTACTTGTTATTTTACAAAGATGTAACACTATACACTAATCAATACTTTTTTATATAACGCTCAGAACCCGAATGTGGCATACCACACTAACTGTCGCAGAATCAATTGTATATATATATATATATATATAGCTGAATTTCTCAATCAGAATAGGTTTTTCTAAAGCATATTTATTACGTTGCTCTTTCCAAAGTTGAAAATAACGATTCGAAACCGCAATCGACAAACACCCGATCAAATACGATCCACAAGAACCGACACGTTATATATATATATGTAAATATTCAATAAACGCGTTGAATAATGTATTATTCTGAAATTATAATTTGTTTATAATTATTGAATTTGAGTAAAAAAAAAAAAAAAAAAAAGCCGAGAGAAGAGGAACGGATATGATCTGAGAGGCCCGCGTATAGTAAAACCATACGTTTTACAAAATATAACTCTGTAATTTTGGGATATTTCGATGAAAATCGTTAAATTTACAACTCTCGTGTATACGTTTTCGACGTTTTATTATAAAAAGAAATATTCGAATTGACGATAATAAGTCAATAATTATTTTATTTTGGTTAGGATCAGTGTGCCTGATTATAGCAATTATTTTATTTCTCGTTTTACGTCAAAAACGTTCTTTTGACGTGGCCGGGGATAAAACTGCAAGGCCCCTCTCCAACTCCTCACGGTCCTAGTCAGATTTCATCGCGTCCGTTTCCATCCCGTTAATATCGTTTACACATTTATGATACGATTTTACGTAGCGGTGTCAGCGACGACAAGTATTATCATCATCATCATCATCATCATCATCCGTGCACGCGTACAGCTGTGCGGCAACGGCGGGCGGCGTCGGCCACAGACCGGTTGTTGTTGTTGTTGTGCGGCGTCGGGCGAACGCAGATCGCGGGAGTCTTCCGGAGACGACGGCCACGACACGGTACGGCAGTGGGGTGGACCGTTCGCCGATCAAGGTAGGGGTCACGATCGCGTTCGTCGGCTCCGTCGTCGCCACGACCGCAGAACACCACCAGCACCAGCCATCCGAAGTCTAAGCCGGTCGTTGACTCCGTCGCGCACGTTTTTTTTTTTACACTGCAGTGGTCGAGAGGTAAAGCGCGTTTACGCAGTTTTTTTCTCATATATATATACACACCACTGCTCCGTATAACACCGGACAGTATAGTATAGTAATACGCATTCGTTTACGAGCAACAGGCACATTTATTCTAAAACAATAAAAATAATACTTACGTAAAATAAACAGCACTCGCGCGCGAACTGACTGGACACGTTATCTCCGCGGTTCTCGGAGGTGTACGGTCCGTAGTGTTACCCGGAAACGCGCGCGCGTTGGATACGAGTTATAACGAGTGGTACCCACCCGGGGGCCATGATCGCTTGACGTTCGTAAACGCGGTAGCGCGCGTCCTGCAGCACCGTCCTGTCCCCCGGTAAGCGCCACGCGCCGTCCCCGAGTCGCGTGCACGCGGCGGCCAACAGCAACCGCGCAGTAGTGCCGGCACCAAAAAGCAGCAGCAGCGACTAGTGTTCGTGTCACCGTCACAAGTCCATCGTGTGTTCGTCATCATGACCGGCAAAGGCACTGATCCGTTATCGCTTTCCAAGGTAAAGTTTTTACTAAACCGTGAAAAAAAAAAATCGTTTTTTCCGTTTGGAAATATATGTAATAACTCGCCAATTTTATATTACGTTAGTATACGCGTATTTACAAGCGTGTAAAGCGTAATAATTTTTGATTTTTCTAAAAATCAAACCGGTACATTAAACGCTAAATGCTCTATATGCGCGATATACTCGTTTATGCGTATATTATATATAGCGAGTAAAGAGAAAAATACGCGTTTCAAGTCTCTTATATATTAATTACCTAACCGACAATTTGTCCGATTCGTAATATAACAGAAGATTACAGTGTAAGTAGGGAGGTATACTTGAAGAACTTCGAATTAATTTCGTGCAAAAACCACGTTTGTCCGAAAACTGCATTTATTACTTATATAGTTTGGTTTTATATATTTATAAATTAAAGTACACAATAGGTGTATTCGTATAAGTGTGAAGATTCTAAATTCGTATTATATTTCTATTGTAATACACGTGACAAATTTTTAAACACACACACACGCAATAACCTGTACAAAACAATTAAATTTAGTTGTACATATTTCTCGAACCGTTTAAAAAAAAAAAATTCTATTCAAATAATTTTAAAGTTTTTTTTTTTATTATTAAAGATACGATAATGTTTATTGAATTGTGATTTGTGTGTGAACATTTATCACATATAATAATAGATTATAATAGAGATATTCAGAATTTAGAAACTCCGAATCCTCACACTTATTGATTTAATAAATGATTGGCTGGATGTGATCAAAACGAACACAATAGACTCATCGAGGTCCGATGAAATTAAAATCCCCTATCGCAATAATTCGTGTGTTGTATTCGTTCTGATTAATAATAGCGTTAATCGAACGTTCGGAAAAGTGTCGGTTGATCAAAATCGCGTACAATAAATAATAATAATAATAATAATAATAATAATAATAATAATAATAATAATAAGGAATCGTTTTGTATATGTATCTATAAAAAAATTATCATCAAAAACATTTTTTTGTAAAAATATCACCACCATATTCGAAATAGGTACTATATAAATGCATTTTGCCTGTCGTTAAAATTTAGAATTCATTCCACATTTTAGGTAAATTATACATAAAACATTTTTTTTTTCATCTCAATACGAAAATAACTGTTCTTAACTCTCTGTAATAAGTAGTGCGCATACTTATACGCAGGAAATATAACAAAGTCATTATAATATAATACCTTTACACTGAAATAAAATTATCAGCTGTTTGCATTTATTGCGATGAAATACTTATGTATATACGCGAATAATATTCTTCTAAAATTATTTACATTTATTATAATAAGCCCTCCACGAATAATAAACACGTACACATATATATATTATATTTAGTTAAAAATTAATACATAAATTACGTTCCACGTGTATTGAATGCATATAGTAGCCACAACGGTATTTACAATTATAATAATATATACAAAGATCGTAAAGATTGTATTAAAATTTCAAGTTAAAAAAAAATAAAATTAAAAAAAAAAACGATAATAATAAAGCGGAATTCTATTGGAGTCGACGTGATTAAAAAAAAAAAAAATTACTTAACTAAATTTTCTGTATATGTATTTATGAATATACAATTAAGCCAAAGAATATTATGTAAAATAAAAAAAGTATATAAGAGTCGTATTAAATTAGTTTATTTATTATATTGGTTTTGATAAAAAAAAAAATCATCATCGGGTATTAAGATAATAGAAAAAAAATATAAAGAGAAAAAAATTACATATACAAAAAATTATGAATATTACAATAAAAAAATATAGTTTTAAAAAATGTAAAAAAAATAATAATAGTAATAAAATTAAAAATTAAAAATAGCAAAAAAAAAAAAATTGCGCGATGAATTAATTTGCTTAAAAAGAAAAAACTGTGACATTTTATTAATATTATATAAGATATTATTTTTAAAATCTGTATATTTAAAGTTTTTTTTAAATTTATTATATTTTTCATTTCTTATTATATACATAATATTTTTTTCTTTTTACTTAATACCTGATGATGTCTTGTTGTCGAAATTAAACAAATTCAATACAACTCTTAACGTTCTTCTTTATTTTACATAAAATATAATTCTTTGGCTTAATTGTGTGTATATTAATACACATCTATTACATAATGACGAGTATTAATTTATAATTTTTGTTTTTATTTCCGTTTTTTTCCACATATTCTATTTTTATACTTTTATTCGTTACCTTTGTTTTTACCATTATATTACCTGTACATTAACGTATATTATGTATGTATAAATACGTCAATCAATATACGAACAGATATATTTGACAATGTAAAATCGAATCCAGAAAAAAAAAAAATATATACTATGGTAGACGTCTTATAACGCGTTATAAACCGTGTATTCCTTTGATAACTGTTTCGTATACACACCGAAATACCTCAAACGCGCAGTCGTATAAACGATAATCGAAATTCCATGTATAACAACTCTCTTTTAAGTGTTGAAAAACGCGCCGATGAGGGGTTAGAACGAGTTATTTTTCTTTTATAAATCCTGATTAACGATGAACAAGCTCCTAATTGGTTGTTGGTCACGCACGATTGTCCGTGAGTCAAAGAAGAAGAAAAAGAAAAAGAAACACACACACTCACGTATATTTATATATATTTCTTCTTTTTTTTTAAAAAAAAAAGGAAGAAATAGTAAAATATATATATACGTGTGTGTGTGTGTAACGTAAGAAAAAAAGTAATCCTTACTAAATTATTTAGCATCGTTCATGTAGAAAAACGGCTGGGAAACAAAAACACTGCGTTAGTTCAATGACTGCAACACGAATGACCGCAGGAATCCGCCGCGCAGACCGCAATGTCCGTGTAAACGTGCGTCACGCGTGATTCACGAAAACGATTATTATTATTATTATTATTATTATTATTATATTATGTATATTATTGTGTTTATAAATTCAAAAGTTTCGCCAACCTTTTGCGTCTTGGATGACGACAAACGAATCGCGTTCGTTTAAAAAATAAAAATTCAATTTCATTTCCCAAAGATTTAATTTCAAGAAAAAAAAACATATTTTATATATAATTACGTTATAATATAAAAAATAAATAAAATACTATTATTTACTAAAAAATATATTACAATCAATATAAAACAATAATTTTCATAATTGATGCGAATACTACCGCAAGTAGTACGCCCATATATTTACAAGATACGCAGTTATAATTTTCTTGTGTATAAGAAATTTTTTTTCAAGTCGTTATATGTGAATTTTTGATCGGCCACCGTGAACAATCAGATCATCAGTAATGACAAAAAAATATACACACGCCTATATAAGTCGACGGTTTAGTGTCGTCCATAACAACAGTAAAAAAAAGTGTATACCCGTATTATACGTATGCAAGATTCACGAATACTGATAGTTTTTAACGAACACGTTTTAAAAAGTGTGTATATATATATATAACTCGCTTATTTTTTATGATACGTGTGTACGTATCCTATGATGTAAACAGTTTTTATAGCATGAATCATAAAAATTATATTTGAAGACGAACGATTTATTGAAAACGGTTTGAATTTTTCAATCTCATATTATGAGAAGGCATGAAACAGCGCCGCGACTATCATCCGAACAGCCTGCAGGGCGATGCCCTCGAGACAAGAGCCTCGAGTTATGTTTTGAGACTCTCTATATATGATTAGATGATATACGCGTTCTATATACGTATAATGTGATATAACGATTGTATAAACCGTAGTCAGTAAAGGTGTTTTAATTCGTGGCAAAAGTTAATGTTTGCTGTTACAGCCTTTAGAAAAATAATATCGTTAAAGATCTCTGATCGGGATGTAATAAGAAGCCTTAAAGCATTATATATAATAACAAGCTATAAAACGTAAATACAGAGAAAATATTTTATAATTTTATGATTAGGATTAGGATATTTTTTATTCATATTAAAGAAATTGTTCATATAATACGTACTGAAATATAATCGAAGATTAAGGATTTGAGGAGCGTTCTTTGTCCTAAGCCCCGGAAACTCTAATCGTCGCGGCAATTTGACGCGTCAAATCAAGAATGCCGAAGGCGGAAAGTATAAATTTAACGATATAATCATCAGATTAATGGTTTTACACTCGATGACAACAGCTACATGCTATACATCAGGGGATTTTATATATTAAATAATACGTACTAATGCATTTTACTGTGTATTATTATTTCACAAAAATCAATTATTTTGTATTTTTTTTTTTCTTAAACATTAAAAGAAAAAAACTAGATTTACGAAATGTGGTGAAAAAGTAAAAATGTTGTTTCACTCGGCGGTACCTACACCTATATGTATATTTTTCGAACAATATATTTTGATCCGTCCAAAGAATTCCTGCAACAACTTCACAGCCTGCCGTATTATACCAGTTATATATCTGTAGCTACTGGGTACGCCTATATAAGAATTATGTGTAGATAGGTGTAGTAAAACGGGAATAATATATATGTATGTCGTATATCGCCGTAAAACCATGTAATATAACAATAAAATAGCTTCGAACGATGACTATACGTATATGTAAATTTTTTGTATGTCCATTTTATGCGTGTAATACACAAGACACACGATGCAGTAGAGTAATACGTACCATGCGCATTGCCAAGCAAGTATTTTTATATATACGCTGTATATTGTTGACGAGTGGAGTGTATGACAACGTTTGGTCGGATGATTGGCAATTTGAAGCGTAGGAGAATACGCTGAGCGCACGTACAGGTGTATATTAGTGTAGAGTTGCTAAAAACTAGTTTGTATACTTAAATGTTGGGATAAAAAACGTCGGAATAAAAAATATGTATCGTACATAGCTGTACGCCCTTAATGTTATACGCACGTCATCAGCTATTTTCGAATATTTGAAATATATATTTCATTCGGGCAGATGCATTGAGTGTTTAATTCCACTGTAATATACGCGTTGTATATATTATTTGTTATTATAACAAATGGGAAAAAACTTTACACGCGTTCGCGCGATAATTGAAAACCATTCGAGTTACTTAAAAACCGCGTGCTTTAAATACATATATAATAATAAATTATTATTAGGTACCGAAAGTAATGACAAAAATAAAAAATACACAAATTTACGATTTATAATATCGTTCTTTTTATATACGCCGTACTGGCGGACAACGACCGTTCTATTCTTTTTTTTTTTCTGATGTGTTATTATGTTCAAGTTCACTTCTTCACTGACGATTTTCCTGCGCGAAATTCTTTTGTAAACCGTTTTTGCTCACGTGTAGTACGGTGCCATCGATACCACGACGTTTGTCAAACAATAAAAATACACTCGATATTAACAAATCTATATTGTACTTCTCGTATATTGTTACACTGGACAATAAAATATCTTGCTCGTCGTCCCATCGATGATGACTGAAGACCCGATCAAACTCTCAATAAGAGAATTGCAATGCAGACGTATTTTATAGTGTATCTATACATTTATATGTATGCATTGTACTATAGGTGTTCATTTAGAACTTTTTAAGAACCAATAACATTATTTATTTTTCTACTGCGCTCACAGACTAAAACTTAAATGAAAACTAATTGGAGTATTATATAAGCGAATAATAATAATAAGTAAATATGCGTTAATGTGTTTAATTAATATAATGTTAAACGAATTTAAAGTAAATGTAAATCGTATTGGTTAATATATTACCACTTATAAATAAATGGCAGCGATTTATACCAGAGCCGGCGAATGCTATTTGCGGCCTGTGCAATCACTCAGAGCGCTAATCACAAAGAGGCGTCACACTGACAAGAATAAAACTGATATATATATTTTTTTAATTATTATTGAATTTTAAAAACAAAAATTTTTACTTTACTATCGTGCCGCCATTAATTTGAAATACAAATAATAATATATAATATATTTTTGTAATTTTGTAATATAATAATCATTGTTTTTTTTAAAATCAAAATTGTTTATTTTGATAATGGCAATTTAAGTAATGAGGATACTCATTGTTGACTTTAAACGCGTATAGTGTCGACGTTTATGTGTAAAAAATAAATAAATAAATATATATATATATAAAATATTATTTAAATAATAAATCAATTTGTAATAAAAATAATATAACTCTGATTACTTATTCACTGCTATTTTACTTATTCGTTGTGTTTTTATTATATCATTACATCATATAATGTTGTGAAATTACGATACATTGTTTCATAAACATCTATGTTAAAAAGAATACAATCATTTTTTTTTATTTAAAAGTGCGCTTAATGATGATTTCGGTCGACGAAAAGCCCCGGCCCTGGTTTACACGACGTATTATAAGCATATTAGACAAGTATATAATAGTATATATGTATAATAAAAACTAAAATTATAAACAAACGGGTATTGCTGTATGGAAATTAAATTGAAAACCCGAATGACGACATTGTTATAATTTATTGTCTGGAAAAAAAAAAAACGGAAATAATTTGAAAAATATATATTTTTCGCTAGAATACCGTTTTTTCCTCCCCGCAAATAACGAGCCGAATAAAACGATGAAAAAATTATATCCGCACAATTTATATATAAATAGCTCCTAACGGATATATCTGCAGCTGTAGCTCTATATATATAATATATATATTATATATATATATATATATATATCACTACGCGCGTTTACCGCCGCGGCATTACACCGCGCGTATACGCGTTAATTCGCAAAACATTATTATTTTTTTTTTTAATAATAAGTGCAGATATAATTCGGAAATTGTATCTCGTTTATCATAATATTATATTACGTCTGCTGTAGTGTAATGGATGAAACGGTAACATACAGATCTCGCAGTATATTTATATATAATAATTACCCATAACAAATGGACGAACGTATTAAAAGAATATAATGTGTAGGAGGAGTCGTGTATAAACGACTCGAAAAAAAAGAAGAAAAAAAATCTGTTCGCCGTTCGCGATAAATACATATATACAGATATTATTATTATCCGAGTCGTTAAGTCCCGTTCTCGTATATCTGTCAGATTACAGTGTAAAAATAAATCCTTGCAGAGTACATATATAAATATATAAATAAATAAATATATATATATATATAATGTAGTCGACACGGTACTGGACAAAGTGAAACGATATTATAATAAATAATAATATAAATATTACGTCAATCATATGTGTACGTATACATTATATAGGTCAATGGGTCTCGGGCGTTTGTCGTCGTGAATCACCGTCCAAATATCCGCCGCCTTCAACAGCTGGAGTCCCCCCGTGCGTGATGGTATACGAATATAATAATAATCATGAAACCGATTGACGACGCGACCTATGTGTTAGTCGTACGCGCTCGTAAAATACAATGTGGGTTATCCATCCATCTCTATCCATCCATCTCTCGATCTATAACCATTCTATAATAATGCGTACCACCTATACCTATTTATAATAATAATAATAATAATCTTCGCCCTCCAATAGCGCGTGTACGGGGAGTATTCAACAAAAAAAAATCTGCAGAAATTTTCCTCGTTTATATGTATTTCCAAACACACTTGGGCGCGTACGCTCGTAAATAATACATTAAAAAAAAAAAAAATAAATGGATTAAAATATTTCTAAAAATCGTATTCACTGTACAAACGTGTACGAGCAAAACACAAAATTAACGAATGCGAATTTTAATGTAGCCACACAGAGAGAAAAAGCAACCGTCCCCCGTTTGAAAACACTGTAGTATACGTATCTCCGCGGCAATACCGTTACGGCAAGCCGGTTGTGTCCACGTGAAGTCGACCTATTAACGTTATATTATATAGAAACACACACGCTTCTCGTTACGTTATAAATGGTCTAATACGCGGCGATTTCAGAAACGTAAAGTCTCCTAAGAAATTATTCCCTAAAAAAAAATACATCGAAATCGACATGCGATAAGCTGGATATTTACCCGTTCTTTGTACTTACTTTTTTTCTTCTTAATTTTAATAGCTTTCGTAAAAAAATTATAATAATTTTTTTTTTTTAATATACGTTTATCGCGTATAAATACGTCGATATTGGTTTTTTTTTCAAAATTAAATACGCTATTAAAATATAGACCCGGCAATAATAATAATAATAACGTTTTAGATGTCAATGGCATATAATATAACCGTGTACAATTATTAGCGCGCGCGCGCACACACACACCTATATATCAATATTTAATACGGAATAAATAATAATAATAATATTTTTATGATTTTAATAAGTACTGCAGGCCTGTATTTTGTAGGTCGTAAGACAACATAATAATATTGCTATAATATACACACTATGTGCGTGGCTCTGCGAATACGCGGCTCGTATAGATACGACCTACACGACGCTCACACCACAATAGTAAATAATTTTTCGAAGCGGTCAAGGTTATAGTTTTATACGACGTGTTCAACTCGCTCGGCGGATATTATTTAAATTACATATATATATATAAATTCTGTTCTTTTTTTTTTTTTTGACAGAATTGTGCAAAAAAAGAACTTATAATAATAGTCACAGTTTTCGGTCACGACGTCAACCCGATACGGTTTGTCGGAGTGAATGTAATATTCAGTCTTCGAAATCGAAAATCGACCTGTAAATCGCAAAAATAATCCGCACGGTGTAAATGGAACGGTACCGTTATATATATATATAAGCGAGCGTTCGGTATTTTATTTCTCCTACGCTGTATACTATATTAATATATTATATTATACACGTGAAGGATCAAAGGAGGAAGAAAACGACTGAGTATACCTAAAAACATTTATAATATAAAATTTGATCCAGATATATATACGTGCAGGTGCCGCTGGTGGATTTCCATCGATAGTATAATACGCACTGTTGCAGCGCGACTGTTGGTTTCTAATTACTCGCACGATTACTACGTATAATTACCCTGCGGTGTCTTTGGAAAGAAGAAAATAAAAACAGTAGGTCACTCTCGTCGTCATTAATCCTGTTCGTATTCTGCATGTATATAATATATAGACACGCAGCGTACGTCGAAACAGAAATGGCAGTGGCGGAGCGTTTTGTTTTTAAATTTTATTATGCGACTCAGATAGACGATAATTATTTTATATGAATTTCGATGTAGTATTTTATATTCATACCGCCGACACGCGTATATGTATAGATTGTGGAACGAACGAAAATGAAATTTATGAAAGTTCTCCTGTAGTGCTCGGGCAACAAATATACAGATGATAATATATTATTATACTTTTAAAAGAAAACCTTTGCAATTAATATTATACGTTTTGTCGTTTTGTTTCCGATTATGCGCGATAATAATATATAAGTGTATTTATGTGGAAATAAAAAATTGAAAAACGAAATTTTTCTATAAAAATATAAAACCATTATAATATACTCGATTTATTACTTGCACACACACACACACTTAACATATACGTCGAGAACGCATTTATAAAATAACATTTTTTTTTTTTTTTTTGTACTAAAACGATAACGAAAATATTCGAGTTTATTTCTAAAAAAAAAAAAAAAGACTTATTATTATTATAAGACGGTAGCGCGAGATACATTTTTGAAACGAAAACGTATTATGTAGAAATTAAAATTAATCATTTTAACCCGAATTTTGTTTTTATAATAAACCCAATATATAAAATAATATTTCAACGTAACACAATTATTAATTATACACCGATTACCGCGCGATATTCAAACATATGGGAAAACAATTAATTTATCACGGAATTCATCGTAATCGACCCGTTTTTATATGAATCATTATAATATAATGTCCATCTGCACGTTATTAATTAATGTACATTACAATATAAATAAATATAATTATTTTCTCGCATATAGCAAATGTTTATGTGACAAACTGAAATGAAATGAGTTATAAATAATAAAACAAAAAAAAAAAAAAATGTTCTCTTATACGTTTACAGTTATTGCGGTTAATTTGTATACTGTCTTCGTGCAAGTACGCGTGGGCCGAACTTTGCGGAGGTAACGGCGAATCATTGAAATACCTGCGTGGCGACGCGCTCACCGACAGACTGGACTGTATCGGTCCCAACGGCAAACCTTATCCGGAGTAAGTATAAATAATATATGTGTATTTTACTATTATTAAATCCTTGCACGTCGATACGGTTAGAACGTTAAATCGCAAGAATTTCGTTTGCTAGGAAAACATAATAATAACCCGACGAAACAGACATATTGACATATACGAGGGCGACCTAGTTTGCGGGCCGTTTAAATCCTGCAATTGTACATGCGTCATTACACGATTAAACGATATGCTACACTCATCCGTTTTCTCGAAAATTGCCGTATTTTCAAATATATGTATATAGAGAGAAAAAAAATTGTATACGATTCAACTCCCGTACATAATATAACACGCACGTTTCTCGTATCGTTTTTATTATATTATTTCGCACGAATATTTTTACCGCACAGGTCGATAGTAGCCGGCACGTATAGACGCACTCACAACTGGGGTACGTCCAGGACAGGACGTAACGCTCATTACGAAGACTCTGCTAAACCCAGTCCCGAATCAATACGGGAGACGCTTTTGAACAACTATAAGTTCAATAATCACAATGAAGATTACACAATTAGTAGAACTGGTAAGTATAACCCGTTAACACCTACCAAATGTGCTTAGAATCAAATTTATTGTAACCTACCTGCATATTTTATAAAATAATAGACGACTTTTGATTCATTACACGATTGAAATGATGAATTGATGATATGTTTGCAACAAAGAAATGTACATAACAATCGTATGCTCAAATTTAAAAAAAAAAAAAATCTAGTACGGTTATTCCTATCAGGATTGTTAACAAGATAATTGACAATTGTTCTGTACTTTTCTCTTGCACGCATACTATTGTTCGCCCATTCAATTTAAATGTAATAAACCATTTAATTATACACCCATTTAATTGTAATAATAAAGAATCGATTTTTGGAAGATAAATGTAATACTATAGAAATAAATTATTGACCTATTACTGTAACACTATTATACAGTAACAGAGGAGTTGTACGGAAAACAATATTAACTTGAATATTATCATATAATATGCATTATATATATATATATATATATATATATATATATATAATGCAGAACAGACGCTATTCACAATTTATCTAAACGGGCGTTTTCTCAACTGTGACCTAATCAAGTGTCATTCGGATATTTGACAAAATAAATAAATCGCCAATTTACAAATTTAATAATTTTGTATATGTAATTCCGAAACTTGTATATTATCAAACGGTTTGAACGATTCTATCGTACATTTTATACTGTAAAAATCTAAAAACATATATATATATATATAAAAATTATATTACTGTATAATAATATTTTATTAGTTCCGTACGATAGGTAAGAGAGTTAATGATGCGTAATGTAATATTGTCAAAATGCGATGGTTTTTTAGCGCGAGATTACGGATCAACGCCCGTTAATCGTGAACTCTGCCAATCGCCGAACAGGCTTTGCCGCACCAGATACAATACAACTGCCCCCATGTACGGTGTATCGTTAACGTCTGGCCAACCCGTGACCATCGTTCAGAAATTCCCTGATTTATTACAGCAAGTCGTCTACGAAGTTTGCGAGTAAGTATAAATCCTAATTACAATTAAAGTATATATAGGCGTACAGTGGTGGTTATACGTCATGATGTTCAAGGAGGAACGAAAATGTAACCAATCCCCTCTGTCAATGAAATATTCGCATTGACGAATAATAACTTATCTATTGTACTGAGACGAAATCCAAAAGTAGCAGAACAAAAAAGAACTGCATGGAACGTAAACAAAATAACAATGAAACGGGCAAAAAAAAAGTCACCAGAAACGAAACGACGTAGAGAACGTTATAGTAGAGACCACTCTTACTATGGTCTCTCTCTCTCTATATGCCTCGCTCTATGTGTGTGCCACTCTCTCTATGTGTCTCGCACTGTGTATGTGTGCCTCCCTCTATGTGTGTCTCTTTCTAATAATACCCTTTCCTCCACTAGTGGAAAAATTAACCTCACCACATTTTTTGCTACCGAAATACAATCTGCTGGTACGTAGCCGGTCTTGAAATTTACTGCCATTGCCGAGTCACGCCTATATATATATATATATACACACAGTCATTATAATTGTGTAGAAAACATTGTATATAATAATACAATATATTATAGTGTGAAAAACGAGTGATTTTTTTTTTCCAATTTATATTTCGATTAGATCGAACGAGTGTGATTTGGTCAGAGGAGAATGTACGCAAACGTACGTACCGTACTTGTTCCTGGTCATACCTTTAGGACCGGTGACACTGACCGGCCAAGATTACGTGTTAGTGGAAAGCGGGTGCGTGTGCAAACCGAAGGGCTCCAGGGCTACAGCCCACGAACTCGTAGCTACTATCCCGGCGATGCCTCGTCCGTAATAGCGTTTTGCGTGTGTGTAACGAGAAGAACTGCTGTTAAGACGTCGTCGATTGTATAATATCGTGACAAAATATTACACCGAACAACAGCGACTACAATATATACTCTATTCACGTTTAGAAGTGACGCGGGTGGCGGACAGGCCACGTCCCCCCCCCCCCAATTGGATAATTATCCACCGTCGGTGGTGGTTATTAGATCCCAAGAGTGCTCCAACACGCCCATGCCGCCATCCGCCTGAGTCACTTCTAAACGTGAATAGAGTATAAACTGTATGCGAAGCCGTTTGCATATATCATGTTATTATACGGTTGCAGTACCTACGAAATGTATCCGCATTGGTACAGTATACGCAATACAATTTATAATATCGCATTAATATAATATATAAAATACATTTATTTATAGTCGTGTGAAACGTAAAAAAAAAAACTCGTTCGTCCCATGACATAACTATATACGAGCATATTAAATGGTTCGTACCTATATACAATTTTTTTTATTGTCTTAAGTCGTGTGTGTACGGTTATAGCCCTAACCGGGGCTTGAATTTATAGCACTAAAACAAAAAGAAAACTGAAATTCCGCGTTACGATATAATAATCGAAAAATATACACAAAAAAAAAAAAAAAAAAACAGTAAAAAAAAATTCTTGTATTGTCTAATGAAATGACGACGTGAATGATTTTTCCTATACATATTAACTGTAAATTACGCCGCCATTTATGAAAAGCACAAAATAACTGAAATTTAATGCGTATTGGGGAGAAAAAATAACATTAAAACGCCTAAATATAATTTATATACTATATCACTTTTATTCGATAATAATGATCAGCAAAACGCTATAATTGAATCCGAGCCCTGTTTATGACTTATATTTATAATTTATATAGAACATACAATAATGATAAGTGACATGATATTATTATGCTCAATTTGTGTATTGGCGCCAAATATTTATTAATTTATTGCATATAAAATATATATGTGCCTATATGAACGGTTTGCTGAAAGAATATCGCGGTAACAGGCACATGTTCGCACGATATTTTATTTTCTAATTTATGTGATACCTATATTGTAATAATAATATATACAAATATTTTTATTATTTTTTTTTTTTTTTTTTTTTTGTAAAACTATAAATTACCCGAATTACATAATATAATTTTAAGAATAAATGTAATTTTGATGATATTGAATACCGTATTTATTTACCAAAGTTAATCGAAATATATAATATAGTTTCAATCGTTTTTTTTTTTTTTTTTTGTTAGAATTATGTCGAATTAAGATATAATAAAATCGTATTTTACGTGCTCAAAATTTGAATAAACGGAGAAGCGGTCCAATATTATCTTAATTGCGCATATTTATCATTTTATATAATTTGTACATATTATATACGTAAATTAATTTATAATTCGATAGTTGATATGAATACAAATGTATAGAATAGGTGCTTTTGTAATTTATTATTCGTAAATAATATTATAAATATAATATATTTGATAATAACGTGTAACTGTGTAAGAAAATAAGAAACAATATACACCGCTGTACCTACTTGATAAAATTTTCTGTATGTATTTACAAATTAATTTTAATACGATATAGTTTTGATAAGGGTAATAAAATGAATTATGAACAAATAAATAATGTTTCCTTTTTAGATTATCCCGTTAAAATATTTTAATATATATATATATATAATATATAGTACGTATATAAAGAATAAATACCGCATTGTCAAAATGTAAGACATTTAAAAAATGTGATATAATATACGATTTTACATAGGTCTCGTACGTTTCTATATAGTGTTGTTTTTCCATAAATCTTACACGGTATTACGTATCCACGCGGTGCAATACAATAATTTTTTATATTATTTAGACAAATATAACCCATTATAAGTGGTATTTGAATAATTATCGTTTTGTATGAGTAATACAATTTTCCAATAAATAATATTAACGAATTGTCAAGCACTACTATATTATATAAGTTCGAATGGTAAAAATATACGAGAACGAAATGAAATATGATATTTTTTTCATATTAAGATGCAGCTATGTACGTCTCGTACAGATTCGTGGTTTAAAACGGGATTGCATATAGAAAATGCCGCACCCGTTACCGAAAAATATTCATAATTTATTAATATATGTAAACCAATGCGCGAATGAAATCATTTTGTACAATACATCGATCTATATTCGTACAAAACTATTTTTACACCGATTTATAATATGCGGATAAAATTCCAAATAACAAAAAAAAAATATATATATATATATAAATACAATTTATATAATATAAATAAGCAAATACACACGCACACGAATATCTTTTAAAAACATATTTCATTTTTTTTTTATTCGTATATACGAAAGAGTTAATTGACGATCACGTTTATATATATATATTAATATAATAAAACGTTATTATACTAATAAAACTTCTCTCCACAACGCACACAAAGTTATTGAAGCGTATATATATATATATATAATAATGACGCTATTTGGTAATTTTTTTTTTTTTGTGTTAAAATATTTTTGACGAATGAAAATGTAATATAAAGAGACTTGCTGAATAAATACTAATTCGTTAGATTTTCGAAAACTCTAAGTGTACGCATTGTGTTAAAAAAAAAAAAAAATTGTTCTATATCATCGAGAATAATAGTCGAATCGTCGACACCTGACAATCAATATAATCTATTTGAACTAGAAGTAAAGAAAAAAAAACCGTGCGTAAATATATTATGCATATCTAAATCCTATAGTCCTGTAATGAATACATATATATATATTTTTTTTTTTCCCCCGATCACCAACGTAACACGAACGTCAATTTACATTTTCTCTCTCTCTCTAAATAATAAGTATACGTTATCGCGGTGCATGGAAAAATATTGTAATTTATATTGAAGACATGTATTTTATACGATTTCTGTTGAAATATTACGACGGTGAATTATTGAATGCTGCCGTTATATATATATATATATATATATTGTGATATTCGAATTGCCCGTGAAAAATGTGAAAACTATTTTCGAAAAACGAGACGAGCGTATAATATTTTTTGCCAAAAACTCCGTCTCGCCCCGGCGTTTTGACTGAAACGTGAAACGCGCGCGCGTACTATATTGTTGTACGGTGTGCCTGTCCATATACCCAATTATATATTATTATATATACGTACCGCGTAACGTTTACTGCACGCAACGTGTGGTGTGAGTACCGCGTGTGTGCCTCTGTACGATTTACTTAATATGATGCCGTGACATTTGAAATTGTTTTTAGAAAAAAAAAAGTAAGTTATACTCTTATAATATCGTAGGAAATCGCATTGAATCGTCCGCGTCGCGATTAAAATACCTCTTAAAAAACGCTTCTTATATTTCGGTACGGTACGTAGAGCCAGAGCAATAAACGGATATCCGACTGGAAATTTTTGAGGGGGGAGGAAGAACACTATTTTCATACAAACCTAAGCCGTGGAGGGGGGGGAGGCTTAGGCTTAATGAATAAATTTCATGTATTAGCGCACTAGACTACACACATAATTTTCGGGAGGAAAAGTCTCGAAATTCCTTTAAAATTGAAACGCCGCCATGACGGAAGCGCTGAAACGATTTTTGAACCGTTGGCGTAGAATCAGGGCCGAATCGGTCAATTTTAGCCAACAGTGTTGAAATATTAACGACCCGTATAAAATCGATTTTTGTACGGCAAATAAGCAGAACAAAAAAAAAAAAAATTCTTTAGTATAAAATTTTTCGGTCGGCAAAATCAAAATGTACATCGGCTGTAAAATATTTTTCTCAAAAAAAAAAATGACGGTAAATCATATTACCGTGCAGGGAGCAGTAAATTTTTCATTCATTTCCTACTCTATCCCCTCGTCAGATAAAACGTTTATCGCGATATTTATTAATATTATAGTATCGTTTTCGAAGTGATGTGAAAAAAAAATTCAAATATCACAATAGAATATACACAGTATCAATTATAGATAAAAGTATATATATATATATACGATATATAATTATAGATCTTTATTTTTATTTATTTTTTGTAAAATTCTGTCCTTTTTTACTGTTTTTTTTTTTAACGAATTTTTCAATAAAATATAGTCTATATTTGTTCCGATTTGCAATTAATAATATTAAAAAAATAAATAAAAAAAAAATACGAACATTCGTAATCCGTATAATACATTAATTACAATAATCGTGGAAATCTATTAAAAACGTGGTTTACAAAAAAAAAAAAAAGGTAAAAATTAAATTTAACCGCTCATCGTGAGGTGATCCCGTCCCGTAGTTGCTCCTATATCTAAATACGGTTCTGCGCGTACGCAGTGGCCTATATACATCGAACCGTGTTTTTAAGAAGCAATTCCTTTTGGATTTTAGTCGGATGTGTCCTGAAAGTTGTAAAGAAAAATAAATTTGAGTATCTGTTAACACTGCAGCCGAACAATAATTTCCCAATTTTTCGTCCCCCCCCCCACCGCCAATTTTACTTCTGGTGTTATTCTTCATTTCGTGCATGAAGTTTTGGCAAAATTGTACTTTTAATAATCCGCCAAAAGCATAGGCGTGCGCAGACTCGTGTTTCAGGGGCAGCACGAGATTAATCCGGCCCATATTCCAATTTTTCCATTAAGCCCGGCCCATATTATATCACCTAGCTAGGTACTTTGTTTTAGGCATCAAAAATTGTATAGGTTAGTCGTTGTCAGTAAAAAGTTGTTTTCAGTAAGATGAACTTTTATTATATTAATAAAATAAAGACAAACAAATAATAATATTAATAAAAGAATATTACTTAAAATTTGAAAATTATATATACACACACACACTTATATTTGTAATTTATAGAGTTTGTATTTTCAACTCGTGTAGGTACATCATATTTTGTGGTAGTATCATAATTTTATTTTACTGAAATAAAATTTACAGAGGCCCGTAGTAATTCAATAAATGCGCGGCCCATGCAGCACAAAAAAAAAAAGATTCGGGGGGCAGCATGTGCTGCCTCTGCTGCCCCCGTGCGCACGCGCCTATGGCTAAAAGTAATATCAGGTGTGGAACGTTCGTTACCGGAAAATGAGTATTACTCGTAAAAGTTTGATGCACCCAATGGCGTATCCAGGATTTTAGTACTGTGGGTCTGCCTCATTTACGAGAGGCCAATGCGTGTAGAAGCCACATCCAACTATATATACCTATTGCAGTCGCTCGCAATTTACCTTATTTTTATCACATTTTCATACCAACATTCAATATAAGTTATTTAAACCAGTGGCGTATCCAGGGAGGGGGCTGAGGGGGCTGCAGCCCCCCCCCCCCCGAAATTTCAGGAAATCTTAAATTATTATTTAATTAATTAAATAATATAATATACATAGGCACCATACTGCAATACGACATAGTACGTTGTTTCCATTACCAAACTATAATATCACAAAGACAGAAAATATGTACAACATCATGCCTATCGGTATCAAAAGCTGTGGAAAAGCTAGACGACTAAAATTAAAAATATGATGTAAATAATAATTTTTTGTTTAAAAATTTTAAATATAGTTTTTTTAATCACTTATTTTGCAGTTGTTATGTTTTTTTTTTTGTAAATGATCAGCCCCCCCCAAAAAAAATTCCTGGTTACGCCACTGATTTAAACTGTTTTTTTTTCAAATAAAAACATGCTATGTAATTTCACATTTTGAGGGGGGGCCACATTTTACCGAAAAAAAAAAAAAAAAAAAAACTGTGGATCAGCTGATCTCCCAAACCACCCCCCCCCCCCCGGGGTCCGTCACTGGATGCGCCATTTCTAATTTTCCGGAAAAGCGTCTGCGGGGAAAAAAAAAATAATAATAACAATAAACTTCATTGTAAGACTAAAATCGGTGGGGTGGGTCTTTAGTACATTGTTCGATTCTTTATAATTTAGCATTATGCTAAATCTATATTAAACGGTGAATATATACCGCAATATGTACAGTATATAATAGTACAATGGCCCGGTGGTTTTTTTTCTTCTTTTTTTCAAATTATTTTCGAAAAAAAAAAAGAAGCGATATTTATAATACAAAGTGTAGACGATTCGCTGTCGTACGTATATTATAAAACGTCGTTGTCGCGGGCGAACCGGTGCAAAACGAGCGCTGGGTTTTTTTATTTCTTTTTGCTTTCTATACGTCATGTAAACGAGCGATTTGCCGCGGCGCGCGCGAGAAACGGTCACGTCTAACGCCGCCGCCGACGTGCCAACGTTTCCATTGTGTGGTATACATACAGCGGTACACGCGTTTTTAACGTTTTTTTTTCCTCTTTTTTTTTTTTTTTTTCATATCTGCCGCGCGAACACTCCGTTACACATTGAAACCCGAAAATCGTATATACATGTGGTGTACTGATACTACGTGTACACGGGGCCGTGTAGCATAGAGAAAGATTTCATCGGAGACGTTTGTTCACCGCGACTTGTCCGTTATTATTATTATTATTATTATTATTACTTAGTCGGAACCAAAAAAATGAAAAAGGGGGGGGGGAGGGATAGACCAAAAAATATACTTTATTTACATGTGAACACGTGAGTTAGGTTTTTTACTATAATAATATAAATTCATCGTTTAGGTCATTGAAATTTATTAATTATTATTATTTTTCAACAATTATGATGATAATACCACGACGATACGCGTCTATAATTATTATTTACTGTACGTCAAAATCGTATTTGTACATTTGAAAAAGTACTCTTTGTCGCAAATAGACGCGCTCGGACGGTTTTACGCTCACGCGGAGTACATCGCGAAAGAATGATTGTTGAACGGAGTTGATTCTGATGAAATAATTGACGAGGTGGCTTTGAATAATGTGTTAAGAAAAATCCATTATTAAAATAAAACACAATCAATGATTACTATTGTATTATTCGTTTGTTATAATAGGTATAATATTGAATGAGTAATGCGAGTATGAAGCGAGCTGCTTAATGTTCATTCGCCCCTGTAGGCAATACCGACGGACGCATTATGTATACGAAAAGAATTTTGTACGTTTTCTTAACGCGATAAAAATCTGCGAATCATTTCGTGCGAGAAAATTTAAAAAAAAAAAAACTGTACAGTTCTGTTTGATTTTGTTTGGTTACTTTTCCGCGCACGAAATGCAAAAACTACGTGCTCAGTACTATTTTGTATAAAACGGGAACCCGGTCTTGATCAAAACGATGAAATTACCTACAAAAACATAAATCATCGTAATGTATGCAATCCAGAATTATTGGACATTTTGTAAAAATTAAATAAACGACTTATATTCTTATTTGATTTCTTTATAATTTAAAATATATATATTTTTTTAGTACACTAGTATAATATATTTTAAGTAAATTCTACTTCGTTTTATTTTCCAAAATCATTCCAATGTGGTAAATTGTTGCGCGTATATGTGCCTACTGGTATAGAAAAAATTTTTATTGTTGTTTAGAAAAAAAAATTATTTTTAATTTGTCTTGAATTAAATAGAAATAATAATTATTCTTTTAAAGTAAAGAATGATGATGGTAAGAGGGAAACTACTTATATAAAAAATTTGTAGCCGCCCGGACAGGGACTTGAACCCTGGACCCTTAGGTTAAAAGCCTAATGCTCTACCGACTGAGCTATCCGGGCTTATGTTTGAAGAAGGCAATTTTAATATTTTTCAGTGGAATATGCGCGTAACACGAAACAAAAAAAAGTAAGAAAAAAATTGTCGAGTAAAAATCACAATACAAGTAGAATGTAATAAGGTAGTAAGATAATAAAAGCGTAAATTATTGAAAAAAAAAAAATAGTAAAAAACGTGTCGCCCGAACAGGGACTTGAACCCTGGACCCTTAGGTTAAAAGCCTAATGCTCTACCGACTGAGCTATCCGGGCTTACGTGTGACGAAATTAATTTTAGTGTTTTTCAGTGAAATGTCAGTTTAATATGATAAATTATAGAAAAAACATTTTTTTTTTTTTTTTTGAAAGAAAAACAAGAAGCAAAAAAAAATAAGTAATATATGAGAAAAACAAAATTATCGAGAGAAGAGAAAAAAAACTGAAAAAAAATCAGCCCGCCCGGACAGGGACTTGAACCCTGGACCCTTAGGTTAAAAGCCTAATGCTCTACCGACTGAGCTATCCGGGCTCGTGCCCGAGTGGGTCAATTTCAATATTCTTCAGTAATAAAAAAGTAAAATAAAAATGGAAAAAAAAATTTTAATTTCATATTAATACAACGATGTTATAGTTTTAATAATATATATTATTGTTATTTACATTGTGTATAATATGAAAAGACAATTTTAATTCCTTTGATATTTTAATGAAAATAACAACTCTACATTATTCGTTTGATTATTATTTCTAAAAATTTTTCATGATTATTGATAAGACGTTATCAATTCACGTGTTTCTCTATCTAACCACGGCTTTAGGTTCAACATAATTATTGTTTACAGATGCTTTTGCGCGTTGTGCTTTTCTAGACGGATCCACCATGTCGGGCGTAGTATATCCGCGATTGAGTAACATTTCTGTGGACGATTTTTCCGTGTCGTTTAAATTTGTGTTTTAAAACCATTTGACCGTTTTGTTTTGTGCGATGTTCATTTTGTATTGTTCAGTGTGAACAACGGACGCGTACGCCATTCCTCGCCCAGTGTTTTGCGTTTTAATGGTGTTGGAAATTCTATTTACCGATGTTAAATATGGTTGTCGATCCGTATAATTTACCAGAGTTTGTATACCTGCACAATAACCACAAGTATGGTTTGAAATTAGGCTTTTATGCAGCGCCTAGTAATCCAAAAATATTTTCAAAAGCGGTTAAAGATGAACTTGACAAATTGAAATTTACATATTGTTCACAGTAAGCCTCATTCAAATGTAGTAAATTGAAATTATATTGTGTTAATTATTTCAGTTTAAATGGATTGGTTATGGGATTCGGTAAAATCAATTCCAATGAACTTATTCAAGCCGATATCGGACATTGCATTAATGTAATTGTTTACGCTGATGTGTATATATTCAGACCTCCAGTCGGATCAATAATTGAAGGTTAATATACATTTTATATTAAATGCGTTATTAAATTAACGGTTTTAATTGACTTCAATTATTATTCTATCACTATTCATACAATTTAGAGTAATATAAATCAGTTGACTTACAAGTCTTACAAAAATTTTTCAAATAAAATGTATAATTATTATTTATACATCTGTACTATATATAGTAGTGCCTAATTGATAAATACCATTTCTCGATAAGTTGATTGTTTAGAAGTTTTATAAATAAATTTTACATTACAAATAAACATTACTCTGTTATCTATTCCATATAGATCATTATCGTTACGATCATTCTTGAACACAAATTGATATATAAATATGAATATTACTTTTAAGATTATATTTTATGCTATTAATAATTTAAATTTAATCAATTATATTAATTTAATTTCTTTTTGTTTTTAGCCGTAGTAAATCAAACAAGTGAGAATCATATTAGTTGTTTGGTGCACAATTTGTTCAATGTCTCGATTGTACGACCTGAACATCAACCATATAACCAATGGCCAGGATCTAAAATTAAAAAAGATGATAGAATTAACGTGAAAGTTTTATCTTTTGATCTTACAAAAAAACTTCCTCATATTACAGGCGATATTGTTGACAAGTAATTATATATATATATTATATTTATATTCAGAATTTATTTTATTTAATTTTTGATGTTTAGAAAAAATGGCGATGAACAAGAAAATTATTCTCAAAAATGTTCTTCGTCTATAAAAAAATCAGTAAGTGGTTTTATTAAAGATATTAAACACATAAAAAAAAAGGATATTGGTGGTTCTTCAAACTGTTCATCCAGTGATTCTGAATCATCTGATGAAGAAGCCACTACAGTAACTTGCTCTAAAAATGTTGATGATACATTTACTAAAACATCACAATTGAACCAAAACAGTATTAATAATTTTGAAGAACCATTATTTAGTTCTACTCCAGTTTCTGGTTCTGAACATTGTGTAAATAATATTAATTTAATCAGAAATAAACAATTAAAACAATTACATAAACATTTGACCAAAAACGCTGAAAAAAGAAAATCAGTAGATTATGTTAAATCACCAATTAAGTTAAATTCACCTACTACTTCAGTCATTAAAAATGAAAATTCAAATAATACAAATGAAATGCATCAACAAGGTACTCTACAAAGTGATTCAGATATTAGTGATGATGACCATAAAGAAATAAATTATTCAATACAAAATTCTTTTTCAAATACGTCTACAGCAATTAAAAAGCATAAAAATTTAGATAACATTGATGGTTCATTTTTACACTCTTCTAGTCAAAATAAGAAAATTTCACCAGAAACTACTGTATTAACACATAATTTATCATTTGAATCGAATACTGATCATAGCAGTAATGATGATGAAGAGAAGTCCATATATACACAACATGTAAACGATAAGAATAATTCAGGTAAAGAAAACTCTGGATATACTCAACATATACTTGATTTGAAAAATTCAGATGAAAAAATGTTTAATAATTACAAAAGTGCAGATAAACCATTAGTTAAAGAACCTTTTAAATTAAGATTAAGTACAAAAAGTATTGAAAACAGTAATATTTCTCAAAAAATAGATTTACATGATGATAAAAATAAAATGATTAAAAAACATTCAAATATTACATTATCAATAATGTCCAAATCGGAGAGTAGTAGTGAAGACGAAAAATTACCAATAAAGGATATAAAACATCAATTTAATTTAAATGAAAAAAACACAAAGGATATTTCGTTAGAATCAAAAGAAGATAAAATTAATACAAAAGTTCAGCAATACATAAATAGTTCTGATGATGTAATGTATATAAAATCTTTATTTAAACAAACTAAAAGTAAAAAATTTCAAAAAAAACTTCCTAATAATGATGGAAATAATACATCATCTACACATTTTCCTAATAAAACTTCACCAACTTTTACAGTGTTACATACTGACAATAGTTTGTTAGAATTCAAAAACACAAGTAAAGACCTCAACAGAACAAAAGAAGTAAATATGAATTCGATATTTGAAACATCACAGTGTAGTAACAATAAAAATAAATCATCACCAAATTCATTTACGAATAATGAGCAAAATGTAATAGATAAACATATTATAGCAAAAAACTCCAGTAGTGATGATGAAGTAAATTTATTAAGCAAGGAACTATTAAAAAGAGAAGAAGCGAAACATATGAATAAAACATCATCTACACATAAATATTCAATGTATACTAATGAGAAAAAAAGGTTAACATCAAATTTAAATGAACAAAAAAATAACAAAAATGAAGTAGGTAAACAAATTTTGGAAAAAGACTCAAGTAATGATGATGAGATGAATTTATTATTAAACAAAGAAATGTCGAAGAAACCAAAGCAAAAAATTG
Source organism: Chaetogeoica ovagalla (assembly GCA_032441825.1). NCBI lineage: Eukaryota > Metazoa > Arthropoda > Insecta > Hemiptera > Aphididae > Chaetogeoica > Chaetogeoica ovagalla. The sequence goes on from CM063736.1 coordinate 10,473,107, forward strand.
AAAAATCATCTAATTTAGAATCTTTGATGTGTAGTAAAAATGAAATAAATGAAACATCAAATTTTATTCAAAAGAAAATTAGTGAAAATAAAATGATTAAACAAAATTTAGAAGAAAATTCTAATAGTGATGATGACGTTAATTTATTTTTAAACAACCTGTTAAACAAAGAAAAAGTAACACATATGAATGAAATGTCATATACACGTGAAACATCAATTAACAACCATAACAATAATAAAATAATTAAAACTATTTCAGAAGAAGATTCTAGTAGTGATGACGAAGTAGAAATTAAAAAGTATAATGTGAACAGCGACAATAATTTGTTATTACATAAGAACACGAAAACTGAAAACAAAGCACACTTAACAAAAGAATTAAATGCCTTTTCTATACCCGAATCATCAAAACACATTAGTAAGAAAAATAAATTTATACCAAATTTAGCAAGTGAAAAAAATGAAATAATTAAAAATATTTCAGAAGAAAATTCTAGCAGTGATGACGAAGTAGAAATTAAACAGTATAGCATGAAGAGCGACAATAATTTGTCATTACATAAGAAATCAAAAACTGAAAACAAAGCACACGTAACAAAAGACCTAAATGACACTTCTATACCCGAATCAACAAAACACAGAAGGAAGAAAAGTAAATTTATACCAAATTTAGCAAGTGAAAAAATTGAAATAATTAAAAATATTTCAGAAGAAAATTCTAGTAATGATGAAGTAAAAATTAAAAAGTATAATGTGAACAGCAACAATAAATTGTTATTATATAAGAAAACGAAAACTGAAAACAAAGCACACTTAAAAGAATTAAATGACATTTCTACACCCGAAACATCAAAACACAGCAGTAAGAAAAATAAATTTATACCAAATTTAGCAAGTGAAAAAAATGAAATAATTAAAAATATTTCAGAAGAAAATTCTAGCAGTGATGACGAAGTAGAAATTAAACAGTATAGCATGAAGAGCGACAATAATTTGTCATTACATAAGAAATCAAAAACTGAAAACAAAGCACACGTAACAAAAGACCTAAATGACACTTCTATACCCGAATCAACAAAACACAGAAGGAAGAAAAGTAAATTTATACCAAATTTAGCAAGTGAAAAAATTGAAATAATTAAAAATATTTCAGAAGAAAATTCTAGTAATGATGAAGTAAAAATTAAAAAGTATAATGTGAACAGCAACAATAAATTGTTATTATATAAGAAAACGAAAACTGAAAACAAAGCACACTTAAAAGAATTAAATGACATTTCTACACCCGAAACATCAAAACACAGCAGTAAAAAAAATAAATTGGTACCAAATTTAACAAATGAAAAAAATGAAATAATTAAAAATATATCAGAAGATTCTAGTAGTGATGACGAGGTAGAAATTAAAAAGTATAGCACGAAGAGCGACAATAATTTGTCATTATATAAGAAATCAAAAACTGAAAAGAAAGCACACGTAACAAAAGACTTAAATGACACTTCTATACCCGAATCAACAAAACACAGAAGGAAAAAAAGTAAATTTATACCAAATTTAGCAAGTGAAAAAAATGAAACAATTAAAAATATTTCAGAAGAAAATTCTAGTAGTGATGAAGAAGTAGAAATTAAAAAGTACAATGTGAACAGCAACAATAAATTGTTATTATATAAGAAAACGAAAACTGAAAACAAAGCACACTTAAAAGAATTAAATGACATTTCTACACCCGAAACATCAAAACACAGCAGTAAAAAAAATAAATTGGTACCAAATTTAACAAATGAAAAAAATGAAATAATTAAAAATATATCAGAAGAAGATTCTAGTAGTGATGATGAGGTAGAAATTAAAAAGTACAGCACGAAGAGCGACAATAATTTGTTATTACATAAGAAAACAAAAACTGAAAAGAAAGCACACGTAACAAAAGACCTAAATGACACTTCTATACCCGAATCAACAAAACACAGAAGGAAGAAAAGTAAATTTATACCAAATTTAGCAAGTGAAAAAATTGAAATAATTAAAAACATTTCAGAAGGAAATTCTAGTAGTAATGACGAGGTAGAAATTAAAAAGTATAGCACAAAGAGTGACAATAATTTGTCATTACATAAGAAAACAAAAACTGAAAAGAAAGCACTCTTAACAAAACAATTATATAACTTTTCTATACCTGAAACATCAAAACACAGCATTAAGAAAAGTAAAATTATACCAAATTTAACAAGTGAAAAAAATGAAATAATTAAAAATATATCAGAAGAAGATTCTAGTAGTGATGATGAAGTCAAAATTAAGAAGTATACTATAAAAAATGACAATAATTTGTCATCACACAAAAAAACAAAAAATGCAAATAAAGTAGAGATAACAAAACAGTTAAATGAGATTTCTGTACCTGAAACATCAAAACACAGCATTAAGAAAAGTAAATTTATACCAAATTTAACAAGTGACAAAATTGAAATAATTAAAAATATATCAGAAGATTCTAGTAGTGATGATGAAATCAAAATTAAGAAGTATACTATAAAAAATGACAATAATTTGTCATTTCAGAAGAAAACAAAAAATGAAAACAAAGCACACTTAAGAAAACAATTATATAACATTTCTATACCTGAAACATCAAAACACAGCATTAAGAAAAGTAAAATTATACCAAATTTAACAAGTGAAAAAAATGAAATAATTAGAAATATATCAGAAGAAGATTCTAGTAGTGATGATGAGGTCAAAATTAAGAAATATACTATAAAAAATGACAATAATTTGTCATCACACAAAAAAACAAAAAATGCAAATAAAGTAGAGATAACAAAACAGTTAAATGACATTTCTATACCCGAAACAGCAATATGCAGCAGTAAGAAAAATAAAGTAGTACTAAATTTAACGAATGAAGGAAATGAAATAATTAAGAATATTTCAGAAGAAGTTTTTAGTAATAGTAAAAATAAAAACTATAACATGAAGAACAACAATAATTTATCACATGAAAAAGCAAAAAATGCAAAAAAAGGAAAAGAAGTAGGAAAAAGGTCTACATCTATTCAGTCATCATATTGTGATAATACATATAAATTAATGTCAAATTTAATCAGTAAGGAAGTCGATAAAAGTGAAGTAATTAAACATATTTTAGAGAACCTAGAAATTGACTCGAGTAATGACGATAAAGTAAAATGTACATCTCATACAAGTAATATCACTAATAAATACAAACTAATGGATCAAAAAATGTCCAATAAAATACCTACAACAAGTATTTTAAATTTAAATGAAAATACTCTTTCAGAATCTAGGAAAGACATTTATAATCCATTTATTAAACATTATATTCAAAATTGTTCAAAGTCAAGTTCAGAGGATGAAGTATTCATTAATTTAACAAAATCAAAAGATATAAATTACTCATCTTATGAAAAAAATTCTTCATTAAAAAAAGAAAAGAAGAAAAAGAAAGATATAATAAAGGAATTTTTATCTTCTCTAAAACATAAAAATAAAAAGCAAAAACAAAATTTTCTTGTAAAACATATTAACAATTCTTTAGAAACTAATGACAATCTCATTAAAAATAAGAAATTAAAAAAAGAGAAATCAATGATCTTTAGCGAAAATAAAAATACAGTTTTCGATAATTTAAATAACCCTATAAATGATTTAAAACCTAATACATCGACTCAAAATATTTGTTTTAAAGGTAGTCAATTACAATTAAAAGTAAATCCTATCAATAATAGTGTTGATGATATTTATGCTAAAAGAAACATTGTAGAGAAGAAGCAAAAATTAAATAAAATCAATGACAAAAAATATGAATTACCAAAGTTAACAATGGAAAATAATTTTAAAATAAAATCAAGCAATTTGAGTGGAAACTCAGAAAAATTAGACAAAACATTAAAATCTGAAAATACATCAACTACCATGACAAGTGATTTCATCAGTAATATTATAAAAACCAAAAAGAAGAGACCTAGAGACACCGACGACTTACATTTAAATAAAATAATAAATTCCATAGATGATTCTTTAAATGTTCAAGCTAAAAAGAAAAAAACTAGTCATAACTCAATAACTAATACAGATGATTTACTTAACATTTATCATGGAGATATATCAGTAGTTAAGAGGAAAAAAAAGAAAAAGAACAAACATGAAGACATTAACATAAATAATTTAACTGTGCAAGATAATAAAAACCAGTGTAACCATTCATCAATTATGTTTGAGCAACAAAATGTTTTACTAAAAGAAGATAAATTTACAGATATATCAAAAAAAAAAAGAAAAAAATTTTAAATGTAATCGATTTCAACACGATACTCAAAATACAACTACTAAAAAGAGTAAAATAAATGAAATTTATGGTACAATTATAAATAAGTGAAAAAAAACAGGGTCTGTTAAAAAAATGTTGTTTAATTATTAACTACTAAAAATCAAAACATTTTTACTGTCTCAAAATACTGATGCCTTAGTTCGTTTGTAAAGAATTAATTAATATTTTAAGAAAATGTAGAGTGATCGATATTAATTATTCTATATTTAAAGGTAGACCACTTAATCTAGTAATAAGATAAAATGATTTTATTTGTAATTTATTATGTTTTAATTGGGTATACATACTTGTATTGTTTTCTTATTTATACTAATATTTTGATTGTTTTTGTAATACGATGAAAAAACTTTGTTAGAATTGTTAAAAACTAATTAAAACTAAGTTTTTATCAATTTACTTGTAAATTAATCTTCTAGTGTTCTCCTACTAAAATTCCATGCCATATATACATACTATATATTACTATGTAATGTAATGTAAATTAATCAAAAATATATTAAATAAAAATTGGAAAGAAAATGATGTTATTAAATATAATACCTGTTACAAATTATTCTTTAATAATTTAATAACTGAACCAAATATACATATTTGATTGTGAAACAACACACATTTTAGAAATAAAGTATCATATTATATATATATTTTAAAATCCTACTTCTTAAAAGATACGATTCATCAAATAACCCAAACTCTTACTTCCAGAAACAATACAAATTTCAAATATTGATAATTGATAGATTTTAAAAAATGACATACAATATTGATCAATCTTAAAAAATGTACATAGTAAATCCAAAAATTTGAATTCATGAAATGATAGTTGATAGAATTCTACTTGACATCAAAATTAAATATAACTAATTACAACAATGTCACAGATTAATAATTGTTTAGTGTTCTAGAGAAAATAATAAAGTATAACTTTCTTTTAGAATGATTTTTAAATTCCCAGAAACGGGAGTATGTAAATTTCAGTTTCAATGAATCACGAGTGTTTGAAAAAATTAAAATATAATATAAATTAATTAAATCAAGGAAAATATTGACAACTTGTGAGAAATTAAAATTATTATTTCACTATATTAATTTTAAATACTAATAATACTAATTATACTGCTACTATTACACACGATTCTTGGCCTCAAAACCTGAACAGCATGTGTTATTTCCAGTACAATTATTACTGCACAAGACTTCTAATAATTTTAAATGTTATGATATCAGCATTATTTTAGTCAGAGGTACATTCTAAAATGAAGTTTGCGCGATTGATAATGATGAATCTTACAGATACGTTCTACAATATTTAGCAAAAAATCTTTATTTAATATTAATAGAAATAGTTTTAATTTTCCGCTTTAATATACGATATAAAATATTATATGTGCAGTAAAGAATAAGTGTTATTGTTACGTTGTCATAGATAATACATAATGGATAGGCTATGAGTACACAGAATGTATAACGGGCAGCGTTCCTGAATAAATAAGAGAGATAGCAATAGTAAAATCACATTTTCTATTCTACTCAAAAAAATATTTTTTATTGCATGAAATAACGAATACTAGTTATAGTAGTATAATATATATTGTTATCTAAATATTTGGTGAGTGACACAGAAGATTCGGGAACGCTTGATAACGAATATGGCTTATCTATTACGTATTATCTGTGTTCAGTCCTTGGTATTACAATAATAATTATAGGCCTTCGTCCTACAAGTTACAAATAAATATAATTTGGGAATGTTTATTTGAATTCTATACTGCACTATAAATAAGATGACAAAATAAAAGTATATTTACATTGAAACAACACTTATAAACTCATCTTTACTGTACCATTAAGGTACTTGAGATATAGACTTTTCAGGTGATACAAATTGTACCTTGCTCCCATATGGTTTACAGATGATATTTTGTAGATATGATATACATAAATAATTTTTATAGAATTATTATAATAATTTGAAAGTCTTTTTTATTGGAATTCGCTTATAATGGCAACAACTATAAATAACAATTTTAATTATTCATAAACTAAATGTTACAATAAAAAAAAAAAATATTAAATTGTTGCTAATTATGAAATGCATTTGTACTTAACATTGACAAAAAGAAAAAACTGTTTTATTAATATAAGAGAAAAATATTGTAAAAAAAAATACACTTAATCTGCTTGATTTTTATGATCATTTACAACTAGAATGTTTTATACATATATAATACTTATGTTCATCTATAGAAATACATTAATGAAAATATTTTACTTTATTTGAATATTCTTTATGTTCAGTTTCAATACTTTTGTAATTTTCTTATATAAGTGAATGTACATTTTGGATGTAATCTAAAATCAATAATAAATATATTAATATTTTTTTTTAAATTATGTGTAGAAATGAATATTAATATGTAATCAAAATTCTACTATTTTTAACACCTTTGCTTTACAAGTACCAATTTTTAAATGAATCAGTTTACAATTTTTTTTTTATTATATCAATAAATAATTATATTTTATTGCTTTATTTTTTTGAATAACAATGGCGTTAAATAAAAAAAAATTGAGTTTATTCTATAAATTATATTGGAAAAAACACATTAAGTCAAGGCGGTGTTAATGAAAACATATATTTAACACATTAAATATAACGATAAATTGATTTAATCCTTACAAAAAGAGTTTATGGTCTATATTGTCCCAAATACGTATTACACTTTGGACAATAGTGGTTGACAACATTGCACGAATCCATGCAGCAAGGGATCAGGCAGCAACCAAAAGAACATCTGAAACAGGTTTAATGTTAATTTAGGCGAATGGGAAAAATCTATTTAAAACAAGAAAAAAGAAATTAATTGAAACAATTAAATTTAATGAGTAATAAAATAAATTTAAGCATTTTATCTATTGACAATAGAGGTTGATATTTAGTTTCTAAATATGAATTTTTAATTGATACAGAAATTATCAAATGTCTAAATTTGTGTAAATACTTATAATTAGCTACCTACCCACTCTAGATAAGAAATATATTTTTAATTGAAAAATATTTGTCTGCGAATCATAAACTATCATGTGAAATGTTGTTACTACATTTATTACTTAATAACCAAACAGATTAGATAAATATTAATGCTACTGAATATAATTTTGCTAAATACTCACCCAATAATACACAATAATAAACAACTCCACCAGGCAGAAGACTTAGCTTTTTTAGACGTTTTTGAATAAATATCATTGCCACATATTTGGCACATCATGTGAACACTCTTAGGACCTATTTGTGGCATTGGTGCGGCTGACTGGAAACCTAAACAATTACGAGAAAAGAATTCAAATAAAATTCCAAAAACAAAACATAACGTTTCAGGGATTCCTTTAAGCTCGACTCTGACATTACACCTATTAGTTTTCGAAAATCTCATTACGTATTAAGCATACCTCATGATCGGTAAATAGTAATAATGACCCACAGAATCTAACAACGTTGTACATACAACATTTATTTTGTTTGACATAATGACAAATAAATATGTGTACTAGATAGGTGTAAACGCATTTAGACTAGAGTCGATTACGCTGTAACATTCAAATAAAATATAGGTATATTTTTATATTTTATTTACAAAATAAAAATATATTTTTTGAAAAAAAAACCCCTACGACAATATTAAAACATTTTCTTTATCGCATCTATTCCTTAAAAATCTGTTAAAACACGGAAAAATGAACGACCGTGTTCATTATACTTACACTGCGTCTGAATTATTGGAACTGGCTGCACCCCACTCGGATTCATTTCGGTGTGGATTCAAAACGATTTGAAATCGCTCAACGGTCCAATTGCACAAACAGCGTATCGATTCGTAATCGACGTAAGCTGAACACCCACACCACCGAATTAATTTTTATTATATCGTAAAAAGCGTAATCGATAGGTGTGCGGACACGCGAAATTCTGTTCGCTCGCGTACACGAAAATAAAATGAAGAAACTTTTAAACGATTACTATAGGTTATGTCGTACGTACACGCATCCCGAACTCGTTTTTGTCCTTTAAGTGTGAACAATCTCGTGCCAATCGTTTTGTATTTATTGGTTACCTGTACGCGCTATAAGCATAGACAATAGTTATTTTCAAAGGAAAAATAACCCATATGAAATGCGGGAAAACGCGTCAATATTAGTCCGATTATAGTTCAATGATGAATCCCCCCCCCCCGATAGTTATATTTGTTGAAGTACTTATGTTATTTTATACGATTTATTTGATTATTCGATAGACGGCGGCATTAGTTCGACGTCACAAATAAGACCCACGAGATTATTTCAATTCGTCGGTATATCCATTCAATAAAATACACTTTTCGTATGTATTAAGTAATACACTAGTCTTTTATTTCGTTTAAAAAAAACCATAATACTTGACGTTCATCGTCGGTTATTATAATTTAACGTCAAATAACACGTGACCTAATATTTATATTATTATAAATCTAAATAATAATATAAAAAAAAAAAAAATCAATTGATTATACAAATATCGTATGATCGTATAGGTTTTAATAATATTCATCGCTCCACTGTTCCGTAGCAAAGTATAATGATTTAGTGACCTTGTGCAATGGATTTCAAACGTCATACACTAAAAAGATTATCACTTCACACGTCTTCTCGTACGACACCGTTTCGAAATTACATTTGAATCACACGTGTTGGCATTTTTCATATTTTTCGATTAGGTGCCTAAAAATAATTCATATTTATATATTATTCGAAAGTCTTATTTATTCCAGTACAGAAATGTCATTTAACTGTTTTGTTATGTAGTGTGCTTTATTAGCATTTTTTGTTTTTTGTGAGACGACATATTCTTTATGATATATTTCATTTTTTTCACTCGTTAAATTTGGTATTAATTTATTTTTCTTACTGCTGTGCAAATGATAACAAAAATTATTCGATGACAAAAATATATTTTTATACAAAAAAATTACACACTTTCGTTGTGTGTTCAAAAACATTGACACGTGTATATGTTAAATAAATACCTAATTAATTAATTCTGATATATACGATTGAATATTATAATTTCGTAAATGCGATTTAATCTACAAATATGAATTGACTAAGTAAAAAATAATAATGAAGGTATTTTCGGGTGCGGTGGATATATCGGCTCAAATGATTTATTAGAGATTTTAGCAGTAGTTAAATGCTTTTAAAGTACTCTTGCGTATCTTTTTGTCATTTGGTTGAAAAATCAATAATCAAATAAGCACAAGCACGGTGTTATGAAAATGAATGTAGAAGGAAAAAGAGGAAGAAGTGGACAGATGGTATTAAGAGTGACATGAAAATAGCTGATGCAAATGTACAAAAGGTGGGAGATTGTGCTTTATTAAGGTGTAAGACTAAGGTGCCAATCATACATAGTTGAGAGTGTAAGGCCAATAAGAATAAAAAAAAATTATAAATATTATTGTAAACCACTATTTGAATGAAGGGGAATACATATTTGTATATTTTAATATCTATAACTATGGACTTTGTATCTATGGTAATTACTAAAATACTTTTATCAGTAAAGCCTCGATTACACAGGACGAATTTAATCGTTGCTACTAAATTAGACTTCGCCGCGTGTTGAGCAGTTGCTGTTCGTTTGTGATTAAAGTTGACGGCCGGGCTACTTTTATCACTACTCGCTGGCTATTTTACACTCCAGCGAGTAAATTCATCCTGTATAATCAAGGCTTAGTACAAGAAGTACAGGTTGTTTTGAAATATTTTTTTTCAAAACTGACAATGATTAGGAGAGGATTTCATAAATTTATTATAATATAAAACGAAATAGTATTTTAAAAAATCTTTATTAGTCGTAACAAGAAAATTAATAAAAACAATAAAAACAAACAACATGTTATAATATAAAAATATAAATAGACAACATTAAACTTTGATAATTAATATTGAAACAAGGTAACCAAATTTTAGTATTGTGTGTAAGTATACATTTTATATATATGAGTAGTTATAAAAGTAATTTGGAACAAAAGTTGTTAGGAAATATGAGTAATGTCTTTTAAATCTGTCAAACAAGCTGCCCCATTGTGAAGGCATTAGTATATTAGAGAATTATAAATAACACAGTTTAATAATTCAAAAATTACAAAGCATTTTGTAAGATAGTTCCTTGATCTATCATTTAAACTAGAAATTGCCCTAAATAAACTTCACATTCAGGGCATATGTGTTCAACATTCAAACACTGATCCATACAAAATGGAATTAAACATGGACCCCAGAAACACCTGTAAAAAAAAATTATTTTCATGGACAAAGAATAACTTTTTAGTAATAATAATATTATCGATTTAAATTTTCTCTCACTGAGTTAATAACTTTTATTAATATCTAAAACATTCAACTAAGATAATATCAATAAATGATTTATCGTGAAAATTAATTAATACTAACAAGTTCTTCTACTTTAAATTACATTAAAATATTTATATATTATATAATAAAATTAATTTGTTTATTACCCAATTGCACAACACAATAAACTGGATATGTAAGCCATTGTACTTGGTATCTTATGTATTTTAGTAGTTATTTCTTTGCGGCAATTAGAGCACACCATCCGAGTACTATGTGGTCCAACAGGTACAACGGTGGTAATAAGTTCGTATGGAGCTTTTACATCTAAATAAAAAAAAAATTAAATATAATGAACGAACAAAAGACGACTTAAACAGAACCTTACAATCGGGTTGTGGTGTGTACGGGCTTGCTGGTGGAACACTTGTTTGCTGATTCCATCCATACGGTGCTGTTGGAACAGTACCAGGCGTATATGCACCGTTCATGATTCTAAAAGTACGTATTACAAAAAGGAATTACTATAAAAGATTGTTACGGTTCTATTTGTGTGCAAGTGAAAAAAATTTATCAAGACACACTTCCAAGATATTATACTGCTATGATTAGTATTACCATTTTGGGAAATAAGGTCAAGCAACATGGATACGGGTGTTATTTTAGAGGCCAACTCGCAAACGCCTTTTTTAATTATCAATACAGGAGTAAAAAATAAATCATATATTATACGTTATTGTACTATACCTTTAAGTATTCTACAATATCAATTACGCGATTAATATTTAACGTACAGATTTCGAGTACCGTTTTTAATTTGTTATTCGCGTAATATAATCACATAATTAGATAATAATCAGTCAGTTTCATGTTTGTTAAACTTGATGTCGAACAGGTGATAATAAGTTCGACGGAGTCGTTTTCTCCATGAAATTCGCGCGCGCCGCTTTTTCATAACGCACTACGATCACCACAATGTAAAATCACAAATTTCTCCGGTTCCTTACCGGCTGTTTGGTGACGGATGCAAGAATTTTTCAGCTTTAATTTTTCTGATTATATTTTCTAAAAAAAATAAACGCGTGTAACGTTTGGTAGGAGAATCGTAACGTAACGTGTCCAATGTAGTGTTTGAGTCCTCGACAATAATAATTCATAAATTAAATTATTACCATTTCTTAAATGAAAGAAGTTTACAAAATTTTCTATCAGTGGGTGACCAAGAATCAAGGATCCTTTTTTTTTTTTCAATTGCGCGATCAAAAATCTAAGTTGATCCGTCTTGAAGTACAGATGTGATGTATTTGGACCATACCTGGCTGTTTTCCTCATCCGCATTACTAATCGCTCGAAGGTGATGGTGTTTACAAAACTATCAGAATTCACAAAATATTTATATCGACCACTTACATCAAATTTAAAAAAAATTTCAATTATCACACATTCGTCAGATTTCGAGGGACTTCTAAGTGTTGAAAAAAAAAAGTTTTATATTGTTCGTAAAAGAATAATATACACAATTACTGTTCATTGTTCTTTCAATACACATATTAACCATAGACATATGTCATTTTAATTCTGCGTAGTTAACCTCTATTACATATTTCATTAAATCGCCAAAATGAAATGGACACAATAAAAATTAAATTTATTAAATTATTGAACAAATGTTTAGTGAATATAAGTATAATTATTTAACAGTTTAACACAACAATATTTTATAGAATTCATATTTGCATCAGATTTTGACTAAATTAAATTTACTAACAATTAGTATATGTTTAAAATTATTTTTAAAAGGAGTTAACACTGCACTTACATAGTAGCGATTTTTATTTTAAGTCAATTATTTTTAAAGGTTTAATATTTAATTCTTTATGTAGTTCTTCCATTGGTTGATCCCATCTTTTTTCAAAATAAATATTTAACATAAAATTACTGTTTAATCCTGTTTGAATGGCCCATGGCAAATAATATTTAACATATTGTTCTCTTTGCCTAAGATAATGTAAGTAGAAATTAAATAAACAAGTATAAATGTATATGCCATATAATATTTAATTACTTTGGTTTGAGTCGCACAGCTCCAAAAAGACCTCCACCTAATGTCATCGGTAACTTTGTCTGAAACGCTTCAATCCACTTAACTGTTACTTCTCCTAAAAAATGAATTAATACATATTGATATTTAATATTGAACAATTGGTGTACAATAGGCAATTTTTGAATAATTAAAATAATTGAATTTTTATAATAAAATTTAATCAACTGTTTTTCTGACTTTAAATGATACATAATATTGTAATAATAAAATCAATTATATTACCTAACATGTTAGTAGGCATGCCTAATACTGTATGAAACAAATCATGTACTTCCCTGTACCTCTGCATTACATATGCCAACTGAATATCGTCAACAAATTGAACAGATCCTCGAGAATCCGGAGTTACTTTCTGAATAAGAAAAAAAACATTGGCTTAATATGTTATTGATTGATATAACAAAATATCTTATACATTATAGTCCAAAAATTTAAAGTAAGCGTGACCAAGTGTATTTTCTGGCATATTTTTTAATTTTTCTAGATCGACCAAAGTACTGTTAATTCGGGGTTGTAACCTAAAAAAAAACAGTCATATTATTTTATAGTGACTGGTAATATGTTTAAAAACAAAAAAAATTAAATAGTATACTTTAGTATTTCGTTGCCTTCGGGATTATTCATCATTTTATCTCTCATATATTTTAATGCATATATTCCAGTAGTTTCGCCCAGAGTGGCGATCATGTCTAAAATGAATTTAAAAAGTATTAACTAATTAAGTGTATCAAAATTGTAATGTCTAAAATAAATTATACAAACAACAATCAATATATTACGACTTACCTGCTCTTCGAGGATCTAACAATGACATAGTTGCAGAACCGACTGACAATAATATTTTTTGAAATGGTGTTGTGGATATATGATTCTCATTATACTGAGTTGCGAAATCAGACATCTTTCGATACATATAATTGTTTGGTATGATAATTTTTTTCAACATATTGCAAAGTAAACTTTTGCAGACAGTACTTTAAAATTGGTGTACTTAACGCTATTTTAAATATATTGTTCAGCGATAAATTAAATGAGAAATTTTAATTTTTAACTATAATAATTACTGTAATTTTATTATTACATAACACTTTTACCATAGAACAGTATTTTTTTTTTTTTTTTTAATAAAACAGTATATTTGTCTAAAAGTTATTATCGGCGATATTTATTTGATAATTGATATTGAAATATTGGTTTCTTAACTTCTCAGCTTTAAAAACGTTCAGAGTGAAAATAATTTTAAGTTATCTTCGATTACCATGTCTCGTGAAATCGAATATTCATTTTGTTAATTGTTTTGTTCTTTTTACATAATTTCGTGAAAATTTAATTTTTGTGGGAGTAACCGACGCCAAACGCATATTACCTCGATCCATACCGATTTGTCGATGTTATCAAAAACCTGTTATCGTCTTACTTCGATTGGTTGAAATTTATTGTTTACTTCTTCTTTCAAATGTTTTCTTATACATTTCATTACATGATAATATAATAATAATTGTGTAGACGTTTGTTATTAATTTCGTTGTATGTGTCCTGTGTGGGAGCCATGACTGTTGAGTGTCGAGTTTAAATTTTCATTTGTTCTAATTAAAACGTCGATGGAAATTTTGTAGACATCTATAATATGAAGTATTTGAAATGTAGTATTGTAATATTGTGAACGTCCGTTTTATCCGAAATTCATAATGTCTGACAATTCAGATGATCAAGTGAGTATATTTTTTTTTATTAGTTGTCTAATTATTGTCATTTTAGATTGTTATATTGTCTTTACACTCCCCTTTACACATGTCATGTGTGTTTGGTTATTATTTTTGTGTGACAATACGTATGTAATTTAGTGGCGCTGAATTATAAACGCCTGTGTATAGTAAAAAATAATGAAATATATAGAAATATCAACAGAGACTTTTAGATAAATGTTTATGTTTTACTTATCATCTTTTTGTTTCAAAAACATTGGACAAATCTGTTTTTACATTGTTTTCTAAAAGGTGTTGACTCTTCAAAAGAGTTAACAAACGCACACATACCGAAAAAACTATGACTCGTATACCAACATATTTACGCCCTATATGAGCATGCATTTTGGCGCAACTGTTAACATAACTAATGAATAAAAATGTGTTTCTTTATTATAAAAATTAACTATTATGATATAACTATATTTCATTTTTAGCCTTAAGTAAATCCGTACCTTTTGATGATTTCATATTTTAGAATGAAATTATTGTAAAAATACACAGCTAATTAATATTTATTAAACTTTATAAATTAATTTAGCGTACTTTTATGTGTTTTTGCGAATGTATATTTATGTGCAATTAATAACACAATAAAATCAATCAATAATCGCTATTTTTGTATTTTATTTCAGAATCCTAGAGATGCTGGTAACATGTGTTTGGAACTGGCTTTGGAAGGCGAACGACTGTGTAAGGCAGGGGATTGTCGTTCAGGAGTAGCATTCTTCCAAGCAGCTGTTCAAGCTGGAACTAATGACTTACGTACTTTAAGCGCTATATATAGCCAGTTGGGCAACGCTTATTTTTATTTAGCGGATTATCCAAAGGCATTGCATTTTCATAAACTTGATTTGGCTTTAGCAAGGTATATATTTTTATTTTATGTAACAAAAATGCAATTTTAAACAAATTTTTTTAATGTATACTTGATAATGCAATATATAATCAGAACACTTGGAGATAAACCAGGTGAAGCTAAATCTAGTGGAAACTTAGGAAATACACTGAAAGTAATGGGCAACTTTGACGAAGCTATGATTTGTTGTAAACGTCATTTAGAAATTGCAAGGGAGTTGGGAGATAAAGTAAATATTTATTGTTTTATATATTTTATTGTATTTATTTTATTTTCCTTACTCATGTAAAATAAAACTATATCATTGTAATTTTTTTTTTTTTAATGAAACTTTTAAGTTGAGTGAAGGACGAGCCTTATACAACTTAGGAAACGTATATCACGCTAAGGGTAAACATATAGGAAGAGTGGGTCAACAAGATCCTGGAGAATTTCCAGAAGAAGTAAAAGTTTGCATTGAACAAGCAGTTAAATACTATGAGTAAATATATTTGTACATATGTTGTGTCATTAATAATAATATTTTATCGTGTTTTATTAAATTTAATTATTTATAATAAATAATATTTTATAGAGAAAATTTAAAATTAATGAAAGAGTTAAATGATCGTGCAGCTGTCGGTCGAGCATGTGGTAATTTAGGAAATACCTATTATTTGTTAGGTAATTTTAAAGAAGCTATTCAGTATCATGAAGAGGTAAAATTTTCTCATTTGTTTAAATTTAATTGTATTTTAAATATTTTTTATGAGTAGAGATTGAAAATTGCTCGAGAATTTGGTGATAAATCAGCTGAACGTAGAGCAAATAGTAATTTGGGAAATTCTCATGTTTTTTTGGGTGAATTTGAAGAAGCTGCAGATCATTACAAGTAAAACCAAAAAATAAACATTTAAAATAATTATCAATAATTATTTATAACATTAAAATAGGAGAACTTTAATTCTTGCTCAAGAATTAGAAGATCGAGCAGTTGAAGCACAAGCATGTTACAGTCTTGGCAATACATATACGCTATTGAGAGATTATAATACAGCTGTTGATTATCATTTAAGGCATTTAGACATAGCGCAAAAATTACATGATAGGATTGGAGAAGGTAAACTATTATTGATTTATACATCGACAATAATTTAAAAGTCTTAATCTCAGTAATATAAAAATATGCACAAGTTTGAGATGTGTGTTCATATTTGCTAAAACTGTTCTGATTAAACCTTTGATAATCCGTAATAATTTGTTGTATTAGTTCAAACTGAAAATTTTCCCTTTTTTTGAGTTAATATTATAACTATTAAAATCAATTAAAAGTATTTTGTTTCTTTACATTGACATATTAAAAATATTTAATTTTATTGTTGTATTATTTTTATTGAAAAGGAAGAGCATGCTGGAGTTTGGGAAATGTGAATCTAGCATTAGGAAATCATGAAAAAGCATTATATTTTGCTTCAAAACACTTAGAAATATCTAAAGAAGTAAATTCTAATATAAAATAAAACGATTACAATGTTTCATGTGTATTTTAATTTTCATTTAGATTGGTGATACAGTAGGTCAAGCAACAGCTCAGATAAATATAGTAGATATTAAAAAATCTTTGGGCATGTCGAATGGTCAGCTATCACCTGAAAGCAAAGAATTATTGGATACAATCTCTAACACTCAGCCATCACCTCAATTACGACGTTATAGGGTGAGGCGTCAAAGCATGGAACAGCTTGATTTACTTAAGGTAGTGTGTGCATGTTTATGTGTGTTTAGTTTTTGTTTGCTGTTGTATTTTAATGTAACATAATGCATTGATTGATTTTCGTGTTTGATTAAAGTTTAAATCATTTTTGGCAAACCATGATGTTTCATCAAGTAAACGAGTAGTGTAAAATGTCTGATATGACTGCTTTAATTTAAGGTTTTGTAAACATTTTATTTTAAATGTTCTTTGTTAAACATTTTAGTTGACTCCAGATAACAAGAATAAAGCACCCAATTCAAATGACAAGATTTATCAGTCTACTTCATCGGGTTCTAAAAAGGTATATATTTATTTTTCTTTGTTTATTATGTTTGTTATGAAATTATATGTCTTATTTTTGTTTTTGAATAGTCTGAAAAAACCGAAGATGATCCATTCTTTGATTTGTTGTCAAGATTCCAAGCAGGACGTATGGATGATCAACGTTGTACTCTTGGTTCTTCAAGAAATTTAGAAAATAAAGAAAACCAAAACTCAAATAAATTACTTTCCCAGATTGGTAAATGTTTTATAATTAATGGATTTTCATTAGTGCTTTATTATTTTACACATTTTTTTTTAACTATGAAACTATAACATTATTTATTGAAAACAAGCCCACTACAGTAGTTCAAATTTCAATCACTGTATTTACCATTTTCTGCAGAAATGTATAATTAATCTTAAAGTGAGGGTTATTTATTTGTGGACAATATTATGTCTAAAATAAAAAATTATCTTGGATGAAATTTATCCAGCTGGTAAATGAAAAGTGACAGAAGTGCTAACTATTTTACCTAATGTTAATTTGATTATTTAAATTGCAACTTAATTTTATCATCAAATATTAGGCGTTTTTTGTGTTGCACAATTTATGTTTTCATTTTTGTATTATAGGTGGACATGCTGAAAGTCAAGATGATTTATTAGACATGATAGCAGGTATGCAGAGTAAACGTATGGACGAACAAAGAGTAGAACTAGAACAACTTCCAGGCATTGCCAAATCTGATAGCGAACAACCCGATGATAATTTCTTAGAATTACTAATGCGATGTCAAGGTGAACGTCTGGAAGATCAACGTAGTGAGTTACCTGTATCCAATATTAACAGTGATGGAGAATCTCAACGTACACCTAATCGTGGACCAACTGTACCAGATGAAGACTTTTTCACTCTAATTATGCGCCTTCAATCAGGTCGTATGGAAGACCAAAGAGCGAGTGTGCCAATGCCAAAACGAAATTAATGTATACTGAGTTATTAAATATTATAAATAAAATTAACAAATGATTAAATATTTTCACGCCTATATTTTGAAATTTTTTTTTATAAAAATATATTTTAATTTTATATATTTTTTAAAATTTATACCTGCCTATTAATAAATAGTTATTATAATAAATAGTATTCATGTTCGTTATAATGATTAACGCAAATTTAATATCCTTTGTACTTCTCCATTATATAATTATCTTATTTAATGATTATCTGAAAATTACTGCATATTATTAAGTTTACAGGTAAAATACCATTATTATTGTATTAATATAGTTTTTATTATATTTAGACTACGCTTTTATTATGAACATTTGTCATATAGATTATTTATTAACTTAAAATTAGCATTACAATTCTGATATTATAAATATTATACGATAATTAAATATTTATTCAGTTCTATGCCATAATTAGTATTTAACTTAAGCGTAACATAATATATAATATATAGAATTAGATAAGTAATCTAAATATTCAATGTATATTACTCTAATTTAAAATATGATTTTGATATTACACAAATAAAATATTCTAATATTATGTAAGTTAAACATAATAAAGTTTAGTTCTTCCAAAATATATGTATTATTTAAAATTTCACAATAACAAAATACAAATTGCAAGTCAAATAATGAATATAACATTTTGCATTGACTGAAAACCAATTTTTTTATTTTTAGTAGTCATTTAAACATTAATTTTAATGAGTGTGAGTATTTTGTATACCACATATATCCTGTAGCAATAGCTAAACCATACCTGTAAAAACACATATTTTATTGTACAATAATACAGGCATGCTACGTGTTTTAGATACTTTATATTATGTAAATAATTTTCTTACCAAGTAATAATATATGAAACATGTTCATTTCTCAATGAAATATTTGTTTGACCGCCAATTGGTCCTCCTGGAACATTATATTCAACTACAGCATCAATCAAAATAGGTTCACTATCAACTAGTTTTGACATTGAATCCAAATCTCTAGAATAGTATACAAATATATTAGACAAAGTAATAGCCATAACAATTTCATAAATTTCTTCTTATTAATCATTGACTTATAGCATTTAGAACTTTCAAATTATAATTATCATAGGTTGTTAACTATTAACATCACTTGATTATTCAAATTCCGATTATATCAACTCTTGAAAAAGAAAATTAATTAATAAAATTTTCTTAAATTAATTAATTAATTAATTAAATAAAAAAATTTTTAAACAAAAGATTTTATTCCCTAGTATTTTAACTAGAAATTTTAAATATACCTATACAACCAGAAGCGGGAGTTTGAAACATTTTTTGATACAAACTGAGGTCTAGGTTCTGTCAAACGAACAATACCGTGTAATTCGATTTCACCAACAACTTGACCCGAAGTCCGTGTTGAGGGATCCTTATTTTTCATGGGTACCCAACCACGGTTCACTAAAATTGTTAAACTAAAAATAACAATTATTAATAAGTGAATAACATATAACAGAAAACCAAATCTTACGGTCTATTTGATAGCTTAAACGGTGTGATCACATAATAACCACTTTTTGTTGATCCAGATGCAGAAAACAATCCATTACTGCTGTCAGCTCCACCATCAGTTAAACAAGACCTAGGACCTAAATATAACTCTTTTGAATGATCAAATTCACCAACAACTTTAACTCTATGATATTCAAGATTTTTAAGTTCATCTTCACTAGAAAAGAAAAATATAACAAACTGTAAAATATTTTGTTACTGAAATAAAAAAATAAATACGAATTCTAACTTTTCAGGAAAATCTACTACAGGATATGTAGTTTTCATTTTAAGTTCTTGAATTAGATTTTCCTTCCATTTTTTTCGTCTCACTTGCCACGTACCCAACCCGAATGCAGAAATTGGTATTACCTTTGATATAAATAACAATTTTTATTTTCTAATAATATATTATAAATGAAAATTATTTAACTTTACTAGTAAAATCCACCCAACTTCTGTATTACTTTCTTTTTTTCTACTAAATGATTTTAATTTAACTGATTTGGTAGTCATACTGCAATTTCTGGTTGAATTTGTTACCTGTAAATATTTTTGAAATTACAAGCGATTCACAAAAGAAAAAAAAACTATTTTGAATAAACGTTTTTTAAACATGACTATATTCTATTGTTCAAAAGTTATTAATTACTACGTAATCCGATAACGATTAATAGGAGTACTTATAACTTCACACTATTTTGTTTCCCCTAAAATTTTTAATTAGTTAGTAACAAAAAATCAAACATTTAATGTACTAAACATTATTTAGTGCTCATTATAAATAATTAAAATATAAAACCATTTCACGACAACTTGAATTTTAATGTATTTATTACAATTATTATATTTATCTACAGTTTAAAAAAATTAGTCGATAATTATTAAGTAAATATCGCGCACCAGCTATTTAATTTTGTTTAACCGACAAATGTTTAATGTTAAAATGAACAAACATTTTAAAATTATTTATACTGAAATATTGAAGGTGCTAGTTAAATTTACAAATTAAATATAAAATTATATAAATACATATAAAATCTATTTGTGTCAATAAATTAATAAATACATAAATATCTAAAATACAAAAAAATTAACTCACATAAAGTTTAGATGAAATAAAATTTCGCTGGAATAAATTTCTACAAATCATGTTGAAATTATATAATTGATAAATTACAATATTTACAACTCGAAGTAACTTTACAAGTCGAGTAAACACTGCAAAGTGTAAAAATGTTATGAAATAAAAAATTACTACAGCGGAAAATTGATTATAATGTACAATATTTTGTTTTTGTTGTTATCTCTTCTATCAGTGTCATAAAATACTATATTATTCCATTAACCGTGGTGGTTATAAGTGATATTATTCTTACACAGGTTACACAGAATTAAACATAATATAGAGTCACATGATGATACTAATTTATGATTTTTAAATTTTTCCATTACCGTCGCATTTATGTATTTTATATTCATTCATAAGGCGTGCAGGTGTATAATGAATTGTTGTTTTCACTTGTAGCAAATAAAAATAAAATTCTTATTTAAATAAATATATAAATTATTATTAAACTGTGTAGTCATTCGTGTTAAATGTTTTAACTTCATAATGGAATCTGATGAAAAAGGTGTGTAACAGGTTATTTAACGTTCAAGAATATTTTTGTATGTGTTTTTTAAAGCTTTTATTTATTTATAATGTTAGAAATAACAACACCTTCGTATTATACATTAAGTAAAATGTGATTTTTATATACCATAATCATTGCAGAAGAGTTAACGAAAATTAATCAAGAATTGAAAGATATTAGTGCTAAAATTAATAAACTTACAAAAAAAAAAAACGAATTATTAGAAAGAAAAGACTATTTGAAAGAGTTGTCTTACCAAAAACAGACAAATATTATCAGTGACCAAAAGAATTGGACTCTCACAAGTATATTATTACATTGCTAATTGTATTTTTATTTTCTTTATTTGATCATTTTCGATAAATGTTTTTTCCCACAGATTTTCCTTGGCACAAAAATGTACAAAGAGTATTAAAAACCGTTTTTCAATTAGATACTTTTCGTTCACAACAACTAGCAGCTATTAACATTACATTATCCAAACAAGATGCTATTATAATTATGCCGACTGGCGGAGGAAAATCTCTTTGTTATCAGCTACCTGCTTTAATAGATGACGGTTTGTTTATCTCATATATTTTATAAAAAATTTTATGACATTTTACTAAAATTAAAAAAATGTAAAGATTATGCATAAATCATAATTTCAATAAATTTAGTAAAAAAATAAATCCTATCCTCAATACCATGGTTGAGTAATTTAATTTTTTGCATATAAAATGTACATAGCCGACTTATTTTCATTGACTTGTGAATTTCTTCTCTGTGGAACAGGGTATAATATTAATAATTTTTTATGGATCGATTCATATAGTGTATTATTGTATCATTATTATTAAATGTTTAATCAGATAGTTTTTAATATTTTGGTTATTGATTTTTTTTTTTCTTTATGCGGAGTAATAAATTCAAAATTGACTGTTAACTTATCCCATTTTCAGGATTTACTCTTGTTGTCTCTCCTACAGTGTCACTAATGGAAGATCAATTATTTCAAATGTTAAACCTTAAAGTCAATGCTAAAATGATAAGTTCCTATTCATCAAAAGAAGAAACTAAATTATTATTTCAAGTACCAATATTATTATTAGTGTTGCTTAATGTGAATGAATGAAATACTATTTAATTGAAATACTATTTGTTTATATTTTTTTAGATGATGGTTGATGTGAATTCTGGTTTAAAACTTTTATATTGTACACCAGAAAGAATAGCTAAAAGTAAAACCTTTATGAATAAATTACAAAAAGCGCATAGTTTAAAATTACTATCTAGAATAGCAATCGATGAAGTCCATTGTTGTACATCGTGGGGGCATGATTTTAGACCGGGTATTTATTTGAAAGTTTGTTTTTAATTATTTATTTAATATTAATTTTATTTCAGACTATACAAATTTAACTATTTTCAAACCAATGTTTCCTGATGTACCTATTTTGGGACTTACAGCAACTGCAACTACAAAAGTAATTGTCGATACACAAAAATTATTGCAAATACAAGGATGCGCATTATTAAAAGCATCATTTAATAGACCTAACCTTTATTATGAGGTATACATTTAATTTAATTTTAATATTAATTCGATAATCCGATAATTGTTTTATTTAGGTTAGGTGGAAACCAGATGGTAAACAAATTTTAGACGAATTGGCATCATTGCTTAAAAATAAATTTAAAAATCAATCGGGTATTATTTATACCACGACTATAAAAGATTGTGAAAGCTTACGAAAAGATCTAAAGTATTATTTTATACAATTTTATAAAGACAAAATGATATTTAAATCTATTTATATTACTTAGAGAACAAGGATGTAGAGTCGGTGCTTATCATGCTCAATTAGAAGCATCTTTAAGATCAAAAGTTCATAAAAAGTGGTTGAGTGGTGAATATCAAGCAGTTGTAGCTACTATTGCTTTTGGCCTTGGTATAGATAAATCTAATGTAAGATTTGTCATACACCATTGTCTATCAAAATCAATGGAAAATTTTTACCAAGTATGATTTTATTTAAAGGAAACAATGTGTTTATATCTAACAATTGTTATATAAACTATATACATTTATTTTGCTTTAGATGTATATTATTTATATAAATATTTTTGAATTAGGAAAGTGGTCGTGCAGGAAGAGATGGCCAACCTTCAGTTTGCATATTATATTATAAGTTGAGCGATGTGTTTAAATTAAGTACTATGGTATTTACAACACAAACGGGCTTACCCAATTTATATTCGATTATAAAATATTGTTTGAACACAAATACGTAAGTGTAAAATCAGTAGATGTTAAACATTACCGTTTTTGTAAAATTGTTTACTTTATATCTTCTTTTAAATTATAGATGCAGACGGAAATTAATAGCATCTCATTTCGATGAATCGTGGGAATCAACCGATTGTAATGAAATGTGTGATAATTGTTCTGATCCTAAACCTGTGAAGCGTGTTTGCATAAACAAATATTGCGTAGACGTGTATAAAATACTAGATGCTGCCTCAGAAAATGATACAAAGTTTACCGGTATGTTCTTTAAATGTTATTAACTCTATGTTTATGTGTGTGTATATATATATATTATAGAGTTTAATTGATTATATGTTGTAGCTCAAATGTTATTAGACACCTGGTATGGTAAAGGTAACAAAAAAGTATTGCTGTTCGATGTAAAATCACCAGTGTTTTCTAGAAAACGGGCTGAAATTATTTTAAGTGAACTCATAGTACAAAAGTATTTATCAGAAGATTTCCATTATACGCCGTATTCCACGATTTCTTATATTAAAAAAGGTGATAATATTATTTACTGTTATTAATTAACTTTTAATTACAAACGTGTTATAATAGGTCCATTGCACGATAAAGTGACGAGTGAGAATAAAATATTTGCTGACATGTCTGGAGAACTTGAGACTAGTGGACCCGTTCTAAAAAAGTTTAAGTCACAGTAATATTCATATAGAATATTGATTATTTGTACAATTTTTTTTAAAATACACGTATAATATATACCTAATAATATTTGTTTATTTATTTTAAATAAAAACAATATTAAATATTGGATAAAGATATTCCATATAGTAATTATATTAATTTAAAGGTTTCAAACTTATATTCGATTATTATTAAATTTAGATGTAAAACATTTAAAAGGATAAAAACAATTGCACCAATTGAACAATTTGGAAAATCGAACGTTACCATTTAATAAACATTTATTTTTTTCATAATTTGGGATTCATTTTGAACAAATTTTGTGGACTTGGAAGAAATCTTTTAAGGCCATGATTCATTCTGTAGCGCTGTAAGTGAAGGTTTTAAAATAATTTTTGGTATTTTGTGTGATCATAATAAAATTTTATTTAGAATAACGTAACTGAAAAACAATTTACATTCTGGGCATGAGTGTGGGATCACAAACCAAGGATAATCTTAGATGTTTCCGAGTTCGTTTTCGAGGGCACGACTATTGCGACTAACTTTCTGTTGATCATAATAATTTTAACATAAAGTTGCCACATTATTGCCAATGTTGATGTGAATCTTCATTGGCCACTACTATTACTTATCAGTTTTGATCTATAAGATTTTGGTGTGTTATGATAACAAAAACAAAAATGTTTGATAAGCGATGGTTATTATCATAAATTTAAGTTTATGTATTTGCAATAGGTGTTCACTACTTTGAGTTGGAACGAAATTGCGTCAGTCTACATAGGTCGTACTGCACAAGAAAAGTGTTGCTGCAGTTATTAGTAAACATAATTTTATAATTCTTATAATCATTTTGTAAACTTCTTTACTTATTCGTTAATAGTTTAATTGATAAAAATGTTAAGACCTAAAGTTTTATCCCAAGTTTTGAGCCAGGCCAATACCAACGGTGTCGAAAACGCAATGTAAGTTGTATCTTTTTTTCTTTTAAATCAAAAATACTTAATGTTACATTGTTATTGTATAAAAATATAGATCTTTAGAGTGATTTGTATAACTCATAAAAATTTCATTGTATTAATGTCTCCACCTGTGTAGGTACCAACTTGTTAATATATTACAATAGTTATACCGATTAAACAATCCAGAGTTATTAATCTATTTCTTGAAATTAGTTCTGTATCTACCAAAAATTCATTGTTTGTAATCGTGTCAGGTAACATACTAAACATTATCGTTTTATAAATAAAGGTTATTGACACATGAAGGATGCTTATTAGCGTTTAGTGGATATGGTGATAGAGATTCAAGCATCACGGCCATTATCGCAGCTAATTTGTGGAATACATATCAAAAAAATGGTTTAGCTACATTGAAAGAAGATCAATTACAGTTGGTTCTCATGGATTGTACGGTAAAAAATTATAAAATGTTATTTTAAAACAAAATTGTTTCGTTGTGAGCTTAACCATTGATTATGTCATAGGCACATAATTTTCTGATCAGTGTTTTAACCAATGTATAATGAACCCACAACCTGTTCATTAATTATTATTAATTGATCTAAAATGCTTTTATAATTAAAAGCCCACTGTGTCTTTTGCACACAAACACATATATGTCTATTAAATTTATGCATATGTATACATTTAAAACATTCAGTGTGTATTTATATTTTATCTGTTTACCAGGAAAACATTATTTTTCATATATCACTAAATTTATTGTGGTCATCAATATCATTCATTTTTAAAAAAAATCACTATTTATATTTTAAAATTTCTTAAAAATTGAAGTTTTTATTAAATTCCTATATTTATAAAATAGTAATTTCGTAATAGGTCAAATTCTTAATTATTCAGCCCACAGCATTCTTCATTTATACAAAATCTAACATAATATTTGGATTTTTAAATTGTTGCAGGAAGGTAGAATTGCAATTAAACAAGTAGCCAACATTTTGTTATGTTTATATGCAAATCACACAGTAGAATTTGGTTTACTCAAAGAAAAAATAACAGCTTTATCTACATATTTGGATGGTCCACTTAGGCAAATCGCAGCATCGTAGTGTACTAATTTCTACCATTTATCATCTATAGATATTAAGTTCTTTTTTTATACTCATAAAAATAATATAATATATAATTTTTTATTAGTAAATTCATTTTTTTTATGTATAAACCATTTTTATTTTTTCACAACTTGTATGACATCTTCATCATGCATAATATGCTGCAAACCTACTCTTTGAGGTGAATATTTTGTACTTGTACCCTAAAATTAATACATATCAAATAGTCTTATTAACATTTAAATATAAAATTGTATGCTAAAAATACATACCCAAACCAAAGCATATTTAAACTGTTCTGCTAAGGTACGATGAATTGAATGACATACGTGTTCTACTGAAACACCCTTCCTTAAAATTAAACAGTCCTCAAAATCTGGAGGTTGACCCGGCTTCTTAGTATACACTCGAATCAATGATAAGTATTGCCACAGTACTTCCAATAAATAGTCAAGATTTAACTTCATATTACAGCTAAAATATATACATAATATGTAATATATATAATTATATATTATAGTTTCGTAATATTCTTAAAATATTGTTTATATTATTTTCATTTAAAATAGTAATCTATAAATATCTAAATTTAAATTAATACCTGACTACAACACTGTTTGGTTGTCTAGCGATCCGGTCTACTTCTTCAATTGATATTTGATCAATTTTGTTGTACACATACATACACGGTAAATAAACACGATTTGCAGAAATAACATCAATAAGTTCATCGGGTGTACAATCTTCTCGAAATAGAACTTCTGCATTGAATATTTTATATTCATGTAAAATGACTTGAACAAGTTTCTCATCAATCCTGGTTAAAGGGCAAGTAGCATTAAATGCCAATCCGCCACCTTTTTTTATCTAAATAAATAGTTATATTAACAATATAATAAGCAGTTACAATATATATATATATATTATTACCTTGAAATAAATATTTGGTTTTCGTTTATTTAAACGAATTCCTACACTCTCTAGTTCTTTTTCCAATAACTGACGCTGGATATCTTGTTTAGTAGCATCCAACATCATTAATACTAAATCAGCAGTCCTAGCAACTGCTATAACCTATAATTACATAATTTATTTATTTAACCCCATTTACTACTAAAAAAATTAGAAAAAATTTAACCAATATTTATATTAAATAACATTTACTAACCTGTCTACCACGACCTTTTCCTTGAGAAGCACCTTCAATAATACCGGGCAAATCCAATAACTGGATATTTGCATCCTTATATTCAATTACCCCAGGAATACAAGTTAAAGTTGTGAATTCATAAGACGCTGCTTCACTTTCAGTATGTGTTAATGTACTTAAAAGGGTTGACTGAAAAATAATTTTAATAATTAATTTGCGTAATTTTGGAAGGATGAAAAAAATGTCAAAAAGTTTTACATACTTTACCAACAGATGGGAATCCTATCAAAGCGACTCTAGCATCACCAGATTTCAATACATCAAATCCTTCACCTTTTTCTTGTTTTTTAGACGGTTCCAACAGCTGAGCTCGATACTTGGCAAGTTTGGCTTTTAATAAGCCCAAATGGTATTCGGTAGCTGATAAAAAGATAAAAAAAAATTGCTGTACTATTAAAATAATTACAAAAACAGTTTATAGAATAAATAATAAATAATCAAATATTCTGTAAAGTTTAATTTACTTCGAAAAAGACTTTTTCTTTTACCTTTATTTTTTTGAGTTCTCGATATTTCTTTTTCGATTTCCGATATTTTTTCAAGAATACCCATAATGTATTGAATTCATTAACACACAAAAATTACAAAAGTATAAATAATTTCAAAAAACTTAAACATTCAGAATTTAGAATTTTGTACAAATTTGTTGAACCCTAACCCCACCTATCAGTACGTCCCGTGTTATAAATTATTTACCAATATATATTGTGGACGTTTAAAATAACCTTATCAAATTTCAGATGTCAAGATTTTTTTGATAATATTATCTAGATCATGGGCTAAGCCACACATTGGTCAAATCACAGAATAGATTCATCTAATCTGTGGTTAAATAATTGATTATAGAATACACTGTATTCAATGGGACAAATGCAATAGCACGATTTCTAGATAATACGTTATGGTTGAGGTTAAACCTTGGTATGTTATTAATGAAATTCACACTTTTTACTCCATTGTCTCTGTCACTATCACCATAGATCACGGTTTAAGCACAGATTAGGTTGAATTCATCTAATCTATAATTTAAAATATAGTTTTTGATATTTAAATCTTGTCATAGATTAAATATTTAATCTTTGCGATGGTTTAAGATAGTACTATCTATGCTATCACCAGGTATATTTATATCAGATGTGGGTATCACCACATTATCAATGGTGTTTGAAAATCATAAATTATGTGGTAAATAATTTATTTTGAATTTTAAATTTGAATTTTGAATTCAAATACGTAGTCAAAGTGTCAACGTTTTCAATTATATATTTTATACGTAATTGATGTTTTTTATTGTAAGAACACGTATTCCTTAATTTTCCACATATTTAGTTCGATTTAATGTTTAAACGAACAAATGTGTTTTACATTTTTCGCAACTGAACATTCAATAATTAAATTGAATGTTTCGATTTGGTCGTAAATTTAAATTATCAAATCTATTTCGGAATGTGTATCAAATACATAGCTGCAAGTATTCAATTAAAGAACTAAACACTAAGATGAGAGTTTTGAATGTTGCCGAAAAAAATGACGCTGCAAAAAACATTGCTGGCCATTTGTCTGGTGGCAATTTACAAAGAGTAATATTTTACTGATTATTTAATTTTCATTATTTTATTTATTTATTTATTTATTTATTTTTTTGTGTTTTTACAATTTCAGAGAGAAGGTTGTTCAAAATTCAATAAAATATACGAATTTAACCATACTTTTCGTGGGTCAGCGTGTACAATGATTATGACGTCTGTTTCTGGTCATCTACTCAGTTATGAATTCCAAGGACTTTACCGTTCATGGAATCATTGTTCTCCACTCGAATTATTTGATATTCCTGTAGTAAAAGAATGCTCAAAAGATTTTCTAGACATTAAGGTTAGTTACATTTCTTTCATTTGGCATATTTTCATATTGCATAAGTTTATTATTTCTAAGTTATCTCATAAAATTGCATATATAGTAACATTATTATTGAAATATAGTTGTCAATGTATGAATTATTACAGGTTGATAGTGGATGTTAAATGTATTTTTCTAAGTGCCCTATTTATACATAAGTAACATTTATTTAATTACAGAAAACACTGGTTCGAGAAGTTCGTACTTGTAATACTTTAGTAATATGGACTGATGCTGATCGAGAAGGAGAAAACATTGGATTTGAAATAATTCAAGTATGTAGAGAAGTTAATCCAAGAATTCAAATTTACAGGTAAATCTTAATTTTTTTTTATTATATTATTTTATTATAATTTACAACATTAATTAATTATTTTAGAGCTATACTATCTGAAATCACTAAACAGTCAGTTCAAAGAGCTATAACTAATTTGGGATCTCCAAATAAAAATGTCAGTGATGCAGTTGATGTCAGAAGTGAATTAGATTTAAGAATTGGTAAGTCAAATTTTACTATGATTCAGTAATTATGAAATAAATGTTGATATGTTCTAAAGGAGCAGCATTCACTCGTTATCAAACAATGCGTTTGCAAAAAGTGTTCCCCGAAATATTAGCTAAGAGTTTGATTAGTTATGGTAGTTGTCAATTTCCAACATTAGGGTTTGTTGTTGAGCGATACAAAGATATTGAGAACTTTATACCTGAAAAGTTTTGGAAAATAAGAGGTATCTACAAAAAATAAAACAAACTAAAATTACTGTGTGGTACTATTTATATTTTTTCTGTTTAATAGTTCATCACAAAATCGAAGATTTAAATGTAGAATTTGTGTGGGAACGAGTACGATTATTTGACGAGCACTTTTGTAGAGTACTATATGAGCGTTGTCAAGAAAATCCAACTGCTTTTGTGTTAAAGGTAACTAAAAGAACTAAATCAAAATGGCGACCAGTACCTCTAGATACTATTGTAAGTAATTTAAACATTATCAGTCTGAGTGTGAATCGTTTATATTAAATTTTTGTTATGTGATAACATATGTTATTTAATGCCAATTCATTTGCACTAAATAAATTTGTTTGTATGAAATTTAGAAATTTAAATTTTGTATTGAAAAATGATTTTCTTAATGTAAATATATTATATGCACATTGGACACATAGGAGTTAGAAAAGGCTGCAAGTCGTAAACTTGGAATAAATGCTAAAGAAACTATGAAAATTGCTGAAAAACTATATAGTCAAGGTCTTATTAGTTATCCTAGAACTGAAACAAATATATTTCCCAAAGAATTTAATTTATCAAATTTGGTTCAAATGCAAATAGAAGATAACAATTGGGGTGGTATGTATTAATTGTTTTTTTTCAACAAGGAATAAAAAATAATTTTTGCAAATGAAAAAATAATTTATTTTATTTAGATTTTGCACAAAGAGTTCTCAATGATGGCCCTTCTCCACGACAGGGTAAAAAGTCTGATCAAGCTCATCCTCCAATACATCCAACCAAGTATTCTCGTGGACTTCAAGGTTTATTATATTTAATTTTAAATAACTTATAATTTGATCAGTGATTACATCAGAACATGCATACTTCACCATTTTTGTCAATGATTTAATTTTAAATATATGTAAATAATTCTTTTAGACAAAGATCGTAAAGTCTATGAATATGTAGTAAGACATTTTTTAGCTTGTTTGTCTAAAGATGCTGAGGGAGAAGAAACAATTGTAAACATTTCAATAAATGGTGAAAAGGTAATTTGTTTTCATGTGTAATATAAACATTTAATTATTATATTATGTAAATATTATGAACATAATTATTTCAGATGAATTGACTCTTAAACATTTAGAAATACCATTGATTATAATATAAATACTAATAAAACATTTTTTTTTATATAGTTTTTAGCTAATGGACTTCGAATTATAGCATTGAATTATCTAGAAGTTTATCCCTATGATAAATGGTCTAATAAACAGATCCATAATTACAATCAAAGTCAGACCTTTATGCCTTCTGGATTAGAAATGATTGATGGACAAACTAGTCCACCCAATCTTCTCACAGAAGCTGATCTAATTTCTTTAATGGATAAACATGGCATTGGTACAATACATTTTATTTATAAAGTATATGAATTAGTATTATATATTTCATACTACTGTTATTATTTTTTAATATTTAATTTATTTTAATACAATATTATTAAGGCTTAAATGGTTAAAAAAGTAAATAAAAATAACAACTCTTGGTACTGTTATAAAAAAAAGGCTTAAAGTGGTAGTAATTATTAGAGTAACACAAGCTTTATTAATCTTAACAAATTTTTATTATTTATTATCATTGAGGATGTAACCAATTAGTGTCTTTTTAATAAAGATACTGTTAGTATTTTAAATTAATATTTTTTTATTAGGTACTGATGCTACACATGCGGAACACATTGAAACTATCAAGTCACGTTTATACGTTGGACTAGAAAATAATAAATACTTTGTTCCCGGAGAACTTGGAATTGGTCTTGTTGAAGGATACGATAATATGGGCTTTGAAATGTCCAAACCATATTTGAGAGCTGAACTTGAAGCAGACTTAAAAAAGTAATTACAATTTTGTAAGTTATATGTTTTATGTCCAAATTTTAAATCTGATACATATTTAATCTCATAGAATATGTGAAGGAACCAAATCTCCATCAGTAGTACTTAGAGAACAAATAGGAAAATATAAAGAAGTGTTTATAAAAACAACACAACAAGTATGTAATTTATATTATTTTTCTCCATAAACAATCTACTTATAAAATAATATAAATTCAATTTGGGTTATTATAATTCAAATCATAGGTAGAAAAATTAGACCAATCTTTAGGAAAGTATTTGAGATCACAACCAGTCGCGCTGCAAAATAATGGCCAACACGAATCAATGTCAATAATTCATGTTCGCAAATGTCCTGTATGCAATCAAGCAGCTCTGGTACTAAAAAAAAAACAAAATAATCAAGGATTTTTCATTACATGCAATGGTTATCCAGCATGTAAGAATACATTTTGGTTACCTCCTAATGTCATTGATGCACAAATCAGTGACAATAATTGTTCCCAGGTATTTATTTGTATATTTAAAAATATTTTTTAAATATATACAAAATATTTTATTGAAGAATTATATGATTTGTTTAGTGTCAAGGAGGTATAAAATTAATTAAATTTAAATTCAGTGCTAGAAGTATGCGACCACACTTTTTAGATACACATGAAGGTTGTGTGAACGGGTGTGATTCTACATTGTGTGAGGTACTTCAAGTAAACATATCACGTACTTCGTTACCATTCTCAAATACTCAATCTACCAACAGAAACACAATAACAAACCAAAATATAGGTAAGATAATTTTAACATTCAAATCATTTTCAAATTCATACATTATTATCAATAAAATAATTTTGATATTCTAGGTTCTATGCGTGCAAATAATGTTCCTCGTCCTACAAATAATTTTTCAAGGAATACGAATAGCAGCCAGCCACTTAATAATGGTAAATGTAATAAAGATTTAAAAAAAAGAGTTTATTAAATTATTGATAAGTGATTGGTAGTACAATGTTTCACTATTTGTATTTTTAATTATTTTGAAGTTTTGTAGTTAAGTAATTGTAGTTTTTAAGTAACAAAAACCTCGAGGGATTTTATTTGAAATTATGCATTTAAATATAGAATTAAAATTGGATTATTTGGTTTTTTGACTTAATATTTTGCACGACTCATAAAGCACATTGATTCGTCAAATATTTGTCAATACACATGTCTGCTTAAAATGTTTTATTTTATGATGTATATTCATTATTTTTGTCCTATTTATAGATCAAGTTTGTTGTCAATGTGGTAGTACTGCTAAACTGTAAGTATTTTAAATGAATAATTGAATCTTTTCTGTAATTGCCATTATATTTGTCTCCATATTTCTCGTGTTAGACTAACAGTTTCTAGAGAAACGGTAAATAAGGGACGTCAATTTTATGGATGCTCAAAGCCGATTACAGCATCCGATAGATGCACCTTTTTCTTATGGGCAAACGATCAACCCGTGCCACAACCTTCCAGTCATTACCAGAATACACAATTCAACAATAGAAATAATGGTCCAAATAATAATGGACATATGAATAATTCATACAGAGCCAGAGGTGGAAACAGTTAGTACTTTTCTTTTTTTTTTTTTGTGAATGTAAAAGATTTACATATATTATTTATGTTTGTAGATCAGTCAAATCGCAATGGACAAGGACAAAGAAAATGTGGTCTTTGTAAACAAACCGGTAAATACAAAATTTCATTTTAATTACTTTTAGAAGTGTAAAAAAATTTTCAATGGTTTAAAAACTAGAAATGTTTTATTCATTGAGCATTATTTTTGTAGGTCATACAAGAAGACACTGTCCACGGAGTTAGCAAAGTGTAAATAATTATTTATCTACCTTCTGTATTATTAGGAAATATATATTTAAATATATTTATTGTTTGTTAATAAATTGTTTTTACTTTCGATTTCCATTTGATTAAAATATGTTTAAAAAATTGATGGAAAATAATATAAACAGAGGTAAAACTTTCTTCTTATTTGTTCATTTTATATCCAAATTACTTTAAAATTTAATGTGTACTAAAAATGTAATTAAAATTCCAGTCTAACCTTGTTTCTAATTGGTTTAAAGAAAAAATATTTTTAGTTATCGACAGTAAAAAGTAAAATATTTTTCTAGTAAATATATATTTAAAAAAAGTGACAATTTTTTATAAAGTATAAAAAATAATTTATTGATATAAAACTATACATTAATTTAATTTGATATTTTTTTTGGTACAATAAAAACAAATGTATTTATAAAATTACAAAATTCACATATTTTATACATAAGTTAATAATTAATAGTTCTAATAGCCATTTCCTTAACCAGAAAAATGAACAACATTACTTTTATTGAATTAGAGTGATGTACACAAACAATTAAATACTAAAGTTCTGTTGTTATTTCATCTTGTGGTCTGAAGCCAAGGGTAAAGAAATCGTCATCATCAGTAGCAGTTGAGTAACAATTATAAGGTGGCATTTCTGCATTCCACTCGGCAACTAACATACTTTTAGACGCATTTGCTTCTAATAATGAAAGGGAAGCAGGACTAGTAGATCGGCCAAAGCTTGATACAGTCTTTTCTCGCAACATGATCACTTCGTCATTCTCGTCCGTATGTCTATAGAATTCCCAAATTTCAAAAATTCGTTTAATTATTTATTGTTAAGATAGATTATCTCTTACCTGTTGTGATCGTTATAATTATCATCAAATACTGAAATTGCAAGTTGTTTAATGCGAGATGGCGATGACGAAGATGCTGACAGTGGCCTATGTTTTTTACTATGTGTAAATGTAGTCAACTGAATTGGTGTATCACTAAATTGTTCATTAGTATTTGTCTGAGTGATCTATAAACAAAAATAAAATAAAATTTGAAATGAAAAAAAAAACAAAAAAATGCATTCAACTATAATACATACCATAATAGGATGCTGTTTTTTGTATCTTCGTAGAACTCTATCACCCCAAGCCAATAAGATTTCCCAGTCAGACGGAGGATTTAAAAAGCAATCTTCTTTGTTTAATAATATTAAAATTCTAGATAAATCTTTTAATACTGGTCTATACATATATGTATATAGAGAAAAAACAAGAATTGTAAAAAAAAAATTAATTACTTAAAAAATATTATATATAAAAATAACATACCGATATGCTTGAATGGCAGAATGTTGTCGGCTTGGACCTCGGAGTTCTCGAACTTGTTTTCTAGTTTCATTTAACATTGACAAGAAAACTGGTGCTTCGGGCCGTAACTTTTCAAGTTGTTTGAAAAACTCTAATCTATCACAGTCGTCACTTTCTATAAAAATAACACACATTATGATTAAATGTTACAAAACCCAAGAAAAGTAATACCTTGACTTCGATGAGACCCATTAGTCAAAGGACCTAAACTAGGCGACATACGAGATTTCGACCTAATATTCGAACACTTTTTTAATTTGACAACCATTCCAACAATTAATAGAATAGTTGTAACTATAAGAAATCCAATAACGATGCCAACAGTGATTGCCGCAACTTGACCAGATAATTTTATATTTCCAAATATTGTTTTATCTTGTAACGAAAAAAAAAAAATTTATATTCGCAAAAAAAAAAAAGTTTTACATATTATATTTTATATACACTGACCTGTTATAGAGCACACACGACCCATTTGGTGATCATTTGTAGACCACGAGTATTCATATCCGGACGGACAAGTATCAGCACATTGACCAGTGGCCACGATCAGAACTTTCCTACACTTTTTGCAAAGTCCATCGATATCACATTTCAGACAATCTGAACGCGTGTTATTACACTTTTCAATTGCACTGTTGCTATCTATGAAAAAAAAAATAATCGAAACAAGAAAATAAGCTCCACGCTGGGCTGAACACGCAAAACAATTTTACGCGAGTGGTATCCACCCAAACGGCGGGTATAATAGACTTACCTGCGTGTGAACACAACACCGTGTCTGTTACAATCAAAATCGAAACGATTATCAATTGAATATTTCTCTGAATTAAAAACATAATTTTCGCTCATGGTCATTTCCCGGGATGTGCACGTCGAATACTCATGTCTGGACTGTGAGGAAGGCACAAACGTTTCATGCCTTTATTTAAGTCTTCCGCGACGGTCGTCGCACGTTTTCGCTCCGAACGCGATTGAATAATAATTATTCGCTCGCTCGTCTCGACGAACGAATTCGGCTGCTGCCAATGGAAACTTTACCACAATATTCAAATTCAATTCGTATATTAAACGCACTATTGTCGCAACGGGATATAATATTTATAACAGATACTCTCTTGTATTATAGAAATAAATTTAAAAAAACGTATGCCTGGACAATCGCGTTACATCCTACATAATAATTATAATAATATTATTATTATTCGTTTTGCTATCTGTCTACAGCAACACAAGACACTCTCTTTCATACACACGTACACGACACATGCAATGTAATTTATCATTTATATATATTACATGATGATGTTATTGTACGCGAGAGATTTTTATATTTTTCCACATCTTCAGTTTCCAGTTCCCGTGCGCCAACGATCCGTGTATCCGTGGACCAAATAATATTCTCGTGTTGGTCGCACTGGTTCAATCGACGGATAGATAAGTACAAGAAACTTTGATTATATTGCATACACGTATGGACAGGTACGGACGTGCATATAAAAATAAATAAATAAACGCCGTTTGTTATGACGTGCGGTGTTTTCGCTTGTAAATTGTCATAAGCGACGTCGGAGACCGTCTCACCAATACTTCCTACCGATTTTAATTCATAAATTAATGTTTACCCCGGTGTTGATGATGATGTGACTACATATTTTATCGTTAACAGGTGGAAGGGCTTTGGTCATAATATGTGTCTGTGGGTTTTCGATTGATGTTATTCTTTTTATTTTAAGTTTTAGACGTTTAATTTGAAATTCTTATAAAAATCAGTTGTCAATAGTGTGTGTGTGTGTGTTCATCGAAAACAACGCGTTCATTTAAAACATGGGATCAGCAGAACCGATGGGACTGAGCAAGATGTGGGAACTTTCGTTGTATGAACTTCACAGAACGCCGCAAGAGGCAATCACGGATAACACGGAGATTGCCGTGTCTCCTCGCAGCTTACACAATGAATTGATGTGCCCTATTTGTTTAGATATGCTCAAGAAAACCATGACTACTAAAGAATGTCTTCACAGGTTAGTGTATTTGTATTTCAAAATTTATAATTAAAATAACTATTTGGTACAAACACGATAGAATAGTATATTATAACCCGATTGTTTGTTTTAGGTTTTGTTCAGACTGCATTATTACCGCTCTGCGTTCTGGAAATAAAGAATGCCCTACATGTCGAAAAAAATTAGTGTCTAAACGTTCATTGCGTCCTGACCCAAATTTCGACCTGTTGATATCCAAAATTTACCCTAGCCGTGACGAATATGAAGCACATCAAACTAGAGTGTTGGAAAAATTGACCAAAAGTCATAGTCAAGCAAATTTAGTGCAATCCATCAATGAAGGCATAAAAATCCAAACACAAAATCGCTCGCAACGTACCAACAAAAAGAACCAACAAGATGAACAAAATGAAAGTGGTTGTTCGTCTACATCAAAAATGCCTAACAATATGGGACCCAGTAAAGATAACATCACTAGAACTGTGGTTCAAGCAAAAATAGCCAAGAAACTTAAAACTGTAATGATTTCTGAAAATGATGGTCCAGCCTCCTCATCTGCTGACAGATCCGACATTACTGAATGTGATAGCTCAACAAGAGGAATGACATTAGATGAAATTGAATTAGTGTTTAAGCCTCATCCGACTGAAATGGGAAGTAATAACCAATTAATTAGAGTTTTGAAAGAAAATTCTATTCGATACATTAAAACTACAGCGAATGCTACAGGTGAGCTAATTCATTTTCAATTACTGAGTACGTTGTCAAACATAGGGGTTTCATCAAAAATCTTGTATCAATCTTATTGTAAGGTAAAAGTGCATTGATACCGCACTTAGAAAACTGATGAGTCATTAATATTGTATTTCTTTGTTATATACATAATATCGTACATGTTTTCAGATGGCAAAATTTATAACATTAGCAATTTTTGCATTTAAATGCTGGCAGTTTAATACTAGATTAGTAGACTTATAATATTTTAATAATATATAAAATGTATTTACTAATTCATTTATAATTCTTTTTTTTTTAGTTGATCATTTAAGCAAATATTTAGCCATGCGACTTACATTAGATCTTGGTACAGAGCTTCCAGAACGTGCTTTAAGCTTTTTAATTTATGTTGCACCAACAGCTGATCAGTATGTACCACTAAATGGAAATCAGACTCTGCGACAGGTACACGATAAATATTGGAAAGTGAGCAAACCATTGGAAATGTTTTACTCATTTAATTAATATAGAAAATAATTTTTTTTCCTATTTACAAATATGTATAATATCATTCATATGAAATATTTATCTAATTTTATTGTTTTAAATTAGTTTGAAATATACAATATCATCAAATTATATTATCGATGGAATTGTACAGATAGACTTAAGTTTGCAAGTGTTTTAAATAAATGTAATTTTCATATTATAATATAAATGTACAAAAACCTAATTCCTGTAAGCTGTAATCCAGACAGATCTTTCACTGAATAATTTTCTAGTCTCAGATTTAAATTTCATATATATATATATAAGCTGGGTTCATATGGATGCGCATCGATTGCGGTAACAACGCTAGATTTTATTTCCGCGCGTGATACCGCGGATTGAAATATCATGTATTATTATCGGACTGTTCAGTTGACACTCGTGTTTCGGTGCGAACGATCAAATTTTCATCCATAGTTTTTGAAAACCTCTGCTATAGAGTCTCACTAATCCGGACAATTTCTATTTAGTACTTAATCGAAAATCCGGATTAAACGGAATGACGTTTTTTTTTTAACTTATTAATAAATATTTTTCAAAAAACACCTTATGTACTTACACAAATTCAAAATTTATTGATTTACAATTTTACATTACACATTATTATTGTGATATATGTATTCCCGAATATTGGGAAACAATATCACAATATGTATTGGAAACGATAATATCTTAATCATGGGTATTCCGAATAATACCCATACAATGTCCCGAATATCCGGACATTGTACATGAGTACTTAAATACTAAATATAAATTGTCCGGATTAGCGAGACTCTACTGTAACAGCTTTTTTTAGGTTCAAAGTATGCAATGTATAATTTTATATTCCAATTAAACAATTAAAAATGTTATGAAATTAAAACAATTGATCTATTTGTCTCGCCAAATTACCCGTAGTAATTAATTTTTTATTAACTCTACGTTTTATTGTATATTTTTAATTCAATGAATAAATATTTTGTATTGGTTAAAATATATTGTGCCTATTAAAAAATTAAATCATGACAAAATATTTTTTTTTATATTGCAGTATCTATACAGTGTTCACAGCCAAGAAACCTGTCACCTAAATAGAAGAGTTATAAATAATTTTTTTTTTTTTTTTATAATCTAGTAGAGGTACATACCCTTTAAATTATCTCAGTATAGGTAAAACAGGTAGGTTTTTTATTAACATCCACTTGTGGATAACAGCTAAAATTTTGATTTAATATTTTATAATGTATATTTCATGGACATATATACAATCAAATCAGACATTTTATCAAATGCCTAACAAATAATCAAAAATGTATGTTTTTAATACAAATTTACTTTTTTTCTAGGTATATCACTGAATACCCATTCTGAGTTAACCAAATGATAAATTAAGCATAAGATATCAACTATTTATAATTTCATGTTGTACGTAAAAATGTCAATATCTAATACAATATTGACGCTTTTCTACCACGAGGAAAGATAACAGTTCATAATTGTAAATGAGTTATAAAAAGTATTTTACGTCGATAAAGAATTGTATATAATGTAATATAAAAATTAATTGTATAAGTTGACTGTTTCAATTTTTTATGCACATATTCAAAATAAATTAAAAAATAAAAATTTAAACTAATAAAATGCAAAAAAAAGAACTTACCATTATTAAAATTTATTTATTACCAAAAAAACATGGAATCAGTCTTAAAAAATTGAATATTTAAAAAAATATTTTGTATCATTGAATATATTAAAGATTGTATGTTATCAAAAATGAATAAAATATTTTTAAACTAAGTCAAAATGTACACAAATAAACATATAACAACAATTTGTAGAAATGATTATAAACAATTTACAAGTCAAAATACATTATATTTTAAAAATATTAAAAAGTGATTTAGTACAACATTTTTATTCACATTTTAAAACTTTTTTTTTGAGCTTTTTCTTCTTTTAATTTTAACTTAAAACATTTTGCTTCCATTTCTTCAAAATGTTCTGCGAATATCATCTTCAGAGCAGGATACATCAATGGTAATTTGTGTAAACAATTTGGAGCAATCTGTAAAATCATATTTTATGTTAAATAAAAATTTAATGACATTTTATTATATAATTATAGATTCATATATTATGAAGTACCCCAATCAAATATTAAATATTTATTTTGAATGAATAAAAAACTATTTTAATTCAAATTATATTTTTCTGATGTTTATGAATAAATTAATAAATAACTAATTAAGAATTATATTAAAATTTACACAAAAATTCTATTTTTACAATTTTATTTTTAAATAAATTATAATATTAAAATGTTAGTTCCGTATCTGTCAGTAAATTTTACCTTAACGTTTTACCGTCATCAGAGAACTATTTACTATAGGAACATCATATAAAGAACAGAGATATTTATAACTTAAATAATCCGTTATTCAAGCGAGTTCCACAACACTATTATCATAATAAGCCAAAAATAAATATTAATTTATAAGAATTAAAAATTAAGCGTTAGCTCTATATTTATCAGCAAATTTTATTTTAGAATTTTACCTTCATAAGAGAAATATTTAATATATATTTCAGAAACATCATATAAAGAACAAAGATAATTAATACTATAATAATATTCTATTAACTCAATTACAAAACATTAAAAAAAAAAACATTTAAGCAATTTCTAGCCTATAACATGATTCAACCAATAAGTCAATGACAAATGATGCTGATTGAACTGAACTAGAATGCAGAACTGTACAAAT
Organism: Chaetogeoica ovagalla; assembly: GCA_032441825.1. NCBI lineage: Eukaryota > Metazoa > Arthropoda > Insecta > Hemiptera > Aphididae > Chaetogeoica > Chaetogeoica ovagalla. The sequence continues at coordinate 10,514,716 of CM063736.1, forward strand.
TGTAAAGTTTTACGACTTGAGTGAAATCAAGTGATTTGATAAAAGTATTATTATAATTTGATTGATTGAACACTAAAAATTGCATAAAATAAAATTATTAGCTCTCAATAATACCTCCATATTATCGAATGCTATTCCAACATTACTAGGAAGATCATTTGTCATATAAGGTATTTTTGCATAGCGTTGACTAAAATGAGTTAAAATTGTAAATTTTGCATTCATTTTTCTGCCAATGTTTATTGCTTGAGATATAGTCGAATGCATTTTACGCCTAGCTTCAGACACTAACTGATCTTCCATTGTTGCTTCGTGTATTAAAAGGTCACTATTTTTTCCTATATTAAATAAAAAAAACCTCTATTATATTTATGTTGAAAAATTACCATTCCATTAACAAACCTAATTTGACTAACGAATCACAAGGCATTGTATCACCAGAATATGTTACTTTCCAACCATTTGTATGAATAAATGATACACCGAATGCATTCGGACAATGTTTTACTAATGTAGTTTCTATGTCTGACATGTTAGTTTGTTTTAATAGGTCTTTTATTCTCATTTTTGTAGAAGATTCAAAGTCCTGAAAAAATTATCATCAAAATAAATATTATATTTTTACATATGTATGTTTTACAAACAACATCAAAATATAATATTACCAAATCCAAGTTTGATACAATTTGAAATTCTTCATTTAATTCTATAAACCTTCTGTGATAAAAATTTAACCATGTCATAATTTGCACTGGTGCTAGTAAATATACTGGATCCAATTTATGCAATCCATTCATTTGCATATTTTGCCGTATACTTAATATACCAATTAAACCAATATGATGGTCAGCATGTAAATGAGATACATAAATGGCTTTCAGATCACTCAAAACCTTTTCAGCTCCAGCTACACCAAAATGCCGTACTAATTGTCCATATGTTCCTTCTCCAGAATCTAACAGTACACATTCGTTCTCACTAAAACAGAATTAAACTTACAACTTTTGCACAAAACAAATTAAGCTATTTCTTACCCGGTATACATTAGTATGCCACTAGTATTTCTTGTTTTGCTTGGTATACACGAACCTGTACCAAGAAAAGTAATTTTTGGGTAGGTATTAGTGTCTGTGGGAGAAGCATTTAAAATATCTTCTTTTACTTCAGCTAACTTTTCTTTAAAACCGTCAACTTTGAACGTTTCTTCAATAAACTCATTAACATCTAAACTTAATGTAGATGTCCTGCAAATTGTTTGGCAAGTTAGTAACAAAATTCTTTGCGATACACAATGGTTTTTTACCTATCTATATCCATTTTTGGTCTCAAATTAAATGTCAAATTGGTTTCTCCATTTAGTATTTGATAATTCATATTTGTAGTCGCATTAATGATTTTGTCTTGATCATCACATTTAACTATAATAAATAAGCAAATAGTTAAATCAGTATAACATAAAAAAAATTTTTGATAATACTATTAATATTTCTATAAATATGTCATTGAAATTACTAGATTAGTAAGTTTAACACATAACACAAAAAATGTTTATTATAACAATATTCTTACTGGGAATTCCTTTGTCTTTTAATAATGGATAAATATGTTCATCTAACATATTCAATTTATATTGAATTCTATGTATTGCAGTACTACCCAGACATTTATTTTCATTATTTAATAATAAATGAAATGTTTTGGGCGGAAATAAATTCATCCATGATACATATCTAAAAATAAAATCAATATACATAATTTATTATTATATTAAAATTGTAGTAAAATAATAAGAATTTAAAATATTATTTTTTAATTTAACTTAAATATTACATATTTTAATACCTTGGATCATTTCGTACCTCCTGTGGAGTGAAATGCACAACCATAAATGCAATATCATCTTCATTAATTACACCTTGTTGATGTTTTGAAAAAATTGATTGATTCAACAATGAATCAATATAATCTTCACTTGGACATTCAATAACTAAAAATTTTATCATATTTATATACAGTCGACTCGATAATTCGAAGTTGATGGGACTGTTGAAAAACTTTAAATTACCGAGATTTCGAATTGTTGAGTAGTTCGAAATAACGAGAGCCAAAAAAAAATTTGAATTACTGAGAGTTAAGGAAAAAATTTAAAATTAAAATTTGAAATTATGATTAGAGATGATTAAGAAATAAAATGATAAGGTTCTTACGATAATAATTTTATAGTTATCAAAAATAATAAGCTAAATGTCGACACGATTTTATAGTAAATTATTAACAGAAAGATTATAAAAATACAGTTAAAATACATTTGGTGAATATACTTCGAATTTCTGAACGGATAATACTTCGAATTGTCACGTGTTAGTGGCCAGTTTTCATAAAATTTAATTTTGAATTACCGAGTGTATTTAAATGCATTGCTTTTAATCAAATTACCACGTGATTTACAAGGGACCGTGCATTTACTTCGAATTACCGAAGGTTTCGAATTATTGAAGGTTTGAAATATCGAGAGTCGACTTTAGTTATTTTATAATATACAGATAGACCGTATTACTTAAACTGAAATTATAATATAGCCTACATGTACGTTATATAATAAATACTAACACTTACAATCTAATTATTATAACATATTATAAATGCTATACCAATAAAAACTGGTCCTGGATCATCAGGAGACGTTACATCACTTGATTTTACTATTTTACCATCAGATAATGTTATATCTTTACCAGACTTTAATAGACCCAATAATGGGCCGGGAGGAACATTGTGTTTAACACATTCATCCAAATCTAAAAATCCAGGTTTCGGTTTAAGACGACATATATATGACATGGCAACATTATTGATTCTGTTTATAGAACTATCAACAATAATTTGTTTTTTATCTAAAAAAATTCAATAAAAGATATGTTATCATTTTATGAGAGTCATCAATTTAATACTGTATCATCTGCATTATTATAATTAACTAACCAGCTCTTGGTTCAGAATTGCTTCTTTTACGTTTATTTTTGTCCTTTTTAGATATCTGTACTATATGATCATAATCGTAATAATTTGTTTCGTCTTCTAATGATATGTCCATATTTTGTTGAGTTTTTGAATTATTTATTTCAATTGAACTATAAGATAATAATGATTATATTATACTAAATTTTACCTCATTAATTCATTAAAACATATTACTTTTCAGACATGGATCGAAGTTCAGTACGTTTGTTTGATATTAATGGAACATAATTAACAATGATTGCATTATCTTCAAATGGTTTAAAAGGATCACTTTCACTGGTCGTAATTTTTAGATCACGTAATACAATAAATCTTTTTGTTGCATAAAAAAGTTCTTCCTGTGAAAAATCAATATAAATTATACATTTAATATAAAATGTTAAAATTATTTTTACATTATTTACAATTAATTTGAAATTAAAAATTTTTTTTTTTAGTGTTCTCAACATTCATGGTTAGTGTACTCAAATTTTTAAAAATTTAAATTTATCTATAAAATTAAATTATTCTATCAATATTAAAAATATATTTTCCACATTGAAATAACATCAGAGAACAAATGCAAATAAATCATTCTTAAATTAGATTGATATGTATAAAATTATTACGTAGGTATTAAATATTGCTTTGAAAAGAAAATGAATTACATTATTTTTTTTTTTTATATATATAATATCATTAAAGAATTAAAAATTATTTATTTTAAAATAACACAAATAAAACTTTTACTATTCCTTGCGGTCCGTGTAGTTCAATGTTTGGCACACCGACATCCTGAATGGTTAAAGCCAATCCCGGCAAACCACCAATATTAAGCCAATTCGAGTGTGTGATAAACACATGTTCCAATTTTGACAGTTTCATTTTGTGTTCATGTGCCAACCTTTGTGTCCCTTCCCCACAATTAAAAATATATCTAAAACGAACGTATAATTAATACGAATTAAGCATGCGGAATGACTATGAAATAATAAATAACCAAAAAGCATTACCTAGAATGATCTGTAAACAAATATAAACACCTGGGAGCACCATTCGCACCACTGCCAAGAACTTGAAATTTCACAATACCCGGAGGAAATTTGGATTTGCCTTTGATTTTGAATCGGTTTGGTTTATCTGTGGCAGCGAATTGCGAAACGTTCTTAGCCATTTGTGTAATAACTGAAGTGTTAAAATAATGTAACTGGCAACACGTATCTATGAATTTTAAAAGAAATCGATTATACAACTTTAGCGACATTAATCGTAAAAATTACTGAATTGTAATTACGATCCTCTGTATTTTATAAAAGAAAGAACTTCATAATTTTGTACGGAATTTGTAGGCACTTCGGATTTGTGGGAAAACGTTTTCCACTCTTATTAACCGTGTTCGACGAACGTTTGATATTTGATTATCAAACTAATCATTTTCGTTAAACGTTCCGGTGGTACCATAGAATGTTGTAATGACCGCACACCTGGTCTCTATGGGACTGATAAAAGATTACAGTTATCATAGATAACCACCAAACATGAAGACGAATCTCGTTGCCAAAAACAACGTTTTATGGAATTTAAGTTTTCTCTGTATGATTGTAACGCTTCTGAGCGCTTGCTTGTTCAAAACGAAAATTACAATAACGAATCGTATATTTGTAACTGTAATTTGTAATATTGTTCAGCGGCGTATTTATGTAGTTTTTCACGGCGAATGACATAAAACATTTGTCATTACAAATGATAAATCATACGACAACTACACAAAAAAGAGAAAACTGTAGACATACACGGGGTGTGGCTATTAAATAACCGGATTAGTGCTGGTAATAATTAACAGCGAACGCGATGCGACAGGTTTTAACATGATTGTGTCTAATGATATCTGTTACACCTGTAGCTCGATGATCACGTTTGTACGTCGCTTAGTTTTGCTATAACAATCGCCGGCACTAGTCCGTATGAAAGTGACACGTCGGAAAAATGTCAAGTATTCAAATAGAACAACGCGTTAACGTTAAGTTTCTCGTGAAGCTTGATAAAACTACTATAGAAACTTATACTATGTTAAAAGAAGTAAACAGGGATGAATGTATATCGCGCACACAAGTTTTTGAGTGGTTTAAAAGGTTTAAAGAAGGACGTGAAACGACTGAAAACGATCCACGCTCTGGACGACTTTCCACGTCAAAAACGAACAAAAACATCCAACGAATTGGTGAATTGATCCGTGAAGATCGTCGTCTGAGTATTCGAGCTGTTTCTGAAATAATAGGAATCGACAAAGAAAGTGTTCGTCAGATTTTGCATGAATCATTTAACATGCGTAAAGTTTGTGCAAAAATGGTGCCAAAACTCCTCACACCCGAGCAAAAGGAATCAAGAATGAACATTTGTGCTGACATTTTAAACAACATTCAAACTGATCCTAACTTGTTACACAGAGTGATTACTTGTGATGAATCATGGTTTTTTATCTATGATCCAGAAACAACAAGACAATCGATGCATTGGAAAAGCCTAAACTCATCACGACTAAAAAAAGCAAAAATGAGCAAATCAAAATTCAAAGCTATGATGATCGTTTTTTTTTTTGACATTCGTGGAATTGCTTATGTTCACTGGATCCCAGAAGGTCAGACTATCAATCAATATTACTACATTGAAGTTTTGACCGCCCTTCGTGAAAGAGTGAGGAGACGAAGACCTGAATTGTGGAGAGACAAGTCCTGGATGCTTCACCAAAACAACGCACCATCCTATTCCCCTTTATCTGTGAAGACGTTTTTCGCCAAGTACGGCATCACCGTGTTAGAACATCCCACTCGCCCGACCTGGCACCCTGTGATTGTTTTTATTTCCCAAAGTCAAATCAGAGCTCAAGGGGACAAGATTTGAGAGTGCGGAAGCGGTGAAAATAAAAGCGACAGAGATTCTCAATGAGCTGACACAAGAGGACTTCCAGCACTGTTTTACACAATGGAAAGTTCGAATGGAGCGGTGTAGAGATCGCCTAGGGGAATATATTGAAGGTGATAATGTTTCAATTGTAATTTGAGATGAATGAAATACTTTATGACATTAATCCGGTTATTTTATAGCCACACCATGTAAGTACACATGTAATGGTTACGCGCAGTGAAATACTATTTGAATAAAAATAATAATACGAGTAATAGTAACCGTGATTTGACTGGAGTTAAAACTAACTGAATTTCGTATTCATTATCCGTATACAGTTTGATCTTTTTTTTCATTTATAAGCGCGTATTTCATTATTTTTGACATTCAATTTCAAGTTATACAAACATTTCTTACATAAAAAAAAATTAATTTTAAATTGAATTACCCAGAGGCTGAGATATTAAACTTTTGACAGTTTTATTTATGTATATAACGGATGTACATTGAAATATAAATAAAATAACGCGTTACCAGAGTAAAATAATTATGGAAATTAATGTTTTTGCACTTATTACCCGGAAGTTATATTGCTATTATACAAAACAGAGGAAAAAATATTTTAGAATTCCCAATAATGATTAATCATGACTATCGTTAAAATACTAATCTATATCTTTTTAAACGTATTAAATTTCAATCTATACTAGTGAAAATTTCACAAATTATTCTAAACGTAAATTATTTTCCTGTTTTTCTTTTTACTGCCTTATATAATGCGTATTTAGGTCGTTTTGAGGTCATAAATACACTGGCTCTGTATATACAAGCGTATAGTGGATAATTCGTTTCATTATCGTTTTATTATAATATTGTAATAGGCGAGATATGTTGCTATTTATAAAATTGTAAAAATATTTATTATATATTACGCAAATGCAAATGAGAGAGAGCGTGCAAAGATGTAAATAGTCCGTTAGAAAAATGTGCGGAAAAAGATTTTTAATAATATTATAGGTCTTGAAATTTAAAATATAACTTAAGTGTGTTTTGTATAATAATAATAATAATAATAATAGTAATAATATCATAGCAATAATAGCGATCACTGTAGAAACGCATATGAAAAACGACAATTATTTATAAGTTAGCGGCGAAAAAAAATTTTTTTTTGAATTTTTCCAAATGTATAAGTTTGATGACGAGACGGGAAATATTCGATAATTGATATTAAATATTATATCGAACGGTACAATATTTTATTTTTTTTTTTTAAAAAAAAGCACATATTTCAGTCGTTCGACGGTTTTGCAGTAATTTTAAAATACCGAATATTTTTTTCCTCATACATATATAATCAACGTAAATTATTAATAAAATCATATAATTAATATTAACAATATACTATATTATGATATAATAAATATTATGCGCAACACGCGTGGTTCGTGCGCCCTATGCAACTGGCTGAGTTTACATTTTATTTTTAGACAATCAATTAAATCTTGACAGTGAAGTCGAACATTATTATATAAGACGGCCGTCACGCTCTTCCCTCGGGCATCTGCACCTGCACGTGTATGTTATGTGTGTGCATCGAGCGGATCTAATGGAATTCCATCGATCAATCGACGACAATATATCGTCCACTTTTATATAATACATATATATATATATATTCGCCTGCACCGCGGTTTTTAATATTACGTATACCAAAAAAGACAAATCAATTCATCCGTATATTATACATATACATATAAGAATATAAGTATTTCGATTTATTTTTAATATTGAGCTTCGTTTTATTTTTATAAGGAAATTAAAAAAATAAAATAAATCGTTTTATTATTATTATTATTATTATTATTATTATTATTATTATTATTATTATTATTATTATTATTAAACGATTAAAATCGTCGCACGTTATAAATACAAAAAAAAAAAAAAAAAAAAAACGAACGAATTATAAAATAGAATTTTATAATATTTTATTTGGTTGGTTGGTTATAATATTTTTATATTAACCGGTAAGAAATGATGTCATTATTTGTCAGAGACGTAGCAAGGGAGCGTAAAATTTAAGAAACTATAAAATTAATAATATAATAACAATATAAATATATAATATATCAATATTATTTTTGATTATTTTCGACGATAAGTAATTCGAATATAAAAATATTATTTATAAAATTAATACGTTATTTCTGTGTTAAGTCCTGTGTTGAAAGCAAAAGGGCGCAGTTTTAAGTTTTGCCCCGGGCGCAATATTCAAGTGTTACAGTCCTGTTATCTGCAATAATAGCAGACGGAGGAGTTGTTCCCGGGCATAACAATTTTTGATACGCACTTTTAAAAAAGTCAATAAATCATTTTCATAATATTTTTGTATTCCACACTACTATACATCATGCTGATCGCGCAATTTACTGATTATATAATATATATAATTATTTGTTGGTTAGAATAATATTACATTACCTACTGAATTTTATCGGGTTTATAATAAAAACACAAAAACGTTTTCTCAAAAACCAAGTGAAATTATCGAGTTATAAAAATACTCCTATATTATAACATGTTTATCTTTTAAAGACATTTAATTCTTTAAAATCATTTAATATTTTTCTATCGTCATCCCTCTATTCTTCATTCTAATTCCGAACCCACAATATTAAATATGTATAATATTATTTTTTCTCTATTTTGGAATAATATATTCATTATACCTATATGTACAATAGTTTTATTTTTTTACTTTTTTCTTCTTTTTTATCATAATTTATAATAATTGTCAAGTTGTAATAGTTTTAACAGAAAGTCAAAAAAAAAAAAAAAAAAAGATCTAAAAATGCGTAATTGTAATAATTTCCCTGAACATCGAAATTCATATTTCCGACTCTGGCTTTTACATATTAATATAATAAAAATATATTCGTTTTTAATACATAAATTAATATACAATATGTAAAATTTAAACGCGTCTCGGTAAGAATTATTATAAATAATTTAATATATGTGCGTGCAATGTTATGTTTTATGCGCATATAAGATATAAAAATTAAAATCGTCGAGGTTTTCATGTTATACACGCGTGTTGCGATTGCCAGACGTCTCGTATTACTACGCGCTGCAGCAGATGGCGTATTTTTTTCTTCTTTTTCATCAATAAGCATTTTTTTTTTTTAAATTTTATTTTCAAATAAACCGCATTATGTTACTGTATACCACAACGCTGCAGTATACGGATATACATGCATAATATATATTACCTATGAATTTCACTTTGTCAATTGCTGCAAGAAGTTATCGAATAAATTTCGTCGCATCTATTTTTACCTATGGATATTTCGGTTTTCTCGTTGAACAATTATTTTTTATTCAACCATAAATGTAATATGATTATATGAATATATTTGTAGTTTTCGTATTAAAATTACACTATGTATTAAAATTGATCGATTTCGGAATACACGGACGAAAAGGAAATTATTAATAGTTTTTTATTTGTGATTTTTTTTTCTTAATAAAGCTACGAATATTCATACTATCTGCGTCATTTACGTATAAAAAGCGATTTTCGACTGTATATATATATATATGTAAGTGATAAAAAAAATAATAACAGGAAATTAGAGCAGATATAGTATAATTTTTAAATAAAAAAATATTTTCTATGACGTTGTATTCCATATACTAATAAAAACGTCGATATTCGTATACGTTCACGCATAGCATTTATATTAATATATTCATATTTACGCGGATCCGCAGAATTATTTATTGGTCTATAAATGTCCTATCATCCGCAATATAAAAACTAACTCTGGTTGTCCGTATAATCAGATATATTATATTATATACTGCTGCACACGGCGAAACGAAAGTCTTTCGAGATAATTCTCATTAATTTTAACGATCAGAGGAAAATAAAATAAATGACCATAAAAGTATGTATAATATGTATAATAGTAATAATGTATACTATCGTTGTTTTCAGAAATAGAGAAAGTGCGAATTAAGAAAAAACTTTTTTCGTTTTAGATTATTGCGGACAATAAACATAATATCAGATTACTGTATGTATATATTATATATATATATACAAAACGTCTTAATAAAAAACTAAAACGAAATGTCATTTCGTTCGCGTTTATCGAAATATAAAATACATTCGACATATTTTTTCGTAAAAATAAAACTGCGGGGGGAGGGGGAAGGGACGATATTATAATATAATATATTATACGACGTTTATACACGATTTCTACGTTTCCAATAGGTTTTTCTACGTGGTTGAATAAGTAGTTTTTTTCGTTCGACTTAGATTTTTAATTTTTTAACTTTTATTTTGTTATTTTTACGGTTTGTGTACACTATTATTTTTTTTTTTTTTAGTGTAATAAGCGAAAGAGCTCAGTATATAGAACGCATAGTAAATAATAGTCCTAATTTAATTTTAATAGGTACTACACATAATTTAGATACGACGAGTCGAGGAAGAGACCGGAAGGAGCGGCACCTGAATTTCGACGTTTAATTAATTATTATACGTGCGATTAAATAGAATTTATTTATTTTAACTTACACTTTACTTTTTATATACCGTGTTAACGAGTCTTTGGGCTATTGGCCCTTTATTCTTCTTGTGGGATTGTCATAAGCGATAAATCGCAGACAAGAGGCGATTTATATGGTTTTGGAAAGGAGTTTGTGAAATCACTTGTTTAATGACTTCATTTGACACGGATAGTGTCATGGAGACATTGTATTTTTCTATTACGTATTGGTTTTTTTAAAATTAAATTAATTAATTATATGGCGTAAATGAATGCTATATTTCCATATTGGTTTAAGAATTAATTAGTATATAAATATAATATATTTATATACAAATTAATTATATATATATATATACATCTCTATATTCTTCATTTATTATTATTAATTAATATAAATTTTAATAAATGCAATTTGTAAATCAATGTTTTTACACTAAGAATATTTGGGCACTTAATCTATACAATATTATATCGATTACATATTATATTTGTAGAATATCCCCCTGCATTGGTGGATACCCATGGCTTGGGAGGATTATGAGTTTCAGTTTTAGTCTGCGGTACCTGGTCTCTATAAGCCGCTTGTGGGAGTTATTTCTGAGAATGGATTCAGCCGTGATGTTGTTTACTATTTCAATGATCGGACAGACGGATACGCGGGATTTTTAGTTGTGGGTTATTTTTGTGCGACATCGCTGTGACGAGAGGGATGGATAGGTACAAGGGATTAGACACGCGGAATACGGTGTTTTTATAATTTATCTAAGGGCTATTTTGGACTGAAACGTGTGTACATTTTTTTCTTTTTGTCAATGGTTTTGCTGACCCCCAAATCCGAATGTGCCGTAAGCCCGTAGTATCGGTTTGAGTGGCATTTTTCTAAATCAGTAAGACGAATGTGACGACCCAATCGGTCACTCCCAAATAGGTACCTACGTTTAACATTTAGGGAATAAGACGGAAGAGGTTGCAAGCATTGTTGAGACATAAACGATCGGATGGTAGCAGTCCAATACGTAGTGTAAATGAATCCAATTTTGAATCTCGTTCCGTGTACCGCACGAGTCAAGCATTGACTGATCCACACATTGCAGATGACGGCGCACCTGCGCTGGCGCCCGCGCGTCATAACGTGGATAAGGACTGTCTATGTCGGTTTATTGTTGTAATTTATATATATATATATATATTCTTATTATATCGTGTCCGGCGCTAAGATTATTAATTTCAAAAAAAAAAAATGAATGTAAATCCATAAAATTATAAAATAGAGTATAAAAACGATTGATTAATGGAAGATATTTTAAGCCGCGTACACACTTGTAACATTTTTGCGTATCGTAACGCCGCAACATAAATCTGTAGTGTTACGTGTTACGTGTTACGATATCATTATTTGTGTGTAGGTGTTGCTATGTTGCGTAGTGTTCCATGTTTATTTATTTATTTACTGAGCAATACTGCTTGGAGTAAATTCAGTTTACCGTGGTTCTTTGCAGTGGTAGTACGTTTTTTGACAATTTGTATTTATTTGCATCTTATTTTATAATATTGATGTTTTATAACGTCAAAGTAAACTAAAAATGTAAACATTATATAGAATTGATTGATTTTTTGGATTAGGTACTAAATTGTTTCTATTGAAATTTAAAAATAAATAGTTAGAAAATCAAAAATTTAAACTGTGTAGAAATAGCTTTAGTATTGAGGGTGTTTTGCATGCCAAAGTAACGGTATATTTTGTTCATACAATTCAATAAATTGGATTGTATTTTCTTCGTTCCACTCCATATTATAGTCACAAATATTATTAACAGACAACAGTGTTTACGATTTAAAGCTTGTAGCGTGACAGTCAGAAATCAAAACACAAATAATGCGTTGTTGCGTTATTATTTACGTCCACACTATTCGTATCCCCACCTCGCAACAATCCTTTGATGCGGTTCAAATTTACCGACAACTCGTGGGACGGGCCGCAACTTCGTCGCGTATCAACTTTCGTCACGCGGCGTTGTTGCGCCTTCACGTCCACACGTCGATTGCTGTTACGCGTCTATGTTACGTTACAGCGTTACGTTACGCGCAAATGTCACAAGTGTGTACGCGGCTTTAGATGGTTTTTTTGTTTTTTTTTTTTGAACCAATAGTTGGTTATTAATGTGGCCTTTTCGTGGGCTAAAGTCAAATCGCGCAGGCGTTCTGGCGGAGCTAAGGCACATTGTAGTAGGCGTTTGTCTGATTGGATTTCATCGCAAGTGTCCGATCCTTTTTGGTATCCTCATTCCGCCATACTTGCTTTTGTCTCGACTACGCAACTTGCTCTTAGCCCGTTCGACGACGTCTTTCGTGTAATCCGTGGTCGGGTTCCGCCGGATGGTAATCCGTTCAGCAAGTGGGACAGATATTTCAGGCGATTTTCATTATTTTTAAATAAATCATTTTAATAACGAGATAATATAATATAACTAACCTTACTCAACCGCTATGGGCATGCCGCGGAAGAAGTGAACTTTTTTTTTTTTTGAACGTTTCAAACGCGGCTATAGGTGGTAGGTAGGTAAACAACAAGCGTATCGATCAGTGCGGGGGATTCAATAGAAGAACGGGGGGGGGGGAGCGAATACAGTAACCGACGACGTGCGCGGCGGTTCGGCCGCTGGCGATAGGAGTTCAAGGTAGGGCGGGCGCGTACGGTATATGTGTATTTTACACGCGTGCGCGCGTTGGTGGGACCACAGAGTGAAAAGCATAATATTACACGGTCTTTGTACCCCGCGTATATAATATAGGAGAGGAGGAGTTACCGGTCTGGCGTGTACGTACAGTGATGGTAGTGGTCGCTCCGGTCGTCGCGTCTTCAACGCACATCCGCAATCCGCATCCGTAGCAGCACCGCCGCCGCCGACCGAGCAACGACCAGACGGCAGTAGTAGTAGTAGTAGTAGTAGTAGTGGTGGTGGTGGTGGATTGGCACCGGCGTAGTGCACCACGAGCGCGCCGGGTAACCTATCAGTGTGTTCGCGCGCGCGCGGAATAATATCCAATAGGTGTCGGCGGGGTAATACCTCACATCGTTAACAATAATAATAATAACAACAAAATTCGTCGGGCGACGACGACGGTGGGCAGCTTCAGTCTCGTTCTCGCACTCGACCCGTGCGGGATTGTGCTATTCGCGTGTATCGTTGTACGCACACACGTCTTCGTACACAATCCACTTCATTTCTATACACTGCAGCAGTCCGGTACTAATATTTATTTACCGTCGTTTACGCCACGAGAGAATTTTATCACGGCCACGGTTCTTACACATCGGTACGTATATACGCGATAATTATTATTATTATTATTGTCGTCGTGTACACAATATATTTTATTAAAAGTACCGTTACGTCGTGGCAGTGACCACGGTTTTTTTCCTCTCTCTCTCTGTGCCGACGAGTATATATATATATATATATATAGCCGGGCCAGGCAACAAGAAAATCGATTCTTTTCCTGATCTGTAAAACGTATTTTAACAGCAGGACGTAATAATATTACACTACGTATATATAGCCTTTGAGTGTTGTACTACTGGACGCGCGCGCGTCCCCTGCATTCGGTCGTGACAAATATTGTTTACAAAAAAAAAAAAAAAAAAAATGGGGTTCTTTGTATATATTTTTGTCGCGGACTTTCTGCCTCTCCCACCCATCCATCCGCTGCTGTTGTCGACGGGGTACATACTGGGCGACGGCAGTAGCACCACCACACGAACAACGAGCGCGTGTACCGCCGGGGTAGTCAGCTGTCGTCTTCTCCGCCCGCGGCGTTCGACTCTCGTCGAGGATTCTCACCGGGGACGCGCGCGACAAACCCTAAAAATTACACCACCGCCTCCCATCGGCCGGCGCGTCAACATCGCGTGTGCATTCCGAACACGCGGTTGCCCCGGACCCGGTGTATTATTATTATTATTATTTCAGTAGGCTGAACTTTATGTAAAATAATAAATAAGTACTCAACGTACAAGGGTGGAATAAAAGGACGTTGCGGTACGTTGTGAGAACGTGCAATTGAAAATTTCGCCGCGAAAACGAAACGGATTTTGCACTTTTGCGCAAAACCACGCGATCCGGCCCGATTACATGAGTCAGAAGGGCATAGGGTCGCGGTAAAAACACGAAATTATTCGAGTTTGCGCGTGAACTTTATCATCGATTTTTTTTTTTTTTTTTTAATACAAAAGTACATTTTGTATTTAATTTTAAGTAGTTCGGGTTTACCGCACTGTTAATAATAACAACAACATACCTCAAATATCGTATAAAGGCCAACTGTTCATTCCCCTCTTCCCACGCGCGTAATTATTATTATTATTATTTTTTCTTTCGTTTATTCTGGTTTGTTCGATAATTCAAATATTAAATTAACCTTTGATACGCAGTGTTCTAATTTTATAACATTCACACGGTGCACTGTATTACGGGCAAATTTATTACGATGACATTTAAAAAAAAAATGTTTTTATCGTATATACCGTTTACCAACTGTAAATAATAATAATAATAATAATCGAAGTTGCAAATGTTATCGCAATTATTAAACTTTTATAAACGTATTTTCCAAAAAAAAAAAAAAAATGTCTTTATAAACACACACTTACTCTTACAGTACCTATATATTATATATATAATAAATTGTAATACGTTTTATATATATATACGATCTCTTTTTAAATTAATTATTCTGTGGACAAATACACGGAGTACAAACAAATAACGCGTAATAAAACACACACACACACACACATTGGCCTGTGATATTTGATAATTCTATAAAGTCCCGCTCGTTATATTCTATGTACTTGGGTTGTTTTTTTTTTTTTTTCCGGCACGGTTTATTTCAGCTCGTGATTAGTATAACTACTAATGTATAATGATCGATCGTACACGCTACATAAATTACCTATTCTCTCTCGTCGTTATCCGTAATAAAAAAATAATACTTGCAGACTACAACACACGCACACACATATGCATTTTTTTTTTTTATATATATATTATAACTATTGGGCTATGCGCGTGTACAGATCACACACACACTACACTGCATGTATTGAATATTGATTATCGGGTTCCATGAAGGATTCATTAGGCGACAGAAAGTAATTATGCGCTTGTAATTTTTATATATATAATATGTATATTTAAGTGATACGCTCGATAGTCGGTATAGCGTTATTGTTTAGCACAAGGTTAAAAAACAAAACACAATCGATTTGTATTATTATTATAATAATTCGTCGTTGAAAAATCTAGCGGAATATAGGTGAGAAAAAAGTTTAAAAAAAAAAAATTTAACGTAAACGAAGTATTCGCGCGAATAAATGAAAAAAAAAAAAAAACGTTAACGGAGCGGCGAACTATTAAGTTTCTATATAAAAAAAAAAACAAACAAATTTTACGTTTTTTTTTTTTTAAACTTCTTTTTTTCCCCAACTGCAATACGAATAATATTATGTTTACTTTATTACCTGCAGTGTAAAATGTTATTATTGATTTTTTATTCGTTCGACATTCATTTGTCTACAGTGATAGGTACTCGACTATACATGCGTAAGACCAATAATAATATATTGTTATATTTTACTATAATTAATATAAAATTGTTGAATAACGTAGTGGAAATCAGGAACGGTTTTGTAAATTTATACCAATAACGATTTATTTACATCGCTTTACGTTTTTTTTTTTTTTTTGTAATAAAACACCTTTGTATACATACAATAACCGTATGGTTATAAACGAAATTGTACCGGATTATATTATTAATTCGTTTTCAGGTGATTTTCAATCATGAACGGGTTCAATAATCACGAAGTCAACGGTGGAGGCCATAAGCAATCGGTTTTACCGTGCAGTTGTTGGACGATCGGTTTGGTCAATGTCAATTCGAAACGTTACTTGACGGCCGAAACGTTTGGGTTCAAAATCAACGCCAACGGTGCATCGTTAAAAAAAAAACAATTGTGGACATTGGAGCCCAGCACTAATAGTTCGCTGTTGAGCGACGGGCCCACTACCACAATCCGTTTGCGATCACATTTGGACAAATACTTGGCTGTAGATACGTTTGGAAATGTGACATGTGACGGCGATGATCCGACCGATCCGGGAACTGTATTCCAAGTGTCCGTGACTGATGGAAATTCTGGTAGCTGGGCGTTGAAAAATGTCGTGCGCGGTTACTATTTGGGCGCATCTTCGGACAATCTGAAATGCACTGCAAAAGCAGCGGGATCCAGTGAACTGTGGTTAGTTCATTTGGCTGCAAGACCTCAAGTAAGTAATAGTTTTATAATGTATCTGAATTTAATTGATGCCTAGACCAAGAAATATATATATATTGGTTTTAAATTAAAGTATTTTATGTTTTTTTTTTCTTTTACTCCAATAATTTTTGAGCGTACTATTTTTTTTTTTTATGCATAAACTTTTTAAGGTGAATCTGAGATCGGTTGGACGAAAACGTTTTGCTCATTTGTCTGAGAACTTGGACGAGATTCACGTCGATGCAAATATACCTTGGGGTGAAGATACACTTTTCACTTTAGAACTGCGACCAGACGATGATTTTAAATATGCCATACACACGTGCAACAATAAATATTTATCCAGAGATGGAAAATTAGTGGACACATGTACGTCTAATTGTTTATTCTCTCTCGAGTATCATTCGGCTGGGTCGTTGGCTTTGAGAGATAAAGTTGGTGGCTATTTATCTCCAATCGGTTCCAAAGCTCTTCTTAAGACACGATCACAGACGGTTACCAAAGACGAGTTGTTCACACTTGAAGATTCTTTACCACAAGCGAGTTTTATTGCAGCTCTCAATTCAAAATATGTATCAGTTAAACAAGGTTAGTAATCAGTTAACAATATAGTTTGATAAAACTTATGGAATAAAATATTTAACACTTTCTCGCAGTCCGATAAATAACTTTAAGCATGAGTTTAGTAATTTTTTTTTCTTTTTTTCATTACCGCGCGATAATACCTATCAAAAATTAGGTAGAAATTTTCTTATTCCGTGTTATGTCAGTATATATATATATAATAATTAAATATATTTTTAATATGAAAATATTTTAATGCCATGATTTTTTGGTAAAACTCCTTTTACCAAAAATCAATATCTCTTTCCAAAGTAATTTATGCTGAAAATGGTTCAATGATATTTCATTGATCAAAGGATACTAACAGTGTACAGCTTTTTAAACTAGACCAGCATTACAGTTTCTACGCATAAAATATAAAAATGTAATTTAAATTTTTATCAAATTTCTCTACAGATTTTTAACAAAATAATCTAAATGCTTAATTTTGTTACTAAAAATTTCGAATTAAAAATATCCAGAGCTTATGAATAATTTATTATAATATTTTCTCAATAATGCGACACGGTTTATTGATAAAAATATCATATAAAAAAGTTGTTTTGTCCTGTATTCATTTCGTTATTTTCGTGTAATCTAATCTTGTAGTACAAAGTTCGTAATGTTTTAACAATGATTGGTTTCATTGCGTACATCTTAATTTAATCATTTCTGTGTTACCTACAGGTTTGAAAAAAAAAAAAATGAGGGTACGCATGGTATTAAAATAAAAACGAAAATTACAAGATTTAGTAGTGCGCCGAATGAAAATCTGTGACTATTTATATTTTATAGCATAATCGACGCAGTTAAGGGATAAATTATTATTTCTTTCGGTATTCAGAAAAATGTTAAAATCATTTGGAAAACGTGTTTTTTCGTATAACACGAGTTTCCGACTCATCATTATACGATGCCGTGTATGGTGAATAATGTTTGTGGCCTAAATTTCAGTAATAATTCGTGTGGAATTCATCTCATTAAAAACCCGTTTTGAGATATCCAATGGTGTTTTCTTTACGCGCGTAGAAAAATTATCTAGGGCTTTACACGGTAAATAGAAATAAGTGTTATCAAAAGTAAATTGTTCGTGATAAATGTGATTATAACGATTAATTAGATTAATTAGGAAAATATTATATATTATATATATAGTGTATTATATTCGCAGGTGCCTACATATAAACCAAAACGCGTAAATATGAATTTCTTTTCAAACACATTTATACATGCGCGCCTTCTTGAATTGTATATACACATTTTTTTTTTTTTTATAAGTCCACGTTGTTACAACTGTTTTATTATTTATTTATTAATAACAATACACTGTGGTATCTCAAAGGAAGTTCATTATGTGTGCGTATATTACACGGATAGAATAACAAAACACGTTAATGCACAATATGAATTAATAATAATAATAATAATAATAATAATAATAATAATAATATGTCGCGTATATGCGGTTGTTGTTTTTAAAGAAAAAAAATATTATATACATATATTTACCAAACAAAAATATACAATTTGTGTACAACGTACAGAATTCTTCCTGCACATAATATATAACAGTCACTAAAACGTATATTATTATTATTATTTATCGATTAGTAAAAGCGATATAATATATTTGTAATCTAACCGATGTACGAGTACATAATAAGTAAATACGATGACATTTAGTTATTTATTTATTCGAAATTAATATTTACAGCGGTGTTAGAAAATCATATAGAAAATTGGATATTTTTAAGCCTTTAGTAGGTGTCTTAGGCTATGTTTTAACCTTTCTATGGTCATCTTCCGAGTACGTCTCCCAAATAGTGTGACAGTGGATCGGCGGTACGAGCATTCAGGCTCGAAGAACAACGCAACGTAATGAGACTTTCGGTATTGTGAAGGTATATTTATTTATTTTTATAAAGTTCTGGTCTTAGCAAGAGTGTTCCGTAGTCAAAGCGAGCCAGAACGGATTTATTGATTATTCGTACACGGCTCTCGAGCTTGTTCCTTTTAGAGATAATTCGTATTCGGACCGAGAGGTTTTTGAAAATTGTTTAACTGCAGATTTCCGTTTTATGGTTTCAGCCTCGTAAACGTGTAGATTATTTGTACAACCGCGGTAATTGCAACGGGTTAGTAATTAATAAAAATATTATTTCCGCGGTCTTTTTCCCCTCTCGTCGGTATTAAATATTGCACTTGATATCGACGGTGGACACAGTCCGCTCGTCTTGTTAAACGCCGCGTAGCTCGAGGATTAGACCAATTATAACACAGGTGAATAAACCTGGTTTTTCTTCTTTATAATTGTTGTTTTAATTTGACACGGTCCGGAGGAGACGCGTTTTCGTGTACGGCTCTTCAATAATACATTCTCGTTGTACGTATTTTTATAACGTCTTCACCGTATTCGCCTTAACGTTTGTTCTCGTATTTTTTTTTTTCGTTTTTGTTCACACACACACACGTGTGCGGAATCTGTATAGGAGAGTGACGCTACGATGTAGTATAAGTTCTTTTTTTTTCCTACTGTGTATTGTTTGCATTTCTACGTGATGTTTTTTTTTTGTCTCTCGCGAAATCCGCCACTAACGACGATTCATATGATATAAAATATATGAGGTAGTCAGTAAACGTACTTTTCATATCGCCTGTCTAAAAAGAAAAAAAATGTGTATAACACGCGCGATAATTTTTTACACATTTCAAACGTATAGAATAATCCATTGGTTTGCGCGTATCTCTTCGTGTTTCGAACAGAACACATTTGAGGACGCTCGTGCATCGCGAAAATCGACTTTTTTTTTTTTTCACGCGGTCTTATTTAGTATACCGTTTTCGAGAAAAACGTGCGATGTATTTTTTTGTTTTTTACACCGACGTTTCCCAACTGTGCGCGTGTCAGTTTACTTTTTAAATAAATAATAAAAAAAACTATATATAATATATATATGTATAATCTCTTTACGCGTGTACAGTATTTCTATATTATTGTTTATACACGTATCGATTTATGTTTTCTCAAACGGGTGTTGTAACGGCAGTGTATGTACACAGCGGGAGTCTCGTTCGTTCAACTATAATGTTTATATATACTCGTATACTACGACGGCAGTCTGTTGTGTCCATATTGCCTTAGTGTGTAAGCAGTGCCGTCGCGACACACCCTTAGTTTATCTGAAATTCTGTAATCTGGTACACACGATGTGATGATGAGGTGAACAGCAGCAGTACGTACATATATTTCGGCGTGGTATCCATGCGAAAATGTTTCCTTTTTTTTTTTTTTTTTTAAACGCGCATTTACAATAACGTTCACAGACAGTGGCGTCTAGAAATATTGGTTTTTATTAAAAATAAATCAGATCTTAATTTCCGCGTTGTATGTTACGTTAACGCGAACAAACTGTTTGTTTTATAAACACAACTGGACGTGATATATTATATAACGACGACAATTCCGTTTGGTTTTTATCGATTGATTTTTGTCTAATAAACGAATTTCAATTCCGCCGACGCGTCGACGATAATATGAAAATCTTTCGCGAGAGAGAGAGAGAGATATGTATGGCGGCGATTGGGATCCGATTGAATAACTACGCGGATATCACATAGGCGGTGGTCGGAGATTTGAAGTTAAACCTAGTTGGCAGACAGTTTTTTCGATCAAAATTTATTTATCGGCTTTTTAAAAATTATAGAGTCCGTAGACGTCGTGAAATTAAAAAAAACTATCGTTATATTCTGATCTAAAAGAACTAATAACAAATTTATGTAGAATATTATCAAAAAAATTGCTTTTTTTTTATATATAAAATTTGCGATTTTCCATTAACACTATATTACGCTCCGATGTTATTATTATACTGACATTCTCTCACCGCATGTTCGCCTACGCTGTTATTATTTTATGTTTTTATCTTTTAACTAAAAAAAAAAATATATATATATTTGGAAAATTTTTATGAACAATATACGCGTATAATTTATTTATATATTATATCATAATATACACTTTTGATTTTAAATCGATTTCTGTTTAGAGGCGGTGGTCCTTGTTACATTCCTCGGTGTTTTGTTTATACAATAATATATTATATACACATTGGTATATAGTTTAAAATAATTCTATAAATAAAATACGTAATTCTTCGTTCGGCGTGTTTTGATGACGATGACGACGACGTGTACATATCATCGTAACTTATTTATTTTATTACACGTTGTTTTAATAATAATTATTACCAACGTCGTAGTATTTTAATAATACTTATTACCAAAGAAACGTCCATTTTTTTTTTTAAATCTATTCCAGCGGGTCGACAGTCACAGATAACCGCCGCCGAATCGTCATAATAAATTCAATAAGAACGACATACACGAGGACGATGATGTGTACCGTCATTAATTCAATATTATCGTTTTTTATTCAAATGTATATTATTATTATTATTATTAGTCATCAATGAGATAATGACCGACAAATAATAATGTAAATGATTTTTTTTATTTTCTAAATTAATATAACGTCATTGACGTTTCTTTTTTGTTTTTGATCATTATTTCAACAGAGAGGCACTACAATAATAGTTGTGTAATATATTTATGAGTTTTCGGGTAGTTAAAAATCAATTTTCATAACGCACGTCCGCGTTATAATGTGTGAGTACGGCGCGGGATAAATTGCGTTCTCGAATTGCTGCGAAAATTAACCTCTGAACACGAAAATGATTTTTTAAGACCGTTTTTAATTGGGGAATAATTGCTATTTTAACAAACCACTGCAAGACGCGTGGTTTTTAAATGTACAAATCGACGCGCCGGTTAATGGCGAACATATAAGTATATATTATACTGATTAGGAACTTTTAAAAATCTGTCTATTAACATGCACGAATTAAGCATATGTCGCTGTATTCGATAAAAATGTTTAGCAGCGATCGACAAGAATGGAGTTGCGATTATCCGTCGGAATTCCCTTTACTTTTTAAAAACATTGAAAATTAAATTATCTATTTAAATCGCGTCGTTAAACATAATTTATACGATTTAAAACGCATGAATAATTTTTGTGGTTTAAAAAAAATAAATAAAATAAAACAAAGCGTAGGAACACTATGCGCATACGGGTTAAGCCGATATCCGTAAAAAAAAAAAACTACACAAAAATGTACGTTTTTTTTTTTTGCAATTAAAATAAATTAGTTTATTATATTATTTCTCGTTAGAAAATTAATAATAATAACAAGGAAGACGAAACATTTAATTAATATAATGTACCGAATAAATTACGTGTAGTATATAATAAGTACATTATACGTTTGTTCTGCGATTTAATTTCATTAATTTAATTTCTGTATTTCTGAAATTCGTAAAATTTTACCGTAATTCGCATATTATATTATAGACGCGCGTCGCGTGTAAAACTCATCCGAGAATATTTTACGAAGTGGAAGAGACTATTTTATTTTTTTTTCGCTCATAAATAACATTCAGACTATTCGTTATATATATATATATATATGTACGTACTCAGTGAGATCAAAATGTGGTTGTTCGCTGCAGGTTTTACACGGTCGACGGTGTGCAAAAAAAGAAAAAAAAAAGCTTACTAAAAATTTCTTCGACATTGTTAATTAAGCTAATTATAGTCAAAACTATATACAGTCGACTGAACACGTTGAAATAGTTTGTTATTTTAAGAATAACAAACTGGCCGCGCGTTGTTCCGTTTCTGCGTTCTCTTTTCTCTATCCGTACGCGTAGTGTAACGAGTGTATTGCACCTACCTAGGCGTAGAGTCCAACATGTGAGGAGGTACCTCTGCCGAGGTCTTTAATAAAATACACGTTTAAAACAAATTGACTAATTCATTTGATATTTATTACTTACAATCGTGGGTTATTGTAATTAATGGCGATAGTAGTAATTCACAGGCGGATATTTGGTCACCATCCGTGGGGGGGCTTAACACTTTTCTTTTATCCATTAGTGTAAACAGAAATTTTTAGACGCTTCAACCTACTAACTAGTGGCTACACACGATTAATCGTATGCGCGCGTATGCTAAATTTATTATTATAATATTATTTCGCGTGTTTCAATGAAATGAACTTAAGGATTCATTTTTCCCCGTCTTACACTCGTTTACACGTTTACTCGTTTATTTTACATAGATATGACTGCAATATAATTTAAATATAACATAATAACTTAAACTCTGTTTACCTACATTCGTACTTACTGTTAAAATTGGTCGCACATGGCCTATTATTGAAATTTCCAAGTCAGAAATGACGACATTGTTTTCAATACCTTTTTCTGCAATTATATCAATTTCTTTACCAATATTTAATTGTTCATTTTCAAATTCTAGTGTTTGATGTTGATGAGGAATCAGTTACAACTAATTTTCGTTTTTTAATATTAAAGATATCGAACACTCTTTTAGCCATTATTGGATTAATTACAATTTATAATTAATTGATTAATTCACACAATGCACATAAATAATATTGTTTAGCATTTACTTACTTTATGAAACACATTTATATATTGTTATTATTTTGTGTATGAATACAAATGTTTGTTTTTTCTTGTAAAATAAGATATAATAGCAATAATTTATTTAAACATTTTTTAAATTCAATAATTTTACTTATGATGTATAGTCCTCTATTTATAGGAGGCTAAGTTTACTATAAATAATTTTTGAGGGGACTAAGTCCCCCTAAGCGCCCCCCCTCCCCCAATAGACAGTATACTACTCTTATACAAAAATCAGTCGTGATTCACACGAATTTAAAACGTGAAATAAACAACAGCATCTCTCACTTCCCTTATAATTCGTTATGTTATTTTGTGTATAGATTTTATTTATTTTCCTGAAAATATACCTACTCGCGGTACTGTAACAAAGTATTTAAATAATTTTATTTTTTAATTATACGAGTATAATTTTTACTTAGCCCCGTAAAACCTTGTGATTATTTCGGTTGGAAGTAAAAGAAAATCGTATTTTTGTAATAATCTGTCAAAAACACTGTCGCACCTGTACTTGAATGGATGGATATATTAATTTATAGCGTTCAGTTTTATAACGCTAAAGTATTTTAATTGGTGGTCATACATACGGTACACGAGCTTATTTTATTATTATACAGAAACATTTCGATTTACAGGAGTGGACGTCACGGCAAATCAAGACGAAATATCCGACCACGAGACTTTCCAACTGGAATTCGATCCTTCGACTAAAAGGTGGTATATACGCACAATGCAGGACAGATATTGGACTCTGGAGACCGGTGGCGGGATACAAGCAGTGGCAGATAAAAAGTATGCGGATTATATTATCGCATCTATTAATTGATTTATAATATAATAAAATTGTTTAAAAAAATCAGATCGTCGAACGCGTTATTCGAGTTGGCTTGGCAAGGAGACGGATCTGTTTGTTTCCGAGCAAACAACGGTAAGTACATATCTACAAAACGGTCCGGTCACCTGTACGCGAACGTCGATGCTATTGACGACGCTTGCAAATATTTCTTCTATCTCATAAACAGGTATGTGTGTATATATACATATATATATTTTTTTTTTCATAACCGTTTATTATAATTTTTAATCGAAACAAAAATTGATTTTCAATAACTCGTTGCATCATCAATATTTTCAGACCCATATTGGTATTGAAATCCGATCAAGGATTTGTCGGTTATAAATCGTCGTCGAGCTTGCGTCTCGAATGTAACAAGGCATCTTACGAGACCATACAAGTTGAACGGTCGGATCGAGGAATAGTTTTTTTCAAAGGTTAGAAATTTTTGAAAAATTATTATTATTATTATTGATGCGGATGGCTTATTTATTTTTTATTTTTGGTTCAGGTCAGACGAACAAATATTGGCACGCGAACGACGAAGGCGTTTCTGTGGAATCTGATGTACCCGAAGGGTTCTTTATCGAGTTGAGAGAACCAACGAGGATCTGTATTAAGAGCGTGTCTGGATATTATCTTACTGCTGGGAAAAACGGAATGTTCAGACTCGGTGACGGAGATTACAATAACGCAACAAAATGGGAATATTAATACTATAAGTATAATAATTATATAATATTCATATTTTTTTCTTAATATACTCATACAAATAGAGCAAAACACATTGAAATTCAAACAGTTGGATTAAATATTATGGGAATTAAAAAGAAAAAAAAAATTATAAATTTAATCAAATAGTTTAAAATTTTCATAAATTATTTATGCTATTATTATAATTACGAAGACGTCTTTTAAATTTTTACTCAAATAATTTCTAATATTACAGCATTTCTAAAGCTGTAATAAAAGTACACACGATTAATGGGGTTTTCATAAATCATCTTATATAATAAAACAATTAAAAAAGCAATTTTTTTAAACATATAAAATGTATAAAAATAAAAAACAATGTTTTTTACTTGGCCTGAATTAATTTTTTTGGTTTTTTTTTTAAAAGAAACAATTTAAATACAAAATATTTTCATTGTGTACTTTTTGTTATTATTTTACAAGGTATTAAAATATATATATATATACTAACAAAACTTCGAATTGAATTTTATTAAAGAAATTATCATTGCTCAATATTTGTATTATTTTTCGTTTGAAAAAAAAAATTTGCATACAAAATAATACAAATATATTTATGTAAACATCAATTTTTTTCCAAATTTTATAATTTTTTTTTATAAACATTATTTTATAATCGTTAGTCATAAGTCATAATATTGCTCTCAATAATTAAGATTTAAATACAATAGCATTTTTTAATGTTTTTCCATGACGTGTTTAGCACGTAAATATTATTAAGACTTAACTACTGTTGGAATTACTGTTTCATTCATAATATAATAATTGTAAGAAATTTTTTTAAAGTTAGAAATTTTTTTGTATAACTGGAGAAGCGCATTGACATGTAAAAATTAAGTTACACAACAACATGAACCAATTCGCATGTGTATCATGTACGGTCTATAAGGCCACATATGTATATATGATACGTGTAACTTAAATTATACATTTAGTACTTAAACGTTTGAATAAATTGTATTAGACAAAAAAAAAAATCTCCCTAGAATTTTCAACAAAATAATTTATACTACATTGGTTACTAGTCTTCCAAAGAAATATCGTACTCGTTTATTAATATTTATTGACTTTTATAAGTTTTTTTTACACTTATGGAGACTGGTGTTTATTTTACAATAATAATAATGATAAAGTTTCATAAAACTATTTTTGTGTTAACATTAAATTTACAATTTTATACTCTTATTTTGTTTATTTTATATATTATATTTATATATTTTTATTTATTTTTTGTTAAAAACATGGGTATACTTTATATTTTTAGTAATATGATTTTTCAACAACTCCTCAAGGTCATGCTTAAAGAATGTCGACAAAATTAAAAATTGTACTTAACAATATACTTACTGTGCAGAAAATATTCACATTTATTTTAATTATGCAGTTTTGGAAATTATAATTTAGTCACATTCTAGGAATTATTATAATTTCTTTTCTTTATAAAAATATTGACTAGTGAAAATCTTTACAAACCACCAAATTCAAAAATCAAAATTGCTTCGTTTTCTTAACATTTAAATAAAAAAAAAAATTGAAATACAATTTGATCGGTTGTATTGTTATTCGATCGTTCGCGATTAAAACCTGTAATTTTTGTTTGAACGCTCATATCATAATGAACCGAGAGAAACAAAACGCCAAAATTGGACTTGTTGACAAATAGTAAACACTATGATTTGAGACATTCTGTGGTTTACAATATAGATTTTTAGTGTTATTAATTAGTTATCTCGTGCCCAAATAATATTAGGATTTTTTTTTTATATAATATATTAATAATTACGCATGTCCTCTAATTATTTTATATCTTTTATACGTAGTTTATTTTGTAGGAAACGTGTGCAATGTTTTTTTTCCATAGTTATTAGTCACTTGAAATAAAATATTATATTCTACAAAAACATTTTTATCATGTCACTATATTTTGTATACTCATAATGCGTACGGTTCGAATGGTGCGAGTCGTAATATTATTATACATTTTGGGCTTTTTTTTTTATACATATACACTTTATACAAGTTTATAAAATAGTATTAGATTATCAATAAATATTAATTTATTATAAATGAATAGTGGAGTTATTTCGATTACCTTTTAAGTCCAGTATCCTACACAGTACGTTTTGAAGTCGTGTTTTTAAAATTGTAAAATTTTCGCAATACAGTTTTTGTCTCTATAGGATTATATATATATTTTTATAGCAAAAGCATGATTTTTTTTTTTATATACATAAATACATTAGACTTTTATCAATTTTTAAGAGTTCTGTGTACTCTCTTCTAAGAAGGTTACTACGCATTTCATAATATTTATACATCAAATAATAAAAACAAGAATAATATAACTGCTCAAAAAAAAAACAAATAGGTATATTACTTATCAAATAATATCACATTTATTGAGGTTTTAAAATTAGTTATATATGTGGGATACTGGGATGACTAACTTGTAATTAATATCGAACGAGGTGACTTTATTACTGTACAAACAATGAATAAAAAGAAAGAAACACTACAATACTGAACGCGAAATACGTCAATTACATCAAAGTACGTCAAAACACCAAAATACGTCGTGTACGTCAAAACACCCAAAATACGTCACGTACGTCAAAGCACACGAACGTCGCGTGAAAAAGTGAAGTGTCACCTCAATGTTCTGAACTAGTTGCTAGGCCCACCAACCACCTCACCCTCATGACGCGCGCACTCTGGTGGACCGTCAATCCCAACTTCCACATCTTCCCCACACTGAATGGCATCCGTCTCGGAAGCCAAATCCTGATCTTGTTTCTCATGACCACGACTCCAAGGCTTCATGAAGTCCGTTCCCGTTGATGTTCTGATGGGTCCCTCACCATCACCAATCTTCAACACTTCAAACCGGTTTAATCCTCTTCGACTGACTACACGGTAGGGTCCTAGATATTTTTTACCCAGCTTAGACATAGGGAGAAATTGTGTCCGTTTGATAGCCACTAGATCACCCAACCGATATGCCATAGGTGCCTTCCGATTCTTATTAAAGGACTTTTGCTGTTCTGCTTGTGCCTTAACAATTTGCTCTTTTGCAATTCTTCTATCTTCTTCTCGTTGTCTGTTGTACCAGTCCACATATTCCTTTTCCACCGCTTCTTTGATTGAAATGAGCTCAGCATTTCGCATTTCTACCCCAAACGTTAGTTTAAAGGGTGTCATCCCGATAGACCGTTGGAACGATCCGTTCACTACCATTTGCACTTTGCCCACTTGGCGATACCACTTATCTGACTGGTCAACACATAGTTTAGCCAACACATTTACAATAATTGCATTAAGGCGTTCCACCTGGCCATTACCACGAGGCATACCCGCAGTAATCAATACGTGCTGAATATTATGGTCTTTACAATACTGTTCAAAGTCACATGAAGTAAAAGCCGTACCACGATCCGTAACTAAGCGTTCTGGGTTGCCAAATGTGAGTTCCAATG
The DNA here is from genome assembly GCA_032441825.1 of Chaetogeoica ovagalla. Lineage (NCBI taxonomy): Eukaryota > Metazoa > Arthropoda > Insecta > Hemiptera > Aphididae > Chaetogeoica > Chaetogeoica ovagalla. The sequence goes on from CM063736.1 coordinate 10,543,717, forward strand.
TGGCTAAACGATCTATCACTTCTGATGTGGTAGTGTTCCTTGTTGGAAATAACCAACAGAATTTGGTAAACCCGTCTATCACCGCGAAGATGTATTTGTATCCTTTGGGTGTAGCTTCCATTGGTCCTAAAAAATCAATATGCCAAGTCATTAGCGGGGCATCCCCCTTACATATTGACTGGAGGTAGCCCTCCTGTTTACCCCGTTTTCTATTTATTAGAATACATGGAACACAGTTGCGTATAACACACTCTATCTTGGTTTTAAGTTCTGTAATAGAGTAATCACGCCGCACCAGAGCTTCTGTTTTCAAAACCCCAAAATGACCGACATTATGAGCGTCACGGATTACCTCGGTCTGCATATTCTTAGGAATCACTAATAGGTCATTACCATTGCATAGCTCATACAGAATGCCACCTCTCACGGTGTACTTTCCGGTGGCGTATAACCAAATCGGCTAGAGCCCCAGCGCCGTACAAAAATACGATGTTGTCATTGGTCTATTTGAAAACCGCGCGAAAATATATAACCACAGTTAACTGCGGTAATAACCACATTTATATTTTATGTATTTATATCATGTTCATGAAATTTTTTTAAATAAAAACATAGTTTATCATCAAAGTTATTTTAAAGTTTATTATTAAAGTTAAAAGTTAATAAAATGAATTTCGATATGTTAAACGAATACTTGTTAAAATTAAAAGACAATTTTGTGTGTGTTATCGACGAACAAAACAGTGATGTTATATCAAATAAATTTATTATTAGAGCGAATATTGAAGACAGTGAATCGGCCAAAAAATTTATGCATTTGTTCACTACAGTGACAAATACATCATACATATTTAATTTTGAATTGCAAAATCCAACTAAGTAATGTATTTAAATGCATTAAATTTGCAAGATATATTTAAAAACAAAATTTTTACATTGTGTAGGGTAATTTTTCACAAATATTTTATTTGCCATCATACTTCAAAAAAAAAAAGTACTAACCAAATAACTGAACGTAATACTGGTTGTTTATCATCAATTGATATTTTATTAAAAAAAAACAATAAAAATACTAGAAAAAATGATGCATATTTGAAGTATTTGCTACCACTTAATGCTTGCATCAAAATTGTATGGACACACAATCATGCTGTTGATTCGTGTGATGCTTTAAAATTTTTGAAAACTAAAAATGAAGTAAGAATATTTTATAATTTATAAATGTAAGAAAGTATCCAAAATATGTATTGAAATACCTACTTCACAAAAGTATTCAAAATACCTTTAAAATACTTTTTGTTTTATTAAATTTTAATACCAAAGAATATTAATAACTTATTTTTATTTGGTTGAGGTGATTTAAGCCAACTGCTCATGTTAAAGTATGCATTGTTTAAATTACAGTCAAAAATTGAATTTAAATAATTAATATTGAATGTACAAAAATAAATAGAGTTGAGCATTACAATTTAATAGTTATTCCAACTTTTAGATATATTATAGATGTTTCCATTTTTAATAATTAATTATTGTCAAATATTGTGTGAATTTTCATTCCTTAGCATGATACTAATGTTATAGGCTAATAATGTATTTTTGGAATACTTTGAAAATGGTTTATCTCCAAGTGAAGCTAAGCATTTGCATGAAAACAAATTACTAGTGCAGGAAAATTCATGTACTTTGCTAGCTAATGCTAATATAAATCCCACAATGCGACATGTGTATTACCTACATGATGAATGGAGAAAAAACAATTTTGGGCCAATACATGAACCTCTTCCAAAGTTGCAAGAGAAAATTGGAGTTTATAACGGAAAAGGCAAGTAAATATAATGTAATACAATAAAAATAAAAATGTTAAATATCAAAAGCTATTTACATATTTGTAATTATTTTGGTGATTGTTACCAAAAAGTTATTTTTTAAGTTATTAATTAAATATGTTCAATAGGAGTTCAAATAATGATAAAAACAAATGATCCTTGGGCAGTCATCGTTGTAACTCCCATTATGAAAAGAGCTCAGAATCTGAAATGCTCAAAGGAAATAATTTTTATTGATTCAAGTAGTAGTGTTGATACCACTAATATCACTATTACTAATATATTAAGTCCATCAAAAGCTGGAGCAATTCCATTAGCTATTATAATACATGAAGGACAAACTGAAGAGAGTTACACTGGAGGATTATCACTTCTTCAAAATAATTTTCCTCTTTGTTTTGGTGGAATAGAGGTGATGATACTTAATATTTTATTAATCATTAAAGTTACTATTGTACTTAATTTTTTCACTGCCCAATATTAATTTATGTTACTACATAGCCAGGCACAATTAAAATGACATTTTAGAAATTTTAATATATGTTAGAAAAACATTCAATTATTATGAAATAAAACTTAACATTTTTTTTTTTTTAATTTCTTTAATTATAAAATGGTAATTAGCAAGTTTTTAAATCCATCGGCCAAGGGTTCCCAACATTATTCAACAACCGTTATAAGGTATCATATATTGCTTCATTTTATTAATTTTTTTTTGTATACTGAGACAAAAATTCAACATATTACTATAATATAAATATCTTAAAATATCAATATACTTATTATACAATAACATTTTTACACAAAATAAAAAGAATCATATGATTCAAATTTAATAATCTTTAAAATACTATAAAAAGAACAAGTTTCTTGGTAGGATAATTTATAAACTTATGTATCAAATTAATAAGATATAGGTAAAAAATATATAATTAAAATACTACTGGATTATTATACAAATTTAAAAATACAATGAATTACCCTAATTAAAAATATTAAATAGTGATTAGTGATCTAGATAAAAGAAAATTATTTTTTGGTATGGTAGTTCTCAAATCATTGAGAGGGACATAAACCCACATCACATATTTTACACATATACTTAATGTCAGTTCTCTTTTTATTTAATTTACATACAACGCATTTTCTTTTGTTTAATTTACTTGTTGTTGTGGTTGGAACATTACTAGGAAAGTATCTTGATAGCAGTCTCAATGGTCCCAAGTTTTTAGTTGGCCTTCCTCTTTTAGGTGTTTATACTGTTTTATATTTCTCAACAATTTGTTTGATTAGATCTAGTTGAAATTGAGCTAATGGTATTTTCTTACCAGTCAGTGTTGAATATACTGAATATGTGTTCAATAATGATAAATCTATAAGATAAATTAAAACATTTTATTTTACTTTTATGTTATAAATATACATACATTTTTCATATTCATTTTAAAATATTATAATTTTCGAAATCTCTGATACCTAATCTTGAAAAATCCTATAATTCCCAAAATTTGTGGGTAATCTTTGGAAATTTTGAGTTATCGCTATAAAAATATGAAAAAGTCCCTTCTATATTCCTTAGTATATTAATTAGTAATTACCATAAACAGTTATTAACTAAAAAGTTAATAAACTTTTAATATTTGTTTAATACTATTTAAGTGCCCTTACATTTTAAGGGAAATTTGATGATAATATCTGTGTTTGAATTTTAGAGTCCTTTGGTTTTTATGACGGATGATTCTACAGCTGAAAAAAATGCTTTGAGCAAATTGTGGCCAAAGGTAAAACAATTTCTTTGTCATTTCCATATGGGCCAAGCTGAGTGGCGATGGCTACACGACTCTAAAAATGGAATTAATCTTAATAATAAAATGACATTAATGAAGTTATTTCAATCGGTATGACATTAAAAATAAAATTAATAAACAAAACTTATAATAACTGAATTTAATAAGAATATAATTTCAGGCTATGTATTCTAAGTCTGAAGAAGAGTTCAAGAACATCAAGGCTCGTATTAAAAATGAAGCACCAATAAATTTTATAAAAAGATTTGAGAAAAATTGTAAAAGGCAAGAACAGTGGGTACATTTTTATCGATCTAGAATTCTTTATCGTAATCATGACACTAATAATTATGCAGAAGCATCCATTCGAATATTGAAAGATATTTTATTGAATAGAACAAAAGCATACAATGTTGTGGCATTAGTTGATTTTATTGTGTCAGTAGGCGAAAAATATTTCACTTTGAGAATATTAAACCATGCTCATGGCAGATATTCCGAGAATAAAAGATTGTATGAGAAATTATGTTCCAAAATGATTGATTTTGATGAATCTGACTTAAAACAAATTAATGAATCAACTTATGCCATCCCAAGTATGACTACTGAAAATGTGACATATTTTGTTGATACTGAAAATGGTGCTTGTACTTGCAAAATGGGACATGCGGGATCATTTTGCAAACACCAAGCTTGGATCCATAAACACATTGAACCACAACTCCCAAATTCACCTGCTGTCACATTGGAAGAACGACATAAACTTGCTGCGTTAGCTTTGGGAATTGATAAATGCCCTAAACCAACTTTTTTTTTGGGTTTAAAGGAAAGTTTACCCAGCAATTCAGAAATTATCTGTAAAACATTAAACCAAATAGTAAATAATTCAGAATATTGTGAACCGGATGTTAATGAAAAAGGAAAACTTCAGCGAGATACTATACATTTTTCTGACAAATTGAATATTGAAAATAACGAATGTATATTAAGTGAAACAACAACCTCAAATGAAATATCAAGTAAACTACAGAATATAGATACTTACACTCAAATTAGGCATAATGATAATACTGTAGATTCTAACGTTTCAGTTGTTCAATCAGAATGGTCAAGATTGGAAAATATGATTCCTATTCTACCAGAACCGATATTGAATAAATTAGGACACAGGTTGAAAAATATTACAAATCCTTCTCAATTTGCTAGCTTCATGTGTTCATTGAGTATTAAATCATTCAACATCAACAAAAGAAGAGGCCAAATTAAAGTGCAACCAACATCTATAAGCCGCCGAAAGAAAGGTGTTACTAAAGGATCTAGAAAAATAAATTCTGGTAAACGACCTCATAAACTGAAATATAATGTAGAAAAAAATCAATTAAATGCTAAAAAACATTAAATATATTATGTCTATTTAATATTTATAATTGTTACTTATCAAATATTTTCATCAAATAAAATTTAAAACAAATTAGTGGGCAGTTGTTATTGATTAGTGATTACTTAGATTTTTTTTTAAATGTGTGTAGTATCAATAATACTTATTACATTGTACTATAAAATATTATAATTAGTAATATTAATATACAAACTCTAATATTAATACGTAAAATTAGTACATTAATAATTATATTATAGCGTAGGTACATTGTGATATTCATATAAAATGTACAATGTATTGTATGTACATTATGAAATATATACTAAGTGGCATGTAACATAAATGTGTTACTCAAGCAAAAACTATAAAATAATAAGTGACAATTTAAATGAAATTATAATGATGAAAAACAACAACATATCAACTTGAGCAACACCATATTTATTTTAGTTACATGCAACTGCCAACGTTTTTTTAGTATAAAAATGTATGACACAACTTTTCAACCAACCCCAAGTTAAAGACGTATCCATGTTAAAATAATAATTGTAGTTCAAGTAATACCAATAGGTAGCTAATATATTACATTGTTCCCCTTCCTTTTAAGTACTATTAGAAACTAGTACCTACCTATTTAATTTTTAAAATGTATCATCAAAAACAGGTACCTACTTGAAAAATACAGGAAAACGACTAATTATTATAAGCAATACATACATTAGAGTTAATTTAATATTTCAATATTATTATCATAGACTATTTTCATACAGCTGTGTTATTATTTAGTTCTTATCATTCTAAATGATCAGTACTGATATAAATACATAAAATATAAATGTGGTTATTACCGCAGTTAACTGTGGTTATATATTTTCGCGCGGTTTTCAAATAGACCAATGACAAAATCGTATTTTTGTACGGCGCTGGGGCTCTAGCCGATTTGGTTATACGCTTTCCGGTGCTTGGCTCATCCATAATTTTGCGAACATCTGGGTCGTCCCGTTGTGCGACCATTAATCGTGCTAGAAATTCACTGTGTACTGCCATGCAAATTGGGTACCGACTCAAGGAATCCACATGGGGCATCCTTGAGGCGGACCTATGCTCTATTGTATAATCATACTCGGAAACCAACAATGCCCATCTCGCTACCCTTGTTGCTAAGTCCTTTTTATCCAATGTTTTGGTGAACGCGGCACAATCTGTCACTATCTTGAAATGTAGCCCGAGTAAATATACTCTAAATTTCTTGAGTGTTTCTACGATCGCCAATACTTCTAGTTCGTAACTGTGGAACTTGCGCTGAGCCTCTGTAGTCTTCCGACTCATGTAACATACTGGGTGTAACCTTCCATCATTGCTGTTGATCTGCATCTGGATTATAAATCCGTAGCACAGGAGCTTCTGTGAGACGGCGCTTTAATTCCCAAACAGCTGCTTCTTGCTCAGTACCCATTCGAAATGACACGTCCTGCTTCAAAAGGTCACTCAACGGCCGTGCGATCTGAGCATAGCTGTGTACGAATCTTCTGAAATAGCCCGTAAGTCCCAAAAAACTCTGTAACGCCTTAACGGTCTTGGGCATAGGGAACTGCTGCACAGCCGCAAGTTTAGCTTCAGACGGACTGACCATATCATGCTGTATACGATAACCCAGGTAATCAATAGAACGCTTCAGGAACTGACACTTCGACCATTTGATATCAAGTCCATACTTGGCAGCAACTTCCAACACAACTTCTAGGCGCAACAATCCCTCGTCTATACTGGCAGCAATGATAATCAGGTCATCCATATACGCCAGCAAATGGCCCATTTTGATCAAATCTCGAAATACAAAGTTCACATAACGCTGGAATACCGGTGGCGAAATACACAATCCAAACGGAGTACGAAGGAATTCGTACTGACCAGAAGGCGTTACAAACGAAGTATATTTTACACTACTGTCATCCATTGGAACATGAAAAAATCCGTTTCGTAAGTCTAGTGTAGAAAATACAACAGCTCCTCGTAGTTGGTCTACTTGTTCATCAATGAGCGGTAACGGATAACGGTCTCGTACAATTTTTTTTATTAAGAGCTCGATAATCAACACATAACCGCAACGTGCCATCTTTCTTAGTGACTAAGACCACCGGGCTGGCATAATCCGAACAACTAGGTCGAATAATACCCTCTTGGAGCCACTCTTCAACCTGCTTATCTACGGCTAATTTTTCACAGGGTGCCAATCGTCTTGGTCGTTGATAAATTGGTACTTCATCGTGTAGAACAATTACAGTCCGCATGGGCACTATCACATGATTCTCTGGGGTGTAATTTCTGACCATCTTCTGGATATCAGGCAAATACGTTCTCTCTCCTACGTCTAGCTCCAACTCTTCCACATCAATGGCCATCATTTGACGTACCTCCCGAACATCAATAATTTCTACAGCTTTGGGTCCTACTCTGAGTTCAGCACTGGTTTGAAACAACGGCCGTCCGATGACAATGTCATGTCTTATATTACTGTCAGCCACTGTATACATGGTAATCGGGTAAGTTTGGTTATCAACACACAGCTCTACATTGAACTTCCGCTCGGTATAGAAATTAGCACCCGCTGGCCCGATTAGCCGTATATGGCTTGGAATGCTATCGATTCCATTTAATCTGGACAAAAATGCCCGCCGGCACAAGTTGATATCACATCCTGTATCAACAAGAGCCAATGTTTCACAACCCGAAACCAACACAGATTTAACTATTCTATCACCATCATTAGAATGGTTTACTTGATACACCACTGCTGTCTCATTCGATGAATCCCCACTCTTGGCTGAACATTCAAATGATTTATGTCCATAACTGCGACATGAGAAGCACTTAGGTCCTTTTCCAATGTCGGGACACCCTCTGGACTGGTGGCCCTTATCACCACAATTAAAACATCTAGCTGCACTTGCATCGACTGGTACACCACCTACAGCGCTCATAGTTTTTCTCCTGATACCGCCACCTGCCACTCCAGAATCGATCCGAGAACGTTCTTTAATCCGCTCATATAATTCAATCTTTGTCTTGAATTCATCAATAGTGACAGCACCATACAAAATGTTTTTGTCCGAGGTGATATCTGGAATACCACAAATAACATAGTCAATAACCGAATTATCTTCTATACCGCCATGCTTTGCCATTTCCCGCATCTGGTATAAATATTGCAGCAGTGTTTCGTCGGGACGTTTACGACGGGATGACAACTGTCGATGCACATCTGCTGTAGTGAGTCGACAACGAAATTCGTTCAACAGTTTAGCACGCAGCGCGGACCATGAACGCAAACCGCATTCTGAACGAACGAAGTGGAGAGCTGTACCCTGGAGTAACCGCTTACCGTATATAAACATGTGTAATTCGGACCAAAAACACAAATCTGCCATATCTTCAAAATCTTCTATCCACTTGACGACGCTAAGATTGTCGTCCCCGGTGAATGGACGCAATACATCCTGCACTTCTGAAAACCTAACGCAGACATCGTTTCCGCTTTGCCTCTGGCTATCGTTGACTCCCAGTTCCTCATCAGAATTAACCTTACGCGTCACATTTTTTCGTCGAGGCATTGTCGTAGCGAATTCAACGAACACTGTTATCAATGTTATCAAATGACGATAACACGAAATACAACCGTGGTAACTGAATAACTACACTTTAGTTACACCAAAGTTTGAGGTTATCAAAATAACGAATGCTAACCACGTGATATCAACGGCTTCGCAACACTCAATACTCACAAATTTAGTTCAACACACAACCTATATCCGTTATGCCTTAACAACACAAATACACGGTAGTCAAAATAGTTAAAAGTCACCGAAATGTAACGCACTCGCGATATTAATTACAGAGAAGTCGGTGCAGGTCCCGGACAGGCCCCCAAAAATGTGGGATACTGGGATGACTAACTTGTAATTAATAAGAACAAATTAATATCGAACGAGGTGACTTTATTACTGTACAAACAATGAATAAAAAGAAAGAAACACTACAATACTGAACGCGAAATACGTCAATTACATCAAAGTACGTCAAAACACCAAAAATACATCACGTACGTCAAAGCACACGAACGTCGCGTGAAAAAGTGAAGTGTCACCTCAATGTTCTGAACTATAGTACGGCCAGCGAAACTAGGCGGGTGACCGTCGCGCGCCTGGTGGCAAATTACCGGTAGTGATTCCAAGTCTACATTCCCGCGTAAAATAATTTTAAAAGCGCGGGAGTTGTAATAAAAACTGAACATTCAATATTTCTGTACGTTAAACTCATTATTTATTAATTATCACATGTGCTAACAACTAAAACTATTAGTTGCTAGGCCCACCAACCACCTCACCCTCATGACGCGCGCACTCTGGTGGACCGTCAATCCCAACTTCCACATATATATAATGGGACACAACCGATCGTAGTAGCTACTATGAATCGGTTTATGAACGATTGTTAAACTTAACCTAACCTAATTACTATAATGTTCACAACAGTTACGCGGATCACTTTTTTTGTGTCAAATCTTATATAGTATTGATATAATGGTAAAATCATGAATCATCAATAAAGTCACCATTCAAATGACTTTATAAAATCTGTAAAGAAGACAAATTGTCGTCTACTTCTTTATTACGTATCCTTTTAGTTCCATTGGTTTTATTACTTGTGGTTTTAGGACATCAACTTTGGATCCGATGTGTACAAAAGACAATGAGGATTCATAAACATCTACATTTTCAGTCAACGAAGACTTAAATGGTTTTAAATCGATCTAAAAAAATACCATTATCAATAAGATATTATTAGACATATGGCACTTTTATTAAAGACAATCAAAAATTCATAATATGACTTACCACATTTAAGTCATTCCCATTGTCATTTTCAAAACCATAACATTGAGTTGTTTGGGTTTTATGAAAAACCAATCCTACAGCTGGTACCGACTGTTGCATAATTAACGAAGCTGTAACCAAGTGAACATCATTCGGCAATGACGTCAACTTGTTACTAATGTAAGTGTCTCGGAGGTGATTGTGTTTTAATGTTTCCAACAGCCACACAAGGGGGTACAACAATGTCGACATAGATATGAATCCGGTAGCTGATAAATGAGGTACGTCCATCTGTATTGTGGTATAAATGAAATCGTTTAGGTTGTCTCGAAACACTTATATTTTTTATTCGTAGAAAAATCCAAATTCATGTTTACCTGACAGTTGCCAATGTTTTCTTCAACAAGTAATCTGAATATTGTTAGAGTGGGTGTGTTATCCAAAACTCCTTGACCCAAACCGCGGTTATCGTCATGGTTCAATCGACGATCCTGTATGACCTATGCGAACACAATCAATTACGAATGAAGACATTTTCTAAATGTAAATAAAAATAAATGATACATTACCTCCATTTGTCCACTGCGCAATGATGACGCACCCAAAGGTTGGACCGATAACAATGATATTCTAGTAACGTCGTCTTCAATATACATCGCACTAGACATTGGATAAAAGTTTCCTTGAATCGGTAGTTTATCATAATGTTTTCTCCTGGTCATCTAACATTAATAATACCCATGCAAATTAACAGTAAATTTATTATTCAAATATCTGTTATTGTGCATACTTGGAATCCATTCAAATCTGTGTAAAAAATATCATTATTTTTCACATCAGTGATAACTCTCATTGACAATTCGTAATTCATTTCTTTCCTAATATCGACTAAATTTCGTATTTCAATATCACTGACATCTAAATAATAAAAGCAATTGTATATTATTATTATTATTATTGTTATTATTATAACGTAATACTTATTAAACATTTAAAATTTAAATATAATACGAAATTTCTAAACACCTTTTATATGACGAATAACCACCGAGTGTTTCACATTACTATACTGAATAATCACTTGAGACAAAACGTGTCCGTTAATGATATAAATTGTGGGCGACATCTTCGATACATGAGCATTGACAGCTTCTCCAGATGGCATAAATAAATAAGCCCCACTCATATCTGGACTGTGGGCCACACCATATCTAAAAATAATTAATAGAATATTAGTGAAAACGTAATGAAAAATAATAATTGTTGTCTGTTTACTTACTTCACAAATTTTAACGAAACTGGATATTGTTTACCGGAAGATTTAAGTGTAATGCTTTTTAATAAACCATCATTGCCAAATGATGCAATAATATTTTCATTTTCAATCGAAAATTTTTCGAGGTCATTAGTTTTAATATTTATATTTGGATTTAAAACTGTATGTTTTTTAAAATTGAAAACACTGATTTTCGACATGTACTTTCTAAGAAAACAAATTTAAACATAAATCATATTAACAATATTTCTTTATGCGTCAACACTAAAACAATACAATTTTTTTTTTACTTTGTGCTGGTCTCTGTAGGTGCTTTTATGACGTTATATCTTTTTATTTCCAAAGGACCAAGTTCGACAACAAAATGTAATTGGTAACATGGCTCCAGTAATTGTGAATCTAGAAGATGACACGTACAATCTATTTGATACAAAACGTCAGCACCATCTGTATTAACCACCTACATGTTGTCACACATAAAATTATAACAGAAAATAATATATAAAAACAATCTTATATATACTCCGGGCACCGAGAGAACGCTACTGGGCGGCGACCAAAATACGTCCGTTTTTGCGCATTCCCACCACTAAACCTTGTCGAATGCTGGCCGCCGTTAACGCGCGCCGCCGCCACCGTCGCCGCCGCTGCCATCGTGTTAGTGGTGTTGTTGTATACAGCGTGTTCTATAGTGATTTCCCGTATTTTACGTTTTAGCATACAATGTTAGTATGTTAGTTGTCAGGAGTTATCATCTTCATTTTACTTGAGCCGCTGTATACAGACACTTGTTGATGCTCGGCGGCGGCAATGTAATTAGTCGACGATCATCGAGTAGTAAGTGGGGGAATTTACGGCGGCGAGCGATCATGGAAACGCGGAGCTCGTTCATTTAGATGCGCAAAGGAGTAGCGTTCTCTCGGTGCCCGGAGTATAGTATTGAGTTTGTATTGTTTAATCACAGATTAAATATACTATAAGAATTAATACTTTATTATTATTGTTAAAATTACACTCCTACCAAAAATAAATTTATTTAAAAAATCTTTAAGTAATGTTTCAAGTAGTGTACACATGCGCTCGACACAACTATTGCATACTCTTCTGCATATTAAGAAAAATAGAAATTGAGAATAGTAACGTTTACTATTTTGGTGTTCACTGACCTTTACGTCTTTATTCACCACAACTACGGTGATAATGTCTTTTCTGGTGGCCGATGTTAATGGATTAAAGACAATTACACTCTGAGAGTCTTCATTGTTGGCAAATGTTATAACTCGATGTTGTGCTAAACTGGTAGTAGAAGAAGTTCTTGAACGATCTACTTCAAAGTAGTTAATATTTTCATCAAATATGTATTGCTCCTAAGATAAAACAAAAACTTTGTCTTAAAATTCGGTCCCAATAACTATATTAATTGTATAAAATAAAAACCTTTTCTGGATATAATAGAAAATATATACAGTGTTGAATGATACAATTTAGATTAGTTAATGAATTCAACATCCTGAAATCACAATACATCTAATATTATTTATTTGCATAAAAAAATAAACAGTAATAAGTAAATAGTTTACTTTTGTGCATAGTCATTTACTACATGGTTTTTTGCAGTCCCCGTGATTCCATCGTGATGTTGAAACAAACTATGAGCATCTCTTGCAGCTTGTAAATAATTATACAACTTGGATTTCGGTTTCCATAACCAAGTGGTCAAATTTGATGGTGCATTCAGCCATACTAAGGAATAGAGAATTTCCGCTGTTCTAAAACAAATTTATATTATTCAAAATTAATTATTTAAAAAAAATATTGTTTATCATATTTAAATAAATATTATTAACAGACTATTGTTTATTTTCCATAACAAATTTAAAGTTACTTTCTAAAAATACCTTAATTTAGCAACTAGTTCTCTATCCATGCATTTGTAAAAAGGTCTGGATGTGAAATATCCACTCCAGTAGTCTTGATCTTTATCTGCGTACGTAAAGAAATCACCAGTCAGCGATGGAAAATTCTCAAAACTAGATGCCATTTGAACTGCTTTAAAATAATCTCTTAACGTACCAAATGAAGCCTAATAAATAGGGAAAATTAATGAAACAGTAAAATATAAATAAAATGATCAATTTGAAAATACTGTTAATACATAAAACTAACTTCTATGTGTAACGAGTCACTATTGCTATTCATGTAGTCAAATAATTGTTGATAGTTGTCCATTTGAATGTCCCATTCTTTGGCAGAAGAGTATCGAAAATCATCTCCCAAAGGAACGAGTAGAACATTTGTGTTATACAATTCAGCTTTTTTTCTATATTGGTCTAATAACTTCAATGCTCTATTAATAAAATACATGTTGTAACATTATGTTGATTAAATGTATTTTTCATAAAAAATATTAAAGATTTTTTTTTTAATGTTTAACTTTGCTTTTATATTAAACGAAGTGATTATTGATGGATATACGTTCCACGGGCAAGACAACCCAAACATGGAAAATCTTTTAAAATCAAATTGACAACAAATACTTGGATCTGGACCGCATGTATGAGGTATATCATAACTGTAGAATGGCATCATGTGTGTAAACAGTTCATTTTTATCATTATTACATTCCGTATCTAAATATGAATGAAAATCAAAAAAGTATAAGAAAATTATGCATAAGCATAAAATATGTTTTATAAAGATAGTTACTGATTATTATGTTAAGAATTATTAAAATATGTATACCCCAATGCTGTCTCCAACGAAATTCCAGTTGCTTTTGTTTAGCCAAATACTTTTTAATAGAATAATGAGTTCGCTGTATGACCAAACTAGAAAATTTCATTTTATTCAATATGTATGGCATAGTTGGAGATACACCAAAAGGATCAATACACCAACTATAACTGTAAATACGATGTTGATTATTATACACATTTTCATATTTGTATTTATTGGTTGAGCAAATACCTAGGTAAGATACAAATTTGAATCTTAGCCTAATGAGTTGGTGTACAAAATTTGATTTTGCATATTTAAAAAATTTTTAATTATTACGCATATTTTAGCATTTTTCAAAAATATAATATGTATATTAAAGAAAAAAGTTAATACTATTAAATAACTAAAGATATATTAACATTTCAATTATTTTTTAAATTATTTTTACCCATTTATCTACTCGTCGTCTTTTCAACTAATTGTTAATATACAATTGATAATTGTTTATCTTTTTTTTATTATTATTATTATTTTTTAAGATGAATAAATACTCAAAATACAATAATTATTACAGTTACACAGTTCAATTATTTCAATATATTTTTTATTTCGAATTTTATATATTATCTATTATTTAATCATTTTTTAACTTGCTTCAATTTAATTAACATGAAAATTGTTTTACATCTTAGCATATATTTATAATAAGTGTATAAATACATGCACATTTCGTACATTTTCAGTGCACATAATTCCTGGTCCTATTGATTATTTATTTAATTTGACACCAAATAGCAATTACAAAATATTAATATACATTAAGATTAAAATATAGATTAACATAAATATAGTTATTATAAATAACGTGTTTAAGTGTTTAACAATTTAAAAGTAATTATAAGCTTTATCAAATAAATTCTCGAGTACTTAATATTTAATTACTTTTAATATTGTTGTATACCTAATTATTAGAATTAAATATTTTTCATTAGTTTCTTAGAATTAAAAAAAAAAAATGTCTTACTTGGCTATAACGTTTAAATTTTCCATCAACCACTGATGCCCGTTTGTAAGTTGGGTGATCATTGACGAATAGTGCGAGTTTGCTTCATCCGTCATAACCCAACCACCGGTGACTATTTCCAATTGTCTATTGTCAATCAATCTATACACACACATATTTATATAGGTATTAAATAACTTTCTGATTAATTTATTTCTAATTGAAAATTGTACTTTTTCACTTTATTTTTTGTATCCTGGTCAATATCATTCCACCATAATGACAAATAAGATATTTCCGCCCATATAAATTTGCGCCTTTTGTCTTCTAATAATTTAATCACCATATTATCTAATATATACTTCGTTATAGTGCGATAGTAATCTTCGAATGTTTGTTTCCACCCAGGGTCATTATGTGAATGAGGCACAACAAACACTCTTAACTTATTATTGACATTCCATTGTCCTTTAGTTATCTGTATATCCCAACCTTGTTTCCATACGCCTCCATCGATATTGTTAAATTCTAGTTTGTCATACAAATCCCAAACCTATTTTTGAATTAAGCAATCAATGCAAATACAAATTTTGATAATTACAAGCTTAAATATGTACACCAAATTACCAACAGCGTAGTACAAACAATATACATAAATGTTTTAAAACAAACATATAACTTATATAAATCTATAAGCATAACGAGACTAATGAGAAAAGTGTTTAAATAAAGAAAAAGAAAACAATAATTTTGGTTATTACGTTTTAATTAAATTATTAGAACAAATAGTAAATTACATAAAAATTATAACTTACGTTAATGTTTGGATCGCATATTCCACTGGATACAAACGTGTCATCTAAATTGTTTTGTAATGTAGACTGAAAATAGAAAATAGATATAATAATGTTTATTATTAGAAATTTTTAAAGCATAAAAAAACCATTATTTATTTATCGGTAGATTATTTTATTTCTTCGAAATGTGTATTAAATCGATATCGTTTAAAAAAGTATTTATCAAAAACATTATGAAAAACCTTAGACAAACTAGATGTTTCGGGAGTGTCTTTTTTTAGGATACTTTCTAGATCGACTATATTTTGCAATTTGAACAAGAAACGGTCTTTTTTCAGCTGCAATTGTACTTTTTCATCTTCATACGGCTGAAATATATATCGAAAACAACGGAAAATATAATGTCTAAAAACCAATAAAAAAAGTATTTCGAAATGTACGGTTTTGGTTTACCAATAGAGAATATAAAAAGAAGCATACGACCAACACAACAAGTAACAAAACAAATCTTTTTTTAAAGTTCATTTTCGTTCTTGAATGTTCATTACACGTCTTTGATTGCTGTTTGACGACTTTTAAAAACAGAATGAGTACAAATAATTTTTGGTGTTTTTACTGTGGAGTACTACAAATAAATTCATATAACAAAAACGAATTTTAAATGAAAAAAGGAAAAGCAACTTTCAAATAGTATAGGAACGTGTTACGGCAGACGATTTAAATTTTAAAACGTAGTTAAAATTACACAAATACGTAAAATTAAAATTAACGTCACCGCTCCTTTTGTCAAAACCACCACGTTATCATTTTTGTAAATTATCACTATTGGCGGTAATAAGATAAAATTTATTATAGAAAATATTTTTTTTTGTCAGTGTAAATATTATCAAAAATAAAAATAAAAAAATACGGAAACCGGAACAAACGAATAATCGGGCTTTTGTAAAATACGTTTAAAAAAAATGTCGAATTATTCACTGCGGAATATTATTGATTTCTCAACGAAATGATTTACTGAACGATCGGTAAATATTATACAAATGCGTTCCGCAACATTTTGTAAAAAGCAAAAAAGAAAAATTCGTTTAACTATAAAAAAATCAAATCACTGAGACAGCTGTCGTATTGATTACACGGATGTATAAGCAAATCGATCGGTAAAATTGAGAAATATCATTTTATCGTTGTTGATTATTAGGATACGATTAAAACATATCTAATAATCTATTTCAGAGGTTTTTTTTCCTTTTTAATAAGACAAAAGTTATTTTTTCACGAATTGTATAGTATCGTAAATACTATCCGTGTAAATTGTTCATCTTTACCGCACTTTACCGAATGAATAAATTCTATAAAAATAAAAAAGTGTATTTAATTCGACAATTGATTTGAAAATAAGTATTAAAAATATAACATTTTGGTATCTATTCCATCACCGCGTATATAAGTTAATCATATAATGCATATAATATATATAAATAAATCAACACAACCATTTATCATTTAATCGCGTGTTTTAAACTGTTTATTCATTAAAAAAAAAAAAGTGATTTATTTAGTAAATATAGTTGAAGTATATTTGTTCAGGTTTTTATATTTTATTAACAGTACCACCTATACCACCTACCTACTATATATACAAATATTGACTGCCAGTTGTAAGATTTAAAAAAAAAAAACAAAATGAAGTACCTAATACTCGTTAAATAAACTTAAAAGTCTTAGTAATGATATTCGCTATGAATTAACAATTTATACCTACGCTTTTATTATTATTATTATTATTATTATTATTATTGTTAGTGTTTATATTTTATTATTACCTAAATATAAATACGGTATAAATGTATAATTATATTTTATTAAATGTATAAGTGTGATGAAATACTTTCAATCTCGCTTTTTCGTTAACGCGCGTTAAACTGAAAAACCCCTCCCCGTTACGATTTTAAAAAGTGTATAATTTATTATTTCTCTATTAATATACATATATTTTAAACGAACAAAATTATTATTTTTTTCATTGGTATATAATTGGATAGAATACACATGTAGCGCGTATAGGAGAATATAGTCTTTTACATTTTTACACGAAAAGGATTATTATAAAACGTGTTTTGATTTACTGGACTGTCTGGAAAATGGAAGTTTTCCAGATGGCCTGGGTGTTAAAACATTTTTTTTTTCAAACCAGATTGTTTTTATATATATATATATATATATAATTTATACCGATAGAGGGGATATAAATAAAGAATTTAACAATTATTTTGTTTTAAAAACTAACGAAAAAATATATATTTTTTTTTTTCAATGGTGACCAAAGACGTTGTTCACCGAGTTGATTGATTTGTTCGAGAAAACGGCAGACGTTTTACGATTTCAGATCTTTCAATAAGGTTTTCCGAAATTTCTCAAAGTACTCTACACAGAATCGTGTCCGAAAACTTGGGTTACCACCACAAGTTCCGTGCCCATCATGATCGATTTGCGCCTTTAGCCCCCTTCATTACGCACATCTGTGCGTCCGTTTTTAAATTGTCTACACCAATCGTCACGTGCCGAACCATCTCACTCGTCATCATTGTATTGCCGTAAAAAACATAGATAACCGACGATGAATATGAGCTGCGCTATTTCTTTCGGCTTGCAAAAAACGAATTACACTTCGCAGAAACATGTTACCGAAGTGCCCGCGACGTATGTAGTGAATTGTTGTACACATCGGAGGTTGATTTTGAGATAGCCCTCGTACATTAATTATAATATGAAATATTGTAAGATAGATAACGTATAGTTTTTCAGACACGATCACTTTGAGAGCGACTATTTTAAAGTGTACATTTATTAATTTTCAAAATACACAATAAACATACCTACGAAGTACACGTTTATTCGGTTATAAAATGTTGTTAAAAAAAAAAATTAATAATGTTTTCTACAATAGGTACAATAAAATACACTGTATTAATCGGAGTATTATACTCGAATATAACATAAACGTTTCAATAATTTATTTATACATTTTTGTTAATAAACATATGTTACGATTGCAGTCGTATGTTTAGGAAATTATAAAATAATAATAGCGATTTATTTATTTTCAATATATTATTAATTGTAATATAATATAAAGCATGTATACTCATAGGGGTCATGACTCCCCCTCCCCTCAACAAACATCAAGATTAGTAGGTCTATTATGTTTATTTGAAAATTGATATATATACGCTTAAATTATATTTTAAATTTTTTTCACAGAGATTTTTTTACACAAAAATGTTTAAAATAATTAATATTTACGTGTTATTTAAATAGTTAATATTTTGTTTTATGCAACGCATATATAACGTGTACTCTCCCTTAAACTACATCGTCCCACCTGTTCATAAAATCATAATTTCCATCCAATTTCAAAGAATATTAAAAAGCGATTTAATATAAACTGATTGACGATAATATTGTTTGCGAGTTGCAAGTAAATATATATAATAAATAGATTTATCGGCATAAATGTTTGAAGAAAAGATTATTTTCAACCCGTTTTATACAATAAAAGTCTATACTTGGCACAGCAAACGGCCGTAATCGTAATGACATTATTTGGGTTTTTAAATTTATTTTGCTAAGAACTTCTGGACGTTGGCCGTCATTCGCCCTTTGTATACTAAAAGAAACCACGGCGAATATAATATTATTATATGTAGAAAGTAGAACACGTTAAAAATGGTTAAGATACCCGGTGCCAATGACATTATGCCCTCAAAAATATATTGCACGGCCGTACGGAAATAATTGATCAGAATCAATCAAATTTCATGATCTTTTTATTTGATAGAGCGAACACAGTTCTAAAAGTCCACATTGAACTCCGTTTTTTAATGTTTTATTCTCAACATTCATGAAAAGTATTTTAAAAAAAGAGTAAATTCTATGCTTTTTTTCTCATTTGAAATCAAAATTAAAAATGGGAGTTCAATAAATATATTTTTTTTTTGTTGAAAGACTGTACTATCAGTAATTACTAATTTTCGGTTTTTAATATTAAAGACATCAAACAGTCATTTAGCCATTATTGAATTAATTATAATTTAAAATTAATTGATTGATTCACACAATGCACATAAATAATAGTGTTTAGCACTTACTTTATGGGAACACATTTGTATATTTTTATTATTCTGTGTATGAATACAAATGTTTAATGGTTTTTTCTTATAAAATAAGATATAATAGCAATAATTTATTTAAAAATTTTTAAAATTCAATAATTTTACTTATGAAGTATAGTCCTCTATTTTTAAGAGGCTAAGTTTACTACAATTAATTTTTGAGAGGACTAAGTCCCTCTAAGCCCCTCCGATCTCAGCCAACGGGTGGTACACATACCAATATTTTATAAAATATAATTATTATTATTATTGTAAAAATTGTGATAGTGGTAGTAGTCCCATTTCGGAAATTTGTCATGACAAAATGATGATAGATATCTATAGCAAATGGTCAGGTAGTTGTCGCGGGTGGTGTAACGCGATAACGCATTACTATTACCATAGATTAAATATTAAATATATTTAATCTCTATGCTATTACGCAACTCGCATTCGTTTACTTTACACACTTACATATTGACACAGCACGAATAAACACAACATTATATGTCATAGAAGTTGCCTAAATATTACTCCTTAAATCGTGCTATGCTCCGATGATCCCCTTAACAAAATATATGAGATTCGTTTTACCATAATATATTATTTTGCTATATAGAAAAATATATACGAATAATAAATATTTAAAATGCAAAATATGAAAACATAAAGTAATATTTTCTTATATTTACGTTATATTTCTTTCTTTCTTTTTTTTTTTTTTGTTATAATTGACAGAAAAAAAATGTATCTATTAATCAAACACAAAATTGAAACAACAATATATTATATCCCCGCAGTGATTTCGATTTTATTATTGAAAAAAAAAAATAATAATAAAAATGTTGATCGGAAATTAATGAATACAATGCCTAACACCATAATAAATTATTTTCAATAAAGAAACAACAACTAAACATATTAAATAAACAAAAAGGATAATGCGAAAGGAATAGAAATAAAATAATAAAATATTTGTCCGCACATTTAAGCCAAAGACTATATTATTATTATTATGTAAAATAAAGAAAAACCTATGTATATAATATAGTGGTCGTATTAAATTTCTTTATTATTTACGGTTTTGTTTTTAGTCTCCTTCGACAGTCGTATGTTTTCAAACAGAAAATCCCGCAGTGGTAATATTTCATTCGCCGCGTTTTTTCGATTATTCCGCCCGGTTTTTCTCAACGGCAAAGAATTATGATTTCGCCGCAAAATTAAATTTATTATGAACAAATTATTCGGCGGGGACTCGGACCGAATATATTTTTGTCGGTCTCCCGTTGAACTATTTAGACGCGCGCTCGTTGTGGAAAAACAAAAAAATATTTCCCATTGCACACACACATACCTTAACCGCGGTTCGAGTTCTGTTATCTGTACGACTGTCTCGACGACGAAAGAAACGACACGCGGTGACGTGTGACAACGGTTCTTCTACCGATCACGACGCGGTCGCGTGCAGTACTCGAGGGCCGGGGACGGCGTGTGTTCGACTGGTTCCTTTTTTCGTGTTTGCACGTCGTGTGCTATCTGTGATTTTTGGAGTGTCGCCCCGAGATAAGATAATATTATTTATTGTAAGTCAACATGTGTGAAATAGGAGAAAACTGTACGGAATTACTTATTTAGTTTATTATGTAATAACAATATTGAAAGGCGAATGACGCTTTGACGAGCCTCGTTTTGTGTGTCCATCCATCGTAGCCTTTCTTCAGATTCATTTTCGCCCATAAACGTTTACGGTAATGGCCAGTTAACCGCGATTAGTTCCTTTCTTTTTTCAAACACTATGTATTTGAATAACTTGAGACCGCGTAAGTTATTCTCGTCGGTCAAGTTTTGCATATGTCTCGCGTTTATTGTCGTATTCGGTTTTTGGGAAATAATCCGGATCGTCACATACCACAACAATCAGGTTTGTTTATTTTCAAATTTATTGTCGAAAGAATTCATAAAACGTTTTATTTGTTTTTTTGATAAGAAACTATTGTATATGTTTTCCAGAAAATAATTCGTCCTCCGCACGTTCAAGAAAACGGTGAAAACGAATTGTTCTGTCTTCCGGTCGGCGTATACTACGAAGCTCTGTGTCCCGATTCGAGAAATTTCATAATTCAACATTTACTTCCGTCTTTTAACAGAGCACCGAATAGTTTTGACATCGATTTCGTTCCGTACGGTAAAGCCGAGGTAAAATAATTTTTCACCAACGAAATGAATTTTGGTTATTTTGATGTAGTAAATAATTCACTCATTAATATAACAATATTGCGTATGCGCGTTTTTTCAACTTGTCATGAAATTCTTATTTTATTATACTCTCAGACACACGAAAATCCTGATGGTTCCATAACGTTTGCTTGTCAACACGGTCCGGTCGAATGCCACGCAAATAAAATTCATTCTTGCGCTACTCGGCATATAAAAGACAAAAATATATTAATCAAATATATATCGTGTATGATCAATAATAATTACGAACCCGAAAGGATCGGAATTGAAGTAAATATAATAAAAAAGGTGTATTTAACTGGAAAAAAATTGTAATTTGTAATATTTTTTTTTAGTGTGCCAAAAAATATAATATAAATTGGAATAAGATATACACTTGTTCGGAAGGAAAAGAAGGTGAACAATTATTGAAACTAAACGGTGAAGCAACAGATAAACTGTGGCCCCAAGTATCATTTATCCCAACAATTTCAATCAATCATGTAATTAATTAATATTTTACTGAAAAAACTTATGTTTAATATTCATATTATTTCGTTTGTTTCATAGAAACAACCCAGACAACCTTCGGTTTTGAAAGATTTTTGGGCTGTTGCTTGTAGTTATTTTCCACCCGTAAGTATTTATATATATAATATAAAAAGTTTACTTGTGTTAGGTTTTTAATAGATAATCGTTAATTTTGATATAAATTTAACTTGAATTTAAAAGTAGACAATTTACGGAAAATGGATAGTTTATGCTTTATTATTAGCATATGGCTCCGGCATAAACAATTAATACATAATTTAACAACAGATAATAAAGACTAACAAAATTAAAATAAAGGCTAATATTAAGATAAAATGGTTGCAGTAAAAATAATAATAAGATGAAATAGTAAACAATAAAATTAATTCTTTTTTCTTCTTTTCTCTCTCCATTGGAATGGGTCCACAGGCGCACACCTAAATTTTCCATCCAATCGATGGCATCAGTGTTGGCTGTTGTGAATTTCCTCAAAACCTCCCGGATATTTCGTTATTGGGCATTCATTTACTATGTGCCTGATAGTTTGCACTTGCCCGCATTCACATAAAGGGCATTCTGTCATAGTTTTGACCCATCTTTGTCTCATCGAGTAGTTTTGTAAACCGATCTGCTGTTACTTCGGATTTCGTTTGTTCATACTCAGACAACAGTTGGTTGGATTCCTTTATCCAGCAAGGTATATAGTCTTGTTTGTAACCCCTGGGCATGGCTTTTCCAGCTGAAGTTTTAATTAGCTTTGTAAACCTCTTGTAGTTACCAGATATCGGCTCAATACGATTTATATTTTCTTCCACGTAAGTTGTATATTTGGTGCAATCTGCTTTCCTGACATTCCATCTATTTAATTTTGGTTTGCTCACTTTGGGCAAGCTTAGACCAAAGCTTTATGCTGTTATAAAATATTATGTATACATTATGATTGTTAAGTTTTTTTGGTTGGAAAATTGTCAAATACATCAGAATAATATTTCTTGTACCTATTTCAATAATGTTATTTTTTTTTATTTTATTTAGATATAAATATTTTAACACATTTTCGAATTAAGTATAAAATGATGAGTGCATTCAGAATCAAAATATTTAAAAATAGTTTTCAAGAAGTGTTTGTATTTTTTTTAAATACTTTACAAAAATTTGAGGAATTATAATTTTTTTTTTTTTTTAATGCTAATTTTAACAACTATGCCTAATTATAAAATTTTGTTTTCAGGAATCAAAACCGGCCGATTGTTAAATTTGTAGAACTACTAGTTTTATTTTATTTCATTCTAAATTTAAGACAAACATATTATAAGAAAAAATTTTTAAATTACTTTTATAATATTTTGACATTTTGTGATATTTATGTGGAACATATTCTTTTTTTTTATATATACATTATACATGTGTATATATGTATATATATATATATATAATTGTTAAAAATTATTGTTATACTATAGCATTATGTTTGTGATAAAAAATTAACCACGATTATCTATATGTGTATAAAATACTTGTATACAAATTACATAAGTTGAAAATGTATAAGTTGTATAACGAATCATGTTAATCAATGTATACTATGTATTACTATTATTCATTATATCGGCTGATTCATTTAAATGTTTTTACATTTAATTCTTTTTTTTTATATATATATAAAATATATTCTGTATAATTTTTAAGTTTTTATATATTTTATATTTAAATGTCAATTTTGGTAAAAAAAACTGAATGATAAGACATTAAAACTAAGTTCCATTATCTAAGTTCCAATATGGTAATTAACTTGTTATTTTTATTCTATTCCTAACTATTATTTTAAAAATAGTGAATTATTTAAGTTAAACAGTAGAGGCGCTTATTGTATTATTACATTTATTGCAAATATGGACTACAGCGTGTGTGTAAAGAAAGAAAAATGACTTGCTTAATATAATATAAAAAGTTATGTGATATTTAATTCCAATAATTTTTTATATTGTATACGTATGTAGATCAGATACATTTTATTATATTAATGAAGAAAATTGATGTAAATGAAACATATTATTAATTAATACTTCTTTTTTTCCAATCACTTTTTTTTATTTTCATTGGACGACTACCAATGTACGTTCCTAGAACAAAACATTTAATAAATAATGAGACTTTTGTTATTCAATAAACTTATGTGATTACAAATAAGTAATTTATTATTTTTACTATTTGTTTAGAATGAATAAAAGTGAGAAAACGGTATTGTTTTTATTGAAGAAGTACGATTAATATTCCGTAATTACCATCTAATTCTTTGATTGCGCGTAAACAGTCTGCCGAGTTGCCGAACGATACGAAACCGTAACAACCGCGAGTCATGCGCGTTTCTCGATTTTTCACCACGTGGGCTTTGATGAACGACGGATAATGTATAAACGCCGTACACAACATATGATCGGACACTTCTCTTCCCAGATTTCCAACGAATAAACGAAAATCATCTGCCATGTTTGATGTGTACATTTCGTGCAGGAACGAATTGATTTTACATTTATGTATTTTATTACAGTATAACGTTATTATTTAAATAATAATAAAAATAATACTGCACTAACCGTTCGGCCATTGTTCCATGGTCGGATCGTACCAAACTTTTCCGCCGGCTTTTCGAAACAATTGCGGTTTTTGTTTGGTATCGATGACAACACATGTCGTTTTGGAAGACGACGAAGACAAAGACACGCATTTAGCGGCTGCAATCGCTCCGTGTAGGTTGATATTCGTTTCTTTCTTCTTGTTCATCAAACGTTTGATTTTTTTCCTGAAAATTTTTTTTTTATATGCTTACTGCAAAACTCTGTCACTTATATTATTAGGTATACTTCTTGGACACTAAAGTAGACGTTTTTGTAGTACTACGTTGCTTCAGCTGTGCCAATGAATCTTTAGCCGATAACGCCGCAATAACGTTCAAAGGCGATCGTCCAACATTATAACCACAGCGTTTCGTTTTGTCGTCAATATCATCGTTATTTCTTAAAACATAATGACACCTTGTTCAAATTCAGAAAACGCGATTCCAGATCGCGGTAGTAATAATAATAATCGACCGTCATATTGAATAATTTCGGAATAAATAAATTCGCGATTTACACGCGTAAAAGTTATAAAAAGTAAATTTATTTATAACGTTTAAAATAAAATATTACCTACTGCATATAATATATTTACGAATTCGTTTTTTTTTTTTTTAAATAAGCTATATTTTCAGAAATATAAAATAATAACATTATTATTACTTGTCCATTAATTTTTCCGTTCGTTTGTTTTCCGTCAAAGACGATCAGTTCCTTCTTTCTTTCTTTTGTTCGATTATATATAGGTAGGTACATATAAAATTTATATATTATTACGAAATATAATCGGAATGTCTTTTTAGAAAGACGAGTGTATAAAGAATTCCATCGATTCTCAAATTCGATCGAAGATTCATTTATGTGTAATAATATACACGTCTCACATAGATGCGAGTATATTATAACTGTTTTTTTATATTTTATTACTCAAAGAGGTTTGTTTGCGACTTGCGCAGCACTGCGGGTGGAAATATAATATTTTTTGAATTTTCACGCCCGTAATTGGCAAAATGTTTCGATATTTATTATAAATTATACACTAAAAATCGATCACAATAATAAAATGCGCGTTTATTATTATTATATTTCGTATGATCGTATAAATAACACGATATATAATACAGTTTTTTTTTGTCAAAACGCAATCGTTTGGTTAACAAATTAAATAATAATAATAATAATAATAATATATATATATATATATATACTAGCTGTCCTGCCCGGCGTTGCCCGTGCCAAAGATTTGTATTTTTTATTACAGCTGAATTACCCGGCTTCGCCCGTGTACAGTTTTGAACGAACTTGCATCATTTATTAAACTTTAAAATTTTAATTCAATACACATGCTCTTCTTCTCCCTCGCCTCTAACCCAGCCAGTAGCGTGTTTTCAAATTTTTTCTCGGGGGTCTAGTAATTTACATTACCTATAACTATTATATAAAAAATATATATTTTTAATTCCGCCTAAAATAGCTGACCCGACAGACTTCGTCCTGTCAAAAGATTTGTAATGTGGCAGTTTTGTGCCTACGTATTTTAAAAATATTCTCCTGAACAGAACCGTCAACCTGGTGATAGGGCGTTGTGAATAAAAACATATATAATGATTTAAAAGTAAGTAATCGCTTTATTGTTAATCATGTGAATCATAATTATTATTATTATCATTGTAGTGCTTTGTGGTATACGATGTTTTTTGTTTGATTACCTGGCGCATAGATAAACAAATCTGATGGTTTTCCAACACGGGAACAGGCAACATACAATTGACCATGTGAGAAACATGGGTTTTCTAGATTAATACCACAAACACTTAATGATTGCCCCTGGGACTTGTTTATAGTCATAGCAAAAGCAAGACGCACTGGAAACTGTAGTCGTTTAAACTCAAATGGCACATCAATCTGAATCATTGGGATGCGCGGTATGAGAACATCTTCTCCTTTATACTTTCCTTTGAGTATAGTTGCTTCTATCACATTGTTTAGTAATTTTTTTATCGCTAACCGTGTACCGTTGCAAAGACGCGGTTGGTTGATATTTCGCAACATTATAACCACCGATCCAACCTTTAATTGAAGATTGTGAGGTGGCAATCCTAATCCAGCGAGTTTAAAAATTCCGGTGGATAGTTGACTAAAGCATATTGATTAGTAGCCGAATCAACTGATTTATATTTCCTCAATTCTCCTGGAATTTGTTCTTGAATTTTGAAATGTAATTCAGTTACATCGATGTTGTTTGCAGCCAGTATAGCTCGTTCGCTCAACCAATCATGGTTTCTGTAATTTTGAGAAACATCTGGAAACACCTTCTGAATAAGTTCATCTTTTGATCGAGTTAACTGACAAAAACTTTGAGGAAAGTTAATGCAGCCAGTCAACATGTCTATAGGAAATTTGCCATTACCAATGTCAATGAGTTGTTTAGAGAATATGTTTCCAGATTGGTCATTTTGCAAATCGACACGCATATTCTTGCTTAAATGAAGTACTTTGACATGTTTCCACAAACTGGAGGACTTTAGACATGCATTGAGTTCATCAGCTGGCGTTGATCGTGGAATCACCGGCAATGTTTGACGAAAATCTCCTGCTAATAAAATCATTGCACCACCAAATCGGTTATTATTGCTCCGTAGATCTTTTAAGGTTCTGTCCAAAGCCTCCAAAGATATTTTATGTGCCATCGTGCATTCATCCCAAACAATCAATTTACATTGCTGCAAAACCTTTGCCATTGCAGAGTTCTTCGAAACGTTGCAGGTTGGAGTTTCATTGCTTTGCATATTTAATGGCAATTTTAGTGCTGAATGGGCTGTTCGACCACCTTCAAGCAAAGTTGCTGCGATTCCCGACGAAGCGAGTGCAAGTGCAATTTTATTTTGTGAGCGAATTGTTGCTAATATTAATGAAATCAAAAAAGATTTTCCTGTACAACCAGGTGCATCTAAGAAGTAAATCCCTCCAGTTTCATCATTTGTTACTTTCATAAGAGTTTCAAATACATACTTCTGTTGTTCATTTAACAGTGGAAGATTTGTTTAAATTAATTCTTTCAAAGCGTTGAGATCATACAGTCTTTCTCGATGCAACTCTTGGTTAAAAGCGTCATGCATTGGACGATTGGGCGCGGTCAGGCCTAATTGAATTAATAGTTTGTTTGACATTATCAAGCACATGTCCTCAATTGAAATCAATGCTTCATTGTAAATTTCTTCACTGATTTGTATATTTGGATTTCCCATTCTATTCTGTATTTGATACAAAATATCATCACACATATAATCTTTGTACTTGATCCACAAATCAATTGGGTTTGATGGGAAGCATGTAGATATGATTATAGAAAACAATGTTCGTATTTGATGAGCGTGTGATGATATTACAGCATCATTGAGAGTTTGATCCCAATGAGCGTCATTTTCAAGCAATTGCAAACGTTGACAGGCTTCTCTGTAGGATCCACACAATTCACCATCAACAGTTCGTAATTGTTGGAATGATGTTGGGCCACGTACATTGACTAATAGCAGTCGTAAGTAAAAACATTCATCATTGCTTGGATGTACTGAATAAATCCGGCCAATCGCATCGGTGGAATATACATCTGTATATCCTGGAACTGGTTTTCCTTGTTTCCGTCGTATAAATCTCCTTGAGGATTGATTCCAGGTATAATATTTTGGCATTTCAGAATATAGCAATGTTTGTGCGAAATCATCGTTTTGGCATGTCTCAAAAAAACTGGTTAATGTAGTAGATGGTGGCTGAGCAGCTCTTTGTACTGCGTTCTGTGCTGTAAAATACACTCTTTGTCCATTTTCTAAATGCACAGCTAAGTGAACAACAGAAGGGTGTCTCTCATGAATAGGAAAAGAAAATATTCGCCAAACTGCTTCATTACTACTGACATAGCGGCCCATTTGGTATTGGGTAACTTCATCATTGGAATTCTCTGCACCAATTCCAATCACAGCCATATCACTCCCTTTGGTTACATATTTGCAAATGTATTTAATAGATTTCACTGAATGGCAAGATTCAACGTTGATGTGTGCTTTGAATGTCTTTGATAAAATGGGTGAATATGGAACAATCCAACGATTATCTATTTCAATATCTTGTTGATTTAATTTGACAATTGTTGATTTTCCATTGTCTGCTGTCGATCTGCGACGATACAATGGATAACCGTCATTACCAGTAATTGTTTCCGATATTAATGTCCGTGGATATCGTTTTGAACATTTACCATCCATCATACACGGTGAATATTGATTAAGAGTTCCCACAGGGACCATGTATCATGTTTTGATAACTACCTCATGCAATCCAGGATCTACTTGTACATTAGGGATTTCAGCTGATATCACTGCATCAACTTCATTTGGCCTTATCTTTTCAACCAACCAAATCAAAATGTGTGCATGTGGCAATCCTCGTTTCTGCCACTCCACAGAATACATCCAGCAGCGTGTCTCACCAAACACATTATGTTTTACGATGAAATCCATTAAAGATTTCAACTTTTGTCTAAAGACTCTGGCTGTAATATCATGACGATCAATGGGTGATTGCCCAGAGAATAACTCCTGCTTGATTTCTATCCATTGCGGATTGCATGTAAATGTGATGAACAAATCTGCTGTACCATAATGACGAACATACGACATGGCATCTTGAGCATATTCGTGCATATGCCGAGGGCTTCCGATGTATGTTGCTGGAAGAATAGTCATCCGACCGACATTCTGTGCATTTCCATCAGTATTAATCGCATCTCGAAGGTGAATATACTCTTCAGATCGGAGTTTGGTTTGATTCAACCTGATGAATGTTAATCTCTCCGTTTCAATTTTAACATACATGTCAACACCATATTTGTGATATAATCGCCGACATTTCAATATGTGATTATCTTCATTTTCCCGAATCATTAGGCGGTATGAATAATAGTTCATTGAACTGACTTTTTTGTTGGTTTCAGAACCTAACCTAACCTGTAACCTGGTTTTTCCAGCAATAATTCTAATTTTTCTCGCCGTAAAAACCATCCTTGAACTTCAACGAACATTTGAAAAAAAGATTTGGCCAAATTGGTCCAGGCGTTGTTGAGTTATGCGTTTATCAACACATTTTGCGATTCATTTTTATATTATAGATATATATAAACAGAAATGCATAATATATATACTCACTAACTCTTTTGAAAAAATAAATAATGAAATATATTGTTATACATTTGTTGCACCCGAAATATACAGAACTTGGGATTATTCATTATATAAATATATTTAATTCTACTTATTATGAATATTCGTCGCAGAAACATTAAATTAGTTAAATAAACATATATATATAGGTATAATAATATAATATATATTTTTTGTTTTTTTATTTTAGGCATCTAATATTTAAGTGAAAATTATAATTTTTAATTAAAGAAAAAGAAAAAAATCATTATCGTAACGTTCTTGCGCAGACTATTATTTTTCTATTAACAAACGTCTTGCACGTCTGTTTATATATATATATATATTATACTCGTAAATATTAAAAATTAATGTTACGTAAATATTCGGTTTTCAATAATATTAGGTACATTAAGCGTTACCAAACGAAAATAAAATTCTCATTAATTTTCAAAATTAAAAATGTATGCGAATGCGTAGAAATAATAAAATTATTATTACACAAATATACGACATATAATATTATACGAGTATATGTAGTTAGTAATTGTTAATATGTATGGAATTTATTTCGAGAAAAATATTATATTCATTGAAAACATACGCATTAAATTTTTTCCAGTAATAATCAATATAGTATGTTTATAAAAAAAAACAAACAACACGTTTTGAGTCTCAATATTTTAATAATCATTATATAAATATTGTAGTTTGTACTTTATAATTAAGTGACCGTAGTTAATATATATAAAGGACTATATAAATTGGTACCTATCTGAATAAATAATTGAATTTATATTTTTAATAAATGTATATATATTATATAAACGTTTAAATTACAATATATTATTATATATTGATTAGAGATAAATCATTTCCTATTGAATATCAATACACAATATCTATATAATATGTATATATTGTTTTCAAATAATAAAGAAAAACGACACGTATTTGAAGAGAATTTAGTTAAAAAATAATATATTTTATAATATAATATATTTTCGTAAAATTAAAAATTGATAGATACAGTCCATTATCATGTCAGTCCATTGAAAAATATTTTACCCTCACATATATCAATCGCATTCCGAATATTGTCTTAACTATAGGTATAGCGTATTAATTTTTATAAGATATATAATATTATGATTCACTTAAATTCATTTTCAAAACTATATAATAATCATTTGAAACTTGAAAGCAAAAAGTTGAGAGCGAGGAGCAATAATGAATTATAATAGACCGCAGGGCAGAAGAACAAACGTTGAAATTTGAAAAATTCGACGCGAATTCCGAAGGTAACCACAGACTATATAAAAATAGACAAAGATTGTGAAGGACTGCAGAATAGCAATACGGTGTCATAGAGGTAGTTATAGAAAATCAACCGTTTAGAAAATGACCGATATGTAGACGGAGAAAACGATGATTTGATATGGGGTGAGTCGAGATTTTAAGGAAGATTCGATGATGAGAAGCAGTCCAGGTTATATGGAAAGACTGGGAAAAGTACAAGCGGCTTTTGGAGAGTTATATGTAGCCAAAGAAGAAGAACGATATTGATTTTACTCTATTTTACTTCATACTTTTTGTTGATTATTTTTCTAAATTAAATTTATTGGCCACGATTTCGGATTTTTTATGATACGCAATTAGCGTTTATTTGAATTATCTGACACGCGCATTGTCGAAACGTAGACACTCGTACACCATACGGGATAATCGATACGTATAATTAACGTATTGCAATATTGTAGGTATTAAATATATATATATTTATTTATATGTCTAAAAGGGCGTAACAACGTTTTAAAAGAATAATGGGAAAAAAAAAATCAAAATCGTTTTGAGACGCTTAAATTATTTTCAACCAAGCGATGAATGTGTTTATGTTTTTACACAACGATGATGTGCGTTTTTTAAATATAATATTCACGGTCTTTATAAAGACTTATTGAACAACAGTTAGAAAAAAGAATTCAAACTCAATACGTGTCTGAATATGTGTTCAAACACAATGTCTATTAATTATCCTAAAGAAATAAAAAAAAACGTATTTAAACGATCGGTTCGAGATAATAATTTATAGTAATATAATAGCTGGTTTATAAGTACATGCAGGTTTTTTATTCGTTTATAGTTTGAAACTATTTTTAACAGATCGACAAATTATAGTGTAATGTTTCTCAGTTCGCCACTATAAACGTGGATTAAAATGTTTAAAATTAAGGTGTATGGATAATATTCGTTTTTTTTATAAATTTGTTTTTAATATTATTTTTTGCATTTATATAGGAAAATATTTATTACATTAATATTGTATAGAATACATTTTCTATATAAATTATAACATAGCAGCATTTAAGCGTTTTCTAATTAAAAACAAAAGGTAAGTCAAATATATATGCGTGCTGTTAGCTTTGAAAACGCGGTTGAAAATAAATCGTTTTTGATTTTGAAAATGGACGGAGATATTATTATTGCGTATAATTTATGGTATCGAGTAGGTTTTTATTAGGTTTATTTTGACAGAAATCATAATAATTTTGATGTGAGATGATAAACACGTGTAATTCGTATATGTGTGTGTTTTAAATATATATATATATATATATATATATATATATATATAGAATATCATACGAATTAACATAATAATATTAAATGTTCAACTACAATACATGTATATATTATATTATATATAAATAGTTAAATTTTATACTTATAATTTATAAAATTGACTGGATAAAATTAATGGTAGATAGCTATATATATATTATATTATATAATAGCAGTCGATTATAATTAATAATAATAATAATAGATTTGTGTAGTCGAAATATATAAAAAACGCTCGCACTATAATGAAAAAAAAAACACGAATAAAAACAAATTCGTTAACTTAATTTATATAAAATAACTATACAAAAAAGAAAATAAGTAATAAATAAAAAAATATAAAAAATAAACATATAAGTAAAGTTGAAAAAAAGAAGGAATTTCAAAATTATATAATATGTATATTAACATAATATAAGGACTCGTCGAGATATAATAATAATAATAATATATTTTATTTTATGATTTAAATATACGATGGGAAAAAAATAATAAGAATTTAATACACAGAGATAAGTAGTGTCATACATAATATAATATAAATATTATAATAATAATATGCGATTTGTAGTTCACATACTACTCTTATGCATTTATAACGTGGACGCCTCTTCGTCTGGTATGTTGGTCAAGTACGGGTCTTTATCCCAATAGTATTTCGGTGGACCATCTTGCACGCAGATTTGTTGTTTCAACGGTTCCGTTCCCTCCACCCAGTACATCACATAGAAATTGCACATCTCGTCCTCACTGGTCGGACTGCGAACAAGAAAATTTATACCGTCTCGAGTTTTTGCATATTAAACAGAAATTTTTTGCACATAAAGTTGTCTCGAGGGACATCCTTAGCTCGTGTTAACGAATTTTCAGAACTATAGCTAAAATATTTTTGTGCAAACGGATAAAAATAATGCGCTTAACAACCAATATATATTTAGGAAATCGAAAATT
This sequence comes from Chaetogeoica ovagalla, assembly GCA_032441825.1. Classification (NCBI taxonomy): domain Eukaryota; kingdom Metazoa; phylum Arthropoda; class Insecta; order Hemiptera; family Aphididae; genus Chaetogeoica; species Chaetogeoica ovagalla. Next base: position 10,577,664 of record CM063736.1, read on the forward strand.
AATGACACAAATTCAACGTAATTATAGTAATTTTATTTATTTTTAATCTTATAAAGTATAAATTATTTATCACTGTGGATTGAAATGCTTTTTTTTCTTTATTCTTTTCTGTAAGGCCGCCTCGTCCCCACCTCTATCTTCACTTTTAACTTATTTTTATCTAATGTTTCGAAAAATACACCATTTGAATAAAACAATCCTGTTGTCTGCTTTTTGTTCTTTTTACAATTATATAATCATCATCATCATCATCATCATCATCTAAAGGCTTCACCTTGTCATAATAGTCAGAAGTCTCTGCTATTTGCCATGTTTCTCAGTTGTGAATAGGACTCTATAATATATGCTCTTTTTTTTATTTTCCATACTATATTCTTGTATATTAAATTTTTAAGAACTGTCCAAGTATTACAATTGCCCATATTGGTTAGAACTATCCGTTAATGCAAGCTCTGGAGGGATTTATATATATATATATATTGGCGGTTAGATATACTACGCAGTTGGATCTCGGCGTTTGAAAATCCTAAATCTTAAATCCTAAAAAAAAAGTTGTCCTTCTCATTTTTACTGTATTATTAAAGACTTTATCGACTACAGTCGTATTACAATTATAAACATTTTTTTTTCGTGTTGGATAAAATTTAACGTTCAATAGAATAATAATAATAATATGGTTTGGTATTGAAATTCATAAGAGACAAAAAAAAATCTTATAAATTCTCTCGTACAGCTATCGATTTTTTTCAAATATTTATTTTTTTTTTTAAGTTTCTATTTTGATATTAAACAATATTGTTTTTCCCTTTGGACTTTTCGTTTTAACGACGTCGAACGGGGAATGTATTTATATATATATATATTTATTTTTTAAACTTGTAAGAATTGAAATAAAACCTATAAGTTATTATATGTATCGTTTTATATACGAGCCCGGATCCAATTCGGACAAAATATAATTTCATGCAACCGGGGATCCGTTTCTTACATCAATATTATAAGAGAACGGTAAATATTTTCGGGCCTAACTCGCGGATGTGACCGTTTATAATGAGCGCAATGATACGCAATAATATTATAACGTTACATTTAACGAATCGTAAATATATAAATATATACTTGTATATCAGCGGAACTTACCCGATTCTCGTAACGGTGTTTCTATTACTTTCCATCGTACACCTTGCAGCCTTAATAAACGCAACGATCGAATGAGTTTTCGGATAAACGACGGTTGTTAGTCGTCACATGTATATATTTGCGTGTACAAAATTACAGAAACGTGTTATTGTGGTATATGAAAGTAAAAAAAAAAATAATAATAATAATAACGGTATTTGTAAATTGAGCATATCGCGCAATGTTCGGAAACTCATTTCAAAGGGACGGTTGCAAAAATCTCGACGTAACACACGACTACAGCACGGTGGTCTACTGCTGCAACGTAACGGGACGTCAAATTAATCGTATCGACATAGGACGATTTTAAAATACAAGAATTATTATCTAAAAGACTATTATGGAATGGACTGGTTTCGAAGGGAAATCAATAAATCGTGTACATATATATTATATAAGCCGAATGAAAGGAAAAAAACGCTCGACAGAAAAGTCAAGGCGAAATTAAAAAAAAGACCGAGTGACAATATGAAGGAAATCGACGAAACACGGTAGCAATAGGTCGATTGAAGAAGCGGAAGACCGCGAGATCGAGTCAGAGAGTTTTGATAGAAATTGAAGATCAATTATTCCGTGAAGTGTATATTATATTATTTATATCTACTGCGAGTAATGTTTAGTTTTGTGTAAAATAATTTTTTTTTTTTTTTAAGTATTTTGGCGAAATAAAAATTCTGATAAAAACATTGTCATTTGTTCAAAATATGTTTTGGATTAAAAAAAAAAAAAAATTGAGATAACTATATATCAATTCATAATATTTAAATCTCTGCAGACTTATACGACGGTATTTTTTTACCAGTTAACAATCCAATTTTATGTAAGAAAAAAAACAAATATATTTAAATATACGACGTTACAACATATACGCAAATATATACATATTATATTTATAATAATTCGCAATCGACTCACCAATATATCTCCGTATTTGATGGTAATGTTGTTCTCCACGGGGTAAAACATTTGCGGAGTCAAGGGATCCCTTTTCCCTAATAGATCCCATTTTTGTAGACCATTGCTCAAAGTCCTCACTCTGTAACCGGCGACGACTTTGCCTGTAAACCAAAAAAAAATTCACCGTTATACATTATTTATTTTGTGGCTGCTCATTATTATTATTATTATTATTATTATTATTATTATTATTATTATTATTATTATTATTATTATTATTATTATTATTATTGTTATTATTATTATAATGTATTTTATACGCGCACGTATATTTACCGAGTTCGTGAGTGTGAGCCCTGTAAGCAAACGGATGTATGACTTTGTCGGTATCGAAGATAGGACACGACGTTTCCATATTTTCAAAAGAATGTGGCAAGATTCTACCGTCGGTAGCAAGTAAGTATACTCCGGCTTGTTTTTGTAATCTAAAAAATATAAAAAAATAATTAAAAATATCGTTTAACGCTATGTTTAATCGAAACGACGATTAATCGCAAGCAGCGTATATTATTAGAGAATTCGTTTAAGAGTGCAAAAACTGTTTTCTTACTGTTTTTCCGTGTAATGCAAGTATATTCCAGAGTTGTCCGTTTCGTCATCTGTTTAAGTACATATAATATATAATAAAATCGTATGGACCATGCATGTATACATACATAAGCGCAAGGGGAGATTTTGGAGGTTCGAATCTCTTCCAAATTTATATAGATCCAATGGAAGAGGGGGGAGATATGTACATTTTTACACTAAATTTTTTTTTTTTACTAATAAATAATAACGGAAATTATAATTTCTCAAGTAATAATAAAATATAAATTCATGTATTATTAGTATCGAACACTGCGCAGTTTATTTATAATTTTCTTGTTTTTTAAAATGTCAATTCGGAAATACTCTTGTACGTTAGTGTTTTAACACGCACATATAAAGCTTTAAGGAATATATAGCCATATGTGCCTGGAAAAACGTCTTATTATAGGATAATACCCTCTTTTGAATATTTATTGCGAGTTGTCGTTCAAACCGATTAAAATTTTGTTAAATTTACTTTTTACAAACGTTATTAGATTTAAAATAAATTTTCCCAATTTTACAATCACTTTTTCGATGACGCGCAATGTTTTCGAAATTCTTATTGAAAAAAAGAACACTCGTATACTTTTAGCGGGTCAATTTGCAACTTTTTAGGCGCATTCACGATCTATGTAAACATCTATTTATCGATGAAACGATAGAAATTATTCAGACACAATAATTGTATATTTTTAACATAATTGTTATATATACTAACCTTCGAACATACGGTGGTAGTGGACTTGCAGAACTAAATAATTGATCTGCGAATCGCCTCCTACTTTGAAACCGACGCCATCCGGCAGTTTCAACGTAGGCGCATCGCGAGCCCAAGCGTACATTATCTGAGAATAAAAATAACGGAAAACGAAAAAATACATTATTATATTATGAATATACAATATACATTATAATATAAACGTCTATAGAAATAATAATATAATATGGACAATTTGGTTAACTCGTCTCTCAATATATTTTTTTCTGAATTATAAACGCATAGGGGAGAAGGTGGTATTATGAAACGGGGTTGTAATACGAAACGGCACAGTATTTGTCAATGACACGCAGCTACTTGTCGTAACTACAATGATTATTTTAAGTTTTGATATCCAGTATGACGTTGCATGCGATCATAAATAAAAGCATCGTATTTTCAAACCATCAACACTTTTCGTAAGGTAAGATTCAATATTCTATTCTATTCATATAGTAATATTATTAGACTTCAGAATGTTAGGAATATTTATTAAAATCATATTTTATGAATGGATTAGAAAATGGTGACGGGTGGTAATATGAAACAGATTGTTCCATACATACATAATACATATAAGAACCAATTGGACAGGGAGTTCCAGCAAAAGATAATGTACACTGTCTGTTTTGTGGCGAGACGTTCAAAAAATGAAAATCTAGAGAACTTTGGATTCAATGTGGAATGTATGTTGTGCAACGGGTGTGAAAATGATTTTTCATTTGCGACTTCTGTTCACAAAGAACTTTAGAGAAATTTTTGTACCTATTAATCTATTTTCCTATCTAAAAGTATAATTTGTTTTTTTTTCGTTATGTTTAAGAATATAAAACTGTAATAATAAAATCAATTGTACCTAAAATAAAATATTTTTGATTTATTCTTACATTTGTTTTATATTACCACCTCATTTCCTAAAACTCGTATTATGCAGTGTACTCTAAAATTATAATGTACCAGGGAACAGTTCCATAATTACTCTTATTTCATTACATCAAACATATTTGTTAATTGTACTGATGATTAATGATTATTGATTACAATATCTACATTAAAAATCAAGTTTTTTTTGTCCAAAACGCATAAAAACCGGTCCATATTATCATTTTCTTCCTTAATTATAATAAATATATAATATAAAACACGAACGTTTGATCCGGATTTACACGGGTTGGAATGCGTGTACGTGTCATCGTGACGAGAATTGCTTGAAGGTATTTGCATTTTTCCGCAATTCCTATTTGGAAATGTAAAAAAAAAAATTTAATACGTAGGTATTTCGAGTTTTTTTTAATTAAAATAAAAAGCGTTAACGTTATAATTACCACACGGGCAAATCGTTTCCAGGTTCCGAACACCCGTAAAGTAACATATGGTGTGATATGTCGCTGTTACTTTTTGGCTCGAAACCAACTAAAATAACATAAAACATAACAAGTCCGTCAAATATTTTATAATATAGGCACAAAATCGATTAATTTCAAATTCTATTTTAACTCTACATGAGATGTGTAAAATATATTCCGCGATACATTCATATTTTAATCATTTCACCCGAACCCAACACGCCGGACTCGCCACGGAAATATTGAATTGAAATCGTTTTGTTACGATGAGATTTTTACACTTACCGATGAAATAAGACTTGTTCGGATCTATCCTGATGGGCGTACACAAATACAAATCCATCTGAAACAATTATATCGAATTATTATTATTGTGTATATATTTCATAACGCTCGTTTCTTTAGATTTATACGTATATGCGTTGGTGATTTTATTTTAAATTTATTATCATTATTATTATTATTATTATATATTTTCAAGCTGAAAAGGTTAATTGAATTTATTATAATTATTATATCGTGTCTGCAGTGTGCTACGATTGGTTTTTGTAAAATTTCTGTTATTATTATTTCTCACATTATTTTCTTTCGTATTGCCTATTTATCTTTTCAGTTTTGACTGTAGGGCCGGCTCGAAAGGTATAGACGAGCTGTAGGCAATCGCTTAGAGCGACACTTTCGAAAAAGTGGAATTTTTTTTAAAAAAAAAAAAAAATGTTCCTAAAATTTATTTTAAGTCTTCTATCGATATATTAGAAAACAAAAAATAATAATAATTGCTGTGTTAATAATGATAAGTATTAAAACAGAATAGTAGGGTATCAAGTAAAATAATATTCGAGAAGACACATTAATATTCGTCATTTCTGATAAAAGTGTTTTTGATATTGAATTTTTCGAGGATCCAAAAAAAAAAAAATTTTTTTTTTTTCAGTAAAATCAAATATGTTTGACAATATTTTATAAAAGAAAAAAAATAAAACGGAGGAGGTAAATACTTTTTTTTTGTAAAGATGTAGTCTAAAATTATCTTAGGAGCGACAAAACTTGATTTTGCTTTGTAACCTATTTTGAATTGAGCGTGGTTTTAAGTACATATATATTAATACATACAGCGCTTCTTTCGTGGAACGTTAAAAAGAATTATTCTAATTTTCGGAAACCGAAGGCTTTTTAGGCCATTAAGTATTAAAAATACGACAAAAAACACTAAACGTAAAACGAAAAAAAATTTATACATATATATTTATATATTCAAATAAATGTTATTCGTTTGGATGGAGACGTTTTATTATGATAATTTCCAGTGGTCGCGTTGCACAATATTCGTGCGTGCGTGCTATACACATAAAATATGAGGTCATAAGGGTTTTTAATGTTTACGTGTAAATGTACAATACATGTACTGTGTGTATGTGTACAATATTGTTTAGCGTAATATCTGATGTTATAAGGGTATTATAACCTCATAAAAAAAAACAAGCGGCAAAATATTTGGAACACTCCAAACACACCTATTGATAATTTTTTTTTTTTGGTTAATAATAATGTAGGCCGGCCCTGTATATATTATTATTATTATTATTATTATTATTACCGGCATATATGACGGTCAGCTTAATAAAAAATCTGAAAATGTATATAATATATTATATAAACCCAATAAATGAATATAACGTTAAAATAACAAAAACCCGTATACATTTTCTCAGTACAGATTTCAAAACACATTTTTATACATATTTAATGAGTATACAGCCACGTACACGTGTATAAAATTGTATAATGTTTTTAGCTCGTAAAATCAGAATTCGCTGAATCAAATGAGTAGTTCGCCTTGAACGTGTAAATACGAATGTATGTATGCGTATAATGAGAGATTAATAATAATAATAATAATAGCGATGAAACGTTTTATTCGGAGTGATGGAAATTTAAAAATTAAACGCGACAAATTACTTTGATTTGATTCGTCGTATACCTTATTATTGATTATACCACCCTGTGATATACGAATAACGAAACTAGAATAAATTACATAAATAGAAAATATTTTATATAATATAATTTGTTAGGAAAACTAGAAAGAAAAAAATGTAAATGCATATAAAATATGAATACATATTATATTATTATGAATTTCCGAATATTTTTGTTAACTAAAAGAACTTTCATGTGTATATAATATGTATGAATAATAGAAATTGTCTAAAAAGAAAAATTAACCCAATTTTAGTGAAAAGAATATTAAAAACATAAGGTGTGGCAAAAACAAAAGATAAAATATATGTATGTATATATATATATATATATATAAAATGTGTTAATTTCATAGTATTTAATTTTTTTTTTTAATAATAATAATAATAATAATAAGCCGCGAATCTTTATTTACAATTCTAAGAGGAAAATGTAGGATAAATAACAAAACGTAAACAGTGTGCATGAAATAAGTCTATATATATTTTTTTTTATTCATATATTTTCCTTGTGTAATTTGTTCGTTTTAAATTGTTTATTCTGTTGTATTTTTTTCTATTCGTTTGATACACCAACTGATGACGACTTTTTGTCGAAAAACCGCTGTAGCAAACAAACGAATTTCATTTTACGTTTCTTTCGCACGTCCATTTTATTTATTTAATTTTTTTTTTTCTATTTTATTATTCGATAACAGTTTTTTTTCTTTTGTACGTATAAACACTGTTTGACAACGAATGGACCTGAGAAGTGCGTTGTACGTTGTACGCTCGTTTACGAATCCGACCGCTCTGGCAACGGTCACATCCACAAAATCAGCGCACTGAATTTAAAATACGAATATTTGGCATTCGTGATTTCGCGTTACTATACGGAGTCCAGTGGCGTAGCGAACCGCGTTTTTAAGTAGCAGCTGTTACTGAATTTTAGCCGGGATGAGTCCCCTGACACTTGTTGGTGGGCGCGTACATTTACTATTTTCGTATATAAAATTACGCGTATACTTCTAGTCGTTCTCAGTTTTTTTTACCGTGAAGTTTTCACGAAATTGTCTGTTTTGGTCTCCTAATACAGTATCCGTGGCAATCGTTATTTGCTACCGGGTAAGTGTTGGATGTATTTAATTTATATCAAAAAAAAAAAAAAAATACGTCTACAAGAAAAAGAAAATTATCATCTCGTTTGGTTTTTTCAGTTCGTGAGTTCTGATGAGTCCCGGCTTTTAAAACGCCTACAATTATTATTATACGAATTCCAATTTTTCGTACAATTACTTCGACCAACCACAATATTATAAAAAAAAAAATAAATAACGACACATAATAGTATAGTTGTGTGTGTGTGTGTGTGTGTGTGTTTGTAACAACTTCAAAACGTATATGAAATCGTCAACTGCGCGGTGTCATTCATTGTGTTGTAGGTCTCGGTCGCACTTCACTAAATCGTACACGCATATAGTAGTATAACGTGTACCTATTGTGACTGCAACGTGCCGGACTGCGCGCAAAGTTTATTATAAATAAATATTATATACACAACTTATGAACCGTGTTTGTCGCGTCGCGTTAAAATGATATTGAAAATCTCTGGTAAACAGAATAATGTAAATTGTCAAACGGAATAATACTGCTGGTACAAAAGTAACGAAACGTGAACAACAACGATCGTAATTGAGAAAAACAAGAATTTATTATAGCCAATATTGTTATGATGCGCGCGGCACAGTAAATGAAAAATTGTAATGAATATTGTCACGACGACGACGACGACCCTTTTTCCCCATACACGATGTATCGACGAAACGGCGGGATAGTAGTAATAATTATTGCCTGGAATCCGCGAGTTATAGAACTCTGGTAAAAAAAAAAAAAAATAGAAGAAGAAAACTGTAGAGCACGAGTTCTCCCGACCGTCAATCGAATAATTTGTCGAATACATTATTCGTTTTTTTTTTTCGGTGTTATTACGTTTTTATAGTAATAATAATTAATTATTATTACGAGTATTCGTGTGGGAAGGATAGTATTTATTTTTTTTTACAAACGCGGCTGACGGCGACCTGTTGCGGAAATGGTGGGGGCAAAAACGCTGTGTAATATCGTCGCCGTCTCGGGATTGTTTTTACCTTTTTCGGTCTGACGTTGGGCATCAGCAGCGAGTACTTGTCCACGCGATACGGTTCGACGGGCCGCCATATGGTTGAGGCGATCGTCAGCCAGACGACAACGGTCGCCGCGGCGGTGGCGTAAGCGACCGGCGAAGACGACATCGCCGTCAGACGCGCCGCGGACGGACGGAGAGAAAGAGAGCCGACGATTAACACGCGCGCACCGTACGTATAAAGACCGGTCGTCTACTGCAAGACCGGTGACGACGTTCACGGTGTCGTTGTGACACGACGACGACGCATGTTGCACGTATCACTACTACTACTACTACTACTATTGCTACCACCACCACGGACCATCGACGACGACTGCGGTGTTGAGGTCACGCGGGCGCGCGCTATACGGGCTCTGTGTGTGTGTGTGTGTGCGCGCGCGTGCAAAGAATATAACGGAAATGTATATAACGCACACGCACTGCAGAGCTGAACCGTGACGATCGGTGTTTGGGCGAGCACTGGCGGCACAACGTTCGTTTTTTTTTTCCTCTTTCGTTTTTTCTACTGTTATATATCCTGATGATCGGAGACTTCGAGTGGGCTGCCGCCGCCGCCGCCGTCTTCCTATTAAACACACACACACAAATAAAAAATATATACGCGCGCTTAATAATTTATCCGGGTGGGGCCGGGGGGGGGGGGCTGCTGCGCGGTGGCGCGCAGTCGAAAAAGACGCAACATGCGCGTTCTTCGACGGTGGCGACGGGCAATGGGCCGCCCGGTATCGATTTTTAAAAACGCGCGGGCGAATCCAACAGTTGTGCGTGGGAGGCGTACTGCGTACTCACACTCCGCGAACGCTAACGCGAGCGGCGGCGCAAAGAGACCATTTCCATCCACTTCGTCACACCAACAAATTAATACCCGATCCCGTGCCTCGCTGTTGCCCGTGACCCGTCCGTCCGCCGCGGACCACGAATCCCTGCAGCAGGGTCCGGACGACGGGATCAGGGCCGCCGTGCTAATACTGCGTCCCGTTCGCGGCGTAGGCGTTATTACGCGTCAGAACGCCACCTCGTCACGTCCTAGTTTTTATTTCCCGCGAACCAACAGTGACGTTTTCATATTTCCCATACATCACACACACACGCGCGCATTTTTATTCCCGTGCGGTTGTACCAAAGACGACGAAACGGTAAGTTTTTCATAAAAAAAAAAAAAAAACAAGTTTTCGATATTACATAATATTATTACGCGGGATAAAAGCATAATATATGGCAAGGGGGGGGGGAGGGAATCGGTCCGGGTCGAACGAGTCTAAAAGGAATAATAAAGTTTTTTTTACGAATTTCCTATTCTTTTACACTGACTTAAAATGAAATAAAAACCTTGAAAGGATTTTTTATTATTATTATTATTTATATTACGTGATATGTGATGTGTCTTGTTATAAGTGGGGAGCCCATCTTTTAGAAGCCTAATGGAAGAATCCACGAAACCTCCATTCATAATTGAAAACATATAATATGACCTCCTGACAAGATTAATAACAAATTGATAATAGTTAAGTAAATTGATTATATTTAAATACTAATTATTCAATAGGAGTCAATACAACTTACTATGTTTATATATTTAAAAAATTACATAAATAATGTATATAATTTTTGTAATACAAAATAGGTAATTTTTGCTCATAAACAAAGTCATTTTTATTTACAGTTATATACAATTAGCTACGTAGAAACTATATGTTTTCAATAATCAATTGGGGGGGTTTAAACCGCCTCGAGTACGCTCACGAATGCAAATAAACATTTTGTTGAATACATCTTCGCGGGACAGTGGCGCACCCAAGGGGATGGACTCCGGGTCCGGACCCCCCCCTTGACTAGTGCAATAGTATTACATTTATAGATGAAAATCCAAATTCTGATACAACTTTCATATTTTTCTGTTAAAATTTCGCATACGATATAGATAACACCAGGTGTTAACAATTTATTGATTATATTATATTATTATAATATATAATCTATTTTTATTATCTATTAAAAGTTTTGTTTTTCATAATGTAGTTTTTTAGACCCCCCCCTTGAAAAAATCCTGGGTGCGCTACTGTCGCGGGACACCCTGCAGCATACATTTTATGTAATATGGTGTGTACCACGATGACGGAAACGACAGGGTGTGTTTTAAACTTGAATATTTATACAATATATCATATATCGATTAGAGTCGCGAAAAAACACTGGTCGACGGTTTCCACCACCCACCCAGTGGCGTATCCAGGGAGGGGGCTGAGGGAGCTGCAGCCCCCTCCGAAATTTCAGGAAATCTTAAATTATTATTTAATTAATTAAATAATATAATATACATAGGCACCATACTGCAATACGACATAGTACGTTGTTTCCATTACCAAACTATAATATCACAAAGACAGAAAACATGTACAACATCATGCCTATCGGTATCAAAAGCTGTGGAAAAGCTAGACGACTAAAATTAACAATATGATGTAAATAATAATTTTTTGTTTAAAAATTTTAAATATAGTTTTTTTAATCACTTATTTTGCAGTTGTTATGTTTTTTTTTTGTAAATGATCAGCCCCCCCCCCAAAAAAAATTCCTGGATACGCCACTGCACCCACCATTGCGATAATACAACATATATACGAATCGAAAATTCGTATGTGTTTATTGATTCGCGAGAATGCGCGCATACTAAATTATTTCCATTTTCTTTATATAATAATAATAATAATATATTCCCCCGTCCATTTCCGTTACCGCGGATGTCCGGACAGAATCGTCTGCGCAGCAGCAGGTACATCGATCCATATTATCGTCGCGACCATAACAATACCACAAATATTGTCTCATCGGTGGCACTGCATAGAAATTCGCGACAGAGTGTTGCAAGAAGCGAGGTAAATATTATTATTTTTTCTTTTTTTAAATTTTCAATCCGTTGAGATCGCTTTGTCGTTTCTTCGAACTACAATATTGCAATAAAACGAACGCTGTAAAGACTTATGGATGTTTAGAGGGAGCATAGAATATTATGAAAAAGAATTCCGGTCTCCAAATACTACGGCGTTATATCCGTCTCGTATTATTAATTCTGTACCGTCTCTAAAAATCTACGGATTCGTTTTAACATTACATTTCTTATATGATTTAATAACGTCCGACACGAGTCCGCGGTCCGAGCTCTCTTCGATTATATATATATATATAAAATAAATAAATATTGTCAGTAATCGGTTTTCTGTCCGAGCTCGGAGACGGTTAAACATGTACGAAATGGGGAGGCGAATCGTATACACATATTAGTACATCGTATAATAATAAGGCATCCGATTATTGCAAAGTACAAAAATCGTATTTGTTCGACACCATCTATTATTGCGAAAAATCTTTAATTCTTATTATTTTATGCGCGTTCGTTGTCAATATACCTGTATGTATTCATTTACAGTAATACGACAATGAAATTCACCTTTAGTTTTCTATTTTTTTCCCCTTTCTAAAAATTATGGACACAAAGTCGAGCAAAAGCGCTTTAGTAATTAATTCTTCTTAATTGAATTCAATCATAATATATTAAAAACAATTACTACGAGTTTTTTTCTATGCGACTAAAGGATAGATGAAAATAGGTAAAAAAAAATAACTATAATAGGTAAATACAAACAACACATTCGTATGTCAATAAAGTCCTCAGCTGAAACTATACTCATCGGAACGAATGTGAACGTCTCTATATGATATGTAATATAAGGTAGACAGTCAAGCCACCAGATTCATCTCTGGATCTTCTCATAGCTATATAATATATAGTTGTACGTGATAAACCAGAATCAAGTGTCATGTACACATGTATATATAATCTTTAGAATACGTTTTCCTGCATACGCATCTCTCACGATGAAAAACAATACGAAATCGATTTTAACGCCCATGAAAAAAACAATATTTTTATTATTATTATTATTATTATTATTATTATTATTTGTTGTTGCTTTCGTAAAATTTTATATAGAAAAAAAACCAACAGTCGTAATCCGTATATATTACGGCAGACATATAAGAATTTGGATTCATACAAAGTAAAAACATAATAAATAAATAAATTAGTAAATTTTAATGATTTTAAAGATAAAACAGTAACTTTACTAATACAGATAAATAACAATATTTTCGAGGGAACGTCAATTATACGTTTTGCATTACACACGTATTAGTCGATATGATATTTTTTTTAAATATTTTTTAAATCTCGTAATTATATTTGCCCGATTGATATTTTGAAAAACGCATATGAGAAGTTTCCTTTGGAAAATTGTTTTCTGTTTTTTTTTTTTATATATATAATATGCGTTTTGTTTTTAAAATCACTCTGAAGAGTACTTTTTTTTTGTTTTACGCGATGAACATGTTTTTACCGCTGAAAATCATTTACGCATATACAATTTAAAATCGCTTAATTCGTAACAATAATATTTAATAATAATTACCCAAACCTAATTCTTATTTTTATTATTTCCGCGTATTTAGATGATATTTTAAAAGCTTGCAATTACAAAACATGGCGTCGTCGAGGCGATCTAACGAGCAGAAACAGTTCAAACGGAAACGTCATGAGTTGTCGTACGTGAAATTAAATACATTTCGAAAGTAAGAGCTGAACTCGGGCACCGGAAATCCAATAAAATATAATGTTTTGCGAATATTTTACACGATTTTCTTGTGAACATTTAGTGAAGGCGCGTTGTGCGACGTTATCCTGAAGACGACCGACGATGGAGATGCCATATATGCTCATAAATGTGTGATAGCGTCGAACAGCGAGTATTTCGAAGAAATGTTTATTATTGACGCACCAGCAACAGCAGCAGAGACCGAAGAAAAATCGATAATCCTTGTCGAAAATGTTAATAACGATGTTCTACGTCATTTGATCGATTTCATTTATACCGGCGAATTGGTAACGATTGACGCGGAAAATGTCGGGGTAATGGTTATTATTATTATTATTTATTTTTCATACACTCTGGAAGGTACTATTTTTTTTTCTCAGGGCATATTGAACGGAGCTGAAGTTTTACGATTGAACGACGTTCGAGGAGTATGCATAGAGTTCTATATAAATACAATTGACGATGAAAATTGTTTTGCCGTTAAAGATATGGCCGATTCCAAAGCGATTTTTGATTTGTCTGAAAAATGTTTGAATTACGTTCTAGAACGTTTGATGTAAGTTCCGTATCTGGTAAATGTTCTTTTACACAATATAAGCACGAGTGATTAACATGTAATAATAATAATATAACGCGGATTATGATTTGATTTGACGTGTAATATATTGAGACAACAACCGTGAACGAAAAGAGGCGAATCCGTTGATGGAAATTCGTATAGGCCCGGAACAGTGCAGGAGGTTTAGTCACCTAAATAAGAGATCACGATACCGTTTTCGTATCAGGTCCGCATCGGCTGGAATAGTGCGAGTGGATGTAGTTCAATGGGGTAAAATGATTATAGAGTAAAGGCTTTTGTAAAATATTTTGGACCGTTGTAATATGAAGAGTATTATTTGAAACATAAAACGGAGCTATTATAGATTGAAATGTTTGAATTTTATAAAAAATAAAATGTCATTTAAGGAGCAAGATGTTTGGTTCGGATATTGGTCGCCAATGTTTGTCGGTGATCTAAGCGAAGATCTATAGTATGGTTCCACTTTGAGAAGATAGTTATTGAGATGAAGTTCTATTTTTAGTTTAAAGCGTAAACGTTCATTGAAATTGCGAATTACATTTTTTCACATATACATATGTATATTTGTTTTGTAATACAGTTCGAAATCCAATTGCGCCGCTTTTCTGAACGCAGACGTTGAAAAAATAAAACAATTTATCGACAATTGTTATAAAGCGTGTTCAGCTATTGAACAAGAAGAAAGCGTCGGGATCAAAGTGAATCAATGCGCATTCATATATTTCGATTGATTTTATAGCGTATGCTTTATATATATATATATATTTTTTTTTTATAAAGGTGTACGAAGCCGTGGTGAAATGGGTGAAACACAAGGAAAGTGATCGAAAACATTTATTGCTAGAGTTATTGCGTTCCATTGAATTAACGTTAATTTCGCGGGATTATTTTTATCAGAGAATCGCTACTGAACCACTAATCGAGTCGGATCCGGAATGTGAGATTTATTCATTTTCAAAGACTATTATTACAACTACATACTATAATAATACATATTTTGAATGGTAATAATTCGCATGTATAGGCATGGAGTTTATTTCAAGTGTGTCGGAATATTTAATATGCGGAAGCGAAACGTCGTCTTTGATAGAAATCGCGCCTGCGAAACCGGGAACGAGAAACGCCGAAAGAGTATGATATTGACATTTTTCTATTATTTTTTTTGTAAACTATAATTAATGCGTTTGTGTTTGTAGAAAAACGCTCTGCCACGTATTAAATGTACGAAACCCAATACTCAGTATACCGGTAAATACGCAATTGATCTTTGCGCTATTCTCACGGATCCGGCACAAGAGTTCCAAAACGCCGAATGGACACTGTTCATGAACGAGAACAATTTTCTGAAAGAATGGGATGAAGAATGGGAAGACGTGAACGGTCCTTGGCGCGAAATGCCAAAACAAGATTGGTGAATGATTATATATTTAAATTTATTATATTATTTATTCATATTCTCTATTATAATACTATATATATATATTGTTTTAAATAAACTATATCTTATGAATATTATATAAAAAAAAATTTATTTTTACTCGTCAGGATTTCCACGCATAGTAATAAAGTTGCCCGGCGTTATCTAATTATAATTAAAGTACGTAGTAACTGCTGTGCGGGGAAACAATATTGTTTTTTATTACATGTTTTATTTTAAATATAATTGTTGTCTTTTATTATTATTCGATGAATTTATTTGAATTTAAAATTTTCCCGTATTTAAACAATTGAAAATTTAAAAGAAAAACGTAATTCAAAATTACTTGTAAACATCGTCGTAATGGAGGGGTATATTTTCCCGGAATAATCAAAAAACGGGACATAAATGAAACAAAATAAATAATTTTGAAATTTTTGAACTGTACGAATTATACATTTTAACGGGAAGTGTTATTCCGGGATTCTTATGATATAAGAACAAGAAACTGGAATTACGTTTTTCGTTCATGATTACTTAATTCTCGTGATAATAATATAAATATCGGTTATCATAGAAAATAAATAAAATCATTATAGTATGTCATAGAACGATATAGAAACGACACTCGGGTTCCTTACGAATTATTTTACAAAAGACAAAAATAAATTAAAAACTACAAAAATTATGTGGGTTAAACAGTAGAAGTACTTCGATATTATATGTATATGTGTCAGTATGTTTGCGAGTGTACCTACATTTGCAAAATGATAGACTATATGTTCTTAGTGTGACACAGAGAAAAAGTAAAATAATATCGGAATTTTAAGTAATATAATTTTTTAATTAGCTCAGAATATTAAAAAAAATTGGGCAGGAGTTCCCCGGCGCCCGAAGGCAAAACTAATTTACAAAAGATAAAAGCAAATAGTAATAGTAGAAGATATTCTAGATTATGTGTATATGTGTCTGTTTGTGTGTTGTGTTTTTACGAGTGTACTTACATTTGCAAAATAATTGGCTACTCTTATTTATTGTAGCACAGAGAAAAAAGTAAAATTATATCGGAATTATAAGACAAATAATATCTTTAGTCAGCTCAGAATTTAAAAAAAAAATTGTGCAAGGGTTTCCCGACGCCCGCGAGCAAAACTATTTTGGAATAACAAGAAATAATTTAAAAATTACGAAAATAATGTGTGTGAAACGATAGATGTTATTCGATATTATGTGTATATGTTTCTGTGTGTGTGTATTTGCATTAGTAATTAATATGTGTAGTAATTATTAGTAATATGTTTGTTTTATTTTGTATTTTATTTTATTGAGCTAATTTTTTCGTGTTTTTCCGACTTTTTTTTTTATGTTTTAATATTAGGTGAACGTTATACACCAGTGCATTATATTGTTTAAACGAAAATTTAGTTATTTTTCTCATATATATATATGTATACATTTATATAAAAAGAAACCGAATAAAGAATACGAATATAATGATGACGAATTCAAGTACGCAAGGTGTATTCTTCTTTTATATTTCTCTTTCGACTATCCTATAGTTATTTAGGGTCAGCCGTCAATATTCTAAATCCTCCCTCCCTTGACGATACCTCCCACATATTCCACGCACAAACTAACAGTCCTGATATCGCATTCAACCACTTCTTTGGTCATTCTCTACCCCGTCTTCCATTAACATTAATTTCCATAACCGTTCTCACCACTTCTAAATCTTCTCTCCTCTTTACACGACCAAACCATCTATGTCTACTCTCTTTCATCTCCACGATCAACGTTACTCCTAACCTAACCTAAGCATTCTCATTTCTCTTACACTAATTATCTGCTCTATTTTCTTGTTCGGCACCCAACACTCTGATCTAAACAATACAACATAGTTAGTGGTCTCATTACACTCTTATACAACTTAACTTTCAGCCTCACTGCAAGTCTCTTGTCGGGCAGATCACCAGACGCTTCTCTCCACTTGATCCACGTGAGTCGATTTATTATTGTTCAAAATATTTTGCTTTAGTGTTCGGTATTAAGCTGCGTAATTTTATACATTGATAATACGACGCGCTGCATTACTACGACATAATAATAATACGTTTGTATTATTCGTTATCGTTCGGACAATGACGGAGACGTTATTATACGAATATAGTTATTCGTATAATACCGTTTATTTACACGAACATTGTTGCGTTTAATTGCATTATCGTTCATGACGTATAGGTCTTCGACGAGATTTCTATTTAAAAAAAGTGAAGTTCTTATGTAGATAACGTGTTACCGGTGACGGTTTTTCGTACCGTCGTTGCCAACAGTTTTACCCAGAGACCGCGTATCGTCACGCCGCGTCCTTACGTTGTTTTTCGTTTTTGCATTTTTTTTCAGACATGTTTTACTATCTAAGAATGCCTGGATTGCGACTTTTGTCACCGAGTGTACGGCGTGGCTCAGTGTGTCGTCCGCCGGCACAGCCCGTCGCGGCGCGTCAACCCACGCGTGGATTTTTTTAACTATTAGGGTATTAGTTAATTTATATATATATATATTTAATTAATTAATATATTTATTGTTATAAAACTATTTTGACTCCTGGTTTATTGCTAGGTATATTGACATATTTCATATAAATGAAGTTCAGTTTTATATAATGCCAAAACAATGTAGTTTTGTTCAGTTTTTATTAAACCAATGGATTACACACTGTATAACAAAAATGAAACTAAACAATTTTTATTACTGATGGTGTGCTGTTATTGTCTTATGCCTATAATACCAGTTTTATATATCTTATAAAATACAAAGTCACGATGTTTATTTATAATTTTGATATCATAACATTCATTTAAAATCACAACATTGTGCAACATTTACTAACCCACCACAACACGTTACTGGATATTCTCCGATATTCTATTAAAAAATAATAATAATCCTCGTAATATTCGCACGTTAATGTTTGTAATTTATATAATATTTCATATTTATAATGGACTCCACAGCAAAAAATAATTTAAACCTTATTTTATTCAAAATGCATTTAAACGCTTCAATGAACAAAAAAAAAAAAAAATTATTTATACAATATTATTTATCAGTTAACAATATATAAAATTTGTACACACCTAATAACATTCTAAAAAATAAAAACAATAACATTTTTATTTTTCGTTCAACGTGTCTGTTAATGGTTTAGATAACATTAAATCAATATCATTTTCCTCTCGTAATACAAAGAAATATATCATGAATACGATGAGGCTTATGTTGATAATGTGGGGTTCGTACCACGGACGGAAATCAGGTTTGGATCCCAATCGTGAATGCGAAGCCTTCCAGTCGTTTGCCGGGCTCGTCGTATACTTCAAGGGCTTGTTTAACTCTTCGTCCAATTCGTCGTTGGTCTTGCTGTGGTTCCGGACGAACACCGAAGACACCTGAATGTTGTTTTCACTACAAAATAAATCAACGTAAGTTAGTAATAAGGTGGACACCGCGCACACTGAATACAACATTACTTGTGCTTCAATAAATTCGTCGTTATCTTGTTTCTAGTGGTGAACGATCTCCACAAATGTTTGGACAACATAACCGGACTATTACTGAAACGCAGAGTTAAAAAGTATGTTGAAATTTCACCAAAATCAACCGATCCAAAACGTTATAAAACAATATAAAAAAGTCTAAAACCGTTTTTACCACCGCCGATGTGAATTTGTTTTATCAACTCGTACTGTAATCCCGCAACACAGCTGTTGATCATATCTTTAGTTATGACTTTTGCGCCCAGATCGCATACGCGTATAGTTTGTTTCTCACAATATGATTTACCAAAATTTGAAATAACATTTCGACGAAATTCGACATATTGCCCAATGGTGGTCACTAAGTCTGACTTGGGTTGAAAAATGTCTCCAATGTTTCCGTACATAATTTATTTCACTTTGTACGGCCGTTGAAATGAAATACATTATCGCGATAATATTTAATACGAGCACTCTTATTGAAATTTAATACTCGAAGAAAAAATCATTGGCATCAATTTGTGCATTAAATGTGGAGAATAAAAATTTATATCTGTTCTTTTATATTTCTTACTACTGTAACGTTGTAAAAACGGCCCCAGAACATCTAATTTGACAACGAATACTATATTAAAGACGTTTTATTTAAAATCTTTGCATTACAATCAACTTTGGAGTGACTTTATACGGGCAAAAAAAAAAAATAATAATAATGGTTTAATAAAGAAAGAAATGGCCGAAATAAATAGTGTTCACTATTTTTTTACTCGATTTCGAAAAAGACAACGGTTGCGCACTATAAAATTTCGTTCGAAAATTAGTTTTTAATTTTTCATACGTTTGATTTTTTTTATTATAAATGCATAAATAGTCTATGTAAATATATTATGATAAATGCTCTTTATTACATATATGTATATATATTTTTTTTTCTAATAAGATAATGTGAGACAATTTTAAAACGTTTTTCGCGTAATGAGTATATAATTATATATAAATTCTATAAGATACAATCGTTAGTATAATAAATAGACGATGTTAAACAAAAAAATTTACGTTACGGATATTCAAAGAGAGAGAAAATAGCCACTGATTATAATAATTAATATATACGTGTTATACGAACGGGATTTACTAACATATTTATATAAATATAATTATATTGTGTTGCTTTGGGAATTTGATTATTTATTATTATTTTTTTAATTTACCGTTTTATATTCAGAGTGAAACGAATGACGATATTTGGTCACACAATTTGATACACTGTGAATATTTTTTCATGTATAAGAATTATTTACTCGGATGGATATCGGACTCGTGTCTCTATATATAGTTGTAGATAGGTCTTTATTATTTTTAAACTTTTTTTTTCTTTTGATACTTCCAGTATATAATTTTCTTAAAAAATACAAACGAAAAGAACCCGAAGTAAGAAAAAAAAGAATATAAATTTTACAATTTTCTGTAATAAAAAGAATACGTACGTTTTGGACACGGTCGCTTTATTATTATTATTATTAATCAAAAACTCGAAATAAAATTATTGATTTCTGCAGTAGACATACGCATGTAAAAAATTTAACAACACTTATCGTGTTCGTTAATTATTTTGTATAATAATACCTATACTAATATAACGTGCTCAGAATCGTTTTTCCAATACAATCATCGTCATTATTTGTTTTATTATATAAATTAACTATGTAGTCTCAAACGTTTTGCCAAAAAAAAAAAAATAATAATAATAATAATAAATTCAAAACAATTAATTTTCGTACAAATATATTATACATATAGGCATATGTATTTTCTCAATGAAAATTTTTCGATTAGTTTTGAAAAATATATATTTTTATAATCTCGTACATAATATAGGCAGTTTGAAAAGCTGATTTTATTACACAAATGATATATAATATATTGATTATATATTGTTATACAATAATAATAATGTGTAATGCAGTATAGGTACATTTATATATGTGAAACGTGTACATATTATATGGGTGCCAATTAAATAGAAATTGTAATAATTCGTAACAATAGAAGTGGATTTCAACTTTACAGGCCTCGTGACACATATATGGAACTATATGTGTATATAATATTATGACTTCGCCTCGGCTCTACTATTGATATTGATTTCAATATATAATAATTAATATTATGTGCGGAGTATAATTAATTTATAAATACTGCTGCTAAAACTATTTTTAATGTATTGATAAAAAAAAGTTCACAAATAACAATCCCTATATTTGTACACCTGAGATAAAGGACACCATGTCCATTTTTGATGAAATTTAGTTAGCTTTGTGTCCTTCTACATTTTATGTTCTATATAAAGGTATAGGGCACAATGTCCAATTATCAAAAGTAAAGGAAATAAGGCGATGGAAAATAAAACCATGTTCATTTTCTTTAGATCGTAAAATGTAGTTACAAGGGCACGAATCTAACTAAATTTCATTAAAAACGGACACAGTGTCCTTTACTACCTGGAGTACAGATATAAAAACGATAACTGCAGCGTATAAAATTATTGTCAATTTATACGTGTTTTATAATATAGTCTATCGTCATATTATTATAAATAAATATATATTATATACGATTTTTATTCGACATATATTATCTGCACGTGTATATATTATATTAGATTGAAAAATATAATTTTACGAATAAATTGTTTTAAATTAATATCCCAACTCCTCTAACATATATATATATATATTAGTTACTATATTAATAACCTATAATATTATGACTGCAATAAAATGTATTTCTTTTTTTTTCTTCGTTGTATCAACAATTATAGTATAATAATTATTATGGATAGCCGTACGTAATTTTTTTTTATTCATAAAATAAACGTCTGAGACCTCGCAAAACATCTCGTCGGCGTTGTTTGCGGGCTCCGTCTCGCAATATTTTGTCTTCTCAGGATTCGCAGGGACGATTGTTCACATAACTCCTATATAAGAATAATAATATTGTCTGTTGCGACTGCAAAATTCACTCGGCGAAACGTTTTTACAATGAGAGATGCTGGCGTATCAACTGTAATATTAATATATAATTAAGGGGATTGAAAGCGGGCATTTTCTCTCTTCGTCTTACACACACGAAACATAGCGAAATTGACGTTTCCCACTTCCAACGCACCGATCGCGATCTAGTGGGGTCGATAAGAAATTATTGAAAGCGGATTCGAATTCGTCGTGAATTTTTACTATAGAACGATTTTCCCACTTTTTTCTTTATCTTAAAAACCTATATATGTTGATTATTGACCAATGTGTTTTTATTTTAAAATTGTTCAATTAATTTTTAAGGATTTATTAGAAAAAATGTAGGAAAGTCGACCTCGAGTAGACTTCACGAGTAATTCAAATTTCTGATCGCACCACTAGATCCGATCGGTACGTCGGGAGTAGGAAACGTCTGTTTTGCTGTTTCGTGTGTGTGTAATACGAAGAGAGAAAATATCTGTTTTCAAATCCCCTTAAGTGGCTCTGCGGTT
Organism: Chaetogeoica ovagalla; assembly: GCA_032441825.1. Lineage (NCBI taxonomy): Eukaryota > Metazoa > Arthropoda > Insecta > Hemiptera > Aphididae > Chaetogeoica > Chaetogeoica ovagalla. The sequence goes on from CM063736.1 coordinate 10,600,327, forward strand.
AACGCGGGTATTATATGTGTTTGCGAACGAATATAGTTATATTTTATTAAGTACATTTAAAAAATAAAAATAAGAAATCAGTGTTCATAACCGTATTGTCATCATATTTTTATACATAAAAGAAAACTTTCGCGATATTTGTCTATTATATATAAAGAATTTTTTCCCCTGTAATTTCGAACGAAATGATTTTTTGATAAATAATAGATTTATATAGGAAACTGAGTATGTAAAACGTTTCCTCTGGTCGAGCGCGTTTATCGTATCTTTTTTTTCTACAGAGAAAATTGATTGCGCGCGCGACCACGTCGGGCGGACGCGATTAAATTCGAACCGCAAAAATGGCGACCGTGTCATCAGCAGCTGTGACGGCGGTGCGCGTTTCGACGAAATTCGTTTTCGCGGAGTACCGATGAGAACCGTACGGAAAACCGAAACGAAGATTTCGTGACAAAAATATAGCGAAAAAAGAAAATTCAATTTTACGCCCATCGAACAGTTACAGCTGCTTCGCCGTCGTACGACAATGGTTGGTAATTGATGTAACATACCGCCGTGCGGAACACACGGAAACGATATTGTGATAACGAGGTTTCGGGGACGCGACAGAGCGATCTAGTGGTAGTGACGTGTCGACTCCGCGGATTGGTCCGCTGCGCGGTGTTACCGAGCGGTTTTTACCGAATGTTTCGACGTCGGATGTTGTGTTGTGCGAACACACGGGGCCGGGCGTGCGAGAGTGACGGAGAAAGAACGAGTGGTGAACGAGCGAGAGAAAACGGTGCGCACGGGCTCCTCCTACTTTTGCTTCGCACAACTCTTTTGTCACGCATACACACACACACACGGACGGACGGGCAAGGAGGAAGACGAGTCAACAAATAATCTGCTAAAAACATGGCCGCCATGAACAGCTATCGTCGTCGTACTGGATCGACTGGACAATGACGACCGCCGTAGCCGTCGTCCCTTGTACAATCGTCGCGTCGTCCACGATTATCGCTGTCCACAGTTGGGTGACTGCGAGCGATTAGTGTGATCGTCTCGCGCCCGTTGCCGCCGCCGACAAAATCGTCGTCGTCGCCGTTTAACCGCACCACCACCACGTTTTGGGTGTATTATAAATGGTCATCATCGTCGAGCGATGGAACTGAGGGTTGGCAATAAATACCGGCTGGGACGGAAGATCGGCAGCGGATCGTTTGGTGATATCTATCTAGGTGAGTAGTTTACCGTCGCTGGACGAAACGGGGGGGGGCCCCCTTTCGTGTAGAGACGTCCATACGTCGTGTACGGCGTGCCGCCGATTGTGCGATCAAGTGTTTTTTCCCATTGCATTTGCCTAAAGTACTGCCTACTGAGACGTAGTTATTACATCTCGTTCGTTCGTATCATCGCCTCACACGTTTCTCCCCGATACGACACCCCTCGCGAATGGACAGTCAGTGCCTTCCGTTGGGTGTTTTAAATATTTTCTCCAACAGTTTGTCATCGAAAGAATATTTCAGTTCTGCGTTCGTAATCGGATTTGTTTCTATTCGAATTTTTACCATTTACCATATCGTTTATTGTATCGAAAAGTATTTCTATAACTTGAGTTTCATTATTGCGTGTAAATAGTGAATTTTCCGTTTTTATACGATAATAATTTGTACTTGTTATAATGACTTGCTCAGAGCCATATTAGGTATTTGTCACCGTTAACCATTGGTGTATAATTGAAATTCTATTGTACGATTATTTCATGTTTTATATATTTCATAAATTCAGTGATTTGTTGTCGAGTAGTGTACAATCTCTTTTTGTAGTCTGTTTGAACGTTTTACGTAGATTTTAAAATTTAATAAATTATTTTATTGTTGTGCTCTTACGATAATATATTTTACAATTATAAATGTAGGATTGTGAAATGGATCTATGTGAATTTTAGACTTTTTGGTATATTTTATTTCATCGAGAAATTTAAATCGAGATTTATAATAATAAAATGTACACCGCAATAATAGAATGCATTTGATACTCAACAGATAAAAGAAAACAATTCTTTAAAACTTTTATAACCTATTTAAGACCTTGGTTTTTTTCATAGATACAAAAAATAATAATTATAATGTTTAAACAAAAAAACGTGTATAAATTAGATTTGAAAATGATTTATATTGTGTCGTATATTATTCAATAGTAGGTTGTAAGCGTCTGTAATAATGTTTTCATTGTTAATTATTTTCTAGTAGCATATTATGAAACCGCTTTCGTAATTTGTGTATTTATTTGTCGTCGAAAATTCTTATAGTAGTTGTTTAATTTGTGAATATCTAATTAGGAATATCAAATTTAATGCGATGGGAATATGAATGGAAAAACATTTTATAATTTATGTATATGGGGGCGCCTGTTGTTTTAATTTAAACACGATTATTTTGTTTTTTGTAGGTACAAATATTTCTACTGGAGAAGAAGTAGCCATAAAATTAGAATGTATAAAAACACGGCATCCGCAGTTGCACATAGAATCCAAAATTTACAAAATGCTCTCGAGAGCTCGTGAGTTCATAAATTAATTATCTTTTAATTTCAATCTGTTTTTATTGTTATTATTATAATTAAATTTTTATTATTTCAGCTGGTATACCAATAATAAAATGGTGTGGTTCCGAGGGCGACTACAATGTAATGGTGATGGAATTACTAGGTCCGTCTTTAGAGGATCTATTCAATTTTTGTTCCAGAAGGTTTTCAATAAAAACCGTGCTATTATTAGCTGACCAATTGGTAATTAATGTTAAAAACCCAAGATTTATGAATTTATTATTTTTACAATTTATATTTTTCAAACACAAACCAATTATAATAGATTGAATTCTGTGTACTTAAAATGCAATAGTATTTTGTGAATAATTTTGTCTAATATTTCTTTTTTTTTTTCTCTATAGCTGGATAGAATAGAATATATACATAGTAAAAACTTCATACACAGGGATATCAAGCCAGACAATTTTTTAATGGGCTTGGGTAAACGTGGCAATTTGGTATATATTATAGACTTTGGTCTTGCAAAGAAATACTGTGACAGTCGGACCAATGAACATATAATGTATCGAGAAAACAAGAATCTCACTGGAACTGCTCGTTATGCTTCCATAAATACACATTTAGGAATAGGTAAATAATAATGTTGTATTTAAGAGGACAATATTTGTTGTCTCTGTCTATTTAATCAAAGATGTAGCAAAGTAACATTGTATTCAACTTGAATTGTGGTGTATTAATTTAAATTTTGAATTTATTTGAATAATTATTAAATTTTTGTATTTATGTGTATGTATATTTTATTATATATGTGTTATAGTTTTTATTTTTATTTATTTCGTATATTCTTTTATGTAATATTTTGTTTTTACTATTTTATTACTTATTAGTTATTATCAAATAATAATGTTCACAAAAAGACTACAAGATGGAATTGAAAATATTGTTCAACCAAATTGATAATAAGTGTTTAAACTTTATCCAAACACCAGAGTTTAAGTTCTACGTAATATTATTTTGTCATAACAGCAGTTACATAGACTGAGAAAACAATATTTGTTTATACGAGTACACCCATATTGGGTGTAGTATGGTGACTTATTGATTAAATTTTAATTTAAACTTGTCCATTTAATTATTTAGAACAAAGTCGAAGAGATGATCTAGAGTCTCTTGGTTATGTCTTAATGTACTTTAATCGTGGTTCCTTGCCTTGGCAAGGCTTAAAAGCAGCCACCAAGCGACAAAAATATGAACGTATCAGTGAAAAAAAAATTGTTACTTCATTTGAAGATTTATGCAAAGGATATCCAAGTAAAATAAATTTAACAGCTCATAATAGAACATATTTTAATTTTATATATGCATTTTTTTTTATAGATGAATTTTTAACATATTTGTTATATTGTCGTGCTTTGCGATTTACCGAAAAACCAGATTTTACCTATTTACGACAATTATTTAGGCAATTGTTCCATCGTCAAGGATTTACGTATGACTACATTTTTGATTGGAATATGCTTAAATTTGTAAGTTCATTCCTATATAATATTAAAGATTCGTGTTCTATAATACTATTTGCTTGCGTTCAATTATAATTAATATTTTAGGGTGCAAATGGTGCTCGATATAGTGGGTCTGATGATCAAAAAAATGCCTCACATCAAGATAGACGTGGTATTCAAGATGGTAGTTCTCCAGCTACTAATGTCGTACCACTAAATAGTCGCTCTCAAGCTGACCAAAGTGGGATAAAGAATTTCTTGTCCAAAGTTCCTTTGGTGCCCATGGACAACTGTTCAGGTAACGTTAAATCTTTCAAATAATACTTTTGTAAATGTTTGATACAAGTTCATTGTTAATATGGTTTTAAATTATAATTTTAGGCGGTGGCGTCATTCAACCATTACAATCAAGATTGCGTTATAGTGCAGATCCTGGTTCAGCACGGCCAGTAAGAACACAAACTCGAAGTTCAGCGATGGCAACATCTGATTCGCCATCTGTTACCCAACCTTTGCAAACCAAGTCAGTATCTGTGACCAGACGCAATCGCCATCATACTTAATTCTAAATATTCTAAACTTAATCCCAAACATGTTTTCTTCATAACATCGTCTTAGTTTTTTTTTTTTTTTTTTTTTTTTTGTAAGTGTTTTTTTTTTAAACTAAATGTTAATTGATTATCATTTCTTCTTATATGTTATGGAAAAAAAATTGAAATCTTTTTAAAAAAATAACATTACTTGCATTTAAAATCAATTGGCATGGAGCTATAATAATTTGCCAACATTTCCCATTTTAGAATAATCTTCAAGTTATCAATTATTAATACGAGATACAAGTTTTGTTTTACAAGACTTCAGTTAAATTAATATCCCTAGTGTGCTTGTGTGTATGTGATCTTCCAAATTCCATTATTAATGCATGCCTCGCGTTTCTGATTTAATTTTAATTGTTACATATATAATTTTCAATATTCTTATGGAAATAAAAATGATTTAATATACCAATTACTTAGTTATTTTAGTGGGAAATTATGATTGAATTAAATATCGGCTTTTACAATTTTTTTTCAATATAGTTTGCTTATAGTTTTGTGTAACCTCAAACATTGGAGTTTTTTTTTTTTTTTTTTTTACATAAAACTGTGTTATGTATATAACTATAATATAAAATTGTTGAAGGGCTGCTAAAATAATTCTTACCTTTTAAAATACATATGCGTGAATTATTGATTTTTAATACGGGTTACCTCTGTAACTTCCATGTCCTACCTAACACATTGTGTCATGTACTTCAAAGTCAAGAATTTATGTAAGAACTTTTCTTTTCTTTGTTTTGGAAGCGTCTCCAGTCCGATGATTCCACCTGCGTGAGCCCTAATGCGGGTCAAAGCACTGGACAGAGCACCAATCATGCACCAGCATACATAAACTATTCTGTTTGAAATTATGTAAATAGCCTATTTTAAATAATAATAATAATAATAATAAAAAAATTAATTTTTAGTTATTTTCTATTAAGATATTATTAAGTATTTTTATGTAATTTAAATAAAATTAAAATACATTAATTGGAACAAGTCAAAACAAAATAATTATATAAAAATTAATTTTTAACAAAAAAAAAAAAAATAAATAAATAAATAAAAAAAATTAATACTGGCAATTTTTACATGATGTTCTAATTTTTTTTTACCAAAAAAAAAAAATGGTATGTTATAATTTTATAAATATACAATGTAGTTATAAATGAACTCTGATAAACTATTACCTCTATAGAATATGTACTATGAAACAAATATTACACATTTTATTTTAATTGTTAATCATTAATTTTTTATAATAAAAATAGAAATTACAAATATTTATAATGATTAAATATTTTAAGTTTTTGCCGTTGTTTTATTATTTAATTTTATTGATTTAGTGTTTCTTTTTTTTAATTATTACTTTTACCTTCGTTACTGTCGAATAATTATGATTTTGAGCCGCAATTATTAAATAACAAGATTTAAAATGAATGAAATTAATTCAATGGAATTGACTACGATGATTGTTGTACTATTTTATAGATGTTTTTGCTTTGCTTGCATAATTGAGAATTGATTTACAGTTTGATTTCGTACAGCCATTTAATTTTGATTCGATTTACAAACCATTTGTTTGTTGCCAGTCTTTATTATTAATAAAATCTACACTACAGTTAATTGGTTATTTTTTTAGACTCAATTGATTTTTCTTATATATTCATAAAATTACTACTATAAAATATAATATTTTATAACATCTGTAAACAAACTGTATTATTGTTTCCTCGTTGTATGTGTTTATTTGCTTTGTATTTCTCTTAATACAAGCAGTTTTTTTTTACTTAGAATAAAAAAACTTGCCGGCACATCAGTATTAAACATTTGTCATGTCTTAAAATTTGACCTCCTATTGACTGATCTTTGTAACGGTTAAAACATGTTACATAATTGGACCAATTCAATTGTATTTACATTTCTCTTGTGAAAGAAACTAACAATAAACATGTATGATTTATGGTAGTAAAATTTGCACGTATTTCATTTTAAAGACTCAAAAGTGTGAGTGTACTGCATTTTATTCGTTTGACAAAAATTTCGCGATTTCTCCCCTCCTCCCCCCCCCCCGAAAATTAACGAATTTATTATTTATATGTTGAATAATATTAATACATATTGTTTTACAATTCACATTATATCAAATCGCCTTCGAATGTTTTATGAAAATAATTTCAATTTATTTTACATCTACTCTGTGATCATTTGCTACATTAATTATTATAGTAAGTGCAATTATTTTCTAGTTTATTTGAATGTAAATGGATTTGTAAAAAAAAAAAAAATATGCTTTAGCGTGTTAGTGGTGGATTTACCATGATGAAGTGAATGGGTTCATGTGGTCTGGACCTATTCCTCGTCAAAATCAGACATTTGATTAATTTTTCTCGTAATATTTGTATATAATTATATATACTGGTAAAAATTATTATCTTATTTTTGCAATTTAATAATTGAAATTGTGAATGTGAAATAATTGAAGAGTATTGTACATTTTATATTTGATTTCGTATTTATTTTAAGCTCTCTTCTACCAAAAAAAATGTATATAAGTTTAATTGGGTTAATTGTCTGCTTGTAAAAAAATTTGGTAAACATATTTTTGGTCTTCAGGGAGTTTTCAGTTTTGCGTTGAAAATAATGTATGATCCGCAATTATTTGTATATTATATCCCAACGCTTCTCGTGATATATCTCCTTGTTGAATTTTTTATACTCCGTTGCGTGGTTGTCATTTACACATTTCAATTTGTCAAATCGTCGGTGTTTATAATATGTTATGTAATAATGCTTTTTTTTTTATTTTACAATTTAAAAATAATAACATAGTGTTTACGTAATAAAAAAAAAAAAGATTAGTCAATTATACTTTGATAGCTGTATTTGTTATGGTTAATGTAAGACAGTTGTCTGTATTTTGAAAAACACTTGTCCGGCCGCTCAACTATATAAGTTTTCAAAAAAAAAACAAAAAAATATTTCATCAACAACCATTAAAATAAAGACACAATATACACTATTTGTGATATATTAAATGATCAATTTATGTATGAAATATGTGTACACGACTATATTATTTGAATTATTTTTGTACATTAGAATTTTTTTTTTGTGGAACGTTTCATTACAATATTGTTGTATTTCAATGTTGAAACATCCAAACCTATCGATTTGTACACCATTATTATCATATACGTTTATCTGTTAAGTTTATTAGAATATTGTAATGCATTCTAAACAGTGACGTTTCTACGTTTATAAATTTTCAAATGTGTATATTAATAGGTATAGGTAGACGCTCGCGCGCTATTATAGGTTTGTCGGTTAAGCTCATTTGCCAGATTTGTTTTGTAAAATAAATATACAACTTATAATGTCATTTTGTAATATAAACTTGTCTATATAATATAATAATAAAATGTTTGTTGTTATTTATTTTATTATTATTATTATTATTATTATTATTATTATTATTATTATTATAATAATAATGTTGTGCGGCCGCTATATTTTTTTCTAATGCGAAATGAACTGTGAGGCTGGAAGTCGTGTGTTTTGTTAATTGATTGTTGTCTGCTGAACACGACAACAACAACAACGCAACTTACATAATACCTTCGTTTTCCTTTCTCGGCCCGTATGCGACTAATAATCTCTACATACAGTTAGTTGGTTATACAGCATCACGCGTATAAAAAATAATACGATCTGTTGTCTGTCGACCGGGAGATTTCTTTTGTACAAAACTATCAGAGGCTCACAATTACTTACGGGGACGCGTTTCGTCATGAAATTTTATCGTCCGAGCCCGTGGGAAAACGATAAATTACTCCGAACAAAGCCGGGACGGCGAGAACGTATTTTTTAGGGGCAAAAAAATCGATTGTGTGCACACTAATTTTATTTCTTCGATGAAAAAAAAACTAAATTATTCCACCGAGGAGGAGGTCTACATAAATCCGCGCGTGTGCCTTTTTACCATTTTTGTTTTTTTATATACAACTTATTGCTCTGCTCGATAAGAAATTGGAAAAACGCAGTGGTCGACTATTATATATTTTAATATCGGAAATTTTTTTTTTTTTATAACTCATTTTCGGAACGTCTACATCGGGAGGATTGTGCGTGTTCGGGATAATGTCGATAAACTTCTTTTTAATAATAAAATAATAACGTTATTCAACGGCTTAACTGTAAAATTAATCACGGACGTATTATATGCGCGTATAGGTTATTTCGACGTTAGATAAAACGTTCTGTTCGAATAATAATAATAATAATAATAAAATGTTTATAGCAACGGAAAATGTCGGGCGTTATAAATCCGCTACGATAAATAAAAAAAATTATGTTCGTTTTCACCGGTTCTCGCCATTAATGATTTTGTCAGAACGAACGTTCAATTGTACGCTTTGCGCCCCCGCACACACCGATTTGTTGTTATTCATAATAACTCGTCGTCAAAAGTCCTGGCAGTATGGGGTCCTGTGAAACAGCCTCTCTTCAATATAGCGAACGCACGTCGTTACCATACAATGTGATACGATCACGAACTCACGTTTGCGTCACGTTTTATTCCCCGATTCCCGTTGTTCGCTCGTCCGCCTGTATATAGTTACTTCGCGCACGTGTAAGTCATTGCATAGTTTTTAATGATTACGACGGAATGACAAAAAGGAAAAACTATTTATATATATATATATATATATATATATATATACATACAAGGATAAGTATTTTATATTATATAAAATACTAGTGTCGACCAAATTCAAAAAAAAAAAAAACTTTTTTTAATATACGTTATATGGTATATAGTGTTTATTTTTGCGAAAATAATATTTTATAATAAATAATTTTTGGTGCTCGAAATATCGGTCCATTATAATGTACATTTTTGTATAAAAAAATATGTGCATTTAAAAGTTCGGTCAAATAAAATAATCGTTTTTTAATTTAGTCGATATACGAGTATGCAATATATCTGTAATATCGGATTTCATTTTATCAAAAATAAAACTCTTTTTTACTTCTTCTTTCGTGTCGTTCAGATCTCGGTCATCCAAAAAGGCCACGACTGCTGCCGCTTTGTCATTTGCCAGGTAAGTCATTTTTTATTATATTATGGCAATGTAATCAAAAGAAATTAATTAGAAAATAGTTTTACGAGTAAAACGCGAATTCCACTTGTTCCAATTATCACGTATACGCGTCGATGCTAACGTATTATAATAATATGTATATACGGTCGATGAAATAATATTGTGGGATTTAAGAATTTTCGTATGTTATACAAAAAATAAAAAAGGTATAATAGTGAGTCTTAAGGTGCCTCGCTCTGCTCATAACCTAAAAAAATGATGTGACATATTACAATTTTTAACCTCTTGTAAGTTTTAAATTACCTCATTTTAATTGCAACTTTTAAACGCGCATAAAGCAAATTAATTGAAACAAATAATAATGAAAGCAAACATATATGCGCATACTATATAAATAATAATAGTTTTTGAAATGCGTTATAATAAGTCATTATTTTATTACTTTGCTACAGATTAATATATATTATTATAAATAATTATTTTTCGTTATATTTTGTTTTATAATTTAAATATATTAGATTTTACAAGAACTATATTATATAAATTCATTTCTCCAAGTCTATATATATATATATATATATATATGTATAGAACAGAATTAAAAAAAAAAACAAGTATTGATATTTTTTTGTACGTTTTATTTTGCTACACAATATATATATATATAATATTTTATTGAAACGTCGAAAGGATAAAAAATTTTTTTTAACAATATTGAATTTCTAAAAAATTGCAAATGATTTTTCACAACCAAAAGTGAAAAAAAAAAACAAGTATGTATTATGATAATAACCTATGTGGATATTATTTACGGAAATACGCATCAGCCAAATAATAAAGGATGGTGTAGGATGGTCCCTATTATACAGGGAACTCAAAGTTATAATATGCCTGAATGTCAGCCGGGAAAAACTGGAGAGTGCAATTTGTTGCGAATAATTTATTGTTAGAAACCAATTTGCGCCGATGGAAATATTTCGTAATTAATTATAATATATATATGAAAATTAGTGTGTCATCGAAGCGCGGTTTTACAACTGCAGAAACGAATTGTTCGTGAATGCTAAAATTCTTGAAGGTGCACCAGTACCTCCTACGATCTTGACCGGCTGAATAATTAGTTGAAATCCTTTGGACGGTAATACAATCGTACCGTTTAAAGCCACGTTTTCGAGAATGTATATGTTGGCTTTCGCGAGTATTTTATGCGCGTCGAACGCCACTGTATTGCCTGGATCAACACTCGGCCCGTCTACTCCTACGCCGTACACTTTTTTACAATCGACTATCCATTCGGCTGCGTCTTTAGATATTCCAGGAAATCTTAATGTTAATAGAAAAAAATGAATTTTACAATTAGGTAATAATATAATTATTGAAACGTTAATACGAATACATAGCTGTACAATATATTTGAATTTTATTCTTTATTTATACTATACTAAATATATATATATATATAGTATACGAAATAAATTGCTCGTACCTTAATATTCCTCCTGTATTGTTATAGTACGATTCACGCACGCCATACCTGTGTGCCCAACCGAAATTTATCAATATCACAGAACCGTGTTCAAGCGGACCGTTAACATTTTCCCACGCTTTTAAATGATTAGCGGTCAGTAGGAAATCACCATTTCCATTGACTTCACGACTGACGTTTATGTGTACTCCTATATTATATTTACAAACATAATATATATATATATATACATACACACACGAATTATATACACATTTTGGCTTGTGTAATAGCAATTTTCAATATAATGTTATTCAATACGATATATTATATATATATATATATATATGTTTTTTTTCTCGTTTGAATTTTTTATTACATACGATTTGTGATGACTTATATAAATATTCCTCTTTAACTTTTAATACAAAAATAAAAATACATTTAAAAAGATATTTTAGATTTGCTTAATTATTATACATTTTAAATTCGAAAACGATATTATAATCATCGCGATTTGTATTCGAAAAACGATTCTGAGCTACGCAGTGTCGGACTAAGAATTCGGTCCGGCCCGAGGTAATAAAATAAATTCGGTCTTCTTTTCAGTTCATTGTGTATGTATTTTCCATGAAAACAAAACAAAATTAGGCATCAACTCTTCATAAACAGAATCAAAACCGCCCCAAATTTTGAAATAAATATATGAGGTCTTCAACGTCAGAGGAAATCGAATTAAAAATTAGGTCATCAAATTGAATTGGCCTATAAATCAATTATTTTGAACGGCCCACCGGGTTTTGCTCGGTAACTCGCCGGCCCAGTCCGACTCTGCTGAGCTTTATACTACTGCCAGTAAGTATATTTTATTGTAATTAAAGAAGATATTGATGAGATCACAATATTATACACCGTGTCCGTTTGATCTTAATTACAACATATTTCCTACACATGCGGTTACGTGTCCAAAACACTAATATGTCGATAATTTTATCGGTTTTTATTTTTTTTTTTGCAATTTATGCAATTATTATGCGGACACCTAACTCAACAATATTTTTTTTTTTAATGATCAACTTATGTCTTATATTATTCAAATATTTAATCGTCGAACAAACATTTTTCTTTTTGGGAAAATAAATTCGCAGTGTTTTCTCTATAAGTTTTAAATGAAAATCGTCGTATTATTATTATTATAATTATTATTATTATTATTATTATTATTATTATTATTATTATTATTATTATTATTATTATTATTATTATTATTATTATTATTATTATTATTATTATTATTATTATTATTATTATTATTATTATTATTATTATTATTATTATTATTATTATTATTATTATTATTATTATTATTATTATTATTATTATTATTATTATTATTCATATTTGCTACGGAAAATGATTTTTTTTTCTATCATTTTCAAACCCTATTCTTACGTTATTCTTCCTGTATTGTAAAATTCCGTTGGAAATTCAATTTATTTACTCGCGGTCTCGTTGGCGGCCAAACGACGACTATATGGGACCCGGTCACGTCGTCTGCGGTACGCGTGCGCGAAGACGTCTGATGAAAAAAACGTTTTCGTTTCTGTCCACAAATATTTTGTAAACGTTTGGGAATTCGTACCAGGAGTTTATAAAACCGCTGTTCGTACAAATCGTGAAGCCGAATTCGTATAAGTTACACAGAGAACAGCGACCGTTCGCCGTACGCCGTTCCTGATACCCTGGTACCGTAGACTCTATTTCGGCGACGTAGTCATCGCAAGCTCCTCCCTAGCCTACGCATAACGGTGACCGCCACCGCGTTGTCGTCGAGTGCCGTAACCGACCATCGTCGACGCAGCGCAAAGTTTTACACGCTAGACCACTGCACAACTGTGCAGTTTTTTTTTTTTAGCACGTCTGCAGTCGAGATTTTTCTCTTCGTGTTCATTAATCCTATCGGTTTTTCACATCACTTTATAAACGCGATGTTGAATTTTAAACAATTTTTATTTTTTATTTACAGAAAAGTTATTTTCCAATTTTTATTTTCAAAATTCCGTTCGCGAATAATTATATTACGCTTGAAAATTTGATTATAAGACCGTTGTTTTTTGCACGTTTTCGTGGAAAACTGTTTCTTGTCACAGATTATACAGAGTATACAGATTAAGGACGTCCTGTGTAATAACATAGGTATATAGTGACGAAACATCGTTTGGTCATTTTGTAAACGAAATAATCAATAATCAATAATCAATAATAATAATAATAATAATAATAATAAACAGTAGATATCATCATGCACGTTCTCAAGACGTCCGGCGAGGTTTTTTTTCGAAACGTAATATATATATTATAACTATTTTGGAGTATATTTACTGGTGTGAAAAATATTTTCAAAAACAAAACGTATTATTATAAATTCAGTTGTATCATTTCTTGTTTGTATACCTATATAATTTAAAACACTATTGACTATAATATATTATATTTTATATAAGTAATATATATATATATATATATATATATATATATATATATATATATATATATTATACTTTAACTGTATAAAAAGGAAATTGAGAAAAACATAACAAATATACTTAAAACCCTTTAATGAATATTGCGTTACAGTTACTCATAAAATCATATATGTATCGTATACCTACCTTGCAGAACGATTAAGCGTTCCAATGGAATATCTTCTAATTTCCATCCAAATTCATTAAAGTGAAAAGGCGAGTCTATGTGTGTACCGCAGTGTTCGGACATGGAAAAGCTTTCTGTTGCGTACCATCCATTAGGACCATTTCCTATGTGTTTTGAAAATACGTCGAACCGTTCTGTCGGTGCCCAGCAAGTAGTAGTGTAATGTCGATAACTGTGACTCAGGTCGATCACTGTCGCACGGTTGGCTTCATTTAACGCCAATATCACCGAAATGAAAAGCCAACTATGTAAATGCATTATATATGTTAAGAATACCGAAAAATTGTAAATTATTTTTTAATTAATTATTAATTAACAATTCCGTATATTGTAGCATAACTATATATTCGGACAGTGTCCGGTATACGTATTGCGCACACATTAATAAACGACTGTAGAGACGTGTAATTCGAGCCGTCTCGCGTGCAGGTCCGCTTATCAGTAATCATTTCAAATATTATACTTAAATTGCACAATAATAAGAAAATAATTTAAAAAAATTAATAGACACGTACCTATGAATGTATTAAAACTAAATAGAAAATATTCAGTTATCAATATATAATTAACGTAATACGCGCACTATCGATATTAAAGTATTATATACATATATTAATATTAATTAATAATTTAATTGATTCAGTAGATACTTGGGAAAAATATTTTAAAAACCATTGTCGAAAGATGACCACTCGGACAAATTATGTGACCACGACTCCTTAAAACTGTATTTGAAATTTGCACGTATTATATAATATGTATACAATAATATATTAGTAGTATATATGTATAATATTATTGTCAGTTTTTTCTGCAACATAATTGCTTATCGATCGAACTTGTTTCAGGTCATAAGTCCATTGGTAAGAATCATATCTAAATGATTATATGTTTACTGCGTGTTATGTTTACATTATATTAAATATATATTTATATTACATTATATTCCACACAATAGAAGTAGGTATATATAAATTATAAATAAATATAATATAAATATTATTAGTATATACGATGTTAGTGTATAATTCCGTTGGTTTTTTTTTTGTAGGCGAAGTTCAATGAGATCATTTTTGAAAACAATTCTTATAGGAGATTTTTTAAAAAAATTGTTAAAGCCATTTAAAATTACAAGAGAACTGCTATTAAAAATTATAAAAAAAAAAATACAAGATTCTCTCATAAATACATTAAACGTCGATTTCTATAATTTGTACATAATATACCTATTATGTAATAATTAAAAAGTAATATAGTGTTTGAATGGTTTTTATTGATATGCAGTAAGTTGTTTTTTTATTTTATTTTATAGGTATTTATAAGAGAGAGATGAATAACACTGATTACAAAAAATAATACAGGCATATTGAAATTTCTTCTGAATAATTATTTATTTTTCTTAAATTACGTTCACCTTTTGTAGAATATTGGGTAAGTTATAAATAGCATGTCTATTTTATGCCAGCTATTATTACTGCAGTATTATAATAACATATATTAATTTGTTACAACAAAGCATTATTGATTACATAGAAAATCTACATTTATAGACATTTAATAATACCCATTTGAACAATATACAATCAACTTAATTATCGTAAATCGAAATACATAGAAACATATTATATTATTATACTCTGATTTATTTTTATCATTCAAATTGTCTTTAGGTATTTATGATTACATTTTAAAATTAATTTTGCTAGCCATAAAAATCTACGCGAAACTCTTTTAATCAGATTTTAAAAAGTATTGAATTTATATAATATGTCGATTCCCCCTCGGTCCTTCCCACATTTTCGCATATACATACTAGCTATACACATGTGATTCAAATTAATTTTCCTGATAAAAAAAATTTGTTTGGTGTATTAATAATGTCCGTCTTATCATCTGTACCGCTAATACACCTACAAAGTGAATAAAGTACATTTTTTTTTCTTCTAACTGAACTATATGTCGAGTTTTTGAATTTTTTTATTTATTAATTATTATTATATACAATCCTTTCTCACACTTTATAATATACTTTTGAAATTTCTTTCAGAAATGTATGAATAAAATATTTGTAAGTATTATACTCGTATATATACTTTCTTTAAACGCGGTTATAAAAATATTGTTGTTTTGTATAGTTTGATGACTTCCATCATTATTATTAGTTCCAACATCAATAATAATGTCAAAAATGAAAATATAGGGTTTTGAAATTACTTGATGTTTGTTCTCGTGTGTGTGTATAAATCGGAAATATTAATAAAAATTCGTTTTGTATAGGTATTTTCGATTATGTTTAGAAATCTGCATTTTTAACAGCGTAGTTTTGCATCTATTTTAGTACCGTGAAAAATATTCGGAAGGCCTGTAGACTGTAGTTGACCTGGTTTAGAAAAATTAAAAATATAACATAATGTTATTAAATGAGTAAATTCATTTAAAAAAAAAAAATGCACGCGTTTATATTGTTCAATAATTGAATTGTTTTTTTTTATATTTATTATATGCCTACGTCATAAAATAACTTTCACTATTGCAGTATTACTGAAATACATAAGTAATGTATAATAGTATATATATGAATGACATTTCTTGATACGCGCATTGTAAATATGGTTTGTATTAAAATACAAGGTCAGTAACTATATATATACACTCGTACTATATTATATTATAGAAATTTTCATTTTTAACATTACGTTTTAATAGATGCGTATACATTATTATTGTGTGTACAGGAGTCAAAGTTTGATAGTACTCATATACAGTAACTGATATAATTATATGTCATTATTATGACATTATGATAGAACGCAATAAAAAATCGAAAATTATTTATTTTAGTTTTCGATTGCAATAATATAATATTGTAAAGAATTCAAGTAAATCATGCGTGTATGTATAATCGAGGTGGCGCGTGGACGACAATAAATTTGGCCGAAATAGATCCTCAGAGGGATATTTGGACAAAAAAGAAACGATTATGGCCAATAAACGGTAAGAACCAATGCCGTGAAATACTGCATGGAGAAACAAATGTATATAGTAATTGTGGAGTCCTCAAGCGTAGTGGACTAAGTTGGGCCGAGGGTCATACATGAAGATCAGTAGGTCTCATTGGGTTAACTATAAGATGGAGAGATAGAATCACCAAAGACCTATCACTATTAAGAATCGAAAATGGAGAACGACTAGGCGTTTGATAGGGATGTATTTGGTTGTTGCGGCAACAGATCTCAATGGCTTTCTTGGAAAGCCAAGAAGAAGAAAAAAGTGTATTCTTTATATATATATATATATATAGACAATAGAATTATAAATTTTTAGAAACTTTTTTTTTTAAATTAGTAAAAAAATATTGTTTTTCCGATTTGATTTTAAATGCCTATCTTATATAGTTTATAAAAACCAACAATCTGATTTTTTGAAAAAACTTTTTTTCAAAATTATCTCGTCATTTTAACTACACACATATCGTTCCACGCGTTTATATATATTTAAATATAGAATCAATTTTGAATTTCTGTACTACCTACTTATATATAGGCGTCGAATTTCTTAGTTAAAAAGTATAGTTTTATCGTAACATCTAGAAATAACAGTACCTATATCAAAAATATTTCCGGAAAACAAACAAAAATAAACCAAATGGTAAGAACGGTTATTATTATTCTTTTTTTACTCTATATTCTTCGAGTACCTACTTATACCGCGGCATCATATGAAAATATATATCATGTGTTGTAATATATACATACAGCATTTAATAATAATAATAATAATAACCGCTATAA
Source organism: Chaetogeoica ovagalla (assembly GCA_032441825.1). Classification (NCBI taxonomy): domain Eukaryota; kingdom Metazoa; phylum Arthropoda; class Insecta; order Hemiptera; family Aphididae; genus Chaetogeoica; species Chaetogeoica ovagalla. The sequence goes on from CM063736.1 coordinate 10,618,015, forward strand.
CAGCGATATTATTTTACGAATATTTCCAAAAAAATCCTCCGTACACTTTTTAATGTGCGTGAAAAGCGTTTCGCGCGTAGACTATATCGCAGTCATTGCCGCATGCGTATGCGCGCGGTCTTCTTCGATAGTGTCCTCGAAGTGGATATCAAATATAATAATGTCCGTCTGAAACAACTGCGCAGCTTGTGTGTATTGTACTGCAGGGGGGGGGGATCCGTGACCCGGATTCGTCGCCGTACAGAAAGTGAATTAAAATTATTCGCCTGTGCCACGATATGCAGCGGCGGTTGGATCGTGAAGATTGCCCGCGTGCACGCGCCGCGGCGAAGAACCTGCTGATGACACTCGGTATATTATTGTTTATACGTACTGAAAACGGGCGTCAAAGAATATTGTTAAAAGTACAACAGCAGCAGCAGAGCTCTGGTGGAAGCACACGACGCGCGCTTAGACATATCTCCTCGCGAGTGTATTATATAGGTACGCGGTTCAAGGGCGATTCACCACGGCCTTACATATCGTCGCGAGCTCTACTATCGTTTTTTTATGATGATTTCGTGTATTTTTTTTTTTTTTTATCGCATCCTAAACACCTTCAGCTATGTGCGCATATAAGTCATTTCCCTTCCAAAAAAGAAAGGCAATGTATGGTTCGCGAATCCGAAACATAATCGCGTATTATACCGCGGTGCCCGAGAAAAACTGGATGGTCACATAAAAATATTATCACTATATATATATATGTACCTTTATATACTCGTGTATATATATATAATATGAAACAATACCGGAGAAGACACGCTCCTCTTATTGTGACACAAACGCGAAACGAATACTATAAATTCCACTGTTCTGCACGCCACGTACTCCAGTACCTACCTGATTTCGTATAATATATAAGCGTGCGAGCAGCTTGCTTTCGTTGCTACAACAAACGGTTGTTCGCCGGCGCCATGGACTCGCGTTTGAAGTTTTTCGTCAATGTTTTAACCGTAAGTCGATGCAGCACATAAATCGTACAATATTTTAATGCGTTCATAGGCGTGCGCACACTCACAAGGTGTGCCGTGACACGTCCAATGGCTTTTTATACGGCTTTTATGTTTAACTAACATCAAATATTCATAAACACCTAATATATAATAGGTATTACAAATTTATAACAAATAATTATTATAATAGGTACTCATAACCCCCTGGTCCGTTGAAACGCTCGATCTTAAAATAAATATTCTACGTCGCGATTTATAATATAATATAATTATAATAAATAATTTTATAAATGAACAATAATTAATGTTATCACATTATAAAAAATTATTACTATACTATATGCGTTATAAATGCCATTCGATTGTAATAACGTTGAAATAATCGTCAAAAATATAATTATTTTCGACACGCCTTAACAAAAGAGAACGAGAGAAAACCGAAATAAAATATTATAATAAAGAATGCGTATACATAAAATATTATATTATAATTTACTATATACATATATATATATATATAGTATGCTTGTGTTTACTGGCAGGTGGTTTTGCTGATTCACGAGGTTTTGTTCGCCGAATGCGATTCGAAAATCAAAACGCGTAATCATCCCGTCAAATCGTATGCAGACGAACTTCGAAGAAAAGAAAGACAAACGCCCGCCACCGCAGCAGCAATAGGTACGGGGAGATAGTATAATATCATTTGCACCTAACGACAATAATACACGCGCCGCCGGCAGTGTAAAACCCGAAATATTTTTGTTTTAAATGCCAACAAATTAATATTTACCTATCTAATATTGTACAGATCCGTCCCGTATGTACTTGCCACCCAAAATAAATTCTATCGCTTCGAGCGGTTTCGGCCGCGGCGGACAAGCATCGATAATGGACTTCGCTGGCGGCGGTAATAACGACGGTTATGGTGGTGCAACCGTTCCGAACGCGTATACAAAAGGTAATAATAGTCCGTCATCGGCGGAACGCAGCGGCTACGATTTAACGACTTTGAACGGTGTTCAGACTACCGCGGGATCGTACGGAACGACCGGGTTTGGAGTGGGTTCGTCGTCGGATCAAAACAATGGTAATACAATATTGGAGTCTGTAGGAGGAAATAACGGCGGTCTTACGCTGCTAGGCGACAAGACTATGTCCACGCCGGATAATTACGGACAAAACGAGTTATTGTCGAGTACGACGACGGCTCAAAGTAGTCCAGGTTTAGGTAAAAATAATTTTATTGAAGACGCAGAAGCCAGTAGATACGGTCAGAATCTGCAGTACGGCGGTCGAGCTGGTATCGTTCAGAACGCGGCAAGCGCAGGTGGTTACGGTTCGAGCGCATCGACTTCGTTTCAAAACGACGCTGGGGATAAAAATCCGTACGGTCCCGGGGATAACGGAAATTTCGGTTCAAGTACTGGCGGCGGACAACGATTTTCCTCCGGAAACAACGGCGGTTATGGGAATACGCTTGCACCCCGTTCGTTTGATCAAACGAAGCCCGGAAATGGCGATTATAGTCAAAACGTGAGAACCACAAATACACCGAACGCACAATTCGGTACCGAAAAAAACACGGACAACTCGTACAATCTAGGAGCTTATGGCCCCGGTCCAGCTGGACAAACGAGTTCAGTACCAAATTTCAATAACCCGGGTACACCGCCCAATAATCGTGCTGGCTCCCGAGGACAACAACAAATATCATCGGTCTCACAATACAATGGACGGTCTTTCGGAGGTGCGTTTTCGTCCACTTATGGGCAGCAGCGATCCGGTGGTTTCGGAAACCCCGCAGACAGTTATTACAATCAAAATTCTAGGGATTTCAACTCGTTCACTACGGGAAACAACAACGAACCGAGAAGTTCGTTACAAGGATCTAACAACAATTATTACGGGCAGTCGGGCAGTCAATCACTTGTCGGAGAAACGTACGGCCTGCAACGAGATGCGGCGGGTTTGTCGAGTTCGATGAACGGACTTAACCGAGGCGGTCAACTGCAGCAATTGTCCAGTGACGGCTACGGACAATCGTTGACGAGATCTCAACCGTTAAAAACCGAAGGGAATTTCAAGCAGAGTGTCTCGAACGTACCGACCACAGCCAGTGACGAAGGATATTATAATCAAGGAAGACAATCCAACGGGCCTACTAATAACGATTTCGATCAGAGTCAACCGGGTTTTCCGCAAGTATCCAACAACTACGGTGGCCAAATTGAATCGCAAATACCGTCTTCTAGCGGACGCGATTGCAGCGGCCAAAGCGATTCGGTGTTGTCGTCGGCGAACGGTGGATACACTCCGGGAGGAGGTTTGTCGAATACTCCGAACCGTTTTGGGCGAATCGACAGACCGGCAACACCGTCGTCGACCAGTGACGAGTACAGCCGGAATAATCAAAATTCACCCAACAGTTACAACACTAGAGGAGGATCGAGTAGTTCGGCATCTTACGAAGAAAATGACGCCGGCACAGAGATCGTAGGAGGGCCGTACGGACCAAGTACTTCGACGAGCGCGGAAAGAAATGGAGATTTCGATTTGCCCGCGACGGGCCAGCGACAAAATTCCGATTTGTCTACGGCCGGTTACGGGCAGAGAACGACGGGAGGAACGCCGTGTGGTCAAAACGGTCCGCTACTCGGCTCACCGAGTACAGGAGGAGGAACGCCGGCAAATTACGGTTACGGAATTCGTGATCAAAAAAAGCATTCCACCTTCGTACCGAAAGACCGATACCAGAATTCTAATTCACCGCCGATTCGGGATTCGACAACAAACGCGAACGGCAACAACGAACCAGGTTCAAACGCGTTTTCCAATTTCGCACCGGGTAATCAGCCTAACCAGCCATCGACAAATACCAGTAACAACATCGGTGCCAGTACATCGTACGACTCGACCACTAACAACACCGGCGACTACCGAGAGCCAGTTTCAAACACGTTTTCCAATTTCGCACCGGGCAATTGGCCTAACCAACCACCGCAATTAACCGATCCGAGTAACAACAATTGTGACTATATGAGTAATAATAACCACGTCAATAACGCGAGTAAATTGACCCAAGCGATTTTTTCTTCTTCCAGTACCGGTTACTAACAAACGATTTTCATTCATCAATAACATATATATTATATATTGTTACTAGTAAAATAATGAATTTGTTTGAAAAAATAATATCAATAATATTACGTGTACATTAGTTTTACATTAAATATATTTATATTATATGTCACCGATAATCAACAATACTTCTTTTGCAATCTTTACCTAATATGAAAATGATCCAAGGCCTACAGTTCATTTCCTCATACTGATCAATATACAAAAATAGTTTTTGAAGTCAGATTTGAAAACAAAAAAATGTATTAAACAGCACTCCTTATTGGCTATATTTTCATACTAATAAGTGATGTCATCGATTATAAATATACTAATTATAATCAACAGAAATAATACGATTTCTTAATTTACACTTCAGATACACCATTGCATAAAGTTAACGAATTAAAAAAATTAAAAGTAACTTATTCAGTAAAATAATGATTTAAGTCGATGCCTAGCATTGAAAATTATACCAAAATAATTCAAATTTATGTTTCATATAATAATGATGAGACTTGTGATACGTTTAATAAATATTTCTAACAGCTCATTATGTATAAATAAAAAAATTGTGATTACAACTAAAAAATTATAGCATGTGTCCTACTATGCACAATATAAAAATAAATACAAATTTATCAAATTATAAATCCATTCCATATTATAAATATTACCTATAGAGAGATTCAAATTATTCATTATTAAATTAAACAAATTGTCTACATTTCAGACTTATTTAGATACGTAAATTTATTCAAAAAATTGCCAAGACAATTGGTATAGTAATTCATACACTTCAAATTAACATTAGATTTGTTTTATATGTACAGCATTGCATGATTCATTGTATATTCAAAAGTTCTTATCTATCAACTGTAAATTAGTAATTTAATAGTATAGTGTAACAATAGAAATTATAAATTGAAAATGTTTACATTCTATCAATTAACTATCTTACGCTTCAATAAAAGAATAATAAACACTTTATTTATCATTTTAATTTTTAACTTCGGGCGATAAACTAAAATTATTTCCATTCTTAATCTTTTTCTTAGTTTTGTGATCATTTGAAGAACTGGAGCTCGATCTACGATTATCCTTCTTCTTTTTGTTAAAATGTTCTTTATTATCTCTAGAACGGTTTCTTTTTCCACCTTCCTTGTATCTATTATTGTACCTGTCATCCTTATGATATTTATTTCTATCTCTTTGGCCTCTTTGGTCTCGACGAGAACGATTATTGTATCGACGTTTTGGTGAGTGGCTTCTTGAACGCCTGTCAAGTTTTTTCTTAATTTTTGGAATCTTTTCTTTAGTACTGCTTCTGCTTTTCTTCTTTATATCGTTTAAACGATCTGCTCTTTTATTATCATAACTGATGTTTTCTAAACCATTTTTTAAGTTGCGATCACGTATGATTTGAAATACATCTTGAATTTTGGCCATCATGTCAATTTCCATTTTATCATTTTGTTTAACCGAATCCTGTGCAACATTAAATATATATATATATATATTATATTAATTATATCAATATACATATAAGTTATATTTGATTTTACATACCTTAGGTGGAGTCCCTGGTGGTGTTCCTCCATCTTTACTTTTCTCGTTTTTCTCTTTTTCTTCGTGCCTCTTTTTCCTAGCTTCTTCACGTCTTTTGATTTCTTCTTCTTTCTGTTTACGCTGAATTTCCATTTTCTAAATTTATACATGAATTTTATAATTTCCAAAATTTATATATTATGTTTGAGAATTTCAACTTACTTCAAATTCGTTGAAAGTGATGATTTTGTTTTGTTCTTGACGCCAATGTGGCGGAGTGTTACTTCTGGACCTACTTCGAGATGGAGTTCGAAATCTCAGTGTTCCACGGCCTTTAACAATACGGCCAGATTTTGTAACACCACGGATTCTGTTTCTTTTCTTGTCCTTATCATTTAAACTATCAGTTTCTGTTATTTGAGGTTTCATTAAAAACATAGGTGAAGGGCCACCACGTGATAAAAATCTATTAGGTGGTCCAGCTGGTATCTCTTCAGGGTCAATATTGGTAACGGATACAAGTGGATGTAACTGACCATCTGGTTCTTCATCAATATTATCTTCATCTTTCAAATGATCCGATCTAGAAAAAAATAATTTAATTTAATTTAGAATATCAATTGATCAATTAATCATACTTTTTCCCACTATTTTTTTTTGATTCTTTTTCCTTTTTTTTATGTTTTCGTTTTTTGTCATCATATGATCCAGAACTTGTTTCACTATCGGAAGCACTTTTATCTGATTCTAAATAACATATATCATACAATAACAGAAATAATAAATGATGAAAAAAAATGTATTTATATATTTACCAACTAAGACATTAATACAATAAAAACTTACATCTTCACCAATTTGATCAAAAATAATGTTTAACAAAATTGAAAATAATGAAAATTGTCAACTCATATTAAAATATGGATAAAAGAATAAAACTCGGATTCACTAATTATATTTAATATAAATATATATTAGTACGTATGGTTTTTAAATTAATAAATCTTACGTTTTACTTTTGACTTCAACACAAGTTCTCCGCATTTCACTACTTTTGCATCCTGAAGTGGACGTGAATTCTTGTCAACGCCTAATTCTTCAATCTGCATGACAACTGACTGGCCAGATACCACTCTTCCAAAAACCACATGTATACTGTTTGAAAAATCAATTTATTAAAATATGCTGTTCATTGGTGACAAATTAATGAAGAAAAATTTACTTACCCATCTAAGTGAGGAGTCGATTGAGTTGTTCTACAACAAACAACATGACATACGACCAAAATTTTATTAGGCTACTCTGATATACTGATCCCCATCAACACATTTACACAAATTATAAAATCAAAATTATATTAATAAACATCTATTTTTTTTTTTTTTTTTTTTTAGTATGAACCAACTATGAAATGAAAAATTAAATTCTCACTGTTATTCTACCATATTAAATTATAACTGAAAAAACATTTAGATAAGAAAATGGTTCTAAAATAATTAGAAGATTCCATTATTGATTTTTATAAATTAAAATACATGAAACGCCCAAATAAACAACTGTTAGTTTTAAAAATAAATTATTTTAAATTTTATATTTAAGCACTTAAAGCTTTATAGCTTTATATTAATCGAGTTTAATTCTTTATCTTTATAAAATAGATATAAACAAAAATATTTGTTTTGTATTCATTAATATTTTGGAAATTTAAAAACAAATTTTGTTTGTTTTAAATCTAAGAAACACATAATAAATTATAGGTAATAATTAAATATTTTAAAAGTTTACTATATAAAAGAATTTTTTTTCATAAAGTTAATAAATTATTATTAATTGATAGACAACTTATTCAATTTTTAATTTTGCACATACACATGTGTAAAATTTTAAGCCATATTTGACTGAATCAAAAGAATTTTAGTATAACTGTCACATTAGTAATAATAATAATTAAATTCAGACATTTAAAAAATTATAGTTTATACGGAAAAAAAACTGCGTTTATTAAGTAATCAAATTATTAATTTTAAACTTACATAAAAAATTGAGAACCATTTGTATCAGGTCCTCGGTTAGCCATTGAAAGTAAAAACGGTTGGTCATGTTTCAAATCGAAATTTTCATCTGGACACAAATAAATTGAACGTGTAGTTAAATGTTGTTAATATTCGTATTCGGGTACAAACCTTGAAAAGTTCCTCCGAATACAGATTCTCCGCCGGTACCATTACCAGCCGAAAAGTCTCCACATTGAACCATAAAAGATTTGACTACGCGATGAAATATAACGCCTTGATAATGTAATGGTTTGTTGGTAGTTTTACCCAGACCTTTTTCTCCCGTGCACAGCGCCCGAAAATTTTCACAAGTCAATGGACAAAAGTCATCGAATAGTTCGAATACAATACGGCCCAAAAGAATGTTATCAACTGCGACATCCATAAAACACCTAGGACGTATGTGCGTCGTTTTGACCGGTGGTTCATTGTCGACTTCCATGATGAATGTTGGTTCTGGAAAATCAGCAATAGGTATGTAATCGGATTAAAGAACCATACGTCGCACGGAACGTCGGTGATTATCGCGTTATAAACGTGACGCTATTTTCGAAAAACTCGATCAGGATTTTAATCGGTAGTAAATCGGATTCACGCGATTTAAATACGAGTGTAAAAATTGTTTTTCTCGACAAAATATTCTACAAACCACTTTAGCCGCCTCGAGTGGCAATGCGTGTTATACCTACGTTTTTTTTTCTGTTATTAAAACGGAGTTAGTGTCGATCGATACTTACCGGATAAATGCCAACGTTGACCGACTGTTTGTGAACTATTTAGTAAAAACAAATAAAACTGAACAAAAAAAAAATCGCGGAAATTCGCGACTGAAATTATTTGAGTAAACAATAAACGTGTTCGATGAACGTCAAAAGAGAAAAAAAAACACTGTTTATAATCGTCCCTCAATGGATTCGTGAGAGATATTGTTTTGGTGACGTACTAGCGGTGCTTTTTATCACCGACGGGGGTGTGACACGGTTAACCGGAAACGGCGTTCCGTTCGAACGTACATTCGTTCCACACAGAAACACGAGTTGAAACTAACGGTTTTTCGGACGTGTTGCGTTCACCACACACTGCGGTTAGCGGTGTGAACGCGCCTTTTCTGATTATTTTCCATGGATTTTTCTCTATAAACAATCGCGTACTACAAAGAAATGCGACGAAAAGATCCTTAAGACGTCACATCGCGGTTTTCGCCATCTTTACTATTCGGCGGTTAAATCAAACGAATCGCGCCGCGTTATTCTCTCTTATCACCGCGGGGGCTACCAATCAAAATTCTCCATTCGATCCTAAGGCGTATTAATGTGCAAACTGATAGTTTGTAAATTCCTACTACGCAATTACCGAGCGCCGTTTATACGAAATTTTCAGTTTGATTTCGGTTTTATAAACGAAAAAAGAATAAAATATTTTAATTAGAAGATCCGACTCGCGCGTCTGTTATTTATTGAAATCACAAATTATAAGAACACTTTTTTTTTTTTTTCAAAAAATCATTAATAAATATCTTAGTAAAGACCGGTGAAAATAATTTCTATAAAACGTATTACAATTGAGTTCTTACGTTTTAAAACCTTGCAAAAAGTATATTAGTCTGATACTACTGTATAATTTTCATCTCCAGAAAGTAAATGTATTCATTATTTTAAATAATATTTATTTATTATAATAATACAAAGTAATTTTTCCTATTTCACTAAAACCAAAATACATTTTTAAAAAAATTCGAGTTTAAGTTAATCACACAAAGGAGACTAATACAAAAAAAATAATATTATAATTTTGAGAAATATCAAAAAAACTGAAAAAGAAAAAAAATCATTAATTACGTTTGAAAAGTATTAATTAAACTACAATATTACCTTGCATTCATGATTATATATATATATGATTTTATAAAAAATTACTTAAAAAAGAAAACTCCTTAGTAAAAATATAAATTTGTTCTGTTGATATATTAATAAAATTAGTCTTGTATTATTGACGAAGATTTTTTTTTAAATCCTAATATACAAGTAAATATAATTGATGTATTTTGATTAATTCACATATTATATATTACTTTTTACATTAATAAAAAATTGGTAATATACCATACTAGAAATTTTTTAAATTTACGAATGAAAATATTTTATTTAGGTAATACTCATTTTTCATCGCTGACCATAATACAATATTATGGAATTTAATACACTTAAAAGAATATCAACTTGAATTATTATTTTTTTTTTTAATCACAAACTGAAAATAATGAAATTATAAAACTATACTTATGAAAGCAATAGCGGTTATAATTTTACGAGTAGAAATAAAATTAATAAATGCTAAAAAAATATAAAACAATGCATAAAGTGCATAAAACAAATTTTATTTAACTGCAATTTCCTTGTAACTGCAATACATTTTATTAATTAAGAAAAAGTTTGGTTTTAGTTTTTAATATTTACGCGTTACAAACATTTTGTTTATTCGAATACAAAATGTAATTTAATACATTTAGTATTAAATATTTTTTAGCACTATTTCCAGTGATAAAGATTAGCAAATATAATATAAACCAAACATTACAGCATAAACAGTTTAAATAAACGAAAAAATAAAAACAGTCAAGAGCTAAAAAATTAGAATAACAATTACATTAAAATTATCAATTTAAATTGTTATTCGAATGTTATGTACATGGCTTATATGAAAATAAGTTATAATAATTTATTCGTGTAAAACATAAAATGTGATGCTCAAATGAATTAAAACTTAAGCAATATTTGAAAAATTATTAATTTTAACAGGTCTTAAAAATCCTAAACAACTGGTTGATAACTAATCAAGTCTGCTTTTGATTACATTCTATCACATTAAATTATTATTTGTTAATAAAAAAAATATTCTTTCATGACTTAAAATAAATCGTTATTCGTTAACATTGCTTGATTTAGTATAGATCACATCACAATCTTACAAATACATATAAGACACAAATTATTTTAAAATAATAATAATAATTATTAATATTATTATTATTATTATTGTATGTATAAAGAAATACAAATAAAAATCATTTTAAAGTGTAGTATTAAAAATATGATTTCATCTACAAAAAGATAATTATTTTCAAAAACTAAAATGAATATAATACTAATATAAGCACATTATTATTTTTATAGTTACGGAAAAGCTACAGAAGTTCAAAATTATAATAAATATCAGTTTTATAACTAATATAATTTTCTTCAACAGTTTTGACTTTTTAATGTTAAATGAAACACTGGAAGAAGTATATTAGAATATTTCATTTATAAATCAAATCATTATTTCATATTAAATTCAATATAAATTAAATTGACAAGGTTTTTTTTTTACAATTAATTATTGGATACTACGTTTTCAGTTTCTGAAGTTTCATTTTCAACTGGAACAGCTTCTGTTGTATTTTCAGATAACTGCTCAACAACCACAGATTCTTCTTGGTTTAAAGGAACTTTATTTTCTAAAATAGAAATTGTATCCTGGATAGTTTTAATAGCTTTTTTTCTAGCCATACGTACATCATCTCTTCCTGTAAAATAAACAAATTATTTAGTGTGTATTTTTCGTATTTATTTTATATGCTTATTTATATAATGCATTTAAAAAAAGACCATAAAAACAAGTTTATAAATATAAAATCGATTTTATGAAAAAATTTTATACCGTTTTTCAAATAAATATTTTTAATTACCTACTCTACATTTTTTCATTTGATAAATAGTAATTTACTATATAAAAAATTTACATTTTTTTATATTTTGAAAATAAAATAAGTCAAAAATGTTATGTTAAAATCATTATTATTGTTCAATATTATGACGAATACCATAAAGTATATTATTTATAATAAAAAAAAATATATATATATATGTACTTATTACCTTCAGTTTCAATAGTGTCTAACTTAATCAAATTTCTTGTAAGCATCTCATCCAAATAAATGTATTGTTTATCAGTACGTGAAGAACCATTGAATTGATTAACAGCTACTGCCCATTCTTCTACTTCCTTTTGAACAGCTTGTACTATTTCCAAAGCATCTAATGGTTTAACTTGTTGACGTGGAGGAGTGGGCGGAGGAGTAGACCTGGATTCTGGTGGAGGAGTTTGCTGTTGTTGTTGGGAAGGGGGTGTTTGACGACGGGCACTATTCTGGTCGTGAAAGGAATGGTGTTGTGTAAATGGAGTTTGTTTACCATGAGCTCGTTTTGGCAAAGTTGAACTTTTATTTTCGTTGAATATTCTATCAACATTCTTTGGATACACTGGTTCAGAACGTCCTTCCACATAAATCGGAATGTGTCGCACATTAGGTTGTTTTTGAGTTCCATGTGATGCTGTATATGTATCGTCAGTTTGTGGGTCTTTTTGTTGTGGTTGCTGAACATTTTCAGATTGATTAGTAGGATTTACTGGTGTAAATTCTAATTTAGAAACAAATCGTTGAGGTTTATCATCATTTTCCTGAGATCTTGTATTATTTTCAAGTGGTGGCTGTTGTTTGTCCATGTTTTCTTCAAATCGTTTTTTATCGGGACTAGATTCAGTATGCTCAGTGACGTTTTGGTTGAGATCCGAAGGTCCCTCAGACACGTTATCTTCTCCAGATACAGTACGTTTACGACTCCAACCTTTTGAGCTTGGTTCACCCCCCCAAGGTGGACAACGCAAATGTCCTGCAAGATCTGGATGCCTTTTGGCTAAATCTTCTAAATGTGAGCGGACACTCAAATGACCTCTAAGCATATCATCATCAAATGGAAATTCATCCTAAAAAATTAACAATACAATTTTTATTTGTTTTTATACTTTTGTTTAAACCTAATTATGGATTATTAAGGAATACGACCAAAATTGTTTTTAAATATCATTTTCACAGTAATATAAATATTTTAATTAGGTCACATGTTTTTAATAATCATTTTGACATTTCAACATTCTGCATAAATAAAATATACACTATATTTGATAATTTAATTATTATAATTGATTATAATGAAATGTTTGAAGACATATATATATCTCACTACGAATAAATTACTCAGGAATGATTTTTTGTATTGCTTAGAGGTAACAGCTGTGCTTGTGTGTATGTGTGTGTGGGAGGGAAGACCATGAAAATCAGTTTAAATTACCATGCCATGTCACAATATAATTATATAAAAGTGTAAATAAATTAAAAAGATAAAAAATTGTGTTTTAAATTCTTGTTACAACATTATGTCCTTCAAACTAAATTTCAAAACTGTACTAATTTTATTTTATTCTCAGATCAAATAGACAAGTCAATATGAATGGTATTCAGAAATATTTACTATATTATTAAAATACGAAAATTGCAGATTTATTGGAAAGTTAAAAATAAAATATAAATATGATGATCGAATTTAATATTTGATTATAAGAACATTAAAATAAATTTATAAAGTAATAAATACTGTATGTATTATATTTGAAATATAACTAATTGAAAATTTTGATGTCATCAATAGCAATGTTACAAAATAAGTAGTGTCACAAGATTATATGAAATAAATAGCAGCCAAGATTACTATGTACCTCGGGAGTCAGGCCAATTATTTGTTACTAAAAATAAAAAACAAAAACCTATTGCAAATATGTCTACTGAAACACTAGAACAACAATTAAGATATTAAGTTAGGTTAACTTTACAATATTAGTTATTAAAATTCATTAATGACATAAGTAATATAAACATACGAAAAAAAATTATAAATATTTTATACACTACGAAATATAAAATTATATAAGTTTTACTCAATACATCATACAACTATTAAAATAATCATAATAAATTTAAATAAAATTATGATAATTATATATGTATAAAAATTATACAAATATTTTAAATAATTAACTGTTGTATTTATTTTGTTGGCTAAAACATGTGACTCGTGTCTAATAAGTGGGATTGACTATATACATAGAAATAAAAATACCCACACTGCATTATATTACATTAAAATATATAATATCGTAAAATATACTAATAAACTTAATTGGTAAAAATGTAAAAAGTAATAACCTTTTGTGTAAGTTAAAATAAATTAATAATATTCAAGTATTTGTGTCAATTGTATGTTAGAGAATATATATATATATATATATATATATATATATATATATATATATATATATTATAATACTAAAATTTTAATAATAATAATAATAATAATAATAATAATACATAAAAACAACTAACATATAATAAGAGTAGGATTTACCACATTGCTCTTTTCAAGTTTTAAGAATTTCATCTGAGAAAACCAAAATTTCCATAAAATCAATAATTGTAAAACAATTTATCAGAAAGTATTATTGTAGAATTATAATGCATTTATATTCTATGACAAAAAAATTGTCTTAATGTTATTATGGTTTTGATTTTTAATTTTATATATTTTAAAACAGATAGTATAAGAATGATTTATGTAGCCAGATCATGGAATTATAAAGTATAGTATGTGAAAAAAACCTAAATAAAAGTTTAATAAAAATTATAATATGTATAAATATGGATTTTTTAGATAATCTTTAAAATAAAGTTAAAGTCATAATGACACAAGGACACAGATGTCTCTTTTAAATGCCTATCTTCAATTACTTGCACCTTATGATAATCATTTGTTTATTTGAATTACAATTAATATTATAAATGTAGGCAATTTTACTTCTTATACTAGTCTAAAAATTAAAAATACAACATCCATCTGTGTTCAATTTCTAAACTGATTTATGACTATATGAATCTTTTTAAATATTTCTTATTATAGAATTTATAAAATTATAAATGGTTAAAATACATAAGTTTATATACTGTATTCATGTTTATAATTTTTATTAATTCAATAGAATATTTTAACCTCAAAAATTAAAATTAAAAAATAATATATATATATATAGAATTTTCCAAAAAATAAAACAATCAATCTTGGTTTTATGGTTTGTCATGAGTTATAGACAAAAAATTTCAAGAAGTTTTATCATATTAAAATAGTTATACTCAATAATATACCTGACCATGAAAGAAAATGTAAATAATAAAATATTACACCTAGGTACTTATATTACTCACTATGATGCAAATTTTAAATGAATACATTCATTAAAATTGCATCACCAATATATTGCAAAAAATCATTTGAATGAATAACTGAACAATTTTACAAATTACCTATTGTTTTTAATTCAACAACAATAAAAAAAAAATGCCATCTAACAAATTAATTATAACTTATACATTTGAAATATACATAAATATAAGTTAATAAATAATTTTTGAAACTCAAAAGAATATGATTTTAATATGTAATAACTCATACAATTATGTACTTTAATAATTCTAATTTAAAAAATGAATCATCTGTGACATTAAAATAAGCAAAATGTATTTACACAACCATTTTATTTATATTTCTTATCTTTATGATAAAAAAAAATTAATTTTTTCTACACATACACATGGTTTCGAGGTAATGTGAAAATCTTTATACAATTATTATAGATTTTCTCAATACTGAATAACTTTATAGATTCTCAATACTTAAATGAAAAATAACTCCAATGTAAAAGTACAAATTTTTTTTTTATAAGCACAGATTTTTCTATCAAACTTCACACAATAAACAATATATACTTGATGGTAGCTGGTTTACAACACTATAGGACACAGTAGATAATATACTAACGCTGTATATATCATACGATACATCATATTATATTACATTCCAAAATCGCGTGGTAAATCACATATTGCACAAATGCCAAGAAAAACATTACATACCTGTTTTGAAAATATTTTGGTTTCCTTCAATTGGCTATAAGCTATACGTATTATAAATATAAAATTTAAACAGTACTAAACTAAAACTGTACTTAGTATTATTATTTTTAGAAATATTAAGTATTTTTTCCTCTTATATTAATTATTCAAATTTATTTAAATGAGTACATAATAATAATAATAATAATCAATTATACCTCAATTAAAATATATTATAATTTATACCTGTTTAAATTAATATGATTAAAATATTAAAATTAAATATCATCAAATAATAATTCTTTATAAAAAAAATTATTTATATATATATATATATATATGGATAAAATACAATTATTACAAAAATTGCAGTACAAAGATTTACAAGATAAAAAATATTTTAATTATATTATGTAATATGTTTAGTATATGAAGAAAATTATAAGGTACATATTATAACAAATTAATTACAAGTATTAAAAAAGGTTTAGAAATAATAAAAACGAATGTAATAAAATAGTAGACATTAGAGTAAGAAGTTTTGTATTAATTTTAATATATATTTTCCAAATTATATATATAAAATATTACTTTGTAAAGTAATTTACGTGTAGGTGCATCACTGATGAAATAAATATTTGTAACTTACCACTGTGTTACTATGAGAGGGTTGTAAAGGATAAACGATGGGATTAATTTTGGCCGCTTCCATAACATCCAAATACAGCAAAATATTTGTTACTCACTGAAGAAATACACAAAAAAAAAAAAAAAAAAGTTTATC
This sequence comes from Chaetogeoica ovagalla, assembly GCA_032441825.1. Lineage (NCBI taxonomy): Eukaryota > Metazoa > Arthropoda > Insecta > Hemiptera > Aphididae > Chaetogeoica > Chaetogeoica ovagalla. The sequence goes on from CM063736.1 coordinate 10,634,332, forward strand.
ACACAACAAAAAACATATTTATTAGTTAAAATTAAATGTTAGTCAATACACTTTTTTTTTCTTTTAAGTAATAATACATTGGAGAGTAGTTACTTCAAATAACAGTGACTATATGTTTATTTATAACAGATTAAAAACCATTTTCATTTAAACGCCATAGTAAGTGTGTGGGCATAATTTTATGTAGGCGATAGCCACACCAACTGCTTTAGAATATTCATCAATGAAGAATGTTAGATACTTATGTGCCAAATGAACCATAACCCAATTAAAAATAGGTCCTATTATAGTCAAACTAATATGAAATATTTGTTTGGTGGTCTAAGCATTTATTTTATAAAGAACACGAAATATAAATATATTTATTGTTATTATTATTATTACTACTACTACTACTTATAAGAAACATAATATAAAAATAGCAAAATATTTATTCCGTTTCCAATTATTGCACGTTTGTACAGACTATAAATACAAAGTAATATAAAAATAAAATGTGGTTGGTGGGGTATTGGAATTTATAGTTTTAAAACGTAAAAACAAGAAACATTGCAATCTGTAAACATCTTGTATAAAAGGCGTACGAGGTAAAACAAATTGATTTTTTGAGATAATTTTATATAATACTGACATGGTGAAATATACAATTAAATATAATTTATCAATTAAAATATATATATAAAGCAATATAGTAACTGTAATTTGTACAATTTAAAAACTCATATTTTTTTTTTATAAATATTATACGTATTTACTATACATTTTTTAATCCGTTAATATTTTACAGAAGTATAAATACCTAACACCTAATATGATACGTATAATTTACCCAAGTAATAATTTGGCATAAACAGTAAATATCGATTGTAAGTCTTGTTACATATTGGACACAAATATTTTGAACGAATAAAATAATAAAACGGAAGAAAACAAAAATAAACTGTAATCACTCTCCAATGTATTTCACTTAATTTAGTTAAAATAATTATTAAGCGATACGAAAAACATTGCACTCGAGTTAAAAATTAAAAATCATTATACAATTACGATACACAAAATGTGACTTTTTTCTTATTTTACTCAAAAAACGTAAGTATAAAACAATGAAAATGTTTAATTTAATATAATTGAGTTATAATTATAGGATTTTTAATTCTTCCTACTATTATTGTTGCGAACAAAATTATAATTTGTATATAATAGATTTTGAAATTTGTCGAGAACGAATAATATAAAACGGAGCAAATTTTCTTTACAAACGTTTATTAAACATGCACGAGTTAAAAATAAATTACAACGAAAAAGTTAGTTATAATAATAACACATACCCTTGCGGGGGAAGTCATAGAATCGGCGGCGGAATCGTCAAAAAACATGCTACGACCACTGCAGTTGTTCCCGAATTTTTTATTGATCTCTTCCAATATCTCGTCCGTGGATTTTCCGCGAATACGGTCGCCAAATTTTGATTTGTCACGATTCCGACGATCAGCAAACGGCATTATTTTCTGAACAGCATCGGTCAACGGCGGAACGAAAATACCACTCTACTGTAATAATATACGGCGGCTGTTGACTGTCGGCAATTCCCGATTAGAATACAAAGAGGAAAAATGAAAAAAAAAAAAAACCGGAACGCGAGAGTTTTATTTTTCGTGCGGCGTAACTCGGTCGGAATTCGGACGAACGACAAACAACGCGTAGCAGCGCGAATTAACCGCATAAAAAGTTGAAAGAAAAAAAAAAACGCACACACAGACACTAACCTACACTTATAATAGAACAGTCAATGATACGGACGGATCTAGAAGATTCGAGTGCCCTTTCGAATCCACTTTAACAACGTTGGCGGCGAAAGGCCGATAGGACAACTTCACCGTGTCCGGTCCCCAATTGACGGCGGTACTGCCAACTACGTGCCAGAGTGCGCGAGCATCGGCGGCCGCTGTTGCACACGGTAATTTTTTGTTCACCTCAACGTCGCCGCGCGATTTTTCTTTGGCCGCAGTGCACAACCGACGACCGTAAACTCGGAAAATACCCAAACGACTTTTAATTATATTTGGGTCCCGTTTTTTTTCGTATATTCGTATACGGAGAAAACCATAGGCACATAATATAATAATATAATAATATTAATAATAATATAATATTATATGGACCGCGATTAGAGTAAGAAGTACGGAACGAATATATGTACGAAAAAAAAAAACCATAAGAGGTTTTTTCATGGATGAATAAATTGTAATATTTACTTTTCGAGTTATTGCGCAGGACAAAGCGATATAATATAACTTCTTTACTTTGTTAATTCTCAGCCAGTAACTACTAACCAATAACTAACAATTTATAAGTAATGATGTGATATTAATATTGAAATATTTTGTTCTAACATCTATAACTGATGCCAGAGTTAAATTACCAAAAGCTACTCGAATGTCAAATTTATCTACCACAGTAGAAGATACTACTAAATATTAATATTAAAAGAATTCAAAAGGTTCTTAAGCACATCTTTAGAATTTACAAAATACTAAAAGTGAAAAATGTATAGACGAGACAGAGTGGTATACAATTCAAACGCTTTTCTCTTATCGCTCATTAGCGAAATGTTTATGAGAGAAAAAATCGTTTTATGATATTTACTACGACGACAATTGCGGTCGTGGTTATGTAGTATATTGTGGTTAAGAATTATTGTTGTCATGAGGGTTGAAGTTTTACCGGTCCGATGCTAAAAATTAATTTTGGTTTACGAATGATCTCTCATTTTCGTTTGTCGGCCATCCTTGTGACAGTACTGTAGTACGCTTTTGGATAGTTCGTTTTTTGAATTTGTAGTATCCGCAGTTATTTGAACTATAGCGATTTATTTCTCCGCTATGGATTCCGAAATCAAGAAGAACGGCGACGATCAAATGACGGCAGAAGAACGCAAGGTTTATGACAGACAAATACGTCTATGGGGACATGACGGACAGAACAAGTATGTCGTCGATAATGGTGGTTAAATAGCGGGTTTTCATTTACGTTCGTTTGTTTATTTGTTCGTTAAATAACTATTTTTTTTTATTTCTACTACTTTTAGGATAAGAGCTGCGAAAATACTTTTGATCGGAATGCAAGGGCTGGGTGCGGAGATAGCGAAAAATTTGATATTAAGCGGCATTCATTCAATCACTTTAAAGGATCACACTGACGTGTCTATTTTGGACCGTTGTTCGCAGTTCCTCATACCGCATGATAGCAAAGAATGTAATGTAAGTACATTATTCGATTACGACGGAAATTCTTTGTTTCATTAAGAATTATCAAATTTTAATTAACATTATACGAAAATGCTTTTTATTGAACCTTGGCACCTTTTGTTATTCTTCATTGATATGTTATATAGTAAAAAATAGAAAAAATTAAAATTCAGAGAAATATGCAATAATTATATGCTCAAAAATCTTTTTAATGCAATTGGTTTTTCTTTTAAATTGTAATCCTATAAATTTAGACAAATTAATTTGTTTTATAAAATTGTATTGTACCTATCAATAAATTTGTAACATTAAATATATAATTTCCAATAAATTTGTAATTTCAGCGTGCTAAAGCAAGTCTGAGTGCTGCACAGAAGTTGAATTCAAATGTCAAAGTCACTGCAGATACAACGCCAATCGAAAAAAATGACCATAGTTTTATTTCCTCATACAATATAGTCATAGCTACCGAATGCTCTCAACAAACTTACAAAAAACTCAGCGAGGATTGCCGAAAAGTTAAAGTGAAATTATTCATAGCCGATGTATATGGTTTGTTTGGTTATTTTTTCCAAGACGTGTAAGTATATACATAATTTTTTTAATGGCAATCAATTTTAATAATTACAATGTTTTAGTCATTTCAATCATTCTTTATATGACGGCATATTCCCAATTGAACAAAAGGACTTCAACGTTCCAAAAACAAAAGATATGTTGCCTTTTTATTTGACAAAAGGTATGATATTTATTTATTATATTTTTTAAATCATATCTAGATAAAAGCATAGAAATTAGTGATGAGTGAAACCCTGATTTAGACATCAAATCGAACTTTTAAATTTTTTTGAACCGGAACTAAACCGTACATTTATATTTATAAAATCTTTTGTGGAAGTATAATAATGATTATATATTTTTATTTTATAGCGTTATTAAAATTTCAATGCAATTTTAATCGTAGACCAAATCCCGATACATGCGAAAAAGATATTGAAGAACTAAAAACGATTATTGGATCTTTAGATCTAGGAAATCTAAACGTAGATGCATTTGAAGAATATTATAAGTAAATATATTTAATTAGAATTTTTTTTCATCAATATAAATGATAATATTGAATTTGTTTTTTTCCTTTTTTTTTAGTGAACTGTTTTGTGAGCTGAGTCCAACGACTTCTATTATAGGCGCAATGGTAGCCCAGACAGCTAGTAACACAATAATGGATAATGCAATTAAGAAGTACAATGTATTTTTTTATGATCACATTGAACACGAAGGAAAGTTTCATCTGTTGTAAATAATGTAACTGATCATGTTTTTTTTATTTATCTGTACGTTTACTTTAAATTTATTAATATTATAAGGTTTTCATTAAATTTAATATAAGTTTAGAATTATAAAAAACAATCTTGTCTCATTTGATAATTTTTATTATTAATTTTTAGTATTTTATTTTGTATGATATAAACAAAATAATTAATTTCAGTAAACTGTTAAACATTTGGCATTTACATTATAATACAATTTTTACAAATATAGTATTAAAAAATTTGTTTTAGATTAAATTTGTATGAGAATAAACAAAAATTGACCAAGAAACAGGTGATCTGTTTTGAAATAAAATATAAAATAAATTAATATTGTATACATTTTTTATTTTATTATTATTATTCCTTCAATAATACAATGTAATGATGGCAACACAAAAATAGTGGCTATAAAATAATAAATGAAATATTTTAATCATAAAATGATTGGAAAATAAAATAAATATAAAACAATTAATAAACATTAAGTGCTTTTTTTTTATTCTTTTGATCATTGTCATAAAATGTTATCAAAATTTTTAATGAATCTTGATTTTAATGAATCGACCCAAAGGCATAACAACACAGTTGAATTTGTTAAAAATGCAGCAGCCAGAGAAAAACAGAGGATATATTATTTATATAAAATAAAAATAATAAATATAAAGAAAAAAATTTCTTTAATAAATCACAACAAAAAAAAAGTAAAATAATATAATAATAATATTATATATAAACTCAAATAAATGTAACTTTTAAATTAAAATTTTGAAAATAAAACCAAAAATAATATAATTAAATAAATAGAAAATAATACATTATATATATGGTTTAAAATAAAACTAATTTGCTCAAAACCAAAATATATGAACACATTGTCGATTAACATGGAATTATCAAGTCTTTTGAAACGACTTTTGTTTCTTGTAATTAATTAGAAAATAAAAACCAAAATATTAAAGAAAAGAAAAAACAAAAAAAAGAACCGTTTTAAAAAGCGATATAATTGTATATTTTCTTTTCGAAAAAAATTCACATTAGACATCACACAGAAAAAAAAACTATATACACGTGTATCAAAATAATGAACTCGAGGAATATTTTTATCCAACATTTGATTGTTATTAAAACAATATTTTATACACATACATAAAATTCATTTATATATATATATATGTATTATAAATATATATATGTACATACATTTGTTTTCGTTAGTACTTGTAACTAACAGGTAACACTTTTGACTAAGTACTTTTTTTTTTTTTTAATTTTAAAGTGAAAATGCACTAGTTTTATATATCAGATGACTGATGAATAAAAAATAAAAACCGGCAGCATTTCTTATTTGATAAAAAAAATTTATATATATATAAATATATATATAATTAAAATAAAACCAAAAATTTAATATCAGAATATAAATAATAAAACGTGCAATTTACAAAATATTTATTACATCCATTTATCTGTTATTGTATTATTATTAATTATAATATAGGTACTTGTGTGTGACTATCGAGTAATAATAATAAAAAAAAAATACAAACACACATACTTAATACAATAAATATTACGCGCGATGATAAAACGAACGTAGTCGTGGTTTTCTGTTTTATATTGTGGAATTTCCTTATATTACCATACAGTATTGAAAACAATGGCTTGCAGTAGTACAAAAAAAAATGTATATTAATTACACATAATGAAAAAAAAAAAACAAATACAAAAAATTGAATTTCAATAATCATACAATGTTGTTGTCGAGTGGATGTGATCACCCCAGAAAATTATATAATAGTTACTATTATGTATACACGTCTCATTCATTTTTAATTAGTCAGATGATATGTTTTCACGATCTGACTATACAATTTTTTAAAGATGTTTTTATCTTAAAATCTTTTAGAAAAAAATTTAAATAAACATAAAAATAGTTGATATTTTTTGTCTGCGCATAATAAAAAAACCCACTCAAATATTAAAATTATTTATACACTATATTTAGGCCGGAATGACGAGTGGTAAGAATATTGTTCGCAATTATAGAAAAAATAATAAATAATAAAATATATAATTAAAAAAAAAAAGAAACAGATGTGTGTGTGTGTGTGTGTGTGTGTGTGTACAACAACGTAGGAATAGTTGTAAATGGAAAAATATGAAAAATTTACACATGATAAAAATTCTGAATTTGATACGTACTATATGTCAAAGAGACACTCTTCTATTGTAATGAATTGTGATACACAATTTTACGTATGACATGGAGGTATTAGACAAATTGACATTTACTATTATTATTATTTTTTTGTTTTTTTTTTTGGGGTTCATTATAAGTAAATTATTGATATACACAAACACACAAATTTTTTTTATATAAATAATAATAAGTAAAATGAATGACTTAAAATTTAAATAAAATACAGAGCGAAAATGGGGTGAGCACATTATTGAGACGTCTCCCACAGATTATTATCAAATATATAAATACCAAAATTACAACTTTTTGTTTTAATTTAATAACAATTATATAGGTAACTCAGAAAATTTCACAATTTTTATTTTCGCACTTAAAATTTGTTTTTTTTTTTTAGAGTTGTAACGACAAGACTGACTAGAACCACCCTTATACACGGTTTTTTTTTGTTTTAAAAGATTATAAATTATTAAAATTACACAAGTAAAACTTCTATCTCAACAAGTTTAAAATGTAATAAATCATTTATTATTCAAGGTGAACTATTTCATTTGTTGGGAATATGAGATGATGTAAAAACAATTGTTTGTTTTTGAACAATTTCTTTCTTTACTTACACTTACACATTTATATTCTGATATTAATAATTTCTTAATCTCATTAGATTTATATACACATAGCATTTCATATTGACAATTTTTTTTTCAATTTTAAATATCATATAATTTGTATAATTATTATAACATAAAGGTTAAATGCAATGAACATATAGGAGATTAATTTTTTTTTTTTGAAATAAAAAAAATTATATTAAATAAAAAAAATGCGCTCTTATAAAAAGTATTTATCGTAATTTTTTTCAATTAATTTTTACATAAGTAAAAAACTTGTATTAAAAAAAAATTATGTTACCCTTTATATGTTATGTTATCGAAATCATGACGGATTTACACCGACTCACACACGACACCAACATTAACAAACTGACACTCATGGAGATAAAAATGTGAGAGAAAACGTACTCGGTTAAAAATATTGTACAAAAACGTAGGATACATTTTCTCGTATTTTTTTTTTATTTTTTGTTGTTTTTATATATATATATATATATAATTAGGATTTATACTAATCGTATTGTTATTTTAACATTATAATAGTAAAAAATATTAACATATGGGTTTTCGCAACATTACACTAGGTTGTATTCTTTGAGATTGGATTGTAGTATGGTGTCTTTCACTGCAGCAAAGACAAACCTAATGTTTTCGGTATCTGAAAATAATTTAACAATAAATAATTGTTTACACATATATTTTTTTCTATAGTTTTTATTTAAATCATATTTGAAAAAGACTTAATTTACTTTATAAAACAAAGAAACATGCAAACATTAATATATTGCTTGTTAGTAAATTAAGAAAATGTACGATATTACCTTAAAAAATCATATGCATAACTGTATAAGAAGAAATTTTACGACAACCATCAACATGCAAAAATGGATGTTCCAGTATTTCATTCAAGCAGAACACAAAACCTATTAATTTGAAAACCCACAAGAAAATGCAAAATCAAAAAGTAATGGCTTTTACGCAGCAACAAGTGTATTGTAAAATATACCATTGAAATAAAACAGATGAATACTAAGTAAAATAAAATATAGAATTTTATTGATTAAAGTAATTTTTATTGAAACACACGTAAAATATAATATATATTATATTATAGAATTAAAAATTTTTGTTTTATTATTTTGATTAATAACAATAGTAATAGTAATAATAATAACAGCTAAGCTAAATTAAATTCTTTTAAAGCACTCTGCATAATTGTATCTTTAACAGCACAAAACACCAGTTTTATATTTTCCGTATCTGATTTGTTGTAAAAACGAGTAGCATGTAAAGAAGAAACACAACATAATTAATTATGTTATTAAACTATTTTTTATATATATATATAAAGGAAAGATTAGTCAAATTGGAATAAATAGTATTTTATAATAACTACGAATTTATTACTTACACTAGTTTTTTTATAGGATAAATCTCTTTTGGATTCTAATAAATTGTAAACATAACAAAATTAAAAATTATTTGTGTAAAGAAGTAATATTTATACAGTGAGTGAGTATTAGTCCAGGCCCATTAATTTTACACACATTTTAGAATTATTTCCCTATATAAAAAACGCCATAATAGTAAAAAAAGAAATTACAACCAAATTAAAAGAAGCATATCTTTGTAAGATTAATAAAACTGATGTTTAGACAATTTTGAACAATAAAAATATTTATTTTCATTTTTGTTGTTTAGTTATTACATGCATAACCACATAAAATACAATACACCGGGGAAAAAAACACAAATCCCATAAGCTCATGCACAATGATTATCAATTCTGTCAAATACCTGTGGCACATGTGAAATGTGAATAAATTATTTTCTCACTATCAGGATTCAAATCCACAAACATCCTTAGAATAAACTCTCTTGCACTTATGGCGTCCCTTTGAGGACCTAAGAAAATTATATTGCTTATAAATAAGAAATTACAATTAAATATTTATCAAACAAATTTTGTTCTCTATTGTACTGATTAGCATATTTTATTGATTCATCACTATTTATCCATTAGAATTAGAGTAGAGTCAAAATAAAATCACTCTTTGGTTTATTATTCAATAAAATTGTTTCAGTAATAATTAATCGACCTCTGGACATAATTTTTGAAATAATCATTTTACACTCGTAAACATTACATTTTCAGAAATGTATCATGATATTTTATTCTACATATACTTCGATCTAATGAAAGGTTCGTATAATAGGTAGGGTTTAATAGTAATGAAAAGGTTTATGTACTAATTTACATTGCAACTTTTAATGGTAAATTCAAAATGATTATAGGTCAGAAGATTTATGTTTTTGTTTAATATATAACCTGTAGCAACTGTAAAATGAGAATAACACATGCGATCAGGGTCTGGATTTTGTTTAAGATACATTTTCAAAATATATTGCTGAGCAGCATCATTGTCTTGTTTTCTTCCTATTTATCGAAATAAAATATTTTTACATTTCGATATACATATTTGTTTATTGTATTAAAAAAAAAAATTAATCATTTACAATTTAATAACAATAAAAATATTTTATCATAATCAATAATTTTAAAATTCACATTTTATTTTTATAAAAAGTCTAAAACTGGACATTATTTAAATTAACCTATTGGCAAATATTTCAAATAATTAATTAATATAAAAATAAAATATGTTTATTAAGTATGTACTTGATATTAATAAACACAAAATAGACTTACCCTCAAAGTCTGGAAAGTAGTCTACCAGATGAGAGTACATGATTTTCTCTTCGAGAAGATCCTTTTTGTTCAAAAACAGTATTACTGATGAATGTTGGAACCAAGGATATGTTATGATAGTTTTGAATAATGCTTTAGATTCTTCCATCCGATTCTGAAAATTTATAAAGTAAATAATAAATGTTATATTGAAATAAAATATAAAAATATATACTTCGTTTTCGGACTCGAAAAGAATCTGATCATATTCACTAAGTGCTACCAAGAATATGATGGACGTTACATTTTCAAAACAGTGGATCCATTTCCGTCTTTCCGATCTCTGGCCTCCAACATCGACCATTCTAAAATAAAAATCGACATTTATTATTATAAAAATGGCGAAGAAATTAAATATAATATGATAGTCAATTTACCAACAACAATAATGTAAGCGTTAAAATTGTAATGTTTTTTAAAGCAAAATAATAACCCAAACATTCATAATTTTTTCAGTTAATAAAACAAAACGATGTACAAAAAATAAGCAAAACTAACTTAGATAAAATTTAATTTTTAAATTGTCAATACTAAATATTTAAATACAGATAAAGAATGGAAAAAAATAAAAATAAAATGTAAACATATTAAAAGCCAAAAATAAATTCCATATACGCGAATTTGCAAATACCTCAAAAGTAATCAATATAAATGATATAATGATTGTAAGATGTATCTTATCAAAAGACTATCGGCAGGTTAGTAACACAAATACTTACACAAACTATGATTAATTTAATACCAATAGGCGAATAATAAATATAACAATTTAATAGACTTTTTCTTTTTTTGTAAGGAACATAATGACTTATTATTAGGGTTAGCTACTTTGGGATGTTTAGGAGTTTGGTAATGTAATGTTATTTTACAATGATACCTGAAGACAATACCATCGAGATCGAAAGGGTACTCGATAATGCCTGTTGTCGGAGCCCTAGCACGTAGAATATCCTGTTCGGTAGGTAAATAATCGGGGGCCTCGATTCTTGGTAAGTCGCTTAAGTAACTGTGTGAAATATTATTATGTATAAAGTTTAAAAAAGAAAAAAAATACTACGAGAAATCAAAAATGTTCAACAGTTATTATTAGTATATAATGTATATGCAAATAAAAAATTGTCATTTTATTAGTCTTGATTTGTTCCACATATTCATTGATGTATGATAGAATTGTTAATTTTTCAACTTCAACGCTATCCGCCTATCACAAACTATAGTCGATATGCATATTTTAGTTTTACGGTGTACATTAGAACACAATGTTTATGTTACTGTTATATTTATCTCACAGAAATCGTTGAAAGAATAAATAATGTATAACATTTGATTAGTATTATTAGCCATAAACAATAACATCCATGCATTTTAAAAATAAATTGGCGATAATATGTAAAGAATTAAATATATACTGTAAAGTATGAACACACGCGCATGCAAAAAAAAACCTGATATATATTAGCTTGTATATCGTATCTTTGTTTTACCTAAACCGAATTTCTTCTAGATCAAACGGGTATTCGATAATGCCCGTCGTGGGTACCCTTACTCTAAGTATATCTTGTTCTGTAGGCAGATAATTTGGACTGGCCACTCTGTCTATTTCCATTAAATAACTGTAAACGAGTATCAAATTATTGAAACAACATATTTTAGCACCAAGAGTTATAAAATAGTATACATATACTCAGAACATAAAGGACACATTTATTTCAAATTAGAGATTCGTACATTATATTGTGGGTTTTTGTTAATCAGAAAGTTTACTACCGGTTGGTCACACCGAATAATTGTCTGTATTAATTTTAAAATGTGCCTTTTTTACTTAAATTATATATGATACATAGCATATGTGGAAATCTACACTAAATGAAATGTTGTACTCACTATTTAGCAGAATCTGTGAGCTGGTATTCGCGTCTGCGATCGTAACATTCTTGAATGCCCGAGTCTCCCCAGAGTGCTTTGATCGCTTCGACGTATGGACTTTCGAAAGTCGTGACAGTTTCAAAATCTACACTTTTTATGAGCTCCGCACGTTCCTTTAAAACACAATTGAGCATAAATAATGATTTTTATATAAATATAAAAAAATGGAAATATGGTAAAAAAAATACTTATTTAATTACGCACTATTTTTAATGTACCTAAAATATTTAAATTAAAATAGTACGAAAAAAGTTAACGAACTAATTTATTTTTAGCATTATCTAAATAATAAATTATATATCTGATGATTTAGTATAAGCCCTATGCAATTTATAATAATTCGTGGATTTTATTAAAATTTGGTGTGTAGTAATTGAACTATAAAATATTTAAAGGCATAGAGTAATATGTTATACAAAAGTATTTAATTTCAATAATTTTTCAATTATGTTGACTTTGAACGTTTATTACTGACAAATTAAAACCATACTGATTTGGGATCTGAGCGTATTATAAAATGATGCTACATATTTTATAGGACCCTATGGGACGACAACTACCACAAAACACGACGATAGGGTTTAATTAATTTGTATTTAAGTAATAGGTAGAGCAATTTGTATTAAATAAAGTTAATAATTGTAAAAACATGTGAAAAAGAAATTATATTATATAGGAAAAAGGGTTTTATGATAGATCACCTTGAAAAAAAAAATTGTTACATAACTGATAAGAGGAATGTTGTTAATTAATAGTAAAACAGTAGACAATTGAAATGTTTATTTCAATGCTCTACAATTTACCGAGTTTAATTTGATTGATTAGAAACTAAGGAAACAGTGAGATAACAATTTAATAAACGGGAGGAGGGTGGGGGAAATTAATTTTGATCAAAGTAAAAAAAAAAGGTCTGACGTAGTATTTTTAAAAAGTAATGTTTTTAACACGAATCAGAATGCCGTTAAAACGTTTACACGTAATAATAATAATAATAATAATAATAATAGCGTGTTATTCTCTCCTCTAAAGTTCTACTTACAGAACATGATGGATCAGCGTAATGTATTTTGAGCATGTCCATGGCCCTGATCATACTCTGCATGGCCATGAATATATTTTGGTATACTAGTTTGATGAACCCTCTTTTGTCTTCGTCAGAGTAACCAGAACCGTGGATAATTCGCATTTGTTTGATAAACGTAGATTTCCCCGATTCACCAGTACCTGTTGTAAACACCACAAAACAAAAAAAAAAAAAACACCATATCATTAAGGTCGTATATTAACGTTCTACTGATACCGTGTATACGTGTATATGTGCTAAACAAAACTAAAAAAAAAAAGAAAACGCGCCGCGATCGGAACTCCACAGATTTTGGAAATCGCAAAATTTCATCAGACAGTGTTTGAGTACTGCGCACGTTTCTGAAGAGATAACTCCCATCTCCTACCATCGATAACGAGCAGAAATCATTATACTATCACGTGTGCATTCGTAAAGAAAAAAATGAAACATATAAATATATCGCGTGGTTTAGAGCACCACCGACCGCGACGTTTGAATAAAATTCACGACGTGAAATACAATTTATTTTTTGTAATATTATTTCTATTGTACACACACGTGCGATGTCCTGTAGGATTCGCAAAACGGATAGACAAGCATCCGCCGCCGTTTGAGAGAGTATTCATTTAATTATAGCCACTTGCTCTAGTCATCGGGTATCATAGCAATAGAGGGAGGAAATGATGTTTATACGATCATCACAATCGAAAAAAGGGATAGAGCAGCTCGAAAAACGCGAAAATATACTATATACCACAGATTACTCCCTTTTCCTCCATTTACACATAGCGACGTAATGAAAGTGTGTACACGAATTAAAAATTCATATCGATCGTAATTCGTTTAAATCAAAATTAAAATTAAATCGTATATAAAACACTTACTATATGGGTAAGTGTTATAAATATCTCAAGGAACGCGTTTTACAATAATAAAAATTTTTCATAATTTTAGCCATGGGGAGAGGGCTGGCTTCTTCGCCTAGAACGTCGTCAATCGAGGATCTTATTGAAAAAAACCTCGTATAAAAATGTTCACGTGTAATCGCCAGCAATGTATTATTATTATTATTATTATTATTATTATTATTATTATTATTATTATTATTATTATTATTATTATTATTATTATTATTATTATACGAACGATTTTCAACTGTGAGAGGAAAAAAATTGTTCGTACAATTAATTGTGTATTATACAATAATTTGTGAAATCTAATCTTATATTATAAATAACGGAATTTAATATGCGCGTTCATTTAAAAATTTTGAACGTGCAATTTAAAATATAAAATTTTAAATTCGAATTAAACGCGAGATAACAATCATTGAAAAAAATTTGAACGATGCTTTTATAATGCTCTCTACATATACGTCTGTTAACGGAATTATTGTTGAATTTTATATATTATATAATCTAATAAAATCGTTTTGTCCATAATATATAAATTAATTGCAAAAATGATCTTAATACTCGACGAAATTGAACGTATTAAAAATGTTCAAAGAAAATATTATTTTTCAATTAATTATAGATAAAAAGTACACGTAAGTGTAGTTATAGTTAGTATTCGAGGAGTTCATTTTAATAGTTTAAGTTTTTAAACGGTTTAATGGCGTTTGTAGAACGATACAAGTACAAAAAATTTGATTTGAGAAAATTCCAATCATTAAAGTTAACATTACCGATATAAATACGCAAAAGGAGACGTCATTATTTTTTATTATAATAAGTAATTATTAAGAAATTCAACGAGAAATGAAATAAATAACGTCTAAAAATCATATTTAATAATATTCATAACGAACGATATATTCTACGATTTTACGAGTCACAGCATAAATTTTTATAATCGAGTATTAGAAATGTTGTATATATATATATAAAATAGATTCATAGAGGGAACACTTTTAATCGTATTTTACGGTCACTTATCAAAAAAAAAAAAAAAAAAAAAATAAAAAAAAAAACATTGTACTTTGAACATTTTAATTCTACGTAGACAAAACGCAACATAAAATAATTCCGTACGTACCTATTAATAAATAGGAATGTGATTTTTTTTTTTTTTTTTTGAAACTATTTTGAAACAAAAAAGATTTATTACTTTCTCCTCCCTCGAATTTTAGTGAAGTAAAACACAACACGTTTAGTGTTCGGTCATTATAGAAATTAGAAAGGAAACACTACGTAGAAAAAAAAGAAAAAAATTAACGATTAAGTAAACCTAATAATATCTCCGGAAGCTGAAATTCATCGACGTTATCCAGATATTATAATAATATTTTCAATAGAAAATAAAAAAAATCCGAGTTATTTTGTACGTTCGCAAAAGATTTATGACATTAAGATTACTTTACTACTATTGCACTTAACGTGGCGTTAAGTGTGACTCTCCCCGTACACAAAAATTATTATCGGAACTGAAAAAAAAAAAAACACCGTTTTGATTTACATTAAATTTTATATAATGCGAAACGGTTCGTGTAAAATGGGAAAAAAAAAAATTATTTTCAAATAAATATGATTTGATTTTTTCGCTAAAGTCTTTTTTCGCAAGCGGAATATAAACAATCTTTCCCTCCCCCCCCCCGTCTCTCTCCGGGCATACCGATTAGGAATTTTTTTTTTTTTTAATATTCATATAAATTATTATCGGAGAGGTGTGCGTTTGGTCGGTTAGGGTGAATCGATGGGTGGGGGAGGATATTTCTCGGTGTCGACGGAATTGAAAACGGCACACGATAATATTAAGTGGCCCAAGAGTGTCATCCCCCCACCGGCAGTGCGTGTCGTCCCCGGGGGCCGTCGTCGTCGACCCATAATAAACCGCCCGTCGCGGCGGGGCGGCGAACGATAGCGCGCAGCAGCAGCAGCAGCAGCGAACGCGCAATGGGCTTTGGACGAGCACGGCCGACGACATCGCCGCGGCCGGCAGCAGACTCGCGCGCGCAATCCGGCAACGCCGCGCGGCGGCTGAGTCGTGTGCACGCCGTGCGATCGATTGGCACCGGTAACGGCATTTACACACACACATACAACAACATTTTCTCCTCCGCACACACACAATCTGCGGCTGCGACGCGGGCACATGCACACACGCGCCCGGCGTAGAAAAGAGGGGCGACAGGGGCAGGGGTAGGCAAGACACGCCGACTCGCCGTTGCATTATTTTACACGCGCACACTAACATTTCTCATATAATAATAATAATAATAAAAAAACGGTACACCGACGACGCCGGTACCGCAGTTTTTATACGTTTTATTTAAAAAAAAAAAACCCCCGCCCCGAAAAGGACAGCCGAAAACTGCAATTAATTTTTAAACAAATATAAAAATAAAAAGACATTTCCGCGGTGGTTTTTTCTCCCTCGTATAATACTTACTCGGGGGGGGGGGGGACAGATTTCGAGACAAAACGTTTAGAGCGAGAGACAGACACGCGCGCGTATTATTCAAGTTAATTTTTTCTTTTTTTTTTTGTACATTTAAATTCAGAATTATCCAAGTATAAATGTATATTATTACAACAACATTAGTTAGTGTATAGATACATATATAATATATATTTTTCATTATTTTATAGATACGATATTATTATTATTATTATAATTACGTTGTTCAGTAGTGACACACGGTTAACAAACACATTGTGTTACATAATAAAAGTGTATATAATATATTATAGCGAGAAACAATTAAAATATTAGCTGAGCGGTTAAAATATATATTTTTACTTTTTTTTTTTTTTGCCGGTAAGTACTTCGTATAGTTTTAATTTGAATCGTAAACATTTTTTTTTTTTTTTTTAATCACGTTTAAACGTGCACGCGCGCGATATAAAATACCCGGGCGTGTATTACAATAATGTATATTTTAAAGACTCGAGAATTTTTTTTTTTTTTATTTCGAAAGAAGAAATTAAAGCTGGAAAAAAGAATTTTTATAAATATTCACAGAAATTAGAAAGAGTTTCGTACATATATAATCTAGGTCACTACTGCATTAACATTTTTACAAATATTGAACTAACCTCGAAATTAGAAAATACACATAAATTACACGATTCATTTACAACGGAGGTTCCCAACCTTTTTTTTCTTTTTTTACTCCAGGCACCATTTTTTTTTTTACATTTGTAAAAACCTCACGCCCCCGTTATTAAAAACTGTTTATGCGACCTCATTTTCTGTTTTTTTTTTTTTTTTTTGGTAATAAGAAGTAATTTTATAACACGTATATACACGATCGTTCGAATAGTTCATGTATTACACACAAAAAAAACAAAACGGAAAATATTTGATTCATTTTTACCGATATTCGAATTGTGATTTTTTTTTCTACAAGTTTAATAATATTACACTTGTTTGGAAATAATACGTTAAAAATTGTTACACATAATTATTTAGAAATAGGTAAGTATATAATATTAAGTAAGCCGATCTCTTTTTATTTAATTGAGTTAAATCTCACGTTCTCCAGGTTGGGAACCTCTGCAATTCCATACCCATTGCACAAGATCGAGTCAACGTACTTTGTATTGAAATCGGGTTAAAAAAAATTTTTTTTCCCCGTTTTTCCTACAAAAATTATATGTTCTGAGTGAATGAATTGAACGTAAAACGACATTTATGCGTTCGCGGTGAAAATGAATTTTAAATTAATCTTTGTAGATATTTTTTAATTATAAAAAATATTTTATTTTACCTTATAAAGATATTTTGAGAATTTCTAAATGACCGTATATAATTAATATAGTGTTGTGAGTCCTATGAATAGAACATTTATTTTTTTGATGTAGTGTCAATATGATGTATCAGTACCGAGAAATCAGTATAATTAGTATATATATGTAGATGATAACTGTTGTAATATGATGAATAGGTCTATAGTCTATATACTTCGTGAACAATACACTATTTATTGGATATTGTTTTCAATACTCGTTTTGTTTTTGTGTTTAACACGAAAAAGAAAAACATGGTTATGCGAAATATATATGTGTGTGTGTGTGTGTGTGTACTTTAAAACATGAATTTTTCGATGACAACATTTCAAAATCAACGAATTTTATTAAAATCGTAATTGTAATTATCTGTTATTTCTCTCGTGGGCTGCCGAGGAAACGATATTATAATATGCGAAAACAGACACTGAAAATATATAAAGTTAAAATGACGGTTTTGAAGTCAAACATTTTGAATATAAATTATTAAACATTACATATGTATCGAGTAAAAACGTTATATACATTTTTTATATATGTTTTAAGTAATACTTATATTTGTTAAACGGTATAACCTCACGTAGATTTACATTAAATATATTTAAATAATTTCTATTTTTAATAATATAGGACACTCCCGGAGGAAATTCATACAACATACAAATGTCTAGTTTTGGCACTATTTTTAAAAAGTAATATTGTGCTCGAGCATAATACTACAGATAATTACTACAATTAAATGTAAAATCGTTATACACACATAATAATATAATACGTTTAAAATATACACGATATGGATAATTTATTATATCGATTAATTTATTTAATTCCAACGAGTGTTAATTATAAATTTACAACTGGTGGAATTATATGACTGTGATCGTAATTTTTGAGTTTTCTTTTTCAAATTTGTTAAAAAAAAAATTATATACATTATACATGTAAAAGTCGAAATGATATCGTCAAAATCAGTATGTGTATATATTTGAAATAAAATAATCAACAAAAAAACGCGGAAAAAACGTATTGCTAGTTAATTATTGTAATACGTTCGTTCGTATACGGTAAAAATAAAATTTTCTTCACATTCGGTCTTAAATATTATTAGAATTTCCGAAGAGTAGAAAATGTTTCTAATTATAAATAATAATATTTGAATACGACAATTATTATTATTATTATTATTATTATTATTATTATTATTATTATTATTATTATTATTATTAATATTATATTATATTATATTATTCATACCTTAAAAATTAAACTTAAATAGTAATATTATAAGAGTATATATTTTATATACACGGATAAATTTATTAATATTTTTGTTGTATTATATAATACCCCGCACGTTCCTGATCTATATACGCTATTATATTCAAATAGGCATGGCGCAAACAAACTTAAATTATAAAAATTCAATTAAAAAAAAAATATATATATATAAAACCCCGATGAGTACATTATATTACGTACATAATAAATATATAAGAATTTTAATTAATTTATAATTTTAATTATTTTATAACACACGATTATATATTATGCAGTCGATAAGTACATATTATGATGTAATTGTTGGTATTATAAATCGTTTCATAGATGATATATTATGTACACAATTGAATGATATTTTAATGGACATTTTGCGTAATAATTATAATAGCGCGGTATATATATGTGATTCGATCGTGCGATGATGTTTTTATCGATATATATTATATATATATATATTCTTCTCTTAGTCGAATACCGTTGGTGACTTAAGCCGGGAAAATTGAAATACACTACACTTCTATATTCATTAAAAATGCACATCTGGAAACTATTTAGAAATAAACTTCGTCCGTTTATACGACCACCAGAGCAGATGATAACTATGCGCGGCAAACTCGTAAAATAGAACACAAATTAAAAACATTTTACTAACAGCGCACGTGTTTAAAAAAACCAGAGCGCATAAAATGTATATTTTTTTTTGTGTTGTACATTTTCTTCGCACGATACTACTGGTATGGGATTTTATAAGCAATCCGCCGATTTTCCATCGTTTTTTCACATCTTAAGAAACTACCGCGGCGCACGTAATACAGTAAGTAAAAAGTATTTCGTCACTCTATTGAAAAAAAAAAAAATTTAATACCGTAGCGAGTACAAATTATTATCAATGCGCTATTTTCATCGTTCATCTCTACATTATTGAAATTCGTCGTGGTTTTGTAAATTATAAAAGTTTTACTGCGTATATACTTCTTGCACAGCATCCATTTCTCGTCCAGAGAAAATAATCACGCGGCGTGTTATACATAAACAATAATTCGGGAATTAGATATATATATATATATATATATAAACTACGTCTCTCGTAAATTTTACGCAGGATTTCATCACGTAATAAATAATTAACGAATAACGATGATGTCGTGGTGTAACTACGACCAAATGCCGATATAATATTTGCAACGATATAATGATGGGATTCGTTATGGAAAACGGTCTTAAAAGAACGCTAATTGAATACACCATTTACAAATCGCAAAACGATATTCCCTCCGTTTGACAAACACACAACACGCGGCTAAGAAAAATATATTTATATATATATAAATATAAAGTATTCCCTAGACAATTTTATTATACCCGCCAACGTTCGACTAGATTTTTTTTTTTTTTTTTTTAATACAATTTTCTACATTAAAAAAAAAAATTATATATTCGTATAGTCGCATCGTGACTAATAATTTATAACGCGTGTCCTTCTTAACAGAAATTACGTAAACGGAATAGCGATTTTTTTTTCTTTTTTTATGGCTCGCACACACAACGCGAAATCCCATGTGGATATTCAAAATCACGCGGCGGCCTTGCAGCAACTTTATAATATACACAAGACGAACACACGCGTCCATCCGAACGTGATGCGCGTTTGCTATTTTAGCCATAAACGAAATCCAATTACGGTACACAATATAATTGTATATAAAATATATAATATCGGGGGAGGGAGGTAAAACTTATATATATATATTATTATCGAGGTTATGCTTTTAAGCTCCAAATAACGGGGGAAAAAAAAAATAGTCAAGGGCGTTAAAAAAATACACACGTCAATTTTATTACTTGGGGGCGATTCTATATAACAGAAAACATACCTCCTGTGTGTACTGGATTTCGTTTTCCGCCCCCGTAACGGTGGGTGTTTCTAATTTTAACACGGTTAACACGCGTGTGACGATGGCAGTTAATACACTTTTCGAATCACTTGGACTTTCGGGGAAGGAAAAAAAGAAAGAAGGAAATTTGTGAACAATTTAAAATATTTTAAATTAACACCACGTAATATACACATAACGAATCTCGGCGTCAAATAAAACTATAAATTCTTTTAATCGGTAAGGGGAGGAGTGCGGGTGGGGAGGGATCGATACGTTATAATAATCGGACTTTGACACTACAATAAGTTTTATAATATATAAATAAAAAAAATAAATATTATAATGGGTAAGCGGGGGGGGGGGGACGTGTAGGAAAAAACTTATATATTATTAGTCATTAACTTTTGAACTACGCCTCCGCAGCAATTACAATGATAATAAATAAGAGAGTCCAATTATTCTCGTATCTGAAAACCGTACGCGTTTCGAAGGTTGGATGATTACGCCCCTGGATAACCCTATATTTGTTCCAACACATTAATAATACCATTACACACATAGGTGTACACACACTTGATATTATTATTATTATTATTATTATGTAGTCATCATGCAGAGTCGCACGAGTCTATAGGAGAGGAAAATAATTAAAATACGTTTAAAAAGCGAAAACTATTAGAAAAAAAACATATCGGCAGTAGGAAAAAAAAAAATCGAAATTCCGAATATTATAATATACTATTATTGTCCAATTTCAAAGTGATCGATAATCATCATCATCATTCGTACTAGTGTACGAATTAAATAATAATAAATTCTTTAATGAATCGAAGACGCTTGTATTACCGAGAATTTATGCGCTCATTTAAATAGTTTTACTATTTTACATAATCAATAATTATGATAAAATAATGAGAAATATGTATATATATATATATATATATAATTAATTGCGCCGTATACGTTTTCAGTAATTATTATCTAATAATATACAGATAGAAAGCGTTGAATTCTTTATAGATTTTGCGATTTGGTTACAACAAAAAAAAAAAAAAAAAAAATTCCAATATCGTCGATAAAAATATTACACATCATAAACGTCTTGTCGCAGTTAAAAAACGACCGGAGAACGAACGATTACGAGTAACTAATTTTGTCAATGATAATAATATATTCTTCCCGATTTATATTATAACACAAGCCGAACAGATCAATAAAATATATAATTTTATAAGCGAGGGGGAGTTCCCCCCTCCCCGAGACTTTTTGATCGCAATATTAGTTTATGACTAATCATTCGTATGGTTTTTTTTTTTTATTAAAACATAAATTAGAAATACGTCTGTTCATTATTAAAATAGAAAAACTCTTCGGTTCAATATGTTTTTGCATTCCATGCGAACAGAGGAAACAAACTATTTATAAATATATTTTTTCCGAAGATTTTTTTTTAATATATTTCATTTGGGCGAATCTCAAAATATATATTAGGTACCTTTTATTATGAATAGAAAAAAAGAAAAACGCTAAAAATTTATAAAAAACGGAAAGGACTTATATACGAGAACTCAAATTTATTTCGGTTATTTTGAAAATCGCATTCAAGGTGCTTATAACGTTTAAACATATTATTTATTTTAGAATCCAATAACTAATTTTAGAAAATCGTCATTTAGGTACGAACTAATTATAAACTCCCTTATAATAACGAAATAGTGTTTTGAAGGTGGTCGTTAATTATCGATTAATAATAATAATTATTATGTGTCAACCATCAGTTTTGTAAATTAAAAATTGTAAATATCGTTACACACACTGCGTATCACCAACAATGTAACGTCGAGATTATTATTATTATACAGAATACTTAATAAATAATAATTGTAAAACCGGTTTTCTCATTAATCGACAAATTTGAATTTAATAAACACGAAATATATAGCCATGTATTTCCTATTCCATTTTCCAGTCGTCAAAATTATTTTACACTCATGTCGGTGTTTTTAGTAATTAGACTTTTTTTTGTCATTTTGTCATTAGACAATCAAGGCAATTATCTATTACACATGTAAAGATAAAAATTATACCAATAGACAAAATATGTTTCACTTTTGATCAATAATAAACGTCGCGAATAATATTTTAATAATATTAGTACAAGTATCAATAGATATATAAATGTACTTAGTCCGTTCGAATTTCCTAAGAGATGAACACATCTATCTTCTCATTGAATCGTCGATGTTTTGTATCGATTTCGAAAATTCTTTAATATGTATTTATTTAATTGATGGAAGAGCGTGAGCAATTAGAGATTATTGTTAAGAGAGAACATTAGAGATTGGCTTTTAGTTGAATGTTATATCATAACAAATTCTTCTAGTCCATAACTACCTATGCGATTAAATAACTTACTTGTTTATATTTTAATCATATTTCAGTATTTTATTTTGATGTTATATTAACACTAGTGTTTTATACGTATTTTATACAAATAAATTGTTAAAAATTGATAGGTACTGCTATTAAAATGCGTTTTATTGGAATTGTCCACTATACAAGAAGTTCAAAAACAGTTTGTCAAACACAACAAAAAATATAATCATATCATGCATTAAATATATATATATAAATAAAACACAAAAATAGCGTACCAAATTATTTCACATTACATAAAAAAGGAAGATAATATTGTCGACAAAAGTATTTTAATATTTTTGATTCTAAGTTATTTGTCCTCCTCACTTGTTTTGATTAAACAGCAAAAATCAATAAATTTACAAGGAAGTTATTTGGTTACTACATAATTAACATTAAAAAAAAAAAACCAAATGTCAAATTAGGTAAGTGTTGTTAATTCTAATAATTTATTAGTTACTACATTGTGATAAAAGAAAGAAAATTAACAACTTCAATCAAAGTTCATGAAAATAACCAACACGTTATTAATTAATTCAATTTTAAAATTAATTGATACAATACATTTGTGATTGAAATCACATTTATTGTGAATATTAGAGAAACGTAGCGATACACATTTCGATAACTATACAATGTTCGTATAGATTTTCCATAGGTTTGCATGCAAACAAGAAACACTGAAATAAAGATTTACATTACGAATATGTATAAAAGCACAAATCTTAGATCACATAAATTTAAATTAATGCAATTTTTCCAAAAATTATACAAAGTAAATTGACTACTATGTCGGTATACTTGGGGGGAGAGGGGGAACGGAGACTCAATCTAATTAAACCTAACTGATGATATTTATGTGGGAAAATTCATTATTTCATAGGTTAATTTTTATCAAGTACATAAATCACTTCAATTAAAAACTATGTACGCTAAAAATTTCAAAACTGTAGAACAATAAGACTATCATTTTATGTATAAGCAGTAAACAGTATAAAATTGTATTCGAGAAAAAAAACCACGTTTAACTTTCAATAAACAAAAAAAATAAAATTCCAATTATTGTATTCTTCAATCAAATTTAAATAAATACTTTCAAGTCTTTATCAACCTAAGATTTCAATATTAATAAAAATTCATTAAATTAATTAATTAAATTATGTTAAACTAAAAATTTTAATTGAAAAGTAAAAAAGAAGACTACCAACAAACTTTCTCCAATTAAGAATTTAATATTGTCACACATAATATTGACGAATGGTAAAAATTGGTTTATCGGTGCAGGTACAGATAAAGGAGGCTTAATCATTAATACGCTTACACACTATGGGAATGAAATGAAATGTGACCTACAGTAAAAATATTATATATATATATTTGTATGGAGGTTCACAAGAAATGGACATTCATTTTTCTGCTATTGGGACCATACCCAGCTATCTAAAGAATTAATTTAAACATTTTGTAATATAAACAGAATGCTTAAGTTTTGTAAACCGAGTGATTACATTATAAATCTTTTTTAGATTATACCTATTTTGAGAGCTTAGGTTTTGATGAAAATATTAAATACGTACAGGGGTAAGAACTCTTAGAAGTATAAATGTATTATGTTTCCTTCATAAATGATTAGATATTATTAATATCATTTATTTACCTATCAGAATAGGCATTAGGCGAACAACACTAATCAACCAGAAAATAATTTATATATTATAAGATGTATTATTTTTAAAAGTCTAAGCATATTTAAAGTAAAAATACGACAATGTATGAGACGAATTGAAAAAAATCCATTTGGGACGAGTAGGTACATAATCTATTTGAACGTATTTTACAGTTTAGGTCATGTTACTACTAGCTTTGAATGTATATGCTCGAGTGTATCTATTCTGTTAATGAATTTAATCCAGTTAGGTACACATAGGTATGAAACATTCTTTCATAAAATCCGATTTTAAGTGAATTATTTAGAATCGTATATGCAAAATATTGAATAACGTCAAATCTAGAATATACGAGATATATATATATATATACATACAGAAATCGATTGAAAAAATAAAAGAAAACAAATATGTACGAATGAAAAACAATCGGATTAAATACAGTTGTACATAAAATCAACTAATTAGACATTTTTACCGGTTCAATCTAATAATAATAATGATAATCAAAAAAAAATTAGAATTTAGTCATATAAGATGTATATATAGGCCAAAGTCAAATTATATAGTTCATAGTAACTATTATTTGATACGATATGAATAAATTATTATTTTTATACTAAAATAATGATAAATCAAACACCACTGACTTCATAAACATTTTACGTTCCTTTTGGAAAATAATTATAAAACGATTATTTTTCCAATAAAAAAAATTAGAGCAGAGTTGCTGAGATTTATTAACCTGTCATTAACATTTCTTGCCACTGGCCCAAGAAATATTTATAGCAATAAGTACCTAACTCTGAAATGGTTAGAATATAATATCCATTAGAATACGACAAACGTTTATTTCTACTCGCCTGTTTAGACTAGCGAATGTTGACCACCTTTTTATATATTCCAGTAACACATAGGAAATATGTTTGAAGAACACTTTGAATGAGAAAATGTTTGTTCGAAACGAATAGAAATAGGAATAGCGTTAAAATTACGGAAATCTTTTTATTGCACACCCAATTATTGTACTTCAGAATTATCAAAGAACCAACAACAATTCCCGCAGATTAGATATTGGTTTCATCTGGTATACGACGATTGGTAGTCGGTCGTAGGAACGTTACAATGGCTATCATACAGGTAAGATATAGGAGACAAGCCGTATGTACTCACCGAGCAACAGGAGTTTAAGCTCTCGCCGGGCGTCCCTCTTGTCACGCCGCAGCTGTCTTTCGATCTCCTGGTTAATGCGCTTCTGTTCCTTGGCCTCCTCGGACAGGCAACACGCCATTGCAACAGTGGCAGCAGCACTTCGCGGCCCAATCCACCACAACGTAGGACGGTGGGCTGCTGCTGCGCTCCCGTTATTACCGGCCGCTGCGCTTTGCGACCGCCGTACTCACTACCACCAGCACCACGGACGCGGCCAGCAGCAGCAGCAGCAGCAGCAGCAGTAGCAGCAGCAGCAGACGCCTCGTGCCACTCCACAGTGACCGCAGTGCGTCGTGCCACACTAAAAACGCACCGTGTCGTGTCCACGTCCACCACGTCGTCGTTGTCGTCGTCGTAGTAGTAGTAGTAGTAATAGTCGTCCACCACCACCACCACCACCACCGCCGCCGCCGCCGCCGCCTCCGATGTCTCTGCCGCCGCCGCTGCTACAATACTACTATTACTACTACACGGGCCGCCCGTCACCCTACGACGGCGGCGATAACCGGCGACACGCCATCGTCGTCCGTGTATCGTTATGCACACACGCACACACCTCTGGCCGATGGTGTTCTTTTTCTTTTCTCACCCCGACAGCGGCGGCGGTAATGTCCGAAATCTCTTAGCTCGTCGATACCGGGCACCGACTATACACGAATACGATACCTATCCCGGCGCACGAAAACAAAAAAAAAAAAAAAACAAAAACAAAACGAAAACGAAATAAAATAAACGGAACAGCACTTTTACGTACGAAATTAAGAGGAAGAAAAAGACGAAAAAGAAATTAAAAGCTCGAGCACTGGCACTACGCGCGCACCACACACACACACGCACGCAATCACTGACTAGACCGTACGCGAAAAATCACACACGCACGCACGCACACACACACACACTGTGACGGGGCGAAAAAAAAAACTCCATTTAACCGAATACGATTTTTTTTCTTTTTCCCCCGTAATAAATTTATATCACACACACACAAGCGAATTTTATAAAATTATATATATATTCGTATATTATAAATATACATGTATATTATGTGTGGTGTGTGTGTGTGTGGGTAACACAACGATATCGCGGGCACTCGTCGTCGTCGGCTGGGGCGGTCGTCTCGCCGGCGCGCGGCTGGGTGTGGTGTGACGGCGGCGTGCGCGCGCTAGAGTGAGCGAGTGAGCGGGGCGCAGAGCGGTGAATATATTATACTGTGTACGCGATCCGGCGGCCCGTGTGCACAGCAGCTGATGTGTCGCGCGGCGGTTGAAACGGTCGACCGGAAATTTTAATAATCTGTTGTACACCACGGAACGCGAACACGGGCGCGCGCTCGTCGTCGTCGTACGCCCCGCGCGCGCACACACACACACACGCCAAAAACGACAAAAACCGATGACCGAGTGTGTGTGCGTCGTACACACTGCTGTGATGACGATGACGACGACCGGAATTAACGACACCGGTTCGCGAGAACGTTTGGCGACGGAACGGAGGAAAAAAAAACCTTCACCGTTCCTCGCACACCACTACTGGTTGATAGTGTCAGTACGTTGATGTGTCTATAATATAATAAATATTTCAATACACCGACGCGACGTTCGAAACGTTCAAAAAAAAAAAATAATTTTTTTTTCTCTCTTCCTCTCTGTACGCGGCGCACTCCACATACACACGCGGCCGCGCGATCGCCTGCAGCTGCTCGGTCGGTCGACGCTGCTGCTTGCCGTTGTTGTTGTTATTGTTCGGTGGTCGTACGCCCAGGCCACTTTATCCTGTTACACTTAATTCGATTTTAAAGAAGCCAATCATTTCTGACAAGAGCCGCGGCGCACTGGGTTTTATATTATTAATAACGAGATTATACGTTTACACGGGAGCGCGCGCACGCACACGTCGTTCCCCACCGCCTTTTGCGAATTTATTACACACGCACACACGCGACGCGATATCGTGATTGTAGTGACCTCTGTTGGTGGAAAGAAAACGATTTCGGTTTTACCCCACACCCGCTGTACGGCCGCTATCCTCCTACCGTGATAAGTATGGAATTTTGACGGCAACGTTTTTTCTCTCTCACTCTCTCTCCGTTCATTCGACTCGTAATCGTAACGGGGAAAAGAACGAAAAAAAAAAAATAACCGTTTTTACCGCGGAATTACTACGTACGCTATCGCGCGGTCATCCGCGGCGGCTTCACGAAAATTCCACGAGCGGTGGCGTACGTAGTAGCCGAACGACCGCATCGATTTTTGCCCCGCCCCACCGGCGGGTGCGCGCGCGGCCGACAGCCAAAGCCCCGCGGCTTTGATTTGACCGAGAGAAATTTCTGGTCGTTCGCGGTCGGTCACACTGGTACAAACACCGCCGGCCGCTCGCCGGTAACGACACAAATTGCCGTCGCGGTAGCGTCCAACGAACGGTCGCAACGTTTCCGGCACGGCGCGCCGCGGGAAATTCAAACGATTTCTCCCCTCCCGTCGCGGTAAAATTCTATAATTTTTTTTTTTTTATGTACGTTTCACTCTTTGCCGGCGAATACGAAATTTTTTTATTTGTCGTGTACGGAAAAGAACAAAAATCGTAGCGCCTATTTTATATAATTTTTTTTTTTTTTTTTACTATCGACGTGTTGTAATGATCGCCGGAGTTCGAAACGGACGGGAAACGAAAATAAAAAAAAAACTCAATTTTAGTTTTCGCGTATTTTTAACTTTTTATATAATTCCATTCGAATCAAAAAAGAAAAAATTCGTAATATGTTCGAAGATGTGGGTGTCGAACACGTTTGTTCAACAAAATCATAGTAAAATAACATACAAATCGCAAAAACAAAAAATAAAATTGTCGACACACGTGTCGTTGAAAAATAACATTTTATCGCGTACATTGTAAATGAATGCTGAGCGTCCGCTCGTCAAAACGTTTTTCGAATAAATAATTGATAATTTAATAAATATTTATATAATTATAAACAACGATTATGATAGTGTTATGTTGTAATCGATATTTGCTCGTTTTACTTATTTGGTTAAGTTATATACCAATACGCATTGTTCGCGTTATACGTATTTGTACATTTATAATATTAATTTTCGCGATTAGTTTATTGCGAAACGCAATAATTTTGTGTATAATAATAAGCGCGCGGTTTGACATTTTAAAATCGGTATACAAATGAATTCGAGTACGCGATTATTGTAAAAAGAAAAGTTGTTAAACGCGCGTTATTTCTCTAGTAAAATTATTATTATTTTTTTTTCCACATTGAATTAACGATGATGCTGTATAATATGGAAATAAATATATTACGCGGTACAATCACTTAACGTTAGTTAAGTGATGGGAAATTATCCGTATACGCTACAACACACTCGACCGTTATTAGATTTTAAATACAATATATTATGTACCGACAAAAATAATAAAACAGGACTACGCGCGCCATCCATTGTGGCAATTTATTCTTTAATATAATAATATAATACGTAATACATATATTTGTCCGCGTTAATATATATATATATATATTATTAAATCGATGTATTTATTTTATACAACACTGCGCGGTAGAGTATTTTTTAAGTAAAAAGAAGACATTAAAAAAAATTCGACGCGAATATTTTTACGCAGGCCTACAGAAATCAATTACACAAACGCGCGAATTCTTCAATAATAATTAAAAAAAAAAAAAAAATTGCAAATACGAGCGATTGACCTCAATCCGCGTCTTATAAGACATAGCCGAGTGTTATACAATAATATTATAATTTCGTATACTCGGAATTATATAATATATAGTGAAATTTTATTGCAATAAACGCGTATATAAATATAAACATAAATTGTTTACAATTCGTCAATATAAACCGCATCATGTATAATAGCTGATGGTCGTTATACTTATATTAGAAGTCGTACGCCGTTGTATATTCGATAGATTTCTCGGTAAATTTTTGGGCGTATAACGCGGCGATATACTCTTCGTACAATTTATCGTTTTCGATAATATTTATAGATATATTTGCGAGGAAAAAAAACATTTTTGTTTTTTTGTAATATTTAATTTACGTTTCCAAATCGAAACACGAAGCGCGAGCGGATTAAACGAGCAATAATACATAATATAATAGCATAAACGACGAGATAAAATTTCTTTCGTGGCACCACCACTCGCATCACCAATCGTTTATATAAAAAACTATTGTAGAGTATAACGTCGCACTACGTTTTAAAAGTCCAACAACAACAACAACAATAATAATAATAATAATAATAATAATAGTAATAATAATAATAAATTTTATTAATTTCAAATCGAAATTCACATACGCGTATTTACGATATATTATATATAATATTTTACCCGGTGTACAATATATTATCACTAAACAAGCGGCTTAATTAAATGACACGTTATATCTGAAACCTTACAAAAAAAAAAAAAAACTATTGTTTGTTATAACTAAAATATATTTATGACCTTTCTCAACTAATAATCGCGGCGCACGACTTACATATATACGGCTATTTCTCATACCGTCGTATTCGTAGGGTTTTTTTTTAAAAAATAACGACGTTTAAAATTTTTTATATTTTTATTAATATAAACGAAAATTCGTGCGGATATTTTATTATACAAGCGTGCTTAGACATTTTTTCCCCAAGGATATATAAAATAATAATTTTTATTTTCACGCGTATTTATTTACAATATACAAATTTGTATACATAAATTTCGACTACGAATTGAAATTTCGGCAGAGATTCGAACGTTCAAAACCAACCTTGTATAGACGCGCACGTCCATCTAACACTATATAGTATTTAACACTCTTCAGCACACAATGAAAATCGGACGAAAATCACATATAATAATAGTACTTTGGACAGTGAGGATCGTAAAAGACATATGTACGCCTTTCAAATGCTGAATATACGATAATATTTCAAATACCGAAATAAGAATATTAAAAAGGAGACGTTTATTAATGAAATTTGATATTTTTTTTCCTTTCGACATCTTCATTAGTTATACGATTTCGAGTTATCCGTTCGCATTATACGCGCGCGCGCGCGAAATAAAATTTCCATTCGTGGTATATACGTTACGTACATGCGCGGTAATTATTGTATACAGAGATGACGGAATTGGAGAAAAATAGATGTTTTTTCCGTATAGCACTGATGATATATATATTTTTTTTAAATATAATATTTAAAAATTTAAAATCGTACACGTATGACGTGTGTAAACGAATAAATATATTTATTTTTTAAATTTGTATATAATAATAATTTGGTCGTTCGTATGTATGTATATATATATATAATAACACGTATCGTGTAATATTATACAATATAACTAAATCCAGGAACCCACCTGGGGTGAGACGGCCCGGAAACTGATCAGTTCAAGATATGATAGTGCTGAGGAATGGCGTAAAGAGTGGGATAGTTTCTCTGCACCAAACTTGAAGCTAGTACGCGGCTGAAATCAAGGAGTTCCAGGGATGAATCTCCTTCGTAGCACTTGGTCTGCATTAAACAGACTTCGAACAGGTCATGGTCGATGTGGCGCTCTTTTACATAAATGGGGGTTCCAAGACAATCCAGCTTGCGACTGTGGCAACGGAGATCAAACAACGAATCACAACATCGTAACAGAGTGCCAAAGAAGAAAATGCAACCAAGGGTTTGAAGGTACGCGTACAATGACTCCGGAAGCAATAAGGTGGATTACAAATCTCGACATATGCTTATGAAGAACATCACATCTTGAGAACCCTTATATCCTATATTTTTGATTTTCTTACTTTTGATTATAATAATTCTATTTAAGTTAAACCATTATGTTATATTTCATATACCTATTAGTTATTATTCTATGATTTGTTATGATTTTGTTAGTAAAGGTGATTTGTGTAAACCCATACGAAATAAATAATAATACAATATAAACTTTAATCAATTTTTTTTACATTTTATTCTTTATCGTTTGACACATACAATAATAAATATATTTCATTATTCTTTTCATTTTTCTTATCATCGTAACCTCTTCAAGAGTTTTTGCCGCCATCGCCACACAAGTTCCTTCCCCTCTTTTCGGACTATCGTACTCTTTCTTTCCGATTTTCTAATTGTCTTTTGAATCCTGCTCTATTCCATCTTACGTTATAAACGAAAACATATAAATTATAAAACTTTTGTAATATAAAAAATATTGTTGCGGTGCGCGCGGACAGGGTCTTATTCAAAACGCGCTTGGTCGACACACGTTTATTATATAACGCGATGAAAATAAAAATGAAACAACAACACAAACACGTGTACACGTAATAATACGGAATCACACGCGGGTTTATGATAAACAGTCGTTCTGTGCTGCTGCTGGTTGCTAACGAACGGTATTGTTGTATCATCGTCTTGGTCGAATTATACGCGCTATATCGCCATCATAATATAGGCCGTGTATACGCGCAGTTGTATTTATTTTTTTTTATTTTACTAACGAGATATTATCTATAATTTCTATTCTAACCGAATGTTATATAAACACAAACGTGTAACTCTATACACACGACAGATATTCCACTGTTGTCCAATCAGTTATTCAGTTCCCGAGTAACTTCTCTTTTTTTTTTTTTTAAATTTTTCTTTTAAAAAAAAATTTAAGCGACTAACGTTTTATCGTAGTAGTATTTCTCTTTTTTTCGTTTTGTTCTATCGCGAAACACGTATAACTCTATATACATATATTTACGCGTAAATATTTAAATTTATACGCAGTTTTAAAATAATATCGTACCAACTATAATAGTATTGTTTTATTTATTTTTTTTTTTAATAAAAATATATATATTTTTTTATATATATAGTTGTAATATATAAGTAAAATATATTGACAATATATAGTAAGGTAGGCGTATAACACGATAAATACAGTACACAAGTTAAATGAAAAATGAATAAAATAGAATAAACTATGTGTAAATACGTTAATTTCCACGTACGATTTTTTTTTTTTTTTTATAGATTATCCATTGATTTGTTAATATCAAAATTGTACT
Source organism: Chaetogeoica ovagalla (assembly GCA_032441825.1). Taxonomy (NCBI): domain Eukaryota; kingdom Metazoa; phylum Arthropoda; class Insecta; order Hemiptera; family Aphididae; genus Chaetogeoica; species Chaetogeoica ovagalla. The sequence continues at coordinate 10,667,700 of CM063736.1, forward strand.
TACTCTTTATAGTGTTTGAATTAGTTTTAAATCCTTTTATAGTCATTGGAATTTTACAAAACACGCGATTAATCGTTTGCTATTTTTGCTATATTAATCGAGTGGGTTCATTTATATATTAAAATTTAGTATTAGAAAAAAAAAACGTTTTTACGAAAGTTTACATTTTGAAATTTTCTTATTATATATGTAAGTATAGGAGACATTATATATTTAAAATACAGCAATGAATTTGACAAGTCAAACTAACAGAATATAAAGTAATTGTTTATTATAAATACGTTTATGTTATTAATTCGAATATATATATATATACTCGTAAATTTTTTTGTTATACACATATATTAAATAATGTCAACAAGTATATTACAAAATCAAAAACAAAGAAATGTAGAGTTGTTGTATATAAAATTGTCGTTTGTTTACTACTGGTTTCACGACTAAAAGTTATCGTTACCGATATAATAAACTGAAAAAGACAACACAATGACAAAAACGAAGAAATTGTGTATGATGAGAATTGAATTAGAAGAATTCTTTTAAACGTTATTACAATATGTTATTCAATATATTCTTTTCAATAATCCGTTTGTGTATTTAAAAAAAAATATGATATTAAATTTATTATTGTCGACTTCATTATAAACGTGTAATTCTTTCAAAATCAGAATTATCGTTCTAAAATACCATTACGTACGTTTAAATAATTTCCATGTCATTATTCGCATAATAATAATAATATATTATTATTATTATTTTTATTTATTAAAATTCACGTTTAGTAAAATTACATAATATGACGAATGATTCATTTTAAATGTTAAATAATTATGTGAATTTATATATCTTGTCTTTTTTATTATCAAATTATTTCATAGGGATTTTTTTCGCTATATTTTTATTTCTCGAACACTTATAGTTTATTATTTTATAAAAAAATACAAATGGTTTTACACTATATAAATAATATAATTATTTATTTTATTAATATTAAAAAAAAAAAATAATAATAATAATCATAATAATAAAAGAAAATAAGAATTTCGTTTTATCGGCTACTATATATATATATATATATATATATATAAATGTATAAAACCTTTATAGCATTATGAGCATTTTTGAGGGTACGCTCTAAACATTTTATACTTATAAATAGTTACGTTATTATATTTGTAACGGGTCAAGAACAGGATAAATAAACACGAAACCTCTCAAGTGTTTTTTCATATGGGATTTAAATAATTCCTAAGTATAAGACTCTATAAAGCTCTGTAACAACAAGCTCGTTAATATAGAGTTAATTTGTTTAGAATAAGTAGCGAAATTATTCGTATTAGTAGGGCAAAAAAAAAAGAAAAAAAACTATTAAATCTGTTTTGTATTCATCAGCGTATTATATATAAATATATATATATATATATATATATATATATATATATATATATAATTTATTAACTCTCGTATTATTTTTTTAGAAGAGTTTTTTTACGTAATATATAGGTAGACCTATATTACATAATCTATTTCATAACGTAACAGAGTATATTATAATTTTCATATATATTTAACAATTAAATTCCAAACGATGTAATATATCGATAAACATAATATATATATATATATAAATACTAGGATATTGATGTTTCATGATGGTTTTTATCAAATTAATAGTGTATGGTGCAATAATAAAATAAAAAAATATATATATTAATTATTGTATTTAGCTTATAAATAATAATGAGTACGTGTTTCCTTTATACGATGTGTGTACGTGTGACGCGTATATGTAAACGGAAGCTTCGAATAAAATTATATAAGTTATTTAGAAAAAAATAAAATTTGGACATTAGTTTTCAATAAACTGTCGTTAAAAATCGCGGTATATGTTTTATATCAACGCATATAAATTATTATAATTTTCTAATTTTTTTTCATAATCTACGGTGATTTTATTCGTGTTTTTAACAGTTATTTCGGATTTCGTCCGAATTTACCATTTAATGTAAGTACTTTAATTCCATTTCGTGATGCTATATATTGTGTACTAAATGTATTTTCATAAGTCTATCAAAATTGTGTTGTATTTTGTGTGGATAAATCAATTCGTTACATAAAAAAAAAAAACGACACACTCGCGATAATCAAACATATGAATATGTTATAATATGGATATATATTATAATCTGTGGTTATTCATTATTTTCTATATAAGAATATATGCTTTTCCGTTTCGATACCGTTGGCGAACTCTTCTGTTGGGAAAATTTCAAGAACTGCGTCGCTATAGAGCTTCACGCTTATATTTTCATTCAATTCACAACGATTTTCAAATAATTATTTTCCCCGAGATATATTTTATAACGGGACCTGTACGAACTATACTCGATTTAATACATAATACATACGGAAAAATATATATCTTTTTTCAACTAGTAATATGTTTTTACACTTTAAGTTTTTCTAATCGTTATTGAGTGTAGTTTTGTTTTTGTTTTATCGTTATGAAAAAGTGCGAAAAGTAAATTACGATATGATATATGATGTGAGTGTTAGTCGTTAATTAATAACAATAATATTATTATTGGACAGTTAACTGCGTAATTCATTCGGGTTTATACACGATGAAATAATTATCATATATAGTTCATTGCAAATAAAATAAAAAAAAAATTCCAAGTTTTTCGATACTTTGATGAGTTGGTCGAAAAGAGTGAAAAAAAAATTTGTAGATTTTTCCAATTTTTTTTTACTAGACCTGAAATTAATAATCCATGTAAATATTTATATTAGTAAGTATTCTGGAAGTACGAAGATTAGTTACCTATATTTAGATTAATCTACTCTGTATCCGGATCAAATAAACGGTGCGATGACCGCATTGGGAATAATTTTTTAAATTGTTCACTTGCTTGAGAGTATACACATCAATTTTTTAAACATAATGTTAAGAGCGTAAAGAAATTTTGTTTGAAAAAAAAAGAAGAAATCGAATGTAATGTTTTTTTTTTTAATGTGAGTATGTATACGCTACAATATTATTGTTTGTGATACGATGCAGCGGGAGAAGCTGCAGTAGTTCTATAGACGTATAGAATTTAATCTCGTGAGAATATTATTACTATATATATATTCAATTTTCAGGTTACTCGATTTACAAAAATATAATTAAGTTACAATATAATATATGTATATTAAAAATTGGTATTGTGTTTTCAAATCGAAAAGACGTATAATATTATCCAGTCGTACAAATGTAATTATTCATTATAGTAATATATTGTGTACAATAGAAGTTTACATGCGCGTATAAGTACTTATATGTAAATTTTTGCGCCTTTTTTGTTTCGAATTTTGTTTTGGCGAAACAACGCAAATTATTCGCAAATTTTCGTTTGCCGTAATAATTAATATGCTTCCTATTCGAATACATGCAAACCCATTTATTATATACGAGTATATATATATATATATATATATATAATATATAGTCCACGATAACGTGTTATTATTCTTGATTTTTACACGAATGTAAATATTTTATTTGACGTTATACACATCACTAATTTTATTAAACAGACTTATATTAAGTCTATATTGTTTTTTACGATAATAATTAGTGCATCATATACATGGAATGTTTCGTGGCATTCATTTAAACGCGTATGATTCAACTATTAAACACGTAGTAATCGCCTGTAAATGTTGAATTGAAAATAGCAAATATTATACAATTTCGGTGTTTTTTTGGACATACCGTTTATACATTTTTCACGTTTACAAACAGAGATGGCGCGGTCGTTACGGTTTATTTTTCCTCGGCGTGACAGCTGTTGATCAGGATATATATTGTATTGTACGAGATTTTTTTTTTGTTCGTTTATTTCGTTTTTAATTAAACGTTTTAAATGCTCGTCGGAGTTGAAATAAATAATAAAGGACTTATATAATAGTACTTATGAGGACTGCAATTATAATTTTTTTTGGCGTATACCAAAAAAAAAAAAAAAAAAAAGAAGAAACCGTCGATAACAGTAGTAGGTGCCAACCAATATTTTATCACAATTAGAATTTGAGAATTTCATAATAACGCGTTGTTGTTGTTTATAAAAGCATAAATAATATATTTACCGTAATATCATGTTTTGAACGATTAAATGAAATATCCGATTAAAACAATAATACGTCATAAAAAAAAAAGAAAAATTAAGACATTCGCTTTAAAAAAAAAAAACGCTCGAAAATACGCTTTTGAAAACATTGTTAATTTAGAAGACGGATTTTTTAGGGTTTTCAAAGTTTAAAAAAAAATATATATATATGACGTACAAATACAAATGTAAAACTCGGTAAATATTCTATCGGAAACTTGTAAGACGCGAGACTAAAAGATTATTATTGTTTTTTCATATATACTCAATTGTGAATTATCGAGATGTGCGCGCGTTTGCCGAATGTATTTTTTGTCTTGTTTTATACAATTGATTATTTAAACCGGAAATAATACGAGTGAATTTGTTTTTATACGACTCGTATAAAATCGGGACGGTTCGCGGAGTTTTACGATGAATGTACGGAGGGCCGGTGTTTTTTTATTTTTTCGTTGTTGTTGTCGTCAAGAATGAAATGAGAACAAATCAAATGATAATAAGACAAATAAGTAAAAACTAATAGAAATATTTATGTTTTTTTTTTTTCTGTCTTTGCCTCGCACGTGTAAGAAAAATCGAAATGGCGCCGCCTTTATACAGGCGAGGGACACACACACACACTACACTGGATGGCGTCCGGTAAGGATTCCTCCTCGAAGCTGAACACACCGCGCGAGGACCATTCCATAAATACTATTTACATGTTATATCATCGCGATTTATATTCTAATTTTTATGTTACGTACTCGATTGTTTTTGTTCGTTACATAATCGCACGGTATATTGTGTACACACGCGCGTATTTTACTCGTATTGAAAAATAAAAATAATAACGTAATAGCGAGCGTACAATACACTGTTTTAGAAGCCCTATTGTAGAAAGAAAGGTAGAAAAAAAAAACGTCGATATATATATTTATACGCCTAAATATTAAATTTCATTATTATATATCGGTTTCAATTCTCGTGATACGTGCTTTTCGAACGATAGTACGCGTCTCGTGGGTACGGTTTTACGGATTTCTTCGTCTCTTCTTTAATCGTAACCGCTTCAACAGCGTCGGGGATTCGCGACGAGTATTAAACGTATTAACTGGTACAGACACGGTCGGTCAATACGTTTATGTCAATATGTTGTTGTATCTTTCATATATATATATTTTTATCTTAGAGCCCGCGTGCCTGCACCACTTCAAGTGTAATACAGGCGGCGCGTGTTTTGTTTTCAAAAGTATTTGAAACAACACGGCGATGAGCTCGGAAATTGAGAACGCGACTGTTTTACTACGGGACATGTTCTACTTGAGCGATCCTCGCCGGCACATGCACGAGGACATTAAGCACGTGCCACGTATATACGCACAGGTAATTCGGACGTACACGCCGTTAATATGGACCGCGGGGGGAAAATGTTTTAATCGTCGTCGACTCGCCTTCTCGCTCTAATCCGTCGAATTACTCTTGTCCTCATCATCTGCAAATCTTTAGTCTAGTACACGATTCGTACTAGATAGGTTCCATAGCCGTGCGGGAAACGGACGAGCCGAATATCTTGCATTTTTCACACTAAAGACGTTTTTCTCTTTTCACAATTCTACAATTTTTTCACCCTTCCTTTTTTGTGTCGATATTTTTGTATGTTTTCAATTACATCCGAATTATCGATAGTATTATACACTTACGGAAAACGTCTTCGCGCTGTTTTTAATAACGACAAAACGCGATTTGCTGCTTCAGGCTTGGCCGTATTTTTTGACTCTGTTGGTGTTTGAAAACGGATTGCGATTGTGGCAAAGAAAAGAAGTGCTCAGACTTAACGACAGCATCACTTCGATTAGTCACGCCGTCTTGCAAGAGTGTGCCAAGTAATTGATTATTATTATTATTATTATTATTATTATTATTATTATAATATGCACCCGAGATTGTATGATGTACGCATGTATATATTCTATTAAAACGAAAAAAAAACAAAACCTCGGGTACAGATTTTTTTACAGAGGATCGGAACATTGCTTGTATTTTTGGATTTATGACAATTATATGATTTGCGAATTACCATGGAATTCCGTGGCCTTTTGGTATTTCGCAGCGATCGCGATCGATTTCTGTTATTACTGGATGCACAGGGCTAGTCACGGTATAATAACCGAGATTTCAAAGCCTAAAATTGAATAGAAAAAACAAATTCGATTTTATCAATATTTTCTTCGCAGAAATTCACATTTTCTGGGCTCAACACCAAGTGCATCACAGTTCCGAGGAATTCAACGTCACCGTCGGCATAAGGCAGTCGGTATTTCAAAGTCTAGTCGGAATTGTAAGTGTGTATAATGTGTGTAAAAAAAAAACACAATAATATTTACACAATCGCAATAATAGATCGATTTAGTACGCGTAATTTGATAATTAAGAGGAAAATAATTATCGTTGTGATGTGTTTTTAGAAAAATTGGTAATTAAAAAAAAAAAAAAAAAAAAAAAAAAAAAAACCTGCTGTAGGTATCGCGGTTAATCAAACCATTTCAGAACGGTATAATTACGCAATGAAAACATGAAAAATCGATAGTAGATCGAAAAACATAGAGAAATGTTGAGAATCGGGAGAGAAAAGAGAAAAAGAAAAAACTATAATTTTCGAGAGAAAAAAATTTGTGACTTACAAAAAATGTCACCTTCTAACTATAATTTCTATGTATTTATAATAATTACATGTAAAAGTATTATTTAATTTTATACGTATTTTTATGTCGTATAGGTGTGTTACGCACCTCTGGCACTGTTCGTCCCGCCGGTTTTGCTACTGGTACACCAACAGTTAAGTCTGTTGTATCAAATTTGGATACACACCGAGACGATACCCACTCTTGGACCGTTGGATTACGTTTTCAACACTCCAGCGTACCACAGGGTGCACCACGGTACGGGATGTGAAAACGCAGTTTCCGTCAATATATATTGTGTTTACAGTGCATTTTAAAATGATTCATCTGCTATCAGTAGGCTATAAAATCTTGAATCCGCAGTTTATTGTGAACGTACTACAGACAGAACCGTTTGAAAAAAAGGATTCGCAAGTTTTTTTTTCTGAGCCGAGTGGCACGCGTTTTGATCGTGAAAAAGATTCGTCCAGACTTAACGTTTTCTGCGCATTTTCAAGAGAGAAAGTGTGTACGGACTGCGTACACACTTTGATGTGTACGCAATAACGGGAACTTTATATCTACAAATGATTAAGGATTTCCGCAAATGCAAACCGATATAGATGGGTAATCACCACGTTGGTTCATAGACATCTACAGATTTTTCCTTAACTACAAGACTAGTAGCACTTTGCTCTTGGCCGCCTCGGTCCCCAAGCATTAACTTTTCTTCTTTGGGAGCATGTAAAAGACACTGTTCATGCGTACTTACCTTTCTGAGAAATTTTGATGAACCGAAAAGTCGTGTTATAGATGCTATCAACTTGAATACGGTCGGTATGCTTTAACAGGGTTATGAGGAATTGAACTTTAAAGCTTAAATGTGTGCAAGGAAGGAGGTCACATTTAACATTTGTGAACATTGTATCAAACAACTTAGTGTATTTTTATTAATTTATAAATAACTTGTTATTACTTAAATTTTACAATAAATATGATTTTTTTTTTAAATTGAATCATTTATTTTTAGAATGCCCTGTATAATTATTGGTTGCATACGAATTGCGTCCGAAAAATATAAGGATATTGGTTTATAAAAAGAATAGCGTCCACGGTTTTATCCACTATGGTCTACACCAGCCTGAAAATATAAATTGAATTTGTATATAGGTTATATAAACGGAATGACCCGATTTTACACGTTACGAATCGGTTTGAAATTAACACGGATTTGAGTTCATTCTGACGCATCGGCATAAGAGAATTTATCATGAGTTCAAATTCCAAACGTTCCAAATGTAGAAACGGACAAAGGTTAAAAATCATACTTTGACAATTGCAGTATCGAATCGCATGCGAAACATAACGATTTACTAATTGTAAAACATATATATTTAATCGAACCATTAATATATAAATGACAGCCCTCTTAGTGTGTAAAAGTGGGATATAAAATATATACTTGAAAAAAAAACCGCGGACGCAGTTCTAACTAGACGTTGATTTTCGGATGCGCTTAATCTAATCGCATTGTATACTCGAACGAGGTTATATTTTTTTCTTTAGGTAGCAATTTGTACTGTTTGGACAAGAATTACGGAGGCGTTTTGATCGTTTGGGACAGGATTTTCGGAACGTTTCAGGACTTTTATCCAGAGAAACCGATCGCGTACGGTCTGGTATACCAGAAAAACACGTTCAATCCTTTGACATTACAAGTACGGATCGTCGTGCAATTGCCGTAGTCGTATGTGTGGGACGCGACCAGTTTAGCTAAACGAATTTGAAGTGATTTTGCATTTAAGTTCGATTTTTTTTTTACCTAATATTACCTCTTTAAAAAGTTATAACGTTGGTCGGAATGCGATTAAAATTGAAACGTACTTACTACTAAGGACAAAGATTTTTGCCTCTTAGCGGTGTTTTCTGCCGAGTAAATGAAATTGAAATATTATATTTTTATATCCACACTGCCATAAATTAAATTCAAAACGACTAAAAATTCGTTTAGCGAAACGGTCCCATCCGCGTACGTACATAATCGTGTATATAATTATGTTTTATTGAGCGAATAGTTTTTCTACAACTTGAACGTGTACCATAAATGGAACGGTATGAAGGGCTGGAGAAATAAATTGAAGTCGTTGATGAAAGGGCCGAGCTGGGTGCCGGGTCTATCGTGGACAGGTGACGACGGAAGACGTGCCAGCGTAATACCTAATCATTCGTTATATAATTTATTTACAGTGCTTGAATTCTGTTGGTTGTGGTGAGAGCGAGGGAAGTAAAACTATTCTGTTTCGAAAATATTTCAGTGTTCATCTTCTGATTTTTCGTATGAATGGAACTGGATGGTTTTACTCTTCTATATTTCTATGATGTAGATTTTACTGTAGAAACCATTACAAATAAAGTTTTAAACGAAATTGTTTTACATGTGCGTGCTAAAGTGATATTGACTTGAAATTAAAAAAAAAATAAATATAATCGCATCTAAACGAAAGGGTTCAAATTTCTGAGCTTATGTGCTATTATTATTATGTAATTGCGTTAAATCTTCTGTTAGGTTATACTTGTGTCAAGCTAATATACATATGCTTAGAGTTCGATATAAAGGAAATCGTAGTAAATTAAAAATGAGACCGTGATCATTTATAAAACCATCCACGAACACTACGTGTATTGTGATTAACGGGCATTTCTTTTTTTTTTTTTTTTTTGAAAGGGCTTTGACACTTAGTTCTGCTGGATTATTTGTTGTAAACAAAATATATAGTAATTGGTTAGTGTACGAATTATTATTGTTGCCGCGAGTGTTGTAGTTTTTGCACAGTAAAAGTTTTCTTTGTACTCACGTTACACGTCGTTTATTGCGATGACGGAAAAATAACTTTCGAACGTAAAGTTCTGTTTTCTAGTAAAGAAAACTCCAGCGACAACGATTGTAATGTTCGTGAGAAGCTAATATCAGAAACATGATATGGGTGAGACGATAGTTTACAAGAGGTTTTTTCGTTTTAAAAATTGCTATTTTCCAACTCGGAGATTACCCTCGTTCTGGGCGGTTTTTAAAAAGTCGTTCAGATGAAAATGAGGACAGAATAGAAAAACAACGTAGAACGTCAATGGACCACGAATGAAGTAGAAAAGTTGACAACGGTGTCTTGGAGTAGTACTTTTCATCGCGTTTTAACGAGATGCATTACTATAAAATTTATGTCTCACTCGCAGACCGACGCTTGAAAAACTCAATCACGAAAAACTATGTGCTCGAAGTTTAGAAACGAATTGGGAAATTTTCACATAATCCTTGTTCGTCTGACATGGCGTAGTGTGATTTTTTTTTATTCCCGTGAGCATGAAAAGTCACGTACGAAAAGCAATTTTCTGATATGAAAGAGAATATAAAGAAAAAAAACGTTGGGGAGATTTTGGGAAATAAGGAATTACAAATGTGAGTCAAAATTTCAGTTACTCCACCCTTGTGTATTTATTTAATAAAAAAAAAGAAGAAAAGAAAAACAATGATTATTATTTATGGTCGTTTTATGGAAATCGTGTTAACGGTTGGCTCTGAGGGGGAAAGAGGACGGAACCTATGTCATCTACGTGTTGATAAGAAATTTATGTCTATCGGAGCACGAATTTTCAATACACTTTTGTGTCTCTTTCTGCACTGATCCGTTTCCAATTCAAGCACTGTCTCTTTATATATTTTTACACTGCGGTAGCGGTATAGTTTTGTTTTCAAATCACGTATGACCGTCTGGTTTTTAGGTCCAAGGGATCAGGGAAAAATACGACGTTAAGATATCTTTTCTACACAAATCATACGCACTGGTCCATTTCGTTGCAGTCGTTTGCGGTTATTACTCGTTGACGGCAATACCTGCTGCAGCTCATCATCGTTCTGTAAGTTTGTAATATTTATATGGCTGACGTTTGAATTTCGGACTGGAGCCGATTAAAAATTATATTAGCTAAATGTTAACTTAACAAAATGCGACAAAGAAATTAATAAAACTACAATAATTGCGACGCAAATGCAAGAACTGTGAATTCATTTTATTGTGACGATTAGGTTTTCCTATGTATAATATTATACGGTCACCAACTGCTTTAACAAAATATTTTTATGATCCCCTTCACCTCTAAATGTAATTCAAGATTTTCACATGTAGGTACTTTCAAAGGTATATAGTGATTTTATGGTATTTTTAAGGAAAAAATATGGAAAAAGCTATGGGGGATTTTTCAAATTTTTATTTTTGAAAGTGTTAATAACAACGGCGCAATTGAATAATATTATTGAGTTGCCGTCGTTCGTAATTGCTATAGAATAATACGTTTATCAGATTATTCATCTTTCTCTACCTTATAATTTGTATGTACTATTAATATAATCGACAATTTCATCGATAAATATTGTTGACACAAGTGTTAATAAATTCATTTTGAGTATGGGCATAAGAATGGCTGTGTCGGTCCAGTATTACGAGTTTCTGAGAAATAGGGAGCAATAATTAAGCACAAAATTATGATTTAATCGTTAACATATTATGACGTATAGAAGTATATTGAATCTTTCAGCTGAGCGAAACAATTTCAGGATAAAATAACAAATGTTTAAATCGATAATTCACTCAAAAAGACAAAAACAATTTTATTATGTATTACTAATTGTTTACAATATTAATAAAACATCAATAACACACACATATTATTATTATTATTATTATTAATAATAGTATCTCGTGGTTTTAACATGTATATATATATATATATATATATATATATATAGTATTAATAATATAACAACACATCACAACACATAAATCACATTATATTGTATAATATTATTGAATTTTTTAAAACTTACAAACGTAGTAATATAAAATGAATTGAATTTTATAACATTCGTGAATCAAGTGAAGCATAGCATATATACTATATTATAACGATACCTATGAAAATGACGATTAAAAAAAAAAGAACGAAATAAACTTATATGTGGAAAATGTAATCAAATTTGTTTAGTAGAGACAGAAAAAATTTCCTTTGATTTTATTTCTAAAGGCAATCCGAAATAAAATCCTTTTCTAAAATAAACTTTTACAAAAAAACATCTATAAAAACAATTTTTTTTTAACTCGTTCATTTTTAATTATTAGTTCAGTGGTAAAAATAAGTTCAACAATAATTTTTAGTGTTTTTTTGTATAAAAACTATTATAATATATAAATAATAATTACTTTAAATAGGTTAATAAACTTAAAAAACTACGAAGAACATTTTAAATCTATGAAACGCAAAAATAGTTTTTTTTTTATGATGTTTAAACTATTTCCATAAATATGAAATTATACATATATATATACATATATATATATATATATATATATAATACTTATATAACATATGTATAAAATACAACACATCAACATTTTTGAAATTCAGATCATAATAAATAATACGCGTTAAATTATTATATTTTTAATTTACAACATAAGGGCACACACACACACACACGCAATTATTATTTAATTTTAATGGAAGGAAATATTTATTTTATAAATTTATTATTTTACAAATAGCGGTTTCGACATTCGCATAACAATCGTATTTTTATACATAATAAATGAATATAAAATAACCGATTAAATACGCTGATTTTGAGTATATAAAAATAATTAATAAACGTTTTTAAACATATTTAGCTGGGCAAAAATCAAATGTTATATTTATATCATAATGAATAATTATTGACTATACAGTATACATAAACAAACAATTTAATTATTCCAATTTTTTTTTTGTCGTATCTTTCGAATAATCCGTAACAATATTTTATCATTTAATTATCAACAAAATGTATAATTACAAACGCAGCATGTTTTAACGATTTTGACGAATAAACGAAAACAATTCCTATGTTAGCAAATGTCATTTGTAAGTACACTAAACCTTGCACCACGAAATTCGTGGATATTATTTTGTAATTCATCAAATTATTATTGTAAAATCATTATTATTACTCATATAACACGATAATAACGTAAAAATACAAGTTTATGCGATTAAAAACATAACAAATCATATAAATATGATATACTCTGTACCTATTTCTCAAATATTGAGCTGATAATTACGAAATGAATATTTGTTATATATGTTGTAAAGATTTTATATATTTTTACTTGGCACATTTGACAAAAAAATTTTCAATTTTAACAAATTTTTATTAAATATTAATCGTCAGTATATAATGCTTACGAAAAATACAAAACCAAATGGTTTAACCATTTTTTTCGTCGACTCTTTATTTTCGGAAAATAAGAGAAAACTAATTTATCCATATTCGATCATTAAGTTTGAAAAATACTGAGATGACACATCGGTGGAATTTTTTTATAAGTAATTTCTTCAGAATACAATGTTTATATAATACAAACCGTTTAAATATGTTCTATAATGATAATTATTTAATTAAATATTTTGTACGTATCAATTATAACTTGTAATTTTCTTTTTAAATATATATTTATCAAAGTTGATCTCGTTTCTCAAACGAATACAAAAACGTGATTAATAAAAAAAAAATGTAAAAACAAAAAACCAAATTATTAGCATTGTTACGTTATAATTAAAAAAAAATCGTCGACTCGATGTAATTCGGTATGCAATCAGATCAAAAAAAAAAAAAAACATTACAATTAATAATAAAGAAAAAAAAAAAAGAAAATGCTAGTGAAAAATATCTTTTAATATTGTATCTTGCAGAAAGTGTAATACGTATTGTACGTATAATAGCACACATTCATCAGTAAGAAAAGAAAAAAATGTCAGAAGAAATTCTTTATTATCGCGTGTAGGTACATTTTATATTAAAATGATTGCCATAATATATTATATAAACGTTTTAAAATTTATTTCAAATATAAATCGTATGTACACAATGAGAATACGATATAAGTGAGTATTCGGGATTTTACAACAATTTTTCCGGATTTCGTTTCTACGCGTACAGGGTGATTTTTTTTGTTCCGATCACGAGACGATTTGTGTTTGAATCTTCTCCTAAGATTTTTAATACATTTATCTATTATTAACACGTTGAAAGGAGTTTTATTCCTTCTGTGTTACTTAAATTTACCCACGAGATTAAAATGTCTAAATTTCAGCCAATACCTAAAAGGCGGTCTATATACGTCACGGTAATATGAAAATAATAATAATAATTTTTTTTTTTTGAATAGTCATGAGATCTAATATGAGATCTCGGTTTATATTAATTTAAAACTATATAAAAAAAAAACTTTCTGGGCGCACAGTAATAAAAAGGAATATAAATTTTAAGAGGAAGCGGGACAAGTTTTTTTTCTTTAGTAGACCTATGAAAAAATCTCTCGGCGGTATGATGAGATCTCATACGTAAGGTCCTACTATGGCGGTCGACGTATTAATAAATTAATTTAATAAATCGTTGAAATAATATGCCGTTTTGTTAAAATTATGTTATCGTATTTCTCTTAATACGTCACGATGAATTTTTTTTGATTTTTTTTTTTTGATTTTCATCAAACGTAAACAATTGATTTTTTTTAACTATTTTTATTGTATAGAACGGAATTTTCAAAACTCCAATAGAAGTTTCCGATAAAAACATCGTCATCACTCGGCGCGGTAAAAATCTGAGCAATTTCCACTTCAACGCGAGCGTTTTACGATATTTTTATTAAATAACTCGGGAGATGATAATCGTCGAATTTTGAAAAACGCGATAGGTGCAGTGAATTCCCACAGGTGTAGTAGTAATCCTTCAAAGATTTTGAGAATTATTGAAATCCAGTTTGTCGTTATCACAAAAACGATATATACGCTTATATAACGGTGACGGAATAATAATAATAATAAAACTACGAAGAAAAAACATTTTTGATTTTCCTTGTAAGTTTATGTAAGAAAATAATATTGGAAAAAAAAAATGAGTACATTCCCTTGGACGCGTAGCGTAAGAAAAAAAATCACCCTGTCATATCGTGTCAACTCGAAATTATTGGACCAAGTCGTTTAATAATTATTAATTAATATATTTATTTTTTTTTCTATACGATTATAGGAAATCAATAATAATAATATCACGTCTACGGAAATGTCTATAATATACATCGTGTGGTCGTTGACAAACATTGGTTTGATATTCGAGAAGTCTCCGTGGGCCAATTACTCCGAGTTTTCCAGGTGTTTGATCGCGTACGTCCACTTGAAACTGTTTTTGGAACCGCAAGGACCAGAGCCGCAGTCTTACACGGCCGCCGTCAACGTGTACCGTTTGCTAATGGGCACTTCGATTGTCGTTTGGCCTATATTGTGTTCGATACTATAAACTGCAGTGTACAAGCGTTTCCGCTCATAATTTGTACATAATAATATTTGTTTTCGAGATGTGCGTGGAAAAAGAAAACGTTATATAAACTCAAAAAAAAAAATTCGGAAATACGCGGAAAGGAGATAAAAATAATTTTTTTTTTTACTGTATAAGTGTAAAAAAATAAAACTTATTTGATTTATGTTCGTTGGATAAAAAAAAAGTCAAGCTAGAACGCAATGATTGCCGTTATAATATTTTTGAAACGAGAATTGTTTTTTTTTTTTGCACACAGCAATATTTTTTTGTAATTTTATAACAATTATACGTCTATAATAACTGCATAATAATATAATATATAGCTATATCACTATAATATATTTTACCCCGAGTACATAATTTTGATTTTGTTAAATATATTTATATATTTTATATAATATAAACGTGTTTTGAAAAAAAAGTACAATAAAAACGATTAGTTTTATTCGAAACAGGCGTTACCTATACATGGATTCGGTGATATTTTCTGACGGTCCGAATTCTTCTCGATCTAGTGAATTCATCAATTCTTCGTTTTGATTCCGAACTGAAATCACATTACAAAAATTGAATAATAATAATAATAATAATAATAATAATATCATTTCGCGTATTTTAATAAAATGAAATGAACGTAATGATAATCTTTTCTCGTTGTACACTCGTGTACACGTGTAAATGTTTACTCGTTTATTTTACACGTTTACTATTTATTTTTACGTTTAAGCTTTTTTTTTTGTTATTTCGTGCCGACTAAGTTACAAACAAATTCCATTTCAGTGTTTTCCGTTATTATAAAATTTTGAAAATTATGTCCCGCCACTTATTATTAAGTGTCAAACTAATGGAATTTTCAAAACAACCAATATATTCGTTTACATTATATATATTAGAAAAAAAATTAATAATGTTGACATCAGAGAATATTTGCTTTTCGCCGTGTAGTTCGGCGGAAACTCTAATATACTTATGAAAATAATGCATTTATATACGATATTAGTGATTTTCACTAGTGAATAAATAATAGTTAAATGAGCCGACTTTTGATTCGTCCGCTTCGACGCCTATTACTCGGGAAGAATTCGTCGTATTTTAAAATATCAACTCGGTAAATATATTCTCGATTTGATAACGTTTAAAAAAATATGAATTTATTAGTTTTTTTTTCAACTCGAAATAATTTCAATTTGAATGTAATTAAAAAAGTACCGATAAGTAAGTGAGCAGTTCTCTCCAAATCCCGTGGTTAAATTTAATACAAATTACAAAAAGTGAGTTGTTTTCGGGGGTTTTTTTTTATTTTAGAAAATATAATTTATCTAAAGCACGTCTATTTTTTTTCTGTCGATATTTACCCAAGTATTATTATTATTTTTTTATATACATTTCTAGAATAACCGACATGACGGCCGTCAATACACATAATAATATATCATATGTATTTAATTTCCGATATTCTGAATAGAAATTTGTTTCATCACACTATTTAGGCACACGCGAAACGTGTATATTTATAATAAAACGTTATTTACAGTGGTTTTTGTAGTAGTAGAAGGAGGACGAGGATAGTTATTGTAATACACTTTGGCGAAGTATTTTTAAAATTTATTAATATTATGTTTTTATATACCAAGTTCGTCGATTACGGGCGCCATTCTGAGAGTAACGCCGACCAACAGCATGCAAGTGATGAGCAACAGACCGGCCGTGATGATAATCGTCCATCTCGCTCTTTGCGGCAAGTCGTCCGGATGTAAAGTCGGCACGGGACGCGGTCTCACCACGTCGTTCTTATCGTCCCCGAATCTCGTCCTACGGCTTTTCTTCTTCGAACGTGTCTTCGGGTTTTCATTGTCCGCGTAACGCCGGCGGTGGTTTTCGTCGGACATGCCGGCAGTAGACCTTTGTACGACAAACGTTTGCCGATTATTAATTAAAGAATTTTTAAACATTTGACCGCTATTTCGCTTAGTTTTTTTTTTCTTTTCAATTTAAAGTCGATTTAATTCGTTTTTCTCCCCCGTTAAATCTTCTTAAGTAAAAAAAAAAATCTATTTTTAAGATTATTAAAAATTATCGTGGCATAGTGGACGCGCTGACTTTCACTATAAAACGTCTTTTTCCCCCCGACTGTCTTTACGGCATGTTTAAAGATTATTCACAGGTCATATTTACACGCTGCGTAATAATTTTGAAATATGCCCTAAAAACAACACGAAGTTAAGGCTCGTTGAGTGGGGTGGGGTGGGGACTTTATATATTTATTACCTTTGCAACGCGGCTGTAAGTATGTGTCCGCCTAAATAGGGCACGTGTTTTTGGTTCTGAGGCCTTTTTTCGGGCCGTACGATGGCCGGAGGTTCCAGATCTTGTCGGACGATTCCGTCGCAATGATGATGGTGGTGATGGAACAGCTGATGATCGAGATCGTGTCGGTGATAGTGATGATGATGATTGTGGTGGTGATGGTGTTTGTTACAAGAGTGCATGCAACGGCCTTTTTTGCGTCTTTTTTTTCGTGTGTGTGTGTGCAGTGTACAAGTAAAAAAAAAAAAAAAAATGTTAAAAAAAGACACCGCGGGACGGAGTCATTAGTGAGTAAAGTCGAGTAACGCTAGTGTCGTTTCAAAAGTGGATTCAGAAGAGAGACAAACAATGGATTTTTAACGGTGTGCCCGGCAGTGACTTTAGTAGAGAAAAAAATGAATAGCTTATAATATATTTTTTTTAATTTTCATTTGTTTTCACACGTATTTTAGCATAAATAATACAAATCCCGCTATAGTCGGGAGACTTTTCTTGTTTTTTTTTCCGTTTTAATGTAGACATTAATTTTTTCGTTTCATTTTTTTCTTTCTTTTACTGGTGTTAAAAATAAAGAAAATTTATAGAAAAAAAAATGTCTAATTAAATTTCGCGCACGATTAATATTAATCGGAAATTAAACGACAAGTTTAACAAATCGTACACGTACGAAAACCCGATTTTTTTTTTGCTTTAGTCTTTTGCACGCGCGTTTCCATATCCGAAATACTCGAAGAAAGTTATTTTTTCCATTTTTTCTCGACAAATAAATATTTTCAAAGGCGAATATACACACACGGAGATCGCTTTTAGAGAGAGAGAGAGAGAAAAAAAGCATTTCTCGTTTTTGTCGCCGCAATTATTATTTCATCGTATCACGACGACGAGTGCGCAGTCAGTCGTACATTTGCAAAACGTTTGTTTTGCGGCCTGTTGACTATTGTACCGTACAAAACCGTAAGAGGTCATTCGGTTTTCCGCGATTCCACGGCACACGAGCCGTCATTGATAACATTATTAAAATACAAAAACATCCGTCCGGTATTATTGTCGTTTTTATTCATTCACCGATCTCGTTTTCTCTGCTATTTGTGCGTGAAGGTAACGGTAAATTTTATTTTTTTGCATTATAAATACAAATTATGAAAAAGTACCAGTGGTTCCCAATCTTTTTGATACTATTACCCATAAATCGGTTTAGGGTTAAGGTTAGGTATTAGCAAATACACCTCCTCCTCCCCTTCCGAAAAAAGTTAAGTCTAACAAATAAAAACAATATTTTTTTATTTTATTTCAATTGTTCGAACAACGAATGAGTTTTTTTTAATAATTGTTTTTCCTTTCAGTAAGTAATAATCCGTAACATTAGTTAATAAGACGTATTGTTTATTTTTTAACAATTTTTAATATTCGGTTCAGTTTCGGTAAATGAACACAACTTATGTCGCGTTTCAAGTCAAATCGGTTCCTTGTTGTTTTTTTTCTTTATAGTCACCATTGTTGAAAACCCGAGTTCGTTAAATTGTGAAAAAAGGGATCAGTGTCTTCAAGGATTTTTTCGACAATAATGTGTATTCACTTTTTGGCCAAAAAAAAAGTCTTCTAGTTTTTAAAATCTATTTTAATAATAAATAGTACATAAAACGAAGAAAAAAAAAGCTCTTTTTTTGCCCCTCGGAAATGCCGTTTACCCCCAAGTTGGGAACCACTGGAGTAGAATATCGTCTCCGTCCCTGCAATGTCGTTAGGCGTTCGAAAACGCGTTCTCGTGGTTTTTTATTTTTACTGCGTTATTACGAGACGTTATAGGCTCATTCAGTGTTATTTGGGACAAATTCACATTTCATAAATATTTTCCCGCGCGAAACAAATCGGCAGTTCGTAATACAATATTAGTATAAAGAAATAAACAGTTTTTTTTTCTCTGGAGAGTAAAAACGTCGAAAATATCGTATACGAATAATTAAAAACATCGGATCTACTATAGTAGGATTGAGTTCGGTACGGAAAATGACAACAAAATGTGACGTATTTTTTTTTTTGCTTTTTTCCATTATTCGTTTAAATTAAAAAAAAACCCCAGTATTCCGTGTACAGCGCGTGCACATAAATCACGTGATACAAATCCGCAATACGCTGTTTTACGGAGTATAAATTATAACGAAACGGTTTCGCAGAAACTTTAATTCGGGTTAAACGAATAACGTTGAAAATTTTCTCGTTTATATAATGTAATAGACGGGCGTACATAATCGTATTGTAGTAAATAATATTTTTATTGAAATTTATCGGCAAAATATTTTTTGGGAAATAATAATAATAATAATAATAATAATAATAATAATAATAATAATAATAATAATAATAATAATAATAATAATAATAATGATAAGTCGTTCGTTTCGTTTTGAAAAATCGTTTACGTTTTCACGATTTCTAATATATTCATAACTCGCCTTTTTTTTTAGTCTTTGTGCAAAACACGTATGTTCTTTTGGACATTGAAATGATTCGCGCGAAGATTGTCGCTTTTTTTATTACTTTGATAGTCACGCGAAACAAAAAAAAAATCGATTGTTTGCAATAAAATTAGAGAAATTTTTTGTTTTGTGCAATTAGAGATTATGTTCTTATCGAACGAATAAAAAAAGTGAAAATTTCATCTTTAGTTTTTCACTAAACTAATGCGCACTTATTCGATTTGATAATATATTGCAGTGTTGTACTGCACGCTGAGAAGAATTTCACGCGTACATAAAAAAAAACAGTATATGTTTGGCGGTTATCGTTATGAAAATCAATATTTATTACCCCGCCGTTATCGATTTATTTTAGATACTTATTTAAGTTCCTGTGCATATTATGTGTACGCCGGTAGTTTGCGAAGTTTAACCGGAGGTTTGCTCCCGAATAATCGCGAATTTCTATAAACTTTACAAAACCAACATGGCCCGTTATATAATTATCACCATGAGTACCGTATACAATATAATATATGAATATCGTGTGTGGCATACCCGAGTTTACGTTTGTTTTTCGAATTTTTCTCCGCCAATCTCTGTACCAACAACTTCGGCTGTATCCTCCATTTGAGTTTCGTCTCGCAAATATCGGCTTTGATGGATATTACTTTGCTGTTGACTAGGGCCGCCAGAACGTGATGCATCCGACAGTCTTCGTTGTCTACAGGCTACGGAATTATATATAAAAATAAAAAAAATAATAATAACGAAACGATAATATGATCTATCATATCGTTCTGAGTAAAATAATTGTATTCGCGTATATATATATATATATATAATCAGTGGCATAGACAGGACTTTTTTTCTGAGAGGAATTCAAAGAGACCTTCGAAATAAAAAAATATTTTTTTTATATTATTTGTATTCATTAAGTAATTTTTAATGAAAATAATTACAAAACAATTTGTCGTATATACATTACATTTATTTCCGTATTAATCGTTACTGTATACGGTTTTTATGGAGAGTAGATTTTTCAAACAGATATAATACTATTAACTGAGTTTAAGAAAAACTGTCGAATTGTCTTGTACACAATTTTGTCGCGTTTTCGAGTGAAAACCGAAATCATTTATTTTCATCTTGTATACATTCACATACATTACAAGTGTAACGATTCTGAACTCCATTTGATTTATATAGTATTATTGTTACTCGTATAATATGCGCTGAAAATCGTAATTAATTATCACATTTCAACGAAATACGATTTAAACATTTTAAATAGCGAAAACCATTTGGGGGGGGGGGGGTTAGGAGGATGGAAACCTCTTGAACCTTTCCCGTATCTACGTCACTACACTCAGCATAGGTTATGGAATAGCGAATAGTTAAATTCTAGTGATATCTTCGAAGGAAAAGAAATGTAACAGATTTAATGATCCAGAAGTAACGTGATTTCCATTATAATTTATAGACTTTTTTTTAGGGATTTAAAAAAATCAAAATAGACTTTTTTGTTGTGTGTTTTGAACGCGTGCCCCGTGTAAGTATAAAATATATGACGTGTGACACTCACGTCGACCAGTTGTTGCTCCGGGTCCGTCGAAACTGCCTTTTCTTGTACCCGAAGTCTCGTGTTACTCATTACTTGAAATGTTCGATTAATAATTGCACTCGACAGTCACATGGTAACCTGCTGTCATGCGAAATAATACAATTAATAACGCGTGAATGGCTTCTTTAAAAGAACAGAAAAAAAAAATTTATATATAGTAACACGCGAAATGCCGGAAATAAGCAGGTATTGTATTACGCGCGCGTCGTTTGCATTGGATTCAATCCAATTAGCGTTAGAAAAAGTTCCGTTTTTTTTTTCATTTTTTGCGCTCGGCTTATTTAATAATAACACGCGATAGATAGTTGCGCGCAAAGAGATGATTAGAAATAAAAATAGCCGTTTAACATTTGATGCAAATGACGCGTACGATATTGATTTGGAATTTTCACGAAATACTTCGAATACCGTTGAAGTGTGTTGTTCGTGTATAAATGATAAAAATTCAATTTTAAATAATCGACGCGTTAAAAAAACAAAAATGTAAAAAAACGCGTATAACGTATGATTTTGCAATAATAATAGTTTCAAATAGTAGAATTTTAAAAAAGAAAAAAATTTCGATTTATCGGTTATATCTTTGCGGTATTTGTGCAAACGTTACCGGGTATAGATCAACAAAATGTGTTAACCTAAGCCTGAAATTATAAGAAAATCATCGGATTCATCATGTTTCGGTATAATTTTATCTTGTCCAATATGCATAAAGTGAAATACACGTTGTAGTTATATAACTAAACAAAAATGGAAAATATGGAAAAATGGGAAAAAATGAAAATAGTTATTGCTACCTCGTTCCAGATCACCATCGGAAGAAAAAAAAGAAGGCTGATAAGACTTTAAAATTCTTTCAAAAATATATTTTATTTTATTGTCTTGAAGAACAAAAAGTAAAAAAGAAATAGTATGAAATTTCGTGAATCATGTTCTGTTGAATTTGAAAATTTCTAAGTAAATAAATCGTATTACGTTCAAGAATTGTGGAAAAGTACAAGAAATACTGATCGGATTTTTTTTTTTTACCACCCTCGACGGTTAGCATATTGGTATGAGTAATAATAAATCGTGAAGTATTTGAGAGTATACATAAAAAAAGTATTGTGTTTGATTATTTAAGCGTAATGGTTATAAAAATAAAAGTTCACAAAATAATAATTATTATCATTACACGTTGATTTCGAAACAATAAAAAAAAAAGCTCATTCATTTCAGTATCCCGGGTGGTGCAAAGTGAAATTTATTATTTTTGTCCGATCTTAGAAAACTTATTGTTATTCCTCCGTCCACGATTGAAAAACTTATCTGCGCGCCCATAAATATATGTAAAATATATTAATATATTCACGCGTAGTATTTCGAGGATGTTGTTATTACACGTATTTCTCGGATTTTTCGGTATATGGATAGATGATGAATCACACGATTTCATAATACGCGTTTTAATCGTCTCGGAATTAATTTTTTTTTCGACGTTATATTTATGCGCTTAAGATAAACAAAGTATACTGTGTAATAATAACATCACAATGATTTATCACTATATGGCAGTGGGAGCTTTTTGGGCAACAATCGACCATTGTCCTATATTATGTATTCGTATACAGCGAATGTAGAAGTTATGTTTTGTGTATAAACTTCCGACGGTCACGTAAATATATATATATTTGAACCACCAGACGTTGTATGTTACGTTATTAGTTTAGCAGAGTGCTACTTGCAGTAGTACCTGATGATTATTATAACGTCTGAGGGACCGAGTCTGAGTACAATATATTTTAACTTTATAACACTCGTAAATAGAACTAATGCGTTTTTTTTTTTTTTAATTACTTAGAAACGTCGACGTAAATGTACGCGTGTAAATGTATATTTTATTATAAGTGTACGGGATCTATTTTTAATTCGAATTTATCGCGCGTGTTTTTGTTCGAAAAAAAAGAAAACGCGTTTCTATGAACGCTTCGTCTCGAGTCGTCATTTGGAAGCAATTTGTGATCGAATTGTATCGTTTACGGAAAAACACGTCTCGTACGCGTTCGTTACAATTTCTAAAATGTGAATATTTAAAATTTATTTTAAAACGGGACCGCTGTGAAATGTTTGCCTTTTTCAAATAATACGAATAATAAATTTTCTGACGAAATGATACGAGGCTTGAGGTGAATTATTTTCAGCGAGGCGAGTTTTTTTTTCTTTGTTACTAAAAACGCATCGGCTCCGACAGCCTTAAACGTAATCAATATTATATTTATTTAAAAAAAAAACAGATTATAATAAAAACGAAAATTTGTCTAATAAAAAAAAAAAACTATATTAAATTACTTTTTTTTTGTCCATATAAAATGTATTTTTTTGATATTTCATATACGTTGTTAATTTTTTAAATTTTGTAATAACTTTTGTGTAATTATTACTGACGTTATTATTGGCGTAACGAACAGATAGAAAAAAAAGTGTCGAAATAAAATTGACCCAACTCAGTGCCCGAAGACGAAAAAAAATACATTTATTATACTAAGATTTTGAATTTGATATTTTCTTAAATTAATTATTACCTATCTGAAAGTCAGCAATTAAAAAAAAACCAATCCATCACTACGTGTTTTTTTTAATACAGTTATTTTTTTAAAGTCAATACGCGTTTTTACGTCAATAATGATTGGGGGAATATCGTACTATACCTTTAAATTTGTTAAAAATTTCAAATATTTTTTTTTTTGATGATTGTTATATCTTAAGATAAAACGATCATCAGGAATAATTATGAAATTCGTCTCTATATGTATAATTTGTAAATCGTTTAATTTTTTTTTTTTTTACTGTCTGGAATTCTTGGAACTTTTGATATCATTTCACCTCCTTTTTTCATAATGCAGTACAATACAAGCCGCAGTTACATAGAGTTACTCGGAAACGGCACTTTTACTTTTAATTTTTAACCAAAAGCCGCTAGAGGTGTATAATAAAATTATTATATGTATTTAATTAACGAACGCGGACATTTGAACGGAATTTAATATTAATCTATGGATATATTTTAAATTCAAGAACTCGAGTATAATAATATATTATATAATATAACGTGTACATTGTACATATCAGTGTATATTACAGAAAATGAAGCGTTTTCTAATTACGCACACAGTTATGTTTTAATGTATAAGCAGCTTATCAGCTCCATTCGACGACATTGTGGGTATATAATATATATAGAGAGAGAGCCGCGATTTAAACTGCTTTTCCATTAATGAGAGTTCGGCGGCCGGCTTAAGGATGCGCGCTGCGGCGATCGCCTCCTCTCGCCGGTAGCCGGTGTACGCACGGTACAGATCGACGACGATTGAAATAAAACCAACGTATATATTATATACTTGAAAATTTCACACGGGTTTCTCTGCAACATCGAAATATAACAACAGTAGCAGTGGTCTGATTGCAAAATTCATTCATATAATACTCGTGCGTATTTATACTAATGAAGAGTATATTAATATATTACAGGGGCGTATTTACTTCATCTCTTAGGGGGGGTGAATAGAAAAAAGGGCCCGTCGAATCTGTTGCCAACTTAGAATTATCGAAAAATTATATAAAAATAATAAGTTTTAAATAAAAAAATGTTTTATGACATTTTAGTTTTAGTTCGATTAATTTTAGTTGTCAGTAGATATAGGTACATACACAATTATCTAGGGGGGGGGCGATCGCCCCATCGCCTCCCCCCTTGTATACGCCCCTGATATATTATAGTGTTGGTTAACGAAAGGATCGCAGACGATTTAAAAGAAAAACAAAACGCGCACGTGCACGTATTGTGTTCGAAATGGCGTGTTTTTTTTTTTTGAGTTAAGTACACCGTTAGAAAAAACAGTATAAGCTTTTTTTTAAACAATTTTGTTTTTACACGAAAAACTGTTTGTATTTGTCAACGTAGTTATATACCATCTGCAATATCGAAGCGTTTATCATAATATCGTGAAACCATCAGAATTCCGTATCCTCTAATCTATAAATTTACCAATGACCAATACACTGCCGTTTTCATCATTGTCGTGTGTCTAATCGCCTACCGATGTATTTTCAAGTGAATGAACAAGCGGTAGATTAGAACGCTGGCTCGTACGGCATCCATTAGTGATCGAGTTTGGTTTCCAGTCATATTCACCAAGCAAAACAATTCCTTTACCGAGTATGCCAATAAATCCTTTTGTTTTTCACTACCACTCCCATCCTTATATTGAGAAAGCATTTAGGTGGCTTGTGCCACGACGACGACGACGAAGACAGCAAAACGATCGATCAACGATGGAATTCGGAAGCACGTTTGCACGATAAATGAGCCTTAATATTGGCGGTGATTATTATGTTGAAAAGTACATTGTAAGAACAAAATTGCTGATTTTTTTTTTATATCAAAACGGTAATTATTTAAAAATAATGCGCTTCGTTTAAAAAATAATATACCCGTTAAAATAATTTACTGCGTTCGCAATACACCGCTTTCCAGGCGAGATGCAAAACGCTAAACGTGACGTATTAATGGTACGATATATTGCGAAACAGCGATTACATTCATATGTACTACATACATAGCAGTTTGTAATTAATTTTTTTTAATCGAATCGTTGAATTTATTTACTCTTTTTATCGTTGCCAGTAAACGATTTACATACGTATAGTTACACGGCCGAGTAATATAAAAAATAAAATACATATCCGACGAAATATGAAAGAGAGAGAGAGAGAGAAAATAAAGGTACTGCAGTAGATGTCGGTTCTGTATAATATAACGGATCGAGAATTTTATATTTGCGTATTATAATTACTGTTTTTGATTCGAAATTGTCGCGTTGGCAACAAAAAAAAAGTGTTCTACGCACTGTACATTCATAACCATAAATCGTTTCTTTGTATAGCTGCTAGTTTTTACAATTTCAAACTTTTAAACACCATCAAAAATAAAACCGATCGGCGATTTTCATAAACACGCGCGCTTTCGACGTCAGGAAAATGCTCGTCGTATTCGTTGTGTACAAGTTGAGTAGTAATAATAATTATTGTGGCCGGCGCACGGCAATCACTACGTCTCATTCAATAAGAGTTTTATTATCATACAATACGATGTCCATTGTCGATTTCGTCGATAATTTTAAACTATTCACGAACTGTACGTAAGCCGTTATTATAGGTTTTAATCGGTAAAAACTAAACACGACACGCGGGGTTTCGAAATGTGTTTTTTGAAACGGTTATCGTTTTCTTCTACTGGTCATTTTTTCATGTATACAAATTAAAGTGAGAGAAAATAGCGTTAAAACGAGTAATTGATCGTGACCGTTTTGTTATTTTATTAATATACCGTTTGTGTCATCGCGCGATTACTTCCAATTATAATATTATTATATGCGTAGTCGTAAAATTTATTTTGTTTCATATTATATCATAACAATGTGCGTGTTTTGATAATAATAATCGGATCCCACGGGGCGGAGGACGAACCAGCTGTCATTCGCAGTATAAAACGCGTATTTACGTTTCGTAAAAACGTTTTATTGCGTACTACTGTTAACGCTGTAGCACACAACGAGTTCGGAATCATTTATTTTTAATCGTAAACGATAAAAAAAAAATGCGTAATAATTGTAATTGCCACCGTCGCCGTGCATGAAAATTTATATAGCCAGTCACACACATACAGTGTGGAAAATAAACATGTCCGATTATCGTCAGAAATCTCATATACACTATACGATTGTCGTAAAACACAGTATTTTGAATTCGGAGAGAACGAGTCTATTTTATATATGTTTATAGGAGGCGAGGCAATTCGCATTCTCTCATATATATTATATATATATATAGACAAGTAACAAATAACACAGTTCCGGTTTATAAATTTCTCATTACTATTATTTTACTCTCTGCACACGTGAACCGCGTTCTTTTAATGAAACTAATGGAATTCAAAAGGAAATCGAATACCAGCGGGGAAATAAAAATATATTTTAATTTTGCGCTACACACTATTTGTCGAAAAGAAACGATTTTAATTCAGTAAAATCGATGAATTGCGTGAAAAATACGAGTAAAACGATATTTATAATTTCAAAACTCTGTATTGTTATGATATATATATATATATATAGAAACGTGCGTATTGTCCACTTCACGGACGGACACGAGTATTGTGCTTCGTATAGCATTTCAAAACAAGAAGTGTAACTTACGAAGAAAAATAAATAAATAAAAAGAGATCAGATGTCAGTAAATAATTAATTGGCGTCGATACTGTCGAGTGTACACCGTGAAACGTGTATTAGGTACGCGTATATACATACCATAAATAAAACGAAAAACGTCTTTTGAGAATATTGTCCGGTGCGCTGTTGTTTTATTCGTCTGAATCCCCCGGGTACCGGGCACAGAACGACAACGGCCGATTAATCAGCGTCGAAAACGTACACCATTTGTTTGGGGCTAAAAGTTTTCAACGTGTCAACGAGCGTTTCGAACCGTAAAAAAACGGTTTTTATTTTATTTTCATTAATCTGTCGCGATTAAATGATATCACGCGTTCTGAATCCTTATCACGTGCTAAGTATATTTCTATTAATTCTTTTACACGAAGTTAATGGAGTTACATTAATCATGCTCGTGTGGATGGAAAGGATAGTGTGATGATTAGATAACACCTAACACACTACTCCAATACTCTAATTCGTCTAGTATGACCCTTGTTTTCATCTCTGTTCTTCCCCATAGTCGTTTGAAAAATTTTATTTTTTAAAAAATTTCACATTCAATCCACTTACGTTTCGTTTTTCACGACAGGATGCACCGTTATAATTCTCAAAGCACTTTTTTGTATCAAATTCCTCTTCTTTATAATTTTTAACTCAAAACACTCAAAACTCAAAAACTGAAAAACATTTTCATTCCAAATACCACCTACCCCAATCATCCTTAAAATAAGCTCGATGTATTGGACCACGCATTTACATCCATCTCCATTCTATGGATTCCCGTACATATCCTGAGTAATGAGAGAGTCGATTTCCTGACCAGCTCGGCCAATACACCTCTTCACCGTCTATTCAATCAAAGAGTGAGAAAATCTCTCTGCATCTATTATTATACATCTGTTTTTTCTTTGAAATTCTCACTCGCCGGTTTCAGGATTTAAATTCTATAATCGTACTGTACTCCAGTTAACTGCGGATGAGACTGATAACCTAATCACGCGTGTACATTCTACAACAATATGACTTCCATCGCTCGTTAATTAATTGAACTTATCTCACAGCGGGATAACTTAAAAAAAAAAGAAAATTCTCTACACCAACTTTTTCTACATAAATACTCTAACAATATCACCATTACTAAATCTGTCCTAAAATGTTTACCCTTGAAAATGGCTTTAAAATTTAACAACTATGGGCTTTGTTATTCACAACGTATGTTAATATACTATAATCTTTTTACACAATTAAATCCTAATTTTATAATGGTTGAAATGTAATAATAATTTTATGTTAATATTTCTTAAAAGAAGAGATGAAAAAAAAATCTATTTGCATTACAATAGGGTACATAACGAATATTTAATAGAACTTCAATTAACATTTCTACATAATACGTACGTATATCGGCTCAATATAAAAATGTAACGGAAAATAAAACATGCGTATAAACGGTAAAGTAATAATTTGTCCGGATTACAATGATCGCACAAATATCGATTCTGCACATTGATTGTTTTAGTCAATTGGTTAGCCGATAATTTTAATATTTTACACTAATGTTTATTTGTGCGCGATTTTTCGATTTAACGAAAAACTATATAAAAACGGCGGCGTATGAACGCAATTTCGACAAAATCACAATATAACAGTTTATAAATAATATCTTTGTAATTTCGAAAATTACGGTCCTAGAGTTTTAAAGCGCAGTTCAATGAACACAATGTAAAAGCATTGTGCTATAAAACGGCAGCCAAAAGTTTTGTGAACTACTCCGAATCTCCGGCCGCTCAAAAACGATTCGAATTCCAAATGTATATTTTTGGATCCGTGTACGAAATTCACTTGAGTGACAATACAATGGTTTCCATAACCTTTTTTCGTAACTATATTATAATATCGTGTGTTTTTCACTAAAGCCCGCCCGACAAACGAAAATCATATCGTTTTTCGCGTACTATTCAGTTTACGTACATGTGTTTACTGTTAAAAATATGAATACGTGCACAAAGGAAGAGTTCTGAGCGAGATTTCTATACACGAGATTTTCTCGAGTCATCGTCTGCATCGCTGTTCGAACGAGATAACCTGTCGCCAACCGCGTGTTTACTCGACAAACATAATTTGTCCTATTAGATAAAATCTACACGTACATAATGTGTTGAAATGTTTTTTTTTCTTCTTTTCCAATTTCTACCAAAATCAACAATTTTACTCGAGAAACGAGGTGAAAAAAAATTGTGTCGACCATTATATCTCCTGATATTTTAACGTCGCATATTATCCGTAAGTATAGTGCAACAGGTCGTTGTTCGAAAATTGTCGTTTATGCGTACACGGATAAAATTATAAATCATTAATTTAACGATTCTTCTTTTTACAAGATTTATTATCATAGCGTAGATATAAGAGATTATAGTAGATCTGTAAACGAAATTTGACGAATTAATCAATTGCGGAACATTGCAGTGGTTGTCGAAAGTATATTTGCTTGCAGGAATGGAAGAACTCATCTCGGCCCGGTCGTCTGTTCAGTGTCCATGTCATTATACGATTACAAACGGTATACACGTGCGCAATTGAAAAAGGCTCACGTAGTTCTCTGTCTGTGTATTATAATAGTACGCGAGAAATGTGGCGTAGAAACAATCGTTAAAGTAACGATGCATAAAGTTTTGAACTTTATGAATACAATAATCATTTTGCGGACGAGTTAAAACATAATTATACACTAATCGTGATTTATACGCTCGTCATTTTTAACGAAAATTAAAAATATTATTTTTCATGTCGTTTTTTTATGTACATAAAAAAAAAAAAATCTCTGGAATAATTAAAATAATGATTTCTTATTTTTTTTTAGTTTAACGTTTTTAATAAATCGTGTAGAACGAGCCAATAGTACAATCGTTATAGCTTTTATTATAAAAAAAAAACACTCGAAAAAATAATATATTTGTATATTTGTTTAAATTTAAATTATTACACCGTTTTCCATCGCATAGTACACAGTACTTTATACACTATAAAGGGCACTTTTTTTTTCTTTTCTCTAAGCGTCTACACTTCTATTGAATATTTTTCCAATATCATACAAATTATATGGTCTAAAAAATTCGTCATACTCGTAAATATCATACATTTATATGTTTAGATCTTATAATTCCTAACGATTCTCGCAATGTTCGTTGTGAAAACTTATCCAAAATAACGTTCGCATATCGACGTCTTAAATTTCATGTAGAAATTTCTGTTAATAATAATCACACTACTGCAGTGTCGTGGAATGCACATAAATTCGTTGCGATCGTTTTTTTTTTTTATGAAAATATCTTAAAATTCGAAATATTGGGTAGAAACACTCGTTTTTTTCTTTAAATCCTAACACATTATACATTACGTCACGTCTATTGTTCATCATTATATTAACATCGTATTAATTAGAATACATTATGGACACAATACGTCTTGAAATTAAATTATATCGTATATTATTCAGCTGCGCAATGAGAACAATTATTACAGATTATGGCAAATTGCGTGCAAATTAATTGATTCTGGATTGCATTAACGATCACAGTACTAATAATAATAACACAACGGCGATGAATTATTTTACGAATAAATATATTATATATATCCAAAGTATATACGCCGAACTGTTTTTTTAAGTCTAAATAAGGCAACATGAAGACTATTTTGTTTGTTGTATATTACCATATATATGTACGAGTATGTGTGTGCCGGAAAAACTTTTTGTGTCTGTTAACGATTGTTGCCACTTCGATGCTTTCATATATATATGCAATAATGATATGTATTTTATCAAAAGTCGTAGGATTTCATTATTTTGTTCTCCATTTCTTCATTATATATATAATATATATATATATATATATATATATATATACGATAAGGGAGACAAAGAAAGAAAGAGATAAAAAATTGATATTTTCTAGAAATATATTTAAAAAAAAAAAATGTTTCCAATCCGCTACCCATATATAGGTGAATATACTAAGATAATATACAAAGAACGAAAAATTTGAAGTGGATGTGATACGTATTTAGCCTGAAACAAGAAGAACAACTTTAATACAATATATTATTTTATGAAACCCTTAAAAATCATAACTTTTCCTTCTCTAACGAGTTTTTCAAGTTACAGTTGGAATATATTATATATATATATGTATGCGCTGTAGTTCGACATTTATCCGAGCGTCTCGTTCCCACTGCTATAAGTTTCGAGAGTTTTTTTTTTTTAAAAAAAAAAAACAATTTTTTTTCCTTTTCAAAGACATCCGTGCGTTATTTATTAATAATACGCTAAACATAGTTAAAACTTATTTCTCGTTAACTTTGTGAAATTCACACTCCGTTAAAACTTATTGTTGTAATCAAATATTACATGTCACAGTGTGAAATTCATTAAGATCAAAATCGCGCAAGTCTTTTTGGAATGAACGGTGAGTGATATTATATAATATATTAAATATTATTACGACTCGTATAATCGCTATAATTCATTATTTCGATTTGTAAATATTTCAAAACGTTTATATATTAAACGTCGAGATACTTACGAGTTGTCATATACTCGTATTTTGTACTAATGAATTTAATAACGGAATAATATAATGAATTGAAAATTTCAATATTTCACTCCGCCAGAACATCATAATATTATATATATACGTCACGCGAAAAACGACGACTATTAGAGACTTGTCATTTTTTTCCTATTGATAAAAAAAAAAAGGTTAGAAAACAATTTTTTATACTTATTAGCGAAGTCGGAAAATTAATGGTTCATTAAATTTGTTTTTTTTATCATTTTCAATAACAAAACGTTTTTTCTCTTCTTATTATTATCCGATAATTTATCGACATTTTATACGAATAATAATAATAAATATTCATTAACGAACAATACGAGAATAAGTGGATATTTCTGTTTGTTATTTTTAATAATATTATTATATACTCATCCGTAGTAATGCGTGCATGGAACTTGATTGTGCCACATATCGAATCACACGATTAATCAGCGATGATTTTAAATACTGTCAATGTGTCATCGTAAATACCTTTTAAATAATGTTGAGAAGTCTTAACACAGTAAGAAGAATAATTCTTTTAATTTTAATAATTAAAACAAAAACAATAATCGTTTCCTTATATGCTTATTATATTAAATGATATTGAAAAACGCGTATTACCTTCGAAAAATTAATATTTGAAATATTCGTTTTAAATTAGTAAACATATTCAATGTAAATATATCATATATATATTTCACGTCGATATCGTCTAATTAAAATCCAAGTTTTCAACAAAAATACCTATAATAATAATAATCGAAGCACGTATAATTCGCAAAAAAAAAAAAATTAAAATGCGTGATGAAAAGAGAATTTCGATTTTCCAACGACGCGACGACAGAAATACACCGTTAATCGTCGTGATAATATTATTTCGCGTACTAAAACGAAAAAAAAAATTGTCGGGACGTGAAATAAATAATTATATTTTGTATTTCAACGATTATTCGGATTTTATCTCGAAATTCTTTGATCGTATTACTTATCGTGTATACGTTATAAAATCGACATTAGGATCATCCGTATTGTAAAGGACTGACATTTAAAAATAAATAAAAGCTTATCGATCGAATTTTTCAAAATTAAGAAAAACTCAAAGGTCGAATGAATT
Source organism: Chaetogeoica ovagalla (assembly GCA_032441825.1). Taxonomy (NCBI): domain Eukaryota; kingdom Metazoa; phylum Arthropoda; class Insecta; order Hemiptera; family Aphididae; genus Chaetogeoica; species Chaetogeoica ovagalla. The sequence continues at coordinate 10,701,241 of CM063736.1, forward strand.
CGATTTTCGTATTCTCGTATATTATGCGGCGGTCGAACGTATTTATAAACGCACGTTCGGCACCAGCCAATTAAATAATACGAATTTCAAAACGTCAATTGTGTAAACCCTTGAAACAATAATTAAATTTATAACATTAGATTATTATTATCGTCGATCGAGCAAAGAAAATTTCGAAAAATGTGTAAAAACGAATAATATACGAACTGCAGTGATATTCGTTTAAACGTTTGATACGAATGTACGAATGAATTGTTCGATTTACTCGGGGGAAAAAAGTATAAACCGCGTATAAAATGTAAAATGAAAATTCTATCGATAAACGAGATAAAATAATTACAGAGATTTTCGTGGACGAGCGATCGTTTATAAAATATTTCACTCTTCCGTCATAATCGTTTGTGACATACAATTTACTGGTAAATAAATAATATATCAGGACAATTTGTCCATTTGAACAGAAAAAAAAAATAAGTATATATTATGCTCGATATGATGACGAGAATTCAACTGACGGATGTCGTCATTGACACCACCGCTTTTTTTAGCCGCCAATCTTCGAAAAGACTCGTTGTTGTTGTTTTTATTATAATATATTCCACGCGGTGTACGTTTTTGAATGAAAAATCAAAAAGCGAGTATACGTCGAGAGAAAAAAGTCCCCGGTTATTGATGCCTTACAAATAACTTTATACTTTAAGTTTCGTGTGGATACGAATAATTGTGATCGTGGTGTTTGGATTGAAAAATTAAATATAAGCTTTTTTTTCTCTAAATGCTCGCTTCAAATTCATTTTGACTTCTATTTTTGTTTATTGCCTTAAAAAATAACGTTGAACCCGTTATTACACGCATTTTTAACAAAGACGATTTAAAAGAAATTCAATGTCGCCGTTGGAAAAAGGATAATTTCAATTATGGCAAATGTAATGGAAAGGTAGACCACACAATTACGATTCCAAATAATCCATATTCGCACAATGTTTCCAAGACATGTTATTTCTTAACATTAACGGACTTGTTGGAAATCCATTCGATTTTACCACGATTATTATACTGCAGTTACAGCGGAATGATAGTTTTTCTGGTCTTTTCTTAAACACAAATCGAAAGAAATTCCACAATTGGAAACCGGTTGAAATGACCATTAAAATATAACACGCATATTATTAATTAGCCATCGGAAACGTGATCGATTCTTTTACCGTATAAAAATGTTATATATAATTTGCCCGTTAATAATTTGTTTGTTATTTGATATTTTAATTTTTTCTTATAAATTTTCTTTTCCCAATGAATCCAAAATATTATCCCAAGAATTAAATACTATTTGGAATATTTCAAAAGTAAGTAAGTCTATAAAATTGAATGCCCTCTCTCAAAAAAAAAAAAAAGTAAATTTCCGTCTACGGCACAGATTCCAACAATACATCACATAAAATAATGGACATGATTATTTAAAAAATACGTTTTTCGTCGACGTTAAAGACAATTTTTTTTCCTCGTCGCAAACATTTGCGAGATAAAATATAAACTCACAACGATAAATGTGCCGGGCAAATGTCTATCGAAAGCGGTGCAAAACTGTCATCGCGAGAAAGTAGTTATTCAATTTACCAAAATTACTTTTATACAAATTGCTCGTTTTTCCTTTTCTTTCCTTTTTTTTTTTTTTTGCAAAATTAAAGAACCAATTTATTTTGTTTATTAAACGAAGCGCGTCGAAATAAACTTTTCTGTAGAGCGTTTTTATTTCAATTTTACCGTTCGGTTTTTTTTTTATGCAAACGACAGCGGTCTTTTGCACCGCATAGTGTGACGCTATCGAATATATCAACGAAAATTTCCTTGTTTCGGAAATAAATGCCTCGCGGTGGATGATAATCGTTTAACGGAATAAATCGTATATACGCAGTCTGAAAACGGAAAACGTATTGCAAACCGTATGATATTGTAAATCACATATACGAACTCGACGATACGGTTGTGGTGATTGAATTCGAATCTACACTTATTATTGTTGCCGAAAATCAAATATGTTTCCAAGTGACGTCAACAAATACGATATTGTGTATAATAATAGTAAATTAGAATATAACGCGAATCAGTGGCGTAATTATACGAAGAGGAAAGAGGGAGAATGCTAAAATTTAGCATTAAATAATCTGTAATAATTGTAAACATCCCTTGCAACAAAATTATAATCGTATTGTATTATTGTACTTTTCTCCAATAAAAATGACCTATTTTTTTTATAGAAAAAAAAAGTTTCTGAACTAATTTATTTATCGAGTAGACTTCATCCGTTTTGACGTTTCAACATTTAAACATTCATAAGAAGAAAAAAGTCTGCGAAATTTTCAACGAATGATTTTTGAGTCTATGGGCTTCAAATATTGCGTTTTATAGATTATCGCTGAAATATATTTTTGTATATTAAAAAAAAAAAATCATGTTAAATCTTGTTTTTCATACTGGTTTCTGCAAGATAAACGAATTCGTTTTTTTAATCTACTATTTTTTTCGTGTTATAAATTGCACATATTTTCGTTTAATAACCAAATTTTGGTTCTAAAATATAACAAAGCATATTTCAAAGATTTTTACGGCGCACATTCGATACGTTTATATTTTAGAGCGTATTCTCCGGTCTAATAACGACATATTTAACAGAAAGCTAAAGTTTCGAACCAAAACGTTCTTGTGGTCGGACCCGGTGTCTCTTGTGTGTACATACCGCACTGGAAAATAGACCTGTAAATCGTTACTATATCACCCGTTTTAGCGGCCGTTACACTAACGAATTGTGGAAAACACGAGGAAAATAATACGCCATTATAAATGTTCAAAAAAAAAAAAAAAAAATTAAAGCCTCGTGTTCGGAAAATAATTTCAATAAGACGGTGTTCCGTTCACAGCGTGCGAGAATCGCGCGTGGACGTCTTTGCACAACTCTCTCGGTACAACATCCTCCGTATTGTAATTAAAGCAACTTCATTTTGGATTCACGTCTTCAACTGGAGAAGTGTTGTTGTTGACCGAGTATTGTACATTTTGCATTTAAGATAGCCCCGTAAGAAAAAAAATCAAAATTAAACCATTAATGGCATATTATTTACACTATGTTTTCCACCGATAAAACGTGAAAATAATTTTTCACAAACGTTTACGAGAGCTATCTAAACTTTTCCCGTTTTCCTAATCCACCCTGTATCGTATAACTGCGAGATGGATAAACAAACACACGCGTTACATAATATTCGTTATTTATACAGTTTTGTTGAAAACATACAGCTATTAATAATTATTTATAAAAATAAAAAAAAACGTAATACAGTAGACACGTAACTTATTGTAAAAACTTACTGCCGATGAAAGTGATTTCATGTTTTTTCGAACAAACAGCGGTTTTCTCGTCGTCATGTTTGGCCCGTTTTATTTAGCGCGTAAACACATCACGTTTTACTTTTCGTCGTCGTAACACGTAACGTGTAGCACATCTGCAAAAGGGGAAAAGTGTTCGAATTCTAGTTAAAAACCGATCGGTAAACAAGTAGGCGATAAAAAAATAAACACAATTACGTCAATAAGTACGTGTAATCAATATAATACGTTATAATTGTATTGCGTATTACACGACGCGTAACAAAAGTCGCGAAATTAAATCCGAGCGTTTATGAAATGTAAAAAAAAAATGAAACTTTTTACGCTTTCGTACTTTTAATTTTGCAATAGTGAATTCCACGTTTAAATTATATGGATTACTACAATACACTTGTTATATGCGTTTAGAAATAGAGTTTGTATTCTTATTGTCGATTCATAGGAATTAAATTGAAACAACGCGTAATATTGTAATATTGTCCATTGGAAATTCGATTCACACTATTTTTTTCGCTTTTCGAGCGAGACACGTTTCTCACGGGACGTTGTGGTACCTCGTGTCTGACGAAAAAGGAAACGTAAAATGAAAAATCACGAAAAAGTTCGTGCAAGTCAAACAGTCGTGAAACATGTGCCGCAGAACGAACGGTAATTATCGCCCGGTTCACGACTCCGTATAAACCCGACTGTAATAATGTAAATATACTTAGTTGGGATCAAAGAGTTCCCGGCATTTATTTTGTAGAAAAAAAAGAATTATTTCACTTTTCGGATATCTAATTACGGGGAATCGAAAGTAATAATTTCCTAAATAATGTTTAGTCGTTAAACGCACGTTATTAGTCTCGTTTTTAGGCCGCGTGTGTAATCGTACGAAACTGTCTTTTCAAAACGCGCCAATTCGAACATCGGCCAACAACATACAATTTTGTTCGTTTAAAAACTGCTTGTGTACAGTCTATTGGGGGAAGAGGGGGAGGGAGTTAAAGAAACCCGCCTTTTTCCGATTGATTTAAAACGTTTCAAAAATGGCTTAGAGTCACTTTTTGATTTTCAAACGACACTATATATTTTATTATACGTTTAAAATATTTATTTTTTTTAAATTAATAATTATTCTATCTTCGTGTTTAATTGTCCGCCGCGGGCTATTCGATTAAAACGTCTCTCCGGGATAATCCACGAAAAATTATTGTGCAGCGTGTATGAGGTTTTCGCTTCGTACCGCGTCTTATTGGATTTAAAAAAAAATTCGTATAGGATTTCAAAAATCGACACGCTTAAAACAGAACGTGTTCTTTAAAAAGTGTACAATTAGAATTTTACGAGAGAAAAAAACTTAACAATAATCGTTTATCTTTTCAAAAAAAAAAAAGAAAGTCCGCTTGAAACGTCTGTATGTAAACGGCCGAAACTTTTAATACGACGATTAATATTATTACATATTTAAATGGCGGAAACGGAACGGTTTTTTGATTGAATGACGACAACGTGAGGAGGAATGAATGTACGTCGAAATACGTGGAAAAACAAACACATCGCGTCGTGAAAACCGATAGTTTTTTTCGGTAAAGACCGAAATTTTCTCCGTCGGCCGCTGAAATTCCGCGGCGGTCGTATGAACATTTCAGAAACGCTCTGACGCGTGTATTTCATATAAATAATATTTTATACGTTCCGCGCGCCTGAAATAATTGAACGTTTTATGAAACGACTCTTGGTGTACGCGTAATTATATTATTTTAACCGTTCGTGTGAGTGTTTTAAGAAAAGAAAAACGTTTTAATGTGTATTTTTCTCACTCCCACTCTCATTCTCTCTCTCTCTCTGTATACAATTTTCAGTTATTAGCCACAAAGCGGTTGACAAAAAAAAAAAACCCCCCGTCGTTTTAAAACAGACACAATTATGTGCGGTCAGTCCGACAAACGAGTCCAGCACAGCGGAAAGTCGGCGTAAAAACACGAGAGTCGAGTGCACGGAAAGAGAGAGAGAGGGAGAGAAAGAGGAAAACGCGACAAAATATTAATATTGTGTAATCGTTTGGGGAAAAAATTACGTTTATTTTCTTCACGCTTTAATGTAAAAAGTAAAAGGATTTCTTTAGACCGCCGAAGCGATATGAATGATTGGCGTTTCTAAAGGAAAACTCTATGCACGAGACATAGTGGCCGACCGTGTAATATTATGTCGTCGGCGAAGATGCTGCTCGGAGACAATAAATCCGCCAAAAAGATTTATAATATAATACGTTTTCTCTATTTCCCGAACACACGTTAGCACTTACTGCAAAATGATTGCTGCTGCTATATTTATTGTTTATATAAATCAGTGGTTCCCAACTTAACACTTTTATAAATTTTCCACCGCCACGGACCACGCGACCTGATATCAATCCCCTTTCCCCGATCTTTATATCACTTGTTTTAAGTAAATAACAAAAAATTTAAATTTCTTTATCCGCGGTGGACCCGGGGCCGGAATGTTATAATGATGCGGGGGCCCCAAATAAATAAACAGGACAGTACACGTTTTGCTTATTAAATGACATTTAATAAAAAAAAAAATTAGCGCGACTTAAATTAAACATAAAAATAATAATTAAAATTAAATTCCTGCAACTTTTCTTGATTTTATTTTTGCACATTTTCCCATTAAATTTCGAAAATCGAGTTCTCTTAAAACAACACGAGCTGACCGCCTAATAAATAATAATAATAATAATAATAATACCACATATCAGTTTTTCATTATCAGTAACTGTAAAACAATTACAAAACTGTGGGGGACCCAAATTTGTGGGCTCTGGGCTGCAGTCCACTCGGTTCCTTCTAAATCCGACTCTGCGCGGACCGCTTAAGATGAGTCCACGGACCACTCCAACTGTTGGAAACCACTGATATAAATCGATATAATAAATATATATATAGCGCGGGTATATAGAAAATGAAATTTCCGATCGATATTTATTTTTTTATTTTTATGTTTTAACGAAATAACGTATATTGTCGAGATAAATTGGTGGGCGAAGGGGAAGGGGAAGGAGAGAAAATAGACGCGAGTTAAAAAGTAAATAAATAAACGGGGTTGAGGCGCGGTCGCGCACACGTCACGTTGTCGTCCGATTGTGATGAAAGATGGAATTCCGCTGGTGTTTATATAGCGAACAAAAGAAATTTTAAAACGCGATACATATATAAAAAAAGAAAAAAACACGTCTTTGAAATCAAATGGGGTAAAAAGCAAATTTCACATTTTAGAAAATTATTTTAATATATTTACAAATATAAATGACTCGGAATATATGACGTAGTATTTATATAAATTTAGTTTTGAAAGAATTACAGATATATATATTATATTAATTAAATGTAATGGATTTAAAAACATCATGCAAACGGATTACCAACCCGATGATGTAGTTATCTAAACCGGTTAGATAACTAATTAAATAAATATAATATACGACTCCTGTGTATATATATATATATATTTATTTTTTTTACTCTTTGTGCTTTAACCGCAGTGCTCGTATGTATAATATATATATTTTTTTTATCGAAAACACACAGCATTTCGTTATTGATCGCAATACACATTACAAAAATAATGGATTTTTTTCACCTCATCATTATCGTACGTAATATAATTTTCGACTGTGATATTATATTGTGTCATCACACTCACGACATAACTTGAAAATTGTCTAATTGTTATATTTTTTAATAGTTATATTCCTTTTTCCAAAATATTCCGTTGATTTAATCGATTTTTGTAGTATTTATAATAGTGTATGAATTCCATTACGAAGCTTTTCAAAAATATTGTTTTGTGGACAAATATTATAAAATTCGATTTGAAAAAAAATATATATATATTAAAATTAACTTATTTACTTTAGTAAGTATATAAAAATTTGTAATTTTGTAATTTTTTTTTTTTGTTAATCATACGATTTCGTTTGACGTAAGCGTCGAGTATTGTTAGTAGGTAAATAATTGGGAGAAACTGCCTCACGGATGAATTCTCGTGTGTGACACTGCCGTCATCCATAAGAAATACACAAGTATCGGGGAAATATTACAGTTTTTTCACCGTTTTAAATTATCCGAATCAAATGGAGTATATACAAAAAAAAAAAAAGGATCGTGCAAATCGTTATTTTCGTGTTAAAACGAAATGTGAAGATCGACTTTATTACGTTCTATAATTAAGTTTACGTATAAAATATAAAAGCATTTTTCGCTTTCTCGGTATTGATTTAAACCGTTGTATAATAATCGGATTATTATTATTATTATTATTATTAGTACTTGGAAAGAAGAAAATCTCGATTTGTCGATTTCTTCGTTCCACTGCTTTTGAATACGATGACATTGTATTTAATACTCGACGCGCATGCGATTAGAAAAAAATTAAAACGATTTTCCGAAAACGTTTTTTTTTTTCGTTTTCGTTTTTTGACAATACCCGATCTCGTGTTACGTGTGTCGTCGTCATTCAGTGGCGCATTGTTGCCAAACGGATAGGATTTTTGAAGACAAACAATTTTCTATTGCGGATTGTCAATTATCATAATATTCTCTTGTCGACAGCAGCGATCGAAAGTTTCGTATATAATTTCGTTACGACCGACGCAACGGGGCCCGTTGACTCTATCAAGGGACAGGATACCTGATATGATGATGGTCTTTTCAACAATTTCTCTCACAGCTTCCGCACATAATCGTTTCTCCACCGAAGACGATGAGAAAAGCTGGTATATATTGAAAATTCGGAATTTTTTCTCTCGCGTTCACGTAACCCACTCGTCTAACGATATTTTTATGTTTCAGGCGACGAAATAAATTAACGATTTCGTTTCATTATTGTTAGAATTGTGTTTAATTAATATTTTCCAGCGTATCAGCACGTTTATACAGTTTAACTCATTCGACACGTTTTCCCGTTCTCTCGATTTCGGTGTTTTGACTTTGACTATTTTTTTTTTGTTTCTCGCTTTTTGATTTATTCGTTTTTCACAATTCGCCAATAATTATTAGAGATTTTTAGTTTGAATATCGAAATTCCGTTCGGATGTGTGTACGAACACTGGTTGCAGATTTCATTTTTATTACATTGTTTTGATTTGAAATCGGTTTCACTTAAAAATTACCGAACGTTTACAAAAAAACAACTGCTAAAGTATTGCCGTCTATTATTATCCGTTTCACAAAACGATTTGTTAGTTGATTTCGATTAGAATATAACAATACGATGATCCGTTCGTACCGATACGCATTTGCTTTTTTCATTTTGCTGCGAATTATAAAAAAAAAAACGAGTGTAACACGGCGTTATAAAGTATACGTTTAACCGTGCGATAATCCCGTTAGCGGTTAATAATTGTTATATAATGTTACTTAATCTTCTCCATATAATATATGAACTGACTTTTGAGGAATTCACCGCTGTCATCAGATTATATTGATCGTATTATAATATTTTGAGAACGTTTTAATATATATGTATACGCGTATATTCGTGCGAAAATTTAATTAAATGTAAAAATATGTGAAAACGAGTGGTGTAGTATAGTATAATATATACACATGCTAGTGCGATAATCAATTTTATATACGTCCTGCGAAATGATTGATCGCTTTTTTTTGTGTAATCAAAATATTACACTGGCCATAATATCGATATCTATCGTAGTTTTTCTTTCTTTTTTTTTTTTTGCAAAGTTTTTGCTACTAAAAGTATAAAAAAAATCGTAGGATTTAATATTGCGACGAGTTTACAAGTAAAAACGTGAAAAAAAATATTGGTATATCAAAATTGGTTTATGATTTATTATAGGGAACACACAGTAAACTCTCCTAAAAACTACAAATTAACACAAATTTCCTACGTAAATTTGAAAAACAAAAAAAAAAGTATAAGAAATTGTCGTCGAAGGTGTTGTCGTGCAGTTATCGGTTAAAAGGCGAGTCGAAAATAGTAAAATTAAATTTCGAACTCTTATAGAAAATACAAAAAATTACGTATCGATTCCAAAACGAATATATTGCGTAGACGCGATTTCTTTTTTTTTTTTTTTCAATTTTCCGGTTATTTTTCGTATGCGAAGCACATTCGTTTTTTAAACGAAAATACGTTCACAGGCAAAATAAAAAAAAGAACCGCGTCATTCTAAAAACATTAAGAAATAAAAGATTATTTTACTCAAATTAGTGTTTTTCACAACGATTTCAAATAGACCCACACCGTACTATATTATAAGGCCATTTAAAACGTCTCGTCGTCATTAGAAATTAACCGCGTTTACCCCGTTTGAAGCTGAGCCTTTTGTCCGGAATTGTATTAGTCTTTTAATAAATTTTAGCATTTATCTTTTTTTTTCTCGTCAACGAAACATAAAAAATTATCCGGTACCGCGAAATTCGTCATACACTGTATCGTGTAAACAGCGATATTCGAGTATAATTTTTTTTTTCGTTATTTATATCACGACGGATAGCCTCGAGGATTTCGGGATTTCGTTTGGAAAACACGTATGTATGAAGTCGATCGAGCAATACGATCCGCGTATGATTCAACCGTTTTAAACACAACCTACTACTTGAAAACACTGCCCTGCTGTACGTTTCAAACGTTTTCTAAAAATACGTAATACAAAGAAAAAAAATTGTTTTAAACTTTTGAATTATGTCTGAATCGAGGACAAGAACCCAAACGATTTAAATGAATCGATTAATAAAAATTCTAAACACAAAACAGGTTTAACGCGATTGTAAATATTATATGCTCGGAACTGTGCAGAAGTCAGAGAATTTCTGTACATCCATTTAAACAAGATTATATTTATTTTTTTCTTCCACTAAGTATAAAACAATTTTTGTGCGACCGTAAATATTATTATAAACGTAGCAGAGGATAAAAACGAGTCCGCAGTACGTTTCATTTGGAAAAAATTATAGAGGAGCGACGTTGAAATATTTTTTTAAAAAAAACAAAAGTGCTCCGTCTCTGAGCCAATTAAAGCACTGCACTAGACATTTCACATAAAACGAAAACAACCACCGCGAGCAAAGTACCTGTACAACAAATTCGTATACGCGTATATATACATTGTCATTGCGTAGTATAAAACGACAAATACGACTAGTGGCGTTTTATATGGTAAGAAAATAATAATAAAATGTTTTTTTATATTACAATTTAATCGTCGAATGTAAAGTACGATATCCATTGGCACAAGAATAATTCCCGTAAGCTTACTTTGTTTCAAGAAAAAAAACACGATAAAACACGATTTTACGGTTTTTATAATAATAAAATCAATATTTTTTTAAAATCTTGTAATAAAATGTTTATAATTAAGCGCATAGAAATCTGTCGTACATTTTTTACGAATTATTCACATAGAAACATACGAGAAAATAATATTTTCCATTCGAAGTATAAAATATTATTTACTATTATATTATTATTATTATTATATATTATAATATAGTTACCAATTATATTGGACATAGATTTCATAGCGTATATTTCTGTTTTTTTCTATTTGTTATAAGTTCACATCAATTCATTTCGTGTAATTTTCGATTCGATAAATAAATACAACAGTTCTCCGCTGTTTTACAATCATTTCGATTATTATAGTTTTCTTTGTAATTTTATTATTACGATTATTAGGTCATGATAATAATTATAATAATAATAATAATAATAATAATAATAATAATAATAATAATAATAATAATAAAGAATTACGAAAATACCAATTATTAAAAACCATACAAAATCATGATAATTTATTGTTTTCATTTGACATAGGTTTTGAGATGGAATTAAGTTGTAAAATGTCGATAATCGTAAAGTTCTTATATATGTACGTCAAATATACGAGTACGTAAAAACATTTTATTTTCGTATACTTTTGTATAATTCCATTGCACTGAACATTTTTAAATGTTAAAAAAAGGTATAAGTGATGAATGATTGAACGCGATGCCCGGTTAGATTCAATCGTTTTCAATAATTTCGCTCGAGGTAGTATTTTCAAATGATTTTACACATTTTTTCGCTATTTATTTTCCTATTTCAAATTCCGAGCCCAGCTGATTATATGTTATATTAATTATTTATTCGAGTAATCGATTGGTTTATCTGGGTGGCAGTGTTGTTAAATACTCGCGTACTTTAATCGATATTGTTATTCAAAATATTATGTATATATATATTATAATAAATACTAAGTCCTTGTAACTCAAAATTCATATATTCTGCATAATATTTGATAATATAATATGATATGCAAATGACGACGCTTTTCCGAGAGATTTACGCGTTTAGAACAATTAATATTCAACGCGAATTACACATATCGCCGACTGAAAACTGGTTTCGTATAATTTTTAAAATACGATAATACGTATAAAAAATAATATTTACGTATAAGTATTCGGTAAGAAGTATTATTCGTTTGTTGTTATCAGTTAAAACATTTGCGTGCGTCAGAGTCTTTTTTTCTGTGGTTTTTGGGCCTTTTTAAGCACCGTCCACAGTCACACGCATTTCATCTTCCCGTTCTGTTCTCGGCCTTCTCGAAGGTATTTTTAAATGTGCGGCTTTTGTTTTTCAGTCCCACCGTTCTCCATTGTCATTATACAGTTTCATTCTTGATCAGCCCGAAAATTTTTCGTTACACTTCTCTGTCTCACATTTAACCGAACATTATCCATGCTTACATTTCGCATGGAATATAAACTGGACGAAGATTTAAATCACATGTTATTGTTTATATCGATCCCAATGTCTTTGCCACGCCATTTAATGACACTCATTACACCACACTTTCCATGCAGTAATCAGTTACTTATCTGACTGTTACGCTACTATGTTTTATAAAATAAATTATCGGTCCCAATTGTTTTACTCTGTTGAAACTATATCAGTACTTCTTAGCGCGTTTAGTCACTGCGGAAGGTAATAATTCTCTTCTTTTAACGATCTACTTTTGCCACCGGAACTTTCTCGATTTGTCGAACAGGGCTTTTAGTTTAACTTTAACAAACCTCTCTATATGGAATACTCTTGGAATTTCAAAAGCCCTTTTGATTAATATCCATCTTCTGTGTCGCTTTTATTAATACCACATTAAGTGGGACAGGTACGTAATAGGACGTCAACTCGTTTTGATTCCGATTTTTACACTGGTATACGATCCGAACTATAACGTCCGATTTTAAATTTAATCGTACTTTCCGTCACACTCATTGATAAGTTTATCGGCTTACTAGGGCATTGGAACCTTTTCAAGCATAGTCGGACTGGTCCGGACCGCAAGTCCACATATGCGAACGAGGCTGCGATCAAATTATGGTCCTTTGGGGGAAGGGGTCTTTTTTTTCACTCATTAATACTAATTTTAAAATATTTAAAAGATAGAGAATTTTTTTTATAAATAATTTGAAAATTGGCAAATTAGTGAAAAATCACTTTTTTTTTATTTGCTTATTAAATTTTTGGTGACATCCCTTCCCCTCTACTTCGCCTCTCCTCGCACTAATTATATAGTTCATTCTATTTTGGTCGAAGACCTTTTGAAAAAATCACGAACGGGGCTTTTTGATGCCTGCTCTCAAACACGTTTATCGTTCATTCAGGAGGTCACACAATGCTCTTTATAACGAATTCTCCGATACCGAATTCAAATTTGAAAAATTCGTCAAAGGTTTTTAGCCACACCTACGCATTTTCGTATAATATTGGAATGATTCTAAATGTTATTTTGACATTTGGATTTTGGAAAAAACTTGCTCGCGATACGTCACCAATATTATTGTACATACTTGAAAAACCCTTTGTTAAAGTTCCAAATATAACACACTTTACGCAAATGTCGTGTTTTTAACAAAAAAAAAAAAAAAAAAAAAAACAATATTTTGGAATCGACAGCGATTGCAAATAATCCAACGGCGTAAAAATTTGAAAAAAAAAATAAAAAATTTGTCACCAAATTTAAAATATATTCTTTCAGGATGACTAAAACGGTGCTGTTTATCACATGCGACCGAGTGTTGTAAAATATATAGATTTTGCCGAGCATTATTATATTATTGTTATTATAACGAGAAAACGAAACGGTGCAGAAAATTTCTGCAGATAATCAAGTGTCAGCGCACGTAAAATTAAGGTACATAAAAACGGGTTGTTGGTTAGGTAAATTACGTCCTCGTATATTAAATTATAACACCGACGCGTAATATTTCACTATTACAGCGACGTAATAATGAGATTTACGAGGTTTTTGTAACGCGTGGAGAGAAAAAAAATGTTATGTACGAATTTACACGCACGCGAACAGAAAAAACGTACAAAAACGTATAATATAAAATAATAATAATAATAATAATAATAATAAGCACTTCGAGTGGATATAAAAACAGAGAAATTGTCCAACAAGACACTTTAGATTAATGGTTTAAATATGTTCCGTGGACCACTACTATATTCGTTAAGCGGGACGTACACATTTGTCCAATACTTAATCGTGTCAATATAATGATGACCCGTCAGAAGAGGCACAGACCCGAGTTTAGAGCGGAAATTTTCTTCTTTTTTTTTTATAAAGCGAAAATTATAAAAATTCATTAAATAGATTCGACTCAGACCTTTATAGAATGTCGATTTTGAATATAAAAAAAAAAGTGTCTGTACTCGTGAATTTTATATATTAATATATTATATTTCATTTGTGCGAATACAATTTGCACGAGCATTAAAAAAAAAAAGAAATCAATTTATTAAATAATACGAAACAAAATTGAATTTAAAAAAAATAGTAGGTACAAAGATAAATCGTTTTCCGGCCGCAATGTACCCGCGCGGGCCAACGACACCATAGACTAGTGGATATTTATCACTTTCGGCTGCTGTAGTGTCTCTTTGATTTCACACCAACTATATTTTATAAGCAACATTAATTTTTTTTTTGCTTTTCTTTCAACACGATTAATCTAACCACTCTTAGTCGTCCGTGTCTTCCATCAGCCGCAGATAACTATATAAACTATTTCATTTTCATCGAATACAATTTTCCTCGGATTTTTAAGTAGAAATATTCGATCAACATTGAATTATAAAACCTCGTTTTAACATAGAATTCCCACAAAAGTCGTGATACGCACAAGCAATTTTTCAATACTAAATTTATTTCGTAGAATTAAATATAATATATTATAACTTAAATATTGACTTAGAAGCATTGCTCGCATTCGGGGGTGGAATTATGTACACCAACAATTTTCGTGTTAAACTGAACGTTATATTGAAGTAAATATGTCTGTAGAACGCTCATTTTTTTTTCTTTTATTAGCAGAGCTCCTGTTCTTCAATTTTCCCAATTCGAACACTGTTTCAAAGTGAAATATTTTATAATCGCAAATTTCCCGGCGATTCTTTAATATAAACTATATCATATAATAGATTTTCGTATCAAAGACGCACATAATATAAGCAGCCGTTCGAAATGAAGTTAAATACGTTTCACTTTGAAATGAAACGTAATCGGCGGGAAAACGTAAAAATCGATGGGAACATTATATTCGTTCGTATTTGTTTTTTTTCTTCTTCATTAATATTTGATTAAAAGTGCGCGCGAATAAATAGTTTTTCAAACGGTTCTCGTGCTGTACGTTTCCTGGACGATATTATATACGTGTCTGCCAAAATGTTTATTGCGTCGTTCTAAAGCGTTTGTGTAACGTACACAAGTCCTATTCCGCGGGGTATATTATATTTATTTCTCGAAATGTCTAAAGTTCACTTATTGCCACTGTTCGCGTTTTCCGCGTGAGCACTTAATGTATATTATGTTTAATTTGTGCGTTTATTATTCGAACCGAAAGAAGTGTGGGGGGGGGGGTTTAGATGAAAAACGAACGGAAAATCACTAGAAATTTTAGAATGTAAACGATTTTTTTGGCATTTCAAAAACAGTAAATATGTTCTAAAATCTCGAAAAATAAAATGTTCGACCGATCGACCACGAATATTATTATGAAAATGCGTTTAGGATTTTTTTTTTTTCTCGGAATTTGTCTCCTTATAATCGTCGCTTCATTCTGCGGCAAACGGAAAATTAACTCGCGTTTATTATTGTAATACACGTGAATAAATCACCTCGAGCGGGAAATTCGTATCTATGTACACAGCGTTCGTAGTCAAATTTCGATTCACGGTTTGGGATTCGTATTCGTTTAATATAAATTAAATGTATTACTATAATCGTGTTCTATAGTGAAACGCGTGATTTTTCCTGTTCTTTTTTTTTGTATTTGGGCACAATAAAAATTTTACGCGCGCATATATTTTTAAATTTTATTTCGAAGTATTTTGCAATAGGATTGGTAACAAAGGACCCTTCGCAAGCAGCGACGGATTTAAAAATTTGCCGTTCATCCTTTATACCCACGTTTTTTGTCAATTTTATCTTCTCATTCATTGAAAAAAACGACTCAGTACGAGTTTTTCCAATAATAAATACATAATTTTATTCACAAATCAGTCACGAATAGTTATATGAATAAAAAAAAACCGTCATTATAAAGCGTAGCTTGTTGTTGTATTAGAAGAAAAAAACAAAAATTCGTTTTTTACAAATATAATAATCTAGTATAATTTTCGTTTTTCCTAGTAAATCCATCGACAACGTATTCGTTACGTAGATAAACCTAACGCGATTTAAGCGGCTTTAAGCTCGATTCACACTTGTACCAATACGACACGACAGACAAAAATCACGTCCAATTCACATACGATCGAATTAGAAACAACAAGGAATGACAAGAAACGACAGGCACGCACTCAGTTGATTCCAGTTTTGATAGGTCGGGAATTGTTAATTCCCAAACACGTTTCGGAATTCAAAATTTGAAGATTTCGTCGTGATGGCAATAATAATATACTTTATGATCCAATATAATATAAAAACTGTATTTATGTACTATGTTTGTAATTATATTATTATATAAATAATAATTAGGCTTATTGTAATCGGTACGAAAATGTTCGTTTACAAATGTAATTTATAAATTAATTTGAAATATACGAGCACATGAAAATATGTATATTTTAAATAAATTGATTCCGACAAGCATCGACAAAACACATTCTTTAATAGAATGTGTTTTGTCGTGTCGTATCGTATGAGTGTGAATCGGACTCAACGCAGATAATTCATGTTTTAAACGAGAAAGAATTGGAAAAAAGAAACAACAAAAAATGTTTACGCTGGAGTTGATGCGAAATTCGACGTGACAATAATAAGCCGACTTCAAAAACGTAATTCGCAGTGTATTTTGATAAAAATCGACCGCTATAGATCGTAATAAAAATTAAATTTATGATTTTTTTTTACAGATAAATTAGCCAAACAAAATTTGCTATTTGAAAACAGTTTCCACCGGGTTGGTAAAATTTCGCCTATTTTTAATTTAAAAAAAAAATTATTTCAATTGTAAATCCGTCGAGTATATTTGCAAATTATCCACTGTAGCCGATTATCGTTTACCGGTTTACCAGAAATGTGACGAATCCGATTATACGTAAAATTTATTATGCAAACGCCGTTTCAAAGAATACGAATTACAGTATACGAAATGTGTCATTTGAATAAGCGTCGTCATGCAAATTATTTGCAACAGAACTAAAACTGAACTCTATCCGTTTAAGAACGTTCAACGTTTATAATCCGACGATAAGCGCGCGCACAGTCGAAGCAACAGCTTCTTGTCTCTTCGATCCAGTCAGGATTACGACGTAAGTACACACACATATACCGTATAAATTACTCGAATTAACGAGACTTTTACACCGAATTATCGACCGAAAGTGATGTATGGCCGCGTGCGTAACGAGTTGTATAAAACGTTAATAGTACCTGCTAATATTCGTAATTTGTTCCGCAATAACTTCTAGACGGTAATAGCGCGCGAAGAGAAGGGTATATTTGTTTTTTTCTTCTAATATTTCATCCCTTGTGACGACCTTTCAAAATATGCGGCCAATTGGCGGGGTTTCGGATGTGGGGGAAAAAACACCGGGCGACAGTGGTCCACAAATCCTACTCAAGATCACTTTTGTAAAATGTCAATTGTTATTAATCCACTCTTCCTCCCCTATCCCCTTCTTAACGATATAGGAAATAGTTAATAAATGTCGAGGAAAAATATAATTTTTTTTTTTTGTCAATTTACGATATCGGAACACTTTAGTAAAAAAAATTTATAGACCAACGTGATTTATTAGTACTTTCTTGCCAGTTGTGGTGACAACAACAACGTTGTCCACATTTTAAAATCGAAATGATATAATTTCTATATTTTCTCACATTTGTTATAATATATATTTAATAAGTGTAGTAGAACGCGACATTCTATTTTCGATTTAAAATCTTATTAAAAAAAAAAAAAATCGAGGGTTAATCAATAAAACCGGAGATAATAAGTGTCCGAGGACCACCCAGAATCCTATTTTCTACGAAACGATATCATCTTCCTGCATTTGGATCCGTGAATATGCCGTTTTCCCTCGATTTTCCAAACCATGTGTTCCTTTCGGATCCCTTTTCATCCGATGGAACAAACAGAATTCAGACAGAAACTGGCACAACGTCACAATTAATGATGTGTGACTGAGTGGGCGCGCATTGACGTGTAGGTAGCAATCTCTTTCCCGGCGCGGCGGACATCCATCGAAAACTTTGAGATGATATTTGACATAATACGGACGAAACGAACAAAATAAAATCGCGTGGTTTTATTTTTACGTGTCCGACGGCAATCGCCTCTAACATTTAAAATGTTTGAACGGGGTTTTCAACGGCAGAAAAAAGAAAACGAACTTTGTCGCGTTAACAATAAATTAAAGAAGAAAAAACCCCGCAAATTAAAATACATTTTTTTTTGCTTTTCGTCGACAAAAATACGTTTTTATTTCCTTAATTTTTTTTTACGTAATATACAGCGTGTTCGAGGCGCAGTGGCGCACCCAAGGGGATGGACTCCGGGTCCGGACCCCCCCCTTGACTAGTGCAATAGTATTACATTTATAGATGAAAATCCAAATTCTGATACAACTTTCATATTTTTCTGTTAAAATTTCGCATACGATATAGATAACACCAGGTGTTAACAATTTATTGATTATATTATATTATTATAATATATAATCTATTTTTATTATCTATTAAAAGTTTTGTTTTTCATAATGTAGTTTTTTAGACCCCCCCCCCCTTGAAAAAATCCTGGGTGCGCTACTGTCGAGGCGTAATGTGCTAATCGGATTATTTTTTGTCCGTATATAAAAGCGAATGTTTTTAACCGAAGAAAATAATATTCGGGGATAATGTTTCCAAAACTACTTAGCGTGCGAATTCATAGTGCATACATTAACAACGAAAAAGCTTATATTATATTACAGAGCGATGCAAATACATTCTTATCCTTGCCCAACACACATATAGGAAGGTAAAATTAATTTTTTTATGAGTACTATTTGGAAATTTAATTGAAAATGGAAACGGCCGGCAGAAATAATTATATCTTCTTCTTTGGCATATTAAAGAACATTTGAACATTATTATGATGCTACACAACACAACCTTCTCCGTTCTTCCCACTTGTACTCGTAATAACTTCCAGAAAGTGGATACATCTTTTTCTAATACACATCGCACCATCTTATTTTCCAATGGTCATTTACCTTCCGATGACTATTCTAATGTGTCTTCGGCCATACCACGTGTCCTAACCAGCTCATCCTTCGTTGTTCTTAGCGTCTCGATTCTTGATTATGTCCTCTTCTTCAAACAATTATTTCAATTCAGCATTCCATCTTATTGTTTGGTTTGTCCATTATTGTGTTTTTCGATACAAGTATTCTTATTATGAATTTCTTCTTTATATAACTTTTGCTCGTCTTTTTTTTTTTTTGCGCCATCGGTCATGTTTCATAAGCATATAAAATGATCGAACGTACTTTATATGGTTTTTCCTTTGATCTTTTCAAAGGATTTTCAAGCAAATTTTACGGCGCAAGGAAAATGACGTTTCAATACACTGTAATAAGTGTATTGCAATATAGACACTCATTGGCCTTAATTAGCTGATGAGAACCGGCGTTCGGACGACGAACCATCCGACTTGTAAGAAGAAAAATGGTTTTGAAACTAAAACACAACAAAGTAATTATACACGTAAAACGAACACGCCGTTATTAGCATTAAATATAAGCCTCTCGTTATGTTATTTAACTTAAATGTACACAAACGTGACAGTATTATACGATGACACACGATGGCAGCCTAATATGTATACAGTTACTATTAATTTCTTATATATATATATATATATGTGTGTGTGTGTATGTGTCCTAACCCACATCAAAAATAATCTTGCGCGTTGTAAAACAATCGCAGTTGTTAATCGAGATAATTTCAGAAACGTTTGTTTTAATACCGATTTCAATAAAGTAGCGAAAATAATTCAAATAAATTTCGTAATAATAAATTTGTATTGCAATATTTTTACAAGAATCAGAAAAAAAAAAATTTAGCGCACAAGGGGGCTTGTTGCGTATTTGTCACTTGTGAACCGTTTGTGAGACATTATAATCGTTACAAGCGGGCAAGTATATTGTAAGAAAAAAAATTGTGTTTTTTTTGCCATCGGTCTTTTACACAACATCGGGAAAAAGCAATCGAGTTGGACATAACGACAATTATTTTTCAATATTACACGAAAAACACAATTACGTATTTTATTAAATTAAAAACAATTTTTTTTATATGATTTATATACAAAAATTACGTGGAAATATAACGACTTTATATACGCATAATAAACCCAACGGGTTTTACGTAAAAAACTCATCGTTTTTTTTTTTTTTTAATACTTTTCATTATTTCGTCGAAACGTTTCTATAACGATCCGATTGGAATTCTTTGGCAGTAAATATTTTATCGATTCGATTAAATTACAATTTGACGAGAAATACCCGTCGGCTATATAATATGCGCATACCTACATATATTCCCTTCGGGCAAGATAATAATTTATACAGTTGTGTGTATACGGTACAGGATTAATTTCGTCAGTAACCGCGACCGTATTTATATTCAGGCATTTACGTCGTATTGAAAAAAAGAAACGCGAATAAAATATATTTAAAACGCTCGCTGAAGTCGAGTCATTTATGTTGTCGTTTAAAAACTGCCAACCCGGAGCAGAAAACGCGAGCGTTTTGATGAAAGCAGTTCTTTTCGGGTAATACGAAAAAAAACGTCCTGAGCGTAACGTCAAATTTTTTTCTCTTCATATGATGTACATCTTTAGACCGAAAAAGTTTTTTTTTCTTTTCAATATTAATATACGGGTTTGAATGCGAACAACACATCCTTCGCAAAAATGAAAAAAACTTTTACCCAAATCATTTTCAGCCGCGGTTCTGCGCATTTATATGCTATATTTCTGCTTCTGACATAACAGTAAATGTATAAAATACCAAACACAATAATATTTCGACGATAGAATGTGTGGGAAAACACGCGTCTTTTCTTTTAATCAATTCGAATCGTACGACATTCTAAACGTCGTTACACAAAAACCGTGTTCATTTCAATTAATGTTTTTTTTTAATTTCCAAACGTCTCGAATATACAATTTCTGACGTTTGTAATACGTCATTGAACGAGCGGTACAACGGTGGTGTTCAATGTATAAAAGACGTTGATATTTTCTCAGCAACCGTCTCGAAACAAGACGATTTTTTTTTACGAAATTCATTTTACTTCGAAAAGCGCTGTAGAAAATATAATTGTCGTCAAAAACCCCATAAATCACGTACAATATACTAAAAAAAAAAATTGAACCTCCTGAGATATCTTGGGGCACACTCCATGACTTATTTCATTCCGTTAATAAATATTTATAAGTGTTTTTTCAAATAATTGATACATTATGGCGAAATAAGCTCGTTTTTGTTGGCCGCCCGCGGGCGCGTTCTCTCGTGGTCCGAAAGAACAAAAAAAAACCACAACGAATACATAAATTTACATTTGATAAAATAGCTATTTTCTTTTTAATTATAAAAATTTCCATCTAGAAAACGCGTAGTATAATTATAAAAAAATTAATTGAATAAGAACAAATACCGTTGTATTAACAATAATAGATCTCCGCGGGACACCATTTGCAATATATACATACATATATGTAGATTAAATCTTTCAATGTATTATGTAACAAAATGTTTTCTGATTTTGTTGATTTATTCGTTTCCACGGTCACACGAATAAAGGCGAGGAGAAACGATAAGACAACCGTAAAAAAATCTCAAAAACACAATCCGAATAAGTTCGGAGAATAAATTTTTATAAAGTCGAAAACAAACAACAGTGTTATTTCAAAAATATTTCTGTAAATAATAATAATTGATTCATATATATATATATATATATATATTGAATATTTTATTCCGCGTGTCGTTCAGCAGAAATAGAATTCTATAGAATCGACATTTTTTTTCTTTTGCGTTTAAATAAGTACGCGGTTCGAATAAAAGAAAACAAAAATTAATTGAAAATATATTCACAGAAATTACCCAGTAATATGTTCGTATGACACTTATTTCCTATACATATATATTGTATATTATGTAAAATACGAATATTTTTTTTATTCCGTATACGTAGAACGCTAATTTAAAAATATTTTAAATTCAAAGAGAACCGAATACAAAGTGTATACCTGTCGTTAAGTTAGTTGATTGCGCACTAAATAATATAATTATTTTTAATTTTGAATTTTATTCTAAAAATTGGCTCTCGAAGCGATTTCATTGTTTAAGAAAAAAAGTAGATATTTTTTTCTCCGATTTTTCATATATACGTATATAAATATCGCATAATATATTTACGGTATTGTGTGTCATACATAATATCAATATATACGTGATAAACGAGAAAAGAAAATTAAAATAAATGGATAAAAAAATGTTTGCGAACGAGATCTCCACAACAATGGTGAGGGGGGAGGGGGGGTGGAAAAAAATGTGTTTAAAACGTATTTCAAGAAAGAAATTGTCCCCCCGAGTTTTTTTTTACGCGTACAATAAACGTCACAGCAGACGGAAATTAATGTGCGTTTAGTTTTGATAAATCGTTGGCCCGGGACGAATTTATCGACAGCGATAAAATACACACAAACGACGCGTTACTCTCGCTAAATTTCCTGCGAATTTTACATTGAATACGTATAATAATACTAATTGAATATTTTCAAGTATCGAAAATGGGATTTGAAAAAAAAAGGAACGTATTGCGTTAAAACGATTTACTATCGGTTAAAAAAAAATTATTTTACGAAATTTGTAAATCAGTGTCTTCTAAGAGACACAGAATAAAATGTTTATATAATTCGAAGTTTGAGTACCACGGAGGAATACCGCGATTATCTTATAGGTTAACCTATTTTACGTACTTATTATTTATTTTAATAAAAGCTCTTCTTTATATGTATTCATAATTTATTTAAATTTAAGCTCCGGATGTAAGAAAATTTAATTGTACCACGTCAACTATTAAATAATTAAGAATTCTAGTGACGAGTGTTTTGTATTAATTTTAAATGGAAACAATGTATTGTTTTTTTATAATAATAATAATTGGTCAATACAAGAAAACGTCTGAAGGGAAAGTAGACGGGAAGAGATTTAGAGGCCGGCCTAGACAACGTTGGATTGACAGGGTCAACGATAATCTAAATAGGTGCTTACATGAAATGACGATAGAGTATAGCATTGACAGAGTCAGATGGAGTAATGTTGTAGAGGCAGCGAAAGTTCTTCAAGGACTGTAAAAGCTGACGGAGAAGAAGAAGAGTCAATACAAATTGCAATTTTATAGAATAAAACTATTAAATATTAAACATTAAAAACGACGCGTATTTTAACACTAAAATGTCAAATTAATATTATATTTGAAAATAAATTTCATCAGGACACCTACACTTTAGAGTCCAATCGTTTACCCGTCCCTGCAACGAGGACGATTTCTCGTTTTTCAAGAGTGGATATTTTTTTTTTTTGCAACCACGTAATTACAGAATATGACCTCGACAATCGTAAAAGCGTCTTCTACGATATTACAATATCTTAAATATTATTTGCTTTGTTTAAATATTTCATGCCTCACAATTATTGTAGTCTACCGGATATTTATAATTGTTAAACGTCATTATCGTCTTAAATATATTATAATTTAAAGCTCGATAGACATGCATAATTTAGGTAGCATAATAAATGCTGTGTTTCCACCGGTAATATAAGAAAACTATTGCAGTTCATTCTTCATTCAACAAATAAATTTGGTTTCTTCGTCAGGAATCGTCTATAGCTTTAATCACCACCCTCAAAAAAAACCAAATGGCCTTGGAAAATCATTTCAAAATTTCTAACACAATTCCTGTAATGCTTATCGATAAAATTCTCCGCGAATTCGTTTCATAGGTATGAACACTACATTTAAAAAAACCCCTTCTACTATTCCATTTGTATACAAACAATTATTAAATGTCAATATAAATTTATAAAATTTCATACTATAATTTGTATGATTCTGTTTTATCTAAATCGCAATGGGCAACTAAACTATACGGAATTAAACGTGTTTTCCATGTTTCCTCGAGCGTCAGATAGGCATTTATCATCGATTTTCTTCGTCATTTTCTCGTCCTTTATGCTTTGCTCGATCACTTCTATACGTAATCGATTACTCTAATTCTTCAGAACAAAAAAAAAAAAGATCATGACAGATTTTTTGAACGGAATGAAAAGCTATTGGTTTGACACCCCGAACGTTCCCTATAATGTCGTATGACGACTTTTTCCAGAAGCACCCACCTACTCTCCTCCCATTTTCCAACACTGCACCATATAAAAGAAGATTATCTCCTCTCTGCTGGTTATACTCTTTGTCCTCAGATAAAATCCTACCTATAGATTTCTTAAGACCCTACGCGTTCTTAGAAAAAAAAAATCTCCGACGAGTTTATACTATGAAACCGTCTAAAAATTCGTATACACTCTGTCCTCGTGATGCTCGAGCTCGGCATCGCCGGTACTCTCTGTCTCCGTAATCTTATAAATTTCGCGAGATCCCCCCGGTATGCCCGCGGTCCGAAACACAATTCCTTCTGAAAATGAACGTGCAAGTCGCACGATGAAATTACTAAGCAATCACGGTGTTCTCATTATAATCGCGTCAGCCGTTATATAAATAATTAGCGGAGAGAAAAACATTTTTTTTTTTTGAAAACAAATGTAATTCGATAAAAATTTCTTTTCATTTCTACCGGGTTATTGATAAACGGAAGAAGAAGTTCTTCTCCTCGTACGTCCCCGTATATTATGTGATGATATAATTACGTGTGCGTACGGTCGACGGAAAGCTCGTCATTTCGTCGTGGGCCTCCGCGCTGGACGGTCGACAAGTGACGTTTCTCGTCGTCGTCGCGGGCATCATCGCGACGACGACGGGCGGTTTTATCTCTCTTCACCACGCGTTGCTACACCACCACAATTGACGCGAACTATACACACACACACACACACAATATTTGCGTGAAAATCGCAAAACGAAATTTGAATCGCGTGCTCGCGGTTATTCCATTCGATCCGTAAAATCGTTTTTTCGACGTGTTCTTCGACGACGACGACGGAGGATTTGCCGAGAATCGGGCACGCGCACGTTCGTCTACTACAAATACAAATGCGCCCGTCCGTCGACGTCGGGCCGCCAAAACTGATTTCCCCGGCACACGCAATGAGCACCGACGACTGCGGCTCCGCACCACCGCTCGCGACAGCGCCGCACGCACACCGAACGCCCCGCTAAGCTGTGCACCGCGGCCGCGCGCGCACGTCATCTCCGCCGTTCGCCCGAGAACAACCCCGTCACCGTCACTACCCTGAACGGAAGCCGTCCGCGCGCGCTGCGCTCTTTTATTCCCATTTAACTTCTAATTTTCAAGACGAATTTTTTCCCATTTTCTTTTCCTTCTCAACGAGTAATGTATTGGTTTTAAAATGACGTGGTTTTTTTTTTTTTATTTCACGTCCGTACCACTCAAAAAATCTACCAGAAGGTCCTTTACACAGTTCGTAGAAAATCGCATCGAAGTCGCGCGTACTTTTTTAGTGAGATCATTTTTGCGATTCGCTCAAAAGCGCCTGAAAAACATAATTCGAAAAATGCACTGAAAAATTACGTAAAAACACACGATTTCGACGTTAACTTCTTCGTGATATCGAAACTAATGAGTATAAAAAAAAATTCATTAAACCTTATATCATGGGTTAGGAAACAAAATTTTCAAAAACTTTCTTTTAATTTTGGTCTAATTATAGCAATAGTAATTATAAATGTTGAGGTGCTTAATACATAAAAAATGATTAGTTTTTGTTTATGTACACAAAATATTACGTAATGAATAATTTCGCTCAAAATCGTTTTATCGAACTCAATGATTTATCATTGCTTTCAGATTTATAGTGATAACACTAAAATCTTTATCTGTGTAATTCACTCGAGCAACAACACCTCGCGACTTGCTATTTTTGTTTTTTTTAAAATATATTTTCGTTAAATTCATCTTTTTTTGTTACGTTTGAGCCCCGAGCTCACTACGCCGTTCAAGGCTATAATAGTCGCGGGATGAGAATTTTTTATTTGGAAAAAACTCATTAAAAAAAAATTATTACAAAACCTTGTTATAAAATCCATTCACGGCTTCTGTCGGTTTTACAACGAACACGTAACTATTGAAAAGAATTGTCAATTTTGCAGACGCTTAGCGTTTCTTAGGCCGTAAAGCGTTGGTTAATTCACTACAATTATCATATATAGTTTGGCAAGTACAAAATCGCGGAATTTTCGAGAATTCATAATGTATTTTATCACTTTTATTTCGCCAGCAATAATATTCGATGGTTTATTTATTTTTCTGACGCTGAGATATCCCGAAGAAAAAATTTATAAATAATACACGTCTCGACGTCAGTTTATCTGTTTTCGTGTTTCGTTATTTTAAAAATCCGTCATAGTTTTTATAAAATCCCTCGTCGTTTCGAATATCCCCCAGTGATTGCGCATATGACGTGTTTGCTAGTTTCAATATAGTCCATTAATTTATAAATTTTTACACATGAATTTTTGAACGAGCATTACCGAACCACGGATTCTTGGCGTGTGAGTTTAAATGAATCGCCGCTTTCGATTTCAAAATAATTAAAATTTTAAAAATAAAATCAATGAGTTCAACATTTTTTTTTTGCACAAATAAATTTGTTACAATTAATTCGGTCGAATTGAAACAAAAATACCGATAGAAAATTGCGCAAACACGTCAGATTTTCGCAAAATTCAACGTATTTTTTTCCGTTTCGCCGTTGTTATAAATAAGAATAATACATGTAAACGAATACCGTTTTTATCAGTTATTTGAATGGTAAATTGCGTTTTTCGTATAGTCGTTGTATTATTATTATTATTATTATTATTATTATTATATAATAACGTTCACCGAACAATTTACTGAGTAGCCCGTCGATAACTGCGAGTACAAAAAGCTCCGAACGCCCACGCGCGTATAGTTCGAAACTTCTAACGAAAACAAATAAAAATTATTCGAATATAACAATCGGCTGCAAATTAAAAAGCACGACAGTGTTGGGAGGAAAAAAAAGACACTCGCCCACTTATATACATATAAGCCATATATTTTTCGTAAAAAAAAATTTGTTGAAACTTTACAGAATTTCGACAACAACGCGTATATAAATAATAAACCATTTGCCTCGCCTTGTTCTCGGAACACACTTTATTCCCACGAAATTCCATTAAAAACATTCATCGCATTTTTTCTTCTCAAACACGTTTCTCTGCCAAATCTTTTTTTCACCGAAATTCACTACTGCAAAAAACCTCCGAATTTTCGAGACTAATTCTTAAATATATACAGTTTTAATACGAAAAAATATATATAATACGTCGTATATATATATAGTGCTCTGTATTATACTCAAATGACATTCCATTAAACCGAAACGCTCGTCTCTGTCTATTCACCGATGACACAAATCGGACAAACTACAATGTACTGACTCGACATTGCGCAAAAGACCGTTGCGATCATTTTTAAAACTGGCTCAGAACAAAGAAAACATCGAAAACATCTAATAAATTGTGAAAAAAT
Organism: Chaetogeoica ovagalla; assembly: GCA_032441825.1. Taxonomy (NCBI): domain Eukaryota; kingdom Metazoa; phylum Arthropoda; class Insecta; order Hemiptera; family Aphididae; genus Chaetogeoica; species Chaetogeoica ovagalla. The sequence continues at coordinate 10,728,930 of CM063736.1, forward strand.
CGATTTTTGTCAAAACGATTGACACATCTCGGTGTTTCAGTAATAAAATAATAACCACCAAAACATCCATCTATTTTTTTTTTTAACGGTATCCCGCGCGTTTTGAATTCGGCTGAATCTGCGCAGGACAATTTTACAGAATGCATAAATATTATAGAATAAGCAAAACGACTTATGGTGCAGTACGCGCGACATCCCGTTACATCCCTGTGGAACGACCAAAAACCGTTTGTCCTAAACCTAAAAAAAATAAATAATGAAAAACCATCCGTGTAATATGAATCTATAAACTTCCTACTAATTGTGTCCGTTACACAATTTTCAATTGACTTCAACAGGAATAAAATATATAATACGTTCCAAAAAATTTTTTTTCGTTTTTAAAGAGTATATATATTAACTACTATTATATATTTTAATATAAAATTATAATAAATACATAATATATAATATTATAACAAACCGCGTGTTTATCGTTTGTAGCTGCAGGCTAAACTGCGACGCGTGTTGAATGACATCTGCAGTTTTCGTATTTATCGGTAAAAAGTTTTTGATTTATTATACGCGTGTATAATAAAAAGCCATACTATATTTTGATGCCTGCAGGGATGTCGAGCAGTCTTCGGCATATTATAGTCATTGAAATTAAATAAGAATAAAGCACAATGGATAGCTATATAATCCTTTGTGTTTGTTAATTTAAATTTATACTGTCCTCCTTTATTCATCGTTGTAAAGGGTTCGTGGATCATATATATGTATATAGCGACGCAAACTTTGGAAGTATAAACGTGTAGTATACGTCATAATTCTTCCTTTTGAATGTACAAAACGTAATATTGGAAATTAAATGTAGGAAATATTTTACATCACAGACACGTTTCGCGTAGGTTTCGCGTGTGTCGAGTTTTTTTTTAAACATACAAAGTGTAAAAAAAAAATGTATACCCGCGAGCCATGGGTGTTATTATGGATTTCAGTTCGAGTACAGTGTAGAGTTACTTTGAAAGAGATTTTAGAATTGTGTTATTATTTGAAAAAATGATTCCGAACGACGCTATATAGAGGTTTATTAATAATATTAATAATCACTATAAGCTTTTGAACACCAATGTCCAAAACGGTGTCCATCGACAATTTTACCGGAGTTTGTTTTTTGTCTTTTTTTTTCTTAGTACATAATGTTTCGTTAGACTTAAGCGTAGATTTGCTGATAAAAATCAGAGAAACCTGATAAATAAAGTACTTATCGACTAACACGTCGACATCATCCGGAAAGCAATCCTTCTACACGAAAAAGTGTTCACGGACAAAACAAAAAAAAAAGAAAACTTCGTTCCGAATCTATTAGACAGTAGAAATTCCAAATATCATCGTGCGATTGAGATTCTCGTTCTGTGAATTTACTCGAACTAGCCTGCAGATTGCATGACTATGCCGAGAGTCATGACGGACTGAATGAAGCTGGTCTTGTATGCAATGATACGCGGCATTTTCATTTTTAATCAGTTAACATTCCAAATCGTATAATGTATTACGAGCGATTTAATTCTCCGTTTTTATACGTGTTTAATATGAAATTAAAGAGAAAATATCTTGCGACAGGATTGATAATAATGTGTGATACACTACAAAATTATTCACATGTTTTTGAGAAAGTCTTTGTGGATCGTCGAGATGTGAGGGAGAAAACAAACACTACGTATTACTTCCAGGCCGTTTGAAATGCGTATAATATGTTATAGTATACGGTGCGCATATGTATCATGTGAAAACTTCTCGGGTTTTATATAATATGTACGTCTAGCCGTATACATTTTTAAACGAAACTCGAGAAAACGGAGAAAAAAGGAGTTTCAGTATAATACGGAGTATATTTTGTGCATATGGGTATGTAAATATACTTTTTTTTAAACAAAATATATTATTTAAAATAAATTACTTTTTTCTACGTACACTCAAAAAGCTTTAAATAATAAATCATTATCGAAATAATCATTTTTTTGTATGATTCTTTTACTTGTAATATCTTATACTGTAATATCGTATACGGTTATTATAGAAATAATTTTCAATTTTACATTCGACATTTTCTTCGTAGCTAATGAAATTTGGTAGTTGGAATTGTATAGTGATCGGAAATAATAACAATAATAATAATAATCGAGTACAATGTATATAAGTAAATATTAAAGGCGGTTATCATTAATGAGTTTATAAACATCAATACATCATCAATAATAGTGAATTCATTTGTATTGCTTTTATCGTCTCGCATAATATATTCTTCTTATAACCTTTAATATTTAGGTTTGAAAATTTAATTTAAAAATAATATACATAACACGCAAAATAAACTCTATTCTCCTAACTCTCGTAATTCTTACGAAATAAAATCATATTACCTATAATATTAATATCGTATGAACATGTTTTTTCGATGTCAGTTATTTTTTTTTCTAAAAAAATATTTGTATTAAATATATTATAGTTTTTTTTAGGTTTTAAACGAACATTATTACTATTAGTTATCCCGAAAACTTTTCCTGCAGAAAGAGAGCTCGAATTGTGTTATTGGTACGCGTTCCTTTTTTTGACGCTATTATTCGATTTTTCTCGATAATATTTTTTTTACGCGATGGCAAGCAACTGAAAAATTGTATATAAAATAATCCCTCTTCGATTAAACTGTCGACATATTAGACATGTGATTTTTGCAAAATTTTTTACGAATTAAAAATGCGATAGATAATATTTTTACAATATGTGTTCATAATAAACTACATATATACTGGCGTCATCGCTCGGAATCGCTTTTCGATGTGAATTTCAAATCCAAAATTCCCCGTCTAAACAATCCACTCGGATTCCGATATCTACAGCAAAGCCAATTAGTTTTAATCGATTCAAATATTATGTTTCTACATAAGCGATGAAATATTTCGCGTTTTTTGGAATTGTTAAAAAACTAAATTATATTACCATTGTAGCGAAAGACGATAAAATCGTTATTTTATTTTGTCCTCTCGTGTAATTATTCAAATGTGACCTAAATATTATTTTGTACGGATGAAGTTCAAATGGAAAAATATACAACGAAAACGTAATTATAATAATACACAGTCCGTGTCGGAATTTTCTCGCGTTTGTTTTAACATGTATCGCGTTTTATGATCAACGCCGAGAAATGATCTGATTAATGGGGATGTGCGGAGTAGTATGAGTACATGATTTATGATATTCAATCAATGTCTATGTGTACAAACGTTATGAAAAATATATACGTACATATATTTTTTAAATTTTTATACATTTTCGCGCTGAAAAAAAAATTTTGAAACTTGCCCGGTTATTTCTTTGATATTTCATTACTTTTTTTCTTTTCGCATAAACCATACATGAGTGTATTGAAATTCTTAAATATATATGTTGAAAAAAACCCCCTCCCTAAAGATAAATCTTTTTCAGTTCTGTACAAAACGATCGTATAGTTAGATCGGAAATAGTATTTGAAATGAATTTCGACCAACGATTCATTGAACTCACGGGAAAGGTTAACGAGAATAAACTTATTAGCCATCCATTGTGAATTTCGTGTGAATACGTGTTGAAATATAATCCTTGTCTACGACCGTGTGTCAAACTAAGACAAGACGATTGTCACAATCATCGTCAATGAAATTGAACGAAACGATTGTGAAATTGATTTGAATAACGCCGTTCGAAATATCGTAAAATTGTCTTAAGAGTATAAACTTCTCGTCATGTAGAAAATTATAATACTTCTGTTATATAGAGACGGGGGAAATTTCCTCGTATAAATATTATGTGTTTACACGAGTAAACGCGTGTGCATATTTCAAAAAAACCGTTCGGATAAAAATAAAAAAAAAACGATGAATTTTCTTCCAATACGTTTCATTTTGTTGGTTCTTCAATCGAGACCGACTTACTCTTTTCTTTTTCCTGCCTGGTTGACGGTTGAAAATATAATATACGTTCGAGGATCGTTTACTACTTGCAATTTACTGTAAAAAAATTAATCTGTATAGACGTATCGAGTAAAATAATTCTATAAGAGTGAAGTATAAATTCAATTTTTTTTTTGAATAAACGGATTTTATATACATATAATATCATTTGACCAGACGTCGTCAATGCGAATGTTTCTAAAATTATTGAATAGGATATTACCGTCGTCGGATGATGGCTGGGAAAGAATTACATTTTTTTTCCATTTGCGCGCGATTCTGTTAAAAATCCACGGCTTTGTGTTCACTATATATACGTAAGAAAACGTCAAGAAAAGGACGTTTTCTGAAAATTTAATCCAATTCTAAGTTAATCTAAAGTCCGTTTAATATATATATATACAACGCTTTTCATCCGACAATTTTCGAATCCAATTTATAAATGAGTCTTGGATGATGCACGAGAGTTTGTGAAATTTAGTTTTCATCCGCACACAACATTTGGCTGTACATATTACATAATATATTCTAGTTAATTATTTTTTAACAGACAAAATAGTACATAAATAAATATTAAGCCACTGTTACAAATAATGTGTTGTATACGACGAGAGACATCTTTTTTTGATTATTTAACATACAACGAGTTTCAAGGATTCAAAATCGAATTTCATATTAAAAAATAATAATAATGAATTTAAGGCCTAATGAAGAGAATTCGTCTTCAATATCATATAAAGGTTGTTCAGTTTAAGTTGACGGGGATGCGTGGCCGTGACCGGTTTTTCGTCTGACGACGGAGGTCAGTTTGGAACTAAACAACGTATAATTCCACACGATTTTCAATAAAACACGAGAGGAAAAAAAATATATTTTGATTTCAGTTGTGAAAAATTCGAATTTATACTCTAAACACGTTAATTCCGATTGTTTAATGAATAATTTTAAATCCGCTTCTCCTGTTTTTTCATTATATTCTTACCAAAATGTCTGGTCACTCCTTTGAATGACGTTTATCCCGATATCGAAACAGATTATTATAAGAATATTTTCAAATATTCGATTACAACGTATAGAAAAGCTTTCAGTAGACTACTATTGACTATATACCTGAGATTCATCACTACACAGGAGACACGCGTGACAAATAATAACTGTTTTAAAAATCATATTTTATTATATTAGTAATAGCATCAATAACGTACCGTAGTTGTTTTTTTTTAACAATTTAATTCGCCATTTCTTTATTTTAATATATATATATATATATATATATATATATATATTTTAAATTCAACGTATTTTAATTGCAATATTCGTAATTATTCGTTCGTTTTTGTTTTTATATTCCGTTATTGTATTTTTCTTGCGTTTCGTCGAAACCGCGGCATTATTGGTAAATAAAACGAATCGAATACAATCAAATATAGTTCTTTATTTTGTATTAAATTCTTTGGGCCTATTTGATTTATATAATAAACGATTTTTATATATATACGAATTTATTATTTACTTGTATTGATTTATAGTTTTTGTTTCCATTTCCTATGTGTCTAAGGGGTATAATTTGTATTTATTATTATTATTTTCGTTTTTACTATTTACTTTCTCTCTCTCTCTCTCTCTCTCTCTCTTTCTCTCGAGCCACCGAGTGGGCAACAATGATTTGCTCGTATACGTTTACAAAGGCTTGTTTGGGCAGTGAATATTTAACACAAAGCTGCAGTCACAGACTCAACGCGGTCGGTCGAATGCGCGGGGGGAAATCATTTTACGCGCGGTGGTTTCACGTGAAAAGAACACGAGGCTATTTCCGCAACAACACAATAGGTTTTTTATTTTTAATTATGTTAATTACCACCGTCATAGTAGCTGTACTCTTGTACACACACATAATATAAATAGGTACGTATAGACAGGGAAAGTGCAAAATATTCCGAAAGACGAATGTGTCAGACGATGAAGTGGTGACGGATTCGAAAAGAAAAGAAAAACATTGATGCACGAGAATTAATTTCTTCGTAATCAATTTTACACAAACTCAAAAACATTAAACTTTCTCAGCGTGTTTTTGCTGAAAATTTAAAAATCATACGAAAATCTTTTCGGACATATTTAATCTTATAATAATATGTTATTTCCGAAGATAACAAAAAGGACGTGTTTCATTTCAATACTAAGATCTTTGTCAAAAAAACAAAACTTAAACTCCATCGACGATTAAAAACTTTTACTCTATATGAATAAAAACCAGGTATGAAATCCGAAAGTTGATATATACACATAAATAAATATTTTTTTAGTTTATTACATAGAAATATCACATTTCTATACATTGAATTCCACAACATAGTATTGGTAGACCTGTAGACACACACACACACACTCAGGCGTGTAGTTACGGCGGGTAACAACTTTGTTCGCGTTTGCCCGCTTGGGCTATACTGACCGGACCGTTGGTTTCAAATCGCTATTTATACGTGTTTTCCTACGTGGCTACACCCTCTCTGTTCTGTCGCAGCGCTATCTAGTGACTACTTTCTTTTTTGGTTTTACTGCGGTCGACTGACGCGCAATGTCAATATATTCGTCTGTTTAGTTTGACGCTGTCTGAGCGATTAATTGTACGCGCATATACAATATTTATTTTATTATTATTTTCGTATTTCAATGAAATGATATAAGGATTCGTCTTTCCTCGTTGTACATTCGTTTACACGTTTACCATTTATTTAACGTTGACTGGTTTACTCACATTTATACATTTACATTGTACATGAAGGACCGAGTTTTTTCATGCACACTCCTCTCTTGTTATTTTATTGTAACAATGCGTTTTCATAATATCACTCACCTTTGCCGCGATGCGAAATATTTCCACTATTTCCACTTGATGTATTAGACTAGTAATTTATTCAAAACGGTCAATTATAAATCATTTTGCAAACATTTTACGATTATGGAATTGTTGACGTTTTTGGCTAAGTGAATTATGTACCATATTACTCGTACGTTTTTAAAGACTATCGTACGCCATTGGACAAAGTCTCGGCAATGTTCAGATTTAATGCGATGACCTTTTTTTTTGTTTATATTTATTTCTAAATGTTTGAAAAACAAACGCGTATAATTTTCAAAAGCATAAAAAAATCGTATTTAAACACTTTTTTCGATTGATTGAGAGTAATATTCAAATACTTTAAATATATATATATAAGTTTATGATACGCCACGGACTTCAAAATACGACATAATATTATTATTATACGCCGTACATTGTCGGTCGTTCGAAATGAAAACAAAATAATATTGTTTATTTAATTGATTTTCAGATTTTAAGCGACAAAACTACTTTCACAAACTATACTACTACTAGTGGACACATATTCGCGCGCACGTTACAGATACACACACATAAGTATATTTGTTTAAAACGTTTTCAATTACACTGAAAAGTTTTTAACAATTCAAAACGTGTTTCGCTCTAAATTCCAGCGTAAATATAATATATATATATACTCGTATATACTGTATTTTATACATACAGGCGTAGGTTTATTATATAAATGAGAATATGCGTGGATGTGTTAGAAATAGTATTCTATACGTCGCGTGTACTTATTAATTCCGGAGCACGGATATTATAGCATTAAAAATGTACTGAAATACGCGCAATTATATGGCCGAAAAAAATTTCAAGAGTACTACTGGAATGGCTGATGTCGTGTAATCGGCAGTGTATAAGGCGAAGAAGATAATACGTGATATTGAATTTGAGGCGTATCGTGTTTTACATACATCGTCCGAGCGTTTTCCGAGGAAAAACAACGAACCATTCTATTCGATTTTATTGGAAACCGTTAGCGTATATAAATGTATAATAATTTATTTACAAATATAACGTTATAATAATAATTAATAATAATAATAATAATAATAATAATAATAATAATAATAATAATAATAATAATAATAATAATAATGTTAAACGAATATTTACACGTCTTAGAATATTATAAGGATGTATAAAAAAAAAATAAAAAAAATAGTGGACGAAGTTATTTGAAAGGGGTTTGTTTCGCGGCGTTAGTTCGATTTCGGCGAATTGTAAACTCCCATGAACAGCACCGACCCGGTGACTTTGTCGAATAAGAAGTAAACGAACGGGTGATTGCACCGGAACTTGTACGGTTCAACCGGTCTGGATGACCGGGACATGATGAACGATGTGGCCGCCGCGGCTACGGTGCCCTCTTCGTCCACGGTGATTTTTGCCTTGTGCACCGCTTCGTCCACGGTCACGCCGTTCGGGCCGCCCGTCAACGCCGACAGGTCCGCGGCGCCTTTGAACAAGTCACCGATTCCCATCTGCTCTAAGATCTGAAACGCCGGCGAATCGATTGTTTTATTTATTACTTGTATCGCGTACACACACACACACCCCGTTTTATCATTCAACTCCGTTGGCCGCCGAATCGGCTTTAAGTTATACTGCAAAACCTAATCATCGCGTTCCGACACGCCACTTTCGCTGCGCTATGCGTCGTTCCGATTACACTTAATCTAGAGCGTAACCGGGACGACGCATAAAGTTACGATTTTTTCGTATTCGTAGACGTTCTCCGATTGATTCGATCGAAATTTCAAATTTAGAGAAATTTTAAAATCGAAAACCGGGAACAGTGTTGTATTAAATTACGGCGGTCAAAAAAAAGATCTCTTAGAGTATAACTGTATTCGAGAGAACCCTGCAAACGTCAACTGACTCGAATTTACATTAAATTTTATACTTCTTAAAATCGTTACGCGTTTCGTTTTAAAGAAGGGGGAGGGAGGCACGTAAATCGCGTATATGGTATACAAAAAAATGACAATAAATTATAAACTCACCGGCACGAGATTGTCCATGCTCTGTTCGACGCTGAATTTGGGAAGGGACACTTCGACCGTCCGAGACCGCCATTCGCTGGACGACACGATGTCTTGCAAGATGTTCGTGTTGAGCCTCTTGGTCAGCAGACTGATGCCCCTCTGTTTGTTAAACGGCGGCAGGATCACGAACAAGCTGATGTCGCCTCCTTTGTACGGGAGTTCTAACACGTGCGCTCCCAGTTCGTCAGAACTCACTGCGACCATCGTACGGTATAATGTATAAAGGGGGTTCAAAGTACGCGAACAATGTTTTTGAGTATTTTACAAAAGTGTTTAAATTTTCGACAATATGTTTTTTTTTTATTGTACTCACGCAAGTTGAAAATACCGGATTGCCACATCATCGGAACGTACGTGTTTTCGGTGGGCGACGTGTAGAACACTTCTTCTTTGGTGCTCTCGGACGAGAACTTGGAGCTCCACATACCCTTGAAATACGCCGCGTTCGTCTGGGAATCACCGCGAACGTCAATTATTACGTATACACAGCCCGCGAACAGTTTATTATCGATACCGTTATTATATATTTACCAGCACGAGTCTCGTGGTGTACGATATCATCGACATGGGTATCAAGTCCTTGATATAATTGTTGGTCTGATTGGCCACCCAGTTGTTGATGTACATGCGAGCCAGTTCGGGGTCGACGACGAAATCCATCCGGTGTACCTCGTCTTTAAACACGTCGGCCACGCACTTTTGCAACGGCAGTCTGTCCGACACGAACAGACGGTCCACTGAACTGAACTCGTAATCCTTACTCGTGTTCGACGCTCTCATCGAATGAAACAATTTTTCCATTCTGTACGCTTGCATCACGCTCAATTTTCCCTATACCGCGTGCAAAACAAACGAATGTCGCGTAAATATTTTTTATCGTTACAACGCTATTATCGAATATAATATTTCGAAAGATGTCGGTGCCGCGATAACGGATTTCAAGCAATTGAATTTACAAAGAAAAGGGTGGGGGTATATTATATTGTAGAGATCATCATCAGCAAAGGAAGGTACGATGAGATCAGCGTATGAACGGAAGAGGCGGAAGAGGAAATGAGAAAAAAATAATTCTGTTAAGAAATACCTGTTCCGGCGGTAGGTTTAGAAATTTCTTAAGGGTCTCTTCCGTTTTGTTGCTGCTCAGGAAATAAGTGATCAACAGGGCCGTGTATATGCTGTGCGGCGAAAATATCAAATTCTGCTTGGGCGAAGCCGTGACCACGGTCTGCAACAGTTTAATGCTGAACGCTTGTTGTCGCTCGAACAGATAAAACTTCCCGGAAAGAAAGTCGTCCAGCGAAAGGCCGGGTCCGGTGGGCACGCATTTTTGCGTCTCGACGGGCAACGTCGCCGATCTGACGGTGACCAGAACCGCGGTCACGCCGATAACGCACGTCTGCCAAAACGTGCGATGCATATTCCTTCGGGAACGCGTGCGGTCGCTGTGTTTCCTGAAATACCCGTTAAACAATATATAAATATACTATTTATAACACTGTAACGCGCAAATATGTGTAGACGTAAAAACTACAAAATGAAACTTTGCGTTTAACTCCCTCGTATACGAGGCTCATAATAATCACGTAAGCGCCATTCCTACAAAGGTCCGTGACTATCCCTGAGACTATAGGAATACAACACCGGACGTGTGGCGAACGGATATGAAAAAGTATGACCGGAGAACATTTATGTAGGAAACGTACTCAATCCAATACCAGACCTGGACAACAGTTGGGTCAAAACGTTTGACGCATAGGACAAGGCAGAAAGCCCGGAGTGTGATTGTTAGGCAACACTTGACAATGGATTGTCAACTATATAAGGAGATGCGATGAAATTTCATTATCAAAGCGACTCCTCGGAAGCAATGATCTGGTATAAATCCTTAGAGACCGATATTTAAAATAATTCCTACAATGTAAAAATATTATCTAACCCTAAACTGCATCGATATACTTATTATAAATGTTTATTTGTATATACAGTGTGTAAACGCTAATTGAAAACACTCAATATTTTTGCGTAGAGCAATGCATTTTGAATTCTGTTTTTTTAGATGGAAGTTGTACTTAATAATACACATTTTTATGGTCTCTGAACTTAAATCTGTTTATTATATTCGCGCATGCGCAATGCAACTTTTTTTTCTTAAATGGCAACCCCCACTTTTGAGCACAAATTATTTTTTTTCATATTTTTTTATGAATTTTAGTGGTTCAACCAACTTTATATGTCCAAAATTGATTGAATTACAGCAATCTAACGAAAAATATCGAAAATTTCGCGATTTTCATTTTTGTCCCCTATTACTCTGAAAAAAAACCGTCCTAGATACTTGAAAACTACCCCATCTAATTTATTAAAGTTTTATTTCATTTCGAACTACCCATTGTTAGGTCCATAATTAGCTGAGTTACGGATATTTCAATTTATTTGAAATTTTCCGCAAGAATTTGTAATAATTTTGCCGTTACATGGACATTTTTTAATTACAGAGGTTGATTCTGTCACTTTACCATTTATTTTATGTTCTACAATTGTTTTTAACTTGTGAATGAATAGTGCGACACTGAAATGTCGATTTGTCATAATTTTACTTGAATAAATAGGATTAGGAAAGAAAAAAATGTAGGTATGTAATTTATGTATTTTACTTTACTTTTAACAGGTAATTAACAGTTTAATTGATAATAAACTTAACTCTAGTAACAATTTTATTTAATTATAATAACTTTATTTTAAAACTGCTCAAATCGTTGTCCGTTGTGCTCAATACATGCTTCAGCACGCCGTATAAGTTCTTTATTAGTTGCAGCTGTAATTTGTGCTTCGGTCAGTTCGTTACATGCTTCTTTTATTCTATCTTTTAAATGTTGAAGATTTATAGGAGGATCGGCATACACAATAGTTTTTAAGTGACCCCATAAAAAGAAATCTAATGGAGTAAGATCAGGTGATCTTGGTGGCCACTCAATGGGTCCGTGCGTTCCTAGCCATCGATTTACAAATGTTTCGTTTAAATAATTTCGAACAATAATTGCATTGTGAGCTGGAGCGCCATCTTGTTGAAAAATTAGATTTTGTCTAATAGCTAACGGAATATCTTCAAACATCATTTGTAAATCATTTATTAGAAAATTATAATATTTTCTACCATTAAGTGTTCCATCATAAAAATATGGTCCCAACAGTTTACCACCAATTAAACCACACCAGACATTTGTTCCCACACGGTTTGGTTGTTAGTTTCAAATGTGCAATGTGGATTTTGATCGTCCCAATAACGGTTATTTTGTTTATTAATAACACCATTATTGGTGAACTTAGATTCATCTGTCCATAATATCGAATTTAAAATAAATGGATTTTCGTCTAATCTGTCCACCAACCAAGCAACGAATGTAATTCTACGAACTGCATCACCCTCGCGCAAATGTTGAACTATATCAGGTCGATACGGATGCATTTTATACTTTTTTAAAACCTTATGAACCATAGTATGAGATATTCCAATTTCTTTACCAACGTGACGTGTAGATACTCGAGGATTTAATCTGACGTACGCTAATACTTGGTTCTCGACCTCTTCACCTAATGAATCACTTCGTCTTTGTTGTGGATTGTTACTTCTTTTGAAAATGATCCCCAAATTCTAAGATTTTTCTAAGTTGAAAAAACTGCAAGAAGGGTGTTCTCTATCTGGAGTAATTTATAAAAAAAAATTAATTTAGAAAATTCTCTAAATAAAAATAATAAATTTAACTAAGCATACCTGGGTAACGTTGAGCATAAGTTTGTGCTGTAAGACGTGAATTTTTACGGCACTCCCAATAAGTAAATAGCATATCAACTTTCTCCGAATGATTCATATTTAATATTGCTTTTTAGACAAATTTTACAAAATGTTGTACAATATAAATGAACAGTGAGAAATATTGAACTATTTGCTTATTTCATTTATTTTCTTTAAATTAGTGTCAAAGCAAATACATTTTTGATATGAGGCCATTAAGATAAAGTTTATCCAAAAGATACTGTAGAAGGCCCGATAAAATTTAATGATCAATGTTAAAGATAATAATGAAACAAATTATTTAAGTTTCTGTTGCAATTTTCAATAGTATAATTGTGAAAAGTAATATTGAATAGACATTTCAGTGTCGCACTATTCATTCACAAGTTAAAAAGCAATTGTAGAACATAAAATAAATGGTAAAGTGACAGAATCAACCTCTGTAATTAAAAAATGTCCATGTAACGGCAAAATTATTACAAATTCTTGCGGAAAATTTCAAATAAATTGAAATATCCGTAACTCAGCTAATTATGGACCTAACAATGGGTAGTTCGAAATGAAATAAAACTTTAATAAATTAGATGGGGTAGTTTTCAAGTATCTAGGACGGTTTTTTTTCAGAGTAATAGGGGACAAAAATGAAAATCGCGAAATTTTCGATATTTTTCGTTAGATTGCTGTAATTCAATCAATTTTGGACATATAAAGTTGGTTGAACCACTAAAATTCATAAAAAAATATAAAAAAAAATAATTTGTGCTCAAAAGTGGCGGTTGCCATTTAAGAAAAAAAAGTTGCATTGCGCATGCGCGAATATAATAAACAGATTTAAGTTCAGAGACCATAAAAATGTGTATTATTAAGTACAACTTCCATCTAAAAAAACAGAATTCAAAATGCATTGCTCTACGCAAAAATATTGAGTGTTTTCAATTAGCGTTTACACACTGTATAAAAAAAAAAAAAACTTGGTTTTTAGTGGAGGAGTGGAGGTTGGTTATCGAGTGACAAATTTTAAAATTCTATCCTGATAAATACTAGCAAATTTTTTCCAACGCGTATTTTTAAAAATCTTACGAAAACTTCCAATCCAACGGTATCGTTTCGGTTGAAAATCACGATTTTATTTCTGCGGAAATTTTAATTCAATTCGAACGTATCAATTTGTTTTTTTTAATTACCACGAAACCGTTACTCGGATAATTTAATATTGAAAACAATCGTTTAACGAATATTCGTAATTGACATTGAATGAACACGAAATCATTAAGTATACGATTTTTACTACACTTTTTAACGTTTAACATTTACTTCGGTGATGAAACCAGCTCAAAACACCTGCAGCTATTGATAATATCACGCTTTTTTTATCGTATTTTATGTATAATACACAAACGCAATTTATGAACACGGTCTGACGCGTTTACGAATACAACTTATAAGTTTTCGCCGCGTTTAATTAATACGATAACGTTTCGATTGTAAAACGAAATGACAATAAAAATTGTAATTTAAATATATTATGTAAGCGTTTAAAAGACACATCATACCAACGCCTACGGGGAAAGTATATTATTTAAAAATAACGACAGAAACAACACGTCTTTGTACGTATAAATTTTGTAGAGTAACTTTTTCGCAAAGGGTCCGTATCGATTTGTACTATCAGAATAATATTTAAACCCGTAGGAAACGCGATAAAATGTCATTGTCGTGCCCGTCGAAAAAGGCTGAACAATATAATAATAATAATAATAATAATAGACAATTTTAGACGCACGCAATACAATAAATATATACACATCGTGTTATTTAGGCCATAATCGTCAAAAACCGCAAACACATATTATTATATGTACGTATATGTTTACACTGGTCAGTGTATTATTATTATATTTAATCGAATTGTAACAACCAAAACGGGTCCACAGTGAAATACTACAAAACACGCACACGACACATCGTCACAGATAATCGCCAACTGTATCGTATAATAATATGTATTAATAAATTTCTATTTCGTAACTCGTCGAAACGAAAAAATTTATCTAAACGAAGCAAAAAAAAAAAAGAAATTCCCCGTTATTTTATTACGATTATTACGTTGTTTATTTGTGTTTTTTGATCATTATATATATATATATATATATACACATGCGTAGAAGGTTTATGATATACCACTGCGAGGAAACTTTTGTATAACCTTTTTTCGTTTCGTATTTTTAACAATACTATCATATAATATATATTGTGTACGACAGCGAATGTAATGTGAAACGTCGTTTGTTCGTTATTATGACGACATCGGATATATAAATTTATAAGTATAATAATAATAAAAAATATATTACGTGAATTTATAGGATCGAACCAGAGAGTATTATTACAAGAAGTTCATAAGAATTGTCGTGTTTATTTTAGTATGAGAAGTTATCGTCAGCGGTTTAAACGCAATAGAAACAGACAATAACTAAATTGCGTTTGAAAACAGAATATAACCGCTCGCAGAGTTGTGTGCGCGCACGTTACGAATTTTCCACCACTAAGTCTGTTTTCGGAAATTTACCGGATAAAAATTAAAAAAAGAAATGTTTAAAAGTTTAAAAATTTGCTCCTATTTTATTGTTATTTGAATCAATATTTTATCGTACGCGTCATCAAAGTCGTTTTATAAATATTATTTATAATAATTACGAATAGTCACAAGCGTATTATTTACATTACTGGACCCTTTTATTTCTTTTTTTTTTTTCATATTTTTATTTGCAATTCGTATTCATTCGACGTATATTTAAATTTTAGTACCAAAGCGTTCATAACACTGTATTAAATCAACATATTGTATATAATAATAGAAATCATTTTTATTCGTTTATAGTACGCAGACAAACGTATATTATTCTAATTTATTTCCCATCGAATCGACGTTTGAACGCAAAAAAAAAATTTGATTTCGCTCTCCGCGAATGCCCGTAAGTCCCGTTTTTTTTTTCAATCGAAACTTCAGCCGCGACAAAAGCTCAGAGTACGGAATTTCATACGTATTACTCGGTACAAAAAAAAAAAAAAAAAACAACGTGTTTGAAAACGAAAAAGTGTCCCGGAGCACAACCGGCACGATGGATGACAATTCGAACCGCGGCGGAGTGAACGGGAACGACGACGGGGAACTGTCTCCGCGCCCACCAAACCGAGACACAAACGGATATCGTTCTGGCGCGTCGTCGTCGTCCGCAGAATACTGAAACGATATTTTTCACGGTCGACTGAGGAAATCCGCGAGACAAAGAGAGAGACGAACGAGAATACATTTAAATTGTGTTTTTTTTTTTTACGTGTCTGTTTTGTGATGCGCGTGTGTGTCGATAACGCCGCGCGACCTCGTCACGGAAAAAAACCCACACGTCGCGCGCGTCGGCCCCGACGATTATGACGCGCGCCTCCGGACCGGGGAACGCGTTTCGTAACGCGCGAGCGCGTATTATTATTTTGTATTCGCCGATTACCACAACCGGCGGTCCGTACTCGCATAATTTAACCGTTTATATTAAATACTGCTGGTACGTTACTCTGTTTTATAATTTAGAAAAAAAAACACATTTTTTGAGCTCAAAAACGAAAAAAAAAGGTGTAATGATATTTTCTCCATCTGTGCCCGAGGATTTTTCACTGAGTGACAAAAACAAAATACTTTCTCTAAATATTCTCGACAATAGCGCAGGTTGCTCGTCGCCGATTATATTATCGAAAATCTTATAAAACGATATCAAGAGGAATTCTCTCGAGAAATTTTAAATAAATAATAAATTGGCGAAAAAGAAAATGGAAAATAAATAAAGAATAAAAAAGAATATTCGAAATAAAATTATAAATTGATACTGGAATAAAAGAAAAAAAATATAAAAAATGTTGTGTAGCAAAGGTGTACACAAGAAAAACACACACACTCAATATAAAAACTTGTATATTTCTTTCCTTATTTTACGTAATAATCACTTACGGTACATTCAAGTACCGTACACAAATGTATTAAAATAAATACTAATTTTTTTTTTTATTCAAATTGAATTGAAAAATGTACGCGGCGTTATAATTATAGTGTGTATTGGTCTTAAAAGAAAAATGCGCTGATATAATTGTACGCGTCGATTACCTCGAAATACGTGTCTACTCTTCGAACGCGCATTAAAAAAAATGTTGTAACACGCAATAAACGCGAAAAAGATAAAAAATAATAATAATAAAAATTTGCCAACTACTTTCAAACCACCATCACATTTTACTGGGAATACACGCGTGCGATTAAACGAAACGGATTGCTCAGTGGCAGTTGTGTAATGTTTTATTGTCATTGTACACAACAACAATAACGGTAAAATGTCTATGAAATTCGAAAAACGACGGAGAAAAAAATTTGAAAAAAAAAGAACAATGTTCGTTGGAATCGTGAAAAATATATAAACGATTTAAATATTTTATTTGTTCGCGGGGCGTCATTAATCACTTAACATAATTTCGCGCCTTTTGTTTTCAGTCGTCGTCCGAGTGGTCTGTGATGCATGATTTCATTTAAATCACTTTATTTACAAAGTACGATATTGTGTACTTTTTATCAAAATTTATTATGACAATTTTTCTTGTCGTCCGCGTTTCGAATAATACGTTTTATTATGTAATTTGAAAAAAAATAATAAATGTAAAACGCAATTTTAATAAATCGGAACTAATATAGTCGTAATAAAATATTTATCACGTTTTGAAAAAAAAAGCATCAGCTGAAATCATTATTAATGACTAGGGGAAATTCTACGTGTCCTCGACACTGAACGATTCCGAAAAAATCCATTCGACGATTTTATCGCGTTTTTCTCTTAACTACGATTCAAATTCACACGGTTTGATTTAAATATTTATATAAATATTTTTTTTTATTTGTGTTAGGAATTTTTTTTTCCCATAAAGACATAATATAAAATAATGGAACAACACTGCTCGTTTAAACCGAGAAATCCGGTCATTCATATGTAGGGGATTCGTGTGAAAACATATGCGTATAACCAACGGAATTAAAGAAAATAAGACTTTGAATCGTCCAAGTAGCTGAAATCGAATTGTCTTTATCCGTATAAAAAAAACACACGATCGAACATTTGAAAAATCGAAAAACCAGAGGAGGGAAGAAAAAATGTATCTGTACTTTTCATATTATCATGGGAGTCTCGACAATTTCTAATAAAAAGACATACGTTTTAACGGTGACTTCACACAATCTCCACGTGTAATTCGTATTTAATAAACGTTCGATTTATTCAAAAAAAAAAAAAAATATATATATTGTTTTTTTTATATAACAGTTTTCACGGTAAATAATAATGATAGTATTAACGTGTAATATAAATAATAAATTAAGAACAATAGCAACACGCGGAAGACATACGACGAAACAAAACAAACATTTGTATTTTTAGAAATTCTATAGAATTTTCGAAACGACGTTATTATTATGAGCTGTTATACACGTATAAAAAATTTTATCGCTGCAAAATATCTTTTTCTTTTAAGGTTATTAAAAAAAAAATTATACCGTCACAGATAAAAAAACGTTGACGGATTTTAAACCGCCGTTGTTTTATTACGGCGACGAACGACCGTTCGCGTTGTTATTTTATAACGATTGAATTTTTTTTCTTTTTTTTACTGCAGACTACGTCGTATGTATTGCAAATCGTACGGAAACGGTTAAATATATTCTGAATTTATATATACACACATTGGTATTTCGAAACGTTTAACGTAAGCAAAATATCGTATTAGATATGCTCGGTTCGTGTTTATATAGTCATTGCGATTAAATAACGTGTGTGTGTGTGTACCGAATTCCAAAAAAAAATAATCGAATTAAACAAAATTGCGTGTGTGAGTGTGTATAGCTGAGTCGAATTCGTTTCAATATTTTGTATTAAAAAAAATAAATAAATATATTCGCCCGAGTGTTTAGAGCAGTGGTGTAGCCAGAATTATGCAATGGGGGAAGTTTTAAGAATGAATGAAACCATAAGTTTTTACATTTTTTGTTAGGTTTGTTGCTCAATGCTCATATTCTTAATGAACCATACCAGGACCCACTTCAGTAAAAACGTACAAATAAGCAATGGGGGAGGGGAGGTTTAAACACCTAAAACACCCCCTGGCTACACCACTGTACACACGGTGTTGCCGTGGTCAGAGGCGAACAATGTTATTCGCGTTTGCCCGCCCTGTGTGTGTGTGTGTGTGTGATGTGGTAACTGGTAACTGTAAACTGTTATGTGGTAAGTGGTGTGTGTATGGTATTGTGTGGTAATTTGTAATTAATAACTGGTAAGTGGTAAACGGTAAGCGGTATGTGGTGTGTGTGTGTCACACATATACGCACGGTGTTTTTGTTGCGGGCAGAAGCTAACAACGTTTTTCACCTCTAACCGCGGTAAACACACCGTATATTACACATATACACACACAGTGGCGTCGCGAGGATTATGCAATGGGGAGGTTTAAGAATGAATGAAACCATAAGTTTTTACATTTCTTGTTAGGTTTGTTGTTTAATGCTCATATTCTTAATGAACCATACAAGGAACCAATTCAGTAAAAACGTAATAAAAAGCAATGGGGGGCATAAACTCCGAAGAATAATAATAAATTAAATTACGAAATTACGTCGTCGTGTTTTCTGTTTTTTTTTTTTGAGTAAATTCGTTTTTATTTGAATAAGATGAAATTAATAGGTATAAAATAATTATTATATTTCATATTCCGGAACGATTTCGCTTCCGAACCATTTCGTCGAGTGAATCCGTGAGACGTATCGCAGCGCAGAAGTTTTTTTTTTTTAATAAACTGCCAGCGATTAATCGATTTATAATGGGAACGCGTAACACATTTAGTCAAGCCTTCTCCAAAACCGTTCCTCGTTCTCGCGGTATGAGGCCTCGTCTATTATCGAAAAAACGCGAGTATTTTTTTGACCAGATTTTTCTTACAACGCTATTTCGATCATTTATAAATTGTACACAAATTCCATTAGAAAAAAATTGTATTTTGTTCGAAATTCTATCGCACTATACAAAATAAACGACCAAGATTGGGGATTCGACAATATAAAATATTGCGCGCGAAATTCGAGACGAGACGGTATTGATGGGCGAAATTAACCGGAAGGGAGGAAAAAAAGAAACGAATGAAAAACATTGGGGGGAGAAAGAGAAAGCCTTTTTTTTTGTATACTACACTAAATCGAAGACACTGCAATTATTTGATAACGCGGGCCCCGGACGTCGTCGATTTTCTTCGAAATAATAAATCGATTACGTTTTCTGTCATTGCGATTCCCGTTTCATCGATCACGACAACGAGACGGATTCTGCTTTCACACGCTCATCAATAATTACAATAGTAAAAAAATAATAATAGTTACGAGAAAAAGAGAGAGAGAAAGAAAGGATGATGCGCTCACGCGTGGATGTTGGTCGCGATGAATCATTGCAGTATAATATACTTCTCAACGCGGTGTTCGTTTTTTTATTTTTTGAGTTATTTGAAATTTTAATCGGAAACGACGACCACTGCTTTGGAGAAAAAAAAACGATTCGACAAAACGAAACTTTTGTGTTCGTGATTCGGCATTGTTCGGAACATCGAAATATTTGTACGGTTAAAAAAAAAGTGTTACGGCGTATACGGAACATTTTTTTGTAGAAATATTCGGATTTTAAATCATAAAAATTGCATCTTACCTAAATTGAAGCGATAAAGAAAACTATTTTGATGCCGCGTCAAAAATTACACGGGAAATAATGTCCTCGTAGCAGAGAAATATCGTTTTTTTTCCTTATCGCGCACTCGGGATTTTATTTATTTTTGAAGAGTAATTTTCCTTCTCATTATTTATACCGCATATTAATATAATAATAAAATTACGTGTGTGTGTGTAATCAACGGATCGATTATAGAATTTGGCGAATAAAACTGTAAAAGTGAATAATATTCTCGACGTCTTGTATATTCGCAAGTTGGACGACCGTTTTCCAACGTTCGTCCGACAATATTAAAAATAAAACGGCGTGTTTTTTATACGTAAATCTTATACAATATTTATGCGTTATACTAATTATTATCATTCGAATATACACGCGAGCAATATCGGGAACGTTTGAAAATCGACGAAATTCTTTTTAAAATCGCGCGCGATTTACTCGGGGGAAAATTTACGATATTTGTTTTATTTTTTTGATTACGCGCGCGCGTTTCAAATTACGTGAATTATATGAGAATCGTGAACAGAACGAAACGATAAGTACAAACGCTAAACAATAATAATAATAATAACAATAAAAAAACGGGCGTACCGTATAATATCGCATTCGTCAGAACTCCGCGGGACGTGTGTAAAAAAAAAATAATAAATATGCGGTAAAATTTCGACGTTCGTGTGTGTACAAAGCGATTTTTTTTTTCATTTTATTTTATTATATTGCGTGTTATTATACAATTTTCTTCTATAAACGCGTCGAAACCACACGCTGGTTAAACCTATATAAACGTATAGTGTGTATACATAGGAGACACACGTAATACGGACAAACACGAAAACGGGCGCGCGTTGTTACGTTGATATAATATACGAGTACACCGCCGGTTCGAATACAACAATGAAATTTATTAAATCTCGACAGACAGACAACGCGCGCGCGTAACAATAACGCGATGCTGCAAGACGCGACGTATGTTTAATGGACGTCGTCGAACATAATATAATACATAATGTCTGTTCAATAGGTTCTTACAATAATAATAATAATAATAATAATAAAAATAATAATATTAATAAATATATCATGTACGAATAATAATAATAAATATCGCGTATTATTTAATATATTTTTTTTCGGGAGAAAGTGTTGTTTTGATAAAAAAAAAAACCACGACGCGTTATTTTCAGTAATTTCGTGCGCTATTAAAAAACCGGCTTGCCGCGGTGGCGGCGGCGGAAAAGCGAAAAAACTTTTCCCGTAATACGATATTGCGGTACACATTAATATTATGTCGACTTATAACTCCATATGCGCAAGGAGATATGATAGAACGCAATATTATCGTTTTGTTTATTCGAAATTATATTATGTATATTTCATGTCGTTTATATAATCATTTGAGAAAGTCCCGTTCGATATAATGTAATATAATAATATTGTAATTTTAGTTCTTTTTTCTACGAATAACGACATAAAAAAAAAAGAAAATAGATGTTTTATTCGCAAAATCCACAAATGTTATGACATTTTATGACGTATTTAAGGAATATAAATAATAAAATCTTTTTTTAAACGATTTAACGCGCTAAAAGAAAATCTGTCATTGCACGTGATACACATTCGATTATAATTCGTATAAAAATATAAATTTATCTCACGAGTCACTTATTCTATCGCGCGTCTTCGATAAAAAAAAGACATACATTTATTATGAGTTGTCGTCTCAATAAAACTCTCCCCTCGATATATTCATGAGTAATCGGTACGAGTAGCGCAAACAGCGAAAACTTTTTTAAAACCTTTTTTTCGTTTATTTTGATCGATTGGGAAAAAAATATTATACGGTACAAAGAAGAAGAAAAAAAAACTTTATCGCAATTTTATTTCCATTTTTTTCTTCTTTTCATCGCAAGTATTCAATCAAAATGCGAAACCGAAACATTTAATACGCAAGATCGGTGGTAAACGCGTTTTTAAAGTTAAAAAAAAAATGTTGACAAACGTCTGAGGAGTCAATTTTAATTTTAAACTAGAATTTAAATCAATAGTGTATTAAAAAATTATTTAAGTTATCAGTATATACTCAATAATATATGGAATACTTTTTTTCCCGTCTCTTTTTAAAAGTATTTTCATTTCAAATGTTAAAAACTGAAAAACATAAGTATTGCTAACGAATAACAATATTTATTCAAACGTTAATATACGGTGCTTGTAATTTAAGTTGTCTATACTGCGTGTGTACAGCAAATTATGATTTACTATTAATCGTCGCGTATGTAATAAATAGACGAAATTGTAGTTTTTTTTAAATATTTGAAGAATTGTTTAAAAAAAAAGTACTGACCGCTGCTGAAATATATTTTTATCTGAGAACTATTATTCGAATAGTTTTTTTTTTAAATACTTTTTAGCAAATATTTTCCACAACACCGGTGGGTTATCTCCACAGTTTTAAACTAAAAAAATATTTAATGTTTCGCGTCGACTACAACGTATACACTATTACACGTGGGGCTGGATTTAAGAGAAAAGGCTGAAAATGGGCTGCAGCCCAGGACTTCACAAATTTGAGTTGTAATTATTACAACATTTTGTAATTATTTTATAGTTACAGATTATAAAGAAAAAAATTGAAATTCATTTTTTGTATGAAAATTTAATTTACATCAAACAAATAGGTACAACGTAAAACAGAAGATTTTGTAAAAATTAAATTTAAAAAAAAATAGTTATTTTTATGTTTGAGTCGCTGATTTGTATTTTTATAACGCAATTCCATATAATACGATTGACGTTGCGATTGTTTTTATTTTAATACATTTATATATTACAGGCACTACAGACAATATTAAATGTTAATTAATAAACATATATTGTTTTATTCGTTTATTTGGTCGTGACCACATTATATTCTGCTCACAGGCCATCGAATACATAAATCCGGTCCTGTGAGAAAAATGTGTCGACAGAACGTACAAATAATGAATACAATACATTTCGAACGAAATCCTACTTCTTTCTAAAAATCATATGTGATTTCGAATAAATAACTCGTCACATCCGAGTAAAAAAAAGCGGTAATAACTCGTTAAGATGTTAATGAAAACGGGGAAAAAATGAATATTATTATTGAAAGTCACGAAATATAATAACATTTAAATTAACTTGTTTACCAGTGCATTAATGCGCTCCGCAACCTTGTCGCGAAGACGGTTATTATAGAGAATTATTATTATTATTATTATTATTATTATTATTATTATATTGTGTAATACAAAAACGATTTTTGATATAAAAACCATTGCTGCAGTTATTATATGGAATTGGGAAGTTTCAAAACCGGAATTTGAAATAGATACGACGTGTACAAGAAAAATTGACATCATCATCATCATCATTATTATTATTATTATTATTATTATTATTATTATTTTGAGAAACGAGTTTTGTAAACACGAATCGCACACATGCGTATTCATTACGACGTATATATTATATATTGTAAGAGTCGTTTTATTAAAAGAAATGACCGACTTACGGGCGAGTAAACTTTCAACATCGATTTAATTTTAAACGCTTGTGTTTATTTTAATTTTAAAATAAACGAATAATAAAGTATTAATATTATAAAACAATATTGATAAAAATAAAAATATATCATCTGATCTAACATTCGTTTCGAATAGTAACAATAATAATAATAATAATAATAATAATAATAATAATAATAATAATAATAATAATAAAAATAATAATAATAATAACGCCAAAACGATATCAATTACGTTGCAGTTGTGGGTTTTTTTTATAATAATAATAAACAGACATCGTTTCTTTAATTTGAAATGCGAATTTGTGGGCACTTCGTATAGAATGATTGAACAATTGAAAAGTATAAAAATTCTTACTATTTCCACATTTTTTTGGATTTTTCGAGAAAAAAATCGTGTGCGCAATGGGTTTTAAAAATTATTAAAAGAAGTACAATTTAAATGATTTAAAAAAAAAAACCACGTGATTTTTGTATGACATTCTTTTCTTTTTAGCATTAGTGATGACAAAATCTATTCGATTTTTGGACGTTAGGGGGAAAAAACCTCCTATAGAATAAGGCTTAGTCTACAGAGAGCATTACTATAGAGAGAGAGAAATTTTCGCGAATTATTCGTAAAAAAAATATATATATAAAAAATTACGTTATACGGAAATTTTTATGACGTTGATTTTTTTCACTTCGATATAATTATATACGTCTCTTAGGTACACATATGTATTTTTTTCTTTTTCGTCTTCTGCGTAATGACCGTTGAAAAACGTATATAGTATTTTACATGGAAAATATGCGATATTAATATATATATATATATATATATATAAACGAAGAGTATAAATATATATTTCCTTTTTTTTTTCATCTCCCGATCGCGTTTCTACCGAGAAAAGTAATTTTTTTCTTCTTTCCTCCGGCAAAAAATAATTTATATATATATATATATATATATATATATATATATATATATATATATATATACGTACACAGTTAAAACGCCCACGTTCAAAACGCGTTATAAATATTTTAGAAAGTGAACAGCCGCAGCCGCATTACCGCGTATTTTCGTTAAAATTCGCGTTTTATATGTGACAACGATCACTCAACCTCTACGTTAATATATTGTACAGCCGCAGTAATATTTATAATAAAATTAAATATATATTTAAAAATATTAATCGTTTGGCCGTATAGGAATTTTATTTAACAGAAAAAGAACAAGTATTAAACCGTGAAATCGATATTTAAAGTTCACTGAAGAGAACAAAAATCTTTCTTATCCGGTTCTCGTTGAAGATTTTTTTGTAAGACGAAATGCGTGCGATGACGGGGGAGAGGAGGAGAGGAAACAAATCGAAATATTCGAGAGAAGAAAAAGAATAAATAAATCAGTTATCCTAACATTAAGAAAACAATAATATAAAAATCGACTTACTACTTTTTTAAAAAAAAAAAAAGAAACTTCGACTGGACCAGCAACGGACTCGACGAATTCCGCGCACTTCTTTATAATAATAATAATAATAATAATTAACAAATAATAAATAATAATAATAATAATAAAAAAACTACTTTCGCACGCGCGCTCTCACTCTAGTACGACACAGTGTGTGTATATGCCTACAAGCGATCGGCCGTCCGTTTTATTACTGACGAAACCGAAACGTTCAAGGCATCTGCTGCTGGCCGCTATTGCTGCAGCGACCGTCACCGTCGGTCTTGCCGGAGTGGTAAAAAATACGGGCGAGGCGTCTCTCCCGCGCGACTATTACTACTATTACTACTACTGCTGTTGCTGGTGTCTCCCGGTAAATCCCCATGGCCGACTGGACGCGCGAAGTCATAATACACATTATTGTCATTACGTGTGGTTCACCTGCACGCGATAAATAATATTTTGAACGATTGCACAATACAATTTGTAATTACCGCGTTCGGTGTCGGTAGGTAACTTTCACTTCGCCGCGGTGCGTAAACTTCCCATGCGACCGCCACTTCTCTGTACGGGATGACCGGGGATCCCGGACGTCGGAGCGCGCGCGTAATGGGACGCGCAACGTTTATTCGGAGTCACGATAGCTGATCGGCAATGAAAAAACGCGCTTTTAACCGGATAAAACACCGGCGGCCAGTAATCGAATTTTTCGATTCGTCTTCTTTAAACTCGGCGCATTTCTCTCCGCTTGTTTTGTTTATTTGGATTTTTTCCAAAAAAAAAAATTTTTACACGAATAATATTATATGTCTTACGACTGATACCGAGAATGATAACGTCATGAACGATACCGTTGCTATTTTCGCTTTCTTACATTATGACGACTAAATTCAATTCGCCACAAAACATGGCCACGACATACCCGATGCAGTGTGTATAATTCTTTTTGTTACGATTTTTACTCGTTATGTTGCCCAATTTTTTTTAGTGTCTTTGAATCGTTTTTTTTCTTTATAAGAACTGTATCGTTTTCTAAGTTTAACATTCGTTAGGTCGTGGACATGTCGTCACTTAATCACAATCACGAAAAAAATATAGTCCATCATCAATAATAGATAGAGCATTTTGTTAAAAAAAAAAGACTTTCTTTTTCTTATTTTTCAACAATATTTCACAACTCTGTTTCCCCTTTCGAAATGACTGGACACCGCTTCCATCTTTATTCGATACATTACTCGTTTCAATAAGTATATTTTTCGTTTTTAAAGTACTACGTTTATATAGATTTTCGAGTGAATTATAAATCGTTTCGATTATTATTATTATTATTATTATTATTAATGTTATTATTATTGTTATTATTATTATAATTGTCATAATAAACAAAAATGTAAATTTTTTTCATATTTTACCTATGAATATTCCACGATTTAATGCCTGCACACGTGTATAATGGAGTGTTTTTTCTTTTTTCTTTTTACTCGGTTGTCTAGTCATAACCGCAACGATCGTTATAAAAGTTGCACGTCTTCGTGGGTCGTTTAAGAATATATTATTGACACGATAATATTCGTTGCTAAATATGCGTCATACGTGCAATGATACACACACCGGTATTAGCAACGCGTAATACCACTTATTGACAATCGTCATCATCTCTTAATATTGTGTTATATTATTAATACACACACATTACGTCGAACCTTGAACAAAAAATCCGATAAAAGTATTGCGTAAATGTATTTAATTATTATTTATTTGTCAAATAGGACCGAAGAGACAAATTTTTCAAGCCTTATCGAATCAATCATTCGTTGAGTGTATATTATTTTATACTGTACGACTTTTTTTTTGTCTTTTCTACTATCGCGGCGACTGCAGGACAGAAAACAAGTGGAACTAAACGAAAAATTATTGTACGTTTTTATTTAGGACATTTATACATATATAATATACACAGTATATTATCGTCTTTAAAGCGTATTATAATGATAATATTCGTTGGAAATTACCTACGTGTGTTGAACTCGACGGGAATTTCGATTTGTTTTTAAAAAATGTGCGTATAATTTTTGTTTTTCTCTGTATTATATTATACTACTGCTGCATTTTTTTATCGTATAAAATCAAAAAACCAATTGAATAATCGAATTTGTCGTTAAATTTTGATGTAAACAAAAGCATTTTCCTTGTATTTATCGTGATAATTGTACCTTATACATAATATTATCCAATCTAAAATAATAATAATTATTCGAATAACTCTTAGTATAATCCGAAAGAAAGAAAGAATAAATTATATTTTCCATTTATAATGTTATAATGTGAATTATTTTTTAAATTCTAAAACGATTCCGGAATTTTATGGAATATCATTTACTTTATCGTTTCCTCCCTCGCCTTATATATACGTATATATATATATATATATATGTATATATATATATATATATATATATATACAATAATAATTAACTTCCGTATAAAATTCAATTTAAATTTAAATGCACTTATTGTATATTATAAATGTCCAAAAACCGTGGAGTAAAATAAAAAACTCCCATTGTGCTTTTTACATAATTACGATCTCGCGGCGTATTTTTATTTAATTATGACACGCGCGTACGTACCGGATTTTATAAAACGCCAAATTGACTATTGTTGAAGCTGCTCTAGTGATTTAAATTCGTACAAACGACCTACATTACAATGAATTATATTATTATTATTATTATTATTATTATTATTATTATTATTATTATTATTATTATTATTATTATTATTATTATTATTATTATTATTATTATTATTGTAATTGTTGTACGCGATTTTATATCGTCGGTGGAATCGACGCGGTTCATTCACCGAAAATTAATCTAATTATTTACAAAAAAAAAACTTTAATTAACTTTAATTCTTAAGATCTAAATACATTTTGACTGCCACTAATAAGGGGGCAGAACTAGTTTATATATAGAAAAAACCTAATTTTATTTAATACCGACTTAAACGCGGTCACACCATCGGTGCTATCGGTGCATTTTATTCGAATATTACATGATTTTTTTTTAACTATGGGTAGCACATTTCGTTATATACGACTGACGTGATTGGTGAAAATAAGACGATACAAATATCAATACGTTTAGTATTTCCAATATAATTTTTATACATTTTTTTTTTATCGACTACATAATATTATAATAAGTGTGCGAGAGAATTTTTTCCACACAAACACTGTACATATATTTTGTACCTATACGCGTATTTCGCGTTTACAGAATAATAATTCAAAATTTCAAATAATATTATGCGACTTTCCAAGTAATTTTTTTTTTTCGAGTTAGTTTTTTATTTTTTACAAAATTGCCACTAAGAAAAGTTTAAAAATTATTTATTATTATTTGCATTTTGTAATAAAATCTACAAAAACACTATAATTATTAACAATTTTGACACAATCGTCTCGCTATAAAAATACCGAACGAAAGTGTTTGCGCGCGCGAGACAATTAAAAACTTCATTACAAATATTAACTATTAAGTCGTATCGTTCAAAATCTAAAAAAAACAATATTACGTATATAAAAAACAAAAAAGTATAGAGTTAATTTTAATTATAAATTCTTTATATATATATATATAAACTTTTAACTTAACGAGTTATTTTTTTATTCCACTGGGAGAAACGCGTGTCAATTAGGAGTTAATTTCTTATTTTTTCTTTTCTTTACAAACGTATTTAAACACATCGAATACTCGAAATAATATAGTAACGCAGGATAAGGTGCTGCATTGTTTAATTATTCATTCGAGATTTTCTGCCTCCCCCCTTCCAGTTGGAATTGGACAATTTTAAATTCTCGAACGCCTTTTTATTAAATTTTGAATTTAAATTCCACCTTTAATTTTTATATATTAGTTTAACGTAACGAGTCGAAAAATGTCCTCCTTCTTCTTCTTGAAAAACGCTGAAACGTTAATTTAATAATATTCGAAACAAATTGTTACAAAACATTTCAATGCGATTCGCGCGTTGCCGAATATATGGTGAACGTTGTATATAATACAAATGGGAAACGAATCAGATTTCATATGTTTTCCCGGTGCAAAATGTAAAAACGTATATTTCGCCATTGCGAATAATTTGTCGTGTAATTATTACGCGCGTAATCGAACGCATACGCGACAGAAATATTAGTCTGTTAAGAATTAAGCCGATCGCAGAAAATATAAGCGTATACAGTTATAATAAAAACAAAAAACGTTAAAAAGAATAAAATGATACTCGCAAAACGAATGGGAATAAAAACTGTAAACGTTAATTATTATACTCATAAATAATAAATTAGTATAAATAATAATAAAAATACGTTTATGCGGACAAGAGCGGATCCAGAAATATTCCACGATGAGGGGGGAAGGGCATAAAACAAAAGTCACTATTCCACAGGTGATACCTGGATGTGTATATGTATAATATTATAAATTTTAATTGTATAATAATCTCCAGTAATTCCAGATCATCCCTGGTTTTACAATTTTTACCTCTTAAGGTAATTTCTACCACTAGAGTGCCCGAATTGTGTCTTTTTCGAGGCTCACATCTCGTCGTAATTTGCACACGCATTCCGTAGGGGAACTCAATCCCCTCGAAAATTATTTACAGTAAACTTAGCTCCCTAAAAATAGAGGACTATACTTCGTAAATAAAATTATTAAATTTTTAAATAAATTATTGCCATTATATCTTATTTTATAAGAAAAAAACAATTAAGAGGATGCTACACACTCACATACAATAAATAATAATCGCTACGTTTGCGTTATAATATATATTAATTGTATTGTAACGCGGCCGTATCCTTCGCGCGCGTCGTCTTATGACCACGAGGAAATTTCTTGAATTTTTTTTCTTCCACACGCATACGAAATTTCGCTTAATATTAATGAAAAAAAAAAAATATATATATATAAATAAATATTCGACGTCGTTGACCTTCGCGCGTGCGTATTTCAATTATTCGAATATATTTTTTTTACAAAACAAATAATATAATAAATATTCATTACACGCTTATAATCGAGACACGACCTTCTATCGTGCGTGAAGTGAGAAATGAGAGAAATAAAAATATATCGAACAGCCTCGAACGTACGTTAACGTATAGTGGTCTTTACTATTATTATACAGGAAGAACAAAATTTCTTTCTATATGGTAGAAAAAATAAGTGATTTTCCGTATAAAAAGTTTATGGAAACGTTGGAAATTGAGAAATTAACGAGTTAATAAATAAGCGAGTACGAATTAAATTGTTGAAAAATCCGTATAAATATAAATTTAACTATTTATAATAAGTAATTTTCGGTAATTCGCAAGTATCCCGCGTTACTGTTGCATCTTCAGAGCGATTTGACCGATAACCGGAATTGAGATTTTATTTATTCTTCAGAGTACACAAATGTCCGGAATAAAAAATAATGGTTCTCATTATTTAAAACACCAGCGCGAATTGTCGACACCTCGACTTGCAGGCGATAGATTCTTCGCCTTCGCGTAACTAATAACGTAGCCGAATGTCATCAAATATTACATACGCGTTTTATATTATTATAAATTGTAAAATAACAATTTGGCACGTTCGCCATACGTTGCACAATCCATTGTCGATTATTATTATTATTATACGTGCGCGTAACCTAAAATCCAAAAATGAATTATGTCAGTTATTCGTATATACACACTGGTATTACAATACGTGTTAAGAAAACGTCGAATGTGTATACACGCGAGTAAATTATATCGTTTTATTCGTGACGTTTGCCATATTTTAAACACTTTATGCGTATTATCCGAACGCGATGGATTCGATTTTGAGGCACGCGCGCCCTCGTTATTTTCTCGTCTGCGAGAATTAAACGTAAAATCTAACCTAGAAAAACTACGATTGAAAACGAACAAACCCGCAAATCAGAACGAAAATAGTGTCCGAGAGTGTTAAGCCAAGTATGTATCGTTTTCTGTGGACACGCATCTCTCGCGAATTAAAGTATACAAAGTGTTTGGAACTCCAGCAGTCACTTCTGCATTTTCATTTCATTTTTACAAAAAAAAAAAACTAGTTTTCCAATCATTCTAATTACAAATACGATATCTCAAATGTTTAATCTTTACGTATTAAGACGTCTACTTTTACTTACTTTGTGTCTTAAAATTTCGCGCGATTGTGCTTTTTATTTTTATGAAGTAAAAGTTTTCAAATTTTTGATAGTTTTATTTTTTTTCATTTTTGCCCGAATACTTAGTATTTAAAAACTCCTCACCAATTCTATTATCTTTAAAAATATAAACGTATACGATTTTAAATAAATCCGAATAGGTTTTCGTAGTATTTTTTATCTTTTTTTTCTAAGAAACGACGCGTTTACGTTCTGCAACGGACCGAGTACGGCGTAAATGTTTTTCAATCATGAAATTGATTACGCGAAGAAACAATTATACTTAACTCATTTAGAAGATGTATTAAAAGAAAAAATATATAAAAGTCTTTTGAATAACGACAAGAAAAAAATTCAAATCGAATTTCTGTTTTCAGAAATAAGACAAGGTGGAAACGATAATAAAAATGTGTGTCTCGATACTTTTTTTCTCCCCGAGTTCGCCACATCACTGTTGTATATATATATATATATATATATATATATATATATATATTGTACTATTTTAAAATGAAATTTTTGTTTTTTGACCTCGAAAAACGAAAACAATCGATTTTTTTTCTCCTCCGAATATTACATCCGTATACGGAATACAATATTATTATTAATAAAAAAAAAAACAGTGTCCCTGTCAATATACATTTGAAAATTCAACGAAATACGTACGCAGTCAAGAGTGTTTTTATCAATGGATATCACCTTGATAAATTCAATATTAATCGATTGCAAAAAAAACTATTGAAACGTATTCGGAATATAAAATCCAATAGTATAAAATGTTAAAAAAATTAACTTTTTCTTTATATTTTACAAATAATTTATACCTACGATTAAAATAAAAACTATTTGAAATTCAAATTGTAAAAATGTACAATGATATACGCGTCGTCATAGAAATCTTTACAATGGACATTTTTGTCTATTCTCATGGTCGAATATATGTAATACGAATTAATAATTTGAGTTTATAACATTTGTCGTTTATATATGAACTGCGAAATTTGCCAAATCTTCAACCAGTTATGGTGTTTATTGGCCAGGCAGATTTTGAGGGATTTCTCTCGATTTGATTTTGGGAATTAAATTTGTGTCTATTTCGGGCGATAAAATTTTAAAAAAAATGTAAAAAAATCAATTTCCTTGAGATTTCGCTAAACTACTATGGCTCCGTATAAGACTGTGCAGGCAACACAACTGACAAATATAGACATGTAAAATTCATTGTACGATATTTCAGGGGAAAAAGAAATCTTATTTCATAAACGAGTCAAAATGATTCCTATCATAACCACTTGAGAAACGAAATTTCAGTTAATTTTTATGTGACTGGCTACGTATTTAGTTTTTGAATTTCTTTTTTTTCCTTTCGAAGTTTCGGTAGTTGTTATATGGTTTGTAATTCCGTCACATCTCCAAACAACATTATGAAAATTAATTTTTTTTATAATTGAAAAACGTTTAATTTTCATGCTTAAAAATAACGTATGTTTTACACCTTTTAGAAACGTACTCGAGTACTTTTATATATTTTATACGAATGTAAATTTAGTTATACAACTAATGAGTTAAATATACGATTATCAAAGTTGATTTAACATTATTAATGTACAAAAAAAAAAAAGTATTTATTTCGCCTGTTGATTGTAAAAACTAAAATGATATTCGGTCACATAAATAATAATACTACGATTTTAAAGATCTTTGATATTATGATAAAATTCTATGATACAGTAGATCATAACTTTCAAACAATAATAATTTCAATCGTGTATTTTGTGATATATAACCAATAATGGAAATCATGTATATACAAAAAACACTAATAATTAATACATTGTCGTCGTTATAAAGATTTATTTTTTTTTCAAGTCACTTGAAGGTTAATGACAAATTTTTCAAAGAAAATCATTATTAATAATTTGTAAAACAA
This sequence comes from Chaetogeoica ovagalla, assembly GCA_032441825.1. NCBI lineage: Eukaryota > Metazoa > Arthropoda > Insecta > Hemiptera > Aphididae > Chaetogeoica > Chaetogeoica ovagalla. The sequence goes on from CM063736.1 coordinate 10,762,559, forward strand.
TTTTCGGTATAAAATATTTCTATCGAAATTGTTTTCGTACAGTGGCGATTCGATTAATTATTAATTTTGAACTTCGACATAACATTTATTTTTATAGTCTTAAAATTTTTAAGACATGAATTCAAAGTATGTTCGGGGAAGAGGAACGTATACACACGTTTAATATATAATATAATTTCTATTTTCTTTTCACATTCTATATATATATATATATATTTGTTTTGAAAATAATAATTAAGCGAAAAACAAACATTTTTCATATATATATATATATATATAAGATTACATATTATATTATGGTACGCAATAGATAAACATGATACAATACATACAATACATATTATAATATAACTTTGCGAGCGTTTGGAAAATAAAAAATAAATAAAATTACGATTTAAGACAATATATGTATATATATATATATATATATATATATATATATATATATATATGAGTGTATATAATATAATGTTATATAGAAATGCCGAACGCATTGGACAACACATAATGATTAATATATTATAGCCAATTGAATATTATTATAATATGTTTGTGTTCTCCGTCTGATGATCAAACACGATATACAATAATAATAATAGTCTGCGGGTATCCAAAGAGGTTTCTTTTTTTTCTTTACCTTTGTTTTCTTACACTCTTCATATAAAATGGATAAATGCGACTACACAAAACAAAAAAAAAAGTTTACAAAAACTTATACAAAATGTCACTTATATAATCAAATAAATTATAACGTAATATCTTGTTATTATTGATTATATTGAGATAGGTGCAAAAATCGTTGAAAATATATTACGTTTGTATTTAAACCGTAAATATAAAAAAAAATTTAAGGAAATAAATTTAAAATAATAGTAATAATAATAATAATAATAAAAATTATGGTACACAGGAAAATAATACCAGTGGGAATCTGACCGTAATATTACAAAAAAAAAAAAAGAAAAATTTATAATAATAATTAAACATGTTTAACATATAAGTCTACTATATACACAATAATATATATATATATATTATTAATAAAATATATAAACAAAGAGACACGATAGCGTTTTATTTATTTTTTTTGGTTTCTCACTAAAAACAAAAAACCTATTCAGACGCGCGTTCATTTTACACGTAGTACTTATTTTATTATTTATTCATTTTCATAGACCACAAGCATGCTTACATGTTATACAAAGTTTTTCCAAAAAAAAGTTATTTTTTTTTTACAAAATATTTATGTAATTAAAATAATACTTGTCTGGAGATATTAGTCTAAGCTCTTAGCGCCCGTTAAACTATTTTAAAAAAAACCAGGAAGAAAAAAACTAATAATTTTCATTTTAAAGTTACTGACAAATGACGATATATGAACTAATATTAAGAAATGAAGAAATGATATTATTTAGAGACTGCTGACCAAAATTATAGAATTCTTATTGTTATTATTTTTTATTTAATAATTATTAACGTTATAATATATATATATTTATTTATAATAATCGTTATTATTAAAACAAGAAAGGACGACGACATTAATATTATTATATATATTATTATTATTTACGTAAACATTTCGTATATATAAAATTCTCAACAAGATTATTTTCTATTCATAATATTTTATTAATTCTCCTATTAAAATGTCTCTCTCACGAATATTACAATTTACACAACATAATAATATATAAAGCTTAAATATAATATCAATTTATAGACAATAATATATTGAGATGAACCTATCTATGGGGGAAGGGCGGTAGAGGATTTTTATTTTGTATTATTAATAATTCTAATTTGTCTTTTTTTTAATTAACATTTTAACCATAAATAACAAAAAAAAAAAATTCTTTTACTTTGAACTAATCGTAAGGCCGTACACTTAATATGTTTTATAAATATAATTTTTTTTTAACTATTAAATACTATTTTATTTAAATCCTATATAGTCATATAATACCATGTTCAGTATTTACACATTAATATTTTGGTCTATAAAAAAAAAATACATATTATATTATATATAATATAATATATATTCCATAACACGTGATAATAATAATAACTCGATATCTCATTTTTCAGACTCATTTATATGTGTTTCCTTTTTGATTTTAAATCAATTTAATAAAAAAAACAACTCTTTTAACCGTTATTGCGAAATATTTCATGCTGCAGAGATTCGAATGTTTAATTCATTGAATATAAAATTATTTGAATGGAAGGGAAAGAAAAGGATAAGTCTATATTATAAATAGATAAACGGGATGAGAGGGACTTCAGATTTTTTAAGGGATGATGGACGTGGTATATAATAAATTAGGTATCGAATTATTGTCGCACGTTTATCGCGTTATTCTATGAATAGGGTAGTACACTACGTGCGTCGTAATATGTTTACGAGAAAAAAAAGCGAAAATTGCGGTTGAAGTCTTTAAAAAAAAAATATATATATAATATATAATTCCGTATGCGGACAAACAAAGGACATAATATTATAATATATTGGATAATAGTGTAACTGTCGGAAACTAGAAAAAGTGAAATTATATATATATATATATATAGGTATATAAAACTAATCAGGCACAAGCTAAAATAAAAAGTGAACGAAAAAAAAAATATTAATAAATTTCCAAAAGGACTTTTCTTCTTTTTTTCTCATTTAAGAAAAAAAAAACTTTCTGTATTAGAACTGCGCAGATCGTGCAGCCAACAGTGTTTCGCGCGATTCGAATGGAATTATTTAATTTTCGAGAGACTGTAGTGATGGGAAAAGGAACAATAGGAGGGCACCATAATTAAAACCGCGTTCGTCGACTTGATCTGAAAATGAGGAGGAAATGTTGTAAAACTCGTTATATCATTATTAGGATTTTTTAGAAATAACTGTCAACTGAAAACGACTAACGCGTTTTTTTTTTGTACGAGATATAGGGGGGGGGGGAGGCTGGGGCGCGATTTATCTCCTGTACCGCACACGCGAGACGAGCTTGCATTGTGTGTAATACATAAGTAAATTATTGTAGAAGAATTGACTAGTTGAAGTAATAGAGGACGACCAACAGCAGTGTCGCAGTAACCGCCGACTTATCGAAGACATTTGCACCACTCGCTTCGATGTCGTTCTCGTCGATCATCACTCTGTCGATCACGTGTATGATTCCATTCGTACAACGCACGTCTGCGCGATGCACGTGTATCCATTCGTTTCGCCATTCGAACGAGTAACCTGAAGAAGAAAAACAAAAACGATTCCATGGTTAGTTCTTATACATACAAATTATTTTTCGAGGTTTTTCTGTTTTTTTTTTTCACTAGCAATTATAAATGTTTAAACGATTTTTCGACGCGAGGTTCTAATCAGGCACCTTCAAATGATATCGAAAAACAAGACTTTTGAAAAATCACACGATTTATTATAAAAATCAAAAATTTATTAACCTACTCGTTTTGTTTAATATACGATTACGAGTAATTACATCGCACTATAGATGAGACTTTAAAAGGGAAAAAGTTTTTAAAAAAAAGGTATATTCGTACACCGAGGTTTGGAACGAAATTTACCACACGGGTGTTTGACAACTAAACAGGATTGTAATAGTCGATTTTTTTCTCCGCAATGAGCTTTTAAAGATTTCAAACTAGATTTCCGCGTTTTTTATTCATTATTAAAATATTATTTCAAGATCGTTTTCAAAATTGTATTTCTCACTAAACTGCACAAATACAAATGTTGTAAACTTTTGATTTTCCAATGGCATCCTACTCTTTTTCCTACGCAATTGATGTGTAGAATTAAGATAATAATGGCTTTTAAAGTATAGAATTTTAATATTTTTCGTCGATATAATCACTTTTTGCGAAACATTCGTATTCAAATGATACTAAACGGCTAAATGGATTCAAAATGATTGAAAACGCGTTTGCGAGAGAATTAATTTTCAACGTCTCCTATAGTCTCCACTTCGCCGTGCCGTCAAGTACTCAAGAAACGTGTGTACAAGACTGTTGAAATCCCACGAAAACAAATTTCTAATGATAATTTATAATATTAACCATCACACAGGTTGCCGTTTAGAAATCGAAATTTGATATTACAAAATATAATGGGGATAATAATATTAATTTACGAAGAGAACGAAATGTGCAAATAGTTTTCTTACAAAAAAAAAATATATATATATACAACAAAACAAGTTTTATTTATTTTTTTATTTTTCGAGAAAGAGTATGGGATAGTTGGTGATGAGAGAAGATTACAAATCAATAAAAATTACGATAATATTATGTGAGCATACCGTCAACGGCGTCTTTGACTTTGATGTACATGGACACATCGCGGACTGTAGGAAGGTTCACGGACAAATTTTGATTGTTGTTGGCTTCTCTCCTCAGATCTTCCATTGTGAACGCTTTGTCAGCGACGATCAGATGGCGTTCCAAAACTTGACGGGCCTAGAGAAAGTGAGAAAATTTTACTAGTAAAACTTTAATTAAATATATTTTTATCATTCGCACAATGGTATACAATTTGCCAGTCTCATCGTGTCGGACAGGAAAAAAATAAATATTTTCTTAACTTGTAATATAAAATAAGGTACTATAATATAGAAAATAAAAATTTTTTTTTAGAATTTGTATTATTGAATATATTTTTATTACATTTTTAGTGGATATATTTCATACACATACGAACAATACGTAAATAAAATTATCGTATATATATATATATATTTTTTTTTTTTTACGAGCGCGTTTCGGTAATTTTTAGTAACTCTTTCAAAATCGCGATACTCACAATTGACGAATATTCGGGCATGAACAGTTTTTTGTATGCGGAAGGATTGTCGATGGCCAGTCTCTTCCACGCGGTGTCTCTGGGCACGAAATAAGTGAATCGTTTTTGAACGTCACTCAGTTGGTCGTTGAACGAGGATCCTATGCCAAGGTAGTTGGTGTCGCTGTACGAACAAATCGGCAAATGATAACAAAAAAAAAAATTTTAATTGCATTTTTTTTAATTTCATAAAAAAACGGTTTTTATCCGGTTCTGTTTCGGCGGCGTCAACGCGAGGACAATTACACAAGGGCTCTTTACATTTTATAAACCATTACTACGCGGAAAAAATTAATTGCGATATTTTTTTTCCCAAGGAATACTGTTATACAATCCTATAATATTTTAAGGGAATTTCAATTCATTTTTTAATATTAAAAGTAATATTTTACGAAAATAATATACGAAAAAAATAAATAAATTACACAGAAATACTCGTAATGTTTTTTTTTATTTCTTTCTACGTTTGTCAGTCGTAAAACATAAATGTGGCGAAAACAAAAAACGTTTGAACAGGGAAATATGTTGAATATGCGCGACGAAGATCGCAAAAAGGATTAATATTTCTTTACTCTTTAAATGAATAATCAATTAATTTATCTCTTAAATGAATTTGTTCTTTTCTTTGTTCGACTATAATATATATATTGTATAAAAGACTTATTGGGGTAGAAGACAAATATTTTATGTGTGTATAGTATACACATACTTGAGAGTAGGGTCAGTGGCCAGTTTGCGGTCGACGGTCGATGATGGAATGCCGAGTACGTGGTCGATGATGTGTATGATACCGTTTGTAGCGGCCAAATTGGCCCGGACCACGGTAGCATTTACGCCTCCGCCCTCCAGGGTCAACGTGCGGTTTTTACCGGTGGTGACTACGTTGAAGAACAGATCCTTGCGAGCCACTTCGGTGGGAACCTGAAAGCGCTGATCCATTGTACACGAGGGGGAAAAAAGAAAAAGAAAATGAAAATCATGCTCATACTCGTGCTATTACAACAGTAATAATAAAAATAAAAAAAATATGTAACATTAAAATATAAGGCACACAAAAGTATATAATGAGGTATACTGCGTATATTGATGGAATAAAAATAAAAATATTATGCCCAAGACGTGTCTAATGTACAGTATAAAAACGACAAATCGGAACTCGTGTGAATACAATTAAAAAAGAATAAATAAATAATAACATTACGATTTAATTCGAATACCGAAAGAAGGTCTGTAGAACTAATATCTTTAAAGATGATTTATTTTTAGGAAAAAAAATTTTTTTTCTATACGTGACATTCATAAAAGCTCGTTTGAAACGTGCGTTTTATTATTATTATTTTTGTTTGTTTCACAGAGTAAAATCAGCGTAAAAACATATTATATCGATAATTTATTTAAAATCCGCATTCGAGTATATAATTTAGTAGTATATTGTTTTTTTTTTTTTTTAAGATCTGAAATAATACACGTTATATAATTGATTTTACAAATAAACGGATGAAAAAAGAAACCGTGCGTATAAGAATGTGTTTTTTTTTTTACTCTCTTGGATATGTTAATAATACCGCGTCGTGTTAACAAAAGGAATCCGTACACGAAAACAAACGAAGAATTCATAACAAACATCACTGCACGTTATCGTATAATCACGTGTCCGTATAATGAATCGGTTAAATGATATTACCATCGGTTTAAGAAGAGCGAAGTTAAAACAATTATTATTTTTCCGTCGTCGGTGAGACGATTTCAAAACTATTGTGTATTTCCTATATACGATTATATTAAATATCATTTTTTTTGTTCATAAATGCAGTGTGTTCTACGGAGATCTGACAAAATGCAATGACTTTTTATCCGATATTTTAAACAAAAAGTTTATTTTTTAATATAGATTCCTAATACCGACATAATTTTTATTTATTAACACAATATGGCATTTTTTTTTCGTATTTCATAAAACGTGAAGTTACTCTGATGAGAAAAAAAAAATTACATTACATTTGTCGGATCCCTGCGTGGGATGCAGGAGTTAGGGTTATGCAAAAAGGATTGCTAAACGACTGTAATGACCGGTGAGCCACAACAAACTACGACAAAAACATTTTCGAGAAAAAGAAAACCTACTTTAAAAATCTACTGCGCGACATACACATTCGATACGATTGTTAAATGCAGACAGGCCGATCAAAACGGACGTATATTAACACGCAGCGATAAACCGAAGTGAAACGACGATGAAATCGTCGATACTTTTTAAATACGGTACTTAATGTGTGTGTTATTTATAGATCATTGTAGATCATCGTGCATACCTTATCGATGGATTCGGCGACGATGTCGTCGATAGTCAGACGCCTGTCGACCACGTGCAGATTCAACAATGACCTGATATACGTGCGATTGGTCAAGTAGGACTGGATGGACTGATCGTTGAACGCTGCGTTGGACGGCGCGAAAAGCGTGACGTTCGGCGTGGCGCCGAGTTGCTCAAGGAAATCGCCTCCAGAGTTCATAATCTCCTCGTAGAATCTGTGTAAAACACCGTCTTCCCTGTCCTGCAAAGACGACATCGACAACAGGCGGTTATAATTTAATAGAAATTATTATGAATTGTCTATAAATTTATATTGGCCAATTTCTGTAACACATAAATACTTCGGTGTTTCTTCAAAAAAAAAAATAAAATGTAAATCTCGTTGGTCTATATTATTCTCCTCCCTCTCACCTCGAACCGGAATTTCGCTTTTGTCTCTTTTGAAATACTCTCCGTTCGAGTTTATGTACTTATCTAATATTTTTCTATTATTAAAAGCATTTTAGAAATTCGTTTTTTTTATATCCTTCGGTATCACCTATTTTTGTTTGACGTCGTTCGTGACGACGAAACTATTTCTTTCGAGGAGGTCCCTTTTCATTCGTAAGGAACAAAAAAAAGGCGCAGGAAGTGGGTAGAAAAGGACAAAAGCGAGAGAAAAGAGCCATTTATTTCTTTTTTTTTTTGCTGAAAATTGATTGTCAACGTCACAAATTTTGCAGCAATGCGGCTCATCGACAAATCGTCAGTTGGCATTCGTTGAATCGGAAAGTCTCGAGAGTTCGTCAATTGCTTGACGACGGAATTTTATAAATTTTTTTTAACATTTTCGTTATGCCGGTTAGGTTAGGTTAGATTTGGTTACATGGGTTCGTCATGCCGATGACCGTCCAGAGCAAGGGAGTTCGTTAATAGACAAATCGTCGTCGTTTTTAATCACTTGAGTTCTCTGTAGCTATACACAACTTTGGCGAAAAAAAATTCAGCACAATTCCGCTTTCTATTTCGGGTGTACGGATGCATTCGCCGGGTGAGAAAACACTCAGACAACAATCACGTCATGATCGATGTCAATGAGCTCAGTTTTAGCGATTGAATTCGGTTATTCATGATAATCTAGAATATTTAATTTCGAGCAAAAAATAATAAATCGAATATCGATATATTGGAACATAAAAGAATAGGAAAAAAATGACGATATTTTCTTATAGAAAATATAAATAAATTAGAAGGAAAAAATAAATAAGTTAATACGACAGGCAGTTTGTTTGTCAAATACATACAACTAATATATATAAAACGTAGTAGACATGCATAATATAAGTATGGGATAAACATATTATTATATGTATAGCGCAAATTAGGTCAATTTCGTAAAATACCGTGTATAATAATAATATACTCGTATATATTGTAAAATTGATGATGGAGAAAACTAATTTCTTCGCCGTTACGCTGCGATTTATATGATATTACACACACTTATACAACGTAATACAAATTAAAAATAATTTTTTTTTGTCTATATGAAATCATTGAATTTTTTTCAATTTATCGAGTCCCCGTCAACCATCTACTTATTATTAACGCGATTGCTTCCTCGGACGTTTTAAATTTAAAATTAATAATAATAAATTTTACCTTGTACGACTGCTTTTTGTTATATCCGATGCATCAAATATATGAAACAAAAAAAAGTTTAAAATGTTGGCGATTTGAACGCACTTGATCGGAAAATATAAAAATATAACAACGATCCATTACACTGACCTCAATGAATTGTTTGACAGTATTATCCACGACCATCAACGGTCTGCTTATCAAATGCACTACACCGTTTCTAATGGGAATGTTGGCTTTAACGATTTCTGCTTCTACGGCTCCGGTAGGGTGGACACCGTCACCGACCACGGTGTTGCTACTAACGAAATCTAAGAAGAAAATCACAATATTAATGCATTATTATAATCATACGATGCGAAACCTCGATCAAAATTTGACTGTCTAAAAAAAATACTAAAATGAATATAAAATCATGTCTTACATCTGGTCTTTTCTCCCTCTTCCGATTTCGACAAATACGCGTCCACTCTGAGCATATCGGTAAACGCTAACGTCTTGAATTGCTCGCCTTCGGCCGTCGGTCCCAAAAACAATACGTTTTCGGGCACGATGTGCGCGTCGATTACTTTGGCGTCGACTTTTTCAAACCTCGCTTTTGGATGCTGAAAAAAAAATAAGTTTTTGGTTATTTTTTTTCTCCTTTTCGTCGTTTTTCGCTCGTAAGAAAATTTTTCTTGGCCGACGAAAAATCTAAACGTTCACAAGAAATAAAATAACATGTCTTATTTAACGTTATAACACACCTTCGATCGTAACGTATAATAAATATACACGTGATATCATTTAAACGATCGGCAAACTGGTTTTACGTATTATATATATAAAAAAAAACTCGCCCGATCGTTAGAACCGTTGAAAAATTATCATCCGATCATACCTAACGCGCGGAAAGAAAATAAATACGACTCGTTATAACATAATAACAGTTAAACGGTGAAAACTAATGAAGAGAGAGACTTTTGGAAAACAAACCGTTGAAAATATTTTTGAGAAGAAAAAAAAACGAGTGTATTAATCGTATAAAATTGATAAGCGATATTATATTATATTACATTTCACGTTATAAAATAACGTTAGAAAATAATTCTAGTTTATTTCTTTCATTTTGTAATGCCAAGTGATACGTTATAATGTTCAAATATAAAAGTAAAAAAAGAATTAAAAATACAGTCACGATGAATATTATAATTTTTTTTTCGTCGTCGTTTGAAAACAAAAAAAAAACGATACAGTTCGTGAGATCACGCACGATGATGTGTATAAAATGATGTGAGGAAGATTATTTTTCTTTTTTCGAACACCTGTACGCGGCTATAAATAATATGGTGTGAAGAAGTATACGATTTACCGCGGTGTATGTAATCGTCAGAGAAATGTTTATTCTGTACGAAACGTATTGTACACACAGTACAATTCCACCGAATAATTATATTTCTTAATGTTATATACTTAATCACTAATATTTCTTTATATTATTACACAGAAACGATGTAAATACAAGACACTTTTAACGTTTTTTTTTTTCAAAATACTCACGTTCAAAACTTCGTCGACGGGTATGAAAAACGTGTGTCCGCCTTGATTGGCGAACACGTTCTTCTTGTCCAAAATTTGCACTCGTTGAAGAAAATTACTTAAAAAGTTAAAGCAAAAAAAAAAAAACAAAATTAATATACAGAAAAAAAATTAAAACGATTTTTACTATCAAATTTTTTTTACAACGGCACACTCTGTGATCATAATCGTTTATTTTTACATTCGTCAGCCGATAATTAATTAGTAAAGGATTATAATTTACAATGCCTTCGTAAAAACAAATTTATGTGACCTAAACTATATATAAAAAAATAAATAAATAAAAGCGTTTATCGTCAATACGAAAAACGTTGAAAAATTATTTTAATGAGGGGTAATACGTAAAACGAGGGCGATTTTTTTCTCTCACGATTTCTATAGAAATTAATGAAAAAATTGATTAAAACAATAACGACAAAATGTTTTTTTTCTTCTTAGAATATTGTGATACAAAACACGTTTGTATAGCGTATTATAAATGATATTACGTCGGGTCGAAAATTCCAATAATAATAATAATAATAATAATACACTGAAATCCTATTTAGTTGGCAAAATGTAAATACGTTTTTCTACGGCTGCACAGCGTAGCCGCTTTTCTTTTTATATACGCCTTGTAATAAATATTATACGTTCTTAATGAATTACTTCCAAATCTCATTTAAACACAACTCGAGTTAATCGTTTGAATAATTCAAACTGAAAATGAAGACACACGCTACGCCTTATTATTATTATTATTATTATTATTATTATTATTATTGGTATGAGATGAAATGTTGGCTTATTAATCGTCTTCATTTCGAGTTAATTACATTAAACATGTTTTACTTTAAATATAAAATCGTACGAGCTATTATAAATACATATATAGGCGAAGAAAGGTGTCATATATATATATATATATATTTTTTTTTTTTTTATTGATTTTTGATCAAAATATCCAACAAAAAAGAAAAAAAATAACCTTTCTTATAAAGAATTGTTAAAAAACAATAGAAATAAATACCTAGAGTTACAACACCGATTTTTAAAACTGTCAACGCCGTAAAAGAATGACAGTACACTATAATACGATTCTTCGAACACACGGATTGATCTTTTCACTACATACTTACGAAGAATAATGAATTGTAATTGTGTTGAAATTAACAATATTTGATGGCTAAAGGAGTCGTTTTAATCGTGCAGAACAATTTTTATTTCCCAGCTGAATCGAAATATATTATCTTACCAATCGTGTGTGAATACACGAATATTATTTTAACGCGTTGGAAGAAATTTTAAAAAGGAACTTTAAGTTTTAACATCTCCGAGCATATCGTCGTCAATAGTGTAATTTATATATACTATTTTCATTTTTCATTTGCCTACAAGTCATCTATATAAGTACCTAAAATAATTTCCCAGTGTATTTTACGTATACTAAATTAATGCAATGCAATTAATTAGACTCGTTACTGATAACCTATTCTGACTATTCTGATCGGGAAAAAACCTTCATTTCAAACTATCCGACTTGATTCATTTATGCATAAACGTAAAAAAATAAACTTTTTTTAATATTGACTTTTAAATTTTTTCCCTGATTTTCTAATACATGCGTATATGCGAACTGTAAAGAAATTTTCAAAAAAAAAAAAAGTCGCGCACGAAGAAGTTAATCGATAATTACAATTATTTTCTCCGTTTTACACAGTAAACTCGTTCATTCGCCAGATTTGAAAACGCCGTGCACGTAATAAATATGTTATAAATTACGTGTAAGATTATTACTCCTACTGTTAACTTTAATAGAAACATGTAGAAACGAAAAAATCTACCGGCTCAATTAAAACCGATAAGTTTAAGTTTAATAAGTATTTATTTATTTTTCTAAGAAGGAACTGGCACATAAACGAGCTCGTAATCGACGACTGCTAACAGGATGCGCGTGGTATGCTCTATAATGTACCACTACAGCTATTATTACTATTAAATAGAAGAATATTCTCCCCCACCTCTATTTTAACAAGGTACAATTAAAACACGTGCGGTGGAAGTGGGCGTATTAAAAGACTGAATCGAAAACGATTGAATATAATTAAAATTTAAAATTAAAAAATATATATACATATCACAAGAGGAAATGAGCCTGACAAAACGGCGATAGAGCTCGCGAGATGACATTATTATAATCTTTCTTCAAACGACGCCCGCGGTGTTTCGAAGCAAAAAAAAAATGTAATCGGTGTTTTCTATTTTGGAAAAGTAAACGGCGCGTTATAATAATAAAATGACGTTTTTGATATTCAAAGAACGATAATACGATTTTCATTCGTCCAAAACGATTCGTTTTATAGAGACATAATATTTATATGTATAAAGCCAAGGGTAGCGCGATTTTAACGGGTTTCTAACAACGCTTCGAGAATTTCGGATAAAAAAAAATGGGATTTTTTTCTTACTTGGGTTAAAATTTTAATCATAAGAATTCACAACTCGACTGTACGCCACAATTATGCTGTTATCTATACTTGAAACGTACAATTTTAACGGAAATATAACGAGGTTTTCACTGGGACAGTTATTAAGGGGAGTTTGGATCGATAACGCGTTGCGATTTGGGAGTAAAATCAAAATTTTGTATAAATTAAAAGAAAATTATGTGTCGATTATTAATTATTATAGTACGTATTGTTTAAGTAAACTTTGATATTTATAACGTATTTTCTTATGTATTTGGAAATATTTCCAGGCTTTTTTTTTTAATAACGAAATAAGTATGTACTACAATTTCCGTTTAACGTTTTACCGACCGATCGAAGCAATACCGTTCATCATCATTTCCTTCCCGTCCAACTCGTCTCACACCACAATTAAACGTAGTGTTTACTCGTTGGTCCAATGTACACGCGAGATATTCAAATAGTATGTATTAATCAATCGGGGGGTTTTTTTTAATGTTTGAAAATTATACATATGTAATATTATTTACTTGGTATGAAAACCGTCCAAATCCAAATATTCGGCGTTCTCCATGAACTCCCACGCGTTCGGATTGTAAACGACGCGACCGCCGGTTCTCTTCATTCGCAGAGGTTGTAGCACTTGGTCGATGACGTGCAACACCTACGGATAACAGCACGTGTTGTACATTATGAAATATACATTTATCGATAAAAAAAAAAATTCGAGTTTTGTTTTTATATATAAATTAATAATAATAGTAATAAAAAATCTTATATTTTCAAACATTGATTTCCAAAATAGTCGTTTTATCTCATTTTTGAGACAAAAAAAAAATTACCGTTAACTTCAACGTCGATATTTCAATTTTTTTTCTACAAAAATTATTCATAAAACGGCTGTTTTAATTTTAAGGAAAACAACGATTAAAAAATGAATTCATCTTTTATTTTTTAATTGTAAAAAAAAATTATAGGACAGAACAAAATATAGTCAATCGCATATTTTATTAGATCCTCTCCAGCCACGAAAAATAATATATATATTATTTATTTAAGTACGCGTACTTGATGTTTGCCATTCGTATTGTTGTGCTCGTAATTGGCCAGATGGTAGACAACTTTGGCTTGGTTCACGTAAATTTCCTCCGCGTTTATCTTCGTGATCCAAATAGGCGGATTGCCATCCAGTTCAGAAAACACCGATCGTCCCAACTGTTCCAATTTCAAAGGCACGTTTGCTAAAGAAAATCAAAATTAATTACTCCGTGAAAAAACACGGGTATTTCGAAGGGAGGGGGAAATGTTTAAATTAATGGAAAATTAAAAAAAATATATATTATTTTTTTTTCCATAAGAAAACCCGTTATTTTTATATAACACACTTCTATTCTCTCTGAGGATTTCGAATAAAGATCTGAATAGTATTACATATGAGTATTATTATAGATCGAGTGAGAAAGCCTGCGAAACCATTGTAGTTTTTCATATATGTATTTCAAATAGCCAATAGCCGCGCGCGCAACGATGATTTTCATAACACATATGTTTTAAAATTATTATATAAATTAATTTTATTATTCCTCTAAGAATACACTCGTGTCCTATCTACTTCAGTATGCCACGACGATTTAATTTTGTTTAATTCAATTTATAACGGTCCGGGTTATGCTGCAAGTCTCGCAATATACCACTCGAAATATGTGTATACGTGGCTATTATTCGAATATGGTTTTTTTCTATATATTATTTTCATATAAAAAAAATTAAATATATAATACGTGCGAGGCCAGTGGACGTGGCCCTGAACAACGCAAACAGAATAATAACTGAATACCCACACACCACCACCATGAACAGTAGAGAAAATAAAGATTTCGAGTGAGATTTTCCTCTTGACATGCAATAAGAAATGTGACGACAACGATGGAAAGAAAAAAAGCTGTGGACACACCCTATGTTTGATGAAATACAAATCGATAGTCGACTAAAATCTAAAAAAAAAAAAAAAGAAACCATTTATTAGTCAATCCATTAGAGAACTGTGGCGAGATTAAGAAACTCGCAGGAATGACGGGAATGGGACACCCAACAGGTTCTCTTTCCCGCCAGGATAATATATGACTTACCTTGAATACGTGAAAGGCAATTTTTAAAAAATGGAGACTATTATGGGGATTGGGAATGCGGTAAAGACGAGATTCATTTATCGGGCTATCCAATGCTTTCTGCAGTAAGATGAACAGATGGAAGAGTTTGATAGGATTTAAACCTCCCTATATGACCTAAAAATTAAAAACGACTGTGTTTTTTGTTTTGCCATTTAAGCTATATAGAGAGCTACCATTTATTGTTTTGATCAAATATAATAATTGATGAATTACATTTGAGTCATACAGGAAACTAGTTTTCTTTTTCAATATTATAAAAGAGATTCGAATATTGAAAAACTATCTCATCTCCCCTACTACAATTTCTCTCTTGAAAAATTCTTAAATACGCTTCTCTCTAAAGAAGTTCGCAAAAGTAAAGACTTTGTATATATATATATAGAACAACGCATTTTAAAAGACAATGCGTTCCAAATTACGTTTGATTTTTTGGAAGAAGAAAGAATCTAAAATTTAAATACTACTATTGGTCGGAAAAGAAATATACATTGTAAAAAAAAAACGCATAATTTTCGAAATTGTCAACAACAATAGGACTACAACGCAGCAATAGCCGCTGGAATGAACAAAAAAAGTCGAACGAAGTCTGATGATTTTATCTTTATCGTAAGTAGAAGGTTTTTAAAGAATAAAATACGCCACTCGCGTCTGAAAATATTACTCGCGTGTACGTTACAGAGAAGATTTCGATTTTGAACGTAAATAATATATAATATATGTGAGAAGCGCGTCGAATAACCAAAATATTCCGTAAAATAACCTCGAAATGAAGATAAATGACGTGTTAGTCGAGGAAGAAAAAAGCGAGACGCGAAAAAGACCAAAAAGAAAAATATTTTTATTGTTACGTTTTTATTATAATATATTATATAGGTAATAATATATGTGCGCGTGTTTACACTATTCTTTTAAAAAACAAAAATATGCTTATACCGAGTAGAGAACTTTTATAGAAAAAAAATCATTTTTTTGAAACGCACGTACAGCATAAATTATACTTTACAACAAATATAATACTCGAATCGCGATAACACACTAAGCGGTTTGTTTTCAATTTTCGACATAAAAAAAAATGTTTTAATTTTATCATAATACCGTACTCAAAAGTAAAATCGATATTGTTATTTATTAATATATTGATATTGTTTTTTTATACAGCTTGCGCGCACCACTATCGAGTTTCAATTATCATCAAATTCGTGTTTTAGTTTTGTTTTTTTTATATTATATATAAAGAAAAAAACAAATATAACTATAAAACGTAAAATACATATTATTATTAGAATTTAAATAATAATTGACGGTAATCGAATGGGTATTATACGATTTTCATCTAATCTCACGATCGATAAATAGCTGAACAACGCGTAGTTATAAAATAATTGTAAAAGTATAGTCTAAAATATTAAATAGGGTCATTCAACAATACATTTTTTTTTTTTAATAAATTGAAAAAAATCAACGAATTTCAATCTCGTTATCGCCGCCATGTATGTTTTTAGACGAGAAGAAAAACAAAACGTGCGAATTACTACAATATATCGTCCTAAATTGAAACCATCGCTTTTCATTTTCTACTTTTACACACGTCCTAAGGTAATAAATATACATTTCTTAATTCCTTATGAGAAATATTAAATTCCGTTCCGCACCCGACAATCGAATATATTATTATTATTATTATTATTATTATTATTATTATTATTATTATTATTATTAATATTCGTATTAATAATAATAATAATAAAGACGAAATTACACCGCAATCGTATTACATTCGCCTTATAATACGACCGTATAAAACGGGGTATTCACACACACACACAAAACTATGTAATAAAATATATTCCACGCGGTCGTCGCGGTTTCAACGGACAACAAACGCTTTCCCGAAAACCACCGGTCAAGGCGGTTTGAACTTCGAGAATACACGAACACCGTCGTTTATTAAGTCCAAACCCCGTGAAACTCTCCTATGTAACAATAACAAAAGTTAACGCACCGTAACTTCCTCTTCCCCCCCTTGGAAAAAAACACTTCCTTTATACTTCCTTTACGACTATTAACCGGTTCCGTTAATATTCACCATCATCGCCCGTAATTGATTCCTACTACATTCGTCGTATAATAAAAATGTTTCTTTTTTTTTACACCGTTGTTTAATACAACAATTTTATATTATTTTTTTATCGTCCACCCTATCTCGTGCTTACTCGTTCGTTTCACTTTTTATTTTTTTAGGGTGAATACCTCTCACCCGTAATATATGTAAACACATTTAACATTTTTTTTTTTTAAGTATTATTTAAACGGTTTTTTCCCCTCGTCGAAAATATTTCGTCGTAAAAACAAAAAACCATTTTATAATAATTTCGTCTCTATAGTGAAATATAATATAAATTTGTTTACATTTAGTAGAATATATATACAAATTTGTACTACTGAAATTATATTTAATTTTTTTTTCCAATACTCTTTGGCTTGAAACTGTACATTATCTTTAAAAGGATTCCCGCCGAGTTTCAAACACGAATGTCTATAATTACATGTATATATTTATTTTAAATGGAAAACAAACACTACCTAAACGCATCGAGCTCGTGTATTGATTATATTATTATCGGTTCTGATGGTATAGTACAATTTTTTTTTATTTATCAAAATCTCCAATAGTTTTTTTTTTAAAGTTTAAACGCGTTTAATCAAAATACTAACACGAACAGCGAGTTATTAAATACATACACGGTAGAGGAAAAAAACAAGAATATCGTTTAAAAATTCTCCCATGCGAACGGCGGCGGCATTAAACAAAAAAAAAAATCATTATTTATAATATATTTTGCGCAATGTTGTTGTGTTATGTGTATAATTTATACGAATTATATCGAAGAACACAGCTGGTCCGGCGTCGAGAGCCAAATTTAACTCGCTATATTATTGACTACGAAACCGGTTTCAGGGTGGGCGTCCTCATTGTAAAACGTATTTTTTTTTTTTTAATAATTGAACGATTCGGACAAAATAAAACGAACAATTCGAGTCAATTAAAAAAAGAATTTTTTTTCTTCAGTCGCTTTATAAAAATTTCAAAAATATATATTATATAATAATCGACAGGCGAAAATACCGAAGACCGTTTATAATATTAATAATAATAATAATAATAATAATAATAATAATAATAATAATAATAATAATAATAATAATAATAATAATAATAATAATAATAATAATAATAATAATAATAATAATAATAATAATAATAATAATAATAATAATGTACGCGTTTAAATCCCGTTAAATGAAAACGTTGAATAAACATGTTCGTATTATGAACGAACACACATCCTTTGGGAGTGTTTTATAATACGCACACACCCTTATACGGAACGGATTTCATCGTATAATATTTATTATTTACACGTCCTAAATTCTACTGCAGTCAGAAATTGTTTTATATAAAAAAAAACTCCCCAGGAAAATAAAGGCCATTGAATTATTACTTATTATTATTATTATTATCATCATCATCATCATCATCATCATTATTATTATTATTATTATTATTATTATTATTATTATTATTATTATTATTATTACTATTATTATTATTATTATTATTATTATTATTATTATTATTATTATTATTATTATTATTATTATTATTATTATTATTATTATTATTATTATTATTGTACACGTACTTATGTGGTAACACGGTAAGTAATCGTCGTCGTTATCTTTTTTGGTCGTTTTCAAAAACGCTTCGTTGTGTGGAGCGAAAACCGTTACGCTTCTCAAGTGTATCGTCGTGTTCGCTATAGCGTTCCTCTCGATTATGCTGTAGATCTAAGAGAATAAAAAAAAATAATAAATATTAATTATATACCGAACACACAATAACGACAAAACAATAAGTTCTTTCTCCGACGCGCAAAATAGAAGGGTTAACAACAGCGGGCATGATTTCGTAACCGTTTAATTAATCGTATTTATGCAATCGAGTCGTCGCAATATCTCGTTGCAGACGACACATTAAAAACTATTATGTTCATACAATAAGAGGAGATAAAAAAAAACCGACTAAACATAAAAACTTTTTTGTCTTTTTCTTCGGTTTAACACGTCATAGCACTTGTAACCTACGTACTATGATGTGATATTAATACGAGAGTTTAGATATATAACACACACACATTTTTGATACATCGAAAAACGTTTCTTATTATATTATCGGAGTCCATATTCGAGGTATAAGTGAACTTTAAGTGATCCTTAAATTTATTTACCATAATACAAAATATTTTTGAAAAATTTACCATTCGAAAACCTACTTGTGTACAATTATAATGATATTGCGCGCGTTATAATAAAGTATTAACTCAAAAAAAAAAAAAAAACAGTGATATCATAAGTGAATGATACCATAAGCATTGAAGAGAAGATTAATAATAATATATCATCTCCGATATCGAATTTCCTATATCGAGTCAAAATCACTTGGTTCGTTAAATGACGGGCGTATATTAACGTTATTAAGAAATAAACCCAGTTCAAATTGTTTTAACTCTGTTTTCTATAAAATAAAACGATAATTTTCGATCAAATCGAAAACAATACGCGTATTATATTTAATTTAATTGAGAAATTTACAAAACAATCAATTTATTCACTTCAATATGTTTTTTTAAATATCGCAAATCTAATTTTTATTTTACATTTTTTCGCAAATTAATTTTATTCTTTGGAAATTCTTTTTTTTAATGCGTCCGAGCTTATATGACACACACACACACATACTCGAATTTCGCAACGATAAAACAATATACGGCTTTTGTATACATAAAACACATGATTTACTCGCGAGATACATATATTAAAAAAAATTTATCTTCGACCGAACACAATCGCGTGTACCTATATATACGAAAAATATTATTATAATGACTGTCGGTCGGGCGTGAATAACGCAAGTCTTTTCTCTTTCTCTCTCTCTCTCTCTTGTTCAGGTCGCACGCGTAAAGCACGAAAACTCCATACACGCAGGATGGCAGGATGCGGTATAACACTTACGAACGAGATGGAACGCAGAAATATTCCGTGCCCACTAATTGTACGTATTATTTAACGTTTTTTTTTTTTATAATAATAATATTGTGTTTTAAATAATGGGAGAAAAAACATAAGTGTAACGACGAATAATAATAATAACGCTAGTGGTGTCATACATGGGCGTGTAACATTCGAGAATAAAAAATATAGTCAAGTATAGGTGTTATACGGTGTTCTTCAATATGACGAATGTATCGCGTATTGTGTGTACACTTTTTGAGGTTGTGTGTGTGTGAGAGAGAGAGAGAGAAAACCCGGTGAATTTCGTCGTAGAATACTTTTCGTCGTTTCAAAAACGTTCTACACTTAACTGCGTCGTGTACGAATTACTATTTTCAATTACGATAATGTTTGAAACATCATCGGATTTTTACAACAAAAAAAAAAAAAAATGAAATTTCTACGCGATTATTATATTTGATAACGTTTTCTACGCGTATATTTGTATTCCGTAAATTATTAAACGAATAAAAAAATAAAAACGAATAGACATAGTATTATATAAGAAAAAAAACCGAGATTATCTTTTGACTCCGCGATAGCGTTAAACAAAAAGAAAAAAACTTTATCGAAATATAAAATCGCGAAAACAAATAAATAAAACGAATGTTACCGAGTATTGTGTTAAAAAAAAAAATAATAATAATCAAAAAAAAAAAGATATGCCATTATACCCGACGGGCGTGGCATTTCCTCCTATATAAGGTGCTCGTTATATGAATATTTATATACGTAGGCGTATAAGATATATTTGTATCGTATCGTAAGTCGATCGAAAAATATGTTGGCAAAAAATCATAAAACAATAAGCAATAAGAGTTTAAATATTATTTTTATATCGAATTTCGAGAATTGAAATACTCTATAAGAAATTGATTTTAAGAATACTAGAAAAAAAACGAGGTTTATTCGAATATAACAACCTAAGCAGACGAGAAAAAGTCGATATTAATCTTAAACACGTGAGGGGGCTGTAGAAAAAAATTGTTTTGCTTTAAAAATATCGCGTGCGCATACGGAATAATTAACGTAGAACGTAAGGTGGCGGTGGTGGTTTAATGAAAAATTTAAACCGTCAGACCATTAACCAGATTGTTTTAATTTATTTATATTTTTAAACGACTCAAAACGCGTATATCAGTGATCTCTCGTGATCAGTAGTACACGAAGTGCGCGCGCGTAATAACTCCTAATACCCACGACGGATCCCGGTGTAAACGAACCAAATCGAATTTTTCTGCAGTAGTTGTGTCGAGAATCGTTTATATCCGCATACTGTTTTCGGCAATAATCTTGTACGATACGCGCCTGCGGCATCGATTTCATCAACGTTATAAAAACGACAAAAGATTTTAATGACAAGTCGGACGTGTAATACGACAATATTATAAATAAATAAATAAATAAAAAAAAAAATATATATAAACGTTCGAATAATTCCCCGAGTTTTGAATATAAGAAAATGCGATCGTGTCGTGTGGTATAATTATGAAAGCAAAAAAAAAAAAAATGTTACCAAATAGTAACGCTCTTAAATAATGTAATATCGATTTGTTTTTGTAATCAAAGTAACAGACGATATATGGAAATCGTCTATAAATATCGCAGAATGAAACGGCTCGGGGGACAATTACAATAATTAAAAATGGATTTATATATACATAATTTCCTTTCACATTAAATATAAAATGTACCATTTTATATATATATATATAAATTTGTTATTAAAATAATTAAATTGCGTCGTTTTTTTTTTTTTTTTTTTGTGAAGCGTACATACGGTATGACTTATAGTCCAATCATCAATCTACGTATAACATATTAATACAATAACGACAAGTTGAAAGTATTAAAATAATTTAAATCGATCTCTTTATCATTCGCATAAAACTACCATAATACAGATTAATTATTATGATCTGAGAACCCCTTGTAGGACAAACGGGCGTCGCGAATCTAACCCCGTGTATGCGTTAAATCGATAATATTGCCGGCGCCCATATACGGTACAGAAAACGAAAGTCTAAAACACAACGTTCTCCGACACTGTATAGGACACTTGCTCAATAGTCGTTTCATTATTGAAAATCAATAAACACGCTCCGCACGCAATTCGTTTATATTTTTTCGTTCAGCTCGGGGAAATTCTTTGAAAAATTTTCACATTTCGGTGTAATTCATAATGCTGCTATTCGTGATTTTCAAACTCCAAATCCGAAATATCGTTTCCTCCCCCCCTAAGGTTTCAATTCGATTGCAGATAACGTGTTCTCTCCCGTCGATTGTGCCATATTTTATAAACATTGTCTTCGAACTTTTTTAAATCAATTATTTCTCATTTTACGAGAATCATCCGACTTCGAGTTGATTTTGCATTCGAATTTTTAAAATCGTATTTATTTTTTTCGGATTTAAAAGTACACCCGGTGACTTTGACGACTCAAAACACATTATTATTACTTATTCAAGTGGCATTTGAATTGTGTACAACGTGAATATACGCATCACAACGATTACACAACACATAACAGACTTGAATATTTTTATTACCACCAAAGTGTTTTGCGCGTTATGCATACCTCCATCTACACTGAATACTCTTAAGGACGCCTAAACTATTTTTTTTCGTAAGTCATTATTACACTATTATTATATTATTTTGTGTATTAGACGACGTTACGATCCTCACAATTATACTGATAAACAAACGAATACGAATATCCGTTTAAAAAGATTCGTGTTTAAGTATGTCACTACTCGACTATTGTGGCTCGACAATAATATTGTTTTAAACACGTTCGTGAATTTCCAAGAACGTTGCTATTATGAACATGAGCGAAGAAAAAAATATTTAGAAATAGTGAAAACAAAAAATACTTAAATAAAATAAACGTTTTCAACTGGACTTACGAAAAAATAAACAAAACAATGGTTAGTGAATACTAACCTGTTACGGCAAAGAAGCTTCTTATTTATAGACATATATATATTTTTTTTTTTAAACGTTAACGAATATTTGCATTTCGATTGAATAACGACAATACAACGTGTGTTGTAATAATATTTTTTTTTTCCTAAATAGTTCCGATTGTTCGGGAAACCACTAATTGAAGAAACAAGACGTTTGCAGCAATATTATTCGTATAAAATTAAATAAACGTTTTTTTTTTTTTTTAATTATTATTATTATTATTATTTAGATACGTGCGGCAACAGTGGCGAATTTTTTTAAAGGTGTGGTTACAATAGATTTTCAGTACGGAGGACTTGGTCGAGGTCACGTGGAATTATCTCTCGTATATACGCCGCGCCGCGCGGTTAAATATTATACACGAATATTATATACGACGATAAATGGAACGGAATGTTACCGCTATAATATATTTGAAAATGTGCCAAAACGAAATAAAAACGAGAAATTATTATTATTTTTTAAAGGGCAAAAAAAATACAAGTACGTTATTAATTTCGAATAATTCGACAATATTATTGCGTTGAATAAAAACGTGCGTTTTCAAAAAAATAAAACATATTAAATATAAACAATTTATTTTGAAAAATAAAACATATAATTGGAACGTATGAAATTCTTCGCTTTGAAATGAAAAAAAAAAGAAATTGATGTGTAAATTAATTTGTGATTATACGAATAGTTCCCTCTCCCTCCCCGCGTCTTATTCGCACGCGGTCATCTATAATGGAAAACAATTAAACACTATAAATTACTAAATTAACGAAATGTGACTAATTGGTATGTATTTTTTGCCAACGCGATCCAAAAATTCATTCATAAATAAACACCGCAGTCGATAATAAATTTTGAATGAACAAATACGTACCAATCATTCAAAACAAACTACGCAGTGTAAACGCGACAAGAGAAACGCGTGTCACGTGTGTGTGTGTGTGTATTCACGAAAAATTAATTCGATTTTTTTAAAGTTTATAGGGCAAAAAAATCCTTACAAAGACCACTTAATTTAATTTGTTTTTTTGTTTTTAGATTCAAAGGGGAGCGAAGAAACTATTAATGGGTATTTTTCGACCAGAAGTGCTCCGATCATCGTTACATGCTTAGTCTAGTAAATCTGGTAGCAAACGTTGTTTAGTTGGTACTTTAAACGGCTTAAAACAACGTTAAATTCATAGTTATACTTTCACATAATTTCGAAAATAATAGTCCTAGAGTTTTATCGTATTAACGAACAAAAAAAGAACAATTTTCTTCAAATATATAAATTATAGATTATGACCACTGATGGCAATATGGTTTTGTAAATTACACTGAAGCTACGCCGCTCAGATGCGTTTTTCCAATATTGACGATTGCTTTCAAATTCGTAAAAAAATATTAATAGAACACTCTAAAATATCACCGTTAACGTGTAATTCACGCCTAACACGCGGCTCTTTATAAGAATTTTATTTAAGTTCTTTTCTTTTCTCTTTTTTTCTTTTATAAACTCAATTTTTAAAATCATTATAATGTAAATAGAAAATAATATATTACTAGTTAGCCATAATACGCGAGAAGCGAAGACTTTCATCATTTATCACACGTCCGCCACTTTTCCCCTCCTCACAAGTTACCAGAAGTTTCGATATAGTAATCGGGGCCTGAAATTATGCAGCAATACACGTTTCATAGTTTATAATACAAAGTGCCAAACGACTATATTATATGTTTATTAATTATTATTATCTAAATGTCTTAATAGAGTTTAATTAATCATTCGCGCGTTCAAGAATCGTTTCAGGACGGATGTTGTTGATCTGGAGAAAAAAATCCATAACGATTTCCTAAGAGCAACCATGTCGTTTACATTTCGTGTAAAAATACTATTCTCTATCATTTGACTCGGTTCGTACAGTGTGTTATTTGTAAAATGATTTCGAAATTTTCGAAGAAAATCGCATGCACGCGTTTTTCCGTTTTAACTTGCTATTATTAATTTTCGACAAACGAAAAGATTCACAAGACAATTTTTTTTTTACATCTTCGAAATCGTATTTTTACTGGAATTTATAGGAAAAATTACGAACACGAATATTAGTCGTCAATGGTCAGCGGTTTTTTTTTTATCTCCGGAAATACGTCACTGTGAATACTCTCGTAACGATTGATATGAGTGTAAAAAAAAAGCTCACATATTATATTATACAATACACAGTGTGTCTGAAAAAAAGCGACGTTTTATTTCCCACGTGTAATGCGAAAATATTAAAAATAATCATTTCATTCACGGACTTTTTATTCGGCATTACGTCATTTCGTGACATCTCCTCCGTTAAAAATAATAATAATATCTGTTACACAATCGAACACTACAGTTGCGCGACTATTATTATAATTATTATTATCGTTCAACAACGACGTATAAAATACCGTCGTCACTTTTGACATTTATAATGAAATTCTTCTCGTGTGTGTGTGTGTTATATTTCACCAACCAGCGCTAAAAAAAAGTGTATATTTGCTTGGTCGAACGATATCTAAAATATTGTTTTTTTATAATTATTCTAAGAGAGATTAATGGCGTCGTTATTTTAGACATTTCTAAATACATTCTAGCTAGACACATATAACGCGCGTATTTAACCAGACGTAAACGTTACTTTATTTAATATTCAGAGTGCTCGCGATAAGATTTATACTTTTACACTAATATAACCAGCCACCGAAATTGAATACATAACCGTTTCGTAAAAATGATGTACTCGGTGGTGGAAGTGCCACTACAGTAAATTACCGCAGAAATAATATGCGCGCAAAATAGTATGTATTATACTGTGAACACGCACGTGTACGTTTAACACGAGGTTTTGAGATTTGATTTATTTATAATTTACGAATAAAATTACAAAAATCCGTCGTCGAATTCGGATCAAATAATATTACAAAAAAAGAAAATCATATTGATTTTTCCGATCGATATCCCGGGGAATTAAACAAGTTCGATTAATAATAATTTCAAAAACGTCACAGCCCAGCAACATAATAAACAAACACTCTTTGAAAATAGTATATTCGATATATTTTTTTTTTTACACCACCCAGAAACGACATTTGCGACATATAAAACAGTATTGGCGGCTCGGACGCTTTTATGTCCCTTACGTATTATTATAATATTTTCAAACCCCTCTCTCTCTCGTACTTATTATTTATTACTACTAGCATTCATTTTTTTTTTTTTTACTGACTAGATCGTTCGTATTATATATATATATATATAAAGAAGTATTACTATTGTCCCGTTGATAATAATTCCACACGCACGACGCCGTTGTCGTTATACACGACTAAGGCCCTGCCACCGTCGGGTAATAAAATCAACCCTCCCGTTTGTACATATACTTTTTTTCTCTCGTATTCCGAGACGTGCGTATAGATCCCTAACTCTTAGTTAGGGTTAGTTATCGATTTAGTCAGGCACGATATTAGGGGGCTTCGCAGTACGACCTCCGAGCGATATATTTCGTATACATATGTCTTGCAGCGCGTCCTGTGTTCGTAGTAAATTATAATATACCAGTCGAGTAAAAATATAAATAGTATATTATCCGTGTATAGTGTGAATGGAAAAATAAAAAATTACTCTCGTCACCTTGTTAAGACGTATACTGTACACGTACACACACACACGCACAAAAGCGACGAGATCAAATTTTGTATATAAGAGCGACGAGAAAATCATAAACAGCGCGTATGAGCCCGTTATTATTGTTACTTTGTCTCTATATTATACGTTATGGACCCCCACAGAGATTTGACACCGCTCTGTCGTTTCTCGGCTACCCTGTCTATCGGTTTTAACCGCCGTGGTCGAGAGCGAAATCCAAAGTTATTACGTTGTGTAAAATTTCAGACAATAACGATGATTACTTGTACGACGAGATTTTTTTTTCCTTTTTAATAAAAGGTTTTGAGAACCGCAAACGTAATATTATATAGTGTCCAACAGTTTATTACACTACACTTATGTACGTCATATTATAAAGACCGCGTTATCAAACGCACGCGCGCGGTCAATTTATCTACTTAAAATGATTCCCCGTGGTCGTAAAAAAACGAAACGTCAGTTAACCGGGCCGCGTTCTGTGTATAAAAAGCTTTTGCACGCCGACGGATGGATTCGAATTGTCGCGTACGATTCATTTAAAAATTGCATTCGCTTGAAGTGTTCTCCGTGTACGGAATGAAAACCTTGAGAAATTTTCACGTGCAAACGTTTAGAAACATTTAGATGCGTGCTACTACAACTACTGATATTCTCTACTGAGAAGAACATCGTTGATATACCGTGTAACGAAGAAAAAAAATGCTATGATAGACTTACGCGCGTGTGTCACTTTGGACACAAATAGGAAAGATTTAGGGAAGGAGAGGATAACTTGGTTACAAAGCATCAGAGAATAAGCAACGGTTGAAATATTTAAACGGATTCACAGAAGGGGACAGAGGAGATTGGCAGGCGGCGATAGCAAACGTCCGTTGAGAATACTTCGGGAAGGAAAAAAACTTATTATTATAAAAGTTCTTCAATAAAAATAACCGTCGATTTGTTATGGGAAAACCATCTCGGACAGGTCCATCATTAATCGTTAAAACAAAAAAAAGAAGGAAACCGTATGATATTTAAAATTCGGAATATGCTCGCGTTTTTACGGAATACGAAGAACAACAGCCGAAAATTGAATTCGAATCGTATCGAACTGGGTATTTAAATTGTATAACACCATCGATCAAATGTAAGCTTTAAAGGCGCTGAACTCAGCAGAATGCTAACCGCGGCATTCGCTGTGGCGTTTTATTCGTATTTATCGGTACAGAGCACGTACGACCGCCGCCGACGGCAACGTGATAATAGTGTTTTCGAGTTTTTTTTTGTTTTTGTTTTTCACACGAATAAACAACAACGATGACGAAGTCTTTTTCCCCATTGAAAAATCCACTTGCATTATTATTACTGTACATTCTCACGCGATGAAAACCGCATACGAGTATAAAACGATATTAAATAAATATTCCTCGCCAAATTCATATAAAAAGAAGAAAAAAAATCACAATCGCAAGGTGTAGTATACCTAGCGTCTAATAACGAAAGGGGGCGAGTTTGTTTTTTTTCCTTTCGCGCAGAGCTTTTTCTAAAAGCCTTATGTCCACCGAATTAGGAAAATGTTTTTCTCTTTCTCTCTTAGAAAACCATAATATCCGTTCCGTAAAAGCAACGCCACCTGTTTTTTTATTAAAACGAACTGAGGTATTCTCCAGACGCTGTTTTTTTTTTTACTCCGTTTTAAAACCGCCACGACATGATTTCAGTCCCGTGTAAAGAATAAAGAAAAGCGCACACGCGTATTACTAACGAAATATTTTTTTTTTGTTACTACACGTGTGTACAGAAAATTACACTCTATTTTATTTTTCGACCCTTCGTGAGTTATCATTATTTTATATACTACCCCGGTAAAAAAATAATATTTTCAGTAGACGTCGTAACAGAGTATTGTAGTAAACTGTGTATAAAGTTACGCGCGCTATTATAATATCGTGTCTGCAGGGTCACGAGAGTACACGACGACATTTTAACGGTGAAAGTGACGATTGGAATCACCTGCAGAGACCGCTGTTGGTGATTTTTTTTTTATTGTTCGATTTATTCCGGTAATAAACGAGAAAAAGAATGAAAAAAAAAATAATAATAACAACATCTGGTTAAAAAAAATATATTGGCATATAAACTTGACCTTGATTCGCGAACATTATAATATAAATATTGATGGTTTTTTCAAACGACACGATGTAGCTACGAGACGTGCGGCGGTATTATTCGAACCAGTTTACAGGAGTGTGCCAGTTGTTCGTTGCGCCAGTAGGAAATGGCGCTAAACGAGGTATCATTTTTTATAATACACAAATATATTAGTCTGTACCGTAATCGCACGCCTACATAATATTGTACATTAAAATATACTCTTCCCCTCCCTCACGTGTCACGTTCTTAAAATGGTGCCAAGAACAATGACGTCAATATGCTTATAGGTCAATAATAAAGGCCATTTGCAAAAAAAAATATATAAAAAATATGAAAAATACACGCGCAAAATGTGCGAAACAACAAGAAATATACTCGTACGTGGAAGGCAAAAGGACACCGGTCAACACATAAATACAACTACGCGGAAAACGAACAATAATAAAACTGATATTCATATGGGAATGTACGATTATAAGAAAACTCTCCTCCTCTTTGTAGTATGCGTGAAAAAGCGTGTTTGTCTGAAAATCAGACACACTAGCTTTTAATACGCGGCTGTGAAACAACAATACGGACAACAGAAATATTTAAAAGGCTGGTAGCGCGTTTGAAACGACGTGGTAGTACTTCGAAGATGAACCGGAGAGTGGTATATATGATAGCAACGAGTAGTTGTTCTGTTACGGAAAATTCGAATTAAAAAAAGGAAATGAATGGATAGGATTTGACGATTATATTATTGCAGAGAGAGAAGATGCGAGAGAAAGAAGAACCGCGGAGGATGAGAGTCTTTTTTTCTTTTTCAAATTTAATATTCAGTAATTCTATAGCTAAACGATATTACGTTGTTTTTTTTTATTGGGAGAAGAAATGTTTAATACGTCTACGCGTATATTGTATATAATATTACGATGACGAATTTCGAACCAATATTACTTATATTTTAAGTTTTCGAAAAACGTCGAGTATATATTATAAAATATCATATAATAGTTGGCCCAAGAAACTGTAAAAAAAAAAAAACCATTTCTCTCGTATTTCTTAAAATAATAAAAGGGCAAATATCTGATGACGACATATTATTTTCATACCACGTGTTTAAAATTAATTTAAAAATATATTACACATTTTGAACGTTCAATTAAACGATTTTTAAAACACACAATGTACGTACACAATTACCATCTGTAAATATATTATTGATACTCGCCACGTTCACGGTCATGGCGAACGGGGTGACGCAAACTATATTCTATATGACTCAACTATCCAAATAGTGAATAATAGTATATAGGAAGTGACCATATTCCACATAATATGTGAGTTTATTTGTACACGTATTAAAAACACGATAGAAAGAAAAAAAACATTTTTTTTTTTTGCGTTCTGTATATTATAACGCGCGTAAACATTTCAAAATCGATTCGAATTAAAAACACGTGTTTTATAAATATTATTATACTACGTGGTACGCTAGTTTAACGGATTGCGAGACGTACAGAAAAACGAATTTTACACGCACGAGTAGTACACGGGGGTATTTTATATTATATATATATAAAAAAAAATTTACTCGAAATAAAATATACGTGTATCGCTGATAAACGCGATTCGTTACGATTACGAAATGATTTTCAAAATCAAAATACGTCCGAGAATATGGTTTAAAAAAAAAAAAATATATATATATATAATAAAAGATTTTTCAGGATTTTTCTTTTACAACAGTTCCCTTTTTCTATAAGGGCGTTTATAATTTTTCTATTTTGAAATCCTATAATTTCATACAATTTGATTCGTGACTCATTCCTAACAGCGATTTCCACTTGTAATTTACAATAAACGGTTGTAAAATCGGTTGTTAAATCGTCGTAACAATTTTAAGTTATAGTAAACGATTTACGTAGAGGAAAAATAAAAGAAAATATAAATTATTTCGATTATTTTCTACGTAAATTAATATGGACAAATTTTGTTTTTCTCTCTCCCCCTCCGATTAAAATACAATTTCTTTTAAATCGAAACGACTTGAATTACTATTTTAAACAGCGTTCACGTACGCGTATAATATGACGTGTCCCCGCCGTGTGTGACTGCAGAATGTATCGGTCGGTCCGAAGGGGAGATATTATAAGAAGGGCGGCGCCAACACGTCCTGCAGCAAATGACCCTACCAAAATATACGTATTATACATTAAATTATAGGGAGCGCGTTGTCATGACGACCGTATTTGTGTATAACACGTGAAGAAAATTACATATACAGTTGTTGTTTTTTTTCTAATTAGAAATAACTGCTAATCAGAAAGAAATGATATTACGCGAAAAGAGTTAAAAAAAAAATAATAATCGTTTTATTCTTTATAATATAACGACTTGGAAATTTTAAATATACGACGTAAGTAATTCCGGTTTGGGAAAGAATCAAAAAAAATATTTTAAATACGGATTTAAAAAAAAAAATTATAATATTTTCATAATAAGTACAAAATGTAATAAAATATTTTCTGGACTCTAAGTTTTTTTTTATTTTGAATATACAGCACAGTTTCTCTGTGTTTCTAATTTCGTTCGTTTTTATTATGTTGTATTTCGCTTAAATACCATAGCTGATGCGATACATTTTTTGTCGAAACCGTGGTGGGTTGTAATATAAAACAAATACACCGACTCCTATGTATATATATTTCTTTATCTTTCATATAAAAACTCTTTGATTCGATTGTATATATTTTATATATATACAAATTTAAGTACTTTGTTTATACGTATTCGAAAGAAAAAGAAGTGAAAAAAAACGGTCAAGTTTTATAAAAGTCATTATTGGAGTTTTCAAAAAAAAAAAAGACTAGAAACCACCGTTTACCGACCTGAATATTTTCGAAAGACGGAGGAGAGAAGTGGGACGTTGGTTCGCGAACAGACGCGGATGATTAATGAAATTCGAATAGACCGGATGACGTTAGCTATTTGTAATAAAATATTACACACAGTACGCAGTCGTCGTAGGTGTTTTATTTATTCGATATTTTTTTATCTTTTTAGGACATTATAGTCTGTATCATAACGAAAATACACGAGGTTTTTTTTCTTTTATTACAATTTATATATACATTGACGAATTCTCACGTGTCATCATCGTTAATTCCTGCAACAAAACCTCTGTATGACTGTAATACGACTCCCTTTTTTCTCTCCCTGTTTGTTTAAACTACGGTGTGTAAAATAAGAGATCGTCAAAGTGTAGGACGCATTCGAATACCATCGGAAATCGACTTGTAATCGAGACTCGGAATCGTCAATTAGATGATACGCAATAATATTATATTGATAAATACACCGCATCAGCTGCAGTTATCGTGAGTGTTAGACTTTGGATTGGACGGAGAAAAATGAACGTTGCAGAGTATTATATTATATAAACTACATATATATGCGCGATTTATTATCCTCTGGAGAGGGGGGGGATTGAAAAATGTTTTTTTTAAAACGTTAAAAATAATGTTTTGTTATCCACCAAAAAAAATTAATAAATAACGCGAAGAGAGTCGTTGATTTTATTAGAAAACTGGCACAATCGTTTTATCAAACCGTAAACAAAATATATTATGTGTATATATAATGTACTCGGACAACGTGGCGTCGACAACGGCGGTGCGACGGAAGAGAATACGATATGACAATATATAAAATATAGAGACTCGACCCAGTTTTCTCTGCGGCTTGTTGACGACGACCGGACCAAACAAATAATAATGGTCCACCACCAGCATCATCATTATTATTCCGTGCGTCGCCACTCGTTCGCGTAGAAACGATTTACGTTTTATAACGGCCAAACGATCGGATAAAACATTAAAGTAATATTAAAACGCGATAAAATCATATAACTTTATTATAGTTGAAAATAAAAAAGAATTTTTTTTTTCGAAAAATTCCACCCGTAAACCGCCGCAGTCGTCGTTTTCGTCCGTTGAATTTCATAATATATGAAAAAAAAAAATGCGCGTATCATTAAATTCCACTGCACGACGAGAAAAAAAGAGAAGAAAACGTGCGCCGCCAACACGAGACGATAAATATTCCGGCCTTTTAAAACACGATATTGGGATTAAAGCACCCATAAATATTATTATAATAATCGTTCGTACAATCGTATAAAATTACGCGATCTATTGAGATATTAAATAAATTATGTATGAAGGAAAACAAAAACAATTCCGCTAAAGTAAGTTTTAAAAACGCAGAATGGTACATTTTTTTTCCTATCCCTTATTTGTGTACGTTATGCGATAATTTACTGTATTACAAATGTGCGCGGCGGCGATCGATTCTTGTTTTATTTACAAACTTTCGCGGCAACACGAGCTACAAAATATTAATACAGCCACTTATTTTCTTCGAATAATTATTAAAAAAAAAAGTCGTTGTAGAACTCCGTTTTTTGTGTATAATATTCGTCAAATACACATTCGTAAAATCTACTTTTATAATAATATATACGTATATTTTTTCAACCGATTGATCATTCGTGACTCTTTCTGTCCAACTCTAAATTGTTTGCCACTCGTCGCCAACACCGCATTTCGAAAGCTCCGAGTTTATCATTTTTGCCGTTTCATTTGTAATCCACGTCTCGCAACCATATAAAAAAGTGAACACTCCCCGTTTTTAAAAATTTCTTCTTCATTGCTCTTATGTTGATTTTTTTATTTTCTTCTTTTTCTTTTTCTTAATGAAACCGGTCTTGGATCGTTTATTGTTTAATTTCCTGCGTATTTCTTCTTCCGTCTATTATTCCGTTATTAAACTACCCGAGTATTTAAAACTGGGAGAACAAACCGAAATCGCGCGCGGGCCACGTTCCTTTTTACGCTATATTTTATACATACGCAGGTATATAAAACAAAAACGGAGAACAAAAAAACACTTTGAACTGTGTATTACGTGTATATAAAAAAAGTAACGTGTACAGTATATATTATAAAACGTAATAATAATATCGACAATAATATCGTCGTAGACCGTGAAGCGCGCATCAAACGGAACGGACCACGAGACTATAATAATATGTAATTCAGTGTGAGGCTACCTCCTCTCGATCGGCTCGTTGAACTCGTTTTTACCGCACACTCGGAAATCCATTGTGTCATTGCCTGTGTGCGATCATCCGGCAATTAAAAGACGATTTTCGTCGACGCGCAATTAATCATCTGAATCCGAGTCCACACGACTCCTACCGGGGCACTTTACCCCGTGTTACTTTAACCCTTATAACACATATTTATAATAATTACTCGTCAAACACTCTCGTTAGACCGTGTCTGCTGGCGGCCGTCCACGTCGTCCCTCTCGTTATTATACGGATTTAAAGTAATAGCGTAACAGATTTTCGAGTAAAACACGTCGCAGTGATTCATATCGTTTATAATATTTTCCAAATTTACACACAAAAAAAAACCCCCCTAAACGCTACGATTTCTACTCTTTATGTTTTATTCTTTAATTGCAGTCATCGCAACTTGTATATATATACACGTTTCCAATGGCCGAGGTTTACCGGAGAATATTTGAACGCCCTCCCCCCACCTAGTACCAAAAAATAAATTTGAAATATTACTACTCGATTAATATTACAGAGTTATGAAATAAAGGATACGCGAATCTTTACAAAAATAGTATGTAGAGTGAATATCCGCGGGAAATGATTTACTTGGGGAATTCTACAAACAGTGCGCCGTGCCGTTATAGTTAATATTTATTCGTTTTTATAAAAATAAAACAATTTAAAATCGATTATTATTTTTGTGACGAGAAAGAATAATTCTCACTGCCAGGACTCTCCGAACAAAAAAAAAAAAAAAAAAAAAAGACGTTAGGAATTAACATTTTTCTACGTTTTAAATTTTAATAAATCTATCACACAGTAACCGAGTCTTATTATTTCATTAGTATTCATTACTATTCGATTTTCATGATATAACGATGTTTGATTTAAAAAAAAAAATATATATATATGTTACCGGCAAACTGTTGAATCAGGCATTCTATAAAATACCTAGGCCTTCTATAGAATACCAAAAATGAGTAGGAAATGTATAAAATATATATAATGCCTAGGTATTCTATAGAATGCCGAACCTCCCGTAGGTAATGTATAAAATGCATTTTCTAAATATACGAGTACCAATGGTGATCAGTTCTTGTCTTACGATTATCTTATCGCACATGCTACACGTGCAATATATTATCGTCATTATAGGTATAACAATAATGTTGGGTAAATATTTTATTTTTCACTCTTGGAGTGTTTTTCGTTGCATTAACACGTACCTTACTATCTTATTTATAAAGATGTCAAACCGTTTTTATTCGGAATTAAAAAATAATCGGAATAATTCCAAAAATAAAGTTTTTTTAAGTAATGAAAAATATGAAGAAATTTTAAATGAAGTTTCATTACTTAAAGACTGTCAGAAGAAAAAGAAAACTTCACTTGATTATTGGATGCTTCAAAGGTATTTATACTGGAGTTTTTCCTACTATATATTATTATATGCCTATATACACAAAATATTACACCAAAGCTCCGCTCAGAATCGTTTTATCGAATGCAATGGTTCATCATTACTCTTAAATTTACACACACACACACACACAAACATACCTACGAAAATTATTCGTATTTTACGAATAATGTTTGCTTTACGTAAGACCAAATGTCAATCCAAAAAATGTTTATGCATAAAAAACAATATTTTATGCAATTCGAAATGCCATGTAACAACAATATGCTGCAATAAATAAATAAAATAATATTTAACCTATTTTTTTATTATTATTATTATTATTATTAGCTTTTAGTTAAAAACTATTTTAGCTCAAAAAACATATTAAAAATTAATTAGAATAAACTTCTTTCGATTAAATATTATTAATATTCCATACTTTACCTATCATAGCATTGGCATTCTATAGAAATCCTAGGAATTCTATAGATTGCCTAGGCATTATTTAAAATAAAATTAAAATTTAATACATTGCCAAATGGTACAAGGGATTCTATAGAATGCTTAGGATTTCTATAGAATGCCTATATTCAACACTTTGCCGGTAACATATATTTTTAATACCGAAATATTATACAAAATCGTCGTAATCGTAATAAATAAATCATAAAAACTCCGTGGAAAACGAAGTTTCTATGATTTATTTTAAACCTTTCTCCGCCAGATAGTACGAATGGAAAATATCGAATATTTTAAATACCAGTGGCGGCTATGCTCACATAATTTTATTATAATAAATACGATTCCGTGTGGTATATTCAATTACGTACACGCTCTCCAATCGGATTTCACTATTGTACATTAATAATACGAAAAGTTTATCGATATTTAATAGTTAAATAATCGTCTTTATTGCCTTTACCGATTCCGTAATGACATTGTAACGAATAAACGCGTAGACGATTTCAAATCGTTTAAAAAAAAATATAGATATATATTTGAATACGTACTGAAATTCTATACCGATTAACAATGAATACTTTTTTTGTTTTGAAATTATTCATATTTAAATGATTAAACGCGTTAATATTTTATACTCGAACATGAATCGAAGTATTCCAATAAAGTACATCGCAAAAGATACCTCTTTATATATATATATATATATATATATATATATATAATACAGTGTCAAATTAAAATATTTTAATAATATTATTAATACATATTTTTAAAGTATTTGAAAATTACTTTTGGAATGTATTTGAGTATATGACTTTTTTCCGACGATATCGTTTATTTATACTCAATGACTTTTTAAATGTATATTATATATACATCAACTCTCACTCGGATATCCCACGCATATTTCGAAAATTGTTTTCCGATTTTTCTAAGGTGTTCGTTCTAATTTATTATTATTATTTTGTTCTTTTACAGAAAAAAAAATATTATATTATCGTAAATTCGTATTTTATGGATGTCGAGTCCGATCGGAAAATATACTTTCACAATATTATTGACTGATTTTTATTAATAATTGAGACCCCGCATTTTTGTCCGAGGACTTTAAATAACGTAATATTATTATATGTGAAGTCTTATTATTATTTTTCCCCTCCCCTGCGGTAAAATCAATAAAATATATTAATATATTAATAAACAGTCGCGCGACGGATGTATCAACGATAAACAAATTTTTAAGAAACGTTCATTATTCATAACATATTATATAATGCCTGCCAGTAGCAGACGTTTATACATACACGCGTATAATTGTTTAAAGAAATTACATAATAATAATAATAATAATAATAATAATAATAATAATAATAATAATAATAATAATAATAATAATAATAATAACAATAATAATAATAACAATAATAATAATCTTTAGAACTTCTGACTCATACGTTCAATGTTATGGTTATAATATATACTGATGAACCAGTTTAATAACTAAATAGCGTAGGTATATAATTCAACAACCATAGTCATTTCCATCCGTACACCACGGTACGTTTGAAACGCGTGCGTATATTCGTGTTCGATAATTGTCAGTAATTAATAATAAATTGTCGAAAGGAATAATAGAGAGAATCGTCGATGGAACACACGAATGACACACGATTAAATTTCCGCAAATAAAGAAATTGGTTAGCTAAAATCGTGTGTAAAATCGCCGATTTCGGTGTAGAAAAAATGCCGTCTGCAGTTAAGCAGCCGTAACTCGGATTTAATGACTGACGTGTGTGTGTGTGTGTGTTTTTATATATCACAGGAGTGTGTTAAACCTCACTCACTTTCCACTCTCCGTTCAAATAGTTTAACCGAAAATTTAATAACAACTTTGATGATTTTTCGGGGGAAAAAAATACCGATCAATTAACGCGTGAACGCTATTGGAAACGAAATTATATTTTATGCACTCTGCAATGACGGTGGGAATCGTATTCAGATTTCACGTGTGTGTACAATAGGCGTGTCCAAGGGTGGAACAGGGTGTGCACACCTGCACCAACTGCGCGACGCTATGCGAAGAAATTATTTTTTTTTGTATTGTATCGCACACGTAACGATGTTCAAAATCGGTCGAACTATTTTTCTAAATTAATCTGTACGCAGTGCCGATTCGACAGGAATAAATCGAACTTTACTTTCCCGAATTTTTCAAGTAAACCGTAGAAACTCGGATTATTTAAAAAAAACAAAACCAATATCGAAAATAGTTGCCGGACAAATAAAGACGGTTTTACGAAATTAAACCATCCGGCCGTGTTAGCGAAGTCGAAAATGAAAAACTTTGTAACGCGATTGGAATCCGCCGATGTTCAGCGTTTGCCGAGTTTTACTGCAAAGATCAACTGAGAGAAAATCCGATTGAAATTCGTCTCGTTACACAAAACGGATTGGAACCGTCCGTATACTCGTGGGGAAAAAAATTTACGAAATTAATTTTCAAGTCTATTTTTTTTTTGAACTCGTAACCGATTGCGTACAAATAAAACGTAAAATACGTTTAAAACGTTTCGCGAATTTTATCATTTACAAAAAACACAAATTTTTTAAAACTATATTTTGCCAACGGACGGTTTTAATATTATTTTACGGTTTGACCGCGCATCTGTGAGTACAAACACAGTCCGTCTATAAACGTATTTTTATTATTATTATTTTTTTATTACTTCGTAAAATAACGCGTTTTTCAACGTCATAATACACTGAGACTATAATATATATATATAGGTATACTGTAATAAGAGACATCGTCGTTTAAATATATTTAATATTTATTGGATATTTATGTACCGTGGGACACTGTAATACTTATATTAATGTCCATTATTCGGTTGTTAAAGGACACTTACAATATAGAAAAAAAGGACCCGTATCCTTTGAATTGAACGTATCGTTAAATATATAAAACGTATAAATGTGTGTATGTGTGTGTGTGTGTGTGTGTACGTGAGTTACCACCGCGTTTATTAACGTTATTTCTTTTTATTATTATTATTATTATTATTATTATTATTAATATTATTATTACAATGCGCGTATAATAAATAGGACGGTACGAACTAATCCCCTGGATGAGAACGAGACGCTCGTGGTGTTGTGTATATAAAACCGAAAAGGAGAGATGTTTGTTGTTTGATCATCATCATGATACGTATAAAAGAAAAATTAGAGCACTAAAAAAAAGTATATATATATAACAGAAATAAGAATTTAATATTTGAATTGTTAATTTAATTCAATATAGAAATTGTAAACCAGTAGTGTGTGCGTGTATGTATATTGACAGACGTGACAGCTACGTATCGGTAGATTTTTTCTTTTTTTTTTTGTTAAGACGATGCTGCTCCCCTACACCCATTCGTCGTGATTCGTGTGTAAAACTCATTGTACGACTGACAAACGGTTTCTCGGATGGTTATAAAATATATAATAGATTACCAAATTTTCACAATCCCCGTATAGGAAGCGTTCTTTATTCTAACATTTTTATACGTTATTCGTATATAAATGTTCGATTTTTTTTATATACCTATATAATTTTTATTAAAAAAAAAAATAAATAAAAACACTACGACGCGGATAAAATTTTGCTTACTATATTATATTGTAAAAATTTGGAAATCCTACTGGAAATACAATACAATGCCCCACAAAACTGTTTTTCTTTCTGATAAATATCGTGATTCTTCTTCTTAATGTGCCGATCCGTTTCGGATGTTGGCGATCATCATCGTGATTACAATACATAAAAAAAGATATAAATGGCATTTTCAAATGTATTTAAATATTTTTTAATTGTTAGATATTTATTAATTTTACAGAAATCATATAATGTCTTAAAAAGCAAAGGCATCTTTTTAAAAAAAAAAATAATTCGTTTTCAAACAGAAATACACAATTGCCGTTCATAAAGTAAAGTACATTTCGCTTTTTTTTTTTTAATAATTGTTTTTATAAACTCCAGTATCTAAATACAGCTTATATCGTACTCGCGGACTGCGCACAGTCGGAGAAAACTTCTCGAAAAAAAGACTTCTCATCCGAATAGGGTTATATTGTGGCTACTGCGGAGTTATAAATTCGAACAAATATACAATCCGAAATACGACCATTACACGGTACATACGTCATTAAATCTCAATTACACATAATATAAATGAACGAACACAAAAAAACACGATATAATCGTTTCGACGGGCGATGTAAAATCGTTTACATATTATCTGATTCCGTTGTGTTCCATTTCACGACTAAAAACGGTTAACCTATATTTTCTCTTTCTCTCTCCTTGTGGTTCTTACACAATCCCCGTAAAAGATCCGTCATCGTGGTGTACGTGTAAAAAAATATATTTATAAGACACGCGTTTTTCTTCTCGATTTTAAAATAATAAACAGAAATTACTTTATTACGATATATACCGGAGAGGGGAAAAAACGCAGGCACGTGCAAAAAAAATAAATAAAAAAATGGTCCAAATTTAATAATATAATAATAGATAATAAATGTATAACAATTTGTGCTATTCGTGCGCGTTCTACTTGTTCTCGTGCTCGGTTATCGAACAGAATAGTACGTATATAGTAGTCATTGTGTAATTATTAGAGACGGAAAAAAGACGAATTTGTTTTTTTGCTTTCTTCGTTACTGCAAAACGACAATGTTTTCCCGAATTGTATATCAAATTATCGTTCGAAAATACGAAAGCGCGTACCTTTTGTTTTTTGTTTTTTTTTTTTTTTGAAATTATACAAAAACGTGTAAAAGAAAAAAATCGAAAAAACAAACGGATTTTATCACATGCGCGAAGTCGCATTCTTATTTCGCGCGTATTATAATAATTTTGACAATGATAATAAACTCGCCGCCGCAGTTTACACTATTCAAACGATCGCGAAAATATTATGTAATAAACCCTGGAAACAATTTGAAGATTAAAAAAGCGTCGTTAATTAATTCAACGACCGCGGGGGCATTTATTAAATTTTAAACGAACGTACTATATTTTATTATAATAATACGACGGTACTTAAAAGTCGTTGGTATAAACTTATTGTCTTACCCGAGAGAAACGAGTTAAACGAAAACGACAACCAGACGGATAAACGTATCGTCGTATAATAATAATAAATATTTTAAATTACATTTATCACCGCGGACTATATAATATTTGTGGCCGTAAAGCGTTTTTTTTTTTTTAACTCCTTATATAAAACACGGAACACACTATTATTATTATTATTATTATTATTATTATTATTATTATTATTATTATTATTATTATTATTATTATTATTATTATTATTATTATTATTATTATTATTATATTTTCTATCGAAATTATTATAAAACTCAAATTTCTATTACCGTGAAATACACAAACATTATTTTAATAAACATTCCAATTCACTCGCGTTACAATGTGAAAAAAAATATTGCGTTTACAAATCATTTCCTAGAATACTATGCGACCAGAATAACAATGGAAGTAATTAGATATGTGTGTAATTTATATCGTTAAAAACCGCTTTGCAAGAGACAGCTCATTTGATTATTATTGTTGTAACACGATAATTTTATAAATAAACCGATTTTTCAAACTGTAATCCACGCGTGAATTTATATTTATTTAAAACGCGAGTACGAGATAATAATTGTGTTGAAGAAAAGACAAATTGTTTAGTTTTTCAAAATTTATTTACCAATTAACCACTTGACTCAGACTGCGTGTTTTTAACTATACCGTATCTTAATATGTTTACGAAATCGCAGTGGAATGAAAAAATAAATAAATACGTATTGTCTTGAAATTTAACAATAACAATACGCGCTTTTATATAACGACAACAAAAACGGATAAAATAGTTTTTTTTTTTTTTATGATTTTAGCTAATACGATATTATTGTAGCGTCGTTATTATTTTTGTCTTCTCGTAAAACCACAGACTTTAAGGAAAACAATTATTCAATTATTTTGTAATTATAATACAAATTACAAATTTCATTATACGTAATGTGTATCTACATGCGATTAAAAGCGTTTATTACCGGTTATATTAATATAATACAAATAACCAATAGTCAATAAAATTGTTCAAAGTTATAAAAATACTACGACGATTCAAAAATAATTTATTTCAAGAATTTTTTGTATTGTTATTCGCGCGAAGAATAAAAAAAATTCGAAATATTAAAGAAGAAAAAATTGACCAACTATACGTATAAAAGATAATAATAGTACACAATATAATATAAACTTTTATACACTGAAAATATTATTAAAAATTGTTATTGATAATTTCACGTTGTAGTAAAGGCTTTTCGAAATTTCTTCTCCTTTTTTTTACACTATAACACATTTTTTCAATTGTCTTTGAATATACAAATATTTATTTTTAATAATAAACAAGGGAATAACGAGCATTGTGAAAGTTTTATTTCGAGGCGAACATTTTTTTCGATATGCGCGAGCACTCTCTCTCTCTCTCTGAAGCAGAGCTGTATTATATATTATATTTGACGATTGCCACAACAACTCCGATCCGGATATTGATTCGTTACATTCGCGAAAACAGTAATTTCACATCGGTATATTGTTACGTTCTTCTTTTAATCGTAAATTAATGTGATATTTACAATAAATACAAATAAACAAATGATAAATTAAAAAATATTTCTATAATTATAAACGAAATGTATTAATACACGTGGCCCGCGACAACTTGTGCTTACTCGACGTGGTCAGGTCTTTCCAAAAAGGGTCGGACACCCTCGATCGAGGAAACGACTAATGAAAAAAAAACTAATCCCTCAGATATACAATCCCTTGTCACTACAGCGTCGTGTCCAGCTGAGTAAGGGGACCCGTTGTGTTCTGTTACAATACTATATAGAATGGGTAAGATTCAGCCCGGGATACGAGGAGCGAATTTTCTTATATCGGTCACTGTACTTTCTGTAATAATATAGTCTAAACTTTTTATCGTGATGACCCCTTCTCCTCTCCTTTCAAACATAAATTTCTTCGAAAAACATAACAATTAGTTGAGATTAAATTACTATTGTGTGTGTGTGTGTGTGTGTTCAATCGATAGTGTAAAAATACAAACAAATCCACGATTGCCGCGTATTATTCTGCCGGTCAAATTTGATAAGTAATAACACGGAAAATATTTAATTCTATTAAAATATCAAAACATAATAATATTATGATCCATACGATAACCAAACTATATGTGATTTTACTATTAATTAAATTTTTAACGCGATTAGAAGTTCGAATAGAAATCGGGGGGCCAATAATAGTCGGCCTACGCTGTAAACACGAGCCGCCACTGCGTCGCCACCACACGCGGGGTCTCGCTTATCGGCGCGGTTTATGGGACCGCGCGTATTTGTATAATAACGACGACCCCGCCGGGTGTACACACGGGCGTGTCGAGTTTCCCGCGTTCTGGCATAGTTTGGTTTTTCGCGCATAAAACGCCACCGCCGTCGAAGCACGTCCCCGCATATATACAAAAGTCGTCCGTGGCGCCGGATTTCTACCCGTGCGCCACACAGCACGTCGTCGATCCCTTCCCTCGGGGGTTCTTGAACCCGCCGTCAGCCGTGAGACCGTTACCGCACGGCCGGGCCCGCCGGCGATACTTCCCGACTACGACCCGTCGTCGGCCACAGCGTTTTCAACGCGCGCGCGCGCGCACTCGTGATCAATATTTTTACAACAACAATATACACACACACTCGCGCGCGACGTACACCGCGAACTGGAAGAACTCGCCGGCGTCGGGGATCCCTTAGGAAAATGAATGACGCGAGCAAGTGTACATATATAGGCGTATACATTTTTATTTTTTTCATATTCTGACCGGAGCGCGAGTATTGGTTTATATAATAATAAAGTGTTGCTTTTTATTTTCTGTCTGTACTCAAAAATTCTACCAGAAAAACAAATTACATCTAATGTTTACAGAGGTCATAATTCGATTTTCTCAACGTATCGTTTTTTTTTCAAGCGTCCATAAATGAAGTACCGAAAAAATTACATACAAATAATAATAGTAATAACCGCGAGTAAAAACGCAATTTCGTTTATTCATCGTTGTTTTTATTCGTCATTTTGAAATTAATGCGCGGAAATATATGTTTTTAATTTCATATACCGCGTATTAGGGAGGAAAAAATAATTTTCAAAAAATATCTTTAGATTTCGGGCTGTTTCATAGTAGTTAAAAGATTTTTTTCCCGATGTATTTAATTCATAAAACAAGCGATGATTTTTGGTTTTAAGTTTTTGAACATTTAATTCAACGGTATTGTTGAAAACTTTCGGGAAATCGTTAATCACTTTTAATATAATATGTAAGACTTTGAGGAAAATGAAAATTGTGTTTTGTATTCACGTGTAAAGCGTTGTTGGCCAAAACGAGGAAAAAAATTACATAAAAAAAAAAAATAAACCTCTTGCAGGAGAGAGAGAG
Organism: Chaetogeoica ovagalla; assembly: GCA_032441825.1. Taxonomy (NCBI): domain Eukaryota; kingdom Metazoa; phylum Arthropoda; class Insecta; order Hemiptera; family Aphididae; genus Chaetogeoica; species Chaetogeoica ovagalla. Next base: position 10,806,923 of record CM063736.1, read on the forward strand.
AGAGAGTATTTAGAGAGGATTTGAGTTTTTAGAATTTAAAAAAATCGTATAAAATACGTAATTACTTAAATTTATAATTAGACTAATACCAATGCTTTCAAAATATATAATAATAATAATAATATAAATCTCAAATTTTTTTTTATTTTTTCTATCATTACAATATTTAAAATATAAATGTAATATATTATACAAAACTCGTATAAATATCTGTTATTTGTAACGGCTTTTATTTAATTACGTATGGGGTATTCGGGGGACACGTCTAAAATCCGGCCCGAGGGATTTAAATAATAATTCCGGGTTTCGACAGCCGCTGCTGCACATCTCATTTATATAAAACATTTTCGTAGCGCTCGTTGGCCATAAAATAATGTCTTTTATAATTGACGACAACAACACGACCGTTTAATAATGGTTTGCGCGCATATGTGACGACACACGACGAGCCACGGCCGCAGCAGCACTGTCGCAAACCGAACGATGCGGCGAACACGCGCGGGATATCCGTCGATAAACGAGTTATTTTTTCATTTTTAGATTAAAACAATGCGAATTTATACGGATGTCCGTCGCACGCAATGTTGCGAAAAAATGTTATAATACGTAATTTTTCTACGTTATACGTTTTTTATTATTCCATTACCGATTGACCGCTTTGTTACGCCATCCTAAACGTATAATATTAAAGAAATCATTTAAAAAAAGGGAAAAAACAAATTTGAATCGTTTAAACAAATAAAAACATTTCGAAATCATCGAAACACGCTCAATAAACGCTCGTGGGAACACGTCTCGATTAGATTTGTAAAAGAAAACAATGTGTCACCACCGGTATCAAATCCGATTTCACGATGACTTAAACGCATTAGGATCGACCAAAATTTATACTAGGACAATATTTAGACTAGAAGTTTTTCTAAATAATATTTCAGCCGCGGACATTCGAATACGCGTTGTACAAAACGAAATGTCTGTCAACAGTTAATACAAATAATGTAAAAATATAGTAAAACGACGGCTCAACGACTATTAAAACCGAATACAATTTAATTTTTTCACTAAATTTTCAATTTTACGCGTATCAATAATTTGTCGCGCAAATTAGACGAACTGTTATCATACAACAAGAACTATAGATTATCCTGGTGTTAAATATCGATTGATCCTTATGCATTTTGGACCAATTATGCTTCAAATCGAATTTTAGTCGGTGGTAATATTTGACGATAATCGCGCTCGCGCGCGTATAAAAATTACACGCAGTATATATCGGCTAAGTAGATTGCGTGCGATTAATTATAACAACTAGTCGTTATATTTTGTTTAATTAATTAACTTCTATACAATTATTACACTATGTGTGTCGTATATTATAAACTATAACGCGTAGTATATTATATATGCGCACTTTTAATAAATACAAATGGCAAATGTTAAAATTCTTCTCCACGACAAAAATGCAATAATAATCGTTCGACGATATTCTCACCGAGTCGCAAATAATATTATAAAACACAATTTGACCGCCGCGAATGATTCGCGTTTTACTTACCTATACGAATTGATAATATTATTTATTAAACGAATTATTTGTACGACGGTGACGTATTATATAAAAATAAAATCAATAATATTAAAAAAAAACAGAATTAATATTTTAAAGAGCGTACATAAATAAGTATAATATCGCGTATCAGGAACAACGTGGAAAAAAGAGAAACCGTATTATTGAATCGCTACTCTACGAATGTTTCAAGAATACGTTAAACGCGTAATAAATTGTACGAGATGAAACGGTGTGCTATTAAAGTATATACACAAACACGTTCAGTGACTTGTTAAGGCTCACACTCCTTGTTGTGTAATACTTTAAAAGTACTTGAAAACGACAGATTTTTATTTTTTCAAATCTATAAGTTACAACTTATTAAGCAAATCGTATATCTTTAAGGTGCAGTGGCGCACCCAAGGGGATGGACTCCGGGTCCGGACCCCCCCCCCCTTGACTAGTGCAATAGTATTACATTTATAGATGAAAATCCAAATTCTGATACAACTTTTATATTTTTCTGTTAAAATTTCGCATACGATATAGATAACACCAGGTGTTAACAATTTATTGATTATATTATATTATTATAATATATAATCTATTTTTATTATCTATTAAAAGTTTTGTTTTTCATAATGTAGTTTTTTAGACCCCCCCCCCTTGAAAAAATCCTGGGTACGTTACTGTTAAGGTGGTATTCTCTTATTATTATTAATATTTTACTGTGTCTATGTGTTCATTGTCTATCTAATATCGTATTGAATCGTTCGTCATATGTATATTTGTGGCCAATGCACTCCGCGACGGAGGGATAAATATTTATAAGACCAGTAAAAAAAAAAAACTATTCGCCGTCGAATCGTTAAACATAATAAAAATATAGTATGCGTTTTTCTCGCAATATTTTTATATTTATAATAAATATATCGATTGAGTTTTCAATATACGTATTACGTAAATCATAAACTAAAAGAACCGAGACGTCTCATTTATATAAATGAAAACTCAGAGATATTATATAGAAATTCACGATTTCTTGTGCAACCTGCTCCGTCAAGAGTCGTTTGTGTTTCTCTCTCTCTCTCTCCTCTTTTACACGGAGCTGGTCCCCGTATGCCGACGGCGACGTGCGCGTTCGAATATAAAAGACATACGCGCGCACGAACGATGACAGCAATAATTAGACCACAGATATAATCTATATAAAACGCCTGTAGCGGTTATCCGAAACGAGTTATATATATATATATACGCATTCAGATGTCACGAGATTTGATATTAATATATTAAAAAAAAAACGCTATATATAAAAAAATTGTTTGAAATAAACTTTGTGTAAGTACACGAAATTCAGTAATGATTGCGGTATCGTTATAGTTTAGTGCTTTTGCATCGGATACACTACAAATACACGTATACAGCAAGCGATTGCGTGGGGGGAATTAAATCGTTAAAATAAAAATATCCGAGAAATCTTTACGACGCTGCAGAAACTATGTATACATAACCGAAATAACGGATGTTAAATATATATATTATATAAATTAAAATATATAAAATATAACCGAATAAAGTGTACAAATTATAATAATGTCGTGACGCAGTGTGCGATAGAAATCCTTCTCTCTCTCTCTCTCTGGAACGTATTAATATTTTACGAGATAATTACCTATATAAACATTTGTATAGTCTTAAAATACATAAATACGCTTTTACCATATATTTGAGAAAAAAATGGAGGAAAAAAAAGCAGCAGTTTAACGATAGATACCGAACGGATGTGTGTATGTGTGTATAAGGACAACATCGGTGAAAAATTTTTTAAATATAAACCAATAAGGCTCGGATTTCTATATGGCATTTTACATATGCGTATTTTAAACGTTTCAAATTTTCAGGGTCGTTTTCGCAATTTCTCTCGTTAATATTGATATCGATTTTGCTTAAACCCAGCATCGTAAGAAAAATAAACAGATTTTTCGTCGCATGTTTTCGCACGTATATAATCTATACTTGTAGATAATGAAATTATCGGCCATTCTGTGATTAATAAATTATAAAAACAATTTTTTTAAGCGTATTTTATTTTATACGGTTTTTTCTTATTATAACGCGTAAATTTCAATAATTATTTTATTCAGCGCTATAAAATCCGTGTGACCCCGGTCATTTATAAAAATATATCCACCCCAAAGTATATTCGATCTAAAACGATCTCGCGCGGTAAGATGATGATGATGAGAAAACGATGATTTTCTACGAACCAATCACGAAGTGAAACATAATTATAAGATATTATTCGATGTAACGATAATAATAAAACAGGGCTAACACTTTTTATTAAGTAAAAAAAAATATATATACATAGTGTTAATTCACGTGGGACGCGCCTCCTGAAAACCGGTGTGCGTGTGTGTTGTTATTTATATTTTTCATTCAAGGTCAATGTCGCCGTTGGAAGTTATAACAGAGGAGAACAACATACAGAGAGAGAGAGAGAGAGAGAGAGAGAGAGAGAGAGAGAGAGAAAGAATAGCGTGGAATCGCGCGCAAGGTACACGCGTATAATAATAATAATAATAATACAATATTGCCAGGTGTTGGTGATGATGATGATGATGGTGGTGGTGGTGGTCACCCGGCAGCAGCAACACCTGCCTGGCTTACCTGCCTATGCGTGTATATACAAAACGCGTAGTAGTACACAACAATACAATGGACCGCAGACCGAGTCTGAGAGACTGTACAGTGGAATACGTGTACTGTACGGAGCTATGAGGAATACGTAAAATAAATGTATTTTTCTCTCTGAAATAAAAAAAAATACTCGAAAACGCGTACAGAAACGGATATATTATTAACACGTTACTCCAATCGAATTTACGAATTTTCAATAACGTCGCGTCAATTTTCGACATTTGAAAACGCCAAAAAAGTTCGAATATTATTATTTGAAATACACATAATATATGTATAGTAATATTCAAGTTTTCTATTTGTGTATTTGAGCTTTATTCAGTTATAACGAGGAACAAAATAGATAAAACGGTGGTAATGTTCGGCGGATAATCGATTATTAGTTATTACTAATTAGGATATTATCTTTTCCTACCGCACCGAAAAGCGAATCGTAAGCGCGACGAGGTAGATGACCTACGCCGCGTAAACGATCATACAATTATACGATGAAAGACGTGGTTAAATTTTTAAATCAAATTTCATTTAAACACTGTAGTCGAATCGATGGAGAACAAACTTAATATAAACCAACGGAAAAAAAAAGAATACAAATAATACCGTTGTGTATGGACAGTGTTTGCATTTGTATTACATCTGAGTGCAGTACACAAACTAATATTTAAATCATATAAAAACAAACCAAGATGAAACAAATTCCGTAGTATATTTTATAATTGATATCATCGCAAAAAAAAAAAATCTAAAATGGAGTAAAAAAATTATATAATTTACCACGACTTTATATATTGGCGGCGATATCCAATGGTATTTAAACTTTTTTCCATCGCTGCACGCTTTCTTTTATTTGTGTTCATCGATGACTCTTAAAATTATTGACGAAAAAAAAAAAAATGGAAAAATTGGTTTCACGCTTTGAATAAAATATGTAAAACAATAAAATTCCCATTATCGCGATATTTATATTAATTTTGTTTTCCCGTCGTGTGCCACACACGCGACTCTCCCCGGACCAACACTGACACGACGCCCCTGGGAGCCGTGACGCACAGTCTACCAGAATATCTCTCAGTTCAGTGCTCGAATATAGGCCTCTAATTTTTTTTGTTTTTACTTTTATATTCGCGTGCCCGAATACACATTTTATTGAAGAGTAAATTTCTTTGTTAAACGATCTTTATATATATATATATTATTAGAGCTTTTCTTTTTAAATTTTCCCCGATTCCATCATTCAAATAGTGACGAAAATATCGATCGGACAAAATACAATGATTTTGTCGAGTTTTTTTTTTAATATTACACTTTATATATTTTTTTACAAGGACGTTATTATCTCTATATACGTAATTATCATGACTGACGTACGGGAGCATTTGTTACGAATTGGAAACGGCGAGGGAGACTACCGGTGTGTTGCAGTCAAACGAGACGGGCGATATCTTGGAATTACGATCGGCTACGCAGATGGTAGGGCGAGGACGTTTTTTTCCCTCTTTTTTTGGAGCGTAAAATTATCTCGTGTTACCTGCACAGTGCCGGTACATTGGTGAGAGGGTTGGGGGAACCGGGGGCGGTAACGATTTTGGCGAAGGTATCCTTTGTGTGTGCGACTACACTACGACGCGGCTTACCTACGTGTACACTCTACGACCACTCTAAAACCTACCCACACAGTAAATTTGATTTCTCTCTCTCTGTTCTTTCTCGCATTTCGTTCCGAGGAAAACAACACCTGGCACAACGGCCGACGACACTCCTCCGCACCGTGCCCCGCGACGACTTCCACAATAATAACAACAACGACAACGGGCCACAACTGTACGGAGAACGTTCGTGCCACGATCCGTTGAGGTGAGTGAGGGGAGCATTGTTAGTAACGGCGAATACCGGTTATTGCGTTTCCACCACCACACCGGTGTGTGTATTCTTTTTTTTCTATATTTATAGACGGTATGTGTATAGAAGAAAAAACACCGGCGATTTTGCCCGGGCCGATGCAAACTCCCTTATTAGGTTACTCATCGAGATTTTTTTTCTTTCAAAAATCTTAGCCCGATAATATTCACCGGCATCGTCTAACCGCTCCTCGTATTGATATTAAAATAATTGGAGTTTACCTCGGACAGGTCGCTGGTCCACGCGAGCGTGTCGATGATCGTCTTATCGTTACCGTTGAAGCTGAGCGCGACCGTCGGACGAACGTTGCCGCCGCATGAAAACGCCATTAGCACGGTGACCGCGAAGACGGTAAATAATGACTTCATTTTGCGGAAAATGAGGATTTTTTTTATAACAATTACAACAACTGCACCCGCGGGAAAACGATACACTCGTGCGTTGCCACCAAAAATAACCACCGCGGGAGGGCAATGAAAAAGTTAAACTATTTTTCGAAAAAAAAAAAAACAAAAATTCTACTTATCGAAATAATTAAAAATATGCGCGAGAAAATTAAGTAGAAAAGAAGAGAAAACGGCGACTCTGCGCGCGCGCAAACACTGCCGGGCGCGATGACTCGTAAGCGGTCGGGTGGTAACCGTCAGAACCGTTCGAAAGGAATAGACAGCAGAGAATGAAAAACACAAACGCATACACACAGAAAAAAACCGCGCGACAGTCGGTTTCGGACTGTTGCCGCCGCGGGATCGGTACAGCGTCTGTTTGTACGGCGACCGGCGAAACTAAACTACGCGCGGCAGGCAGGCGGGCCAATCCGACCGGATCGATATTTCCCCCCCGGGCACCGACCGCGGCGCACTGCAACGTTTCGGGCCGGCCGATATGGCGCGGCGATGGCGTCGTTCGTTGTGTGGAACAAAAAAACGGCGGTGGCAACGCCGTCGGTCGGCTCCCCCTGCAGTGGCGGTGGCGGTGGTGAAATTTTAGAGGTCGCGCATTGGTCCCCGGGGGCCGATGCACGATGATCGCCGCGTACCGTCGGAGCGATGCAAGAGAGAATCGCCCCACGCCTGGCGTACCATCGATTCGATGATCGAAACGCGGAAAAAAGGACATCGTTTTTTTTATCTTCTCAAAATAATATTTAAAATATTCGTTTTCACTATTTGAAAAAAAAAACGCTAATGTATACCTTTAATATAACACTACTTTCGATTGTTCTCAAACAGTTTTTCCTATACTGCGTGTTGAAAATAAAAAAAATAATTTCGATATTCCATGTACTGCAGGAAAACTATTTTATCGCCTCGGCGGGGATCCGGATTCGCAAAAATCTATTTTAAATTCCTACTAGAAAGTATATAATCATCGGTTGCCGAGGCACATAACACGATAGGAGGGGAAAAAATTATCCTGTGTTCTGGTTGTAAACACTTGCCCGCAACTGTAATAAAATTCTGTTATAAATCTGTTATAACTCTCTACGCGATAACAACGAAATTTCAATAGTAAATTTTACATTATTTTCTCGTGGAAGAACGACGACCACAACACACAAAATGAAACCTATCTAAATTCGTTGGCGAAATCGCGCGTTGATTGGTACCAAAAAATAAAAATAAAGTGTACAAACGAAATACGCTTTGTGTATATTTTGGAAAAAAATAATATTAAATATATATATATAATATGCTCATTATATAGCGGATAAAAAAGAAATAAGCTGCGTCTATATATGTATATACTATAAAATTCTTAACGTCTTTTTTTTTTAATTGAGTAAGTAAAATTAATGTATTTTCGAAATGAAATGAAATACAATATTATCGCAGATAACACATTGTATTTTGGCTAAAATCCGAAAGATTAATTGGCACCGCGGCTGTAAGACGTATACCGTTATGTGTACCGTAATACATTTTGAACGTCTCGTTTTATATTTTATACGTCAGAGTTACTGAGTGCGAGGATTATCGGGGGGAAAAACATGAATTTTCCATCATAATAATAGAAAAAGCTGTTTATTTTACATAATAATATATTATGTATAGTAGTGTAGTCTTCTAGAAATGTCGAAATTGAATTTATATACGTATATACATAAACGAACGGTTATATGTATATAGGCAGTTTATTTAAAGTTTTCTTATAAAGACGTTTTACAGTGTTCTCCACTTTCAATTTGATGAAAACATATTCGAATTAATATAGGTACATAGTATATTCGTATATAATAAAATAAAATATTTTACAAAAACCTTTTCTTTGTTTTCTTAATAAATAGTTTAATTCTTAGTCTAATTAATAACGTACGTATATATACGGTTATTTTTTTAATATTTTGCGTATTACGTATTGTGTTAATTGCTCAATGTCATATCTTTCGCGGTATCACGACAACGATTTAAAATAATATATATATAATAATAATAATTCACACATACACGTATATAATATATATTTATAGTCCAGTGTTGTTATTTTGAAAGTACACCGAAAATTAATACTCGAAACAATTTACCACTCGACTTTCACTCTTATCTAACCATTGTGTACACGGCGTGTATACAAATATATTTCAAGTACTCTTTTGGTTCTCTATGTGACTTCATAAACCATAAAACAATGAGATAGGACAAAAGTAAATAATATATTCTATTTTTTTTTATTTATTTATTCTTAAATTTACGCGAATATAATAAAATTGAAATAATGAATTAACTATTAAAATATAACGTTTTTTTTGTTGATAAAACCACCTTGTAAACGCGAAGATATGCATCCAATTATACGCGTGTGTCTGATTTTTATTTTATACTTTATAAAAAAATATATTATTTACGTTTACGAAATATAGTTAAAAAGAAAACTGCGATAATTCTCTTAAGCGTAAAATTGTTCAATGACATTTGTTGAATAAACTCGTTTTTTATGAACTCGTTTTCGTTTTATATCGAAAAGAAATCCTTTGGAAAAAGTAATTTTTTTATATCCAAATTGTATTATACACTGATGCGAACCTAACCACTCACTCTCTTCCGTTAGGTTCTATATGTAATATAATGAGTTCAAAAATATACATTAATAACGTGCCCCGGCTATAAGGCGACATGGTTAATACCTCCTATTTTCGGATCAAGTCGGAAAATTTTTACACGTAATACGGATTTATGTACGACGCTTATCCTTATATTTACTATTATCAAGAATTTCTCTCAATATTTTCACATTTACCACTTCATTCCGAAAGGTTGAGAATAAATACAATATATAGATAAAGAAATATATTTAGTAAGTTACTTAAAAAAACACACACTGAGAACATACAGGTATATATATATATATATATATATACCTCGTATATATACACAATAATATACAGTCTCTTTATGTATTATTATATTTTGTGTTCACAATACGCTAATTATGTTCACTATATTGAAATATACGATTTAAGAGTATTTTTTGTTTTTGTTTTTTGGTGGTAGGACGGGGGAGAACTTTACTCTCTTTTTCAGCTCTTAAACTACTCGCGGTTCATAATGACTGCCGATAATTTTTATTAATTATTTAAATGTACTTTTTTTTAAACCGATATGAGTATATATATATATATATACTCGTATATATATAATATAAATAATACATAAACAGACTACATATTATTATAATCGAATTTTTGTTTGCATCGTTCACTGAAATTGTTTTAAACATTTCAACGGTGTTGTATTGTTATGGCACAGATTGCTCGTGGTGGTCGAGCGGCACTTCTAGTCATCAAATTACTTTAACATACGGACAACAAAATGTGTCAGACCTTTTAACACGTCGTTCGTGATTGAATTATTCTCCGAAAACAATACGGCCCGGCGCGTCATTATAATGTAATATAACGATAATAGCTGATTTTTAAAGACTTTTTTCTTTAAATGTTATAAAATCTTTTTTAACGGTATAATAGCAATAATATGATGTGTAATAACTGTAATTAATAACTGCAGAGAAGTTTAGAAAAACATAAATTAATCCAAACGTATGACTTTTTTTTTAATAAACGACCACGAGTATATAAAATATAAATATATTGTTGTAAACGTGAAACGTTTTCAATATCGATTCGTATTAATTCGTATATTATCCGGTGAATACACGTGCAGCTATTTAAAACCGCAAACGATTCGCGTGGTGTTTTGAAAGGATTCATCGGAGGGAATGATGCGGCCAAGGTCAATCGTTAATAATTACAATAAAACACATTATACGCAAGCAATAATAATTTAATATTGTACCTATTAATTAAATTCGATTAAAACGCTTTATAATATTATATAGAACGCTCGCCGAATTAACGATAATCGAGTATATTTGAATAACGACACTATTTAATTACAATCGTTTTGTGTTTCATAATAATTAATTATTAATATTATTTTATTAATTATCGTTATAAACGGATAAGAAAAAAAAATCGTAAACTCCACGAAGTATTCGTATATGTGTTTTGAATATTTCCCCCCCCTTTCCCGAAGTATTATCGGAACGCGTATTCTAAATACTTGTAAAAAAGTATTCTACCCAAAATATTTGTTTACGATAATATAATTAACCCGATTAAAGTTTAAAATAATTCGAACTACATATATTTGTATAGGTATATATATATATATTAAAGAAAGGGAGAAAACGTGTAGATTACTTTCGTCCCTAATCGTTTTTTTAGTACATACTTAGTTAACGTACACAAGAAGATCACTGACGGTCGCCAGTGACAAAAATTCGTTGTTATGAACCACCGCAACAATAGCAGCAGCAGTTTATTCGCGAGAAAATTGTGTACGAACACGTATGGGTCAGCGCGTTCCTATTGTGATTGCAGCCAGTTGTTACGTTCGACGATATGAATTATAATATTATTTGTGGAAATAAAATATTTAAAATAAAAAAAATTTTGTTATTATATTATTATTATTATTATTATTATTATTTTTAATGAACCGCTCGTCTGTTGTACCCGCGGCGCGTCACGGTGCACGCGTCGTCAGAAGACCAAAAGGAAGCGATGTTCCGGACGGCTAAGCATCGTACGACCACCGACCAACGCCCTTGTGAACATCAGGCGAAAATAAAGGTCATAAAAAAAAATTAAAATAATAATAACGATAATGTAAAAAAAAAAACGCGTTACAGTTGTTATATAGTGAGGTAGTAAACATATTTATTATTATTTTTATTTTGAATTACGTAAAAACAAATTTTTCAGCCGTTACCACAGTTCGGTAATAATATTCATTTTTTTTTAGAAAATATAATATCTGACGAATGCATATACATATATAAAATATTATATCGTATCCCCGTCGTCGTAATACGTAATTATACACCGATTTTTGTTTGTTTATTTTTTATCTACGCGGTATGATGATCCGTAATTCCGAACGATAATATTTAGGGGGACACCCTATAATAGTTCAGTGTCCTCGTTTTAAAAATAAAAGTAATAATAATAATAATAATAATAATAATAATAATAATAATCATAGATAGGCATGGCAGGGTGGGCACCGGCCTCACCAGTGACTTAATTCTTGGCCTATTGGCTTATAATCTATCGCGGTTGAAACTATAAATTTTAAACAGCTATCGGTTTGTCTAATATTTTATTAACGATTATAGGTATAATCGTGATACACAGATATCTATACTATACAGTAGTATATAGATATCTGTGTCGTGATAACCAGTTTCAACATTTTCATTGTCAATATATTAAAAATTATATCACAGATAACATTAAATCTGTGAAAATGCACATATTTATATAATTTGTGTAATTACTGTAATAAGACGTGTAGAGAAGGTTGATAAAAAATGTATAAAAACTAACTAAGTAGCACATTAGTTGATTGGTCTTATTTATTATAGTACGGCCAGCGAAACTAGGCGGGTGACCGTCGCGCGCCAGGCGGCCGTTTTCATGTAAACCAGGGGTTCTAAAAGTATTATTTATTAAATGAATAGCTGGTGCAGCTGTGTTTTAGATGTTTATGAAAAAAGTTGTGAACCCTCACATTACAAATATGCGACGGTCACCCGCCTAGTTTCGCTGGCCGTACTATAGTTGTAATAGCTTAGGAAACTAATTTTAAGATAATCTTTAATTTTGCGGGGTGAAAAAATTCCAGGTGCTATATAATTGCCATACAACAGAAAAAAAAGTCACAAATATAGAAATGGAATATAGATCGTTGTAGTAAGTAAAAAATTTTAATTTTATAACTAACCTCTCCAGCCATGGAGGTCTGGACAAGCTTATGATAATAATACACGAATAATTCTGAACACGTTGAGTAAATATTCGTTCATTTTGAAAATAAAAAAAAAATTCGATTTCGTTTACGTTGAGATAAAATTGATGGAATTCACAGAGATGACATGCAACGGACACGCGTTAAGTATTCGAATTTTTTTTCTCGATATATTTTAAATACTTTCTTTTTGGTCATTTTTCAAACACGCAAAATTCGATACATAAATAATATTTGAAACGAAACGATATGGAATTGACGACAATAATCGTACGATGAAATTATAAAAAAACACAATACACTCTTTATATATATATTTTATATATAATATATATATATATTATATATATATATATATATATATATATATATATATATATACGATATGGCAAAATTTAATACAATTGTAATTTATACACATTGTATACACGTAAATTTCGCAGTGTAAATTAAAATTTTTATCGACAAATTAAATATGATTTAAACAATACGAGAGAAGGACAAAGAGTGTTGCAGCACACGTGGTTACTTCTGTAAAACGATTTTAATTCATTTAAAAATTAATGTTCAGTGCGTGTGGGCGCGATGCGAATGTTTTTTATATTTTTTAATCATTCCAAAATGGAATTCGACGAAAGAAATTCGCTTTTTTTTCTTTGTGGTATTCGTTTACCAACGCGGTTTAACGCACAATAACGTAATACGAGTATGTGTGTGTTATAATTCAACACTAATAATTGTATCGGTTTTAATATTTGAATTTCTTTTTTGTCCCCGTACGAGTCTAATACATAACGAGACTTGAAATACATTTGTTTGAAGCTGATAGGGTCTATACGAATATACTCGTATTATAAACGGTAAGTCGAATTTATCAATTTATATTTTAATTTTTTTTTTCGATACAGTATTTATAAAAAATATATATAAACTAAATAAATACACATATATTACAGTATTTATGTTGAATACGGAATAAGTTATTACTCATATATATATACGATTTAAAGACACTTTGCGTTTTTATAAAACACCGATAGATAGCGCTATCTAAATATGCGTATTAAGTTTCGGAAACTTCGTATATTACATTTATACGCTTATATAAATTACAAAAATTAAATTAAAACGAAACAATTAACTGTCTGTGATTGATTCGAACATACTGCAAACGGTTTCATTACTATAAATGCAAATTAAACAAAAAATATACGTGTCTTACGTGTACATACATTATAATATTACATAATATGAAAACAATTTTATTATTAATATTAGTATTATTATTATTAATTCTTTTAATCTTTCGTTTATTATATTATATAGTCATTACAGACACATAAACGCACATTAATCACACTCGTCGGATTTATATTAATCAATTATAATAGTAATAATACAGTAATCGCAAATGTATATTATTATTGTACGCACGGACAACGCGATGATATTACAATAAGTTTTATATCGATTTTGGACCCGTTTAAAACTTTGCTGAATTTCGAATAATAAAAATATAAATCTACGTATATAATATATATATATATACATATATATATATATATATATATATATATATATAATGTGGAATAATGCAATATATTTATTATATACATAATGCGGTGTTCAAAATACAAACATATTATATTATATACGATTCGTATTTAGGATTTACCTAACGACACGTATTATAGTAGCAATAATTATCGTATGCGTATTATTCATAAACGCATATAAGGTTTCTTAAAAACGGTTTAAACTATTCAAATTACATGGATTTTTAGATTTTTTTTAAAGTTTTTTAAACGCACAATACATAAAAAACGTACACATTACGGATTTAACACTATATAGACATAGTTTAAACCGTTTGTACCTAAATATAAATTCGAATATTCCGAACAAATGATGTATATTCTCTTAATTGTATATATATATACTTACGCACACACAGAATATCGTTCTAATTCTCATAACGTACACTCTACTTATTCGCCTATTTTTTAATAATTATATAACGTATCGTTATTATGTATAGTATTTTACAAAAAAAAAAAAATGTTGTGTCTATTATTCAACCGATAAATTAAATCCCGTATCAAAAAAAAAAAAAAAAAATTTAAATGATTTATAAGCCATAATACGACTTTCGCTTAGAATATACAGCAGAGCAAACACTCGCCATTAAATACAAGTAAATTAAGTAATTATCTTTACTGAAATAACAAAAAATCAAGTGATACATATGCGTATATATAGAAATCAACGAGAAATAATATACTTTATATATAGTTGAAATCATAGTCGATTACGGTACGCGTCAACGAACCGTGTAATAAATTAACAAAGAAAAAAATCATTTAAACTAATGAATATGCATAAGTATAGTTATGTGTAATATATCGTTTACTGTTATATGCAACAATTCGTTATGTTCTATTTTTCTTAGATAATCCCCGATTAATCAAAAAAAAAAAAAACCGCTATGAATCGTGTGTATTGCATCGTTAATTAAAATACCCACGCGATTTATAATAATACGGTTCAATACGCGTACGAATTTAACGCTATAAACAATAAAACATTTTTTTTTTTTTAATTTCGTAACATATGCGTATACTCGTCGTTGTAATGATAGAAAAACCTAAACGTTTGAAACGATTTTAGTTAAATATACAACGAGATATATTATATACTAAACTGTATTATATTATATATACGTTATAAATTTGTTTTAAATACGCGTATATTATGGGCTTTAATAGTTTAGAAAATGTATATTAAAAAGATAAACACTATAATACTATTATAATCATCTATTATAAGTAGATTGAATAGCAACTCTTATGGAGCGACTGTTGATGAAGCCTATAAGGACGTTTCCCCCTGCCTCCATTCTAGAGAGGTCTAAAATATATTACCGGTTAAGAACTTCAATTGGTTTAGCTTTTTCATGTTAAAAATAAATACATAAATGCAAATAATTGATGTACGTAAACCTTTTTCTTTTTTTGATAAAATTACAAATATGTCTTATTATATAATAATAAAATAAAAACGTAATAACAAATTTTATTATAAAATTTGAACGCAATAATAACTATTATAAAACACGACTCATGAAACGAAATCGTTAAAAATACGCCAGTATAAAATGTTAGAAATAAGAAAAAAAATTCATGACGCGGTAAAATATAACGTAATGTATACCGATAGCGTGAGACAGTTCAATTATTAGCAACGTGTTATGCCAAATTCAACGGGAAATATTGTAAAACAATTATATATACATACATACATATATATATATATATATATATATATATATATATATAATTATATTATATTTTTTCTGAAGGATAAATAAAATTTTGTTTTTTTTTCGATAAACTGAACGTAATTAAAAAAATAAAGGTATATATTACTCATTATACGACAAACAAAAAGTAACGAGTTTTAAAAACCTAAATAACAAATACACGAAAATTTTAGAAAAATCATTTATATGCAATATTACGTTTTTCCAAAAAAAAAAAAAACATTTGTTTGAGCGGGAAAAAATATTGTTTTTTTTTTGTTTCTAAAAATAATACATTAATGTCATATTAGACTGACATTATTATTTTTGTAACGAAATCGTAGTTTCTACATTTTTATTGGCTACGATAACTGAATAATGCGTACGGTTTACAGTTTATACAAATCGTGGTCACTGTGAAATTTAAAAACAAATAAACTCTTGAAAACCTATCGCTTAAACAATAATAATTATTATCAGCACTTTATTCCGCGTTACAACGATTTTCTCTCTTTCTCCAACTATCCGCGATTTTTCGATGCAATCGCATGGCAGAAAGTGTACAAATTTCGTATAATATATATATATATATATATATATATATATATTCGTATTATAGAACAAATTGCAGACGTTATACTTTTCCACTCGGTCTGTTTCGAAATAATTTCTCTGAATAAAATATATACGACGACCGTTCGCATCGGCTATTGCGCCGCAACAATATTGGTCGTGCCATTAACTTCGCCACATCTTTCCATATCGTTTATCCGCGCGCCATTAGCCAAAAACGTAAATCGCTTTTCAGACATAAAACACCGCGAGGACATTTGCGCGATTCCTGCAAAGATTTTCGGATTTATTCGAATTTTAAAATTTATTCTTTAGATTATCTCGATCAAATATATAATATCACTTCAGTACGATTGTTCACGACTATCCAAGAACTCTACACCAGCTCAGAAGTTCCGAGAATTTTCAAAACATGCGTGATCAAGATTACTATTTTATAATATATACTCTACAGACACGATCGGATGATATGCAGACACTTTTTTTGGATATATTACGAGTATACGAATCAAAAAATTCAATTATTAAATTTCTATAGCGAACGGATTTTCGAAAATTCTAACGTGTTTTGTTGCATACTTTAAAAACGTATCTTGCTGCAAATGTCAATAACCACTTTCAACAGCTAAATCGGAGTTACGGATCATTTATATGATTTTAGAGTTGAAACCCGCTGATATTTTGATTTATAATTAGAAAACTTCAGTCAGCTAGGTCGGTTCGAAAACCTTGATGATCTGTAAATTGGAGACCTCTGCTATAAGTACTCTGTTAATATTATTACAGCTATTTCGGATACAGCCTTCTCGTTTGAATTGAATTCGAATGAGATTTATGTATATTTTATATAATATATGGCGTTGAAAACGATAAAAACGACGAAAAAGTAAAACAAACAGTCGTCAATCCGCTTTCTCGACGACCGACGATCGCGTATTTATATGTGCATGTTTGTGTCGCACGTGTCAATGGAAACGATCAAATGAGTATTATAAATCGTTCCTCGCCACACACTGTCAGAAGATAAATAATATGCGCTTTGAAAATAAATACAAAACTATTTATTTATTTTATTTTTTCTTCCGTCTTTCTCTCTCGTTTTGTTATTCCTCCGCGTCCAAGTACATACATACACACACACAAAATTACATAAATCCGCTTTTATCAACTGCGATGGAAAATAAATAAAGTATCTCACTGTATACAGACGCCCATGTAATTGGTTTCCATTTTATATAATATTTGTTCGTTATACGTGAGAGATTAAGAGAAGAGGACAAAAGCGTACAATCAATTTCGTTTCACTGTTGCGTTTAATAATTTGTATTTTTTTCTTCGAAATTCGAATTCGAAATATGTATAACAAATGCATCCAATGGATATGCGCGTTATTAATAGATTTTCGTTTTCGATTAAATCAAAAGTAAAACATAGAATGCTGTTTTTAAAATACGCTAAGTCGCTAAAACATAATTCCAAAATAAATGTATATAATATCATCTACACAATATTATTATTTATTATATACAAAATTCGTAATAAATAAATCCGTAAAAATAAAATTATGTATAAACGAAAAATTTCTCTAAACTTTCTGACGTCTCGATATATTTAATAATATAATTTTCCTATTTTTCTTTTTTTTCTGTATAAACTATTTATCGTAAAGTAGAGTAGTCTATTGAAATTGTTATTCGATATACATTCGAAATAAATTTCAATTGATCTTATCGCAGAAATAACCCGCTGGAATGGTTTTACTCAAGTTTCACTACCAAATGTAACGCAGCCACTTTTCTACCTTATTAATATAATTGTTTGTTCTTTATTATACTTAAATATTCAGTACATTTCGTTCGACATAAAGAAAAATATGTTTATTCAGTTAAAAATAAAATATATACCTAATATATTCATTTGGTTATTTTGTTTTAAAGAGAACATTTTATTTTTTTTATTATTATTATTATTATTACCGTAGTATAATTCAACGTTAATTATTCGTTCCAATTATAATAATTAATAATAAATTACAAAATACAGTATATATATTTATATATATTACGAATATTAATGCAGTTCAGAAATCGCGAAAATCAATATATAATTTAATATTACGCCCTTAATCATTACTAATAATTAAAGTTTTTATAAATGCAAAACACGACCGAATTCCGTTGCAGATTGCTTAAAACAGACGAGATACAAGTCATGTTAACGTTCTCATTGAGTATAATAAATGTGTTAATATTATATATTTAACTCCGAATTCGATTTTTAAACTATAACCGATATTTCTTCGTCAGTACAGCATAAACATTACTATACGTTTCACGAGAAAGAGAGAGAGAAAATTGTCGAGGATCGTTAGGATCCACCATGCAGAGCGTATATAATATAATATTCATTGTTTTGTGTGAATTGAGTTGTCGTCACTTTATCAGCAGCAGGGCCGCTCACGGAAGAGCGATACTATTATTATTATTATTATTATTATTATTATACGTAGACGTGAACGAACCATTTCCTGTGCTACCACAGGTCGTACATCGAATATTCTGTTTTAAAACATTACCGTTCAACATTATTATGTCGAAGAACAAACTACATATAATATAACTATTAACTATACAGTATATGTACTATACAGTGTAACTATAGTACAACTATTAGTGTCTATTGAAAAACGTTGTAAATAATAATATACGTAAATAATCTATTCCTGTATTTTTGTATTCCAATAAGTTGTTCATTGTTTGAAAATGAAGAATACATATACCAGATTTCTAAACGACACTTTTGTATTTGGAATAATAAGACTTTAAAAAGAGTATTCCAGTCATTTTTTTATATTGAAATTAAATATTGAAACACAAATATTGAAATTATAATTGGTTCAAGAATTACAAATTACAAATCCTGAGCAAATGAAATATAAAAAAATGCATTAAAAAAAAATACAAGCCAACCAAAAAACATACAGGTCAATGAGAGATAAATTACACGAAAAATTCAAAAGTACTAATAAATTTAAGATAATTACAGGAAGAGATTTGCTATTTAATATATTTAACGGATTTATTATAGGAAAATTATCATTATGGAGAAATGGGAAAAATTGACAGTTTAAGATGCTATAATAATCTGTGGTGTATTTCGTACCACTACGATTACGCGTTATTACATGACTAATAATAATCATTAATCTTGTATTTATGTAATCACAAAATTCTAAAGCGTAAAATTTACTATTTGTTCGCAACACAATAATCATGCAAAAATCATCACAAAAAATTGTCATCGCAAAAAGAAATATATGTCATTAATTATTGTGATTGCAACAAATTACACGTATTACAAAAACATAAAACATAATTAATTTTTTTTTTTACTATAAATCGATAATGCGTATAATATTCCTTTGCTGAGGAAGAGAAAAAAAGAATTTAAATACGTTTTGTTAGAATATTTTATAAATCTAACACAATATACAGCGCAAATACATATTGTAAGTGAATAATTTTAAAGTTTGATTTCCACGACACGTACCGATTTTAAATATATTTAAAATGAATTCCTATATATAGAACTTAAATTTTTTTCGATTTAAAAATAAAATTGCTTTTTAGTATAGAGTTGCATTCACGTCAAATGAAAGTGTGCGTAACACACGTATTTTCTCACAATATAATACGCATTTTATCACTAAACCTATACACATATATAAAAATCTGACAACCGAATAATTTGTTTCCATACGATTTTTTTTTAAGAAATTACATTACGAAATTTTACCACAGAAAAGTCAGTAACATAATAAACCGGCAGTAATCACGCGAATAATAAACGAAATCACTGGAAAAACGGATTTTTTTTTTAAATACTATATTCGCTTACGCAAATGTGTATGTGTGTATGTTACGTTATATAAAATTACCTATTGTAAACAAATTATTTATGCAAAAACACATTTTTACAATCTTATTGTGACGATTCCTAGGCTTGAAAAGGAAAAAAAATATTCACTTAACTCAAAATATGTGTTATAAATTAACTAAAATGAAACTCATTATACATTTCTTAAAACTGAAATATTACTAAACACTATTCAAGTATTCTACACACAAAACAACAGGTATTATCATCTTCTTCTTCTTCTTCTTCTTATTATTATTATTATATTCATATTGCAATTGGTTATTATTTTTATTATATAATAATATCATAATGTAACTAAATACTCGTCACGTCCTTACGAATATGATTACATCATTAAGTTTAATTAATATGTTAAAATTAATTGGTAGACACCTTATAATATAATATGTAATAGTAGAACTAGGATTTTAATGTCTTAAAAGAAATTTTAATAATCTATAAACATATGTATTTGTGACCTAAAAACTCCCAAATATGCATTTAAAAAAAAGAACATAAAATAATTTAATAACTTAAAAAATTCTTTAACGATAGCTCATCATTATAAACATTCTGAAAATACACCGATAAATATAAATAAAATACGAAATATTATATAATTAAATTTAGTTTATGCGATTTTTTTTTGTTTTTCTTTATTCCTAAAAAATAGATCAGAAATGGCTTGAAACGTGAAAAACTAAGGTAAAAACATTGTAAAACTTTAAGAACCACGAAAAATTCAAAACAAAAAAATAAAAATTAAAATAGGTCACTGTTTTAAGTCTTTAGGAAACTTATGAATTTTACCATATCAGTTATATATATATATAGTTGTGGAGGATTTTAAAGGTTTAATTATTTCAATGTTCAACTATTATAATAAATTATATTTAATAGTCTTTCTTTTTGATCTTGGAGTTCTAATTCTACGTAAAATATTATCTAAAACACTATATTGAATTGCAGACATCCATCACTATTTTTTTTTATATATTATATAAAATATATTGAATGCGCGTTAGAGTCTAGCAAAAAAAATCATTGCTCGATTGTCTATACGACGCGTGAATAATATGCCGAATGATGAGTGGATGATATGAGATGATAAATATAATACGAATATCAAAAGAGAAAAGATAAGAAAAAAAACTATAATCATAAAATAAAATTCAATAATATTTTAAAGGGTTGCGTGTAACATTGACTATAACTTAAAACTAAGGTTAGTATGTAATTATAATATGATGGTAACAAAATATGGATAAATAATAAACAAATAGTAAAAGAAAGTTCGTTCGATACAAAGAAAAAAAATAGCTCACATTGATTTCAATAGTACACCGCCTGGCTGATACGGAAAAATGATGTTCGACCGCAGGAGACTTCTTGATAGAAGGTGAAGAGATGATATTTCAATTAAACAGCATCAAAGAACACGCTGCTCCACGTAAAAATATTTAAAAAAAGAAGACGGCGACTCCAACGAACATGAGTACACCCGACGATGGCAATACAACGACAAAACGACAGAGGAGCGTTTTATAATGACGGCGGCAACGATAAGATATATTTTAATTAATTAACAATAAGCGAGTAAGACGATTAATAATAAGTTCGCCGTAAACATATATCTTACATGTACATATATTACATTGCGTCGTGTATTATGTATGAAGAATATGCATATAATATATTGACAAAAAAAGTGTGTATTCGTGTTATTGTAATAAAAAGGAGAAAAAAAAACAATTACATTTTTTTTAAATCGAAAAAAATATTAACAAAATAATGATCCATCCAAAGACTGGATGTCTTAAAAACAGTTATAAAACCCCGATTTCTATATACGTATATGTATAAATTGTATCTGGAAAAAATGAATAATTACATGAAATTATTATTAAATTAAATTAAATCCCCTCATATATTCGTGTATTTTACAATAACTCAATGAGTGTCCAAGAAACTCGTTATTTTAAATCTCTGCATACATATAATATTGACCGAAAATCGATTTGTTCTTGTTCCTATTAAAATAAAAACAAATCGTTTCCATAATTCCGTAGAATTATATCAATATTTATAATTAAATACATCACTGAGGTGCGTGTGTATTTGCTTAGTATAAGTGACAAGTATAGTTACACGAAAAACACAAATATTAAAATATCGTTATTATTACGCACGCGTCAGTTCCAGTCATCGATAATACGTATAGACAACATATGCGTGTATTGTGTCTTAAGAAAATATTTGATTTATATCTTATAAATATATTTTAAAAAACTGTCTGCATTTTCCTTTTAAGGGAATTGATATCTAACGCACAGAGTCGTCCACGAAACGATATTATATTCAATCCAATACTAATGTCGTTCTCTCGAATAAAATATATTATACGTTTTATCGCGTTCGTTTTACGTAGTTTCGAGCATAATGGAGGTTTGGATGTTTTTCTTCTCTGCAGAGGAGCAAAATTATATAGTAATCACAGTTTTCGGAACAGACTTGGGTGCAAACGACTGTCATTACCAATAAAATCAATATCCAATTTATTCAGATGAACGAATCGTGTTTCGTGCATAAAAACATGGAAATTGATTATCGATTATTGTACACACGCGCAGATGACCTAGATACTACTGTATAAACGAGAAGAAATGTGCCCGTCACATAATATAAACGTTTTACGATAAAGTTTACATCTATTTTATACGAATTTAACGTTTTCACTGTAATACACGACTTATATACACTACGTATACACTTTACTATTGTAAACGGTAAAAAATAAAAGACCTATTTTTGGATAAACCCGTGTCGCGTATACGCGACGTTATTCGTTTGTACAGCAAATAACCGATCGTAAAAATAAAAGGCCAACATTATTATTACTTTTGCGTGCACGAAATCGAAGCGAATATTTATTAAACTAAACGATACACAGCACGGACATTTATACATTGATAACGTCTGATCCAGAACTGTTGTGGCCATACGACTCCAATAAAAAAAAATCCACCGTATCGATACGGCACTAAAATTATACGAGAGGCAAGACGAAAGAAAAAAGTTTAACGACACTACGACAACTTCGCTAATGCTAAATTTAAACTTATATAAATTATTAACAACCACGCAGAAACAAATTGCGAGCACTGAATTTTTACGCGTACGTAAACGATGGTTTTACTACGAAAACGAAACGAATATGGTGGCAAAAGCAATTATTTTTAACGACCTTGTGCATGTAACCACCCGAAAAGCTACCAAGTATAAGCTCAGAAGAAAAAACGTAACGAGAAATTTTTTTTTTTTACGTTAAACAAAATGCATGAAAATGGAATTATAACGATCATCCGACGACGGGCGCGTAAAATGATTAATAAGTAAATTGAAATCTTTTAATAATAATAATAATAATAATTTTCAACCACGATGAAAAATATTAGAAAGAACAATTATTTTGTTCTACATAAACGGCTAGACAATGTTAAATAGGATGCTGAAATGTCCCCTAGCTAAAACTGAACGTTAAAAATAGGAACAGACACGGATATGTAGTTTGAATGGACATTAAACAGGTATGCCGCAACAGATGATAGCTATCTATTCGCTTGAAAATGTTTGGTGAAACGATAACGATAATTTTCATTTTTTTTCTCTTCCCTCTTTTTTAGCTTACCGAATCGAAATTATTTTAACAATGAATATATTACAGTGATTGTTTAATTATATTCGTTCCTTGTATCTTAAATCCTTCCAAAATTTTTGTTTTCTTGCAGCGATTACAAAACAAAATTGTACGTTGACATTTTTAGATGTCGGGCTGTGTTTTTTTATATTTATTTATTGAAAAATATTATAAAAAGTAATTCTCATTTTCACTATATTATATTCGCTCGCATATACGAAATAACGGAATGGCCACAAAGTTATTATACCTTCGTATGTGCAGGAAATTTATTATAGAAAAGAGAATAAAAAAATGAAAATATTACAACTGTAAATATATTTGTTTTTATACGTAAAAAAAACACACACATATAATATAACAAATTATTTTGATTATGTCGGTAAGAGGGGAAAAAGGGATAAAAAACACGATAACAACGAATAACGCATGTAAACTCGTTCGTGTAATAAAAACAAAAATTTAAGGGATATCGTCCCTTACCGATTGGTTTTCGTCGAGCGATTGTATTATTATTATTATTTTAATTGGCATGATGTTCGGTTATTTTTTTTTTACTTTTACTTTTTGTCGGTAACACACGCTTATGCCAACTCGTGCGTTTCAAACGCTTACGATGCGACGACTCGTGTACGCGCATACATCACACGACCGTCGCCGTCGATTGATTAATCGGCAGCACACGCGCGGTGTATGTGTGCTCTAAAGCTGGTGTAAATATGCGCTTTACACCAGTGTTGAATTCAGACATTTTTTCTAGGGGGGGCTCCCGTTTTTTAGTCGACTTTTTTTAGTGCAATTCATATACTTCGATTTCGGCAAAATATACGATTAGATAGGTATTTATTAGGCATTTTAATGTAAAATGGATAAATTGTATGATATGCATTATTGAAGATAATAAAATCGTAACGAGTATTAAATATTTAATAAATATATTTTTTTCACATTAAAATTATCAGGGGGGGCAAATAAAATTCCAGGGGGGGCAAATGCCCCCCTGAAATATACCTGGATTCAACACTGCTTTACACTAGTGCGATTTTCAGTGCGTTAGAAGCGCGTGCGTGACGACTACGGTCCAACTTCGTAATAGCGCACTCGCGAAAGCACACCGCCGGTCTACAACACATTGCCCGCTCGGTTCGCCTTTTTTTTCATAATTTTCGAATCATCAAATAATTAAATAATTTTTAACCCACGAGCCTCGTTTTCTCTATTATTCCCCCGTTTTAAAAATAAAACAATACGCGAGTGTAATGTGAACAGCAGTAAAAAGCAGCGCCTAAACACGAATCGAATTGAAATTTTCAATACGAAAACGCACCAGTGTTGGTGCACACCGTAGTAATATGTCGCGTGTATAAATACGGTCAGTGCCCGAGAAATATTTTGGAAATTAGTGTGTAAGATATTTTCATTTGCCGAAAATCTGTTCAAAAACTAACTAAAACGTTTTGCAACACATCTATTATAATTAAGATAGGTCGGGTCGGATATTACTAGGTACTTACACGATACGCGTTATAACGAACGTGAAAGAAAATATAGAAATTCGTTTTTTTTTTTGTAACTCATATACTCGTTAAATCGTTTTATCCTGGAAATCACGACATTTACAGTATAAATTATTTCCATTTTATTTTGCCTGAAAGCAGAGAGCAATAAATATAAGTCACATCGATTTACAGTATATATTAATAATAAAGAAGTGTGGCGTAGAAAAACGATTGTTCGCTGCAGGAGATATTTTCTCGGTATTGTCTTTGTCAATAGTTTATTGGTTTTGGACAGGATCATGGGCTCGTTTGTATTTCACGCATTTTTCGATTACGTGTTTGATTGTGAGTGAACACACATCTATAACAAATATCTCACATTTTGAAAGTATCAACTACGTTTCGAATCGACAATTCAGTACAGCAGATATATATATATATATAAATTTAAAACTGGCAACCACAAAAAATTAATAAGTACACATTTGTAATGCTGCAGATATTCAGAATAATATAATTTACAAAATAATACAACAGTAATCGACGGAATTTCTAATCGATATCATATCGTCCTTTATTGAACCTTGATTTAATGTAAATTGCAAGGTGTATTGTCGAACGCTATAATATTATAGATCAGGTGTGTTTTTTTATTTTTATCCTTTATTTTCTATTAGGATTATAATTAGTAATTTAAATATTTAAGAAAATTACACTGTCAAATTATATAGTAAGTTTTTGCCTCCCTCTTCTCGTAAAAAAATTGTCGTAGCCGCCTTTGTTACGTTTTATACAAATGAATGGTGTGTGCGTACGTCGTATGCATCAGCAGAGGAGTCGGTGGGCGCAAGTATTGTCGTAATGCGGTCAAGGCCGCGGAGACGTAGTGCAGTCCCCGTTTTTACCGTGCAACACAGAGGGATAGAAGCTGTAAAACCGAAAATAAATAAAACGTGAATCGCGTCCGCGCAATAAAACAAAAACGATGACTGCGATGCGCGTGTAATAATTCTTTTTTTTTTCGTATTACTGACGCGTCAGAGTATCTAATATTGCTTTTTACATAAAAATATAATAATAATAATAATAATTTCCATTGACTACGATGAAACGACGCGCGTCGTTGTTCGTCATGGAAAAAGACCTTGGGACAGGAGCGAAACAGGTTGGAGGGAAGGAAACTCGGAAAAAATCTATGACGACGGTTATCGTATACGTCGCTAATCTCTTAGCAGGAGATCGAAAAAGAAGAGAGAAAGAAAGGGGGCGTGGGGTGAGTCTCCGAAATAATCCGTCACGGTCAATGGAATAGAGAAACCGTCAGTGTGGAACACATCTTTTCCTATATAATACAATCAACCGACTCATAAATATTATCATTTATTATACACACACGTGATCATTGATTATTTATTATATTTCGTAGTGATATGGTTCGGGTTCTCGTGTAAAAATTTAAAAATTTTTTTTAAAAATATTGCACGTGTGTGTTTTTTTAAACATCAAAACGATACAATAATAATAATAATAATAAACGCGTTTCGTATTTTAATCAATGATGCGAAAAAAAAAATATATTTAATGAAAACTCGCTTCGGCGGAAGTATGGTGGCATAAAAAAAAATATATATATTTAAACTTTTCACTAGATAAAATTCATTAATTTTTAAAACATAAATAACAGACATTTAAGGAAAAACGGACTTTTCCCCCTTACTAATTGTAATTGTAATGATAGCCACTCTTTATTAAATTTCGTTGTATTATTTACAAAATTGTAAATAATAAAGTGTCTATCATTATGTTCTTATTGACATTTTGATAAAAAATAATTAATATAATATCGACGACGGACATCACTCTCGCATGTCAGTCGCGCGAGTCTCGAGCCACTCCCTTTTTTGACTCTCGAGAATTCACTTGTTTATAAAATTTTTATAAAATAAAATATTATTGAATATAAATATATATATATATATATAATAAATAAACTTAATATCTATTTTAATTTTCTTATTTTCAATATCTTCATCGTCCAAATATGAATATTTCCGACGGCTATATCAGGTAAGATATAACTAACATATTATTATTAATGCAAACAAATATATATATATATATAATTATTATATATATATATTGCGACACTAAGATTCTCGAATTCCGAGATAATCTATTAAAAAGTAGACAAATATTGTAGTAAATCTAATAGGCAAGGCGATAATAACTTAATAATATCGCACCCGTTTCCTTTTTTTCCATCTTTATTTTTACTACAAAGTGGTGCCCAACGTGGGGCTCGAACCCACGACCCCGAGATTGAGAGTCTCGTGCTCTACAGACTGAGCTAGCCGGGCAATTATAACTCATTATCAAGTGTACTGTATGAATTTATATTATACATAGGTACTATTTTCAGTCTTTTGCGTCTCAAAACGTCCAATATAAATAATACTCCGACTCGGTGAATATATGTCTGCAGTGATTGAAGAAGGCGGTCTCGAGCCATCTCGATTCTGTAATACTAATTTAAAATCTAAATTTCGTTTCTACAGCTGCTAAACGAAAATTGAGTGAGCGTACCACGCAATTTTGACAAAATATTAATTAAATAACCTCGCAATTATATCGTATGCCAATTTTCAATTTGTTGTAAAAAAAAAGGTAAAAATATACCGCCGGTGCGGTTATAATAATCTAATTTTCATCAATCAATTTCACGCTTCGTTGCATTCAATTCCTTCGTTATTATAACATTCATATAATAATAGTAAAAAAAAAAACTTTTGATGTAGTATTATAGAACATACGTACGTATGACAAATGAATTATATATATAATATTTGTAATTTATACTACGGTAAAAATGTCAACAAAATATTATATTGTTTAAGACTGAAACAATATTGTAAAACAATATTTTTACTCGAATACAATTTATTAAAATGTAATTGGTAATTTTGATATTTAATTTAATTTTATATACCGAACCCGATATTTTCATCGCTTAATAATTAATTTTATAATATCGCCTCGTCAAACAAAACTGATATAAAATAATAATAATAATTAACGAAATACGCGCGTTTTAATGTAGTAAAATCTAAATGCGTCGCGTATAATGTGTGTATACAGTATATAGGTGTATTTATATTTGTCAACGCTTCACACGACCGATAAATATTATCATAAACACCATCATTTAACTATATATATATATATATATATATACTAGTTTTAAAATATCCTCCAAAGTAAAGAAAGCGTATACATATGGTATATGAAATGTAAAGAAAAATAAGTGATTCTACTCGGAAACACAATAAAACAAATTAATTTAAAATTAATTATATTTGTTTTTTTTAAATATTAATAATAATATCGTTCCCTTCTCTTTAATAGACAAGAATAAAAAAGATGATTAAAAAGTGAAAAAAATGATCAAATCTATATATCTTGTACAACCTGCGAGAAGACCTTGGGATAATACCGATCAACGAATTCGTTCCACTGTCATTCACCTACGAGTACGCGTTTATACGTATAACTACATAATTATTATATAGTTAATATATTATCATTATTTTCATATTTTCTTTTTGACATTTTGAACAAAATCCAACTGTTCTATATATATACGTATATATATATATATATATATATATATAATATATTTAACTAGAGGAAGAAAACACACTGACGAAAAAAGTAAACAAAATTTGACTTTAGACTAGAAATAAACTTTCTATTTTGTAGCGACTATTACGAACCGAATTTCTATATATTTTTAATATTATGTCTAAATGATATTTTATAAATTTGACATTTATTTTTAAAACGATTATTTCACTACTGTACTTAATAATCTTTATAATAATACGAAAATTTAATATTTCACAAAAAAAAAACGGATCTCATAATAGATTTAAGATCTAACCAACGTACAAACTAAATTTTTTTACTCCCTACTAGATATTTTTTAATTTTCTCCTTCTTTTTATTTTTAATTTCCTTAATAAATGTAAAATAATTTTAAAACTCTATTAATATAATTAATTCACTTTTAAATTATGCAATATTCATAAACATTATGCAAAACTTTACCTTAAATGATATATTTATAAAGCAAAATTATTTTAGAATTTAATTTAAAAACGCCCGGGGTTTGAAGGGACCTATAATATTCCTTTAAATACACAATTTGATATAGACAAGTTTCGTCGAAAAATCTGCAATCATATAACAAACTGGCATTTTTCAACGGGTAATATTAAATAATAGATAGGTAGTAACCATTCGGTACAACGATTTATTGAATATTTAAAACCTAAAAATCATTACATTAAAATGTTTTACTGTATACGCGAAACCTTATTTACATTAAACTTTCAAGCAAAAATAATATATACGTATATTATTTAATTAGTAAATGTAGTAAACTTGTATATACGAATAGTGGCCGAACAGGAGAGTAATCTATAAATTTCCAAAAATTAATCCATAGAGATATACAAATGAAATACGAATTCACATATTGTATTACACGAGTTGAATATTATATGAACGAAATCATTTTGTCATTTCCGCGCACTCACCGACAGCAGTTTTATAACACGTGATGTATTACATTAGATGTAATACAAATTCTCATGGTTTCCTGGGTCGGTAAATTAGTTAAATTGGACGCAGTTGTTTTGGTACTTTTCGCTTGGAGTCGAACAAAAAACGGTTGTTTAATTTTTATAACTGGAATGTTTGGCATACATCCAATATGAAAAAATGCTGGATAAAACAATAATTCTCTAATGCCTAAACAATAATACTATTAGGGTCGTAAATTTTTATAAAAATATCGAATTAAAAAAAAAATGTAAATAATAATAAAATATTTTTTATCCTTTTTGTATATTTAAAACATAACTGTACGTATATTGTGCGTGATGCAATTAATTTATTTTTTACACTCATATGGCTCTTCTAATACATTTATTTTGAAAATATTTTTCTCGGACATTTTTGCCCACTCAACTTAATGTGTACACAATGACAAGAGATGACATTAAATAAAGTCCTATGCATAAGCCCGATAAATGAATAATTTTAAAATAACAATACATATTCTCGTACAAACGACCTGGGACCGCGATTTACGTATTGTGTATAAGATATAATTTAAGGTCAGTTTAACACGGTGTATTTGAACATTACATAAAATAGAATAAAAAAAATATATATATATAATATATTAATTTAAATATAAATCTATTAGTTCTTTGATACAATCCATTCTATCCAACTCATTGAGAATATTACACGTAATAGTTGAAACTTTGAAAGTATTTATTTCTATTATACACACATATGTAAAGAAAACACAATCAATACGGTTTCAGGGTCAAGGACTAGTCGTAGCAGTGGTCCAAAAGATTCTCGAATTCTAAATCATTCACATCTTTATGTGTGCATAATTATTTAACGTTTAGAAACCTATTCGAACTGACTGCACGACATCAAACATTTTACTACCGTAAAAAAATGAATCCAATTTTTAGTTTCCATACTAGGCAAAACAAAATCTTTTTAGTTTTTTACATATCACATATAATATTCGCTAAATTCAATTGTTTGTATTCATTATTCACACCGCGGGTTTCGACTCAGATTCCGAAATGTATTTAATTCATCGTTTCATAATCATTTAAACCCCATCGGAGCAAAATATTAATTGAAACGATATAAACACCTACATACGAGAATTCGATTTTTATTTATTTAACCATAATCGTAAAAGAAAAAAATATGACATTGTATATGAGTACTGCACATTCTTTAATACATATATATATATATATATATATATTATTTTAATAGACGTTCCTAATTAAAAACGACGTATATAAATGCGGTAAGAATAAGTATATCGAAGATTTAAAAAAAATATATATCAAACGAAACTTGTTTTTTATGGTAAAATTGGAAAAAAAAATCTATATAAACAGCAAATATATACTAATAAGTATTACATATATATA
The DNA here is from genome assembly GCA_032441825.1 of Chaetogeoica ovagalla. Classification (NCBI taxonomy): domain Eukaryota; kingdom Metazoa; phylum Arthropoda; class Insecta; order Hemiptera; family Aphididae; genus Chaetogeoica; species Chaetogeoica ovagalla. Next base: position 10,838,399 of record CM063736.1, read on the forward strand.
CTCTGTCTCTACATGTTTTTCGATTTTTCCTGCAGGTTTTCACAAATAACATCGTTACAACAAACTAATCCTACTCGTCTTTTTCACTAATTTTTTTTTTATATAATTGGATTTACTCGTTAAAACTATACACGAGCATCGCGGCGCATTATAATATTACTCGACGAATCCGCGTACAATCGTACAAAATATAAAAGAAAACACACGACGAATACAGAGATATATACCTACTAAATAACCACGGAGTCTGTCAAATGCAATAATAATATTACTAAAACCCCGCCCTATAGAATTTCTTTTAATTTTTCCTTTTTAAAATCGTTAAGTTTTATTGTAAAACAGTCAATTTATTTTCTAAACAAATAATTTATCGCGGTATTAGATAAAATTTTCATTAAATTATTAGTCGTCGATTTTCCTATAATTTTATGTAAATTTTAACGGATTTTCAAGAGAACTGTTTTAACGAGTATAATGTAGTCACTTTCCTTTTGAAAATGTTACGACCGAATGAAAAATAAACTAAATTTTATATTCACTGCAAGGATTTTCGCTTTAATTACTAATAACGTTTGTTTTTAACAAAATTATATCGTATGACATAATAATAAAATTTTCAATTTTCATTCGTAAAAGAACAATAAAACACAAATTATCGTTACAGTCGAACAGAAGGTGGAAAAAAAACTCGAGTAAAACGTTGAACAGTTTGTCTGATATCCGCGCGGCAATTATTGTTCTGGTGCAGGCGAAAGACGGTGGCGGGGGGGAGGGGGCACCGGCGCGTGATTCGGTCGAGGGCTGCAAACGGTTATGGAACCACTATTTGTGAATTAAAAGATGCCCCCTGCGTCTACACACTCACACAAAATATGCGAACACACACGCTCGAATACATCATAAAAATCGTCGGCCACGTTAAATCCGTAAATTGTATTTTACAAGGGGGAGGTGCAGAGAGGCTGTTTTACTATCATATGTAAAAACGCGTTATGGGCACCGGGTGAATTTCACACGAGCATAATCTCGTCGACGACGGGTGAATAATAATTTCTCTACTACTACTACTACACTGTAGATATACGTGCGTAGACGAGACGAAAAATCTCACGCTTTACCAACAATCTGCACATGGCCGGGGAATCGCGTAAACCAAATTTGTAGAGGAAAAAAAAGTGTTCTTTCTTTCCCCTCCGATTTGATGCTTCAGCGCCTGCAGAGAAAATGTAGAGTGCAAACTACTGGCGCACGTTCGGCTGACTGTTCACAGCGTCAAACACCACTATATGTAATAAAATTATTGAAGAACGTACGAATACACACACAAGCGTTTTCATATACGTCGATAATATTTAGGATAGAGAATTTCGTGAAATTTTTTTTTTAATAACGATTATTATTATGTTTATACGCGAATTGTTTTATAGAAATTATATAAGTATTTCAAAATACGAATTTAGCCAAAAAATAAAATCAGAGGCGAAATTCACGGGAATTATATAATAATAATAATAACTCACTTGAGACAGATTGTATTCGGAAGCGAGATACTTCATGAGCGTGGACGAACACTGGGCGGGGTGACACAGCAGCAGCTGAACGACGGCGATCAGGAACAGGCCAACGACGAACCGTTGGGTGCAGCACGATGACGGCATAACGTGCGTATTATTATAATACAATTTTATAATAAAATAGAAACGGACGACGGAAAGGCCGTTGTGTGGGGGGGAAAGGCGAACGCGCGAAAAAATTGTACGCGGATACGTAGTGCGCGTGTGTTACGCGGTGACGGCGGCAAAACGGACTGAATACGCTAGCGCGCACGTAACACCGGAGACCGCGTCGCGACCGGCCCCCGGATCGCGCTCGCACGCACCCGCGTATCCCGTCGGTACGACGCGGCGGTCGACGACGGGGATCCCCGCGGGATGTATGACCGACGGTTATGTGTGTGTGTATGTAGTAATAACCACTTACCACTTACCTGGTGGTGGTACCTGTGCATATTCCGCGTGGATACAAATTGTTTTTTTTCTCTTGTTCACAAAAATCGTACGAACACAACGAAAACGGTATTTTGCGCATACCACTTGTTTGTAACACGAACAACGCGTACGCAATCATATCCGTCTCTCGGAAACAGTTTTTTTTTTACTTTTTAAATGTGTTTTTTTGTCCCTTTCCCCCCTTTACGAAACGACAAATAACCGCGAGACTGCCAAATCGTTAAATAACATTACATAATATATATATATATATATATATATTAACTATGGTATACACAACGACGTATCTTTTTATTTACGACCGTCCAATTCGTTGGCCAAACATAAAACCGAATAGAAAACGTTTCTCCCCTTCGGAACAAAAAAGAAAAAAACAGAATTCAAAGATTGTTTTTTTTTTTATTATTATATAACGACAACGTAGCGTCGTCGTCGTATACTTCACACAATAATTATTATTATTCGCTCTCATAATATTTATTACAATGCGCGTTCGAGAATTCGATAAAACGAATGATATAATGTTGTGTATATACTACTACAAATAATAATAATAATAATAATATTATGGATAATAAAATATTAACACACAATGTTCCGCGAACACGCGACGTTTCGCTCTGCACGCGAAATTATAAAATGGACATTTCACGCTTATATATATATATGTACGATGCGAGACCGTTATGTTTTTGTTTTCGTTTCTAAATTTAAATACTTCATCCACACACACACACACACACACACACATATATATATATATATATATTTATATATTTATATACATATATATTTAATATAATGCGCGTATACTACGGCGGAGTTTATTATTAAAAAGAAATCGACGTAATTTATTTATCATTAAATTCTCGCGGAGAAAATCGCGCCATATATTACTAAATAATGACCAGACGGCCGATCAATAAACGATAAAAATAATAAGTTGGAAAAAACGACGATAATTCTGTGGGTGTTTACTATTTATATATATATATATATACAATATAAGACTTTCGACGAAATTTCAAAGAATAAATTACAAACTCGGTAAAACGTTATTTTTTCTGTCGAAATTAATGTACAACATTTTTTTTATTTTTAGAGAAAACCGCGATCTTTTTAAAGAAAAATATAACTTCCAATTATTACAAATTCGTTAATTTGTTTTATTCGCGATTCGATGCGTTTTTAACCCATCAGCGCTCGAATCATTTTTGATTTTTTTTAAACTATTTGTTGAAAACTTTTTTAATAAAAAACGATTATTATTATTTATTTTTTTTCGATATTTTCAATACTTATACCGCTTTCGAAATTCCATATTCGTTTTCATGTTAATGTTTATTTATTTATTTTTTTTATATACGTACATACGTAATATCTATCGATCATCGGTTGAGCAAAACGCGAAAAGAACTATATTATATGTTTGCATAAACAGTTTGATATTATACGATACAAGTTAAAATAACGTTTGTAGTACAAAATCAACACAGAAACTTACTATGATCGGAATATCCGACAGAATCCTTTCCACCTGCAAGTTATGATCTACCTTGGTCAAGCACGTACATAGTGTTTTGGGTGTTCAAACACCCTCCGAAATATTTGGTTTTTTCTATGGTTATTTGCTTAATCAATATTAATGTTATATTATACTTTAATAGTTTAATAGATAGATATAATATTACATTATGTTTGTGGGTCACTGGCTAATGTAAAATAAAAACTTAATACTCACAAGTTTTAATTTAAAAAATGTTCAAACAGGATTTATAAGTAAAATAAAAAAATTCTAATATGTACACAAATACGAGAAATACCTATGCAATACATGACAGAATAATTACTGTACATCAGTGTCCACACACACACACACTCGCGTGCGCACTCAAGGCGTCTAGCCACGGCCGGCAAATTTCAATAACGTTGTTCGCCTTTGACCGCAGCAAAAACACAGTGTATGTATATGTGATTTACACATACTGGTGTGTTTGCCGCGGTAAGAGGCGAACAAGGTTGCTCGCATTTGTCCGCCGGGGCTCTACTGAGCGGTCCGTTGATCGCGAACCACTATTTATACGTGTTTTTGATTCCCCTCTTTTTTTTTGTCGTAGCGCTATCTGGTGACTACTCTCGTTTCCAGTTTTATCGCGCTAAAACGACGCGCATGTCGGCATACGCGGCCACGCGAGTGTTTAGTTTGACACTGACCGAGTAATTAATTGTTTGCATATATCTTATATTTATTATTATTATTATTATTATTATTATTCCGCCTATTTCAATAAAATGAAATACACGTTTACTATTTATTTAACATTAACTCGACTTCCCTTATAAATTATAATCGTTATTGCTGCGGATAAGGATATTATAAATAATAATGTCTCTCTCATATTTTATTATGGACGTTATCGTAAATGGTTTTGTTCTGTATCTACACAAGGCGCGATAACAATATATTTTTATAAGTATATTTAGAAATTAATTGTGTAGATATTCTTACCATAATGACTAAAACGAAAATTATATTTAATTCTGTAATTTTTTTATTATACCTACGTTTATATTATGAAAAAAGTATTGTAAGTATAGCTAATTTTCATAATAAAATTCTCGGTATAATTTCCTTATCCGCAGCAATAACGATTATAATTTATAAGGGGAGTCGAGTAAATGTTAAATAAATAGTAAACGTGTATTTTATTTTATTTTATTGAAATAGGCGGAATAATAATAATAAAAATCGGAAGAAAAACTACAGTCTCAGTAGTTTTCAAATGTGGCATCGCAAAAAAAAAAAAAAGCTCTACCGGAAAAAATGTTTGTTAAAAATCGCGCGAAAACGCGATATTGTTAACATTTGTGATTGATATATAAATATTATACCAATGCTCCGTTCAGGATCATTTTATTAAATACAACGATATTTATCATTGGTTTTAAATTGATATAGTTCATTAATTCATTTTGGCGACACCCGCAGCTCTCTGTGCCTTTTTTCTTCCTATTTGTTTTTATTTTTAATGTAAACGTAAAATACTATAATAAATATCGATATAAATCCTACAGAACGTACTAACAATAATTTTGCGGGCTGGATAAATAAAATAGCGTACCGTAGTTTGGTCACCCCTGGTATAAATATAAACTTTATGTTAAAAACGCGACGTTATTACCTAACCTGTAATCATACGCTCGTATAATAAAATTTGTTCTGCGACATTTCTTTTTCATTCGCTGTGTGGTTTCAACGGTCTTGTTTATTATTTGTTTATTCTGTTAATGTGTTTTTGATTAATATTAAAAATTTTTTTGAAATTCAATCGCGGTCTTACAACGGGACTCGTTGCGTTCTTTGTAAAACGGGTTTTTTCATGTTATTACTTCATAAATTATAAATTCGTTAATTTCTAATTTAAATAAATAAGTGCTACCCCCCTACATTCCTATAAGTACTTATTGCATCTGTTAGTTACTTAAAATTACTATAAAAACTTATTTTAAAATATCATAGATGTTTAATTGTATATTAATAATACTGTTTTACATATAAATATGTAATTAATTGAATAAATTATTTGTACACTTAGGTTGACCGTTGGGAATCGATTTATAAATATCATGGAATCGACAGACGAACGTGTAAGTTTTCAATTTTTACATTTTACAGTATTATCGTCATAAATATGTTTAATTCATATACCTACATTATGGATATTTCTACGTTTTATCCAATTCGACAATATACGCACATGACAGAAAATGTCGTTTATGTAATAATTAAATCTTCTGTGAATACTTTAATAATAGTTATAATATCCTTTTTATTGAAAATTGAAATATTTTTCTCTTTTAATCTCATTCTTACTTATTGATTGCATTAGAAATAAATAATTTTTACAATTTGTGTTCTCTTAGAAAATATTAGATGTTGTAAAATCAGCTATTTATAATTTAAGTATTGCCAACTTCGATACAGTGACACGACAATTACTTACTGTAAAAGTGAAAACAATTGGACAACTCAAAATGATTGCAAATATAATATATGATAGAGTAGGTATAAAATTGGTATAAATGATCGAAATAATATTGTAATTATCAATGTCTAGGTTTTAAACAGAAAAAAAATTACTGTTTTATACGCAAAAGTGTGCGCGTTTATAATTAATGAGACTCAAAGTTTAATAAACCTGAAGATTCCGAAATTACATTTCAAAAACTTTTGATACGAAAATGTTGTCAAGAATTATTTTCTTATAAAACTCATCAGCAAAAATTAGAAGAATTAAAAGTGAAGTTCAAGCACTCGAAAGGAATGGTAATATTATTATTTATTTAATATTAGGCAATTATAACTCGTCTATACATTTTGTTGTACTTTTATTATCGACATTATTTCTAATGTTACATTTTTATTTTTCATAGGTACCAAACACTTTTAACGATCTGTTAAATTCGTATATATTTAAATATTATACTAAATTGATGATTAATTGCAAGTATGTATAGTATTAGAAAACAAAAATACATAATATATGATATTATCTAGACCAATACACAGAGACGGATTTACACAATTGTCGCCCCTAGGCAAATTTTTTTTTGGCCGCCCCATTAAACTTATCAACGAGAAAACATATTTTTAAATACTTATTTAACATAACTACTAAAAAAATAAATCATAAAGACTGATGCTAAACAATAATTAATGGCGGTTATGTTAATAAACTAGAGTTAAAACTAGGTTAAAAAACCTAGAGTATTCTCAATAAAATATTGGCCTAAAATTGCCGCCCCTAAAAATTTGCCGCCCTAGGCAAATGCCTACTTTACCTGACGCTAAATCCGCCACTGCCAATACATTTTTAATAGGTTTATTAGTGAATTATTCAATGAAAATGCTATTACGAAAAAATCATATTGCAATGCATTGAGAATTTGTCAAAAGAAAAAGACTATCTTCAGATCCAGTGTTTATGTATAATATTAAAACTAGTTGGATCGAAACTGTCAAAAGTTACAACGATAATTAAAAATTTAATTCGATTAATAATTATTAATGATTATATGTTTTCTAGACAAATAATTTGGACAGTATAGTAACAATCTCTCATCATTTTTAAATAAAAATTCTATTTGTAATAAGTTACTAATAACATATCGTCTACAGTCAAATCTTTGTTACTTGAAATACAAAATATGAATTTAAACGATTGGACTAATGAAGGTAATATTATTTTTAGTTTCGAAACAAGTATTTTATTTTATGAGAATTAATTTTTATGAAAAAAACTACAATTTTAATATTATCGATTTGAAAAATTGACTAATTTAATGTGTCCTTAGATTTTTAAAACACTATTCTTTAATAATAATAATAATAATAATAGTAATTTTTTTTCAGTGATAGCTGATGATAGTTTTCAGTATATTGAGAAAAGTTATTTTAACTTTGAGAATTGCCAATAGAAATAAAAGAAAATTATGAGCTTCAGTCGTATAATATAATGGCAAAATGTATTTTTGAAGAATGCTACGATATCCTTTTTGAATTTGTCAACAAAAAAGAAATTGATGTATGCAAACTAATTTAATTTAAACAATTAGTACTAATCACTTGAAATTTTGGCTTTTTGCTATATAAGAGTAGCAGCGGTATAATACTTTGTTCGTCCGTATAGAATATAAATGAACCAAACGTTTTCCCATATTATTTATTAATTTATTGTGTTTTTGATTACACCTTGCACATATAAACATGTAAAAAATTGTAATATTTACAGGTAGTCGTACATTTATTGACTAATATACTAATACATGGTTATCCTATCACCAAGGATCATTTGTTAGTTCCATGATTCTTGTAGCAATAAAGAAAAATCAAGATATTAGAACCAATGCTGGTATACTTTTAGATTCTCTTGTTAAAGAGAAATTTTTATCAGATCATTCAGTTCGATTAGGGTAAGTGAATTATTAGTACACCGATTTGTTTTTCTCCCTTATGTGCAGCAATTTATAGCTTATAGTTTTTCCAATTAATTCAAAAGCTAAAAGTGAATATTTATTAAGTTTATTGTAATCAGTGTTTGTACCATGCTTTTGAATTGAAATATTAAGAAGAAAAAACAAAGACAAATTTAATGTTAACCCAAGCTTTGGTTCAATAGATATTAAATTTACTTTGTGCATAATATAAAAAAAATGAATCGGTGTGTTTACTGTCTTCTTGAAAAATTAACATTATTTTTAATGAAATTATTATTTATATTTATTTATACTTTTAGTGTTGATGAAGTATTGAATGACGTGAATATTAACTATGTTATTCCGAATTTATTGCACCTTGTTTCAGATATCACTAACGAGTATAAATTTTAATTGTATTTCGATTTAATTTTACTTTTATAAACTAGTTTGTCTGCGTTCAATTATTAATTTCTTTTGTACGTTTGATTTTTGTGGTAATTTTATATTTTTTTTGATTGAAACAAATGTTAAATATAATTATTATTTCTATATAATATGATGTATAAAAATCATTGTGTAATTTATTATTATTCTCTATGTAATTGTTTAGTGATAAATATATTTTTGCACTTATTGTGTGCACGACGAAAGTGTTTTGTGTCAGATGAGAACACGTATCATTTAAAAAGCCAACTTGGTTTGTACATTTCGATGCCATTAATCTATTTATGGAAGATGTGTATGTACATAGCACGGGACTGTGAAGATGGTTAAGCGATTAATATATATATATTTCAAATAATTTACTAGTGATATGTTAAAAGTTTTACTCATAAGAGTAACAAATTTTACGCCATTAAAGAAAGAAAAAAATCATTGTTATACCATTCGTTCGTTATATTTGTAATTTTTTTACTCGTTATAAATACAAATTGCACGAGACTTGAACAAAAAAAAAAAAATCGAAAAAACTAAATAAATGATTGGAAACGCGTTATCACTGGCCGGCCGCGGTTTTGTGACGGATACATGACGTAATAACTGTTAGTTGTCCGCATCGATTCGGTCGCGAAAACGCATAGTGTCTCTATCTATCGGTATATACCTTTGTATACAATATTCAATTTCTATACACAGAACTATTTGCGTGTCTTCTCGCTTGTGAATGTTATGACCAAGTATCTGGGTATATATACGAGTGAAACAATTATTACAAATGTACTTGCTTCGGCAGTACATATACTAAAATTGGAACGATACAGAGAAGATTAGCATGGCCCCTGCGCAAGGATGACACGCAAAATCGTGAAGCGTTCCACATTTTTTTGACAAATTTTTCTTTCTTTATTTATTTCTAATTTTTTTCTTCCCACTGATTTCCTTACGCGTATGTGCTAACTAATTATATATTTAGAAAAAATTATGTCTGCTGTTGTCACACAGTTCAAAGTCCAATACTTGCTCTCTAATCATTGCTATCATACATGTAATGCTTTAGAGGGATTAAATTATTGTTAACTAATTCTTAAAACTTAGTACATTTTAACTGTCACTAAATAAGGGGGCAGCACTAATATAATTAATTTTTATTTTTACTATATTATATTTAAAAAAATAATGCTGTTTATATAGTATATAATATTTTATTATTATATAATTTTTTATTTTAAGCTCCTTGTCTTTTTATTGTAATATTCATTATTTACTCTATGTATTTTTTTCTCTCAATCAATTTCATTTATTATATTTTTCTGTTGTTGTATTTTTTTAAATTACCTGATGATGAATTTTTGTCAAAACCGGTAGTAATAAAATAACTTATACAACAACCTTCTTTTACTTTATTTAACACTCATTGGCTTTTTTTTATATATTTAAATATACATTTTGATATGTATGTATATATTTATTTATTTTATATATATATTCTATATTATATATTGACAAAAATGAGCGACAATTTAAGTTAGCCCAGACATATATGTCTAATCTGAATGCTTTCATTTGAAAGTTCAAAACATCGAACAAAAATATAAAATCGGTTTAAAAAAAGTCTTTTTTTATTTATAGGGTCTCTGTAATAACATATTACGTGGTAATTTTTAGAAATTATTATAAATCCATAAGTCGTGAAAATAGTGCACACATTTATAAATACTTCACTGTTAAAGTTTAATTATTTACGAAAGTCGGGTTCACAATAATTTCCATCATACACTGCGCGTTTGTGTACCTGTGTTACAGAAACAATCAGTGGCTCGCAGACTTAGAAGAGAGTTGTTAGTCGGACAAACTTCAGCTGTAAAAAGCTCTAGAATTTTGATTTTTAATAAACGCAAAAAAAAAAGCGAAAATTGAATTACTTAAACGAATGATTTTCGCAAGTGTTCGGCATAGATAATTTTATTTATCATACATTTTTTCAAAACAATTATGGAAATTGCTACTATATACTTTGAAACTATAGAAAATGAGAGAGACAAAGAGAGTCAGTAAATTTCGATTTAAATGAGTTTAATATATTTTTTGTAAAACGTCCGTTTTGAAGAAAGAAAAAATGGGCGATATATAAATTTGATCAGTTATTTATAAATACGCGAGCAAGAGAAATTGAATGCAATATCTATCGGAAAAGACTGAACGGCAAGTCATTTGGTCAAAATAACTGGTATAGTTCAAAATTAATATTTTCAATACTTATAATTTATTCCATAGTACATGATTTTATTTTAAACAATTGATTACCGACTGTTTAGACATTAGGATTTCATTTTTTATTCGCACATATTACTTTTTTTTTCTAATAATTCTCCTATCGTGTAATAAAAAAAACATTTTTATTTCCATACCGATTTTTCTTCCGGATTCGATTGCGTACCTCGTCCTATGGCGTTGATAATACACCGTTATCAGTAAACCGTGTTGTTATCACAAATCATAGTCGCACGATAATTCGCTGTTATTCTGATTACAATGTTGCATAATACACGGTGTGCTACGTGGACGTTATTCGTTTGCTGTTTTCGTCTCATTTGAATTGATTTTTCTTCGACGTTTTGTGAATTTTCTTTTCAATTTCTCAATCATTTTCGTCGATTCGAGTGGCCGTTTTTGGCGTGTTTAGAGCGGATCACACATTGAACTACCATCGAATCCGATGCGGTTAAATAATGAAAAGTGTAGCGGAAGAAGAGGCCACCAAGGAGCAGCCGGGTGAGATTGCCCAACAGCCGTTCAGTCGGTACAAACGGTTTACGATGTTAGTTCGACGGCTGGGAAAAGAACTGTTGTTCGTGTTGATCGTCACGTGCACTACTTACGCGACGTTGATCAATATGTAATGAATAAATAAATACCTACATAAAATCACAATACAAAAATCATATGTACTTAAAAACGTAATTGACAATCATTTTTCGGTTTTTAGACAAAACGATTACGATGTCAAAGGGCCGAAACCAAAACCGTTTTTTCGTGCTAATTCATGTGTTGACGATTTCTATACGGGAAATTTAAAAGCCGTTTTGGAAAAAGCTACTGTGGCCGATGTGGCTGTCATAATGTTTTACGCTCCGTGGGATGCCGACTCAATTGACTCTCAAGAAGCGTTCATCAAAGCTTGCGAAATCAACAAAAAAGAAGTAACTAATTAATAAAAAAAACACGAATGTTAAATATTTCTGTTAGACAAGCACTTTTAGCTTATCTGTTGAACGTTATTGATTTTAGGTATATTTTGCTGCTGTCAATTGCTGGCAGCCAGAAAGTCTATGCAGTAAAATACTTAAAGGCAATAAAATATATCCTATGATAGTGGCTTATGATTATAACAAAGTAGGCATATACTATACAGGACCTGCAAATGATGCAGCATACATAACACGTTTTGTCGACAACATGAAACATCCAGTGAAATTATTGAATAGCAAATTAGACTTATTAAATGTCCATCAGCAATATCACGTAAATAAATAAATATATATATATATATATATATATATATATATACATACATACATACATACAATTTTAATAGTACATTATAACATTGTTATGTGATTGACTGTAACATTTATCATGTTTACCAGAATGTTTTGGTGGCGTCTGTTGATTTTAAAATCAAACAAGGCTGGGATATTTATAAAATTGTTCTAGATGCAGCAATTAACCATTTAAAAACAGAGCCATTACAAATGTATGTCAAATGGTGTGTGAGTACATGGCCGTTAAACAATAAAGAACCACTGATTAAGTTACTTTTATGGAACCGTACTTTGGTAAATGATATATTATTAAAAGTGAAGAAAATAAAAACCTATAAATATCTATTTGTATTAATATTTTGTTCAGGCATTCAATGGATCTTTTGTTAACCATAAAAAGCTTGAAAAATGGGTAAACCAAGAGATTAAATTGACAACGCAATGGGTACCTCCTGTCCGATCTTCTTTACTAGATAATAACTTCAAAAACGGACCTACTATGTTACTGTTTACACCGCATAATCCTTACATAGATTTCAATCCAGTTTATTCAATGGTAATTGATATTCATAATTTTTTCTTTTTTTTGTTGTTTTTTAAGTTGATATAAAATAAAATGTTCTAGTTACAATTGTTAAGCATTGAATACTTCAATTGTCAGAAGGTTTCTATCCCAGTGGAATATATTACAAAGTATTTAAAAAAGAAAATAAACTGTAATTAAAGACATATTTTACTGTTTAAATCATTTAATACATATATTAAACATTATACATTGTTGTTTTGTAATGTTCTAGCCTTTTATAATGAGCATCCACAATATGTAAAAAAATGTCATGAAATGATCTCGAACAAGTATCCGGATAAAATGGCAGTTATTCTTAAAAAAGAGAATGTCACGATTAAAGCAGAAAATCAAGGCAATGTTGGTATAGACACAGACATATATTATATTAATGAAGCTCTGTGTAAAGTGTCTAAAAGTTTTTTTTTCGATTACAAAATAAGTTATTGTTCAAACGGTGATGTCAATAAGATTAGTAAAAAAAAGTAAGATATTCTATTTTACATAATAAGCACAGTTATTATTAATTTATATACTTGATTAGAGCTAAAGTGAACTTGTCAAATCATGTTAGTACAAAAGACTTTGTCGAACATTGGAAAGAAACTGAATGTTACCGAGCTTTACTTGCCAACAAATATTTTAGGCAAGTATTGTATTGGTATCTAGTAATTTGTATGTATTTATACAAATTGTTATATATATATATATATATACAGTGGAACCTCGATAACTCGAACCTCTATAAGTCGAATTTTCGATAATTCGAAGGAATGTCTTGGCCCCGGCCTTACAATATATGTGTGATAAATTTTCTTGATAATTCGAATTTCTCTATAAGTCGAAATATTTTTAGTCGAATTTTGGCTTATAACTCGAATTTATATAATTATATAACATATATATAACGTGTTATATAACACGTACATACCTTGATAACTCGAAGATCAAATAACCAAGTGTATTGTTATAAATAACGATAATCGTAATCGAAAACCGATTAATATTATCAATCTAATCTTTACATGATGCTTAAAAGGTACAGTTATAAATTCAACGATATAATACGATATAATGTCTATATCTCCGAAAGTTACGTTTATCTACTACATTGATTGTACATTTATTATTGGTAAAATTATACGTCGATATTTAATATAATGCTTTCACAGCAAATGTTGTTTTTCTTGTGATTTTGTGAAGTCAAGATGGATATGTACAATATATGTATTAAGATATGTACATGAATAAATAAAATTATAAAATGAAGTATTTGTGTTTTCAAATGAAAAAAATATTTTTGATAACTCGAATTTTTTTGTCGATTCGAGTTATCGAGGTTTTCTGTAAGTCGAATTTTCGATAACTCGAATTTTTTTTTCGCCCCCTACCGATTCGAGTTATCGAGGTTCCACTGTATATATATATATATATATATATATATTATTCACTTTAAATAAATATGCATTTATTTTTAGGTTTTCTAAACCAAATGACACTTTTTTTTATAACACTAGTAATGTATTAAATTCAGCGTGTTTAGTAAATAATAGTGTGACATTTTTGGCTTTGGACTCTAATCGTCATTATCATACTGCTAAAATGTTTGGTATTAACTTAAACCACTATCGGGATAAAACGGCAGTTCTAATATATGATATGAAGGTAATACTAGGTGTATTTTAACTAATACTAAGACTTTAAACGTATACTCTTTCAGACTAAAATTTTCAGGTATTAAACTAATTTTTTGTCAATTAAGTAATTATAATAATTGTTGTTTTTCAGTCTGAAATAATCCATGCATTACCTAAGTCTAGTCATGTCACCAAAGATACTATGGCGAATTTACTTGGAGATTTTTTAGAAAACCGGGCAAAGCGACATTTAAGGTCATCGGCTGATCGTGAGATAAACTTTCATTTATATGATGGGAAAGGAAGAGGTGAACAAACAATTAACATCGAAACACTGAATTCGGAAAATTTTAAAGATGCTGTTTTTAATAACACTGAAGTAATAAAAATTATATACTTTAAACATTTAAATTCATCTTAAATGGTTATTTCTTTCAGAATGTTGTTGTTTACTTTTACACTCCATTTTGTGCGTACTGTCAAGTTGTTGCTCATGTAATTTTAAGTGTTGCTCGTTTAATGCGAAATGTTAAAAATCTCAAATTTTATCGTCTCAATGGTAGCGAAAATGACCTAAGTTGGTATTTGACCATACAAACATATCCTACGATTATTATTTTTCCTGCCAAAAAGTAATATATTATGTTATATATTATTAAAATACTTTTTTTGCTCTAACTCTTCCTACTTTTATCATTTCATATTGTTTAGAAAAGCTGAAAGTCATGTATTTCCTCATGATGTCGAATTATCATCCAATAATTTGTCTCAGTTCATTTTATCTAATCTATTACTAGAAACTCGGTTACTAGCCATGATTGGCTTATGTACAGTGTGGGATTCTTCTGAGGTAACTTTAAATAACGAATTCATAAATTAAATTATTAAACATATAATGTATTGTGTGGCATTCAGGATTACAACAAACAGTTAATGTACTGCCTTCGAGATGTCAAACTGGATTGTGATGCAAACATATCGAAAACACTACAGTCGTATCGCAGAGGACTTTTATATAGAGAAAAAAATAAAAATGTTCCGTTAATGCCCATCTTTAATAGATTGAGGTATTTAAAATCGTTGAGCCTTATTTTACATGTAACTTACAAGCTAAATGCCAAATCTATGCAGAAATTTTCTGATATTTATAATTCATATTTGTTACAGTCCTAAAAAAAAACTTATTTACATGTTATTTAATAATTTGTTTTGATTATTGTTAATTTTTAATAATTCATTGACACTGTTACATATTTTGTACAACCGTCATTTGAAGTGTATATTTTGATTTAAAAAAAAACCGAATCTGTGATAATGTTTTATGATGAAAAATTATTTATTTTATTTATTATGATAATAAAGTTATGAAATGGGTTTTTATCAGTTCAATATAAATTTATTTCCATCCATCATCTTGCTTAACAATATATTAACGATTCAGTATATTGGTGCTGGTTTTTGTGTGGGCAATAGTTTGAATCTTTCCTTAATGCGAATCCGTTCTTTAGAATATTGATCGGTTGGCGTAAATCGAGCTAAAATAAAATATGTAAATGCCTTCATTAAATACAAGAGGATTTCTTTTCATTAATTTGAGTAATAGTACCTGGATGAGCGCTAAATGTCGGGTTTCCCTGTGGATCTACTTTCTGTAATCAAAAAAAAAAAATGTCATTTGCAAATTTTAACTAATTTTAAAATCATGAACAAGGTTTACAAAGTATGTAGCTAGTGCTTTGTGTATCATTATTGCTAGGACAGCCAGACATTTTTTTTTTGCAGTTAAGAAAAACGTGCTACCTACGCTATTTAATACAGTAAATAAAATAGACGAAAAGATGAAAAAATAAATAAAAAATAATCAATATTTATTGTATTTCTCAATTTAAATACTTAATACTTTTTTTCAAGTGTTAGTCTTTAACAGACATGTAATTAATAATAAAACATTTTTTTCTCTCGATCTTTAAAAATAACAAGGACAAAATGAATGACCGGCTTTAAACACCAGGACGTGCGTTGTTCCTTCAGTATTATAGTAACTCGATAAATGCTGTTCGAATTTTTTTTGTTTGCAGACAAAGGAAAAAATAGCTTTTTTTGCATATACTTTACCTTGAGAGTGTACATCCGATTACCGTCTTCTCCTTTATAATATCTCAAAAGCATTTTGATGGACAAATGTCAAAGTCTGTGTAATTTATTTTAAAACGCTGTCTCCAATAAATCGCGCTTAAAGTCAACGACGCACAAGGCAATCGTTATCGATCGCGTGTTCTGTGATAATGTTCTCTGATAATACGATCGTGAGCGGGTGTGTAATCAATGTGACCAACATCGCGGTACCAACTTACCAACAACAGTAAATAATGTGTGCCCGTTTCGAAAAATGCAATTTTTTTTTGAAAGTCGTAATGACAACGAGTGGTGCGTAATTTAACGAAAGAAATTTATAGTATGAAGAAAATTATATTATTTGATTATGTTGTGTGCCATACCGATTAACGAAAGAAATAATTTATTATCCGAATACCATTTTGAAAATAACACTTTGATTTATTTGAATTTATGAGTCGAATACAAAAGGAAAAATAATACACATTATATAGTCTTGTTAAGTTTAGTTGTTTCGATCGACTAATGACGTCGACGATTATATTATACATCGGTGACGGCAATCGTTGCATAAAAATGCTTATTTTTACATTTATAATATTTAGGGGTCCGTAACACCCCTAGAGTAGGATGAAAGTTCATTGTCTAAAAAAAAATCAACTTATCCTAGGCAATAAGGTTTCATTGTGTGAGGTGCTTATAGTATCGTATATCTTACATTCTATATTTTGTTCTACAGCATTAATTGTTTTACATATTTTATGTTTAATCATAAAATATATATTATAGTTAATAATAAACCCATACTGATGAACACTATTTCTATAATTATATAAAAATGGTTTACTTGTTATTTCTTTGGTATCGTTATCTATTTTCATGTGTTCTAGATCTCTTAAGGAGTTCAAATATTCTGATAGTTTATATAAATTATTTTTCATCTTTGAATTATTACTTAGATTAATCGAATTATTTGAAATATTTGTAACATTTAATTGAATTTGTCCAGTGATTGATATATTTAATTGTGGGACAAAGTCTTTGAATATTTTTGAAATAATTTTCTCTTTCGATATTAGTAATGTGCTATCATCAGTATTAGCTTCACACTGGTTGCTTAAATCTACAATACCTATACCATTTATGTATAATGCTACTGTTTCTTCAACATTTTTACATTTAATAACAATATTATCCTTAATTGTAACATTGATCTAGGAATTGGTATTCTCCAATCTATACCAGATGCTAAAATGAACATTTTTTTATGTTACATGAATCAGGTAGTATACCTGGTTTTCTAATAAATAAAGCTAATTCACAGAATTCATCTAAATGACAAAATTGTTAATCATATGGACAGATTAACATATTTGTGAGTTGTTTACATTTCGTTATTTGTATTTCACTTATTTCTAAATATAATCTAGATTTTTCTATTGCTATGTAGTCAGATGTTGGTATTATTGTTACATAAGAATTATTATATGTATTGACATGTAAAGGTAAGTAGAATGTTTTGGTAGGTTCTACCCCAAGGGCGATCCTCCGCCCTAAATTCTTATCAGCCCTAGATTCGTATCACCAACCTTATCTCTTACCAGTGTTCGTACTAGTAACCTTTATCATTGTTCGTATCATCAACATTATCTCTTAGCACTGTTTTTATCACTAACGGTATCTCTTATCACTGATTTTATCGCTATGTCTACCTCTTATCACTGTTCATATCATTCTACCTTATCTCTGTTCTCATCACTAATCTTATCTCTTATCAATGTTTACCACTCTGTTCAACTCTTATCACTGATATTATCCTTTATCACGAATTTTAAAAACAGGGAGCTGTATTCTTATCTCTTATTACAACTAGGTTCTACCCCAAGGGCGATCATCCGCCCTATATTCTTATCACCAACCTTATCTTTTATCACTGTTTTATCATTATTTTATCTCTTATCAGTGATATAATCTCTTATCGCGGAAATTTAAAAATAGTACCTAGTATTCTTATCTCTTATCACAAGTTTTTGAAAATAGAGCCCTATGTTCTTATCACTGATATTATCAAAAGTCTTAACACTTCCTTATACTATAACACGGCCGCCCGATCCTCCCAAAATTTTTTTCATTTTCCTATACTATACCACGGGCGCCCGATCTTCCCAATATATTTTATCATTTCCCTATACTATAACACGGCCGCCTTTATAATTATTATTTAAAAAATGATATATCGATGTTTTTTTTCTTAGCTCTACACCTTGTTACACTTGTATATTAAAATAATATGTTTAATACGTATATGCTATGCTTAATCACTTACATATATTTCCTGTGATTAACTTTCTATTTTTTAATCACCTACATTTTTTACGATCGTACTCTTTAATTGATATTAAATGCGATTCGTATATAGTTAAAGGATTAATGACGAATATTTGTACTTATGTTAATGAGTGATCTCTATATGTATATGGGCGAGCAAGGTATAGATGTTGCCATTCTAAGCGACCCGTTCCAGGCGGCTATCGCATCTAATGCTTGGCTTGTTGACTCTGGAACCCGCAGAGCCGCGATCTGGGTGCCTGGCCACAATGTCACTATTGGGAATGTGTTCAGCGACCCTGAATTCGTGTCAGCACGTATTAACGGAGTTCAGGTGTTTAGCTGTTACGCTTCCCCAAACCAGACGCCAGAGGCATTTAATAACTTTCTACAAAGGCTAGAGGACAGTATCAAGCTGACCACCCCAAGTGTTCCAGTCTTAGTTGCCGGCGATTTTAATGCCAGATCAGCGGCCTGGGGTGATTGGGTCAACAACAGGAGGGGAGAACAGCTGAGTGCCATGTTTGAGTCCCTTGAACTCGTCGTCTCCAACACAGGCTCAACACCCACGTTCAACAGAGGCAACGGGTCGATCGTAGATATCACTGTGTCGTCGGAATCAATATTACAGCGAATGGACAACTGGAGGGTGATGGACGACGAGTTCAACAACAGTGACCACCACTATATACGGTTCAATATAGATGCCTCCAGCCGTAGGGAACAACCCGCGTCTCATACTTACGCTCGAAGTGGTTGGAACACGTCCAGCGGCGTTAACTTGGACTCTTTCAGTACCGGTCTCATACTGGCGGAATGGTTGAGCAGAGGCTCCATGGAAGACAGACAAGACGCTGACACTGCAGCCCGGAATTTCGAGTCAATGGTCTCCTCGGCATGCGATTTCTCCCTTCCTAAAAAGCGGATGATTCGAGCTGGCAAACCGCCGGTCCATTGGTGGACGCCAGAAATAGCAGCACTAAGATTAGCATGCGTCAAAGCTAAGAGGGCCAAAACTAGGATGGTAGCCCGCGTTTGTCGTCTTCGCCGCCGAGCAGCGGACACGTGGACGCCAGCCGACAATGAGCGAGCGGAAGCGGAAGTCGCAAGAACCGACAATCTTCTAAGAGAGACTAAACGTAATCTGAAGCACACTATAAGAAGCAGCAAGAAAGCAAGTTGGACGGCGCTTATTGAATCTGTGGACAGCGACCCGTTTGGTAAGCCGTATAAATTAGTCATGAGGAAGCTCCGCGGGCTCCCCGCCACCGTCACCATGGAGGAGCAAACACTACGGTCAATCATCGAAGCGTTGTTTCCGGTGCAACAACCACTTGGGATAGGGACCGAGCAGCCTGTAACCAACGCGGAGTTATTCACCATGGAGGAAGTCAACAGTGCAATTGCCAGAATCAAATCGAAGAAGACTGCACCGGGGCCGGACACCATCCACAGCGAGATCTTATGGGCAGTGCACGTGTCGGCACCTGACCTGCTGCACATATTGTTCAACCTTTGTCTTCGGAACGGTACATTCCCCAGTCGGTGGAAAGAATTACGTGTTGTTCTACTTAAGAAGAGTAACAGACCAGAAGGTGCTCCTTCGTCCTACCGCCCACTGTGCCTCTTAAACGACGTTGGAAAAGTGCTTGAGTTCTTGTTGGCGCGCAGGTTAGAAGAACATATTACCGCCAAGGGAGGATTAGCTCCGAACCAGTATGGGTTCAGAAAAGGACTTTCTACTGATGACGCCGTCCGCAAGCTGCAAGAAGTTGCAGTGGGTCAGGTTAATGGAGGTAACTTCTGCCTGGCTGTGAGTGTAGATATCAGGAATGCGTTCAACTCCATCGGGTGGCCAGTTGTTATGCGCGCACTTGAGACATGGGAAGTGTCCCCCTATCTCCTGCAAATGTTTAGATCTTACTTCTCTGGAAGATCCGGGGCAGCCAGCTGCAGGTCAGCGGTTGAAGGCTCCATAAGCGTAGCTATCACCGGCGGAGTTCCGCAGGGCTCAGTTGTTGGCCCGCTCTTGTGGAACATCACATACAACACGGTACTAACGCAAGATTTACCTACGGGGTCAGAACTAGTTGGATTCGCAGACGACACGCTAGTTCTGGTCTCCGCCAAAACAATCGCTGAACTCGAGGAGCTGGCCAATAACTCACTCTCCCAGGTAGCACGAACAATCGAAGGTTTAGGACTGTCAATAGCGACCGAGAAAACGGATGCTGTCCTATTCACGAGCAAAAACAAGTATGCCATGCCAAAGATACAACTCTGCGGAACGACCATCTCAATATCTTCTGAGATTACTTATCTGGGTATGGTTGTTGACAATTCTATGATGTTTAAGGCCCATATACAAAAAGCGGCTGCAAAGGCAGAAGGAATTTGCTCTCAACTGGCGAGGCTTATGCCGAACATCGGGGGCCCTAAAGAGCCAAGGCGTCAACTCCTGTCATCAGTGGCCCACTCGGTGCTTCTTTATGGTGCTCCGTCCTGGGCCCATACACTTAAGTATACACCAGTTAACCGCAGAGCGCTCAACAGAGTACAACGAAAGATGCTACTGCGATGTGTTTGTGCATATAGGACCGTTTCCGAAACAGCAGCAAACGTCCTCTCGTCCACTCCACCAGCTGACCTACTGGCTCGTGAACGGGAGTTGATATTCAACAGAAGAAGGGTCATCGACTTAGACGTCGATCCAGAACCTCACGCACCCATCGCACGGGCAAAAACTTTTAAAAGGTGGAACAAGCGCATCTTAGAAGCAACGACGGGAGAGTGGACCACCACGGTCATCTGGGATGTCGAGCGCTGGTGTCTCCGACCCCACGGCAAACTCACATTCCACATGACGCAAATACTGACCGGGCACGGGTGCTTTGGCAAGTTCCTGCACAAAATACGGAAGGAGGACACCAGTGCCTGCCACCACTGTTGGGAAGAAGTGGACGACGCGGCTCACACACTATTAGAGTGCCCGGCTTGGGAAACGGAGAGGAGGTCCCTATCACTGCTACTCGGAAGCGCGCTGGACCCACTGAACATTATGGATTCCATCATATCAGACCGGTCGAACTGGCGAGCGTTCGAGGAATTCAGTCACAGGGTCATGTTGGCGAAGGAGATGGCAGAGCGGCTCAGAAGGCGCCCACAGCTCCAGTAATGTTTGGAGATGTATCAAAATAATTAAATTAACATTAATTAAGACGCCTTTGTTATAGGCCGAAGGCCAACTTTCTCTGGGATGTGTAGGGCATCCTCCATTTTTGTGTTGATTCCCCCCCCCAAGTTGGACCCATATATATATTGTGATCTATGTTTTATTAAATAAATGATGTTGTGGAGCTGATGTATTGCCTACCCGGCATCTCCGGCCCACAACGATTTAATCATAAAAAAAAAAAAAAAAAAAAAAAAAAAAAAAAAAAAGGTTAGGCTTCGGTGCATCATCGACACGGGCGACGACGATCGAAAAGCGTCCGTAGCCGTTCCACGGTCCGCGCTCCGTCCGGATCACTAGTTTCCCGCGGAACGGTGTTCAGCCGGTACCTAACCTTCCCGTGTCGTCGCACGGGTGTATTGCTATAAGCTGGCCGCCCGACGATGTGTGTCGCAATAACGACCGTTCAACGCGCCGTCCTCCGTCCGGATCCGATCACGTTCGGTGGCTGCAACGACGTGGAATAACATACGAGTAGTCACCGTTTACCGTGTTTGCGTTGGCCGCACACGGGCCGTCTTCGAAAATTTACCCGTAGTCACTAACATTATATTCCCGCTGCAACGTTTACGAGGTTTAAATTTCCACTTTTTTTTGTTCGTTAGAAGGCTAGAATACGAATGAATATACAGACGGTCGGTCTGTAGTGCGACCGCGGCCGCTGAGTAGTTTCACGCGGACCGGTGTTCAGCCGGTACGCCGGTTCAGCGACCGCATTGAAAGCATCATCGACACGGGCGACGACGATCGAAAAGCGTCGGTAGCCGTTCCACGGGCCGCGCTCCGTCCGGATCACTAGTTTCCCGCGGAACGGTGTTCAGCCGGTACGCCGGTTCAAAGACCGCATTGAAAGCATCATCGACACGGGCGACGACGATCGAAAAGCGTCCGTAGCCGTTCCACGGTCCGCGCTCCGTCCGGATCACTAGTTTCCCGCGGAACGGTGTTCAGCCGGTACGCCGGTTCATCGACCGCATTGAAAGCATCATCGACACGGGCGATGACGATCGAAAAGCGTCGGTAGCCGTTCCACGGGCCGCGCTCCGTCCGGATCACTAGTTTCACGCGGAACGGTGTTCAGCCGGTACGCCGGGCCAACGACCGCATTGAATGCATCATCGACACGGGCGACGACGATCGAAACGAGTCGGTAGCCGTCCCACGGTTCGTGCTCCGTCCGGATCCGACCACGGTCGGTGGCTACAACGACGCTGAACGACGTACGAATAGTCGCCGTATACCGTGTTTGCGTTAGCCGCACACGGGGCCGTCATCTGAAATTTATCCGTAGTCATTACTATTATACTCGTAAACCGGCTGCGGCGTTCGTCGTTGCTGAGTATATTTCTCGCCGTTTGCCCTGTTGGTGTTGGCTCAACACGGGGCATCACGTTAAACTTTTTGTCCTCGAACAATTATTAACTATATCTTAATTTTTTTTAATATTTGGAAAACAAAATTTCGAATTGATTTTTCTATACTGGTTTTTTATTTTACAATTGTGTCTAAAATAATAAATAATTTTTCCGTGTTACTTTACACGTGAGAGAATTTGTTAGGTAGTTATGTTAGGTAAGTCACGAGAGCGGTGCCCAATTTTAGTTAATGTTCAATGTACATATTTTAAATATATATATTAATAAATAAATAATACATATAATATTATATAAATAGTTTATATGTATATATGAATCATACATATTAATATATATAATATAAAAACTTATTTAATTTTATTATATATATATATATATTATGTAAACGTATGTAACATTTAAATATGAGTATATTAATTAAAATATAAAAACGCAACTTTTTTTGTTCGTTAGAAGGCTAGAACACGAATGAATATACAGACCACTGGTCTGTAGCGCGGCCGCTGACGAGTGTCACGGGGACCGGTGTTCAGCCGGTACGCCGGGCCAACGACCGCATTGAATGCATCATCGACACGGGCGACGACGATCGAAACGAGTCGGTAGCCGTCCCACGGGTCGTGCTCCGTCCGGATCCGACTACGGTCGGTGGCTACGACGACGCTGAACGACGTACGAATAGTCGCCGTATACCGTGTTTGCGTTAGCCGCACACGGGGCCGTCATCTGAAATTTACCCGTAGTCATTACTATTATACTCGTAAACCGGCTGCGGCGTTCGTAGTTGCCGAGAATATTTCTCGCCGTTTGTCCCGTTGTTGTTGACTCTACAAGGGGCCGACGTCGAAAACTGACCCGTTGTCATTAAAATTATTTTCCCACTGCGGCGTTCAGCGTCGATAGATAGGTCGAGTCGACTTAATTTTTCAATGTTTAACATCTGGCTTTACTACTCCGTATATTCGTAAAAAGGCGTCGCGTACAAAAATATTTTGTGCGCGGCGCACACGTTCTGCAGAAGCGACAAGGTCGGTGTACGATCGGTCTAGCGCGCAGATGGCAAAGTTCCAGTGACTCTTAGAGTCCCGCGTCGTCGCACGGGTGTATTGCTATAAGCTGCCCGCCCGACGATGTGTGCCGCAATAACGACCGTTCAACGCGCCGTCCTCCGTCCGGATCCGATCACGTTCGGTGGCTGCAACGACGTGGAATAACATACGAGTAGTCGCCGTTTACCGTGTTTGCGTTGGCCGCACACGGGCCGTCTTCGAAAATTTACCCGTAGTCACTAACATTATATTCCCGCTGCAACGTTTACGAGGTTTAAAGTTCCACTTTTTTTTGTTCGTTAGAAGGCTAGAATACGAATGAATATACAGACGGTCGGTCTGTAGTGCGACCGCGGCCGCTGAGTAGTTTCACGCGGACCGGTGTTCAGCCGGTACGCCGGTTTAGCGACCGCATTGAAAGCATCATCGACACGGGCGACGACGATCGAAAAGCGTCGGTAGCCGTTCCACCGGCCGCGATCACTATTTTCACGCGGAACGGTGGTCAGCCGGTACGCCGGTTGAATGACCGCATTGAGAGCATCATCGACACGGGCGACGACGCTCGAATAGCGTCGGTAGCCGTTCCACGGGCCGCGCTCCGTCCGCGATCACTATTTTCACGCGGAACGGTGTTCAGCCGGTACGCCGGTTCAATGACCGCATTGAAAGCATCATCGACACGGGCGACGACGCTCGAAAAGCGTCGGTAGCCGTTCCACGGGCCGCGCTCCGTCCGCGATCACTAGTTTCACGCGAAACGGTGTTCAGCCGGTACGCCGGTTCAACGACCGCATTGAAAGCATCATCGACACGGGCGACGACGATCGAAACCAGTCGGTCGCCGTTCCACGGGTTACTCCGTCCGCATACGACCACTGTCGGTGGCTACGACGACGCTGAACGACGTACGAGTAGTCCCCGTATACCGTGTATGCGTTGGCCGCACACGGCGCAGTCATCTGAAATTTACCCGTAGTCATTACCTATATACTCGTAAACCGGCTGCGGCGTTCGTAGTTGCCGAGAATATTTCTCGCCGTTTGTCCCGTTGGTGTTGACTCTACAAGGGGTTGAAGTCGAAAACTGATACGTTGTCATTAAAATTATTTTCCACTGCGGGGTTCAGCGTCGATAGATAGGTCGAGTCGTCTTAATTTTTCAATGTAGTCATCTGGCTTTACTACTCCGTATATTCGTAATAAGGAGTCGCGTACAAAATTATTTTGTGCGCGGCGCACACGTCCTGCAGAAGCGACAAGGTCGGTGTACGATCGGTCTAGCGCGCAGATGGCAAAGTTCCAGTGACTCTTAGAGTCCCGCGTAGTCGCACGGGTGTACTGCTATAAGCTGCCCGCCCGACGATGTGTGCCGCAATAATGACCGTTCAACGCGCCGTCTTCCGTCCGGATCCGATCACGTTCGGTGGCTGCAACGTCGTGGAATAACATACGAGTAGTCGCCGTTTACCGTGTTTGCGTTGGCCACACACGGAGCCGTCATCGAAAATTTACCCGTAGTCACTAACATTATATTGGTGTCGAACACTTCCCTAGTGTAAAATCAGAAAAACTTCAAATTTTCGCTTCTCTAGAGAATAATCAGGAAATTTCCTTAAAAATTTTTAATCTTGCAAATTCTTCTCATTACTTTCAGTAACACTACAAAGACGAAATTAGTGTCAAATGCTTCCATAGAGTAAAATCAAGAAAACCTCCGTATGAATTTTCTGCCGAGCAAATTTTACTCTTACTTCCGCTAACTATACAAAGACATTGTTGGTGTCGTACACTTCCCTAGAGATTAATCGGGAAAACTTCTGTAGAAATTTTTTTTCTAGCAAATTCTTTGCATATCTTCAGCAACACTACAAAACAAAATTGGTGTCGAACGCTTTCCTAGTGTAAAATCAGGAAAACTTCCGTATGAATTTTCTCCCGAGGAAATTTTATTCTTACCTCCAGTAACTCTACAAAGACAAAATTGGTGTCGTATACTTCCCTAGAGATTAATCGGGAAATGTTTTGTAGAAATTTTTTTTCTGGCAAATTTTTCTCATTATATTCAGTAACACTAAAAACACAAAATTCGTGTCGAACGCTATGCTTGTGTGAAATCGACAAACCCTCCGTAGATATTTTATATCTTGCAAATTTTTATCATACTTCCAAGAACACTACAAACACTAAATTGGTGTCGAACGCTTCCATAGTGTAAAATCGGGAAAACCCCCGTAGGAATTTTCTGCCGAGTAAATATTTTTCTTGTTTCCAGCAAATTTTTATCATACTTCCAAGAACACTACAAACACTAAATTGGTGTCGGACGCTTCCCTAGTGTAAAATCAGGAAAACCTCCGTATGAATTTTCTCCCGAGGAAATTTTACTCTTACTTCCAGTAACTTTCCAATGACAAAATTGGTGAAGAACGTTTCCCTAGTGAATAATCGGGAAAACTTTCGTAGAAATTTTTTATCTGGCAAATTCCTCTCATACTTTCAGTTACACTACAAAGACAAAATTAGTGTCGGACACTTCCTTAATGTAAAATCGGGAAAATCCCCTTAAGAATTTTCTGCCGAGTAAATTTTAATCCTACTTCCAGTAACTTTACAAAGGAAAAATTGGTGTAGAACGCTTCCCTAGAGAATAATCAGGAAAACTTCCGTTGGAATTTTCTGCCGAGCAAATATTATTCTTACTTTCAGTAACTCTACAAAGACAAAATTAGTGTCGAATACTTCCCTAGAGAATAATTGGAAATACTTCAGAAGTAATTTTCTGACAAGCAAATTTTTCTTTTACTTTTAGTAACTCCACAACGATAAAATTGGTGTCGAACGCTTCCCTAGTGTAAAATCAGGAAAACCTCCGTATGAATTTTCTCCCGAGAAAAATTTACTCTTACTTCCAGTAACTCTACAAAGACAAAATTGGTGTCGTATATTTCCCTAGAGAATAATCGGGAAAACTTCTGTAGAAATTTTTATTCTGGCAAATTTTTCTCATTACATTCAGTGACACTAAAAACACAAAATTCGTGTCGAACGCTATGCTTGTGTGAAATCGACAAACCCTCCGTAGATATTTTATATCTTGCAAATTTTTATCATACTTCCAAGAACACTACAAACACTAAATTGGTGTCGAACGCATCCCTAGTGTAAAATCGGAAAACCCCCGTAGGAATTTTCTGCCGAGTAAATATTTTTCTTGTTTCCAGTAACTTTCCAATGACAAAATTGATGAAGAACGCTTCCCTAGTGAATAATCGGGAAAACTTCCGTTGGAATTTTCTGCCGAGCAAATTTTATTCTTACATCCAGTAACTCTACAAAGACAAAATTAGTGTCGAATACTTCCCTAGAGAATAATCGGAAATACTTCAGAAGTAATTTTCTGTCAAGCAAATTTTTCTTTTACTTTTAGTAACTCTACAACGATAAAATTGGTGTCGAACGCTTCCCTAGAAATTAATCGGGAAAACTTCTGTAGAAATTTTTTTCTCCCAAATTTTTATCATACTTCCAGTAACACTACAAACACTAAATTGGTGTCGAACGCTTCCATAGTGTAAAATCGAGAAAACCCCCGTAGGAATTTTCTGCCGAGTAAATATTTTTCTTGTTTCCAGCAAATTTTTATCATACTTCCAAGAACACTACAAACACTAAATTGATGTCGAACGCTTCCGTAGTGTAAAATCGGGAAAACCCCCGTAGGAATTTTCTGCCGAGTAAATTTTATTCCTAGTTTCAGTAACTTTACAAAGAAAAAATTGGTGTAGAACGCTTCCCTTGTGTAAAATCAGGAAAACCCCCGTAGGAATTTTCTGCCGAGTAAATATTTTTTTGTTTCCAGCAAATTTTTATCATACTTCCAAGAACACTACAAACACTAAATTGGTGTCGGACGCTTCCCTAGTGTAAAATCGGGAAAACCCCCGTAGGAATTTTCTGCCGAGTAAATATTTTTCTTGTTTCCAGTAACTTTCCAATGACAAAATTGGTGAAGAACGCTTCCCTAGTGAATAATCGGGAAACTTCCGTTAAATTTTTTATCTGGCAAATTCCTCTCATACTTTCAGTTACACTACAAAGACAAAATTAGTGTCGGACACTTCCTTAATGTAAAATCGGGAAAATCCCCTTAGGAATTTTCTGCCGAGTAAATTTTAATCCTACTTCCAGGACCTTTACAAAGAAAAAATTGGTGTAGAACGCTTCCCTAGAGAATAATCAGGAAAACTTCCGTTGGAATTTTCTGCCGAGCAAATTTTATTCTTACTTTCAGTATCTTTCAAAGGCAAAATTAGTGTCGAATACTTCCCTAGAGAATAATCTTAAATACTTCAGAAGTAATTTTCTGACAAGCAAATTTTTCTTTTACTTTCAGTAACTCCACAACGATAAAATTGGTGTCGAACGCTTCCCTAGTGTAAAATCAGGAAAACCTCTGTATGAATTTTCTCCCGAGGAAATTTTACACTTACTTCCAGTAACTCTACAAAGACAAAATTGGTGTCGTATACTTCCCTAGAGATTAATCGGGAAAACTTCTGTAGAAATTTTTTTTCTGGCAAATTCTTCTCATACTTTCAGTAACACTACAAAGACAAAATTGGTGTCGAACGCTTCGCTAGTGTAAAATCAGGAAAACCCCCGTAGGAATTATCTGCCGAGTAAATGTTTTTCTTGTTTCCAGCAAATTTTTATCATACTTCCAAGAACACTACAAACACTAAATTGGTATCGAACTCTTCCCTAGTGTAAAATCGGGAAAAACCCCGTAGGAATTTTCTGCCGAGTAAATATATTTTTTGTTTCCAGTAACTTTCCAATTACAAAATTGGTGAAGAACGCTTCCCTAGAGAATAATCGGGAAAACTTCCGTAGAAATTTTTTATCTGGCAAATTCCTCTCATACTTTCAGTTACACTACAAAGACAAAATTAGTGTCGGACACTTCCTTAGTGTAAAATCGGGAAAATCCCCTTAGGAATTTTCTGCCGAGTAAATTTTATTCCTACTTCCATTAACTTTACAAAGAAAAAATTGGTGTAGGACGCTTCCCTAGAGAATAAACAGGAAAACTTCCGTTGGAATTTTCTGCCGAGCAAATTTTATTCTTACTTCCAGTAACTCTACAAAGACAAAATTAGTGTCGAATTCTTCCCTAGAGAATAATCGGAAATACTTCAGAAGTAATTTTCTGACAAGCAAATTTTTCTTTTACTTTTAGTAACTCCACAACGATAAAATTGGTGTCGAACGCTTCCTTAGTGTAAAATCAAGAAAACCTCCGTATGAGTTTTCTCCCGAGGAAATTTTATTCTTTCCTCCAGTAACTCTACAAAGACAAAATTGGTGTCGTATACTTCCCAAGAGATTAATCGGGAAAACTTCTGTAGAAATTTTTTTTCTGGCAAATTCTTCTCATACTTTCAGTAACACTATAAAGACAAAATTGGTGTCGAACGCTTCCCTAGTGTAAAATCAGGAAAACCCCCGTAGGAATTTTCTGCCGAGTAAATATTTTTCTTGTTTCCAGCAAATTTTTATCATACTTCCAAGAACACTACAAACACTAAATTGGTGTCGGACGCTTCCCTAGTGTAAAATCGGGAAAACCCCCGTAGGAATTTTCTGCCGAGTAAATATTTTTCTTGTTTCCAGTAACTTTCCAATGACAAAATTGGTGAAGAACGCTTCCCTAGTGTAAAATCAGGAAAACCTCTGTATGAATTTTCTCCCGAGGAAATTTTACACTTACTTCCAGTAACTCTACAAAGACAAAATTGGTGTCGTATACTTCCCTAGAGATTAATCGGGAAAACTTCTGTAGAAATTTTTTTTCTGGCAAATTCTTCTCATACTTTCAGTAACACTACAAAGACAAAATTGGTGTCGAACGCTTCCCTAGTGTAAAATCGGGAAAACCCCCGTAGGAATTATCTGCCGAGTAAATGTTTTTCTTGTTTCCAGCAAATTTTTATCATACTTCCAAGAACACTACAAACACTAAATTGGTATCGAACTCTTTCCTAGTGTAAAATCGGGAAAACCCCCGTAGGAATTTTCTGCCGAGTAAATATTTTTTTGGTTTCCAGTAACTTTCCAATTACAAAATTGGTGAAGAACGCTTCCCTAGAGAATAATCGGGAAAACTTCCGTAGAAATTTTTTATCTGGCAAATTCCTCTCATACTTTCAGTTACACTACAAAGACAAAATTAGTGTCGGACACTTCCTTAGTGTAAAATCGGGAAAATCCCCTTAGGAATTTTCTGCCGAGTAAATTTTATTCCTACTTCCATTAACTTTACAAAGAAAAAATTGGTGTAGGACGCTTCCCTAGAGAATAAACAGGAAAACTTCCGTTGGAATTTTCTGCCGAGCAAATTTTATTCTTACTTCCAGTAACTCTACAAAGACAAAATTAGTGTCGAATTCTTCCCTAGAGAATAATCGGAAATACTTCAGAAGTAATTTTCTGACAAGCAAATTTTTCTTTTACTTTTAGTAACTCCACAACGATAAAATTGGTGTCGAACGCTTCCTTAGTGTAAAATCAAGAAAACCTCCGTATGAGTTTTCTCCCGAGGAAATTTTATTTTTCCTCCAGTAACTCTACAAAGATAAAATTGGTGTCGTATACTTCCCAAGAGATTAATCGGGAAAACTTCTGTAGAAATTTTTTTTCTGGCAAATTCTTCTCATACTTTCAGTAACACTACAAAGACAAAATTAGTGTTGGACACTTCCTTAGTGTAAAATCGGGAAAATCCCCTTAGGAATTTTCTGCCGAGTAAATTTTATTCCTACTTCCATTAACTTTACAAAGAAAAAATTGGTGTAGGACGCTTCCCTAGAGAATAAACAGGAAAACTTCCGTTGGAATTTTCTGCCGAGCAAATTTTATTCTTACTTCCAGTAACTCTACAAAGACAAAATTAGTGTCGAATTCTTCCCTAGAGAATAATCGGAAATACTTCAGAAGTAATTTTCTGACAAGCAAATTTTTTTTTTACTTTTAGTAACTCCACAACGATAACATTGGTGTCGAACGCTTCCTTAGTGTAAAATCAAGAAAACCTCCGTATGAGTTTTCTCCCGAGGAAATTTTATTCTTTCCTCCAGTAACTCTACAAAGACAAAATTGGTGTCGTATACTTCCCAAGAGATTAATCGGGAAAACTTCTGTAGAAATTTTTTTTCTGGCAAATTCTTCTCATACTTTCAGTAACACTATAAAGACAAAATTGGTGTCGAACGCTTCCCTAGTGTAAAATCAGGAAAACCCCCGTAGGAATTTTCTGCCGAGTAAATATTTTTCTTGTTTCCAGCAAATTTTTATCATACTTCCAAGAACACTACAAACACTAAATTGGTGTCGGACGCTTCCCTAGTGTAAAATCGGGAAAACCCCCGTAGGAATTTTCTGCCGAGTAAATATTTTTCTTGTTTCCAGTAACTTTCCAATGACAAAATTGGTGAAGAACGCTTCCCTAGTGAATAATCGGGAAAACTTCCGTAGAAATTTTTTATCTGGCAAATTCCTCTCATACTTTCAGTTACACTACAAAGACAAAATTAGTGTCGGACACTTCCTTAATGTAAAATCGGGAAAATCCCCTTAGGAATTTTCTGCCGAGTAAATTTTAATGCTACTTCCAGGACCTTTACAAAGAAAAAATTGGTGTAGAACGCTTCCCTAGAGAATAATCAGGAAAACTTCCGTTGGAATTTTCTGCCGAGCAAATTTTATTCTTACTATCAGTAACTCTACAAAGACAAAATTAGTGTCGAATACTTCCCTAGAGAATAATCGGAAATACTTCAGAAGTAATTTTCTGACAAGCAAATTTTTCTTTTACTTTTAGTAACTCCACAACGATAAAATTGGTATCGAACGCTTCCTTAGTGTAAAATCAGGAAAACCTCCGTATGAATTTTCTCCCGAGGAAATTTTATTCTTACCTCCAGTAACTCTACAAAGACAAAATTGGTGTCGTATACTTCCCTAGAGATTAATCGGGAAAATTTCTGTAGAAATTTTTTATCTGGCAAATTCCTCTCATACTTTTAGTTACACTACAAAGACAAAATTAGTGTCGGACACTTCCTTAGTGTAAAACCGGGAAAATCCCCTTAGGAATTTTCTGCCGAGTAAATTTTATTCCTACTTCCATTAACTTTACAAAGCAAAAATTGGTGTAGAACGCTTCCCTAGAGAATAATCAGGAAAATTTCCGTTGGAATTTTCTGCCGAGCAAATTTTATTCTTACTTTCAGTATCTCTTCAAAGACAAAATTAGTGTCGAATACTTCCCTAGAGAATAATCGGAAATACTTCAGAAGTAATTTTCTGACAAGCAAATTTTTCTTTTACTTTCAGTAACTCCACAACGATAAAATTGGTGTCGAACGCTTCCCTAGTGTAAAATCAGGAAAACCTCTGTATGAATTTTCTCCCGAGGAAATTTTACACTTACTTCCAGTAAATCTACAAAGACAAAATTGGTGTCGTATACTTCCCAAGAGATTAATCGGGAAAACTTCTGTAGAAATTTTTTTTCTGGCAAATTCTTCTCATACTTTCAGTAACACTATAAAGACAAAATTGGTGTCGAACGCTTCCCTAGTGTAAAATCAGGAAAACCCCCGTAGGAATTTTCTGCCGAGTAAATGTTTTTCTTGTTTCCAGCAAATTTTTATCATACTTCCAAGAACACTACAAACACTAAATTGGTATCGAACTCTTCCCTAGTGTAAAATCGGGAAAACCCCCGTAGGAATTTTCTGCTGAGTAAATTTTTTTTTTGTTTCCAGTAACTTTCCAATTACAAAATTGGTGAAGAACGCTTCCCTAGAGAATAATCGGGAAAACTTCCGTAGAAATTTTTTATCTGGCAAATTCCTCTCATACTTTCATTTACACTACAAAGACAAAATTAGTGTCGGACACTTCCTTAATGTAAAATCGGGAAAATCCCCTTAGGAATTTTCTGCCGAGTAAATTTTAATCATACTTCCAGGACCTTTACAAAGAAAAAATTGGTGTAGAACGCTTCCCTAGAGAATAATCAGGAAAAGTTCCGTTGGAATTTTCTGCCGAGCAAATTTTATTCTTACTATCAGTAACTCTACAAAGACAAAATTAGTGTCGAATACTTCCCTAGAGAATAATCGGAAATACTTCAGAAGTAATTTTCTGACAAGCAAATTTTTCTTTTACTTTTAGTAACTCCACAACGATAAAATTGGTATCGAACGCTTCCTTAGTGTAAAATCAGGAAAACCTCCGTATGAATTTTCTCCCGAGGAAATTTTATTCTTACCTCCAGTAACTCTACAAAGACAAAATTGGTGTCGTATACTTCCCTAGAGATTAATCGGGAAAATTTCTGTAGAAATTTTTTATCTGGCAAATTCCTCTCATACTTTTAGTTACACTACAAAGACAAAATTAGTGTCGGACACTTCCTTAGTGTAAAACCAAGAAAATCCCCTTAGGAATTTTCTGCCGAGTAAATTTTATTCCTACTTCCATTAACTTTACAAAGCAAAAATTGGTGTAGAACGCTTCCCTAGAGAATAATCAGGAAAATTTCCGTTGGAATTTTCTGCCGAGCAAATTTTATTCTTACTTTCAGTATCTCTTCAAAGACAAAATTAGTGTCGAATACTTCCCTAGAGAATAATCGGAAATACTTCAGAAGTAATTTTCTGACAAGCAAATTTTTCTTTTACTTTCAGTAACTCCACAACGATAAAATTGGTGTCGAACGCTTCCTTAGTGTAAAATCAAGAAAACCTCCGTATGAGTTTTCTCCCGAGGAAATTTTATTCTTTCCTCCAGTAACTCTACAAAGACAAAATTGGTGTCGTATACTTCCCAAGAGATTAATCGGGAAAACTTCTGTAGAAATTTTTTTTCTGGCAAATTCTTCTCATACTTTCAGTAACACTATAAAGACAAAATTGGTGTCGAACGCTTCCCTAGTGTAAAATCAGGAAAACCCCCGTAGGAATTTTCTGCCGAGTAAATATTTTTCTTGTTTCCAGCAAATTTTTATCATACTTCCAAGAACACTACAAACACTAAATTGGTGTCGGACGCTTCCCTAGTGTAAAATCGGGAAAACCCCCGTAGGAATTTTCTGCCGAGTAAATAATTTTCTTGTTTCCAGTAACTTTCCAATGACAAAATTGGTGAAGAACGCTTCCCTAGTGAATAATCGGGAAAACTTCCGTAGAAATTTTTTATCTGGCAAATTCCTCTCATACTTTCAGTTACACTACAAAGACAAAATTAGTGTCGGACACTTCCTTAATGTAAAATCGGGAAAATCCCCTTAGGAATTTTCTGCCGAGTAAATTTTAATGCTACTTCCAGGACCTTTACAAAGAAAAAATTGGTGTAGAACGCTTCCCTAGAGAATAATCAGGAAAACTTCCGTTGGAATTTTCTGCCGAGCAAATTTTATTCTTACTATCAGTAACTCTACAAAGACAAAATTAGTGTCGAATACTTCCCTAGAGAATAATCGGAAATACTTCAGAAGTAATTTTCTGACAAGCAAATTTTTCTTTTACTTTTAGTAACTCCACAACGATAAAATTGGTATCGAACGCTTCCTTAGTGTAAAATCAGGAAAACCTCCGTATGAATTTTCTCCCGAGGAAATTTTATTCTTACCTCCAGTAACTCTACAAAGACAAAATTGGTGTCGTATACTTCCCTAGAGATTAATCGGGAAAATTTCTGTAGAAATTTTTTATCTGGCAAATTCCTCTCATACTTTTAGTTACACTACAATGACAAAATTAGTGTCGGACACTTCCTTAGTGTAAAACCGGGAAAATCCCCTTAGGAATTTTCTGCCGAGTAAATTTTATTCCTACTTCCATTAACTTTACAAAGCAAAAATTGGTGTAGAACGCTTCCCTAGAGAATAATCAGGAAAATTTCCGTTGGAATTTTCTGCTGAGCAAATTTTATTCTTACTTTCAGTATCTCTTCAAAGACAAAATTAGTGTCGAATACTTCCCTAGAGAATAATCGGAAATACTTCAGAAGTAATTTTCTGACAAGCAAATTTTTCTTTTACTTTCAGTAACTCCACAACGATAAAATTGGTGTCGAACGCTTCCCTAGTGTAAAATCAGGAAAACCTCTGTATGAATTTTCTCCCGAGGAAATTTTACACTTACTTCCAGTAACTCTACAAAGACAAAATTGGTGTCGTATACTTCCCTAGAGATTAATCGGGAAAACTTCTGTAGAAATTTTTTTTCTGGCAAATTCTTCTCATACTTTCAGTAACACTACAAAGACAAAATTGGTGTCGAACGCTTCCCTAGTGTAAAAACTTGAAAACCCCCGTAGGAATTTTCTGCCGAGTAAATATTTTTCTTGTTTCCAGCAAATTTTTATCATACTTCCAAGAACACTACAAACACTAAATTGGTATCGAACGCTTCCCTAGTGTAAAATCGGGAAAACCCCCGTAGGAATTTTCTGCCGAGTAAATATTTTTCTTGTTTCCAGTAACTTTCCAATGACAAAATTGGTGAAGAACGCTTCCTAGAGGAATAATCGGGAAAACTTCTGTAGAAACTTTTTATCTGGCAAATTCCTCTCATACTTTCAGTTACACTACAAAGACAAAATTAGTGTCGGACACTTCCTTAGTGTAAAATCGGGAAAATCCCCTTAGGAATTTTCTGCTGAGTAAATTTTATTCCTACTTCCATTAACTTTACAAAGAAAAAATTGGTGTAGGACGTTTCCTAGAGAATAATCAGGAAAACTTCCGTTGGAATTTTCTGCCGAGCAAATTTTATTCTTACTATCAGTAACTCTACAAAGACAAAATTAGTGTCGAATACTTCCCTAGAGAATAATCGGAAATACTTCAGAAGTAATTTTCTGACAAGCAAATTTTTCTTTTACTTTTAGTAACTCCACAACGATAAAATTGGTATCGAACGCTTCCCTAGTGTAAAATCAGGAAAACCTCTGTATGAATTTTCTCCCGAGGAAATTTTACACTTACTTCCAGTAACTCTACAAAGACCAAATTGGTGTCGTATACTTCCCTAGAGATTAATCGGGAAAACTTCCGTAGAAATTTTTTATCTGGCAAATTCCTCTCATACTTTCAGTTACACTACAAAGACAAAATTAGTGTCGGACACTTCCTTAGTGTAAAATCGGGAAAATCCCCTTAGGAATTTTCTGCCGAGTAAACATTATTCCTACTTCCAGCAAACTTTACAAAGAACACTAAATTGGTGTAGAACGCTTCCTAGTGAAAATCAGGAAAATTTCCGTTGGAATTTTCTGCCGAGGAAATTTTATTCTTACTTTTAGTTACTCTCCAACGACAAAATTTGTGTCGTATACTTCCCTAGAGATAAATCGGAAAACTTCGTAGAAATTTTTCTGACTAGCAAATTTTTCTTTTACTTTCAGTAACTATACAAACATAAAATTGGTGTCGAACGCTTCCCTAGTGTAAAATCAGGAAATCCTTCGTAGGAATTTTCTGCCGAGGAAACTTTATTCCTACTTCCAGTAACTGTACAAAGACAAAATTGGTGTAGAAAACTTCCCTAGAGAAAAATCAGGAAAACTTCCGTTGAAATTTTCTGGCAAATTCTTCTCATACTCTACAAAGACAAAATTAGTGTCGAATACTTCCCTAGAGAATAATCGGAAATACTTCAGAAGTAATTTTCTGACAAGCAAATTTTTCTTTTACTTTTAGTAACTCCACAACGATAAAATTGGTGTCGAACGCTTCCCTAGTGTAAAATCAGGAAAACCTCCGTATGAATTTTCTCCCGAGGAAATTTTATTCTTACCTCCAGTAACTCTACAAAGACAAAATTGGTGTCGTATACTTCCCTAGAGATTAATCGGGAAAACTTCTGTAGAAATTTTTTTTCTGGCAAATTCCTCTCATACTTTCAGTTACACTACAAAGACAAAATTAGTGTCGGACACTTCCTTAGTGTAAAATCGGGAAAATCCCCTTAGGAATTTTCTGCCGAGTAAATTTTATTCCTACTTCCAGTAACTTTACAAAGACAAAATTGGTGTAGGACGCTTCCCTAGAGAATAAACAGGAAAACTTCCGTTGGAATTTTCTGCAGAGCAAATTTTATTCTTACTTTCAGTATCTCTTCAAAGACAAAATTAGTGTCGAATACTTCCCTAGAGAATAATCGGAAATACTTCAGAAGTAATTTTTTGACAAGCAAATTTTTCTTTTTCTTTCAGTAACTCCACAACGATAAAATTGGTGTCGAACGCTTCCCTAGTGTAAAATCAGGAAAACCTCTGTATGAATTTTCTCCCGAGGAAATTTTACACTTACTTCCAGTAACTCTACAAAGACAAAATTGGTGTCGTATACTTCCCAAGAGATTAATCGGGAAAACTTCTGTAGAAATTTTTTTTCTGGCAAATTCTTCTCATACTTTCAGTAACACTATAAAGACAAAATTGGTGTCGAACGCTTCCCTAGTGTAAAATCAGGAAAACCCCCGTAGGAATTTTCTGCCGAGTAAATATTTTTCTTGTTTCCAGCAAATTTTTATCATACTTCCAAGAACACTACAAACACTAAATTGGTGTCGGACGCTTCCCTAGTGTAAAATCGGGAAAACCCCCGTAGGAATTTTCTGCCGAGTAAATTTTAATCATACTTCCAGGACCTTTACAAAGAAAAAATTGGTGTAGAACGCTTCCTTAGAGAATAATCAGGAAAAGTTCCGTTGGAATTTTCTGCCGAGCAAATTTTATTCTTACTATCAGTAACTCTACAAAGACAAAATTAGTGTCGAATACTTCCCTAGAGAATAATCGGAAATACTTCAGAAGTAATTTTCTGACAAGCAAATTTTTCTTTTACTTAGTAACTCCACAAAGATAAAATTGGTGTAGAACGCTTCCTAGTAAAATCAGGAAAACTTCCTGTATGAATTTTCTGCCGAGCAAATTTTATTCTTACTATCAGTAACTCTACAAAGACAAAATTGGTGTCGTATACTTCCCAAGAGATTAATCGGGAAAACTTCTGTAGAAATTTTTTTTCTGGCAAATTCTTCTCATACTTTCAGTAACACTATAAAGACAAAATTGGTGTCGAACGCTTCCCTAGTGTAAAATCAGGAAAACCCCCGTAGGAATTTTCTGCCGAGTAAATATTTTTCTTGTTTCCAGCAAATTTTTATCATACTTCCAAGAACACTACAAACACTAAATTGGTGTCGGACGCTTCCCTAGTGTAAAATCGGGAAAACCCCCGTAGGAATTTTCTGCCGAGTAAATAATTTTCTTGTTTCCAGTAACTTTCCAATGACAAAATTGGTGAAGAACGCTTCCCTAGTGAATAATCGGGAAAACTTCCGTAGAAATTTTTTATCTGGCAAATTCCTCTCATACTTTCAGTTACACTACAAAGACAAAATTAGTGTCGGACACTTCCTTAATGTAAAATCGGGAAAATCCCCTTAGGAATTTTCTGCCGAGTAAATTTTAATCATACTTCCAGTAACTTTACAAAGACAAAATTGGTGAAGAACGCTTCCCTAGTGTATAATCGGGAAATCTTCCGTTGGAATTTTCTGCCGAGCAAATTTTATTCTTACTTCCAGTAACTCTACAAAGACAAAATTAGTGTCGAATACTTCCCTAGAGAATAATCAGAAATACTTCAGAAGTAATTTTCTGACAAGCAAATTTTTCTTTTACTTTCCAGTAACTCCACAAAGACAAAATTGGTGTCGAACGCTTCCTAGTGTAAAATCAGGAAAACCTCCGTAGAATTTTCTCCCGAGCAAATTTTATTCTTTCCTGCAGTAACTCTACAAAGACAAAATTGGTGTCGTATACTTCCCTAGAGATTAATCGGGAAAACTTCTGTAGAAATTTTTTATCTGGCAAATTCCTCTCATACTTTTAGTTACACTACAAAGACAAAATTAGTGTCGGACACTTCCTTAGTGTAAAACCGGGAAAATCCCCTTAGGAATTTTCTGCCGAGTAAATTTTATTCCTACTTCCATTAACTTTACAAAGCAAAAATTGGTGTAGAACGCTTCCCTAGAGAATAATCAGGAAAATTTCCGTTGGAATTTTCTGCCGAGCAAATTTTATTCTTACTTTCAGTATCTCTTCAAAGACAAAATTAGTGTCGAATACTTCCCTAGAGAATAATCGGAAATACTTCAGAAGTAATTTTCTGACAAGCAAATTTTTCTTTTACTTTCAGTAACTCCACAACGATAAAATTGGTGTCGAACGCTTCCCTAGTTTAAAATCAGGAAAACCTCTGTATGAATTTTCTCCCGAGGAAATTCTACACTTACTTCCAGTAACTCTACAAAGACAAAATTGGTGTCGTATACTTCCCTAGAGATTAATCGGGAAAACTTCTGTAGAAATTTTTTTTCTGGCAAATTCTTCTCATACTTTCAGTAACACTACAAAGACAAAATTGGTGTCGAACGCTTCGCTAGTGTAAAATCAGGAAAACCCCCGTAGGAATTATCTGCCGAGTAAATGTTTTTCTTGTTTCCAGCAAATTTTTATCATACTTCCAAGAACACTACAAACACTAAATTGGTATCGAACTCTTCCCTAGTGTAAAATCGGGAAAACCCCCGTAGGAATTTTCTGCCGAGTAAATATTTTTTTTGTTTCCAGTAACTTTCCAATTACAAAATTGGTGAAGAACGCTTCCCTAGAGGATAATCGGGAAAACTTCCGTAGAAATTTTTTATCTGGCAAATTCCTCTCATACTTTCAGTTACACTACAAAGACAAAATTAGTGTCGGACACTTCCTTAGTGTAAAATCGGGAAAATCCCCTTAGGAATTTTCTGCCGAGTAAATTTTATTCCTACTTCCATTAACTTTACAAAGAAAAAATTGGTGTAGGACGCTTCCCTAGAGAATAAACAGGAAAACTTCCGTTGGAATTTTCTGCCGAGCAAATTTTATTCTTACTTCCAGTAACTCTACAAAGACAAAATTAGTGTCGAATTCTTCCCTAGAGAATAATCGGAAATACTTCAGAAGTAATTTTCTGACAAGCAAATTTTTCTTTTACTTTTAGTAACTCCACAACGATAAAATTGGTATCGAACGCTTCCCTAGTGTAAAATCAGGAAAACCTCTGTATGAATTTTCTCCCGAGGAAATTTTACACTTACTTCCAGTAACTCTACAAAGACAAAATTGGTGTCGTATACTTCCCAAGAGATTAATCGGGAAAACTTCTGTAGAAATTTTTTTTCTGGCAAATTCTTCTCATACTTTCAGTAACACTATAAAGACAAAATTGGTGTCGAACGCTTCCCTAGTGTAAAAACTTGAAAACCCCCGTAGGAATTTTCTGCCGAGTAAATATTTTTCTTGTTTCCAGCAAATTTTTATCATACTTCCAAGAACACTACAAACACTAAATTGGTGTCGGACGCTTCCCTAGTGTAAAATCGGGAAAACCCCCGTAGGAATTTTCTGCCGAGTAAATAATTTTCTTGTTTCCAGTAACTTTCCAATGACAAAATTGGTGAAGAACGCTTCCCTAGTGAATAATCGGGAAAACTTCCGTAGAAATTTTTTATCTGGCAAATTCCTCTCATACTTTCAGTTACACTACAAAGACAAAATTAGTGTCGGACACTTCCTTAATGTAAAATCGGGAAAATCCCCTTAGGAATTTTCTGCCGAGTAAATTTTAATCCTACTTCCAGGACCTTTACAAAGAAAAAATTGGTGTAGAACGCTTCCCTAGAGAATAATCAGGAAAACTTCCGTTGGAATTTTCTGCCGAGCAAATTTTATTCTTACTATCAGTAACCCTACAAAGACAAAATTAGTGTCGAATACTTCCCTAGAGAATAATCAAATACTTGAAGTAATTTTCGACAACAAGCAAATTTTTCTTTTACTTTTAGTAACTCCACAACGATAAAATTGGTGTCGAACGCTTCCCTAGTGTAAAATCAGGAAACCCTCCGTATGAATTTTCTGCCGAGGTAATTTTACTCT
Source organism: Chaetogeoica ovagalla (assembly GCA_032441825.1). Classification (NCBI taxonomy): domain Eukaryota; kingdom Metazoa; phylum Arthropoda; class Insecta; order Hemiptera; family Aphididae; genus Chaetogeoica; species Chaetogeoica ovagalla. The sequence continues at coordinate 10,879,741 of CM063736.1, forward strand.
TACTTCCAGTAACTCTACAAAGTAAAAATTGGTGTCGTATACTTCCCTTGAGAGTAATCGGGTAAACTTCTGTAGAAATTTTTTTTTTTGCAAATTATTCTCATACATTCAATAACACTACAAAGACAAAATTGGTGTCGAACGCTTCCGTTGTGTGAAATCAGGAAAACCCCCGTAGGAATTTTCTGCCGAGTAAATTTTTTTACTTCAGTAACTTTACAAAGCAAAATTGGTGTCGAACGCTTCCTAGTGTAAAATCAGGAAAACCCCGTAGGAATTTTCTGCCGAGTAAATAATTTTCTTGTTTCCAGGAACTTTCCAATGACAAAATTGTGTCGAACTTCCCTAGTGAATAATCGGAAAACTTCAGAAATTTTTATCTGGCAAATTCCTCTCATACTTTCAGTTACACTACAAAGACAAAATTGGTGTCGGACACTTCCTTAGTGTAAAATCGGGAAAATCCCTTTAGGAATTTTCTGCCGAGTAAATTTTATTCCTACTTCCAGTAACTTTACAAAGACAAAATTGGTGTCGAACGCTTCCCTAGTGTAAAATCAGGAAAACCCCCGTAGGAATTTTCTGCCGAAATTTTCATACTTTCAGTAACTCTACAAAGACAAAATTAGTGTCGAATACTTCCTTAGAGAATAACCGGAAATACTTCAGAAGTAATTTTCTGACAAGCAAATTTTTTTTTTACTTTTAGTAACTCCACAAAGACAAAATTGGTGTCGAACGCTTAAAGAGTGTAAAATCAGGAAAACATCCGTATGAATTTTCTGCCGAGCAAATTTTATTCTTACTTCCAGTAACTCTACAAAGACAAAATTGGTGTCGTATACTTGCCTAGAGATTAATCGGGAAAACTTCTGTAGAAATATATTTTCTGGCAAATTCCTCTCATACTTTCAGTTACACTACAAAGACAAAATTAGTGTCGGACACTTCCTTAGTGTAAAATCGGGAAAATCCCTTTAGGAATTTTCTGCCGAGTAAATTTTATTTCTACTTCCAGTAACTTTACAAAGACAAAATTGGTGTAGAACGCTTCCTTAGAGAATAATCAGGAAAACTTCCGTTGGAATTTTCTGCCGAGCAAATTTTATTCTTACTTCCAGTAACTCTACAAAGACAAAATTAGTGTCGAATACTTCCCTAGAGAATAATCGGAAATACTTCAGAAGTAATTTTCTGACAAGCAAGTTTTTCTTTTACTTTTAGTAACTCCACAACGATAAAATTGGTATCGAACGCTTCCCTAGTGTAAAATCAGGAAAACCTCAGTATGAATTTTCTCCCGAGGAAATTTTACACTTACTTCCAGTAACTCTACAAAGACAAAATTGGTGTCGTATACTTCCCTAGAGATTAATCAGGAAAACTTCTGTAGAAATTTTTTTTTTGGCAAATTCTTCTCATACTTTCAGTAACACTACAAAGACAAAATTGGTGTCGAACACTTCCCTAGTGTAAAATCAGGAAAACCCCCGTAGGAATTTTCTGCCGAGTAAATATTTTTCTTGTTTCCAGCAAATTTTTATCATACTTCCAAGAACACTACAAACACTAAATTGGTGTCGGACGCTTCCCTAGTGTAAAATCGGGAAAACCCCCGTAGGAATTTTCTGCCGAGTAAATTTTAATCATACTTCCAGGACCTTTACAAAGAAAAAATTGGTGTAGAACGCTTCCTTAGAGAATAATCAGGAAAATTTCCGATGGAATTTTCTGCCGTGCAAATTTTATACTAACTTCTTGTAACTCTACAAAGACAAAATAAGTGTCTAATACTTCCCTATAGCATAATCGGAAAACTTCAGAGTAATTTTCTGACAAGCAAATTTTTCTACTTTAGTAACTACAACGAAAAAATTGGTGTCGAACGCTTCCCTAGTGTAAAATCAGGAAAACCTCCGTATGAATTTTCTCCCGAGGAAATTTTACTCTTACTTCCAGTAACTCTACAAAGACAAAATTGGTGTCGTATACTTCCCTAGAGATTAATCGGGAAAACTTCTGTAGAAATTTTTTTTCTGGCAAATTCTTCTCATACTTTCAGTAACACTACAAAGACAAAATTGGTGTCGAACGCTTCCCTAGTGTAAAATCGGGAAAATCCCCTTAGGAATTTTCTGCCGAGTAAATATTTTTCTTGTTTCCAGCAAATTTTTATCATAAAGAAAAATTAAACACTAAATTGGTGTCGAACGCTTCCCTAGTGTAAAATCAGGAAAACCAATTTTCTGCCGAGTAAATAATTTTCTTGTTTCCAGTAACTTTCCAATGACAAAATTGGTGAAGAACGCTTCCCTAGTGAATAATCGGGAAAACTTCCGTAGAAATTTTTTATCTGGCAAATTCCTCTCATACTTTCAGTTACACTACAAAGACAAAATTAGTGTCGGACACTTCCTTTGTAAAATCGGGAAAATCCCCTTAGGAATTTTTCTGCCGAGTAAATTTTAATTCCTACTTCCAGTAACTTTACAAAGACAAAATTGGTGTAGAACTCTTCCCTAGAGAATAATCAGGAAAACTTCGTTGGAATTTTCTGCCGAGCAAATTTTATTCTTACTTCCAGTAACTCTACAAAGACAAAATTAGTGTCGAATACTTCCCTAGAGAATAATCGGAAATACTTCAGAAGTAATTTTCTGACAAGCAAATTTTTCTTTTACTTTCAGTAACTCCACAACGATAAAATTGGTGTCGAACGCTTCCCTAGTGTAAAATCAGGAAAACCTCCGTATGAATTTTCTGCCGAGCAAATTTTATTCTTACTTCCAGTAACTCTACAAAGACAAAATTGGTGTCGATACTTCCTAGAGATAAATCGCGAAAACTTCAGTAGAAATTTATTTTTTGGCAAATTCCTATCATAATTTCAGTTACACTACAAAGACAAAATTGGTGTCGGACACTTCCTTAGTGTAAAATCGGGAATATCCTCTTAGGAATTTTCTGCCGAGTAAATTTTATTTCTACTTCCAGTAACTTTACAAAGACAAAATTGGTGCAGAACGCTTCCCAAGAGAATAATCAGGAAAACTTCCGTTGGAATTTTCTGCCGAGCAAATTTTATTCTTACTTCCAGTAACTCTACAAAGACAAAATTAGTGTCGAATACTTCCCTAGAGAATAATCGGAAATACTTCAGAAGTAATTTTCTGACAAGCAAATTTTTCTTTTACTTTCAGTAACTCCACAACGATAAAATTGGTGTCGAACGCTTCCCTAGTGTAAAATCAGGAAAACCTCCGTATGAATTTTCTCCCGAGGAAATTTTACTCTTACTTCCAGTAACTCTACAAAGACAAAATTGGTGTCGTATACTTCCCTAGAGATTAATCGGGAAAACTTCTGTAGAAATTTTTTTTCTGGCAAATTCTTCTCATACTTTCAGTAACACTACAAAGACAAAATTGGTGTCGAACGCTTCCCTAGTGTAAAATCAGGAAAACCCCCGTAGGAATTTTCTGCCGAGTAAATATTTTCTTGTTTCCAGCAAATTTGTATCATACTTCCAAGAACACTACAAACACTAAATTGGTGTCGAACGCTTCCCTAGTGTAAAATCGGGAAAACCCCCGTAGGAATTTTCTGCCGAGTAAATATTTTCCATGTTTCCAGTAACTTTCCAATGACAAAATTGGTGAAGAACGCTTCCCTAGAGATTAATCGGGAAAACTTCCGTAGAAATTTTTTATCTGGCAAATTCCTCTCATACTTTCAGTTACACTACAAAGACAAAATTAGTGTCGGACACTTCCTTAGTGTAAAATCGGGAAAATCCCCTTAGGAATTTTCTGCCGAGTAAATTTTATTCCTACTTCCAGTAACTTTACAAAGAAAAAATTGGTGTAGAACGCTTCCCTAGAGAATAATCAGGAAAACTTCCGTTGGAATTTTCTGCCGAGCAAATTTTATTCTTACTTCCAGTAACTCTACAAAGACAAAATTAGTGTCGAATACTTCCCTAGAGAATAATCGGAAATACTTCAGAAGTAATTTTCTGACAAGCAAATTTTTCTTTTACTTTTAGTAACTCCACAACGATAAAATTGGTGTCGAACGCTTCCTTAGTGTAAAATCAGGAAAACCTCCGTATGAATTTTCTCCCGAGGAAATTTTACTCTTACCTCCAGTAACTCTACAAAGACAAAATTGGTGTCGTATACTTCCCTAGAGATTAATCAGGAAAACTTCTGTAGAAATTTTTTTTCTGGCAAATTCTTCTCATACTTTTAGTTACACTACAATGACAAAATTAGTGTCGGACACTTCCTTAGTGTAAAACCGGGAAAATCCCCGTAGGAATTTTCTGCCGAGTAAATTTTATTCCTACTTCCATTAACTTTACAAAGCAAAAATTGGTGTAGAACGCTTCCCTAGAGAATAATCAGGAAAATTTCCGTTGGAATTTTCTGCAGAGCAAATTTTATTCTTACTTTCAGTATCTCTTCAAAGACAAAATTAGTGTCGAATACTTCCCTAGAGAATAATCGAAATACTTCACAGAAGTAATTTTCTGACAAGCAAATTTTTCTTTACTTTCAGTAACTCCACAACGATAAAATTGGTGTCGAACGCTTCCTTAGTGTAAAATCAAGAAAACCTCCATGGAATTTTCTCCCGAGGAAATTTATTCTTACTTCCAGTAATCCTCTACAAAGACA